>CM038794.1:164850905-167628951 GCA_021764765.1 Vicia sativa
AAGCTTGACAGGGAGTCCAAAGAATTCACCTCCATCCCTAGAGATACTTGAACGATTGTGTAGATGACCCGACTATATACTCTTCACCACATACTCTAACAACTTTCCTTTCACTGGTATTTCACCATGTAGGGGTGAGGCTGCCTCCCCATGTATCCAGGCGTCCAAGTAGGCAAGAGGCTGGACTGATGTCCATGACAAAGAATGTGGAATCAAAAGTCCGGAACCGACTTAACAGTGCAGTGAGCTCTCCAAGCATATTCTCGCTTAAAACCATCAAAAGCTCACAATAATGTCACCTGGTCTCGAACCAACCTTCACATCAAGCATCGATCAAAGCCAGTCTTCGAAGGATATTCAGAGCGTAACCAGATTCACCAAAACATGAGATAATGTAACGCCTCAGATTCAACAGATGTGCAAGGCTTTGTTATGTTTTTCTCGAAGGAGTTAAATCAGATCGTGAGAAGCCTAGGCTGCTGTTGGTGCAGCAGCCAGCTAGCAATACACACTTCAAACTGGTCAGTAGTGTCTTGCGGCACGTGAGCATTCTTTCAAACTTCACCAAGGCATTAGTACGAGCTCAGAGAGCACAAGAGCAGAGGCATGAGATTTTGGACGGAGTCTGTCCTAACTGCTCCACAACATTGTAATCACTTGATAATCTTCAATTTTCCATTTCTTGTTTGAGGTGTTCTCAAGAATTTCCTTGGTATTTCGGCCGAGCAGGATGAGTCACCGTTCTTTCCTCTAGCTTGGGAATGGATGAATAGTTGGAATGCGAGCTGGAGTCGCAGTGTCTTTGGAGGAGAGATATCTGAGAGAATACCTTCCGTTCTGGTCACCTTACTTGATCCGTGATGTTGTCAATGTCAAGAATGGTAGCTTCAACCGTAAGATCTTCAATGGTCGAGGGTCTTGCTCGACGCCATGATAGTAAACATCAACCCATAATTCCAAGGAATAGCTTGTCGGAGGAATATGGAATCGGTCTTGAGAAGTAATGATGAGAGGCCACCTAGGCACAGGATCAGAGAGGAAATTCTTATAGTGTTAACATCAAGATAGTCTGGGAAATCACACCCCATCCGTCGCCTTTAACATCTTCAATAGGAATCTTGTAGCTCTCGTGAACAAGGTACTTCACCATGTAATCATACTTTCCACTTGGCTGCCCTAAATCCCACAGATGGTGCGCTTCATTCACATCTTTGATCTTCAACTTAGACATATCTTCACACGCCTCGCACAGTGGTTTCGTAATAGTATCTCACGGTTGTCCATCATGCATCGAACACGCCTTCTCAACCAAGGACAACCATCAAAGTGTATGGGCACCACCCATACCCTCCGGCATCCTTGATGACACCGGCTTGTAGCAAATTCTTCTTAACACCATAGAGGAATGGTCAAGTCATCTATGTTGAAAACATAAGTATCATCACCAACAAGATTGGAACTCTTGTCATGGTTAGGCATAGGCGCTGATCACATCTGGAGTCTCAACAGGAGGGTCAAACTCAATCTGCTTAGCTTCAATCATATCTTGAATTTTGTTCTTCGTGAGCCCAACAATCATCGCATTATGTCCTGGCTATTGGAATGGTAAGCACACTTAGCATTAGGATCAGATCTGAGAGGGTGTTGACATTCTCGAGGAGGATCCTCAAGGTAATCAATTCGCTTTCAACATGTGTTGCAAGGTTGCATAATGGCATGTTGATCTTGTAAACTGCCTTGTCGATGTTCTGACACGCACGTTGTCTCACCGAGGTTGCAGCCGATGGAGGATCGAGATCACAATCGCCCCTACGATTGAAAGGGTCGTCTTGGCTCGGCTTTTTCTGACCATACACAGATTAACTTCTTTCACCACCAAAAGATCTCTTAGCATTTGAAGATGTCTCTACATGAATCTTTCCACCTTGATACCAGCTTCAATGTGTTCTCCTCGACAAGATTGAATCCGTCGAAGAGTTTCCAATCGATGATCAAGAAAGGGCCTCGTTGTTCCATAAACATATCAACCAACTCCCTATTGGACAAGGGTGGTTGAACTCTACTCCGCTAGATCTCCATTTCGAGCATACTCCTTGAACTTCTCATCACGACCCATAGACATGCTTTGTAGTCGCATGAGTGGGTGTCAATTCAAAGATTGTACTCATATTGCCTATAGAAAGCATCGCCAAGTCACCCAAGTACGGATACGGCATTCTCTAGCGATAATACCATTCCAATTGAGTTCCGGACAAACTCTCTTGAAAATAACATCCACAACTTTCTCATCAGTGTGGGGGTTGATTTTCTGAACATAAGACTTCAAATGCAGCTTAGGGCAAGACATGCCGTCATACTTAGCAAAAGTTGGAACTTTGAACTTGGGAGGAATCACAACACCAGGGACGAGACTCAAATCATCAAAGTTCAGCCCGGACATTTTCAGATTTTCCACAGCATTCAGACGGTCTTCAAGTTGTTTGTACTTGTCATCTTCATCAGAGTATTGGCCGTCATCATAGACTTTCTCAAGCTCATGCTGACTACCTTCGCCATCACCCTTGTCACTTTGCTCATCCTCCTTCTTGATACTTCCTTCAGAGAGCTCTATCCGACTGACTACCTTAGGACCATCTTTGTAGCGTCTGCCCATGTTGAGAAGACCAACAACCTTCTTCTTTCTGTTGATGAGCTTCTTCAGATCTTCTTGGCCTTGGACCAAGCTGGTAAACATCTGTTGAAATTGAGCATTCTGAGCCTGGAGATCTTTGACAGTTTGTTCAAGAGCCATTTCTACTAAAATAAATAGCGAGCAAATGAGAAAACCAATCTTCAATGTACCTGTGATGCAATGTTATGCTATGATATGCAATGTTTATGCGGATGCAATGCAATGTTTTGAAGGACCTTAGAGATTTAAATTTGTTAAACAAGCAATGAACAAACATTTATTAGTACTCTTTTATTCTTTTTTCTTTTAAGTACAAAAGATAGTTCAAACAATAAAAGAAAACATATAAATCCTAAAGCTCTAAGTCTCCCATGGGCGCTTCCTCTGGTGCCGAGGTAGGTGATGATTCCGCCTCGTGAAGTAGCTTTGTCAACTCTAGCACTTTCTTCTCACTTGCATAGCATCGAGCTTCAAAGGTATCCCTTCCTTTAGTTGAATCCAGGATCTCTTCAAGTCTTCAAAATCAGTAGGCATGTCGGGATGGAGAACGGTATAGGTATGCCACCTATAGCAACAGGTTCCATAATTACGTAGAAACAGCGTGAATGGCATCATGAGGTTTTGAGCTCGAGCTCGCACCCATTTGAGGTAAGGTTCCCAAGGAATGGAGTTCGGTGCCCAAAGTCTTGGTATCCTTTTTACCATGCCCTGCGCAATGAACCTTCGCCTGTAATTCTGGAGATCGTGATTGTAGTCGAACACAATATCTTGGAGAAGCATATCATGCCATCTCTTCGAGCAAAACCAAACCGACGTGGAGCTAGAGAAGGTTGTAAGTAATACCTCCTTATACCAAGTAGTGGTACATTAGGAATTCTCCACAACGCTCAATGAATGTGAAGTCCTTTTGAGAGAAAAGACTCCAACGGATATCCGAATGAGAGTGACATTAGTCTTGAGACCACTTCAATCTTTGTCGTTCTTCAAAATCGATGGAGGAAGGTGCGAAATAAACCACCTAGAAAGTAACGGTATACAACACATGAGAGTTCCTTGTCTTTAGTAGTACGAGTGTGGAGAGAATGTAGATGTCTCCAAGTAAAGTAGGCACAGGATTATGTAAGAAACAACTTGATGGCATTGACATCTATGAATTGATCCGAGTTAGGAATAGAACCAAACCATAGATTAGCAAGGCCACAATGTCTTCAAATGCATGGAAACTCATAACTTTGAGGAATTCTCGGGCTTTAATTAGAACTTGCAAGTAAACCCTTAACTCCACTTCTAGTTTCCCAATTGGCTTCAATGTCCGAGCGCTTAAGATGTAAGGTCGATGCAATGTCTTCGCACTTAGGAACCTTTTCTAGACCGTGAATGGTTTGATCAAGAATAGTATCCCAAGTAGCTTAGAGAACTCTTCCAAGGTAGGAACTAACCGATAACTGGGAATGTAAAGCAATGGTGCTTTGATCAAAGAACTGAAATAGGACATGCATCATATCTTCTTCAAAACCGAGATAACCAATCAAGTGATAACCATGTCTTTGATGAATCGAGTATGGTCGAATTTCAAACCAATTCTTTGAGTTGAGAAGGTATACCCATGAAGTTGATTCGATAGTCTTTCTAGAAGCAATGCCCTACAAAACAGAGCAAAGATAAACCTAGGTCCTTGAAATAGTTAGAAATGATATGCAATGCAAATGATGTCATGATGTCATGTTTGGCACACACAAACAATTCACACAATGAGCCTAGGTTTAAGGCTTGCATGAGGTATAGGTGATTACCCTACCAAAAGTTTGAGTTGGTTCATCCTGTCCTATAATAGTAACCGGGTTCTAGGAATCTCACATCATTGATCTTTCTCGTGAGATGCTTATTTCAATACGACTACCAAGTGGTCGATCGAAAATATCCCAAAAGTCCGATCTCAATGAGCGTAGCATCGAGTATCAACCAACCTTAGTCACACCAAAGCCGCCATCTCACTACCTTCTAATGGCCAAGATGGGTCAATTAAGGTTCTAAAAGTTTAGTTAGCTTGATGACACCACGCAGGCCAAATACTATCCTCAACTTGGGAATGAAGAGTATCAGACATCCAAAGTGTCACGCTAACGTAGCCATCATGTTGACCGCTTTGATATACGCCTAACGGTCGCGACGATTTATTGCTACTTACCTAAAAGGAAACCCGGATCCGGTGTAGGATCCCCACAAATATAATACCCAAGCAACCCTTAAAGATAAAGGCAAGTCAAACAAAGTAAAATGATCTAGAAATCCTTAAGGCATTCTCTTTAGGGTGTCTCCTCGCAGAGTCGCCAGCTCGTGATACGGTGAATCACTTTTTGTGTTTGTATCGCAAAGGATAGCAAGAGTCGCCACCGACTTTATTTTTATCCAATTAAGGGAAGGTAAAAGTACAAAAAAGACCTTCGTTAGATTCTGAGTAAGGGAGAAGGTTATGAAAAGGAAGGTATTAGCACCCTTTCCATCCGTAGTTATCTATGGCTCTTAGTTGCTCTTAGATCACTTTAAAATTGTGCTTTCTCGTGTGTTTGACAAAATATTTTGAAAAGGTATTTCGCTTTGACTTTGTAATGATTCATGTAGGAATGTATACAAAGTGTTCGGAAATGTTTTTTGAAAAGAGTTTGAACTTTGACAAGTGTGAGTGTGAAAAGTATTTTGATAGAGCAAACAACTAAAAGTCTTATTACCTACTCGAATTGGTCGTTTTCGTTATTTTACGCTCCTTTAGAATAGCGCTATCCATACCATTAGTTGGTAGGTAACTCCATTCATTGGATGTAAGCGACATCTGGAAGGACATCGGATGGTCATAGAAAGCAACTTGTAGGAAGTATCCTAGCACATTCAAGGACTATCATCATTTTCGAGGCGACAATCGAGGGTCAAGATCATGTATTCGGAGGCGACATCGTGGGTCTTATGATCTTTGTATCAAGGGACTATGATGATTTGTTTTGAAGGCACGGTGCTAGAATACCTCTACGCTCGAGGGACATGACCAATTGAATTGTGGCAACGAGAGAATTACCCTAAGGCATGTGTGAAAGAGTGTGTTGATTCGATATTTTATCTTGAAAATTAGTGGACTATGTTGATTTTATCTTGCCATACACGCCTAATTACTAGCAAGTTTATAGGGTGCGGAAAGTAAATGGAATGTAAAATGCGGAAAGATAAATGTCCTACGCTATTACATGGCTTTGGGGCGATACATAATTTAAACTTATGGAAAATAAAACCTAATTTAAACTATTACATCCCATAAAATTACATTATTGGAAAAATAAACGATAAAAGAAAATCGTCCGAAACGAGATAACCCTGCAAGAAATGAGAAATCGGAAAATACGAGAGAAATCGAATAAGAGAAAAATGTTAGTAAAATGCAAGTTTTTGAATGAGAAAATATGACATGCTGGAAATAATATAAATATGCTAAAATAATTTTTGGGATTTTTGATGCATTTAATAATTAAAATACAATTAAGATTGATTTAAATGCTAAATTATGAATAAAATAAATATGCATGCAAATAATATTTTTAATTTTTAAATTAAATAAGTATTTTGAAAATAAATGCAAAAGGAAAAATATTTTGATGATTTTAATGCATGAAATAAAATTATGAAACTAATTAAAATAGATGCAAAATATTAGATAAAAAGAAAATAGAAAATAGAGAAAATATGAGTTTGTAAAGGAAAATAGAAAACCGGCCGGCGAGGATCGAATCGATGACCAAGGGTATCCACCAACAGCCGCGCTTTAACCACCAGGCCAAGTGTCACTGTTTTTAAAACAAAATCAATTGTTTTGAGTGTAACGTGTCATGGATCTGATTCAACCACCACCGTGGTGGTCCCCATCCGCTTTTGAACGAGCGAATCAGAGCACTTATCCGCCACGCACGCCCCACGCCGGAGTCAACATTCCACCACGAGCCCTAGCTCCAACCGCCTTCTCCGTGGTCCCGAATCAAAACAAGCAAAATACTTAACGATAAATGGGAGGGACCCTACCCCAAATCGACCATCCCGAATCCATTGGTGGCATTAGTTTTAGCTAATCGTCCTGCATCTATCGGCCTGAATCAACAGTTTCATCAAACCCTAGCCATGGCAACGTATGATTTATGTATTGTTACGATGCATCATTCCCGATCTATTGAGTGTCCCGAGTTCATTCAAACACACACAAAAGTGCTTAATAACGTGTAATAAGAAATTCGATTTTCAAGTTTTTACCAAATGGAGCAAGCTCTAGATCGAGTTCTGGGCTGCCTTTTGCTTCAAGTAAGGATCGAATCGATTCTGAGACCTCCGGGAGATGTTTGATGGCTGGCTGGTCTTGAAAACAACTAAAAATCAAAATTGATTTTTTGAATCCTTGAAAAATTGGCAAAGTTTTGTTGTTGTAAGGGCTAGGTTTCGCCCTTTGGCTTGTGTACTTACGAGCATTTATAGAGGAATTTGAGTGAGGAAAAGAGTGAAAAAGATTGGTCATTGAATGTGCAATATTTTTCTTTAAATAAAATCAATTTCCTTAAAAATTTGATTTTTTTTCTTTCCATATGCATGCTATCACGAAATTGGTATGGATTATGGGCTTTCTTGGACTCCAAGCATGATATAAATCCAATCCATTTGAAAAAATATCTTATTTTCATATTTTATATGATTTAATTTTGAATTAAATGATTTAAATTCAAAAATAAATCAATAAAATAGAAAATTGTCATGGCCAAGCATTTATGGGTCACAAATAATGTCATGAACAAGTTTGGACCAAAAGATTTTAGGCCCATTTGGAAAATTTTGCATTTTGACCAAAATGTCCTTTTGTGCAATTGTCCAAAATTGTCCAACTTCTGAATAGTGTATCTTGCTCAATTTTCCATATTTTTGAGTGTTCTTGGACTTTTTGGAAAGCTCTAAGAGTCCTCTAACCAACCTTTTTTGTCTCATCTCAATTGGAGTTTCCATGCTCAATATATCTTCAAAACAAAATGTTGACTTTTTGTTGACTTTGAAAATGACCTGTAATGTTTTGAGCCATACCTCTCAAATGAAGCATTTTTTGGAAATTCTTGTGAGACATGAAGTTGTAGAGAATTGAATTTCCTTCAAAACAAGAGTTGGTGGAAAAATTTCTGAGAAAGTATGAAGAAGTTATGATTAGTCAAAGTTCAGTTGACTTTTCACCTAGAAACCCTAATTTAGAAAGTTTGACTTTTGAGCAAATCTTGAGTTTTCCTGATGAATCATGATCAACCCTTGATCAAATGATGAATGTAACTTCAAAATGAGGATGTTGACCAAAAATTATGAAGTTTGACTGTATGTTGACCACAGTTGACTCTTTGTCCAATACAATTGATTTTCAACCATCTGAGCAATTGTCTGAGGAAATTTGACTTGTAAGGCTTGAAACTTGACATGGAGAATCTTTGAAGCATATGAGGAGGCTTGAAACTTGACATGGAGAATCTTTGAAGCATATGAGGAGGCATGACGACCATTGGAGATGTTGGAAGTCCATCTTGATCTGAGAATCACCAAACCCTAGTTTGGGTTGATTGTCTAGGAGAGGGTTTGTCTGATCAACTCTTGAGGAATCCTTGAGTATGGATGTATGGGATGTCTTGAGAAGATGGAAGGCAAATTTTGGGGTATGACAGTTGTGTTTTCCTTTTTCTCAGCCTTCAACTTCACATTCTCAGCTTCCAACTTTTCAATCAGCTTTTTCTGTTCCTCATTTTGCTGACATAATTCACCACTTTTTATACACAACTTTCTGTAGGTTTCAGCAAGCTCTTCAAATGTCACTTCCTCATCACTAGAATCCATATCAGAATTGTACACTCCAGAGAGAGCAGTGACAAGTTTGGCTCCTTCTTCCTCAGATTCACTTCCTGAATCACCATCAGACCAAGTGACAGCCATTCCTTTCTTCTGTTTCTTTAGAAAGGTGGGACATTCAGCTCTAATATACCCATATCCTTCACAACCATGACACTGGATTTCTCTGCTTTGACTTCCTTTTTCTTCTAACTTGGATCTTTTTTTGGAGTCATAAGATCTTCCAATGTCAGATGAAATATCCTTGACATTGGACCTTGACTTTTGATCAACCCTCTTGATGAGTCTGTTGAACTGCCTTCCAAGCATAGCTATAGCTTCAGATATCTTCTCTTCATCGTCCACCTTGCATCTTTCTTCAGTATTGGATACAAGTGCTATGCTCTTGTTTTTCCTGTCAACAGTTTCACTGATTCCCATCTCAAAAGTCATAAGGGATCCAATAAGTTCTTCAACCTTCAAGGTGCTGATGTCCTGAGCCTCCTCTATTGCAGTTACTTTCATTGCAAATCTCTTAGGCAAGGATCTGAGAATATTTCTCACCAGCTTTTCTTCTGACATCTTTTCACCAAGTGCTCCTGAGGCGTTGGCAATCTCCAAGATATTCATGTGAAACTCATGAATAGTCTCATCTTCTCTCATCTTCAAATTCTCAAATTTGGTAGTGAGCATCTGAAGTCTTGACATCTTCACCTTGGATGTCCCCTCATGAGTAGTTTTGAGAGTGTCCCAAACATCCTTGGCCAGCTCACATTGATGAACTAGTCTGAAGATATTTCTGTCAATACCATTGAATAAGGCATTCAATGCTTTAGAGTTCCCCAGTGCTAGATCCTCTTCCTCTTTGCTCCATTCTTCCTCAGGTTTCAAGATAGTAGTCCCATCTTTCTCAAGTTTGGTGGGATGTTTCCATCCTTTGTCAGCAGCTCTCCAGGCTTTAATATCCACTGATCTTAAAAAGGCAATCATATGAGGTTTCCAGTAATCATAATTAGACCCATCCAGAATAGGTGGTCTACCTCCAAATCCTCCTTCCTTATCCATTATGCCAGAAACTATTATCCCTAGATCTCACCCAGAAATAACAGGCAGGGTGCCTGCTCTGATACCAATTAAAATTCCTGGCAGCAGATACTTGATGTCACAGAGAATGTTATGACACAGTATCTGACACTCTGTTAACAATATACAAACTAAATTCAAACAGCAGTAAAGAACACAATAAATTGTTCACCCAGTTCAGTGTCTAACTACACCTACATCTGGGGGCTACCAAGCCAGGGAGGAAATTCATTATTAGTAGAATTAATTCAGGAATAAACCAACCAGTTTATCTCCTTCACTTAAAACCCTACCCAATGCAACTTCAATCTAAGTCCTACTTAGACCTGAGTTCCTACTCACTCCCCCTCAATCACAGCAGTGATATCAACCTATTTAATAATTGAATTGTGAAGACACACTTCAATAAACTATCTTGATCTTGTTTCAAAGCTTCAATCAAGAGAAAAACACTCGTGCTTCAAAGCTTTGATTGATAAACTACCCTTACAAACAAATCCCAGTCCAAGGCACTTATCAATTGATAATTACTTGGCTCACAAGAGATACTAGAATTACAAAATAACAACCTGCTATATCTTCAATAAATTCCAGAGGCGCGGCAGCAGTATAAGGGTTGAATTCCTTTTATAGAAGCAGTCCTGAAACTTCAGTTTTGGGCTTCCATAAAGATATCTAGGGTTCACTTAATTTAATCCTAAAAATATGGTTTGTTCAACAACCAATTTAGGTTTAACTAAGATTAATCTAGCAGCCACGTGAGCATGCATCCTAGTAACAGAAAAACATAATATAGCAGCTCAACAAACTTCCTGAAAAGTCTCAGGAAAAAACAGATTCTGCAGAATAGAATGTCACACTGAATGTCATAACATCCGTTATGACATCGTGGATATTTTCGCATTTCCAAAGACATGCCTTTTATCTTCCAGTTCTGAGCTGTCCTTTAAACATCCTTGTCAAGTAGGATTTATCTTCAATCTCTGAATGTCATGACATTTATCAAGACATGCCATAACCTAGTTTTACCAAAAAGTAATGCCAACCTAAAAACACTAACAGCTTTAACCTTGGCGGGGTCAACTTCAATACCTTTACCACTGACAACAAACCCTAGGAGTTTACCGGATCTGACTCCAAACGTGCACTTGTTGGGGTTGAGTCTTAGTCTGTACTTCTTCAGTCTATCAAACAGTTTCCGCAAATGATCGAGATGCTCTTCTTCAGTCTGTGACTGAGCTATCATATCGTCGACGTAAACCTCTATCTCGTGATGAATCATGTCATGAAATAATGCCACCATGGCGCCTGCGTTCTTTAGTCCGAATGGCATGACCTTGTAACAGAAAGTACCCCACTGTGTAACGAAAGTAGTCTTCTCCATGTCTCCGGGAGCCATTTTGATCTGATTGTAACCAGAGAAACCATCCATGAAGGAGAAAACCTTGTGTTGAGCGGTGTTGTCAACTAGAACATCAATATGAGGAAGTGGAAAATCGTCTTTCGGACTTGCTTTGTTCAGATCTCTGTAATCCACACACATTCGTACTTTGCCATCCTTCTTAGGCACAGGTACCACGTTCGCAACCCATTGTGGATAAGAAGTAACAGCTAAGAAACCGGCGTTGAACTGTTTCATGACTTCGACTTTGATTTTCTCTGACATCTCAGGACGCATGCGACAAACCTTCTGCTTCACTGGGAGAAAACCATCTTTTGTCGGTAATCGGTGTACCACAATGTCAATGTCTAAACCTGACATGTTGTTAAGGACCAAATTGTAGATATTCTGTACATGATTTTGTGGTCCTTAACAATGCCTTTTGATTAATTAGTAGTATTTATTATAGTATTTTGGTCTAATTATGTTTCTATTTAGTTTTTGTTTATAATATATTATTTAACTTAGTTTACCTTTGAATTGTAGGTTTTTAGTATTGATTCCCTCAAGCTTGGATTCAAGGACACTTGAAGAGCTCTTGGGATGATTCTTTTTGAAGGAATTTTTGGAAGAAGAAGCATGCTTCAGGTCGCGCTCAACGCGGTTGCAGCATGAGTGCGCTTAGCGCGGGTAACCGGGCTTAGCGCGGTCTGCGAAAATCAGAAAAAGGACAGACCCATGCTTTCACCTTTTTGGCCACCAACTCCCTGTTTTCCAGCTGGATTTTGGTGTGTTAGAAAAGGGAACATCACTTCTTCATCATAATCCATCATTGTTGTAATTGAGGGCATAAAATTAGAAAAGAAAAACATAGTTCTTCTTGATTTTCTTCCATGTTCATCATCTTCTCTAACAATCTTGAGAGCAAAGCAACCATGAAAATGAGTGGCTAAGTTCTTTTTGTGTCAAGATTAGAGGTAGTTGATCTAACTAGTATGTATTTCTTTTAATCCATTTGTGTATGAACATGGTTGATGATTAATATATGTTGAATATCTTTGTTCTTCTATCTTTTCATGCTTTGAATCTTGTTTGAAAAAGGATGCTTCAAAGTAGACCTAGGATATTCATCCACTAATGAACAAATGCTATAAATAGATTTGTTAGTTAGTGTTTACAAGTATTGAGCTTCATGTTTATCATGTCAATAGTTGTGGTGAGAAATCATTCAAGGATTAACATGGTAAAATTCACAATCTTTGTGAGAAATCAACAAGATTGAGAGGATATGTATTTATAGCAATCATCAAACTAGTTCATCACTTGGTTAATAGAATACATATGAAATTAGGTTAATGAAACTAATCTTGACATGCATCCATCAATTAAAAACAAACTCCAACTCTCTTGAATCCAAACCATAACTCTTCTTTGAAAAGAACATTTTAGTTGTTTGCTTGAAATTCATGATACTAGTAGTTTAGGAAACAAACCCTTTGGTTACTTAATCTTAAAATACGCTTCACTATTGAAAAACTACGATACAACACCAATCCCTGTGGATACGATAATTAAAAATACTTGTTTGTGGACTTTCGCTACAACAAAATGGCGCCGTTGCCGGGGATTGGCGTTTGATATTGCAAGTATCGCAATAGTTGTGTGTTTTAAGATATTTTTTTTACTAATCTCTCTCTTTGTTTCTTTTGTGTGGCTAGAATTTTTCAGGAATTAGTTTATGCGAGGAAGTGTTCCGGCCGATCAACTCCTTTTCGATCCAGAAATTGAAAGGACGACAAGAAGACTTAATAGCAGTGCTAAAAGGAGGAAAAGACTAGCTAGGCAAAGACAAGAAAGAGGAGAATCATCTACTTCTTCTACACCACCCGTGTTAGGAGAAGTCACTATGGCGGATCAACCACCACCACCACTACCACCGAGGGGGCCTTGTGTAAATAGCCCTCGTCACAACGCTCAATTTGCTCGCCAAGCCAATGCGAGGTTCACGGATATGAAGACGGGCTTGCTCCAACTTCTTTATGCAAGTCCTTTTCATGGTCATGACCATGAAGATCCATACACCCACCTCACTAAATTCTATGAAATTGCAGGTGCGGACGGAGCTCCGAAAGATCAAGAGGAGCAATACTTTCAAAGGCTTTTCTCTCATTCTTTAGTGGGGAAAGCAAAGGATTGGTATCTAGACCAACTACAAGAGACAATGACAAATTAGAATGTGTTGGAGGAAAAATTCCTTGAAAGGTTTTTTCCTCAATCAAGATTCATGGAGGCAAAAACCGCAATTTCGGTATTTTCTCAAGGAGTTAATGAGACTTTGAATAGGGCTTGGGAGAGATATAAATCCATGCTTAGAAAATGTCCAAGCCATGGTTTTGACGAGCTCACTCAAATTCATATCTTCCGAAATGGTCTCCAACCTCAACATAAATTGTTGTTGGATGCTACGGCGGGAGGATCTTTAATGGCGAAGACACCTTATGAAGCAACTCAAATCATTGAGAAAATGGGGAGGAATGACCACCAAACTCAACATGATCAAGGAAGTGTGCAAGTGAAAACGGGAGTTCTTGAAATTGGCTCTAGTCACAAAGCACTTGTAGTGCAAAACAAATTGTTTGCAAAACAAGTTGAAGAATTGACAAAGCAAATGGCAAAGCTTCCTCAACAAATCATGGAGATGCAAGGATTATCTAGCAAGCAAACTCAATAAATTGCTTGTTGTGAATTATGCAAGGGTGACCACAAGACCGGATTTTGTCCTCTGGAAAATGAAGAAGCAAATTATATGGCCAACCAAGGGCAAGGATACCAACAAAGACCTCCTTACCAAAATCAAGGCCAAGGTTACCAACAAAGAGGTAATCAAGGGTATCAAGGTGGATGGAGGCAAGACAACAACAATCAAGTTAGACAAAATCCGTACCAAACTCAAAATCAAAATCAAGCTCAACCTCAAAATCAAGCAAGAACTTCAAACATTCAAGATACACTAGCTCAATTCATGCAAGCTTCTATGGCAAACCAAAAGAGCACAGAGGCATCAATCAAGAATTTAGAAACTGAAATGGGGCAATTAGCGAAGCAAATTTCGATCAAAAGCGACCTCATTTTCTCCAACTACTCAAGCAAATCCTAAGGAGCATTGTAAAGCTATTACAACTAGGAGTGGTATAGTTGTTGAGGAGAAAAAGAAAGAAGTGAAGAGAAAAAAACAAGTGGAGAAGGATGAAGAAGTAGTTGTGGAGGAGGTTGTAGTTGAAAAAGATGAGGAGGTTGTAGTTGAAAAAGATGATAATGATGTTGTTGTGGGGGATGTTCTAGTTGAAAATGATGTTGTAGTCGAAAATGAAAATGATAATGGTGAAGTTGAAAAGGAGAAAGTGGAGGAAAAGAAAAAGAAATTGAGAAAGGGAAAGGAGAAGGAAGTCACTCTACCCTTAAGAAACTTACCTTATCCTCATATCCCATCTAAAAAGGATGATGCTAAGCACTATGCTCGGTTTATGGATATTTTTAAGCAATTGCAAATTAATATTCCATTCACCGAGGCATTAGAGCAAATGCCGAAATATGCAAAATTTCTGAAGGACATATTGACAAAAAAGAAGCGGTACACGGATCAAGAGACTATAATGGTTGATGCAAGTTGTAGTGCGATAATTCAACGCACTATTCCAAAAAAAGAAAGTGATCCGGGCCGTGTAACTTTGCCCGTTACCATTGGAGATGTCTATGTCGGCAAAGGATTAATTGACTTGGGATCAAGTATCAATTTGATTCCATTATCCATTGTAAAGAGGTTGGGGGATATCGAATTAAAGTCTACAAATATGACGTTGCAATTGGCGGACAAGTCTATTACTCGCCCCCATGGTGTAGCTTTAGACTTGTTAGTCAAAGTGGACAAATTCTTTTTCCCGGTTGATTTTGTTGTGATAGAGATGGAGGAAGACGTGGATGCACCTCTAATTCTAGGCCGTCCATTCATGAAGACGGCTAGAATGATGATTGACATTGATGATGGGTTGATGAAGGTGCGGGTTCAAGATGAAGAAATTTGTTTCAATCTTTTTGAAGCAATGAAGCATCCAATTGATAAGAAAGAATGTTTCAAAATAGATGCTATCGAGGAATCAATAGAAGAAGTGAATGATGATGATGATAGGCGGGAGCTTGAGGAGTTCTTAGAAAGGATGGAGATTTCTAAAGAAATGCACCCATGGGAGGAGGAAGTAGAGATTTTGAAGAATGACCCAAACGATGAAGAGCCAAAACTTGAGTTGAAAGAACTACCATCTCACTTGAAGTATGTGTTTCTTGAGGAGGGAGGTAAGAAACCCGTAATCATTAGTAATACATTATCGGAGAAGGAGGAGGGAAGCTTAATTCAAGTCTTGAAGTCTAACAAAAATGCAATTGGTTGGGTTTTAGCCGATTTGAAAGGCATAAGCCCGGCCTATTGTATGCATAACATCATGATGGAGGAAGAGTACAAGCCGGTAACCCAACCTCGAGGCGTTTGAACCGTGATGAAGGAAGTAGTTCAAAAGAAGTGGTAAAGATGTTAGAAGGGATGATTTATCCGATCTCGATAGTACTTGGGTGAGTCCGCATGTGGTTCCAAAAAGGAGGTTTGACTTGTGTCGAATGATAAGGATGAATTAGTGCCGACAAGAAAAGTAACGGGATGGAGAATGCATCGACTATCAAGGCTTAACAAAGCAACAAGGAAGGATCACTTTCCTCTTCCGCTTATGGACCAAATGTTGGAAAGACTCGCGGGTCAACAATATTATTATTTCTTGGATGGTTACTCAGGGTACAATCAAATATCGGTGAATCCGAAAGATCACGAGAAGAAGGCTTTCACATGTCCTTTTGGAATATTCGCGTATAAATGTATGCCTTTCGGCTTATGTAATGCGCCGACAACATTTCAAAGATGCATGCAAGCCATTTTTGCCGATTTGATTGAGAAGACGATTGAAGTTTTCATGGATGATTTCTCCGTTTTCGGAGCATCATTTGATTTGTGCTTGGAGAATTTGAACACCGTCTTAAAGAGGTGTGTAGATACAAACTTGGTTTTAAATTGGGAGAAATTCAATTTCATGGTGACCGAGGGAATTGTTCTTGGACACAAAATATCTTCAAGAGGGATCGAGGTCGATAAAGCAAAAATCGATGTGATCGAGACGCTTCCCCACCAACCAATGTTAAAGGCATTCGGAGCTTTCTAGGACATGCGGGTTTCTACCGGAGATTCATCAAAGACTTCTCAAAGGTAGCAAAGCCCTTGAGCAACTTGCTCAACAAAGATAAGTCCTTCTTATTTGATAGAGATTGTTTAATGGCTTTTGAAAAATTGAAAGAAAATTTGATAAATGCACCCATAATCACTGCACCTAATTGGAAACTTGATTTTGAATTGATGTGTGACGCAAGTGATTATGCGGTGGGAGCCATGCTTGGCCAAAGAAAGAACAAAATTTTCCATACTATTCATTATGCGAGCAAAGTTTTGAACGATGCTCAAATTAACTACGCAACAACCGAAAAAGAGTTGCTCGCAATAGTTTATGCATTGGAAAAATTTCGTCCTTATCTTATTGGTTCAAAAGTGGTGGTTTTCACGGACCATTCCGCGATTAAATATTTGCTCACCAAACCGGACTCCAAACAAAGATTGATCCGATGCATTCTTTTGTTACAAGAATTTGATTTGGAGGTCCGTGATAAAAAAGGTTCAGAAAATTTGGTGGCAGATCATTTATCTCGCTTGGTCAACGTGGAAATTATCGACAAAGAGAAGGAAGTTAGGAGGAATTCCTGATGAAAATTTGTATTCAATCCAAGAGCGGCCGTGGTTTGCCGACATGGCAAATTACAAAGCTGGATTAATGCCGAGGATATCACGGAATGAAAAGAGAAAATTTTGGCCGACGCCAAGTACTATGTGGGACGAACCGTATCTCTTTAGGTTGAGTAGTGATGGGTTGTTAAGGAGATGTGTGTCTAGTGAGGAAGCGAAAGACATTCTTTGGCATTGTCACAATTCCCCTTGTGGGGGACATTACAATGGATTGCGAACGGCCACCAAAGTCCTTCAATCAGGATTTTATTGGCCTTTGTTATTTAAAGATGCTTATGCTCATGCTAAGAGTTGTGATAAATGCCAAAGAAGTGGCGGTATAGGCAAGAGGGATGAGATGCCTTTGAATAATATGTTGGAAGTCGAGGTGTTTGATTGTTGGGGAATTGATTTTGTTGGTCCATTTCCGTCATCGTTCTCTAACAAATACATTCTTATGGCCGTTGATTATGTTTCTAAGTAGGTGGAGGCCATTGCTTCACCAAAGGCCGATGCTAAAACCGTGATAAATTTTTTAAAGAAAAACATATTTTCGCGGTTTGGTGTGCCTCGGGTGTTGATTAGTGATGGCGGGTCTCACTTTTGCAATACACTGTTACAAAAACTTTTGAAACAATACGGGTGTAAAGCATAAGGTGAAAACTCCCTATCACCCACAAGCTAACGGTCAAGCCGAAGTGTCTAATAGGGAAATAAAAAAGATATTGGAAAAAACTGTCTCGGGTTCTCGAAAGGATTGGTCAATAAAATTGGATGAAGCTTTATGGGCGTATCGAACCGCCTATAAAGCTCCTATCGGACTAACCCCCTTTCAGGTGGTTTACGGCAAGACTTGTCACCTCCCCGTGGAGATGAAACACAAAGCTTTATGGGCTCTCCGATTCTTGAATTTTGATCCTTCTTTGGCGGGTGATAAAAGGAAAGAACAACTTGTGAAGTTAGATGAAATGCGAGATGGAGCGTACCATTCCAATAAGAAGTACAAGGCAAAAGTGAAAGTCTTTCATGACAAAAAGATCAAGCATAAGGAATTTCAACCGGGCCAAAGCGTCCTCTTGTTTAATTCCCGAATGAGACTTTTTCCGGGAAAACTTAAGACAAAGTGGTCCGGTCCTTTTGTAATCAAGGACGTGAAAGACTATGGTGCCGTTGTTTTGCAAGACCCCGAGGGAAAGAGTGAATGGACAATGTTTGAAAAGGTATGTTGGCGGAGAGGTGAGCTGCGACATTGCCGCATCCTACTTTGATGATCCTTGATCATCCTGGACCGTCGAGCTCTACCGACGTTAAACAAAACGCTTGTTGGGAGGCACCCCAACATTGTAAGTATTTATGTTGCACTCATTTTGATATGTCTCTTAAGTTAATTTTCTATTTTTCAAAAAAAATTCTGAATTCTGCAGACCAGGCTAAGCGCGGTCTGCGTGTAAAATTTTTTTTTTCAAATTTAGGTTTGCCCAGGCTCAACTTGTGGCCTGGTTTATTTTTAAAATAAGTTAGGGTTTTCTTTCAACCCTTTTCACCATTGTCACACTTCTACTCATTCTCTCAAGAAATTTCAAAAACTCCAATCCCAAATAAACATTGTTTTGCAAATTTCTTGTGTCAATCATCATCCCAAGCATCAAGGTATGTGTATCTATGGTTTTCCCTCTATAATTTCGTGATTCTCTGCTGTTTAGGTTAGAATTTAGAAACTTAGGGTTTAGGATTTTGGTTTTTATTCTTAGGATTAGGTTGTTTTGATTGTAGAGGATGTTTAGGTTAGGATTTTCGCCCTTGTTAGGGCTTGTTTCTTGGGAAATTTTCTGTTTTTGCAGAATTTTTTTTCAGAAAATCGCAGTGCGCGCTTAGCGCGGTCACCGCACTTAGCCCGGTCTGCAACATTCTGAAAAAAATTTCCTGCTGTTTTTTGTGTTTTCTGATTAGTCTTGATGCTTTGGTTGGTTGATTTCTTCTGCTGTTTGCATGACTTATCTCTAACGGGCATCTCGGTGTCACTTTTTGTTGATTTTTGTGTTGTTTTCAGATGGCTCCAAAATGTCAACGTGTTTCTTCTGCTGGAGCTGGGTCCTCAAGACCTAGTTCTTTTGATGGTGATCGCTTTTTGGGGCCTGCTCAAGAGGCACGTACAAAGAGCTCGAGGAACGTAACATATGGTCCGAGATAATTATCCGCCTCAGAGAGCATGAACACTATGTTACCCTAGATGCTATCTTGGATAACTATGGTTTGGGCGTTCTGTGTGAGCCCCAAACTAAAGTTAATGTTGAGCTGGTCCGGAAATTCTATGCCAATGCCATTCCCACTGAGGGGCGAGACTTCCAGTTCACCTCTTTGGTGCGAGGCAGGGTGGTATCATTTTCTCGCTCTGCGATCAACAGCTACCTGGGCATAAATTGGACAGTCCCAGAAGATGAGTTGGATGTTTACCATGAGCACCTGGCTCGTGGTAATTGGGATCATGATATGTTGAGGAGGAAGTTGTGTTTATCCGGGCAATCCTATGAGCTTAACAGGGCTGGCCAACCTCTGAAATTCAATCGGTCCAGCCTTAAAACAAGCGCCCGCGTTCTGATGTGTGTGGCACTATACAACCTGAGACCAAGAAGCCACAAATCCTCAATCCTCATGGAGACCGCCGGCCTCATTGCTTACATGCTGGATGAAGCACAAATAGACTTCGGCCGGTTAATTGCTAATGAGTTGAAGAGGGTCGCATTAAGTTATACCTCTCGGGGGGAGCGTATAAAATGTGCCCTGGCATATCCTGGGTTGATCATGGGTCTTCTGAAGAGGGCCAGGGTAGTTTTTCCTGCTGTGGGGCACCTGACGATAGATGGGATCATTGATGATAATTACTGTGATCGCTATTTTAGGGCCTTGGATGCTAACCTTGTTGCCCGGGCTGTTCCTGTAGCTGCTACACTTCCTCAAGCCGGTCCAGGTGAAGAATGGAACCGGCAAATCCATTTTACTCATCAGCGAGCATTTATGTTCATGCACGAGAGTATGGAGCAACTGGCGTTGCAAATTAGAGAGCCGGGGGTAGATCACTTCACTCGTACAAGCCAGAACCTGAGTGTTTATGCCAGTTGGCATGTTGTTAAGGACCAAATTGTAGATATTTTGTACATGATTTTGTGGTCCTTAACAATGCCTTTTGATTAATTAGTAGTATTTATTATAGTATTTTGGTCTAATTATGTTTCTATTTAGTTTTTGTTTATAATATATTATTTAACTTAGTTTACCTTTGAATTGTAGGTTTTTAGTATTGATTCCCTCAAGCTTGGATTCAAGGACACTTGAAGAGCTCTTGGGATGATTCTTTTTGAAGGAATTTTTGGAAGAAGAAGCATGCTTTAGGTCGCGCTCAGCGCGGTTGCAGCATGAGTGCGCTTAGCGCGGGTAACCGGGCTTAGCGCGGTCTGCGAAAATCAGAAAAAGGACAGACCCATGCTTTCACCTTTTTGGCCACCAACTCCCTGTTTTCCAGCTGGCTTTTGGTGTGTTAGAAAAGGGAACATCACTTCTTCATCATAATCCATCATTGTTGTAATTGAGGGCATAAAATTAGAAAAGAAAAACATAGTTCTTCTTGATTTTCTTCCATGTTCATCATCTTCTCCAACAATCTTGAGAGCAAAGCAACCATGAAAATGAGTGGCTAAGTTCTTTTTGTGTCAAGATTAGAGGTAGTTGATCTAACTAGTATGTATTTCTTTTAATCCATTTGTGTATGAACATGGTTGATGATTAATATATGTTGAATATCTTTGTTCTTCTATCTTTTTATGCTTTGAATCTTGTTTGAAAAAGGATGCTTCAAAGTAGACCTAGGATATTCATCCACTAATGAACAAATGCTATAAATAGATTTGTTAGTTAGTGTTTACAAGTATTGAGCTTCATGTTTATCATGTCAATAGTTGTGGTGAGAAATCATTCAAGGATTAACATGGTAAAATTCACAATCTTTGTGAGAAATCAACAAGATTGAGAGGATATGTATTTATAGCAATCATCAAACTAGTTCATCACTTGGTTAATAGAATACATATGAAATTAGGTTAATGAAACTAATCTTGACATGCATCCATCAATTAAAAACAAACTCCAACTCTCTTGAATCCAAACCATAACTCTTCTTTGAAAAGAACATTTTAGTTGTTTGCTTGAAATTCATGATACTAGTAGTTTAGGAAACAAACCCTTTGGTTACTTAATCTTAAAATACGCTTCACTATTGAAAAACTACGATACAACACCAATCCCTGTGGATACGATAATTAAAAATACTTGTTTGTGGACTTTCGCTACAACAAAATGGCGCCGTTGCCGGGGATTGGCGTTTGATATTGCAAGTATCGCAATAGTTGTGTGTTTTAAGATATTTTTTTTACTAATCTCTCTCTTTGTTTCTTTTGTGTGGCTAGAATTTTTCAGGAATTAGTTTATGCGAGGAAGTGTTCCGGCCGATCAACTCCTTTTCGATCCAGAAATTGAAAGGACGACAAGAAGACTTAATAGCAGTGCTAAAAGGAGGAAAAGACTAGCTAGGCAAAGACAAGAAAGAGGAGAATCATCTACTTCTTCTACACCACCCGTGTTAGGAGAAGTCACTATGGCGGATCAACCACCACCACCACTACCACCGAGGGGGCCTTGTGTAAATAGCCCTCGTCACAACGCTCAATTTGCTCGCCAAGCCAATGCGAGGTTCACGGATATGAAGACGGGCTTGCTCCAACTTCTTTATGCAAGTCCTTTTCATGGTCATGACCATGAAGATCCATACACCCACCTCACTAAATTCTATGAAATTGCAGGTGCGGACGGAGCTCCGAAAGATCAAGAGGAGCAATACTTTCAAAGGCTTTTCTCTCATTCTTTAGTGGGGAAAGCAAAGGATTGGTATCTAGACCAACTACAAGAGACAATGACAAATTAGAATGTGTTGGAGGAAAAATTCCTTGAAAGGTTTTTTCCTCAATCAAGATTCATGGAGGCAAAAACCGCAATTTCGGTATTTTCTCAAGGAGTTAATGAGACTTTGAATAGGGCTTGGGAGAGATATAAATCCATGCTTAGAAAATGTCCAAGCCATGGTTTTGACGAGCTCACTCAAATTCATATCTTCCGAAATGGTCTCCAACCTCAACATAAATTGTTGTTGGATGCTACGGCGGGAGGATCTTTAATGGCGAAGACACCTTATGAAGCAACTCAAATCATTGAGAAAATGGGGAGGAATGACCACCAAACTCAACATGATCAAGGAAGTGTGCAAGTGAAAACGGGAGTTCTTGAAATTGGCTCTAGTCACAAAGCACTTGTAGTGCAAAACAAATTGTTTGCAAAACAAGTTGAAGAATTGACAAAGCAAATGGCAAAGCTTCCTCAACAAATCATGGAGATGCAAGGATTATCTAGCAAGCAAACTCAATAAATTGCTTGTTGTGAATTATGCAAGGGTGACCACAAGACCGGATTTTGTCCTCTGGAAAATGAAGAAGCAAATTATATGGCCAACCAAGGGCAAGGATACCAACAAAGACCTCCTTACCAAAATCAAGGCCAAGGTTACCAACAAAGAGGTAATCAAGGGTATCAAGGTGGATGGAGGCAAGACAACAACAATCAAGTTAGACAAAATCCGTACCAAACTCAAAATCAAAATCAAGCTCAACCTCAAAATCAAGCAAGAACTTCAAACATTCAAGATACACTAGCTCAATTCATGCAAGCTTCTATGGCAAACCAAAAGAGCACAGAGGCATCAATCAAGAATTTAGAAACTGAAATGGGGCAATTAGCGAAGCAAATTTCTGATCAAAGTGCTTCGACCTCATTTTCTCCAACTACTCAAGCAAATCCTAAGGAGCATTGTAAAGCTATTACAACTAGGAGTGGTATAGTTGTTGAGGAGAAAAAGAAAGAAGTGAAGAGAAAAAAACAAGTGGAGAAGGATGAAGAAGTAGTTGTGGAGGAGGTTGTAGTTGAAAAAGATGAGGAGGTTGTAGTTGAAAAAGATGATAATGATGTTGTTGTGGGGGATGTTCTAGTTGAAAATGATGTTGTAGTCGAAAATGAAAATGATAATGGTGAAGTTGAAAAGGAGAAAGTGGAGGAAAAGAAAAAGAAATTGAGAAAGGGAAAGGAGAAGGAAGTCACTCTACCCTTAAGAAACTTACCTTATCCTCATATCCCATCTAAAAAGGATGATGCTAAGCACTATGCTCGGTTTATGGATATTTTTAAGCAATTGCAAATTAATATTCCATTCACCGAGGCATTAGAGCAAATGCCGAAATATGCAAAATTTCTGAAGGACATATTGACAAAAAAGAAGCGGTACACGGATCAAGAGACTATAATGGTTGATGCAAGTTGTAGTGCGATAATTCAACGCACTATTCCAAAAAAAGAAAGTGATCCGGGGCGTGTAACTTTGCCCGTTACCATTGGAGATGTCTATGTCGGCAAAGGATTAATTGACTTGGGATCAAGTATCAATTTGATTCCATTATCCATTGTAAAGAGGTTGGGGGATATCGAATTAAAGTCTACAAATATGACGTTGCAATTGGCGGACAAGTCTATTACTCGCCCCCATGGTGTAGCTTTAGACTTGTTAGTCAAAGTGGACAAATTCTTTTTCCCGGTTGATTTTGTTGTGATAGAGATGGAGGAAGACGTGGATGCACCTCTAATTCTAGGCCGTCCATTCATGAAGACGGCTAGAATGATGATTGACATTGATGATGGGTTGATGAAGGTGCGGGTTCAAGATGAAGAAATTTGTTTCAATCTTTTTGAAGCAATGAAGCATCCAATTGATAAGAAAGAATGTTTCAAAATAGATGCTATCGAGGAATCAATAGAAGAAGTGAATGATGATGATGATAGGCGGGAGCTTGAGGAGTTCTTAGAAAGGATGGAGATTTCTAAAGAAATGCACCCATGGGAGGAGGAAGTAGAGATTTTGAAGAATGACCCAAACGATGAAGAGCCAAAACTTGAGTTGAAAGAACTACCATCTCACTTGAAGTATGTGTTTCTTGAGGAGGGAGGTAAGAAACCCGTAATCATTAGTAATACATTATCGGAGAAGGAGGAGGGAAGCTTAATTCAAGTCTTGAAGTCTAACAAAAATGCAATTGGTTGGGTTTTAGCCGATTTGAAAGGCATAAGCCCGGCCTATTGTATGCATAACATCATGATGGAGGAAGAGTACAAGCCGGTAACCCAACCTCAGAGGCGTTTGAATCCGGTGATGAAGGAAGTAGTTCGAAAAGAAGTGGTAAAGATGTTAGAAGCGGGGATGATTTATCCGATCTCGGATAGTACTTGGGTGAGTCTGGTGCATGTGGTTCCGAAAAAAGGAGGTTTGACGGTTGTGTCGAATGATAAGGATGAATTAGTGCCGACAAGAAAAGTAACGGGATGGAGAATGTGCATCGACTATCGAAGGCTTAACAAAGCAACAAGGAAGGATCACTTTCCTCTTCCGTTTATGGACCAAATGTTGGAAAGACTCGCGGGTCAACAATATTATTATTTCTTGGATGGTTACTCAGGGTACAATCAAATATCGGTGAATCCGAAAGATCACGAGAAGAAGGCTTTCACATGTCCTTTTGGAATATTCGCGTATAAATGTATGCCTTTCGGCTTATGTAATGCGCCGACAACATTTCAAAGATGCATGCAAGCCATTTTTGCCGATTTGATTGAGAAGACGATTGAAGTTTTCATGGATGATTTCTCCGTTTTCGGAGCATCATTTGATTTGTGCTTGGAGAATTTGAACACCGTCTTAAAGAGGTGTGTAGATACAAACTTGGTTTTAAATTGGGAGAAATTCAATTTCATGGTGACCGAGGGAATTGTTCTTGGACACAAAATATCTTCAAGAGGGATCGAGGTCGATAAAGCAAAAATCGATGTGATCGAGACGCTTCCCCACCAACCAATGTTAAAGGCATTCGGAGCTTTCTAGGACATGCGGGTTTCTACCGGAGATTCATCAAAGACTTCTCAAAGGTAGCAAAGCCCTTGAGCAACTTGCTCAACAAAGATAAGTCCTTCTTATTTGATAGAGATTGTTTAATGGCTTTTGAAAAATTGAAAGAAAATTTGATAAATGCACCCATAATCACTGCACCTAATTGGAAACTTGATTTTGAATTGATGTGTGACGCAAGTGATTATGCGGTGGGAGCCATGCTTGGCCAAAGAAAGAACAAAATTTTCCATACTATTCATTATGCGAGCAAAGTTTTGAACGATGCTCAAATTAACTACGCAACAACCGAAAAAGAGTTGCTCGCAATAGTTTATGCATTGGAAAAATTTCGTCCTTATCTTATTGGTTCAAAAGTGGTGGTTTTCACGGACCATTCCGCGATTAAATATTTGCTCACCAAACCGGACTCCAAACAAAGATTGATCCGATGCATTCTTTTGTTACAAGAATTTGATTTGGAGGTCCGTGATAAAAAAGGTTCAGAAAATTTGGTGGCAGATCATTTATCTCGTTTGGTCAACGTGGAAATTACTGACAAAGAGAAGGAAGTTAGGGAGGAATTCCCGGATGAAAATTTGTATTCAATCCAAGAGCGGCCGTGGTTTGCCGACATGGCAAATTACAAAGCCGCGGGATTAATGCCGGAGGATATCACGTGGAATGAAAAGAGAAAATTCTTGGCCGACGCCAAGTACTATGTGTGGGACGAACCGTATCTCTTTAGGTTGAGTAGTGATGGGTTGTTAAGGAGATGTGTGTCTAGTGAGGAAGCGAAAGACATTCTTTGGCATTGTCACAATTCCCCTTGTGGGGGACATTACAATGGATTGCGAACGGCCACCAAAGTCCTTCAATCAGGATTTTATTGGCCTTTGTTATTTAAAGATGCTTATGCTCATGCTAAGAGTTGTGATAAATGCCAAAGAAGTGGCGGTATAGGCAAGAGGGATGAGATGCCTTTGAATAATATGTTGGAAGTCGAGGTGTTTGATTGTTGGGGAATTGATTTTGTTGGTCCATTTCCGTCATCGTTCTCTAACAAATACATTCTTATGGCCGTTGATTATGTTTCTAAGTAGGTGGAGGCCATTGCTTCACCAAAGGCCGATGCTAAAACCGTGATAAATTTTTTAAAGAAAAACATATTTTCGCGGTTTGGTGTGCCTCGGGTGTTGATTAGTGATGGCGGGTCTCACTTTTGCAATACACTGTTACAAAAACTTTTGAAACAATACGGTGTAAAGCATAAGGTGAAAACTCCCTATCACCCACAAGCTAACGGTCAAGCCGAAGTGTCTAATAGGGAAATAAAAAAGATATTGGAAAAAACTGTCTCGGGTTCTCGAAAGGATTGGTCAATAAAATTGGATGAAGCTTTATGGGCGTATCGAACCGCCTATAAAGCTCCTATCGGACTAACCCCCTTTCAGGTGGTTTACGGCAAGACTTGTCACCTCCCCGTGGAGATGAAACACAAAGCTTTATGGGCTCTCCGATTCTTGAATTTTGATCCTTCTTTGGCGGGTGATAAAAGGAAAGAACAACTTGTGAAGTTAGATGAAATGCGAGATGGAGCGTACCATTCCAATAAGAAGTACAAGGCAAAAGTGAAAGTCTTTCATGACAAAAAGATCAAGCATAAGGAATTTCAACCGGGCCAAAGCGTCCTCTTGTTTAATTCCCGAATGAGACTTTTTCCGGGAAAACTTAAGACAAAGTGGTCCGGTCCTTTTGTAATCAAGGACGTGAAAGACTATGGTGCCGTTGTTTTGCAAGACCCCGAGGGAAAGAGTGAATGGACAATGTTTGAAAAGGTATGTTGGCGGAGAGGTGAGCTGCGACATTGCCGCATCCTACTTTGATGATCCTTGATCATCCTGGACCGTCGAGCTCTACCGACGTTAAACAAAACGCTTGTTGGGAGGCACCCCAACATTGTAAGTATTTATGTTGCACTCATTTTGATATGTCTCTTAAGTTAATTTTCTATTTTCCAAAAAAAATTCTGAATTCTGTAGACCAGGCTAAGCGCGGTCTGCGTGTAAAATTTTTTTTTCAAATTTAGGTTTGCCCAGGCTCAACTTGTGGCCTGGTTTATTTTTAAAATAAGTTAGGGTTTTCTTTCAACCCTTTTCACCATTGTCACACTTCTACTCATTCTCTCAAGAAATTTCAAAAACTCCAATCCCAAATAAACATTGTTTTGCAAATTTCTTGTGTCAATCATCATCCCAAGCATCAAGGTATGTGTATCTATGGTTTTCCCTCTATAATTTCGTGATTCTCTGCTGTTTAGGTTAGAATTTAGAAACTTAGGGTTTAGGATTTTGGTTTTTATTCTTAGGATTAGGTTGTTTTGATTGTAGAGGATGTTTAGGTTAGGATTTTCGCCCTTGTTAGGGCTTGTTTCTTGGGAAATTTTCTGTTTTTGCAGAATTTTTTTTCAGAAAATCGCAGTGCGCGCTTAGCGCGGTCACCGCACTTAGCCCGGTCTGCAACATTCTGAAAAAAATTTCCTGCTGTTTTTTGTGTTTTCTGATTAGTCTTGATGCTTTGGTTGGTTGATTTCTTCTGCTGTTTGCATGACTTATCTCTAACGGGCATCTCGGTGTCACTTTTTGTTGATTTTTGTGTTGTTTTCAGATGGCTCCAAAATGTCAACGTGTTTCTTCTGCTGGAGCTGGGTCCTCAAGACCTAGTTCTTTTGATGGTGATCGCTTTTTGGGGCCTGCTCAAGAGGCACGTACAAAGAGCTCGAGGAACGTAACATATGGTCCGAGATAATTATCCGCCTCAGAGAGCATGAACACTATGTTACCCTAGATGCTATCTTGGATAACTATGGTTTGGGCGTTCTGTGTGAGCCCCAAACTAAAGTTAATGTTGAGCTGGTCCGGAAATTCTATGCCAATGCCATTCCCACTGAGGGGCGAGACTTCCAGTTCACCTCTTTGGTGCGAGGCGGTGGTATCATTTTCGCTCGCGATCAACACCACCCGGCATAAATTGGACAGTCCCAGAAGATGAGTTGGATGTTTACCATGAGCACCTGGCTCGTGGTAATTGGGATCATGATATGTTGAGGAGGAAGTTGTGTTTATCCGGGCAATCCTATGAGCTTAACAGGGCTGGCCAACCTCTGAAATTCAATCGGTCCAGCCTTAAAACAAGCGCCCGCGTTCTGATGTGTGTGGCACTATACAACCTGAGACCAAGAAGCCACAAATCCTCAATCCTCATGGAGACCGCCGGCCTCATTGCTTACATGCTGGATGAAGCACAAATAGACTTCGGCCGGTTAATTGCTAATGAGTTGAAGAGGGTCGCATTAAGTTATACCTCTCGGGGGGAGCGTATAAAATGTGCCCTGGCATATCCTGGGTTGATCATGGGTCTTCTGAAGAGGGCCAGGGTAGTTTTTCCTGCTGTGGGGCACCTGACGATAGATGGGATCATTGATGATAATTACTGTGATCGCTATTTTAGGGCCTTGGATGCTAACCTTGTTGCCCGGGCTGTTCCTGTAGCTGCTACACTTCCTCAAGCCGGTCCAGGTGAAGAATGGAACCGGCAAATCCATTTTACTCATCAGCGAGCATTTATGTTCATGCACGAGAGTATGGAGCAACTGGCGTTGCAAATTAGAGAGCCGGGGGTAGATCACTTCACTTCGTACAAGCCAGAACCTGAGTGTTTATGCCAGTTGGCATGTTGTTAAGGACCAAATTGTAGATATTTTGTACATGATTTTGTGGTCCTTAACAATGCCTTTTGATTAATTAGTAGTATTTATTATAGTATTTTGGTCTAATTATGTTTCTATTTAGTTTTTGTTTATAATATATTATTTAACTTAGTTTACCTTTGAATTGTAGGTTTTTAGTATTGATTCCCTCAAGCTTGGATTCAAGGACACTTGAAGAGCTCTTGGGATGATTCTTTTTGAAGGAATTTTTGGAAGAAGAAGCATGCTTCAGGTCGCGCTCAACGCGGTTGCAGCATGAGTGCGCTTAGCGCGGGTAACCGGGCTTAGCGCGGTCTGCGAAAATCAGAAAAAGGACAGACCCATGCTTTCACCTTTTTGGCCACCAACTCCCTGTTTTCCAGCTGGCTTTTGGTGTGTTAGAAAAGGGAACATCACTTCTTCATCATAATCCATCATAGTTGTAATTGAGGGCATAAAATTAGAAAAGAAAAACATAGTTCTTCTTGATTTTCTTCCATGTTCATCATCTTCTCCAACAATCTTGAGAGCAAAGCAACCATGAAAATGAGTGGCTAAGTTCTTTTTGTGTCAAGATTAGAGGTAGTTGATCTAACTAGTATGTATTTCTTTTAATCCATTTGTGTATGAACATGGTTGATGATTAATATATGTTGAATATCTTTGTTCTTCTATCTTTTCATGCTTTGAATCTTGTTTGAAAAAGGATGCTTCAAAGTAGACCTAGGATATTCATCCACTAATGAACAAATGCTATAAATAGATTTGTTAGTTAGTGTTTACAAGTATTGAGCTTCATGTTTATCATGTCAATAGTTGTGGTGAGAAATCATTCAAGGATTAACATGGGTAAAACTCACAATCTTTGTGAGAAATCAACAAGATTGAGAGGATATGTATTTATAGCAATCATCAAACTAGTTCATCACTTGGTTAATAGAATACATATGAAATTAGGTTAATGAAACTAATCTTGACATGCATCCATCAATTAAAAACAAACTCCAACTCTCTTGAATCCAAACCATAACTCTTCTTTGAAAAGAACATTTTAGTTGTTTGCTTGAAATTCATGATACTAGTAGTTTAGGAAATAAACCCTTTGGTTACTTAATCTTAAAATACGCTTCACTATTGAAAGACTACGATACAACACCAATCTCTGTGGATACGATAATTAAAAATACTTGTTTGTGGACTTTCGCTATAACACATGTCTTTGTAGGACCAAGAAAAAACATCGATATAGTCTCGTAGCATCTGAACCAATCTCTCTTTGACACTGTTCTCAAGACCTGCTCCTATCTTGATTTCTTTTCTGTCTTCGTCAGTACCCAAATTCACAACCTCAACTGGCTCTTCGTGTGGCTGTATAACTCGTTCTTATTGCTGTAGCAGTCTGACAAGTTCTCCTGGCACTTCACAATCTTCCTCACCTTCGTCTTCGGCTTGGTAGATCGGATTATCGAAGTCATATTTAGCAATAGCATAGTTGTTATCAACGAGATTCGGAGTGATTCTGCAGTGTATCACGTGGGTGTGTGTAAGAACACATAGCTTTTGAAGGGGTGATAAAGTAAAAGAAAGAAAACAATAATTAAATGCAAAAGTCCAACGATTTTATTGAATGAAAATATGCAAATGACAGATAATAACCCTCACAAATGAGCCATGATGCCCCGGGCAAGGCACTAGGATTTAAAGTTTATTGTTCAAAGTGTAAAAACGAAAAGCATAACAGAAAACAAAAGCAATTACTCCTGTCTAAAGGAGATTGGTATGACGTCTTAAGTCTTCCAATTGCTGAGTCCGTTGTCGGGAGTTGGGAAGATCCACTGGCTGATGTCGAAGTCGCTGTCGTCGTCTTCTATAGCATGAACCCCATTCTTGCTGATGCGGAAAGGAAGTTGGCCGACACGTTCGCGGCGTATCATCTTCTGACCTTTGATGGTGAAGCCTAAATCAGTCTTTTCAGATTTGAAAGGAAGATCGGGGAGCTGACCCCAAATAGTATTACCTTCTTCTTCAACTGCAGCTTGAGCATCCTTCAGCAAGGCCATTCTGGGCGGCACTTGTGTAATTCCCGGAGTGACAGGAGAGTCAACAGGCATGACTCTTGGAACTGTTTCGAAAGCTTGACAGGGAGTCTCGAAGAATTCACCTTCCATCTCGAGGTATCAGAATGACTGCAGATGACTGACCATGTATTCTTCTTCACCATATACTGTAACAACCTTCCCCTTCATTGGGTACTTCAGCTTCTGATGCAAGGTAGAGGTAACAGCACCTGCCCCATGTAACCAAGGGCGTCCAAGTAGGCAAGAGTAAGATGGACGGATGTCCATGACAAATAAAGTGGAGTCGAAAGTCTGGGAACCGACTTTAACAGGCAGGATGAGCTCTCCCAGTTTTGTTCGCTTAGAACCATCAAAAGCTCTCACAATTATGTCATTGGGCTTCAAAACCAATCCTTCAACATCAAGTCGGTCGAAAGTAGTCTTCGGTAGGATATTCAGAGGAGAACCGGTATCCACCAAAACATGAGATAATGTAATGCCCTTGCATTCAACAGAGATGTGTAAGGCTTTGTTGTGTTTCTTTTCGGCAGGAATCAAATCAACATCAGAGAAACCTAGGCCGTTGTTGGCAGCCAGACTAGCAATACAAACTTCAAATTGATCACTGGTAGTGTCTTGCGGTATGTGAGCATTCTTCAGAAACTTCACCAAGGCTTTAGCATGAGCCTCAAAGCACAAGAGCAGAGCAAGCATGAAGATCTTGGACGGAGTCTGTCCCAACTGTTCCAAAACATTGTAGTCACTCTTCTTGATAATCTTCAGAATTTCCTCCATTTCTTGTTTGGAGGTGTCTTCAGCAACTTCCTTTGGTACTTCTGTCTGAGTAGGATGAGTTACTGGTTCTTTCCCTCTAGCTTCGGGAACTGGTTCAATAGCTGGAATGCGAGCTGGAGTCGTAGTGTCTTTTGGAGGAGAGATCTCTGGAGAGAACACTCTTCCGGTTCTGGTCACCTTGCTTGATCCGATGATGTTGTCAATGTCAGGAATGGTAGCTTCAACTGTAAGATCCTCAATGGTCAAAAGGTCTTTCTTGACACCATGATAGTAAACCTCAGCTCCATAGTTCCAAGGTATAACTTTGTCAGAGGAATATGGAACTGGTTTGGGCGAAGTAATGATGAGAGGTGCCACTCTAGGCACATGATCAGCAGAGGAAATCCTTATTGTGTTAACATCAACGTAGTCTTCTGGGAAATCATCTCCCCATATGGTCGCCTTAACATCTTCAATAGGAATTTTGTAGCTTTCAGGAACAGTATACTTCACCATGTAATCGAACTTTCCACTTGGCTGCCCCAAGGTATCCCAGACTTCTGGTACAGTTTCGCTCACATCTTCGATCTTCAGATTCTTAGACATATCTTCACACAGCTTCTCCACAGGTGATGGCTTCAGAAATAGCACTTCGCGATTATCCATCATGCACTGAATATGTCTTCTCAACCAAGCACAACCGTCAGGCGCAGATGGGCACCAACGACAATTCTCTGGGCATCCTGGATTGACACCGGCTTGTAACAGATTTTTCTTAACAGTCATTAGAGGAATAGTCAAGTCATCTATGTTGAAAACATAAGAGTTCTTGTCAATAGCATTGGAACTTTTGCCATGGTTAGGCATAGGCGCGTTGATCACATTCGGAGTCTCAACAGGAGGATCAAACTCAATCTCTTTAGCTTCAATCATGTCTTGAATCTTGTTCTTCAGAGCCCAACAATCATCAGTGTTGTGTCCTGGGTTGTTGGAGTGGTAAGAACACTTAGCATTAGGATTGTATCTCAGAGAGGAAGTGTTGATGTTTTGAGGAGGATCCCTCAAGGTAATCAGCCCGACTTTCAACATGTGTTGCAAGGCTTGGGACAATGGCATGTTGATCTTTGTAAACTGTCTTCGTGGCGCGTTCTGGTTACGCGCGTTGTCTCGCTGAGGTTGTGTTGATGTAGGATTGGAGATCACAACTGCCCCACAGATTGAGCACGGTCGGTCTTGGCTCGGCTCTTCTGACCATACACAACATTGGCTTCTTTCTTAATACCGAAAGATCTCTTTGCAGCATTTGAGGATGACTCTACCTGAATCTTTCCGCTCTTGATTCCAACTTCAATATGTTCTCCTGTCAATATCAGCTCGGTGAATCCGGATGAAGAATTTCCAATCAGATGATTGAAGAATGGACCACGTTGTTCTATAAACATATCAACCAACTCCCTATTGGACAAGGGTGGTTGAACTCAGCCGGCTAGATCTCTCCATTTCTGAGCATATTCTTTGAACTTCTCATCACAACCCATAGACATGCTTTGTAGTTGCATGCGAGTGGGTGTCAATTCAGCATTGTACTCATATTGCTTGTAGAAAGCATCTGCTAAGTCACTCCAGGTACGGATGTGGTCACTCTCTAGCTGATAATACCACTTCAATTGAGTTCCAGCCAAACTCTCTTGGAAATAATGAATCCACAACTTTTTGTCATCAGTGTAGGGGTTGATCTTCTGAACATAGGACTTCAAATGCAGCTTCGGACAAGAAATTCCATCATACTTGGCAAAAGTGGGAACCTTGAACTTGTGAGGAATCACCACACCAGGAACAAGACTCAGATCATCAAAATTCAGCCCTGACATCTTAAGATTTTCCACAGCATTCAGACGGTCTTCAAGTTGCTTGTATTTGTCCTCCTCAAAAGAATACTGCTCTCTCTCATATCCTTCTACTTTGTTCTCAGGCTCACGCTGGTCTTCTTCGTTGCCCTTGACACTTCCCTCAGTTTTGACACTCTCTAAGAGTTCTATCCGGCTGACCACCCTAGGACCACCTTTGTAACGTTGGCCCATGTTGAGAACACCAATGACCTTCTTCTTCTTGTTGATGAGCTTCTTCAGATCTTCTTGGCCTTGGACCAAGCTGGTGAACATTTCCTGGAATTGAGCATTCTGAGCCTGAAGATTTTTGACAGTCTGTTCAAGAGCCATTTTCTACTAAAATAAATAGCGAGAAAATGAGAAAACCGATCTTCAATGTACCTGTTATGCAATGTTATGCCATGATATGCAATGTTTATGCGATGCAATGCAATGTTTTCATGGACCTTAGGAATTTAAATTTGTTAAACAAGCATGAACAAACTTCATTAGTTTCTTTTTATTCTCTTTCTTTTTAAGTACAAAAGATAGTTTGGAAAAATAAAAGAACAAAAATCCTAAAACTCTAAGTCTCCCATGGGCGCTTCCTCTTGGTGTTGAGGTAGGCGTTGATGTTCCGCTCCTCGTGAAGTAGCTTGGTCAACTCTAGTACCTTGTTCTCGCTTGCATAGCACTGAGCTTCGAATGTATCCCTTTCTTCTTTTAGTTGAATCCAGGATCTCTTCAAGTCTTCAAAATCAGTAGGCATGTCGGGATGGAGAACAGTATAGGATTCATCACCTATAGCAACAGGTTCCATAATTACTGGTAACACGGGTGTAAATGGCATAATGAGGTTCTGAGCTCGAGCTCGCACCTATTTGAGGTAAGGTTCCTAAGGAATGGAGTTTTGGTGTCCCAAAGTCTTGGTATCAGTCTTCTTTACCATGCCCCAAGCGTGTATGAACCTTCGCTTGCACTCGAGATGTGGTTGTAGTCGAACACAATATCTTGGAGAAGCATATCATGTGGGCCATCTCTTCGAGCATAACCAAACTGACGTAGAGCTAGAGAAGGGTTGTAAGTAATACCTCCCCTTATGCCAAGGAGTGGTACATTAGGGAATTCTCCGCAACACTCAATGAATGTGAAGTCCTTTTGAGAGAAAAGACACCAACGGATATCTGAATGAGAGAGTGACATTAGTCTTTGAGACCACTTCAACCTTTGCTCGTTCTTCAAAACTGATGGAGGAAGGTGCGAAATAAACCACCTAGAAAGTAACGGTATACAATACATGAGAGTTCCTTGTCGTTTGATAGTACGAGTGTGGAGAGAATGTAGGATATCTCCAAGTAAAGTAGGCACAGGATTGCGAGTAAGGAATATCTTGATGGTGTTCACGTCAATGAATTGATCCGAGTTAGGAAATAGAACCAAACCATAGACTAGCAAAGCCAAGATGTCTTCGAATGCTTGGAAACTCATAGCTTTGAGGAATTCTCGGGCTTTCTTTATTAGGAACTTAGCAAGTAAACCTTTAACTCCGCTTCTGGTTTCCCAATTGGCTTCAATGTCTGAGCGCTTTAGATGTAGCCCTGATGCAATGTCTTCGCATCAGGAACCTTTTCTAAACCGTGAATGGCATTTGATCAAGAATAGGTATCCCAAGTAGCTTAGAGAACTCTTCCAAGGTAGGAACCAACTGATAATCTGGGAATGTAAAGCAATGGTGTTTCGGATTGAAGAACTGGAATAAGACGTGCATCATATCTTCTTCAAAACCGGAGATAACCAAATCAAGCAGATAACCATGTCTTTTGATTAACTGAGCATGATCGGGAATCTCTGAAACCAATTCTTTGAGCTGAGAAGGTATACCCATGAAGTTGATTCGTATAGTCTTTCTAGAAGCCATAATCCCTACAAAACAGAGCAAAGATAAATCCCTAGGTCCTTGAAATAGTTAGAAATGATATGCAATGCGATGATGTCATGATGTCATGTTTAGCAAGCACAAACAATTCACACAATAGTCCTAGGTTTAAGGCTTCCATGAGGTATAGGTGTTTACCCTACCAAAAGTTTGAGTTGGTTCATCCTGTCCTGTAATAGTAACCGGGTTCTAGGAATCTCATATCATTAATCTTTCTCGTAGGCGTTTATTTCAATACGACTACCAAGTGGTCGACCGAAAATATCCCAAAAGTCTGATCTTAGTGAGCGTAGCATCGAGTATCAGCCAACCTCGGTCTACACCAAAGCCGACCATCTCACTACCTTCTAATGGCCAAGATAGGTCAATTAAGGTTCTAAAAGTTGAGTTAGTGTTGATGACACCACGCAGAAGCCAAATACTATCCTCAACTTGGAAATGAAGAGTATCAGGACATCCAAAGTGTCGCACTAACGTAGCCATCATGTTGACCGTTTCAGTATACGCCTAACGGTCGCGACGATCTATTGCTACTTACCTAAGGAAACCTGGATCCGGGTGTAGGATCCCCCATAAGCATAATACCCAAGCAACCCTTAAAGATAAAGCAAGCAAGTCAAACAGAAAACAGTAAAAATGATCTAAAAATCCCTAAGGCATTCTCTCTTTAGGGTGTCTCCCCGGCAGAGTCGCCAGTTCTGTAATACGGTGAACTGCCTTTGAGAATTTGTTTTTCTTTTTATCGCAAATGTGCGGATAGCAAGAGTCGCCACCGACTTTTCTTTTATCCAATTAAGGAAAGGTGAAAAGAACAGGAAAAGACCTTCGTTAGATTCTGAGTAAGGGAAAAGGTTATGAAAAGGGAAGGTATTAGCACCTCTTTCCATCCGTAGTTATCTACGGGCTCTTAGTTGCTTTTAGCTCACTTTAAAAAAATTGCTTTCTGTGTGTTTGACAAAAATGTTTTGAAAAGGCATTTCGCTTTGACTTTGTAATGATTCATGTAGGAATGTATACAAAGTGTTCGGAAATGTTTCGTTTTTGAAAAGAGTTTGAACTTTGACAAAAGTGTGTGGTGTGAAAAGTATTTTGTTTGAGCAAGCAACTAGAAGTCTTATTACCTACTCAGAATGGTCGCTTTCGTGTTTTTTACGTTCCTTTAGAATAGTGCTATCCATACCATTAGTTGGTAGGTAACCCTATTCGTCGGATGTAAGAGGGACATTCGAAGGGACATCGGATGGTCATAGAAGGCAACTTGTAGGAAGTATCCTATCACATCAAGGGACGATCATCACTTTGAGGCAACAATCGAGGGACGAGATCATGTATTCGTGAGGCGACATCGTGGGTCTATGATCTTGTATCGGAGGGACGGGATGATATGTTTGTAGGCAACGGTGCTAGGATACCTCTACGCTCGGGGACTTGACCATTTATTCGAAAGGCAACGAGAGAATTACCCCTGCATGTGTGAAAAGAGTGTGTTGAATTCAGATATATTATCTTGAAATTTGAAGTGATCTATGTTGTTTTTATCTCGCCATACACGCCTAGTTACTAGCAGTTTGTAGGGTGCGGAAAATAAATTGCGGAAAGTAAAGTGCGGAAAGTAAAGTCCTACGCTATTACATGGCTTTGGGGCAGTTACATAATTGGAGTGCGTAAAATAAAAGTCCTAATTAAACTATTACATCCCATGAGCAGTTACATAATATTGAAAAGAAAAAGCGAGAAAAATAGTCTGAACCATTACAACCTATAAGCAGATACACAATCGGAAAATATAAGAAACTCGCATAAGAGAAAAAATGTTAGTAAAAACAAGATTTTTGAATGAGGAAAAAGATTTTAAGTTAGTCATGATGATTAGATGATATAGGAATTTTTTGGAAATTTTCTGGATCGATTTTGATAATTAAAAACAATTAAAAGTCAATTTAATGATTAATTAACAATTAATTAAAATATGCATGCAAAAATACTAATATTAATGTCAAAAATTAAATAAACATTTTTCTGATTAAAATGCAAAAGGAAAATATTTTTGGTGATTTTTAAATGCATGAGAAAAATATTTAAAGGTAAAATAAATTAAAAGGAAAATACTAAGAAAAGAAAAATAGAAAAATAGTTAGTTTTGTAAGTGATAAAAAAAAGAATGTCATGGCCAGGGATCGAACCAAGGATCATGCCTTCACACGCACGCGCTGCTTGCCAACTGAGCTGGAGTGTCTAGCTGTTTTAATAATGAAACAAAAAGAATATAAGCAAAATTGAATCCTGAAACCCAAATTACGCGCGAAGATCTTCATCTTCTTCGTTTGAATTTTCAAACATATAGCGTCGGTCTGGTTCGACGCTAAGGCCCCTGCAAATTTCTAAAATCACACACAAGCAATATAAATGCATTATAAATACATGGATCGATTCGTTTTGATCCACTGATCATGCTGGTGGTCTTAGTTTTGTCCAATTTTACGTATTTTAGGAAGCCCCAATTCGAGCAGATGAACCCTAATCATGGTGGATTTCGATTCAGGTCTCTAAACTCCAATTAAACTATGCAGAAAGTTTCAAAACTCCATTCTAAACACAAACAAAGCATCCAAACACGTTAAATATGCATGAAAATTAAAAATCGAAATTGAGTTTGAAAGTGCAAACCGAAATCTGGAATTCGTGATTATGGATGTTTGGGAGGCTTGTGAGTATTTGGATCGATTCAGGAGACCTCCAGGAATGCAATAGAATGCTTAGAGTCGATTGAAACAAATTGAAACTAGGGCTGCAAGTTGCTTGAGAGCCACGGTTTTTTTTACTTTGATTAGGGTTCTTAGAGGCAATATTTCTGTCTTTTGTTCATGTGTATGCATTGTGTATATATAGTAGATGGATTTAGGTCAGAAATCAAGAGAAAATAATAAATCAATCAATGCAAAAATATTTGATTTGGTATAAAACCAAATCTTGCCTTTTTGATCCAATTTTCATCAATTCTCTTGCCAATCAATGCCAATTTCAAATTTTCCAGCTTTGGAGGTTTGCTTGGACCTCAAGAATGAGAGAAAAATCTAATTTGCATTTAATTTTGATTTTCTACCTTTTATTTTAATTTAATTGGCTTTTAAATGATTAAAATCTAAATTAAATAGAAAAATAAAGATAAAATTCGTGGCCTTGGGATTGGAGGTTCCAAATTAGCTGAGGAACAAGTTTGAACCAAGAAAAGTTAGGCCCATTTGAAAATTTTTGGATTTTGACAAGTATTTCTCTTTGTGCACCTCTTCAAAAATGCCCAACTTGTGCAAGGTGTATCTTTCTCAATTTTTAACATTTTTTAGTGTTCTTGGACTTTTTAGAAAGCTATAGATGTACTCTAAAAAACATCTTTGGTTTCATCTCAATTGGAGTTTCCATGCTTAATAAAACTTCTTTACAAAAAGTTGATTTTTTGTTGACTTTGAAAAGGACCTGTAATGTTTTGATCCATATCTTCAAAATGAAGCATTTTCTGACCATGCTTGTGAGACATGAAGTTGTAGAGAATTGAATTCTCTCCAAAATGAGAGGTGGTGGAAAAATGTTTGATAAAGTATGAGAAAGTTATGCTCAGTCAAAGTTCAGTTGACTTTTTCTTCAAAAAACCCTAATTTGGAAAGTTTGACTTTTGATCAAATCTTGAGTTTTCTTCATGAATCATGATCAACCCTTGATCAAATGATGAATGTTACTTCAAAATATGGATGTTGACCAGAAATCATGAAGTTTGACTGTATGTTAACCACAGTTGACTTTTTGTCAAATACAATTGATTTTCAACCATCTGAGCAATTGTCTGAGGAAACTTGACTTGTAAGGCTTGAAACTTGACATGGGGATTCTTTGAAGCATATGATGAGGCATGATGGTCAATGGAGATGTTGGAATTCCATCTTGATCTGAGGATAGCCAAACCCTAGTTTGGGTTGATTGCCTAGGAGAGGGTTTATCTGATCAACCCTTGTGAAATCGTTGAGTATGGATATGTGAAATGTCTTGAGAAGTAGGAGGGCAAATTTTGGGGTATGACACTAAGTCGGTTACTGAGATTAGAAGTTTCTTAGGCCTGGCTGGTTACTATAGGAGGTTTATTGAAGGCTTTTCAAATTTGGCACTTCCTTTGACAAAGTAGACTTGTAAAGGAGCTGCGTTCGTGTGGGATGTTAAGTGTGAGGAAAGTTTTATTAAATTGAAGAAAAGGTTGACAACGGCTCCGATCTCAATCTTGCTTAATCCGGGAGAACCGTTTGTGGTTTATTGCGATGCTTCCAAGATGGGTTTAGGTGGTGTGCTTATGCAATGTGGTAAAGTGGTTGCTTATGCTTCTAGGCAATTGAAGATTCATGAGAAGAATTATCCTACACATGACTTGGAACTTGCGGAGGTTGTTTTTGTGCTTAAGATTTGGAGGCACTATCTTTATGGTTCTAGATTTGAGGTGTTTAGTGATCATAAGAGTTTAAAGTATTTGTTTGATCAAAAGGAGCTTAACATGAGACAAAGACGGTGGCTAGAGTTGTTAAAGGACTATGTTTTGTATTGAATTACCATCCCGGTAAAGCTAATATGGTGGCCGATGCCTTAAGTCGAAAGACGTTGCATATGTCACTGTTGATGGTGAAAGAGTTGGAAATGATCGAACAATTTAGAGATATGTGTCTTGTGATCGAGGTGACGCCGAAGAGTGTTATCTTGGAAGTGTTAAAGATCAATAATTATTTCCTTGATAGCATTAGAGAAGCTCAGAAGCTTGATATGAAGCTTGTTGACTTGTTGGTTTGTATTGGACAAACTGAGAATGAGGATTTCAAATTGGATGCTCAAGGTGTGTTGAGGTTCCGAGGTAGGATTTGTATTCCTGATGATGTGGACTTGAAAAGAATGATCTTAGAAGAAAGTCACCGAAGCACTTTGAGTATTCATCTCAGAGCAACTAAAATGTACCAAGACTTGAGGAAATTATTTTGGTGCTCAGGTATGAAACGAGAGGTAGCTCAATTTGTGTATGCTTGTTTGACGTGTCAGAAGTCAAAAGTGGAGCATCAGAAACCTGCAGGTTTGATGCAACCGTTAAAAATTCCGGAATGGAAATGGGATAGCATTTCCATGGATTTTGTGACGGGGCTACCCAATACACCTAGAGGACATGATGTGATATGGGTGATTGCTGATAGGCTTACAAAGTCGACTCACTTTATTCATATTAACATCAGTTATCCCGTATCTAAGTTGGCGGAAATCTATACGCATGTGATTGTGAGGTTACATGGTATTCCTATTTGTATCATTTCGGATCGAGATCCGAGGTTCACTTCGGATTTTTGGGAAAGCTTGCAAGAAGCTTTAGGTTCGAAATTGAGGTTGAGTTCGGCTTATCATCCTCAAACCGATGGTCAGACGGAGAGGACGATTCAATCGTTGGAAGATTTGTTACGAGCTTGTATTCTTGAACAAGGTGGTTCATAGGATAATTATCTCCCGTTGATCGAGTTTACTCATAGCAACATTTTTCATGCAAGTATTGGAATGGAACCGTTCGAAGCATTGTATGGTCGGAGGTGTAGAACTCCATTATATTGGCATGAATCGGGACAAAGTGTGGTACTTGGACCGGAGTTAGTTAGAGAAACTACCGAAGCGGTGAAGACGACTAGAGGAAAGATGAGAATTTCTCAAAGTCGACAAAAGAGTTACCGTGATAAACGAAGGAAAAATTTGGAGTTTCAATCGGGTGATCATGTGTTTTTACAAGTTACTCCTACAACCGGTGTGGGACGAGCCTTGAAATCGAAGAAGTTGACTCCTCGATTTATTGGTCCTTATCAAATTACTAGTAGAGTTGGAAAAGTGGCGTTACTGCCAAATCTTTCGAATTTGCATGATGTGTTCCATGTGTCGCAACTTCGGAAGTATGTTCCGGATCTGTCACATGTGATTGAAATGGATGATGTTTAAGTTTGTGATAATCTTACGGTGGAGATGATGCCTTGCCTTTAAGGATCGAAGATCGTGAGGTAAAGTCTCTTTGTGGCAAAGAAATCACATTGGTCAAAGTTGTTTGGATAGGAGCGACTGGTGAGAGCACGACGTGGGAATTAGAGAGCAAGATGGGGGATTCCTATCCCGAGCTTTTCGAATCAGGTAAATTTTCGAGGACGGAATTCTTATAAGTGGGGGAGAGTTGTAACGCTCCGATTTATTAAAAATTATATTTACATTATTAATTTCAAAATTATTGGTTAATATTGATATGAATCCCACTATTATTTTTGTTTGTGCATTCCGTTGGAGTTAATAATTAATCACATATTTACTTTTGTTGCAGCTATTTACACCACTACGAAAAATCTCATACATAACAGTTGAAAAGGGGGTACCATCATGCATGTCATATCGTTGTTAAGTATGATGTGGTTGTAAGTTCGTTGTTTCCACCACGGTCTAGTGAGCGTTATAGTAAGGTAGGGCACGCGATACATATCACAACAATTATGCTTATAAACCGTTGTGATATATACACGTAGCCGTAAGTATTAGGTTCGAAACCCAACATCAGTAAAAAATTAAAACATAAATTTCTTTTGATCACAGTTACAATAGATAACTATTGTTGAAAGTATTCATAGTTTATTATATAATATGTAGATTGCTTGTTTTCCATACGCCTCACCAAAGAAATTCAAGCATTAAAATTGATGAAGAAGTCTATCATCTAAAAATTAAATTATTCTTGAAAACCAACTTTAACAACCCATTATTTTCTGATTGCATGTGTCTCATCGTTCATTCATGCTATATATATATATATATATATATATATATATATATATATATATATATATATATACACATATATATATATATATACACATATATATATATATGGTTTATTGGTCAAACTCATTCGATACATCGCTATCTTTGATTATAGTTAAATTTCAATAACAATAAGACATTGTATAATATGCCTCATCATCATCACTTATCATCGTAATTTTTATAATTATAATTTTAATGATTATAAGAACTGATGATGAGGCAGATTATCCAATGTCTTGTATTTAATGAAATTTAACTATAATCGAAGATAACGATGCATCCAGGGAGCCAAGTCATTATAACATAACCTATATGTAAAGGAGCATGAAATGAACCATGAGACACATGCAATTCAGAAAACATCGATTTATATAAATTAGTTTTCAAATACAACATAATTTTTCAAATTATAAGTTTCTTGTCAATTTAAATGAATGTATTTTAAGTGAGGGTTAGTGAAACAAACAATCTACATAGAATATAATAAACTCAACCTAATCTTCTTTAATCTTTTGTCAATATGCTTAATAATTTTATCAGCAAAACGTTGCTAAGTCATAAGTCTTTTTTCTTATGACTTATTAATATTTTGGTCTTACTATGAGAATATTAATCAACAAAAAACAACAACATACATAAGCAGGTATCAACAAAACAACATCATACAACAAATCCAAAAATAATAAAATTTTTTCACAACGCACCTTTTATTGAAACTAATCATAGAAAATGAATCAATTATAAGGTTCATCTGGTTTGTGAAGCAATGAAAAATAACCTGATCTTATTACGACGTATCTTTCTTGTCTTGATTGAATACATCATTGATTGAAACAGTGGAATACTTTGTGAACTCAGGAGAGCGCTGGAGGTAGTGCCAAAAGGTATGCCACATCGCCTATCGCTTACTTGCGTTCAATGAATGAAGTTTGCTCTTTCGAAAATCGATTAGATAGCAATGTTACTCTGAGTTCCTGCTTCACTACAGGGGAAAGGGAAAGAAACGAAAAAAAATTAGTTAAGCAAAGCCCCCTCCTAATACAAGGTGGATGAAGTTTCTAACATAGCTTCATACTTCTTGTACTTTTTCCATAGCTACACAGTAATATGTACCATAGCCTAAGTATGCTATTTGTTAAGACCGTGAGGACGAATCTGAAAAAAATGAGAATAATCAACAAAACAACATGCAACAAATGAGATAATGGGAAACTATCGTAACAAAAAGATAGAAGAAGAATACCTTAATGTAGGAACCACAATATTCATGGCTAAGGGCAAAGAATAAGAGAAAAATAGTTGCTAGGGTTTCGCTATGAAGGAAACGACACTACTGTCAATAAATGAGAGTTAATTCGCATATATATAGGTAAACTATTTCCCAACGGTTAACACTTTCAACTGTATTGATAAGTATTTATTTATTATAAATATATCACAATGGTTAATCAAAAGCACCGTTGCGATATCTCTATTATTTGTGAGTTTTAAAATAAATAAATAAAAAGGTGCGCCTTATCGTTAAAGGAATAAAATATTTTATCGCACTGAGATTCAAATCCATAAAAGTTTGATTGTTTCACCACAATTGGTTCTTCAAACGTTGTTATATACAAATAATTTTTAATCAAAAAATAAAATAAATATGGTAACACCTTAGTTTAGAGATGTCACCATGGTGTAGGGAAGAACTGTGGTGACCATGAGGTAGTTGAATATGCGTTTTGTAGTAGTATTATGTTAATAAATCTATTATGGTCAGTTGATAGTATTCCATGTTATGGAGCATATTTATTCCTCCTTTTTATTCTTTTATTTTTGGGAGACATATGCACAGGAAAATGTCTATGAATGAGAACCTTCGTATTAGAGGTTGCACGGTCGTTTCCATTTGTGTTTTATGTAAGGTTGCCTTTTTCTCAAATTTTCATTTTCTTTGGATCTTTATAAGTGGTTAGGTGATAGGCTTCGTGTTTCCATTTTAACATTTTATACTCTTTCATGCATCCTCCATAAGTGTAGTTTGCAGATGAAAGATACCATTGTTACATGTATCATTCATACTTCTCATATTATTTGGATGGCTCGTAACCTTATTCGCTTTCAAGATGAAAAAATTTCTTTATATGTTGCAAAAGTAAAGATTGTTACAATAGTTTATATGAGTGATAGTTATTTCAATCAGGGCCGACCCAATCAAATCGGAGGCCTTGTTCTAATTTATAAAATGGACCCTATTTTTTATAAATAAAATACAATTTTAATAGATAAAAATGAAACATCAAATATATAATTATATATTAATAAAATAATTTTAATTATAATTATTTTAACTTTAATCAATCACATTTGTTTAATGTATTAGGGTTTTATGATAACATTTTTTTATATATTCGATTTCTTATAACATTTTTTATGTTTATTAATATTAGAAAAAAATAGACTTTTAAAAATTTGAGGCCGTCTAAAACTTGGGGCCCTGTGCTGTAGAGTCTACTGATCCTGCACATGGTCAGGCCTGATTTCAATGGTCATTATCTTTCCATGACGTTGGTGTTGGCTGAAGATTTTGATATATATGATTCGAAATGGAATCATTGAGCTCAAAATGAAATGATGTTAGTGTTCGTTGGAACAAAGTGAATGTTACAGTTCGGAATGAAAGAATTGGTTCTTCGAATTGAGATATCAAAGCTCGGAGCTTCGAATGGCAATTATGATGATATATGTAAAAGAAGCTTCGAAGTGGTAACAAGATTGTGTCTGTGAAGTAAGTTCGGAGCGAAGATGGCCGGAGCATTTGAAATTCAAACGCGAGCGGGATAATTGGAAGTTAAAATATATGCGCTGGAAACGGTTCGAAGACGCGTGGAAGCTAGAAAAGCGCAGTGTCCTGCATTTTCTGAACGTGGCAAGATCTCATAAGTCAAACCGTTATGGTCGAAGTAGTATAAATAGAAGTCTTAGTGTTAGGATTTCGTGTGTCATATCTATTGTACAAAAATTCAGTAAACATTCAAAATACCACATGGCTAGGGAAACGAATGCTCGAACAATGTACGTATGATTGCACCAAACCTTTACAATTCAGTAAAACATCTTTATCTTTCCAGTTTATCTTTCATTTTCGCATCAATGTCTTTTAAATACCTTTACATTCAAAGCCATTTAACTATTTTCTGCATTTAAACACGTTTTCTTCTATTTCGAAATCCTTTACATTTCAGAAACCTTTTACATTCATGCCTTTTACATTCATGTCTTTTACATTCATGTCTTTTACATTTCATGCTTTTATATTCATGCTTTTACATTAAAAGTCTTTTACATTTAAAAGTCATTTACGTATTCCTGCATTTACACATTTCTTTGCAAATCGAACCTTTACTCATTTACTCATTCAAGTCAGTTTTATATTTCTTTATTTAATCATGTCATTAAGTTATTTAACACTGCAATTGGAATACATTGGACATATATAAAACACTCTAAATACAAGTTTTAACCATGAATACTAATTTTGTTATTAAATTTATCCAAACGACTAATACCCCATAGGATCAATCTAGTCGATCTTGCAAGTTACCAGAGGAATTGAATAACAGTCATAAAGATTATTCGATAGTTTGGAGGACTAGCGGTTGTTTCACCAGAAATCACTGTGAACAAATTGGCACACCTGGTGGGACAGTCATTGGTCGTTACAAAATTAAAACAAAATAAGGATTGTTTAAGACATAATCATTATAAGAGTTCTTTCTGAGTGTCAAGTTCGTTGTTATATGAACCTTAGAAGTGGTAGAATAACTAATAGCAACCAACCCTTACCCAGAAGAAAACGTAATAATAGGATGTCTAATCCAGACAATCAACAAGGGGAACAAAATACCCCACATGGAACAGCACTAAATGCTTTCGACGGAACGCCCAACACGATCCCTTCAACGCAACCGCTGCATCTTCTACCAGTAATGTGGCCACGAACGGAACAAGTGGCATGTCAACTAACAATTCGATCCTAGGCAATACAGGAACCACTGGGTATCCTGGGGGATTTGTCCCACCATCAGGGGCACAAACCCATTTCGCCACCCCACCACCAACTAGACCACCCAGTTTCGATGGTAATAGACCCAGAAATCCCCCTTATGGGATGCCAACATCTTTGATGGCAGGATTGCAAACTTCGACGTCGAACATGTCACCACAATTAGGGTCTGGATCTGGGGCTAATCAATTTATGACAAATAACCAAGGGTCAGTAGGTTATAGTGCATTGCCTATCCTAACCACAGAAAATCAGATAGCTTTTAGGCAGTTAATGGATGATAGTAACCATAATATGATAGGAGTGTTAGCACAAACTATGCAATAAATCTTCGCCCCAATAGTTCAAAACGTAACTGTGACAAACAGAGAAAATGCAGATAATATGAGTCGAATAGCAGATTTCTCCGCCGTAAAGGCGAGACAACTGCATTGGTTCGAGCGAACGTACCTATCATAGAACAAATTGTTGATGACCCACCCTATAGGCCAGTCAGAGAGGGGGTTAAGTTAGGGGCAAGGGCACAGAGGTTAGATGCCCCAGTGATTCAAGAGGAACCACAAAGGGGATTTATAGAACCAGTGGCGAGGGTCGAAAGATTAGATGCCCCAGTGATTCGAGAGGAACCACAAAGGGGAGTTATGGAACCAGGGGCAAGGGTCGAAAGGCTAGAAGTCCCAGCGTTTCAAGAAGAACAACCTAGAGGAGTTGTCATGGTGGATCGAAACCAAGATGCTGATGCAGTTGTCCATAGAATTCGAAATGACAATATCTTGGCAGAGAATAATCTAACCACCATGATAGAGAGGATTATGGCCCAAAACGGTCTTAATACAGGGATTAGAAGGCCAAATTATGCCTCTCCTATAGCAGATTATGTAATGCATAATCGATTTACCAAGGATACAAGATCCCTAAGTTTACAAAGTTTCTTGGAGATACCAATGAATCAACAATGAACATATAGCTGTATCGATCAAGCAGAGACATAGCAAATAATGAGAACCCGAGGATCAAATATTTCCCAAGTTCCTCAATAAAAACGCTTTCACATGGTTCACCACTTTGCCTCCCGGATCCATAGATACCGACCTCTGGAGAGATTGTTCCATGAACAATTCTATATGGGACAATCCAAGATAAGTCTAAAGGAACTAGCAAGTGTTAAGAGGAAGTTTATCGAACCCATAGATGAGTACTTAAATAGGTTCGACTTTGAAATCTAGATGTTTCACAAGAGTTCCTAAACATGAGTTAGTCGAAATGGTCAGTGGCCTGGACTATTCTATTCGAAAGAAATTAGACACACAATACTTGAGGGACATGGCTCAGTTAGCAGATATGGTTCGACAAGTCGAAAGACTAAAGGCTGAAAAGGTCAGGGCTTTTAAAAGTAATAAGAAAGAAAGAATTTCCTATGTCGAATCGAGGAAGTCAAGACTATCCTGAATTCAAGAGGTCGAAATAGATCTCACTGAATTAAAACAGGCTCCACCTTACTCTTGTAAACTACTAGTTCCCACAAAAGGGAAAGAAATTGTTGAAAATGAGAAAAGTGATAAATTCCCGAAGAAGGTGTATACCTTTGATGTAACAAAGTGTGACGAGATTTTCGATTTGCTTGTCAAAGATGGCCAGTTAATTGTGCCATCAAATGTCAAAATACCTCCTTTAGATCAAAGAAAGAAAAGAGGGTTTTGTAAATATCATAGTTTCCTAGGCCACAAGACCTCACAGTGTTTTCTTTTCAGGGATCTAATTCAAAATGCAATTAAAGAAGGCAGATTGAAGTTTGCTGACAAACCAAAAATGAAAGTAGATGAAGACCCTCTGGATGTTGCAGACACCAACTACTCCGAGCCTTCGTGCATTGGGGAAATCAATATGGTGGAAGCAGATCAAGAGGCCACTCCATTAGGAGAAGAAAGCACTGAGAGTGGAAACTGGGTGGGAATCGAAGTCAACAAGGGGGTCACTGAGGACGCCCATAAGCAACTAGAGGCTTCAATCAAAAGACTTTGGTCGTTTGAAAGAGATCCAAAGCATCAAGGCCGAGAAGCAAAAGCAAGAATTGACACAGGCTACTGAAGGCCTGAGGCTAACATTGGAGAAAGTCCGAATCACAACACCAGTTCTCCCTTAAAAAGAAATCTGGGATACCTTAGGGGAACCCAGTGGCAAGTTCGACTACCTGGTGAGATACTCTGCTCCAGAAAGCTCGAAAATCCCAATTGAAGAGGTCAAAGCTAAAGGATGGGAAGATGATGACAAAAAGAGGGAGGATGGAGATGGTAGCATTCCTTAGAAGGAAGTCTGGGATACTTTAGGGGAACCTAGTGGAAAATTTGATTACCTGGTAAAATACTCTGCCCCAAAAAGTTCAAAGATCCGAATCGAAGATGTCAAACCATCAGGATGGGGAGATGATGACGAAAAAGGGGAAGATGTAGATGTCAATATGGTGGATATGGAGAGACCTCGTTCTGAGATGGAGGAAATGGAAAGATACCTAGAAAAGGAAAATACAAAATGGAGGATGGCTATCGCAGATACCAGCCTCAAAGATTATCTCATGCTGTGCCACAAGGGAAATGTTGAAATGATGCTATGTCCCAGATGCAAGATCATCTCGCAACCGTAGAATTGCAGATTTCGAGAGGAAACAAAGGGCTCGAACTCGAATCAATCGCCAAGACAACCAATTATTCAGATGTTACCCTAGAGTTGGGGAGAGTTTGTTGGAGTTCTTAGTTCGCTGTCACAAAGGGGCAACCAAGTGCCCGACGGCCCAAGGTGCTCGCAAAGATATGACCGTAATATGGTCGAGCGCTCAAACTATTCCCTTCGCCCATGCCGGAATCACAAGGAAGTTGGTCAGATAAGTCAACACTTCGAGGGTAATCATACTCAAAGAAAGCCTGACAGTCCCTATCCTAAAGGTGCTCGAAGGGTGACGTTCAAAATCCCTGTTGAAGTACCAACAGACAAATGGCTGCAAGTCAGAGCTAATAAGGGGAAAGATAAATGGAGAGGCAATGAACGAAATGCACGTCACGCTATGATATATAGGAGGCAGTTTAACACTGCGAAGAGGGAAGAATTGAGACTGGAAAATTACAAAGGAAAAAACCCCATGTCCAGATCACAATGGCGAAGGCAACAGAGAATTCGAAGGTCGAAAGGGAAGTCGTAGCATAAAGGAGCAACTTCGATCAAGAACAAAGAAGTGTCAAGTACCAACAACAAACAATCAACCTGAAGACAAACCTCCGCTAGTAGGAGACTCTTCTCTGAAACACAACAAGATGAATCGAAGGAGTACACTCCAAGTCCAGAAGAAGACGAGGATATGCCGATGCATAACTTCGAATCGAGGGGAGTCGTCACTCAACTTAAATTGCAACGTGGTATCTGTACTACCTTTTGAGTTTGGACAGGAGACCGAAATCGAAGAGCATGAGGAAGAGGATACCATAGATTTGATGAAGCATGCAGTTTGCTACTATGTAATGGATAACGCGCGGTCGAAGAGCGTAACGCATTCTTCAACACCCGAGCCAGAATGAAGAATCATTTGAAGCCATTGTTCATTCGAGCAAAGGCTGGAGCCCATGGCGTGAACAAGGTCTTAGTGGATGGAGGCGCTGCAGTTAATTTAATGCCTCAATTCATGCTTAAAAAGTTAGGAATACAAGAAGGTGATGTCAAACCACACAACATGGTCCTATCCAATTATGAAGGGAAAGTAGGTCGACGTTGGGGTAGTTCAAGTGGATCTAACCGTAGGATCGAAGTAGGGCCCACCATGTTCATGGTGATCAAGCCAAAGCCAATTATAACTTGTCATTGGAGAGAGTGGATCCATGGCATAGGGGAAGTTCCTTCGTCAATGCATCAGAGGTTGGTTCTATGGAGAGAAGATGGTATAGTGGAGAATATCGAAGCGGACCAGAGTTACTTTATGAAAACAGTCAACTTAGTCAATAAAAGGAATTATGACAAGTATCTAGCCGAATAGCCCTTGTACCCCATGATGAGATAAACGAAACCAGAATGCACACTACTATATGACCCTTCGAAATGATGGCATGTACTGGGATAGGAAGATAATCAAAGGAGACGAAGGAGTCGAAGGCACTTCGCAGAGACGGCCAGGAGGCTGGGAGTTCGACAATCCTGCTCATGACTGAGTCCTCTTTCTTCGAAAGGATTTCGGCCTATATGGCTGAGAATGAATGGAAAGCGGCCTCAGAGGCTGAAATAGATAATATGATTGAAGTGAACGAAATAGAAGGGAATGGCTCGAAAGACTCACCCTATGAAGAACACGAAATAGATCAAAGGCTCGATGCCATCTATGACAAGGAACCCTTGGGCTTCGAGAAGGATCCTACAAACTCAGGTGCCGATCCGCTCGAAGAGGTGAATTTGGGGGATGACAATACAAAAAGAATAACCTACATAAGCGCAAAACTCAACCCAAGTTTCAAGCAAGAGGTGATCGAAGTTCTCAAAAGAAACAAAGATTGCTTTGCATGGGACTATGACGAAATGCCTGGTTTGAAGAGAGAGTTAGTGGAGCACAGACTTCCAATTAAGGATGGCAAGAAGCCCATCAAACAAACTCCCAGAAGATTCGCGCCAGCAGTTCTCACAAAGATTAAAGCCGAGGTCGAAAGGTTGCTGCGCTGCAAATTCATCAGAACCACAAGGTATGTCGAATGGTTAGCAAATATAGTACCCGTTATTAAGAAAACTGGTTCTCTGAGAATATGCATAGACTTTAGGGATTTAAATACTGCAACCCCCAAAGATGAATATTCTATGCCTGTGGCAGAAATGTTAATAGACTCTGCTGCAGGATTCGAATACCTAAGTATGCTAGATGGATATTCTGGTTATAATCAGATTTTTATTGCTGAAGAAGATGTTGCTAAGACAGCATTTTGTTGCCCAGGAGCCTTAGGCACCTACGAATGGGTAGTGATGCCTTTTGGTTTAAAAAATGTTGGGGCAACTTACCAAAGAGCAATGAATTCAATCTTCCATGATTTTATTGAGACATTTATGCAGGTGTATATTGATGATATAGTCGACAAATTTATATCTGCAGAAACCCATTTGCATCATTTGAGCCAAGCATTCGAGAGAATAAGGAAACATGGTTTAAAAATGAACCCCCTTAAATGTGCATTTTTTGTGCAGGCTGGAGATTTCCTTGGCTTTGTGGTACATAAAAAAGGAATCAAAATCAACCAGAATAAGACCAAAGCCATCATGGAGACAAAAGCACCCACATCAAAAAGGGAGCTGCAATCTTTGCTAGGGAAGATTAACTTTCTCAGAAGGTTCATTTCGAATCTAAGTGGAAGAACCCAAGCTTTCTCTCCACTACTTCGTTTAAAGCAAGGCCAAGCCTTCGAGTGGAACGAAGCACATCAGGAGGCCTTTGACAAGATCAAAAGATATCTCTCTCAGCCTCCTATCTTGTCTCCACCTTCATGGGGAAAGCCCATGAGACTGTACATATCTGCTTCTGAATTTACTATAGGTAGTATGCTAGCACAAGAAGATAGTAATGGCATCGAAAGAGCCATATATTATTTAAGTAGGGTGTTGAATGATGCAGAAACTAGATATAGCAATATAGAAAAGCTATGTCTTTGTTTATACTTTTCTTGTATGAAACTTAAGTATTATATAAAGTCTGTTGATGTTTATGTTTCATCTCATTTCGATGTTATCAAACACATGCTTTCAAAACCAATAATGCATAGCAGAGTTGGTAAATGGGCTCTAGCCTTGACAGAATATTCTTTGACTTTCATGCCGTTAAGAGCTGTGAAAGGCCAAGTGATTTCTGATTTCATCGTGGACCATTCACTGGTCGAAAAGCCTGTCCAAGGTTACGTTGAAATGCAACCTTGGAAATTATACTTTGATGGTTTGACCCACAAGGAGGGTAGTGGTGTTGGAGTCCTCATAATTTCTCCTGAAGGAATTCCAACAAAATTCAAGTATAAGTTAGATGGTCCTCGTTGCTCGAACAACGAAGCTGAATACGAAGCGCTCATTGTTGGACTTGAAGCTTTGGTTGAATTGGGGGCAACTAGAGTCGAAATTAGAGGTGACTCAGAGTTAGTGGTCAAGCAAATAACAAAGGAATACAAATGCATAAAGGAAAATCTGATGACATACTTTGTCATAGTTAACGGGCTACTCAAAAAATTCGAGTACATGGATATTCAACACATACCAAGAATAGAAAATCAAGAAGCAAATGACCTAGCACAATTGGCTTCAGGGTATAAAGTTTCTACCAAAAACTTTAAAGAATTGGTTGAAATAAGAGGTAGGGTCATGGCTACCAGACTCACACCTTCAGATTTAGAAAATATCAAATTAGGTTGTGGTGATAAAGATAGATTCAAAGTATTAGCCATAGACACCTTATCAGATACAGATTGGCGAAGTCCACTAGTGAGTTATTTAAAAAACCCAACATTTAATGTTGATAGGAAAACAAAATATAGAGCATTATCATATGTACTTATGGGAAATGAATTGTTTAAGAAGACCCAAGAAGGCGTATTACTCAAATGCCTAGGAGAAAGTGAGGCATATTTAGCATTGTCAGAAGTCCACAATGGGGTATGTGGGGCACATCAAGCAAGCCATAAAATGAAATGGTTGTTATTTCGATATGGTATGTATTGGCCTAGCATGCTCAAAGATTGTATAGATTTTGCTAAAGGGTGTGAAGAATGCCAGAAACATGCAGGGATTCAACATGCTCCTGCAAGTGAGTTGCATTCGATCATTAAACCATGGCCATTTAGAGGATGGGCATTAGATTTAATAGGAGAAATCAATCCTGCTTCGTCTAAAGGTCAGAAATATATCTTGGTAGGAATAGATTATTTTACCAAGTGGATCGAAGCAATACCGTTAATAGTGAGATCAAGAGGCTATTATTGAGTTCATACAGAAACAGATTATCTATAGGTTCGGATTGCCAGAGAGCATAACCATAGACCAAGGTTCTGTGTTTACTGGTAGGAAGATGCAAGAATTTGCCCAAGAAATGGGGTTTAGATTACTAACATCAACACCATATTATGCTCAGGCAAATGGTCGTCAAGTACCAATAAAGTGATAATAGGTTTCATTAAGAAACATGTTGGTAAAAGCCAAGGAATGGAATAAGACTTTAGACCAAATACTATGGGCCTCTAGAACATCTCCTAAGGAAGCTACTAACACCACGCCTTTTCAACTAACATTTGGTCATGACGCAGTTCTACCAGTAGAAATTCATCTACAATCAGTTCGAATTCAAAGACAAAACGAAATCCCATCTGCATTGTATTGGGAGATGATGATGAACGAATTAGTTGAGTTAGACGAAGTTAGATTGCATGCATTGGAAATCCTAATGAGGCAAAAGGAAAGAGTAGCCAGGGCATATAACAAAAGGGTGAAAGGTAAAACATTCAATATCAATGACTTAGTTTGGAAAGTTATATTGCCCATGGACAAGAAAAATAAAGCATTAGGTAAATGGTCACCTCATTGGGAAGGACCTTTTCGAATAGTAAAACATTTTCAAACAATGCATATGAAATCAAAGAGTTGGCAGATGATAAGCGAATCCTAAAGGTTAATGGGAAATATTTAAAGAAATATAAGCCACGCCTGCAGGAGATTCGAATAATAACAACGTAGATCGAAACAATATAAAGAAATGCCAAAATGGTAATATAATTGCCAAAATGGCGTTGTTTAGGTATTACAGATAAACATTCAAACGAAATGCAAGAGTCATTGAACAAACAGAATTTAGAAATGGGTATTGTTCCTTAATCTATCGAAAATACTCCGAAAGGACTCAAGCCTTTGTTGAGTGAAGCGCCTTGCTCCTTCTAGAGTAGCAACTTCACCCTTAAGTTGCTCAGCTGCTTCCATCTCTGCAAGTCCTTTATTGAGGAGTTCTTCGAATTGTGTGCCAGCAGTGTTGGTGTCATATGCCAATTGTTGTTTTTGGGCCTCTTTAACTTTTTGTTGAAGCTCTTGAATCTGCTTTTCCCAGAGAAGAATGGACTGAGCTCGAGTCTCATAATCAATCTTGGCTTGCTTTATGTGCATGGCTTGATCTTCAGCTTCCTTAGAGAGCTTCGAAGCATGCTCATAAGCAGCGTCCATGGCAGTTTGCTTCTCTTGGACTTTATTGGTAGCAAATTCATCCTGAAGGAGACACCCAGTCACGTTGTCTAGCAAAGATTGAAGTTCGAATAAGATGGTGCTAACTTCCAGAGAACAGGTGGCAAGGTTGACTTGAGTCAGAAGTGCTTTCATAGTATAGCAAGTTGTACTGTCTTTCTTAAGCACTTCGAACAGATCCACATCAAGGATTGTTTTCCTAATCTTGTGAAGAAGTACAACCCTATCATCAGAAGGTATTGAATCAGTAGTCGAACCAGTACCAGCCTTAGGAAGAGGAGTATCTCTTTGAGCTAGTTTAGCCTTCATATACCCAATTGGGTCATTTCATTTTAAGAGGGCTAACTCCTCTTCAGCTGTTTGAGAGTGGGAAGACTCAGGAAGTTCCATACGCAATGGAGTAACATCCATCTCGACTTCCATTGGCTCATTGGTAGGGACACCATCACCTTCATTATTTTCTTCCTCATCATCTTCTTCATCACCAACCAGGTCCACCACTTCGATGTCGTTGTCTTCATTACTATGAGCATCAGATTCTGTTCTTTCGCTCGAACCATCTTGAGCCTCTTCTTCTCCTGCTTCCTCAGATCCTTCCTCACTAGATTCTTCGCTCTCTCGAGAAGGGTCAACCTTTTCCTCTTTAGCTTGGGTGGCTTTTTCACTCTCTTGAGGAATTTCGAGAGGAGATTTTGGATGAGAAGTTTCTGGAGGAACTTCTGCAGCATCTTTAGGCGTTACTTCGTTTGTCTCCTTGAGAGGAGGAGAAGTGCCTTGATCGTCTGGTTGCTCTGAACCCCCAATCGGAACCGCCATGTTGGAGGATCCTTTGTTCTGCACCAGATTGCTAGAATCCCCATGAGGAGAAGAATGGATTGGAGCAGCTGTTATCGATGGAGGAGTCGAAGTGGTAGGGATCAGATTCGAATCATCCTACACAAACAAAGAAAGATTAAAACTTGCACTAAGGTACGAATAACTATTTTGGTAAAAAAATTCGAACTAAAGTTACCTGTGGATTATCTGAAGAAAGATTTCTATCTATATGTTCCAACATTACGTTGGAGGTCGAAGGTGGATTTTTGGATTTTGGTAAGGAAGGGAGCAGCATCCCTGGAATCGAGTCCAGAAACATTAGTGTCCTTGGAAACATCTTTCTTCTGCTTCTTCTTCGAAGCCGTTGGTGAACTTCCCCCAACCTTGGGATTCTTCCCGGTGGTACTAGGCTTTCGCTTCTTTGGAGTGGTTGGTGGGAGTTTATTAGTCTGAAATGGTGTAAACATGAGTTAGACTTCAATCATAAAGTTTAGTCCATTCGAAACATTAGGATAAATTAATTACCTTTGGAGTTGGAGCAATTGTTGGAGTTGGAGCAATTGTTGTTGTTGGTGTTGTTGTGGCAGGAGTAATTGTTGGAATTGCTTGGGGCACATCATCATTGGTTTCGATGGTTTGTTGAGAACTACTTCCTTCCTTAGTCTTCGAAGCAACAATCTTGATCCTGATGGCTGAAAATCGAAACAATTAAGACGAAATGTTAAAATAAAGAAAGTAAGAAATATTTGGGGATTTCCCAAGCATTCGACCGCTTTGATTAGATATAATCGACATGGCGTAAAGGTCATAGCGAAGATGCTGGAAATTATGGAGCCAATGTCGAGCCCATGTCAGCCTCGATGACTTTAGTTTCCTTTGAGATTTGTATTTGAACATCTCTTTGCAAGTCAACCACCAAGGGTATGGGGGAAACCAAGCCAGAGCCAGTTCTGAGGTAGGTAATCTAGGAAATTTAGGTGGATGCATTTCGAGCGCCAACCTATACCTATCCTCAGGTGACAACCCTGAAGGAAGTCTGAACTTAGAGACTTTTTCTTTAAATTTTTCCTTCAAGGTTTCGGACACTCGATACACAGTGGTTTGCAAGCGCGTGGGATCATAGGTAGTCTCGAAATAATTCTGAAAAGCCTTAATCTCTTGAGCATGAGTGAACATACCTTTCTTTGTGTGTACCTGCACATCGAACACAGCAGTTAGTTTCTTTTGAATGGTGAGAGTATCGAACATATAAGACTGGTAGAATTTAGTCCACCAATCCAGAAAACCCTTTGCAGTAAAATGTGTTGGTTCGAAAGGAATTAATTCAAACTGAGCGAAATCTTGGTATTGTTCCTGCTGCAGCTTAGCTTCTCTGGCCTTGAAAGTTCGACCAGAAGTAATAGCACTCTGGGTTTGAAAAAGGGGTTCGGGGATTAACTGACATAAACCGAATTGTCTGGAAACAAAATTGGGTTGATAGGCAAACAGAAAGATTTGATTTTTGGACGGAGTGATTCTTGAGGAGATTAATCTTGGGAGTAGGAAGGCTTTCCAAATGTCTTGGATCTCTTTACTTTTAGCAGCCTCTGAAAGGGACATAGTGAACCATGATGGTCCATGAGTCCTCGAAGCGAAAGGTGCCATAGTTTCTTCAAATTTATGCCTTTTAGAGAAAATCATAATGTACTGTGAGAAGAGAACTTGGAAGTCAGCTTTATCATCATTTGGAGTAAGTCTTCTCAGCCTTGTACCTTCAACCATTCGATCCTCTATCTCTGGATCTTGCTCAACAATGGTGTCAACAGTGGATAATGAAGATTCAAACATGGCATTAAGCCATAATTGGAGTAACCAGAAGGGGCCAGCTAGCAAGATGTTCTTAGGAGTGTGAGATTTCAGACTCGAAACAACTGATCTCAAGCTTTCATAGAGATCAACAAGTAACAGCTCACTCAAGCACACTCTCCTATTTTCGTGTAAATCCCTAGCTAGAGGAATAAACCTACTGGCTACTTGTAAAGACCTGCTACAAAACACGTATCTAGACAACCACAGGGTGAGGAAGGCAATATGCTCCACATCTGACACACTATCACCTTCAGTGTGATAATGACTAATGAACTTAGAGAAACTGGTCAACTTGACGTCGAAGTCAATGATACTTGAGTGTTCCTCGATCGTGAATATAAGTCTCTCTACCGTGATAAACCCGTGATGGTCGCTATATCAAGAATGGGTGTTATCATTCCTCCGGGAAGGTGAAAGGTGTTGTAAGTACTATCCCAAAAATACAAGGATGCAAATAACAAGGGATGGCTATAGGTGAAGCCTGGTTTCGATAACTTGATCAAATTATAGATCCCTAGTTCTTCCCACTGATGGGATTTCTTAGCTTCTACCTTAGTAAGCCATTTCTGGTAAGCTACGTCAAGGGTAGGGCAAGATCGAAACGGCTTAAAGTTGCTTTTAACATAATCCAAAACAAAAGGATCTTTTGGGGGAACGTTTGGGGTTTCTATGGTTTTCGAAGAGGAGGATTCAGTCATATTCTCAGCTCCTAACCTAGGGATTTCCATCTTATTAAACAAAGGTTTAAAGTCATAACAAACAGGGAAGATTGTTCTGGTATCTTTCAGGATTTCAAAAACGGTAAGAGGGCCCATTAGAGCAAACCTCTTTCCAACAGCATTGGTTGGAATTAGTACCTGAGAGGAGTATAGAAGTTCTTGTTCCTTGGAGATTGCTTGGGGGATAAGTACAGATTGGCCTTGATGAGTACCGACCTTACTCTCCATAATCGTTCCTGCGTTCTTACTTTTCTTCTTGGAAATCTTCTTCATTTGGGATGTTGTTGAAGACATTGTTGGAAATTGTTGAGAGCTTTAGGGTTTTTTCAGCGAGAAGAGAAGAAGAAAAGAGTTCAGAGTGTGGAAAAAGAGTAAAAGACTAAAGCTGTTTAGTTTTATAGTGAGGAAGTTGAAGCACTCATCAACTAAGGCCAAGATACGTGGGGATCGTGGGTTGGATATGGAATGAGGTGGCGTAAAGTTAACATTGGTAACAAGCGTGATTAATGATAATCATTGTCTTTAATAACTGCACCATGCTGTGATGACTGTTTTTGAAGCAGTTCGGAAATCCAAGAGACGCCGTGGACGACGTGGAAGTCATACATGATCATGATTACTCAAAGTCACATCAAAATCTTACAAATATATTTAAAATAAGTATTTCTCAAAAGAGGATCGAAATACATATTTTAAAGGGGCATTTTGTTGGCTGAAGATTTTGATATATATGATTCGAAATGGAATCATTGAGCTCGAAATGAAATGATGTTAGTGTTCGTTGGAACAAAGTGAATGTTACAGTTCAGAATGAAAGAATTGGTTCTTCAAATTGAGATATCAAAGCTCGGATCTTCGAATGGCAGTTATGATGATATATGTAAAAGAAGCTTCGAAGTGGTAACAAGATTGTGTCTGTGAAGTAAGTTCGGAGCGAAGATGGCCGGAGAATTTGAAATTCAAACGCGAGCAGGATAATTGGAAGTTAAAATATATGCGCTAGAAACGGTTCGAAGACGCGTGGAAGCTAGAGAAGCGCAGTGTCCTGCATGTTCTGAACGTGGCAAGATCTCATAAGTCAGACCGTTATGGTCAAAGTAGTATAAATAGAAGTCTTAGTGTTAGGATTTCGTGTGTCATATCTATTGTACAAAAATTCAGTAAACATTCAAAATACCACATGGCTAGGGAAACGAATGCTCGAACAATGTACGTATGATTGCACCAAACCTTTACAATTCAGTAAAACATCTTTATCTTTCCAGTTTATCTTTCATTTTCGCATCAATGTCTTTTAAATACCTTTACATTCAAAGCCATTTATCTATTTTCTGCATTTAAACACGTTTTCTTCTATTTCGAAATCCTTTACATTTCAGAAACCTTTTACATTCATGCCTTTTACATTCATGCCTTTTACATTCATGCCTTTTACATTCATGTCTTTTACATTCATGTCTTTTACATTTCATGCTTTTATATTCATGCTTTTACATTAAAAATCTTTTACATTTAAAATTCATTTACGTATTCCTGCATTTACACATTTCTTTGCAAATTGAACCTTTACTCATTTACTCATTCAAGTCAGTTTTATATTTCTTTATTTAATCATGTCATTGAGTTATTTAACACTGCAATCGGAATACATTGGACATATATAAAACACTCTAAATACAAGTCTTAACCATGAATACTAATTTTGTTATTAAATTTATCCAAACGACCAATACCCCATAGGATCAATCTAGTCGATCCTGCAAGTTACCAGAGGAATTGAAGTCATAAAGATTATTCGATAGTTTGGAGGACTAGCGGTTGTTTCACCAGAAATTACTGTGAATAGTTGGACATTGAGACTTTGGATAAAATTTTTTTGTCTCTACGCAACATAGGAGACTAAGAAATAGTGAATATCATTTGGAAGCCTCTTATGATCCCTTGGGTTAAGGTTAATATTGATGGTTCTATAGTGGGTTTAGGTGCAACATATGGTGGAATTTTTAGAGATTATAATGTGTCGTACCTTTATTGGTTCTCATCAAATATTGGTCAAGTTTTTGTTTTTAATTGTGAGTATCATGGTCTTATGTTGGCTATGGAATTAGCAGCGTAACACGATTGAAATCATATTTGGATTGAAGGCGACTTAAAGAGTGTTATTTTGGCTTTCAATATCCCTGTGATTTTTCCTTGTCACCTCCTAAATAATTGGCACAATTGTTTTCATCTTGGGCTTCAGGTGGTATCTGAAGGTAGAGAAAAACAAATGAAATGGGGGTTTTAATTGGGGTTGTAAGACTTTTCCCTTTTGAAAAAACTATTTGATAATACTATGAAACAATATAGAATGCTAAAAATAAAAAAAAACACATTAATTTTTTCCAAGTTCACCTTCAACAAGGCTACATCTTTTCCAAATTCCTCAAATGATTTTTCCTTCAACAAGTACTTAATCCACTATCTAAAAAGATTACAAATGCACGGGCTTCCGGTCGGTGACTAACCACAACAATGATCCTACAGTTAGTGATTCCATAAGATTTATGATTCACCCGATCTACTTAAGATATATAACAATCATTGTCCCCTTTAGGATTTCATCTACTTTGATCACAACCAAAGTCTTCTCAAGTATATTGATCTTCACTCGATCACTTGAAGCAACACCAATTCTAAACATAATTGTTTTTCTAGAGATTATATGAGTGCTTCTTATCAAGCAAATTACTCCTAGTTTAAGTACATATTGTTTAACATAATTATTACCAATAACTCTTGCATTTAAACAATTTACATGAAGAATTACAAAACTATAGCACAATCTGAGCAACAAATATTGTGTATAAACATTAATCTACAGAGATTTGAATCTTGTAGTGTTCTTCTTTTTCATCTTCTTTGTCGAGCAAGATATGAGCAACAACTCATTGCTTCTTCATAAATCTGCCATTATGTATTTTATGAGAGTTAGCATAGCATCTTTTAGAATTCTTATTCATCTTTATTCTTTTTATTCTTCTTCTTTTTCTTAATTTTATCTCTCTCTCTCTTTAAGTTTTTTCCAGTATGAACAACATCTTGGTCTTCGTTGTAGCTAACATCGTCAATTTGTAGTCCATTCATTGATCTTCTTATATAGCCTTCAAAAAAATCCGTTGCATGGATATAAAAGTCCTTTCTCATTCCAACGGTTGATTCCCAACGGATAGATTCAAGAAGGTTTGGAACAATATGAAACTTCACTTTCCATAAACTTCTGCTTGTAGTTGTTTAGCTTAATACCGTGGGAGACAACTTCTGTGAATAGTACGATACGTATGCATGTAGTGAAATTTTAAACCCTACCATTTGTACTATATTCTTATTGACTAAGCTTGGAAGAGATCAATTACTCTGTCTTCGTTCTTCTGATGAATAGCTGATGAGTAGTTCATAAACTACTTTGTTGTTGTAGCACAGGAACACCAGGGTTATCTGAACCATGACTTGTCTTCAGAAATACTAGCAACAACTTTACTGAAACTTGAATCTTGACTTTTGATCTTAGAACTAATCTTGAAGGCATGTTTCTTTTCTGATATAAGAGATGAAGATTAAGGAGAAGATGTTTCATTTTATTAACTTCCATTAGTTGATTCTTATCTTCAAATATATAAGCAACAACTTATCTAAAACAAGTCTTGCCGTTGTAGGCAAAAGCTTTTCTAAAGATGATATCAAAAGCTTTTCTGGTGTATGGATGTTGAAATCATAAGTTGAGGTAACAACCTTTATGATTCTCAAGTCTTTGAATTCTTGAGCTTTGATTGTTCTTTTACTGAATTGATTCTAATTTGAGAATGAAAGTGATCCATAAGATACAGACTATTGTAGAGTCAGAGTCTTTTAGATATTTGAACATTGTCTTAAGATATATAAGCAACAACTAATATGAGGAACAACTTCTTTGAGAGTGAAAGATCTTCTGATCCACCATGTCTTGATCTGATCTTGATTTCTTCATAATCAGCTTTTCTAAGTTGCATATTTGATGTTTGATTTTTGAAGCAACAACTTATATCAATACATTTGATTTGACGTCGATTCTTCTTTATCTGATCTTTGATTTCTAATGACAGCTTTTCTGAGTTGCATATCTTATGTGTGATTTTTGAAGTAGAAGCTTATATTAGTATATCTGATCTTGACATTGAAATCTTTCTTTCTGGGCTTCTGAATTCTAAATATTAATTTATGTACCTGATCTATATAATCAAACATATTAATTATTCAATGAGATATATCACGGTCTATATAAAACAAACATATTAATTATTCAATGAGATATATCACGGTCTATATAAAACAAACATATTAATTATTCAATGAGATACATCAGTTATTTAATTATTTAATTAATGATTCTATTAAATTATTTTTTTTATAATAAGAAATGGAAATAATATATCAAAATATTTTAATTTCTATATTGATCTTTATTACCCCATCACATCTTTATTATAAAAAAAATTAACTTTTGAGATTCGTTTAATGATCAATGTATATGATCCGTATATAGACCATATACATTAATCATTAAATGAATCTAAAAATTAAATTTTCTTATATATAGTAATTTTCTTATATATGAATCAGATACATTAATCATTTAATAAATTTAGAAAATAAATTTTCTTTTATAGTAAGAATCAGAGGAAATATTTTATATGATTTTTTTTATATTTTATTATAATAAAATAAAATAAATTCATCAAAGTAATAAATTTTAAAGTTGGTTTTATATCTATATCCTCTCCTAAAGGCCTCCTATAAATAATATATTCAAACATCTCTTTTATAAACAATTGTAACTTTCATAATAGCAAAACTACTCTCCTCTGAGAGAAATTACTTAGAAGTAATGTCTCTTTTGACAAAAGAATGTATGTTGATATGTGTGTTGATGCTACTATCCATGCACAATATCTTTGGAAATGATGTGACTATTACAAACTCCTTAGAAGGTAACTTGGAAATCTAAAGATGATGATTTGGGAGTTCAACTTCTTCACTTTGGTCAGAGTTTTAGCTTTAAATTTCATAATAACATTATTGGAACCACATTATTCTTCTGCTCCTTTCAATGGAATGGTGCATTTCATTGGTTTGATATATACACAGAAGCTAGAGACAGCAAGCACTGTACTTCATGCAAATGGTTTATAGAGAAAGAAAGACCATGTATGTTTGCAACGTCTCAAGAGAAGGGTCTTTGCTTTGAATGGAATAAGTAATTGTTTATGCAAATCATTTCTATATCTTAATAAATAATATATTTTGGCGTATTGAGAACCTCATCCATATCTAAATAAATTTCTCATAGGTGGTGTGACACTTATGTATTTGTGTGAAAATAAACATTTTAATGATTTTAGTTTTTATTTGATTTAATAGTATAAAAGCGGCAGGGTAAACTAGTAATAATTTCCATCATATTTTTCAACATCTATGGTTAGTCTCAATAATGCAAAAAATAATTATTATTATCTTATAAAAGATATTTTGTGGTATGTGGTATGTTATTTTTTATTTTATTTAAAAGAACATCAAATAAATTAATATTAGAAAATTTAAATTTTTTAAGAAATAGAATAAAGGTCACTTTGATCACAACTAAAGTTTTTATATATTGTAAACTTAGAAGAGAATAATTGTAAAAATATTTTTCTTCCTTATTTAAACAAAATCATAATTTTATGTAAAACAAAAATAAAATTATAGTATATATATATATATATATATATATATATATATATATATATATATATATATATATATATATATATATATATATATATATATATATATATATATATATATATATATATTTACCACCAATTATAAAAAACACATTTAAAGAGCATTAAATAAATAAATATTTATGACTTTTAATATATCATAACATATTTATATAGTTTAAGAAACATTAAATAAATAAATATTAAGAGACATAAACTGAAGTATTTAAAATATTTATTTTACTCATCACCACATAATATTAATTACATTAAAAATATTTTAAATAAATAATAAGCATTACTAAACGTGAGATATAAGTTTATGTAGTTTCAAGTTCAAAAATCTGCACTTTATGAAAGTTCATATAAAAACTATAGCGTGTAGTGATTTAAATTTTACAAAAATTAAATGACAATATATTTTATTATAAACTAAATTGAATCTTACATTATTTAGTCTCAAAAATCAGTTCATGTTTACTTTATTAATAGGATCCAGATTTAGTACCTTTAGAGTGGAAAAAGCAGATATTTTTAGAACAATTTAAATCGACCTGGATTTAATACTTTTAGAGCGGAAAAAGCAGATATTTTTAGAACAATTTAAATCGATCTGGATTTAGTACTTTTAGAGCGGAAAAAGCAGATATTTTTAGAACAATTTAAATCGATCTGGATTTAGTACTTTTAGAGCGGAAAAAACAGGTATCTTTAGACCAATTTAAGTCGTTTGATTAATCTTGTCTTTAAGAAAATGCCACTATTCTTCTATTTATTATATTTTTTAATCTAGAAAAAATTACAAATCTTCTTCATCACACCCACGCCTCATTTCTTCCATGGCCGTCATTCCGCATTGACCCACTGGCCAACACCAACCTCCAATCTGGGCCTTCAAACAACCTTGATCCACTACTAAAAAATGCAAATTAGGGACAGAATTTAGGGAGGGAAAAAATTTCTCACTACTTCTGACGGAATTTGTGACGGATTAATAGATCTTTAAAAAATATATTAAATCAATCAATATTAATGACGGAATATGTAACGGAATAAATCTTCACTAAATTTCCTTCATAAAATCCCTCAGAAAAGTACTTAATTTTTATTTTGCTAGGAATTTTATGACAAAACTGTATGCCTCATTAAATACTCATTCAAAACAAATTTTCACTAATGTGAATCATAGAGTTTGTGAGGGATTTTTTTCTATCAAACTAAATTCCTTCTATTTATTTTCCTTTCCCTCTAAATTCCTTCGTAATTGTATTTTTTTTGTCTTGAAGCGGTCTTTTACATAAATTGAAATTCTGAAGTTTACTAGTTGAACAATCTTGTATTTTAACAACTGGGCACCATGGAAATTTTGAATATTATAAGCTCATAATTTGTGTGTCTTATGCTATAGGCAGCTTGGAGATCCAATCAATAAATCTATATTGAGGAGGCTATGGTATATATCTAATCCATAATATTCTGAGGAAAATATCTTTTTTCGTTAAAGTTTATTCAGAAGGAATCCTAATTAGTAGAAAATTAAAATCCTAACATCATATGTTTAGGACTATCATTCTCTATAAGAATTTAAGTTAGTCTGGATCAAAATTATTTCATTATTTTGGACTTATATATATATATATATATATATATATATATATATATATATATATATATATATATATATATATATATATATATATATATATATATATATATATATATATATATATATATATATATATATATATATATATATATATATATAAAGATTAATTTTCTTCTTTTTTGCAGGTCATTAATTTCAACCACTTAATTTTTGGAATTTTCATATGCTAATCTATGAACGTTAAGAAGAGGTTGAAGTCCACAAGTACTGATAACTGCGAGTTGGTTAATCTACGAATGCATAAATACACATGCTATTATTCAATTTTCAATGTATATAATTGGTAGAAATTATACATAAACAAATTTGGCTTCAATGACTATAATAGTTGAGATTCTTTCTATGTAATTTAGTAAAAGATATTTATAATTTTTTAAACCCAATTTAAGGTAATTTTTTGTAAAGTACTAATGATTTTAGTTTTGTTTAATATAGTAAATATATTTGCACTAATGATTTAATAATTGGAATCCTTAATATATTAAAACAGAATACATGTTTAAGTGTCAAATTTAAAATAAAATTCTGCCTAAACACGTGCATCGCACGGGATGAAAGTACTAGTTTGACAGAATATTTAGAATATTAATATCAATAATTTAGTGAGGGAAATAGATTATGTCACTAAATTAGTGATATTAGTATTTTGTGATGAAAATAGCATTCCCTCAATGACTAGTGACAGAAATTTATGTTTTAAAGTATTTTTCTCAAATTTAGTGAAGGAATAATAGAGTTATTGAAGAATTTAATTTGTAATTATTTGTGATGGAATGAAAATTTTCTCATTAAAATTTTTTGACATTGAAGAATTCGGTACAGATATTTGGTCGCCATAAAATCCGTCACAAGATTTATTTGTGACGCAGAATTACTGAATTTGTGATGGAAAACTCCCTCTATAAATTCAATTTTTTAGTAGTGATCAAAAAGGTGAAAGTAAAATAAAAAGAAATAATTATTGAAGACAATTGATATAAATATAGGTTCATTATGTCACTGTTTGAAGCTCAAAAGAAAAACACTTGAAAAAATTCATAAAAGAGTAGCAACCAGCTTTGATAGTGGGAGGCGAGCTCTGATAGTGGGAGGCGCGATATGGAACAAGGAAGAAGATTGTAACTTTTTTAAATTTAACTAGTGACCGTGCTCCTGTATGGGTATATTTGTTAAGTTGTTGCTTCCGTATGGATATATTTGTTAAGTTGTTGAAAGAATTATAATGAATTGAAAACAATAAAAAATAGGATGAATGTTTGATTGTAGAATAGATAGATAGATAGATTTGTTTTGATATTTATAATATTGAATGATAAATATAATTATATAAAAAATTAATGATATTTATTATATAAAAAATTAATGATATTCATGAATTTGTATAAATTAAAATAATTTTGTATAGTAAATTTTTATTCTAATGTATATTGAAAGTAATATTTATCAAAAATAATTTTGCGTGAATTTAACTGGTCGTGTTCCGTTATAAATTTATTTAATACGATATAGATTTTATCTAAATATAAATGTATATTTGAAATGAGTTATTTAATTATAAAATGAATAATAATTTTAATTTAATTTAAATATTTAAAAAAAGTATACAAAATTATTTTATTGATAGTGCCTCGTGAGAAAAATAAAAAGTTTGAATTTTATGTCTCAAATAAGTATAATGTTAACTAAATAAAATAAATATTTTGTTCATAGTGATCCGTGAGAAAAGTAAAAATTTTAATATGTGCAAATATTTTTTTTAATAATTATGTCAATTCAATTTATTAAAATTGTGAAAATAGAGTGAGGAATAGAATGATCCTCAAATTAAAATGTTAGAATGATTAAATTCAAGGGTTACAACTTCTAAAGGGGAGTTAGAAGTTGCAACTTCTGAAGGGGAGTCAGAAGTTGCAACTTCTGACAAGTGTAGCTTTAAGACATGTTTTGATATTAGATAATTGTAATGATTATGAAAAGACAAAACTAATTATTTTGATGTGTAAATTATTTAAAAGGGAATGATATTTTGGGTGGAATGATGGACTATTTTTGTAATGGCTTGATAGTTGATTTTAAAAAAAAAAATTAAAGAGAAGAACACGTGTCAATTGTTTATGCACAAGATTAATCAAACATGTTAAATTAGTCCAAAGGCACCTACGTGCCTTTCCTGCTCTAGAGGTACTGAATCCGGATCCCTATTAATGAAAGGTTGATAGACATCCTCCACCTATTTAATATTTGAGAAAATAAATTATTATTATATATAGGTCAGAGACGTGCCCCGTATGGGTGAATTTTTTTATGTAATATTTTTGAACAATATGAATAATATAAATAAAAGAAATTATAAGCGATTTGTATAATTAAAATATAAATTATTAGTTTAATCATATAAAAAATAAAATTTAGATATAATTAAATAAATTTAGAAACAATAAATATAATATAATTAAACTTAAAATAAGTAATAATTATAAAAATTTATCTGTATTAAATAATCATATGTAAAGAAGACATAAATATTAAATATTAAATAATCATAAAAAAATTTAACAATGTAAATGTAAATTTTTATAAATACAAAATTTGAAATGATTTATTTATTTATAAAATGAACGATAATGATGTAGATTTAACTATATGAAATAATCATACAAAACAAAAGGAAAATAAATAATTCAAGATTCGTGCGTCCGTACGGGAGCTTTCAGTTATATCTTAGATCATTTGATAAGGTTTGATAACTTGAGAAAGCTTGATAATTTTTAAAAAAACTAAGTATTATGGTATTAGTGACCATGAAATTAAATGTCAATCTTATTTTTTTATTTATTTATTATTATTATTATTATTATTATTATTATTATTATTATTATTATTATTATTATTATTATTATTATTATTATTATTATATTATTATTATTATTACAAAACTTAAGTATAATACTAATGATATGATTTTATCACTTTGGTTTCTAACAATAAAAATACAATTCAATGCTAAAGTAAAAAATATTCGTGTATTGGTTTGTATTGATACTTATCACTTTGTGTATAAATATATAATATGAGAAATTGTTATTCTTGTATATAAACGCATGCATGAATTAGGGATAAGTAGGGCTGAACATAAACGTCATGCATGTATATAAACGTTATTCTTGTATATTAATTTTACTATACTTTTTTCAATAAACAAAAAAATTATATAGTTATATTAAATTTTGATATCAAATCAATTTGGTATGACTTGTTAACTTGACCCAAACAATTAAGAAAAAAACTGAACAACTTCATTATAGTGAAAGAACGTGATTTGATATGGACATTGAGAGTGGATATAGCTTTGAATTTGTTATGACATCCACACAAATTGATATGCAAGTCCTAAATTGGCTATATCTATCGACATTTTGAATAAATTAACACTATGAGTCTTAAACTTGATACTAACAGAAAGGTACAACACTAAGAATTTCAAATCGTTGGTTCATGAAGAGAATAATGGTAAAAGAGAACTTACCTTACATGCACAGAGGATAAAAATAATATTTCCAAGTGTTCGACCATTAGTAATCTAAACTATCTCATGTGTCGTTGCACCACTGGACAAAGCATCACACTCGCCTTTTATAATTCTCTCCGTGAGAAAATAAAAAATTATTTGTTGTAGCATTGACAATCAAACAGAAGTTGAAGCACTTAACACAAATAGTTTCAACACGGCCATCCATATGTTTCCATGATATGATTTTCATGTCAGTATTTCTCATATTACTGATACAAAGGGCATCCTGTAACACCCTATTTCCTCAACGAATAAATTTATAAAAATCAGAGTGAAATAAATTTTTTGAAATAGGATGTCACATCTTTCGACATCTTTATAAATCTGCTCAAGTATAATAAACAAATACATAACACAACAACTTTGGTTGAACCAACAACAACCTTCAAAATGGTCTCAAATTTCAACTTTAATATCATGGTAGAAAAAGAATTAATAACCATCTTTCAACATCTTAATTCAAAACATGGAAAAAATGGGAAATCAAAGGAATAGGAGTTCAAGTTGCTCCAACAAAATTCTCAAAACAAAACAACAAATAGAAACACGAGTGTCCAACCACCAAGTGTTACATATCAGAGCATTGACACCCAATCTAAATAAGAAGAGTAACCTCTTCGACTCCTGCTACTCGAACTACTCCTGAGTATTTTCACGTTACCCACATATATGCAACACAACAACAGAAGAGGTGAGATATCATAACAATATAATAAATCATATAATTACATGTATACAACAGATATATCATGCAAGAATTTTAGCACTTAACATCATCAACTAAGATTCATCATAATCAACAAGAATGCATATACATGTATAGTTATACAATCACATCATCTTCATAAAAATAACCTGACATTATGCAATGCAACTGACACTGATGCGATATCCATGTGGTACCATCAGGGAAGAACCCTCGTCTTAATAAATGTCATATGTGGGAAGCGCCAATACAGGCCATCTTTCGCCAATACAGGTCATCTTTCACGAATGAATGTGACGCAAACATGCAACACCATTATCTTTACTTTGATTTCTCGTATTAAATCAATTCAACGCCAATACATGTCATCATCAACATCATCATCATATAATACTTTATGAACAACAAACAAATTCATCGTACATCATCATCTTAATAAATTGGGATACTTTTCATTGTTACACATACAACATACCCACACAAATCATAATTCTTCTTACTCAAATATCGGTCTACTATCATAAAAATTAATATCATGTTATAAGAAATATTTTTAGCTTTCCAACGATCCAAACGACACCAAAAACGGACTCACGGTTTGAAAGTTACGAATTTTTAAAATTTTGCAAACCGCCAGAAGGTAACCGTTAATTCAACCGTAATCGCCATTTCACCCCTAACGTACACTATCGGGCAATTTTAATCGAGGTAACCGGTTACCTCAGAGTGGTAACTGGTTACTTCACTGAACCATTAAATAATTTTTCAAAAATTTGAACGAGGTAACTGGTTACATCAGAATGGTATCCGATTACTTCACTGAACTAGAGACCAATATTTGTAAAAATTTGATTGGTAACCGGTTAGTTCATTGAGCCAGAGCCAAAAACCAGAAAATTTGCTGCTACGATTTTTCACCATTTTTCACCCAAAATCAGATTTGTAACCACACAAAAAATGCCAAATCATGAGATTATCAACCCACATCAAACATATCAATACAAACACAATCAACATGTTGATTTCATCATTCAAACATCATCATTTAGAAATCAATTTCATCATTCAAGAATCACAATTTAGCAACCAATTTCAACAATTTCTCTAACCCAAACCTAACATGAACATCATCATCTACCCATAATTATATCATCTATTATAGAGTTAGAACCCCACCCTTACCTTATATTTGAGGATTCTACGCCTTCTATTCAAAAATTCCTTGCCTTAGACTTTTGTTGATTCCCAAGCTTGTGACTTTCTCCTCTTCTTCCATGGAAATCTTCCCAAACCGTAGCTTTTCTTTTCTTTTCTTTTCTTCTCTCTCTCTCTCTCTCTCTCTCTCTCTCTCTCTCTCACGATCGATCCAAAAATAAAACTTCTTCTACTCCTCTTGGTTTGACTTATCTAGCCCTTGGACCCTTAAATGAATATTCTAACTTTGCCCTTCTCTTATTATAAAAATTATAAGTATAAAAACTACAACTATTATTTTAACTCAAATAATAATATTAGACCAATATTCTCCTTCCACCCATACTTTTCTACATTTTTGATCATACACCCCCATATCTCAATTTCAATAATTTCTAAGGTATCCAACTATCAACAACACATTACGTCATATTACCTCATAAAATCTACCAACTCATGAAAATATACCACATCATCTAATTATTTTAATTAAATTAAATTCTAATTAAACCGGGGCATTACAACTCTCCCCCACTTAGAATATTTTCGTCCTCGTAAATTTCCTAATGCAGATAACTCTGGATACTACCCTCGCATTCTATCCTCTAGTTCCAACATCATCCTTAGCAACCCTTTGAATACCACTATATAACATTTCATATCGTCAACCACAATAATATAATAAGATGTATCACTACCGAGTCATGAATGCACATGCTAATTCTCTCCTTGTCTCATTACTCTAGAATGCAAAATCCATCACTTCATTACACAACGGCATCGTCGTAAGCACACAAACATAACCATAATTATGAAAACGGTGACATACACACACCAGTACTACAATGTTACGTTTCGTCGATCGAACATGCAATTCAATACATTCTATTGACATGTTAGCAACACGCAAAATATACAAATTCTCCACCTATTACTTCCATTCTAGAATATCCGCTGGTTTGCATTATTCCTTCAGGCATCTAACGTTTAACCCTCGACTCTTAACAAGTCACACACGCATAAGCAACTGCACCACATCACTCTTCAGCCGCTTAACTATGATCATCTACCTTAAAGTCACTGTCCTTAATTTTATTCCCATCAACTATTAGATCTACAAGTTCCACATCTATCTTCAGTTTCTCTTTGGTATCCACCATAAAACCAACGTTCATTTTTTGACATTGTTATACCCCAAAATTTGCCCTCCTTTCTCTCAAGATAATCCATGTCTCTATATTCAAGAATTCCACAAGGTGGTCATCATATCTCACCATATACCTCAGAGGATCCTCATATCAAGTTCCAAGCCTTACAACTCAAAATTGCTCATCCAATTGCTCAGATGATTGAAAATCAGCTGTATTGGACAAAAAGTCAACTGTGGTCAACATACAGTCAAACTTCATAATTTTTGGTCAACATCAATATTTTGAAGTAATATTCATCATTTGATCAAGGGTTGACCATGATTCATCAAGAAAAATCAAGATTTGATCAAAAGTCAAAGGTTCTAAATTAGGGCTTTTTTAGACAAAAGTCAACAGAACTTTGACCAAGCATAACTTTCACATACTTTATTAGAAATTTTTCCACCAAAGCTCATTTTGAAGAGAATTCAATTCTCTTCAACTTCATGTCTCACAAGCTTGGGCTGGAAATGCTTCATTTGGAAGTTATGGATCAAAACATTACAGGTCCTTTTAAAAAGTCAACAAAAGTCATCTTTTTGCAAAGAAGTTTTCATGAGCATGGAAACTTCAATGAAGATGAAACCAAAAGGGCTGTTTAGAAGATATCTTGAGCTTTCTAAAAAGTTCAAGAACACCCAAAAGTGTGGAAAATTGAGCAAGGTATAAATTGTGCAAGTTGAGCATTTTTGAAGAGGTGCATGAAGAAAAATACTTAGCAAAAGCAAATATTTTTCAAATGGGCTTAACTTTTTATGTTTCACATTTATTCCTAACATTATCAAGATCCTCTAAGGCCAGCTACACTCCTCCCTTACATTTATTTTATTTATTTTTGAATTAAACCATTAAAATTAAATTTTAATTAAAATAAAATATTAAGACAAGGTGCAAGGCATATGGGCTTGATATCCAAGTTTCTTGAGGTCCAAGATTGACAATGCAAGCTGGAAAATTCGTGCAAGAAAGTTTAAGGAAGATTGAGCAAGAAAAAGAAAGATTTGATTCAAAAACTCCAATCAAATATCTTTCATTCAATGCAATATACTTTACCAAGTTTGTTGACCTAATCTCTTGTCCTATATATACTTAACATCCTCACAAGATAAAGGGACAAATTTGCAGCCTCTTACACAGATTGCTAGCCTCTTAAAAACCCTAGAAATCTCTCAAATTTTTCTCAAAACATGCAAAATCGTGTTTTAATTTCCAGGCAGATTCAAGCCATTCTAGCCATTCATTCGTGTTTCTGAAGTTCCTAAGGATCGATCCACATCATTACACGATCCCAGAACACTCCAGATCAAGCTTCCCACACTGCTTCGATTTGGTAAATGTCTCAAAATCGTTTATCTCAATCCATGCATTACTAATTGTTTTTGTGTGTTTGTATGAACTCGAGATGTTGTTTAGAACAGGTACAACGTGTTACATGTGAGCTTTAGGACTTAAACCCCGTGATGCCATTGTTAGGGCATATGAGCTGTGAGTTTCGAACCCACTGATACAGGGACATTTAGACTATAAAAACACCACCATTGGATTCCTAGAGTTCGAATTAGGGGGGTAGGGTCTTTTATTTGCATTTATCTTGATTATTTTGCAGGATCTAAATTCCAGATGGCCGGAGAAGACAACCAGAGCCTTGCTCCGACGCTTCTGACTTAGGAACCAACAACACATACATATTCTTGAGTCCAGCAATATGAATGGATGTATCACCGCCCCAACGGTTCACCTTGCACGCGCTATGTCACTCTCTATCTCTCAGGTCGTGGGTTCAAACCCCACCTTTTGTTGTTTGTTTTTCATTGTTTTCCTTACAGGTTTCAGAGTCTCCAGAAGGAATGCCCCCAGAAGCTCCAACTTCTGGGTCTCCCCAGCACTAGAAGCTCCAGCTTCCGGGGCTCCCCAACGCCAGAATCCTCCAGAAGCTTTAGCTTCTGGATGGCCCCAGATGAGAAGTCCCCAGCTCCAAGGCGTCCCCATCCGAAGCTCCACTTAGACCCCTTCCAGACACCCTAGAAGCTCCGGCTTCTGGACGCCTCCAGCAGCAGAATCTCCAGAAGCTCCAGCTTCTGGACCCTTTCAGATGCCGAAACCACAACTTCTGGACACGCCAAGCAGGATTTCCACCAGAAACTCCAATTTCTGGATGCCTACAGCGCTCCACTCATAGAAGACCCAGCTTCTGCCAGAAGCTCGTTTTCTTTGGTTTTCATATTTTTATTTATTTTCTGCTTTCTTTTTTAATTAATTAATTGATTTAATTAGTAATTAGGTTAATTAATTAGGTTAATTAGATAACTTCACAAATAACTTTTTCCATGCTTTTTAATTAACTTAATTAGTCTAATTTAGGTTAATATTGATTAATTCTTTTTTCTTAATTAAATTAAATTAAAATCAATTAGAATTAGGTTTTTCTCACATAAACTCTAAATTTTAAAACACCAAAAATATTAGGATGTAGTTTCTCTTCTGCTATTTATTTTTCTTGCATTTTAAATTCTAGAAAGGATGTATAGGTTGCAGGTTTTTATCATGTAATAGCGTAGATTACATTTCCGCATTTACTTTCCGCACCCCTATTATGTATCTGCCTCAAAGCCATGTAATAGCGTAGGACCTTTACATTTCCGCAATTTACTTTCTACACTTATTAACTGCTAGTAATTAGGCGTGTATGGGAAGAATAACTTAATCAATTTAGATCACTAATCACAAGATAAATATCTGAAAACAACACACTTTTTTCACACATGCACCCCCCTTAGGGTGTCCTCTCTCGTTGCCTTACGAAACAATGGTCATGTCCCTCGAGCGTATGATATCTTAGCACAATTGCCTACAATATATCATCACAGTCCCTTCGACTTAAAAGATCATAGTCCCTCGATGTTGCCTACGAATACATGATCTCATCCCTCAGTTGTTGCCTACGAAAAGTGATGATCGTCCATACAAATGTGCTAGGATATCCCTGCAAGTTGCCTTCTATGACCATATGATGTCCCTTCGAATGTCCCTTTACATCCAACGGATAGAGTTACCTACCAACTAATGGTACAGATAACGCTATTCTAAAGGAAAGCAAAATAACACGAAAACGACCGTTTTGAGTGGGTAAAATAAGTCTCTTTTGCTTGCTCAATGAAAACACTTTTCACACCTCACACTTTTAAAAAAAAAACTTTTCAAAACACTTTGTATACATTCCAGCGTGAATCATTACAAAGTTTCTTTTCCAAAACAAAAATATTTCCAAACACTTCGTATACATTCCAGCGAGAATCATTACGAAGTCAAAGAGAAATGCCTTTTCAAAACTTCTTTTCAAACACACACACAAGAACAATTTAAAGTGAGCTAGAGCAATTAAGAGCCTGTAGATAACTACGGATAAAAAGGGTGCTAACACCTTCCCTTTTCATAACCACCTCCCTTACTCAGAATCGAACGAAGGTCTTTTCCTGTTCTTTTTGCCTTCCCTTTATTGGATACAAGAAAAGTCGTTGGCGACTCTTGCTATCCGCAACATTTGCGATCAAACGCAAAACAAACAAGTCAGTTCTTCCACTGTGTTACAGAACTGGCGACTCTGCTGGGGAAAATAAAGAGAGGTTACCTTAGGGTCTAGATCACTTAAAATTGTTTGACTTGGATGCTTTAATTTTAAGGGTTGCTTGGGTATTATACTTGTGGGGGATCCTACACCCGGATCCAGGTTTCCTTAGGTCAGTAGCAATAAATCATCGTGACCGTTAGGCATATACCTAAATGGTCAACATGATGGCTACGTTAGTGCGACACTTTGGATGTCCCGATGCTCCTTATGTTCAGTTGAAGAAAGTATTTGGCGTCTGCGTGGTGTCATCAACATTAACTCAACTTTTAGAATCCTAATTGACCCATCTTGGCCATTAGAAGGTAGTGAGATGGCCGACTTTAGTGCAGACTGAGGTTGGTTGATACTTGATACTACGCTCATTAAGATTCGACTTTCGGGATAGTTTTGTCAACCACTTGGTATTCATATTGAAATAAAGCCTACGAGAAAGATCAATGATATGAGATTCCTAGAACCCGGTTACTATTATAGGACAGGTTGAACTAACTCAAACTGTGGTAGGGTAGACACCTATACCTCATGCAAGCCTTAAAAACTAGGGCTATTGTGTGAATTGCTTGTGCTTGCTACTTGTTTTAAACATGACATCATGACATCATAACATCATATCATTTCTAGCAATTTCAAGGACCTAGGGATTTATCTTTGTTTCTGTTTTATAGGAATTATGGCTTCTAGGAAGACTGTCCGAGTCAACTTCGTGGGCATACCATCTCAACTCAAAGAATTGATTTCAGAAATTCCTGATCATGCTCAGTTCATCAAAAGACATGGTTATCTGCTTGATCTGGTTATCTCCGATTTTGAAGGAGATATGATGCACATTGTATTCCAGTTCTTCAATCCGAAACATTATTGCTTTACATTCCCAGATTACCAGTTAGTGCGTACATTGGAAGAGTTCTATAAGCTACTTGGGATACCTATCCTTGATCAGATACCATTCACAGGTTTAGAAAAAGCTCTGAAATATGAAGACGTCGCATCCGCGTTACATCTAAAGCGATCAGACATTGAAACTAATTGGGAAACAAGAAGCGGAGTTAAGGGTTTTCTTGCTAAGTTTCTAATAAAGAAGGCTCGAGAATTCCTCAAAGGTATGAGTTTTCATGCGATCGAAGACATTTTGGCCTTGCTAATCTATGGTTTGGTATTGTTTCCTAATCCAGATCAGTTCATAGACGTGAACACCATCAAGATATTCCTTACTCGTAATCCTGTGCCTACTTTACTTGGAGACATCCTACATTCTCTCCACACTCGTACTATCAAAAGACAAGGAACTCTCATGTGTTGCATACCATTATTTTCTAGGTGGTTTGTTTTGCACCTTCCTCAATCAGTAATGAAGAATGAGCAAAGCTTGAAGTGGTCTTAAAGGCTGATATCACTCTCTCATTTGGATATCCGTTGGTGTCTGTGATACGGTGAACTGACTTTGTAGGATTTTTGTATCCAAATGTGCGGATAGCAAGAGTCGCCACCGACTTTTATTTTTATCCAATTAAGGGAAGGTAAAAGTAACAGACAGAAAAAGACCTTCGTTAGATTCTGAGTTCGGGAGAATGGTTATGAAAAGGGAAGGTATTAGCACCCCTTTCCATCCGTAGTTATCTACGGGCTCTTAGTTGCTCTAGATCACTTTTTAAAATTGCTTTCTGTGTGTTTGACAAAGATGTTTTGAAAAAAGGCATTTCGCTTTGACTTTGTAATGACTCATGTAGGAGTGTATACAAAGTGTTCGGAAATGTTTTTGTTTTGAAAAGAGTTTGAACTTTGAAAAAAGAGTGTGTGGTGTGAAAAGCATTTGGTAGAGCAAGCAACTAAAAGACTTATTTACCTACTCAGAATTGGTCGTTTTTTGTATTGTTACGTTCCTTTAGAATAGCGCTAGCCGTACCATTAGTTAGTAGGTAGCTCCATTCGTTGGATGTAAGCGGGACATTCGAAGGGACATCGGATGGTCATAGAAGGCAACTTGTAAGAAGTATCCTAGCACATTCGAAGGGACTATCATCATTTTTCGTAGGCGACAATCGAGGGTCAAGATCATGTATTCGGAGGCGACATCGTGGGTCTTATGATCTTTGTATCGAAGGGACTATGATGATTTGTTTAGAAGGCAACGGTGCTAGAATACCTCTACGTTCGAGGGACATGACCATGTTGAATCGAAAGGCATCGAGAGAGAATTACCCTAAGGGGTGCGTGTGTGAAAGAAGTGTGTTGATTTCAGAATATATTATCTTGAAGTTAGTGGGCTATGTTCATTATTAGTCTTGCCATACACGCCTAATTACTAGCAATTGATAGGGTGCGGAAAGTAAAATGCGGAATATAAAAGCGGAAATGTAAAGGTGCGGAAAGATAAACCTACGCTATTACAAGGCTTTGGGGCAGATACATAATTTAAAATGCGGAAAATAAAATCCTAAATTAAACTATTACATCCCATGAGCCATTACATTATTGGAAAAATAGAATGATAAAACGATAAAGAGAAAACCGTCTGAATCGGATCAACCTGTACAAAAAGAAGAAATCGGAAAATGCCATATGAATCGAACAAGGAAAAAATGTTAGAAAAATGCAAGTTTTAATATGGGAAAATTACTACATGCTGGAAATAAGATAAATAAGCTAAAATGATTTTTTGGAAAAGATTTAATAATTAAAAACTAATTTATAATGATTTAAATGCAAAAATAAAAATAAAAATAAATATGCATGCAAAAAGGTATTTTTTAATTTATTAAATTGAATAAAGATTTTATGAAAACAATGCAAAAAGAATAAATATTTTTGATGAATTTTTAATGCACAAATAAAAATTATGAAAAGAATTAAAATAACATGGAAAATATTAAAAAAAAATAGGAAATATGAAAAATATGCAAGCTTTGTAAAAGAAAACCAAAACCGTTCCCAAGGAGGTTCGTACTGGAGACCATGGGATGAAACCTTGAGTCTGCTTGCATCTACCACTGAGCCACGCTGCCTTTGGTGTTTGGAAAACCAAAATTAAATCAATATGAATGTACACGCGTCAGGAATATTTTGAAAATCAAACACAGTCAGCGCGCGGGCCCCGGTTGACTGTATGGACGAATCAAAACGCACGAAATTGCCACGCCTTCCCCTCGCCGGTCCTCGCCTGAGTCACCGCCGGAGCTAGGGCTCCGGTCATCTTCTCCGGCTTGCCTGAAATCGAAACATGGAAAACACGCAAAATAAATGGGAAAGGGGGACCCTACCCCCCTAAATCGACCCTCCTGAGTCCGTTGGTGATATCGGTTTGCCCTAAAAACAACTGTATGAACCGGTTCGAATCAAACAGTTCGAAATGCCCTAGCTATGGTGATTTGAGTTCTACACGTCTAAGCTTGCATGTAAGGCTTCATTCATGACCTAACAAGCATCCTGGATCGATACAAACACACAAGAAACGTTAACAATGCATGAATAATGAAATTCGAATTTCAAAATATACCAAATCGGAGTGAGGTACTGGGCTCGATTCTGGGTGGATTGGCTTCGAGCAAGAGTCGATTCTGAATCCTGGGAACCTCTTGAGCACGATGGAAAGGCTGGAAGAGGTTGAAGCTTGCTGAAAACAAAAATTCGAATTTTTGGATTCTTGAAAATTTTTGCAAGAGTTTGGGTTGTTTTAAGGATTAGGGTTTCGTCCTCTTGTGCTGTGTACAATGCTTGATATTTATAGAAGAGATTTGGATGGCAAAAGAGTGGAAAAAAGATTGCTCCATCAATGTGCAAATATTTTCTTTGAAAATAAAATCAAATCTTGAAAAAAATATGATTTTCTCATCAATGCCATGGCTTGCACGAATTTGGTAAGTGTATTGGGCTTTCTTGGACATTAAGAAAGATATAAATCCAACTTATTTGAAAAAATAACTTAATTTTCATATTTTACATAATTTATTTTTTGAATTAAATGTTATAAAATTCAAATATAAATCATGAAAATAGAAAATCACCAATGCCAAGCATTTATGGGTCAAGAATAACATCATGAACAAGTTTGGATCAAAAGATTATAGGCCCATTTGGAAAATTTTGCATTTTGACCAAAATGTCCTTTTGTGCAATTGTCCAAAATTGCCCAACTTCTGAATGGTGTATCGTGCTCAATTTTCCACATTTTTGAGTGTTCTTGGACTTTTTGGAAAGCTCTAAGAGTCCTATAAACAATGTCTTTGGTCTCATATCAATTGGAGTTACCATGCTCAATATATCTTCAAAACAAAAAGTTGACTTTTTGTTGACTTTGAAAATGACCTGTAATGTTTTGAGCTATACCTCTCTAATGAAGCATTTTTTGGACATTCTTGTGAGACATGAAGTTGTAGAGAATTGAATTTCCTTCAAAACAAGAGGTGGTGGAAAATTTCGAGAAAGTATGAGAAAGTTATGATCAACAAAGTTCGTTGACTTTTCACCTAGAAACCCTAATTTAGAAAGTTTGACTTTTGAGCAAATCTTGAGTTTTCTTGATGAATCATGATCAACCCTTGATCAAATGATGAATTTAACTTCAAAATGAGGATGTTGACCAAAAATCAGAAGTTTTGACTGTATGTTGACCACGTTGACTTTTGTCCAATACACCGATTTTCAACCATCCGAGCAATTGCCTGAGGAAACTTGACTTGTGAGACTTGAAATTCGACATGGAGAATCTTTGAAGCATATGAGGAGGCATGAAGGCCATTGGAGATGTTGGAAATTCATCTTGACTTGAGAGATACCAAACCCTAGTTTGGGTTGATTGTCTAGGAGAGAGTTTGTCTGATCAACTCTTGAGGAATCCTTGAGCATAGATGTATGAAATCTCTTGAATAGATGGAGGGCAAATTTTGGGGTATGACAGCTGCCCCTGTTCAATCTTCTTGTACTGGAGGGTTAGATTGACACGCTTGTCTTTCGTGACCTGGAGGTAGAAGATGATTGAACACTCGAGTACACCCGAAAATTTGCACTCGCTATTGGTTGATGATGCAGGAATGGGCTTACAGATGCCATTTGGAAAAGTTGGAGACTTCGCTGGGGAGCGAGTCGTACGCTAGACTCGAGGTTGTTAATAGGAGAGCTGACGGAGATGGGCTTAAGATGCCATCTGGAAAGGTCGATGCTGGGGAGTGAGTCGTATGTTAGACTCTGTAGATGTTCCTGGAACGGAGAGGAGATGGGCTTAAGATGCCATCCGAGGGGAGTCGTACGTTAGACTTCGTGTTTACTTTGAATGAAGTTATTGGTCTGTATTGATTTTTAACCATATATGCAGCATTCGAAGTGAAGAAATGTTGACAAGTAGTCGGAGATGGGCTTAAGATGCCATCCAAGGCAACCGAGTCGCACGCTAGACTGAGTCTTTGTTGATAATAAGGAATCGAATAAATCTTCGTGTCGATTACTCGAGGAGATTGTAGTTGGCAAAATGTGGATAGCTTCCGTTGTGCATCGGTGTTGATCCATTGCATGTTATCGGAGGATAACCGAGTGGTCTTTCGATAGTTTTCCGCCGATTCGAGGCTTAATCTCGACCATCGTCGGAGGACAACCAAAGGCGGTCTTTCGATAGTTTTCCGCCGATTCGGGCTTAATCTCGACCTGTTTAAGGATCATACTGCTTTGGAGAAAACAAGAGAAACTTTGATAGAATATTTGTTTGTTTTATGCAGAGTATGATGCACGACAGTGTATATGAATGACATATGCATGAATTATGACTTTATGAGTAATGTATGAATGATGCATGCTGTGATATTTCAAAACATATCCATCTTGAAGAAGATGCGGATGTTCTGTTCGAAGATTTCTGACTTCCGCTTGGGGAATTGAGTAGGTGGAAGTCTCTGCTTTTGAGGGAGAAGAAAGATACCCTGGATTCCTCCGATGCACTATCTGACCAAGTCTCGGGCCTAGATATAGTTGAGGAGGGTAGAGACTGAGAAACTCGTTGTTGGAGATCTCATATATAGACCCTGCTGAAGAGAATCTGGGAGGCGATCCGTTGGGGACCTTGTATGTAGATCCTGCTGAGGAAATTTAGGAAGCATTTTACTGGGGTTTCCGAGTGTAGATCTCGCTGGAGAGCATTTGATGGTTGCTGAGAGACCGGGCTAGAAGAGTCCGTTGTAATCTCCGGCCAAAAGGTGTATGTTTCCTCCGATGCACTATCTGACCAAGTCTTGTGTCTGAATACTGTTGTTGGGGAGAAAGGGAAAGGACTGAGAGACATCCGCTGGGGATAAATACATTAACTGGGGATGAGGTGTTACGGCTTGGAGACTGACGTATATTCCGCTGGGGAAGGCGTGTTGTGAGTGACACCTTTGTGGGGATCATGCTTTGTGGGGACTATTTGGTGACTTTCGTCGTCATCCCAATTCCTGGAGCCTGTAGTAAGTACTTTTGTATGTTCACTTTTCGTATGTTTGTGATTAGATTCTTATTGTCAAATGCGTATAGTCATTCAAAGCAAACGTTGGACTTATTGCAAATAACAACAACAAAATTGTAAAGAGAAAGAAGCTTATGCTTATTTGAAAGGTGGCGTATGGCCAAGTAGTTTGTACACAAGAAAGGTAAAAGCTATGCGAAACAATCTCGTTAAGTTCCAACTATGCTAGTACTCATATATTTCGACTATCTCATCTCCTTCGTCAGAGAAAGTGAGTAGATCGATCTTCGCCATTTGAATCTTGAATAGTAGTCCAGGCGGTGATCCGGAAGAGACATAGTCGCTTAAATCCCTAACTTTTGCCTAGACCGCCTTTCGGTTTTCACCACCGATACCTTTTTGCCCAAGCCGCCTTTTCGTGTTTTCGACTTCGGTGTACATGTTTTGTATATATCCTTAACTTTTGCCCGAACCTTTTGGTTCGCCAGATGCCCTTATTTTCGCCTAGGTCGCCGACCTAGCGGGTCTCTTTATGCGTAGTATTTTTGACTATGTCTCGCTCACGGGTGTGGGAAGTCTTCACCATCCATGGTGCTAAGTATCATAGCTCACGGAGAATACTCTTGACTACAAACGGTCCCTCATGTGGGAGTCCATTTGCCCCGGATCACCTTGTGGAAGAATGATGCGCTTGACTACTAGATCACCGACTTGGTAGACTCGGTGCTTGACCTTCTTGTTAAATGCTTTGATCATTCGCTCGATAAATGTCCATGGCGGATGGATGCGAGTCGTTCTCATCAATCAAATTAATCGGTCAAGGCGAGTTCGACCCAATCGCCTTCGCCTAACTCGCCTCCGGAGGACTCGTTGAGGGTATCCAACCTCAATGGGTAAGACGGCTTCCATACCGTATACGAGAGAGAGGGGTTGCCCTGCTGATGTTCGTCTTTGAAGTGCGATAACCATGAAGAGCAAATGGTAACATTTCGTGCCAATCTTTGTAAGTCACCGTCATCTCTCAGATAATCTTCTAAATGTTCTTATTGGCGGCTTCCACTGCGCCGTTCATCTTAGGCCGATATGGAGAAGAATTGTGATGCTTGATCTTGAATTGCGTGCAGAGTTCAGTGATCATCTTGTTGTTAAGATTGGAGCCGTTATCTGTGATAATCCTTTCAGGAATGCCATATCGACAGATAAGGTTATGTTTGATGAATCGAGCCACTACATTCTTGGTAACAGATGCGAACGAGGCTGCTTCTACCCACTTGGTAAAGTAATCAATTGCCACAAGGATGAAACGATGTCCATTGGAAGCTGTGGGCTTGATTTCTCCAATCATGTCAATGCCCCACATTGCAAAAGGCCAAGGAGAAGTTAAAACATTTAGAGGTACTGGAGGTACGTGTACTTTATCGGCATAACCGCATTTGTGACAAGATCGAGCGGTGACAATCGCTTCCATGGTAGACCAATAGTAACTGTTCTCAAAATCTTCTTAGCCATGGTGTGTCCACGGAGTGGGTACCAAATGCGCCTTCGTGTAACTCTTCCATGATACGCATCATTGTTTTCGGTCTACAATGAGTAAGCACAAGTCGTGGTTGCGCTTGTATAAGATGTCGTTCTTGAGAAAGAATTTGGATGCGAATCTTCTCATGAACTTTTATCATTGATGATGCCCCCTGGATATTCCCGAGTCTCAAGATACCTCTTCACGCCATAGTACCAAGGTTTCTCTTCACAAGCTCACAACAAAACTGGTTCGTCGAACTTCTCAATGATGATTTGGGAGCCTCGTTGTCCCATATGACCTTGAACATAGATGACATGGTGGCCAACGCGTCTGCCAACTGATTCTCTTCTCGTGGAATGTGATCAAAAGTAATCTCTTCAAGTAGGGATCAAACTCGAACATGCTCGATACGGAATGAGATTCGGATGCTTCGTATCCCACTCGCCTTAATCGACCGATCACTAAAGTCGAGTCTCCATACACTTGTAAGAACTTGATTTTAAGTCAATAGTAGCTTTGATACCCATGATGCACGCCGACTCCGCCATGTTGTTCGTGCAACTGAAACATAATCTGGCGGTGAAAGGCGATGTCCGCGTAGGGATGTAATGATGGCGCCAATGCCATTGCCAAGTGCGTTTGAGGCTCCATCAAAGACCATAGTCCATCGGGATCCTTGTTCGTGTCCTTCGTCTGGGCACGGTTCTTCGATCTGAACTAGCAAAACATCTTCATCGGAAATTGAACGCATAGATCGATAGTCATCTACGGCTTGATGAGCCAAATGATCGGCTACTACACTTCCTTTGATCGCTTTCGAGAAGTGTATGGATGTCATATTCGGTCAAGATCATTTGCCATCTTGCTATTCTTCCGAGAGAATGGTTTCTCAAATATGTATTTTATCGGATCCATCTTGGAAATCAATAAGGTAGTGTGAGTCAACATATACTGCCTTAGTCGTGAGCACCAAGCTAAAGCGTTGCAAGTTTTCTCGAGTGAGTATCTTATTTCACCGGTAAACTTTTGCTAAGGTAGTATATTGCATGCTCTTTTCGACTGCACTCGCCATGTTGCCCCAATACACACCCCATCGAGTTCTCTAACACCGCAAGTACATGATAAGAGGTCTTCCTTGCGGCATCGGGATAGGAGGATTCTGTACTCCTTGATTTTGTCAAAGCGATCCGCAATCGCTTCCATTCCACCACTTGATCTTTCTTTAGTAACTTGAAGATTGGCTCACAAGTAGCTTAGTGTGCAATGAATCGCAATGTAGTTCAATCGCCCAAGAAACCTCGACTCTCCTTCTAAGGGAGTGGCATCTCTTGAATAGCTTTAACCTTCGTAGGGTCAACCTCAATACCTCTTCCACCGACAACAAACCCTAAGAGTTTTCCGGATCCGACTCCAAAGGTGCACTTGTTAGGATTAAGTCTCGACTATACTTCTTCAATCTCAAATAGTTTCGCAAATGATCAAGATGTTCTTCTTCGTGATCGAGCTATCATGTCGCCGAGACCTCTATCTCGTGATGAATCATGTCATGAAACAATGTCACCATACTGATAAGTGGCGCTGCTTCTTCCCGAACGGCATAACCTTGTAGTAGAAAGTACCCCACTGTGTAACGAAAGTAGTCTTCTCCATGTCTTCGGGAGCCATTTTGATCTGATTGTACCCAGAGAAACCATCCATGAAGGAGAAAACTTTGTGTTGAGCGGTGTTGTCAACCAGAACATCAATATGAGGCAGTGGGAAATCGTCTTTCGGACTTGCTTTGTTCAGATCTCTGTAATCCACACACATTCGTACCTTACCATCCTTCTTAGGTACAGGTACCACATTTGCAACCCACTGGGGATAAGAGGTGACAGCTAAGAAACCAGCGTTGAACTGCTTCATGACTTCTGCTTTGATTTTCTCAGACATCTCAGGACGCATACGACGAACCTTCTGTTTCACTGGGAGAAAACCTTCTTTTGTCGGCAATCGGTGTACCACAATATCAATGTCTAAACCGGGCATGTCTTCGTATGACCAAGCAAAAACCTCAATATAGTCTTGTAGCATCTGAATCAACCTTTCTTTAACACTGTTCTCAAGACCCGCTCCTATCTTGATCTCTTTTCTGCCTTCACAAGACTCCAAATTCACAACCTCAACTTGCTCTTCGTGGTGGTCAGATAACTCGCTCTTCTCTGTAGGCAAGTTCTCCGGCACTTCACAATCTTCCTCACTTTCATCTTTGGCTTGGTAGATCGGATTATCAAAGTCATATTTAGCACTAGCATAGTCGTTATTAACGAGATTCGGAGTGATTCGCAGTTGTATCACGGTGTGTGTAAGAAACACATAGCTTTGAAGGGGTGATAAAGTAAGAAAGAAAACAAACAATTGAATGCAAAAGTCCAACGATTTATTGAATGAAAATACGCAAACGAGATAATAACCCTCGAACGAGCCATGATGCCCCGGGCAAGGCACTAGGCTTTCAAAGTTTATTGTTCAAAACATAAAGAAATACGAAAAGCAAAACAAAACAAGAGCAATTACTCCTGACTAAAGGAGATTGGTATGACGTCTTCAGTCTTCCAATTGCTGAGCCCTTCTGGAGTTGGAAAGATCCACTTGCTGATGTCGAAGCCGTTGTCGCCGTCTTCAATAGCATGGATTCCACTCTGGCTGATGTCTGGAGAGATATCTGGAGAGAATACTCTTCCGGTTCTGGTCACCTTACTGGATCCGGCAATGTTGTCAATGTCAGGAATAGAAACTTCAGCAGTAAGATCTTCAATAGTCAGAGGGTCTTGCTTGACGCCATGATAGTAAACATCAGCTCCATAATTCCAAGGGATAGCCTTGTCAGAGGAATATGGAACTGGTCTTGGAGAAGTGATAATGAGAGGTGCCACTCTAGGCACAGGATCAGCAGAGGAAATCCTTATAGTGTTAACATCAGATAGTCTTCTGGAAATCACCCCATCCGTCGCCTTAACATCTTCAATAGGAATCTTATAACTATCAGGGATAGTGTACTTCACCATGTAATCATACTTTCCACTTGGCTGCCCCAAGGTATCCCACACAGATGGTACAATTTCGTTCGCATTGTCAATCTTCAACTTAGACATTTCTTCACATAGCTTCTGCACAGGTGGTTTGAAATAGTATCTCACGGTTGTCCATCATGCATTGAACACGCTTCTCAACCAAGCACAACCATCGTGCGATGGGCACCAACGACAATTCTCGGGCATCCGGATTGATACCGCTTGCAACAAATTCTTCTTAACACCATCGAGGGATGGTCAAGTCATCTATGTTGAAAACATAAGTATCGTCACCAACAGATTGGAACTCTTGTCATGGTTAGGCATAGGTGCATTGATCACATTCGAGTCTCAAAGGAGGATCAAACTCAATCGCTTAGCTTCAATCATATCCCGAATCTTGTTCTTGAGCCCAACAATTGTCGATGTCGTGCCAGGTGTTGGAATGGTAAGCACACTTAGCATTAGGATTGTACTTGAGAGGAGGTATTGACATTCGAGGAGGATCCCAAGGTTATCACCGCTCAACATGTGTTGCAAGGCTTGCGACAATGGCATGTTGATCTTCAATCGTGGCGCTGCTCGCCACGTTGTCTCCGAGGTTGTGATGTAGGGTTGGAGATCACAACCGCCCCACGATTGAGCGGTCGGACTTGGCTCGGCTTTTCTGACCATACACAGCATTGGCTTCTTTCTTACCACCAAAGGATTTCTTCGCAGCATTTGAAGATGACTCTATCTGAATCTTCCCACTCTTGATACCACTTCAATCGCTTTGTCAATATCACTCGGTGAATCCGGATGAAGAATTTCCAATCGATGATTGAAGAATGGGCTGTCGGTGTTCCCATAAACATATCAACCAACTCCCTATTGGACAAGGGTGGTTGAACTCTGTCTGCTAAATCTCTCCACTCCTGAGCATACTCTTTGAACTTCTCATCACGACCCATAGACATGCTTTGTAGTTGCATGCGAGTGGGTGTCAATTCAGCATTGTACTCATACTGTCTATAGAAAGCATCACCAAATCACTCCAAGTACGGATACGGTCATTCTCTAGTGATAATACCACTCCAACCGAGTTCGGACAAACTCTCTTGAAATAGTGCATCCACAACATCATCGTGGGATTGATCTTACGGACATAGGACTTCAAATGCTTTGGGAAAGACATGCCATCATACTTAGCAAAAGTAGGAACTTTGAATTTGGGAGGAATCACAACACAGAACAAGACTCGATCATCAAAGTTCGGCCGGACATTTTCAAGTTTTCCAAAGATTCAGACGGTCTTCAAGTTGTTTGTACTTGTCATCTTCATCGAGTGTTGGCTATAATCGAGTGGTCCTCTCCTCCTTTCTTTGGCTCACGATCACCTTCATCACCCTTGGTACTCCCCTCGGTATGGACACTTCCTTCAGAGAGCTCGATCCAGATGACCACTTTTGGACCCCCTTTGAAACGTCTACCCATGTTGAGGAGACCAACAACCTTCTTCTTCTTGTTGATGAGCTTCTTCAAATCTTCTTGGCCTTGGACCAAGTTGGTAAACATCTCCTGAAACTGAGCATTCTGAGCTTGGAGATCTTTGACAGTCTGTTCAAGAGCCATTTCTGCTAAAATAAATAGCGAGCAAATGAGAAAACCAATCTCCAATGTACTTGTGATGCAATGTTATGCTATGATATGCAATGTTTATGCGAATGTAATGCAATGTTTTCAAGGACCTAAAAGATTTAAATTTGTTAAACAAGCAATGAACAAACATTTATTAGTACTTCTTTTTATTATTCCTCTTTTTTTCTTTTTAAGTACAAGAGATAGTTCGAAACAATAAAAGAAAACATAAACATCCTCAAGCTCTAAGTCTCCCATGGGCGCTTCCTCTTGGTGCCGATGTAAGCGTTGATGTTTCGCTCCTCGTGAAGTAGCTTGGTCAACTCTAACACTTTCTTCTCACTTGCATAACACTGAGCTTCAAAGGTATCCCTTTCTTCCTTGAAGTGAATCCGTGATCTCTTCAAGTCTTCAAAATCGTAGGCATGTCGGGATGGAGAACAGATAGGTACGTCACCTATAGCAACAGTTCCATAATTATTGGTAAACAGTGAATGGCATCATGAGGTTTTGAGCTCGAGCTCGCACCCATTTGAGGTAAGGTTCCCAAGGAATGGAGTTCGGTGCCCCAAAGTCTTGGTATCGATCTTCTTTACCATGCCCCAAGCATGTATAAACCTTCGTAATTCGAGATCGTGATTGTAATCGAACACAATATCTTGGAGAAGCATATCATGTGGACCATCTCTTCGAGCAAAACCAAACTGACGTAGAGCTAAAGAAGGGTTGTAAGTAATACCTCCCCTTATACCAAGTAGTGGTACATTAGGGAGTTCTCCACAACGCTCAATGAAGGTGAAGTCCTTTTGAGAGAAAAGGCTCCAACGGATATCTGAATGAGAGAGTGACATCAACCTTTGAGACCATCTCAACCTTTGTTCGTTCTTCAAGACTGATGGAGGAAGGTGCGAAATAAACCACCTTGAAAGTAACGGTATACAACACATGAGAGTTCCTTGTCTTTTGATAGTACGAGTGTGGAGAGAATGCAGGATGTCTCCAAGTAAAGTAGGCACAGGATTGCGGGTAAGAAACAACTTGATGGCGTTGACATCTATGAACTGATCCGAGTTAGGGAATAGAACCAAACCATAAATTAGCAAGGCCACAATGTTCTCAAATGCATGGAAACTCATAACTTTGAGGAATTCTCGGGCTTTCTTGATTAAGAACTTGGAAAGTAAACCCTTAACTCCACTTCTAGTTTCCCAATTGGCTTCGATATCTGAGCGCTTAAGATGTAAGGCGGATGCGATATCTTCGAACTTAGGAACCTTTTCCCAACCGGTGAATGGCATTTGGTCGAGAACAGGTATCCCAAGTAGCTTAGAGAACTCTTCCAAGGTAGGAACCAACTGATAATCTGGAAATGTAAAGCAATGGTGTTTCGGATCGAAGAACTGAAATAGGACATGCATCATATCTTCTTCAAAACCGGAGATAACCAAATCAAGTAGATAACCATGTCTTTTGATGAACCGAGCATGGTCGGAATTTCAAACCAATTCTTTGAGTTGAGAGGGATACCCATGAAGTTGATTCGGATAGTCTTTCTAGAAGCCATAATCCCTACAAAACAGAGCAAAGATAAATCCCTAGGTCCTTGAAATAGTTAGAAATGATATGCAATGCGAATGATGTCATGATGTCATGTTTAGCACACACAAACAATTCACACAATGAGCCTAGGTTTAAGGCTTGCATGAGGTATAGGTGATTACCCTACCAAAAGTTTGAGTTGGTTCATCCTGTCCTATAATAGTAACCGGGTTCTAGGAATCTCATATCATAGATCTTTCTCGTAGGCGCTTATTTCAATACGACGGCAAAGTGGTCGATTGAAAATGTCCCAAAAGTCTAATCTTAATGAGCGTAGCATCGAGTATCAACCAACCTCGGTCTACACCAAAGCCGACCATCTCACTACCTTCTAATGGCCAAGATGGGTCAATTAAGGTTCTAGAAGTTTAGTTAGCGCTTGATGACACCACGCAGAAGCCAAATACTATCTTCAACTTGGGAATGAAGAGTATCGGGACAACCAAAGTGTCACGCTAACGTAGCCATCATGTTGACCGTTTAGTTATACGTCTAGCGGTCGCGATGATCTAATGCTACTTACCTAAAAGGAAACCCGGATCCGGGTGTAGGATCCCCCAACAATATAATACCCAAGCAACCCTTAAAGATAAAGCATACAAGTCAAACAAAAATCAATAAAAGTTATCTAGAAATCCCTAAGGCAATTCTCTCTCTTTTGAGGAATGTCCCCTTTTTCCCCAGCAGAGTCGCCAGTTCTGTGATACGGTGAACTGACTTTGTAGGATTTTTGTATCCAAATGTGCGGATAGCAAGAGTCGCCACCGACTTTTATTTTTATCCAATTAAGGGAAGGTAAAAGTAACAGAAAAAGACCTTCGTTAGATTCTGAGTTCGGGAGAATGGTTATGAAAAGGGAAGGTATTAGCACCCCTTTCCATCCGTAGTTATCTACGGGCTCTTAGTTGCTCTAGATCACTTTTTAAAATTGCTTTCTGTGTGTTTGACAAAGATGTTTTGAAAAAAGGCATTTCGCTTTGACTTTGTAATGACTCATGTAGGAGTGTATACAAAGTGTTCGGAAATGTTTTTGTTTTGAAAAGAGTTTGAACTTTGAAAAAAGAGTGTGTGGTGTGAAAAGCATTTGGTAGAGCAAGCAACTAAAAGACTTATTTACCTACTCAGAATTGGTCGTTTTTTGTATTGTTACGTTCCTTTAGAATAGCGCTAGCCGTACCATTAGTTAGTAGGTAGCTCCATTCGTTGGATGTAAGCGGGACATTCGAAGGGACATCGGATGGTCATAGAAGGCAACTTGTAAGAAGTATCCTAGCACATTCGAAGGGACTATCATCATTTTTCGTAGGCGACAATCGAGGGTCAAGATCATGTATTCGGAGGCGACATCGTGGGTCTTATGATCTTTGTATCGAAGGGACTATGATGATTTGTTTAGAAGGCAACGGTGCTAGAATACCTCTACGTTCGAGGGACATGACCATGTTGAATCGAAAGGCATCGAGAGAGAATTACCCTAAGGGGTGCGTGTGTGAAAGAAGTGTGTTGATTTCAGAATATATTATCTTGAAGTTAGTGGGCTATGTTCATTATTAGTCTTGCCATACACGCCTAATTACTAGCAATTGATAGGGTGCGGAAAGTAAAATGCGGAATATAAAAGCGGAAATGTAAAGGTGCGGAAAGATAAACCTACGCTATTACAAGGCTTTGGGGCAGATACATAATTTAAAATGCGGAAAATAAAATCCTAAATTAAACTATTACATCCCATGAGCCATTACATTATTGGAAAAATAGAATGATAAAACGATAAAGAGAAAACCGTCTGAATCGGATCAACCTGTACAAAAAGAAGAAATCGGAAAATGCCATATGAATCGAACAAGGAAAAAATGTTAGAAAAATGCAAGTTTTAATATGGGAAAATTACTACATGCTGGAAATAAGATAAATAAGCTAAAATGATTTTTTGGAAAAGATTTAATAATTAAAAACTAATTTATAATGATTTAAATGCAAAAATAAAAATAAAAATAAATATGCATGCAAAAAGGTATTTTTTAATTTATTAAATTGAATAAAGATTTTATGAAAACAATGCAAAAAGAATAAATATTTTTGATGAATTTTTAATGCACAAATAAAAATTATGAAAAGAATTAAAATAACATGGAAAATATTAAAAAAAAATAGGAAATATGAAAAATATGCAAGCTTTGTAAAAGAAAACCAAAACCGTTCCCAAGGAGGTTCGTACTGGAGACCATGGGATGAAACCTTGAGTCTGCTTGCATCTACCACTGAGCCACGCTGCCTTTGGTGTTTGGAAAACCAAAATTAAATCAATATGAATGTACACGCGTCAGGAATATTTTGAAAATCAAACACAGTCAGCGCGCGGGCCCCGGTTGACTGTATGGACGAATCAAAACGCACGAAATTGCCACGCCTTCCCCTCGCCGGTCCTCGCCTGAGTCAGCGCCGGAGCTAGGGCTCCGGTCATCTTCTCCGGCTTGCCTGAAATCGAAACATGGAAAACACGCAAAATAAATGGGAAAGGGGGACCCTACCCCCCTAAATCGACCCTCCTGAGTCCGTTGGTGATATCGGTTTGCCCTAAAAACAACTGTATGAACCGGTTCGAATCAAACAGTTCGAAATGCCCTAGCTATGGTGATTTGAGTTCTACACGTCTAAGCTTGCATGTAAGGCTTCATTCATGACCTAACAAGCATCCTGGATCGATACAAACACACAAGAAACGTTAACAATGCATGAATAATGAAATTCGAATTTCAAAATATACCAAATCGGAGTGAGGTACTGGGCTCGATTCTGGGTGGATTGGCTTCGAGCAAGAGTCGATTCTGAATCCTGGGAACCTCTTGAGCACGATGGAAAGGCTGGAAGAGGTTGAAGCTTGCTGAAAACAAAAATTCGAATTTTTGGATTCTTTAAAAATTTTGCAAGAGTTTGGGTTGTTTTAAGGATTAGGGTTTCGTCCTCTTGTGCTGTGTACAATGCTTGATATTTATAGAAGAGATTTGGATGGCAAAAGAGTGGAAAAAAGATTGCTCCATCAATGTGCAAATATTTTCTTTGAAAATAAAATCAAATCTTGAAAAAAATATGATTTTCTCATCAATGCCATGGCTTGCACGAATTTGGTAAGTGTATTGGGCTTTCTTGGACATTAAGAAAGATATAAATCCAACTTATTTGAAAAAATAACTTAATTTTCATATTTTACATAATTTATTTTTGAATTAAATGTTATAAAATTCAAATATAAATCATGAAAATAGAAAATCACCAATGCCAAGCATTTATGGGTCAAGAATAACATCATGAACAAGTTTGGATCAAAAGATTATAGGCCCATTTGGAAAATTTTGCATTTTGACCAAAATGTCCTTTTGTGCAATTGTCCAAAATTGCCCAACTTCTGAATGGTGTATCTTGCTCAATTTTCCACATTTTTGAGTGTTCTTGGACTTTTTGGAAAGCTCTAAGAGTCCTCTAAACAATGTCTTTGGTCTCATATCAATTGGAGTTACCATGATCAATATATCTTCAAAACAAAAAGTTGACTTTTTGTTGACTTTGAAAATGACCTGTAATGTTTTGAGCTATACCTCTCTAATGAAGCATTTTTTGGACATTCTTGTGAGACATGAAGTTGTAGAGAATTGAATTTCCTTCAAAACAAGAGGTGGTGGGAAAATTTCTGAGAAAGTATGAGAAAGTTATGATCAGTCAAAGTTCAGTTGACTTTTCACCTAGAAACCCTAATTTAGAAAGTTTGACTTTTGAGCAAATCTTGAGTTTTCTTGATGAATCATGATCAACCCTTGATCAAATGATGAATGTAACTTCAAAATGAGGATGTTGACCAAAAATCAGAGAAGTTTTGACTGTATGTTGACCACAGTTGACTTTTTGTCCAATACACCCGATTTTCAACCATCTGAGCAATTGCCTGAGGAAACTTGACTTGTGAGGCTTGAAATTCGACATGGAGAATCTTTGAAGCATATGAGGAGGCATGAAGGCCATTGGAGATGTTGGAAATTCATCTTGACTTGAGAGATACCAAACCCTAGTTTGGGTTGATTGTCTAGTAGAGAGTTTGTCTGATCAACTCTTGAGGAATCCTTGAGCATAGATGTATGAAATCTCTTGAATAGATGGAGGGCAAATTTTGGGGTATGATAGTGTCGTTTTCCTCAAATGGACTTCACTTTCATTGAGCATTGTGGGGAATTCCCTAATGTACCACTCCTTGGTATAAGGGGAGGTATCACTTACAACCCTTCTCTAGCTTTACGTCAGTTTTGTTATGCACGAAGAGATGGTCCTCACGATATGCTTCTCCAAGACGTTGTGTTTGAGTACAACAACGATCTCTAGAACTACCGTCGAAGATTTGTGCACGCTTGGGGCATGGTAAAGAAGAACGATACCAAGACATTGGGACACAAAAATTCTATTCCTTGGGAACCTTATCTCAAATGGCTGCGAGCTCGAGATCAAAACCTCATGATGTCGTTTACAGTTGTTCTACCAGTAATTATGGAACCTGTTGCTATAGGTGACGAACCCTATACCATTCTCCGTCCAGACATGCCTACTGATTTCGAAGACCTGAAGAAATCCTGGATTCAACTTAAAGAAGAAAGGGATACATTCGAAGCTCAGTGCTATGCAAGCGAGAAGAAAGTGTTAGAATTGACAAAGCTACTTCACGAGGAGCGAAGCATCAATACCTACTTCAACACGAAAAAGTTTTTACTTAATAAAGAGAAGCTAATAAAAAGTTTGTTCTTCTTTGTTTAACAAATTTAAATTCCTAAGGTCCTTGAAAACACTACATTGCATAACATCGCATATCATGGCATAAAATTCCATAACAGGTACATTGAAGACCGGTTTTCTTATTCTCTCGCTGTTTATTCAAGTAGAAATGGCTCTTGAACAGATTGTCAAAGATCTCTAGGCTCAGAATGCTCAATTCCAGGAGATGTTCACCAGCTTGGTCCAAGGTCAGAAAGATCTGAAAAAGCTCATCACTAGAAAGAAGAAGACCATTGGTATCCTCAACATGGGAAGAAATCACAAGGGTGCAGCTAGGGTGGTCAACCAGTTCGAACTCTCAGACAAGAGCGGTGAAACTGAGGGAAGTATCAAGAACAGTGAAGGAAGCCATCATGGGTCTGAAAACGAAGATGAAGACTATGTGAACAAGCAGTACCCTCCTAACAACGACAAGTACAAGCAACTTGAAGACCGTCTGAATGCTGTGGAAAATCTAAAAATGTCCAGGCTGAACTTTGATGATCTGAGTCTTGTTCCTGGCGTGGTAATTCCCTGCAAATTCAAAGTTCCTACATTTGCCAGGTACGATGGCATCTCTTGTCCGAAGCTGCATTTGAAGTCCTATGTTCAAAAGATCCATCATCATACTGAAGACAGGAAACTGTGGATCCATTTCTTCCAAGAGAGTTTATCCGAAACTCATTTGGAGTGGTATTATCAACTAGAGAGTACCCACATTCATACCTGGAATGACTTAGCAGACGCCTTCTACAAGAAGTACCAGTACAATGCTGAATTAGCACCCACCCGCATACAACTACAGAGCATGTCTATGGGTCGTGACGAGAAGTTCAAAGAATATGCTCGGAAATGGAGAGATTTAGCAGGCAGAGTTCAACCACCCTTGTCCAATAGGGAGTAGGTTGATATGTTCGTGGGAACACTGACATGCCCATTCTTCAATCATCTGATTGGAAACTCTTCAGCCGGGCTTACCAAGCTGATATTGACAGGCGAACATATCGAAGCTAGAATCAAGAGCGGAAAAATACAGGTAGAATCATCTTCAAATGCCACGAAGAGATCTTTTGGTGGCAAGAAAGAAGCCAATGATGTATATGGTCAGAAGGGCCATGACAAAGCTGATCGTACTCAATTTGTGGGGGTGGTTGTGATCTCCAATCCTACACCAGCACAACCTCAACGAGACAACGCGCGTAGCCAGAACGCGCCACGAAGATAGTTTACAAAGATCAACATGCTATTATCACAAGCGCTGCAACACATGATGAAAGCAAAGCTGATCACTTTGAGGGATCCTCCTCAACATGTCAACACTTCCTCTCCGAAGAAAAATCCTAATGCAAGATGTGCATACCACTCCAACAGTCCAGGGCACGACACCAACAACTATTGGGCTCTCAAGAACAAGATTCAAGACATGATTGAAGCAAGAGAAATTGAGTTTGACCCTCCTGTCAAAACTCCGAATGTGATCAACGCACCAATGCCTGACCATGGTAAAAGTTCCAATGCTATTGATGAAGACTCTTACGTTTATGATGTGAAAAAGCTGACCATTCCTCTGATGACTGTCAAGAAAGATTTGCTGCAAGCCGGTGTATTTCTAAAATACCCTGACAACTGTCGTTGGTGTGCATTCGAATCTGACGGATGTGCTTGGTTGAAGAGGCGTATTCAACGCATGATGGACAACCAAGAGGTGTTATTTCTGAAACCTCCATCTATGGAGAATCTGTGTGAAGACATTTCTAAGAATCAAGATCAAGACGAAGTTTAAGCCGCACAAAATTCGGGATACCAAGGCATAAGTGGAAAGTTTGATTTCATGGTTAAGTATACCGCTCCTGAAAGCTACAAAATTCCAATTGAAGACATCAAGGCAACCGGATGGGGAGACGATTTCCCAGAACACTATGCTGATGTGAACATAATAAGGATCTCCTCTGCCGATCCTACACCTAGAGCGGCACATCTCATTATTACCTCTCCCAGACCAATTCCATATTCCTCTGACAAAGCTGTACCTTGGAACTATGGAGCTGAAGTTTACTATCATGGCGTCAAACAAGAACCTTTGATCGTTGAAGACGTTGTAGCTGAAGCTATCAATCCTGACATCGACAACATCACCAGATCAAGCAAAGTAACCAGAACTAGAAGAGTGTTTTCTCCAGAGATATCTCCTCTAGAGGATACTACTACACCAATTCGCATTCCTGCTATCGAACCAATTCCCGAAGCTTGAGGGAAAGAACCAGTAACTCATCCTGCTCATACAGAAGTACCAAAGGAAGTTGCTGAGAATACCTCCAAGCAAGAAATGGAGGAAATTCTAAAGATCATCAGGAAGAGTGACTACAATGTTGTGGAACAGTTGGGACAAACTCCATCCGAGATATCCATGCTAGCTCTACTATTGTGCTTTGAGGCTCATGCCAAAGCCTTGGTAAAGTTTCTCAAGAATGCTCACATACCGCAAGACACTACTACCGATCAATTCGAAGGTTGTATTGCTAGCCTGACCGTCAATAATGGTTTAGGTTTCTCTGATGGTGATTTAACTCTTGTCGGAAGGAATCACAACAAAGCCTTGCACATTTATGTGGAATACAAGGGCACTACATTATCTCATGTATTGGTAGATATCGGTTCTTCTCTGAATGTTCTGCCGAAGAGCGCCTTCAACCGACTTAATGCTGAAGAAGTGGTCATGAAGCCCAGTGACATAATCGTAAGAGCTTTTGATGGTTCTAAAAGAACAGTACTTGGAGAGCTCATCCTGTCAGTTAAATTTGGTTCCCAGACTTTTGACTCTACTTTCTTTGTCATGGACATTCGTCCAGCTTACTCTTGCCTACTCGGACGCCCTTGGATACATGGGTCAGGAGCTGTCATTTCTACCCTGCACCAGAAGCTGAAGTACCCAGTGAAGGGGAAGATTGTTACAGTATACGGAGAAGAAGAATATATGGTAAGCTATCTGCAGTCATTCTGGTACATTAAAATGGAAGGTGAATTTGTCGAAACTCCCTGTCAAGCCTTCGAAGAAGTTCCACGAGTCATGCCTGTTGACTCCCCTATTACTCCTGAAGTTACTAGAGTTCCACCAAAGATGGCCTCACTAAAACATGCCAAAGTTGCGGTTGAAGAAAGAGGATGTACAATTTGGGGTCAACTCCCCGATCTCCCATACAAATCTGATAAGACTGGTTTAGGCTCCACTATCAAATCCCAGAAGATGATACGCCGTGAACGTGTCGGCAAACTTCCTTTCCACATCAGCAAGAGCGGAGTCCATGCCATAGAAGACGACGATAGTAGCTTCGACATCAATTGGATCTTCCCAACTCCAGACGACGGACTCAACAATTGGAAAACTGAAGATGTTATGCCAATCTCCTTTAGACAGGAGTAATTGCTTTTTTTTCTGTTATGCTTTTCGCTTTTTACGCTTTGAACAATAAACTTTAAGCCTAGTGCCTTTCCCGGGGCACCATGGCTCGTTTGTGAGGGTTATTATTTGTCATTTGCATATTTTCATTCAATAAAATCATTGGACTTTTGTATTTAAATACTGTGCTCTTTCCTTTCTGTTACTTTATCACCCTTCAAAAAGCTATGTGTTCTTACAAACGCCCATGTGGTATACTGCAGATTCACTCTGAATCTCGTCGATAATAGCTCTACTATTGCTAAATATGACTTCGATAATTCGATCTACCAAGCCGAAGACGAAGGTGAGGAAGATTGTGAAGTGCCAGGAGAACTTGTCCGACTACTACAACAGGAAGAACAGGTTATATAACCACACAAAAAGCCAGTCGAGGTTGTGAATCTAGGTACTGACAAAGACAAAAAGGAAATCAACATAGGAGCGGGTCTTGAAAACAGTGTCAAATAGAGATTAGTCCAGATGCTACGAGACTACATCGAGATTTTTGCTTGGTCTTACGAAGACATGCTAGGTCTAGACATTGACATTATGGTACACCGACTACCAACGAAAGAAGGTTTCCTCCCTGTGAAGCAGAAAGTTTGTCGTATGCGTCCTGAGATGTCAGAGAAAATCAAAGCCAAAGTGTCGCACTCTATTACAAAGGCACGAGTTCAGGGATTTGGTTTACTTGTTGATTGTTGGGTGCATCTTTGTGTGCTTATTGAGTTAGATTAAAGTTTTGAGCGAGATCATCAGTGGTTTGTGATTTAAAAAAAAAAAATTACTACTTGTTCTTCGAAGCGCGAATTTTCAAGCTTGAGGAGACTTTAGATTTTGCTCCAGGATACAAAGAGTGTTTGGTTTTGTCAAATCAGCATAGGAGGAGTATCGCGCCCTCATTCTTTTGTGATGCTTGTGCACGGATTATCAAAGTGTGTGGGTTTTTCTATTTGAGCAAATTCTTGAAGCATGTTAGTTGAAAAACGGATACTGAGTTGATGCATATGTTTTTGGATTGAATTTCAGAAGGTTGGATTTAGTATGTGTCGATGCAAAATGGCATGTGTCGACACAAAAGGCATATGAATCGATGCATGGGTATATGTATTGATGCGAGATGGCTTTTAAACCGTTTTGTATCGACTCAATGAACGTATAAGTCGACTCGTGCTTATTTGGATCAAAGCTGTGGATTGGAATTATAGATTGAATTGAAATTAGAATTGAATGCATTTTCAAATCAACACTTCACCATGATTTGTCTTAACCATTGATACTAGTTTGTGGTAAATTTGGTTTCCAACTTACGTTTACAAGAACTACGACGAAGGAGATTGCATTAGTAATAAATAAATCAAGAACTCAAATGGATGCATAATTCTCAACTTTTGTATTCATGAAAATTTGAGAGTTTAAATTACTCTAAGTTTTTATTATACAAGAGTGCCTATTTACAAAGTTGGAATCAAATTCTAAAAATCAACATTCAATTGGCAAATTCACTTCAAGAAAGCTTTCAAGTTTTAAACATTTTTTGTTCAAGATTACAACAAGTTACAATTTGGCTTAAGATTGCAAGCATACAAGCATATTACATATTCTATCCTAATTTTATTCTTTCCAACAAAAATCTTCGGTGCTTTCTTTTTTTAATTTCCCTCCAAGTTTTCTTGATCCATCTTCAAGCCATTTCTTCTCATCAAAGTTGTCCTTCTATATCCATCCTCTCCATCATTTGTAACTCATGAAAACAAAGAAAAAGAATAATGGTTAGCAACTTAATTCAAGCCAAAAACAGAATTAATGCAAGCAATTTGTATTACAATCTCATTATTAGGAATTTCTGACAAGAATCAGGTTTAAAGAAGTACCTGGCCTCATAATCTTGTTCAAGATTAATCATTGGTTAGAAAGAGATTCATTTGCAAATCACAAAATAAATTGGTTCACAAAAAGAAGCTATAACTCAGTTTTGTTCATCATAGTCACAATACTAGACAACAAGCAGCAAACAAAAGAGAAGTTTTTAACCCAAAAGCACCATGGTTATCAGCAAAGTAAAAGTTTTTCACTCAAAGGCATTATAGTTATCAGCAGAGGGCAGCAGAGAGTAGCATAGGATAACAGTAAAGCCATTTTAAAAAAGCACAGCAGGTTATAACTAAAAAAGGCAAGGCAAGCAACAAAAGCAACCACAAGCAGCATCAGAAAAGAGGAAAAAACTTAGTTCCAAGGGAAAACAGAACAGAGTTTCACCAATAGATAAAAGAACCAATCTAAAAAAAAAACAAGGCAGACTGTTCCAATATACCATAAAACAAGCTCAAGGCAACATCTGTTCAGAAGAAATCAAATAAAAGCAACAAGCAACCATCATGTTCTAGGAGGAAAGGAAATCAAACCAACAAGAGACATTGTTATCAAACCAAACAGAATTCCAAAAAACCATAACCAGAAATTTAGCTCAAGGCAATGTCTGTTCTAAATGAAACCAGAAACCAAAGCCAACAACCTTCTTAATTCAAAAACCAGAAATCAAAAGCAACCATTATGTTCTCAAAAATGCCAGAAACCAACAGCAACAACAACATAGTTCTAAAATCACAGAAAAAACCAAAAACAACATAGTTCTCAAAAACACCAGATTATTCCAAAAGCCATCACAGTACCGAAAAGCAAAACCAAACATTATTCCCACAACCATCTCAAAAACCAGAATCGAAAGAACAGAAACAGATAACCAGTTTCAAACCATCAAACAGAAGCCAAAAACCCTAGTCATTCATCATCATCTTCCTACCCAAGAAACCCTTCAGAAATCTAGTTTTCAGAAAGCCAGAGGTTCTGAACAGAGTAAGAAGAACAGGAAAAGATAGAAAAACGAAAAGAACAATCTCACCCGAAAGGTTTCCGGTCGAGTTGAGGAGATACAGGCTCCAGTCCTCTTCCTTTCCCTTTCCCTTTTCAGTTTTCTGCATCGTAAGGTTCAGGTCGCGAAAACAACCTAGGGTTCCGATTTTCCTCCTTTATATTTAGGGCTCAAACCTGTATGAATCAGAAAATAAACAACAGATTAGCATTCAAGAGTGAGAGACGAAGCAGACGAACCAAAAAGTTGGAGCTTCAAGGCCTCGTCGCCGCCGTGAGGCGATTTCCAACACGACTGCCCTTCACGTTTTCCGGCAAGGTTCCATCAGAGAGTAAGAGAGAACAAAGAGCAATCGAGATAGACGAGAGGGTTTCAGTGAGTGAGAGGGACCCTGTGAGTGAGAGAGGTCACGAGAGAGGCAACGTGAGAGGATGAAGAAACCAGAGAAAAATAAGGAACGAGAGAGAGATTAGATGGGTCTAATTAGTTTAAGTTTTTATTTTATTTTAATTAATATATTATTTTATTTTAATTAATATTTTTAGTTTGTATTAATTTAGTTTAGGTGTCTTGGTTTGGTGGTGACAAGTGTCACCACCTTGGTCTTTTTCTATTTTCTTTTTTTTAATTAATTATTTTCTCTCCTAAAATGCTTGGTAAGTAATATTCCATCTTGGCCATTGGAGTGTTTTGGAAAAGAAGATCAGACGCGTCCGAAATACCAACATGTGGTGAATTTGTGCCGACCAGTCACGCAAGATCAAATGGGATTCTTCACGGACTTGGGCTATTCTTGCTTCCAACATCCCCCCAGAATCACGGCAATATCAGGCCCATTTCTAAAGTCTCATCTTTTAAATTAATTTATTTTTATGTAAATGATTTAATTTTTGTGCGATGTACTAAATAATAATTAGTTCTGATAGTTTTTATTTGATAATTTATCGATTAAACTATTAGTCGATTTCTTATCAAATAGATAAAATCCATTCTAATAATTATTTAAATTTCCGATTGTATTGTGTGATAATTGTTCGTTTATTCGCTTATTCGGTATTTATTCACCATTGTACACTTCGCACACCACCAACATTAAAATTAATCTGATCTTCTTTTGATTGGCTCATAAGCCGATTTCTTAAAGGGTCTTATGGTTGGGGATGGGCATGGCCATTCTCACAAGGTTAATTAAAGCCCTTGTTGCTTTAATTAATCATAACCCAAAAATATCATTGGTCCATATACCAACCTTCCATGCACCAGGGTCTCATGGTTGGGGATAGGAGCACCTACCCTCACGAGGTTAATTAAGTCCATATACTTAATTAATCATAACCCGATTCCACTTTTCATCTCCGCGCGGATCTCAAAAACACTTTCGTAATTAAAGTTCCAAATCTCGATCCAACGTCGAGTTTCTTTTCAAAATATTTTCATAAATAAATACTCTACTTCTCCCTCCTCCCAAACATATGGTAGTCAGTCTTGTATCGACCCTCGACTATATGTTTGGTTTCTTAAATGAATCTATTAAGCAGACATTGTTTCACGTTATTTTTCTTAATAAACTTTTGGGTAGAAAAAGATGATTAGGATGTTTCTGTCCACTCATCCGAGTAATTGGGGTGTTAGCCGTTGAACGCTTATGGTCCAATACTTGTCTCCCACATAAAAATAAAATAACTCACTCAAACCCTTTTATCGCTCATATGCGACCATTAAAACTCTTTTCTTACAAAGAGTACGCAATAGCCATTTCAAATGCGAATGAGGACTTAAGCTTTTCAAACAAACTAAACAAGTCCAAGTTCAAGCATTCGAAATGTCTAATGCACGATTTTTCTTATAAAATCAATACAACACACTTAAAACCTTTTTGAGAGGAACTACGGAGTTTTGAAATTTCCATTGCACAAGGGAATACGTAGGCACACGGTTTCGAAACCGTGCCAAACTCAATAATAATAAACAATTTCCGTTTCTTTCATCTTTCAATTATAACTTAGAAATTAGCGAATATACACACACACTTAGAATTAAATGGGTCTCATCGAATACGATGGATGTAAGAGGTGCTAATACCTTCCTCTTACATAACCGACTCCCGATTCCATGTTTTTGGTCGTAGACCGCCTTATCTGCATCTGTGGGGTTTTATCTATATTTTCTCGTTCTTTTTAGAACAAATAAAATTAGGTGGCGATTTCCCTTATTTTTGAAAATTAAATGATTTTTGAAAATCGGGTTGCTTCACAAAGTTATGAAACAGTTCAATGCCGGTTTCCTAGTCGTTACTTCTTATCCACAATGGGTTGCGAACGTGGTGCCCGTACCTAAGAAGGATGGTAAAGTGAGAATGTGTGTGGACTACCGAGATCTAAATAGAGCAAGTCCGAAAGACGATTTCCCACTTCCACATATTGATGTCCTGGTTGATAACACCGCTCAACACAAGGTTTTCTCCTTCATGGATGGTTTCTCCAGTTACAATCAGATTAAAATGGCTCCCAAAGACATGGAAAAGACTACTTTCGTTACGCAGTGGGGCACATTCTGTTACAAAGTCATGCCATTTGGACTGAAGAACACTGGCGCCACATACCAACGTGCCATGGTAGCTTTGTTCCATGACATGATTCATCACGAGATAGAGGTCTACGTCGACGACATGATAGCTCGATCACAAAATGAAGAAGAACATCTGGATCATTTGTGAAAGTTGTTTGATAGACTGAAAAAGTACAGACTAAGACTTAATCCTAACAAATGCACCTTTGGAGTCAGGTCCGGTAAACTCCTGAGATTTGTTGTCAGTGGTAAAGGTATTGAGGTTGACCCTGCCAAGGTTAAAGTTATTCAAGAAATGCCAACCCAACGCTTCCAATGGACACCGTTTCATCCTTGTCGCAATTGACTACTTCACCAAGTGGGTAGAAGAAGCCTCAATCGCATCTGTTACCAAGAATGTTGTGGCTCGATTCATCAAGCATAATTTTATCTGTCAGTACGGAGTCCCCGAAAGGATTATCACGGACAATGGTACCAATCTCAATAACAAAATGATCACCGAACTCTGCGCGCAGTTCAAGATCAAACATCACAACTCTTCTCCATATCGGCCTAAAATGAACGGCACAGTGGAAGCCGCCAACAAGAATCTCAAGAAGACCATATAGAAGATGACAATGGCTTACAAGGATTGGCACGAGATGTTGCCATTTGCTCTACACGGTTATCGCACTACAGTACGAACATCTACAGGGGCAACCCCCTTCTCTCTTGTATATGGTATGGAAGCAGTCATACCAATCGAGGTTCAGATACCCTCAACCAGAGTCCTCTAGGACGCAGAATTGGGCGAAGACGAATGGGTCCAGACTCGCCTTGACCAGATCAACTTGATCGACGAAAAGCAGCTCGCATCCATCTGCCACAGACAGATCTATCAGAAGCGAATGATCAGAGCATTCAACAAGAAGGTCAAGCACAGAGTCTATCAAGTCGGTGATCTAGTAGTCAAACGCATCATCCTTCCACAAGGTGATCCAAGGGAAAATGGACTCCCACCTATGAGGGACCATTTGTAGTCAAGACAGTATTCTCTGGCGGAACAATGATCCTAAGCATTATGGATGGAGAAGACTTCTCGCATCCTGTGAACGCAGACATAGTCAAAAAATACTACGCATAAATGAGAACCGCTAGGTTGACTGGCCTAGGAAAAAATAAGGGCATCCCGGCGAACCAAAAAGGTTCGGGCTAAAATTAAGGATATATATACAAAAAAAGGTACATCCGACAAGTCAAAAACCTGCAAAGGCGGCTTGGGCAAAAAAGGGTATCCCGGTAGACTGAAAACCCGAAAGGGCAGTCTAGGCAAAAATTAGGGATTTAAGCGTACGACTATGTCTCGTCCAGATTACCTACTTACAAACTACACTACTATCAGCTTCAAGATTCAAATGGAGAAAATCATTTCAATCACTTTCTTCTAATAGCAAGGAGATGAGATAGTCGAAAATATATGAGCAATAGCATAGTTGAAACTCGACGAGATTGTTTCCGTATAGCTTTTACTATTCCGACAATGTCCTCTTACTAGGATATTCATCTCTTGTATGCAAACTGCCTAATATATAGGCCATTTTTCAAAATTAATGCAAATTCCTTTTCTATTTTTTATTATTTTTTTGCATAAAGTCCAATGATTGCTTTGAATGGTTATATGCATCTGACAATAAACATCTGTTCACAAACATATGAAAAGCGAACAGAAATAGTAATTACTATAGGCTCTAGGAATTGAGATGACAACTAAAGTCACCAATGCTTCCCCACAGAGTCACTTTCACAATATCGTCAATCCCCACATAGACATCACTCTCACTACAAAAGCAAATCTTTTCCCAACAGTATTCCAATACTTCATCACATTATTCCCCGAGCAGTGATCCTATCAAACTTCATCACATTAGTCCTCGAGCAGTGATCCTTCCAATACTTCGTCACATTAGTCCCCGATCAGTGATCCTATCAAACTTCATCACATTAGTCCCCGAGCAGTGATCCTATCAAACTTCATCACATTAGTCCTCGAGCAGTGATCCTATCAAACTTCATCACATTAGTCCCCAAGCAGTGATCCTATCAAACTTCATCACGTTGGTCCCCGAGCAGTGATCCTATCAAACTTCATCACGTTGGTCCCTGAGCGGTGATTCAATCAGACCCATCACCTCAAGTGATCCTATCAGATTCATCACCTCAAGTGATCCGCATCAGCCTCATTAGCTTTAATGATCCTACAAGCCTCGTCAGCTTTAATGACCCTATCAGCTTTGCTAGGTTACATCAGTCTCCAAGCAGTAATAGGTTATTTCATACCATCCTCATCAAGGTCTATACACAAGATCCCCAGCCGAGTATCTCTCAATCATTATTATTCTTCCAACAGCACTAATATCCAGACATGAAGCTTGGTCAGATAGTGCATCGGAGAAACCTGAATCATCTCTTATTCCTCAACCAGGGTTTTTAACACCCCTATCCCCAAGCAGGACATCAGAAATCTCCGGCAGGACGTTCTTATCTTCGTCAAGATGGATATGTTTTGAAATACCATAACATCTACATTCATGCATTATACATAAAAGTCATAACATGTCATTCACAAACATTATCATATACTCGCATGCATCATAATCTGCATAAAGCTAATCATATCCTTTCAAGTTAAATTTCCCCAACAGGTAACAACTATTTTCCAAACAGAAGGTCAAAGATTAACACCCGAAACAAGATGGGAAAACTATCTATTTTCTGACAAATATTCAGAAACAGCCAAGACAAAGGTTCATTCTAACTCTCTCTTATTATCAACCTCCCCAGATGGCATCTTAAGCCCATCTCCGATTTCTCTTTCATCCAAAAGACGAATACAGAGTCTAGCGTACGACTCACTCTCCAAAATCAGCTTTTCCTAATGGCATCTACAAGCCCATTTCATGCAACAACGAGTGCAAATTTTCAGGTGTACTCGAGTCTTCAATCACCTTCCACCTTCAGGTCACGAAAGGCAAGCATACCAATCTAACCCTTCGGTACAAGAAGATTGAACAAGGGCAGCTGTTATACCCCAAAATTTGCCCTCCTTTCTCTCAAGACTATCCATGGCTCTATATTCAAGAATTCTACAAGGTGGTCATCATATCTCACCATATACCTCAGAGGATCCTCATATCAAGTTCTAAGCCTTACCAGTCAAAATTGCTCATCCAATTGCTCAGATGATTGAAAATCAGCTATATTGGACAAAAAGTCAACTGTGGTCAACATACAGTAAAACTTCATAATTTTTGGTCAACAACAATATTTTGAAGTAATATTCATCATTTGATCAAGGGTTGACCATGATTCATCAAGAAAAATTAAGATTTGATCAAAAGTCAAAGTTTCTAAATTAGGGCTTTTTAGACAAAAGTCAACAGAACTTTGACCAAGCATAACTTTCACATACTTTATCAGAAATTTTTCCATCAAAGCTCATTTTGAAGAGAACTCAATTCTCTATAACTTCATGTCTCACAAGCTTGGGCTGGAAATGCTTCATTTGGAAGTTATGGATCAAAACATTACAGGTCCTCTTAAAAAGTCAACAAAAGTCATCTTTTTGCAAAGAAGTGTTCATGAGCATGGAAACTTCAATGAAGATGAAACTAAAAGGGATGTTTAGAAGACATCTTGAGCTTTCTAAAAAGTCCAAGAACACCTAAAAGTGTGGAAAATTGAGCAAGGTATAAATTGTGCAAGTTGAGCATTTTTGAAGAGGTGCATGAAGAAAATTACTTAGCAAAAGCAAATATTTTTTAAATGGGCTTAACTTTTTATGTTTCAAATTTATTCCTAACATTATCAAGAGCCTCTAAGCCCAGCTACACGCCTTCCTTACATTTATTTTATTTATTTTTGAATTAAACCATTAAAATTCAATTTTAATTAAAATAAAATATTAAGACAAGGTGCAAGGCATATGGGCTTGATATCCAAGTTTCTTGAGTCCAAGATTGACAATGCAAGCTGGAAAATTCGTGCAAGAAAGTTTAAGGAAGATTGAGCAAGAAAAAGAAAGATTGGATTCAAAAATTCCAATCAAATATCCTTCATTCAATGCAATATATTTTACCAAGTTTGTTAACCTAATCTCTTGTCCTATATATACTTAACATCCTCACAAGACAAAGGGCCGAATTTGCAGTCTCTTAGACAGATTTTTAGCCTCTTACAAACCCTAGAAATCTCTCAAATTTTTCTCAAAACTTGCAAAATTGTGTTTTAGTTTCCAGGCAGTTTCAAGCCATTCAAGCCATTTATTCATGTTCCTGATGTTCCCAGGGATCGATCCACATCATTACACGATCCCAGAACGCTCCAGATCAAGCTTCCCACGCTGCTCCGATTTGGTAAATGTCTCAAAATCGTTTATCTCGATCTATGCATTACTAACTGTATTTGTGTGTTTGTATGATCTCAGGATGTTGTTTAGAACAAGTACAATTTATTACATGTGAGCTTTAGGGCTTAAACCCCGTTATGCCATTGTTAGGGCATAGGAGTTGTGAGTTTCTAACCCACTGATACAGGGACATTCAGACTATAAAAACACCACCATTGGATTCCTAGGGTTCGAATTAGGGGGGGTAGGGTCTTTTATTTGTATTTATCTTGATTATTTTGCAGGATCTAAATTCCAGATGGTCGGGCGGTCCCTTCGTTTCGACTCGGGCAACACATACATATTCTTGAGTCCAAAAATATGAATGAATGTATCACCGCCCCATCGGTTCACCTTACGTGCGCTATATCACTCTCTATCTCTCAGGTCGTGGGTTCAAACCCCACCTTTTGTAGTTTGTTTTTCATTGTTTTTTTGTGTTTGAGTCTAAGCCTGGGTCTCCCTAGCGCCATAATCCTCCAGGAGCTCCGCATGGACGGGCCCGGAAGCACGGATCCCCGCTCCGGACCCTTTATGGAAACCACAACACGGACACATCAAGATGATTTCCACTAGAAACTTGGATGCTGCTCACGGCCCAATTGCTTTGGTTTTCATATTTTTATTTATTTTCTGCTTTCTTTTTTAATTAATTAATTGATTTAATTAGTAATTAGGTTAATTAATTAGGTTAATTAGATAACTTCACAAATATCTTTTTCCATGCTTTTTAATTAACTTAATTAGTCTAATTTAGGTTAATATTCATTAATTCTTTTTTCTTAATTAAATTAAATTAAAATCAATTAGAATTAAGCTTTTCTCACATAAACTCTAAATTTCAAAACACCAAAAATATTAGGACGTAGTTTCTCTTCTGCTATTTATTTTTCTTGCATTTTAAATTCTAGAAAGGATGTATAGGTTACAGGTTTTTATCATGTAATAGCGTAGATTTACATTTTTTACTTTCCGCATATTATGCCAAAGCCATGTAATAGCGTGGACCTTTACATTTCTGCAATTTACTTTCTGCACTTATTAACTGCTAGTAATTAGGCGTGTATGGCAAGATTAACTTAATCAATTTAGATCACTAATCACAAGATAAATATCTGAAAACAACACACTCTTTTCACACACCCCTTAGGGTATCCTCTTCTGGTTTGTTATGGTAGGATATCTTAGTACGTTGCCTACAATATATCATCATAGTCCCTTCGACTTAAAAGATCATAGTCCTCGATGAATACATGATCTCGTCCTCGTTTTTGAAAGTGATGATCGTCCCTACGAATGTGCTAGGATATCCCTACAAGTTGCCTTCTATGACCATCTGATGTCTCTTCAAATGTCCCTTTACATCCAACGGATAGAGTTACCTACCAACTAATGGTACGGATAGCGCTATTCTAAAGGAAAGCAAAATAACACGGAAATGACCGTTCTGAGTGGGTAAAATAAGTCTCTTTTGCTTGCTCAATGAAAACACTTTTCACACCTCACACTTTTCAAAAAAAAACTTTTCAAAATACTTTGTATATATTCCAGCGTGAATCATTACAAAGTTTCTTTTCCAAAACAAAAACATTTCCAAACACTTCGTATACATTCCAGTGAGAATCATTACGAAGTCAAAGAGAAATTCCTTTCAAAACTTCTTTTCAAACACACACACAAGAACAATTTAAAATGAGCTAAAGCAATTAAGAGCCCATAGATAACTACGGATGAAAAGGGTGCTAACACCTTCCCTTTTAATAACCACCTCCCTTACTCAGAATCTAACGAATGTCTTTTCCTGTTCTTTTCGCCTTCCCTTTATTGGATAAAAGAAAAGTCGGTGGCGACTCTGGCTATCCGCAACATTTACGATCAAACGCAAAACAAACAAGTCAGTTCTCCCACCGTGTTACAGATATCATCAACCTTTCACTCTATAACGTTAGCTTGCATACCAACTCAAGTTTCCGAACTGTTCAATAAGTCTCAACTCTTTCATAGACACTTTTTGTATTAGGTTCACACAAAATGGTGAACAACTTAGGATAAACTGATGTTGGCAATCCACTGAGGATAAACTGATATAACAAGGAAACTTTCATCAATATGCTTCAAGACTTCCTCTTTGATTTTTATTGCCATGTCGGGATGATTTCTTCTCAACTTTTGCTTGATTGGCAGACACTCAAGCTTCAACGGAAAGTGATGCCCAACAATATCAGTATCTAATCCTGACATATCTTGATATGACCAAGAAAAGATATCCACATATTCTTTCAACATATTAATCAAATGACTCTTCACTTCGGGATGCATCAATGCTCTAATATTGACTTCTTTCACATCTTCGTAAGAACCCAAGTTGATAACTTCTAACGACTCTTTGAATGGTTGAATGGTATATTCCTCGCGCTCAAGCAACCTTGAAACCTCTTCAGGGATCTCATCAAATTCCTCTTCTTCAGCCATATATACAGGGTGTTCAAAGTTGGAAGAGGGTGCAGAGTCATTGTTTTCAACGGGTTTATCAATTAATCTGCACATATGATTATGTTTCATTTTAGAAACTTACACATGAACAAGTGATTATGCATATTCATTTAAATTATTATTTATTGTTAAAGTTTTTTTTATTACCATTTTCCAAGAAAAAGCAGAAAAAAATAAAAGACACGATTTGGAATGAATAACAAACTTTTATTAATGATCTAAAATTTCAAAACAACAGATTTTGCCCATACAATGTCACTTTCACCTTGGGCAGAGTGAAATGATTGTTATTTGAAAATTTAAACAAACAAAAGTGAATTACTTTGAAATGTGAATGCAAGTAGGAATATCAATATCAGTCCAATTACAAACTCTGGCTCCATGCATCAAGTTGGGCATTTCCTGCTCTGGTCCATCTTCAATAATTGCATTGATTCCTAGAATGGTCGGGTCGAGATAACCAGCACTACGGAAAATATCCTGATACTTGAAAAAATGAATCTTAGTTTGAACACCTCCTTCCTATTCTTCATGGAAAAGCCTAGGCCATCGCCATTCTTGTTCACCTTTGGCTCAATAACTTGTCCCTAAGCTTTGTTGGAACCTTTTTGAACTAAATTTTGGGCATCTTTCAATGAAGAATTAGAATCTTCATTCCTTCCGACAACATCAATAGATAAAGCTTGGAACTGCATTCCATAGTGGCTTCATCAGCTTCTACCATAGTGAACGAGGATAAATGAGAAACCAACATAGCTTGCTCTCTTTCCACAATAATCATAGCACCTTCACGGACAAACTTCAGTTTCTGATGTAGGGTCGAAGTCACAACATTAGCCTCGTGGATCCAAGGTGGTCCCAACAAGCAACTATAACTAGGGAATATATCCATCACTTGGAAAGTGATCTGAAATAAATGCGAGCCAATATGAATGGGCAAATCCACTTCCCCAATAACAAATTTACAAGAACCATTGAATGCCTTCACAATGATACCACTGGGATGCATAGATGGACCTTGATACTTTTGCTTTGCAAGGGTACTTTTGGGAATAACATTCAATGCAGAACAGTTATCAATGAGCACATTGGACAATGCATCATTTTTACAGTTCAGAGAGATGTGCAAAGTCATGTTATGATTCTTTCCTTCAAGGGGTAACTCTTCATCGCTGAAACTCAAATTATTGCAAGCTGGGATATTTCCAACAACACTGTTGAATTTTTCCAAAGGCATATCATAGTCAACAAAAGCTTGATCCAAGACCCTCATCTAGGGCTCTCGATGAGCTAAGGAATTCATTAGCAAAGCCGGAATTGAAATCCTTGACGGTGTTTGCAGTAATTTCTCAATGATCTTATAATTGCTCATCTTGATAATCTTTAACAGATCATCCATATCTTTCTCTTAAGTGACTCCACTAGTCTGCCCTTCAACCTTCTTGGATTCAACACTAGTGTCCACAATCCTCTTATCATCATTAGTCATTTTCTAGAATACATGAGCAAACACACGACCACTACAGGTCATACGACTGATTTCAGCAATATTCTCTACACTAGACAAAGGTTGAATTGGAATTTCAACACCCTCCTCCAGAATGGTGGCATTGTACTTGTATGGCACGACATTGTTGGAACTATATGGGATAGGTCCAGGCAAGCTAATAACCAAAAGAGTGACTGGAGGTTTGCTGTAATAGGTTACTTCCACAGGAGTGGGAATATCAAAATGTGACACAATGGCATTTACATCCACTTCTTCACCTAACTCAGACTCGTCGGCAGAGAAATATTCATCATCAGATTCTTGAAAAGATCCTTCAATCATGTTGACACCATTATTATAACCAACTTTGCTCACTACAATCTGAATAGTTCCTTCGTCTAACAGACGCTGGATACCTCTTCTGACAAGTTCACAACCACGATGGTTTATGTATCATATAGAACAATCACCATAATTATGTGGTTCTTGACCTTCCAAAAAGCAAAATACAACATGCAATTTCACCAGATCAACATTAGTCTCTTTCACATTACGAATTTGCATTTGTCTAGGAGGACCATAAACAACATTCACTTCATTTTCAGGTTCATCCTTCATCCTGATAACCTGAATAAGATTTTTGTCCATCATATCCTGAAGATCACTCTTTATTTTATCACAACCATGAGTATCCTCGCTGCACACATTACAAGAAGCATGGTTGTGCACACAATATCCAACCTTATAGAGGACGATATGCATTCTGACAAGATCTCGAATAATCAAATTCACATAATAAACTCTACTTTCTCCATCAATCATATTCACAACATTTCCAATGTAAAATTCGTTGTTTTTGGAAAAGATGCATGTGGTTGTTTCATGGGTTACCTTGTGTGTGTGAACTTGTAGGTCTATAAATATAAGGTCAACTTGTTTCGTTGGAATTCATTGATGTATTTCGAAAGAAATTATACATTGAAGAGTATGAAATTACTAAATAAGATAGTGGAACATAGTTGGATTTAGAAGAAGAGTGTGAGGTGTTAAAGAGATATTTAAGTACATTGGATATCGTTGGCCAGGTGGCAATGAAGAAAAAAGTTCGAGAACTAACACATCCATTTGTAACTTCCATGTGTCCACCACCAGTAAAATACAAACCAAAAGGAGAAATAAAAAGAGTAAAAAGTGGCAAGAGAGATGTGCACTGTGATCCTTCATAATGGGAGTGTGTTGAGGCCTTGTAGGAAAGTAGGACAATGAAGAAATCATGTATAAAATCAACTGCAAGTGAATCTTTTAGAAATTCTTGCAGACATCTGTACATATCTCAATTTTCTATTTTCTCACATCACTTCTTTGAATATTTGCCATTTTTTTAAAAAATTCGACAGTTATGCGTAACATTTCCAAAATTCTGAAGAATAGTTTTTCAACAACAATTAACCTATACCAGATTTCATGAAAAATTTCGGTATTTCATCATATATTTTTCAGAAATCGGCAGTTATGCGTAACATTTCCAAAATTCTGAAGAATAGTTTTTCAACAACAATTAACCTATACCAGATTTCATGAAAAATTTCGGTATTTCATCATATATTCAATGGATCATACTTTTTTTTTCAAAAATCTCTAACAAATATTCAAAACAGTTGATAATATTCGATAAGCTTTTATAAATATTCTGGTATAAAATCATATCAAACAACAAAAAAACTAAAAAATTATTTATAAAAATCGATATTCTAAGATAAAATCCAATACATCACAAAACTTCTTTAAAAAATCATCAAATATAAACAGTAAAATTATAGCTAAATGAGGTGCGAGCTACATTTTAAAGGTGGCATGAAAAAATCTCAACACAGATACGATACAATCATTTTTTCATATTAGGCCCATATTGGCAGTATGAAGAACATGTGCCCATAGACCATAGTGGGCTTTTACTTTTGGGCCATTTGACTAATAGCTAGTGAATGCAAAAGATTTTAAACCTGTGTCATACATCTCAATTAAGTTAATCAAAATCTTGATACGATATCAATGATTCACTACTACCTCTCAATTGTTGAACTTAATTAGTTGATTAAGTGTTATTTATAGTTAAAACATATTGCTTTAGAAATGCTATATATATATATATATATATATATATATATATATATATATATATATATATATATATATATATATATATATATATATATATATCCTCAAAAGGAAAACAATTAATAAGTGTGTCACATCAAAATACATACAAAATGATAATTCCCAAATCAAAGAAATGTAAAAGAAGAAAAGAAAATTATAAATGTGAGAAGGACTTATCAAAGCGATTCCTTTTATGCCAAAACCCTATTTAGTTATAGGTTTCTTTCAAGGACCATTCCTTTCTGTACACCCTAGTCCCATATATATATATATATATATATATATATATATATATATATATATATATATATATATATATATATATATATATATATATATATATATATATATATATATATATATATATATATATATATATATATATATATATATATATATATATATATATATATATATATATATATTATAAACCAAAAGTTTAAATACATAAACAATTATTTTTAGAGTTAAAAGTGCAATTTAATCATTAAATATATCAAAATTACAAAAAATATATTCGTAAATATGGCATTTTGTTAGCAAGTTTAATCATCTAATGTGCACTTTGTTAACTAGACATGCAGATTTTCTACTGTAGAGAGTAAGGTTTTAATAGACATTTTGTTACCGCTAAAATAAAATGAATTTGAATGTACTAATATCAATTCTACTATTTTTTATTTTAAAGATAAAAAATAAATTGTGATTAATTTATGTCCGAAGAACTACTCATAATATTCTAACACATATTGAAATTGTAAAAATCCTTACTGCAACCTCTTGAAAAGTTCACTTTTTAAATTATCAAAAAGTACACTTTTTGAATTATCAAGGAAATTTAAAATTAGTGACAGGCTCAAATATTTAAAAATCAGACAACTTTTTATTTTTTCAGTAAAATAACCTAATTATGCATGCAGCAACACATCAAATCAAATATCTATACAGTTATCATCTTAGCCACACATTAAAATTTCCATCTACCATTAAAAAAAAAAGAGTAAACTACTTCATGCCTTATTCCATTCTCCTATCTGTTTGATACATTACAGTCCCTTCTGTGACCTTATCATGTGGTAGACATAATGCATTGTTGATACTATTAAATTTTGCAACAAGTTGAGGGTAAGACACTAAGTCGACATAGAGTAGAATATTTAGCTATATATCCTTAATTGGTATATACTATTACCAAGGACATGCAAATCTCACTCTATTTAAGATGACCCTGCAATATAGCTAGATTCAAATTTGTAATAGGGACTGATGAGTATTAATCTTGATGTCTAGTGAAGAATTCTAAGTCTCTTATTATTATTGTTGGGTCTGAGTCCAATGCTTAATATTGGACCACTCTATCTGTTCTCTTACCTTCTTGGTCCCCATTGTTATCTTTATAGTTTGGTTTAACATCATCATCAACTTGAGAATTTTAAAGAAATATTCTATTTTTATTCTTTTTATTATTTGAATTATGACTAAACAATAATACCTTTTGTCTATTACGTTTCCTTTCATTTCATTTGAGACTTAATTGAAGTCAAAGATAAATTCTATATGAACCAATTTAACACAACAATTGTTATCATCTAACATAATTTAAATTTCGCGACATGTGATTATCTTTTTGATAGGTAATTTGTATGTATCTCTATAAAAACTTTTTGGACTTTGACACCTACCCTCTAATCCTGATTAGCACTCGGAGTCCAACTCATTTTAATTTTTACTTTGCAGACAAATCAAACTTTATTTCATTAAGTGAGATTGAATACATGGATTCACTTTCGACTTTCATTATATTATTCTATTAAACTAATATTTTTATCTCAATTTTAAACAATTTTTTTGATAATCATTATCTCCCTCTTTTTATTTGACGTCTCTTCGTCTGATCTATTATCTTTAATGCATAATTATAAACTCTAAACCCTAAATTTTGAAATGAATTAAAATATAATATAGATAGCATGATGATAAAATAAAGTAGTAATACTATTAAATAATGGTAGAAATGGATGAAATAAATGAGAGAAAGGGTGGGTGGATAGAGAAGTCATTATCAAGAGAGCATAAAAGATGGAAATATTGATAGAATGGTATGTAGGAGCAGGATATGAATAATATTGAAGTTAGAAAGAGTTAGAGATTACAGAAACAGAGCGCGCTTTAAATACGGGGCAGACAATAGAGTCAGCCACTTTCGTCAAGGACATTGTCACCCCTTCCTTCTTAGGGCCCTTATGATGTGAAAGCTCAGTCACTTATATATAATAAATAATATTCATATTCATATACTATCTCTCTCTCTCTCATCCCCACATACACACGCTCACAATACATATACACTGTCATGTCTTTTTTTCACTTTCTCTCACTAGCTTTTCATTGTTAAGTTTTTACTCTTCAAGATATTTTTTACAGCTTTGTTTTTGAAATTTAAATTAATTTTCTATTCAACTATGCATTCAAATTAAAATGAATTTAACCAAAAACATTTGGATGAGACTGTAAGAATTCTCTTGCACGCAGAATATACTCATTTCTACCTAAAAAAATTGTATATATATATTACACTCTCTATTCTAAAATAAGTGTTACATAAAAAAATCTTTTAGTCTGTATTATATTTAATATATATATTAACTGTGGGGAAAATAAATAAATTAATTAAATTTAACTATTTTGTCAATAGGGTCTAATTCATCTGATAAATATTAATAGAAAAATTACACTCACTTTTTCTGAATTTGTTAAAATGACACTGATACTACATCTCTAGTTTTAAAATTTGCATTAACTTCTCCTAAGCAATATATATACCAATAGAACTTTTTTGTGACAGAAAAAAACTATAGTTAAATGTACTTATATTTTTTTACTGTCATTAAAAATTAGAGGGGTTATCTGTGCAATTTTAATAAATCTCGGAAAATATTATTGCATATTGTAAATCTAGAGAAGATATCAATTTCATTTTAATAGATCTCAGATGAGATCAATGTAGTTGTCCCATATTAATATTGTTCATTGTATATGTTATTTTAGATCTGACTGAATTGATTCTGGTACCTTTGCACTTGTGTGAGCAAGTTTCTATGATGGTTATCTTTACTTCATATGCATATATAAATAGAAAAGAAAAAAAAAGCTACTTAATTCATTAAATATATATTCTACTGATTAGTTATATTTATAAAGAACAATTTTCATGACTGATATATACTTTTAAGAACGAGTTTATTTTTTGAAATAATTTTTTTTTTAATTTAATGAACATGTTCTTATTTATTTAGCTAATCAACAGTGTGAGGTTATAAAGTTTTGATCATAATAGAGAAAGTAGAGAGAGTAGGTCTTATAATTTATAAGAAAAAGTAAAAATGTAATAATAATAATAATAATAATAATAAATAAATAAATAAAGAAATGTAGTACTGGTATACATACTAGTATTGTGTCCTTTAGCGGCAGAGTACAAAATTGTAATGGCATTAAAAGAAGGCAACCATGCATGGCCATGGCCTGATCATATAGTCATCATAACCTTATAATTAATTGCTCCCTACTTCTGATGAATTTGTCAGAGTTGAAAAAAAGTTAAAGTAAAAAAAAAGGAACTTTAATTTCTCTCTCTTTATCTCACTGTCAATTGCACACTTTTTCAATATTGATCAATCATAAAGCAATCGATTACAAAATCATTTCTTCACCTTTCACATCAAACACTTACATTTCAGTTCTGCCAAATAACTACTGTATCCTTCTGGCCCATTGCATTTATTATTCTCCTTTCGAGGAATGGGCCATTATTTTGTAATCAACCACCCCCACTTTTGTACTATTTTTTTTTATTTATTTTCTTTTTACTATTCTTTGAAATTTTTGACATTTTTTTCTTGGGAAAAAGCCCTACAAAAGTGTTGACCGACCTAGGGCTACTTGGTTGACGACAGTGGGAGTAGGCAACATCAATTGGGATTTCCCCATGCAAGTCATTTGGAGCAATGCGACAGATTCTCCATCATGTCACTATATATGAAAGTGGTTTGAATTTATGTGTGATTCACTAACACTATATGCATGGGAATTTCTAAATACTTCAAGAGTTTATAGGTCGGTGGCTAATAATATCGAGTTAATTACTCCATTTCAGAGGACATGCATGTAGCAAAACTAAAATAGTTTATTAAATTTGTCTGTAAATTTTAATTCGAACTGTCATAAATTGATATTATTAAATTTGACGTTATTATTAGAATTTGAATTCTAATACTCACAGTTGTATATATGAGTTATTAGTGATTATTATTTCTTCGTGTTAAAAAATTTATTACACTCTATTTTAAATTTTTGATAAGATAGATAATCAATATGAGTAGTTGATTATGATAAAATGTTATAGGCACATAAAGAAGTACATTGTGATAGTGCAAAGAGTTATAGATGAAATGAAAATTCTATGATTGATGGGAAGGTGGTTGGGTTTGTATAGATGTATGTGGTGGACACTGCTCAGTAATACATTCTTTGGGTGGTGGTCTTTCACCTTCAATATATTCGTTTGTCAAAGGGGATAAGAATTTGGACCCTAGCTGCTTCCTTAATTATTTCTTTTTTCAATTCGCATCACAAAACAAATGTGGACTTTCACATGTCTTTCTCAATATTTCTATCTTTAATTGAAATTTTGTTTGTTAAATTTTATCCTTTGCGTCTTTAAAAATAATTATAGAGTCTAATATTTATATATAAACACTAGTTCAATTGGTGCGAACTTGATGGCATGCAATATTTAATTATTTTTTAAGTAAGATATATTAAAGATAGAACCAAAATTTTTAGAACTTGATTACAAAAGGATAAGATAAATCTCAAACAGAAGAAAAATTATGCACCAAATACAACCTAAAATAAATAAAATAAAAGGGATTTGTTAAATTCATAAAAATTATAGTTGATACGAGTCATTTTTCGTATGAGCGACCAACGCCAAACAAGTGCTTTAATATTCCGAATGGTTTCAATGATATTTCAAGAATCATTCAGAAAAATAATATATATCGTTCCTAAGCATCCAAATATTCCAACAAGTTGCCAACCATATACTACCTTCCCTACCGGATTTTACCTTGTTATGTTTCCAAAAATACCTCCATCTCAAAAAACTATTCATGATGCAATTGGACTCAAAATCAATAAAACCAATCCAACTAATCACCTCCTTCCAAATTAAAGCAGATACTCCACAGAATAACAATATGTGATTCAACGATTCACTAACAAAAAATAACACATCACATAAGCCATATTATAAGATGGAAACAAGATACCTCTATAAATAAGGAGATCTCATGTCAGAATTCTATTGATGAAACATCTTCAACCAAATCCTTTATCTTACGAGGGACCTCCAACTTCCATACTAAGTATAAAACTTTGTCAAATTCTTCGTGTGCGAATTTTCTTTGGTGAAATGTCATGGCGTCCCATAATTGACTTACTGTCTTCTATTTCATGACAAGCTATGTTGATTTTTTTATATGAATAATTTTTTTTAGATTGTGAAATGTCATGGCATCCCATTTCTGAGTTTTTTCTTAGAATATATGTCATTAAACATACAACTAGTCTTTTCTTGTATTAAAGGAAAATGTAGAAGAAATTATAGAACAAGCATACATCTCCTCTTGCAATAAATCACCCAACAAAGTCAACACCAATGCAAAACTCAATGGGTCTGCTAGGGTTTCATTTCATAGCCCAACTGAATATCAGAGTCTTGCAAGAGCATTACAATATTTAACTTTTACAAACACTAATATATCTTATGTAGTACAACATGCATGCATATTCATGCATGACCCTAAAATGCGACATATGTCATCACTAAAGCGTATAATTCAATATATTCACAACACTATTGATTTAAACCTTCACTTGTATGCCTCATTTGTCAGCGAATTGATTTCTTACACTGATGCATATTGGGTTGGTTTCCCAGGCACAAGGTGATCCACCTCTGGTCATTGTGTCTAACTTGGTGACAATTTAATCTCATGGTCTGCCAAACTCCACCACACCTTCTCTCAGTCTAGTGAAAAAGTCGAGTATTATGGAGTCGCTAATGTAGTATCTTAAACTTGTTTGATTAGAAACTTACTATTGAAACTATATTGCCCAGCCACTTTGGTCTATTTGACAATCTGAGTGTTGTTTATCTATCAGGAAACCTACTTCAACATCAGCGCACCAAACACATCGAGAGGGATATACATTTAGGTGTATTAGAATATATTATTGTTATTAAAATATTATAGTAGACATATCAATTTATAGAATAGTCATGATTATATAGCAAATAGATATAGAAACTTACATCATATATATATATATATATATATATATATATATATATATATATATATATATATATATATTATATAGGAGGGATATTCTTACTCCAAGAGTAAGTGTTAAGGACTTATGTCAATGGAAAGGCGAGGTCTGTCATTCTAATAGATATGATTGAAGACATTTGTAATTATTGAGTAAAAAATACTTGACCAGAAATCATACCTTGTCATAGTGTGATCCCTTGAGCCTGAAAAATTAAAAATAAATAAATTGATCTTTTAAAATTACAATTCTTAGACAAATCTAAAAGAAAAATAAATGTCCATCGTCTTGTGTTAAGGATAGGAGAATAATAAAATAATTGCGAGTATAAAAATCAATGAAGTTGAGGAGAAAAATAAAAAGTTTTCAAAAATCAAGTAGTAAAATTTTGAAAAGAAAGAAAAGAAAATGGTTTGACAAACAAAAAGAAAAATCAAATGGTAAAGCATACAAAAGAAAGTCACCAAAAAACTGTTGTAAAGTGAGAAGAAAAGAAATGAGACAATTTTTAAAAACAAAATGATATACTTTAATTTAAAATATTTTTCTCTTTTCTTTAGGTATTTGAGTCCAAATAAAGATCAATATTATTTGTAATTCAGTCACGATATAACAAAAAAAAAAAAATTGTGTGATCTATGATTGATAAGTATCTTGTGATATTTGATAGATGAAATGATAAATATTTCTATAATGCGTGCATTGTCCAACAAAGTATGAAATACTAAATCTTTTGAGAGATAAATTAGTAAAAATATGATTCTGATGATAAATTGACAGTTGATCTAGACATATTTCAAAATATTACTTTGGAAAAGCGAGTTTTACATATTCATGGTATAATTTAATGATAATTATAATGTTGATTATGAAGTTTCTTTATAATAAGAATCATGTTATAAAATAACATTTTTTTCAAATGTTCCTGATCAATTCATTCAACATCTTCTAAATCATACATTTAAACATCTTCTAAACCGTTTTAACGGATTTTGTTTGAGGACAAACAAAAATAATTTGGAAAGAGTTTATAAATGCCATAAATATGTTAAATACATAAGCATTTATTAATTAGTTTTTATACAAGATATCAAATGAAATACCCCCAATATATCATTGAAAATGTTTGATAAAAACACTTGTTTGAACATTTTAACCGTGCCAACAATGATTGCTTAATTTCTTTATTTTGTCTTTCATCAAAACATCATCAACCCCTTTGATTGGTCCGTTCTATTATTTTAAAATTTCATCTATAGTTTGATAAGGTCCTTATTTCTTGGAATTATATTACCATTTCATTTTGGATAGCCATGTTTCTTGTGTTGGGGTTGGTTGAAAATTTACATGTTGAAGAAGTCTCATATCGCTTATTTTTGTAAAGGAAAAAGGTGTCAAAGAATATATATATATATATATATATATATATATATATATATATATATATATATATATATATATATATATATATATATATATATATATATATATATATATATATATATATGTTAGCATTAAAGTTTTTCAAGTCTCACATCGTTTAGTTTAGTGATGGAAGAGAGAACCTAAGGCTATATATATGATTCAAGTTTTTCTTTACAATATGCACCAGTCAAAAATATTTTAAGTTTGTATTTGATTTTTTCGTTTCTCTTATGCTCTTATGATAAAGTATTATGAGAACTAGTTAAATATTTACTTTGGAGAGTGTGTATGCATTGGGGGTTGTGGGATATTTGAGAGTAAATTATGTGTTATAACAATTTTCACATAGTATTATTCTTTGGTTGTCATTTGACAACGACCGTAGTTTTTCTCCGGTTTTGGAGTTTCCACGTTATATCCTTGTGTTGTTATTTTGTTCCTATCACTAATAGAAATTTGCCATTTACCAACGGCTAAAATTTGTTGGTAAAACTCTAAAAATCGTTGGTAAAGGTCAAAATACCTATACCAACGGACATATGCTTCCGTCAAGTATAATAGCCTATAACAATGGAAATATTCCGTCCCAATATCTTATACCAACGACAAAGACGTAATGACGAGCAAACCTTCTATAAAAGCCGGTGAAGCCTAAAAACCCCCTTAGAGACGTGAGTGAACGAGGCCAATCTAGCATAGCTTCATGAGATAAACCCACCACTTGATTTCCTAATTTTTCAAAAGTAGCTTGATATTCCACAACTAACCTGATTTGTTTCAATTTAAATAATTCTTCCTGATGATTTTCATATGTGGACGGACCAAAACGCAAGTCTAATGCTCTAGTGAAAGAAACCCAATCGAGTAATTGTTGATTTTGATGCATCCATTTAAGCCACCACAATGCTTCTCCCTTCATATATAAGAACATCATAGAGAGCCTATTCTCTGGGGGTAGTTGATAGAAATAAAATATTGATCCGCTTGGAATAACCATTCTAACATATCGGAGCCATTAAACATTGTTAATTCCAATTTATGAGTGCGCAACAGGGGTAAAGGGGGGCATTTTAGAGGTTTAGGAAAGGGAATTTATTGTGAAAAAGGCATGGTAACATTCTGGTTAGATAAAAACTATGTTGGTAAGGGGGAGTGACACAAGTGTATGCAGCAGAAAAAGGTGGTGTTTGTTGGGAAGTGGTGAAACAGAGAGTCGTAGATACAATAGAGTGTAAGGGGGATTGGGAGAAAAGTGTAGTGTGTCTAGGTGGGGTGTGTGTGATTGTAATACCTAGGGATACAAATGGTGGAATTATAGTAGTTGTGGGCTAGGTTTTAAGTATACATGATGTAGATGTTGTCGTATGAGCAACGGAAGTTGCTCGTGGCTATGATTGCGCGACTAGCTTTGCATGAATGAATATCATAAACTCATAACGTGTGTCACCCACTAGCTTGTCTTTGTCCATTTAGTGGTTAAGTTGTCCTACTTGCTGCTGCATCTCGGAAGTTGTTATTGCAAAGCGTTCATCAAACTGAATGTGTGTCTCTTGCATAACATTGTCCAAACGGAGACCGATATTTTGCACTGCTATTTGAACAACTTCTTCAATAATCTCTTTCGAAGAAGGTTTGGAAGGTTTGGTAGGAGCCATGAGAGTAGAAAATGAAATCACCAATTGATAAAAAAAGTTAATGCAACTAAATTTCAGATCTAGAATTTTACCAAAAATACGCATAAAACAACGAAGAAGAAAATAAATAAATAAACAAAGTTTGAATAATTCTTTAACTTTCCATTCAGCAAAACAAGCTTAAATACAAACAAAATTCTATTGGGGCTAAACTAATGGGCCAAATCCACTTGAAAGAAAAAATAAGACATAATAGTTGATAAGAAAATGAATCAATGAAAAACAAAGTCTTTTAAATATTTAGACTTGTGTTTAATTCGGACTGGCCTGCTATCGCAAAAGCCTTAGGCTCTAAACATCACTAAATTTCACATGACAACGATAGATATTTTTTCTTTCTAAAATCATGTAATCTTTTACTCTATTTTTTCAAGCAATTGATAGAAAAATGTAGTACAAAAATATTCAATCTCATCATCTTAGCTTAACTAATGTGCTTCAATATTTAGGTATAATATAATGTGTGGTGTACACGTTTTTTAATGCTAACTAGCTTGTATACTACTCCAATATCTAAAACAAGCATAGTGGGCCAAAAATTATAGAGGCTTCATTCTCCAAAGTCACATTTTACGACTAGAGTATCCAGGTGTTTGACTTTGTAAATCACATTTCACACGACAATGATAATTATGGTCTCTGTTAATTGTCTTTCTTGGAGTATTAACAAACCATATTATATTCTGTCATGATTTTAATTTCAAGCTTAAATTATTGGTCATTGACAATCGTGTTATATAGTCCAAATATTAAAAAAAAAATACACAAGTAAAACCTAGAGAATATTGGAAATGGCCAAATCCATAAAAGAAATATTAGTTTATATGTTTGCACGTGAAATCAATAAAAATGTCACAGGTTTTACAGACATCCCTGCCCACTTCTTTACTTTAATTTTGTTAACATTTATACTAAATTGAAAGCTCAATTCCCCAATGATCCAATGAAGTTGCTAGCTAGCACCTAACAGCACATTGGGAGTAAATTAATGCAATTTAAAAAAAGTTCTTCTAGCATACAGTTTTGAGTGGCTCAACTGCCTCAATTATTTGTATTTATATTAATAAATTGAGTTAACATTATCTTCGTGTGTTATATTATATTACTATTTGTCAAGCATGTGTGAATATAGTTGAGGGTAATTCATATTTAGAATTTTTGAGAGTTAGTCAGAAGTTCTGATGGTCAGAAGTATAAGTTTTTGATAATTTGTTCAGAAGGAGTTGAATTTCTGATGAGGGTCAGTCAGAAGTTCTGATGGTCAGAAGCAGAAACTTTTGATATTTTATTCAGAAGCAGGTGAACTTCTAGAGGATAATTAGTATCTGCTAGTTAGAGATAACTTAAGTATGAAGTTATTAGAGATAACTTAAGTGTACAATTATCATACTTAGGGACAACTTAGCTGTGAGGCTATCTCCTTTATAGGGCCTACGTGGCATCTTTCCACTTGCTAGTTTTGTGTATAAATAGGTGTTTCTATGTTTCAATAAAAATCAATCAAATTCTTTTTACCAATCAGTTGCAAGTTGTAGCTATCTTTATCATTTATTATTTTTCTCTTTTCTTCCACTTTCATCACCTTGCACCAACAATTGGTATCTAGAGCTCTTGGTTGTTCTTAAAATTCCTGAGAAACAAGAGTGATTGTGAGTTGTGTGTTTGAACAAGATCATATTGATTTTGTGGGTTTTGGGAAACACTGAGTGAAAACTAAAATTTGTAAGAAATTTTTCTGCAAGGTTTAAGATATGTGGAAGCAGTAGTTTGAACACTAAAATTCCAGTTTTTAATGTTAAAAATTGGAACAGATGGCTGATACAAATGCGAGTTCTGTTGGTACTCAAGATGTTCTTGAGCTGGTAACAGATGGTTATGTTTCAGTAGCAGTAGATGCTACTGAAGAACATAAAACTGAAGAAAGAGGTATGAGGAAGAAGGATCAGAAAGCTCTGTTCTATATCCATCAGTGTGTGGATGAAAACGTGTTTGAGAAAATTGCTGATTCGATGACGTCAAAGGAGGCATGGGATATACTGGTGAGATTTTACGGCGGTGACGCATCAGTGAAGAAGGTAAAGCTTCAGTCCCTGCGAAAGCAATATGAAAATCTCAACATGAAGAACAGTGAAAAAGTCTCTGAGTACATTTCCAGAGTGATTCTAATCACTAATGAAATGAAAGCTTGTGGAGAAACACTTTCTGAACAAGTAATCATAGAGAAAGTTTTGAGGTCGCTTACTCCTCAGTTTGATTACATTGTTGTTTCTATTGAATATTCTAAAAATATGGAAACCATGAGAATATAAGAGTTGCAAAGCAGTCTAGAAGCACAAGAGTTGCGAGAGAACTTCGAGAGGAAGTTGAGCAACTCAAGGCTCGTTGTCACGAAGGACCGAGCAGACGTGGTGATAGATTCCACAAGTCAGAAACCTCAACTTCTAATAAAAAGAAATATCAGAAGGGAAAGGAGAGATATGACAAAAAAAAGGTTCAATGTTACTGTTGTAAACAGTATGGCCATTTTGCCAGAGATTGTAGAAACAAAGGAAGGATATCATAAGAAGAAAATATAGTCAGAGGAGGCTCTGAATTTGATGATGAACATGTGCTATTGATGGCTTCTAATTCTGATTGTAAGCGGTCAGAAGATTGGTGGTATATGGACACTGGGTGTTCAAATCACTTAACTGGGAACAAACAATGGCTGATAGACTTTGACTCTAGAAGGAGAACAAAGATCAGATGTGCATATGATAAGTACCTTAATACAGAAGGTATGGGAAATGTCAGAGTCAATGTGAAGAATTGGAAAAACATTCTGATCAAATATTTTTGGTATATTCCTGGAATTAAAAGCAATCTGATGAGTGTAGGTCAACTCATTGAGAAAGGTTTCTCAGTTGTAATGAAGGATAAATTCTTGAAGTTATATGATTCCCATCAGAAGTTGATCATGAAGTCTGAGCAGGGAAGCAACAGAACATTCAAGGTGAATGTGAATACAGCTGAAGCAGAGTGCCTTAGTGAAGAAGACGCTGAAGGTTATAGTAAGTGGTGGCACAAGAGGTTGGGGCATTTGAACTATAGAAGCTTAGGGCATCTAAGTTCAAAGAAACTTGTACATGGTATTTCAAAGATTGTGAAGCCTGAGAAGTCGTGCGAGATATGCATGAAAGGCAAGCAACCTAGATTGCCATTTACATCAGAAGTAGCCCCCAGAGCGAAACACACTTTGGGAGTATTACATTCTGATGTGTGTGGACCATTTCCAGTACCTTCACTTGGAGGAAACAAATATTTTGTGTCCTTTGTGGATGAGTTCACAAGGATGATATGGGTAACACTCATTAAGTACAAACATGAAGTGTTTACTGAGTTTCAGAAGTTCAAGGTGAAAGCTGAGAAGCAGCGTGGTCAGAAGATGAAAATTCTGAGAACGAATAGTGGAGGTGAGTACAACTCTACAGAGTTCCAGAAGTTCTGTGAGGAGAATGGAATAGAACATGAGGTTACTGCTCTATATACTCCTCATCACAATGGTCTTGCTGAGAGAAGAAACAGAACTTTGCTTGATATGTCCAGAAGTATGCTGAAAGAGAAGAAGCTACCTCATATGTTATGGGGAGAAGTTGTTGCCACACCAGCATATGTTCTAAATAAGTGTCCAACAAAGAAGCTGAAAGAAATTGTTCCTTTAAAAGTTGACTGGAGATAAGCAAAATGTTGGTCATCTGAGAGTGTTTGGTTCTGTATGTTACAAACACGTCCTAGAAGCTAGAAGACAGAAGTTGGATGATAAAAGCAAAGTAATATTACTGGTGGGGTACCACAGTACATGTGCATATAAGCTTTATTGTCCAGAAACCAACAAAGTTGAAATAAGTAGAGACGTTGTTGTAAAAGAGTCAGAAACATGGGATTAGAATAAGTCTCAATCAGATTCTGGTGTAGCGTCAACACCAGAGTTAGTTTCTGAAGATCCTTTAGCAAGTTCTAAAGATAAGTCTGAGTCAGAAGATGAATCTGATTCTGAAGACTCAGAAGATGAGTCAGAATCTCAGGGAGATTCTGATAGTGGGTCTAATTCTGATCCAGATTCTGATAATGATCCATAATCTGGTGGTGATCATACTTCTAGAAGGGAAAACACTAAAGACAGAGAGTCTAGAGGACAAGCTTCCAAAAACTCTGAAGGAAGTAGTTCTGGACACAGAGAGTCTAGAGGACAAGCTTCCTGAAACTCTGAAGGAAGTAGTTCTGGACAAAGTCCAGAAGCTGACGTTCCAAGTTCTAGAGAAGTTTCAAAAAAGGGTAAGAGGTCACAGAGGATCAGACAAATACCAAGAAGGTTCGCAGATTTTAACATGTTACAAGATACTGAAGTAGACTCTGAAGGAGAAGTTGTTCAGTGTGCCATATGAACTAGTTGGTATTGAAGAAGCCCTCAAGAAGAAAGTATGGCTAAATGCCATGAAAGAAAAACTTGAGGCTATAGAGAGGAACAAAACGTGGAAGTTGACAAAACTTCTAGAAAAAAAGAAAGCCATCAACGTCAGATGGGTTTTCAAGGTAAAACTTAAGCCAGATGGATCAATTGGCAAACACAAAGCAAGACTAGTGGCCAGAGGTTTTCTTTAGAAACCTAGACTAGATTACTTTGAGGTGTTTTCTCCTGTAGCAAGGCATGAAACAATCAGATTGGTGATTACCTTAACTACAAACAGAAGTTGGCCTTTGATACATTTGGATGTGAAGTCAACATTTCTGAATGGTCCATTACAAGAAGAGGTATATGTATTACAACCTCCTGTATTTGAGAAAAGAATTAGGAAGGGATGGTATACAAGTTACATAAAGCCTTGTATGGATTGAAACAAGCGCCCAGAGTTTGGAATCTGAAAATTGATTCATTTTTTAAGAGGCAGAAGTTTCAGAAATGTGAGATGGAGTATGGCGTGTACGTGCAACATTCTGATAACAACATAATTCTGGTGTGTCTTTACGTTGATGACATATTACTAATAGGAAGTTGTACAAAAGATATAATCAAGTTCGAAGAAGTTCTGATGAATGATTTTGAGATGACAGATCTAGGAAACATGGTGTATTTTCTAGGGATGGAGATTTTGTACTCAAAGAATGGTATCATTCTACATCAGCTGAAGTATAAACTCGAACTTCTAAAGAGATTTAAGCTGCAGAATTGTAAAATAGCTGTAAAACCATCAGAAACCAATCATAAATTGGATTTTGACTCTGATGGTGATTTTGTGGAAGCTACAACCTTCAAGCAGTTGGTTGGTTCTCTTAGGTATTTATGCAATACCAGATCTGACATTTCCTATGTAGTTGGAATGGTCAGCAGATTTATGAGTAATCCAAAGTGGTCTCATTATCAAGATGCTGTTAGGATTTTGAGGTATATAAAGGGAACTCTGAAATATGGAGTACTATTTCCCTCTGATAGAAAGATAGAATCAAAATTAGTAGGTTATTCTGATTCTGACTGGTGTGGAGATAGAGTTGACAGAAGATGTACCTTTGGTTACTTGTTCAAATTTTTGGGAGGTTCTATTTCTTAGAGTTCCAAGAAATAACCTGTTGTGGCTCTGTCAACATGTGCAGCTGAGTATATTGCAGGCGTTGTAGCTGCATGTCAAGCTGTTTGGCTTCTGAATCTTTTGGAGGATTTGAAGATTGTAATAGAAAAACCTCTGAAGTTGTTGATTGATAACAAGTTTGCAATCAATCTTGCCAAGAATCCAGTATTGCATGGAAGAAGCAAGCACATTGAGACAAAGTATCACTTTCTCAGAAGTTAAGTGCAAAAATGAGTGTTAGAAGTTCTATACTGGAGCATCCGGAAGCAGCTGGCAGATGTTTTGATAAAAGCTATCAAAATAGACCAGTTTCTTCGTTTAAGAAATGAAATTGGTGTTGACAGTTTTTGATGAATATGAATTACGGGATGGTGTTGAGAGCAATTCATATTCAGAATTTCTGAGGGTCAATCATAAGTTCTGATAGTCAGAAGCAGAAGCTTATGATATTTTGTTCAAAAGGAGTTGAACTTCTGCTGAGAGTCAGTCAGAAGTTCTGATGGTCAGAAGCAAAAGTTTCTGATATTTTGTCCAGAAGGAGTTGAATTTCTGAAGGATAATTAGTATCTGCTAGTTAGAGATAACTTAAGTATGAAGTTATTAGAGATAACTTAAGTGTAAAGTTATCATACTTAAGGATAACTTAGCTGTGATCCTATCTCTTTTATAGGGCCTACGTGACATCTTTCTACTGGTTAGTTTTGTGTATAAATAGGTGTTCTTATGCTTCAATAAAAATCAATTCAATTTTTTTTACCAATCAATTTCAAGTTGTAGCTATCTTTATTCTTTATTATTTCTCTCTTTTCTTCCACTTTCATCACCTACACCAATAAATCTTACAAATTAAAGTATCACTTTTCTCATATTCTATCTCAATTGAAAAAAAAAATCGATATTATTAAGCTGAACTTTGTCATACTTAGCTTCACATCTATAGTGGTTGATTGTTTAAAATTTTGGAAATGCCAAAGCTTCGATTCTTAATTCTCTAAGATTAGCGAGATGCTCTCCTTAAGACCAGGAAGCACAATATTCGGTTTTGAAATCATAAACACTACTCAATCTAAATTTATTTGTAATACTATATTAGGTAAGTACTACATAGAAAAAAAATCCCAGCTTATTTTATTTTACAAATATTAAATCTGTCACGTGACCAAGTCAATTCTAATCTATTAAATCTTTTTTTTTCCTACTAGACCGTAGCTAAATTAATTATCAGCTATTGTATTTTTGTGTGCTTGCATGGTTCTATGAGATATTATAATCTTAAATTTTAATTTATACTAAATTACTCGTGCGATTCGCGGCTGTAAATTAGCTTGTTTATTTATTATTGAATTTTAAATATATTAAGAGTTGATTTTGATAAAATATGATTACTAAATTTATATTATAATTTTTTTTAATTATAATAGAGACAATAATATAAATTAATCATATAAAAAAATATATTTAATTTGAAGGAAAAAATATATATGTATTAATTGAGAGTGATATCCGCAATTTAGGTTTGCAAACTTACATTTCTACATGATTTTGTTTTGTTTTGATTCTCATGTTATTTTTGCACTTATTTTTTTTTAGAATTTTCTTTTTAGAAATTTTATTTTAATTTGTTATATATGTATTTATTTTTAGTGTTAAATAAAACTAAAAGTAAATTTATAAGATTGTTGCATTCTATATTATTTTTTTAAATCAACTTAAAATGACTTATATTTGAAAATTGTGTAAGAACAACTTTAACATTAAAAACATTTATTTCAATTTTTATTTTTATTGTTATACTTTCAGGAAACAAAAAATATTTTATTGTGTTTTGATTTTGACAACTTTTTATTTTTGTTTGAAATTTGAGAGAAATATTCTTAATATAAGGGAATATGCATAGTTGGACTAATGATTGACCTATTAGACAATTTTATCCAAAATAAGATAAAAACATTTTATTGTGTTTGAATTCTCTTTTCTCTTTTGTACAGTATTTTGTTATTTGTCATTAATTTATTATTTGATACTATTTTAAAAAAAATACTAGTAAAGTATGTAGACATCGTAAAAACTTGTTGCATACCATATTATATTTTAAATAAGTTTAAATTGAATTATACTTGAAAATTATGTAAGAATTATTTTAAAATTAAAAATATTTATTTCGAATGTTACTTTTATTGCTATAAATTTCAGAAAAAAAATATTTTATTGCATTTGAATTTTCACATCTCTTTTATTTTTAATATATTGTATTTGCACTTATATTTTATTTAGATATCATACTTTAATTTATTAAATATATGTACTAATTTTTAGTGTTAAATACAATTAAAATTTAATTTAAAATTATTGTCAAATTAGTTTTTTAATAACTTTATAAAATTTATGTCTATTTTGTCGAATTTTATAAAATTGTTGCATATTATATTACTTTTTAAGATCAACTTTAAGTGATTTATATTTGAAAATTGTGTAAGAATAATTTTATGATTTGAGAGAAATACTTTTAAAATAAGAGAATATACATAGTTGGAGTAAAGATTTTCTTGTTAGACCATTTTGTTCAAAATAAGATAAAATCATTTTATTGTGTTTGAATTCTATTAAATCTTTTGTGTAGTATTTTGTTATTTGTCATTAGTTTATTATGTGATATTATATAAAAGTACAGTAATAAAGTATATAGACACTGGAAAAAATTGTTGCATTCTACAAATTTAAAGTGATTTATACTTGAAAATTATGTAAGAATTATTATAAGATTATTTCCACATCTTGTTCAAAAATGATATCTTATTTTTACTGTAAATTAAAATTATATATTTGACCCTTTCAAAAATCATATCAACAGTTCTTTCCATCAAAAATAAAATATTTAAAACTACAAATCTCGATTTTTTTAAATGTAGAAATGTTTTAACTTTAAACATATTTTAATTATATATTTCAAATATTTGCGCTATAATAACCACATTACATATTGTATCAGAGGCAACAACCGCAAACGCAACATTCACATTTGCGATTGCAACGATGACTACAACGACAATTTAAAATCACGTGAGATGATTAATTGTAAGAGATGAGTGACTCAATTGTTGGGTGTTAGTTAAGTTAGAAGAGAAATTCATAATTTAATATCAAGCAAATGAATTTCATAATTAGTTAATTGGATTTATATTTGAGAGCTGGTTTATATATTATAAATTGATTAAATATGTTTATGTCATATTAAATATCTCAAATTTTATTTTTAATCCCTCAAAATATTTACTTCAAAGAATGGTTAAATATGTTATCAGTAAAATGAGGATTCAAGAGAGAATTTCATTTCTCGAGGATCACACAACCATATATATTATTCATTACTACGAATAACCAATTTTACCTTGATTGTGAAAGGGCTAATATTTCAGTTTACTGGGACGACATAAAAAAAAGGTGTCATGGTAAGTCATCACTTTTCTCTCGATGTACATCCAACCGAGGGAAAGGTAGAACTTGTTGTAGGTTCCGATAACTACATTTCCGAAAACATGCTAAAAATATATATATATATATATATATATATATATATATATATATATATATATATATATATATATATATATATATATATATATATATATATATATATATATATATATATATTTTGAATTGTTTTAGTTTCAATTTACAAGTACAAATTTTTGACGAATCTGATTCATCTCCATCATTGTCAATATTAAGAAGACAAATGTTGATTTTGTTGTATACTCAATGCTTTTTTAGTTCAATAATTTTTATCTGAATGGATATTGCATGCACTTGTTTCTAATATAATGTTTAGATAAATAACATGCAATTTTAGTTAAAAGATAAGAGATTATGTAAGAACATCAAACTTCAATCAAATATTTTCTTTTGCACTTGCACTTTATCAGAGATATCTTTTCCAAACTTATTTAAGTTTCACTCTTTTCATGAAAAATACGTTCATTATCAAGATATATAGTAGTGGTGTTCTCAATCTTATTGAATGTAAAAGGTTTCTTGTAGATTGATGTGTTTGTAATATTTTGAGCGTTGTTACTATATGAATGTACAACAAAGATTCGTCGTAAACAAAACTGAGTTACTTTTTCCATTAGATCTTATGTAAAATCAAGGTAAAATATTATTTATTTTTTAATTAAAAAATAAAATAAAATAAAATATGAACTTTTCCCAGTAGTTTCTGTTTCCATTGAGTTAATAGATTACTATTGCAAAAAATGGAGAATGATAAAAAATTGAAAGTAACATGTATTGTTTTCTTTTTTAATTTTTTTACCTTTCACCAATTTTTCCATGTGTTACAATGATCAAACAAAAAACTATATTCAAAAAAAAATTTAAGATGTTGTTTTATGAAACAACAACATTGTTTGCAATATATTATCAGTATGATTATGAATAAATTTTTCAATATGGTCAGTCAAAAAAAACAATAAATTATATAATATTTTCTTTAATTGACAACATAGGAAAGTTATTCCAAATATAACAATGGTCTTGCAAGAGGTGGAAACAACAACAACAAAAACAACACTAATATGTGAGATAAATTACAAGAATAAAAAAATATTTTCTTCAAGGTTGGTTTTTTGAAGAAAAACAACACAAAAACTTGAAATATTTCTTAACTAATTATGAAAATTGGAAGAATTTTCTGTCTTGCAATTCATTCATAATAATGATGTTTACAAGTTTGGAGCGGTTGTAGATGAGTTGGATTCATGCTACAACTTAATGAACACATGCTTTACACTTAAATTTGAGAATATAACCCTTCACTTATTAGTGAAATCGAAGGGATCCGTCATTTAATTTTTTTTAAATAAAAAGAAAGTCGCCACTTTTTAAAAAATAAAAAAAATATATTGCAGTTGCTGACATTCGAAGCATTTTCCCTTAATTAATTTTCTCCTCGGTTATCTATTAAAACCAAGGAAATAAATGATATTTTTTAAAAAATAAAATGTGACGCACCCAGAAATTATACTTCAGTTTTTTGTTGGATGAGGTGAAGTTGTTGTTATAAAATATATCAGTGATTTTTGCAATTGACATATCTAACAATATATCTGTTTTGGGGGTATCTCAATAGATAGGTTTTTTCCCTTTAACGCTAAGCTTAAGTAAATGATTTAAAGAAATATCGCTTACCTTTGTCAAGGCATGTGCAAAGGTTTTTTCTAAGATTGCGCCAGAGGTGTTGAAAAATATAGTTGTTAGGGTTAATCATTGAAGATGCAACATGTTTATGATGTAGAGTTTACCATGGATATTAAGGGTTAAAAGATTCTATTATATGCTTGCAAAAATAAAAGGATGTGAAAACAAAAAAAAAACATTAAGGATGCAACGAGAAATTGGAAGCAAATCGACTAAGCATTACGAAATCGAAAAAATAACTCACAAGAATCACTAAATCAATTTCACTTAATCATACAAAACCCCAAAAATCAATTTAAAAAGAGTCAAAATTAGAGTTCAAATGTAACATTGGAGAGAGATATAGAAAACCCCAAAATTAAAGAGGAAACAGAGCTAGGAGGAGAAATCGTTGTGACGAAAACAACCAAAAGTTTCAGAGAATTAATGATAAATTTTATTTTTATCTCTATTTTATGTATATGTTACGTTGATTATAAGTATAAACAGCTTGTTTACAATTGTACATTATGAAAAAGTACAAAAAAATATTATTATAAAAAGATTTAACCCTAGATCAATAAGTTACACTAATTTATCTCAATATTTTTAGGTGTTGTGAATACTAAGAGATCTATTAAGGTCTCTTTGTGTTAAAAAAAAAAAAAATCATTTTCAACAATTAGCAGTTTTTACTGTTAAGTTTGTGACTGTTCAAAATTTTTACTGTTTATTTTGTGACTGTTTTAAACCGTTACAAAGTTGTTACTGTTTATTTTGTGATGGTTTTATCCGTCCAAAAACATTTACTATTCATTTTTTACGACCGTTCAAAACGCAGTTAAGTGTTATAAATGAAAATATAAAGGCAAAAATGTTGGAATTAACGTGAGAGAGCTATCACATCTCTCACGATAGACATAGCCATATTTTTATTCCGTAATTTTTGTAAAGTCTTACTTTTCTACTATATTCATAAAAACATAAATATATACAACACCTTCCAACAATCTTTTTTTAGATGAAATTTTATATGCAACTTTGATAACTTTATCAAACAAATTCATTCAAAAACATGTTTGACTAAGGTTTGCTGAAACACAAGTTTAAAATGCTAGAAGAGCATACCCTTAATGCGCGTAATATTTCCTAAAAAGTTTTCCTAATGGTTGTTATAGTGGAATATCTTTTAAAAGAAAGTGGGGAGTCCTAGTTTTCACAAAAATAAAAAGCAAATTAAAGTTGAGTCTTTTCAAATTATTTACTTGATTTGTTACTTAGGCATTTTATGAGTAGTAGTATTTAGCTTTTTCACACATGCAGAACAAAAGACAGATTGAAAATATTCCTCCATGCAAAAGATCAAAAGTTAGATACATAAAATTGAAATAAAAATAGGTATATCACTTTAGCCTTTAGAGATAAGAAAAGGACGGGAATTAGCTAGCTTTGGCTTAGTGGTGGTGATGTTAGCAATATTTGCAGAAAAAAATAATACAACTTTTTTTTCTCTAAATTTCTGTTTTGGTTCTTTAATATTATCCATTCACCGAATTAGTTTTCTAATTTAAAATTATTTTTTAGTTTTCACTTTCATATTTTTAGCCTAAAATAGTGATAATAATTTTTAAAATAGCGGTATATCATCTCGTAATATAAAACACTAACTAATGAATCTCAACTTCAAAAAGTATTTAGTTTTATAATTAATTAATAATATTTAAATAATTAACTTATTTAAATAATTTTAGATCATCATATCATATGTCATGAGTATAATTTTAATAATATCACAACATTCTTTTTAAGTAAAAAAGTATGAATAGATAATAAAACTGATTAATTTTAAATGAATGAACCAATTCTAAGAGTTGGTGAAAAAAACACAATATATTATAATTTAGTTTCTTTTATACTTGTTAAATATTGGAACTTTTTTCCAAATCCCACATAAAAAATATATATGATCTAAAATGAATTTATAAATAATGGTATTTTTCAGCTTACAACTCCTTCACCATTTATATTTATGCATTAAACCTAATAGTGCTACCTATAATAAATTGAGAAAACACATATGATTAAATATGTTTATGATCTCTTAAATATTTTATAATTCGATTTTAATCATTAAAATTTTTCTTTCGAATAATGATTCTTCTTAAATATATTATTTTTAATTTTTGTCTAGAGTTTTGGATGTCATGTGCCAAAGTTAAAAATTTTAAAATCAAAAATTAAAATTGGAGATGAAAATTATTTAAAATGACCATTATTCAAAAAAAAATTAAATGATTAAAATTGAATTTTGAAACATTTAATAAGTATAAACAACACATTTAACAAAAAAAATAAAATAAAAAGCTAACATGAAAAAGAGGAAGCAGAAAAGGAATTAGGACCTTCCTATAATGTTTACTTTGGTATTGGGAATTACAAAAAGTCTTTAGTTCTATGTATCTCTTTAAGAAAGAAATAGTAATGGGGAAAAGCACAAGAAGAAGCAAAGTTATTTCCATAGTGAGATTAAGAAACATGAAAGAGGTGGGTCCAAAATGAAAAGTGAGTATAAATTACTTAGAGATTGGAATTGAGACAGCTGTTAGGGACCGTATACATGTGTTTGGGTTTGGACTTTGAGTTTACAAGTAAGAATGTTGAATTGAAGTTCTTTTATTATATGAATATTTTTATTTTTTTGAAGTGCATAGAGAAACACAATACAACTGGATTGGAATGGAGTATTCAATGCTATGATATTAATTACAATTTGGAAGAGTCAGAGAAGGTAAAGGTAGGGTCAGCCAGAATTATCGGAGACTTTCATTCACCAATATATTCTTTTTCTCTAGATCTCATAAATAATAATAATGTTGATAATTCATAACATTAAGTCATTAAGATAATTGTAATCATAATCGTTTTGTGCGAAAAGAATCATATCATGGTATTACATGTTATAATTATTAGATAATTTGTCACGTAAGTGGTGTTATAATCATTAGATAATTTGATGAGAATTTAAGTGATGTGTTTATCTATTTCACATAATTAGAATAGAATTTGAGTGTCATTTTCATAAATGTTAGAGGAGATTATTATGCTTCTTTTTTATTATATAATTTTAAGATGAATTGATTTCAAGAATTCGTCTTATTTATATAAACAAAATCTCACAATGACAACAAAATTTGAACTCACCTTTTTTTAATATATAAATCCACTTTTTATCAATTTAATCAAATTTTATTGATAGTTTAACGGATGTTTATCTTGCTTTTTTATTAATAAAATATCTATACGTATAAAAGAGTACAAATGACGATGTCATAATAAAATATTTATTAAATATATAAATTATAAATTATCAAAATAAAATTAATTTCAATTATAAAAAATATTTAATTCATATTTTAAGAAAAAATTAATTTTATGAATTCTTTCAATAGTACGTTGATAATTTCCAAAACAAGAAATAGTTTTTTTATCTTATGTGAACAATTTAATTTAGTTATCCACTTACAATTATATTAATAATTATTATATCATTTTAGGTTTTCTCCCCTCTCTCTTTCACACATGACTTCCGGGAATCTAGCTTCTCATAATCTTAAAATCCATTAATTCCACTCTACCTATAAATATGATTCCTTATGTCTTTATTACTTAATTAACTTTATTAAAACAATGCAAATTTTTGTCCAACACTGAAACCTATCTTTCTTTTATTCTTACAAAATTCTCTCTCCCAACAAACAAATACTACAATTCTGTTTTTTCTTCTTTCTTTTGACTCTTATTGTCATCATTACTCAATTATTGATTTCTCTCTCTCTCTTCACTCTCTCTCTAAACACAGTCAGCCAGCATTCGTGCTTCTTTCTGCTTTTCTCTTCTACACTTTATTTCCTTTTACATAATGTTTCCATAACCACTTTCTTTGAGCAGTTATTTTTCATTTGTGGCTTCATATAATTCATGGTAAAAAAGAACTCATCCTTTCTTTTTTTTAAATTTGGACTATTGTGTTTGTCACATACTTTATTTTTTCTTTCACCCCTCATTAGTGCCTCACATGAGGGGACCAATGTTAAAATTGGGTTACTTTTTTTCTTTTCTTTTCACTATTCTATACATCAGATTCAGAATGTGTGTCTCTGTGATACTGTTTTATATTATGTCTTTGATAGGGAAAGTCAATCCTCTCTATACAATCAATATGTATGCTTTCTTTAATACATCAGTTGCTTTCCATTCGTACATTCCTTCATAAAATATAAATTACAAAGAAAAAAAATATAGTACATACACTCGCTAATAATACAAAACGACATGGTGTTTTGGGGTGCAATTTGAATCAATTTTGAAAAAAAAAATACAATTAAAAAATTAATTAATTTATAATTTGGTTTAATTTTAGATTATTAGTTAAAAAATATTTGATCAAATTCTGAATTTAAAATAATTTCTAAATAACAAAATTATAAATTATACTGTATTTCTTATTAATATTATGAAAACAATATAATATATTAAAATTAGTATTGTAAAATGAGAAGGGTCAATTATAGTTGAAATAAATAAAAAATAAATAGATTATAATAAATTAAGAAATAATATTATAAAATAAATGTGTTAAACTATATACATGTGATTCAGCTCGATTTAGATCAATTCGAAATCTAATTTGAATCGAACAATTTTTATAATATGATATCATAAATACATTAATAATTTTATTTTTTTAGATTTTATTTTATTTTTTAAATTGGTTTGTGGATTTAATTTGAGTCAATTTAGATTTAAAGAGTTGTATTGATACTCATGTTAAATCAGGTTAGTTAGTTGTTAAATAGATATATCTAACTAAAGACAGATTCAAATTTACAACATCATAATTGTAATTTTGACATTCGTAAATGCCAAATTTTGATTATTAAATTACCAGATTAAAAAACTCAAAAATTTAAATATATATATATATATATATATATATATATATATATATATATATATATATATATATATATATATATATATATATATATATATATATATATATATATATATATATATAATATAAAACTTTTTCCTATTCAAAATTACATGAAATTGTATTATCAACATAAATGTTGAAGAGTTTAGAAAAAGTAGAATATACAATCTGGAATTGAATTTAGAGTGGAAAGTTACAGCTGATGTAGATTTATGTTAGTATTTTTCTTTTTCTTTTTTTTAAGAAAAAAAAGTAGATTCGAAACTTGTCAATGGTGGTATATGAGTATTTATCCTGACCATAGATGTCTCTATGATTAGTCTTATATTGGGGTCCATTAATATTTCAATGAATTATGCTTTATGGGTGTCTCAATTCTTTAAAACCTCATTTATTTTTGCTTTTTATATCTAAGGTTCTTGTTGCTCTCAAACCATCACAATAATACCAAATTGCCAAAAGGTTGAAAATAGGCTTTGGAGAATTAATACCGAAAAAATATTAGTTGTTAGGTTAGTTTACTTTCTTCAATAAAGTTTCAACAACTCAAGTCAATTTTAGTTAACATTTATCATTTACTTTTACAATTAATAGTATAAAATAAAAATAGCATGAAGTTCCCTTAATCAGAAATGAAATTATATTTATAGACTGCACAACCATAGAATTTAAGCTCATTAGCCACTTCCTTGTCTTTATTAAATAACTAATTCTACGTGGAAATTCAAATTAAATTAAATTTTGTTCAAAGTAATTGTTAGGACTATCATAATAGGTTATCCAATCTATTTAAGGTTGTCCTAATTGATTTCAAGTTTCATCTTACCTAACATAAAAATTCTGTTAAAATGTGTTATAAAATAATCATCTGGGTCAGTAGAGTGCATACTAAATAGTTCTACAAAATATCTTATAAATGTTATTTTTAATAGTTTTAATTTTGTATGCTATGATTCTTTTTAATAGTTTTATTTCACTTTTTACGTATGCTATGATTCTTTTACTATCATAGTTTCTTTTTGTCTTTTTGTTTTTTTAAACAAAAGAAAACTATATTAATGAAAAAAACAATAGGATACAAAATCACAGGGGCCAAACCAAGACTCCTTAAGAAAGAAGTCTAAGTCTAGGGGAATCTTCTTTGTCAAATAAGAAGTTTCTAAGTAAATCTTTTGGAAAAAAAATACTAAGAAAAAAATTTACATTTAAGATCCAGCAAGGATATCAGCACAAAAATTGACTTTTCTATAAATATGGATGATCATAAAATTAATGGATAGTGTGAAAGACCGACACAAAAGCCAACGAGACTTGATATTCCTAGGCACGAGGTTCGAATTCGAGAAAGACTTGACCACATTTAAATAATCAGATTCAATCGAAAGTTTCTTCCAACCAAACCCCTTAGCTTTCTCAATAGCAATTATCACAACACAAAACTCAGCGTGTTCCGCATTTGCAACACTGATAAAATCAAAAGAGAACTGCTCAAATGGCTTGCGTTATAGTCCCTAAAAATGCCACCACAAGAACTTATAGACCAGGAGCCCGAAGCAATTCGTTAACATTACACTTGATCCAACCGGGCAGAGGAGGAGACCACACCCCACATCAACAAGCATTAAAACATTGGCGAGATGTGTGTTTATATCGAAATTCTTAAAAAGGATGAAATTGTTGATAGAGATATTCAAAGTAAGATTGGAAATATTTCCCACCAGCTGAAATTTTGTTAACACTCACAAAAGAAATCTAGAAAGGTCCAATCTAAGAGAAGAGATTAGCAATACACGCAACAACTGTAACACCCCATATTTTCAATTATTATTAAATTGGAATTGTAATTATTTAATTAATTAAAATTTGATTTTTTTGGGAATTATTAGAATATTAGAATTTTTAGAAAATAAATAAGAGGAGAGAATTTGAATTTATGGTGTAAAGAGTAGAAGGAAGGGTGTATGGAGTAAAAGCCTCTAATAATTTATTTTATTATTATTATTGTTATAGAATAATAATAAAAGGAATAAAAAGAGGAAAAAGAGATTTGGGAGTAAAAAACTCTACTTAATCCTAATTAATTTATTTCTATTATTTGGCAAATAAAAAGGAATAAATAAAGGAGGATAAAAAGAAAAAGAAAAAGAAGGTTATTTGGAAAAAGTCATTATCGTGAAAGAGAAGAGAGGAAAAAGCCAAACGCCGTAAATTCGAAGGATCATCGCGAGGTAAGGGGTGATTTCATTCAGTTAATATGCCTTATGGGTTTTGGGATACAATTGAATGATTGGGTATGTTGGAAAACTTGAATTAGATAATTCTAGGTTTGTAGGATTATCTCTAATTGTGTCGGATTATAGGAATTGGAACTATTAATGGGATAAATAATTAATAGGAATGATGGAAACATGATTTATGATGTTGTGTTGATGTGTATTGGTTGCATTTTGGTGTTTCTAATGCTATAATTCGTATGAGAATGAGTAAGAATGAATTGGGACACAGGTTGCTGTCAAAAACTGAGATTTTTGGTAATGCAGGTCGTGGGAACCGGTTACTCTTGGGAGGAACCGGGTTCCCAATTCAAATTTGAAAAAAATTGGGACTTTTTCAACGTGGGAACCGGTTCCCAGTATGGAGGAACCGGGTTCCCCATACAAAATTCCAGGAGCGTGTTATTTTTAAAATGTGGGAACCGGGTTCTCCTGGGAGGAACCCCATCTGTTGAATTTCAAAATGTTTAAAACTTCAAAAATTCATATTTTCCAAACCGTAGCTCCGATTTGAGTGCCGTTTTTGGCAGTATTTCTTAAATTAAAAATACTATCTTATAAATAGGAAAAATATTATTTTATGAAAACTATTTTAAAAATAGTCGAAATCCCGATTTTTGTAAATTTTAGTATTTTGAGAATGGTGTAGAATTGGTTGTGAATCGTTCGACTTGAGGACTTACTTATGTGTTGTGCCTGCTATCCATTATGATTGAGATGTGATCATGTGATATATTGGTTAGATTGTTTTGACAAGTTGAATGAAGATTGACGCTTATGTGTTGTTTTCCTTGTTGTTTATTCATGATTGTATTGATATCATGTGTTGTTGTCGATGTTGTATATTCATGATGGTTGTTGATCTCAGTTGTTATTGTTGTACATACTTGTGATAGTCTTACCAATTGAAGGGTAAGCGTTTGGCATATTTATGCTTGAGATGATATCATGTTGTGGTTGATGATGGTTTATGATGTCTGATGTGGTCATAACCTGTGTTGAATGTTGCATGCTGGTGTTGTGCATGCATATGCATTCTGGTGAAGTTAATTCCCATTGTGTGGAATTTGACTTGTATTGCCAATAACCGTACTCGGGTGATGATAGGTGGTGAGGCTAGATTCGTGTCCGGGTGATTATGGACGAATCGATGATTACTGTATCCGGGTGATGATGGATCAGTGTGTGTGACTTGGTTCACGTTTGGTACCACATGCATAGAGTCTGCATTGCATATGGGATTGTAACATGCTAGGATGGTTTCCAGTGTTGCAATTTCCATTGATTGTTATATTTGCATAAATCATTGTGTGAAATGCAATTGTGAACTGAATGATGATTATGTTAATGATAGTGGACTAATATCTTGAATTGTTCTGTTGTATTTAAAGAACATATAATGCATTTTATATTGGAAAGAGATCTCACCCTTACTTTAATGATTTCAGATTAAAGTTAGCAGCTCAGGAGTCGGTGAGGATGGCTTATAGAGCTGTGTCGTGTTTTATCCGCGTGTGTCAGTGTCATGCTCTGATAGTTGTAACACTGGGGGAAACACTTGTTTGATGAGTTTTATTTAATACTCTATTGTTTTAAATTATGTTGGGAATACTTATGAATTGAAGTTATTCCGATTTGAGGTGTTTTCCGCTGTGTAGGATGGTATCCAGTGTTGCAATTTCCATTGATTGTTATATTTGCATAAATCATTGTGTGAAATGCAATTGTGAACTGAACGATGATTATGTTAATGATAGTGGACTAATATCTTGAATTGTTCTGTTGTATTTAAAGAACGTATAATGCATTTTATATTGGATAGAGATCTCACCCTTACTTTAATGATTTGATTAAAGTTAGCGCTCGAGTCGGTGAGGATGGCTTATAGAGCTGTGTCGTGTTTTATCCGCGTGTGTCAGTGTCATGCTCTGATAGTTGTAACACTGGGGAAAACGCTTGTTTGATGAGTTTTATTTAATACTCTATTGTTTTAAATTATGTTGGGAATACTTATGAATTGAAGTTATTCCGGTTTGAGGTGTTTTCCGCTGTGTAGAACATGAAGTTGATTTTTGAATAATCTATTTTATTTATTCCTTCAGTTAAGCATGATTACCGTTTGAGATTGAGAATTTTGTATTTTATTTTAATTGTGACATCCCTGTTTTCATGTTACTCTGATAAAATCTAGTTTGATATCAATTTAATTAATGCATTCGCGGGTTATTTAGAAGGGGTGTTACAACAACCACATAAGTGGCTTGAGGCGACCAATCAAAAGCTAAAATCTTACGACAATCAGCAATGTTACAAATGTCAAACTGAAAGTTCAGTTTATCTTTCAGCCAATTCCATAAATTGCGGACAAAAGTGAAATAAAAAACAAATAGCCAGAAGTTTCACCGTGAGCATTACACAAGTTGCAGATGGAAGGGAAGGAGAATCCTTGAAGCGGTAAAATCTCATCTGTAGGAATCTTGTTATGCAATAATCTCCAAACCAATATGGAATGAGAGGGTGGAATTTTTTGATTCCAAGGCAAAATAATCTTCTTAGAATTCAGAATGCACCATGTAATGAAATTATACGCTTGTTTGAGGCTAAGAAGCCCATTCGAGAAGTGCTTCCAGACCAGGAGATCATCAATCTCCACATTAAAGATCTTAACATTTGACACCAAAGTGAGAACACCGGGGAAAGCCGTGTAGAGATTGTCAGGGATGTGTCAAATATTATCCCATAAAAACTTACAAACTTTAGCAGAAAGAGAGTTATGAAACTTATCTAGGATTTTGTACTTGAAGGTCAGAACTTCCCCAAGCCAATTGTATAACCAAAAATTAGTAGACTTGCCATTCCCAATCACCCATTAAGTGTTATCTTTGACCATATCAAATTGGGATTTTATGTTACTCCAAATAGAAGACTTAATATAGTACCTTATGACTCTATGGTTTCTCCTGGATCTCGCAGTCGTAACCTTATTCCAATCATCATAATTGCTCAAAAAATTCCAACACAACTATAGATTGAAAGCCTCATTTCAGCTTCTTATGGAATAAATTCCCATAGCACCATCTTTGATGATTTTGCAGCAAGTTTTCCAAGCCATCGTGACCATATTCTTCTCCAAATTGCCACTCTAAATGAAATTTCACATCCAAGATTCATTGTCCTTAAGAATTTTAGCATGGAAATTATACACAAACAGACAATGTATCATCATGTTGAGAATTACATACTTGAATAATTGAACACGACCAGCCATATATAAAAGGATGACTTTCCAAGCTGCCAGCTTGATCCTGACTCTGTCAGCTAGAAATTAGAAGTGAGAAGCTTTAGGCTTGCTACCAAATATAGGGGCTCCCAAGTAGATGATGGGAGGGAAAGCTATCGATAATCCAATCAGACCAGCCAAATATCGGTGTCTGCTAAGAGACACTCGTCCTGCATAAATAATGGATTTAGTTTTGTTACAAAATTGACCAGACCATAAAATAATTGCAGAGGTGAAAAGAAAAAGAATTAGACAATTCAAGATTTAAGCTATGACACACTTACAAAATTAGATCAAAAAATGAGGTGGAAATTTTATGGATATGAAATGGAAGATGGATATTGTGGATGTGAAAAGAGTAGGAGATCAAATTATAGCCTTGCAATTTATAGTAGAACAAGACACCTTTAACATTATTAGGAGATCAAATTGAAACACCTTCATGTAAAAATTTGGGAGAATTTAGAAATCTTACTTCAGGATATACATCAAGGAGAGAACATTTTTCTATGGGTGGGGTCTAAATGGGCATGTAGGGAGTATAGTAAGAGGTTTTAAGAGCATGCATGAATGGTGTGGTCTAGGGGAGGAGAACGCAGCGGGTTAATCCATCTTAAAGTTTTCGCTTACTTTAGATCTTACATTAGAAAATACGTAGTTTAGGAAAAGAGATCTCCATGTCATCACAATAAAAAATGGAGTGCAATGTTCTCATGTAGATTTTTTTATTAAGAAGTAAGATAGAAATATTTGCTTGGACTGTGATGTTATTCTAATAGAAAGTTTGACTATCCAACGTAGAGTATTTGTTATGGATATAAGAATCAAGGTGAGAGCAAATAAAATAAGTCACATGGAATGCCACATTTCATGTGGTGATATTTAAAGGGTGAAAAAAACAAGGAAGTTTCCAATATAGGATCTTTAAATGTGGGTTTAGACAATCACAAGGAATTGTAATGATATATATATAATAAGATGGTCCAAGAAATTAGAAAGTGGCTAAATTGATGCGGGGAGAATAAAATGGTTTGAATCTATGGATAAAGAATGTTAGTGGTGGAATGAAAATGTTCAGAGTAAAAGTAGAATAAATATGATTGTTTTAAAGAATTTTCTAGGTGTAAATATGTTAAAACTTGGTAAAAGTATTAAAAAAATTAAGAGAGAGACCTAAAAGACGTTGAGTGAAGTAAGAACCCAACCTTTTGACGAATTATACCAGTCTTTAAGCTTGTGTGTGTGTGTGTGTGTGTATATATATATATATATATATATATATATATATATATATATATTCATTCTAAGGAAAGAGAAAAAAAGACAAGAAATTTAGATCAAGTGAAATGTGTTAAAGATGAAGAATGTAAAATCTTGATGTCGAAAAAAGATATAATGATATATGAAGTAAGGTCGTTGGACCAACAATATACCTACTTAAGTGTTAAAAAATCCTAAATATAGAGGTATTGAATGGATCACTAAACTCTTTAATATTATTATGAGGACAAAGTTAATGTTTGATGAATGAAGAAGATGCAATTTAATTTTAATCTATAAGAATAAGGGGGAAATACAAAATTATCAAAATTGTAGGAGAGTTAAATTTATGAGTCATACTATGAAGTTATGAAAAAAGTGATTGAATGAAGATTAAGAAAAGAAACTCAAGTCATTAAAAATCAATTTGATTTTATATTTGGAAGATCGACCATGGAATCGATCTATCTACTACAACATGTAACCAAAATTAAAACAATAATTTTTAAATAAAAAAGTTTTAATTTGTTTTTATTTTAACACGTCTCAAAGATAGTACATGAATTAAATTTGAGATTAGGTAAACTTGCAACTATGTTGATCTTGTTTAGTTTTGAGTTCATTCTCAAGTTTGCAAGTCCCAATTATTTGTGTCACATCCACTATTTTTTGTTCACTAACAAGATACTTTAATAAATTTTCTAATTCAAATAATTTAATTTTATAATAATTATTTTCTCCGTGCTTGTTAGACTTACTAAATCATTAAGGAATTTCAAGAGTTTATACAAGTTTTAACCAAGGTAAAATTAAAAATGAAATCAACACATTTACAAAATGTTTAGAACCAAATCAAGAACAACATATACTTGGGTTGCATTAAATTTTACATAAAACAATGCTAATAAAAAATATCAAAATTGCACACAAGTTAAAAAGGAAAAACCTAGATTCTTGTTCTATCAAGTTCTATCCACCTTCTAAGAGCGCTGATCCTAATAACCTCACTTAAAATTTCAAAAATTAAAAATAACAAAAAGAGATTTCCCTTAACATAATCAATAGGAAATGAGAAATCTATAACAACTAAAAGTTAACATTCCTTACTTATATCCATGGATAAAGTGATTTACTTACTAAAAATGTAATGAAGAAGATATGACAATAGTGGAGAAAGTCTTGTTTGAGTTTTGTTGTCATTTATTTGTTTCAAAGCTTCGTTGGTGTTTCAATGACGTTTTAAGGGAGTAAATGTAATTTCAAACATGTATGTGTGTTAGAAGAGATAAAGTTTAAAACACTTTTGTGTGTTGAAAGAGTTAAATTTTTGTAACAAGATAATTGTGTTAGTGTATGAGGCATTTTTAATGAGAACAAAAAGAGAGAATAAGGAAATAAAGATTCTATTATTCACTAAAAATTGTATTATACAAAATAAGGATACACACTATGACTATTTATATACAATTCTAATTGGGCTTAGGAATACACAACTTAAATTATATTTTAATATTAAATCTAATCAAATCTAATTTAATATTTCAACATATCCCTCATAATCTAAGTTGTCAGACCTCCGCTAATCATAGTCAATCTGAACTATTCCTAACTTCTTTCTCAAATTCAAGAAGATGTCGATCTTCAATCCTTTAGTGAAGATGTTGGTCAGCTGTGCTTCACTTGAGCAATGCCTAACTTCAAGTTCACTTCGATTTACGTTTTCCTTCAATAAGTGAAACCTAACTTTGGTATGTTTACTTCTTTTATGCATAATTGGATTCTTCACCAAATTTATGGTTGACTTGTTGTTGATTTGTGACACTAGAGGTTTCCTTACTTTGACCTCAATTTCTTCAAGTACAAATCTGATCAAAATTGCTTGACATATAACATAGGATTCTGCTTTATATTCAACTTTACACAATGATAATGCAACCACATGTTACTTTTTTCGAGCACCATGAGATTGGGGAACCAAATAATTGAAAGAAATATTCAGTTGTGCATATTCGATATTCCATATCTTCACACTAATTAGCATCTAAAAAACAATTAATGATAGCTTCTTTGCTTTTAGAGTCTTGTCGAAATAGTATTCCACAATTTATCGATCCTTTTAAGTATCTCAAGATTCTTCTTGAAACCTTCATGTGTGACACCCTTGGTTCACTCATGTATCTGCTCACTTATCCTACTGTGAACCTATATCAGGTCGACTGTTGTACACATAACTCAGAGATCCAACAATATGCTTTAACAAAGTTACATCGACTTTGTCTTACTCTCCATTCTTCTCCAACTTCACTTTTGGTTCGACAAGTTAGGATGCAGAATTCAAATCATCCATTTTGAATCTCTTGAGTATCTCTTTGACATACTTCCTTTTATGCAACACCAAACCTTGCTTCGATATTTGAAAGTCCATGCCTAGAAAATAAAACTATATTCCCAGATCCGACATTTCAAATTCCTTCATCATCAGTTATTTCAACTTCGACAAGTTCTCCAAGCTATTTCAAGTTACTAGAAATTCATTGACATATAAGAAAATGATTGTTATGTCTTTTTCTACAACTTCAACATAAACACCATACTCTGACTTGCAGTTTACGGATCCCAATTCGACTAAGTTCCATAGAGCGCTTTGTGCAACTTATATACTTTACTCGCTTCCTTATGAATCACAAACCCAGGAGGTTGTGTGGCATATAACTCTTTTATCTAAAGGGACGTTCATAAATGTTTATTTCACATCTAAATGAAATGTCGACCGATCTTAGTTACAAGCCAATGCTACCACTAGTCGAAAATTGTCCAATCCTACTACTGGAGTAAATACTTCAAAGTATTCGATTCTTTATCTATGAAGAAAACCTCAAGCTACTAATCTTGGTTTATGTCTTGTTATCGACCCATTAACATTGTGTTTCAGCTTGAACACCTACTTTACTTTGATAGCTTTTGTATATGTTGGCCATTCGACTAACTCTCATGTGTTGTTTCTTTCGATTGCCTATAACTCTTTGACCATAGCTAACTTCCTCTTTTTAGTTTTCAAAGCTTTACTATAGTTCAGCATTTGCAATTAAAGATAAATGAAATAATTCTCCATCTGGCGTTACTTCATCATCACCAGTCACTTCATAATCCTGAAGTCTTGTTGGAAAAACTCTAGATCGTTGAGGTCTATGGATTTTTCTAGACATACCTTCTTCGACTTCGAAATTGTTGGGAATGCTAGCAACTTCTTTGACTTTGACTTCATCAATTTCTTCGTCGAATTCATATCTCATCAAGGGCTCGTTAATTGCATCATTAGAATTCCAATCCTAGGAATAATTTTCATTAATCATAATATCTCGACCCAACATAATCTCCCCATAAAGATTTTAGCAAATTCTTCTACTTCAGTATGCATCTCGCTATATCCAATATAGTTTAGTTTCTTCTTTCTGCAATTCCATTATGTTGAGGCATATAAGGAGCACTTACCTTATGATCAACATCATATTCTACACATAAATCTTCAAATATCTTTGATGTGTATTCGCCACCTCCATCTATTCGCAAAACTTTGATCTTTTCTCACTCTAGTTTTCGACAAATATCTTGAATCTCTTAAAGATTTTGAATTCTTCATCTTTTTTGTTTTTTCACATAGATTCATGAATTTCAAGAATGCATGATGATCTCATTGGCATAGTCGAAACAAAAGAACTTTTGGATTTGTTTCTGAATAAACAACTCTCACAAAGTTTTTTTTAGACATCTCAAGACTTTGAACTACAGTAACCATATCTTGATTAATCAGTTTTCAAAGCTCTGTCTTTCATAGCAACTAAGAAACTTTTTTGACCAGTTGTCAACCACTTAGCAAGTTGCATTTCATTCCAGGGACGTAGAGAACATCTTTGATCATAGATTTTCCTCCATTACTTATTTGAAAAGCCATGTTTCCAGTGCCTTCTGCTTGCAAAAAACTATTATCAGCAAGTTTTACCTTGCTTTTTTCCGACTCGTCAAAATCTGCCAACCACTCCTTTCGATCAATCATGTTATTCGAGAAGCCTGAGTCGAGGAACTAGATATTGGATTTGACATGGTTATCTACAATTGGATCCATAACCACCATACCACCTTTAGAATCATCTATATCTTGGCGTGCAAGGTTCGCTCATTCGTCCTTGCCTGTTAATCTCTTGTCTTTTATGTACCAATAACTCTTGGCTACATGACCCCACATTTCATAGTTATAATACTGCGCACCTTTTTTATCTTCTTTGTCATTTCGATAGTTTCCCCCTATTTTCGAGGATTCAAATTCTCTATCTTCGACCTGATGCTTGTGAGGTTCGACGAAGACTTATTTCCACAAGTCTTGTCGACTTTGCCTCTAAATTTGTTGGAATCACCATTTTTTTTCCATAAATGAGCTTATAGTGTTTGTATCGAGTCCTAAACTCCTTTCCTTTCGACAATCCCCATCTCATGTGTCTCCATCGAACCAACCAAATCTTCCACTTTTGTGGTTTCAAGATGGATGGATTCATGAATAGCTATGATAACATGATCAAAGTGAGAGGTCAACGTTCTCATTACCTTATCAACTATCATCTTATGAGTTATCAACGAGTTTCTGACCCTTCGACACATATTCTACAACTTTTTCCTCTTCTCCTATCAACAATAACTCATATTGTCGACACAAGGTTTGTAACTTGACAACATTGACTTTCTCACCTCCTTTGTAAGACTTCACCAGAATATCCCATGCCTCCTTTGCCGTTTAAGCATGAGAGATACTATCGAAATTAGCAACATTGGCCGCCATCTAAATTCAATAAGTAACCCTACAATCCTTCTTCTTGCCTTCGTTGTGGGTTGTTTTTTGTGCGTCGGTTACATCTGTAACCAACGTAGTAACGCCATTAGTAACCACTTATAGGGTTTCATGAAGCCAAATAGAGATTTCATATGTTTTCTCCATCGAAACCAATTCTTGTTTCAAGCATTGGAAGAGAACTTGGAATTCCCTAATCACTAGCCATATTCGTAGTGGTTGATTCTCTTGCCCTAGAAACACGATCTCTGACATGAAATTCTTGAAAACACGATCAAGAACAATAACTGGAAGCTCTGGATACCAATATGTTAGTGCGTGATTCACTTTTGATGAGGAGAGAAAGAGAGAAAACTACAGAAATAAGGATTCTATTATTCACTAAAAATTGTATTGTACAAAATAAGGATATACACTATGACTATTTATATACAACCCTAATTAGACTTATGAATACATAATTTAAATTATATTTAAATATTAAATCTAATCAGATAAAATCTAATATAATATTTCAATAAGTAACCCTAAATTAAATAAGTAACCCTACAATCCTTCTTCTTGCCTTCGTTGTGGGTTGTTTTTGTGCGTTGCATGCAGAACCAACGTAGTAACGCCATTAGTAACCACTTATAGGGTTTCATGAAGTCAAATAGAGATTTCATATGTTTTCTCCATCGAAACCAATTCTTGTTGTCAAGCATTGGAAGAGAACTTGGAATTCCCTAATCACTAGCCATATTCGTAGTGGTTGATTCTCTTGCCCTAGAAACACGATCTCTGACATGAAATTCTTGAAAACACGATCAAGAACAATAACTGGAAGCTCTGGATACCAATATGTTAGTGCGTGATTCACTTTTGATGAGGAGAGAAAGAGAGAAAACTACAGAAATAAGGATTCTATTATTCACTAAAAATTGTATTGTACAAAATAAGGATATACACTATGACTATTTATATACAACCCTAATTAGACTTATGAATACTTAATTTGAATTATATTTAAATATTAAATCTAATCAGATAAAATCTAATATAATATTTCAATAAGTAACCCTAAATTAAATAAGTAACCCTACAATCCTTCTTCTTGCCTTCGTTGTGGGTTGTTTTTTGTGCGTCGGTTGCATCTGTAACCAACGTAGTAACGCCATTAGTAACCACTTATAGGGTTTCATGAAGCCAAATAGAGATTTCATATGTTTTCTCCATCGAAACCAATTCTTGTTGTCAAGCATTGGAAGAGAACTTGGAATTCCCTAATCACTAGCCATATTCGTAGTGGTTGATTCTCTTGCCCTAGAAACACGATCTCTGACATGAAATTCTTGAAAACACGATCAAGAACAATAACTGGAAGCTCTGGATACCAATATGTTAGTGCGTGATTCACTTTTGATGAGGAGAGAAAGAGAGAAAACTACAGAAATAAGGATTCTATTATTCACTAGAAATTGTATTGTACAAAATAAGGATATACACTATGACTATTTATATAGAACCCTAATTAGACTTATGAATACATAATTTGAATTATATTTAAATATTAAATCTAATCAGATAAAATCTAATCTAATATTTCAACTAATTGAATTCGAGTTTAGAGTTATGTTTATGGTATTTTAATAAATAAGATGAAGATGAAAATGAAAATCGTCTAAAGGTATGTTCATCTTAAGTAACTGTAAATATCTGAAAAAATAATTGTTTTAACTGTCAAATATTTGGAAAAATAAATGAAATCTATTTTTCTATTAATTGTTTTCCAAAACTGAAGGAATGGATGATATTTTAAAAGAAATTAAAACGTGAAGCGATCAAGAATTATATCTCAATTGTTTGTTCACAAAGATGAAATATTTGTTATAAAATGCATTATTTATGGGGGTGAACATAACATTCTCAATCTCACATTCTTAAAGAATACAATTTGAATAGAATCCATTATAAAAAAATACCCTTAAACTTTTCACCACTTAAATAAAAAATAATAATTCCATTAAAAAAAATAGAGTCTGTATAAATGTAAAAAGTTATCCTAAAAATACAATTTAAATTTAATTTATTATAAAAAAAACACCCATAAATGTTTCACCACTTAAATAAAAAATGGTAATTCCATTAAAAAACATATAGTTTATATAAATATATTTTTTAGTAAGATATATTGATAAGAGAATAAAAGTTTTTGATCCCGATTACAAAAGAGCTAGCAAAAGTTCAACAAAATAAAAATTATACTCCAATTAAAACCTAAAATAAATAAAACAAAGGGTTTTTGCTAAATTCGTAAAAATAACAATTGAGATCTGTAATATTTCCTATGAAGGACCGTCTCCAAACCAAGGCCTTAGCGCTGCACACGACATCAAGAATGTTGCATTCACCGTTTCAAATAATGCGATTCTTAAGGATTCATAAGCTCCAAAAAGTGACCAACCAAATTTAACCTTCCTTTCCTTTTTTCACTTTGTTTGTTTTGCTGAAGAAACACCACCTCTAAAAAATGTCTTTAATACTAACGACCTTATAATCATCAAATCCAATCGAATATGCCATATCCTTCCAAACCAAACAAGATATCTGGCAAAACAGTAAGGAGTGGGTTGATGATTCATTGACAACAACACAAAAAACGCAAGCAAGGTTGATAGGATGAGAGAAAATACCTTTACAAGTAATAAGTCTCTAGTTGGAAGCCTGTTTATGAAGTTTGTCCAACCGAAAGCCTTGATATTTTGAGGAACTTCTATCTTCCAAATATCTGCCAAAATAGAATCAAACAAAGACACCAAACCGAAAGGAATGTGATAGTTGCTAAGGATGTCGTATAAATTGCTAACGAACCCAGTGCCCAAGTTTACTAGCCATGAGATATCGTTATTTCCTTCCGCTTTTGGACTCACAGGAAGCTGCAGGTTGCACAAATCCTAGGCAGAAGAGACAACATCAGGATTTTCCCGCGTAGAAATCTTGAAATTAACCACTTCCAAACTTCGCCATTCCAACCTCTCATACCAACTACCGACACATCCTTGCTGAAGTGGTAAAGCGGCAAGCAAAAGTAAGTATTTTTATAGGTTATATCATATCGTCTCCACATGGATTAGTGCTACTTAATTTTCGTTTGACAATTTCTCACGCGTGTGAGTTTGGTTAAAATGGGTTGGAGGTATAAAAGGTAAAAAGTATCAACAGAAAAGAAATACATTCTTTATAGAGGAGAAACTTATCGAGCATGAATTTTCACTACTCGTAAAAAACTTAAACATATCGATCAGTTGCACTCAACCTATAATACTTGTCAAAGTCATCAAGTATCTCTCAAGATGTACTACAACAGAATTTATGTCTAACACAAAGTTGAATACAATCGTATTACTCATATCGGTGATCTCTCAGCACAAAACAAACAACACAGAGGCATTATGCTTCGATACTCACAATGTTTATTAGCTCTAAATCTATCTCTAGAATCTAGAAACTAATAGATATCCATCCTTAATCAAGATTTGTGAAGTATATGCCTATAGCAACTCAAACCCAAATATAAATGCAAAAAAGATCAAGGAAGACATCAAGATTAATTTGTAAAGCAGGCTTTATACAACACCATAATCAACAAATATACATATGTTCAAAATAAGAGTACAAACAAAACCCAACAAATAGATAAATACATAGAGAAGAAATGGAGAAAATCCACCTCCGATTATCAAGATGCAAGCCCAAATATTGTTTTCTAGCTTCTCTAGACCAAATAATGAGTTTGATGGTGTTAGGACTCAAAAATACACAAACTATACCTAAAAATGTGTTCTTTGCACTTAAAATGTGTTTATAACCATACTGTCTCGACCGGCATTCAAAACAATATTTTTTCACGCTTCTGGTCGCCTCTGGCTCGCCCGACAAGCTCGGGACGAGCCTAGCAGTAAATTTAAAAATTCAGTACTTGTTTCGGTCATAACTTAAGAACGGTAACTCCTATTTGCGCACGTTCGAAAGCGTTTGAAATCTTATTCAATGTTCTATCTAACAATGACAAAATATCATTGTTTGAATACCTACAAAAATAATATAAAAATGATTAAACTCAATGATATTTACACGATAATGCAATATATACACTAGCGTAAACTATAATGAATATACGTCAAAGTTGAGGTTTATTAACGAAAAACAAATGAATTAAGCCGATAAGTACTAATTATTTACACTTAAATTCACAATAATTTAGCACTTATCAATCATGCAATTTAGAAATAGAATAGAGAAAGGGAAATAGATCCTTGAGGCATCCAACATCCAATCAAGTAGAATGCCAAAACGATATAGCAAAAGCGCTTCCAATATAAAATATGCAATTTCTAACAAAAATCTCGTTAGATAAATTTTTCTCAAAGGAAATAATGTCTAACCACCAAGAAAATTTTGAGATGTTTGTATCAAGATTTTCCCTTCCATTCACAATTTACAAATCAATATCTCTTTAACGCGTCTTCAAAATGTAGTGCCACAAAGTGTTAGATTCTTTTACAATTTTCCACCTCTATTTATTCAGAAGAGTCAAATTAATAAAAAGTTGATAGAAAATTAATTATATCAAAACGGCATTATAAAATATGCAGTTGAATTCCATGATATTTCACTATCATTACAAGGGTAGATTTGTTTTCATCCATATACATATGACATTGGGTATTGGGACCCTTTGCAGTATAATTTCCCCTTAGAAGAAGAACTATCTTTAACCTATAGTCCAAAACTTAGAATTGGACAACTCCTCATGACATTATCATCAACAGTATTAGCATATATATAATGAATGTCGTGACTGTGAAATTATACAAGTATCAATTTATTTTTAAAAAGGACACTTATTAAGACGTTTCAATTCTTCTTCTTTGTTTTTCTTCACTTTTTATTTTCTTGTATGTAAATGTGAATAGAATTCTTGAAAAAGTCAATGATTGCATGGAAATCGAAAGCAAAAATTATAAATTAAATTCAAAATAGCATAAAAGTGGTGGTTGGATGTAGGGTATATTGTTTTTATATCTCAAAGTCAGTAAATCACATGTCTCCTTAAGGTTCAATTAGTCATATGTTGAAACATATATCCTCAATTACATCAAAGCTTAATATATATATATATATATATATATATATATATATATATATATATATATATATATATATATATATATATATATATATATATATATATATATATATATATATATATATATATATATATATATATATATATATATATATATATATATATATATATATATATTTAATCTAACAACACTAAAAAAGTGGAAAAATGTTATTTTAGGGATGTCAATTTGACTTATCTTCGAGGGACATCGGCAAAAATACTAACAGTAGATAGAATAAGAATTAGTAAAAATAAGTTCTAACATAAACTCGGGTGATTACCCACAAAAATAAGTGAGTATGATGCGAGTATGGGCACTTTAATACCCACTCGCTCCATTCTCTCTCGCACAACGCTGCAAGCGCCAATCTATAATGGTACAATTAAATTTCTTCATGCAAATTGTGATATTGATGATATTTCAACTTCACCTTCTAACATATCTATTTATCAATATAAAGAGGTCTTTGAAGTATGGAAAAACAAATAGAGAGAAGTACTGATGGGGAAAAAAGCCCTGCGAAACTACATAGAGAAGAAAACCACTATTATTTTAAAGCTTTATATATTTTGTTCTTTGTTAGAAATCTTATTTGCATTAAACTATGTGTATCAACTTAAGTAGAAGCAATTTTGTAAACACGATATTGTATTTTTAACCTTTGGTTAGTTTTCTTGAGGGACTAAGATATAGTTAGAATCTTTGAGAAATCTTTGAATGTGTGTCATTGAGTTTGTAATGAAAGTTTTGATTAGTGAATTAAGTTATTATTGAGAAGGAAAAATCACATTGGCGGATGGATTGGCGGATGGACTAGACTAATTAAATTAAAGGGGAATGGGATAAGTAATTTTGTTCTTTTATCATTGTTGTATTTGTGTTGTTTATGTTTGGTTGAACGGAAAAGTTTTAATCTAAAAATGCAATTCAAACCTTCCTTTTTGGTGTTTCTTTGAACTTTCATGTTCATCCATATGCAAGCTTTGAAACAACTTCTTCAACAATAGCCAATTTGATATATTATTTCCTTGATATAGTTTTTGAAGTTTCTTTCAAAGTTCTTTGGCTAGCGACGGACCAAGAGCATTCACAAGAATATTACTAGCCAAAGAAATACAGATTATACTCGACACTCTCAAATCTAGATCCTCACAATTCTTGTTGTCCATGTTGGGAATGTTTCTGTTCAACGTCTTCTGCAATCCCAATTGTATCCAAACATCTTTGACTTGAATTTTCCACAAGCCAAATTTGATTCTTCCATCAAATCTCTCTAAATCAATGCACTTAAAAAACTTGACATTACATCCAAAATATTTCCCGCGGAAAAAAAAAACACAACCAGCACAGTGTATAAAATTTATTTTCTGATGTTGGAGATTAAAAAAATCTGCAATCACATAGCATACTAAAAATTTATACCCAACCAAACCAAAGTTCTTTATATCAATTGTTAAGAAAAAAATATGAATAGATAAAAAGATGAACACAATAGCAACACAAGAATTTAATTTGAAAATTCTAAAATCGGAGAAAAAACTACGGTCCTTGTCAAATAATAACCATAAAAATAATACTATGTAAAAATTGTGTACAACACATAGATACCCTTAACAGCTCTAAGGCTTAATACATTTGGACTCTCCAAAACAAATATTTATCTATCCCACACAACACTCTAACACAAAAATATAATAAAACCTATAAAAAGTCAAATACAAAATTAAACGATCTTTAACATGTATATTTTCAACTAATCTCTAAAAATTTTAATGCTTAAAAATTTAAACTTATATAATCACTGATCTGAACTGTTGATCAGAACTGGAGATAGCTGAGCTGTTAATGATCTTCCGAGTAAGTTGGTGGAAAAAAGGGATGGTGTACCTGCAAGGCACTTCGATGCTAAAGTAAGCAAGTGATCGGATGAAAAGGTAAGGAATATTTGAGTTTTAGAGTGTAGGAAAGTGATATTTTGCCCTCAAAGATATGAGGGTTTATATAATCACATATGAGGATTCTCATTGGTTACTACATTTGGGCCAAAATGTACGGATCCACAAATATAATCATCCGGGCTGACTAGGTCAAGATCGGGCAGATTTGATTGCAACTAGCTGTTATGTCGGGCACATAGCGCATGACGGGCACTCGAGGTGGTAATTAGTATCGTCATTCGACTCGACGCACGTTGAGCATAGCATGCCTGAAACGTACCCACGACGTTACGATGATGTTGTCAGGCCGAATCGGTCAGCGTGTTCAGGGGATGAACAACCTGCCTGAATGCTTCCGGGCGGTCCAGAACAGTAGTCCCCCAAGTCGTTGCATTTATACGCCAAAACTAAGTTTTGGCAGCACCTCTACGAAAACGCTCTTAAGAGAAAGCGCTTTCATGGGCCTTAAAAAATTTCCGCTTAAAAAAAGCGCTTTCATAGGGTATCCTAAGAAAGCGCTTTTGAAAAAGCGCTGCTAAAGGCCTTAGAAAGATCTCATCTTAGAAAGCGCTTTTGAAAAGTGCTACTAAAGGTTAACCTTAGAAAGCGCTTTTCAAAAGCGCTCTTATAGTTGGCCTTAAAAAAGCGCTTTTAAAAGCGTTGCTATAGGCCTATGATACGGAAGCGCTTTTAAAGGAAAAGCGCTCTTATATCTGGGATTTAGAAATCTCTTTTAAAAGCGCTTTCATAGATAATTTTATAATTAAAATTAATAACCCTAAATATGCATTCTCTCATTCTCTCGCGTTCTATTCATCTTCTTCCTCTCGCTACTGTTCCTGTATTCATGCGTTCTACTCCGCCTTCCCACCTCCGTCTCGTCTCCAGACTCTCCGTTCCACCTCCGTCTCGTCTCAAGAGTCACCATTCTACTCTGTCGTCTCATCCCAAGCCTCTCACCGGAAACTAAGGTTTGTTTTCAGCTTTCATCTTCTCCGATTCTGCTAACTCTATGTTTTCAGCTTTCATTTTAGTGTTAATGCAAACATTCTCTTCACTATCCTTAGAACAAAGAACCAATATGCTTTTGTGATCTGAACTGGAGATAGCCGAGCTGTTGATGATATTCCGAGCAAGTTGGTGGGAAAAAGGGGTGGTGTACCTGCAAGGCACTCCGATGCTAAAGTAAGAAAGTGATCGAATGAGAAGGTAAGGAATATTTGAGTTTTAGAGTGTAAGAAAAGTGATACCTTTCCCCAAAGATATGAGGGTTTATATAATGACATAGGAGGATTCTCATTGGTTTCTACATTTGGGCCGAAATGTACGGATCCACAAATATAGCCATCCGGGCTGACTAGGTCAAAACCGGGTAGATCTGATTGCAACTAGACGTTATGTCGGGCACATAACACATGACAGGCACTCGAGGTGGTAATCAGTATCGTCGTTTGACTGGACGTATGTCGAGCATAGCATGCCCGAAACGTATGCACGACGTTACGATGACGTTGTCGGGCCGAACCGGTTGGCGTGTTTAGGGGATGAACAACCTGCCCAATCTTCTCCGATTTTGCTAACTCTATGTTTTCAGCTTTCATTTTAGTGTTAATGCAAACATTCTCTTCACTCTCCTTTGAACAAAGAACCAATATGCTTTTGATTCTACCACCAACACTTTCTATGTCTGCTTTGCTTTAACTGTTATAACTTTATTTCTCTGTTTCGTTTCCAAAAATCTCTCTGTTTTGTTTCCATAATAATGGTCTTCCATGGCTGTTTATTTTTTAGTTTCTTTTTTCTCCTATGTAAAATCTGATAGTAACATTACCAGCAGCAGAAACCATATGATAATGTCATGTGTTGCTATGTTTTTTTTCTGCATGTTTTGATTATCATATTGAAACTTGTCTTGGTTATTTGATTTGAATGAGGAGAATGGTTTATTGTTTATCTTGAAAATGTAGAATAGTGAGGGAACATTCTAACTAGAATATATCAAATTTGTTTTAAGTTTAGGCTTAATTGTTAGTTTTGAATATTAGTTTTGTTACTGTTAATGGAATTTGTTAACTCTTCTCTAGCCTTGTTTCTAGTTCTCCATAAAAGATAGTGTAATAGAGATTAGGGGTATTGAAGTGGTGTTGATGGTTATCTTGATAGTTGATTAACTACTAAGTATAAGTTTATAAGTGCTTATTGATTGAACTTAATTCTTCATATGATTACCCGTTCTTTTCATCTCAGATGTATAGAGAATCTGGATTATTCTATGATGCTTTGTGCCTCTTGGTTTTACCCTAATATAGTAACAATAATACATATATTCCTCAAGTAATATAGTAACAACAACACTTCTATTCCTCAAGTTATGTAGTAATATATGGTATAATCTTCAGTTGTTTGTTTGTTTATTTGAATTTTGATTGGGTTTTGTAATGGTGTATGGTTTGGAATTATGCTTTATGTTTATGTGTGTGTTGGTTTACTTGTGTTTAGATTGAATGAATGAACGAGTGAATTGTTTGTTTGTTTATTTGAAAATGGATTTAGAATTTGGGATAACTTTATTATGTCACGATCTTGTTGACTTGTTGTTGAAAAATAAATCCAAGTTTCATAATGATGTAAGTAAGTATGGGTGCATGCCAACGAGATTACGAGAGTGTCTCGCCCAAACTAACGTATTGAATTTTCTATATATAGGGTTACTTGTGAAGTGTGAAAGTCTGATCGTTTACAAGAATCTGACACTGTGTGGGTCTAGAAGTTGCTTATTTCTCTATAGGTAATTAGTTGTTCTCTCTCGCCACTATAATTAGTTATGCTTTGAATGAACTGCTATGATGGATCGTTTCCACTTAAATTAGTTGCTTACTTCTCTACTTGTGAATGGACTGTAATTAGTGGTTGAGTCGGTTTTTATTGTATGAAATTTTTTATAATAGAAGTTTTCTTTTCTTTGAATTAACAGCGTTTCCCGGCCTAGTTCGACGTACGACGCTCATTCTCTGCGTTTCTTTGAGTTCGATAAATCCGAGGTAACTTTCTTCCTCAAATTACTGGTATTGTGATAAATTTGTCTTAAATTGCATGAATATGTTATGTTTTCTTGATACAGATCCATTCCGTGTATACTTTGCGTTTTGACAGAAATGCAGTATATTGTTTTGTGCCCTAATTAGTTGCTTTTGTTTAGCTTAATTAGTAAAACCATGGATAAGACATAGATGTATTCCAATCGATTATCGAAAGAGTATGAGAACGGGGTATCAGAGTTTGTTAAGTTTGTTGTTGCGCACGCCAAAGACCCTAGTCGAATGACATGTCGTTGTTTGTGTTGCTGTTACGGGAACCTGGTTGACGTTGTTCAGTTGGCATCGCATTTAATACGGTATGGAATTGATAGAATTTATACATGTTGGAATATGCATGGTGAGAAAAGTAACGGGAAAGTTGAATCGGGGGATAAGAGGACCTATGCTTCAAACGACAATTGCACAGATACATACGATTATGATCGAGTCGAAGAGATTGCAGAAGGGCTTGAAGAAGATCTTAATGATTGTCCCAAAATATTTGAGAGGTTAGTAAGCGATGCAGAGAAACCGTTGTATAATGGTTGTACAAAATTCACAAGATTGTCTGCGGTATTAAAGTTTTACAACTTAAAGGCGGGCAATGGATGGTCAGATAAAAGTTTCACAGAGTTATTAGCCCTTATGAAAGATATGCTACCAGAGGACAATATTCTTCCCAATCAAACGTATGAGGCCAAAAAGATGTTGTACTATATTGGCATGAGCTATGATAAGATACATGCATGTCTAAAAGATTGCGTTTTGTTTCGAAACGAGTATGCATCGTTAAATGAGTGTCCTAAATGCGGTGCCACTCGATATAAGAAAAAGTTGTCTCCGACAAAAGTCTTATGGTATTTTCCTATAATTCCGAGATTTAGACGGATGTATCATAGTGAAACCGATTCGAGACACTTAACTTGACATGCATATGAAAGAATTATTGATGGAAAATTTCGACATCCGGAAGATTCACCACAGTGGATGAAAATTGATAATGATTATCCTGAATTTGGAAAAGAAGCAAGAAACCTTCGCTTGGGATTGTCTACTGATGGAATGAACCCACACGATATTCAAAGTATCTCGCATAGCACATGGCCTGTGATTCTTATGATTTATAACCTACCTTCGTGGCTATGTATGAAGCGTAAGTACATGATGTTATCTATGTTAATTTCTGGGCCTAAACAACCAGGAAATGACATAGACGTATACTTGGAACCTTTAATCGAAGATTTGAAGATTTTGTGGGAGAACGGTGTGGAGGTTTATGATGGGTATAGGAAAGAAAGTTTCAACTTGAGGGCGATGTTGTTTGGAACAATTAACGATTTTCTAGCATACGGAAATCTATCCGGGTATAGCACTAAAGGTGAAAAAGCGTGTCCTGTATGTGAAGATGGAACCGATACGACGCGATTGAAACTTTGTCAGAAAAATGTCTTTCTCGATCATCGTAGATTCTTAACTTCTAAACATCAATATCGTGGATGGAGAAAAACGTTTCAATGGAGATACCAAACAACGTAGAGCTCCGCCTGGATTGACAGGTGATCAAATTTTTGAAAAGGTGAAAGATGTGAGTATTTAGTTTGGCAAGCCTTTTGAACATAAAGTTGTCACAAGTGGGTGGAAGAAGAGGTCAATTTTTTTTTAATTGCCATATTGGAAATCTTTGTACGTAAGACATTTTCTTGATGTGATGCATATTGAAAAAAACGTATTTGACAGTGTTATTGGTACGTTACTCAATATAAAAGGGAAGTCTAAGGATGACCTTAACGCAAGGGAGGACATGGTACAAATGGGAATAAGAACTGAATTGGGACCCGTGAAGAAAGGAAGACGGACATATCTACCACCTGCTGTTTACACTCTATCTAGAAAGGAGAAAAAAATATTGTGTAAGTTCTTAAGTGAAGTTAAAGTTCCAGAAGTCTACTCATTAGATATTAGAAGACTTGTGTCTATGAAATACCTCAAGTTAAAGAGTTTAAAGATGCATGATTGCCATGTTATAATGGAACATTTTCTACCGATAGATATACGTTCTATTTTGCCAGAAAAAGTAAGAAGCGCAATAACTAAATTGTGTTTTTTCTTCAAGTCAATTTGCAGTAAGGTGATCGATCCTGAGATCTTACCAACATTGCAAAAAGAAATAGTTGTTACTTTGTGTGAGCTTGAAATATATTTTCCTCCCTCGTTTTTTGACATAATGGTTCATCTTGTCGTTCATCTTGTGAAAGAGACACAATTGTGCGGACTAGATTATATGAGATGGATGTACCCTGCTGAACGTTATGTGAAAATATTAAAAGGGTATGTGAAAAACTAAAGTCGACCAGAGGGTTGTATTTCTGAATGATACATTGTTGAAGAAGCGGTTGAGTTTTGTACTGAATATCTATCAAATGTTCAATCAATTGGACTCCCTAAATCTCGTATTGTTGAAAAAAAAAGAAGGTAAGAAGCTAATTGGAAATAAAGTTGTTACAGTATCAAGGGTCGAATGGGATCAAGTGCATTTGTATGTTCTGCACAATGAGATTGAGGTTGAGCTGTTGAAATGCACAAGGGTGTTCTTCGAGGTTTAAATCCAAATAGAAATGAGAATTGGATTGTATGAGACCACAATCAAAGTTTTATACCATGGTTTAAGGAACACTTTTATTCAAAGTATCGTTTAGATCCCGCTTCAGTAACAGAAAGGTTGAGATGTTTAGCATATGGTCCAAGTTTGGTTGTGTTTTCTTATAGCGCATATGCAATTAATGGATACACATTTTATACCAAAGAACATGATGATAAAAGTACTATGTAAAATAGTGGTGTCACCTTGGTAGCTGAAGCAATGCATATATCAAGTGTGAAGGACTTAAACCCGAAATTTGCAAATCTGTCATATTTTGGGGTTATCGAGCGCATTTGGGTGTTTGATTACGAGAAATTTAAGATTCCTATATTTGGTTAAAAGTGGGTTGAAAATAATAATGGCATACAAATGGACAAGTCAGGATTTTTGCAAGTGGATCTTAACAAGGTGGGGTACAAAGATGAGCCTTTCATTCTAGCCTCTCAAGCTAAACAAGTGTTCTATGTCACTGATTCGAAACGTACGAAATGGTCTATAGTGCTTTTATCTAACAAAGTAATTGATGAAAACATTGGAGATCAAGACGATATTGGTGTTGACATTGAATCTTTTACCATAAATGATCAAAATGAGAATGAATCATGTATTAGAAATGATCACAATGAAGGTATTTGAATCAATCCAACCGTCCGCGTTGTTAAGAGACGAGTAGAACATATTCCTACCAAGAAAAGAAAGAGACGTTAGTGAAAAAGGTAATAGTATATATAATTATAGCCTATATCATTCAATAAAATTTAAATATATGTCATTTTATTTTTTTTCTTTATAGTATATATGATTATGGATTTTTTATATTTGTCATTTGATTTGATTTGATTTTTCTTTATTACAGGTCAAATGGCTAGTAATCAAGAAAACTCACAAGATGCAAATGTTCCAGAAGATACTTTAGAAAAAGATATTACACGAGGCATAACTATTATGAGGGGAATCATTCATGATAGAGATAGAGGAGTTACATATAATGTAGATTAGAATAATGAGGACCAACTAATTGGGTCTAATGCTGAAAAGTTGACAAGCTACATCGGTACACTTGTTCGTATGCACATTCTGATCATCACTCCTAGATGGAAAAGAGGAGAGTTGGATGAGGCTAAAGAAAAAATTTGGACTGAGATAAAGGTACCATATATGGTTGTTGTTATTTGCTTTATCTTGACGGTAATGTGTTTAAATTACTTATACTAACACACTCTATGCGTATGTTTTTTTATAGAGGTCTTTTAACATTGTAGATACCCGCAAAAAGCATATAATTGGTTTGGCCGGAAAAAGACACAGAGGGTGGAGAACTTTTTTAACAAACAAGTATCTTAAAGATGAGGAAGGAAATTTTCTTGAAGAGGATCCAGAACCTCCAAATAAATATGAGAGCTTCATTACACTTGAATAATGGGTTGCTTTTGTAGGCCAAAGAAGAGACGGGAATTTCAAGAAAGTGAGTGCCGTAAATCGCGAGAGAGCGTCAAACCCACATATCCATATAAAAAAGGGCGTTTGGGATATGCACGCTTACAGGAAAAAATTGTAAGTAAATATAAATTCTACGATTTTATTAATTCTCTCAATGTGTTATAATTGATGATCTTATTATTTGTAACAATGCGTAGTTAGAAGAGACGAAAGGTGACGAAACATCACTACCTGCACATGTGTTATGGAAGGAAGCTCGTGTTGGCAAAGATCGAGTTGTTAATCCCGATCTTCAACATGTTTATGATGAATGTGTAAGTATAACATTGTGTCTTTAATTAAATTATATTAAATGTTTATTAATATATAATTAATTTTTTATTTCCACTGATAATTTTCGATATGTAAATGAATTACAGGAGACCCTATCGCAATCGGTATCCACAGGTTAGGACCAGGATATCAGGAGCGTACTCAGTCAAGTACTAAATGTTGTTGAGTATTCGGGTCGGGTGAAGGGTAAAGGTCATGGTGTGACTCCAATCTCTTTGTATAAGAATCCAAGGAAAAAAAATCCTAGCAATGCAGAAGTGATGCAAACATTGCAGGAATTACAAGCACAAGTCCATGAATTACAGAAGGATAAAGAGAGATACATAGCGGAAAAGAGCAGTTCACAGTTGAAAGAAACTAGTGACAAGACTAGTATCAACTGTCATCATAAATTTCCCGAGGTAATTAAGATGATAATCCATTGAAGAAAGTTTAATTGTAATTTATAAAGGAAGTGAACTGAACAATATAGATCTGTTTATTATTACATAATTTTTTTAGTCACTTCTAACGGTTATTATTAGTTTAGGGCATTTCATGTTGTCAGCTATACCTATCGTCGTCGACTTATCGGCTAGTTGGCAAGGGAGAAGTGCATAAAACTTTGGGAGATTCACTTCACCATAGACCGCTCCTAGATGGACACATGAAAGTATCGGTTGATGTTGCTTTAGATCTGGATGCGTTGGTACCGGTACGTGACATTGTTGCTAAGACCACATTGCTGCGAGATGCAGTAGGATCTTTTGTTGCATGACAATCAGATCTCATTTTCATAGATGATCAGGTATGTTGAAAACCATTATGAATCTTTAAGTATTCAACTGACAGTTCTGACCTCATTTTTTTACATGGTAATTTTAGACTCCTACAAAACCCGCATCTAAGGATAAAGGGATTTTGCAGCATGGCGAGTTTGTTGCATCACAAAAAAGGTATGTTTAAAGTGCTAATTATATGATCCGAATAAAAAATTGCATAACTTTATAGTTTACCTAAGTCAATATGATTTTTAGATACTTTTTCAAGGGCCACAACAAGTGAGCCAGAAAGTTGGTAGGGTACCACCCAAGAAAAAAGTTCCTGTCAGAAAATTTGTGCCTAGATTTCGGCAGTGTCTTGAAACACTAATGGGCATATCAGATTTGATGAATGGTGGTATTCGTCAAATGGATATGGATGCAGGTATCTTTGGTTTTCCTCGCACCGAAACAATTGTATAAGAGGACATGGAACAAATTTTTCTTCATAGAGAATTAGGCGTCAGTGTTATGCACTCATACATCCGGTAACCCGATCAATATATTATTTAATTGGTTGAACATTTTTTTTAAACATTTCAATGAAAATAGTCTAATATTAATTATGTTTTTATTTAAGGTCATTATATGACAAATTGATGCGCGAGAATCAATTGTCAAATAGATTCCATTTCGTGTCTTCCTCCCGTGTCAGCGGAGCGATATTGCTAGGGAACCGGGGTCAGTAAGAGAGCACTTAATCGAGAGATTTATGGCAATTGGCAGTACATAAAGCTTGTATCTTTTGTCGTATAATACAGGGTTAGATTTTCATTCTAAGTTCATTTTAATATTTGTATTTTTTGCATGAAAATTTTCATCTAAATTGTTGCTTCAATTTATAGATGTCACTGGTTGTTGCTTGCTATCGATCCTATAAAAGAAGTGGTCTATTATCTGAATTTGGTTGAAGGTGATTGGACAAATTATCCGGATATGAAGTTAATGATTGATACGTAAGTGACATTATTCTAAATATTCGTGTGTATTTATATATTTAATTATTTCTGTGATATTGTTCTAATTTTTTTTGTTAGCGCAATACAAGTATTCCGATGTCAAAGAGAAGCTCGGGTACCACGGTCTAAATCAAACAACATTAATTGGATCAAAGTGCAGGTATATTATTTTCCACAATTTTGCTTATAATATTTATGCTACTTGATAAAACAAGACAACTATATATTCTTATTTGTTTTTCTATGTAGTGTCCTCAACAACAAAACAGCATAGATTGCGGATACTTCGTTTTGAAGTTTATCAAAGAAATCCTACAAATGAATCAAATAGAGATTCCAGTCACGGTATGGATTTATAACTTAGGATTTGTTTTATTATTTATCGTATATTTCATATAATTTATTATTTTTAACTAAATCATGCATATTATTTGTTTTGTTATGTAGTACTTCGATGAACACAAGTGTGCATATTACACGAAACTTCAGTTGGAAGAACTCAAAGAGGAATTGTGTCAATATTTTATTGAGAAAAGAATCCTATAAGGTATGAATACATTATTGTGTGAAAATAGTTATGAATACATTGTTGTGTGAGTACAATACTGACCGTGTTATTATGTTCATATCTTGCAGGACCAGGATCTTGAATATATAATTAACCGTGTTTTGTTCATACATTAGGACTAATTTAGTTATTGTTATAGCTTATTTTGTTAGGGTTGATTTTGGTAATGTTAAAAATATGTGAATTGAATTACAATGGTGTATATATATATATATATATATATTGGATAACAATGATATATAATGATATTTGTATATAATCTCTTTGTTTAAATAACGGGATTAGGATTGTAAATTATCGGTTTATGAATTATAGGTATATGAATTACATGTTTATGAATTACATGTTTATGAAATAATGCTGCAAAAAATGCAGGTTTAAAAATTATATAAATTTTTGGTTTTTCAGTAAAAATCCTAAGAAAGCGCTTTTCAGTAAAAGCGTTGCCTTAGGCCACCTATGAAAGCGTTTTTTGAGTAAAAGCGTTGTCTAAGGTATACATAAGAAAGCGCTGCCTAAGGTATACATAAGAAAGCGCTTTTAAAAGCGCTTTCATAGGTAGGCCTAAGGCAGCGTTTTTTATTAAAAAAAAACACTTTCTTAGGGTGCCTACAGAAAGCATAAATGGCATTCTAAAGTAGGCCTAAGAAAGCGCTTTTCCGAAAAAGCGCTAAAAGTCTCAAGAAAACGCTTTTAAAAAAACGCCTTAGGTAGACCTCAGCGTTTTGCCTAAACAAAAACGCCAAAACTTATAGCCACCTCTGCGCTTTTAAAGTCCAAAAAAACACTTTCATAAGTCTTTTATAGCATAGATATTTTATAATTGATCTATTTATTTTTATTAAAAATTGTAAATAATAGATACGGATAAAATTACTAACATACTCACGGGATACACATACAAGTGTTAATGTTGATGTCCAAACAAATATAAGTTCATGTACATAGATGTTTTCTAACTCTAAAAATGAGAATGAATACTATAATACATTGTCTAAAAATTGTCCATTGTCATCCCTATCAATTTCAAGCTTTTAGCTTAAACAAATTTTTTAAGTTAAATTCAGTTTTTGACACATTTTCTTAAGGTAGAGTTTTACTATCTATTTAAATATATGAACTCAACTAATTAGTCTTTACAACTAAGTACAAAGAATACTCGGATTCTATGGAAAAAATAACTACTTAGATTTTACTCTCCACGTATGTCGGTGATATATAACATAGTTTGGAGAATCTAGGTATGCAGTTGGTTCATACGTCTAGTCTCTGTCTTATTGTGTACAATTAGTCAGTTTTTTCTTAAATATTGATTATATATACTGAATCTCTTTAATTTGAGTGTTTCCCCAATTTTATTTTGTGGGCTCAAAATTGACTTTATAGTAACACCCATCCATACTTCTATCTTTTATTACTTTTAATGATAATTTACCTATAATCTTGTCGACATTTACATTCTCTTAAATTACCTACGAAACATTGTAATCCTGACATAAGATCACATATGTTGTACTGTATGACACAAGCTTGAATAGTCTAATGTAATACCACCACGTTTGGTTTTATTCAGCAACAAGTTGTTGCTTCCAATATTTTAAGAATCTAATTTGCCAGGTTTATCTTTTTAAAGATTATCGTAAGTCTTATAGTTGTACTCTCTATTCATAAGATTAATTGGAAAAACTCTAAGCTCAATCTTCACATTCTATTCTTTTGCATTCTGCATTAAATTTAACAAGAAAACCATGTATCAATATACTATATTTATTTCTGAATGCATGCTCTCTTTAAATAAATTATAAGATTTTAAAAAATGGTAGCGATATTAAACATGTACGTTAACAATTAATCTTATTATACCAATTTTTTATTTATAAAATAGAAATAATATTTATAAGAAATATTCATAACAAGTTGTAGAAAAAAAGATATAATATAGTTGAAAATATGGTGAAATAGAAATAAATAATACAATTGGAAATATAAAAGAAATATTACAATAAAATAATAACCGAGTAAAAAACTCTATGTTAGAGACAGATGTAGATGTAGTAGTTTATATTACCGAAATTAATTAAATATATATGTTATCATTTAACAAGGAACTTTAGGTAAATCTAATAATTTGTACAAATATACTTAAGAAAAGCCCTATGACAAAACAAATCACTTTAATTGATGTACAAATATACTTAAGAAAAGCCCTATGACAAAACAAATCACTTTAATTGATGTTTGATTCATATAAAATTTCATATTTAAAGCAACATGCGAATTGCTTGAGGCTAAAAAATATCTCTCAAGTCATTTTTATAGAAAGCTATATATTTCAAATGTATGAAATTTCATTATAACAATATTATAGCTATAGTTAGAATGTCATCAAAAAATAACTCATAGAACATAACATAGTGATGGTAGTTGAGAATGCATTTGAAAATGAAGGAGGTACGAAACAAGTGACGTATTTTCATATTAAAGGGAAAAGAAAAAAACTCCCAGAATGAATGAATTGAATAGTATAAAGACCCTTTTAAGAAAGGTAATGCCATTATAAGTATGTGTGGAAAAGTTAGCTGGGAGATAACAAAGTATGAAAAGAACATTAATTTCTTGAGAAGAGACGTTTGAGAATGAATTTTTGCCAATTAAAGAGAGAAAGATGGATGTTTGTGTCATGTGGTTTGGCTGCTCATTTTCAGCTTCTAAAAGGCACATAATGATATATTTTTTTCTCTTTTTGAGTTGGGTTTGATTTGAATTTGTTCAAATCACACATTTGGGAAAGCATTGGGGTTGAATGACCATACTATAATTCAATAATTTCCATTTTCATATAGTATTAATTTTGTGGCATATGTTACTTGGAAATTGTACCTTTTTCTTCATTTCTATTTTTTTTAAGTTGTCAACTCCAACAAGAAAATGTGGATGTGAAAGAACACACGCACACAAATAAATAATTTAAATGCAATGTTGACTGATTTTTCTATAATTCTTTGATAACAAATTTAGATTTTTTTTAGGGATAATTAGGTTTTGAAAAAAATCACAAATAATCACGTTTCGGAGAAAATTACGCAAATAATTAAATTTCAGAAAACGCTAACATGCAGAAGTCAACTCAGTTGATACATGCACTTTATTTTTGAATGGATGCGTCAAGTGAGATGACGTTTAAGTGCAAGACATTTTTCCTAAATCATTTCAGATGACGCCTAGATATATTTTGAGGGTTCATTTTAATTTTTTTAAAATACAACAACGAGACAATATTTCGTAAATAAAATTCAAATTTAAATATTCATAAAATGGTTACAAAATGTGAATAATAATTACATAATTTTTATTGTTACCCTGTGACTCGATAATGAACGGTTGTTCCGCAACTACGTCCTCTCCTAACTTGTGTTTCCATTCTATGCTCATCCTGTTGTGGTTGGGTCGATGGTCCGCATAGTCTATGCGATCAGGGTCCATGAAATCAGTCAGTTCAACATCCCCAGAAATCACTCTTTCGTAGAGTTAGTACCCATGTTCTCATAGTTTGGTCGTCTCAGTGGAGGGTTGGCTTCCATGGATGGTCGATAACACTAGTCTTTTGAATATGAGGGGTGGAAAGGAAATTTATTGTGTGGAGTTTGATACCCATATAATTGCTGGGTGCTTTGGTGATGTGATGTTTGATGGTATGATGGGTCGGTTGGGGAATACTCTTTAGGTTGGCCAATGTTTGGGCTAAGGCGAGATGATGAGGTGCCCATATTAGAATGTTGGATGTATGGTATTTGTTCAGAGTACTAGAATTGTGTGTGGTATATGTGGGTGTGTTGGTATTTAGGTTGATATTGGGGTTGGGTATGGGGGATTTAGGTGTATGGGTATTGAGGTTTTGATTGGGATTCGATGTTGGTGGATTTGTATCGTTGTGGTGTTTGGTGGGAGATTGATGTGTGTTGAATTTGTTGTCGGGAGTTGTTGTTGGCAGTGTTGTATGGGTTGATGTTGGGGATTTTAGGGTTGTGCCCATTGTATGCGTGGGTCAACCAAATATCTTGGGTCAGGCACAAACATTTCTCGGTTAGTAACTAATTTGTACCAATCAATATATTGATCACTGTGTCGCATATTATTATGGTGGGGAAAATAGGGAATTGTAAGACATGTTGGCGACGTCTATCCCACATCCTACACCATCAGGAGTGAAATCCTTGTGAAGAAATGTTACCTCTCATCAGCAATGATCCGTCATCGAAGGTGAAAACAATAATCTCTCACATCACTATATTATACAACTTTACTCCCTCATACTAGAAGTCATGGTTAGCAAAAACCAACTATATTGGAAGGGTATATGGAAACTGGGAGGAGTCATACAAATAACCACCGTGCTACCTTCATTTTGGTTTTGTATATGTTATGGAAACAATGTCGGCATATGTCTCAAGCAATACTTGTGTCAACGGAAATGGAATATTCAGTCGACTTTTCTGGGATTTTCAATCTTGCATCACAGGGTTTGCGTCATGCAAACCTATAATGCGAATAGATGGAATGTGGTTTTATGGGAAATACAAGGGCACGCTATTATTGGCAGTTCCACATGATGGTAACAATAATATTTTCCCAATTGACTTTGCTCTAGTCGAGGGAGAGACAAATGGTGGTTGGAGTTTCTTTCTCAAGAATCTCTAAATACACGTGGCTCCACAACCTAGTCTCTACTTGATCTTCGACGGTCATGCTTCTATTGAGAGCGCATACAATAATCCTGCTAATGGTTTATATGACCCCTACTTCTATGCATGTCTACTGCGTAAGACATATCGTGCAAAATTTTATGCGCGAAATCAAAGACACGGCTCTTCGGAAAACAGTTATGAACGTGGGGTATGCATTAACACAACATATGTTCAAACACTATTGCAACGAGATCAGAATGTCTAATTTGCATACAGGTAGGTGGATTGATAATCTTCGAGTGGAAAATGGATAAGGTCATACGACAATGGTCAATGGTGGGGATACATGGCAACAAGACATAAAATGACATAACCACTAAAACAACAACATAAACACACGATAAACCCAAAACAATTACACCACATCAAAATAACATCAGCAACACAACAACATATCTAAGAAACTACAACCGTCAAAACAATTTCATCATCTTCGTGCATCATAGCAATTACGTCTCTATCTGTTTTTACTTCCTCCAACCAACTTTGAGGTCTTGCAGTTAAACATGAGGTTTTCGTCCTTCGTCTCTAGATTCTTCTAGTTTGTTCCCTAACTTTGATGTATCCTTCTAAACATCACATTAACTATTTCTTCAGTTTATTCACGGTATGAAGGTGCCAAAATTTCATTTTCATCGGAGGTTTAGTGGCCGATAAAATAACGTACCCATATCTTGTGAAAATTACGAGAAATGCCATAACACAAAAAATAGAGATAAAAAGAGAAGAGAATGTGAGAAGGTGTGAAGAATGATGGAAAAATAGGTGTTTTATTTATAGAAAGCACATTAACACATAAGAGTCGTCTCAAATGGGCCTACTACCTAAAATATAGTCCATACGCCATCTCACATGGCTTGTGGGAAGTGTATGCGCCATGTGGGATGGCGCCTAAGACAATAAAAATAGAGGATGCGTCAGTTGGCGGCTGCGTGCTAACATTTTTTTAAACTTGATTATTTGCATCAACTTAATAACACGAAAACGTATCGATTATTTAGATAGATTTATATGATTTTTTATCCGCATTTTAATTAATTATATTATTCTTTATTCGTATTATTCCAATATTTTCTATATTTTTCAAGTTTCTCCCAATTATAAGGCATGTGAGAAGAAAGTCGAGAAAAGACGGATAAATCATACTGAAAGTTCACAAAATAGATGTATTCATTAAAGCATATGGGTGTATGACAAGAAGTGGGGTGTAAAAGTAGCAAAGATGAAAAATGAAACAAAGAAGCAGGCCCAACCCACGCGCAGCAAAGCAAGCGCACTACGCATGCAAGGGTGTAACGCCCGTTACACGTAAGCCCTAAGGTTGTAGCGACCGTTACGGACTATGGAGAGAAGTTTCCTGACTAAGGCAAGTTGTGGCGACCGTTACTCAACCCTAACAGCTCTGTAGCGATCGCTATGGAGGAGAATCCGAAGGTGAAAATTTTGCAACCGGCCCAGCTACCCAGCGTGCCATTACCTCTATAAATAGCTACTCGATTTCAATTTCAAAGACACTTTTTTTCTCAGCAATTTTGTACCGTTACTCTTCTAGTTTATTTCCAATTTCAATTTTATTTCCAGTTTTAATTTATTAGTTATCTACTTTCTTTTCTCGTAGAAATTTCCACATCGGGGATTGCTGCGAACCTTTTTCAATTCTAACCTTACGTTAGAGTTGTGCCTTTTTATTTCCTTCATCGCTTTTGAATTTTCGGACAACGAAAGGCAGATCTCACCGACTTGTGGGAGACTCCTAGAGCTTGCCAAATATTCCGCCTTTTATTTTCAGGTTTATTTTAATTAAATTATTTATTGGTTTATTTAATTGTTCATTTATTTATTTATTGGCTAAATTAATTGTTTATCTATTATATGCCTGATTTATCCGCAATGCATGTTTTATTTGAACTGTCTGTTTATCACTGTTGCACTATAACTGAATCGTTTAACATGCTAGGCTAAATTTAGTTATCGGTATGTAGGGTCACATAGCCAACAAGGTTTAGCATCACCATTCGATTTATTTCGTTTTAAAAAAGATTAATTTTCTGGTTTCAATTATTAGTTCTTAATGCAACTGTTCTGTTATGAGAGTAAAGTAGAGATTAGAAGTTAAGATCAATAAAGCGGGAGTTTAAGATTTTAACTGGACATTAGTAATTGAGCATCAACTTAAAATACAGCGAGATCGCTTTTAAGTTGGTTATGTTTTATTTATTTTCAAAAACTATTTTTAAACTCTAATTGAAACAGCGAGAGCACTCACTTAGGTTTGATTATAGGATCTGAATCAATAAACACGAGAGTGTGAGAAGAGGGTTTTTAAACGAGTATTTCCTACTGAAACAAATTTTGATAATACAACTTAAGTCAATGAGTTGCTAAATCCCTAAGCCCGACCATTACATACCGATACTTTCATTCTGAATCTAAACTAGATCTTAATCAGTTAGGTTCCCTAAAACCAAACATTATTTATATTATTAGTCTTAGATTTTCATTGTAACTTAAGATAATGGTAGATAAACATTTAGTCCCTTGGGATTTGATAATCTTTAAAACTACACGTGATAGGACTGTATACTTGCGGTCTAGATTCTATAAGACGTATAAAGTCGCGATCAAGTTCTGATGCTAATTGAAGGTGTGAGAAACACAAGAAAGGGGGTTTGAATTCGGTTTCACCAAAATGGATTCTTTTCGCTGGTGACTTAACCAAATATACTCATAACATAAAAGTAAATAACAAAGTTATTTTTATTCTGGTTCGCTATTAACTAAGCTACTTCCAGTCCACCCCTCAGGATAATTTCGCATTCAATAAGGACTTAATCCATTATAACTAAACTAATTACAAAACAACCCACAATTAGTATGATCAACCTTATTGGCACCCCTAACAAGTCCGTTGATCCTTATTGCTAAACCACTCAAGCCGCAACAGGAGTCTTCTTAAGATTAGACCTTCACTCAATCTCTCAAGGTATCTTTCAACAACAGTTGATTTCTTCTAGTATTTACAAATTTGCTTCTTGAAATCTTATTATAAATACTTTTCACAACACCTTTGTGTAATTTTGTTGAGCTTGATTTTATCCAATAGATTTGTCATTATAATGTAGTTTCTTACATTTCTTCAGCTTCCAAGTCTTCCTTTTATAGCTTGTAAACGAGATCCATTGAAAGAGTAGAAAGGTAATATTGGAAATCTAGTTGTTGGTTCTCAACGGTTATAATGAGAGTAGTTACGGTTAATACATAAGGGATTGTCCTTGCGCCACTCTGGAAGAGAAGTCACAGACACTTTATGTAGCTTTTGTACACTATCACACGTTTTATTCATTTTGAACTTTCTTCATATCTTCAGAGGCTTAGGGTATTTGAATATTTGAACATTTGAACATTGGAGCTTATTTTAGAAGAATCTTTGTTTTAAGCCTTAGAACCTAAGTCTTGGAGTCTTCAAAACCTGTCACATAGAACTTGTCTTCAGAGTCTTCAGCACTTGGTTGTAAGAACTTGCTTTTCTTCAGATCATTGTTGTAGGTTTATTCCTTAAACAAGTATTTTTAATTATCGTATCCACAGGGGTTAGTGTTGTATCGTAGTCTTTCAATAGTAAAACGTATTTTAAGATTAAGTAACACAAGGGTTTGTTTTCTACACTACTAGTATCATGAGTTTCAAGTAAACAACTTTAAAATCCTTTTCAAAGAGAATTATGTTTGGATTCAAGAGAGTTTAGGTTTGTTTTCAAATGATGGAAGCATGTCAAGAGTAGTTTCATTAACCTAATTTCATATATATATTCTATTAACCAAGTGATGAACTAGTTGATGATTGCTATAAATACGTATCCTCTCAATCTCGTTGATTTCTCACCAAGATTGTGAGTTTTATCATGTAAATCTTTGAATGATTTCTCACCACAACTATTGACATGATAAATATGAAACTCAATACTTGTAAACACTAACTCACAAATCTATTTATAGCCTTTGTTCATTAGTGGAAGAATATCCTAGGTCAACTTTGAAGCATTCTTTTTCAATCATGATTCAAAGCATAAAAAGATAGAAGAACAAATATATTCAACATATATAAATCATCAACCATGTTCATACACAAAGAGATTAAAAAAATACATACTAGTTAGATCAACTACCTCTAATCTTGACACAAAAAGAGCTTAGCTACTCATTTTCATGGTTGCTTTGCTTACAAGATTGTTGGAGAAGATGAACATAGAAGAAGAATCAACAAGAACAATGTTTTTTTGTTTTTCTTTTCTATGCCCTAAATTTACAACAATGATGAATAATGAAGAAGAAGTGATGTCCCCTTTTTAGCACAGCAAAAGCCTGCTAGAAAAACAGAGAGTTAGTGAGCTAAAAAGGTGAAAGCATGGGTCTGTCCTTTTTCTGATTTTCGCAGACCGCACTAAGCCCGGTTACCCGCACTAGGCGCACTCATGCTGCAACCGCGCTGAGCACGATCTGAAGCATGCTTCTTCTTCCAAAAATTACTTCAAAAAGAAACATCCCAAGAGCTCTTCAAGTTTCCTTGAATCCAAGCTTGAGGGAATCAATATTAAAAACCTACAATTCAAATGTAAACTAAGTTAAATAATATATTATAAACAAAAATTAAATAAAAACATAATTAAACCAAAATACTATACTAAATACTACTTATTAATTAAAAGACATTGTAAAGGACCACAAAATCATCTATAAAATATCCACAATTTGGTCCTTAACAATTCTCCCCAACTTACTTCTTTGTTTGTCCTCAAACACAAGTTAAAAACTCACAAAGCAAGCAAAATAACAAAATGTAAGCATGTAAATCAACACAAGAAGGATGGTTCAAACTCAACATACCCGGCATAGATACACATTAATTGCTTCTTTGAAACACAACATGGATATGAATTAAGTTCTAAACACAATATATCGATACATGTAGACAAAACAAAAGACATGTTCACACGAAGAACAAAATGAAATATTTACAAAGGACTAAACACTCTCACTAATAGTTATGCACATCCAGAATAATTCATGCATTCATCAAATCAAGTTAAATGAACAAAATGGAAACAAAGATCACTAAGGACTTTAAAGGGTTGTAATTTGGCTTGGGTTAAAAACAAGGGATATTTAAGTACAAAGCCATTGAAACAAATTTGGGCAAAGATGATGAAGAGCATTTCACAAAATCATTCCCCATTTCCTCTTATTAATCACAACCACTTTTCTATTTCTCACACAATGATACTTCTTTTTCTTTTCTTTTTCTATTCATATACATATATTTTTTTTTCTCTTTTGTATTTTTCTTTTCTCTATATTATTTTCTTTTGGATCATTGTGTCATCAATTCAAGGTTCTTTTTGATCAACCTCCCCAACTTGAATTTATCAATCCCCTTTTTATTTAAGAACATGCTCTTCAAAGGGTTAATCAACAATAGGGTTGGTGTTCACAAACAAGAAAAAATTTATAGAATGAATCATCATTGAATTTTCATAGATTATCAACAACTATTAAGTGGCCTACTTAAAAATTAGTTGATTTGATAGATTCAATCCACAAATTCGATTTTTAAGCTCAAAAGGGTTCACAAAGATTCACTCACTCACGGTTAGTTGAAGCCCTTTTGAAATTGATGGTTTTTCTCGTAATGCACAAAAAAATTGCCTTGATCCTCTCTAAGTTTCCACAATGTCACAAACAAATTAAGATTAAACATGAATCACACGAGTTAACATAACTATTAGACACTCAATATTTGGTATAGGGTGGAAAGCTTCTCACCTTTGTGGTTTAAGTCTTAATGATTCGAATGTGAACACAAATTTTTTTTGTACATGCCAAGATATTTTGCATAAAGCAAAAATTTCATAGACATGTTAATATTCTACAAAACAATTAAAAATGTACCTTAATTGTGGATCGAGTTGAGAATTATATCATCACCATCACTTTTGGTGAAACACACTTACTTGCTTTCGAGTACCGTTGAAAAATCGGGACAAACCAAAAGAGGTACAGTTTAAATTAAATAACATATAATCTTAAAATAAAATAAAGCAAAATAAATAAAAAGGACACCCCAAAATGGTGTTTCAAAATAAAAATAGTACTTAGGCACTTTGCCTACAAAATGGAAATTTGGAATTACAAACACATCCTAAAAAGGATGGAAACCAACAAAATTCAACAAGTCTAAAAGAAACTAAAACAAAAACAAAAACTAAAAACTAAAAAGTACTAAAATAAAAACAAAGGAAATAAAAGAAAATCAGTCTGAAGCCTCCAAGATGGAATCTCCTGGAGTATCAGAACCAGAATCAGAGTCACCATCATCATCCTCTTCTTCCTCATCACCATCAGCATCTGCTACCTCCTCCTCTGCATTTGGCCCGACCCCCAGCGGCATAAGCACTCAGCTGGCTCGTGCAGTGAAATGATCCACCGGCTCTAATGCAACGCCAATTGCTCCATACTCTCGTGCATGAACATAAATGCTCGCTGATGAGCAAAATGCATCTGTCGGTTCCACTCTTCTCCTGGACCGGCTTGAGGAAGGGCAGCAACAATAGGTACAGCCCGGGCTGAAGGGTTAGCATCAGAGGCCCTACAATAGCAGTCAAAATAACCATCATCAATGACCCCGTCTATCGTTAGGTGCCCAACAGCAGGAAAAACAACCCTCGCCCTCTTCAGAAGTCCCATGATCAAACCAGGATAAGTAAGGGCACATTTTATACGCTCCCCCTGGAGGTATAGCTTAATGCAACCCTTTTCAGCTCATTTGCAATCAATCGACCAAAGTCAATCTGTGATTCATCAAGCATGTAGCAATGAGGCCGGCGGTTTCCATGGGTATTGAGGAGGTGTGGCTTCGCGGTCTCAAGTTGTACAAGGCCACACACATTAAAACACGGGCTTTTGTTTTGAGGCTGGACCAATTAAATTTCAGAGGTTGGCCAGCTCGGTTAAGTTCATATGAATGCCCGGCTAAACAGATTTTACTCCTCAACATTTCAAAATCCCAATTACCTCGAGTCAGGTGCTCATGGTAAATATCCAAGTCTTCTTCTGGGGCTGTCCAATTGATTCCCAAAATATTGTTAATTGCGGAGCGAGAGAATGACACCACCTTTTCCCGAACCAAAGAGGTGAACTGAAATTCACGCCCCTCTGTGGGAATGGCATTAGCATAGAACTCCCGCACCAACTCAACGTTAACTTTAGATTGGGGCTCACATAGAACACCCAACCCGTAGTTATCCAATATGGCATCACACACCGAATAATGCCCATGCTCATTTAGGCGGATGATTCTCTCGGACCAAATGTTCCGTTCCTCGAGCTCCTTGTACCTTGCCTCTTGAGCAGGCCCCAGAAATCGTGTGCCGTCAAAAGAACTAGGTCTTGAGGACCCAACTCCGGTGGACGAAACTCTTTGACGTTTAGGAGCCATCTAAAAATAACACAAAAATCAACAAAATGTGACACCGAGATGCCCGTTAGAAATAAATCATGCAAACAGCAGTGGAAATTAACCAACCAAAGCATCAAGATTAAACAGGAAATGCAAAACACAGCAGGAAATTTTTTTCAGGATGTTGCAGACCGCGCTAAGCCCGGTCACCGTGCTCTGCGATTTCCAGAAATTTTTTTCTGCAAAAACAGAAATATGCCCAGGAAACTATGCCTATCAAGGACGAAATTCCTAACCTAAACATCATGTACAATCACAACAACCTAATTCTAAAAGAAAAACCCTAAATTTCAAAACCTAAATCCTAAATCCTAACATTTAAAGCAGTAAAAATACGAAATTAAAAAGAGAAAACAATGGAGAAACATACCTTGATGCTTGGGTTAGTGAAAGACACAAGAAATTGCAAGAAATTTGTTGATTTGTGAGTGTGGGGTTTTGAAATTTTCTTGAGATGAAAAGAAGAACTTTGACAATGCTTTGTGTTCCATTTCAACTGGAGGGTGACAAGTCTTTCCGTACACAACTTGAAACGGGGTTAGTCCAATAGGAGCTTTATAGGCGGTTTGATACGCCCATAAAACTTCATCAAGTTTTAATGACCAATCCTTCCTTGAACTAGAGACAGTTTTTTCAAGAATTTTTTTAATTTCTCTATTCGACACCTCGGCCTGACCGTTTGCTTGTGGATGGTAGGGAGTTGTCACCTTATGCCTTACACCATATTGTTTCAAAATTTTCTCTAATAGTGTATTGCAAAAGTGAGAACCTCCATCACTTATCAACACCCGAGGCACACCAAACCGAGAAAATATGTTTTTCTTCAAAAAATTTATAACGGTTTAGCATCGGCCTTCGGTGAAGCAATGACCTCCACCCACTTAGACACATAATCAACGGCCACAAGAATGTATTCGTTAGAAAACGATGAAGGAAATGGACCAACAAAATCAATGCCCCAACAGTCAAACACTTCAACTTCCAACATATTATTCAAAGGCATCTCATCTCTCTTCCCTATCCCGCCATTCCTTTGGCATTTATCACAACTCTTTGCATGTGCATAAGCATCTTTAAACAACGAAGGCCAATAAAATTCCGATTGAAGGACTTTAGTGGCCGTTCGCAATCCGTTGTAATGTCCCCCACAAGGGGAGTTGTGACAATGCCAAAGAATGTCTTTCGCTTCCTCACTAGACACACATCTCCTTAACAAAGTTTTGAAAATATTTTTTTTTAAAACACAGACCGCGCTAAGCGCGAAATGTTCTGTTTGATGGGCCAAAAGGCGCGCTAAGCGCGCTCTGACTGCGCTTAGCCCGGTCTGCAGAATTTTGAAAAATTTTGAAAAACAGAAAATTTGACTAAGAGACATAACCAAAATGGCTGCAACATAAATACTTACAATATTGGGGTGCCTCCCAACAAGCGCTTTGTTTAACGTCGGTAGATCTCGACGGTCCAGGATGATCAAGGATCATCAAAAGATGCGGCAATGTTTCGGCTCACCTCTCCGCCAACATACCTCTTCAACCGTTGTCCATTCACTGTCCATGCACTCTTACCCTCGGGGTCTTGCAAAAAAACTGCTCCATAGTCTTTCACATCCTTGACTACAAAAGGACCGGACCACTTCGTCTTAAGTTTTCCCGAAAAAAGTCTCATCCGAGAATTGAACAAAAGGACGCTTTGGCCCGGTTGAAAGTCTTTGTGCTTGATCTTTTTGTCATGAAACACTTTCACCTTTGCCTTGTATTTTCTATTTGAATGGTATGCTCTGTCTCTCAAATCATCCAACTCCATAAGTTGCTCTTTCCTCTTGTCACCCGCCAAGGAAGAATCAAAGTTCAAGAACTTGAGAGCCCATAAAGCTTTGTGTGCCATTTCAACTGGAAGGTGACAAGTCTTTCCGTACAACACTTGAAACGGGGTTAGTCCAATAGGAGCTTTATAGGCGGTTCGATACGCCCATAAAGCTTCATCAAGTTTTAATGACCAATCCTTCCTTGAACTAGAGACAGTTTTTTCAAGAATTTTTTTAATTTCTCTATTCGACACCTCGGCCTGACCGTTTGCTTGTGGATGGTAGGGAGTTGTCACCTTATGCCTTACACCATATTGTTTCAAAATTTTCTCTAATAGTGTATTGCAAAAGTGAGAACCTCCATCACTTATCAACACCCGAGGCACACCAAACCGAGAAAATATGTTTTTCTTCAAAAAATTTATAACGGTTTTAGCATCGCCTTGATGCAATGACCTCCACCCACTTAGACACATAATCAACGGCCACAAGAATGTATTCGTTAGAAAACGATGAAGGAAATGGACCAACAAAATCAATGCCCCAACAGTCAAACACTTCAACTTCCAACATATTATTCAAAGGCATCTCATCTCTCTTCCCTATCCCGCCATTCCTTTGGCATTTATCACAACTCTTTGCATGTGCATAAGCATCTTTAAACAACGAAGGCCAATAAAATCCCGATTGAAGGACTTTAGTGGCCGTTCGCAATCCGTTGTAATGTCCCCCACAAGGGGAGTTGTGACAATGCCAAATAATGTCTTTCGCTTCCTCACTAGACACACATCTCCTTAACAAACTGTCACTACTCAACCTAAATAGATAAGGTTCATCCCAAACATAGTACTTGGCATCGGCCAAGAATTTTCTCTTTTCATTCCACGTTAGATCTTCCGGCATCAATCCTGCGGCTTTGTAATTGGCCATATCGGCAAACCACGGCCGCTCTTGGATTGCATACAACTTTTCATCCGGGAACTCCTCCCTAACCTCCTTCTCTTTGTCAGTAATTTCCACGTTAACCAGGCGGGATAAATGATCCGCCACCAAATTTTCAGAACCTTTTTTGTCTCGGACCTCCAAATCAAATTCTTGCAACAAAAGAATCCATCGGATCAATCGTTGTTTGGAGTCCGGTTTGGTGAGCAAATATTTAATCGCCGAATGGTCCGTGAAAATCACCACTTTTGAACCAATAAGATAAGGACGAAATTTTTCCAATGCATACACTATTGCAAGCAACTCTTTTTCGGTTGTTGCGTAGTTAATTTGAGCATCGTTCAAAAATTTGCTCGCATAATTTATAGCATGGAAAACTTTGTTCTTTCTTTGGCCAAGCACGGCTCCCACCGCATAATCACTCGCATCACACATCAATTCAAAATCAAGTTTCCAATTTTGTGCGGTGATTATGGGTGCATTGATCAAATTTTCTTTTAATTTTTCAAAAGCCATTAAACAATCTCTATCAAAAATGAAAGACTTATCTTTGTTGAGCAAGTTGCTCAAGGGCTTAGCTATCTTTGAGAAGTCTTTGATGAATCTTCGGTAGAAACCCGCATGTCCTAGAAAGCTCCGAATGCCTTTAACATTGGTTGGTGGGGGAAGCGTCTCGATCACATCGATCTTGGCTTTATCAACCTCGATCCCTCTTGAAGATATTTTGTGCCCAAGAACAATGCCCTCGGTCACCATGAAATTGCATTTCTCCCAATTCAAAACCAAGTTCGTATCCACACACCTCTTCAAGACGGTGTTCAAATTTTCTAAGCACAAATCAAATGATGCTCCAAAAACGGAGAAATCATCCATGAAAACTTCAATCGTCTTCTCGATCAAATCGGCAAAAATGGCTTGCATGCATCTTTGAAAGGTTGCCGGCGCATTACATAAGCCAAAAGGCATACGTCTATACGCGAATATTCCAAAAGGAAATGTGAAAGCCGTCTTCTCGTGATCTTCCGGATTCACCGAAATTTGATTGTACCCCGAGTAACCAGCCAAGAAATAATAATATTGTTGACCCGAGAGTCTTTCCAACATTTGATCCATGAACGAAAGAGGAAAATGATCCTTTCTAGTGGCTTTGTTAAGCCTTCTATAATCGATGCACATTCTCCATCCCGTTACTTTTCTTGTCGGCACTAATTCATCTTTATCATTCGAAATAACCGTCAAACCTCCTTTTTTTGGAACCACATGCACCGGACTTATCCAAGTGCTATCCGAGATCGGATAAATCATCCCGGCTTCTAACATCTTCACAACTTCTTTTCGAATCACTTCCTTCATCACCGGATTCAAACGCCTCTGAGGTTGGGCTACCGGCTTGAACTCTTCCTCCATCATGATGTTATGCATACAATAAGCCGGGCTTATTCCTTTCAAATCGGCTAAAACCCAACCAATTGCATTTTTGTTAGACTTCAAAACTTGAATTAAGCTTCCCTCCTCCTTCTCTGATAATGTATTACTAATGATTACGGGCTTCTTACCTCCATCCTCAAGAAACACATACTTCAAGTGAGAAGGTAGTGCTTTCAACTCAATTTTTGGCTCTTCGTCTTTGGGATCATTCTTCAAAATCTCCACTTCCTCCTCCCATGGGTGCATTTCTTTAGAAATCTCCATCCCTTCTAGACACTCTTCAAGCTCCCGCCTATCATCATCATCAATCACTTCTTCTATTGATTCCTCGATAGCATCTATTTTGAAACAATCTTTCTTATCATTCGAATGCTTCATTGCTTCAAAAAGATTGAAACAAATTTCTTCATCTTGAACCCGCACCTTCATTAAACCATCATCAATGTCAATCATCATTCTTTCCGTCTTCATGAATGGACGACCTAGAATTAGAGGTGCATCCACGTCTTCCTCCATCTCTATCACAATAAAGTCAACTGAGAAAAAGAATTTATCCACTTTGACCAACAAGTCTAAAGCTACACCATGTGGGCGAGGAATAGACTTGTCCGCCAATTGCAACGTCATTTTTGTAGACTTTAATTCGATATCCCCTAACCTCTTTACAATGGATAATGGAATCAAGTTGATGCTCGATCCCAAGTCAATCAATCCTTTTCCGACATAGACATCTCTAATGGTAACGGGCAAGATTACACGCCCCGGATCACTTTCTTTTTTTGGAATAGTGCATTGAATTATCGCACTACAACTTGCATCAACCATTATAGTCTCTTGATCCGTGTACCACTTCTTTTTTGTCAATATGTCCTTCATGAATTTGACATATTTAGGCATTTGCTCCAATGCTTCGGTGAATGGAATACTAATTTGCAATTGCTTAAAAATATCCATAAACCGAGCATAAAGCTTAGCATCATCCTTTTTAGATGGAACATGAGGATAAGGTAAGTTTCTTAATGGTAGAGTGACTTCCTTCTCCTTTCCCTTTCTCAATTTCTTCTTCTTTTCCTCCACTTTTTCCTTTTCAACTTCTTCATTATCAACATTTTCATTTTCGACTACAACATCATTTTCAACTAAAACATCCCCCACAACAACATTCTCATCATCTTTTTCAACTACAACCTCCTCCACAACTACTTCTTCATCCTTTTCCACTTGTTTTTTTCTCTTCACTTCTTTCTTTTTCTCCTCACAAACTCTACCACTCCTAGTTGTAATAGCTTTACAATGCTCATTTGGATTTGCTTGAGTAGTTGGAGAAAATGAGGTCGAGGCACTTTGATCGGAAATTTGCTTTGCTAATTGCCCCATTTGAGTTTCTAAATTCTTGATCGACGCCTCCATGCTCTTTTGGTTTGCCATAGAAGCATGCATGAATTGAGCAAGTGTATCTTGAATGTTTGAAGTTCTAGCTTGATTTTGAGGTTGGTTTTGAGGTTGAGCTTGATTTTGATTTTGACTTTGGTACGAATTTTGTCTAGCTTGATTGTTGTTGTCTTGTCTCCATCCACCTTGATAACCTTGATTACCTTGATTACCTCTTTGTTGGTAACCTTGGCCTTGATTTTTGTAAGGAGGTCTTTGTTGGTATCCTTGCCCTTGGTTGGCCATATAATTTGCTTCTTCATTTTCCGGAGGACAAAATCCGGTCTTGTGATCACCCTTGCATAAATCACAACAAGCAATTTGTTGAGTTTGCTTGCTAGATAATCCTTGCATCTCCATGATTTGTTGAGGAAGCTTTGCCATTTGCTTTGTCAATTCTTCAACTTGCTTTGCAAACAATTTCTTTTGCGCTACAAGTGCTTCATGACTAGAACCAATTTTAAGAGCTCCCGTTTTCATTTGCGATTCCCTTGATCATTTTGAACTTGGTGGTCATTTCTTCCCATCTTCTCAATGATTTGAGTTGCTTCATAAGGTGTCTTCGCCATTAAAGAACCTCCCGCCGTAGCATCCAACAACAATTTATGTTGAGGTTGGAGACCATTTCAGAAAATGTGGATTTGAGTGATTTCATCAAAACCATGGCTAGGGCATTTTCTAAGCATGGACTTATATCTCTCCCAAGCCCTATTCAAAGGCTCATTAACACCTTGAGAAAACACCGAAATTGCGGTTTTTGCCTCCATGAATCTTGATTGAGGAAAAAACCTTTCAAGGAATTTCTCCTCCAATGCATTCCAATTTGTCATAGTGTCTTGCGGTTGGTCAAGATACCAATCCTTTGCTTTCCCCACTAAAGAATGAGGGAAAAGCCTTTGAAAGTATTGCTCCTCTTGGTCCTCCGGAGCTCCGGCCGCACCCGCAATTTCGTAGAACTTAGTGAGGTGGGTGTATGGATCTTCATGGTCATGACCATGAAAAGGACTTGCATAAAGAAGTTGGAGCAAGCCCGTCTTCATCTCCGTGAACCTCGCATTGGCTTGGCGAGCGAATTTAGCGGTGTGACGAGGGCTATTTACACAAGGCCCCCTCGGTGGTGGTGGTGGTGGTGGTTGATCCGCCACAATGACTTCTCCTAACACGGGTGGTGTAGAAGAAGTAGATGATTCTCCTCTTTCTTGTCTTTGCCTAACTAGTCTTTTCCTTCGTTTAGCACTGCTATTAAGTCTTCTTGCCGTCCTTTCAATTTTTGGATCGAATAGGAGTTGATCGACCGGAACACTTCCTCGCATAAACTATAACCTGAAAAATTCTAGCCACACAAAAGAAACAAAGAGAGATTAGTAGAAAAATATCTTAAAACACACAACTATTGCGATACTTGCAATATCAAACGCCAATCCCCGGCAACGGCGCCATTTTGTTGTAGGTTTATTCCTTAAATAAGTATTTTTAATTATCGTATCCACAGGGATTGGTGTTGTATCGTAGTCTTTTAATAGTAAAGCGTATTTTAAGATTAAGTAACACAGGGGTTTGTTTTCTACACTACTAGTATTATGAGTTTCAAGTAAACAACTTTAAAATCCTTTTCAAAGAGAATTATGTTTGGATTCAAGAGAGTTTAGGTTTGTTTTCAAATGATGGAAGCATGTCAAGATTAGTTTTATTAACCTAATTTCTTATATATTCTATTAACCAAGTGATGAACTAGTTGATGATTACTATAAATACGTATCCTCTCAATCTCGTTGATTTCTCACCAAGATTGTGAGTTTTATCATGTAAATCTTTGAATGATTTCTCACCACAACTATTGACATGATAAATATGAAGCTCAATACTTGTAAACACTAACTCACAAATCTATTTATAGCCTTTGTTCATTAGTGGAAGAATATCCTAGGTCAACTTTGAAGCATTCTTTTTCAATCATTCAAAGCATAAAAAGATAGAAGAACAAAGATATTCAACATATATAAATCATCAACCATGTTCATACACAAAGAGATTAAAAGAAATACATACTAGTTAGATCAACTACCTCTAATCTTGACACAAAAAGAACTTAGCTACTCATTTTCATGGTTGCTTTGCTTACAAGATTGTTGGAGAAGATGAACATAGAAGAAGAATCAACAAGAACAATGTTTTTTTGTTTTTCTTTTCTATGCCCTAAATTTACAACAATGATGAATAATGAAGAAGAAGTAATGTCCCCTTTTTAGCACAGCAAAAGCCTGCTGGAAAAACAGAGAGTTGGTGAGCTAAAAAGGTGAAAGCATGAGTCTGTCCTTTTTCTGATTTTCGCAGACCGCTAAGCCGATTACGCTAAGCGCACTCATTTGCATTTGAGCGACAAGCATGCTTCTTCATCCAAAAATTCATTCAAAAAGAAACATCCCAAGAGCTCTTCAAGTTTCCTTGAATCCAAGCTTTGAGGGAATCAATATTAAAAACCTACAATTCAAATGTAAACAAGTTAAATAATATATTATAAACAAAAATTAAATAAAAACATAATTAAACCAAAATACTATACTAAATACTACTTATTAATTAAAAGACATTGTAAAGGACCACAAAATCATCTACAAAATATCCACAATTTGGTCCTTAACAATCATCATAACTTTTTTAGCAGAACCTTGTCTTCATAATCTTCAGAACTTGTAACACCAAAAGTAGAGCTTTAGAAGGCTTCCAAAGTTTAACCATAAAGTCACGATCATAGCCTCTTGTACTAACGTTCCTTAGACACGTTGCAGAAGATAGATTCATAACCTTGACTTTAACGAAACACGTAACCACATGTTTTCTTCTAGAGTGTGTGGTCAAACCTAATGACGTCACACACCTTGTTATCAGAGTCAGAATATTCTAGTAGCAGCTACACACTAGAACAAAACCAGTAGTGTATACAATGTTCTCTAAGATAACATGTAAAGTTATCATCAAAATCACAAGGCCAAATATATAAACACTTCTTGTTCTTACATTTAGATCCTTGTACAAGTTATCACCGAGACCTCTTTACAACCTTATAACATATACGCAAACAAAAAACCCTATTATGGGCTATGAATCTTTTCAACTCGAATATTTTCAACAATCATTGACAATATGATGATCCTCACAAAAAATATAAAAGTACAACACTTTTTATTTAAAAACATTTTTCACGAACACACAATGATGAAAACACAAGTACTTCAACTTTGTACTTCAACTTTGTTGAGAAATGAAGACTGTAATAGGTTACTGAATGTCAAATCTAATTTCAGAAGTATAGACTTTATTTTCTAAATATCACAATTAAGAGGATATCACATAATAGCTCATATATTGTTTCGGTTTTGAAATTTTTCTTTATGAAAGTTTTCAAGTTTCTAACCATTTTAAAAAAGAATTTTTCTTGTAAACAATCTTTAAATTGTGTAAATGATAATTTAAAAGTTCTAATTTATTTTTTAATGTTAAACCATCATCTATACACATAATAAACTGCCACAAATGATTGCCTATTTTTATAAAGGTTCCATGAAGCAAAATAGATTCCATGAAGCTTTGCAATGATGTATACAAACATGGTATTTTTTAAAAGTTTACTATTTTCAACTTGTAGTCGATTACTAGTAAGAATGTAATGATTATGGCTTTGTAATATTAAAAAAGAAAAGTCAAATTTTGAAAACTCGTAATCAATTATAATATAGTTTTATTTGATTACTACTGATTCAGAAGGAAAAATACAATTTTTTATAATTAATTGAATACAATGTACTTAAAGATATCTCAGTAAAATTATAATTAATTGAATTATAATTAAAATCTCTAAGGTGTGAGTGGACTAGACATATTTCAAGTTATTACATGAACCATTACAAATTCGTTGTTCCAACTTCTCTTTCCTTGTTTTTTATAATGAGCATTTGTATATTGAAAATTTTTCCTTATCTTTTTAAGCTTATTTCTCTTTCCAATTTCTATTAGATATTTAATTTTGAGTTGTTAAAGATGTGTATTTATTCTTGTATTAGATAATATTACACAAAAAAAAAAAAGAAGTGTTAGACACTTTAAATTTAATATATTATAAATACTTTTATTATTGTATCATTCTATTTCCACAATCTTATACTCACAACAACAATCAGTGCCGAAATCATTTTGAAACTTCTAACCATCTTTTCTTTTTCTTTTAATGTAGCTTTGCAAGAAAGTTTTGGGTTGGTTTTCTAGTTCCATATTCAATGTAAATTTGGTTCCATTAAACTCTACCAATTGAATTAAGCAGGTTTAAAGTTTAGATCTTTATTTTCTCCCTAATATCATTTGAAATATTTTAAGGAGTAGATTACTTATTCGGTTTAGGACAAAATCACTCCCATCCCACAAATTATTTGCCGATATCAAAAACGCAATCCTCTTGTACGTCACTTATTTATAAGGTTGCATGTCCTATTATGTGCAAGAATTTCATATTCTCAATCATTTTGATGTTAGGTGCCACTTCTTAACGCGCTTAAAATTATTTAAATTAATGTACAAAATTATCCTAAGTAAAGATAGGGCCCATATTATATTAAGTTAGGTGGGACCATTGTTGATCAAATGGTGTATGATTGCTTAAGGAAGCAACCAGCATCCTTTTAATGGTATTGAGTCTGCACCGAATACTATGTTCGATGGTACAGGCTATTCCATATTCTCCACCATACATTCTTGTCAACCTGACACCCATTAAATGCCAAGCATGTGGGGGATAAAACCAGTTATTAGATAATGATGATAACAATCTTAAGAATGGCATATTTCCAAAAGGTAGTATTATGTTGCAACCAAATCTTGCCCTAGGTATTATTTGGCCAGCTTTCCTAAATACTCTGTTTATTTTGCTTCTCTTTTGTGATAAATAACGAATATATGAAAATGGCATAATCTCCTAATTACTATGCTTCAAAAATTCGGTTAATAATTTTACCCTAGGGTTTTTAAATTGAATTTTATTATAATATTTTTTTAAATAACGGCGGATAGTGTTTTGGGTTGGTCAAAATAGTTCCACATTACAATTGAGATTAAAAGTAATTTATATATAACACTAATACATCTTAATTCAACTATACATACTTTTAAAAGAAAAGTCGTGAGATTTTATTGGATGTTATGCCTAAATCAAGTTTAGAATAAAAGTTTCTGGAACTGTTTTGGAAAACAGAATATTGGAAAAGTTGTTCTGGCGATGCTGCAGAAATTCTGGTTTTCAAAGAGGAAATTGATTTTTGTCCCGAAACTTTGTTTTTCTGCACTGCTGTGTGTAGTAGTTTTTATGTTTTGTGTTATTTGTTGACACAATATAAAAGTTCCCTCTTGTAATATGTTAGAATAATGTCATTGTGAATAATACAAACAAATTTTCTCCTCAATTACTCACTCTCTCCCCCCCCCCCTCTCTCTCTCTCTCAATTTTCAATTTCTCTTTAAACTTTATCTTCTCCAATTAACCTTTCACCATTAAGCCTTTGTGTATGTTCCAATATCTGGTATCAGAGCCTTGGTTATGATCCTTTAATCTGCTGCAAACATGTCAACCACCGATCGAATCCCTACCAAGCTCCCTATTCTTGAATCCAAGAACTATGACAAATGGTGCAAATAAATGAAAGTTTTGTTTGGGTATCAAGAAGTCCTTGAAGTGGTGAATGATGGAGTTCCACCACTTGTTGTAGAAGCTACAGCAGCACAACAAGCTACCTTCAAGGAAGAGAAGAAGAAAGACTACAAAGCTCTCTTCTTGATACATTCTCGCGTCGGCAATGACAACTTTGAGAAAGTTGGTGATTGTACATCGGCAAAACAAGCTTGGGAGATCTTGAAGAAAGCCTATGACGGCGCCGACATCGAAGGTGGTGAGGATGCACACTCACAAAAGGAAATTTGAGTTGCTGCAAATGGAAGAAAAGAAATCGATCAATGACTACTTTACATGTATAACACGTTTAGTGAATCAAATGAAGGTTTGCGGTGAAACCGTTTCGGTGCAAAATATTGTGGCTAAAATCTTGCGTTTTTTAACATCAAGATTTGACAACATAGTTGTGGTAATAGAAGAGTCAAAGGATCTTCTCACTATGAGCAAGGAGGAGCTTCAAAGCTCATTGGAAGCACATGAACAAAGAATGGATGAAAGGGAAAATGACAAGGCCAAAGGGGAAACTACGTTGCAAGAACGGTTCAATGAGAAGAACAAGAGATCAAAAGGAAAATAGTCTTCAAAGAGCAAGGCAAATTTCCAGAATTTTGGTGGAAAAGATCCACAAAATTCAAATGGTTCCATGGCTCAAAGAGGAGAGAACAACTCCAAGAGTGGTGGTCAAGGCAACAACAACAAGATGTATGATAAAAGCAATGTGAAGTGCTTTAATTATCATAAATTTGGCGATTTTACAAAGGAGTGCAACGCGAAATCGAAGGAAAATCAAGGGGACGTGGCCAAAGTTGCAAGGCAAGAGGTAGAAGATGATGATACGCTTCTTGTCATGATCAGGAGGAGAACAATGGAACTAGAGAGCTGATGGATAGCAACAGTAGAGTATGACGAGGGCTGGGCAACAATGCTGTTAGTGCAAAATTTTCTGCACAAACGCGTACGGAGCGAAACACAATGGTAACCGTTTGAGATGAAGTCCAAGGAAGTGATGAGTGGTACTTGGATTCTAGATGTTGAACTTATATGACGGGTAGAAAAGATTGGTTTGTGAAGATCAATCAAGCTACAAAGAATAGAGTAAAATTTGCTGATGACACCACTTTGGCGGCCGACAGTGTGGGTGATGTTTTAATCATAAAGAGGGATGAGAGTTATTCCTTGATCAAAGATGTGTTATAAATTCTTGGAATTAAGTGTAATCTCTTGAGCATTTGCCAATTACTTGAGAAGAATTATACAATTCGCATGGAAAATAAGATTTTGCATATTTTTTTACAGAAATAAAGTCTTAATCGTTAGAGCATTCATGGCTGTAAATCGTACTTTCAAGATAAAATTGAAGGTAATGGAGCACAAGTGTCTTGCTACAGCGGCAAGTCGTGATGAGCGGTTGTGGCACTACCGTCTTGGACACCTCAATTTTAGAGACCTTGACGCGTTGCAAAGACATGGTATGGGGATCGGACTGCCCAAGATAAATCTTCCAACTGAGATGTGCGAAAAGTGTGTGCAAGGGAATCAACATAAGAATAGTTTCAACAAGGATGCGGGTCATAGGACCATGCAACATCTTGAGGTGGTGTATTCCGAAGTGTGTGGTCCAATGCAAGTCAACTCATATGATGGAAATAGGTACTTTGTCACTTTTATTGATGATTTTAGTAGGAAGCTATGAATTTATCTTATAAAGAGGAAGGATGAGGTGTTTGATGTGTTCAAGCGTTTTAAGTCCATGGCTGAACGACAAAGTGGTCACAAGGTGAAAATTCTCAAAACATATGGTGGGGTGAATATACCTCAAGTGAGTTTGGAAATTATTATGATGATGAAGGTATAGTGCGTGAAGTCGTTCCAACTTATATGCCTCAGCAAAATGGTATCGCCGAAAGAATAAATCCCTCGATTATGAATATGTTTCGTAGCATGTTAAAAGGGAAGAACTTGCCAAAGGAACTATGGGGTGAAGCGGTTTCTACAACATCCTGCTTGTTGAATAAGTGCCATACTAAGAAGCTGGAAAAAGTGACACAGGAAGAGGTATGGTTTTGTCATAAACCGAGCTTGATTTATTTGAGGGTTTTTGATTCGATAGCATTTCGACATATTCCGGGTCAACTTCAAAAAAAGTTGGATGACAAAGGAGAGGTAATGTTACTTGTTGGTTATCATCCTACTAGAGGCTACAAACTGTTTGATATGAGTAGCAAGAAGATCATGATTAGTCGAGACGTGGTAGTGGACGAGTTGAGGCTGTTTGACAGCAAAAAATGCAGACGACAACAGTAATAACTAGTTTCTCAATAGATAGAAACCAGTTTCCCTCATGATTTTTGCATACTTAAGGCACTGGGATGGAATTTCTTGAAGTAGAAACTGGTTCTGCCGGTCCTGGAAACCAGTTTCCACTAGAAAATGTAGAAACTCAGTAGGTTGCAGAACCAGTCCCAAATCCGATCTAAGTTGAGAATGGTGAATCTAGTAGACGATCGATAAGACTAATAGGTCTACCTCAGAGGCTCCAATATTTTGAAGTATTCCATGATAATGAGATCAACAATGATGGTGATCTTATACACTTTGCACTTATGACTGAATTTGAGTCAGTGAGCACGAAGGAGGCATTAATCAACTCAAAGTGGGTGTGTGCGATAGAAGAGCTGGAATCCATTGAGAAAAATAGTACTTTGGAGCTGGTTGATTTACCTGAACGAAAGAAGGAAAACAGAGTAAAATGGGTCTATAAGGTGAAGGCAAATCCTAAAGGCGAAAATTTTAACCATAAGGCTCGACTAGTGGTGAAAGGATTTTTGCAAAGAGAAGGTATAGACTATGATGAGTTATTTGCTCTGGTGCCTAGATTAGATACGATACGGTTGGTTGTTGTTATCTCCAATAGAAAAAATTGGCGGATGTATCAAATAGATGTAAAATCCGCATTTTTGAATGGTCCACTTCAGGAGGAAGTCTATGTAGAACAGCCCCCTGGTTTTATGGTGAAAAATAAAGAGGGAAGAGTCTACAACTTAAGGAAGGAAATTTATGGTTTGAACAAGCACCTAGAGCTTGGAACAAACATATAGATACTTTTCTAATTGAGGTTGGCTTCAAGAAGTGTGTATCCGAACATGTTGTTTATGTGAAAACGGATTCAAGCAAAGGTGTCATTTTACCTTGCTTATATGTGGAAAATCTATTGATTACGGGAAGAAATGAAGAGTTTATTTCCAAGTTCAAAGGTGAGCTTATGGAATAATTTGAGATGAGCGACCTTGGCATCATGACATACTTCCTTGGCATAGAATTCCACAAGTCAAAATTAGGACTGCTCATGCATCAAAGAAAGTATGCTCTTGAGATATTGAAGACGTGTGATATGGAGAATTGTAATGCTGTCAATACACCAATGGAAGCAAGGTTGCAGTTGTCCAAGAATTAAAATGAGTCTGATGTGGATCAACTCAATATAGAAGGTTGTTTGGATCGTTATGTTACTTGTGCAATACGCTGCCAAATTTGGCATTTAGTGTCGGTATTGCTAGTAGATTCATGGAGAGACCAAAAGTTTCTCATTTGGCTGCAGTTAAGAGGACCCTTCTCTACATCTAAGGTACTCTTGCTTGTAGAATTCTCTTTCCTGCAACTGATACGGGCAATATTTGTGAGTTACTCGGTTACACGAATTATAATTAGTGCGGAGATAAAGATGATCGAAAGTCCACAACTGGTTATGTCTTTATGTTTAGAGGAGCTCTAATCTCTTGGTGCTTTAAGAAGGGACCCATGGTGGCACTCTCTTCTTGTGAGGCCGAGTATATCGCTGCATCGATGTGTGCGTGTCAGGCTGTGTGGCTAATGAATCTGCTTAAAGAGCTGAACATCAATGATGTAAAAGTTGTTACACTCTTTGTTGACAGCATCCCGACCATTAACCTTGCTAGGAATCATATAGCACATGGGAGGAGAAATCATATAGAAATGAGGTTTCATTACTTGAGGGAACTGGTATATGCGTAACAGCTGAAGCTAGCTTATTGCCGAAGTGAAGAACAACTTGCAGATTTGTTAACGAAGGTGATAACAAATGAAGTGTTCAAGAGGCTTGTGAGGAGTTTGAGCATGAGGAATGTTGAGAACTTGACTTAAGGTGGTGTATTGGATGTCATGTATAAGTCAAGTGCAGTATAGAAACCTATGTAAGCCGTTTTTAAAATAACTTATTGGAAAAGCTGTTATGCTGCTGCTACTGTAGAAATTATGGTTTTCAAAGAGGAAATCAGTTTCCCCATTTATGGAAACCGATTTTTGTCCCGAAACTTTGTTTTTCTGCACTGCTGTGTGTAGCAGTTTTTATGTTTTGTGTTATTTGTTGACACAATATAAAAGCTCCCTCTTGTAATATGTTAGAATAATGCCATTGTGAATAATACAAACAATTTTCTCCCCAATTACTCTCCCTCTCTCAATTTCTATTTTCTCTCTAAACTTCATCTTCTCCAATTAACCTTTCACCATTAAGCCTTTGTGTATGTTCCAACAGTTTTTCACACCTAAAATAGACAATACCTCGTAGCAACACTGATGTGTCTTTGGTGTAGATCAGAATATTGATTCCATTTGTAGGAACTCGAAGCTCGAACTGTGCCACTTAGCCTCACTTGGGGGCAACTGTTATGGATTATCATAATAGTTCCGCATTACTTGAGAGTCAAAACTTAAGGTACTTTATATACAACACTCACAACTACAAATAATATATATTGTGATGGAGTTTTTACTGCGGTTGTCAAACAGGCCGCTATGACACCTTTAAAATCATGCATTTTAATTTTTTACTTTATTTTTAAATTAAAAACAATTTATATTATACCACTAGGGAAAAGCTTATTTTGGTTAGTGGTTCAAATTCCAACGCAAGAAAATTTGTTATTTAATTAATATTATAGTGGTTCATTTTTTTATTTTATTTTAAAATTAAAAGTAAGTTTCTTTTCTCCATAGTTGGATTGTTCAATCATGGTGAAATCTTATGTTGATCTATGTGCTTGCAAGTATGAAGTTGTTGATCTTGTTGCTGACAATCTTTTTAATATTTTAATGAATATCGAAATCGACAGTGATTTTTTAAACTCCTAGATGATGATGATTACCTTGAATATATCTTAAACCTTATCAAGTAGGAGACTCAAGATTCTATTGAAATACTTATATGATCGATCTTTCTGACAAAGGATCTTGAAAATCTCAGAGTTGTGAAAGAGATAAAGTGTGAAAGATCAATTGGTCGGGTATGTCTAAGTGACAAGAGTTTTGTTAAAATAAGAGAGTAACTCATAAGATACTAAGGAAACTCTCTCTCTCTCTCTCTCTCTCTCTCTCTCTCTCACGCACATACTTAAAAAGATCACTTTGTCATGTTAGTATGTGATTTTTGAGAGTTTGAATGATAATAATGGAAATTAGTTTAAGGGATGAGGGGTAGGAGATGAAGGTTACAAGCGATAATGTGAAAACTGGAATTTTTGGAAATTTGGGTTGTGTCAATCGATAACATGCTATGTTAATCGATTTCACGTGTGTAAAAAAATGGAAAACATTAACTACAACAATCGATTATTGTTTGGTATCAATTGATTAATTTCTTTTTTGAGCGAACAATGAGTAAAAGAGAGGGATGTCAATCAATTGACACCCTATGTAAATTGATTGATGCTATACACCCTATGTAAATTGATTGATGCTATATAATTTTTGAAAAATCTTGGACCTAAATTATGTGTTATTTCCCAACAATTTATGTCGTAACTTTAGTTTTGTAGGTCCAAATGACGTTTCCTTTGAAGAGTTAGAAAGAAAACACGAAACATTATAGCTTAGTGATAGTTTGTGAGTTTAATTATGTATGTATGATGAATGGAGATGGAATCGTATAAATACATGTGATGTATTGTCATGATTTTATAAAGGTGAAATAATCATCAATCAACAATGTTGTTCTATAATGTTGGGTGCTAATCCTAATGATTACGCTATTGTGTGGTTATGTTTGATGTTGTAATTTAATCTAAATATAATTGTTAAATTTTTTATCGATTGTATGAATGCATATGTTGAAGCTTGTGGATAATTTTGTGAATATGCATAATTGTTGTTGTTGTGGTGGTAGTTTTGAAGAGGGAACTACGTTGTTCTATGATGTTTATTTTTCAAAGGGTAACATAAATATCTTGGGTGTTGTTGTTGCATAAATTATATGCAATACATCATTTGTGCCGTTGTTGTAGAAGAGGCGAGTTACGAATCTAGAAGGGTGGATGAGTAACTTTTCCCAAACCTAGAAGGGTGGGTTCGAGGTCTAGAAGGGTGGCATGTTTCGTATGAAGAACCTTTTGATGAGATGATACCACATGCATATAAGTCAATTTGATGTCGTGAGTATCATTGCATACATATAATGATTAATTTGTATTTGTGATGTATATGATGTTGAGCTAGGTGTGATAATAGATTGGTGTATTAATGAATACTATGTGTGATTGCATAATGTTTAAATTTGTCCTGATTGTTTATGAATCATTTATTATTTGAATGTATTATCACCCCCTTTGCTTTGATGTTGTCTACATTGGACATCATGTAGATAATCAAGATTATAATTGTTGTATGAGTATAAGATAGCTATTGAAGCTTATTTCCTTTTGTCGTTATAGTATTAGTGGTTATGCTTTAATTATGTAACATCGGGGCTGAGAATGTTTATCTTATTTTATTTGAGATTATGTTAAAGACATTGAGAAGACTACTGATTATGTTTTGAAGTTGAGAATAAATGTGTCTTGAAATTTTCTTTTACAAAATATTTCACTACTATATGATTAAATGTTGAATTGTTTTAAAGTATGTAGCACTTTAATTATCGTATAATTCTTTTGATAAATATCGGGGTTAGGGTGTTACACTTATGGCTTCTAGTTGAGGTACATGAATATAAGTTTCATTAAAATCTATGCATTGTGTAACACCCCAAAATTTGAATTTTTTATTTAATCTAATTATTTGTATTTTATTTAATTATTTAGTATGCAGTGTGCGTTTTAATTACATAGATGACGATTTTATATATGTATGAGGTATGCAGTGGGTGTAGTAGAAATAATTATATTTGTTGTGAATCCTGTTGTGAATTACAACAAGATTTAATATAAATTTGTTCCGCAAAAAATAGTTACAACAAAAATAAATGGTCTACAACAATAATAACATGTACACAGATAATATAACAAAATAAGGCGAGAATAAGACGAAAATTTGTTTATCCAATTCTATCAAATGATCTACTCTGGGGGAAAGAGTGACTCTCCAATTCACTATACTCAGAAATATTTTACAAGAGATTATAGATGAGTTATAAAAAATAGCATTCGACTTCATTCCCAAGAATAACCCTGAAGGCACCTAAGAAAGACTCTATTTTCTACCACAAGTGTTTCCCAACCTCTCCAACATTCGATATATGAATGAATCAAACTAAAGTATAAACAAATATTTGTCAATTCCCAATTACCTTAATAACTCCAAAGGTATATCAAAACCCTTGCCTTTCTAAGATTTTCCTTGAGAATAGCCAAAACCCCGTTTTACCATTAAACCCTTGCTCTCCCTTGTTGCCGTAAGAAATAAGATTGTCACATATGCAAACATATAAGAGATACATATTTATAATAGAAAATACCCAACAAAAACTCCCAAAATCACAACCAAACCACACATGGATCCATGAACCGAACTGAAAGAGTCTACTACACACAAAACGATAAATTACCGAAAAATTCCAAAAAACAAAAAATGACCGACTACCGCTCAACTCCTCCACCAGACGTATGGATGGTATTGTTCATCATCGTCGCCCGGCCCGGCGCAACCGACCACCCAACGAATATTTGGCCCCTCTGGGTTGACTTTTCCTGATTGTCAATTTTTCTACTTTTTCATCAACTTTTGAAACTTATGATTTTCGCGGTATATGCAATATATAAAATATGTTTTCATTTAATTCATCAACAATGTTTTTAAGGCACGTTTACAATAATCTCCCATTGAATTTAAACCGTGTTGATGTCAATTTAGCCATCAACAACATTACTGTTGTCTAGCATGTTGAAACTCTAATCAATAACCTTAATCAAATTCAAGCAATCCTTGAATTTTGATCCCATCACTTGCATCCACTTGTTTCCAATTATATTTTTTGCATAGGTAATTTAACAAGCCCACAACTAAGATTTTTCAACAAACCCTGACTCTACCTGTTTTCAAATCCCTCCATGAAGGTTATTCTTTTTGCATTTTGCAGTCGTTTAGCCATATTCAAAACATAATAGCCAAGGCTAGCATAATCGTCCCATTGAGATGCTACAATAACTTTCCTTACCTTATCATGAGTCAAATGATAACCAAAGATATCTATAATTGTTCCCTCATTATTGCTAGCATTTATAGTTGGAAACTCCACCTCAAACTGAGTTTTCTCTATTATAGTTTTTACTAGGCTTCTCCCTTGGTTTTTAACTATTCTCCCTCTGAAGAAATTATCTACCAACCAAGTAAGTGTTTTTAACCTCAGATTTGATAGCAGTTGTTCTAGACACATGACTGCTACAAGTTATGTCACCTTTGGAGATGGTTCAAAAAGTGAAATCAAAGGCGTTGGGAAGGTGGATTATGGAGAACAACCTGATATTGAGAATGTTCTGTTTGTTAAAGGACTAGCTGCAAACTTGATAAGTATTAGTCAACTATGTGATCAAGGTCTCAAAGTTAACTTTACTCAATATGAATGTATGATTACCAATGATAAGAAGGAAGTTTTTATGAAGGGAGCCAGATCAAAAGACAACTTCTACTTATAGAATTCACCATAAACAGAATGTCTCTCGACATGTTTAATGTCAAAAGATGATGAAGTCAATATATGGCATCAAAAGCTTGGTCATCTACATATGGAATGAAGAAGATCTTTTCAAAATAAGCAATTAGAGATATTCCCAAGATAAAGATTGATGAAGGGAGAATTTATGGTCAGTGTGAAATTGGATTCGGTATCTCGACATCTTTTAGGACATCCGGAATCTGATAGCCAGAATTTCAGGAAACATTATTTCCTATAATTGTCTTGAGTTTTAGTTAAGAAGAGTTTCCTCCGAAAGTTAGGAAGAAAAATTATGCGTTGCATATATCTATCAAATGTCAAGAGGAATTCTTGTCTAATATCTTAGTTGATACATGTTCTTCTCTCAATGTTATGCCGAAAGCAACTTTGTCTAAGCTAGCTTATCAAGGCAATCATATGAGATCTATTGGGGTTGTAGTCAAAGTTTTTGATTGTTACAAGAGGCCATTTGTAACACCCTTCCAAACCATGTGAAATTAACGAATACTTTTAATCGTAACATACAACACACAAGGGTGTCACGCTTCATAATAACATCATAATTAATCCTTCCCCGTAACACAAGAATCATACATCCATTTAAAATATGCAGATTTATGATGTGTGCACGACATCGAAACCTTTTTAAGAACAACGTAACAAAATTCTCATCAATTAATAAAACATAATTCAATAATTTGTAATATCATAGAACATCTCAACATCACGAGTAGTACTTGACCATAAAACAAAATACATAATGATTCGTAAACAAGTGATCAACCCCAAACTAGTGTTACATGAATTAAAGCATAATTTCCACTACATAATGATAAACTAAGACAAGCTCCAATGCTAGCTTTCACTTAATTCCTTGGAGTATAATCCTGAATATTTGCACGTTACCCACATGGATGCAACATTCAAATAGAAGGGGTGAGTAATCATAATCAGTTATAAACAACATAAGAAAAGATTGATTATGTAAAATATCTACAATCATTCAACATTTTCAACAAATCATGCACTTATACCCAAACATCACAAACCATTCATGTACAAAATTTCATCACATGGAACAATTATATTCACGAAATATCCACAAGTATCATAACTTCACATAGTTGCCACAGAATTATACAATGTCGTATAGAATGCTAATGCAACATTGTTAACTCCATACATATGGTACCAATTATGAATATATAGGTTAATTTTCTCCATGTTTCATCACCACATCATATAGGATCCAACACCATAGGATATGGTTCACTCTTGAATCAGAGCACAATAAAGATATACCATCACCATAGGTAACACTTCACCAATTCCTAACATGGAATTAACTACTCGCACTCGAACCATCATCATAAGAAATGAGGTCACAACATAATTAGAACTAAATTTATGATAAGATAGATGCATGATTTACAACATACAATAAAAGCATCATCAACATCAGCACCATAACAACAACATCAAACTTCATCATTATAGCAAGGCATAATAACATAACATTATCACAATAATGCGATAATCCATTAGCAGAACATATAAACAACCAACTTCACAAAAATAGAATATATAGGAATAATATTCACACAACTTAATTATATCTATCATGTTATAGATCTGTGTGTTAGCTTCATAACGCTTCAAACGATGCTCGATTTAGACTTACAGATGAAAAGTTACAACCCTTCTGCCATCACTCGCTACATACTCACTACTGCTCGCTCAACGAAATTTCGCTACTACTCACTAAATTTCGCTTAGAGAACTCATCATAGAAAGCAAATAAAAAAAATCGCTATTGTTCTCTCAACAAACTCTCCCAGGACATCACACTAGAAAAATGAGATTTTCATAGTTCGAGGCCTTCTAGACCTCCAAACTTTATTTTGTAAAAAGTCCTTGTCTTAGAATTCAAAATACTAAAATTATGTCATAATTATAAATTTCATGTTTGTGACTCAAACCCTTGTAAAACAATAATGGAGGGAACTTATCAATATTCAAATGTAGAATTGTCACGTATATAGGACACTAAATTTGTCATATAATCATCATATAGAAACAACATCATCATCAATTATTTCATGACATTCACAATCAATCTAAAAAGAACTAGAACCATATTCTATCATTCCCTCATATCAATCATTATTCAGAACTATAACACGGTGGGAGAACTGACTTGTTTGTTTTGCATTTTATCGCAAATGTTGCGGATAGAAAGAGTCGCCACCGACTTTTCTTTTATCCAATAAAGGGAAGATGAAAATAACAGGAAAAGACCTTCGTTAGATTCTGAGTACGGGAGGCAGTTATGAAAAGGGAAGGTATTAGCACCCTTTCCATCCGTAGTTATCTACGCGCTCTTAGTTGCTTAGCTCACTTTGAAAAATTTGATTTTTGTGTTTGTGTAGTTTGAAAAATATTTTGAAAAGACATTTTGCTTTGACTTCGTAATGATTCTCGTTGAAATGTATACGAAATATTCAGAAATGTTTGTTTGAAATATGTTTAACTTTGTAATGATTCACGTTGGAATGTATACAAAGTGTCTTTGAAAGATAGTTTTTGAAAAATGTAAGGTGTGAAAAGCATTTTGATTGGAGCAAGCAACAGAGTCTTATTACCTACTCGGAATGGTCGTTTCTTGTTATTTTCCTTCTCCTTTAGGATAAGGCTATCCATACCATTAGTTGGTAGGTAACTTTTTCTGTTGGATGTGAAGGGACAATCGAAGGTTCATCGTTTGGTCATAGAAGGCAACATGTAGGGATACCTTAACAATTTCGTAGGGACGATCATCACTTTTTCGTAGGCAACAATCGAGGGACGAGATCATATATTCGCAGGCAACATCGAGGGTCATCGAGGGACTATGATATTTGTATCGAAGGGACTATGATGATTATTCGAAGGTGTCTTTGCTAATGGTATCCCTACGTCCGAGGGACATGACCATTGTATATTCGTAAAGGCAACAAGAGAGGATACCCTAAGAGGGTGCATCTTTGAAGAGAGTGTGTTGTATTCAGATATTTATCTTGAGATTAGGGTTATCTATGTTATTTTTAGTCTTAGCAGGCAAACCCTAATTAGCTAGCAGTTAAATATATGTACAAGAAAGTAAAGGTGCAGAAAGTAAAAATGTGGAAATGTAAATCCTACACTATTACATGGCTTTGGGGCAGATGCATAAAAGGAGGTGCAGAAAATAAAGGCAGAAATGTAAATCCTACGTTATTACAGAATAAAACTTTGCTACCTATACATCTTTTCTAGAATTGTAAATGCAGAATAGAAAATAAATAATTAGGATAACAAGAAAAATGTTAGTGAAAATGTATTGGAAATTAGTAAAAGATGCTTTGAGGTTAGTAACCCTAATTATATGAAAGGAAATACTTTTTTGAGAATTTTCTGGATTAATTTTAATGTGGAAAAAGTAATTAAAGGTTAATTTATGATTAATTAACAATTAATTAAAATAAAAATAAAAATAATATTTTAAAATGTCAAAAATTAAATAAGTATTTTTCTGACCTAAATGCAAAAAAGAAATATTTTTTGTGATTTTCGTAGTATTTTAGAAAAATGTTTGAAAGAAAATTAAATTAAAAAAGTAAAATATGAAAAAAGAGAAAAAAGGTTAGTTTTGAAAGAGGTAAAAAATATATGTATGAGCCAAGGATCGAACCCTGGTCCTCTCCATCATGCGCGCGCGCCCTTGTGTTTGCGTTAAAAAGCGTCGCGCTAGCGAATCGAATATGAATTCAGATCCTCTGGCTCAAAACGATTTACTCTTTTGATTTGTTTATAAAGATGCCGCGAGCATCAAGCTTTATTATTTTCAACACAAGAAAAGATGATTTAATGATTATGAAAAGGGAAAGCATTAATACCCTCAATTGATTTTGATATGCGACTAAGCGCAAACTACGCTGAGTAAGGGGTTTGTTATATAAAGGGAATAGATGGAGCACCCTAAATATATATAGTTATCTATAGCTTTATATATGAATACGTTTGATATGTTTGTGTGTTTTAATTGCTATTTCTATGATTGGGAAAGTTTCTCCTTTGGGATTTTAAGAAACGTTAGATTATGTGGGATCCTAGTGTTTGTTATTATTGTGCTCGCAAAGATTTGTGGATCTTCTGCATACATATCCCCTAGTGGGAATCAGAGCATTTGTAGCTCGGATCTACAGGGATCTATGGTTTGTTTGGTCTGAGGGAGAAAGAAATTTGCTCGCCAAGGATGAGACCTTGTGCCTACGCATTCTCAAAAGGATGTTGAGAAAGTCAGAGCAATCGTAGTTCCCACTTATGCTAGTGGAAAGCAACGGGATGTTAGTAAGAGACAGACGAATGTCGTCTTAATGAAAAATGTATCTAATCTATTTCATCACATACATTTTGAAACGTTTGATTGATTAAAATCTTTCATCGTAAGTTATAGGTGTTTTGCTTGAATGTACAAGCGTTACCACTTACATGTTTAAGAAAGATGTTTGAAAAAGATTGAATCTTTTAACTGTAAGCATTGGGTGTTTTGCTTGAGTGTACAAGCGTTACCACTTACAATTAAGAGATGTTTTTTTGTTCGAAAAGAGTTTTGGAAAGTTTTTTTGACTGTATGTGATGTGATAGATGAGATACTTCTTCCATAGAGATGATAGACGTCTAAATCTCGAGGAGAAATTAATTGGATCGGGGTACTTTTAAGAAGCCCGTGGGTCCTTGTATTGTAAGCCAAGAGGAGGCATTCCGGGTCATCGAGGTCCTTGTATGAAGCTCAAGAGGAAGCTATAGGGTATGGGTGGCTTTGTCTTAAAAGGATTTCAGAAACCATCCTTTTGGAATTAAGAGCAATTTCACCGGAAATTATACTCTGGGTTCTATCTAAGCTGGTGATTCTTTGTATTGGAAGCCCAATAGGAGGCTGTTAAGAGATTTCCTATCTCTTTCTTTGTATGATGCCCAAGAGAAGGCTAAACTCAATGAGGAGTTCTTTTGAACAAAGCCCAAGAGGAGGCTGACTCAACAGGGGAGTGTTGTCTTATATGAAGCCTAAGCGGAGGCTAAACTCAGATGGATGAGTTTTCTTATATGAAGCCTAAGAGGAGGCTGAACTCAGTTGAAATGAGTTTTCTTATATGAAGCCTAAGAGGAGGCTGAACTCTGTGGGGAGAATTATCTTGTATAAAGCCCAAGCGGAGGCTATAACTGTGGGGAACCTATTGGTTAGACTAGTTGTTATGTTATAACTAGACAGTTGTATAAACAAGTGTGTGTGTGATATGTATTCACAGGAGTTTATGAAGGAAATATAAACAATGCATCATGTTTATTTACAAGAGTTTATGAAGGAAATATAAACAAGTGTCTGTGAAACGGACGTTTAACACGAGCGCAACCTGATTATTTACAAGTTTGAATGTGTACAAGGAAGTAAATATGTAGACGAACGAGTATTTATGTACAGAGATGTGTGGATGTACATAGGAGGGTGGGGACTTACACCATGATGGTGGCCCATTGGTTTAAAAGCAGTTTCACCGAGAATAATGCTCCTTTCAATACCAATGGTACTCAGAGTATATACAGACAAAACGGAAACGGATGATCGAAGTTTATCTGTGTTTGAATATTTACAAAAAAAGTATCTGTGTTATGTACAGATAAAAATTTGTATGTATATGAAAAGATTTTGATATGTACAAAGAAAATATGTATGTACATAAAGAATGTTGGTTTGGGACTTACACCGTAAGAGAGGCCCATTGGTTTAAAAGCAGTTTCACAGGGAATAATGCTCCTCTTAATACCAATGGTAGGCAGTGTAAAATGAAAACAAACGAAAGAAGTTTGTCCGTATTATGTACAGGTAAAAAGATGTGTACATAAAAGAAATGGATATGTACAAAGAAATATATGTACATAAAAAGAATGTTTTTGTTTGGGACTTACACCTTGAGGATCGATTAAGAAATTCGAGAGAAAACGAATTGGTTTTATTGTTTAAATCGGATCGATCATGGTAAAAAGATGTAAGTTTGATGAAAAAAGTTTTGAAGAAATGGTTTTGAAAGTGTTTTTGAAAAGTGAGGTTTACTTATAAGAAGTTTTGAAAAGAATCGGGACTCGAAAGTTTGAAAAATTCACCTTTTAAAGTGGTTTTGAAAAATGCTTAAAGTGGCGTTTTCGGCTCGATTAAAATATAATCAGATGGAAGTTTTTTCTGAACATTTTTACACTATCATAAAATAGATACATTTATTGACAAGTGTACAAAAAATCACCTCAAAATGAGGAGTTTTGATTGGTTAAAAAAAATGTTAAAGTTTGTGAAAAATATGAAGAAAATCACATAGTTTGAAAAAAAATTGGTCCATGGGAGGCTTGAACCCAGGACCTGATGGGCAGATACGTGGCACAAACACTTACGAGCGAGCTGGCAACCGCTGGGGCGGTAATACATCCGTGTATTGAATCCAAACCACGTGTTAATATTATATTGGAAATTTTGAATTCAAAAAAACGCGCGCAGACCTTCATCATCTTCACCAATCTTCAACCAGCCATGGATTTCGTGTTTCTTGATGAAATTCAAAGGTGTAAACATGAAAGTTGATCGTTTTTTAACAAGGAACATGATGATGCTCATTAATTTCATTTATTTTTGGTTTAACATGGTTGAATTTCCAGAAATCACGAAGAACCCTAGAACTGAATATCCTAATTGAAATCGTGTATGGTTGATGATTTTTCCAATTGATTGAGGGTTAATGATCGTGAAGGGTGCAGAAAACAAATGGCCAAGAGTTTTTTCAAAATGAATCACAGAATCATGAGATTGAAGTTCGAGCTCTTACCTGTTGAAGCTGGAATCGAATTTAATGAAGGAGTGTTTCCAGTTGTTGTTTCAGGATTGTTTGAGCTTCAACGGCTGTTAGGGAAGGTGTATGATCACCCTGCTTGCTCTGGAATGCTCTGGAACTCTCCACCCAAGTCGACATGCATAAGCTCGAAATAGAAATTGGATTTCTGGGTTAGAGGTGTTACAGGTTGTTTCTAAGGGTCTACACCATGTCTATGATGTTTATGGATGGTGTTTGGATGATCAAAACATCAATTGCTCAAGCCAAAGTACAAATTCGAATGATAAGGCAGTTTTGTCAAGCATGATGAACATAGCATGTAATTCTGAGTTTTGGCTTGGCTTGTATTGATCTTATGCTTTAAACAAGTTATATATTGATTATAAGATATGTTAGACACCAAAAATTTTCATGGTTTTCATTAGTTTTCAAAATTGCAAGTTTTCAACATTTTGAACTATGATTCATGAAATTTGAGAAAGTGGAAGGAAAGCATGTACTTGCATGGCTTTGGTGTGTTTGAACTTGAAAAGAATACCTCTATTTATAGGCCATGAATTCTGAAATGTTAGGCACAAAGAGATGGCATTGGTAATTCAAACTTGCCTTAGAGGGCAAGAAAGACATTTTGCCTTAAAAGGAAACTTCCTTTTTTAACCATGTGTTAAAAATACAACTTTGATCCTATCCTTCAATTATTACTTCTAGCTGATATTTATCAGTTCTATCTTCAATTTGGCAAGGTGTCATTGCTTCTAGAAGAAGAAATTGCAAAATGACCTATAATCTTGAAGTTTTGAACTTGAAAATCATGTTTATGGAGCCTTATGTTTCAATTTCAAACGTATAGCTAGACTCCATGGATTTGAGAGTTCTTGGACATTTTGGAAAGCTTGTTTCAAGGGCTACAACTTTCATGTTTTGAGTTTTTTCCAATTCAAAATGGAACTATGTGAAAAAATGCCATGAAGTTTGGAAAAAGTACAAAATTTTAACACTTGAAAATTTTTCTGTGTTGAAAATTTTGACTTTTTGTTGACTTTTCCAAATTCCTTGATTTTTATGATCAAGATGGATCATTTGAAGTATTTTGATGATTGAAAAAGTTTTATCTTGAAAAAGTTGACCAAAAGTCAGAGTTTGACTTTTCAGTGCAGATGAAATTTCATCAGATGTTTCAAAAATTGACTGATGAAGTTTGTGAACTTTTGTGATGTTTTGAATTCAGAAATTAGGTCAAGATGTTGTATCTAAGATATAATGGCCAATATCTAACCAAAAAAGTCATTCATTGCTCAAAAAATCACAGAATACTCATGCTCGACCAAAACCCTAATTGGTCGATCCTCGATTGATTACTGAGAAAAGTTGGATATCTGATGATCGGAGGTTGATGATTTGATCAAGATAGATCAAATGAGGTGAGTAGAACTCAAACCCTAATTGGTTGCCTCTTGAATCAGATGAAAATTTGATGAAACCCTAATTTTGACCTGTGAAAGCTACACCCGATTAATTCTGTTCTGAACTGTTAGTGATGCAATGATGCAAATGTAAGGTGGTATATCAGGTCAAAAATTGGGGTATGAAAGATGCCCCTATTTAAGTGTCTTTAACCTGAGATATGAAGATGAATATCTTTGTTTTGATAGGTGTAAAGAGACTTAAATATCAGAATACGCAAATTTTGGACCTAAGATACCAAAAATGCGGATGATGCAAAAATGATTGCAAAATTTTTACCCAGATGATATCAAAGAAATGACATGGTGGAAAAAAAATTGTGAGGATGACTCGATCTGTTTAAGAAAAGAGGATCCTGTTTGTTGGGAAACAAGCAATATGTCTCGCTGGGGAAAAGAGATTCACAAAACATGTGAATATCTGTTTTGTTTTGGGAAACAAAGAGGTTACCTCCTTCTGTCAGCCTTGTGATAATGTTTAAGGTAAATGAAAATGATATTACCAACTATCAGCCTTGTGATAGTTTATGGGAACGAATTCTGAAGATATTACCAATTATCAGCAAAGTGATAACTATAACAAGGTAAATCTTTGAAAAGTTTTCTAAGTATTCAGCCTCGTGAATAATAGACAAATGATGGAAACAGATCTCAAATGAGTTTTGAAGATATTACCAATTATCAGCGAAGTGATAACTATAACAAGGTAAATCTTCTTGAGAAAATTGTTGATTATTCAGCCTTGTGAATAACAAACAATGAGAGAAACAGAACTCAAATGAGTTTCTATTTTCTTGGATATAATCTTGCCGAGGATCTCTCTTTTGAGAAGACGCAGGCATTTTGATTGGAAGACACAGGTTTTCTTTAGACAGAAAGACAACTGCTGGGAAATTTCTCGTACAGTCGTAATTTGACCTTGTTGAGAAGAACAAACTTTCATGACAAGTTTAGGAATGAAAAGAAATAAGCGGCTCAAATGATGAGGCTATTGCTTATTGCTTTGTTGATTAGAGACGAGGTTCTATCCAGGAGTGAACTGGAAAGAAAAAGTGAATCAAGACATTGTTCCGAATGAGGAATGATCTCAGCTGGGGAACAGGAGAGAGAAAAGATGTATTTCTCTGCTTTGGGATAATCTGCTGGAGACATGATCAAACCTACATGAATAAGTGTGATTTAAACCAGTGATATGGAAGCAAACATTTTGAGGAATGAAAAAATGCACGAATGATGCTATTATGTATGAATGTCATGAATGTTATATGCATGCTGACAATACTTTGACAAAGACAGCAAAGAGGTATTTGGGAAAAGGATCACGTCACAGTTCGAACAAATACTCAGTAAAATCTGCAGCGATGACGTAGACGTTCCCTAATGGAAGAACTGAGTTGCATGCTTTTAGACTTTCGGGGAAAAGCATTTTATTAGCAACTTTGTTAGGAATTCTTTTTGAATAAGAATGCCATCCTTTGATGATCTCTGCTGAGGAGAAGACTTCTATAGCAGCCATTCTATCCTTCGGAGATTGAAACACTCGTGGAGGAACTGTTGAAGTTCTTTCTATATTCAGAGTTCAAAGGAGAATTTTGCTTTTATTTCAAAAATTTGAAGTAAAAATTCATTTAAAACCGTTTTAGTTTCAAAAAAGTGATTTTCACAATAAAAAGCGTTATTTTGCAAAATAGCATAAAGCAAGGATTGCAAACAAAAGGCACAAGGCTCAAATTTATTGATAGAATGGCAATCAGCCAAAGGCGTGATTCCATGAACTATTTACAAAAGTTGGAAATGATAATTTATTGGGAAAAGGTTACATTGAAAGAAAATAACCGCTATTATCCCTAACAACTTTGAATTCTCACTGTGCTTGTTGCTTTAGCAGAGTTGATTGAGGACCCGTTGATGGAAGATTCTTCAGATTTGATGAAGTACGGACTAATTGGCAGTTACTTTGTTTTTTTTGTATCCTTATTTTTTCCTAGATTGACTTTTTCAGGTTTTCAATCTATCAGGATAATTTCTGTTTATTGTCTCTAATTTTTGCTTGGACCGCCCTTTTCGGGTTTTCAGTCCACCGAGACGCTCATTTTTGCCTAAGCCGCCCTTTTCGGGTTTTCGACTTACCGAGCTGTTCTTTTTTTTTAGACAAAGTATTTCTTGACTGCATCAGCATTTACGGGATACGGGAGTTCATCACCGTCCATGGTTGTGAGAGTCATAGCACCACCAAAAAAGCTTCTTTTGACGATGTATGGGCCTTCGTAGTTAGGAGTCCATTTGCCCCTAGAATCTGGTTGAAAAGACAGAATCTTTTTAAGCACGAGGTCGCCTTCTCGGGAATTCACGAGGTCGAACCTTTTTGTCGAAAGCTTTTTTCATTCTTCTTTGATATAGTTGTCCATGACACAGAGCGGTCAGGCGCTTTTCTTCGATTAAGTTCAGCTGGTCGTATCTGCTTTGACACCATTCGGCCTCAGATAACTTAGCTTCCATGAGAACTCTCATTGACGGAATCTCAACTTCTACGGGGAGCACTGCTTCCATGCCGTATACTAAAGAAAAGGGGGTTGCCCCTGTTGAAGTGCGTACTGAAGTACGATACCCATGCAGAGCAAATGGCAGCATTTCGTGCCAGTCTTTGTAAGTGATGACCATTTTCTGGACGATATTTTTGATGTTCTTGTTGGCAGCTTCAACGGCGCCATTCATCTTTGGCCGGTAAGGAGATGAGTTATGATGCTCGATCTTGAATTCCTCACACAGTTCCTTCATCATTTTGTTGTTCAAGTTCGATCCACTGTCTGTAATGATCTTGCTTGGAACTCTATATTGGCAAATGAGGTTGTTCTTGATGAACCTCACAACCACTTGTCTTATAACATTGGCGTAAGATGTTGCTTCGACCCATTTGGTGAAGTAATCAATATCTACTAGAATGAAGCGATGTCCGCTGGACGCTTTTGGTTCGATCATTCCGATCATGTCAATGCCCCACATGGAGAAAGGCCAGGGAGAAGAGAGACTGTTGAGTAGAGTCGGTGGCACATGGATCTTATCTGCGTAGATCTGACACTTGTGACATCTTTTGACGTGTTTACAGCAATCGGATTCCATTGTTATCCAATAATATCCTGCTCTCAAGATTTTTCTGGACATTGCAATGCCCATTTGAATGGGTTCCAAAGGATCCTTCATGCACTTCATGGATGATCGTGTCTGCTTCTTGTCTGTCGACGCATCTGAGCAGAACCATGTCGAAGTTTCTTTTGTATAGCACATCTTCATTGAGGAAGAAGTTTCTAGAAAGCCTCCTTAGAGTTTTCTTATCCTTGTGCGATGCCCCAAGCGGGTACTCTCGTGTTTGAAGAAAACGTTTGATGTCGTGGAACCACGGTTTATCGTCGAAGACTGCTTCAGTTGCAAATACATATGCAGGTCTTTCAAGGCGTCTGATGCGGATCTTAGGCATATCATTCCAATAATTGACTTTGAACATGGAAGATAGAGTAGCCAAGGCGTCTGCCATTCGATTCTGATCTCGAGGGATATGATGCAGTTCAACCTTGTTGAAGAAAGTCAACAAACGTCTTGCATAATCTCTGTAGGGAATCAGACCAAGATGATGAGTCTCATACTTGTCTTTAATTTTGTTGATCACAAGGGCTGAATCTCCATATATGTCAAGGATCTTGATCCTTAAGTCGATAGCTTCTTCGATACCCATGATGCAAGCTTCATATTCTGCGATGTTGTTGGTGCAATCAAATAGCAATCTGGCGGAAAACGGGATATGAGAACCCTCGGGAGTGATGATGACTGCCCCAATTCCATTGCCAAAGACATTAACTGCTCCATCAAAAACTAAGCCCCATCTAGATTCTGGATCTGGACCTTCTCCGGGTAGCGGTTCATCACAATTTTTCATCTTTAAGTACATAACATCCTCGCCAGGGAAGTCAAACTTGAGAGATTGGTATTCGTTGAGCGGCTGATAAGCCAAGTGATCGGCGAGAATGCTTCCTTTGACCGCTTTCTGAACACGGTACTGGATGTCGTATTCAGATAATAGCATCTGCCATCGAGCAATTCTCCCCGTTAAGGCAGGCTTTTCAAAGACGTACTTGATTGGATCCATTTTTGGAGATTAACCAAGTCGTGTGATTGATCATGTACTGGCGGAGACGTTTTGAAGTCCATACCAAAGCACAACAGGTTTTCTCGAGCATGGAGTAACGAGTTTCACAGTCTGTGAACTTTTTACTCAAGTAGTAAATGGCATGCTCTTTCTTACCGGTTTCATCTTGCTGTCCAAGTACGGAGCCCATGGACTCTTCTAGCACGGTAAGGTACATGATTAACGGTCTTCCTTCGACTGGAGGAATCAGTATTGGTGGTTCTGACAGGTATTCCTTGATACTGTCGAATGCTTTTTGGCAATCTTCTGTCCACACAACCTCTTGATTTTTGCGGAGATAAATCTGTGAGATAAATCTGGAGATGTCGAATGCTTTTTAGCAGTCATTTGTGAGATAAATCTGGAGATGTAATTCAACCTTCCAAGAAATCCTCTTACTTGCTTTTCTGTGTGTGGCATAGGCATTTCTTGAATAGCCTTGACTTTGTCAGGGTCAACTTCAATACCTCTTTGACTGACGATGAAACCTAGGAGTTTTCCAGATCTTACCCCAAAGGTGCATTTGTTAGGATTCAAGCGAAGCTGAAATTTCCTTAGTCGTTGAAACAACTTTAAGAGATATTCTATATGCTCTTCTTCAGTGTCAGACTTTGCTATCATGTCGTCTACGTAGACCTCAATCTCTTTGTGCATCATGTCATGAAAGAGAGTAGTCATCGCCCTTTGGTAAGTTGCGCCTGCATTCTTTAATCCAAACGGCATTACTTTGTAGCAAAATGTGCCCCATGGCGTGATAAATGATGTCTTCTCCATGTATTCGGGAGCCATTCTGATCTGATTATAACCAGAGAAACCATCCATGAAGGAAAAGACGTTGAATTTTGCAGTGCTATCCACTAGCATGTCGATATGCGGTAATGGGAAATCATCTTTTGGGCTTGCTTTGTTCAAGTCCCGGTAGTCAACACACATTCTGACCTTTCCGTCTTTCTTGGAGACAAGCACTATGTTGGCTAGCCATTGAGGATATTCAGAAGTGACGAGGAAACCTGCGTCGAGCTGTTTTTGAACTTCCTTTTTGATTTTGTCGGCCATTTCAGGGTGAACTCTTCTTAGTCTTTGTTTAACTGGTGGACACTCTGGCTTTAATGGCAGGTGATGTTCCACGATGCTGGTATCTAACCCTGGAATGTCTTGGTAGGACCAAGCGAACACATCAACATATTCTTTGAGAAGATCTATCAGTCTGCTCTTAATGTTGCTGTCGAGCGAAGCTCCGATGTTTACTTCTTTTTTGTCTTCCTCAGAACCTAAGTTGATTGCTTCCAATGGCTCTTGGTGAGGCTGAATGATTCGTTCCTCGTGCTTAAACAGTCGAGAAATTTCATCTGGGATCTCTTCTTCAACTTCTTCCTCGGCGACTTCACAGGGGATTTCAAAGTTGGGAGAGAGCATAGAGTTATTGCTTTCAATGGATTTGCCCATCTGTTTAATCTGCATATTTGATTTATGTTTGATTAATTAACCTTTTTTCATCATTTTTTTTTTGAAAAAGTCAATGTGAAAGTGTATGCAGATTAATTTTTTTAATATTCTTTTTTTGAAGATTTTTTTTATTGTGTTTTTTAGGATTATCATTTCCAAGAAAGGGTAAAATGAAAAACAAACACAAAGTGTGGAATCAAAACAACGCATTTTATTTATGATTCACAATGTGAAACAGGGCCCTAAATACAAACTCATTTGTCTTGGGCAAGACAAAGAGAAATTATTTAAAAGCTAAATCCTATAAAACATCTCTTCACTTTGGGCGAAGTGAGAGTTCAAAACAAAAGTAAAGATAAACTACTTAGAACTAGGAGCGTTAGTCCGAACTTCAACAGGTTTCCAGTAGTGGCGAACTCCTTGGAAGTCGAGGTACTCGGGTAATTTTCCACTTGGTTTAACCCTTGAGTAGACTTTGGTCGTTGGTCGAGCAGGTTTTGAAGATTCTGGACGACGGACCTTGCTTTTTGTACTGCTAAAGCAGTCTTCTTCGACTTGATTAACAGATCGGGAAGTATAGGATGCAGCATATGTGTTTTCTGTCGGCCTCTGTGTAGAATTCTGAGGATGTACCCTCCAATCTTCTGAGTGAAGAGACTCATTGTCAGCGATACTTTCCACTTCGTATCCCTGAGTCATACCCCTGATCTTCAGTGATCATGTTGATGTAGTGGTAATCCAGATCTGGTTTAGCGAATTCCACAGGCGTGTTAAAGTAGAAATCTTCATTTGGAACCTCAATTGGTTGATTAGATCGGGAAGATGTATACTCCTCTTCTGGTTGGCTAGGATATTCAAAAGAATCACCCCATCCAGTGGGCTGGATATCTTCGATCCTGATTTTTGAGCTTTCTGGCGCAGTGTACTTCACCATATAGTCAAATTTGCCGCTTGGTTCTCCCAAGGTATCCCAAACTTCAGCAGGGATAGGCGGATTTTTATTTTGCTGCAGGGATATATCTTTGAATTGATCAGTTGGAGGATAGTACGGTGCGTACGATTCTTCTTGAGACACATATTCAGGGCTGTTTAAATAAGTGCTCCACTCTTCAGATCCAGAGGGATCATCTTCATCATCTTCAATGGTTACAACATTAACTTCTTGGAGAGCGGGGTTTAAGAAACCTCCACTGTGGAATACTTCTTTGATCGGACGAAGCACTTCATCCTTTTGTTTGTCTTTGGAAAATACGGGTGCAAACCCGAGTCCGACTTTCGTCTCGTTCTTGACAGGTTTGATTACTTGTCCCCAACCTTCAGCATTGCCATCTTTTACTATCTGTGCCGCTTCTTTATACGAAGAGATAGATGATCTGTTTTTGCTGGTAGATTCATCTTCTAACGGATGTTCTGGGAGATGTGTCCCTTCGACATCGTTGGCTGTAATGAAAGAGAAACTGGACAAATGGCTTATGAGTAAAGCTTGTTCACCGAGGATGGTTACTAGCTTTCCATTTACTGTGAATTTCGGCTTCTGGTGGAGAGTGGAAGTCACTGCTCCTGCTTCGTGGATCCACAGTCTTCCTAGTAGACAACTGTAAGCAGATGGAACGTCCATGACTTGGAAAGTGATCTGGAAAGTATGTGGACCAATTGTCATCGGGAGATCGACTTCCCGATAAGCGACTTAGTGACCGTCAAAGGCTCTTACTACTATGTCATTGAATTTCATTGGTGTCCCTTTGTAAGCTAAACGAGCGAGTGTTGTTTTTGGCATTACGTTCAAAGATGAACGATATCTACCAATACATTGGACGGAATCGATTGACAAATCATCGAGATGTGCAAGGCAAGTTGTGATCTTTCCTTCTTACGGAAGTTCCTCATCAACGAAACTTAGATTATTACAATTTGTTATGTTGGAGACAATACCTCCAAATTGGTCTGTAGTCACATCATGGTCTACATAGGCTTGGTCTAATACTTTCATTAAAGCCTCTCGGTGAGCTTCAGAGTTCAATAGTATAGACATTATTGAAATCTTGGAGGGAGTCGCATCAGTGATCTACGACTCTGTACTCGCTTTTCTTGATTAATTTGATATCTCATCAAAATCGTGTTGGCGTTGGTTCTATCGGAGGACCAACATTTGTGCTGGATCAACGGCGGAATCGTTGCGGATTCTCGGGAGATATATTAGCGGATTTTGTCTAACAACGAGGCTGAGGCGATCTTGGTGGCAGGTGTGCACTCGTCCACTTCGTGTTACTCGTCGATCTCTGTTATATTAACATTAGCTGGAAGAGTTGGCATGGGTTTCTCCTTCCCATCCTCTATCAGAGTTGCATTGTATTGGTAAGGGATTGCTTTGGTAGAACTGTATGAAACAGGACCGGGTAGGCAAATCACCAAAGGAGACCCTAGAACGTTGGAACCGTTGTATTTAATCTCCACATGCTTGGGTACATTGAAACAGGGGATGATAACGTTTACTTCGGGATTTTTTGAGTTGATATCTGAGACTAAAAGCTCATGCGGAAAATGCCCTACTGTATTTATGTCATGGTCATCTCTATTTCTGTAGATCTGTAGGTCACCGATATCTAACAATCGCTGAATGTCTGCTCTTATGGTGGGACATCCTTGAAGATTCTTGAAGCAGATGTTGCAAGCTGAGTAATCATGCTTAGTGAAGGCACCCATTGTACTGTACGTATCATGGAGATACACTAAGTTTCCTCTGATCAGGTTTACGTCTATAACGAGATACCTGTCTGTATTTCTCAGTATCAAACTTACTGAATGTCCTCTGTGGCTGAGAAGCGGATTGGCTTGCACATTCGGATTTGTATTTCTGAAAGAAAGAAGATTAGATCTTACTAATCTCTGTACTTCTGCTTTTAATGCTATGCAATGCTCAAGGTTATGGCCTGATGCCCCTTGGTGAAAAGGGCAAGATACGTCTGCTTTGTACCACCACGGTAATTTTTCGGGAACGGAGGTGGTGACCTTATGCATGTCAGATTCTTTTCTATTAGCGTAGGGTATAGTTACGTATGCGTCATCGGAATTGGGTCGAATTGCGAGACCGAGGCTACGGTTTTGATTGTTAAAGCTGAGCATTGGCGAGGCTGTTGAGTTTGTTGAATTCTTTGGGCGGAGCAATTCCTGTATTTGGATTTGCGTTAACGATGGGTGCTATGGCCTACATCGTTGTTGGTGACATTCTTTCGTGGTTTCCTCGGGATACCATTCCTCATCATGTTCCTTTTCTTTGGAAAAGCGGTTCCAACCTTTCTAGTCCCACTAGAAGATCCTGCTTCCTTGGTTAGGCGTCCGGTTCGAACTCCCTCTTCTAATCGCATTCCCATGCTTACCATCTCGGTGAAATCTCCGGGAGTGCTAGCGATCATTCGTTCGTAGTAGAATGAGCCAAGAGTGTTTAAGAATACCTTAGTCATCTCCTTCTCTTCGGGTGGGTTGACTTGGCGCAATTTCCCTCCATCGCGCATATTCTTTGAATGTCTCTCTTTCTTTCGAGACATGGAGCGGAGTTGATCCCGATCGGAGCCATATCCAAGTTGAACTTATATTGTTGTACAAAGGCTTCACCTAAGTCATTGAATGTTTGGATACTGTACTTTAATCCATGTACCACTTCAAGCGTGGTTGTTTCTTGAGAAGTCGGTGAAATTGATCAAAGTTGAAAGCCCCATGGATAGCCTTAGGCATCTTGAAAAGGTGAACTACAAGTCGACGGTGAAATTAGATGTAGTATCCTCTGAAATGTTTGCTTGGTTTTATTTCGATCTTGCTTGTTGACTTCTTGTGCGTCAATGAGTTGACCAAAGATGTGAGTCTCTCCACTTCTTCTTGTAGTGTTGTTACCGTGCTCTGAAGCTCAACATTCTCTTGTTCAAATCCTTCCATTACTTTTCTTCTTTTTGTTCTTGTATAGTACGTTCGAGTAGGCTATGGACGCGGTCGAGAAACTCTAAGACGCGATAGCTTGGCGATCTTTTCCTATCTGTTGAAACTGTTGAAACTGTTGAAAGATCAGACTCTAGACAATAGACTCAGAATGCAAAGTATGATGCATGATTATGAATGTAAAGAGAAGGAATTTCCAAAGAATTTACGCTAAAAGAGAAATTTCTGGCAAATATTTGGATGGAAAACACATATTTTATTAATTATTGAAAGAAGATTACAACAATTCTGTTTTTTTGAGCATTGCTCACACAAATGATAAAATAAATGATAAAATTACAAACTAAACTAAACTAATTGTCCTCGTCGGATGAAGATCCAAAGGCTTGATGCAGCTTCAACTTCAGGATTTCCTTTCCATAGTGAGCTTTTAGTTCAGCTTTCTCGGCTTTTAGCTTGCTAATGACTTTCTTCCATTCATTAGGAGCAGGATCGCTAGTTGTCATTTCCTCAAGCTTTCTTTTCCTTTCTTTGATGTATCTTTTGATCGCGTTAACTTTCTGGCGAATCTTCTCATCTTTCTCCATGAGCCATTCATCTTGGAAGTAAAGCGTCTTTTCATGATCTTTGACCTGCTTCTTGAGCTCTTCGTTTTCGAGATCAGTCTTAAGAAACTTGTTTTCCAAGGCCTCTTTCTCATACCTCATCTTGGCCAAAGCTTCTTGGTATTCTCCCATAGTCTCGACGGGAAAAATTGTTGATTTGGAAGCGGTTGAGAACATGGGTTCTTCATAAGCGTAAGGCATTCGAAATTCCTTCGCCCTTTTCTTTACCTAAGAAGTGTAGGTTTCCATGGCTACACAATTCTTTGCCTTACCTTTTTCTTTCTTTCGGATGTGATGCCAAGCTCTAATCATCCTAGCCTTCAATCCTTGGGAATCCTTTCCCTCATGATAGAAGTAGCTCTCTACTATAAATCCAACAGGTTTACTAGAGTTTGCGTATTCAAGTTGACGTCTCGCCAAGAACGGGTTGTAGTTGATTCCTCCTTTCGTACCAATGAGAGGTACGTTGGCAAATTCTCCACAGCTCTCAATGATTTCCATCTCATTGTCTGCTAAGGTATACCAATGGATATAAATCGTTTGTAAGAGATGAGTCTTCGAGACCAATGCCATTCATCTTTGTTTTCACGGAAGATAGGAGATTTAGGCAAATGTGAGGTAATCCATTTGAAAAACAGAGGTACACAACACACGATGGTTCCGTCTCCTTGACGATTCCTGTGATGAATGGAAACGTGTCACCAAGGTGGGAGCAGGATTTCCAATCGAAAGATCCTTATGGCGTTGATATCAGCGAAATTTGGGACGTTGGGAAACAACACCAATCCATAGAGGAGTAAAGCTAAAATAGCTTCAAAGGCTACCATACTACGGCTTGAAAATTTAAGAGCCTTCTCCATTAGGAACTTTGAAGTTAGTCCTAAGAGTTTTCCTCTGGTAGTTAGGTTTTGTCTATCTCGATTTCTTTAAGTGAGTCATCGTTGCAATGGTGGTGACTTAGGAATGGCTTCAAACCATTGAAAGGCGCTTTGTCGATCTTGAGATACCTAGTATGTGCGCGTACTCTTCCAAAGTAGGCATCAACTGATAGTCAGGGAAAGTGAAACAGCGATAGACCGGATCGTAAAACTGAACGAAAGTTTTGAGAAGTCCTTCATCAACATTAGTGTTCAGAATAGTTAAAAGAGTTCCATAGCGTTTTCTGAAATCCGAGGGATCTTCTACCAAGGATGCTAACTCTTTTAACTTCCCTACGTCAGGAATTCTAAAACTGTATCTCTTAGTGAATCTTCCTCTGATGCCCATCACTCTAACCTAAAATATTTTACAAAGAAAAATCTCTAAATTCTTTGGAAATGGGAAGAGAAATGAATTTTTTGAATGAATGCATGAATGAATGTTGCAAACATGGTTAGTAGTTATACACACGGTCAAGCGTTCGAAGTCACGAGCATGAGGCCAACGATAAGAATCAAACGTGGGTAAGTTTTAAGGGCTTATTCATCGTGAAGCGGGTTCTACGATATCTGAGCTCAACACTTCTCTTTGAAATATTATCGGATTTGTTGAATACTCGATGGTCCAATAATATTTTCAAGAGAAACTACTTTGATCGTAGTCTCGCATGACAAATATTCTAGGCTTACACCGAATAATTTTGCACTACATCCTAAATGGCGGGATGGGTTATGTGTTCTCTGACCACTCGACCATAAGTTCCTTGAAAGCAAAATGTCTTCGCAAATACTTGCTAAACACAAATACCCCCAAGACAACCTCCACTGAGAGAGGGATCTCAAATTAACTCCGTGAGTACTGAGACTTCTCACAAGTTAATAGGACTATACCCCCATCTAGATCTTAAAATGTTTCTTAAATCCGGGTTAGGATTTCTTTCCATCAGATGAAATCGCGAAAACACATAATAAAGAAAAACAAACATATGCACAATATGAAAGCTTAACCCCTCTTTTTCTTGTTGAAAACAAAAAAGCTTGGTGCTCTTGAGCAGAGTCACATTTTTTTTTTGAAAATCAAAGTTTCAACGTACTCCCCAGCAGAGTCGCCATTTTTCCTGTTCGCGTTAAAAAGCGTCGCGCTAGCGAATCGAATATGAATTCAGATCCTTTGGCTCGAAACGATTTACTCTTTTGATTTGTTTATAAAGATGCCGCGAGCATCAAGCTTTATTATTTTCAACACAAGAAAAGATGATTTAATGATTATGAAAAGGGAAAATTAATACCCTCAATTGATTTTGATATGCGTAACGACTAAGCGCAAACTAGGCATACGCATTGGGAGATTCGAGTAAGGGGTTTGTTATATAAAGGGAATAGATGGAGCACCCTAAATATATATAGTTATCTATAGCTTTATATATGAATATGTTTGATATGTTTGTGTGTTTTAATTGCTATTTCTATGATTGGGAAAGTTTCTCCTTTGGGATTTTAAGAAACGTTAGATTATGTGGGATCCTAGTGTTTGTTATTATTGTGCTCAAAAGATCATGGATCTTACGCATACATATCCCTAGTGGGAATCGAGCATTTGTAGCTCGGATCTCAGGATCTATGGTTTGTTTGGTCTGAGGGAGAAAGAAATTTCCTCGCCAAGGATGAGACCTTGTGCCTACGTATTCTCAAAAGGATGTTGAGAAAGTCAGAGCAATCGTAGTTCCCACTTATGCTAGTGGAAAGCAACGGGATGTTAGTAAGAGACAGACGAATGTCGTCTTAATGAAAAATGTATCTAATCTATTTCATCACATACATTTTGAAAAGTTTGATTGATTAAAATCTTTCATCGTAAGTTATAGGTGTTTTGCTTGAATGTACAAGCGTTACCACTTACATGTTTAAGAAAGATGTTTGAAAAAGATTGAATCTTTTAACTGTAAGCATTGGGTGTTTTTCTTGAGTGTACAAGCGTTACCACTTACAATTAAGAGATGTTTTTTTGTTTGAAAAGAGTTTTGGAAAGTTTTTTGACTGTATGTGATGTGATAGATGAGATACTTCTTCCATAAAGATGATAGACGTCTAAATCTCGAGGAGAAATTAATTGGATTAGGGGGGTACTTTTAAGAAGCCCGTGGATCCTTGTATTGTAAGCCCAAGAGGAGGCATTCCGAGGGTCATCGAGGGTCCTTGTATGAAGCTCAAGAGGAAGCTATAGGGTATGGCTGGCTTTGTCTTAAAAGGGATTTCATCGGGAAACCATCCTTTTGGAATTAAGAGCAATTTCACCGGGAAATTATACTCTCTGGGTTCTATCCTAACACGGGTGATTCTTTGTATTGGAAGCCCAATAGGAGGCTTTTAAGAGATTTCCTATCTCTTTCTTTGTATGATGCCCAAGAGAAGGCTAAACTCAATGAGGAGTTCTTTTGAACAAAGCCCAAGAGGAGGCTGACTCAACAGGGGAGTGTTGTCTTATATGAAGCCTAAGCGGAGGCTAAACTCAGATGGATGAGTTTTCTTATATGAAGCCTAAGAGGAGGCTGAACTCAGTTGAAATGAGTTTTCTTATATGAAGCCTAAGAGGAGGCTGAACTCTGTGGGGAGAGTAATCTTGTATAAAGCCCAAGCGGAGGCTATAACTGTGGGGAACCTATGGGTTAGACTAGTTGTTATGTTATAACTAGACTGTTGTATAAACAAGTGTGTGTGTGATATGTATTCACAGGAGTTTATGAAGGAAATATAAACAATGCATCATGTTTATTTACAAGAGTTTATGAAGGAAATATAAACAAGTGTCTGTGAAACGGACGTTTAACACGAGCGCAACCTGATTATTTACAAGTTTGAATGTGTACAAGGAAGTAAATATGTACACGAACGAGTATTTATGTACAGAGATGTGTGGATATACATAGGAGGGTGGGGACTTACACCATGATGGTGGCCCATTGGTTTAAAAGCAGTTTCACCGAGAATAATGCTCCTTTCAATACCAATGGTAAGTATATCTGAAAAAAAAAGCGAATGATCGAAGTTTATCTGTGTTTGAATATTTACAAAAAAAAGTATCTGTGTTATGTACAGATAAAAATTTGTATGTATATGAAAATATTTTGATATGTACAAAGAAAATATGTATGTACATAAAGAATGTTGGTTTGGGACTTACACCGTAAGGGAGGCCCATTGGTTTAAAAGCAGTTTCACAGGGAATAATGCTCCTTTTAATACCAATGGTAGGCAGTGTAAAATGAAAACAAACGAAAGAAGTTTGTCCGTATTATGTACAGGTAAAAAGATGTGTACATAAAAGAAATGGATATGTACAAAGAAATATATGTACATAAAAAGAATGTTTTTGTTTGGGACTTACACCGTGAGGGAGGCCCATGATCGATTAAGAAATTCGAGAGAAAACGAATTGGTTTTATTGTTTAAATCGGATCGATCATGGTAAAAAGATGTAAGTTTAATGAAAAATTTTTTGAAGAAATGGTTTTGAAAGTGTTTTTGAAAAGTGAGGTTTACTTATAAGAAATTTTGAAAAGAATCGGGACTCGAAAGTTTGAAAAATTCACCTTTTAAAGTGGTTTTGAAAAATGCTTAAAGTGGCGTTTTCGGCTCGATTAAAATATAATCAGATGGAAGTTTTTTCTGAAAATTTTTGCACTATCATAAAATAGATACATTTATTGACAAGTGTACAAAAAATCACCTCAAAATGAGTAGTTTTGATTGGTTAAAAAAAACTGTTAAAGTTTGTGAAAAAATATGAAGAAAATCACAAAGTTTGAAAAAAAATTGGTCCATGGTGTCATACCCCAATTTTTGACCTAATATACCACCTTACATTTGCATCATTGCATAACTAACAGTTCAGATAGCATTAATCGGGTATAGCATTCACAGGTCAAAATTAGGGTTTCATCAGATTTTCATCTGAATCAAGAGACAATCAATTAGGGTTTGAGTTTTTCTCACCACATTTGATCTATCTTGATCAAATCATCAGCCTCTGATCATCAGATACCCATTTCTCTCACAGACTAATCAAGGATCGACCAATTAGGGTTTTGATCGGGCATGAGTTTTCTCTGACTTTTTGAACAAGAAATGACTTTTTTTGGATAGATATTGGTCATTATATCTTAGATACAACATGTTGACCTAATTTCTGGATTCAAAACATCACAGAAGTTCACAGACTTCATCAGTCAATTTCAGAAACGTCTGATGAAAATTCATCTGCACAGAAAAGTCAAACTTTGACTTTTGATCAAAATTTTCGAAACAAAACTTTTTCCAACATCAAAATACTTCAAATGATCCATCATGATCATCAAAAATCAAAGGATTTGGAAAAGTCAACAAAAAGTCAAAAGTTTTTATACTTAGAAATTTTTCTAAGTGTTGAAATTTCTTACTTTTTCCAAACTTCATGCCATTTTTTCACCTAGTTCCAATTTGAATTTGAGAAAACTCAAAACATGAAAGTTGTAGCTTGTGAAAAACTCTTTCCAAAATGTCCAAGAACTCTTAAATCCATGGAGTCTAGCTATGCTTTTGAAATTGAAACATAAGGCTCCATGAAACTTGATTTTCAAAAGTCAAAACATCAAATTATAGGTCATTTTGTGTTTTTCTCATTTAGACCACTTGCCACCTTGCCAAATGAGTCATCAAACTGATAAATATCAGTGAGAAGTAATAATTGAGAGGATTGGATCAAATTGTGAAAATTGCACATGGTGAAAAAAGGAAGGTTCCTTTTTCTTTGCAAAATGCCTTTCTTACCCCTTAAGTTAACCTTGAATATCCAATTGACTTGTACTTGTTGCCTAACATTTCAGAACATTTTGGCCTATAAAAGGATCACCAATTCAAGTTCAACTGACACCAAAGCATCACAAATCTATGCTTTCCTTCCACTTTCTCCAAATTCCAAAATCATAGTTCAATTTGCCAAACATTGCAATTTTTAAATTTAGTAAGAACTATGACAAACTTTGGTGTCTAACATATCATAATATCCATATGAAATCTGTTTGAACATTAAAATCAACATAGAACAAGCTAGAATTCAGAATCACATCTCATGCCATTTTGCTTGCCAAAACTGCCATAACCATCGTGTTTGAACTTTGGCTTGATTACTTTGAGTTCTGATCATCCCAACACGATCCATATACATCATAAAGGTGATTCAAATCAAGAACAACAACCTGTAACACCTCTAACCACGATTTCCAGTTTCTATTTCAAGCTTGTGCAGGTGGACTTGAGTAGAGTAATCCAAGCATGCTCATGAAGTGCACACCATCCTCATAGCTTCCACATAGGCCGTTGAAGCTATAGCAATCACAAAATCCGTTCTGGAAACGCGTTTGCATCGAAATCGATTCTCACTTTTCCAGGTTAGAACACGAACTGTGATATTCATTTTCTTTGAACTAAAACGAAAAAACTCACGACCATTCTCTTTCTGCACTAATAACGATCATTAACCCTCAAAAAAATCCAAGAATCATCAACCACACGCCATTTAATTTGAATTCTTAGATTCTAGGGTTCTTCGTGTTCTTAGAAATCAAAACATGTTACGCTGAATATAAATGAAATTAACAACCACCTTCGTGTTCGTGATGAAAAACCGAGCAACTTTGATGTTTACATCATTTAATTTCATGGAGAAACGAGGATGGTAGCTTGGATCAAAGAATCTGAAAATCAAACATGTTGAAGAACACTGCGCGCGTGTTCTTCGTTTTCAAATTTTTAAACATTCCAATGTTCTTTTAACACGTGTTCCTGGTCCACTAACACTCCAGTGCGTTTGGTCCAGTGGTTTCTTGCTTGGTCTTAAGTTTCTTTGCCACGCGTCCCACCTCATGGTCATGGGTTCAATACCCACCAAGACCATTCTTTTTTACAACTTTTCAAATTTTTTCATGTTTTTTTACAAAACTTCCACAATTTTTTTTGACCAATCAAAACTTCTCATTTTGAGATGATTTTTTAACCACTTGTCAACAAATACATCTATTTTATGATAGTGCAAAAATTTTCAGAAAAAACTTTCATCTGATTAAATTTTAATCGAGCCGAAAACGACGTTCTGAACACTTTTCAAACTTCCTTAAAAGGTGAATTTTTCAAGTTTTCGACTTCCGATTTTTTTTTCAAAACTTTTCATAAATGAACCTCACCTTTCAAAACATTTTCAAATCATTTTTCAAAACATTTCATCAAAGCTTACATCTTTTTACCATGATCAATCCGATTAAAACGATAAAATCAAATTCGTTCTTTCTCGAATTTCTCAATCGATCATGGGCCACCCTTATGGTGTAAGTCCCAATCCTTTATGTACATACTTAGTTTTTACTTGTACATACTCAAATTACTCAAATTATCATTGTCAATATTCAAACATAAAACAAATTTCTTTCGTTTGTTTTCATTCGTTTGTTTATACACCGATACCATTGGTATTGAAAGGAGCATTATTCCACGTGAAGCTTTCAAACCAATGGGCCTCCTTCAGTGTAAGTCCCATAACATTCTTTTATGTACATAATATTTCTTTGTACATATCAAATTCTTTCAAACACATACAATTTTTATACATACATAACAGATACTTCTTTTCAAATACTTTTTATCATACATAATCTGATACCTTTTCTGAATAAACTTCAAACAATCATTTCCGTTTCATCATGCATTTTACTTTGAATACCATTGATTTTGAAAGAAGCATTATTCCTGTGTGTTTTCAAATCAATGGGCCTCCTTATGGTGTAAGTCCCAACCCTCCTATGTACATCCATCTTTCTCGTACATAAAAACTCGTTCGTGTACATATTCATTTCCTTGTACACAGTTCAAACTTGTAAATAATCAAGTTCGCTTTTTTAACGTTCGTTTCACGAGACACTTGTTTATATTTCATAAACTGCTGTAAATAAACATCATGCATTGTTTATATTTCCTTCATAAACTCCTGTGAATACATATCACACACACACTTGTTTATACAAATTGTCTAATCATAACATAACAATTAGACTAATTAATAGGTTCCCCACAGTTTCAGCCTCCGCTTGGGCTTTATACAAGACAATCCATCCCCAGCATGGGTCAGCCTCCTCTTAGGCTTCATATAAGAAAACTCTCCCCACAGAGTTTAGCCTCCGCTTACCGTATAAGACAAGACTCCCTGTTGAGTCAGCCTCCTCTTGGGCTTCGTTCAAAAGAACTCCTCATTGAGTTTAGCCTTCTCTTGGGCATCATACAATGAAAGAGATAGGAAATCTCTTAAACAGCCTCCTATTGGGCTTCCAATACAAAGAATCACCCGCGCTAAGATAGAACCCTGAAAGGATGGTTTTCCCGGTGAAATCACTTTCAAATTCCCCAGAGAGTAAAATTTCCCGGTGAAATTGCTCTTATTCAGAAAAGGATGGTTTCTCGGTGAAATCCTTTCAAGCCAAAGCCAGCCATACCCTATAGCTTCCTCTTGAGCTTCATACAAGGACCCTCGATGACCCTCGATGACCCTCGGAATGCCTCTTCTTGGGCTAACAATACAAGGACCCACGGGCTTCTTAAAAGCATCCCTTTAATCCAATCAATTTCTCCTTGAGATTTAGACATCTATCATCTCTATGGAAGAAGTATCTCATCTATCACATCACATACAGTCAAAAACTTTTCAAACTCTTTTCAAAAACTATTTTCAAACAAAAACATCTCTTAATAGTAAGTGGTAACGCTTGTACACTCAAGCAAAACACCCAATGCTTACAGTTAAAAGATTCAATCATCTTTTTCAAACATCTTTCTTAAACATGTAAGTGGTAGCTTGTACACTCAAGCAAAACACCTAATACTTACGACGAAAGATTTTATCAATCAAATAACTTTTCAAAATGTATGTGATGAAATAGATTAGATACATTTTCATTAAGATGACATTTGTCATCTCTTACTAACATCCGTTGCTTTCCACTAGCATAAGTGGGAACTACGATTGCTCTGACTTTCTCAACATCCCTTTGAGAATATGTAGGCACAAGGTCTCATCCTTGGCGAGCAAATTTCTATCTCTCTCAGACCAAACAAACCATAGAACCCTGTAGATCCGAGCTACAAATGCTCTGATTCCCACTAGGGGATATGTATGCAGAGGATCCACAGATCTTTGCGAGCACAATAATAACAAACACTAGAATCCCACATAATCTACTGTTTCTTAAAATCCAAAGGAGAAACTTTCCCAATCATAGAAATAGCAATTAAAACACACAAACATATCAAACGTATTCATATATAAAGCTGTAGATAACTACATATATTTAGGGTGCTCCATCTATTCCCTTTATATAACAATCCTCTTACTCGAATCTCCCGATGCGTTGCGTCTAGTTTGCTCTAGTCGTTCGCATACCAATATCAATTGAGGGTATTTGACTTTCCCTTTTCATAATCATTAAATCATCTTTCTTGTGTTGAAAATAATAAAGCTTGATGCTCGCGGCATCTTTATAAACAAATCAAAAGATTTAAATCGTTTCGAGCCAGAGAATCCGAACTCATGTTCGCATCCTCTAGCGCGTCACCTTTTAACGCGAACAGGAAAAATGGCGATTCTGCTGGGGAGTACGCTGAAATTTTGATTTTTCAAGAAAAAGAAAACGCGTTACTCTGCCCGAGAGCACCAAGCTTTTTTTTGTTTTCAAAAAGAAAAGAAAGGGGATAAGCTTTTCATATTTTTGCATATATCTGTTTTTTCTTTATTGTGTGTTTCGCGATTTCACTTGATGGAAAGAAATCCTAACCCGGATTTAAGAAACATTTTTAAGATCTAGGTGGAGATATTAATACGTGAGCAGTTCAATGCTCTCGAAGTTAATATTTCCCGCGCAGTGGAGGTTGTCTTGGGGGTATTGTGTTTAGCAAGTAATTGCGAAGACACTGTGCTTTTGAGGGAACTTAAGAAGAGTGGGTCAGAACACATAAACCATCCCGGCCATTAGGATGTAGTGCGAGATTATTCGGTGTAAGCCTAGAGTAATTGTCATGCGATACTACGATCAGCGAGTTTCTCTTGAAAATATTATTGGACCATCGGTATTCAACAAATCCAATAATGTTTTGAAGAGTGTGTGAGTATTATCGATAGAACCCGTTTCACGGATGAATAAGCCCATAGAACTTAACCACGTTGATTCTTATCGTTGGCTTCATGCTCGTGACTTGAGCGCTTCCCGTGTGTATAACTACTAACCATGTTTGCCGCATTCATGCATTCATTCATTCATTCAAAAACAAAAAAACTTCATTTCTCTTCCCATTTCCAAAGAATTTAGAGATTTTTCTTTGTAAAATATTTTAGGTTAGAGTGATGGACGTCGAGGAAGATTCACCAAAAGATAGCTTTAGGATTCACGGTAGGAAAGTTAAAGAGTTAGCATCCTTGGTAGAAGATCCTCGGATTTGTAAAACGCTATGGAACTCTTTTAACTCTTACGACGCTAACGTCGATGAAGGACTTCTCAAAACCTTCGTGCTTCTACGATCCATCTATCATTTCACTTTCCACGATTATCGATTGATGCCTACTTTGGAAGAGTATGCGCATATCCTAGGTATCGATATCGGACAAAGTGCCTTTCAATGGTTTGAAGTCATTCCTAAGTCACGATCATTGCAACAATGACTCACATAAAGAAATGAGATAGACAAAACCTAACTACGGAGGAAAACTCTTAGGACGACTTCAAAGTTCCTAATGGAGAAGGCTCTCAAATTCTCGGAAGCTGGTAGTATGGTAGCCTTTGAAGCTATTTTAGCTTTACTCCTCTGTGGATTGGTGTTGTTTCCCAACGTACCAAACTTCGTTGATATTAACGCCATAAGGATCTTTCTGATTGGAAATCCCGTTCCTACCCTGCTTGGTGATACGTACGTCTCTATTCATCATAGGAATCGTCAAGGAGACGGAACTATCGTGTGCTGCGTACCTCTGTTTTTCAAATGGATTACCTCACATTTGCCTAAATCTCCTATCTTCCGCGAAAACAAAGACGAGTGGCATTGGTCAAGAAGGATCATGTCTCTCACAAATGACGATATCCATTGGTATACCTTGGCAGACAATGAGATGGAAATCATTGAGAGCTGTGGAGAATTTGCCAACGTACCTCTCATTGGTACGAGAGGGGGAATCAACTACAACCCATTTTTAGCGAAACGTCAGCTAGGATACGCAAATTCTGGTAAACCTTCTGGTTTTATAGTAGAAAGCTACTTCTATCATGAAGGAGAGGATTCCTAGGGGTTGAAAGCTAGGATGATCAAAGCTTGGCACTACATCCGAAGGAAAGAAAAAGGGAAAGCAAAGAATTGTGTAGCCATGGAAACCTACACTTCTTGGGTAAAGAAAAGAACGAAGGAATTTCGAATGCCTTACACTTATGAGGATCCCATGTTCTCGATCCTTCCAAATCGACAAATTTTCCCGCTGAAGCGTGGAGAATACCAAGAAGCCTTGACCAAGATAAGGTTTGAGAAGGAAGCTTTGGAAAGCAAATTCCTTAAGACCAACCTTGAGAATGAGAAGCTCAAGAAGCAAGTCAAAGATCATGAAAAGACGCTTTACTTCCAGGATGAATGGCTCATGGAGAAAGATGAGAAGATTCGCCAGAAGGATAACGCAATCCAGAAATACGTCAAGGAAAGGAAAAGAAAGCTCGAGGAAATGACAACCAGCGATCCCGCTCCCAACGAGTGGAAGAGAGTCATTAGCAAGCTAAAAGCCGAGAAAGCCAAACTAAAAGCTCACTATGGGAAGGAAATCCTGAAGCTAAAGCTGCATCAAGCCTTTGGATCGTCATCCGACGAAGACGTTTAATTAGTTCAATTTAGTTTGTAATTTTATTTTATCATTTATTTTATCATTTGTGTGAGCAATGCTCCAACAAAAAACAATTGTTGTAATCTTCCTTCATTAATCAATAAAATTCGTGTTTTCCATCCAAATATTTGCCAGAAATATCTCGTTTAGCGTAAATTCTTTGGAAATTTCTTTTCTTTACAATCATATTCATGCATCATACTTTGCATTTAAGTCAATTGTTTAGGGTCTGATACTTTCCACTTTTCCAGCTTTTCCAACTTTTCCAGCTTGAACAGTTCGAACAGATAGAAAGATCGTCAAGCTGTCGCGTCTTAGGGTTTCTCGACCGCGTCCACAGCCAACTCGAACGTACGATACTAGATCAAAAAGAAGAAAAGTAATGGAGAATTTTGAGCAAGAAAATGTTGAACTCCGTAGCACGGTAACCACACTACAAGAAGAAGTGGAGAGACTCACATCTTTGGTTAACTCGCTTGCCACAACGCAAAGTCAACAACCAGCATCGAGCAGTCAAAACCAAGCAGCAACTTCAGAGGATACTACTACTCATTTTTTGTCGCCAAGAGTTCACCTTTCGCGAAGGCTATCCATGGGGAATGCCTTTAACTTCGCATCGGAGTTCGCCAACCGACTTCTCAAACAACCCCGCTTGAAATACCAAAACGCTTCGTTCACTCGACAACGTGGAATAACTTTTCCACAAGTAACAATGTCGGTTTCTCAACCGATCATGTTGAACTCGCTTCCGTGCACGCTACCACGCAAAAGTTCATCACACTCCGGAAATAACACGCTCGTGGTTCAATGGAGAATCTCCGAACAACTCCTCAAAATGCGCTTGAGATAAAAATGATTCGAGGAAAGAATTGTTTGGAAACGCCATACTCCGTTCAAAGTCCCCGAAAAAGTACAAAGGAAACTCCACCACAAAGTCATCTCACGATGTATGCCAGAAAATATCTACGAGGATCATCATTGATCCATTACCGAGAGCCTCACCGGTGCCGCATCAAGTGGTATATGGGTTTAGACAAGACGAATATCCAAACATTCAACGACCTAGGCAAAGCCTTTATCCAGAATACAAATTCAACTTGGATATGGCTCACGATAGGATCAACTCCGCTCCATGTCTCAAAAAGAGAGACATTCAAGGAATATCGCGGGAAATTGCTGCTCAAGTCAACCCACCCTTGGAAGAAAAGAGATGACTAAGGTATTCCTAAATACTCTAGGCTCATTCTACTCGCTATGATCGCTACTCCCGACTTCAACGAAATGGTAAGCATGGGAATGCGACTAGAAGAAGGGTTTGGACAGACGCGTAACCAAGGAAGTAGGATCTTCTAGTAGTACCAAGAAAATTGGAACCAGCTTCCCAAGGAAAAAGAACATGACATAGGAATGGTGTCCCGAGGAAACCACGCAAGAATGTCATTCAACAACGGTAGCTGCCATAGCATCCTCCAACCCAACTCCACAAATTGCATTTCAACAACTTCAACAACTCAACAAAACTCGCCATTCACAACCCCGACGCCGGGTCATTCGGCCAATTCCCGACGCAACTTTACCATCGCGATAGAAAAATCTATCTAACAAGGTTACCACCTCCGGTCCAAAACTACCATGGTGGTATAAAGTCGCGTTTCTTGCCCTTTTCACCAAGGGCACCAGACCTTGAGCATTGCATAACATTGCGTACGAGAGTTAAGACTAATCTTCTTTCCTTCAGAAACACAAGTCCGAATGTGCAAGCCAATCCACTTCCCAGTCATAGTGGACACTCAGTGAATCTAATGCTAAGGAATACAGACAGGCACCTTGCCACAGATGTAAACTTAGTCAAAGGAAACTTGATGCATCTCCATGAAGCATACAGTAAAATGAGTACCTTCACTAAGCACAATTATGCAGCTTGCTATATTTGCTCCAAGAATATCCATGGATGTCCCACCATAAGAGCAGATATCCAGCATTTGTTAGACATTGGTGACCTACAAATTTACAGAAATAGAGATGACCATGACGTAAATACAATAGGGCATTTTCCGCATGAGCTTTAGTCTCTATCAACTCGAAAATCAAGTAAACGCTTGATCCCTTGTTTCAACATACCCGAGCATGTGGAGATCGCGTACAATGGTTCCAACATTCCAACATCTCCTTTGGTGATTTGCCCACCGGTCTGCCATACTTCAATTCCTTACCAAGACAATGCAACCTTGATAGAGGATGGGAAGGAGAAACCCATGCCTACACTTCCAGCTAATGTCAATATAACAGAAATCGGACGAGTAACGCGAAGTGGACGAGTACACGCTCCATTGCCACCAAAATCGCCTTCAGCTCCTGTTGTTAAACAAAACCAAGTTAACATATCTTCTGAGAATCCTGCAACGATTCCCATTGTTAACCCAAGAACAAACATTGGTTCTACTGATGGAACCAACATCAACTCGGACTTTGACGAGATATTGAAACTAATCAAGAAGAATATCGTCGTAGATCGGTTGATCGACTCCTTCAAAATTTCAATCATCTTTACTCCTCAACTCAAGCTCCAGAAGATGAGAGTACTAGACCAGCTTATGTGGATCACGATGTGACTACAATTTGGAGGATCCAAAACATCACCGCAATAACGAGTTTTAGTGACGAAGAACTTCCTAAGAAGGGAAAGATCACAACTTGGCCTTGCACATCTCGATTTGCGACAGATTCCCTATCCAATGTATTGGTGGATATAGGTTCATCACTAAACGTAATGCCAAAAACGACGCTCGCTCGTTTAGCTTACAAAGGAACGCCAATGAAGTTCAACGACATAATAGTAAGAGCTTTTGATGGATCAAGGAAGTCAGTTATTGGGGAAGTAGATCTCCTAATGACGATTGGCCCACACTTTCAAATTACCTTCAAGTCATGGACGTACTGCATCTGATTGCTTACTAGGAAGACCTTGGATCCATGAGGCGGAGCGGAACTTCTCCATCGAAATTAAAATTCACAGTAAATGGAAAGTTGGTGACCATCAGTGGTGAACAAGCTTTACTTGTAAGTCATCTATCCAGTTTCTCCTTCATCACTGCCAATGACATTGAAGCGTCGCATCTCCTAGAAAATCCGTTAGAAGATGAATCTACTAAAAACAGATCATCTATCTCTTCGTATAAAGAAGCGGCACAAATGGTGAAAGATGGCAATACTCAAGGATGGGGACAAGTTATCAAACCTGTCAAGAATGAAACGAAGCGGACTTGGGTTCACACCGTATTCTCCAAAGAAAAGTAAAGATGAAACACTTTCCCCGATCAAGGAAGTATTTCATAGTGGAGGTTTCCTAAACCCTGTTCCGCAAGAGGTTAATGTTGTGACCATTGAAGAGGATGAAGAGGATCCATCTGAAACTGAAGAGTGGAGCACTTATTTGAATAGCCCTGAATATGTGTCTCAAGAGGAATCATATGCACCGACTGATCAATTCAAAGACATGTCTCTGCGGCAACATGAAAATCTGCCAGTCCCTGCTGAAGTTTGGGATACCTTGGGAGAACCAAGTGGTAAATTTGACTACATGGTAAAGTATACTGCGCCAGAAAGTTCAAAAATCCGGATCGAAGATATCCAACCCACAGGATGGGGTGATGACTTTGAATACCCTAGTCAATCAGAAGAGGAATACTCGTCTTCTCAACCTAATCAACAAATCGAGATCCCAAACAAAGATCTTTGTTTCAACACGTCTGTGGATTTCACCAAGCCAGATCCTGGTTATCACTACATCAACACGATCACTGAAGATCAAGAGTATGACTCAGGATACGATGCGGAAAGTGTCGCCGACAACGAGTCTCTTCACTCAAAAGACTGGAAGGAACATCCCCAGTATTCAACACAAAGATCAACAGGAAGTACAAATGCTATATCTCATACTTCTCGATCTGTTAATCAAGAAGATCGCTTCAGCAGCACAAAAGGCAAAGGCCATCGTCCAGAGTCTTCAAAGCCTGCTCAGCCAGCAATCAAAGTCTACTTGAGGGTTAAACCAAGCGGAAAATTACCCGAGTACCTCGACTTCCAAGGAGTTCGTCACTACTGGAAACTTGTTGAAGTTAGGACTAATGTTCATAGCTCTAAGTAGTTTATCTTTGCTTTTTGTTTTGAACTCTCGCTTCGCCCAAAGCGAAGAGATGTTTTATAGGGTTTAGTTTTTAAATAAATTTCTCTTTGTCTTGCCCAAGACAAATGAGTTTGTATTTTAGGGCCCTGTTCATATTGTGAATCATAAATAAAACGCGTTGTTTTGATTCCACATTTTGTGTTTATTTTCATTTTTACCCTTTTCTGGAAATGATAATCCTAAAAAAACACAATAAAAAAATCTCTCTTCAAAAAAAAAAAAATTAATCTGCATACACTTTCAAAAAAAAAAAATTTTTTTTTTAATTAATCAAACATAAATCAAAATTGCAGATTAACAAATGGACAAATCCATTGAAAGCAGTAACTCTACGCTCTCTCCCAACTTTGAAATCCCCTGTGAATTCGCTGAAAAAGAAGTTGAAGAAGAGATCCCGGATGAAATTTCTAGACTGCTAAGGCACGAGGAAAGGATCATTCAGCCTCATAAAGAACCTCTAGAAGCAATCAACTTGGGTTCTGAGGAAGATAAAAAAAAAGTGAATATTGGAGCTTCACTCGACATCAAACGTTTCCTTCAAACACGAGAGTACCCACTTGGGGCATCGTACAAAGATAAGAAAACTTTGAGGAGGCTTTCTAGGAATTTCTTCCTGAACGAGGATGTGCTATACAAAAGAAACTTCGACATGGTTACTTCGGATCGTCGGCAAGAAGCGATAAGATCATCCATGAAGTGCATGAAGGGTCCTTTGGAACCCATTCAAATGGGCATGCAATGTCCAGAAAAATCTTGAGAGCAGGATACTATTGGATAACGATGGAATCCGATTGCTGTAAACACGTCAAAAGATGTCACAAGTGCCAGATCTATGTAGATAAGATCCATGTGCCACCGACTCTACTCAACGTTCTCTCTTCTCCGTGGCCTTTCTCCATGTGGGGCATTGACATGATTGGGATGATCGAACCAAAAGCGTCCAACGGACATCGTTTCATTTTAGTAGCCATTGACTACTTCACCAAATGGGTCGAAGCAGCATCTTACGCCAACGTCACGAGACACGTGGTTGTGAGGTTCATCAAGAACAACCTCATTTACCGATATGGAATTCCAAGTAAGATCATTACAGACAATGGATCAAACTTGAACAACAAAATGATGAAAGAACTGTGTGAGGAATTCAAGATTGAGCATCATAACTCATCTCCTTACCGGCCAAAGATGAACAGCGATGTTGAAGCTGCCAACAAGAACATCAAGAAGATCGTCCAGAAGATGGTCATCACCTACAAAGACTGGCACGAAATGCTGCCATTTTCTCTGCATGGATATCGTACTTGACGCACTTCAACTCCTTTTCTCTAGTATACGGCATGGAAGCAGTGCTCCCCGTAGAAGTTGAGATCCCATCAATGAGAGTTCTCATGGAAACTAAGCTATCTGAGGCCGAATGGTGTCAAAGCAGATACGACCAACTGAACTTGATTGAAGAAAAGCGCCTGACCGCTCTGTGTCACGGACAACTCTATCAAAGAAGAATGAAAAAAGCTTTCGACAAAAAGGTCCGACCTCGTGAATTCCGAGAAGGTGACCTCGTGCTTAAAAAGATTCATCTTTTCAACTGATTCTAGGGCAAATGGACTCCTAATTACGAAGGCCCATACATCGTCAAAAGAAGCTTCTGGCGGTGCTATGACTCTCACAACCATAGGCGGTGATGAACTCCGCATCCTGTGAATCTGATGCGTCAAGAAATACTTTGTCTAAAAACAAAAGAACAGCTCGGTAAGTCGAAAACCCGAAAAGGGCGGCTTAGGCAAAAAGGAGCGTCTCGGTGGATTGAAAACCTGAAAAGGCGATCCAGGAAAAAATTAGAGACAATAAACAGAAATTATCCTGATAGATTGAAAACTTGAAGAGGCAATCTAGGCAAAAACAAGGATACAAAAAAAAATGACAAAGTAACTGCAGCCAGTCTGTATTTTGTCCATATGAAGAATTTCCCATCAACGGATCTTCAATCAACTCTTCTGAAGCAACAAGCACAGTTGGAATTCAAAGTTGTTAGGGATAGTAGTGGTTATTTGCTTTCAATGTAGCCTTTTCCCAATACATTATCATTTCCAACTTTTGTAAACAGTTCATGGAATCACGCATTTGGCTGATTACCATTCTATCAATAAATTTGAGCTTTGTGCTTTTTGTTTGCAATTCCTACTTTATTTTGTTTTGCAAAATAACGCTTTTTATTGTGAAAATCACTTTTTGAAACTAAAATGTTTTAAATGAATTTTTACTTCAAAATTTTGAAACAAAAGCAAAAAAATTTCCTTTGAACTATGAACACGGAAAGAACTTCAACAGTTTCTCCACGAGTGTTTCAATCTCTGAAGGATAAAACAACTACTACAGCAGTCTTCTCATCAGCAGAAATCATCAAAGGACGGTATTCTTATTCCAAAAAAAAGAATCCCCGACCGAGTTGCAAATGAAGTGCCTTTCTCAGAAAGTTTAAAGCCTGCAACTCAAAATCTTCATTAGTGAACATCTGCACCAATTGCTGCAATTTTCACCGAGTATTTGTTCGAACTGTGACGTGGTCCTTTTCCCAAATATCCCTTTAAGTGTCTTTGTCAAGTATTGTTAGCATACATATAACATTCATGACATTCATACATAATAGCATAATTCATTGCATTTTTGCATTCCTCGAAATGTTTGCTTCCCACATCACTGGTGTAAATCGCACTTACTCATGTAAGTACAAGTCTATTCCCAGTAGAGTATCTCTCCAAACGGAGAAGATACATTTTCCCTTTTCCCCGGCGGAGTCCCCAAACAGAGAAATGCATTTTATTCTCTCCACCACATTCCCCAGCTGAGATCATTCCTCATTGGGAATAATGTCTTGATTGATTTTTTCTTTCCAGTTCATTCCTGGATAGAACACTGTCTATAATCAACAGAGCAATAAGCAATAGCCTCATCATCTGAGCCGCTTATCTTTCTCTTCATTCATAAAATTGTCATAAAATTTTGTTTTCTCAACAAAGTCAAAATCATGACTATACGAGAAATTTCCCAGAAGTTGTTTTCCTGTCTAAAAGAAAACCTGTGTCTTCCAATCAAAATGCCTGCATCTTCTCAAAAGAGAGATCTTCGGCAAGACTTTATCCAAGAAAATAGAAACTCATTGGAGTTCTATTTCTTTCGTTGTTTGATATTCACAAAGCTGAATATTTAACAAAATTTCTAAAAGATTTACCTTGTTATAGTTATCACTTTGCTGATGATTGGTAATATCTTCAAAACTCATTTAAAATTTTGTTTTCTTTCACCTGTCTGTTATTCACAAAGCTGAATACACAGCAACTCATTTCTCAAGATTTACCTTGTTATAGTTATCACTTCGCTGATAATTGGTAACATCTTCAAAACTCCTTACCATGAACTATCACAAGACTGATAATTGGTAATGTCATTCTCATTTACCTTAAACATTGTCACAAGGCTTGACAGAAGGTAATCTCTCTGCTTCCGAAACGAAACAAACATTCACATGCTTTGTGAATCATTCTTTCCCCCAGCAGGGACGTATTCACAAATTTTCCCCCCTACCATGTCATTTCTTTGATATCATCTGGGTGAAACTTTTACAATCATTTTGCATCATCCGCATTTTTGGTATCTTAGGTCCAAAATTTGCGTATTCTGATATTTAAGTCTCTTTACACCTATCAAAACGAAGATATTCATCTTCATCTCTCAGGTTAAAGAAACTTAAATAGGGGCATCTGTCATACCCCAATTTTTGACCTAATATACCACCTTACAATTGCATCATTGCATAACTAACAGTTCAGATAGCACTAATCGGGTATAGCATTCACAGGTCAAAATTAGGGTTTCATCAGATTTTCATCTGAATCAAGAGACAATCAATTAGGTTTTGAGTTTTTCTCACCACATTTGATCTATCTTGATCAAATCATCAGCCTCTGATCATCAGATACCCATTTCTCTCACAGATTAATCAAGGATCGACCAATTAGGGTTTTGATCGGGCATGAGTTTTCTCTGACTTTTTGAATAAGAAATGACTTTTTTTGGATAGATATTGGTCATTATATCTTAGATACAACATGTTGACCTAATTTCTGGATTCAAAACATCACAGAAGTTCACAGACTTCATCAGTCAATTTCAGAAACGTCTGATGAAAATTCATCTGCACAGAAAAGTCAAACTTTGACTTTTGATCAAAATTTTCGAAACAAAACTTTTTCCAACATCAAAATACTTCAAATGATCCATCATGATCATCAAAAATCAAAGGATTTGGAAAAGTCAACAAAAAGTCAAAAGTTTTTATACTTAGAAATTTTTCTAAGTGTTGAAATTTCTTACTTTTTCCAAACTTCATGCCATTTTTTCACCTAGTTCCAATTTGAATTTGGAAATACTCAAAACATGAAAGTTGTAGCTTGTGAAAAAATCTTTCCAAAATGTCCAAGAACTCTTAAATCCATGGAGTCTAGCTATGCTTTTGAAATTGAAACATAAGGCTCCATGAAACTTGATTTTCAAAAGTCAAAACATCAAATTATAGGTCATTTTGTGTTTTTCTCATTTAGACCACTTGCCACCTTGCCAAATGAGTCATCAAACTGATAAATATCAGTGAGAAGTAATAATTGAGAGGATTGGATCAAATTGTGAAAATTGCACATGGTGAAAAAAGGAAGGTTCCTTTTTCTTTGCAAAATGCCTTTCTTACCCCTTAAGTTAACCTTGAATATCCAATTGACTTGTACTTGTTGCCTAACATTTCAGAACATTTTGGCCTATAAAAGGATCACCAATTCAAGTTCAACTGACACCAAAGCATCACAAATCTATGCTTTCCTTCCACTTTCTCCAAATTCCAAAATCATAGTTCAATTTGCCAAACATTGCAATTTTTAAATTTAGTAAGAACTATGACAAACTTTGGTGTCTAACATATCATAATATCCATATGAAATCTGTTTGAACATTAAAATCAACATAGAACAAGCTAGAATTCAGAATCACATCTCATGCCATTTTGCTTGCCAAAACTGCCATAACCATCGTGTTTGAACTTTGGCTTGATTACTTTGAGTTCTGATCATCCCAACACGATCCATATACATCATAAAGGTGATTCAAATCAAGAACAACAACCTGTAACACCTCTAACCACGATTTCCAGTTTCTATTTCAAGCTTGTGCAGGTGGACTTGAGTAGAGTAATCCAAGCATGCTCATGAAGTGCATACCATCCTCATAGCTTGCACATAGGCCGTTGAAGCTGTAGCAATCACAAAATCCGTTCTGGAAACGCGTTTGCATCGAAATCGATTCTCACTTTTCCAGGTTAGAACACGAACTGTGATATTCATTTTCTTTGAACTAAAACGAAAAAACTCACGGCCATTCTCTTTCTGCACTAATAACGATCATTAACCCTCAAAAAAATCCAAGAATCATCAACCACACGCCATTTAATTTGAATTCTTAGATTCTAGGGTTCTTCGTGTTCTTAGAAATCAAAACATGTTAGGCTGAATATAAATGAAATTAACAACCACCTTCGTGTTCGTGATGAAAAACCGAGCAACTTTGATGTTTACATCATTTAATTTCATGGAGAAACGAGGATGGTAGCTTGGATCAAAGAATCTGAAAATCAAACATGTTGAAGAACACTGCTCGCGTGTTCTTCGTTTTCAAATTTTTAAACATTCCAATGTTCTTTTAACACGTGTTCCTGGTCCACTAACACTCCAGTGCGTTTGGTCCAGTGGTTTCTTGCTTGGTCTTAAGTTTCTTTGCCACGCGTCCCACCTCATGGTCATGGGTTCAATACCCACCAAGACCATTCTTTTTTACAACTTTTCAAATTTTTTCATGTTTTTTTACAAAACTTCCACAATTTTTTTTGACCAATCAAAACTTCTCATTTTGAGATGATTTTTTAACCACTTGTCAACAAATACATCTATTTTATGATAGTGCAAAAATTTTCAGAAAAAACTTTCATCTGATTAAATTTTAATCGAGCCGAAAACGACGTTCTGAACACTTTTCAAACTTCCTTAAAAGGTGAATTTTTCAAGTTTTCGACTTCCGATTTTTTTCAAAACTTTTCATAAATGAACCTCACCTTTCAAAACATTTTCAAATCATTTTTCAAAACATTTCATCAAAGCTTACATCTTTTTACCATGATCAATCCGATTAAAACGATAAAATCAAATTCGTTCTTTCTCGAATTTCTCAATCGATCATGGGCCACCCTTATGGTGTAAGTCCCAATCCTTTATGTACATACTTAGTTTTTACTTGTACATACTCAAATTATCATTGTCAATATTCAAACATAAAACAAATTTCTTTCGTTTGTTTTCATTCGTTTGTTTATACACCGATACCATTGGTATTGAAAGGAGCATTATTCCCTGTGAAACTGCTTTCAAACCAATGGGCCTCCTTCACGGTGTAAGTCCCATAACATTCTTTTGTGTACATAATATTTCTTTGTACATATCAAATTCTTTCCAAACACATACAATTTTTATCTGTACATAACACAGATACTTCTTTTTCAAATACTTTTTATCTGTACATAATACAGATACCTTTTACAGATAAACTTCAAACAATCATTTCCGTTTCATCTGTACATTTTACACTGAATACCATTGATTTTGAAAGAAGCATTATTCCCTGTGAAACTGTTTTCAAATCAATGGGCCTCCCTTATGGTGTAAGTCCCAACCCTCCTATGTACATCCATCTTTCTCTGTACATAAAAAACTCGTTCGTGTACATATTCATTTCCTTGTACACAGTTCAAACTTGTAAATAATCAAGTTACGCTCGTTTTTTAACGTTCGTTTCACAGACACTTGTTTATATTTCATAAACTGCTGTAAATAAACATCATGCATTGTTTATATTTCCTTCATAAACTCCTGTGAATACATATCACACACACACTTGTTTATACAAATTGTCTAATCATAACATAACAATTAGACTAATCAATAGGTTCCCCACAGTTTCAGCCTCCGCTTGGGCTTTATACAAGACAATCCATCCCCAGCATGGGTCAGCCTCCTCTTAGGCTTCATATAAGAAAACTCTCCCCACAGAGTTTAGCCTCCGCTTAGGCTTCGTATAAGACAGTACTCCCCTGTTGAGTCAGCCTCCTCTTGGGCTTCGTTCAAAAGAACTCCTCATTGAGTTTAGCCTTCTCTTGGGCATCATACAATGAAAGAGATAGGAAATCTCTTAAACAGCCTCCTATTGGGCTTCCAATACAAAGAATCACCCGCGCTAAGATAGAACCCTGAAAGGATGGTTTTCCCGGTGAAATCACTTTCAAATTCCCCAGAGAGTAAAATTTCCCGGTGAAATTGCTCTTATTCAGAAAAGGATGGTTTCTCGGTGAAATCCCTTTCAAGCCAAAGCCAGCCATACCCTATAGCTTCCTCTTGAGCTTCATACAAGGACCCTCGATGACCCTCGGAATTCCTCCTCTTGGGCTAACAATACAAGGACCCACGGGCTTCTTAAAAGCATCCCTTTAATCCAATCAATTTCTCCTTGAGATTTAGACATCTATCATCTCTATGGAAGAAGTATCTCATCTATCACATCACATACAGTCAAAAACTTTTCAAACTCTTTTCAAACTCTTTTCAAAAACTATTTTCAAACAAAAACATCTCTTAACAGTAAGTGGTAACGCTTGTACACTCAAGCAAAACACCCAATGCTTACAGTTAAAAGATTCAATCATCTTTTTCAAACATCTTTCTTAAACATGTAAGTGGTAACGCTTGTACACTCAAGCAAAACACCTAATACTTACGACGAAAGATTTTTATCAATCAAATAACTTTTCAAAAATGTATGTGATGAAATAGATTAGATACATTTTTCATTAAGATGACATTTGTCTGTCTCTTACTAACATCCCGTTGCTTTCCACTAGCATAAGTGGGAACTACGATTGCTCTGGCTTTCTCAACATCCCTTTGAGAATACGTAGGCACAAGGTCTCATCCTTGGCGAGCAAATTTCTATCTCTTTCATACCAAACAAACCATAGAACCCTGTAGATCCGAGCTACAAATTCTCTGATTCCCACTAGGGGATATGTATGCAGAGGATCCACAGATCTTTGCGAGCACAATAATAACAAACACTAGAATCCCACATAATCTACTGTTTCTTAAAATCCAAAGGAGAAACTTTCCCAATCATAGAAATAGCAATTAAAACACACAAACATATCAAACATATTCATATATAAAGTTGTAGATAACTACATATATTTAGGGTGCTCCATCTATTCCCTTTATATAACAATCCCCCTTACTCAGAATCTCCCCAATGCATTGCGTCTAGTTTGCGCTAGTCGTTACGCATACCAATATCAATTGAGGGTATTTCAGCTTTCCCCTGTTTCATAATCATTAAATCATCTTTCTTGTGTTGAAAATAATAAAGCTTGATGCTCGCGGCATCTTTATAAACAAATCAAAAGATTTAAATCGTTTCGAGCCAGAGAATCCGAACTCATGTTCGCATCCTCTAGCGCGTCACCTTTTAACGCGAACACATGGGAGGCTTGAACCCAGGACCTGATGGGCAGATACGTGGCACAAACACTTACGAGCGAGCTGGTAACCGCTGGGGCGGCAATACATCCGTGTATTGAATCCAAACCACGTGTTAATATTATATTGGAAATTTTGAATTCAAAAAAACGCGCGCAAACCTTCATCATCTTCACCAATCTTCAACCAGCCATGGATTTCGTGTTTCTTGATGAAATTCAAAAATGTAAACATGAAAGTTGATCGTTTTTTAACAAGGAACATGATGATGCTCATTAATTTCATTTATTTTTGGTTTAACATGGTTGAATTTCCAGAAATCACGAAGAACCCTAGAACTGAAAATCCTAATTGAAATCGTGTATGGTTGATGATTTTTCCAATTGATTGAGGGTTAATGATCGTGAAGGGTGCAGAAAACAAATGGCCAAGAGTTTTTTCAAAATGAATCACAGAATCATGAGATTGAAGTTCGAGCTCTTACCTGTTGAAGCTGGAATCGAATTCAATGAAGGAGTGTTTCCAATTGTTGTTTGAGGATTGTTTGAGCTTCAACGGCTGTTAGGGAAGGTGTATGATCACCCTGCTTGCTCTGGAATGCTCTGGAACTCTCCACCCAAGTCGACCTGCATAAGCTCGAAATAGAAACTGGATTTCTGGGTTAGAGGTGTTACAGGTTGTTTCTAAGGGTCTGCACCATGTCTATGATGTTTATGGATGGTGTTTGGATGATCAGAACATCAATTGCTCAAGCCAAAGTACAAATTCGAATGATAAGGTAGTTTTGTCAAGCATGATGAACATAGCATGTAATTCTGAGTTTTGGCTTGGCTTGTATTGATCTTATGCTTTAAACAAGTTATATATTGATTATAAGATATGTTAGACACCAAAATTTTTCATGGTTTTCATTAGTTTTCAAAATTGCAAGTTTTCAACATTTTGAACTATGATTCATGAAATTTGAGAAAGTGGAAGGAAAGCATGTACTTGCATGGCTTTGGTGTGTTTGAACTTGAAAAGAATACCTCTATTTATAGGCCATGAATTCTGAAATGTTAGGCACAAAGAGATGGAATTGGTAATTCAAACTTGCCTTAGAGGGCAAGAAAGACATTTTGCCTTAAAAGGAAACTTCCTTTTTTAACCATGTGTTAAAAATACAACTTTGATCCTATCCTTCAATTATTACTTCTAGCTGATATTTATCAGTTCTATCTTCAATTTGGCAAGGTGTCATTGCTTCTAGAAGAAGAAATTGCAAAATGACCTATAATCTTGAAGTTTTGAACTTGAAAATCATGTTTATGGAGCCTTATGTTTCAATTTCAAACGTATAGCTAGACTCCATGGATTTGAGAGTTCTTGGACATTTTGAAAAAGTTGACCAAAAGTCAGAGTTTGACTTTTCAGTGCAGATGAAATTTCATCAGATGTTTCAAAAATTGACTGATGAAGTTTGTGAACTTTTGTGATGTTTTGAATTCAGAAATTAGGTCAAGATGTTGTATCTAAGATATAATGGCCAATCTCTAACCAAAAAAGTCATTCATTGCTCAAAAAATCAGAGAATACTCATGCTCGACCAAAACCCTAATTGGTCGATCCTCGATTGATTACTGAGAAAAGTTGGATATCTGATGATCGGAGGTTGATGATTTGATCAAGATAGATCAAATGAGGTGAGTAAAACTCAAACCCTAATTGGTTGCCTCTTGAATCAGATGAAAATTTGATGAAACCCTAATTTTGACACTGAAAGCTACACCGATTAATTACATTACGAGCGTAGTGATGCAATGATGCAAATGTAAGGTGGTATATTAGGTCAAAAATTGGGGTATGACACCTTGCCATTTGTGCCAACTTGTTTTAGTGTTAGTAACATGGAACGATTTGATTATAAGGGAAATGGATTTCTGAATATTAATAAAAAGCGAAACGCGCGCGAAGGGTCATCGTCCCTACCTTTAAATTTACCACGGACTTACCAACGACTTCTCTGTGGGTAAACTTATACCTATGGTTCTTGCCCGTCACCATAGGACCTACAATTTTGAAAAATCCAATGCAAGCAATATAAATTTATGATGAAGACATGGATCGATTGCAAATTTGCTCCTGAACACGAATATGTCCCTGGTTTTGGCCAATTTTTCCTAAATCGGACGGTCCCAAATTAAAGCTTTGAAATCTTAACATTGGCATATGCTCGTATCTGCATCTAAAATCAAATTAAACAACCCAGAACGCTTGCAAACATCATCAAGATCAAGAATATATAATCAAATCATGTTTATGAAGCATAAATAATAGAAATAGAATTTGATATAGGAGTATGCAAACCATGATTGTGTTTCTTCAACTCAGGGTGTTTTGATAGCTTGTGAGTATCTGGAATCGATCAGAGAGGCACAATGGAGATATTGGGATACTTGGAATGGCTTGAAACGAGGCAAAAGCTTGGCTGCTGGTTGCTTGGATGCCACGGATTCCTTGAGCTTGGTTAGAGTTGTTATGCCTTCAATTTCGTCCTTTTGACATCTGGGATCAGTGTATATATATAATGGATGGTATTAGGTCAAGAATCAATGAGAAAATATATGCTCATCAATGCAAAAATATTTGATTGCAATCAAACCAAAATTTTCCTTTTTTGAACCAATTTCAATCAATTCTCTTGCCAATCTCAATAATTTCGAAAATATCAGCTTATATGGCTTGCTTGGGCTTCAAGAATGTTGAAAAACAATCCTTGCACTTAATGTTTTGATTTTATACCTTTTATTTTGATTAAATTGAATTTAAATGAATAAAAATCCAAAATAAATAAAATAAAGAGTACAAGGGCGTGGCATTGGGCTTGGAGGTTCTTATCAAGATTAGAAACAAGTTTGAATCAAGAAAACTTAGGCCCATTTAGAAAAAAATTGATTTTTCTAAGTATTTCTCTTCACGCACCTCCTCAAAAATTCCCAACTTGCACAACTTGTATCTTGCTTAATTTTAACCATTTTTGAGTGTTCTTGGACTTTTTAGAAAGCTCAAGATGTCAAATAAACACTCCTTTTGTTTTCATCTTCATTGATATTTCTATGTTCATGTACACTTCTTTGCAAAAAGATGACTTTTGTTGACTTTTACAAGGACCTATAGTGTTTTGATCCATAACTCTCAAAATATTGATGTTGACCAAAAATGATGAAGTTTGACTGTATGTTGACCCACAATTGACTTTTTGTCCAATATAACTGATTTTCAACCATCTGAGCAAACTTGAGCTATAAGGCTTGAAACTTGACACGGTGATCCCTTGAGATATATGAGGAGGTATGATGACCACTTGAGGTACTAGAACTTGATTTTGTCTTCAGGAAAGCAAAACCCTAGTTGTGGGTTGATTGCTTCGGAGATGGTTCATCTGGTCAACCCTTGAGAAATTCTTGAATATGGAGATGTGGATTGTCTTGAGAAATAGAAGGGAAAATTTTGGGGTATAACTGTTGCCCCTGTTCAATCTTCTTGTACCTGAAGGGTTAGATTGGTATGCTTGCCTTTCGTGACCTGAAGGCATAAGATGATTGAACACTCGAGTACACCTGAAAATTTGCACTCGCTGGTATATGGAATGATATCATCAGTGGACGATGCACTTGAATGGGCTTGTAGATGCCATTTGGAGAGGTTGATGCTGGAAAGTGAGTCGTATGTTAGACTCTGCGCTTGTCTTGAAATGAGATTACCGGTATGTACTGATTTTTAACCAGATATGCAACATTTTGTAGGTGGAGAGATGACTGTATATGATCAGAGATGGGCTTAAATATGCCATATGGAGTAGTTGATGATAAGACAGAGTCAGAATGAGCCTTCGTCTTGGATGTATCTAGAATGAGTATTCGTCAGGCTATAGATAGCTTTCTTGTCTTGTTTCGGGTATTAATCTATGTCCTGCTATCTGGTGATAACTTTTTTGGTCATTCAAATAGTTTTCCCGTCTTGTTTCGAGTATTAATCTTTGACATTTTGTATGGAAAGTAACTTTCACCTGCGGGGGAAAATTTAACTTGAAAGGATATGATTATTTTTATGCAGATTATGACGTATGCGAGTATCTGATAATGCACATGTCATGACTTATTATGAATAATGTATGAATGCAGATGTTGTGGTATCTATCTTGAAGATGATAGAAACGTTCTGTTGGGGATCTTTGATTTCTGCTTGGGATGTAGTGGTTGGCGATCCGGGCTGAGGAATAATAGGAATGTGAATTCCTCTGATGCACTATCTGACCAAGTTTCAAGTCTGGATATTGATGTTGTTGGAGGATGATAATCTTGAAAGGTACCCAGCTGGGTATGAATATACTGTGTATAAATCTTGTTGGGGAATGATGTGTTATTGAATAACCTATTACTGCTTGGAGACTGACATAATAAGTTGATTGATGATTTGTTACTACTCGGGGACCAATGTAACAAAGTTGACGTTCACTGCGCGGGGACTGATGTGACAATGTAGACGATCATTGCTTGGGGACTAATGTGATGAAGTTGATTGGATCATTGCTCGGGAACTGACGTGATTATGTTTATAGGATCACTGCTCAGGGACTAACGTGATAATGTTGATTGGATCACTGCTCGGGGACTGACGTGATGATGTTGATAGGATCACTGCTTAGGTACTAACGTGATAATGTAGATAGGATCACTGCCCGGGGACCAATGTGATGAGTAGAAGTGTTGGACACTTTTGGAAGAAGATGATAGAGTAGTAATCTGCCGGAGAGATCCGTTTCTGTTGAGGGAGTGATGGCTCTGTGGGGATTGTAGAGATTATTCTTGTGGGAAAATACCTTTGTGCAAATGACTCTGTGGGGATGTGTTGGTGACTTTAGTTGTCATCTCAACTCCTAGACTCCATAGTAATTACCGTTTCTGTTTTCTTTTTGTATGTTTGTGAATAAATATTTATTGTCAGATGCATATAATCATTCAAAGAAATCATTAGACGTTATGCAAACAGATAAAAGTAAAAATTTGAACTGGAAAAGAGAAATTGTATTAATTTTGGAAAGTGGGCCTATAGATAGGCAGTTTGCGTACAAAGCGACAAGTATCGTAGTAAGAGTAAATTGTCAGAAGCATTTGGAAAATAGTAAAAGCTATGTGGAAACAATCTCGTCGGGTTTCAACCATGCTATTGCTTATATATATTCGATTATCTCATCTCTTTACTATTAGAAGAAGGTGATTCAGCTGATTTGCGCCATTTGAACTTGATAGTAGTGTATCCTATAAGTAGATGATCTGGATAAGACATAGTCATACAATTTTATCCCTAACTTTTGCTTAGACCGCCCTTTCGGGTTTTCAGTCTACCGGGATACCCTTTTTCCCCAAGCCGCCTTTGCAGGTTTTCGACTTGCCGGGTGTACATTTTTTGTATATATGTCCTTAATTTTTTCCCGAGCCTTTTTGGTTCGCCAGGACGCCCTTATTTTTGCTTAGGCCAATCTACCTAGCGGGTCTCGTTTATGCATAGTATTTTTTGACTATGTTTGCATTCACGGGGTGTGGGAAGTCTACTCCGTCCATAATGGTTAGTGTCATGGCTCCGCCAGAAAATACTGTCTTGACTACAAATGGTTCTTCATAGGTGGGAATCCACTTTCCCCTGGTATCACCTTGGGGTAGGATGATGCGCTTGACTACTAGATCGCCAGCTTGGTACGCTCGGTGCTTGAATTTCTTGTTGAAGGCTTTGATCATGCGTTTTTGATATATCTGTCCATGGCAGATGGCTGCGAGCCGTTTCTCATCGATCAAGTTGATCTGGTCAAGTTGAGTTTGGACCCATTCGTCTTCGTCTAACTCTGCATCCTTGAGTACTCTGAGCGAGGGTATTTAAACCTCGATGGGTAGAATTGCTTCCATACCATATACGAGAGAGAAAGGGGTTGCCCCTGTAGATGTCCATACTGAAGTGAGATAATCGTGGAGAGCAAATGACAACATCTCGTGCCAATCCTTATATGTCACTGTCATCTTCTGTATGATCTTCTTAAGATTTTTTTGGCGGCTTTCACTGCGCGATTCATCTTTGGCCAATATGGAGAAGAGTTGTGATGCTTAATTTTGAACCGCGTGCAGAGTTCAATGATCATCTTGTTGTTGATATTGGTACCGTTATCTGTGATAATTCTTTCGGGGACGCCGTATCGATAGATGAGATTATGCTTGATGAATCGAGCCACAACTTTCTCGGTAACAGATGCGAATGAGGCTGCTTCTACCCATTTGGTAAAGTAATCAATAGCGACAAGGATGAAACGATGTCCATTAGAAGCGGTAGGTTTTATTTCTCCAATCATGTCAATGCCTAACATTGCGAAAGGCCACGGAGCGGTCAGAACATTCGACGGAACTGGAGGTATGTGCACTTTGTCTACGTATATTTAGCATTTGTGACAAGATCGAGCATAGTGATAACAATCAGCCTCCATAGTGGACCAATAGTAATATGCTCTCAGAATCTTCTTAGCCATTGTATGCCCACTGGAGTGGGTACCAAATGCGCCTTCATGTAACTCTTCCATAATTCGTTCAGTTGTCTTCTGATCTACACATCGGAGTAAGGCCAAGTCATGATTGCATTTGTACAAGATGTTGTTACTGAGAAAGAACTTGGCGGCAAACCTCCTTAGAAACTTCTTATCATTGACAGATGCCCCTTTAGGGTATTCTTGAGCCTCGAGGTACCTCTTCACTTCGTAGAACCAAGGTTTCTCCTCTACTCCTTCGGTATCAATGAGCTTCATTGTCCCATAGACTTTGAACATAGATGACATGATAGCTAACGTGTCTGCTAGTTGATTCTCTTCTCGTGGGATGTGTTCGAAAGTGATTTCTTCGAAGTAGGGGATCAGATTCAACACATGTTCTCGATACAGAATGAGGTTTGAATGCTTCATATCCCATTAGCCCTTGATTTGACTGATCACCAAAGCTGAGTCTCCATATACTTGCAAGAATTTTATTTTCAAGTCAATAGCAGCTTTGATACCCATAATGCACGCTTCGTATTCAGCCATATTGTTGGTGCATTCGAAACAAAGTCTGGCAGTGAAAGGTGTGTGACTGCCTGTAGGGGATGTAATTACATCGCCAATACCATTGCCAAGTGCGTTAGAAGCTCCATCAAAGACCATAGTCCATCGAGATCCTGGCTCAGGTCCTTCGTCTGGTCTAGGCTCTTCGTAATTAGTGACTAACATAATATCCTCGTATGGGAATTCGAAATGCATAGAATGGTAGTCATCTCCGGCTTGATGAGCCAAATGATCAGCTACTACACTTCCTTTGATCGCTTTCTGAGAAGTATACTGGATGTCGTATTCGTTCAAGATCATTTGCCATCTTGCTATTCTTCCGGAGAGAGCAGGTTTCTCGAATATGTATTTTATCGGATCCATCTTAGAGATCAACAAGATAGTGTGAGTCAACATATACTGTCTTAGTCGACGAGCAGCCCAAGCCAAAGCACTACAAGTTTTCTCGAGCTGTGAGTATTTTGTTTCACAGTCAGTAAACTTTTTGGTAAGGTAGTATATTGCATACTATTTTCGACCAGACTCGTCATGTTTCCTCAACACACACCCCATGGAGTTCTCTAATACTATTAAGTACATGATAAGAGGTCTTCCTTTGACTGGTGGCATCAGGATAGGAGGTGCTTGTAGGTACTCCTTGATTTTGTCAAACGCTGTCTGGAAATCGTCGTTTCATTCCACTACTTGATCTTTCTTCAGTAGCTTAAAGATTGGCTCACAAGTAGCAGTTAGATGTGCAATGAATCTGACAATGTAGTTTAGTCGTCCCAAGAAGCCTCTGACTTCTTTCTTGGTATGGGGAGCTGGCATTTCTTGAATAGCTTTAACTTTGGCAGGGTCAACTTCGATACCTTTACCAATGACAATGAAACCCAAGAGTTTACCAGATCTAACCCCAAAGGAGCATTTGCTCGGATTCAATCTCAATATGTATTTCTTCAGTCTATCAAACAGCTTACGCAAATGATCAAGATGTTCTTCTTCGGTTTGTGATAGAGCTATCATGTCGTCGACGTAGACCTATATCTCGTGATGGATCATATCATGGAATAATGCCTCCATAGCACGTTGATATGTGGCGCCAGCATTATTTAACCCAAACGACATGACTTTGTAACAGAAAGTTCTCCACTGTGTAACGAAAGTAGTATTTTCCATGTATTCGAGAGCCATCTTGATCTGATTGTAACCGGAGAAACCATCCATGAAGGAGAAAACTTTGTGCTGAGCGGTGTTGTCAACCAGGACATCAATATGTGGAAGCGGAAAATCGTCTTTTGGACTTGCTTTGTTCAGATCTCAGTAGTCTACACACATACGTACTTGGCCATCCTTCTTGGGTATGGGCACCACGTTCGCAACACACTCTGGATAAGAAGTAACGACTAGGACACCGACATTGAGTTGTTTCATAACTTCGGCCTTGATCTTCTCAGACATCTCGGGATGCATGTGACGAACCTTCTGCTTCCCAGGGAAAAAACCTTCTTTTGTCGGTAGTCGGTGTACCACAATAATAATGTCTAAACCTAGAATGTCTTCGTAAGACCAATCAAAAAACTCGATGTAGTCTCGCAGCATATAGACCAATCTCTCTTTGACACTACTCTCAAAACCTGCTCCTATCTTGATTTCTTTTCTATCATCGACGGTACCTAGATTCACAACCTCGACTGGTTCTTCGTGTGGCTGTATAGCCTTTTCCTCTTGTTGTAGTAGTCTGGAAAGTTCTCCTGGTACTTCACAATCTTCCTCACTGTCGTCTTTAGCTTGGTAGATTGGATTATCAAAGTCATATTTAGCAATAGCATAGTCGTTATCGACGAGATTCGAAGTGAATGTGGATCTGCAGTGTATTATGTGGGTGTGTGTAAGAACACATAGCTTTTGAAAGGGTGATAAAGTAAAAAGAAAGTCAAGGAGCGGAATATTTGAATGCAAAAGTCCAATGATTTATTGAATGAAAATATGCGAATGACAAATATTAACCCTCACAAACGAGCCGTAGTGCCTCGGGCAAGGCACTAGACTTATAGTTTATTGTTCAAAGCGTAAAAATCATAAAGGAGAAGAAATTACTCATGTCTAAAGGAGATTGGTATAACATCTTCAGTCTTCCAATGGTCGAGTCCATCGCCTGGAGTCGGGAAGATCCAATTGTTGATGTTGAAGTCACCATCATCGCCTTCTTCTATAGCATAAATTTCGTTCATGTTAATGCGGAATGGAGATTTGCCGGCACGCTCGCGGCGTATCATCTTCAGACCTTTGGTATTGAAGCCTAAACCAGTATTGTCAAATTTGAATGAAAAATCAGGTAACTGACCCCAAATAGTACAACCTCCTTCTTCAACTACAACTCTGGCATCTTTCAGTAAGGCCATCTTCGGTTGAGCTCTAGTAACTTTAGGAGTGATAGGAGAGTTGACAGCATGACTCGTGGAATTACTTCGAAAGCTTGACAGGGAGTTTATTAAAATCGTAGATCCCTATCAAACTTTTATACTTCATGTATCAAGTGTAAGAATATTTGGAAGGATGTCCATCACAAAGAAGGTAGAGTCAAAAGTATGGGAACCTACTTTAATCGGCAGGTTGAGCTCTCCAAGTACTGCTCTCTTTGAACCATCAAAATCTCTAACGACTATTTCACTGGGTTTCATGACCACTTCTTCGGCATTAAGTCTGTCGAGAGCGCTCTTCTATAGGATATTTAGAGCAGAGCCAGTATCCACCAATACATGAGACAATGTAGTTCCCTTGCATTCTATAGAGATGTGCAAGGCTTTGTTGTGTTTTCTTCTGGCAGGAGTCAGATCAGCATCAGAAAAGCCTAAACCATTGTCGGCGGTCAGGCTAGCAATACAACTTTCGAATTGGTCAGCAGAAGTGACTTGCGGTATATAAGCATTCTTCAGAAATTTCACCAAGGCTTTAGCATGAGCCTAGGAGCACAGCAACATAGGTAGCATGGAAATCTTGGACGGAGTTTGTCCTAACTGTTCCACAACATTGTAGTCACTCTTCTTAATGATCTTCAAAATTTTCTCCACTTCTTGTCTGGAGGTACCTTCATCAACTTCCTTTGGTACTTCTGTATGAGCAGGTTGAGTCACTTTCTCTTTCCCTCGAGTCTCGGGAGTTGGTTCAGTAGCAGGAATGTGAACTGGTGCAACAGTGTCTTTTGGAGGAGAGATATCTGGAGAAAACACTCTTCTTGTTCTAGTTACTTTGCTTGATCCGATGATATTGTCAATGTCAGGATATGTAGCTTCAACGGTACTGTCTTCAATGGTTAATGGCTCTTGCTTGACGCCATAGTAGTAAACTTCGGCTCTATAATTCCAAGGTATAGCTTTGTTAGAGGAATATGGAATTGATCTGGGCGAGGTAATAATGAAACATGTCACTCTAGGTGCAGGATCGTCAGAGGTGACCCTTATTGTGTTCACATCGGTATATTCTTAGGGATAGTCATCTCCCCATCCGGTTGCCTTGACGTCTTCGATTGCAATATTGTAGCTATTAGGAATGGTATATTTCACCATGAAGTCGAACTTTCCACTTGGCTGCCCCAAGGTATCCCAGACTTCTGGTATGGCTTCACTTACGTCTTTAATCTTCGGGATTTTAGAAACATCTTCGCACAGATTCTCTATAGATGGAGGTTTAAGGAATAGCACTTATCGGTTGTCCATCATGCGTTGAATACGTCTTTTTAACCAAGCACAACCGTCAGATTCAGATGCGCACCAACGACAGTTGTCAGGACATCCTAGAAATATATCGGCTTGCAATAAATCTTTCTTGATAGTTATCAGGGGAATGGTCATCTCATTCACATTAAAGACGTAAGAATCATTGTCAATGGCATTGGCACTTTTACCATGGTCAAACATTGGTGCGTTGATCACATTCTGAGTTTTGACAGGAGGGTCGAATTCAATTTCCCGAGCTTCAATCATGTCTTGAATCTTGTTCTTCAGGGCCCAACAGTTGTTGGTGTCGTACCCTGGGCTGTTGGAGTGGTATGCACACCTTGCATTGGGATTGTACTTTGGAGAGAAAGTGTGGACATTTTGAGGAGGATCCCTCAAAGTAATCTGCTATACTTTCAACATGTGTTGTAGTGCTTGAGATAGCAGCATGTTGATCTTCGTAAACTGTCTTCTTGGCGTGTTCTATCCATGTGCGTTGTCTTGTTGAGGTTGCATTGGCGTGAGATTGGAGATCAGAACTGCCCTACATATTGATTGTGATCATCTTTGTCACGACTCTTCTGACCATACACAACATTGGCTTCTTTCTTCCCGCCAAAAGATCTCTTCGCAACATTTGAAGATGTTTCGACTTTAATCTTTTCGTTCTTAATTCCAGCTTCAATATGTTCGCCTGTCAATATCAGCTCGGTGAATCTGGCCGAAGAGTTTCTAATCAGATTATTAAAGAATGGTCCTGTCAACGTTCCCATGAACATATCAACCAATTCCCTATTAGACAAGGGTGGTTGAACTCTGCCTGCTAGATCTCTCCATTTTTTAGCATACTCCTTGAACTTCTTGTCATGGCCCATGGATATACTTTGTAGTTGCATACTGGTTGGTGCAAATTCAGCATTGTATTGGTACTGTTTGTAGAAAGCATCTGTCAAATCATTCCAAGTATGAATATGGGTATTCTATAGCTGATAATACCACTCCAACTGTGTTCTAGACTAACTCTCTTGAAAGAAATGTATCCACAACTTCCTGTCTTTAGTATAAGGATGGATCTTCTGAACATATGACTTCAGATGAAGTTTCAGGCAAGAAATGCCTTCATACTTAGCAAAGGTAAGGACCTTGAACTTGCGGGGAATTACTACTTCAGGAACCAGACTCAGATCATCACAGTTCAACCCTAACATTTCAAATTTTCCACAACATTCAGGCGGTCTTCAAGTTGCTTGTACTTTACATTGTCAGGATGTTGCTCACTCATATAGTCTTCCTCTTTGTTTTCAGACTCATGATGGCTTCCTTCACTATTTTTGACGCTTCCTTCAGTTTCGCCGCTCTTGTTTGAGAACTCAAGTTGTATGGCTACCTTGACTGGACCTCTATACCTTTTCCCCATGTTAAGAATGCCAATGGTCTTCTTCTTATTAATGATGAGCTTCTTCAGATATTTATGACCTTGGGCCAAATTGGTGAACATCTTCTAGAATTGAGCATTCTGAGCTTGGAGATCTTTGACAGTTTGTTCGAGAGCAATTTCTGTTGAAATAAACAAGGAGAGAATAAGAGAACCGGTCTTCAGAGTACCTGTTATGAAATGTTATGCTATGATATGCAATGTTATGAAATGCAATATTTTCAAGGACCTTAGGAATTTAAATTTGGTAAACAAAGCACGAACAAACTTTTTTATTAGTCTGATCAGTAATACAAAAGAGAGTTCAAGTAAAAAATAAAATTCCTAATGCTTAGGCCTCCCATGGAAGCTTCCTCTTTGTGTTGAAATAGGTGTTGATGCCTTGCTCCTTGTGAAGTAGCTTTGTCAACTCTAATACTCTTTTTTCGCTTGTATAGCATTGAGCTTCGAATGTATCCCTTTCTTCTTTTAGTTGAATCCAGGATCTCTTTAATTCTTCAAAATCAGTAGGCATGTTTGGATGAAGAATGGTATAGGGTTCGTCACCTACAACAACATGTTCGATAATTACTGGTAGGACAGCAGTATATGGCATTATGAGGTATTGAGCTCGAGCTTGCACCCATTTGAGGTAAGGTTCCCAAGGAATGGAATTTTTATGCCCCAAGGTCTTGGTATTAGTCTTCTTCACCACGCCCTAGGCGTGCACAAATCTTCGACGGTAACCATGGAGATCATTGTTATAGTCAAACACAATGTCTTGGATAAGCATATCATGAGGACCATCTCTTCGAGCATAACCAAACTATTGTAGTGATAGAGAAGGGTTGTAGGTGATACCTCCCCTGATGCCAAGGAGTGGTACATTTGGAAATTCTCCGCAACGCTTAATGAAGATGAAATCCTTTTGAAAGTAAAGACACCAACAAATATCTGAATGAGAGAATGACATCAACCTTTGAGACCATTTAAACCTTTGATCGTTCTTCATTACTGACTGAGGAAGGTGCGAAATTAACCACCTGGATAATAACAGTATGCCACATATGAGAGTCCCTTGTCTTTTCATAGTACGAGTGTGGAGAGATTGTAGAATGTCTCTGAGCAAAATAGGCACAAGATTATGAGTGAGGAATATTTTGATGGCATTTACGTCTATGAATTGGTCTAGATTAAGAAATAACACCAAACCATAGATGAGAAAAGCCACAATGTCTTCAAAAGCATGGAAACTCATAGCCTTTAGGAATTCTCGAGCTTTCTTTATCAGAAACTTAGCAAGCAAGCCCTCAACTCTACTTCTTGTTTCCCAATTGTCTTCAATGTCTGATCACTTCAGATGTAACGCTGATGTGATGTCTTTGAACTTCGGAACTTTTTTTGAACCGGTGAATGGTATTTGATCAATAATGGGTATCCCAAGTAGCTTAGAGAACTCTTCTAATGTAGGTACCAACTGATAGTCTGGAAAAGTAAAGCAGTGATGCTTCTGGCAAAGAACTGAAATTTGATGCTCATCATATCTTCTTCAAAACCTGAGGTAACCAAGTCGAGTAAATAACCATGTCGTTTGATGAACTGAGAGTGATCGGGAATTTCTGAGACGAACTCCTTGAGTTGAGAAGGTATACCCACAAAGCAGATTCATATAGTCTTCCTGGAAGCCATAACCCTACAACAAAGAGCAAATATAAATCCCTAGGTCCTTGAAATGGTTAGAAATGATATGATGTTATGATGTCGTGATGTCATGTTTAAATAGCACACACAAGCAATTCACACAATAACCCTAGGTTTAAGGCTTGCATGAGGTATAGGTGTTTACCCTACCAGAGTTTGAATGGGTTCAACCTGTCCTATAATAGTAACTGGATTCTAGGAATCTCATATCATCGACCTTTCTTGCAGGATTTATTTCGATACGACTACCAAGTGGTCGACTGAAACATCCTAAAAGTAGAATCTTAATGAGCGTAGGATCGAGTATCAACCAACCCCAGTCTGCATCAAAGTTGGCCATCTCACTACCTTCTAATGGCCAAGATGGGTCAATTAGGGTTCTAAAGTTGAGTTAGTGCTTATGACACCACGCAGACGCCAAATACTTCCTCAACTGAACACGAGGAGTATCAGGACATCCAAAGTATCGCACTAACCGTAGCCATCATTTGGACCGTTTTGATATACGCCTAACAATCGCGATGATTTATTGCTACTTACCTAAGGAAATTTGGATCTGCGTGTAGGATCCCCCCAGATAAAATACCCAAGCATCCATTAAAAATGAAGCAAACAAATCAAACAGAAAGCAATAAAATGATCTTAAACCCTAAGGTAGCCTCTGTTTAGGTAGTGTCCCTAGTAGAGTTGCCAGTTCTGTAACACGGTGGGAGAACTGACTTGTTTATTTTGCATTTTTTTCGCAAATGTTGCGGATAGGAAGAGTCTCCACTGACTTTTGTCTTATCCAATAAAGGGAATGTGAAAAGAACAGGAAAAGACCTTCAATTGATTCTAAGTACGGGAGGCAGTTATGAAAAAGGAAGGTATTAGCACCCTTTCCATCCATAGTTATCTACGGGCTCTTAGTTGCTTAGCTCACTTTGAAAAATTTGCTTTCTGTGTTTGTGTAGTTTGAAAAATATTTTGAAAAGACATTTCGCTTTGACTTCGAAATGATTCTCGTTGGAATGTATACGAAATGTTCGTTTGGAAGATGTTTAAGTTTGTAATGATTCACGCTGGAATGTATACAAAGTGTCTTTGAAAGATAGTTTTTAAAAAGTGTGAGTTGTGAAAAGCATTTTGATTGGAGCAAGCAACAGAGTCTTATTACCTACTCGGAATGGTTGTTTCTTGTTATTTTCCTTCTCCTTTAGGATAAGGCTATCTATACCATTAGTTGGTAGGTAACTTTATCTGTTGGATGTGAAGGGACAATCGAAGGGTCATCGTTTGGTCGTTGAAGGAAACATGTAGGGATACCTTAGCAAATTCATAGGGACGATCATCACTTTTTTCGTAGGCAACAATCGAGAGACGAGATCATATATTCGCAGGCAACATCGAGGGTCATCGAGGGACTATGATCTTTGTATCGAAGGGACTATGATGATTATTCAAGGCATATTTGCTAATGGTATCCCTACGTCCGAGGGACATGACCATTGTATATTCGTAAAGGCAACAAGAGAGGAAACCCTAAGGGGGTTGCATGTGTGAAGAGAGTGTGTTGTATTCAGATATTTATCTTGAGATTAGGGTTATCTATGTTGTTTTTATTCTTAGCAGGCAAACCCTAATTAGCTAGCAGTTAAATAAATGTACAGGAAATAAAGGTGCGGAAAGTAAAATTGCGGAAATGTAAATCCTACGCTAGTACATGGCTTTGGGGAAGATACATAATAAGAGGTGCGGAAAGTAAAGGCAGAAATGTAAATCCTACGCGATTACAAAATAAAACTTTGCGACCTATACATCTTTTCTAGAGTTGTAAATGCAGAATGGCAAATAAATAATCAGGATAATAAGAAAAATGTTAGTGAAAATGTATTGGAAATTAGTAAAAAAATGCTTTTAGGTTACTAACCCTAATTATATGAAAGAAAATATTAGTTTGGGAATTTTCTGAATTAATTTTAATGTGGAAAAAATAATTAAAGGTTAATTTATGATTAATTAACAACTAATTAAAATAAAAATGAAAAAGAATATTTTTTAAATGTAGAAACTTAAATAAGTATTTTTCTGACCTATATGCAAAAAAGAAATTTTTTTGTGATTTTTGTATTATTTTAGAAAAATGTTTGAAAGAAAATTAAATTAAAAAAGAAAAATATGAGGAAAATATGAAAAAATAGAAAAAAGGTTAGTTTTGAAAGAGGTAAAAAAATATATGTAGGAGCCAGGGATCAAACCCTGGTCCTCTCCCTCACGCGCGCACGCCCTTGCCATATGTGCCAGGCTGTTTTAGTGTTAGTAACCTGGAATAATTTAATTATAAGGGAAATTGATTTCTGAATATTAACACAAAGCAAAACGCACGCGAAGGGTCGTCGTCCCCACTTTTAAATTTGCCACATACCCACGGCTTCTCTGTGGGTAAACTTATACCTACGGTTCTTTTCCGTCACCATAGGACCTGCAATTTTGAAAAATCCAATACAAGCAATATAAATTTATAATGAAGACTTGGATCAATTGCAAATTTGCTCCTGAAAACGAATATGTCCCTATTTTTGGCCAATTTTTCCTAAATCGGACAATCCCAAATTAAAGCTTTGAAACCCTAACAATGGCATATGTCCGTATCTACATCTAAAGTCAAATTAAACAACCCAGAATGCTTGCAAACATCATCACGATCAAGAATATATAATCAAATCATGTTTATGAAGCATAAGTAATAGAAATCGAATTTGATATAGGAGTATGCAAACCGTGATTGTGTTTCTTCGATTCTGGGTGTTTTGATAGCTTGTGAGTATCTAGAATAGATCAGAGAGGCACGATGGAGCTATTGGGATACTTGGAATTGCTTGAAACAAAGCAAAACTTTGGCTGCTAGTTTCTTGGATGCCACAGATTCCTTGAGCTTGGTTAGGGTTCTTATGCCTTCAATTTCGTCCTTTTGGCATCTGGGATCATTGTATATATATAATGGATGGTATTAGGTCAAGAATCAAGGAGAAAATATATGTTCATCAATGCAAAAATATTTGATTGGAGTCAAACCAAAATATGCCTTTTTTGAACCAATTTCATTCAATTCTCTTGCCAATATCAATAATTTCGAAAATATCAGCTTATATGGCTTGCTTGGGCTTCAAGAACGTTGAAAAACAATCCTTGCACTTAATGTTTTGATTTTATATCTTTTATTTTAATTAAATTAAATTTAAATGAATAAAAATCCAAAGTAAATAAAATAAAGAGTACAAGGGCGAGGAATTGGGCTTGGAGCTTCTTATCAAGATTAGAAACAAGTTTGAATCAAGAAAACTTAGGCCCATTTAGAAAAAAATTGATTTTTCTAAGTATTTCTCTTCATGCACCTCCTCAAAAATTCCCAACTTGCACAACTTGTATTTTGCTCAATTTTCACCATTTTTGAGTGTTCTTGAACTTTTTAGAAAGCTTAATATGTCCAATAAACACTCCTTTTGGTTTCATCTTGATTGATGTTTCCATGTTCATGTACACTTCTTTTCGAAAAGATGACTTTTGTTAAATTTTAGAAGGACCTCTAATATTTTGATCCATAACTCTCAAATGATGCATTTTTGGTCAAAGATTGTGAGGCATGAAGTTGTAGAGAATTGAATTATCTTCAAAATGAGCTTTTGTGGAAAACTTTCTGATAAAGTATGTGAAAGTTATGCTTGGTCAAAGTTCTGTTGACTTTTTATCCAAAATCCCTAATTTAGAAACTTTTACTTTTGATCAAATCTTGACTTTTCTTGATGAGTCATGATCAACCCTTCATCATATGATGAATGCTACTTCAAAATGTTGATGTTGACCAAAAATGATGAAAATTGACTGTATGTTTACCATAGTTGACTTTTTGTCCAATACAACTAATTTTCAGCCATCTGAGCAATTGACTGAGCAAACTTGAGCTGTAAGGCTTGAAACTTGACATGGTGATAACTTGAGACATATGAGGAGGTATGATGACAACTTGAGGTACTAGAACTTGATTTAGTCTAGAGAGAAGCAAAACCCTAGTTGTGGGTTGATTGCTTAAGAGAGGGTTCATCTGGTCAACCCTTGAGAAATTCTTGAATATGGAGATGTGGATTGTCTTGAGAAATAGGAGGGAAAATTTTGGGGTATAACTAGAACCATTACTCACCCTTTGAAGGAAAATCGCGACATGAAAACGCAACAAAAAAAATCAATTTTCCTTTAGTGATCCTTACGAATGATCATGGTCAGTGATATAATATATTACCTCTTGTGGAGATTTCGATTTCTGATGTTGTGATCACGAATGTTGATAAAGAACAACTTCTCTACTCAGTCCACACGAACAGATTGCTCCCGGTCACAATTCTAGTTGCTCACAAACGAAAGCTTTGAGTGAGAGAGTGAGCAAAAATACGATAGGGTTTCAAGACCGAATTTTCATCAAGTGAAGTGCTTCAACACAAGGGTCCTATTTATAGAACCATAAGTGTGGGCTGCAAGCTAAAAGCCCAATAAAGGCTGTAAGCTAAAAGCTCGATAAAGCATACGAATATCATACCTTATGATGTATCGCATATCACTTAAGCGTGTGGTACCTTACCACATTCCATATTCAACTTAAGTCCATCGTTCCTTACGGTGTTCCTCATTTACTCTATCTCTCATTAATCTGTCCTTATGTGTGTGACCCTGTAGGTTTCTGCGACGTTGGCAATTATATTAAATCACATTTAACATAATAAACAGTGAGCGGTATCTAGCAACACATCACTGCTACCAAGTCACGAAAATGTCATGTGATCTGACAAAACCTTTCTTTGATAATACTTGCGTGTATAATTACCCTTTTGCCCTCATGTCTATATGGATCACAAGGCATAGACCGTGTCTCCCTTTTCCAGTTCAATATTGGGCCCTTAGACATTTATCCCGTTACGCAGGATGGGCAAATTCCATCTAGTTCACTCATGTCCCTCAACATGCTTTGTGAAGTACCCATCAATTGTCTTTATGGTCATCCAGTTACGAATAACGTTTGATTAGCAATAAATAAATTGACTCTACATCTAGGATCCATAGTGGTTTTAGGTCGAAGGGTGGTATACACCACTTATCACCATGAGAATAACTTATGAAACTTTGCATAACATTCTATGCAGTATTCTCATAGCAGGTCAATCCAATATAAATATTATTCCTAATATTTATACCTATATCAAGACTTGAACTCCTTATTCATGATCCATGATATGTGATCATCAGCCTATCTTCATAATAATCTTAATGCTTTAATATTATCCCTTTTCACAATAAAGCTCAATCATGGATACTTTAAGAATAATGTCCTTGTGTTTAATGGAATCTCATGATTAAGTCATACTTAACATTGCATTAAACAAACTAACTATTCTAGGGACTTTATTATTTTCAAAAAGAAAACATAATAAAGAAATGCCTTTTATTATTAATAAATAATTCGATGCAAGTACCAAAAAATATTGGCCTCTAGGGCTTAAACCAACAATCTCCCACTAGCACTAGAGCCAATCAGGCATACCCCTAATACCCATAGATCTAGTATGGCCATCATGCTTCTACTGTGCAAGATGCTTTGTTAGTGGGTCAGCGACATTGTCAAGTGTTGGTACTCTACATATATTCACATCTCCCTGATCGATTATCTCTCGAATGAAGTGATAACACCTAAGTATGTGTTTAGATCTTTGGTGAGATCTAGGCTCCTTAGCTCTTGTGATAGCCCCATTGTTATCAAAATAGAGATCAATTGGATCCCCAATGCTAGGGACTATGCCAAGTTCACTAATAAACTTCTTGATCCAAACAGCTTCCTTTGTTGCATTTGAGGCAGCAATATACTCGGCCTCGTTTGTAGAATCAACAATTGTATCTTTCTTTGAACTCTTCCAGCTCATAGCGCCACCATTTAAGCAAAACACATAACCAGATTGCGATCTAAAGTCATCCTTATCGGTCTGGAAGATAGCATCGTTGTATCCAACTACAACAAGGTCTTACTGACCTCCATATATCAAGAATGAGTCCTTAGTCCTTCTCAAGTACTTAAGGATATTCTTGACAGCTATCCAGTGAGCATCACCAGGATTAGATTGGTACCTACTCATTGCACTTAAAACATACAAGACATCTGGTCGAGTACATAACATGGCATACATGATATATCATATTGTAGATGCATATGGGATCTTATTCATGCAATCCCTTTCTTCCTTCGTTGAAGGGGATTGTGTTTTTGATAGACACAAGCGATGTTGCATAAGAATGAATCCCTTCTTGCAATCATGCATACTAAAGTGTCTCAACACTTTATCTATATATGTAGTCTGACTTAGGCCAAGCAGTTTATGTGATCTATCTCTATAGATCCTGATTCCTAATATATAAGATAATTCACCAAGGTCCTTCATAGAAAAGCATTTCCCTAGCCAAGTTTTTACTTGTTGCAAGGTAGAGACATCATTTCCAATGAGTAATATGTCATCTAAATATAATACCAGGAAAACGATCATGCTTCCACTAACCTTCTTATATACACAAGGTTCATCTTCATTATTGATGAATCCATATTGTTTTACAGTTTCATCAAAATTAAGATTCCAACTCCTTGAAGCTTGCTTCAATCCATAGATTAATCGCTGTAACATGTATATCTTTTGGGATTCTTCTAGTATGTCAAATCCTTCAGGTTGTGTCATTTACACATCCTCTTGAAGGTTCCCATTTAGAAAAGCAGTTTTGACATCCATCTGCCATATTTCATAATCATGACATGCAGCGATTGCAAGTAAAATCCGAACAGATTTAAGCATTGCAACTGGAGAAAAGGTTTCATCATAGTCAACCCCATGAATTTGTTTATAACCTTTTGCAACCACTCTTTCCTTATAGGTATGTACCTTACCATTCATGGCAGTATTATTTTTAAAGACCCACTTGCATCCTATAGGATTAACTCCTACAGGTGGCTCTACCAAGTTCCAAACTTGGTTAGTGTACATGGAATCCATTTCAGATTTCATGGCTTCTAGCCACTTCTTAGACTCTGGACCATTAATGGCCTCTTGGTAGGTCACATGATCATCTTGATCCATGAGCAATACATCACCTTGACCATTTATGAAATATCCATATTTATCAGGTTGGTGATGTATCCTGTTTGACCTACGTTGGTCTTGTTATACTGGTGTAGATTGTTCTTCCATAACAACTTGTGTTTCCTACTTCAATTCCTCCATAGGTGTATCAATGCTTTGTGATTCTTGAATTTCATCAAGCTCTACATTCGTCCCATTGATTCCTTTGGATATAAAATCCTTTTCCAAGAAAAATCCAGTTCGAACGACAAAAACTTTTCCCTCAGAAGGATTATAGAAGTAATATCCTCTTGTTTCTTTAGGATACCCCACAAATAAGCATTTGTCAGATTTGGGCACAAGCTTAGTTGAGATCTTCCGTTTCACATAAACTTCGCAACCCCATATCTTAATGTAAGACATATGTGGTTTCTTACCACTCCATAACTCATATAGTGTCTTCTCAACCTTTTTGGTAGGAACACGGTTAAGTGTGTAAGTTGCTGTCAATAGAGCATGTCCCCAAAAGGAGTTTGGAAGATCGGTGTGACTCATCACCGATCAGACCATATCCAACAAGGTTCGATTTCTTCTCTCAGATACACCATTCCATTGTGGTGTTCTAGGAGGAGTAAGTTGGGATACAATCCCACACTCTTTTAGATGCTCATCAAACTCTAGGCTTAAATATTCACTGCCTCGATCTGATCGAATAACTTTAATATTCTTACCTACCTGGTTTTGTACATCATTCTTAAATTCCTTGAACTTTTCAAAGGTTTCAGGTTTGTGTTTCATTAAATACACATAACCATATCTACTGAAATCGTCAGTAAATGTGATGAAGTATTAAAAACCTCCTCTGGCTTGTATGTTCAGTGGTCCATATACATCAGTATGTATGAGTACCAAAAGATCATTAGCCCTTTCACCTTTTCCTGTGAATGGGGATTTTGTCATCTTTCCAATTAAACAAGACCTGCATGTCTAAAATGATTCATAATCAAAAGAGTCAAAAAGTCCATCTTTATTGAGTTTTGAAATGCGCTTCTCATTTATGTGGCTTAAGCGACAATGCCAAAGGTAACTTGGATTTAACTAATTAGGTTTAATCCTTTTATTATTAATGTTATAAATTGGCATTTCAAGATCAAGGATATACAATCCATTGTTCATTTGTGCAGTAGCATAGAATATATTATTCAAATAAATAGAGCAAAAATTGTTCTTTATTATGAATGAACAACCAAACTTGTCCAAACAAGAAACGAAAAATAATATTCCTGCTAATTGCAGGTACATAATAACAGTTCTCTAACTGAATTATTAAACCACTAGGTAAAGTTAATACATATGTTCCAACAGCTAAAGCATCAACCTTTGCTCCATTTCCAACTCGTAGATCAACTTCAACTTTTGCCAACTCTCTACTTCTTTTTAGCCCATGCACATTGGTACAAATGTGAGAACTGCATCCAGTATCTAATACCCATGATGCAGAAGTAGAAAAATTAATTTCTATAACAAAAATACCTGAATTTGAAGTCTCTACTCCATTTTCTTTATCTTTCAGGAACTTTGGGCATAATCGCGACATAAAAACCCAACGGAAAATCAATTTTCCTTTAGCGATCCTTACGAATGATCATGGTCACTGATAGAATATGTTACCTCTTATGGCGATTTATATTTCTGATGTTGTGATCACGAAAGTTGATGAAGAACAATGTCTCTACTCAGTCCACATAAACAGATCACTCCCGGTCATAGTGCTAGCTGCTCACGAACGGAAGCCTTGACTGAGAGAGTGAGCGAAAATACGATAGGGTTTCAAGACCGAATTTTCATCAAGTGAAATGCTTCAACACAAGGGTCCTATTAATAGAAAAACAAGTTTGGGCTGCAAGCTAAAGGTACAATAAAGGCTGTAAGCTAAAAGCCCAATAAAGCATACAAATATCATACCTTATGATGTATCGCATATCACTTAAGCGTGTGGTACCTTACCATATTCTGTATTCCACTTAAGTCCACCGTTCCTTACGGTGTTTCTCATTTACTCTATCTCTTATTAATCTGTCCTTATGTGTGTGACCTTGTAGGTTTTCGCGATGTTGACAATTTTAGTAAATCACATTTAACATATTAATCAGTGAGCAGTATCTAGAAACATATCACTGCTACCCAAGTCATGAAAATGTCATGTGATCTGAAAAAACCTTTCTGTGATAATACTTGCGTGAATAATTACCCCTTTCCCTCATGTCTTTATTGAACACAAGGCATAGACCGTGTCACCCTTGTCCAATTCAATATTGGTCCCTTAGACATTTATCCCGTTACGCAGGATGGGCAAATTCTATCTAGGTCACTCATGTCCTTCAGCATGCTTTCAGAAGTACCCATCAACTGTCTTTATGGTCATCTAGTTACGGATAACGTTTGATCCGCAATAAAGCAATTGACTCTACGTCTAGGGTCCATAGTGGTTTCAGGTCGAAGGGTGGTATACACCACTTATCAGCATGAGAATAACTTATGACACTTTGTATAACACTCTATGTAGTATTCTCATAGCGGGTCAATCCAATATAAATATTAGGTTGTTAGGCCTATCCAAGAAGTGTTCCATAGTTCCAGTTTTATTCACCCTAGAGATTAGGTTGTTTATGCCATTACCGAAGGTGATTCCGATCTTGAATGACCTTGATTTATGAAGCGCAAAGAGACTAATTTGGTTCCTCATAATTGGACTATCGTGGATGTTCCTAGTGTCGTTCATGTGTCAAAGCATTGTGTTTTATCTTTTTCAAACAATTCCTCACTCCGCACAAGGTGAAAGTGATTTTGTTTGGGCATGCTTTATTTCAAATGTTAAAATCATTAATAAAATACGTGTTGTTATTTAATGTGTTTTTTAATTTTTATGGAAAATGATAACTAAAAGAACTTGTTAAAACTAATTTATGATATTTCTTATCATTTTCAAATCCGTGTATTTTCTAAACCAAAGTATAAATAATGTGCAAATTAGTAAACAATAAAACTGTTGAAAACAATGATCACACATCATCTTACAATTGTGAAATCTCTGTATACGAAGCGGAAGAAGAGAGTTAGGAAGACAATGAGATTTCAGAAGAAATTACTCGGTGGCTTCAGCATGACGAAAAGGCTATTCAACTATATAAAGAGCATGTTGAACTGATCAACTTGGATTCTAAAGAGAACAAGAGAGAAGTTAAGATTAGGGCTCTGCTTGGTGAAGAAGCCAAGAAAAGGATGGTTGAGGTGTTGAAACAATATGTCGATGTATTTTCCTGGTCGTATCAAGATATGTCAGGATTGGATAATGATATTTTAGAGAATAGAAGTCCCATATGTTGTTAAGAAATCCTTCTCTGGAGGTTCATTGATTCTTACAACTATGGATGGTCACGAACTCCCCCTTATGGTGAATGCCGATGCAGTCAAGAAATACTTCCCCTAAATAATCAAAAGAACAACTCGCTAAGTGGAAAAAACGAAAGGGTAGCTTAGGCTTAAATGAGCATCTTAGTGGACTGAAAACCCGAAACGGAGGTCCAGGAAAAAATTAGAGACAAAAACAAAAATAATCCATCTCGATAGATTGAAAATTCGAAAAGGAAATTTAGGAAAAAGTTTGGAATTTTATGGCAATTAACTACATCAGGAAAGACTTGATCATTTGAAGTAGCAACATCATTGATCAAGAAGTCTGAGTTAAATCGCCCTCAACTAATGCTAGATTATAGGAATTCAAAGTTGTTAGGGAGAATAGTGGTTATTGTATTTCAATTTAGCCTTTCCATTTATTATTTTCCAAACATTATAGTGATCCATGGGGTTACACCTATTGCGAACTACCATTCTATCAATAAAATCTTGATCTTTTTCAAATGAGTTTCATTTCTTTTATAGTCGTTTCTTTTGCAAAATTTCATTTATTTTTTATAATAATTTTTTAAAAAACGTTTAATAATACACATGTTTTTAAAAATTACAAAACATTTTTCTTTGACTTTTGAATAAACTAAAAGGAATGTCTACGGGTGTTCGAGGTTGATCAAATCTTGAAGTGTGAAACTTAGATTCCCCCGGTACAATTGTTCATGAGAATTCACCTGTGAGTCTCCTTGATTTGATAATCCTGATGTCTCTAATGGATTTGAAGTCGAATAATGGATTTTTCCTCTAGCCAATTTATTGTTACAATGATGAGTTGGATTCTCTTATAACAAAGATAGAAGACTCTCCACGCCCTCAGTGGATTGTTGATCCTTAAATATTTTTTTTAAGTTTACCCAATGGATCTTTTTGTCTTTAGAGAAATATCTTTTTTCCTATAATATTTTGCAGAAGAAAAACTTTGTGGTGGGGACTCAATCTAGATAAGATTTCCCAATTTGTTCAGTATGTTATTTTGTCAGGATAAACATAATATTGCATACATTTAAACTTTCATAACTTCATTACCATACATATATAGCCGAAGGAAGATTCATGCTCATTCACATTTCCTTGGAAGTTACCTATTGGTACGCTGGTGTCTTTAAATCCACTGAGATTTTTCCTCATGGGAAGAATTATGTTTTGGTTTTCCTTCTTAGCTCATTGTTTAGATCAAACAAATCCCTAGTCAAGTTCATTCCTCATCAGTTGGAGTCATATTTTACCTTTTCTTTGCAGTTCGTTCTTGGATTAAACTTTGGTCCTCTACAACAACTTTTAATCTCTCTAGGATGGAAACCTAGATGGTGAAGAAGGCATGTTTCACCCCCTTTTTGGATCCTATGTTCCCTTAGTAGAGAAGACTTGTTCAACAAATAAAGAATCTAATTCCTCAACAGTTATAGTACCAGAAATCTCTCTGAGATTTTGTCCAATAAAAAGTTGTAGTCTCTATTTGAGAAGTTTGCCTATTCCTCTCATATCAAATCCTTACTTTCGTATTAAATGGAAATATTTTTAGTCAACCCCCGATAAAGAAGCTTGTTTTGATTCAACAAATCAATGTTAACAAAGGTTTGTTTTCTAACAGGTGGTTGTGTCTTTATTTGAGAAGCCTGTTGCGATCCCCGATCAAAGTTAAGAGTTAAATCTTGAGCAAGTGAAGAATACTTTAGGTTGAAGACTAGAAGTCTAAGAAAGTTTATTTTTTACACTTTCTAGGTGGAATACTTAGTTAACGGAGAAATTGAGATCCATTCCTGGTGGAAGACCAGAAGTCATGGGAGGTTTGTTACCCTTTCCGGGTGGAATACTTAGCTAAAGAAGAAACTGTGGAAATCATGGGAGGTTTGTTACCCATTCTAGGTGGAATACTTTGTTATAGAAGAAACTGAAACCCGTTAATGGTGGAAGACTGAAAGTTATGGGAAATTTGTTACCCTTTCTAGTTTGAATACTTAGTTAAAGAAGAAGTTGAGATTCGTTCATGATGGAAGACCCGAATTCATGGAAGGTTTGTTACGATTTCCAGGTGGAAAACTTTGTTAAATAAGAAGGTGAGACCCACTCTAGGTGGAAAACCATAAGTTATGGGAATCTTATAATCAATTGAGATCCCGTTGCTGCCTCCTATTATGAGTTTGTAGTATATCGTCATCTGTGAGTCGATATTACCTATTTCTTTATTGTCATATATGATTCGGTATTACAGGATTCTTTAATTTCATCTATGATTCAATATTATCATGTTTATTTCCTTCAACTATGATTTGGTAGTATGTCCAGATCATGTTTACTACTTCAATTATGAGTTGGTAGTACTTTTTTTTCCGACTGACTATTCAGGGTCTATTTCCTAGTAAATTCAGTGGTTTTTGTTCCTTGCTGCATTTCATCAATGAAGTCTTCCATTGTTGGTTGTTATCTCTTTCACCTCTAGTTGTGATTTAGCTTATTCCCTAACATAGGCCCTCACGGTGTTGTGTTGCTCCCTAGTGAGTTATGTCTCCCTGTCAGACTCCATGATTCATTTGCGCAAAGTCTTTCACTCGCGGAGGCTTATTGTGACACCCCAATTTTCGTTATTAAATATTTTATTATTTTCTTTTCCATGTTAATTATTATTTGCCTTGATAATTATTTCATTTAGTATGATCATGTGAATACTTGATATAATTGGAATATATGGGTAATATATGCTATTGAGTTATTAGGTGTAAGAATATCAAAACAAAAACATTTGGGCCTGAAGTATATTACAGTGGATGAGAGAAGTTAAGCCCAATAGAGAAAAACAAGTGTTACTAAAAGTTACAAGACAAAATAGAATTAGAAGTGAATTATCAAAAGAAGAGAAGAGGAGAAAATAAGAGAAGAGGAAGAAGAAAGGGAAAACCAAGAAGAATGTCTACATATAAAGTAAGGGTGGGCATTGCTTGAATTCTGGGTGTATGTAATGGTATGTGATGGATAGTAATATGAAATTAGGGATTTATTCTTTACTTTCTAGATTTTGACATGTTAGAGTTTGAATGTGAAATCATGAAATTGGTGATGGAAATCATTTTTTGATGTTTTTATTTGATGTTATATGCTAGATATATGGTATAATACATTTAATTGGTGAAATATATGTGTTTGAATGAGATTTGGATGGATAATTTTGTGGAAGGCAGAAGCTGTCCGTAAACAGATTTTACTACATTTCGCATAGGCCACTTAGCGCGCAGGGTGTCGCTTAGCGCGGTATGGGATATGGAATTTTATGATTTCTAAAACTGTTCTGGATCATGTATGTATATGATTTATCATTGATTTACAAAAAAATTAATAATTTATTTGATGTGTTTTAGATTGGTTTTTATTGACTTTTGATGAAATACATGATACTTAATTTTGTGTATGAGGATGTTGTGAATTGATGATGTATGAGAATAAAATGACTTAGATCTGTTTGATACATTCTATTATGATGTTTTGAGATGAATAATGTTATGAGAATGTGTTGTATGTAATATTTACATGATGAGCCTAATTACTTAAATTGGCGTGGGTAAGTGAGTTAAGTCCATTAAGAAATAGGGTAGTAAGAAGAGAATGAGAGTTATGTTGTCATAATACAAAATTAGAGAAAAGAGGAGAAAAGAAGAGAAGAGGAGAAGAAAGAAGAAGGAACTTAGAGATTTGTCTTCAAGAGGTAAGGAGGAGAATCCTTGTTATTATGGGTGTTTATGGTATATAATGGGTAATAACATGATAGGTTTTGTTGTTGATTTCAATTTCTACACCTAGGATTTTCATATGTTAGGGTTTGTGTAGAAATCCATGGAATTAGGTGAAATTGATGTGTTAGATGTGTTAGGATTGTGTTATATGATGTGTGTTGTTGATTACAAGAAGCTAACATGTTTGGTCAGTGTATAATAGTGGTTTTGGGTGAAAAATGAATGGAATTCATAGCCTTTAAAATGCAGAATTTTTCCATTTATAATAGGGGTAACCGGTTCCTGTCTGGGGGTAACCGGTTACCACATGTAAAAATCTATGAATTTGGGAATTTTGTGAAGGGTAACTGGTTCCCTCTTGGGGGTAACCGAGTTCCTTGGTCTGAACTGGCAGAATGTTTTTGAAGAAGGCGGTAACCGGTTCTCACCAGGGGGTAACCGATTACCATTGAGTGAAAAGGAAAAATCTTGAAATATTTTCAAACTCACGACTTTTTACTCGGTTATCCGTTTGAATTGTCGTTCGTATCATTGGAAAGCTAGTGAAACAATCTACATGATAGATCTAGGTTTGTTGGCACTAGATACTTAGATTATTAAGTGAATTTTGTAGAATGACATGTGTATATGTGATCAGTGCATTTTGATGCACATTTTTTCATGTTTATCCTTAAGCATTTTGGTTTAATATAATTTTCGTATTTAATTTTCAGCTTTAGCAGCTTTCACAGAAAAATTCACAACTAGTGTTACGAGTATCGGATTGATGCATTCTAATATGCGTTGAAAAGCTAAGAGAAAGATCTACGACTTCTATTCAGAAGTCAGAAGTTTATTCGAACTATAGTAGACTTGAAAAATCCTTTGAAGTTGCAGCATTACATTTATAATTTGTTTTGGGTCATTTGTTGTGGGCCTGAGTTATGTTTTTGACCCAGTTGGGTTATGATTTGAACTCCTTGTTTTCTATTAGACCTAGGCAGTACTGGTATTGTGGATAACCTTATTTTCATGAAAAAAACTTAGTTTTGTACGGATGTCAATGGAGAACTTATACTTCTTGTTAATTTGTTGAATTCAGGTTCTGACACCTTGAGGTTAATATAATTTCAATTTAGTTTTTATTCCTTTCAATTTTATTCTATGATTCTTGTTTGCTTAATCCAAATTTCATAGGGTATATTGATTTAATTCAATTGGTTGTATGATCCTAACCATAGTCACGTTATTGTTTGCTTAATTCGTTATCGTGTCCGTTTAATTCATGTTTGCATAATTCATGAAACTTAATTCTGTTTGCTTAATTCAGATAATAGGAATATACAACTTATATTATCAATTGCGCTTGTCAGTGGGTATTATAATCGAATAGGAATAGATAATTCCCTTAGGAGGTTGGAATTACGATAGCCGATGATAGGTAGGAACTGAATCAGTAGAGTGACTTTTCAGCTTATTTTGATAATCACTTATTCTAGGTTATATTTGAATCCTAAATTCCCCCAATTTGATTTCTGTTGGTTAATAAGATACGAGAATCCTTGCGATATGACTCGAGTCATTGTCGCTATATTACTGTTTCAAAAATACTCGTTTTTGATCCGTGTGCGACAATGGATCAAATTGGCGCTGTTGCCGGGGATTCTTGTTGTTATTAACTAATATTAGAGTCATAGGTATAATTTTCTTGTTAGTATTTGTTGTGTTTGTTGATTTTCAGGGTTGCAATACCGGTTGCAGTATAGTGATAAATATTTCAGCATGCCAGGTAAGTTTGGATGCTATTGTTTCAAATCAATTCGAATTTTTTCGTGTAAATTAGGAAAAAATCTAGAAACAGTACTCCTTTAGAAAAAGTACTCCATGTAAATCGCAAATTCGTCTTTTTTATATTTTTAATTAATTTTTTACTATTTTCATAGTGTCAAAAAAATCCAAAAAAATTCTTAAAATTCTTATTCAGTTCAGTAGATTAAATTTTGTGTTTTTAAATTTTTTGAATTTACGTTAATCGTTTTCCTTCTTTCTATTTGTTTCTGTCTACTTGGGACATAGTTGGTATTTCTGTGTTTTTTGTTAACATGGTTGAACAAAGAACTTTGAGGAAGTTGGCTACCCATGACACGAACTATAATGGTTTATGTATTGATTATCCTACAGTTGATGCAACTTTTGAATTTAACTCTGATTTAATACAATTGTTGCCAAAGTTTAATGTTCTTGCAGGTGATGATCTGCATAAGCATTTGAAGGAAATCCAGATTATGTACTCTGCACCTTCTGAACCTTCACTAGAGGACATTGTCAAATAAATGGCTGCAAATAATCTTTAGTATCAACAAAAAATAGATTATACTTTGCAGACTTTACAAACACAGATTGGACAACTTGCCACTTTGATGAATGTCATGCAGCAAACTCAAGGATCAAACCAACAACCCTTAGAAGAGCATTCTGTTTTTCCAAAAGAGTTTCTTTATGAGACTGTTGATTATACTTGTATTGATTTTGTTGCATATGATTTTCCATTATTGTCTGATTTTTATTATGTTTACTCTTGTGATGTTTGTACTGACACTAAAATTTGCTCTGTTTGTGCCGAAATTGAAAGTGTCGTGCAAGTTGATAAACTTACTGCACATGAGGTTGCAAATGAAATTATTCATGTAGATGAAGCTATTGACATCCCGACTGCTCCAAGCATACGGTCTATTGAACAACCACCTTCTCTAGAGATGAAACCACTTCCTAAAAATATGAATTATGCTTATTTAGAGAGGAATGAAAAATGTTCGGTTGCAATTTGTTCTAACCTTGATTTTGATCAAGAAAGTACGATTTTACAGGTTTTGAAGAAGCATAAGAAGGTGAATGGGTAGACTTTGGATGATATTCCCGATATTAGCCCATCCATGATTTTGCATAGGTTCTCAATTAAAGTGAAAGATGAAACAAAAGTAGTGAGGCAGCCCCTCAATCTTTTGATCTTTGATGTTGTGAAAAAGAAGATCACGTGCCCATTCGATACTTTTAGTTATCGAAGATTCTTATTTGATCCTGGAATAAAATGCGAAGGAATTCATAAAAATTTCAAAGTCAATGGTCACCTCCTCAAGTTGGAAGATGAAATTGTAGAAGAGCTCTCATTGCTAAAATCTACTTATGTGATCACCTATCCGCCATGACTACTCGGGTGTGTTCTTTCCTCTCTCTCCTTTCTCTTATTTTATGTTTCTTTCTTTCATTGAGGGCAATACATGTTTTAAGTGTGGGGGAGAGAATCATCTTTTTTCTTTGTTTTTGTTTTTGTTTATTTGTTTTTTATTTTGGTTTGTTTTTTTTATTTAAGTAACAATAATAATTTAGAAAGACTTTGCATTTTTCTTGAAAATTTTAGGCTATAGATTAATCTGAGGTTAGGTGTGAGACTTAGGAAAAGTTCACAAGATCGGTGTGGTCTTAACACCGTATGTCTCTTGCATATGAAAGTTAATTTGAATACTTATTATGACATAGCCTTTAATTCTCATTCTTGTCTTGAGTAGTTTATCTTTGTAGTCGACATCATCTCACACATGCTCTACGTAAGGAAGCCGATGAAAATAAGTGAGTGATCCAAGTTTTATTTGAAAAAAAAAAAAGGAATGCACCTTCTAAGTTTGGTGACTCTCACCCGGTCACTTAACCCAACGGTTGTAAAACCTTAAAAAAAAAATTTAAGACCCATTGTTAGTTGGTTCAGAGGTTTCTGGTGTTGATTACAATTTAAGCAAATGTTTATACAACTTAGGTACCGTAATACCTTGGGTCCGTAATGATGTAATGCTTAAGTAAGCAAAAGTATTACTATGAGTGTTGAGATAAGGCTTAATGCACAATTATGGAAGTGCTAGGATCTTTATTGATGATTATATACTTATCTACACTTAATTATGGATTAGTGTCGTGATGAGTTATCGATGCAATCTTAATCTTAGGAATTTGATGATTTGTTTGTTCAAAAGTTCAAAATTTGATTGCATCATTCTTAAGCATTTCTATGTTTTTCTTTGTTTATTTTTATGTTTTATAATGTTTTTCTAATTTAGTTTATTTTTGGTTTAATGTGATTTTCGTATTTAATTTTAAGCTTTAGCAGCTTTCACGGAAAAATTCATAACTAGAGCTACGAGTATCGGATCGATGCATTCTAATATGCATTGGAAAGCTAAGAGAAAGATCTACGACTTCTGTTTAGAAGTCAGAAGCTGATTCTGTTAGAACATAGTTTGGTTTTACACCTACCTTAGAAGTTTTGATGATAACAAGTACTGTTGATGACAATTATGTTCTGACCCTGATAAATAAATATTTTGTATGAAACATTATTGTCTCCTGATTTTGTTTAATAAAGTATGCAGATGAAGTTCTGACTTTGAAAGGAAAAGAATAACAAGTTATGGTTATGATTGTAGAGGAATATTCTGGTCTATAAAAAAATTCTGATACAATGGATATATGTCAGAAGATTGTGAATCAATACAGAAGTTCTGATACAATGGATATATGTCAGAAGATTGTGAATCAACACAGAAGTTCTGATACAATGGATATATGTCAGAAGATTGTGAATCAATACAGAAGTTCTGATACAATGGATATATGTCAGAAGATTGTGAATCAATACAGAATTTCTGATACAATGGATATATGTCAGAAGATTGTGAATCAATATAGAAGTTCTGATACAATGGATACATAAGTTCCGGTACAATGGATATATGTCAGAAGATTCATTCATGATCTGAAGTTTAATTTCACGTTCTAAAGAGATGTTCTGATGAACTTCTATAAGCACCAAATGTTGCACCAAACTCTGATCAAAACCTTGTCCGCTGATCTAAAAACTTTAAAGCTCTACCACATCATTTTCTGATCAAGACATCAAGGATTCAAATTCTGATACTTATGTTCTGGCTGCTTTATTCTGATGCGCTACCATTTATTACATAAAGGTTTGAAGCAACGACTGAATTCCAACAAGATCTCGTTTTTATGGAAAGAACAATTAAGTCCAAATATCATCATTCCATATATAGATTATATGTCTCCAACGGATAAGTTCTCTTGACGCCTATATAAAGATTTATCCATGAAGAGAATAATAAGAACAACTTCTGCACGTAAAACAAAAACAAAAAATCTAAAAAGAAATCATTCATATTCTCTAGTTCATAAGTGCCTAAAATATTGTGTAAAAATCATAGTTGTGATATAGCCTTTTAGAAGCATCGTAAAACACACAGTTTTGTCATTGATTGTAAAGTTGAAATTCCTTGAGAAACCATGTTGTGGTTGATCTTAAGAAGACTAAGACATTTGTCTTAGTGAGTTTTAATCAAGTTCTGATTAGTGAATTAAGACCTCGTTGAGAGAGGAAAATCACCTTGACGGGTGGACTGGAGTAGTTTAAGTTCAAATGAACTAGGATAAAAATAACCTTGTCAAATTACTTTAATTTCAAAACCCCAATTCAAACCCCCCTTTTGTTGTGTTTTTCAACCTTCAATTGGCATCAGAGCGCCTGGTTCTGGGTACTAACACTTAACAGTGTCAGATAAAAGATCCAGCTTGAAAAATACTATGGCAGAACATGTTCAGAACAACAATGATCACTATGATGACAGAGACAAAATCAGTGGAAGACCCCCAATGTTTGATGGAGGAAACTTTGATTACTGGAAGGACAGAATTGAAAGTTTCTTTCAGGCTCATGAAGCTGATCTCTGGGACATGGTAACAAATGGCTATACTCATCCTGTTGACGCAAGTGGTGAGAAGATTGAAAGGAAGAAAATGCCAGATCAGCAGAAGAAGGAATTCAAAAATCACCACAGAGCTAGAACCAATCTTCTAAGTGTTATCTCGTACACAAGGTATGAAAATATCACAAACAGAGACTCATCTAAGAACATCTTTGATTCGTAAGAGTGACACATGAAGGCAACACACAGGTCAAAGAAACAAAAGCCCTTGCTCTCATTCAGAAGTACAAAGCATTCGAAATGGAAGAAGTTGAAACTCTTGAAGCAATGTTCTCAAGGTTTCAAATTCTGGTAGCTAGTTTAAAAGTTCTGGATAAAGGATATTCTACTACTGATCATGTAAAGAAAGTCATCATAAGTCTTCCCAAGAAATGGAGACTTATGGTCACAGCTCTCAAGCCTGCAAAAGATCTCAACAAAAAATTCTGAGCTTAAGGAAATCATTTCAGAACTAAAAATTGAAAACTCTGTTTTTAAAGAAATATACAAAAAGCTCAAGAAAAAGCTGTTTCAGAAGTTCTGAGTAATACTGATAATATTGTGAAAGAATATGATATTGGTTTTCAAGAGTTTCTTGCTAAAAGCATAGGCAGAAGCAAAATGGCCTCAATGATCTATAAAGTCAGTAGAAACAGAAGAAAAGGTTTAGGATATGTGTCTCTAAAAGATGAGAAACCATATTCTGAAGTAGATGATATGGTCATTAAATACACACCTCTGAAATATCACTTCACTTATGGTCACCCACATGGCATAAAATATACTTGTGAATCATATTATGCAAAATCTTATGGTAAACCTAAGTTCAAACATAACTTTAGAAAATATAATCAAAAAGGACCCAAAAAGATATGGGTACCTAAGGACAAAATAGTATATGTTGTCTTTGACAACAAAGTTGAAACACCAGTCTTGGTACCTGGACTCTGGACGCTCTCGACACATGACGGGAAGAAAGCATATGTTCTAAAGTCTGGAACTTAAAGTTGGAGGTTACGTAGGTTTCAGAGGCAACCAAAAGGGTAAAATCATTGGATCTGAAACTATAGGTAACTCTTCTTTACCCTCTATTACAAATGTTCTGTTAGTAGATGGATTAATGCATAATTTGTTATCCATTAGTCAGTTAAGTGATAACGGTTATTAAATCAACATTTATAAAATCAAACTTTCTGAACTTAAAAGTCAGAATGTTAAATGTCTTATGTCAGTGAACAATGAGCAATGGGCCTGGCATAGATAATTGGGACATGTTAATATGAGAAGAATATCTCAAATTAACAAACTCAATCTAGTTAGAGAATTTCCTAATTTGATGTTCAGCTCAGATGCTCTGTGTGAAGCATGTCAAAAAGGCATATTTTTAAAACCTCCTTTTAAATCAAAAAATGTTGTTTCTACCTCCAGGCCATTAGAACTTCTGCATATTGATCTGTTTGGACTAGTGAAAACTGCATCCATCAGTGGCAAGAAGTATGGGTTGGTGATCGTAGATGACTATAGCAGATGGAGATGGGTAAAGTTCTTAAGACACAAGGATGAGTCACATTATGTGTTTTCTAACTTTTGTAATGTAGTCCAGAATGAAAAAGAGTTTAGAATAGTAAAAGTCAGAAGTGATCATGGTGGTGAATTTGAAAACAAAGACTTTGAAATTTTTTTCTATAAAAATGGTATTTCTCATGATTTTTCTTGTCCTAGAACTCCACAACAAAATGGAGTTGTAGAACGTAAAAAAAGAACTTTACAAGAAATGGCTAGAACCATGATTAATGAGACTAGCATTGCTAAACATTTCTGGGCAGAAGTAGTGAACACAACATGTTATATCCAGAATAAAATATCTATAAGACCTATTCTGGAAAAGACTCCTTATGAATTGTGGAAGAACAGAAAGCCCAACATTTCTTATTTCCATCCTTTTGGATGTATTTGTTTTATTCTGAATACCAAAGATTATCTGAATAAATTTGATTCTAAGGCACAAAAGTGTTTAATGTTAGGATATTCTGAAGGCTCAAAAGGCTACAGAGTATATAACACTGAAACACGTATTGTAGAAGAATCTATTAATGTGTGATTTGATGATAATCTTGGACCTCAAATGTCAAAGCAAAAAGATTCTCTTGCAGATATAGAAGTTCAATTTATAGGATCAGAAGATAGTCTTGACAAAGACAGAAGTTATGAAGAAGTCACCAAAGACAGAACTTCTGAAGAACCCATCCAGAAGCAGCTTAGCTCATCCTGAAGAAATGATTATATGAAAGAAAGATGATCCAATCAGAACAAGATCTATATTCAGAAGTTTTGAAGAATATCTCATGAGTCTTGTGTCCTTGATAAAACCAACTTCTGTAGATGAAGCTCTTCAAGATAATAATTGGATCATGGCAATGCAAGAAGAACTAAATCAATTCACCAGAAATGACGTATGGGATCTTATGCCCAAACCAAAAGGTTTCAACAATATTGGAACCAAGTGGGTCTTCAGAAACAAGCTTAGTGAACAAGGAGAAATAGTCAAAAACAAAGCTCGACTGGTAGCACAAGGTTATAGTCAGCAAGAAGGGATAGACTATACAAAAACCTTTGCTCCAGTCACCAGGTTAGAATCCATCAGACTTTTAATTTCATGTGTTGTTAATCACAATAACCCACTTTATTAGATGGATGTAAAAAGTGCATTTCTAAATGGTTACATTGATGAAGAAGTATATGTCCATCAACCCCCTGGCTTTGAAAACTCAAAACATACAGAATTTATTTATAAGCTTAAAAGATCTTTATATGGTATTAAACAAGCTCTTAGAGCTTGGTATGAAAGACTAAGTAATTTTCTATTAGAAAAAGATTTTACCAGAGGGAACGTGGACACAACCTTATTCTGTAAGAAATTTAAAAATGATATTCTGATATGTCAAATTTATGTTGATGCCATAATTTTTGGTTCTACTAAATCCTCCCTTGGGAGAGAATTTACTAAGTCTATGCAGGCAGAGTTTGAAACCAGTCTCATGGGCGAACTCAAATTCTTTCTGGGAATTCAAATAAATCGGACCTCAGAAGCAACTTACATACATCAGCGTCAGTATGTTAAAGAACTTCTGAAGAAATTTGACATGTTAGATAACAAACCTGCTAAAACCCCTATGCATCCCACGTGTATCTTGGAGAAGGAAGAGGTAAGTAAGAAAGTAGGTCAGAAGATCTACAGAGGTATGATTGGCTCTCTCTTATATTTAACTGCTTCAAGACCTGATATTTTATACAACGTTTGTCTCTATGCTAGATTCCAATCAGATCCTAGAGAAACTCACTTAATTGTTGTTAAGCGAATTCTCAAGTATCTAAAAGGTACTACTAATCTTGGTCTCTGTTATAGAAAATCCAGAGAATACAAACTTGTAGGATACTGTGACGCCGACTTTGCTGGAGACAGAATAGAAAGGAAAAACACTTCTGGAAGCTGCCAGTGTATGGGAGAAAATCTGATATCTTGGTCCACCAAAAGACAATACACTATTGCACTATCAACTACAAAAGCAGAATATATAGCTGCAGCCGGATGTAGTACTCAGATGCTCTAGATGAAAAGTTAGCTTGAAGACTTTTAGATATTCAAGAGTAACATTCATATCCTCTGTGATAACACTTCTTCTATTTGCTTATCTAAGAATCCTATTTTACATTCTAAAGCTAAGCACATATAAATTAAACATCATTTCATTATGGACTATATTCAGAAGGGGATTCTTTCTTTAAAATTTATTGATACAGACCATCAATGGGCTAATATATTTACAAAACCCCGTGCTGAAGGTAGGTTCAATTTCATTCTGAAACATCTCAGTATGGAATTATCCCCAGAATGAAAAACTTAATTTTAAATGTTTAACTCTAAGAATACTATTTTCAGTGAACTTCTGATAAATTGTCCTTCAAAAGTGAGAAGGGTAAATGAATCAGAATCTATCAGAAGATTTGAAAGATGAGGTAGAAGTATGCAGTTCACTAGAACAACACCAGTCGATCTTGACCGTTAAAGTCACTCTCAGAAAATCAACACATGCTCGAATTCTGATAGAGTGAAACGCTTGAGTTGCTACATTGAGATGCTGGTCACATTGGTAACTGTTCACTATATTTTTACGCCATCTCTCTTGTCAGAAATCATTATGTTTCTTAATCATCATTGTTTTTGCACTAAAACAAATTAATTGCATGTTTTCAAGAGGGAGAGGAACAAGTCACAAAATCCACAATGCATTAGATAAATTCATCTGGTCTAACTTCATCAAAATCAATCAACCATTTTGGTGTATTTGTTCTTGAGACCTATCAACACCTAAGTTCCATTGATGTTGATGAAATTTATGTCCCAAAATAAATCCACGTTAGAAACAATTATTAAATAATTAAAGAAATAAAATAATAGTTAAAAATGATTTTAAAATTGATTATTTAATTGGATTTTTATTGATGAAATACATAATGGTATTCATACATCAAAATAAAAATCCAAGAAAATTATCCAGAAAGAGGATATATGAAAATATTTTTGTGAATTTTTCCATATCTTTTAGTCAGAAATGAATTTTCTAAGAATTTTTTAAGTTTAAAACTATAAAAATAAAAATCCGAAAATAAAATAATAAACAAAAAAAATCTGGACCATCTGATCATAGTTAAAACGCGTTAGTAAATAGATCCAAGGGACCTGACGCGTTGCGCTTGATATGGACCTTATTGGAAACCACACCGGATCTGTATTTAAAATTAAAATAAGATGAAAAAATATGGAGCATCATATAATGTCAAAACGTGTTAGTAAGCCAATCCAATGAATCAGACGCGCTGTTCATATCACGGTCTTTAGAAAATAACACACGTGATTAAATATTAAACAAAGTTTAAAAAATGTGTGGCAATTTGTCATTGGTTGAGACGAGACATGCCTTCGTCTTCAATCTCCAGCCAACGCGAGTTGCAGGTTTCTGAAATGAAAAAATTGGAGATTGAGACCGGTGCCATTCACTTTGTCTCTTCAAGATGATTCCAATGGTACCTTTGTGAAAATTTTCTTTTTACTTGAACGTAGTCAATTTACAAAAAAACCAGAAGAAAATTTTGAAAGGGAATTCGAAAACAGAAGTATCAAACTCAGTCACAGTTAAAAATTGATGATGCTATGAGCATCAACGAACCAAATACTACATCATAGCAAAATAAATTGGGACAAATTGGTGGAGAAATCTACCTGTTAGAACTCAAGCATGAAGCTCTGAAAATGGACTTTTGGAGTTCGATTTAGGCCACAATTTCTTATGCTATGAGTGTGGTTAGCTTCAGGGAAGTTCAAAGATGAATAATGTGCAAAGAAATTGGCTCAAGGAGTGAAGAAAAGTGAATTCGAAAACCCAGAAATGTGAGCTATGGAGAGAGTTTGGCAAGGGATTTTTAGCTATCAAAGCTTGAGGAAATGAGTGAGGGATGATCCTCTATTTATAGGAGAGCGAATGGTGATGAGAATTTGAAGAAATAGTGAGGTTTGGACTGAATTCGTGCAACGTCATGTGAACGAGTAAAGTGTGACTTGTTTGGTATCAAAACACGACCAAAACTTGTGTTTCAAGGTGCTAATTACTTCTGGAAGGTTGCTAACCATAATTAGAAGCAAAAACACGCAAGAATTTTGTGTTTATAGGCCAAAATAATCCGAACCAAATATGACTTCAAGCAAAAATTTAGTTTCAAGAGGGCAACTTCACAGCCACGGTGTTAACAATGTAGGGCACTATATGATGTAATTATTGAAGCATTTGAAAGATATCATAACAATCTTTACAATGTGCCAAGAATGACTCCATTTGGATGCTTGATTTGAATGTTATGTCCATTTATAATCATGAAAAACAAACTGATTTTGATACTTAGAAAAATTTCTAAGTTTGGCATCAAAAAATGTATTATAAAGTTTTGCATTCAAACATGCTCTTCCATTCAAAATTTTCTCAGGATAAAAAATAATGATATGAAGTAGACTTCTTAAATGACATTGTGGGAAAAGAATCACCTACAAACTCCAAAAAAACGAGAGAGTTATGGCCTTGTGAAGTTGGTGAAAATCCTTGAAATGACCTATAATCTTTTAACTCTTAATGCATCTTCCAACATTTTCAAGATTTGAAACATAAATGAGGCTAAATTTCACATCCTTAAGATTATTGTGAAAAAATAATGGACTCAAGATAATACAATATGATCAAATTATGATCCTTTGAAGTTGATAATCAAGAAATGGAGAAATTCATCAAAGAACCATAATCTTTTGACCTCACAAGTGATTTTCCAAGAATTTTCAAGTCTTTCTAATTGAAATAAGTTTTAGTAGACATCCTTAGATTCGTTGTGAAAAAATAATGAGCTCAAGGAGATAAAGGATGATCAGGTTATGATCTTTTGAAGTTACATAAGAAAAATGAAAAACCATTCTAGAGAACTTATGATCTTTGACCTCTCAACGCGTCTTTTAATCAAATAAAATATTTAAACCAACGAATAAACTTGTTCGATACACGTTTAAGAGAATCATGGCTTTGGAACTAATCAAAAATCTCAAGCTACAACCAAGATATGGTCCTCATAAGTCAAAACCCTAACTCAATGAGCATTGGCCATGACTTGGAAACTTCTTCAACTTTTAATGATATCTCTTGCACATGGAGTCTTATCACATAAGAAGAGATTGTTCTGGATGACAATAAGAATCTATATCAAAGAAAACCAGTCCAAAATGTTGATAATTGAGGAAGTTAAGCACTTGTGACCAAGAAACCAAGGACTAGTCCGAATTAGGTAAACACACTTGAATCAACTTTGCATCTTTTGAACTTTTTTTATAAGATAAAGCAAGATGAACCCCATTAGTCCTTTCAATGATTGCACCTCAGGGTATACCACATGATAAATCTTTAAAATTTCTATGAGACTTGTTGAAGAAGGCATGGAAATAAACACATGAACTTCTTGAAGAAAAACTTTTGTATCATCAACCTAGAACACAATGTCCAAAAAAGAAAATGGCGCATATGTCTTGTTATTAGCCAAATGTCAATCAACAAAAGATGTACATGTACAAAATATTCACAAACAAAGTGTTTGGTTATCCCTATAAGAGCAAACTTAAAGATATGAGAAAGAACCAACCCTAGCTTGTGATCTTGGTACAACGTGATAATATGAGATTATGAAGGATCTTAGGGGCAAAAATTTGTGTATAACACTAAGGATAACAATAAGAGTCATAAGAAGAAATTTCTAACCTTTAAGGATGCTCAGAAGGATGAAAATGAATTTTTATCCTCTTCTATCTTAATGGCTACTAAGAAAAGAAGTAGAGTAACACCCCAAAAGGTTGTTACTTCTACCGTTAGAGTTTCTCCTATGAAGAAGAAGAAGAAGAAGAAACTAAGGAAAACGATCATCCTTGAAGAAGAAGAAGAAGAAGAAGAAGAATAAGAAGAATTGGTCTTTCCTCGGGAAGAGAATGTCAAAAAGGTAAAGGATCTGTGTTAAGAACTGCTGATAAATTTTGTGAACATGGGAGCATAAATGCCAACATCTTCCCTCAAGGACAAGGTTACTGCATATCCTTCAGATGTTGATACTTTATATCGTCAAATAAAACAATTTTAATCTACATCCTCAAATATTTTGAGAAAATCCGAGGGATTTTCTAGTTGTCAACCAATTGATTCAGAAGATGAAGAAAAGGAGAAATATATTGTAGAACCTACTTCTTAACTTATTTCTTAAACTACTTCAGATCATGGTATTGTAACTAATACCACATGTATGTCTCTACATTTTTTTCAAAGAAAAAATATATTTTTCCACTCCCCTCAATTACATCTCACAAAATCCATCTCAATCATCTGAACATACTCTATTTAAAAATTTCATGACTTCATATGATTCAGATTCCCAATCTATTTCTCAAGTTCTTGATACATTCAATGCATCATCTACACTAGAAAAGTTTTATAGACATTAAGAGGGTGATTTTATTATAGAACTTGAGCTACCCATTCCTCAAAATACCATGACTGCTCATGATCAAATGATATAACGTATCCAAAAAATCCTAACAATACTCAACAAGATACAACTGTTCGCGGTAAAAAGTGAAGAACAAGGGAATCGAATCAGAATTCGAATCTCCGACTCAAAATAATTTACTCATTGATTTTTTTAAAAGATACCGCGAGCACCAAGCTTTATTGTTTCCAAATAGGAAAGGAAAGGAGAAGGGGAAAGCAGAAATACCCTACAAAATTATGCAATGCGATTAGTGTGAGCTAAACGCAATGCACGGGGGAGTGACCTGTGTAAGAGGGTTGGTTATATAAAGGGAAGGTATTAGCACCATATATATCTATAGTATTCTATAGGAACCTTTTGTGCGTTTGTTTTATTTGCTATGCTATTTTGGGAAAGTTTCTCCTTTGGGATTTAAGAAGGGTAGGTTAGGCAGGAACCTAAGTTTATTTATTATTATTATGGTTGCAAAGATCATTGGGATCCTCTGCATACATATCCCCTAGAGGGAATCAGAGCATCTATAGATCAGATCTAAGGGAAACTAAGGTTTTTTTTGGTTTGAGGGAGAAAGAAGTATGCTCTCCAAGGGTGAGAGCTTGTGCCTACGTATTCTCAAAAGGAGGTTGAGAAAGTCAGAGCAATCGTAGTTCCCACTTTTGTGCTAGTGGAAGCAAAGATGTTAAGACACAACAACAAGTTTATCTTAATGAAAAATGTATCTAATTTATTTCATCACATATATTTTTGAAAATTCATTTGATTGTTTGAATCTTTCATTTTAAGCATTGGGCGTTTTTCTTGAGTGTACAAGCGTTACCACTTACAAGTTAAGAAAGATGTTTAAAAAACGTTTGAATCTTTCATTGTAAGCATTGGGCGTTTTGCTTGAGTGTACAAGTGTTGCCACATGAAGTTAAGAAAAATGTTTTGTTTGAAAAAGTGTTTGTTTTGAAATTTTTTTGATTTGTATGTGATGCTATAGATGAGATACTTCTTCCATAGAGATAATTCATGTATTATCTCTTAGGAGAAATGTTTTGTTATTGTTAGGGGGATGCTTTTAAGAAGCCTGTGGGTCCTTGTATTGTAAACCAAAAGAGGAGGCTATCTAAGGGACATCGAGGGTCCTTGTATTGTTAGCCAAAGAGGAGGATTTCCTAGGGACATCGAGGTTCCTTGTATTGGGATCCCAAGAGGAGGCTATAGGGTATGGCTGGCTTGGGGTTCTATCCTAGCGAAGGTGATTCTTTGTATTGGAAGCGCAATGGGAGGCTGTTAGAGATTTTCAGGTCTCTTTCTTGTATAAGGCCCAAGAGAAGGCTAAACTCAACGAGGAAGTTCTTTTTTACGAAGCCCAAGAGAAGGCTAAATGAACAGGGGAGTTCTTTTGTACGAAGCCCAAGAGGAGGCTAACTCAACGAGGGAATTCTTTTGTACGAAGCCCAAGAGGAGGCAATGGAGAACCTAGTTGTTATACTAGTTGTAATGACATAAATTAACATGAACAAGTATATGAACAAGTATATATGACAAAGTGTGTGTATGCATTCATAGGACCAAATTACACTAATTTTCATACATTTTTAATGGTCCTTTTAACCAAGTTTTATTTAATTTATATCCTTTTATTCACACAATTCACAAATATGCAATTATCATTGTTTTTATTTTAGTAGAATAGATATTTCACCTTAATTGTTAGTTTTGTAGCATTTTTAGAGAAAAAGAATTACTTGGATTCAATTGGAGTTGGAAGAAGCAACCAAGTCAAAGAAAGATCAAGATAAGACAAAAGGAGGCAAGGAAAAGTCAAAGGAGCATGAAGGCCTTCACACAAGGCCCTTCTGTGGCGCCGCGAACCTCATTTGCCTTAGTTCGCACCGCGTCCTTGGTTGGCGCCGCGAACTGTGTGTGGTCAGTAATTCTGTTTTGAGATGATTAGAAGTATCTTTGGGTCATCCGTCTTGAGGTGGCGTGAAGATTTACTTTTAGCCACTTTTTGGGCCAAGAGAGTTGTGTGGTTGCATGAAAAGAGTCATATCAATTGCAATGATGGCTTAGGAAGAACACAAAACAAAGAGAGAGAAAAGGAAAGAAAAAAAATATAGTTTTGGCTAGTTGTTTTCATAATACACAATCAGATTTTGAGACATAGAATTTTTGGGAGAAGAACAAAAGCTTCTTGAATGTCAACAATGGTGGTGAAGAGCTAACTTCCCAAATCTTGTCAAGACTAAGGTAGTAGCTATTTCGAATCCATTATGTATCTCTTGTAATTCTTTGTATGTGAACAATTTGAGGTTGAATGTAGAGAAATTCTTGTGTGATTTATTGAATATGTCAAATTAAGTTATTGTTGAAAAAGATAATTTAATTTATGTTCTTCAAGAATTTTCTCAAGTAAGAAGTGGATTGTAGAAATAGATTTAATTCTTGCTTTTCTTTTATATCAAATACTAATGATTGTTGGATTAAGATTTTAGATTAAGAGATTATCTAAAGGATTAATTTAATGAATATCACAATATCATTTAGAAATAAATGTTGTTGAGAGGATATTAGATTATGTTCAAACAAATTGAGTTCACATACTAGTTATAAGAAAACATATGGAAAAGGAATAGTGAAACCAAGTCTTGACAAATTCCTTTTAATTGACAAATTCCTTTTAATCGACAAATTCCTTTTAATTGATAAAAACTATATTTTTAGTATTTTCAATTTATGTCACAAGTGCATGATATATTTCCAAACACAAACAGACCATTTTCAATTTATAAACTTAAAGCAATTTTAACTATAGAACGGCGGTAATATCACCCAATCTCTGTGGATACGATACAAAAATATTTGCCGGAAATATACTTTTCAACAAATTGGCGCCGTTGCCGGGGCTAAAGTTGAAGTGATCAAAAAGCTGCCCCCACCAATCAACATCAAAGGAGTGAGAAGCTTTCTTGGCCACGCGGGATTTTGTAGAAGGTTCATCAAGGATTTTTCAAAGATAGCTAAACCTTTGAGTAACTTACTCAACAAAGGTACGCAATTTAATTTTGATGAGTCGTGTCTAAAAGCTTTTCATGAGTTAAAAGAAAAGTTGATCACCACACCCGTAATCGTTGCACCTAATTGGAAACTAGACTTTGAACTTATGTGTGATGCAAGCGATTATGCGGTTGGTGCTGTTTTGGGTCAAAGAAAAGCAAAGGTTTTTCATGCTATACATTATGCTAGTAAGGTCTTAAATGAGGCACAAATTAATTATGCAACTACCGAAAAGGAATTACTAGCTATAGTTTATGCATTGGAAAAATTTAGAGCTTATTTGATCGGTTCAAGAGTTGTAATTTACACTGACCATTCGGCTATCAAGTATTTGTTAACCAAACCGGATTCCAAACAAAGATTAATCCGTTGGATTCTATTGTTACAAGAATTTGATTTGGAAATCCGGGATAAAAAAGGTTCCGAAAATTTGGTAGCGGATCACTTGTCCCGATTGGTCAATGTAGAAGTTACAAAGAAAGAAACGGAAGTGAGGGAAGAATTCCCGGATGAGAAACTTTATGCGATACAAGTGAGGCCTTGGTTTGCTGATTTTGCTAATTTTAAAGCAACCGGGTTAATACCGGAAGACCTCACTAGTAACCAAAAGAAGAAATTATTGTCGGATGTCAAGCAATATGTTTGGGATGATCCATACTTATTTAAAGTAGGTGTGGACAGCATATTGAGGCGGTGTGTAACAACCGAAGAGTCCAAAGACATTCTTTGGCATTGTCACAACTCTCCCTACGGAGGACACTATAGCGGTTTGCGGACAGCCACTAAAATCTTACAATCGGGATTTTATTGGCCGTCGCTCTTCAAAGATGCTCATGAGCATTCAAAAAGTTATGACCAATGTCAAAGAAGTGGTGGAATAGGTAAACGAGATGAAATGCCCCTAACCAATATGTTAGAAGTTGAGGTCTTTGATTGTTGGGGCATTGATTTCGTTGGCCCGTTTCCCCCATCTTTTTCCAATGAATATATTCTGGTTGCGGTTGACTATGTATCAAAATGGGTGGAAGCGATTGCTTCACCCATATCGATTCCAAAACGGTGATAAATTTTTAAAGAAAACATCTTTTCACGCTTTGGTATGCCAAGGTGTTGGTAAGTGATGGTGGCTCGCATTTTGCAATGCACCGTTAGAAAAGTTTTAGAACATTATGGTGTCAAGCATAAAGTCACCACCCCTTACCATCCCCAAGCAAATGGTCAAACCGAGGTATCTAACAGAGAAATCAAAAGGATTCTTAAGAAAACAGTTTCAAGTTCAAGAAAAGAGTGGTCCACAAAGTTGGATGAAGCATTGTGGGCATACAGAACTGCATACAAAGCTCCCATCGGATTGACTCCATTTCAAATGGTCTACGGTAAGACTTGTCACCTCCCGGTGGAATTGGAACATAGAGCACTTTGGGCTCTCAAATTCCTAAATTTCGACGATAATCTAGCCGGAGAAAAGCGCAAAGATCAACTTCATGAAGTTGAAGAGTTAAGGAACAATGCTTATCATTCAAACAAAATCTACAAAGAAAAAATAAAAGCATATCATGATGGTAAGATCAAGTTGAAGGAATTCCAAGTGGGGAAAATGGTACTCTTGTTCAACTCAAGACTTAAGCTTTTTTCGGGTAAATTGAAGTCAAAATGGTCGGGACCGTTTGCGATTAAAGAAGTAAAAAGTTATGGAGCTATTGTGGTGGAGGATCCTAAAACAAAAGCAAGTTGGACGGTAAATGGGCAGCGACTGAAAATTTACCAAGGTGGCGATTTCAACCGGCAAGTGTGCGTCATTTCGCTCATTGAGCCGTGAAGCACCAATGAACCATCGAGCTCGAACGACGTTAAACAAAGCGCTTGTTGGGAGGCAACCCAACGTAGTAAGTAATTCTTTCATTTTTCGCTTTCTAGGAGCAATACCCCTTCTGGTCAAGTTTGGTTGAAAACTGAAAATCTGCAGCATGTAATTTTTTTTAAAAATCAGTCTCAGTTGGCGTCGCGTGAGTAGTTCGCACCGCGTCCTTTGCAGCAAACTAGGTGCGCGGCGCGTACCTAAGTTTGCGTCGCGAAGTAGCAGGCAGAAACTTTTGTTTTCAGTTTTCTCATTCAGTACGCGCCGCGTGAGGTGTTTGCGCCGCGAACTGGTTGGACAGCAACTTTCCAGAATCAATTTTTCATTCAGTACGCGCCGCGTAGCCCTTGCGCGCCGCGTAGCCCTTGCGCGCCGCGACCAGTGCGGGTTCAGTTTCCTTATTTTCTTTATTTTGCTTACCTTAGTTAGTTTTTTATTAAAAAACCCTTTTTCCCTCTTCTCACACACTCCAAATCAATTGCACTCCTTCTTAATTCAAGCAAACCCTAATCACTTCCTCTCTAATTTCCTAACCCAAATCTCAATCAAGGTACCAAGGTATGAAATCTGAAATCTTCTCTCCCTCTTTGAATTTAAATTCTGAAATTTGCATTGTTAGGGTTAGGGATTTCAATTGCATGTGTTAGGAAATTAGTGTTGGAAATTGTTAGAATGATTAAGGAATAGCATTAGGGAATCTTGTGTCAATACTGATTGTTAGAAGGATGCTTGAATGATGATATGGCTGCCTGTGAGCTTGCTGGTTTTTCTGGGTTTCGCCCAGGACGCGCCGCGAAGGTCTGGCCGCGCCGCGAACCCAGCAATTCCAGCAAAGCAAATTGCTCTGTGATACTGATGTTTTGTGTGTTGTGTTGGTTTGGTATGGTTTTTTTGCAGATGTCTAAGCGCCAGAAATCCACCAGTTCCGGACCTTTAAGAGGTGTGCGACGGTTCTCAAACGATGAATGCGAAGAAAGATATGAGGCCCTTGTGCGACGAACAATCCAAGCCGAGCGACTTGTGAATTTCGCTCCTAATAGAAAATACAGCAAGATCGTGCAGCTTATTGAGGATCGGAAGTGGCATAAGTTGTGCGAACCGGAGAGGGAGATTAATTATGACATTGTCTGAGAGTTTTATGCCAATGCCATTCAAATGGAGGAAGGAATAGCGTATCACTACAAAACGCAAGTGAGAGGCAAGGTCATCATCTTTAATAGAGATGCGTTGAACAATTTTTTGGGGAACCCTCTCACCTTGCGAGACGGAGAGCGATGTTAGTATCGCGAAAAAATGGCGACTCAAGAGTGGGATTTTAATGAGGTTAATGAGCAGTTGTGCCTTCAAGGAAGGAGCTATCTCCTTAATGATCAAGGGCTGCCCAAGCATTGGAAGCGAGAGGACCTCACTTTGGAAGCTCGAGCCGTCTTGGTTCTCCTTTTGAATAACATCCGACTGCGTAGCCATACCACCACTATACCACTGGATGTTGGCTGCCTGCTCTCTTATATTTTGTCTGGAAAATCTGTGGATGTAGCTTCCATCATTGCGGGAGAAATGCGGAAAGTGGCCACAAGTGGGACGAAGCATGGTGGAAAGGCCGGTGTTCTCATTTACCCGGGCCTAATTATGGGACTTTTCAAGAAAGCAACTGTGCTCCTCCCTAATGAGGTCCATTACACCATAACAAGCACTATTAATGATTATTTTGTGAACAGGTTTTGTCAGGCACCATTGGATAAAGCTGAAGGAGCAGGTAGTTCATCTTCCCGACCTAAACCTCGTCGTGCTCCCGCTTTTGATCAGATGGCTTCAAAATACTTTGTTGGCACCCGAGGACCGCACTTTCCCCACTCAGGCTGAGTATGTGTCTTATGCTAATTGGCCTGAGGGCATGCCAAGTTTTATGGGGGGGGTGCTGGCAGCAGTGGACAGACTAGTGGTGCACAAGTGGATGAAGAGATGGAGGAAGCCATTGGTCCAGTGGGTGGTGGTGATGATGAGGAAAGTTAAAAGACTAGTGGTAGAAGTAGATTTATTTTAGTTTTCAGTTTTTTTATTTTGTTGTTAATTGTACTTTTGGTGGCTCTAGTTCACCGTTTAGTTTTTTTATGATGTACTTTTGGTGGCTCTAGTTCACCGTTTAAACTTTTCTCGTTAATTGCATAGTTGTTTAATTGTGTGTTTTAAAAGTTTATTAGTTGAATTTATGGAATTTGGGACACCCCACTTTTTCAAAAAGTTTGTTTAATTGTTTGTTCATTAAGCTAAGCTTGAAGTAACAAAGTAACAGTTTCAAGAGAGGAACGCAAGACACTTTGGATGGTGATGATAAGATTGGTACTCGGCATTTCAAGGTACACTTTTACCGATTTCTAGAATTAACATGAATAGGTGATGGTTTGTGCAAATTACATATCATGAATTCCTTGAGATACATGTCCATGTTGAATCAAAGTAGAACTTAACCAATTGTGAGGTAACTTTCCATTGTACATTAAATGCGGGATACCGAATCTTATTTCAACTCATTCTTATCATGCCAAATCATGCATTAGTCCATTTTTGTGGAAATTGTGAAAATGATAGAGGCATTGTTTGTTATTGAGAAAAACCACTTGGCCAAAAAAAGTTTGAATCAACTAACCTTGTGAGGAGTGATCCCTAGTTAACCCCTTTGAGCTTGTTTTAGGATTCATTCAATTGAAAATTGCAAAAATCGTGTGAATGAATGAATCTTAGAAATTTGTTTTTGGCTTCATTTTAACCCTCAACCAATTTGGTTGCAAAATTGTTTTTCCTAAGGGGAGCATTATTTGTATTAATAATTGTGTTGAAAACTAAAGTTGGGGAGAGAACAAAAGTTGATCAAAAGAAAAGAAAATAAGTGATCCTTATTAAGAACAAGTGGATACTTTTGGAAACCATGGAGTAAATAGAATGAAAAATATCAAAGAGCTCCCGGTTGTATGTTGTTGAAAAATAGAAAGAAAAAAAATTGGATCAAAGAAGAAGTGCTATTGAGTTGAATTGATAAAAGTGCTCCCTTAGGATAAGTATTTTGTTTGATTCCCCTTGATATTATCCTTTCTTTGTAACCCAAACCGCATTACAACCCATGAAAGACCTCTTGATTCTCATTTTTCACATGACTTGGTATTTGTTTTGATGGCCGCATGATTCAAATTGTTGTTGATTTAATTGTTCGGATGAGTGAAAGAACACCTCGTGTTTAATTATTATAAATTGTGTGTAGGTTTTATTCAATTTTGACATGTATCGCTTTGAATTCCTTGGTATGTACTTTGCACCTAACCATTATGTTGTTCACGTTTTGTTCTAGTATTGAGGTAAGTGAATCATGGAAGCCGTATACTTTTGAACCAACCAAGTGTCTTTAATTAATTCTCATTCCTTCTCTTGTTTCATATTACTTTGGATAACTTGGTGAAAAACTTTTGTTTAGGGACAAACAAAATGGTAAGTTGGGGAGAGTTGTTAAGGACCAAATTACACTAATTTTCATACATTTTTAATGGTCCTTTTAACCAAGTTTTATTTAATTTTTATCCTTTAATTCACACAATTCACAAATATGCAATTATCATTGTTTTTATTTTAGTAGAATAGATATTTCACCTTAATTGTTAGTTTTGTAGCATTTTTAGAGAAAAAGAATTACTTGGATTCAATTGGAGTTGGAAGAAGCAACCAAGTCAAAGAAAGATCAAGATAAGACAAAAGGAGGCAAGGAAAAGTCAAAGGAGCATGAAGGTTCGCAAGGTCTTCTCGTGGCGCCATGAACCTCATTTGCCTTAGTTCGCGCCGTGTCCTTGGTTGGCGCCGCGAACTGTGCGTGGTCAGCAATTCTATTTTGAGATGATTAGAAGTATCTTTGGGTCAGCCGTCATGGGGTGGCGTGAAGATTTACTTTTAGCCACTTTTTGGGCCAAGAGAGTTGTGTGGTTGCATGAAAAGAGTCATATCAATTGCAATGATGGCTTAGGAAGAAAACAAAACAAAGAAAGAGAAAAGGAAAGAAAAAAATATAGTTTTGGCTAGTTGTTGTTTTCATAATACACAATCAGATTTTGAGACATAGAATTTTTGGGAGAAGAACAAAAGCTTCTTGAATGTCAACAATGGTGGTGAAGAGCTAACTTTCCAAATCTTGTCAAGACTAAGGTAGTAGCTATTTCGAATCCATTATGTATCTCTTGTAATTCTTTGTATGTGAACAATTTGAGGTTGAATGTAGAGAAATTCTTGTGTGATTTATTGAATATGTCAAATTAAGTTATTGTTGAAAAAGATAATTTAATTTATGTTCTTCAAGAATTTTCTCAAGTAAGAAGTGGATTGTAGAAATAGATTTAATTCTTGCTTTTCTTTTATATCAAATACTAATGATTGTTGGATTAAGATTTTAGATTAAGAGATTATCTAAAGGATTAATTTAATGAATATCACAATATCATTTAGAAATAAATGTTGTTGAGAGGATATTAGATTATGTTCAAACAAATTGAGTTCACATACTAGTTATAAGAAAACATATGGAAAAGGAATAGTGAAACCAAGTCTTGACAAATTCCTTTTAATTGACAAATTCCTTTTAATCGACAAATTCCTTTTAATTGATAAAAACTATATTTTTAGTATTTTCAATTTATGTCACAAGTGCATGATATATTTCCAAACACAAATAAACCATTTTCAATTTATAAACTTAAAGCAATTTTAACTATAGAACGGCGGTAATATCACCCAATCTCTGTGGATACGATACAAAAATATTTGCCGGAAATATACTTTTCAACATGGGGCGGTGATACATCCATGTATTTTACTGCAAGCATAAATATATGTGTGATATAAATTCCAGAAAATTAGAATAAATAACACGTGCGCATGGGTCCCCTATTTGTTACAGTAGACAATCAGATGGAGGGGATTTGCCACGCCTAGGTCAGCGCCGGTCAAAGCCAGTCAGAGACGCCGGAGAAAAGCTCCGGTCGTCTTCTCCGATCTACATAAAACTCAAAAACCTACAAAACGCATCAATTAAAGCAGAATAAAAACCTAGACCACCTAATTCGACCCTTGCGAACACAATGGTGGTGTTCTTTCGTCTTGATTCGGCCTAGAAACTGAGTTTCGAAACAAACAGATATCAATGCCCTAACAATGGAAGATCCTGATTTTTGCTTCAAAACTCACATGTTATGCATCAAACCTCTTTTAACAATATATATGAACACATGTAGATGCATCAAATTAGTTAACAATGCATAAATTCAAGAATTCGAAACCAAGCATTTTACCAAACTGGTGCTACACGGTTTGCACGTTCTGGGGACTCTTAGGCTTGAGTAAGGATTGGTATGAACTTCTAGGACCTTCAGGATCGTGAATGGATGGCTGGAACGACTTGCAACTGGCAGGAAATAGGGTTTCGATTTTTGCAAGTTTGTATGAAATTTTGGAGAATTAGGGTTGCTTGTGGAGGCAAGGATTTTGTTCTTTTTTTCGTGTCCTTGGCTTGTGGCCTTGTAATGTATATATAGAGCAAAATATTTGATCAACAATAAAGAGAAAATATATTGTCTTGAATGCAAAAATATTCTCTTGTAAATGTTTATCAAATCTTTCCGAAAATACATTTTTCCTTCCTTGTAGCATCTTGCACGAATTTGACAGCTTGCATGGGCTTTCTTGGACCTCAAGACAAGTAGAAACCAAGCCCAACTTGTATTATCAATTACCTTTATATTTTATTTAATTAAATTTGAATTTTAGCCTTTTAATTCAAAAATAAATCAAATAAAAAGGAAGGAGGCGTGGTAATGAGGGTGGATGTCATGGATAATGTCAAGGTCAAGTTTGGATCATGGAAACTTAGGCCCATTTGGAAAATATTTGCATTTGCTAGGTATTTTCCTTTGTGCACCTCCTCAAAAATGTCAAACTTGCACAATTTGTATCTTGCTCAATTTTCAACATTTTTGAGAGTTTTTAGAGTTTTTAGAAAGCTTAAGATGTCCTATAAACACTACTTTTTGTTTCATCTTCGTTGAAGTTTCCATGTTCATGAACACTTCTTTGCAAAAATATGACTTTTTTGTTGACTTTTAGAAGAACCTGTAATGTTTTGATACATAACTTCCAAATGAAGCATTTTTGGCCAAAGCTTGTGAGACATGAAGTTGTAGAGAATTGAATTCCCTTCAAAATGAGATTTGGTGGAAAAAATTCTGATAAAGTATGACGATGTTATGCCTGGTCAAAGTTCTGTTGACTTTCTGTCCAATTTGAGCAATTGGATGAGCAATTTTGACTTGTAAGGCTTGAAACTTGACATGGTGATCCCTTGAAGCATATGATGAGGTATGATGACCACTTAGAGCACTGGAAATCCATTTTGGCTTTAGAGGAGTAAAACCCTAGTTTGGATTGATTGCTTAGGAGAGAGTTTGTTTGGTCCACCCTTGTGAAATCCTTGTGAATTGTCTTGAGAAGTAGGAGGATAAATATTGGGGTATGACACATCCATAGTTAGTATTCCTTATTTAATTATGTTGTTTTTTTAGTTAAATTATGTAACTTGTTTATTTATAAATGATAATTTAATTATGCAAGTTATCTATTTACAAGTTATATCATATAGTAATATTATGGGTTACTATATGTATAATACGGTGGAAAAAAAATTTAGTAACAGGTTAGACTAAATAAATTGCAGGTTAATTTTAGTGCTTTAGTCCAATTAATTAGTAGGGTTTTGGAAGTGGTTTTATTTTAATCGCAGTTTAATTACACAAATAAATAGTAGTAGTGGTATATAATTTTTTTTTCGGTGTAGGGTTTCCAAGGTTAGATTATTGGTAATTGTTGTTGTTGTTGTTGTTGCGGTTGATAATTTGTGAAGTTGCGGGTTATGATGAAATTAATTGTGTTTCCTTGTGTGGAATTGATGAACCATGTTGTAGGCCTTGTGCCAATGGTGAATGATGTTGTTGAATTGCTTTGATGAAGGTTTGTAGCCAGTGTTGAAATTGTGATAAAGTTGATGTTGATTTGATGATTTCATTGTTGTTGTTGCTTCTTGAGTCATTGTGAATATTGAATGAATTATGGAATTGTTTATTGTGTGAATAATTTGCGAAGCAGTGATTTACATTATCTGAGTCTAACATATATTATTTATCATATGATTTATTAGATTATTAGATATCTCACCCCTTCTGTTGTGATGATGCCTCTACGTGGGTAACGTGCAGGTAATCCAGAGTGAAGGTTGTCTACCTTCAATAGTTCGAGTCGGTGTTCTCACTCTGATACCTAGCACTCGGGGGACAACGCATGTTGTCTTTATTGTTGATTTTATTCTATTGTTGAATATTTAAGTTGTTGAAGACTAAGATTTTAAGTTGTTTTATTGTTGGAGAAATATACTATGATTATTTGAAGTTAAATTTTGCTATCTTGAAGTTATTTTGAATTGGCCATGATGCAAGGATATTTTAGTTGAATTTTATGAATTAGCTGCGTAGAATTAAAACTTATGTATTCTTGAAAGACCAAACAGGTTGTTGTTGATTTATCAAAATTATGTGCTATGTATCTGAACTACATGTGATTGATTGTGTTGTTTTACGTTGAATGTGTGACACTCCATTTGTTGTTGAAGAAATTTTGAAACTCTAATTTTATATAATTCGTTGGGTAGAAATGGGATTTTAAATTAGTGGTATCAAAGCAGGTCGGTCCGTCCGACCAAAGTTGTTGAGTCATAATGTTGTTTAACAATAGAGTATTGTTAATTAGTTCTAACCATTCTTTATGTTGTAGTAATAAGTTTAAATGACTGGAAGGAATGATGCTGCAATTGTTGCTGCTTTGGAAGCAATGGCCGATGCTTTGCAGAATCAACCGAACGCTAATGGGGATGATGGATCTCGTAGTTTGGAGAATTTTCAGAGGGTGAATCCGCCAGCCTTCAAGGGTAAGTATGATGATGATGGAGCATTGAGTTGGTTGAAGGAGATTGAGAGGATCTTTCATGTGATGGACTGCACTCCAACGTAGAAGGTTCGTTATAGGACTCATATGCTAGCGGTTGAAGCTGATGACTGGTGGCTAGAGAATTGTTAGAGGTTGGATGCTGCAGGTGAGGATATCACTTGGGCTATGTTCCGTAGGGAGTTTCTGAGGAAGTATTATCCTGAAGATGTTCGGGCTAAGAAGGAAATTGAGTTTGTGGACATGAAGCAAAGAAATTTTGGTTACGTAATTTGCTGCGAAGTTTGTGGAGTTGGTTAAGTTTTACCTGTACTATAGCGAGGCGACTGTTGAGTTTTCGAAGTGCATTAAGTTTGAGAATGGTTTGCGCTCGGAGATAAAGAAGGTAGTTGGATATCAGAAGATTCATAGTTTCTCTTATTTGGTTGATAGTTGCAGGATTTATGAGGAGGATAACAATGCTCACTACAAGATAGTGAGGAGAGGAGAAAGCACCATCAAAATCGTGGTAAGCCATATGATGCTCCAGCTAGTAGAGGTGAACAGGAAGTTGCTGAGGGTCAGAGAACTAGTGGGAGATGCTCCTGCTAGTGTGATTTGTTTAAAATACGGGAAACCTTGTCATAAGAGTAATTCGTGCACTACTTAAGTGAAGAGGTGTTTTCGTTGTGGTAAAATTGGGTATGCACAGTTGGAGTGCAAGCACAAGGAGGTGATTTGTTTCAACTATGGTGAAGAGGGACACATTATTAGTCTGTGTCAGAAACCGAAGAAGGCGCAAAATAGTGGGAAAGTGTTCATGTTGGTTGGGGACTTAGACAACTAATGAGGAAAGGCTTTTAAGAGGTACATGTTTCATTAAAAGTACTCCTTAAATTACTATTATTGATATCGCTGCTATTTATGTGGAAGATGTTGTTAAGGTGATAATGTGATGTCAGATATTCAAGAATAAGTATGTTGTGGTTGTTAATGATTTGAATGTTGCTATCACAGAGTAATGTTGAAGTGGTTAATAAGTTATTAACGATTATATCGCGATGGTGTTGAATGATTAGCATGGGGATATTTGATTTAAATTGTATTGAGTTATCGTTATGTTGGATAAGTAGTGGTCGAAGTGTGGCCAAACGTGAATTGGATATTAGAGAGTTAGATGCAAAATTCGCATTAAGAGTAGTAGTATCGAGTGGACTTTTGAGGATGAAAATATTCTAAGTGGGGGAGAGTTGTAATGCAAGTTTATTTAATTAATTAGTTAATTAAATATTTTCAAATTATTTCTGATTTATATTGGCGAGTTGTTAGTTGATTTAGTTGTTTAATTGTTAAATAGTCGGTAGATTAATATTAATAATAATATTAGTTGATTATTAATAATAAAAATGATAATATTAGAATAATTATTGCTGGGCTTGTTGTAGTGGTAGTATGACGTAAAGTAGGAGTGTAGGAATTAAGCCCCAGAGAAATTGAATTATTAGTAAGTATTATATATAAATAAGTAATTAGGTTAGTTGGAGAAGTTGTTAGAAAACAAGGAAAATAAAAAGAACCAGTACGTGAGAAAAGAGAAAGATTGGAAAAAGAGGAACAATGCTTTTGGAGAAAAATTGTCGTCGGAAGAGAATTGCAAACCGAAAATTCGATCGGAACTCCATAGTGCAACCTTCAATCAAAGGCAAGGATGAGATTCTAACTTTCTAATTGGTTGTATGATGAGTAGTATGTGGGAATTAGGATAGTCGGAAAAAAATTTGTGTGTTGCAATTGTTCTGTTTGTGGTGAATTATTGATTTTTTACGGTGTTGAAATTGTCCATGAATTGTTGCATAATCGGTTATTAACATTGGAAATTATATTTAATAATGATCGATTGATGTCCTATATGATGAAATTCTGTTTATTAATTAATCGGAGGAAGTATGGAGTTATAGCCGAGAAATTGTAGTGAAAACAAAAATTATATGCAGGAAGAAGATGGTTACCGAACGACATACCCTAGGTAAGGAGAGTGTCAAACGACACACACATACACATGGGAGGGAATGCCGAATGGCATGCATATGTTTGACAAGAAAGGGTGTCGAGCGGCACCCTCTATAGTGGAAATTTTTTTTATTTCCAAATTTTTGTCTGCTTGTGTTATATTTTGCTACTACATTTAGGTTAATTAATAAGTAGGATATGACAGAAGTAATTGAGTACAAGTGGTACATATTGATGAATAATTAAAATAGAATTATAGAATGAATAATTAAAATAAAATTTAGTTAAAATAGAATTATAGCATAAATAATTAAAATAAAATTTAGTACTGTATAAATATGATATTAGTAAGCATTTTGTCTTATATGTGATTAACATCACACCATAGCATGATGAACATCACACAATTATGAAGGGAACGCCACACTTTTCTTCTTTATTTATCACTTGTGCCTTATGCATGCATAGTTAGTATTTCTTATTTAATTATGTTGTTTCTTTAGTTAAATTATGTAACTTTTTTATTTATAAATGATAATTTAATTATGCAAGTTATCTGTTTATAAGTTATATCATATAGTAATATTATGGATTACTATATGTATATTACATGTATATTACGTTGGAAAATAATTTAGTAACAAGTTCGACTAAATAAAGTGCAGGTTAATTTTAGTGTTGTAGTCCAGTAGATAGTATATTACATAATTAAATATTAGTAGTGGTATATATTTGTATGTAATCGCCGTTATTGCTAAGTTGAAGTGTTGATAATTTTCGAACTTGCGGGTTGTGATGAAATTACTTATGTTTCTTTGTGTGGAATTGATGAAGCATGTTGTAGCCTTGTGCCAACGTTGAATGATTTTGTTGAATTATTACGATGAAGGCTTTTAGCTAGTGTTGAAATTGTGATAAAGGTGATGTTGATTTGATGATTTCGTTGTTGTTGTTGCATTGTATCATGTTGTCACATACATTACATAATTTCAATGGCCTGGATTAGCAAAAATCTACGATGCGAGCTTTGCTCTTTTTACGATGGCCTGGATTGGCAACACGATGATGAAGAAGGCTTATGCCTCGATGATGCCTCGGATATTGACATATTTTTACGATGGGAGTTATGCTCCATTGGTACCACATGCATGTGCATTTTAATACGTTGTTGCATTTCATGTTGCATCTTGAGTCGTTATATATATTGAATGAAATGTGGAATTGTTTGTTATGTGAATAATTTGCAAAGCGATGATTTACATAATCTAATTCTGACATATATTATTTTCATTCAATTTATTAGATTGTTAGATATTTCACCCCTTCGGTTGTGATGTTCGAGTCGGTATTGTAACGTACAGGTAATCCAAAGTGAAGGTTGTCTACCTTCAATAATTTGAGTCGGTGTTGTGGCTCTGATACGTAGCACTCGGGGGATAACGTATGTTTTCTTTATTGTTGATTTTATTCTGTTGTTGAATATTTAAGTTGTTGAAGACTAAGATTTTAAGTTGTTTTATTGTTGGAGAAAGATGTTATGATTGTTTGAAGTTAAATTTTGCTATCTTGAAGTTAATTTGAATTGGCCATGATGCCAGGATATTTTAGTTGAATTTTATGAATCCGCTGCGTAGAAATAAAAGTTATGTATTTTTGAAAGACCAAACAGGTTGTTGTTGATTTATCAAAATTATGTGCTATGTATCTGAACTACAATATGTTGATTGTGTTGTTTTACGTTGAATGTGTGACACTCTACTTGTTGGAGAAATTTTGAAACTCAAATTTTTATATAATTTGTTGGGTAGAAATAGGGTATTATATTAGTGGTATCAGAGCAGGTCGGTCTGTCCGACCAAAGTTGTTGAGTCATAGTGTTGTTTAACAGTCGAGTATTATGAATTAGTTCTAACCATTGTTTATGTTGTAGTAATAAGTTGAAATGGATGAAGGAATGATGTTGCAATTGTTGTTGCTTTGGAGATAGTGGCCGATGCTTTGCAGAATTAACCGAACGCTAATGGGGATGTTGGATCTCGTAGTTTGGCAACTTTCCAGAGGGAGAATCCGCCTACCTTCAAGGGTAAGTATGATTCTGATGGAGCGTTGAGTTGGTTGAAGGAGATTTATAGGATCTTCAATGTGATGGATTGCACTCCAGCGCAAAAGGTTCGTTAGAGGTCGAAGCTCATGACTGGTGGCTAGAGACTCGTCAGAGGTTGGATTCAGCAGGTGAGGATATCACTTGGGTTGTGTTCCGTAGGGAGTTTATGAGGAAGTATTATCTGGAAGATGTTAGGGGTAAGAAGGAAATTGAGTTCCTGGAGCTGAAGCAAGGAAATATGTCGGTTACGGAATACGCTGTGAAGTTTGTGGAGTTGGCTAAGTTTTACACGCACTATAGCGAGGCGACTGTTGAGCTTTTGAAGTGCATCAAGTTTGAGAACGGGTTGCGCTCGGAGATCAAGAACTTTACATTCTCCCCTCCATCATGCATCTTATGATTGGTACATGCAAGTAACTCCCCTCCAAATATAATTTGTTTAATGGCTCCTTTAATCAGAAGGATCTTCCAGATGTTAGAGAAAATGTCCTTGACATTTTAGCTTGACCTCCATGTATAAAGTGTTCTGGATAGCTCGAACGCATCCGAGCCTCCGATCTGTCGTCACGACACTTTGACCAAGTCGACCTCACATCATCACCACGATACCCCCCGTCATAACGAGCCCGACATCTGTCTGATCGAGCGAACCCTACCCTCGATGGGCCATATGCTCGCCTTGAGCTGATTCCTCGATGTAACACCCCAATTCTACCCCTCGTAATTAATAATAAAATCAGAGTTTCAAATTTTCATCCAACAAAAATTAAGGCATCACACATTTTCATCAATTTGCATTATAATGCACATCACAAACATCAAAAGTCGGATATACCGATTTATATCATAATTCATCATATACACATATAACTATTCACAACACAGCGGATGTGTTCACAAAATATACATATCATCATGTTATCATCAATACATAAAGTTATGACATCATAAGATAATATATATAAATTATCCTATCAAAATAATAACGTCGCCCAAATCCCGAGTGTTACTACGACCAGAACAGAGCGACTCAAAATAAAGAGGCTCGAGCTAATCCTCATCATCCTCGTGCATCACCTGCACATTACCAATATAAAGGCAACGACGAAACAAGTAAAGGGTGAGATACTCCAAAACATATAATTAAAAGCATGATAGAATATATAAATAGTTTTGGAATTATAAATGGTACAAGTTAAATAGAGTATGTCAACATATATTAAAAGCTTACATACTTTAAATTAGCATTTAGGGTATAAATTAACACTTTAACTTCGTCACATAATCATTATACTCGCATCAACACAAAGTATCATCTATCATCGCAATTCAACACCATTCATCAATTAAAACCCAACGCCAAGAAAATCAAACATAAACATAACCGACTCCATGAGACATGACTATGTTATGCATGTGGTACCCGTCGCTTTGTCCATAATTAGGAACACTTGGCATAAAGCCCATCGTCGCTTGGCATAAAAGCCCTCGTCGCTAATGCAATGTATGTGACTCGACAATAAAGACAACACAACAACACATCATCATCGCTCATAAAAAATGACATAAAGTCCACATCGCCATATTTATCCACATCAAGATAAACATATCATCGCATCGCATATCATCAAGTATTCATTAATAAATACACCGTCGCAAACATCATGTTTAATCACACCACATCATTATCCATTAATTCACCAAATTCCAAATACGGAAAAATAATCAAATTATCAATAATCGTCACGAAAGCCATTCTTAATAACCGGCATTAATCATAATCGTCAACATCGCAATCGGATTGTCCATACGTGTCTTAAATTGACTAAAATGCAATCCGATTCAATTTAACCGTAATTTGGCCTATTTTGGGTCGTTTCGTAAAAACTCGTAATTTCGAAAAACTAACCTCACCACTACGTTCTACACGTCGAACTTAGCTAGCACGTCAATTTTCGTTGAAAAACTTGCAAAATTATGAATCGGAAAATTGGAACATAATCGGGTTCCAAATTTAATCGGCTAACTTATGTCCTAATTATTTTTTATTAATACTAACTAGTAGTATATGGAATTGGAAAAATGGAGAGAAATAGAAACTAATTAGCAAGAATTATGCAGGAAAACTTAAAAACAAACAACATAAAACGGAAAAAAACCGGCTGCACACTCCCAACACTAAGGGATGAACGTCCCTGGCTTGCTTAAGGAGAGGAGGCGGGGGCCTTGAAGTGGGGACTACCTTGAGGTGGGCGTCTTTTTCATCCTTTCACCCAATTATTTGTTATCCGGTTTTTTAATTTTTTTCATATTTTCTTCATTCCATAACTTCTAATTTCTACAACTAGCAATGAAACACCCAATAATCTATACTCTTAACTCAACTTTCCTATGATATTTCAACAATCAACCAACCAAAACTCATGAATCAACTATCAATTTTTCCTCAATTCAAAATATATCTATCAAACTCTAACTATATGGAAAGGAAAATCAAACCACTTACCTCTAGTGATTGGATGATCCTTCATGATTCAACAAACCCAATCCTCAAGCTCTTCTCTTGCTCTTCTTCTTCTTTTTCTTCCAAAACCCTTTCTTTCTCTCTAGGTTACTATGTTTGGCTTTTGTGTAGAAAATGGAAAGAATGAGGAAAATTGGTTTTGATGGTGTTTCTACTAGCAAGCTTAAGGGTGTAAACCCAATTCTACAAAATTACTCCTCACACCCCTATCTATTCTTATTAATTAACACACTAATAATATCCAATAATATTATTAACTTAATTAATTAAAATAATTCCGGGGAATTAAATATCTGTCTGAATAATATTTTACCGAATCGAACGAAACGTCTCCAAATATATTAATAGATATATCGATTAATATAAATATTCTCGCCAAAACAATCAAACTGTATTAATATAATATAATACTAAATGGCGTTAACTCTCCCCACTTAAAAATTTTCGTCCTCGAAATTACTTGACTCGAAAAGCTCAGGATAGGAATCCCGCATCTTACTTCCTAACTCCCACGTCGCGCTTTCACCTGTTGCTCCTATCCAAACAACCTTGACCAATGAAATCTCTTTGCCACGAAGAGACTTTATCTCATGATCCTCAATCCTCAAAGGCATCGTTTCCACCGTAAGATTTTCTCGAACTTGAATATCATCCATCTCAATCACATACGAAGAATCCGGAACATACTTGCGACACATGGAATACATCGTGCAAAGAGGTAACGCCACTCTATAAGCCACTTTTCCCACTTTACTAGTAATTTGGTAAGGACCAATAAAGCGAGGAGTTAGCTTCTTCGATTTCAATGCTCGCCCAACGCCGGTTGTAGGAGTAACTCTCAAAAACACATGATCACCATCTTGAAATTCCAAGTCTTTTCTCCTTTTATCATGATAACTATTTTGTCGACTTTCAGAAATTCTCATCTTTTCTCTAGTCATCTTCACCGCCTTAGTAGTCTCTCTAACCAATTCGGGTCCAAGCACCACACTTTCACCCGACACGTTCTACACCATACAACGCCTCAACGGTGCCATTCCAATACTAGCATGAAAACTGTTGTTATAAGTAAACTTAATCAAAGGAAGATATGTATCCCATGAACCACCATATTCAAGAATACATGCTCGTAACAAGTCTTCCAACGATTGAATCATCCTTTCCGTCTGACCATCGGTTTGAGGATGATAAGCGAACTCAACCTCAACTTAGAACCCAAATCCTCTTGCAAGCTTTTCCGAATTGAAGTGAACCTCGGATCTCTATCCAAACAATACAAAGGAATACCATGTAATCTAACAATCACATGCGTATAAATCTCCGCCAACTTCGATACGGGATAAGTGATGTTAATAGGAATAAAGTGAGTCGAATTTGTAAGCCTATCAACAATCACCCAAATCGCATCGTGTCCTCTTGGTGTATTTTCGAAATCCATAGAAATGCTATCCCATTTCCATTTCGGGATCTCTAACGGTTTCATCAACCCTGCAGGTTTCTGATGCTCCACTTTAGACTTCTGACAAGTCAAACAAGCATAAACAAACTGGGCCACCTCTCTTTTCATACCCGACCACCAAAATAGTTTCCTTAAATCTTGATACATTTTGGTCGCTCCGGGATGAATACTCAAATTGCTTCTATGACTTTCTTCTAAGATCATTCTCTTTAAATCAACATCATCGGGAATATAAATCCTATCTCGGAACCTCAAAACACCCTGAGCATCCAACTTGAAATCTTCACTTTCAGATTGTCCAATACCAACCAACAAATCAACAAGTTTCACATCAAGCTTCTGAGCTTCTCTAATGCTATCAAGGAAATCATTATTGATCTTCAACATTCCCAAGATAACACTCTTCGGCGACACTTCTATCACAAGACTCATATCTCTAAATTGTTCAATCATTTCCACCTCTTTCATCATCAAAAGTGACATATGCAAAGTCTTTCAACTTAAAGCATCGGCCACCATATTAGCTTTACCAGAATGGTAATTCAATCCGAAATCATAATCTTTCAACAATTCAAGCCACCGCCTTTGCCTCATATTAAGCTCTTTTTGATCAAACAAGCATTTCAAGCTTTTATGGTCACTAAATACTTCAAATCTAGAACCATAAAGATAATGCCTCCAAATCTTGAGTACAAAAACAACCGCTGCAAGTTCCAAATCGTGAGTAGGATAGTTCTTCTCATGAATCTTCAATTGCCTAGAAGCATAAGCAACCACCTTGCCATTTTACATAAGCACACCACCTAAACCCATCTTAGAAGCATCACAATAAATAATAAACGGTTCTTCAGGATTAGGTAGAATCAAGATCGGAGCCGTTGTTAACCTTTTCTTCAATTCAACAAAACTTTCTTCACACTTGACATCCCACACAAAAGCAGCTCCTTTACAAGTTAACTTTGTCAAAGGAAGTGCCAACTTAGAAAAACCTTCAATGAACCTCCTGTAGTAACCAGTCAAACCTAAGAAACTTCTAATCTCAGTAACAGATTTAGGAGTTTCCCATCTTAACACAACATCAACCTTAGAAGGATCAACCGCGATGCCATCAGAAAAAACATCTTAGACCCAGATGCCTCATCTTCTGCATAATATGTTGGTCAGATGTTCCAACATTTGGATGGACATCAATTCCCTATTCAAGAAACATACCAAGAGATCCTTTATCAAAGGCTGAAGATTGACTTTTTAGGATTCGACGAAAAAATAAATTTCTCCTAACTTCCTTCAGGTCTCTTTTCTACAAACTCATACATGAGTACCTTTAAGAGTGGACTTGAGATCGCCCTTAAGTATCTTTGGCAGCTTTAACAAGATATTTTAACCTCTTCTCTAGTATAACCACCCTATGGGAAACATCTTCATAGGAAAAATGAGTGTTTCAGCCTCAACACACAAATAACCAAGAGTCTTCTATCAGTTATAACCTTCCTTACCCATAACTAGAAAGTATCATCAGAGGATCTCATCCAGAGACAGAATAGGAAGCTTGCTCTTATACCAATTGGAACTTTTGTAGGTTTGAACCCATATGTTCTAAGAGGATGTCTAGACATCTGGTCTAACACAAATAGACAGGAAAAGCATAAAACAATTACGAGCAGATACTGAAAATCAATAAAGAACACACTGAATTGTTAACCTAATTCAGAACAACCTTCATACTCTGGGGCTTACCAAGCCACGGATAAGTCCATTAAAATAGTATTAATTCATAGACCCTCATCAAACCTCCATTTTATGGTCTAATCATTATTCTTTCTAGAATTTTGTCTAATACTCACCTAGATATGAGGCCCTCCTCAATTTCTCATCAATCACAGACAGCGATTGGACCCGAATTCTGAATAAATAGGAAGACACACTTCCATGATAATACTTAGCTAAGACTCAAGGTTAAACTCCCACGTTTACAAACTTTCTCCTAACCAAGAACAACAACTTGGAGTTTCTTCAAAGCTTCATACAAGAACAATACTACCTCTTGCTTCACAGCTTCGAGGAAAACACAGTGACCATCTCACAACTCGAGTGGTTCACTTACACCAACTCTCCTAAAGAGTGGTAACATTGACAAAGCCCTATATTTCTACATCTTGAACTCTTGCCAAACTAGGTTACAAACCCTTTTATTTATAGCATATTCCCAACTGGGCTTAAGCTTCAAATCACACCATATTAGTTGTTACAAATCCAGAGTAACTTCTGCTACAAACAAGATCTTTAATCAAATATTTCCTAAATAATCTCTATATGTAGAAACTGTATATTCTTCAAGCATTCATCTAGATTCTTTTTGACCTTTGATTCAGTGCCAAATAGGATTTCATAATATTCCCATAATATTTTGCACCAGTTAAATCATAACATAATTAACTAATCCACTTCAGCTCGGGGCCAATGTCGTATACTTATTTATTGGACATCTTGTTCGATATGTTGTTCTAGATGTTGAAACTTCTTCAACTCAACATGTTCCAACATAAGATATGACTTCTTGCTCAACCTATTCCTGTTACCAAGTTATATACATCCTATCTAACATATTGCTGCCTTATTTGTTTTACAAAAACTAATGCCAATCTTAAAACTAGAGAACGTACAAAAATGTTAGGCAAGATGACAGGTCACTGTTGTGATTGGAAAAAACATAAATTTATATGTGTTCTTTATCATTTTACAAGTTGTATTCTACATTAATATTCTGCTTGTAGAATTTGGTTTGGCAAAAAACAGATGTTGTGACATCTGTCTCGACACTATTTTGATGTTTGTAACATCTGCTTGTGTATGACATGTGAGTGCCAGAAATTTCAAGTGGGGATGCACGATGGAGAACATCCTAGTTTTTTGAAGATTGTCAGGATTGAAGTTTATTGGTGCTAAGGAGATAAAAGGAAAAAGTTTAGTTTACCTTTTATCATTATCAATCTCATGTGCTATGAAATTTGTAAGTATTAAGTCTCACTTAATGTGACCAAAGATACTTGGGGTTGTCTCAAGTCCAGTCATAATGGCACAACAAAGTGTATTGGGAGTAAACAGCTCAGATGAGAGGTTCATCAAGGAACAGAGAATCAAATTTCTTATCATGAAATTTGACATGGAATTTTCATCTTCTAAATAATTGTAGAATCTTCTTGTTATTCAAAGTTGAAGGAGCATATCCTTGATGAAGAGGCTCTTATGGACACACGTGTATTCCTTGACAGACAATGGACATAATGTATTAATCAGATGTCTAGAACATATGTTCTAACATCAAAAGTAGAGACCAATTAAAGGAGATGAGCTTTTTATCATGAAGACATTGGCCATATTAGGGTTGAATTCCTTGTATGTTTCAAGGATCATCTTAGTAGGTTGTCTTGGGAATGTGATCTCTTGGTTGTATCTTCCAAGCCAAGTGTCGACTGATGAGAGGTGTTTAGAAGTGGACTTGTGTGATAAATGTGTATCATGTGTCATCTACTTTAAACAACTAATGAAAGTTGATTCAATGCATGATGTCATATGCGATTTTCACAACTATTGATGGTTATCTATATATACATAATGTAATTCCAAGTGTTCTGACTTTTTGTTTTGTAAAAAGATTCCTATCTTACTTAGCTTTATGATTAATAAGGGAAGGTGTGTATATGTAGGAAGTATTCGCTGCCTCACCCTTTGGCTGAAGAAGAAGAATGTGTGGTAATCTCGTGTGAGAATGTTCTGTTTTTATGGGAGTTGTCTGAAAAACCTAAAAGAACTTCCAAGGTTTTTTATAGGAGATACTCAAAAGGATGAGTTGAGTTATAATGTAAAGAAAAATGTCTCAACATCATCACAGAAATCAAAAAGAAAGAAACTTAAGCTGAGCATGTCGTCTCTATTAAGAAGGAGAATGTAGAAGGAATTTTGAGTGGCCATCCCATGGGTCTAACTCGAATAATGATTAAGACTTAAGGAATGAGTCCTTTGGAAGTGTGTTTTTGCGTAAAAGTGTTATTTTTATGGATCTTGTATCTCATCCTTTTGTTTATGTTCCATGATGATAATGCTGAAATTTATGTGGAGAATTGGATTGGATATAATCTTAATGTTTTGGTCTAACATCTACTATGAGTACTCTAAGTCAGCTAAGTGACCGAGGTCTGAAAATTATGCTTCTAGGGAATAATGGTTGATCAATATTATGAAGGAGACATGTGTTATATGTGTGTTATCCATGTAGCAACATGGCGGGGCTTGGCAAGATGAACTTCATGCGTGATGAGTAGTGATAGCTGGAATTATCAAAATTAAGTTCCAATGGTGGGATTATTGAGAAAGGTTCAAAGGTACAAGCAAATGTTGAAACATCATCTAAGCATGTTAAGACTCCAAGAGTTAGGAGGAGTTTTTTTTGGTGGTTATATATCCACTTGATTGAGAGATAGTATTAAGTGAAGGGTTGGAGTAACTTTTCTTTGTCTAGTCTAATGAAGTCAGTGTGTATGAATAATCGTTCTTGTGGCTCCTTGTTCAGTTGTGGTCTTCTTTCAAGACTCTGTTAGAGTTGAAGAAAGTTTGAAATCTCAATGATTTTGGTTGTTGACTGAATGCAATGTTCAAAGAGATCATGAAATTGTCTTATGGTGAGCTTAATCCAGGAGTCCCAAGGATGATAGTGTGCATAGCATGACATGTGCCTCATATGTCATTTTGTCTATCAAAGGTCTTGCTATAGACATTTTTTCAACTTTCAAGTTTGTGTGTTGAATAAACCTAGAGAGATGTATTTATCATGACGTAAGAAGCAAGTAATTGTGAAGGGGGGGTTTGGAATTACAATAATGAATAAGGTTTGTAAGATCAAGTAGATGGTATGGCAACATCTAGTGTCACAGGAGTTTTTTTTCAAAGGTATGGAGAATGTTACTCTTGATGTTGGAACATGTAAGTGGTAAAGGCTTGGAAAAAGATAATTTGACCAAATCTATGTCCCTCTCTTGAATTGAATGGTGCACCATTAACAAGGAGAACTGAATGGTCCTAAAAAACGCATGCATTGACTGGCCTGGGTGTTACAAACAAGGAATTGTTACAAACTATATGAACCCTCTTTGTGCATAAATATTCCTTACTTGTTTGTTTCTCTCAAGCTTGGTTCTCTCTTTGTTTTTCTTCAGTTTGGCTCCTCTTCAACAATGTTGGTTGTAGTTCTCTTTAAAGGTTTGTTTGTGTCTTCCTTGATTCCTTTCATATTCCTATTTTTTGTCAACTTTTGGCTAGAAGGGGGAAAAGTGGTTTTGTTGAGTTAAAGAGTAGTATGTGTAGTCTTGTTAGGGTATCTACTTCTTGTATGCAACAATTAAGGGGGAGTATGACCTTCTATCATCATAAGGGGTTTTTGTTTCTGTGTCTGATGGTTTTTATGATGTGGGTCTATATAGGGTGTCGTACAAGATGCTCTAACATCTTGTATAGTTTTTTGTGTGTTTCTTCTGTCACATAATCTTCTAATATGTGTTGCTTTTATCACATGGTCTTCTAACTTGGATTAGTCAAGTTAGAATCCTTGTTGGTTTCTTGAAACATTCTGGAAAATTCTCCTGAGACTTTGTGACAATGTTAGCTCCATATTTGTAAGGAATAGCAGAAATTTTGCTAAAACATGGTGTTCTTAAAATGTTAGACATTGTGTGTGTTTAAACCTGAGATGATCTGTTGTTTATGGGTGTAAGGTGTACTAAGTTATTTTAACCAAAATAATCCAAAGGAGGACATTGTTAATTCTCTATTTTTTGTGACTGGATTGATGTTTGGTAAAATTAGCTTCGTAGAAAGATGTTGAATAAGATGTTTCAACTGGAAGTGTAACACCCCAAATATACCCCTCAGATGTCACAATTTCTTCGCAAAACAACATGCATTTAGTCACAACTATACAAATACATAATACTTAGATCCTGGATGAACTTATACAGCATATTTCCATTAGATCAATTAAACAGATAAACAACATGATTAAAATTCTTCAACAGTAGCAACTTGTTCTTTTATTCAACGAGAAACAACTTCAAATAATTGTTATTATTCACTTAACAAATATTCACATTATTCATAAACTCAACACTTAAGCAACAACGATAACTAAATAACAACGTTCATCCCCCGAGTGCTACGTATCAGAGCAAGACCCCTTTGACTTATCATAAAGCGACGTGAAACTTCAAGAATTAACTTCAACATCCACCACTATACTTGAGTACCTTCCCATTTCCCATGGCAGGGGAAATATCAGCAGAAGGGGTGAGATATCCAACAATATAAACAAGTGTATGAAAATCAATATATTAGACTAGATTTATACAAATTTTTCTGCTTCACACAACAATCATACAACAGCTACTAGAAACAACTTAATAGCAACAACAACATGTCAAACACCAACTTATCTAACAACAACTTATCAAACAGTAACTTATTAAACATCAACTTGTCAGACAACAATTTATCAGACAACAACTTATCAAACATCAACTTATCAGAAAAATTGCAACGTCATCACCCACAACGACAACTTAAACATCAACAAAAATAGCAACAACTTAAACATACAAATTGAATGTGACTCAACTATGAAAAATCATGTGGTACCATTTGGAGCAGAACTCCCAACTTAAACATATGCCCATTTATCGAGGCATTAACAAGGCATAAGCCTTTCAACATAGCGCCGTCAAGGCCAACCTAATCATGCAATGTATGCCATACGAGCTCAACTTCAACAACAAATACAAAGCAATACAACAAAAACAACACACATCAATTGCATCAACTTAAACAACACTGGTCATTTAGACCTACAACTCAAACAACACAGCAACTTTCAATGTTGGCTATTAAGCCTTCAACTTAAACCTGTTCATAATTCAGACAATTAAACTTATTCAGCTGTACCTGCAAAACAACATATTCCCTTCGCTTCGACAAAAAAATCAACCCATGTTACCTACTTATAACTACAGACTACTCCGACAATTTTTTGGTTAATTTCGGACAATTAATTATACTGCTTACCCTACCGATTCGGTCAATTCTGACGTCATTTCTACCCACTGTTATCACTGCTAATATCAGCTAACATCTACAAATTTTAGTCATACTGTCTCGGTTAATTCCCTACTACCAATTACACTATCATCTAGGGTAATCTCTGTTACCAAAATTCCAGCGCTTGATCAAAACCTACTACATGTTATTCTCCTGGTTTCTGCTGCAATATTGTCTACAATACAATCTTCCACTAGTACACTTATTATTATTATTATTATTATTATTTCTGGAATCGTGATATTTTTCTCAAGTATATCAGTATTCTTCTCTAATTATCATATGTTTCTACCACATGCCAATTGCCCAAATCAAACAAACAATTTCCAGAGCCAGCCACATTCGCCTACGTAGAAGAGGAAGGCAGTGGAGTGGGACGCCCACCCCCCTAAGGGCGCCCACCCCCCAATATTACATACACATATTATTATTTCTTTTTAATTATTTTTGTCCTTCCTCTCTTCAGAACGGCTACAGTTATTACCTGTGAACACAAATTACCAGAAGAAAATAGAAAGTAATACTAATTAACATGCACGGTAACACGAGGAAAGGGAAAACATAGTGGGGCGCCCACCCCCAAGCATGAGGCGCCCACACCTTAAGCTTGGTGGGCCCCACTCTTCTTGCTTCACAACTTGGGGATGGTCATCCCTTAATCTTCTTCTTCATTCATGGTATTTTTGTATCATCTTCTTATTATTCGGTAAAATTTGTCGATTTTAATTCAATTTCACCATATAACAATTATACCAATTATAAAATTTCACGACAACACAATACCAACAATAGCAACAACGTACACCACTTTTATCCAGCACAATTTCACTAGTGGTAAACCATAATTTTATCAGAATCACAACACTGCAAATCTAACACATCACAAAAAAATCATTTAATCCCAATCTCACATATCAATCATCATAATCCCGGTTATATAATTCGAACCCCACCCTTACCTTGGTTTTACGGTCGGTCTTTGGTTCAATTTTGGCTCGAAACTTCACGCATGCTTTCTCTCTTCAACCTTGGTGCTTCCTTGTGCCTCTTCACTTATTACAATAACTTCCACGTTTCCTCTTCTTGTTCTTACTACCACTTCTTTTCTCCCCCAAAAAGCTAATTCTCTATATTTCTTATTAATCAATAAATGAAATAATAATATTTTCTCATAACTCTTAATGGGCCTATTAATAACACATCCCACATTTACTTACCACACACTAATTTAATAACTTATTACATAAATAATACAATAAACCGATATTAATTCTTATTCTTTTTTGATAAAACCGATAATTAATTCCAATTAGCCACTAATTTCCAATTCTAATTCAAATAATTTAATATTTAATTAAATAAATAATTAAATTTGGGGCGTTACAACTCTCCCCCACTAAGGATATTTTCGTCTTCGAAAATCCATCCAACGCAACCATCCGTAACACAACATTCACATCTAATCTTTTGATTTAACAACAACCAAACCACGGTTTGAATCCCATACTTCTACGTCTATCTCCCAATATTCTTGCAACATAATCTTTACTAACTTGCCAACCATTTTAGGAATATCTTGGAACAACATCTTACAACATTGCATCAACCATCACTTGCTTATACTTGACTATACAACATCGCATCATTATCGCGGCAACATATTAAACACCAAAACACATATACAATTCTTACTCTCATACTCCGAGGTCATTCATCCACGAAACACCAACAACCCTATTCATTTCATTGTGTCACTCTCATAGTGACATAAACATAGCCAACTTCATCAACCTCATCATACTATGGAGGATTATTCCTTACTTACAATAACCAACAACAACATCATGACAACATAAATAAAATTACTATAACGTCAACTTAACAGTTTAACTCAACAAATATGCGCACAATGCACAATAAACCAACAACCACAATAACATCTTTATGGAATCAGCAAAATTTATGAGAACCACAACATTCTAGCACATCACGCTTCAGCTGCGCAACTCTGATTATCCATCTTAAGTCATAGTGCTCATTTAAACCTCGGTCAATTAAACAATGTGTAATTCGCAATTTTAGGCTCAACTTCCTTCAACATTCATCATAACATTGTCTTGACAATCTCATCGATACAACATCCATCGCTCTAGTCACCATTAAGACAGCAAGACAATTCTATATCATCCAATATGATCTCGTCTACTATCAACAAGAGATTAAGGGTGATCAGTTCCTCAATTTGTCAATAGATAGCCGACAACCATAATAGAGATTAAATCATCGTTACTAACATTAATAGTATTCTTTTCCCAACTTGCACCCACGGTTCAAAGATCTCAACAACTCCAACAACTTCTACAACTTTTAAAATCAATCCCAATAATTCTACAGTATGGCCTACTTAAAAAACAACTTACTAAATTCTATCTCATAGCAACTATTCTTTTCCAAGACATTCCAACTTGTTAAACAACCAAAATCTTAAATCCTTATTACCTTCAAATTCGAGAAACAGCAAGATCCTACAACGTTTGCACTGTGTCCATCCGTAGCATACCAATCTGACATCTCTCAACCAAACGCATCCGAGAAGCAAAGCTTCTTACTTCAACTTAATTCCTACGGTCAACAAAAGCAACAAGTGGTGTTCCACACGGTAAACAACAAACAACATTACAAAGGGTGGGGACAGATATTTGTTGTAACACCCCAAATCTACCCCTCGAATATTATTCAAATCAGAGTGCGGAAAAGATAATCGTGCAAGGGATGTCACAATTTCTTCACAAAACAACATGCATTTAGTCACAACTATACAAATACATAACACTTAGATCCTGGATGAACTTATAACAACATATTTCCATTAGATCAATTAAACAGATAAACAACATGATTAAAATTCTTCAACAGTAACAACTTGTTCTTTTATTCAACGAGAAACAACTTCAAATTATTGTTATTATTCACTTAACAAATATACACATTATTCATAAACTCAACACTTAAGCAACAACGATAATTAAATAACAACATTCATCCCCCGAGTGCTACGTATCAGAGCAAGACCCTTTTGACTTATCATAAAGCGACATAAAACATCAAGATTAACTTCAACATCCACCTCTATACTTGAGTACCTGCCTATTTCCCATGGTAGGGGAAATATCAGCAGAAGGGGTGAGATATCTAACAATATAAACAAGTGTATGAAAATCAATATATTAGACTAGATTCATACAAATTTCACTGCTGCACACAACAATCATACAACAGCTACTAGGAACAACTTAATAGCAACAACAACATGTCAAACACCAACTTATCTAACAATAACTTATCAAACAGTAACTTATTAAACATCAACTTATCAGACAATAATTTATCAGACAACAACTTATCAAACATCAACTTATCAGACAACAACTTATCAAACAGCAACTGCAACGTCATCAGCCACAACGAAACCTTAAACATCAACAACAACAGCAACAACTTAAACATAAAAATCGAATGTGACTCAACTATGCAAATGCATGTGGTACCATTTGGAGCAGAACTCCTAACTTAAACATATGTTAGTTTATCGAGGCATTAACAAGGCATAAGCCTTCAACGTGGTGCCATCAAGGCCAAGGCATAAGCCTTCAACTTTCAACGTGGTGCCATCAAGGCCAACTTAATCATGCAATGTATGCCATGCGACCTCAACTTTAACAACAAATACACAAAAATACAACATCAACAACACGCATCAATTGCATCAACTTAAACAACACTGGTCATTTAGACCTACAACTCAAACAACACAGTAACTTTCAATGTTGGCTATTAAGCCTTCAACTTAAACTTGTTCATAATTCAGACAATTAAACTTATTCAGCTATACCTGCAAAATAACATATTCCCTTCGCTTCGACGACAATATCAACCCATTTTACCTACTTATAACTACGGACTACTCCGACAATTTTTTGGTTAATTTCGAACAATTAATTATACTGCTTACCCTTCCGATTCGGTCAATTCCGGCGTCATTTCTACCCGTTGTTATCACTGCTAATATCAACTAACATCTACAAATTTTAGTCATACAGTCATGGTTAATTCCCTACTACCAATTACACTATCATCTAGAGTAATCTCTCTTACAAAAATTCCAGCGCTTGATCAAAACCTACTACATGTTATTCTCCTGGTTTCTGCTGTAATATTGTCTACAATACAATCTTCCACTAGTACACTTATTATTATTATTTCTGGAATCGTGATATTTTTCTAAAGTATATCAGTATTCTTCTCTAATTATCATATGTTTCTACCACATGCCAATTACCCAAATCAAATAAACAATTTCCAGAGCCAACCACATTCGCCTACGTAGAAGAGGAAGGTAGTGGAGTGAGACGCCCACCCCCCTAAGTGTGTCCGCCCCCAATATAAAATAAACATATTATTATTTCTTTTTAATTCTTTTTGTCCTTCCTCTCATAAGAACGGCTACAATTATTACCTGTGAACAGAACTTACCAGAAGAAAATACAAAGTAATACTAATTAACATGCACGGTAACACGAGGAAAGGGAAAAGATAGTGGGGCGCCCTCCCCCAAGCATGAGGCGCCCGTCCCTTAAGCACGAGACTCCCGCCCCTTAAGCATGGTGGGGCCCACTCTTCTTGCTTCACAACTTGGGGACGGTCGTATCTTAATCTTCTTCTTCTTCATACTTTTTTTTTGTATTTTCTATATCATCTGTTCTTATTATTTAGTCTAGTTTGCGTCGAAATTTCTAGACAACTGTCAATTTAGTAATTAAATTTCACGATATAAAAATTATACCAATTATAAAATTTCACAACAACACAATACCAACAATAGCAACAACGTACACCACTTTTATCCAGTAAAATTTCACTAATGGTAAACCATAATTTTATCAGAATCACAACACTGCAAATCCAACACCTCACAGAAAATTCATATAATCCCAATTGTAACACCCCAATATTACCCAAGGTTTTATATGCCAAAAATCAGAGTAAATTAAAATTTCATAAATTCAATACTGAGGTATCACACCTTCAAAACCAAATTACTTTAAACAAGTTGCTTTAAAATAAAAATCTCGGATACATAGCATCGTCGGAAAACATAAATTGATTCATAAACATCAAAACATCTTCTTTATTAAATCATATTTTCATAAAGTATGATTCTTATTTACAAAGGAAAAACAACAAAATAACAACAACAAGACAACATAATTATCCCCCCCCCCCCGAGTGCTACGTATCAGAGCGACACCGACTCGACTAATAGTAGCTATAAACTCCGTCTTCATAACCCACGTTACCAATATAAAGGTAACGGCGAAACAAGTAAAGGGTGAGATACTCCAAAACATATAATTAAAGGCATGATAAATATATATATAGTTTTGGAATTATAAAAGATATAGATTAGTAAGTGCATTCCAACACATATCTAAATCTCACTTACTTTGATCGCCATTCTAATGTGTATAATCAACACTTTATCGCCATAACCTCATCGGCATCAATCATCACAGCAAAACATAAACTTTCATTACCACGAAGTCGTCACAACAACTCATAATTATAAACAACAACACCAAACAAAACATCATATATTATCGCAATTCAATCATCGTCAATCAATTAAAAACCCAACTGTCATACCCCAATTTTTGACCTAATATACCACCTTACATTTGCATCATTGCATCACTACGATTCGAATGTAATTAATCGGTGTAGCTTCTACAGTCAAAATTAGGGTTTCATCAATTTTTCATCTGATTCAAGAGGCAACCAATTAGGGTTTGAGTTTCATTCACTTCAATTGATCTATCTTGATCAAATCATCAACCTCTGATCTTCAGATATCAAATTTTTCCTCATGATCTATCAAGGATCGACCAATTAGGGTTTTTGTCGAGGATGAGTAATCTCTGATTTTCTGATCAATGAATGACTTTTTTTATTAGAGATTGATCTTCATATCTTAGATACAGCATGTTGACCTAATTTCGGATTCAAAACATCACGAAGTTCACATATTTCATCATCGATGAAATTTCATGCATTGAAAAGTCAAACTTTGACTTTTGGTCAACTTTTCAAGACAAAACTTTTCAATCATCAAAATACTTCAAATGATCCATCATGATCATAAAAATCAAGAAATTTGAAAAGTCAACAAAAGTCAAAATTTTCAACACTTAGAAAAATTTTCAAGTGTTAAAATTTCATTTTTCCAAACTTCATGGCATTTTTTCACATAGTTCCACTTTGAATTGGAAAAAACTCAAAACATGAAAGTTGTAGCCCTTGAAACAAGATTTCCAAAATGTCCAAGAACTCTCAAATCCATGGAGTCTAGCTATACTTTTGATTTTGAAACATAGAGCTCCAAAATTCTTGATTTTCAAGTACAAAGTTCAAGATTATAGGTCATTTTTGAGTTTCTTCTTCTAGAAGCCATGCCACCTTACAAAGTGAGTTAGATCTGATAAAAAATCAGATGGAGAGTAATTATGATGGGATAAGATCAAGTTGAAAAATTAACCATGGTTAAAAGGAAGCTTCCTTTTGCATTTAATGCAAAAATGACTTCCTTGCCCTCTAAGGCAACTTGTAAATACCAAAGCCATTTTCTTTCCCTTATCTTTCAGAACTTGTGACCTATAAATAGAGGTCATGTTGGCCAATTCAAAACACACCAAAGCTATGCAAGATCATGCTTTCTCTCTTCTTTCTTAAAATTCAAGAAACATAGTTTAAATTGAGAAATTTTGCATTTTTGAAATCCTGTGAAAAACCATGAGAAATTTGGTGTCTAACATGTTTTAATATCAATATATAACTTGTTTGAAACTTAAAATCAACACAAGCAAAGCTAAAAATCAGATTTTGCATTTCATGTTTCAAACTTGTCCAAAACTGCCTCAAACTTCAAACTTATAGTTTGGCTCGAGCTAGTTATGTTTTGATCATCCAAACATCATCAATATACTTCATATGAATGATCCAAACCATCATCTTTGATCTGTAACTCCATTAACCACGAATTCAAGTTTCACTTTGAGCAAGCTGCAAGACGACTTGGGTAGAATGATCCAGGCAAATTCATGATGTGCAGACCATCCTCACACCTTCCATAAGAGTCGTTGGTGCTATAGGGATCATAAAATCACAGCTGGAAACACTCTAAAGCAGTTTTCGATCTCAGCTTGAACAGGTAAGAACACGAACTTCAAACTCTATGATTCTTTAATTCCAGTCCAAAAAACTCTTGGCCATTTTGTTTCTGCACTATCAACGATCAATAACCCTCAATCAATTGATAAATTCATTCACCATGCACGATTTCAATTAGGATTTTCAGTTTTAGGGTTCTTCGTGTTCTTGCGAAATTCAATCATGTTAAACTGAAAATAAATGAAATTAAACAACATAATCACGTTCCTGGGCTCAAAACGATCAAGTTTGATGTTTACTTCGTTCAATTTCATCAAGAAATGAGGATTTGAGGATTGATTGAAGATTGGAGAAGAGGATGAACACCTGCGCGCGTCTTTTCAAATTCAAATATCTGTTTTAAAATATAATTAGTTGGTTTAACTTCAATACACGGATGTATTGCCGCCCCAGCGGTTGCCAGCTCACTCTTAAGTCATTTATACCTTGCCTTGCCTTGAGGTCCCGGGTTCGAGTAGCCTTGGGACCATTTTTTACCAAACATTGTAATTTTTTTTCATATTTTTTACAAACTTTGACGTTTTCAAAACCCAATCAAAACTCCTCATTTTGAGGTGATTTTTTGTACACTTGTCAATTAATGTATCTATTTTAAGATAGTGTCAAAAAAATTTCAGAAAAACTTTCATCCGATTATATTTTTATCGAGCCGAAAACGATGCATTTGAGTACTTTTCAAAGCACCTTTAAAGGTGATTTTTTCAAACTTTCGAAGCCCGATTCTTTTTCAAACTTCTCACAAATATATTTTACTTTTCAAAAAAACTTTCAAAATCATTCTTCAAAACTTTTCATCAAACTTACATCTTTTTCCATGATCGATCCGATTTAAACGATAAAACCGAATTCGTTTTCTCTCGAATATCTTAACCGATCATGGGCCTCCCTTTACGGTGTAAGTCCCAAAAAAAATTCTTTTATGTACATACATATTTTCTTTGTACATATCCAATTCTTTTTATGAATATACCAATTTTTACCTGTACATAATACAGACGTCTTTTGTATAGTACAGACAAACTTCGATCGTTTGTTTTCGTTTGTATATACGTTGAATACCATTGGTATTAAAAGGAGCATTATTCCCGGTGAAACTGCTTTTAAACCAATGGGCCTCCCTTATGGTGTAAGTCCCAACTCTCCTATGTACATCCACATCCTCTCGTACATAAATACTTGTTCGTGTACATACTTACTTCCTTGTACACAATTCAAACTTGTAAATAATCAAGTTACGCTCGTTTTAAACGTTCGTTTTACAGACACTTGTTTATATTTACTTCATAAACTCTTGTAAATAAACATCATGCATTTGTTTATATTTCCTTCATAAACTCCTGTGAATACATATCACACACACACTTGTTTATACAACTGTCTAGTTATAACATAACAACTAGTCTAACCAGTAGGTTCCCCACAAAGTTAGCCTCCTCTTGGGCTTTGTACAAGGTAACTCATTCATCTGAGTTCAGCCTCCTCTTAGGCTTCATATAAGAAAACTCATTCTTCTGAGTTTAGCCTCCGCTTAGGCTTCATATAAGACAACACACCCCTGTTGAGTCATCCTCCTCTTGGGCTTCGTTCAAAAGAACTCCTCATTGAGTTTAGCCTTCTCTTGGGCATCATACAATGAAAGAGACCAGGAAATGTCTTAACAGCCTCCTATTGGGCTTCCAATACAAAGAATCACCCGCGCTAGGATAGAACCTAGAGAGTATAATTTCCCGCTGAAATTGCTCTTAATCCTAAAAGGATGGTTTCCCGGTGAAATCCCTTTTAAAGCTAAAGCCAGCCATACCCTATAGCTTCCTCTTGAGCTTTATACAAGGACCTTCGATGACCCTCGATGACCCTCGAAATGCCTCCTCTTTGGCTTACAATACAAGGACCCATGGGCTTCTTAGAAGCATCCCCAATCCAATCAATTTCTCCTCGAGATTCAGACGTTTATCATCTATATGGAAGAAGTATTTCATCTATCACATCACATACAATCAAAAAGCTTTTCAAACTCTTTTCAAACAAGAACATATCTTAATTGTAAGTGGTAACTCTTGTACACTCAAGCAAAACACCCCAATACTTACAATTAAAAGATTCAATCATTTTTCAAACATCTTTCTTAAACATGTAAGTGGTAACGCTTGTACACTCAAGCAAAACACCGATAACTTACGATGAAAGATTCAATCATTCAAACTTTTCAAAATGTATGTGATGAAATAGATTAGATACATTTTTCATTGAGATGACATTTGTCTTTATCTCTTACTAACATCCCGTTGCTTCCACTAGCATAAGTGGGAACTATGATTGCTCTGACTTTCTCAACATCCCTTTGAGAATACGTAGGCACAAGGTCTCATCCTTGCCGAGCAAATTTCTTTCTCCCTAAACCAAACAAACCATAGATCCCTTTAGATCCGAGCTACAAATGCTCTGATTCCCATTAGGGGATATGTATGCAGAAGATCCAATGATCTTTGCGAGCACAATAATAACAAACATTAGGATCCCACATAATCTCTCCTTCTTAAAATCCCAAAGGAGAAACTTTCCCAATCATAGAAATAGCAATTAAAACACACAAACATATCAAACATATTCATATATAAAGCTATAGATAACTATATATATTTAGGGTGCTCCATCTATTCCCTTTATATAACAAACCCCCTTACCCGGAATCTCCCCAATGCGTTGCGTCTAGTTTACGCAAGTCGTAATGCATATCATATCAATTGAGGGTATTGTAGCTTTCCCCTTTTTCATAATCATAACTTCTTGTGTTGAAAATAATAAAGCTTGATGCTCGCGGCATCTTTATAAACAAATCAAAAGACTAAATCGTTTCGAGCCAGAGAATCCGAATTCAGATTCGATTCCCTCGCGCGTCACTTTTTAACGCGAACACCAACGCCAAACAACTCAAACATAAACATAACCGACTCCATGAGACACGACTATGTTATGCATGTGGTACCCGTCGCTTTGTCCATAATTAGGAACACTTGGCATAAAAGCCTCGTCGCTTGGCATAAAAGCCCATCGTCGCCAATGCAACGAATGTGACTCGACAATAAAACAACACAACAAAACATCATCATCGCTCATCATAATTGGCATAAAGCCCACATCGCCATAATTTATCCGCACCAAGATAAATATATCATCGCATCATATTTGCATTATGCAAAACATCACCAATAATTCATCATCGTCAAAAATCATGCATTCCCAAATCGTAAGCATTTAATAACAACATCAATGTAATTATCACATCATCATGTAAAAAGACATATATCATCGCATCGCATATCAACAAGTATTCATTAGTAAATACACCGTCGCAAACATTATGTTTATTCACACCGCATCATTATAAATTGATTCACTAATTTCCAAAAACGAAAAAAAATAGTTAAACACCTATAATCGTCGCGAAAGCCATTCCTAATAACCGACATTAATCATAATCGTCAACATCAAAATCGGATTGTCCATACGTGCCTTAAATCTACTAAAACGCAACCCGATTCAATTTAATCGTAATTTGGCCAATTTCGGGCCATCTCTTAAAAACTCGTAATTTCGAAAAACTAACCTCACCACTACGTTCTACACATCGAACTTAGCTAGCACGTCAATTTTCGTTGAATTCAGAGCAACTTGCTCCGTCGTCGAATTTACCGGAATCGGAAAATCGGAACATAATCGGGTTCTAAATTTAATCGGCTAACTTATGTCCTAGTTATATTTTATTAATACCAACTAGTAGTATATGAAATTGGGGAAATGAAAAGAAACAGAAACAAAATTATGCAGAAGGAAAATTCTGTAGAAAACAGAAAAATTGCAAACAGAAACTGGAAAACACAAAAATTCGTTGCACCCCCCTAACCTCCAAAGGGAGGACGCCCTAAATGCCTTAAGGATGGGAGGCGGCTGACTCAAGAAGGGGGACGGTCTCCCCACACATGGAGGTGGGCGCCTCCCCCATGCTACTACTTCCATCCAATTCTTCTTCTTCCCTGCGTTTTCTTCTTTTACAGTTTTCTTCCTTTTCTGGTTTTTCTTATAACAGTTTGTATTTTCCATTTCCAATACTCCTAATTTCTATAAGCTAGCACCTAATACATTCACAATCCGTACTCCTAATCCAACTCTTCTAATCTATTTCAATCAAACAATCAACCAAAACCCTGTAAATCAACTTATCAACTTTTCCCCCAAATCCAAAATATATCTATCAAAAACCTAGCAATATGAGATGGAGAATCAAACCCCTTACCTCTAGCTTGGTTGATCCATGAAGATTCAAGAACTCCAACCTCAAGTTTGCTCATGCTCTTCGTCTTCTTCTTCTCTTGCTCATCTTCTCCCAAAACCCTTACTTTCCTCCAAGTTTTTAAGTTTGGTTGGTGTAGGAAAAATGGGAAGAAAAGGGAAAGAAAATGGTTTTATAATTATGTTTTCTTACTAGCTAGGGGTGTACACTCAATCCTCGCTAATTGCTCCCCCCACCCCTAACTTAATTATAAATAACACACTAATAATATTTAATCATATTATTAATCCAATTAATTAGAATAATTTCGGGGAATTAAATATCGGATCCGAATAATATTTTATCGAACCGAACGGAATAAAAATCGGACTGAACGGAACATCGCCAAATATATTAATAGATATATTGATTAATATAAATATTCTCATCGCAAAATAAATATCGATTGGAAATTTGAAAATATTAATATAATATAATATTAATTAAAACAGGGCGTTACACCAATCGCACATATCAATCATCATAATCCTGGTTATATAATTCGAACCCCACCCTTACCGTGGTTTTACGATCGGTCAAATTCCTTGGTCAAAACTCCAATTTTTGAATCTAGACAGCAACTTCACGCATGTTCTCCCTCTCTATTCCCCCAACCTTGGTGCTTCCAAACCCTTGTGCCTCTTCATTTTTTAAAATAACTTCCACGTTTCCTCTTCTTGTTCTTACTGCTAATTCTTTTATCCCCCAAAAACCTAATTCTCTATATTTCTTATTAATTAATAAATCAAATAATAATATTTTCTCATAACTCTTAATGGGCCTATTAATAATACATCCCACAGTGCTACTTACCACATAACAACCACACTAACTTAATTACATAAATATTCCAATATAACAATGTTATTTCTAATATTGCTTCTCTCATAAAATCGATAATTATTCCGACTATAAACTTAGCCACTCAAAAATCAACCTACTAATTCCAATTACGCCGATAATTTCCAACTTCCACTAGTTCCAACAAATAAATCCTTAACTGATTTAATTAAATAAATAATTAAATTTGGGGCGTTACAGGAAGTCTCAAGATGAGAATGAGTTGTCCTAACCAGAAGAGGAACACCTCTGGTCTGTTACACTTTGGATACATGTGATTTAAATTACTGATTATTATGGAAATATTAAGTAATTTATATATGGCGTTGTAACACGGTGGGAGAACTGACTTGTTTGTTTTGCATTTTAACGCAAATGTTACGGATAGCAAGAGTCGCCACAGACTTTTCTTCTATCCAATAAAGGAAAGGTGAAAAGAATAGGAAAGACCTTTTATCGATTCTGAGTACGGGAGGTAATTATGAAAAGGGAATGTATTAGCACCCTTTCCATCCGTAGTTATCTATGGGCTCTTAATTGCTTAGCTCACTTTTGAAAATTTGCTTTCTTTGTTTGTGTAATTTGAAAAGTATATTGAAAAGTATTTCACTTTGACTTCGTAATGATTCTCGTTGGAATGTATACGAAGTGTTTGGAAATATTTGTTTAGAAAATGTTTAACTTTGTAATGATTCTCGCTGGAATGTATACAAAGTGTTTATTTGGAAAATAGTTTTTGAAAATAGTGTGAGGTGTTAAAAGCATTTTTGATTTGGATTGAGCAAGCAATTAGAGTCTTATTTACCTACTCAGATTGGTCGTTTCTTATTATTTTCCTTCTCCTTTAGGATAGCGTTATCCATACCATTAGTTGGTAGGTAACTTTATCCGTTCGATGTGAAGGGACAATTCTAGGGTCATTGTATGGTCATTGAAGGCAACATGTAAGGATACCTTTAGCAATTCGAAGGGACGATCATCACTTATTCGTAGGCAACCTTGCTAATGGTACCCCTACGTTCGAGGGACATGACCATTGTTTATCTGAAGGCAATAAGAGAGGATACCCTAGAGGGTGTGAGTGGATGCAAAGAGTGTGTTTCAATTCAGAAATTTATCTTTGAGTTGGGGTTATTCTAAGATTGATTTTAATATTTCCATACAAACCCTAGTTAGCATACATTGAAGCAGTTTAATATTCGCAAGAAAATAAAGTGCAGAAAGTAAATTTCCTACGCTATTACATGGCTTTGGGCCAGTTACATAATAGGATGTGCGGAAAGTAAAGGCAGATAGATAAATCTACGCTATTACAAAAACTTTGCAACCTAAACATCGATTTCTAATATTTAAATGGGAAATAAAGTAAATGAATTGAAAGAAAAATGTCTAATTATAGGAAAGAACATCTAAACCCTAATTGTTAAAGAAAAAATATTTTTTGATATTTTTTGAAATCGATTATAGTTAATAAAACCTAATTCTAAGTTAAATAACAATTAATTATGAAAAATAATTTAAATTATGAGAAAAATAAATTATTTTTATGTCAAAAATTAATTAAATGTTTAATTAACCTAATTCATAAAATAAAATATTTTTTGTGATTTTTTTGTATTTTAAAAAAAAAATTTAAAGGAAATAAAAAGAAAATTGAAAATATGAGAAAATAGGAAAAAAAAAAAGGTTAGTTTGGAAAATGAGCAAAAATAAGGTGGGGGTGCCAGGGTTCGAACCCTTGACCCTGAGGTTACCAAGCAAAACGCGCTGCCATCTGAGCTACCTGTTATTGGTGTAAGTATGATTAAACAAATGCAATATATAAGAAAAAGATTTTCTGAAAATAATTTAAGCAAAAAGCGCGCGCGCAGGGTAAGGGCTATACTAACGGTGCCCGTCTGTAGCTATATCCCTGCACAATCATAAAACACAAAATACGCAATATAAATTTGTTAGGAGACCATGAATCGATCTGATTTGATCCCCTGGACATGATAGTGCCATTGGTTTTTGGATGTATGGATGACTGGTGATGATCTGGAAAGCTTCAGAGAGGATCAAGGAATGTGTTGGAATGCTTTGTTTGGCTTGAATCGATCCAAAAACTGGTCTGCAAGTAACTTGAATGGCACAGATTTTTTGAGTTTTGTTAGGGTTCTTGGAGGCAAAGGTTTCGTCCTCTTGTGAACTGAAGGTGTTGTATACTTATAGATGATTGAAATTAGGTCAATAGATATGAAGAAAATATATTGCATTGAATAGAAAATATTTAATTTTCCAATCTTTCAAATTTGCATCCAAAGCTTCCAATTTTGTCTCAATCTCATGCCAATCGAGTATCTTCAAAATTGACAACTTTCAAAGAGTATCTTGGACCTCAAGAATGCTGAATACTAACCCTTGCACTTATTGATTTGATTTTTGCATTTTATTTTAATTGAAATTGAATTAAATTGAATTAATTCAAAAATAAATAAAATAGTTGGAAGCATGGAGCGAAAATGGGCTTTATAAGTCGTTGGCAATGTTAGAAATAAGTTTGAATTAAAGAAATATAGGCCCATTTGGAAAATTTCCAAGTTTGGTCACTATTTTCTTCATGTACTTCTTCAAAATTTCCAATTTTGCCCAAGCCATAACTTCCTCAATATACAACATTTTGAATTTTTCTTGGACTTTTTGGAAAGCTCAAGATGTCCTCTAAACACTCCTTTTGGTTTCATCTTCATTGAAGTTTCCATGCTCGTGTACACTTCTTTTGAAAAATATAACTTTTGTTGACTTTTAGAAGGACCTATAATGTCTTGATCCATAACTCTCAAATGAAGCATTTTTGGCCAAAGCTTGTGAGTCACAAAGTTATAGAGAATTGAATTCTCTTCAAAATGAGCTTTGGTGGAAAAATTTGTGATAAATTATGTGAAAGTTATGCCAGGTCAAACTTATGTTGACTTTTTGTCAAGAAACCCTAATTTAGAAACTTTGACTTTGGATCACATCTTGAGTTTTCTTGATGAATCATGATCAACCCTTGATCAAATGATGAATGTGACTTCAAAATCTTGATTTTGACCAAAAATGATGAAGTTTGATTGTATGTTGACAGTTGACTTTTTGTCGAATACAACTGATTTTCAACCATCTGAGCAATTGACTGGGCAAACTGGGGCTCTGAGGCTTGAAAATCGACATGGTGATCCCTTGAGACATATGAGGAGGTATGATGATCACTTGAGAGAATCAAAACCCTAGTTGTGGGTTGATTTCTTAGGAAAGGGTTCATTTGGTCAACCCTTGAGAAACTCTTGAGTATGGAGATGTGGATTGAGTTGAAAAATAGGAGGGAAAATTTTGGGGTATAACAGGTGTCCAAGATGAAGAAATCAGAGGTGTTGAATTAATACTTTCTCTCATAAGGATAAACATGTCAAAAAATATGTTTGTAACACATTCATTCGACATCCAGACTCAGATCAGATAGTAAGTTGGATTAGTTTTGTGTGTTTCAAATGTAGAATATTATGTTATCCAATGTGGCGCTCAACTTAAGGAATGAGATATTTAAGCTGAATTCAAGGAGCATTGCTAGTTTCTAATTATGGAGATATTTTATGAAACATATGATTGAAGTCCTAATTTCATGCAGAAGTTTCTGTAGATTTTCAGCAACTAATATGTTGCGGTTTTGAAGCCCAATCCAGTCGAGAAGATTATTATAAATAGAATGGTTCAAACCTAATGTGTGTATGGAATGTATTATATTGTTTGTTGAGCCTTTAAGGTTTGTGTTCCATTTTACTTTGTGATCCACTCTATAGTAGTGTTGGACTATGTTAATTGTGAGCCATTCTCGTATCAATTGATACTTGAGTTGGACTGTTTGTTGAGTTGTAACTATTATCAATCATTCATAATCTCTTAAGCAGTAGTTGATTTTGTGTCTTTAAAATGTTATAATATTATTCTAAATTATTTTGAGTTGTTATTGTCAATGTTTGTGACTGAGGGAAAGTGAGATGGATCTCATATCTTGGAGTTCCTAGGTAGAAGTATAGCATGGGTACTAATTAAGTGATAAGTTGTAAACATGGGAATTTAGCTTTGAATTGATACTACCTTATGGATTTCCTTCTATGCACGGTGAAAATTGGAGAATGAGAGAATCGAATCGAAATTCAACTCTCTGGCGCAAAAACAATTTAATTTTTAAAAGATGCCGCAAGCACCAAGCTTTATTTTTCTAAGAAAATAAGGAAAAAGGGAAAGCTAAAATACCCTAAAAAATATATGCAATGCGATTTGTATGAAACTAAACCCAAAGCATGGGGGAGTAGAGATTCTTAAGTTCGGGGTTAGGTTATACAAAGGGAAGGTATTAGCACCCTATGTATCTATAGTACTCTATAGGATCTTTTGTGTGTTTGTGTTTTATTTTCTATGCTATTTGGGAAATTTTCTCCTTTGGGATTAAAAAGGTAAGTTGGGTAGGAACCTAAGTTTGTTTATTATAATTATGCTCGCAAAGATTATTGCAATCTTCTGCATACATATCCCCTAGAGGGAATCAGAGCAATTGTAGCTCAAGATCTAAGGGTAACTAAGGTTTGGGCGGTTTGAGAGAGAAACAAGTATGCTCGCCAAGGGTGAGACCTTGTGCCTATGTATTCTCAAAAGGAGGTTAAGAAAGTCAGAGAAATCGTCCCACTTATGTGCTAGTGGAAGCAATGATTTTTAAGGGACAATGACAAGTGTCATCTTAATGAAAAATGTATCTTATCTATTTCATCACATACATTTTGAAAATTGATTGTTTGATCTTTCATTGTAAGAAAAGGGTGTTTAATTTGAGTGCACAAGTATACCGCTTATAGTTCTTAGAATGAGAAGATGTTTTGAAAAACGTTGAATCTTTCATTGTAAGCATTGGGCGTTTAACTTGAGTATACAAGCTTGCCACTTACAGTTAAGAAAAATTTTTTGTTTCTTTGTTTGAGAAAATGTTTGATTTGAATGTGATGTTATAGATGAGATACTTCTTACATAGAGATGATTCATGTCTCATCTCTGAGGAGGAATGTTTTGTTTTGTTGGGGGGATGCTTTAAAGAAGCCCGTGGGTCCTTGTATTGTAAGCCCAAAAGGAGGTTATCCAAGGGACATCGAGGGTCCTTGTATTGGGATCCTAAGAGGAGGCTACAGGGTATGGCTGACTTAGTTTTAAGAGTGATTTCACCGGGAAACCATACTCTTTGGGTTCTATCCTAGCTAAGGAGATTCTTTGTACGGAGCCCAATAGGAGGTTGTTTAAGATTTTCATATCTCTTTCTTGTATGAGGCCCAAGAGGAGGCCAACTCAACGAGGGAGTTCTTTTGTAGGAAGCCCAAGAGGATTTTAACTCAATGAGGGAGTTCTTTTGTACGAAGTTGAAGAGGAGGCTAACTCAATGAGGGAGTTCTTTTGTAAGAAGCCCAAAAAGAGGCTATGGGGAACCTAGTTGTTATTCTAGTTGTAATGACATAAATAAACATGAACAAGTATATGAACAAGCATATGAACAAGTATATATATGACAAAGTGAATGTGTAAATTCATAGGAGTTTGTGAAGGAAATATATAAAAAAAATGTATAAAACAAAAAAATAAAGCTAGTGTACTTGGATATATACAAAGGAGTGAGACTTAAACCTTAATGGAGGCCCAATGGAATAAGAGCAGTTTCACTGAGAATAATGCTCCTCTTAATACCAGTAGAATTGGTGAAAGATATGTATAAACAAGTAGATAAAAACAAGCGAACGAAGCTTTTTATACTTGAATATGTACAAAGAGTTGGATATGTACAAAGAATTGAATATGTACAAAAAGGGTTGAATATGTACAAGGAATTGAATATGTTCAAAAAGGGGTTGAATATGTACAAGGAATTGAATATGTACAAAAAGGATTGGGACTTACACCTTAAGGGAGGCCCATGATCAATTTGATTTTGAGTTCGAAAGTTTTTCGAGGAAAAAACCTAGTTCGGCTTTTATTTTCAAGGAATAAATCGAATCGATCATGGAAAAAGAGGTGCGTAAGTCAATAAAAATATTTTGAATATTTTTAAAAAAAGACTTGAAGATGTTAGAACATAGTTTGGTTCTACACCTATGTTAGAAGTTTTGATGATAACAAGTACTGTTGATGACAATTATGTTCTGACCCTAATAAATAAATATTTTGTATGAAACGTTGTTGTCTCTTAATTTTGTTTAAAGTATACAGATGAAGTTATGACCTTGAAAGGAAAAGAAGAAAAAGTTACGGTTCTAAAAATAGAAGAAAATAATGATCTATACAGAAGTTCTAATGCAATGGATATATGTCCGAAGATCGTGAACCTATACAGAAGTTCTGATACAGTGTATACAGAAGTTCTGATACAATGGATACCGAAGTTATGATACAATGAATATATATCAGAAGATGCATTCATGATCTGAAGTTATTTCACGTTCTAAAGAGAAGTTCTGATGAAAGTTTAAAAGCACTAAAGGCTGCACCAAACTCTGATCAAAACCTTGTCCATTGATCCAAAAACTTTAAAGCTCTTCTACATCATCTTCTGATCAAGGCATCAAGGATTCAAGTTAAACTTCTGAAAGCACCTTGATGCTCTACAACCTCTGATACCTATGTTCTGGTTGTTGTTCTGATGCGCTACCATTTATTACATAAAGATTTGGAAGCAACGGATGAATTCCAATAGGATCTCGTTTTTATGGAAAGAACAATAAAGTCCAAATATCATCATTCCATATATAGATTATATGTCTCCAACGATTTTATTTTCTTGACGCCTATATAAAGATCCATACATGAAGAGAAAGGAAAAAAACTTCCTGCACGACAACAAAAAGAAAAATCTGGAAGAAAATCATTCATTTTCTCTAGTTCATAAGTGCTTGAAATATTGTGTAGAAATCACAGTTGTGATATAGCTTTTTGGAAGCATCATAAAACACATAGTTTTGTAACTTATTATAAAGTTGAAATTCCTTGAGAAACCAAGTTGTGGTTGATCTTGAGAAGACTAAGACAATTATCTTAGTGAGTTGTAATCAAGTTTTGATTAGTGAATTAAGACCTCGTTGAGAGAGGCAAATCACCTTGACGGGTGGACTAGAGTAGTTTGAGTTTAAACGAACTAGGATAAAAATAACTATGTTAAAATCATTTTAATTTCAAAACCCCAATTCAAACCCCCTCTTTCTTGTGTTTTTCAACCTTCAATTGGCATCAGAGCACCTGGTTCTGGATGCTAACACTTAACCGTGTCAGATAAAAGATCTAGCTTGATAAACACTATGGCAGAACATGTTTAGAACAACAATGATCACTATGATGACGGAGACAGAATTAGTGGAAGACCCCCAATGTTTGATGGAGAAAACTTTGATTACTGGAAGGACAAAATTGAAAGTTTCTTTTTGGCTCATGATGCTGACCTATAGGACATGGTAACAAATGGCTATACTCATCCTGCTGACGCAAGTGGTCAGAAGATTGAAAGGAAGAAAATGTCAGATCAGTAGAAGAAGGAATTCAAAAATCACCACATGGCCAGAGCCATACTTCTAAGTGTTATCTCATACACAGAGTATGAGAAGATTATAAACAGAGACTCAACTAAGAACATCTTTGATTCCTTAAGAGTGATACATGAAGGAAACACACAGGTCAAAGAAACAAAAGCCCTTTCTCTCATTCAGAAGTACGAAGCATTCAAAATGGAAGAAGATGAAATTGTTGAAGCAATATTCTCAGGGTTTCAAATTCTGGTAGTTGCTTTAAAAGTTCTGGATAAAGGATACTCTATTGTTGATCATGTAAAGAAAGTCATCAGAATTCACCCTAAGAAATGGAGACCTATGGTGACAGCTCTCAAGCTTGTAAAAGATCTGAACAAAATCTCTCTAGAAGAACTCATCTGCTCTTTAAGAAATCATGAGATAGAATTAGAAGAAGATGAGCCCCAGAAGAAAGGTAAGTCTATTGCTCTTAAATCTAACAAAAAATATGATTCTAAAGCTTTTCAGGCAGAAGAAGAAAACTCTAGAGGATCATCATCAAAATAAGATGAGTTATCTCTGCTCTCCAGAAGAGTTCAACAACTCTGGAAGAATAGACAGAGGAAGTTCAAAAACCACAGAAGATCTAGAAACTTCTCTGATTCATTCTCTGGATACAGAAAGTCAAGAAGCAAAGAAGTTGTCTACTACGAATGTAAGGAACCGGGTCACTATAAAAGTGATTGTCCTAAACTTCAGAAAGAGAAGCCAAATAAGAGGTTTTACAAAGAAAAGAAGAAACGTCTTATGGAAACATGGGATGATTCTAATTCTTCTGAAGCTTCGTCAGACTCAGAAGATGAAAGAGCCAACATAGCTTTAATGGCCAATATAGATGACATCTCAGAATCTTCTGAATCTGATTCTGATACTTAAGAGGTATTTCCAAATTTTGCTGTTAATTTTTCTAAAGCTGAATTAGCAGGAAGCGTATCTAAAATACATGAAAACTATTAGAAGCTTCAAATCAAATATAAGAATCTGAAACGGAATCTTGTATCTGATTTTGAAGATACTAAGAAACTTGAAACAAAAAATTTTGAGCTTAAGGAAATCATTTCAGAACTAAAAATTGAAAACTCTGTTTTTAAAGAAAATCTACAAAAAGCTAAAGAAAAATATGTTTCAGAAGTTCTGAGTAATACTGATAATATTGTGAAAGAATATGATATTGGTTTTCAAGAGTTTCTTGCTAAAAGCATAGGCAGAAGCAAAATAGCTTCAATGATCTATAAAGTCATTAGAAACAGAAGAAAAGGTTTAGGATATGTGCCTCCTAAAGATGAAAAACCATATTCTGAAGTACATCATATGGTCATTAAATACACACCTCTGAAATCTCACTTCACTTATGGTCACCCACATGACATAAAATATACTAGTGAATCATATTATGCAAAATCATAAGGTAAACCTAAGTTCAAACAGTACTTTAGAAAATCTAACCAAAAAGGACCCAAAAAGATATGGGTACCTAAGGACAAAATAATATATGTTGCAGATGTCTTTGACAACAAAGTTGAAACACCAGTCTTGGTACCTGGACTCTGGATGCTCTCGACACATGACGGGAAGAAAGGATATGTTCCAAAGTCTGGAACTTAAAGCTAGAGGTTACATAGGTTTCGGAGGCAACCAAAAGAGTAAAATCATTGGCTCTGGAACTATAGGTAACGGTTCTTTACCCTCTATTACCAATGTTCTGTTAGTAAATGGATTAATGCATAATATGTTATCCTTAAGTCAATTAAGTGATAACAGTTATGATATTATCTTTAATCAAAAGTCTTGTAAGTTGTTAGTCAGAAAGATGGAACAATCCTCTTTAATGGTAAAAGGAAAAACAACATTTATAAAATCAAACTTTCTGAACTTAAAAGTCAGAATGTTAAATGTCTTATGTCAGTGAACAATGAGAAATGGGCCTGACACAGAAGATTGGGACATGTTAGTATGAGAAGAATATCTCAAATTAACAAACTCATTCTAGTCAGAGGACTTCCTAATTTGAAGTTCAGCTCAGATGCTCTGTGTGAAGCATGTCAAAATGGCAAATTTTCAAAACCTCCTTTTAAATCAAAAAAATGTAGTTTCTACCTCCAAGCCATTAGAACTTCTGCATATTGATCTGTTTGGACCAATGAAAATTACATTCATCAGTGGCAAGAAGTATGGGTTGTTGATCGTAGATGACTATAGCAAATGGACATAGGTAAAGTTCTTAAGACACAAGGATGAGTCACATTCTGTGTTTGCTAACTTCTGTAATGTAGTTTAGAATGAAAAAAGAGTTTAGAATAGTAAAAGTCAGAAGTGATCATGGTGGTGAATTTGAAAACAAATACTTTGAAAACATTTTCTATAAAAATGGTATTTCTCATGATTTTTCTTGTCCTAGAATTCCACAACAAAATGGAGTTGTAGAACGGAAAAACAGAACTTTACAAGAAATGGCTAGAACCATGATCAATGAGACTAACATTGCTAAACATTTCTGGGCAGAAACAGTGAACACTGCGTGTTATATTCAGAATAGAATCTCTATAAGACCTGTTTTGGAAAAGACTCCTTATGAATTGTGGAAGAACAGAAAGCCCAACATTTCTTATTTCCATCCTTTTGGATGTATCTGTTTTATTCTGAATAACAAAGATTAGTCGAATAAATTTGATTCTAAGGCATAAAAGTGTTTAATGTTAGTATATTCTGAACACTCAAAAGGCTACAGAGTATATAACATTGAAACACGTATTGTAGAAGAATCTATTAGTATCAAATTTGATGATAAGCTTGGCCCTCAAAAGTCAAAGCAAAAAGATTCTCTTGCAGATATAGAAATTCAATTTACAGGATCAAAAGATAGTCCTGATAGAAGTTATGAAGAAGCCACCAAAGACAGAACTTCTGAAGAACCCATCCAGAAAAGCCATCCAAAAGCAGCTTAGCTCATCCCAAAGAAATGATTATGGGAAAGAAAGATGATCCAATCAGAACCAGATCTACATTCAGAAGTTCTGAAGAATCTCTCATGGGTCTTATGTCCTTGATTGAACCAACTTCTATAGATGAAGCTCTTCAAGATAATAATTAGATCATTGCAATGCAAGAAGAACTAAATCAATTCACCGGAAATGATGTATGGGATCTTTTGCCCAAACCAAAAGGTTTCAACATTATTGGAACCAAGTGGGTCTTCAGAAACAAGCTGAGTGAACAAGGAGAATTAGTTAGAAACAAAGCTAGACTGGTAGCACAAGGTTATAGTTAGCAAAAAGGGATAGACTATACAGAAACCTTTGCTCCAATCGCTAGGTTAGAATCTATCAGACTTTTAATTTCATATGTTGCTAATCACAATATCACACTTTATCAGATGGATTTAAAAAGTGAATTTCTAAATGGTTACATTGATGAAGAAGTATATGTCCATCAACCCCCTAGCTTTGAAAACTCAAAACATCCAGAATTTGTTTATAAACTCAAAAAATCTTTATATGGTCTTAAACAAGCTCCTAGAGCTTGGTATGAAAGACTAAGTAATTTTTTATTAGAAAAATATTTTACCAGAGGGAAAGTGGACACAACCTTATTCTGTAAGTCATTTAAAAATGATATTCTGATATGTCAAATTTACGTTGATGACATAATTTTTGGTTCTACTAAATCCTCCCTTTGGAGAGAATTTTCTAAGTCTATGCAGGCAGAGTTTGAAATGAGTCTCATGGGTGAACTCAAATTCTTTCTGGGAATTCAAATAAATTTGACCTTAGAAGCAACTTACATACATCGGAGTAAGTATGTTAAAGAACTTCTGAAGAAATTTGACATGTCAGATAGCATACTTGCTTAAACCCCTATGAATCCCACGTGTATCTTGGAGAAGGAAGAGGTAAGTAAGAAAGTAGATCAGAAGATCTACAGAGGTATGATTGACTCTCTCTTATATTTAACTACTTCAAGACCTGATATCCTATACAATGTTTGTCTCTGTGCTAGATTCTAATCACATCCTAGAGACACTCACTTAACTGTTGTTAAGCGAATTCTCAAGTATCTAAAAGGTACTACTAATCTTGGTTTGCGTTATAGAAAATCCAGAGAATACAAACTTGTAGGATACTGTGATGCTGACTTTGCTGGAGAAAGAATAGAAAGGAAAAGCACTTCTGGAAGCTGCCAGTTTCTGGGAGAAAATCTGATATGTTGGTCCAGCAAAAGACAATCCAATATTGTACTATCAACTGCAGAAGCAGAATATATAGCTGCAGCTGGATGCAGTACTCAGTTGCTCTAGCTGAAAAGTCAGCTTCAAGACTTTCATATATTCGAGAGTAACATTCTTATCCTCTTTGATAACACTTCTGTTATTTGCTTATCTAAAAATCCTATTTTACATTCTAGAGCAAAGCACATAGAAATTAAACATCATTTCATTAGGGACTATATTCAAAAGGGAATTATTTCCTTAAAATTTATTGATACAGACCATCAATGGGCTGATATATTTGCAAAACCCCTTACTGAAGATAGGTTCAATTTCATTCTGAAACATCTCAGTATGGAATTATCCCCAGAATGAAAAACTTAATTTTATATGTTCAACTCTTATATTTTTTTTAGAACTTATGATCAATTGTCCTTTAGAAGTGAGAAGGGTAAATGAATCAAAATCTATCAGAAGATCTGAAATATGAGATAGAAGCATGCAGTTCACCAGAATAACACCTGCCAATCTTGATCGTTAAAGTGACTCTCAAAAAATGAACACATGTTCAAACTCTGATAGATCACTATGTTTCTTGTCATAAATCACTATGTTTCTTAATCATCAATTTGTTTTGCACTAAAACAAATAAATTGCAAGTTTTCGAGAAAATTTTTTATAATCTGCCTTCAAAATTTTTTCAAAATCACAGTTTTCAAATTAGTTGCACTCCTCTCTCTCTCTCTCTTTTGAAAAACCTTATTTTTCAAATTTTCCCTTCTTCTATTCTCATTCACCAAACTTTCATTTTCTCCACATTTCCCTCTACACTCTGTTTTGCTCCCTTCATACAATTATCTTTTGTTTTTCAACCTTTAATGAGCTTTCAACCTTCAATTATCTTCTGTTTTTCCTTATTATTTTCTTTTAGATTTATGACAAAAAGGGGGAGAACGTAAGATATTTTGAACATCATAGTTGCTGATAGACTAAGTCTCGAACATTCTGATAACATCTTTGATTTCATTTTTGTCTAAAGCTTAAAACAAGAAATATTAATTTTGGAAATCAATGGAAATCAACTTGGAACCTTCATCATACTCTGGACGAAACTCTTCAGGGAAGTACAATGTCTCTAAATTTATATGAATATTAAATTCAGGGGGAGACCTCTCTTTGTCAAAATATTTATGTTTTGTCATCATCAAAAAGGGGGAGATTGTTAGAACATAGTTTCGTTCTACACCTATCTTAGAAGTTTTGATGATAACAAGTATTGTTGATGACAATTATATTCTGACCCTAATAAATAAATATTTTGTATGAAACATTGTTGTCTCTTAATTTTGTTTAAAGTATGCAGATGAAGTTCTGACCTTGAAAGGAAAAGAAGAACAAGTTATGGTTCTAAAAGTAGAAGAGAATTATGATCTATACAGAAGTTCTGATGAAATGGATATATGTCAGAAGATTGTGAGCCTATAAAGATGTTCTGATACAATGTATACAGAAGTTATGATACAATGGATATAGAAGTTCTGATACAACGGATATATGTCAGAAGATGCTTTCATGATCTGAAGTTATTTCACGTTCTAAAGAGATGTTCTGATGAACTTGTAAAAGCACCAAAGGCTGCACCAAACTCTAATCAAAACCTTGTCCGCTGATTCAAAAACTTTAAATCTCTGATACATCATCTTCTGATCAAGACATCAAGGATTCAAGTCAAACTTCTAAAAGCACCATGATGCTCTACAACCTCTGATACCCATGTTCTGGTTGCTGTTCTGATGCGCTGCCATTTATTACATAAAGATTTAGAAGCAACGGCTGAACTCCAACAGGATCTCGTTTTTATGGAAAGAACAATTAAGTCCATATAACATCATTCCATATATAGATTATATGTCTCCAACGTATATGTTTTCTTGACGCCTATAAAAAGATCAATCCATGAAGAGAAAGAAAAAAAACTTCATGTGCGTACAACAAAAAGAAAAATCTGGAAAGAAATCATTCATTTTCTCTAGTTCATAAGTGCTTGAAATATTGTGTAGAAATCACAGTTGTGATATAGCTTTTTAGAAGCATCATAAAACACATAGTTTTGTAACTGATTGTAAAGTTGAAATTCCTTGAGAAACCAAGTTGTGGTTGATCTTGAGAAGACTAAGACAGTTGTCCTAGTGAGTTGTAATCAAGTTTTGATTAGTGAATTAAGAACTCGTTTAGAGAGGCAAATCACCTTGACGGATGGACTAGAGTAGTTTGAGTTCAAACGAACCAGGATAAAAATAACTGTGTTAAAATCATTTTAATTTCAAACCCCAATTCAAAACCCCCCCTTTCTTGTGTTTTTCAACCTTCAGAAGAGTGAAAGTATATTCACATGAGTTTTTTGAAAATATTAGGTTAAAGAAAACCAAGAAGAAAACATTTTGAAAAGCATTTTCAAATACTTAAAAAGCCTTACTTTTAACCTAATAAAATATATCAAAAGAAAATATTTTTTGGGATTTTTTGATATAATCATAAAATAGATATACTAGATGACAAGTGTGCAAAAAATCATCTCAAAAAGATAAGTTTTGATTTGTTTTTGAAAATGTTGAAGTTTGTTAGAAAACATGAAAGATTTCAAAAGGTTAACCACTAGGCCACACGGGTGGCTTGTTAACCATTTCAGTTGATTATATGTTAAAATAAGTATGGAAAATGTTTTGAAAATAGTTTGGAAAACATGAAAAGAAGGAAAAAAGATGAATAAGGTCTGGGGCGAGGGTGATTTGAACCCTAGACCTGAGGGAAATGAGTGACTTAAGGACGTGCGCTCTACCACTGGGGTGGCTATACATCTGTTCATTTAACCAACTTTGATTAATTATATTATGGAACGAAATTTTGAATTTTTCTGAAAACGCGCCATGGATTCATCTTCAACCTCCATCATCATAGATTCCTAACTCCTTTTTTTTATGAAATTGAATGATATAAAAACGAAACTTGCTCGATTTTTAACAAGGAACACGATGGTGGGCTTTGATTGCATTAATTCTAAGTGTAAGAACATCAAAATCACATGAACACAGATGAACCCTAATTTTTATTTTTCTTCATGAAATCGTGTAAGTGCAAGATAAACAACAATTGATTGAGGGTTATCATTCAGTATGAGTGCAGAAACAAAATGGAATAACAATTTCTCATCTGTAATGCATGAATCATAAAGTTCAAAGTTTAGTTACTTACCTCTTCAAGCAGAAATCGAGTTCCAAGCTAGCGTGTTTCCAAAAATTGTTTGATGATTTGAATAGCTCCATTGGACCTTAGGGAAGGCATGGAAGTGCTTAGCTTGCTTTGAAAGTTCTGGAACTCTCTACCCAACTCCAACTGCAGCTTGGCCAAGTTGAATATGGAAGTGATAATTCTGGTGTTATAGAAGTATTGTAATGGTTTGGATCACTTCTATGGGATGTATGGATGATGTTTGAATGATTAAAACTGAAAAAGCACGAGCCAAATGAGAGTTGGCTTGTTAAGGCTCAAAATTTGCACAAGTGGAGTTTTCTTGAGAAAACTGGTTTTTGGTTGCTTTTGTGGTGGATGATTGGTTCTAACAACTTAATAATGATGTTTAGAGAGTGTTTGAAGCAATGGATTAGTTAGAACTTGCAAGAATTGAAAGTTGGAATTCTCACATTTTTGAAACTTTAAAACTTGCAACTTAAGAAAGAAGTGAGAAAACAAGCTTGGAGTTGTTTTGGTGTGATTTTGAATGATGAAATGACCTCTATTTATAAATCAAGAAGTTTAGAGATCAAGGCAAGAAAGATTTGAGATTTTTGCAACTTGGTACTTAAGAAATAAGAAAGGAGTCTTACATTTAATGCACGTGGTCAAAAATGGCTAACCATGGTTAAAAATCTCAAGTGTTCTTATCCTTATTCAATTATGAACTCAAGATATTTTTGGGACACCTAGGCTTCTAGAAGAGAAATAGATAGGTTCTTCGCAAAATTGCTTGAAAACTTTGTGAAAATGTTGTATAATGCATGTTTTTGAACCTAAATGTCTAATTTCAAAACCCTAGATCCACAAAATATTTTTTCATGTTCTCGGACATTTTGGAAAGCTTGAAACAAGATCTACAAATTTCATGTTGAGAGTTTTTCTTGAGTCAAAATGGATCTTGGTGAAAAATGGCCATGAAAATGGTGAAAAAATGATAAAAACACTTGAAATTTTTTCCAAGTGTCTAGAAAAATCAAGTTTTGACTTTTTTCCACATTTTTTATTTTTGATCTCCATGTTGGATAATATGTGTTATACCCCAAAATTTTCCCTCCTATTTTTCAAGTCAATCCACATCTCCATGCTCAAGAATTTCTGAAGGGTTGACCAGATGAACCCTCTCCTAAGCAATCAACCCACAATAAGTGTTTTGATTCTCTCAAGTCAAAGATGAGTTCCATTGTCTCAAGTGGTCATTATACCTCCTAACATGTCTCAAGGTATCACCATGTCAATTTTCAAGCCTCACGGCTCAAGTTTGCCCAATCAATTGCTCAGATGGTTGAAAATCAGTTGTATTGGACAAAAAGTCAATTGTGGTCAACATACAATCAAACTTCATAATTTTTGGTCAAAATCAAGATTTTGAAGTCAAATTAATCATTTGATCAAGGGTTGATCATGATTCATCAATAAAATTCAAGATTTGATCAAAAGTCAAACTTTCTAAATTAGGGTTTCTTGACAAAAACTCAACAGAATTTTGACCAGGCATAACTTTCACATACTTTATTAGAAATTTTCCACCAAAGCTCATTTTGAAGAGAATTCAATTCTATACAACTTTGTGTCTCACAAGCTTTGGCCAAAAAGGCTTCATTTGAGAGTTATGGATCATTACATTATAGGTCCTTCTAAAAGTTAACAAAAAGTCATCTTTTTCAAAAGAAGTGTACATGAGCATAGAAACTTCAATGTAGATGAAACTAAAACGATTAGTTAGAGGACATCTTGAGCTTTCCAAAAAGTCCAAGAACACTTCAAAATGTTGAAAATTGAGCAAGTTATGGCTTGGGCAAAATTGGAAATTTTGAATAAGTACAAGGAAAAAATATTGACCAAACTTGGAAATTTTCCAAATGGGCCTATATTTCTTTAATTCAAACTTGTTTCTAACATTTCCAAGAACTTCTAAAGCCCATTTTCCCACCATGCTTCCAACTATTTTATTTATTTTTGAATAAATTCAATTTAATTCAATTTTAATTAAAAGAAAATGCAAAAATAAAATCAATAAGTGCAAGGCGTATTATTCAACATTGTTGAGGTCCAAGATACTCTTTAAAAGCTGTCAATTTCGAAGATACTTGATTGGCAAGAGATTGAAACAAAATTGGAAGCTTTGGATGCAAATTTTAAAGATTGGAAAATCAAATATTTTGTATTCAATGCAATATATTTTCTTCACATCTCTTGACCTAATTTCAATCCTCTATAAGCATACAACACCTTCAAATCACAAGAGGACGAAACCTTTGCCTCCAAGAACCCTTACAAAGCTCAAAAAATTCGTGACTTTTAAGTTACTTGCAAACCAGGTTTTGCATCGTTTTAGGCCATTCCAAGCATTCCATCATGTTCCTTGGTGTCCTCTGATCGAGTCCAGCCATTCACAAACAATCAAAAGCTCTTGAAACACAATCTCAGAATCACAGTTTGCACTCATATTTTTCAAATTCAATTTTGATCATATATGCATATTTAACTCGTTTCGATTGTATATTCATGCTTAGAATGATGTTTGCAAGCTATCTGGATGGTTCGATTTGAGTTTAAACGCAAGTATCATGAATCACCATGGCTAGGGTTCTGAACATTTGATTTTGGGACATTAGGTTAGAGGAAAAATTGACCCCAACTAAGGGCACCATTGAACTTAGTAGGAAATTTCCAATTGAACCCTGGCCTCCTCTTTAATTTATATCGCATATTTGTGATTTTTGAAAGTTGCAGGGATGTAGCTACGGACAAGCACCGTCGGTATAGCCGTTACCCACGAGAAGGTCGTGGGTAAATTCTCATGAAAATTTAAATTGGGGACGAAGTCCCTTGGCGCATGTTTGTTTCAAATTATTTTTAGAAAAGCTTTTTCTTATATATTGCATTTGTTTCATCTTACTAACACCAATGACAGGTAGCTCAGATGGTAGCACGTTCGCTTGTTCACCCCAAGGTCAGGGGTTTGATCCCTAGGGCCTCCAACCATTTTTTTGTTCTTTTTCCAATTAACCTATTTTCTCTCTTTTTTCTTATTTCTTTCTTATTTTGTTTTTTTTTAATTTAATTTCTTTTAAAATATTTTTTTTAAATACATGAAAAACCCAAAAAAAAGAAATTTCTTTTTACAATTAGGTTAGAAAAATTATAATTTAATTTTTTATCATTAAAAAATTTTCTTTTTTTCTTTTATTTTAATTAATTGTTAATTAACCATTAAAATTAACTTTTAATTTATTTTCTATATTAAAATCAACTTCAAAAATCCAAAAAAAAAAATTTATTTTCTTTTAATTAGGTTTTACTAACCCTAAATATTTTTATTAACAACATTTTTTTCTAATATCGTTTTCTCTTATTCCGATTTCATTCTTTTTTGCTATTTCTCGATTATGTAACTATTTCTAAGTTGTAATAGTCTAGATTTAATTTTCTCGTATATTTTTACTATTATGTAACTTCTCATGGGTTGTAATAGTTTAATTAGGGCTTTACTTTCTTCCTTTACCCTCTGCACCTCATATTATGTAACTTCCCCAAAGTCATGTAATAGCGTAGGACATTTACTTTTCGCACTTTATTTTCCTGCAAATATTAAACTGCTTAGATGTATGATAACTAGGGTTTGCATGGAAAGATTAAAATCAATCTTAGAATAACCCTAACTCAAAGATAAATATCTGAATTGAACACACTCTTTGCACCCACTCACACCCTCTAGGGTATCCTCTCTTGTTGCCTTCGAATAAACAATCGTCATGTTCCTCGAACGTAGGGGTACCATTAGCAAAGATGCTTACAAATGACATCATCATAGTCCCTTCGATATAAAGATCATAGTCCCTCGATGACTCTCGATGTTGCCTACGAATATATGATCTCGTCCCTCGGTTGTTTCCTGTGAATAAGTGATGACCGTCCCTTCGAATTTCTAATGGTATCCTTACATGTTGCCTTCTATGACCATACGATGACCCTTAGATTGCCCCTTCACATCCAACGTATAGGGTTACCTATCAACTAATGGTATGGATAGAGATGTCCTAAGGAAAATAACAAGAACGACCCTTCTGAGTAGGTAATAAGACTCTAAAATTGCTTACTCCAATCCAATCAAAATAATTTTCACACCTCACACTTCTTTTCAAAAATACTATTTTCCAAACAAACAGTTTGTATACATTCCAGCGAGAATCATTACAAAGTTAAACATTTTCCAAACAAATATTTTCAAACACTTCGTATACATTCCAACGAGAATCATTACGAAGTCAAAGCGAAATACTTTTCAAAATACTATTCAAATCACATACACACAGAAAGAAAAATTTCAAAAGTGAGTTAAGCAATTAAGAGCCCGTAGAAAACTACGGATGAAAAGGGTGCTAATACCTTCCCTTTTCATAATTACCTCTCGTACTCAGAATCGATAAAAGGTTTTTCCTGTTATTTTCACATTTCCTTTATTGGATAAAAGAAAAGTCGGTGGTGACTCTTGCTATCCGCACATTTGCGATAAAACATTAACAAAAAAGTCAGTTTTCCCACATGTTACAGAACTGGCGACTCTGCTGGGGAACACCCAAAGAGAGGTTACCTTAGGGCTATAGATAACTTTTTATTGCTTTCTATTTGCTTTGTCTACTTTACTTTTAAGGGTAGCTCGAGTATTATATTTGTGGGGTATCTTACACCCGAATCCAGGTTTCCGTAGGTAAGTAGAAATAGATCATCTCGACTGTCTAGCGTACACGGAAATGGTTAAAATGATGGCTACGGTTAATGCGACACTTTGGATGTCCTGATGTTCCTCATGTTCAGTTGAGAAAATAACTTTTAGAACTCTAATTGACCCATCTTGGCCATTAGAATGTAGTGAGATAGCCGGCTTCGGTGCAGACTGGGGTTGGTTGATACTCGATGCTACGCTCATTGAGATTTGAATTTCGAGATGTTTCGGTCGACCATTTGGTAGTTGTATTGAAATAAAGCCTACAAGAAAGATCTGTGATATAAGATTCCTAGAACCCAGTTAGTATTGTAGGACAGGTTGAACCAACTTAAAATCCGATAAGGTAGACACCTATACCTCATGCAAGCCTTTAAACCTATGGCTATTGTGTGAATTGCACATGCTTTCTATTTAAACATGACATCATGACATCATGACATCATAACATCATATCATTTCTAACCATTTCAAGGACCTAGGGATTTATCTTTGCTCTGTGTTACAAGGTTATGGCTTCCAGGAAGACTATCCGAATCAAATTTGTGGGTATACCTTCTCAACTCAAGGAGTTAGTCTCAAAAATTCCCGATCACGCTCAGTTCATCAAAAGGCATGGTTATCTGCTCGACTTGGTTACCTCTAGTTTTGAAGAAGATATGATAAGCGTCATATTCCAGTTCTTTGATCTGAAACATCACTGCTTTAATTTCCCAGATTATCAGTTGGTACCTATAATGGAAGAGTTCTCTAAGCTACTTGAGATACCCTTTCTTAATCAGATACCTTTCATCAGTTCAGAAAAAGTTCTGAGATTTGAAGACATTGCATCAGCGTTACATCTAAAGCGGTTAGGCGTTGAAGACAATTAGGAGACAAGAAGTGGAGTTAAGGGCTTGGTTGCTAAGTTTCTGATAAAGAAAGCTCGAGAATTCCTAAATTCTATGAGTTTCCATGCTTTCGAAGATGTTTTGGCTTTGCTAATCTACCGTTTGGTGTTATTTCCTAATCCAGATCAGTTCATAGACGTGAACGCCATCAAGATTTTCCTCACTCATAATCTTGTGCCTGCCTTACCTGGAGATATTCTGCATTCTCTCCACACTCGTACTATGAAAAATAAGGAACTCTTATGTTTTGCATACCGTTATTATCCAGGTGGTTTATTTCACACCTTCCTCGATCACTAATGAAGAATGAACAAGGTTTGAAATGGTCTCAAAGGTTGATGTCACTCTCTCATTCAGATATCTGTTGGTGTTTCTACCCTCAAAAGGACTTCACTTTCATTGAGCATTGTGGAGAATTCCTTAATGTACCACTCCTTGGCATAAGGGGAGGTATCACTTATAACCCTTCTCTAGCATTACGATGGTTTGGTTATGCTCGAAGAGACGATCCTCATGACATACTTATTCAATGCATTGTGTTTGACTACGATAATGATCTCCAAGGTTACCGTCGAAGATTTATACACGATTAGCGCATGGTGAAGAAAACTGATACCAAGACCTTGGGGCATAAAAATTCCATTCCTTGGGAACCTTACCTTAAATGGGTGTGAGCTTGCGCTCAAAATCTTATAATGCCATATGCTATTATTCTACCAATAATTATGAAACCTGTTACTGAAGGCGATGAATCTTACACCATTCTACATCCAGACAAGCCTACTGATTTTGAAGAATTGAAGAAATCCTGGATTCAACTCAAAGAAGAAAGGGATACATTCGAAGCTCAGTGCTATCCAAGCAAGAAAAGAGTATTAGAGCTGACGAAGCAACTTCACGAGAAACAAAGCATTAACATCTACATCAACACAAAGAGGAAGCGTCCATGGGAGGCCTAAGCACTAGGAATTTCATTTTTTGTACTTGTATTCCTAATCAGACTAATAAAAAATTTTGTTCATGCTTTTTTTACCAAATTTAAATTCCTAAGGTCCTTGAAAACATTGCACTGTATAATATTGCATATCATAGCATAACATTTCATAACAGTTACTCTGAAGACCGATTTTCTTATTCTCTCGCTGTTTAAGATCTCCAGGCTCAAAACGCTCAGTTATAGGTGATGTTCACCAATTTGGCCTAAGGTCAGAAAGAACAGAAAAAGCTCATCACCAAAAAGAAGAAGACTACTAGCGTTATCAACCTGGGAAGAAAGCACAAAGGTCCAGTCAAAGTAGTAAGACAACTTGAGTTCTAAGACAAGAGCGGTGAAGCTGAAGGAAACATCAAGGCCGGTGAAGGAAGCCATTATGGGTCTCAGGAAAAAGAGGAGGAATACTATATGAGCAAGCAATATCATCCTGACAACGAGAAGTATAAGAAACTTGAAGACCGTCTAAATGCTGTAGAAAATCTGAAAATGTCAGGGTCGAATTTTGATGATTTAAGCTTGGTTCCAGGGGTGGTCATTCCCCACAAGTTCAAATTTCCTAATTTTGCTAAGTATGATGGTATTTCTTGTTCAAAGTTCATCTGAAGTCCTATGTTTAGAAGATTCAACCCCACACTGCTGGCAGAAAGTTGTGGATGCGTTTCTTTCAAGAAAGTCTATCTGGAGCACAATTAGAATGGTACTATCAGTTAGAGAATACTCATATTCATACCTGGAATATTTTGGCAGATGCTTTCTACAAACAATACCAGTACAATGCTGAATTAGCACCAACCCGCATTCAACTGCAGAGCATGTCTATGGACTGTGACGAGAAATTCAAAGAGTACGCCTAGAAATGGAGAGATCTAGAAGGCAAAGTCCAGCCACCCTTGTCTAATAGGTAATTAGTTAACATGTTTATAGGAACACTGATAGGCCCATTCTTCAATCATGTGATTGGAAACTCTTAAGCCAGATTCATCGAGCTGATATTGACAGGAGAATAAATTAAAGTTGGAATCAAGAGTGGAAAGATTCAAGTCAAAATATCTTCAAATGCTGTGAAGAGATCTTTTGGTAGGAAGAAAGAAGCCAATGTTGTGTATGGTCAAAAGAACCGTGACAAAGGTGATCGCAATCAATCTGTGGGGGCAGTCTTGATGTCCAATCCCACACTAGTGCAACCTCAACAAGACAACGTGCTTAGGCAGAACGCGCCAAGAAGACAGTTTACGAAGACCAACATGCCATTGTCTCAAGCATTACAACATATGTTAAAAGTAGAGCTGATTACTTTGAGTGATCCTCCTCATCATGTCAACACTTCTTCTCCAAAGTACAACCCTAATGCAAGATGTGCATACCACTCCAATAGCCCAGGGCACGACACCAACAACTGTTGGGCCCTAAAGAACAAGATCTAAGACATGATTGAAGCCCAGGAAATCCAATTCGACCCTCCTGTTGAAACCCCGATGTGATCAACGCACCTATTCCAGATCATGGCAAGAGTTCCAACGCCATTGACAACGACTCATATGTCTTTATTGTGAATGAGTTAACCACTCCTTTGATGACTGTTAAGAAGAATCTTCTATAAGCCGACTTATTTCCAGGATGTTTTGACAACATCCGTTACTACGCGTCCGAGCCCAATGGATGTTCCTGGTTGAAGAGAGGTGTTCAACGCCTGATAGACAACCGAGAAGTGTTATTCATGAAAACTCTGTCTGTAGAGATTTTATGCGAAGATGTTTCCAAAAGCCTGAAGATCGAAGATGTAAGCGAAGCCGTACAAGAAGTCTGGGATACCTTGGGGCAGCCAAGTGGGAAGTTTGATTTCATGGTGAAAGCTACAAGATTGAAATTGAAGACATCAAGGCAACCAGATGGGGAGATGATGACTATCCCGGAGAATATGCTGATGTGAACATAATAAAGATCACCTCTGTCGATCTTGCACCTAGAGTGGCACCTCTAATTATTACCTCTCCCAGATCAATTCCATATTCCTCTAACAAAGTTATACCTTGGAATTATGGAGCCGAAGTCTACTATTATGGCGCCAAACAAGATCCATTAACCATTGAAGACAGTACAGTTGAAGCTACCAGTCCTGTTGTTGACAATATCATTGGATCAAGCAAAGTAACTAGAATCAGAAGAGTGTTTTCCCCAAATATCTCTCCTCCAAAGGATACTACTACACCAATTCATGTTCTTGCTATTGAACCAACTCCCGAGGCTCGACGGAAAGAGAAAGTGACTCAACCTGCTTAGACAGAAGTGCCAAAGGAAGTTGCTGAACGCACCTCCAAACAAGAGATGAAGGAAATTATGAAGATCATAAAGAAGAGAGACTACAATGTTGTGGAGCAGTTGGGACAAACCCCGGCCAAGATTTCCATGCTAGCTCTGTTATTGTGCTCTGAGGCTCATGCTAAATCCTTGGTGAAGTTTCTTAAGAATGCTCATATACCTTATGCTAACCAATTCGAAAGTTGTATTGCTAGCCTAACCGCAGACAATGGTTTAGGCTTTTCCAATGTTGATCTAGCTCTTGCCGAAACGAAACATAACAAAGCCTTGCACATTTCTCTAGGGTGTAGAAGCCTTGCTCTGAACGTCCTACTGAAGAGTGCTCTCGACCGACTTAATGCTGAAGAAGTGGTCATGAAACCCAACGATGTATTCGTGAGAGCTTTTGATGGTTAAAAGAGAACAGTACTTAGAGAGCTCAACCTGCCGATCAAAGTAGGTTCCTAGAATTTTGACTCTACTTTCTTTGTGATGGACATTCGTCCAGCTTATTCTTGCTTGCTCAGACGCCCTTGGATACATAGGGCAGGCGCCGTTACCTATACTCTACATCAGAAGATGAAATACCCAGTGAAAGGGAAGATCGTTACAGTATGCGGAGAAGAAGAATACTTGGTAAGCCATCTGCAGTCATTCCGATACATCGAAATAGAAGGTGAATTTATCGAAACTCACTGTCAAGCTTTTGAAGTAGTTCCACGAGTCATGCCTGCCGACTCTCCTGTCACTCCTAAGGTTACTAGAGCTCCACCGAAGATGGCCTCACTGAAAGATGCCAAAGCTGTAGTTGAAGAAGGAGTTTGTACTATTTGGGGTCAGTTATCTGATTTTCCATTCAAATTCGACAAGATTGATTTGGGCTTCAGCTCTAAAGTTTAGAAGTTAATACGCCGCGAACGTGCCGGAAGATCTCTATTCCGCATCAACAAGAATGAAGTTCATGCTATAGAAGACGATGATGGTGACTTCGACATCAACAATTGGATCTTCCCAACTCCTGGCGACGGACTCAACAATTGGACGACCAAGGATGTTATGCCAATCTCCTTTAGACAGGAAACACATTCACTCCAGATCACGTTGACAACGACTCTACTATTGCTAAATATGACTTTGATAATCTGATCTACCAAGCCGAAGACGAAGGTGAAGAAGATTGTGAAGTACTAGGAGAACTTGACAGATTGCTACAGCAAGAGGAAAGGGCTATACAAACACAAGAAGAACCGGTCGAGGTTGTGAATCTAGGTACCGACGAAGATAGAAAAGAAATCAAGATAGGAGCAGGTCTTGAGAACAGTGTTAAAGAAAGATTGATCCAGATGCTGTGAGATTACACCGAGATTTTTGCTTGGTCCTACGAAGATATGCCATGTCTAGATATCGACATTGTGGTACACTGACTACAAACAAAAGAAGGTTTTCTCCCTATGAAGTAGAAGGTTCGTCGTGTGCGTCCTGAGATGTCAGAGAAAATTAAAGTCGAAGTTATGAAGCAGCTCAATGTCGATTTTTTAGCCGTTACTTCTTATCCACAATGGGTTGCAAACGTGGTGCCTGTACCTAAGAAGGATGGCAAAGTGCGTATGTGTGTAGACTACCGAAATTTGAATAAGGCGAGCCCGAAAGACGTTTTTCACTCCACATATCGATGTCTTGGTTGGCAACACCGCTCAGCATAAGGTTTTGTCTTTCATGGATGGTTTCTCCGGTTATAATCAGATCAAGATGGCTCCCAAAGATATGGAAAAGACTACTCTCATTACACAGTGGGGCACTTTCTGTTACAAGGTCATGCCGTTTGGGTTGAAGAATACTGGTGCCACATATCAATGTGCTATGGTAGCTTTATTCCATGATTTGATCCATCACGAGATAGAGGTCTACGTCGACGACATGATATCTCAATCAAAAACTGAAGAAGAACATCTTGATCATTTGTGTAAGTTGTTTGATTGACTGAAGAAATACAAATTGAGACTAAATCCGAGCAAATGCACATTTGGAGTCAGATCTAGCAAACTCCTAGGATTCGTTGTCAGTGGTAAAGGTATCGAAGTTGATCCCGCTAAGGTTAAAGATATTCAAGAAATGCCAGCTCCCCGTACCGAGAGGGAAGTTAAAGGTTTCTTAGGATGACTGAATTACATTTCCAGATTTATTGCACATCTAACTGCTACTTGTGAGCCAATTTTCAAATTAATGAAGAAAGATCAAGTAGTAAAATGGAACGATGATTTCCAGACAGCTTTTGACAAAATCAAGGAGTACCTATAAGCACCTCCTATCCTGATGCCACCAGTCAAAGGAGGACCTTTCATCATGTAATTAACAGTACTAGATAATTCAATGGGGTGTCTGTTAGGGCAACATGAAGAGTCTGGTCAAAAAGAGTATGCAATATACTACCTTAGCAAAAAGTTTACTGACTGCGAAACAAGATACTGACAGCTCGAGAAAACTTAAAGCACTTTGGCTTGGGCTTCTCGCCGACTAAGATAGTATATCTTGACTCACACTACCTTGATGATCTCTAAGATGGATCCGATAAAATACATATTCGAGAAACCTGCTCTCTCCGGAAGAATATCAAGATGGCAAGTGATCTTGACCGAATACGACATCCAACATACTACTCAGAAAGCGATCAAAGGAAGTGTGGTAGATGATCATTTGGCTCATCAAGTTGTAGATAACTTTCAGTCCATGCATTTCGAGTTCTCAGACGAGGATATTATGTTAGTCATTGATTACGAAGAGCCTGGACCGAATGAAGGACTTGAGCCAGGATCCCGATGGACCATGGTCTTCGATGGAGCTTCTAACGCACTTGGAAACGGTATTGGCGCTGTTTGTATCTCCCAACGGCGGCCATACACCTATCACTGTCAGACTATGTTTTGACTGCACCAACAATATGGCTGAATACGAAGTGTGCATCATGGGTATCGAAGATGCTATTTACTTGAGGATTAAATTCTTGCAAGTATATGGAGACTCAGCTTTGGTGTTCAATCAGATTAAGGGAGAATGAGACACAAAGCATCCAAATCGTATTCCATATCGAGAACATGTGTTGAATCTAATCCCCTACTTTGAAGAAATCACTTTCAACCACATCCCACAAGAAGAGAATCAGTTGGCAGACGCGTTAACTACCATGTCATCTATGTTCAAAGTCAGATGGGAAAACGAAGCTCCTCCTATTACGATTGAAAGACTAGACGAACCAGCATACTGTTGTGAACTTGATATTGAAGGAGTAAAAGAGAAACCTTGGTTCTACAAAGTGAAAAGGTATCTCGAGGCTCAAGAATACCCTAAAGGGGCATCTGTCAATGATAAGAAGTTTCTAAGGAGGTTCTCCACCAAGTTCTTTCTCAGTAATGGCATCTTATACGAACACAATCATGACTTGCCGAACGGATTATGGAAGAGTTACATGAACGCTCCTTTGGTACTCATTCTAGTGGACATACAATGGCTAAGAAGATTCTGAGAGCAGGTTACTATTGGTCCACTATGGAGGCTGATTGTTATCGATATTCTCGATCTTGTCACAAATGCCAGATATACGCAGACAAAACGCATGTACCTCTAGTTCCATTGAACGTTCTTACTTTCCCGTGACCTTTCACAATGTGGGGCATTGACATGATTGGGGAAATCAAACCTACCACTTCTAATGGGCATTGTTTCATCCTCGTTTCAATCGATTACTTTACCAAGTGGGTAGAAGCATCCTCGTTCCCATCTGCTAATAAGAATGGCGTGGCTTAATTCATCAAACATAATCTCATCTACCGATATGGCGTCCCCAAAAGGATTATCACAGACAATGGTATTAATCTCAACAACAAAATGATCACCGAAATCGGCACGCAGTTCAAGATTAAACATCACAACTCTTCTCCATATCGGCCAAAGATGAATGGCGCAGTAGAAGCTGCCAACAAGAATCTTAAGAAGATCATATAGAAGATGACAATGACTTATAAAGATTGGAATGAGATGTTGTTATTTGCTCTCCATGGTTATCTCACTTCAGTAAGAACATCTACAGGGGTAACCCCTTTCTCTCTCGTATATGGTATAGAAGCAGTTCTACCTATCGAGGCTCAGATACCCCCACTCAAAGTACTCAAGGATGCAGAGTTAGACGAAAACGAATGCGTCCAGACTCATCTCGACCAGATTAACCTGATCGATGAGAAACAACTAGCATCCATCTGCCATGGACAGATATATCAGAAACGCATGATCAAAGCCTTCAATAAGAAAGTCAAGCACCGACTTTATCAAGTTGGAGATTTAGTAGTCAAGCACATCATCCTACCAAAAGGTGATCCCAGGGGCATATGGACTCCCACCTATGAGGGACCATTCGTAGTCAAGAAAATATTTTCCGACGGAGACATGATACTAAGCACTATGGATGGAGAAGACTTCTTGCATCCTATGAACGCATACATAGTCAAAAAATACTATGCATAAATGAGACCCGCTACGTCGACTGGCCTAGGAAAAAATAAGGGCGTCATGGAGAACCAAAAGGGTTCGGGAAAAAGTTAGGGACATATATTTAAAAAATGTACACCCGACAAATCGAAAACCTGCAAAGGCGTCTTGGGAAAAAAGGGTATACCGGTAGATTGAAAACTCGAAAGGGACGTCTAGGCAAAAGTGATCGGTGGTTTTTACACAGATATTTAGCATTGAATTCTGTTATCGTTTCTTTTATTTGTTTAGTGTTCTATGTCATTTTACCGCATCTTATGCTTTGGTTGTGTTTAAGTGTTTTCAGGGTCAGAAGAATAAAATATGACAAATCGGGGCAAAAGAAGTGCAAAAAATCATAGTATTTGAGGCTACCGAGGTCCTGACACGGCCACCTGTGTCATGTGACACGGCCCGTGTCAGAAATGGCCCAAAAAACGGAATTTTGGAGAAGGAGTGTGACACGAGTGCCGAGTCGAAAGGGTAAAGTATCGTGAGAGAGGCCACGGTGCCGTGTCATCGAACACAGCCCGTGTCATCCATGACGCTGAGAATTATGATTGTTTCTATTTTATAGTGTTTTGGGTCATTAAGGGTGTTTTGGACATTTGGTATTGCTTGGGAATGAACTAACACTATATGAACCTTATTCTGAGAAGGAGAAGAGGACTTTTTTCCACCGGAGAGAATAATTCACGATAGAAGAGTATAGATTCAACAGTTTTGGGAACGGAGAACTCTTCATGCGCGAGAGCAATTGAAGATCGAAGACCCAATCTATTGTAATGTCTTTATCTAATATTTTGATTATGTTACTGTTGAATTCTATGAGAGACTAAACCCTCCAATGCTAGGGGGTGTCCCTAATTTTTTATGTTAAGAATATTGAGATCTCTGTTTTAGTCAACATTTTAGTTCATTATGCATCAATTTCATTATTTAGATTAAATTCTTAGTTTCACCCTATGGGACCATAGGATTTAACTATTTTAACACAGTAGAGACGGACGGTCGTGTTAAGGTTTTCTAAATAATGATATTATTAAGGATTTCACCTAGGACTAGGGTAATCCTATTCTAACCAGAATAGTTCTTGGTAATTGCATGCTTAACCTCTTTACTAATTTAAATGGAAATTGAAATTAGGAAAGAAGGTTAAAGGTTTTGTCACTAAGGAATTAGGATAAAATAATATTGAGAATCGATAATTGAGGGTGATGAACTTGTTGAATAAATCAAAGAGTGAAGGTTATTACATGACAAATTATACACTCGCCCTAACATACTTTAATCAAACGGAAAGTCAATTTTTACTTTCTGCAAGGATTTATTCCACCCAATCTTAAAACTATTTTTTTGTTCAATTGAATAAATCATCTAACTTAGTATTTCCTATGCAATCCTCGAGATCGATACTTGGGGTAAATCCCATTATTTCTACATCGGTAAAAATAGTACACTTGCCGTTGCCGGGGATTTCCAAAATACATAGTTGATTATAGTTCAATTGAAATTTTATTGCTCTGCAATTAAAATTTTATTTTTCTATTTATTTTATTATTGTCACTAATAAATTGTCTAATCTTTGTATGTGAGGAAAGCCCTCAGCTGAATTTATTTTTGACGCAGAAATTGAAAGAACTTTTCGCGAAAGGAGAAGACAAGCTCAATTAGCCAGACTGGCTTCTGATGAAGAACATTCAGTTCATACCAAGTCGGAGTCAGAAGAGGAAGAGATCATGGCTGAAGATCCACCAGAGAGACTTCTTGGGGATTATGGTGGGTCAAATGCATCGGGTGGTAGGTTGACAATTGTAAACCATCCGGTGCGGTGAATGTGACCAATTTTCAACTACATCCTAGCACAATCAATCAGTTTGAGAGACGATATTTCACCAGAAAGGTCAATGAAGATGCCAATAAACATTTGCAGCGATTTTTTACCATGAGTACAACGTTGAAGATCGATGGGTATAGGGGTGAATCAAAGAAATTGAGAATGTTTCCGTTGACCCTATCTGAAGATGCTAAAGAGTGGTTTTACTCACTACCGGCCGGAAGTATTTCCACGTGGGAAGAGCTGGAGAAATTTTTTCTTGATGAGTACTTCCCTACTTCTGTTTATATTCGAAAAAGAGACGAAATTGTGAATTTCAAGCAAAAAGAAGAAGAGTCACTCGGTAATTCCTATATTCAAGAGATTGTTGGTAGCTTGTCCCACTCATAATATGGATCAGACTGAGCAAATGCAGATGTTTGTGAATGGCCTCAGAATAAAGACAAATCAACTTATTGACACAGCTGTCGGTGGCTCATCTAACTTCACAACAGCCACTGGTATTAAGAAGATGATTGAAGCCATTGCTGCGAATGAACATCTGGAAGAGTATGACAAGGCTACAAGCAAACCAGAGGGAGTTATTGATTTGAAGTTGGAAGTGAATAAGCAACTCAAAATTGAAGAGGCAATTGCGGAACAAGTGGATAAAAAGCTCAAAGCTATGAACATGGGTACTCAACAAGTAGCTCAAGTTAAAACTGATGCGTGTGACATTTGTAGGGGACCACATAGCACTGTGCAATGTCTAGAAACTCCTAAGAAAATTGAGGAGAAAATATTCTTGAGGCAAAATAATCCCTATTTTAACACCTATAACCCTAGATGGAAGAATCATCCGAAGTTTTCCTGGAAAGATCAGCAACCACAAACTCCTCAAAAGGCAGAATGACAGGTAGCTCTTGAAAAGATGGCTTCCTACACTTCCAAATTTCAAGAAGAAACAAGAAGCAATCACTGTAACACCACAGCTTCAATTAAAAATCTAGAGGTCCAATTGGGGCAGATTGCACAACAGATAACTCAGCAAGTTTAGGGCAATCAGAAGAGTCATGAGAATGTGAATGTTGTCACCACAATGCGTAAAAAAGTTGTCAAAGAAAGAGAAGAAGAGGTGAAATTAGATGATAATCTTATAGAAGTGGATTTAGAAGTGAGAGAGAACAAAAGCATGAAGAAGTGGCGCTACCTGTGAAGCCAGCTGAAGAAAAAATGAAACCTAAAATTAGGCTGCCATATCCCTCTCGAGTGGCAAAGAAGGACACAAAGGAGAAGGAGTTCGATAAATTTGTCAAATTATTAAAAAAGTTGGAGATCAACATACCTTTCTTTGAAGCACTTGAGGAAATGCCTTTGTACCAAAAATTCATGAAGGAGGTTCTATCAAAAAAGAGGCCAACAAATGATGAACAGGTACCCATTGATGAGAAGATGTGTACAATCGCGCCCGAGAGAAAAATACCTGTCAAGCAGAAGGATCCTGGATCAGTGGCAATATAATGCACCATAAAATATAGAACTTTCAAAAGGGTTCTTATTGATTCTGGCTCTAGTGTGAGTTTAATGCCATTATCAATCTTCAAGAAACTTTGTATTGAAAAGATAAGCGGGAGTGGAACAAAATTAAAATTTGCTGATCACACCATCAAGAAGTCATATGGGATAGCTGAAGATGTGTTGGTAGAGATTGAAAATTTTGCTTTTCCAGTGGATTTCCATATCATGGACATACCTGAAGATGAAGAGACCCCGATCATTCTTGGTCGACCTTTTTTGTTGACTAGCAGGTGCAATTTTGATATCGAGACAGGTCATCTGACCTTAAAACATTTTGATGAGAAGATAACCATGAAGGTGTTTGAATTCAAGAAACAAGGTGCATGTGAAAAGAATAAATTTTCAGTTGGTATGGTCAAAGTAGAAGGAGAAATTATGAGCAACAAAGTTTGGAAGAAAAAGTACCTCCCATAAGGGGATGAACCATCGAGCTAGGCGACATTAAACGAAGCGCTTCGTGAGAGGCAACCCACGCTTTTCATAAATTAGTTTTCTTTTTGTTTTGTTGCAGGTAATAAAAAGGGATCCTTTCTTGCAAAAGCTAGGAGCAGCAGCTGGTGTTGCGTTACCCTCTGTGAGTCACTTCTCTCGAGTTTGGTCTAAAACATTGAGGCCAATGTTTAGTTCAATTTTGGGGGAGGTTATATTGCTTTATTTGTTTATTTTTACTTGTTAAGTTTATGTTAAGTGTTGTGTAAGTCCACAAGGAAAAATTTCTATTTCTCCCGAAATTTTTAATTTTTACTAATCTTGTCCAAAAATTTTGGTATTGATTTGCTCAAGAGCTTATGTTTCTGAAAGACCGGGAATAGTATAAAGTGACAAAGAGATGATTGTTTGAAGGGAGGAAGTTTCGAATAACGTGACAGTGGTACGAGTCTAACGTGCAGAGTTGTACCAGAGTGCTCGAATCCTGAAAAATACTCCTTGAGTTGTTTATCCACATAATCTGGCATAGTCTTGATTCACGTGCAAGTAAGATTGGTTGTGAAATAAATAAAGATGGCACCAAATAATGAAAAGGCGGTAAAAGGCAACTGGCCCGTTAAGTTGGGTAGCCCTGACCAGATTATTCAGCCCAAAGGGAGTTGATCCCTAGACATCGTCCAAAAGGACAATATATAACTGCAAAGTTTGAAAATTTCATCGATAATTGAAAGTAGCTAATGCTGCTCGTTTGGTGCTGAAATAAGAAGTTTTGACTAGTATCTTGCATGTGATGATCATCTTAATTCTTATTTCCTTAATTTGATTGAACGAATGAAAAAGGAGGAAAATCAAGATAAGACTTAAGTGGTACAAAGCATAATTGGAGAGGTATCTGAAGCAGAAGCTCCAAGTTAAAAGGTTCTTACGGAAAACTCTTCGTGTCATGTGAAGGCCGGACAAACTACCTTTGGAGAAATGTGAACTAAAGTATCATGTATGAGTACCAGATGCTTTGATTCTCATGAGTTCTTATATTTGTCGCTTGCAGACAAGCAACAGTTTAAGTTTGGGGGAGTTTGATTGGTGGTTTTTACACAGATATTTAGCATTGAATTCTGTTATCGTTTCTTTTATTTGTTTAGTGTTCTATGTCATTTTACCGCATTTTATGCTTTGGTTGTGTGTTTAAGTGTTTTCAGGGTCAGAAGAATAAAATATGATAAATCGGGGCAAAAGAAGTGCAAAAAATCAGAGTATTTGAGGCTACAGAGGTCCTGACACGGCCACCCGTGTCATGGGACACGACCTGTGTCTGAAATGGCGCATAAAAGGGAGTTTTGGAGAAGGAAAAAAAGTCGACACGGGTGCCCGTGTCAGCTGACACGGCCTGTGTCAGGAAGCCAGGGCAAAGTATGCGTAGATAGAGGCCGACACGGGTGCCTGTGTCATCGGACATGGCCCGTGTTAGCCATGACGCAAAGAATTATGATTTTTGCTATTTTATAGTGTTTTGGGTCATTAAGGATGTTTTGGACATTTGGTATTGCTTGGGAATGACCTAACACTATATAAACCTTATTCTGAGAAGGAGATGAGGACTTTTTTCCACCGGAGAGAATAATTCACGATAGAAGAGCGGAGATTCAACAGTTTTGGGACGAAGAACTCTTCATGCGCGAGAGCAATTGAAGATCGAAGACCCAATCTATTGTAATGTCTTTATCTAATATTTTGATTATGTTACTGTTGAATTCTATGAGAGGTTAAACCCACCAATGCTAGAGGGTGTCCCTTATTTGTTATGTTAAGAATATTGAGATCTCTGTTTTAGTCAACATTTTAGTTCATTATGCATCAATTTCATTATTTAGATTAATTCTTAGTTTGACCCTATGGGACCATAGGATTTCAGTATTTTAACACAGTAGAGTCGGACGGTCGTCTTAAGGTTTTCTAAATAATGATATTATTAAGGATTTCACCTAGGACTAGGGTAATCATATTCTAACCAGAATAGTTCTTGGTAATTACATGCTTAACCTCTCTACTAATTTAAACGGAAATTGAGATTAGGAAAGAAGGTTAAAGGTTTTGTCACTAAGGAATTAGGATAAAATAATATTGAGAATCGGTAATTGAGGGTGATGAACTTGTTGAATAAATCAAAGAGTCAAGGTTATTACATGAAAAATTATACACTCACCATGGCATACTTTAATCAAACGAAAAGTCAATTTTTACTTTCTGCAAGGATTTATTCCACCCATTGTTAAAACTATTGTTTTTGTTCCTGCGCAATCCTCGAGATCGATACTTGGGGTAAATCCCATTATTTCTACATCGGTAAAAATAGTAGACTTTTTATTTTTCCAATCAAAAATCTAGGGATTAAAGCGTACGACTATGTCTCGTCAAGATCATTTACTTATATACTACATTAATATCACCTTCAAATGGCGCAGATCAGTTCAATCACCTTCTTCTGGAAGCAAGAAGATGAGATAGTCGAAAATATATGAGCAATAGCAGGGTTGATACTCGATGAGATTGTTTCCACATAGCTTTTACTATTTTCCAAATGTTTTCGACAATTTCCTCTTACTAGGATATTTGTCTCTTTGTACACGAATTTCCTGTGTATAGGCTTACCTTTCAAAATTAATACAATACCCCTTTTCTAGTTTCAAACTTTTTTCTTTTATTTGTTTTGTTTGCATAAGTCCAATGATTGCTTTGAATAATTATATGCATCTGACAATAAATATTTGTTCACAAGTACACGAAAAGCGAACAGAAAAAACAATTACTACAGGCTCTAGGAATTGAGATGACAACCAAAGTCACCAATACATCCCTGCAGAGTCATTTTCACAGAAATATCGCCACAGAATAATCTCTACAATGCCCACAGAGCCATCACTACCCCGACAGAGACAGATTTCCCAACAAGACTACTACTCTATCATCTCCTTTTAGCAATGTCCAACGCTTCTTCTCATCACATTAGTCCCTGAGCAGTGATCATCTACATCATCACATTAGTCCTCGAGCAGTGATCGTATCAACTCGTCACGTTAGTCCCCGAGCAGTGATCATCAACTCATCACATTAGTCCCCGAGCAGTGATCTTATCAACTCATCACATTAGTCCCCAACCAGTGATAATCTACATTATCACATTAGTCTCCAAGCAGTGATCGTCTCAACTCATTACATTAGTCCCCGAGCAGTGATCGTATTAACTCATCACGTTAGTCCCCGAGAAGTGATCCTATCAACTCATCACATTAGTACCCGAACAATGATCCTATCAACTCATCATGTTAGTCCCCGAGAAGTGATCCTATCAACTCATCACATTAGTCCCCGAGCAGTGAACGTCTACATTGTCACGTTAGTCCCCGCGCAGTGAACGTCAACCTTGTTACATTGGTCCCCGAGCAGTAACCAATCATCAACCAACATATTATGTCAGTCTCCAAGAAGTAATAGGTTATACAAGATCACATTATTCCCCTGTAAGATTCATACATGAGATGTTCATCCCCAGCTGAGTATCTCTCAAGGATTATCATTCCCCAACAACATCAATATCCAGACCTGAAACTTGGTCAGATAATGCATCGGAGGAATTCACATCTCTCTTATTCCCCAGTCAGGGTCTCCAACAACTACATCCCCAAGAAGAAATCAAAGATCCCCGCCAGAACATTCTCATCTTCTTCAAGATGGATATGTTTTGAAATACCATGACATCTACATTCATACATTATTTATAAAAATCATAAAATATGCATATAACATTCACGAGCATTATCATATACTCGCATGCGTCATAACACACACACATAGAACTAATCTCGTTCTCTCAGTTTAAATTCTCAAATAGGTGAAAGTTATTCATAAATTTTCCATACAGAAGGTCAAAGATTAATGCCCGAAACAAGACGGGAAAACTATCTGAACGACCAGACAAGTTAATCAACAGACAATAGGATACAAATTAATACCCGAACAAGACGGGAAAATTATCTACATCCTGACGAATACTCATTTCAGATAAATCCAAGATAAAGGTTCATTCTGAATCTCTCTTATCATCAATTACTCTCTCTGGCATCTTTAAGCCCATCTCTAACTACACATGGTCATCTCTCCACCTGCAAAATGTTGCATCTAGTTTAAAAAATCAATACATACCAGTAACCTCATTTAAAGACGAGCATGAAGTCTAACGTACTAGCGAGAGTAAATTTTCAGGTGTACTCGAGTGTTCAATCATCTTCTACCTTCAGGTAACGAAATGAAGGCATACCAATCTAACCCTTCAGGTACAAGAAGATTGAACAGGGGCAACTGTTATACCCCAAAATTTTCCCTCCTATTTTTCAAGTCAATCCACATCTCCATACTCAAGAATTTCTCAAGGGTTAACCAGATGAACCCTCTCCTAACCAATCAATCCACAATTAGGGTTTTGATTCTCTTAAGTAAAATATGATTTCCAATGTCTCAAGTGGTCATCATACCTCCTCATATGTCTCAAGGTATCACCATGTCAAGTTTCAAGCCTCACAGCTCAAGTTTGCCCAGTCAATTGCTCAGATGGTTGAAAATTAGTTGTATTAGACAAAAAGTCAATTGTGGTCAACATACAGTCAAACTTCATAATTTTTTGTCAACATCAAAATTTTGAAATCACATTCATCATTTGATCACGTTTTGATCATGATTCAGCAAGAAAATTCAAGATTTGACCAAAAGTCAAAGTTATTATATTTGGGTTTCTTGACAAAAAGTCAACAGAACTTTGACCAAGCATAACTTTCACATAATTTATCAAAAAAATTTCCACAAAATCTCATTTAGAATAGAATTTAATTCTATACAACTTTATGTCTTACAAGCTTTGGCCAAAAAGGCTTCATTTGAGAGTTATGGATCAAGACATTATAGGTCCTTCTAAAAGTCAACAAAAAGTTATCTTTTTCAAAAGAAGCGTACATGAGAATGGAAATTTCAATGAAGATGAAACCAAAAGGAGTGTTTAGAGTACATCTTGATCTTTCAAAAAATTCCAAGAACACTTCAAAATGTTGAAAATTGAGCAAGTTATGGCTTGGGTAAAATTGGAAATTTTCCAAATGGGCCTATATTTCTTTCATTCAAACGTGTTTCTAACATTTCCAAGGACTTCTAAAGCCCATTTGAATGCTATGCTTCCAACTATTTTATTTATTTTTGAATTAATTAAATTTAATTCAATTTTAATTAAAATAAAATGCAAAAATCAAATCAATAAGTGCAAGGCTTATTATTCAACATTCTTGAGGTCCAAGATACTCTTTGAAAGCTGTCAATTTCGATGATACTTGATTGGCATGAGATTGAGACAAAATTAGAAGCTTTGGATGCAAATTTGAAAGATTGGAAAATCAAATATTTTCTATTAAATTCAATATATTTTCTTCACATCTCTTGACCTAATTTCAATCCTCTATAAGTATACAACACCTTCAGATCACAAGAGGACGAAACCTTTGCCTCCAAGAACCCTAACAAAGCTCAAAATATCTGTGACTTCTAAGTTACTTGCAGACCAGTTTTTGCATCGTTTCAAGTCGTTCCAGGAATTCCATCACGTTCCTTGGTGTCCTCTGATCAAGTCCAGCCATTCACAAACAATCAAAAGCTCTTGAAACACGATCTCAGAATCACGGTTTGCACTCATATTTTTCAAATTCAATTTTGATCATATATGCATATGTAACCCCTTTCAATTGTATATTCATGCTTAGAATGATGTTTGCAAGCTATCTAGATGGTTCGATTTGAGTTTAAATGCAGGTATCATGAATCACCTTGGCTAAGGTTCTGAACCTTTAATTTGGGGACATTAGGTTAGAGGAAAAATTGGCCCAAACTAAGGGCACCATTGAATTTAGGAGGCAATTTCCAATCAAACCCTAGCCTCCTCTTTAATTTATATTTCATATTTGTGATTTTTGAAAGTTGCACGGATGTAGCTACAGACAAGCACCGTCCGTATAGCCTTTACCCGTGAGAAGACTGTGGGTAAATTCCCGGGAAAATTTGAATTGGGGACGAAGCCCTTTGGCGCGCGTTTGTTTCAAATTATTTTTAGAAAATCATTTTATTATATATTGCATTTGTTTCATCTTACTAACACCAATGACAGGTAGCTCAGATGGCAGCGCGTTCACTTGTTCACGCCAGGGTTAGGGGTTTGATCCCTGGCGCCCCCAACCATTGTTTTGTTATTTTTCCAATTAACCTACTTTCTATCTTTTTTCTTATTTTTTTTAATTTAATTTCTTTTAAAACATTTTTTTAAATACAAGAAAAACCCAAAAAAAGTATTTTCTTTTTACAATTAGGTTGGAAAAATTATAATTTAATTTTTTATCATTAAAAATTTTTCTTTTTTTCTTTTATTTTAATTAATTGTTAATTAACCATTAAAATTAACTTTTAATTTGTTTTCTATATTAAAATCAACTTCAAAAATCCATAAAAATATTTTTTCTTTACTTTTAATTAGGTCTTACTAACCCTAAATATTTTTCTTTACAGAAACTTTTTTTCTAATGTTTTCTCTTATTTCGATTATGTAACTGTTTCTTAGTTGTAATAGTCTAGATTTAAATTTCTCGCATATTTTTACTATTATGTAACTGCTCATGGGATGTAATAGTTTAATCAGGACTTTACTTTCTGCCTTTACTTTTCGTATCTCATATTATGTAACTTCCCCAAAGCCATGTAATAGCGTAGGACATTTACTTTCCGCACTTTATTTTCCTGCAAATATTAAACTGCTTGGATGTATGATAACTAGGGTTTGTATGGCAAGATTAAAATCAATCTTAGAATAAACCTAACTCAAAGATAAATATCTGAATTGAACACACTCTTTGCACCCACTCACACCCTTTAGGGTATCCTCTCTTGTTACCTTCGGATAAACAATGGTCATGTCCCTTGAACGTAGGGGTACAATTAGCAAAGACGCTTACAAATAACATCATCATAGTCCCTTCAATATAAAGATCCTAGTCCCTCGATGACCCTCGATGTTGCCTACGAATATATGATCTCGTCCCTCGGTTGTTGCCTACAAATAAGTGATGATCGTCCCTTCGAATTGCTAAAGGTATCCTTACATGTTGCCTTCTATGACCATACGATGACCCTACGGTTGTCCCTTCACATCCAACAGATAGGGTTACCTACCAACTAATGGTATGGATAACGCTGTCCTAAAGGAGAAGGAAAATAACAAGAACGACCCTTTTGAGTAGGTAATAAGACTCTAAAATTGCTTGCTCCAATCCAATCAAAATACTTTTCACACCTCACACTTCTTTTCAAAAAAACTATTTTCCAAACAAACACTTTGTATACATTCCAGCGAGAATCATTACTAAGTTAAACATTTTTCAGACAAATATTTCCAAACACTTCGTATACATTCCAACGAAAATCATTACGAAGTCAAAGCGAAATACTTTTCAAAGTACTTTTCAAATCACATACACACATAAAGAAAATTTTCAAAAGAGAGCTAAGCAATTAAGAGCCCATAGATAACTACTGATGAAAAGGGTGCTAATACCATCCCTTTTCATAATTACCTCTCGTACTCAGAATTGATAAAAGGTCTTTCCTGTTTTTTTTACCTTTCCTTTATTGGATAAAAGAAAAGTCGGTGGAGACTCTTGCTATCCGCACATTTGAGATAAAACGCAAAACAAACAAGTCAGTTCTCCCACCGTGTTACAATATGAAATTATTTGATAATTGGAAATTTTCAATTTCAAAGTTGACCAAAAAACTCAATGTTTGAGTGATCTAGAGAGTTGACTTTTTGTCAGATGATTCAAAATTTCACTATCAATCAACGATGGCATGAGAGATATTTTGAACCAAGAAATTAGGTCAAGATATTGCATTGGTGATATTGATATCATGCTCCAAGAAATTAGGTCATGCATTGAGCCAAAAGTCAATGGTGTACCATCCTCGATCAAAACCCTAATTTGGTCGATTCAAAATTGATCTTGAGGGAATGATTGGATTTTGAAGATCAAATGTTGATGATTGATGAAGATAGATCAATTAAGATGAATGGATATTCAAACCCTAATTGATCACATCTTGCACTGATGAATGATTTTGATTCAAAACCCTAACTTGACTCAAAAAGCAAACACACAAGCTATCTTGTTTTGAAATTTGCCAGTGATGCAATGATGCATATGTAGATGATATGAGATGGTATCTTAGGTTAAAAATTGGGTTATGACACCTTCCTATCTTGGTAGCCTCCATATATAGGTGATATTGGAACGAAATGGGTAAACAATTATGTGTGTCCTTTTACCTTCTGCACTGTCAAGCGTTACCACTTACAAGTTAAGAAAGATGTTTGAAAAATGTTTGAATCTTTCATTGTAACCATTGGGCGTTTTGCTTGAGTCTACAAGCGTTGCCACTTACAAGTAAAAGATGTTTTGTTTGAAAAAAAATGTTTGTTTTGAAAAGGTTTTAATTTGAAAAAAAGTTTGATTCGTATGTGATGCTATAGATGAGATACTTCTTCCATATAGATTATACATGTCTAAATCTCTAGGAGAAAATGATTATTGATTAGGGGGATGCTTTTAAGAAGCCCGTGGATCCTTGTATTGTAAGCCCAATAGGAGACTATCCGAGGGACATCGAGGGTCATCGAGGGTCCTTGTATGAAGCCCAAGAGGGGGCTATAGGGTATGGCTGGCTTGTCTTTAAGAGTGATTTAACCGAGAAACCATACTCTTAGGGTTCAAGAGTGATTTCACCGGGAAATCATACTCCTAGGGTTCTATCCTAGCGAAGGTGATTCTTGGTATTGGAAGCCCAATAGCAGGTCTCTTTCTTGTATGATGCCCAAGAGAAGTCTAAACTCAACGAGGAAGTTCTTTTGTACGAAGCCCAGGAGAAGGCTAACTCAACAGCTGATTTCTTTTGTACGAAGCCCAATGGGAGGCTAACTCAATAGTTGAGTTATCTTGTAAAAAGCCCAAGAGAAGGCTATGGGGAACCTAGTTGTTATACTAGTTGTTGTGACATAAATAAACATGAACAAATATATGAACAAGTATATATATGACAAAGTGTGTGTGTGTGTGTGTGTGTGTGTGCATTCATAGGAGTTTATGGAGGAAATATATAAACAAGTGTATAAAAAAGAAAATAAAAGCTAGTGTAACTTGAATATATACAAAGGATGTGAAAGCAATATATAAACAAGTGTTTAAAACAACGGATAAACTAGTATACTTGGATATATACAAAGGAGTGGGACTTACACCTTGAGGGAGGCCCACTGGTTTAAGAGCAGTTTCACCGGGAATATTGCCCCTCTTAATACCAGTGGAATCGGTTTATAAACAAGCGGATAAAAATTAGTGGAACGAAGCTAATTATACTTGAATATTTACAAAGATGATTGAATATGAACAAGGAAATGAATATGTAAACAAAAGGTGGATATGTACAAAGAAATTAAATATGTACATAGCAGGGTTGGGACTTACACCGTGAGGGAGGCCCATGATCAATTTGATTTTGAATTCAAAAGAATTTCGAAGAAAACCTAGTTCGGTTTGTATTTTCAAAGATTTAATCGAATAGATCATGGAAAAGAGGTGTGTAAGTTAATTAAAATGTTTTTGAAAGGTTTGAAATGATTTTTAAAAGTGAAGAATATTCGCAAGAGGTTTTGAAAAAGATTAGGTTTGAAAATCGGAAAGAAAACATTTTTTAAAGTATTTAAAATATTAAAAAAAGTCTATTTTAAACCTAATGAAAATATATCGAAAAGAAATATTTTTTGGATTTTTTTTATATAATCATAAAATAGGTATATTAAATAACAAGTGTGCAAAAAATCATCTCAAAATGAGAAGTTTTGATTGGTTTTTGAAAATGTTGAAGTTTGTTAAAAAAACTTAAGAAAACAAGTGATAAAAAATTGGTTTTGGTCTTGGAGAGGTTTGAAATCAGGACCTTGATCTCAAAGGTGAAAAGATTTACCATGAGCCATGTGCTTGACTTGTTATTATCACGCCTCCAATTAATTATATTTTGAAATCAGTTGTTATAATGTTTGAAAATGAGTTGAAAATGTGAAAAGAAGAGAAAACTGAAAATAAAAAAGTCTCGAGGGGATTCGAACCCTGGACCTATGGCATGGAAAGACATGAGAAGCGCGCGTTCTACCACTGGGGTGGCTAAACATCTGTTTATTTATTTCACTTCAATTAATAATATTATAAACAAAATATTTGAATTTTGGAAACAAAAATCAGAAACGCGCGAAGAACATCATTTTCAACCTCATGATCGTGATTTCTAATTCCTTCGTTTCTCAATGAAATTGCATGATTCAAACATCAAACTTGCTCGAAATTTTACCAGGAACATGATGGTGGAAATTAATTTCATATATCTTAAGTGTATGATGAGTGAATTTGTAAAAATCAGATGAACCCTAATTATGAAAATTGATCATAAAATCATGTTTGTGCAACAACTCATGCAATTGATTGAGGGTTATCATTCAGTATGAGTGCAGAAACAAGATGACATAACAATTTTTTGACTGGAACGCAAGAATTATATAGATAAAAATTTGAGTTACTTACCTCATGAGCAGAAATCAGATTCCTTGCTAGAGTGCTTCCAGAAGTTGTTTTATGATTTGTATAGCTTCACTAGACTTCAAGGAACATGTAGAAGTGCTCAGCGTGCTTTGAAATAGCCTAGAAATTGCTACCCAACTCCGATTGAAGCTCGAGCCATTTTAAAGTTATGATGATGATTATGAGGTTTCATAAGTGATTCAAGGGTTTAGATCACATCTATGGAGTATATGGATGATGTTTGAAGTGATAAAATGGAGCTTGCACGAGTGGATTGAGACTTTGAAGTTTAACAAAACTTGCACTTATGGAGTTTTCTTGGGCAAACTGACTTTTGGTTATTTTTGTGATGGTTTAAAGTTTCAAACAACTTCTAAATGATGTTTAGAATAGATTTGAATGACACATTTGGTTATAATTTTCTAGGATTGGAATTTGGAATTCTAATCTCTTTGAAAACTTAGAAACTTGCAAATGAAGAAAGAAATGAGAAAACAAGTTTATGATTGTTTTGCTGTGATTTTGAATGAAGTAAAGGCTTCTATTTATAGGCCAAGATGTTTGGCAAGCAAGGAAAAATAAGATTGGAAGATTTGTGCAAGTTTCCTTAAGGGTTAAGAAAGGAATTTTTGCCATAAATGTACATGGTTAATATTGCAAAGCATGGTTAAATTACTCAATTGATCTTAATCTCTTCTCAATCATTGCCATCAGATATTTTTGAGTTAAAAACTATCTCTTATGGTGATAAGGCTTCTAGAAGAGAAAAGTTGCAAAACTGACTTGAAAACTTTGAAAAGTGACTTGTAAATTATGGTCATGGACCTCTAAGTTTCAATTTCAAAACCCTAGCTACCCAAATTTTTGTAGCAAGTTCTTTGACATTTTGAAACGCTTGGAAAAAGATCTACAACTTTCATGTTTTGAGTTTTTCTTGAATCAAAATGGATTTTGGTGAAAAATGGCCATGAAAATGGTGAAAACCCATGTTTAAAACACTTGAAAATTTTCCAAGTGTTAGAAAAATTTCAAATCTTGACTTTTTGTTGACTTTTTCACACATTTTGATTTTTTATGATCATGATGGATAATTTGAAATTATTTGATGATTGAAAAAATTTGGATTTCAAAAAGTTGACCAAAATTCAACATTTGACTGATCTAAACAGTTGGAATTTTTGTTAGATGATTCAACATTTCTCTAATGATCAATCATGACTTTTGAAATGTTTTGAATCAAGAAAGTTAGGTCAATATATTGCATTGATGATTTTGAGATCAATCTCCAAGCAATTCGGTCACTCATTAAGCAAAAAGTCAAAGATACACCATCCTCGATCAAAACCCTAATTGGTCGATTCAAGATAGATCTTGAGGAAATGATGAGAATTTGAAGATCAAATGTTGATGATTGATGAAGATAGATCATTTGAGTTGAGTGGAGACTCAAACCCTAATTTGATCATATCTTGAACAGATGAAATGTTTTGATCAAAACTCTAATTTGGCTCAAGGAGCACACACACGATTTATCTTGTTCTGAAATTGTCAGTGATGCATATGTGAATGATATGAGATGGTAACTTAGGTAAAAAATTGGGGTATGACAGATGCCCCTATTTAAGTTACTTTAACCTAAGATATGAAGATGAAAATCTTCGTCTCGTGAGGTTTGAAGAGACTTAAATATCATAATACACAAATTTTGGACCTAAGATACCAAAAAATGCGAATGATGCAAAGTGATTACAAGAAAGTTTACCCAGGAGGTACCAAAGGGTGACATGTTGGGGAAAAACATTCGTGAGGAGGTCTCAATCTATCTAATAAAGGAGAATCCTATTTGTTGGGAAATAAGTATATGTTTCACTGGGAAAATAGATTCACAAAGGAAGTGAATATCTGTTTCGCTTTTGGAAACGAGGAGATTACCTTCTGTCAGCCTTTTGACAATGTTTAAGGTAATTAAAGATGATATTACCAATTATCAGCCTGGTGATAGTTTATGGTAATTTAGAACGAAGACTCATTTACTGATTATCAGCCTTGTGATGGTAAATGGTATGAGTTCTGCAGATATTACCAATTATCAGCAATGTGATAACTATAACAAGGTAATTCTTGAGAAAAATTTATTGAGTATTCAGCCTTGTGAATAACAGACAGTAATGGAAACAGATCTGAAATGAGTTTCTATTTTCCCAACTACAATTGTGTCGGGGATCTTTTTGAGAAGATGCGGGCATTTTGATTGTAAAAATACAGGTTTCGCATAGAGAAAGACTACTGTGGGGATTTCTTGAACGTTCATGATTGGACTTGTTAATAAGAACAACCGTTTTATGATAAGTTCAAAGATGAAAAGGAAATAAGCGGCTCAGATGACGAGTTTATTGCTTATTGTTTGCAGGTAGATTTTTTGTGAAATCTAGACCTAAATTGGTTGGAGACGAGGTTCTATCCAGGAATGAACTAGAAAGAAACGGCCAATCAATATTTTGTACCAAATGAGGAATGAACTCGATTGGGGAACTGGAGAAAAGAATGTGTTCTTTCTGCTTAGGTATGACGGTCTACTGGAGAGATGACATGCCCATACTTGTTTTCGGGAATAAATGCAACCTAAACAAGTGATATTGAAGCAAACATTGAGAAAATGCATTAATGATGAAATTATGTATGAATAATGGATGTCATGAATGTCATATGCATGTTGACGATACTTGACAAAACAACAAAGTGTATTTGGAAAAGGACTACGTCGCAGTTCAATCAAATACTCAGCTAAATCTTCAGCAATGGTGTAGATGTAACTAATGATGAATCTGAGTTGCATGCTTTAGACTTCTCTGGGGAGAAAAAGAATTTTTACTGGAAACCCTGTTGGGGATTCTTTTTTTGGATTAGAATATCGTCTTTGATGAACTCTTTTGGGGAAGATAAAACTTCTCAGCAGTTGTTTATCTTTTAGAGGTCGAAACACTCATGGAGATAACTGTTAATATTCCTTCTGTGTTCAAAGTTTCAAAGGAAAATATCGCTTTTATTTCAAAAGTTTTGAAGTAAGAATTCATTTAAAACTTTTTTTTAGTTTCAAAAGTGATATTCACAAGAAAAAGTGTTATTTCGCAAAACAGAATAAAGCAAGAATTGCAAACAAATGGGCACAAGGCTCAAATTTTATTGATAGAATGGTAATCAGCCAAAGGCGTGATTCCATGGACTATTTACAAAAGTTGGAAATGGTAATATATTAGGAAAAGGATACATTGAAAGCAATAATCGTTATTCTCCCTAACAACTTTGAATTCCAACTCTGCTTGTTGCTTCAGAAGATTTGATTGAAGATCCGTTGATGGAAGATTCTTCAGATTGACGAAGTACGAATTGATGCAGTTACTTTGTCATTTTGATCCTTAATTTTTTCCTAGATTGCCTTTTTAGGTTTTTAATCTACTAGGATAAATTTCTATTTATTGTCTCTAATTTTTTCCTGGACCGCCTTTTCAGGTTTTCAGTCCATCGAGACGCTCATTTTTTCCTAAGCCGCCCTTTTCGGGTTTTTGACTTACCGAGATGTTCTTTTTCCTTTTTAGACAAAGTATTTCTTGACTGCATCAGCATTTAGAGGATGCGGGAGTTCATCGCCGTCCATGGTTTTGAGATTCATAGCACCGCCAGAAAAGGTTATTTTGACAATGTATGGGCCTTCGTAATTAGGAGTCCATTTTCCCCTAGAATATGGTTGAAAAGAAAAAATATTTTTAAGCACGAGGTCGAACCTTTTTGTCGAAGCCTTTCTTCATCCTTGTTTGATACAACTGTCCATGACACAAAGTGGTCATACGTTTTTCTTCGATTAAGTTTAACTAAGAAATTAAGTTGTTTTAGTGAATTATAATTCCTTGAGAAACCAAGTTGTGGTGTTCTTGAGAAGACTAAGGCAGTGGTCTTAGTGGATTGTAATCAAGTTCTGATTAGTGGATTAAGACCTCGTTGAGAGAGGCAAATCACCTTGACGGGTGGACTGGAGTAGTTTGAGTTTAAACATACCAGGATAAAAATAATCGTGTCTATTTTAATTTGATTTCAAAACCCCAATTCAAACCCCCCTTTCTTGTGCTTTTCATCCTTCAATTGGCATCAGAGCGCCTAGTTCTGGGTGCTAACACTTAACCGTGTCATAAAAAATATCCAGCTTGAAAAACACTATGACAAAAAAGGCTCAAAACAACTATGACGACAAAGACAGAGTCAGCGGCAGACCTCCAATGTTTGATAGAGAAATCTTTGATTACTAGAAGGGTAGAATTGAAAGTTTCTTTTTGGCTCTTGACGGTGATCTCTGGGACATGGTAACAGATGGTCAGAAGATTGAAAGGAAGAAAATGTCAGATCAACAGAAGAAGAAATTCAAAAATCACCACAAGGCCAGAACCATTCTTCTAAGTGCTATCTCATACACAGAGTATGAGAAGATCACAAATAGAGACTCAGAAATGAACATCTTTGATTCCTTAAGAATAACGCATGAAGGCAACACGCAGGTCAAAGAAACAAAAGCTCGTGCCCTCATTCAGAAGTACGAAGCATTCAAAGTGGAAGAAGATGAAACGGTTGAAGCAATGTTCTCAAGGTTTCAAATTCTGGTAGCTGGCTTAAAGGTTCTGGATAAAGGATACTCTGTTGCTGACCATGTAAAGAAATTCATCGAAAGTCTTCCCAAGAAATGGAGACCTATGGTGACAGCGCTCAAGCTTGCAAGAGATCTCAACAATATCTCTCTGGAAGAACTCATCAGGTCATTAAGAAGTCACGAGATTGAATTAGAAGAAGATGAACCCCAGAAGAAAGGTAAAACTATTGCACTTAAATCTAACAAAAAATATGACTCTAAAGCTTTTCAGGAAGAAGAAGAAAACTCTGGAGGATCTTCGTCAGAAGATGATGAGCTATCTCTGATCTCTAGAAGAGTTCAACAACTTTGGAAGAATAGACAAGGGAAGTTCAAAAATTCCAGAAGATCTAGCAACTTCTCTGATCCATCCTCTGGATAGAGAAAGTCCAGAAGCAAAGATGTTGTCTGCTACGAATGTAAGGAACCTGGTCACTATAAAAATGATTATCCCAAACTTCTGAAAGAAAAGCCAAAGAAGAGGTTGGACAAAGAAAAGTCTTATGGCAACATGGGATGACTCAGATTCTTCTGAAGCTTCGTCAGACTCAGAAGATGAAAGAGCAAACACAGCGTTAATGGCCAACATAGCTGACAGCTCAGACTCCTCTAACTTTGAATCTGACACTGAAGAGGTATTTCCAAATTTTTCTAGAGCTGAATTAGAAGAAAGCTTATTTGAAATACTTGAAAACTATCAGAAGCTTAAAATCAAATACAAGAATCTGAAACAGAATCCTGTATCTGATTCAGAAGATAATAAGAAATTTGAAACAGAAAATTCTGAGCTTAAGAAAATTATTTTAGAACTAAAAATTGAAAACTCTATTTTTAAAGAAAATCTTCAAAAAGCTCAAGAAAAACCTGTTTCAGAAGTTCTGAGTAACACTGAAAATATTTTGAAAGAATATGATATTGGATTTCAAGAGTTTCTTGCTAAGAGCATAGACAGAAGCAAAATGGCTTCAATTATCTATAAAGTAAGTAGAAACAGAAGAAAAGGCTTAGGGTATGTGCCTTCTAAAGATGATAAACCATATTCTAGAGTAGATGATATGGTCATTAAATACACACCTCTGAAATCACACTTCACCTATGGTCACCCACATGACATAAAATATACTAGTGAATCATATTATGCTAAATCTTATGATAAACCTAAGTTCAAAGAGAACTTTGAAAAATCTAACCAAAAAGGACCCAAAAAGATATGGGTACCTAAGGATAAAATAGTATATGTTGCAGATGTCTTTAACAACAAAGTTGAAACACCATTCATGGTACCTGGACTCTGGATGCTCTCGACACATGACGGGAAGAAAGCATATGTTCCAAAGTCTGGAACTTAAAGTTGGAGGTTACTAGGTTTCGGAGGCAACCAGAAGGGTAAAATCATTGGCTCTAGAACTATTGTCAAAGCAAAAAGACACCCTTGCAGAAATAGAAATTCAATTTATAGGATCAGAAGATGGTCCTGACATAAGATCTGAAGAAGCAACCAAAGACAGAAGTTCTGAAGAAGCAACCAAAGACAGAACTTCTGACAGAAGTGCTGAAGCAGTAACCAAATTCAGAACTTCTAAAGAACTCATCCAGAGAAAGCCATTCAGAAGCCGGTTAACTCATCCTGAAGAAATAATTCTAGGAAAGAAAGATGATCCAATCAGAACCAGATCTACATTCAGAAACTCTGAAGAATTTCTCATGGGTCTTGTATCCATGATTGAACCAACTTCTATAGATGAAGCTCTTCAAGATAATAATTGGATTATTACAATGCAAGAAGAACTAAATCAATTCACCAGAAATGACGTATGGGATCTTGTGCCCAAACCAAAAGGTTTCAACATTATTGGAACCAAGTGGGTCTTCAAAAACAAGCTGAGTGAACAAGGCGATGTAGTCAGAAACAAAGCTCGATTGGTAGCACAAGGTTATAGTCAGCAAGAAGGAATAGACTATACAGTAACCTTTTCTCCAGTCGCCAAGTTAGAATCTATAAGACTTTTAATTTCATATGTTGTTAATCACAATATCACACTTTATTAGATGGATGTAAAAAGTGAATTCTTAAATGGTTACATTGATTAAGAAGTTTATGTCCATCAACCCCCTGGTCTTGAAAACTCAAAACATCCAGAATTTGTTTACAAACTCAAAAAATCTTTGTATGGTCTTAAACAAGCTCCCAGAGCTTGGTATGAAAGAGTAACTAATTTTTTATTACAAAAAGATTTTACCAGAGGGAAAGTGGACACAACCTTATTCTGTAATACATTTAAAAATGATATTCTGATATGTCAAATTTATGTTGATGACATAATTTTTGGTTCTACTAAATCCTATCTTGGGAGAGAGTTTGCTAAGTCTATACAGGCAGAGTTTGAAATGAGTCTCATGGGCGAACTCAAATTATTTCTGGGAATTCAAATACATCAGACCTTAGAAGAAACTCACATACATCAGAGTAAGTATGTTAAAGAACTTCTGAAGAAATTTGACATGTCAGATAGCAAACCCTCTAAAACCCCTATGCATCCCACGTGTATTTTGGAGAAGGAAGAGGTAATTAAGAAAGTAGATCAGAAGATCTATAGAGGTATGATTGGATCTCTCTTATATTTAACTGCCTCAAGACCTGATATTTTATATAGTGTCTGTCTATGTGCTAGATTCCAATCAGATCCTAGAGAAACTCACTTAACTGTTGTTAAGCGAATTCTGAAGTATCTGAAAGGTACTACTAATCTTGGTCTATGTTATAGAAAATCTATAGAATACAAACTTGTAGGATATTGTGATGCTGACTTTGCTGGAGACAGAATAGAAAGGAAAAGCACTTCTGGAAGTTGCCAATTTCTGGGAGAAAATCTGATATCTTGGTCCAGCAAAAGACAATCCACCATTTCACTATCAACTACAGAAGCAGAATATATAGCAGCAGCTGGATGTGTACTCAAATGCTCTGGATGAAAAGTAAACTTGAGGACTTTCAGATATTCGAGAATAACATTCCTATCCTCTGTGATAACACTTCTGCTATTTGTTTATCTAAAAATCCTATTTTGTATTCTAGAGCTAAACATATAGAAATTAAACATCATTTCATTAGGGACTATATTCAGAAGGGGATTATTTCTTTAAAATTTATTGATACAGACCATCAATGGGCTGATATATTTACAAAACCCCTTGCTGAAGATAGGTTCAATTTCATTCTAAAACATCTCAGTATGGAATTATGCCCATAATGAAAAGATTATTTTTGCTTAACTGGTAGAATACTATTCCCTGTGAACCTCTGATCAATTGTCCTTCAAAAGTGAGAAGGGTAAATGAATCAGAATCTATCAGAAGATCTGAGAGATGACTCAAATCAAGATAGAAGCATGCAGTTCACCAAAACAACACCTGTCAATCTTAATTGTTAAAACACTCTCAGAAGATGAACACATGTTCAAACTCTAATAGAGTGAAACATTTGAGTTGCTAACTGTGACACCCCAATATTTCGATTATTAAATTATTAGAACTTTTAATTATTAATTTAATTAGAATTTAATTATTGGTATTTTTGGATTATTGGAATTAGTTAATTAAAATAGAAGTGGAATTGTTGGTGGTGTGAAGTGTAAGTGGGGGGTGTGAGGAGTAAAAGGCTCTACTCACACTAATTGTTTTATTTTTTATTATTTTAGAGTAATAAGAATAAAAGGAAAATGAAAAAGAGAAGAATTGGAAAGTTTTCATTCTACGTGCAATTGAGAATAGGAGAAGGAATGAGGAAAAGCCAAAGGTGTCAGAATCTAACGAATTATCACGAGGTAAGGGGTGATTTCTCGCAATTATGATGCCTTATGGGTTTTGGAAATCAATAGAATAGTCGAATATGTTAGGAAACCCGAATTAGAATTTTCTAGGTTTGTAGGATTATCCCTAATGTTGTCAAATTGTATGAAATTGAACCATTCGTATATTATGGGGTTATTGGGATTGATTGGATTATGCTATATGACGTTGTGTTGGTGTTTATTGGATGATTCTGGTGATAATTGATGCTTTGATTTGTGTTGGAATGAGGAGAAAGTATTGGGAAAATCTGATGTCAAGCAGTTTTGCCTAGTCGCGAACCGGTCCACAGGAACCGAGTTCACAGTACAAAACCAGAGAGGAGTATTCTGACTCGGAGGAACAGTTACTCTGGGAGGAACCGGTTCCAAGTGGAAAAATTACGAAATAAACATTCACCGGAACGGTTCAGTTTTGAGGAACCGAGTTCCCATAGTAAAACCAGGCGTGTGTTTCCAAGTAGTGGGAGGTTCTCCCACAGAAACCAGTTACCCTAGCTTTCAAAAATATTTCAAACTTTAAAAACTCGTATTTTCTAAACCGTAACTCCGATTCGAGTGCCATTTTGGGCAGTGTTCTTTAATTTAAAAATGCTATTTTATAAAATGGAGAAAATACCATTTAATGGATTTTATTTTAAAAAGAGTCGATTTTCCGAATTGTAAACTATGGTAGTTCTAGAAATGGTGGATGAACTGGTTAGGATTATTCTGACAAGTTGGAAGAGGATTAATGCTTATGTGTTGTTTTCCTATTGTTAATTCATGATTGTATTGATATCATGTGTTGTTATCGGTGTTGCTTATACATGGTATGTTATTGTTGATATCCTATTCCGTTGTTGAGTGTTGCATGCTTTTGATGTGCATACATATGCATTCTGGTGGAGTTAATTCCCATTATATGGAATTGGACTCGTATAGCCAATACCCGTACCCAGTTATTTAGTGGTGGTGAGGTTGGATTCGTGTCCCAATGGTGTATGGGCGAATCGGCGATTAACGCTGTGTACGAGGTGGAAACGGAACAGTGTGTGAATTTAGTTCACGGTTGATACCACATGCATAGAGTCTTTCATTGCATATGTATTATAACATGATATGATGGTTTCTAGTGTTATAATCTGGTTGTTGTTATCATTGTGCATAATGTACTGTATGACTTGTATTGTGTATTGAATTTAATTATGCTAATGAGGGTGAAATGATATACTAAACTATTTTATTGTTTTTAGAAACGTATAATGCATTTTAATTTTCGATGAAATCTCACCCTTACTTTGATGATTTGAGATTGAAGCCTTAGCCGCTTAGGAGCTGGTGAGGATGGCTTTGAGCTATGCATTTAAATTTATCCGTGTGTCAGTGTCATGCTCTGGTAGTTGTAACATTGGGGAACGTTTGGTTGCGAGTTATATGTTAAACTCTATTGTTCTTTGGTTAATTTTGGGAATAATTATGAATTGAATTTATTCCGGTTTTGATGGTATTTTCGCTGTGTAGAACGTGTATACTGGTTTTGATCATTTTAATGAAGTTCTTCAGTGAAGCATGACAACTGTTATGAGATTTTCTATTTAATTGAATTTTAATGCCCTTGTTTTACATGTTATCTCTGATTTAATTATTAATATTTGCGCGGTATTTTAGAAGGGTGTTACACTAAGTTGAGGTGATGGTCACCTTGGTAACTGTTAATCATATCTTCTGCTACCTCCCTTACAAGCAATCATCATGTTTTTATTACTTTTTACATTAAAATATCTAAATTGCATGATTTCAATAAATTATTCCTCTCTTTAAACTCCCATCTCTTCAAATTCATTTGTCATCTTCTGTGCTAAATTTCTTTTTGATTTATGACAAAAAGGGGAAGAACGTAAGATATTTTGAACATCATAGTTACTGATAGACTAAGTCTTGAACATTTTAATATCACCCTTGATTTCATTTGTGTCTAAAGATTAAAACAGGAAATCAACTTCTGGAAATCAACATCTGGAAAACAACTTGGAACCGTCATCATACTCTGGACGAAACTTCAGGGAAGTACAATGTTCTCTAAATTTATATGAATAATAAATTCAGGGGGAGACATCTCTTTGTCAAAATATTTGTGTTTTGTCATCATCAAAAAGGGGGAGATTGTTATAACATAGTTTGGTTCTACACCAATCTTAGATGTTTTGATGATAACAAGTATTGTTGATGACAATCATGTCTTGACTATTATAAGCAAATATTTTGTATGAAACATTGTTGGCTTCTAAGTTTGTTTAAACGTATGCAGATAAAGTTCTATCCTTGAAAAGAAAAGAAGTTTTTGATCTTATCAAACAGAAGTTCTGATGATAGTAGAAGAACAAAAGTTCTGATGAAAGTAGAAGAACAGAAGTTCTGATGACAGTAGAAGAACAGAAGTTCTGATGATAGTAGAAAAATGGAAGTTTTGATGAAAGTAGAAGAACAAAAGTTCTGATGACAGTATAAGAACAGAAGTTCTGATGAAAGTAGAAGAACAGAAGTTCTGATGAAAGTAGAAGAATAAAAGTTCTGATGTCCGTTAGAAGACTCTGATCTAAGCGAAGTTCTAATAGCATTAGAAGACTCTGATCTAAGAGAAGTTCTGATGTCAGAAGAAGACTCTGAACTGAACATACAGAAGTTCTAACATGTTAGAAAATGTTAAAAGATTCACGCTCTAAATGAAGTTCTGGTAAACTTCCAAAAAGCACCAGACCGCTCTACAAACTTTAATATCCATGTTCTGGCTGAAATGCTCTTAAGCGTTGCCATTTATTAAATGAAGATTTGAAGCAATGGTTAACTTCCAACAGGATCTATCTTTTATGGAAAGAAAAATCAACTTATATTATCATCATTCCTTATACAACTTAAGATGTCTCCAACGGATATTTTCCATGAACGTCTATATAAGGATTCATCTATGAAGAGAACGATACAGATCAATACACGCATAAACAACAAAAGAAAATTCAAATCATTCATTAGTTCATAAGTGCTGAAATATTCTTGTGTAAATATCACAGTTGTGATATAACTTTCTAGAAGCATCATTAAACACATTTTTGTAATTGTCTGTGTCATACCCCAATTTTTGACCTAATATACCACCTTACATATGCATCACTGCATCACTAACAGTTCAGAACAAAATTGATCGGGTGTGGCTTCTAGAAGTCAAGATCAGGGTTTCATCAAAATTTCATCTGTTCAAGAGGTGATCAATTAGGGTTTGAGTTTTCACTCACCTTAATTGACCTATCTTAATCAATCCTCAACAGTTGATCTTCAGATTCCCAACTTTTTCTCATGATCTATCAAGGATCGACCAATTAGGGTTTTTATCGAGGATAGGGAATCACTGACTTTTTGCTCAATGAATGACCTATTTTCCTGGAGATTGATCTTTATATCTTCAATGCAACATCTTGACCTAATTTCCTGATTCAAAACATCACAGAAGTTCACATTTTTCATCAGTCAATTTCTGGATCATCTGATGAAATTTCATCTGCACTGAAAAGTTAAACTTTGACTTTTGGTCAACTTTTTCAAAATCAAACTTTTTCAATCATCAAAACATTTCAAATGATCAATCATGATCATAAAAAATCAAGAAATATGGAAAAGTCAACAAAAAGTCAAAATTTCCAACACTTAGAAATTTTTTCAAGTGTTAGAAATTTCATGTTTTTTCCTACTTTCATGGCAATTTTTCACATAGTTCCATTTGGAATTAGAAAAAACTCAAAACATGAAAGTTGTAGCCCTTGTTACAAGCTTTCTAAAATGTCCAAGAACTTGCAAAACCATTTTGTGTAGCTATACTTTTGATTTTGAAACATAGAGCTCCAAAAGCCATGAATTTCAAGTTCATACTTCAAAATTATAGGTCATTTTTTGCATTTTCTCCTTCTAGATGCCTTGTCATCACTTAGAGGCAGCTAGTAACTGATAAATATCTGTTTGAATGATTGAAGATAGGATTGGATCAAAGAATAAAACTTAACCATGGTTAAAGGAAGTAACTTTTGCATTAAATGCAAAAGATTCCATTATGACCTCTTAACCAAGTTGCAAGTTTCCTTCAATGATAACTTTGCCAAATCATTCAGTTTCCTTGGCCTATATATAGAGGTCATTTCCTCAAATTCAAACCACACTAAAGCTATGCAAATCAAGCTTTCACTCTTCTTTTCTTGAATTTCAAGTTTCATAGTTCAAAAGTGAGGATTTTGCATTTTGGCAAATCTTGTAAAAACTGAGAGAAATTTGGTGTCTAACATGTTCTAAACTCAAAATAGAACTTGTCTAAGACTTAAAATCAACTCAAGAACAACTAAAAATCAGAATCATTGTTCAAATTTTCAAAACTTGCAAAACTTGCCTTAACATTCAAACTGTTATTTTGCTCGAGCTAACTGAGATTTTATCATTCAAACATCATCTATGCACTTCATATGAATGATACAAATCATCATCCTTGACCTGTAACACCTCTAACCACGAATTCAAAGTTCACTTCAAGCATATGCAGTTGGACATGGGTGGAGTAGTTCAGACCATTTCAAAGCAAGCATAGTGATCAAATACCTTCCATAAGGTTCAGTGGTGCTATAGCCATCATCAAACAACAACTGGAAACACTCTAAGAACGATTTTGATTTCAGTTTGAAGAGGTAAGTCACTCATACTTCGAACTCTTTGATTTCTGAATTCCAGTTTAAAAAACGCTTGGCCATTTCGTTTCTGCACCTTCACTGATTGTTAACCCTCAATCAATTGATCAATTCCATGGCCATACACGATTTCACTTTGAATTTTCAGAATTAGGGTTCTTAGTGTTCGTGAAAAATTAATCATCTTAAACTGAAAATAAATGAAATTAATCATTACCATCGTGTTCCTGGTTGAAAATCGAGCAAGTTTCATGTTTACAACTTTCAAATTCATTAAGAAATAAGGAAGTTATGAAATCAAAGGATTGGAGAAGATGAAGAACAGGTTCGCGCGTGTTCTTGTTTTTTCCAGAAATTCAAATTTTCATTTTATAATATAATTAAATGGAGTAAGATATATGAACGGATGTATTGCCGCCCCAGCGGTTGCCAGCTCACTCTTAGTCCTTTGCCTTGCCTTGCCCAGTGGTCCTGGGGTCGAATCCCTTTGGGATCATTTTGTCACTTTTTTTGCTTTTCTTCACATTTTTTTTATCAAACTTCAATGCTTTCAAAACCCAATCAAAACTCCTCATTTTGAGGTGATTTTTTGCACACTTGTCATTTAACATGCCTATTTTATGATGATGTCAAAAAAATCCAAAAATATTTTCTTTTGATTATATTTTCATTGAGCCGAAAACGAGACATTTTAAGGTATTCTTAAGTACTTCAAAGATGTTCTTTCCAAACTTTCAAAACTCGAAACTTTTTCAAACTTCTTGTGGATATATTTCATCTTTCAAAACACTTTCAAAACCTTTTCAAAACATTTCATTAAATATACACCTTTTTCCATGATCGACTCGATTTGAAGATAAAACCGAACCGGTTTTTCCTCGAAATTCTTAACCGATCATGGGCCTCCCTCACGGTGTAAGTCCCAATTCTTTTTATGTACATAGTTCTTTCCTTGTACATATCCAATTCTTTTATGTACATATCAATTTTACTTGTACATAATACAAACATCTTTGTAAATATTCAAGTATAGCAAACTTCCGTTCGTTTATTCGCTTGTTTATACACCAATTCCATTGGTATCAAGATTGGAATTATTCCCGGTGAAACTTCTCTTAAAACCAATGGGCCTCCCTTACGGTGTAAGTCCCAACCCTCCTATGTACATACACATTTCCTTGTACATAAATATCCCTTCGTGTACATATTCATTCCTTTGTACACATTTAAACTTGTAAATATTCGAGTTACGCTTGTTTCAGACGCTCGTTTTTACACACTTGTTTATATTTCCTTCATAAACTCCTGTGAATAAATCTTACACATTTGTTTATATTTCCTTCATAAACTCCTGTGAATAGACTTCATACACTTGTTTATATAACTGTTTAGTTATAACATAACAACTAGTCTAACAACTAGGTCCCCTGCAGAGTTAGCCTCCTCTTGGGCTTTGTACAAGATAACTCATTCATCTGAGTTCAGCCTCCTCTTAGGCTTCATATAAGAAAACTCATTTACTGAGTTTAGCCTCCGCTTAGGCTTCATATAATACAACACTCCCCTGTTGAGTCAGCCTCCTCTTGGGCTTCGTTCAAAAGAACGCCTCATTGAGTTTAGCCTTCTCTTGGGCATCAAACAAGAAAGAGACCAGGAAATCTCTTAACAGCCTCCTATTGGGCTTCCAATACAAAGAATCACCCACGCTAGGATAGAACCCTGAGAGTATGATTTCCCGGTAAAATCACTCTTCAATCCTAAGAGGATGGTTTCCCGGTGAAACCACTCTTAAAGCCAAAGCCAGCCATATCCTATAGCTTCCTCTTGAGCTTCATGCAAGGACCCTCGATGACCCTCGGAACACCTTCTCTTGGGCTTACAATACAAGGACCCTCGATGACCCTCGGAATGCCTCCTCTTGGGCTTACAATACAAGGACCCCTGGGCTTCTTAAAAGCATCCCCCTAATCCAATCAATTTCTCCTAGAGATCTAGACGTTTATCATCTTTATGGAAGAAGTATCTCATCTATCACATCACATACAATCAAATCTTTTTCAAAACACTTTTTCAAACAAAAAACATCTCTTAATCATAAGTGGTAACGCTTGTACACTCAAGCAAAACACCCAATGCTTACAATTAAAAGATTCAATCATTTTTTCAAACATCTTTCTTAACTCGTAAGTGGTAACGCTTGTACACTCAAGCAAAACACCTATAACTTACGATGAAAGATTCAATCAATCAACCTTTCAAAATGTATGTGATGAAATAGATTAGATATATTTTTCATTAAGATGACATTTGTCTCTGTCTCTTAATAACATCCCGTTGCTTCCACTAGCATAAGTGGGAACTACGATTGCTCTGACTTTCTCAACATCCCTTTGAGAATACGTAGGCACAAGGTCTCATCCTTGGCGAGCAAAACTTGTCCCTCAAACCAAACAAACCATAGATCCCTTTAGATCCGAGCTACAAATGCTCTGATTCCCATTAAGGGATATGTATGCAGAAGATCCCAATGATCTTTGCGAGCACAATAATAACAAAACCTAGGATCCCACATAATCTACGTTTCTTAAAATCCAAAGGAGAAACTTTCCCAATCATAGAAATAGCAATTTAAAACACACAAACATATCAAACATATTCATATATAAAGCTATAGATAACTATATATATTTAGGGTACTCCATCTATTCCCTTTATATAACAAACCCCCTTGCCCGGAATCTCCCCAATGCGTTACGTCTAGTTCGCGCTAGTCGTAATGCATATCATATCAATTGAGGGTATTGCAGCTTTCCCCTTTTTCATAATCATTTTTCTTGTGTTGGAAATAATAAAGCTTGATGCTCGCGGCATCTTTATAAACAAATCAAAAGAGTAAATCGTTTCGAGCTAGAGAATCCGAATTCAGATTCGATTCCCTAGCGTGTCACTTTTTAACGCGAACAGTCTAAGAATTGTATTCCTTGAAAAACCAAGTTGTGGTATTCTTGAGAAGACTAAAACAGTTGTTTTAGTGAATTGTAATTCCTTGAGAAACCAAGTTGTGGTGTTCTTGAGAAGACTAAGGCAGTGGTCTTAGTGGATTGTAATCAAGTTTTGATTAGTGGATTAAGACCTTGTTGAGAGAGGCAAATCACCTTGGCGGGTGGACTGGAGTAGTTTGAGTTCAAACGAACCAGGATAAAAATAATCATGTAAGTTTTAATTTGATTTCAAAATCCCAATTCGACCCCCCCCCCCTTTCTTGTGTTTTTCATCCTTCAAAAAGGTGTGTAAGTTAATTAAAATGTTTTTGAAAGGTTTGAAATGATTTTGAAAAGTGAAGAATATTCACAAGAGGTTTTGAAAAAGATTAGGTTTGAAAATTGGAAAGAAAACATTTTTGAAAGTATTTAAAATACTAAAAAAACGTTTATTTTAAACCTAATGAAAATATATCGAAAAAAAATATTTTTTGGATTTTTTTTGACATAATTATAAAATAGGTATATTAAATGACAAGTGTGAAAAAATAATCTCAAAATGAGAAGTTTTGATTGGTTTTTGAAAATGTTGAAGTTTATTAAAAAAACTTAAGAAAACAAGTGATAAAAAATTGGTTTTGGTCTTGGAGAGGTTTGAACTCAGGACCTTGATCTCAAAGGTGAAAATATTTACCACTGAGCCATGTGCTTAACTTGTTATTATCACGCCTCCAATAAATTATATTTTGAAATCAGTTGTGAAAATGTTTGAAAATATGAAAAGAAGTGAAAACTGAAAAGAAAAAGGTCTCAGGGGAATTCGGACCACTGGGGTGGCTATACATCCGTTTATTTATTCCACTTTAATTAATAATATTATAAACGAAATATTTGAATTTTGGAAAAAAATCAGAAACGCGCGAAGAACATCATCTTCAACCTCATGATCATGATTTCTAATTCCTTCGTTTCTTAATGAAATTGCATGATTCAAACATCAAACTTGCTCGAACTTTTACCAAGAACATGATGGTGGAAATTAATTTCATTTATTTTAAGTGTATGATGACTGAATTTGTAAAAATTAGATAAATCCTAATTATGAAAATTGATCATGAAATCGTGTTTGTGCAACAATTCATGCAATTGATTGAGGGTTATCATTCAGTATGAGTGCAAAAACAAGATGACATATCAATTTTTTGACTGGAATGCAAGAATCACCGAGTTCAAAGTTGGAGTTACTTACCTCATAAGCAGAAAATGGATTCCTTGCTAGAGTGCTTCCAAAAGTTGTTTTATGATTTGTATAGCTTCAGTGGACTTCAAGGAACATGTGGAACTGCTCAGCTTGCTTGGAAATAGCCTGGAAATTGCTACCCAAATCCAACTGCAGCTTAAGCCATTTGAAAATGATGATGATGATTTTGAGGTTTCAGAAGTGATTCAAGGGTTTGGATCACTTCTATGGAGTATATGGATGATGTTTGAAGTGATAAATTGGAGCTTTCACGAGTGGATTAAGAGTTTGAAGTTTAAGGCTCAAAACTTGAATTTATGGAGTTTTGTTGGGAAAACTGACTTTTGATTGTTTTTGTGATGGTTTAAAGTTTCAAAAAACTTCTAAATGATGTTTAGAAGAGATTTGAATGACACCTTTAGTTAAAATTTGCTAGGATTGGAATTTGGAATTCTAACCTCTGAAAACTTATAAACTTGCAAATGAAGAAAGAAACGAGAAAACAAGTTTATGATTGTTTTGATGTGATTTTGAATGAAGGAAAGGCTTCTATTTATAGGCCAAGATTTTTTTCAAGCAAGGCAAGATAAGAATGGAAGATTTGTGCAAGTTTACTTAAGGGGTAAGAAAGGAATTTTTGTCATAAATGCACATGGTTAATTTTGCAAACCACGGTTAAATTACTCAAGTGTTCTTAATCTCTTCTAAATAATTTCCATTAGATATTTTTGAGTTAAAACCTATCTCTTATGGTGACAATGCTTCTAGAAGAGAAAAGTTGCAAAAATCACTTGAAAACTTGGAAAATGACTTGTAAATTATGGTTATGGACCTCTAAGTTTCGATTTCAAAACCCTATCTACACAAAACAAATTTGCAAGTTCTTGGACTTTTTGGAAAGCTTGGAACAAGATCTACAACTTTCATGTTTTGAGTTTTTCTTGAATCAAAATGGATGTAGGTGAAAAATGGTCATGAAAATGGTGAAAAACCATGGTTAAAACACTTGAAAACTTTTCTAAGTGTTAGGAAAATTTCAAATCTTGACTTTATGTTGACTTTTTCACACATTTTGATTTTTTATGATCATGATGGTTAATTTGAAATGATTTGATGATTGAAAAAATTTGCATTTCAAAAAGTTGACCAAAAGTCAAAATTTGACTGATCTGAACAGTTTGAATTTTTGTCAAATGATTCAGAATTTCTCTGATGATCAATCATGACTTTTGAAATGTTTTGAATCAAGAAAATTACTTCAACATATTGAATTGATGATTTTGAGATCAATCTCCAAGCAATTAGGTCATTCATTGAGCAAAAAGTCAAAGAAGACCATCCTCGATCAAACCCCTAATTGGTCGATTCAAGATAGATCTTGAGGAAATGATGAGAATTTGAAGATCAATTGTTGATTATTGATGAAGATAGACCATTTGAGTTGAGTGGAGACTCAAACCCTAATTTGATCATATCTTGAACAGATGAAATTTTTTGATCAAAACCCTAATTTGGCTCAAGGAGCACACACACGATCTATCTTGTTCTGAAATTGTCAGTGATGCAATGATGCATATGTGAATTATATGAGATGGTAACTTAGGTAAAAAATTGGGTTATGACAGATACTTCGATGGAGCTGGGTATCCTTTCGGCAGGATAACGATACACTTCTCGAGCCTTACCAAGAATCTCTCAGTTTTTTCAAGGATAAGTTTATGTTGGTCCGACTAATCTCTGAACGGGCCCTTTTTAATGTGTTCACGAGGACTCCTACTATTAAGGAGGATGGTTCTTGTAATATGAACGAGATAGGGGAGCGGGTGTATCAGCTCGTCTCCAAGTTCAATTTTCATTGGAAGGAGGAGCATTTCAAGCAGAACGCGAATTGATATGTGTGGGCGAAATAAGAGTTGGACGCATAAGATTTGGCCATCCTTGGCGTGTTATCTTCCTATGTCGAGGGTTTTCCCCAAGCCCAACGAATGGGAAAGGGGGAAAAGTGCTCATAGGAGAAGATGGGGGTTATGTGTTTGAACCTCCACTCATCAATGTGAAGGATCTCCTCCTTAGCGGGGATCCAAAAGCTTATTTGGGTAGATGTTAATTTAATATTCGTGCACCATTTTCCTTTTATGTTATTGCTGAACATTTTTAAGTTTGCCCGATTTTAGCGTGAATTATTTTTGTTGCATCTAGGAGGAATCATGTGCAGGAACGCATCACACGGCAGGCACTGTAGAGGAAGAAGGGAAAAGGATCAGGGTCACCGAATGAACCAGGGGTTACCCCCAAGGCTGGTCCAGGGAAGTCCTCGACAAGTAAGGCGCTCGGAGCTTCGTCCCATCAACATACTCCTTCAAGGAACAAGAGGGTTCAGGTTGATGACACAGTGGATCTGACCGAGGAGAGAGGTAAAGGGAAATTTGATCTTCCCCCTTGCTGGCTCGACCAAGCTTATTTTGAGAATACGAGCATGAATTTACCTCAGGTGGAGTCCCTCCTGCTTGAAGAAACGGATCGGTCGTCAAAAAAGGCAGCTCTTGCTAAGGATGTGGGCACGTGGGTGCGCATTTTTGAGATGGAAACTGCTTATTCTGAACTCGGTCAATCTCCCAAGGTTGAGCTTCAGGAGCTCAGGACCAAGCTGAAGGAGTTCTTTAAAATTCGGGACCGAGGAGAGAGGTAAAGGGAAATTTGATCTTCCCCCTTGCTGGCTCGACCAAGCTTATTTTGAGAATACGAGCATGAATTTACCTCAGTTGGAGTCCCTCCTGCTCGAAGAAATGGATCGGTCGTCAAAAAAGGCAGCTCTTGCTAAGGATGTGGGCGCGTGGGTGCGCATTTTTGAGATGGAAACTGCTTATTCCGAACTCGGTCAATCTCCCAAGGTTGAGCTTCAGGAGCTCAGGACCAAGCTGAAGGAGATGAAGGAGATCTTTAAAATTCGGTAAGAGGCTCGAGAGAAACTATTCATCGATCTTAAATAGACTGTCGAGGAGCGCAATGTGGCTAGAAAGGACATATAGCTATTGGCCAATGAAGTCGCGCGGTTAAAGGCTGACATTGCTCTGGTTGAGGGAGAGCTTGAAGATTTTGCGGGGTTGAGGACTCGGGAAGATTTAATCAGACGTGTTCAGGTGGCTTATGATAACGTGATGGCTGCTTCGACAGGGAGTTTCGAGAATGCTCTAGCCCATATACGAGTTATGAACCCGAGCGTGGAACTGGTGATTAAAGGAATGGGGTTCATTTCTACGTCGAGCGAGGTGAGATAAAAAAGCCTTCATTCTTTGAAGATATGATCGTGGACGATACTCCCTAGAAAGAAACCCCGGAGAAGAACCTATTCATCCTGTCGAATGATTTCTTGTTCTGTTCTTGATATATTGCTTTTGTTATGTTTGTTTGGGCATAGTCCTCTTCATGTAATGAAAATTTCATTACATGTGACCGTCTTGATCTTTTTATTCTGTGAGTCCCTGTTTTAACTCCAGGACAAATTCGACCTTCGTGGTCGTGAATGTAATTTTAATATTTTTCTTATTCATCGTTTGTTGTATGCTCATTTGATGCAATATTTATTGTTCGAGAGAATGCTCGTTAGTCATGAATGATCTTTGCTAGTGTGGGGTAACTAACTGAAGGAGGGCCAGATCGTTTCTTGGGCTTTGTCTGGAACTCAAGCTTTGATTAAAGGCCTGAGATCGGTGGCGTGGACATCCCATCGCGAGTTGGGTGTTTTGTCGGGCGAGGTACTTAGATAGTGGGGCTCGTTTAATCCCCCCGCTTCAGGGAAGAGGTCTAGCATGTCACATGAGTAGAGCGAGTATCTCTTTAATTTCCATAATATCACACATCTCTGGTACCAGGGCGAGCGCTTGATGTCGAGCTATAAGCACCTGGATGGTTTCCATAGGTGTGTTGATTGTTCGTGCCTTAACTATATATTGTTTTAGTTTTTCAGCATTTCATGATCGAGCAAGTTGTTCCCCTTGAATATTTTTTTTTAAGTAGTAAGCCCCCGTCCCCGTTTTGGCATAGACATGATAAGGGGCCTCCCAGTTTGCTGCGAGCTTCCCTTCGGTGGAGCTCTTAAGATTTTGCGTAATGACTAAGCTTTTGACGTCGAATATGCGAGGAATGACTTTTGCATCATAGCGGAGGGCTATTCTCTATTTGAGTGATGCTTCTCTCAAGGCAGCCCCCGTTCTTATTTCCTCGACCAGGTTGAGCTCCTCTCTCAAGGATTAATCATTCATCTCTTCGTAGAGAGGAGATTCGATTCTTCTTGATGGTTCAGCGCTCTCTATTGGAATGACGGCCTCAGTTCCATAGGCTAATCGGAACGGCGTCTCCCCGGTGGATAAATGGGGAGTGGTCCGATAGGCCCAAAGTACGTTGTGCAGTTCTTCGACCCACTTCTTCTTCGATTCATTTAGCCTTCGTCTGAGTCCGTTCAGTATGACCTTGTTCAAAGATTTGGCTTTCCCGTTTGTTTAAAGGTGTTCGATTGAAGCGAAGTGTTGTATGGTTCCCAGGTGAGAAACAAAGTCTTGGATGTTTTTATCGATGAATTGTGTCCCATTGTCGGTGACTATAGCTTTTGGTATGCCGAATCGGGTGAGTATTGTCATACCCCAATTTTTGACCTAATATACCACCTTACATTTGCATCATTGCATCACTAAACAGTTTAGACAGCATTAATCGGGTGTAGCATTCACAGGTCAAAATTAGGGTTTCATCAGATTTTCATCTGATTCAAGAGGAAACCAATTAGGGTTTGAGTTTTTCTCACCTCATTTGATCTATCTTGATCAAATCATCAACCTCTGATCATCAGATATCTATTTTTTCTCATAGATCAATCGAGGATCGACCAATTAGGGTTTTGATCGGGCATGAGTATTCTCTGACTTTTTGAGCAAGAAATAACTTTTTTGGATAGAGATTGGTCATTATATCTTAGATACAATATCTTGACCTAATTTCTGGATTCAAAACATCACAGTTCACAGACTTCATCGTCGATTTCGAAACATCGATGAAAATTCATACACGAAAAGTCAAACTTTGACTTTTGGTCAAAATTTTCAAAACAAAACTTTTTCAATCATCAAAATACTTCAAATGATCCATCATGATCATAGAAAATCAAAGAATTTGAAAAAGTCAACAAAAAGTCAAAAGTTTCTATACTTAGAAAAATTTCTAAGTGTTGAAATTTCTTATTTTTTCCAAACTTCATGCCATTTTTTCACCTAGTTCCAATTTGAATTGGAAAAAACTCAAAACATGAAAGTTGTAGCTTGTGAAACAAGCTTTCCAAAATGTCCAAGAACTCACAAATCCATGGAGTCTAGCTATACTTTTTGAAATTGAAACATCAGGCTCCATGAACTTAATTTTCAAAAGTCAAAATTTCAAGTTATAGGTCATTTTGTGATTTTCTCATCTAGAACACTTGCCACCTTGCCAAATTAGGATAAGAACTGATAAAAATCAGTGAGAAGTAATAATTGAGGGATTGGATCAAGTTGGAAAGAATAACACATGGTAAAAAAGGAAACTTCCTTTTTCTTTACAAAATACCTTTCTTACCCCTTAAGTTAACTTTGATTTACCAAAAGCTTGTACTCTTGCCTAACAATTTCAGAGACATTGGCCTATAAATGGATCACAATTTCAAGTTCAAAACCACACCAAAGCAATGCAAATCCATGCTTTCTCTCTTCTTACTTGAAAATCAAGAAACATAGTGATGTTGGAGAAACATTGCATTTTTGAAAAATTGTGAATAAACATAAGATCTTTGGTGTCAAATACATTCCATAACCAATTTTAAACTTGTTTGAATCATAAAACCAGCACAAGGACAAGTAAAAATCAGAAATCACTTTTCATTTTTTCAAACTTCCAAAACTGCCATAAGCATTCGAATTCATGGTTTTGTTTGAACAATTTGTGTTGTGATCATCCTAACACCTTCCATGTACCTCATATACATGATTCAAATCCTTAACAACCATCTGTAACAACTCAAGACACGATTTCCAGTTTCCATTTTGAGTCTGTGCAGGTTGACTTGTGTAGCTCGATTCAAGCAAGCTCGAAGCAAGCAGGCCATCCATTTAGCTTCCATGTGAACCGATGATGCTGTAGCAATCAAGAAACAAGCTCTGGAAACACTTTTGCACTGAATTCGATCCCCACTTGAATAGGTATGAACATGAACTTGGATATCATAATTTCTTAAACTTAAATGAAAAAGCTCATGGCCAATCTCTTTCTGCACTCATCACGATCATAAGCCCTCAAGAAAATCAAAGAATCATTAACTACACATCATTTAATTTGAAAAATTCAGTTTTAGGGTTCATCACGATTTCTGGAAATTTAATTGTGTTAGGCTAAAGATAAATGCAATTAACATCTGCCATCATGTTCGTTGTTCAAAATCGATCAACTTTCATTTTTACTTCGTCCAATTTCGTTGAGAAAGAAGGATTTTAGCATGATTTGAGGAATCTGAGGATCAAAGAGGACGAAGAACACTGCGCGCGTGTTCTTGAGTTTGAATATTTGAATTTTCCAATATCTTGTTTACACGTGTTCTGGATTCATAAACACCAAGGCGCGTTTGTCCCAGTGGTAGCTAGCTTGCCCTTAAGGTTTTCTGCCACGTAGCCACCCAATGGTCATGAGTTCAATCCTTCTCAAGACCATTCTTTTTCAAACTTTTCCATTTTTTCATGTTTTTTTACAAAACTTCACAATTTTTTTTAACCAATCAAAACTCCTCATTTTGAGGTGATTTTTTGTACACTTGTCAATAAATGTATCTATTTTATGATTATGCAAAAATTTTCAGAAAAAACTTTCATCTGATTATATTTTAATCGAGCCGAAAACGAAGTTCTGAGCACTTTTCAAAACACCTTTTAAAGGTGAATTTTTTCAAGTTTTCGACTTCCGATTCTTTTCAAAACTTCTCATAAATCAACTTCACATTTCAAAATACTTTCAAAATCATTTTCAAAACATTTCATCAAACTTCTTTTACCATGATCGATCCGATTTAAGCGATAAAACCGAATTCGTTTTCTCTCGAATTTCTCAATCGATCATGGGCCTCCCTTATGTAAGTCCCAATCCTTTTATGTACATATTTAATTTTACTTGTACATACTCAAATCATCATTGTTAATATTCAAACATAAACAAATTTCTTTCGTTTGTTTTCATTCGTTTGTTTATACACCGAATCCATTGGTTCTAGGAGAAGAATTATTCCCGATGAAACTTCTTTTAAACCAATGGGCCTCCCTCACGGTGTAAGTCCCATAAACATTCTTTTGTGTACATAATATTTCTTTGTACACATCAAATCATTTCCAAACACATACAAATTTTCATCTGTACATAACACAGATACTTTTTATACTCAAGTACAGACAAACTTCGACCGTTTGTTTTTATTTCACTTGTGTATACACAAACCAATATTCTTTTATGTACATACATACCTTTTCCTTGTACATATCAATTTATTTTTCATACAAACTTTTATCTGTACATAATACAGATACCTTTTACAGATAAACTTTGATCGTTCGTTTGTTTAATACGTACATATACCTTTGAATACCATTGGTATTGAAAGGAGCATTATTCACTGTGGCGCTTTCTAACCAATGGGCCTCCCTTATGGTGTAAGTCCCACCCCCTATGTACATCCATCTTTCTCTGTACATAAATAGATTCGTGTACATATTCACTTCCTTGTACACAGTTCAAACTTGTAAATAATCAAGTTACGCTCGTTTTAAACGTTCGTTTCACAGACACTTGTTTATATTTCCTTCATAAACTTCTGTAAATAAACATCATGCATTGTTTATATTTCCTTCATAAACTCCTGTGAATACATATCACACACACACACTTGTTTATACAACTGTCTAATTATAACATAACAATTAGTCTAACCAATAGGTTCCCCACAGTTGTAGCCTCCGCTTGGGCTTTATACAAGATAATTCATCGACAACACGAATTTAACCTCCGCTTGGGCTTCATACAAGATAACTCTCCCCACAGAGTTAGCCTTCTCTTAGGCTTTGTACAAAGAAACTCATTCATCTGAGTTTAGCCTCCGCTTAGGCTTCATATAAGACAACACTCCCCTGTTGAGTCAGCCTCCTCTTGGGCTTCGTTCAAAAGAACTCCTCATTGAGTTTAGCCTTCTCTTGGGCATCATACAATGAAAGAGACAGGAAATCTCTTAACAGCCTCCTATTGGGCTTCCAATACAAAGAATCACCCGCGTTAGGATAGAACCCAGAGTATAATTTCCCGGTGAAATTGCTCTTAATTCCAAAAGGATGGTTTCCCGGTGAAATCCCTTTTAACACAAAGCCAGCCATACCCTATAGCTTCCTCTTGAGCTTCATACAAAGACCCTCCATGACCCTCGATGACCCTCGGAATGCCTCCTCTTGGGCTAACAATACAAGGACCCATGGGCTTCTTAAAAGCATCCCTCTAATCCAATCAATTTCTCCTTGAGATTTAGACATCTATCATCTCTATGGAAGAAGTATCTCATCTATCACATCACATACAGTCAAAAACTTTTCAAACTCTTTTCAAACTGTTTTCAAACAAAAACATCTCTTAATTGTAAGTGGTAACGCTTGTACACTCAAGCAAAACACCCAATGCTTACAGTTAAAAGATTCAATCATCTTTTTCAAACATCTTTCTTAAACATGTAAGTGGTAACGCTTGTACACTCAAGCAAAACACCGATAGCTTACGACGAAAGATTTTAATCAATCAAACTTTCAAAATGTATGTGATGAAATAGATTAGATACATTTTCATTAAGATGACATTTATGCTCTTACTAACATCCGTTGCTTTCCACTAGCATAAGTGGAACTACGATTGCTCGACTTTCTCAACATCCTTTTGAGAATACGTAGGCACAAGGTCTCATCCTTGCCGAGCAAATTTCTTTCTCCCTCGGACCAAACAAACCATAGATCACAGATCCGAGCTACAAATGCTGATTCCCACTAAGGGATATACGAGAAGATCCACAGATCTTTGCGAGCACAATAATAACAAACACTAGGATCCCACATAATCTATCATTCTTAAAATCCCAAAGGAGAAACTTTCCCAATCATAGAAATAGCAATTAAAACACACAAACATATCAAATATATTCATATATAAAGCTATAGATAACTATATATATTTAGGGTGCTCCATATATTCCCTTTATATAACAATCCCCCTTACTCAGAATCTCCCCAATGCGTTGCGTCTAGTTTACGCTAGTCGTTACGCATATCAATATCAATTGAGGGTATTACAGCTTTCCCCTTTTTCATAATCATTAAATCATCTTTCTTGTGTTGAAAATAATAAAGCTTGATGCTCGCGGCATCTTTATAAACAAATCAAAAGAGTAAATCATTACGAGCCAGAGAATCTGAATTCACGTTCAAATCCTCTAGCGCGTCACCTTTTAACGCGAACAAGTATGTTTCTCTTACAGAAATGCATGATGTTTTGAGCGGTGATTTTTGCTAGTGCTTTGGCTTTTATCCTTTTGGTGAAGTAATCGACGCCTACTATTAAATATTTGTTCTGATATGCTCCCAAGGCGAATGGGCTGAGGATGTAGAGCCCCCACCATGAGAAGGGCCAGGGAGAAGATAGGGATTTGAGTTCGCTCGGAGGAGCTAGATGCATGTGTCCGGGTCTTTGGTACTTATCACATTTCTTCACGTGCTCCTTAGCGTCGAGCTGCATGGTCGGCCAGTAATAACCAGCCCAAAGAGCTTTCCGAGCGAGTGATTTTCCTCCTATATGTTGGGCGCTGATGCCTTCATGTATCTCTTCTAATATATATGGTACTCTGGTTTCTTCAACGCATTTGAGGAGGGGGTGGAGAATCCCCTTCTGTAGAGTTTTTCTTCGAGGAAGAAATATGAACACGCCCTTCGTCTAATGATGCTCACCTCTTCGGATCGTTGGGTAGAGTTCCATTTGTAAGGTATTTGTGGACGCGCGTCATCCATCGTTGGTCGGGGAAGTATTTCCTGGATCACTGATTTGCTTCCTCCCTTTTTCCTTGTACTGGCGAGCTTGGATAGAACGTCTACTCGAGAATTGTGTTCTCGAGGGATGTGTTGTACTTCGACGGAGATGAACTTCTTCAAGTGGTCTTGTAAGAGGGCCTAATATTCGGCCAGCTGATCGTTCTTAACCTGATATTCCCCTCGGACTTGGGAGGATACAAGTTGTAAGTCCGTGAGGATCTTGATCTCTTTCGCTCCCATGTCCTCGGCGAGACGTAGGCCGGCGAGGAAAGCTTCGTACTCTGCTTGGTTGTTGGAAATGGGAAACGAGAGGGCGAGGGATATTTCGATGATGATCCCCTCTCTATTTTCCAGAGTTATACCCGCTCCGCTTTCTATCAAGCTCGAAGTGCCATCAACGAATATTTTCCATTTGTTGGTCCCTTCTTGAGAAGTGGGGAAAGTCATTTCTGCCACAAAATTGGCGAGGACTTGAGCTTTGAGAGCCTTTCTGCTTTCATACTTGATATCGAACTCGGATAGCTCCAGGGACCATTTGAGCATTCGTCCGGCCATGTCTCGAAGGCCTAACAGTTGCTTGATAGGTTGATTTATCCAAACTATAATGGTGTGTGCCAAGAAATAGTGTCGGAGTCGTCTAGGTGTGTTGATTAGTGCAAGGGATATCTTCTCGATCTGCTGGTCTCTTATTTCAGTCCCTTGTAGGGATTTACTTGTGAAGTATATTGATTTCTCACCTTCTGAGGTTTCTCGAATGAGGGCCACGCTAACACACTCGGGTGTCACGACCAGATATAGATATAATTCTTTGACTGGTCGAGACAGTACGGGAGGTTGGGATAGAGTTTTCTTGAGATGAAGTAGGGCCTGCTTGCACTCCTCAGTCTAGTTGAACGCATCCTCCTTTCTTAGTAGTTTGAAGAATGGGAATGCATGTTGCGCTGATTTCGCAATGAATCGTGATAACGAGGTGAGCATCTCGTTGAGGACTTGGATATATTTTTTGGGTTTTTATGTGGGCAATTTTGAGAATGCCTGAAATTTACCGGGATTAGCCTCTATGCCACACTCGATGAGATAGAAGGCGAGGAACTTCCCGGCTCAAACTCTGAAGGTGCACTTCTCGGGGTTGAACGTCATTTTGACTCTTTTGGATTGGTCGAAGACTTTTCTAAGGTGCATGGCATGATCGACCTCTTCCTAGGATTTTATAATCATATCATCCATGTATACTTCGAACATGTCCCCGATTTTGCCTTTGAAGACTTTGTTCATCATTTGATGATATGTGGTGTCGGCGTTCTTCAGACCGAAGGGCATCACATTGTAGTGATAGTTTCCCAATTCAAACATGAAGGCCATGTAAATTTTGTCTGTTTTGGCCATTGGGATTTGGTTATAGCCTGAATAGGCATTCATAAATGAAAGTAGTTTAAAACCTGCAGAATTGTCAACGAGTTTATCAATGTTAGGCAGGGGGTAGGAGTACTTAGAATATGCCTTATTGAGATCAGGGTAATCAATGCACATGTGCCATTTTCCATTATTATTTTTCACAAGTACAGGGTTGGATAGCCAAGTAGTATATTGGGCTTCCGATATAAAATTGGCCTCTAAAAGGTCCCTAATAGCTTGCTCGGAAGCTTGGGTTTTCTCCAGGGACTGCTTTCGCATGCGCTATGCTACGACCTTAAGGGCAGGATTAATGGTCAGATGGTGACATGCCACCTCTAGGTCGAGACCAGGCATTTTAGTCCCGCTCCAAGAAAAAAGGTCTGCGTTGTCCTTCAGGCATGCTTTGAGCTGGTTTCGGGATAACTCTGGGAGATTTTCACCGATCTTGACTCCTTTACTAGGGTCTCTACCAATGGGTACGAGCTCAAATTCTCCGTCTGAAATCGGTCACATATGTTTCTTCGAGGATCCTCCTGAGCTGTTAGGGGCGGGCGTATCTTCTTCGATCATTGGAGCTTTACTTTTCCTTCTTTTCTCTGCCAAGTCTTCAGGCTCCAAGCGACAGTCAAGATCGATGGAATCGACTCGAGGGAGGGGTTCTAGCTTATGAGAGCTTTCTGGAGGGTCAGATATACCTCAAATTGGTGGTTGGAGATTGATAGATTCCATGCCCTTTGTGGAAACTTTGAAGCATCTCTGGGATGCCTGAATGTCTTTGTGCAATGTTTCCACTTGCCTGTTTGTCGTGTAGTATTTAATCTTTAGATGGACCGTGGATGGTACTGCAATTAGCTCAGCGAGAATGGGTCGACCAAAATTCACTAATATAAGGATGGGCAATCAATGACCAAGAATTGAATTTTGATCAACCTACATATCGCTCTGGCGCCGAAGGTCACGAACAGTTCAACATACCCCCATGGTTTCTCTATGAACCCATTGAACCCTTGCAGATCTGAGCCAATGTATGAAGTCAAGTGGGTTTCATTTATTTGCAACATTCAGAAGAGCTAAGTGTACATGATATCGACCAAACTTCCTTGGTCGACCAAAATTCTCCTAATGTCGAAGTTAGCCATTAGAGCGCGAACAGGCAGGGGAATATTCACATTGGGGGAGCCGCCCGGTAACTCCTCTTTGTAAAAGGCTAGTGGGTGAGACTTGCCTTGAATTTTGTCGAGGATGGCGCCCAGATATGAACTTGTCTTGACGAGATCGTCAAACCTTCTTTTGATTGATCCGATGGAGTTTTTGGTGAACCCTCCACCAGAGATGACCATGGCTATTGGGAAGGATTCCTAGGGGTTGTCGGCGACAAAGTACGATAGAGTGGTATCGAGGTTAGGAAAGATAAAGTCTTATGGCCTGGAAATGCTCATAGCTACGGTCATGAAAGATTCTTCAGCGGTTTTTTATTTCTCGACCTTACTAGACGAGGGAACCTCCTCCTTCTCAACATCTTTTTCTTTTATTTCTTGAGATGCCCATCTCTTATTAGAATTTCAATCGCATCCTTCAGGTGGATGTAGTCAGCTTTTACGTGCCCGTCGCTTCTGTGAAATCTGCAATATTTACTTTTATCGGTCCCTGGTTTTGTGGGGGTCTGTCGGGGGAAACGTTACTCGTCTTCCTTGAACTTGGAGTTTGCGCAATTGATTAGGATACGTTCCCAATATATGGTGAGAGAGGTATAGTTTCTGAATCGACTAACTGCCCCTTGTGGTCTCTAGAGTCACGGGTTTATCCTCTCGTCTTCTCTTCTCCGCCCCTCAACAAGATGTCGAGGGGTCTTCATTCTTTGAGCTCCTAACATTCTCCATTTGTCAGTTGTCGCGAGCGTAGTTAGCGGCCTCCTTCTCTTTATATTGGATGTACGACTGGGATTTCAGGAGGAAAGCATCCAATGTTGACGGAGTTTCAATGCCTACGGCCTTCGCGAAGTCGCTGCTAGGGTGGAGTCCTTTTTCGAGGAGATATTTTTTCATATCTTCTGTTGTCAAGACTTGGACGGCTTCTTGATTGAACCTCTCGATGTAGGCTCAGAGAGATTCTTCTTTACCCTAGATGATGGCCTCTAGGGAGGCCTCCGACTTAGGGTGACGTCGGGATGGAGTCAAATGTTTGGAAAATAATCTTCCCATGTGTTTCCAAGATGCTACCGGCCCTTAGAGTAGGCTTTTGTACCACACCATGGCCACTTTTCTCAAGGTCGTAGGGAAAAGGCGGCATTTGATGGCCCCTCGGGCTCCGCAATAATATTGCAGAGCATCAATATTCTTTATATGCTCGTCAAGGTCCATGGTACCATCGTACTTCCCGAGTCTAGGAGGTTTTTTCAGGCCGGATGGAATAGAGATATCTAGGATTTCCCGACATAAGGAACCATGATGCTCGTCTTCATCGCTCTGGTAGGGGGAGAGGGAGACAAAATGGTTGTTTTTTCTTTGTTTGGGAGAGAGGTCTCTCTTGTCTTGACTTGGGCGGCGGAGAACGATCTGTAATACGGTGAACTGACTTTGAGAATTGTTTTGCTTTTGATCGCAAAAATGTTGCGGATAGCAAGAGTCGCCACTGACTTTTCTTTTATCCAATTAAGGGAAGGTGAAAAAAACAGGAAAAGACCTTCGTTAGATTCTGAGTAAGGGAGAAGGTTATGAAAAGGGAAAGACCTTTCATCCGTAGTTATCTACGGGCTCTTAGTTGCTTTTTAGCTCATTTTTAAAAGTGCTTTCTGTGTGTTTGACAAAAATGTTTGAAAAGACATTTCGCTTTGACTTTGTAATGATTCATGTAAGAATGTATACAAAGTGTTCGGAAATGTTTTGTTTTTGAAAAAAGAATTTGAACTTTGACAAAAGTGTGAGGTGTGAAAAGTATTTTGATAGAGCAAGCAACTAAAAGTCTTATTACCTACTCAGAATTGGTCATTTTCGTGCTATTTTACGTTCCTTTAGAATAGTGATATCCATACCATTAGTTGGTAGGTAACCCTATTCGTTGGATGTAGGAGGGACGTTCGAAGGGACATCGGATGGTCATAGAAGGCAACTTGCAGGAAGTATCCTAGCACATTCGAAGGGACGATCGTCACTTTTCGTAGGCAACAATCGAGGGACGAGATCATGTATTCGTAGGCGACATCGTGGGTCTATGATCTTTGTATCGAAGGGACTATGATGATATATTTGTAGGCAACGGTGCTAGGATACCTCTACGTTCGAGGGACTTGACCATTTAATCGAAAGGCATCGAGAGAGAATTACCCTAAGGGGTGCATGTGTGAAAAGAGTGTATTGAATTCAGATATATTATCTTGGAAATTAGAAGTGATCTACGTTGTTTTTATCTTTCCATACACGCCTAGTTACTAGCAGTTTATAGGGTGCGGAAAATAAATTGCAGAAAGTAAAGTGCGGAAAAGCAAATGTCCTACGCTATTACATGGCTTTGGGGCAGTTACATAATAGGAGTGCGGAAAGTAAAAAGTCCTAATTAAACTATTACATCCCATGAGCAGTTACATAATATTGAAAAGAAAAGCGAGAAAAATAGTCTGAAACATTACAACCTGTGAACATATACATAATCGGAAAATATAAGAAACTCGGATAAGAGAAAAAGGTTAGTAAAAATAAGATTTTTGAATGAGGAAAAATGTTTTAGGTTAGTCGTGCTGATTAGATGATATAGAAATTTTTTGGGCATTTTCTAGATCGATTTTGATAATTAAATGCAATTAAAAGTCAATTTAACGGTTAATCAACAATTAATTAAAATATGCATGCAAAAATATTAATTTTAATGTCAAAAATTAAATAAACATTTTTCTGATTAAAATGCAAAAGGAAAATATTTTTGGTGATTTTTAAATGCATGAGAAAAATATTTAAAGATAAATTAAATTGAATGGAAAATATTAAGAAAAAGAAAATAGAAAAAGGTTAGTTTTCAGAATGTAAAAATAAAGTGGGGAAGCCAAGGATCGAACCCCTAACCTCCAGGGTATACCACCACACACGTTGCCAATTGAGCTAAGGCGCCTTGGTGTTAGGAATCTGCAAGCAATGCATTATAAGCGTAAATGTGTCATATTTTGGATTTTTCAAAGCACAGTCAAACGCGTGGGCCCGGGTTGTATGGATGAGCGAATCAGGATGCAAGGAAATGCCACGCAAGCCTCGCCGGGGTCAGTAAAGTCAACGACGCCGGAGCCCTAGCTTCAGTCGTCTTCTCCAGCTAGCTCGATCTACAAACCTGCAAAATAGACAAAAACAAAAGCAAAGAGATACCCTACCCCCCTAAATCGACCATGGCGAACACGATGGTGGTGTTCGTTTGGCCTGAAAGTCCCTCGATTATGAGTTTCGAAGCAAACAATCCTTGGAGCCCTAACAATGGCAATACGCGATTTCTACGTGCAAGCTTACATGTAATGATTCAAACACACTCTAATGGATGCCCTGAGTTCAAACAAGCAAACAAAAACAGTTAACAATGCATGAATTGTAAAAATCGAATTTGAAAGTTTTACCAAACCGGTGCTATGTGTTTTTCGTGTTCTGGGCAGCCTTGGCTTTGTGTGAGGGTATGGATCGAACCCTGGGATGCTCAGAAACACAATGGAGGTCTTGGTTTTGATTGAAACCTGCTGGAAAGTGGAATATGAATTTTGCAACTTTGAGAGATTTTTTTGAGAAAATAGGGTTGCTTCAAGAGGCTAGGGTTTTTTCCTCTGGTCTTGTGGATGTGTTGTGTATTTATAATGCAAGAGATTGGAGCAAAAAGAATGAAAAAAGATATGGCTTTGAATGCAAAAATATTTCTCTTTCAATTTTCATCAAATCTTTCCAAAATTTGATTTTCTCTTCCTTGCATGAGCTAGCACGAATTTGGCATGTCTTGTGGGCTTCCTTGGTCCTCAAGTTTGATAGAAATCCAACCCAACTTGTTTTATACCTTGTTTTCATATTTTATTTAATTTAAATTTGAATTAAATGCTTTAAAATTCAAAAATAAATCAAAAAATAAGAAAAGGGTCGTGGCAAGGCATCAAGAGGTCTTGAATAATATTATGATCAAGTTTGGATCATAAAATTATAGGCCCATTTGGAAAAAATTGGATTTTGTCAAATATTTTCCTTTGTGCAATTCTTCAAAAATGCCCAACTTGTGCAAGGTGTATCTTGCTCAATTTTAAACATTTTTTAGTGTTCTTGGACTTTTTAGAAAGCTCTAGATGTCCTCTAAATAACCTCTTTGGTTTCATCTCAATTGGAGTTTCCATGCTCAATAACACTTCTTTACAAAAAGTTGACTTTTTGTTGACTTTGAAAAGCACCTGTAATATTTTGATCCATATCTTCAAAATGAAGCATTTTATGACCATGCTTGTGAGACATGAAGTTGTAGAGAATTGAATTTCCTTCAAAATGAGAGGTGGTGGAAAAATTTCTGATAAAGTATGAGAAAGTTATGCTCAGTCAAAGTTCTGTTGACTTTTCTTCAAAAAACCCTAATTTGGAAAGTTTGACTTTTGATCAAATCTTGAGTTTTCTTGATGAATCATGATCAACCCTTGATCAAATGATGAATGTCACTTCAAAATATGGATTTTGACCAAAAATCATGAAGTTTGGCTGTATGTTGACCACAGTTGACTTTTTGTCCAATACAACTGATTTTCAACCATCTGAGCAATTGTTTGAGGAAAGTTGACTTGTAAGGCTTGAAACTTGACATGGAGATTCTTTGAAGCATATGAGGAGGCATGATGACCATAGGAGATTTTGGGAACCACTTTGATTTGAGGATTGCCAAACCCTAGTTTGGGTTGATTGTTTATGAGAGGGTTTGTCTGGTCAACCCTTGTGAAATCCTTGAGTATGGATGTATGAAAAATGTCTTGAGAAGTAGGAGGGCAAATTTTGGGGTATGACAGCTGCCCCTGTTTAATCTTCTTGTACTGGAAGGTTTAGATTGGCATGCGTGCCTTTCGTGACCTGGAGGTAGAAGATGATTGAACACTCGAGTACACCTGAAAATTTGCACTCGTTGTTGATTGATGATGCGGGAATGGGCTTACAGATGCCATTTGGAGAAGCTGGAGGCTTTACCGGGGAATGAGTCGTACGCTAGACTCACGGACGTTTCTTGAATAGGAGAATCGTCGGAGATGGACTTAAGATGCCATCCGAAGAGACTGATGTTGGGGAATGATTCGTACGCTAGGCTCTACAGATGTTCCTGAAGGTAGAAGGGAGCACGGAGATGGGCTTAAGATACCATCTGGAGAGAGTCATATGTTAGACTTCGCGCTCGTCTTTGAATGAAGTTATTGGTTTGTATTGGTTTTTAACCAAATATGCAGCATTCTGAAAGTGGAGAGATGTCGACAAATAGTCGGAGATGGGCTTAAGATGCCATCAAAAGCAACTGAGTCGTACGCCAGACTCTGTAGCTGCTGTTGATAATAGAAGAGAGTCAGAATAAATCTTCGTCTTGATTACTCTGAGGGGATGATAGGCGGCAGAATGTGGATAGCTTCGCTGTTGTACTTCGGCTGTTGATCCAATGCCTGTTGTCGGAGAACAACTTGGGTGATTGTTCGGATAGGGTTTCCCGTCTGGCTTCGGGTATTAATCCTGGATCTGTTGTCGGAGGACAACTTGGGGTGGCAGTTCGGATATGGTTTCCCGTCTTGTTTCGGGTATTAATCCTGGACCTGTCGTTTTAGAAGTGATTTTCACCTGTTTGGGAAAAACAAAAGAAACTTTGATACGATATAGTTAGTCTCATGCGGATTACGATGCATGATAATGTGTATGAATGTTATATGCGTATGTTATGACTTTTATGAATAATGTATGAATGATAGATGTTGTGGTATTTCAAAACATATTCATCTTGAAGAAGACGTGAATGTCCTGTTGGAGATTTCGAACTTCTGCTTGGGGATGAAAATGGACGAAAACCCTGCTTTGAAAGAGAAGAAAGATATCTTTGATTTCTCCGATGCACTATCTGACCAAGTTTCGAGCCTAGATATCAATGTTGCTGGGAATAACAGAAACTGAGAGATACTCCACTGGGGGTCTTGTGTGTCGACCCTGCTGGGGATAATGGAAACCGGGAAGCACTCCGTTGGGGATCTTGTGCGTAGATCCTGCTGGGGGAGTAAGAGATGTAGGTTTCCTCTGATGCACTATCCGACCAAGTTTCGGGTCTGGATATTGCTGTTGCCGGGGAAATGGTAATAGTCGAGAGATATTCTGCTGAGGATAAATACCTCTGCTGGAGATGAAATGTTACTGCTCGAAGACTGGCGTAATCAGGCTAAGTTGACTAGGATCGCTGCTCAGGGACTAACGCGATGAAACTTGGAATGTTGGAACTAGTGGAAGGAAATGTGTACTCCGCTGGGGAAGGTTTGTAGTGAGCGATGCCTCTGTGGGGATTGTACTCTACAGGGGAACGTTTTGGTGACTTTCGTCGTCATCTCAATTCCTAGAGCCTGTAGTAATTACCCTCGTTCGTTCGCTTTTCACATGTTTGTAAACAAATATTTATTGTCAGATGCATATAATCATTCAAATCAATCGTTGGACTTTATGCAAAAACAACAAAAATGAACACTTTGTGAAAAGAAAGAAACTTGTATTAATTTGAAAAGGTGGCGTATGGCCAAGCAGTTTGTATACAAAGAAAGTAAAAAGCTATGCGGAAACAATCTCGTCGAGTTCCAACTATGCTAGTACTCATATATTTCGACTATCTCATCTCCTTGCTGTCAGTAGAAAGTGAGTGGATTGATTTTCGCCATTTGAATCTTGAATGCTGATAGTAGTCTGTAAGTAGGTGATCTGAACGAGACATAGTCGTACGCTTAAATCCCTAACTTTTGCCTAGACCTCTCTTTCGGGTTTTCAGTCTACCGGGATACCCTTTTTTGCCCAAGCCGCCTTTTCAGGTTTTCGACTTGATGGGTGTACATGTTTTGTATATATCCTTAACTTTTGCCCGAACATTTTTGGTTCGCCAGGATGCCCTTATTTTTGCCTAGGTCAGTCGACCTAGCGGGTCTCGTTTATGTGTAGTATTTTTTGACTATGTCTGCTTTCACAGGGTGTGGGAAATCTTCGCCATCATTGGTGCTAAGTATCATAGCTCCGCCGGAAAATACCGTTTTAAATACAAACGGTCCCTCGTAGGTGGGAGTCCATTTTCCCCTGGGATCACCTTGTGGAAGGATGATGCGCTTGACTACTAGGTCATCGACTTGGTAAACTCGGTGCTTGACCTTCTTGTTGAATGCTCTGATCATTCGCTTCTGATAGATTTGTCCATGGCAGATGGACGCGAGTCGTTTCTCATCGATCAAATTGATCTGGTCGAGGTGAGTCTGGATCCAATCGTCTTCCCCTAATTCTGCGTCTTGGAGGACTCTGGTTGAAGGTATCTAAACCTCGATTGGCAGGACCGCTTCCATACCGTATACAAGAGAGAAGGGGTTGCCCCTGTTGATGTTCGTACTGTAGTGCGATAACCATGGAGAGCAAATGGCAACATCTCATGCCAATCCTTGTAAGTCACTGTCATCTTTTGTATGATTTTCTTGATATTCTTATTGGCGGCTTCCACTGCGCCATTCATCTTAGGCCGATAAGGAGAAGAGTTGTGATGCTTGATCTTGAACTGCGTTCATAGTTTGGTGATCATTTTGTAGTTGAGATTAGAGCCGTTATCTATGATAATCCTTTCGGGAGTGTCGTACCGACAGATAAGATTATGCTTGATGAATCGAGCCACAACATTCTTGGTAACAGATGCGAACGAGGCTGCTTCTACCCACTTGGTGAAATAGTCAATTGCCACAAGGATGAAACGATGTCCATTGGAAGCGGTGGGCTTGATTTCTCCGATCATGTCAATGCCCCACATTGTGAAAGGCTAAGGAGCGGTTAAAACATTCAGTGGTACTGGAGGTACGTGCACTTTGTCTGCATATATCTGGCATTTGTGACAAGATCGAGCATAGCGGTGACAATCAGCTTCCATGGTGGACCAATAGTAACCTGTTCTCAGAATCTTCTTAGCCATTGTATGTCCACTGGAGTGGGTGCCGAACACGTCTTCGTGTAATTCTTCCGTGATACGTTTTGTAGTTTTCTGATCTACACAACGGAGTAAGCACAAGTCGTGATTGCGCTTGTATAAGATGTCGTTGCTGAGGAAGAATTTGGATGCAAATCTTCTCAAGAACTTCTTATCATTGACAGATGCCCCTGCGGGATATTCCTGAGTCTCAAGATACCTCTTCACTTCGTAGAACCAAGGTTTCTCTTTTGTATCAAGTTCACCACAGTACGTTGGTTCGTCGAACTTCTCAATGATGATTTGGGGAGCCTCGTTGTCCCATCTGACCTTGAACATAGACGACATAGTAGCCAATGCGTCCGCCAACTGATTCTCTTCTCGTGGAATGTGGTCAAAAGTGATCTTTTCGAAGTAGGGGATCAAACTTAGAACATGCTCTCGATATGGAATGAGATTCGGATGCTTCGTATCCCACTCGCCCTTAATCTAACTGATCACTAAAGCTGAGTCTCCATACACTTGCAAAAACTTGATTCTTAAGTCAATAGCAGCTTTAATACCCATGATGCACGCTTCGTATTCAGCCATGTTGTTCGTACAGCTGAAACATAATCTAGCGGTGAAAGGCATATGTCCGCCTGTAGGGGATGTAATGACGGCGCCAATACCATTGCCAAGTGCGTTTGAGGCTCCATCAAAGACCATGGTCCATCGGGATCCTTGTTCAGGTCTTTCGTCTGGTCCTGGTTCTTCGCAATCAGTAACTAACAAAACGTCTTCGTTTGGAAACTCGAATTGCATAGACTGATAGTCATCTACGGCTTGATGAGCCAAACTATCAGCTACTACACTTCCTTTGATCGCTTTCTAAGAAGTATATTGGATGTCGTATTCGGTCAAGATCATTTTCCATCTTGCTATTCTTCCGGAGAGAGCTGGTTTCTCGAATATGTATTTTATTGGATCCATCTTGGAGATCAACAAGGTAGTGTGAGTCAACATATACTATCTTAGTCGGCGAGCAGCCCAAGCCAAAACACTACAAGTTTTCTCGAGTTGTGAGTATCTTGTTTCACAGTCGGTAAACGTTTTGCTAAGGTAGTATATTGCATACTCTTTTTGACCAGACTCGTCATGTTGCCCCAACACACACCCCATTGAGTTCTCTAACACCTGTCAAGTACATGATAAGAGGTCTTCCTTCGGCAGGCGGCATCAGGATAGGAGGATTCTGTAGGTACTCCTTGATTTTGTCAAAAGCGATCTGGAAATCGTTGTTCCATTCCACTACTTGATCTTTCTTCAGTAACTTGAAGATTGGCTCACAAGTAGCAGTTAGATGTGCAATGAATCTGGAAATGTACTTCAGTCGTCCCAAGAAACCTCTGACTTCCTTCTCGGTGCGAGGAGCTGGCATTTCTTGAATAGCTTTAACCTTGGCGGGGTCAACTTCAATACCTTTACCACTGACAACAAACCCTAGGAGTTTACCGGATCTGACTCCAAAGGTGCACTTGTTAGGATTGAGTCTTAATATGTATTTCTTCAGCCTATCAAACAGTTTCTGTAAATGATCGAGATGCTCTTCTTCAGTTTGTGATCGAGCTATAATGTCGTCGACGTAGACCTCTATCTCGTGATGGATCATGTCATGAAATAATGCCACCATGGCACGTTGATAAGTGGCGCCTACGTTCTTCAGTCCGAACGTCATGACCTTGTAGCAGAATGTGCCCCACTGTGTAACGAAAGTAGTCTTCTCCATGTCTTCGGGAGACATTTTGATCTGATTGTAACCGGAGAAACCATCCATAAAGGAGAAAACCTTGTGTTGGGCAGTGTTTTCAACTAGAACATCAATATGAGGAAGTGGAAAATCATCTTTCGGACTCGTTTTGTTCAGATCTCTATAATCCACACACATTTGTACTTTGCCATCCTTCTTAGGTACGGGTACCATGTTTGCAACCCACTATGGATAAGAAGTAACAGCTAGGAAACCGACGTTGAACTGTTTCATAACTTCGGCTTTGATTTTCTCAGACATCTCAGGACGCATGCGACAAACCTTCTGTTTCACTAGGAGGAAACCTTCTTTTGTCGGTAACCGGTGTGCCACAATGTCAATGTCTAGACCTGGCATGTCTTCGTATGACCAAGCAAAAACCTCAATGTAGTCTCGTAGCATCTGAACCAATCTCTCTTTGACACTGTTCTCAAGACCTGCTCCTATCTTGATCTCTTTTCTGTCTTCATCAGTACCCAAATTCACAACCTCAACTGACTCTTCGTGCGGCTGTATAACTCGTTCTTCTTGCTGTAGCAGTCTAACAAGTTCTCCTGGCACTTCACAATCTTCCTCACCTTCGTCTTCGGCTTGGTAGATCGGATTATCGAAGTCATATTTAGCAATAGCATAGCTGTTACCAACGATATTCGGAGTGATTCTGCAGTGTATCACGTGGGTGTGTGTAAGAACACATAGCTTTTGAAGGGGTGAAAAAGTAAAAGAAAGAAAACAACATTTAAATGCAAAAGTCCAACGATTTTATTGAATGAAAATATGCAAATGATAGATAATAACCCTCACAAACAAGCCATGATTCCCCGGGCAAGGCACTAGGCGTTAAAGTTTATTGTTCGAAGCATAGAAAACGAAAAGCATAACAGAAAACAAAAGCAATTACTCCTGTCTAAAGGAGATTTGTAAGACGTCTTCAGTCTTCCAATTGTTGAGCCCGTTGTCGGGAGTTAAGAAGATCCATTCGCTGATGTCGAAGTCGTTGTCGTCGTCTTCTAAAGCATGGACTCCATTTTGACTGATGCGGAAAGGAAGTTGGCCGGCACGTTCGCGGCGTATCATCTTCTGACCTTTGAGGGTGAAGTCTAAACCTGTCTTGTCGGATTTGAAAGGAAGATCGGGGAGCTGACCCCAAATAGTACTACCTCCTTCTTTAACTGCAGCTTGAACATCATTCAGCGAGGCCATCCTAGGCGGAACTTGTGTAACCTCAGGAGTAACAGGAGGGTCAACAGGCACGACTCTTGGAACTGTCTCAAAGGCTTGACAGGGAGTTTCAAAGAATTCACCTTCCATCTTGAGGTATCAAAATGACTGCAGATGACTGACCATGTATTCCTCTTCACCGCATACTGTAACAACCTTCCCTTCACTGGGTACTTCAGCTTCTGGTGCAAGGTATAGGTATGTCATCCCATGTATCCAAGGGCGTCCAAGTAGGCAAGAGTAAGCTGGACGGATGTCCATGACAAAGAAAGTGGAGTCAAAAGTCTGGGAACCGACTTTAACAGGCAGAGTGAGCTCTCCAAGTACTGTTCGTTTAGAACCATCAAAAGCTCTCACAATTATGTCACTGGGCTTCAAAACCAATCCTTCAACATCAAGTCGGTCGAAAGCACTCTTCGGTAGGATATTCAGAGCAGAACCGGTATCTACCAAAACATGAGACAATGTAACGCCCTTGCATTCAACAGAGATGTGCAAGGCTTTGTTGTGTTTCCTTCCGGCAGGAGTCAAATCAGCATTAGAAAAGCCTAGACCGTTGTTGGCAGCCAGGCTAGCAATACTAACTTCAAATTGATCAGTAGTAGTGTCTTGCGGTACGTGAGCGTTCTTCAAAAACTTCACTAAGGCTTTAGCATGAGCCTCAGAGCACAAGAGCAGGGCAAGCATGGAGATCTTGGATAGAGTCTGTCCCAACTGTTCCACAACATTGTAGTCACTCTTCTTGATAATCTTCAGAATTTCCTCCATTTCTTGTTTGGAGGAGTCTTCAGCAACTTCCTTTGGTACTTCTGTCTGAGCAGGATGAGTTACTGGTTCTTTCCCTTTAGCTTCGGGAACTGGTTCAATAGGTGGAATGCGAGCTGGAGTCGCAGTGTCTTTTGGAGGAGAGATCTCTGGAGAAAACACTCTTCCGGTTCTGGTCACCTTACTTAATCCGGTGATGTTGTCAATGTCAGGAATGGTAGCTTCAACTCTAAGATCCTCAAGGGTCAGAGGGTCTTGCTTGACGTCATGATAGTAAACTTCAGCTCAATAGTTCCAAGGTATAGCTTTGTCAGAGGAATATGGAACTGGTCTGGGAGAAGTAATGATGAGAGGTGCCACTCTAGGCACAGGATCAGTAGAGGAAATCCTTATAGTGTTAATATCAACATAGTCTTCTGGAAAACCGTCCCCCCATCCGGTCACCTTAACATCTTCAATAGGAATCTTATAGCTTTCAGGAACGGTATAATTCACCATATAATCGAACTTTCCACTTGGCTGCCCCAAGGTATCCCATACTTCTGGTACAGTTTCGTTCACATCTTCGATCTTCAGATTCTTAGACAAGTCTTCACACAGACTCTCCACAGGTGAAGGTTTCAGAAATAGCACTTCGGGGTACCCATCATGCACTGAATACGTCTTCTCAACCAAGCACAACCATCAGGCGCAGATGGGCACCAACGACAATTCTCTAGGCATCCTGGATTGACACCGGCTTGCAGCAAATTCTTCTTAACAGTCATCAGAGGAATAGTCAAGTCATCTATATTGAAAACATAAGAGTTTTTGTCAATAGCATTGGCACTCTTGCCATGGTTATGCATAGGTGCGTTGATCACATTCGGAGTCTCAATAGGAGGATCAAACTCAATTTCTTTAGCTTCAATCATGTCTTGAATCTTGTTCTTCAGAGTCCAACAATCATCAGTGTTATGTCCTGGGCTGTTGGAGTGGTAAGCACACTTAGCATTGGGATTGTATCTCGGAGAGGAAGTGTTGATATTTTGAGGAGGATCCCTCAAGGTAATCAGCTCGGCTTTCAACATGTGTTGCAAGGCTTGCGACAATGGCATATTGATCTTTGTAAACTGTCTTCGTGGCGCGTTCTGGTTAAGCGCGTTGTCTCGCTGAGGTTGTGCTGATGTAGGATTGGAGATCACAACTGCCCCCACAGATTGAGCGCGGTCAGTCTTGGCTCGACTTTTCTGCCCATACACAGCATTAACTTCTTTCTTACCACCAAAAGATCTCTTCGTAGCATTTGAGGATGACTCTACCTGAATCTTTCCGCTCTTGATACCAGCTTCAATGCGTTCTCCTGTCAATATCAGCTCGGTGAATCCGGCTAAAGAGTTTCCAATCAGATGATTGAAGAATGGGCCTGTCAGTGTTCCCATAAATATATCAACCAATTCCCTATTGGACAAGGGAGGTTGAACTCTGCCTGCTAGATCTCTCCATTTCTGAGCATACTCCTTGAACTTCTCATCACGACCCATAGACATGCTTTGTAGTTGCATGCGACTGGGTGCCAATTCAGCATTGTACTCATATTGCTTGTAGAAAGCATCTGCTAAGTCACTCCAGGTACGGATGTGGTCACTCTCTAGCTGATAATACCACTCCAACTGAGTTCCGGCCAAACTCTCTTAGAAATAATGAATCCACAACTTTCTGTCATCAGTGTGGGGGTTGATCTTCTGAACATAGGACTTCAAATGCAGCTTCGGGCAAGAAATGCCATCATACTTGGCAAAAGTAGGAACCTTGAACTTGTGAGGAATCACCACACCAGGAACAAGACTCAGATCATAAAAATTCAGCCCTGACATTTTCAGATTTTCCACAGCATTCAGACGGTCTTCAAGTTGCTTGTATTTGTCATCCTCATAAGAGTACTGATCATTCTCATAGTCTTCTTCCTTCTTCTCAGGCTCACGCTGGTCTTCTTCGTTGCCCTTGACACTTCCCTCAGTTTTGACACTCTCTGAGAGTTCTATCCGACTGACCACTCTAGGACCACTTTTGTGACGTCTACCCATGTTGAGAACACCAATGACCTTCTTCTTTTTGTTGATGAGTTTCTTCAGATCTTCTTGGCCTTGGACCAAGCTGGTGAACATTTCCTGGAATTGAGCATTCTGTGCCTGAAGATCTTTGACAGTCTGTTCAAGAGCCATTTCGGCTAAAATAAATAGCGAGAAAATGAGAAAACCAATCTTCAATGTACCTGTTATGTAATGTTATGCCATGATATGCAATGTTTATGCGATGCAATGCAATGTTTTCAAGGACCTTAGGAATTTAAATTTGTTAAACAAGCATGAACAAACTTTATTAGTTTCTTTTTATTCTTTTTTCTTTTAAGTACAAAAGATAATTCAGAAAAGTAAAAGAACGAAATCCTAAAGCTCCAAGTCTCCCATGGGCGCTTCCTCTTGGTGTTGAGGTAGGCGTTGATGTTCCGCTCCTCGTGAAGTAGCTTGGTCAACTCTAGTACCTTCTTCTCGCTTGCATAACACTGAGCTTCGAATGTATCCCTTTCTTCTTTAAGCTGAATCCAGGATCTCTTCAAGTCTTCGAAATCAGTAGGCATGTCGGGATGGAGAACAGTATAGGATTCGTCACCTATAGCAACAGGTTCCATAATTACTGGTAAAACAGGCGTGAATGGCATCATGAGGTTTTGAGCTCGAGCTCGCACCCATTTAAGGTAAGGTTCCCAAGGAATGGAGTTTTGGTGCCCCAAAGTATTGGTATCAGTCTTCTTTACCATGCCCCAAGCGTGTATGAACCTTCGTCGGTAATTCCGGAGATCGTGGTTGTAGTCGAACACAATATCTTGGAGAAGCATATCATGAGGACCGTCTCTTCGAGCATAACCAAACTGACGTAGGGCTAGAGAAGGGTTGCAAGTAATACCTCCCCTTATGCCAAGAAGTGGTACATTAGGGAATTCTCCACAACGCTCAATGAATGTGAAGTCCTTTTGAGAGAAAAGACACCAACGGATATCTAAATGAGAGAGTGACATTAGCCTTTGAGACCACTTCAATCTTTGCTCGTTCTTCAATACTGATGGAGGAAGGTGCGAAATAAACCACCTGGAAAGTAACGGTATGCAACACATGAGAGTTCCTTGTCTTTTCATAGTACGAGTGTGCAGAGAATGTAGAATATCTCCAAGTAAGGTAGGCACTGGATTGCGAGTAAGGAATATCTTGATGGTGTTCACGTCTATGAATTGATCCGAGTTAGGAAATAGAACCAAACCATAGATTAGCAAGGCCAAGATGTCTTCGAATGCATGGAAACTCATAGCTTTGAGGAATTCTCGGGCTTTCTTTATTAGGCACTTGGCAAGTAAACCCTTAACTCCACTTCTTGTTTCCCAATTGGCTTCAATGTCTGAGTGCTTTAGATGTAATGTTGATGCGATGTCTTCGTACTTAGGAACCTTTTCTAAACCGGTGAATGGAATTTGGTCAAGAATAGGTATCCCAAGTAGCTTAGAGAACTCTTCCAAGGTAGGAACCAACTGATAATCTGGGAATGTAAAGCAATGGTGTTTCGGATCGAAGAACTAGAATAGGACGTGCATCATATCTTCTTCAAAATCGGAGATAACCAAGTCAAGTAGATAACCATGTCTTTTGATGAACTGAGCATGATCGGGAATCTCTTAAACCAATTCTTTGAGCTGAGAAGGTATACCCATGAAGTTGATTCAGATAGTCTTTCTGGAAGCCATAATCCCTACAAAACATAGCAAAGATAAATCCCTAGGTCCTTGAAATAGTTAGAAATGATATGAAATGCGATGATGTCATGATGTCATGTTTAGCAAGCACAAACAAATCACACAATAGCCTTAGGTTTAAGGCTTGCATGAGGTATAGGTGTTTACCCTACCAAAAGTTTGAGTTGGTTCATCCTGTCCTATAATAGTAACCGGATTCTAGGAATCTCATATCATTGATCTTTCTCGTAGGCGTTTATTTCAATACGACTACCAAGTGGTCGACTGAAAATATCCCAAAAGTCTGATCTTAATGAGCGTAGCATCGAGTATCAACCAACCTCGGTCTACACCAAAGCCGGCCATCTCACTACCTTCTAATGTCCAAGATAGGTCAATTAAGGTTCTAAAAGTTGAGTTAGTGCTGATGACACCACGCAGAAGCCAAAGACTATCTTCAACTTGGAAATGAAGAGTATCAGGACATCCAAAGTGTCACACTAACGTAGCTATCATGTTGACCGTTTCGGTATACGCCTAACGGTCGCGGCGATCTATTGCAACTTACCTAAAGGAAACCTGGATCCGGGTGTAGGATCCCCCACAAATATAATACCCAAGCAACCCTTAAAGATAAAGCAAGCAAGTAAAACAGAAAGCAATAAAAATGATCTATAAATCCCTAAGGTATTCTCTCTTTAGGGTGTCTCCCCGGCAGAGTCGCCAGTTCTGTAATACGGTGAACTGACTTTGAGAATTGCTTTGCTTTTGATTGCAAAAATGTTGCAGATAGCAAGAGTTGCCACCGAATTTTCTTTTATCCAATTAAGGGAAGGTGAAAAGAACGGGAAAAGACCTTCATTAGATTCTGAGTAAGGGAGAAGGTTATGAAAAGGGAAGGTATTAGCACCCCCTTTCATCCGTAGTTATCTACGAGCTCTTAGTTGCTTTTTAGCTCATTTTTAAAAGTGTTTTCTGTGTGTTTGACAAAAATGTTTGAAAAGACATTTCGCTTTGACTTTGTAATGATTCATGTAAGAATGAATACAAAGTGTTCGGAAATGTTTTGTTTTTGAAAAAAGAATTTGAACTTTGACAAAAGTGTGAGGTGTGAAAAGTATTTTGATAGAGCAAGCAACTAAAAGTCTTATTACCTACTCAGAATTGGTCATTTTCGTGCTATTTTACGTTCCTTTAGAATAGTGATATCCATACCATTAGTTGGTAGGTAACCCTATTCGTTGGATGTAGGAGGGACGTTCGAAGGGACATCGGATGGTCATAGAAGGCAACTTGCAGGAAGTATCCTAGCACATTCGAAGGGACGATCGTCACTTTTCGTAGGCAACAATCGAGGGACGAGATCATGTATTCGTAGGCGACATCATGGGTCTATGATCTTTGTATCGAAGGGACTATGATGATATATTTGTAGGCAACGGTGCTAGGATACCTCTACGTTCGAGGGACTTGACCATTTAATCGAAAGGCATCGAGAGAGAATTACCCTAAGGGGTGCATGTGTGAAAAGAGTGTATTGAATTCAGATATATTATCTTGGAAATTAGAAGTGATCTACGTTGTTTTTATCTTGCCATACACGCCTAGTTACTAGCAGTTTATAGTGTGCGGAAAATAAATTGCGGAAAGTAAAGTGCGGAAAAGTAAATGTCCTACGCTATTACATGGCTTTGGGGCAGTTACGTAATAGGAGTGCGGAAAGTAAAAAGTCCTAATTAAACTATTACATCCCATGAGCAATTACATAATATTTGAAAGAAAAGCGAGAAAAATAGTCTGAAACATTACAACCTGTGAACAGATACATAATCGGAAAATATAAGAAACTCGCATAAGAGAAAAAGGTTAGTAAAAATAATATTTTTGAATGAGGAAAAATGTTTTAGGTTAGTCGTGCTGATTAGATGATATAGACATTTTTTGGGCATTTTCTAGATCGATTTTGATAATTAAAAGCAATTAAAAGCAATTAAAAGTCAATTTAAAGGTTAATCAACAATTAATTAAAATATGCATGCAAAAATATTAATTTTCATGTCAAAAATTAAATAAACATTTTTCTGATTAAAATGCAAAAGGAAAATATTTTTGGTGATTTTTAAATGCATGAGAAAAATATTTAAAGATAAATTAAATTGAATGGAAAATATTAAGAAAAAGAAAATAGAAAAAGGTTAGTTTCAGAATGTAAAAATAAAGTGGGGAAGCCAGGGATCGAACCCCTGACCTCCAGGGTATACCACCACACGCGTTGCCAACTGAGCTAAGGCGCCTTGGTGTTAGGAATCTGCAAGCAATGCATTATAAGTGTAAACGTGTCATATTTTGGATTTTTCAAAGCACAGTCAAACGCGTGGGCCCGGGTTGTATGGATGAGCGAATCAGGATGCAAGGAAACGCCACGCAAGCCTCGTCGGGGTCAGCAAAGTCAACGACGCCGGAGCCCTAGCTCCGGTCGTCTTCTCCGGCTAGCTCGATCTGCAAACCTGCAAAATAGACAAAAACAAAAGCAGAGAGATACCCTACCCCCCTAAATCGACCATGGCGAACATTATGGTGGTGTTCGTTTGGCCTGAAAGTCCCTGGATTATGAGTTTCGAAGCAAACAGTCCTTGGAGCCCTAACAATGGAAATACGCGATTTCTACGTGCAAGCTTACATGTAATGATTCAAACACACTCTAATGGATGCCCTGAGTTCAAACAAGCAAACAAAAATAGTTAACAATGCATGAATTGTAAAAATCGAATTTGAAAGTTTTACCAAACCGGTGCTATGTTTGTGTGAGGGTATGGATCGAACCCTGGGATGCTCAGGAACACAATGGAGGGCTTGGTTTTGATTGAAACCTGCTGGAAAGTGGAATACAAATTTTGCAACTTTGAGAGATTTTTTTGAGAAAATAGGGTTGCTTCAAGAGGCTAGGGTTTTTTCCTCTGGTCTTGTGGATGTGTTGTGTATTTATAATGCAAGAGATTGGAGCAAAAAGAATGAAAAAAGATATGGCTTTGAATGCAAAAATATTTCTCTTTCAATTTTCATCAAATATTTCCAAATTTTGATTTTCTCTTCCTTGCATGAGCTATCACGAATTTGGCATGTCTTGTGGGCTTCCTTGGTCCTCAAGTTTGATAGAAATCCAACCCAACTTGTTTTATACCTTGTTTTCATATTTTATTTAATTTAAATTTGAATTAAATGCTTTAAAATTCAAAAATAAATCAAAAAAAGAAGAAAAGGGTCGTGGCAAGGCATCAAGAGGTCTTGAATAATATTATGATCAAGTTTGGATCATAAAATTATAGGCCCATTTGGAAAAAAATTGGATTTTGTCAAATATTTTCCTTTGTGCAATTCTTCAAAAATTCCCAACTTGTGCAAGGTGTATCCTGCTCAATTTTTAACATTTTTGAGTGTTCTTGGACTTTTTAGAAAGCTCTAGATGTCCTCTAAACAACCTATTTGGTTTCATCTCAATTGGAGTTTCCATGCTCAGTAACCCTTCTTTACAAAAAGTTGACTTTTTGTTGACTTTGAAAAGGACCTGTAATGTTTTGATCCATATCTTCAAAATGAAGCATTTTCTGGCCATGCTTGTGAGACATGAAGTTGTAGAGAATTGAATTTCCTTCAAAATGAGAGGTGATGGAAAAAATTAAAGTATAGAAAAATCAAAGTTACATTGACTTTTCTTCAAAAAATCCTAATTTGGAAAGTTTGACTTTTGATCAAATCTTGAGTTTTCTTGATGAATCATGATCAACCCTTGATCAAATGATGAATTTCACTTTAAAATATGGATGTTGACCAAAAATCATGAAGTTTGACTGTATGTTGACCACAGTTGCTTTTTGTCCAATACAACTGATTTTCAACCATCTGAGTAATTGTCTGAGGAAACTTGACTTGTAAGGCTTGAAACTTGACATGGAGATTCTTTGAGGCATATGAGGAGGCATGATGACCACAGAAGATGTTGAGAACCACTTTGATCTGAGGATTGCCAAACCCTAGTTTGGGTTGATTGTTTAGGAGAGGGTTTGTCTGGTCAACCCTTGTGAAATCCTTGAGTATGGATGTATGAAAAATGTCTTGAGAAGTAGGAGGGCAAATTTTGGAGTATGACACGATTGCGAGAGCGATGTGACTCGTTCTTTGTCTTCTTGTGCGAAGGAGATCCTCGATTTTTCTAAGGAGGGGTGTGTACCCTCCTTTTCAGAAAAGAACAGTCGGGATGTGCTTTATTCCGAGCAGGTCTTCTTGGCGAGGGGCTACGGGATATGGTCGTTTTAGGTCTTTGAGGTGGAGGCGAGAGACGGTTCTTTTCCAGAGCCTCGATACGTTGGCCCTGTTGAAGGAGGAGGTTGTTAGTGTGATTAAGATTGGATTGCAGCCAATGTTGGATCCGCGTTGGTCGGATATGGTGCCAAGAGATGAGTGGTGATAAGGTCGTCAACTTGGTTCCTAGAGTTTTGGTTGTGCAAGAGGGAATCTTGGTCACCATCATCGTCAAAATTGGGGGAGGCGGTTCTGCCGTCCTTGTGATCTGCGAGATCCTCTAGATGAGGGAAAGCGTCACTCCCGTCTGTTTTTCAGACAGGCGAGAGAACGGCCTTGCCGGAAGGAAGTTGATCGTTGTTATCAGCCATCTCGTTGGAAGTTTTGAGATATCTTTGATCTTTTGATTTTTGGGTGAAGAATGAAGATGGTGAAGATAGCTTCCCACAGACGGCTCCACTGATCTAAACGAGTGATCAAAATCGGAGACGGTCGGAACTGTTGAAGATCCTTCGAGCAAGGTTGAAGTTAAGGAGGGGGTGGTGTACCTGCAAGACATTCTGATGCTAAATTAAGTAAATATTTAAAGAGGGAATAGTGAATATTAGGGTTTTGAGAGTAAGAATGTGATACCTTGCCCTCAAGGATACGAGGGTTTATATAATAATCTTAGAAGGATTCTCCTTGGTTGCTATATTTGTGCCTGGATATGTGGATCTGCGTATATAGCTATCCGAACTGACTTGGTCAGACCAGGTGTTGATGCTCGTAACTAGCCGTTATGTCGAGCAGAGGAGACATAATGGGCATAGTCCTTAGCGAGACAAACTACGGATCTGCTCGACATGTATCTAGTAGGGGACGTTGTGTGGCGTACGAAATGGGCAGATGGGGGCCCTAAATATAGTATTGGATCTCAAAGGATTGTTGTACTTCGAGACGGAGTGACCTGCCTGATAGGTACTCGGGCAGTCCAGAACAGAAACCTAGATTGTTCTTCTCCTACGCATGTTTGGTCTTCAATGGAGTTTCTTAAATTTTTTAAATTAGGAAAAAATGTGGAGGACGTGAAGAGAAAAATCCATGACATTACAATTCAGTTTTTTTAATGCCCAGAAAATAATTAAAATAGTGAGTAAATGGTGACATGACATAAGTTCACACATGTGTAATTTAAAAATATTGAAAAATAAAAATAAAAAATCACCATTGAGCAGCACACATAAACATATAGAGTATGGCATTTCATTTAAGAAAATTTCTTAACTCACCTCGTGTGTTTCTTACGCACCACGGGAAATTCCTTAAATGTTCCTTAAAACAAGAAGTATATTTTTGGTGCGCACCAAAATCTGATAAAGTATACACATAAACCAAAAATTTATTTATGGTTTGGTAGAGAATGTGTATTTTTTATTTTATTCTATATAGAAACTATAAAACATTATTGAATTGCATACATAAACATAAATATAATTCATAACATAAACATAAAAAATACATTTAAGAGTTAAACATAAATCAAACATTACAAATCAACGTCAAGGTGGAAGTTGCAACATCCTGATAATATCATCGATTAATGTTGTTATAGTCACATCTAGCTCGATAAGAACTTTCTCCTCAAAACTGTCAAAAGTATTACACATAGCCCGTAAATCAGTGTCGTTGCATTTAGCTCGATCTTCACTACCTTGCGATTGTCGCCAAAAGGTGCATATTCCTGCAATATTTCACGCACATCTTCAATAGGAGTGTACACGATGAACTTAAGTTCGCGAGATGGTGTAGCGTTGGTAAAGTGGACATATTAATATAGGGAATAAAGGATGAAATGAATAAATTTTACCTGAAATTCTACTTTCTTGAGCTCTTTCTGATATGATGAACCACAAAAATGATGATTTAGGGGTGGAAAATGGATTGAGAATAATGAGAGTTTTTTAGAGCTTTTAAGAAAAGAAAGAAGAAATGGTGGTGATCAAACATGTCCATATTGGTTATTGTTTTAAGTAACCTGTATCGTGCTTAAAACTGGAAGTATACTTTCGATTATATATGAAATATCCAGGTGGCAATAAAATTAAATATTCCCGCTAATAGAACCGGAAATATAATTCTGGTTTGGACCGATAGTATACCTCTGGTATACTTTTTTACATTTTGAAGGGTGAAACCACATTTGGCCTGTTTTATGCAAAATATAGTGCGAACCGGAAATGCATTTTCGATTTTCCGAGGGACAATTTTGAAATTACATAGGGTGTCCCTTTTCACTAAAGTGTGGGGTAAGAAATCCTCTAATTTTTTTATAGGAATAAATCAGAAGTCGCTATATAACACGAGTAAAATGGTATTAAACCAAAAAAAATTATACTATTTTGTATTGTTGTATGTAATACTTATTTACAAATCAAACAAAAGTCAATCACACAACCGGGCCGGTCCTAGGGTAGGTCACCGAGACTACCGCCTAAAACCTCACTTTTTTTAATATTTATATAGTTTCAATTAATTGATTTTTTTAAAATAAATTATTTTTTATACCAATAAAAAAATAATATTTATTAAAACTTTATGATAATAACAATCATTTAATATATGTATTATATGATTGATTGATTTAAAAATTCATATCATCTTAAATTTATTATATAATTGATTGATTTATAAATTCATATCATCTTAAATTTTCAAAAGTCTTTTATAAGTTTACAAAGGGTTAACTCAAAAAAATATGAGCTCTATCTATTATCATTTAAACATAATCAATAATTTTAAGCATTTTTTTAGCTAAAATTTATCCATTAAATTTTTTTTAATTCTTATGTGATAGCCCGTCATACACGTTTTCAAAAACCACCTGATTAAAAATCATACTTACAAATAATAATCTTGTGAATCTTCTTACATGAAAAATACTTGAAATTTAAATTTTTGTAAATAGATTTTCAATTACGATTCTTTTAAATAATGAAAGGAGTGTTTTGGATGTGTTAATTTTATTATTAATTGAATATAAAATATTGAATAAAATTAATTAAATTAATTTAATGATTTTCCATTCTAAGTAGCCTAAAATTAAAATACATTAATTATATTAAAATATCTAACTTGAACTTTTGCTTTAGGCCTCAAAGCAACCATTCCATTATTTTGAATTGTGACTCACATCAAGGGTGCCTTAGGTATATAACAGTTTGAAACTTTAAATTAAATTAAGTTGAAGAATACACAAAGCAGTTTTGCCTATAAAAAATCTTCTACATAATTAATTTGTTCAGCTAAGTAAGGTCAACACATTATAGTTAGAGCCCATCTGCTACTCTCTAGTCTGATCTGCGACAATATAAAAACTGTTTAACCAAAGAGAGTCACACACACCAATATTTAGCTCTTGGTTTAAGGCAATTTTAAATCATCACACTTGATCTTGATTAAATAGAGTTATGATAAATAACTAATGTTACAGTAAGTTTCTGTGTGTAATAATGAAGACACGCGTCTGATTCAAGGTATTATGTAAAATTCTAATATTATGTTCTGTACAAAGTAAAAACAGCTAATTATCTTCCATTATACGACGAACAAATTTAATGAACTATTTAACAACTTCACTGTAGATGTCGGTAAAAAAACATGCCATACAACAACACGTCAAAAGTACTGCAAAAAGAAGAAAGAGAAAGAGTAAAAATGGTTATGAGTGTAGTACTACTAATTTAAAGAACCAAAAATGCCATTCCCGGTACCCAATTTATGCATTTAATGACACTCTTCAGAATAGTGTATTAGAATTAGTGTTTTCTTCGGTTTGTTGCGGATGGTAGCTCTGCCACTGTGCTACAATGAATAGAAACGTTTACAATTAAGTGCTTGTTTTTAAAGTTAGACACACCACCCCAAGTTAATTTTATCTACAGTATTGGCAATTAAAGTTAAAATAAAATAAAGTATTTTACTCTTCACAGAAAAATTGAATAGACTATTATAAAGGAAATTATGTTTTAATACCTTCTAAACAATTTAATAAATAATTAAATATATCAGATTAATCTTGGATTAAATCAGAATTTTATATAGGTTGGTCATCAACTAACTTAAAATTTACGAATACATCAAATATAAATTAGTGAGATATGATCAGACGAGATTTGATATTTTTTTTTGATATGATCAAATGTGATCATCAAAACCTTAGTTCAGCAGCTTGATTTCGAGAAAGAGTTTGTAATAAAATTATCTTGTTCATTTTCGACTGCTTGAAATACTTGATTGGCTTTATGATTTTAAGGTTAGATTGAATCTTCATAGGTTGTCATCAAATGTTTTATCTATATAAATTTTCATAAATAAAATTGAGTTAATATCATCAAAACTAAACCATAACAGGTATGACTTATTTAGATTTGATCACTTCTTGATTAAACAAGCAAAGATATAGTTCCACAAGCATAAGTTCCTTCATTATCATCAGAATCATTTGTGGAAGTATTATTACCTATAGAACGCTTTTGATACTGGGATGAAAAACCATGTTTTCTTTATCAAACACCAATTGTGTGGCATGTCCTATTACGATGAATGCATACTTTGGATTTAGGAGTGTTGTGCTTAAAATTAAAAGCACCCTATTTGAAATTGAATTTCTTGTATCCAACTTCATTGATCAATGCTTGAGAATTATCAAAAGGTGTAAATTTTCCTTGCCTTTCATGTTGAAGGACCATTAAGAAAACTCTTATTCATAGAGGTAATTGATCCGTGAGTAGGATTTGTGAACTACCCACTGCAAAATTTTCAATTACGTCATTTAGAAACCTAATTGCATACAATAAGTTATGATTCATTCTTGTTTGCCTCATCTCTTCACATGAGCATCGAATTTTACATGTCCAGTTTAGAATTGGCATGTAAATTTCCTATTCTTCGTAAAGAACCTTTAAATTGAAATAAAACTCGGTAATAGTTTTGGAACCTTGTTCGAGAATGTAAATTTCTTGTTGTAACTCCAAAACTCAAATGAGAAAATGTCTCTTTTAGGTCATTCCAAACATCAATTGCATTTTCAATAAACACAGTGAAATATGCAATCGCTCCAGAAACTAAATTAAGTAACCATGACTGAACTACCTACACTATAATTAATAACATTTTTTTATGACAAAGTTTTCACCTCACAAAAAAAAAAACGAGCTAAAATGTCAAGGCGCACCATCTTTATTTATTTATAAAAATAAAAAATCAATTATTCCCTCGATTTTAAAATAATCGAGGAGAAAAATAAATCAGGACACACTTCGACTCTCAGCCATTGTAGTTTATGTTTTTATTTTTTATAAGTGTAAACTAAACGATCTAACCCTTCAATTTTCGATAAAACAGAGGGATAAAATAATCAGATTTTACTATAAAAGTACTTGTTAAACAAATTTTATCCTAATCCTTAATAATATGAAGCCGCCTCAAACTCGCATGCATTGTTATTGAGGATGGATTGCAAGACAAAAAATCTTCAATGTTCTTCTATCTAAAACAAAATATTTTCTCTTGCAATCTATCTCACATAATAGTGTTGATGTCGTTGTTGTATTTTTCCTCATTTGATAGATTGTAAGTGCAGAAAATCATTCTTGCTTCAAGTTACAAAAAGAATAGAGATCGACCTTTGAAAATTTAAACAAACAAAGGAGCTTAACTTTTCAGAAGATGGATATCAGTAAAACAAAATAAAGATCCTCACGAGGAAATAGATTTCTAGCATCTTGCATGGGACATGGAAAATCTTGGGGAGAACTAAATCTTGATATCACCAAAGATTTGTTCCATACAACGTATTTTTAATAATATGGGTAACCTATGTACTTTGTAAATAAATTAATGTATTAATATTATAGGTAAATAATTTCACAATTTTTGTAAGAAAATAAATTAATATTACACCTTTATTTACTTTTAAAACCGAAAGGTAAAATAAGCTAATATTTTAGTAAAAAATATCTTATTCACCTCGAATTTTGTTGTAACCGATGGGATAGTTTAGAGTTTTGTTTTTACCATATTCACTTGCCTTAAACAAATATTTGATATCCATTTAATGATTATCAACACTCAAGACTCTTCCATTAGTGATTCGCATGAAACTTAAGGAACATCCATTATAAAAGCATGATGGATATTGAAAATCATCCTAAATGAAATATGATGCGCTTGAAACCTAAAGACCCGTTTTTTGTAAGCAAAAAATTTCTCTATGATGGATTGCAAGAGCATAAATTATTTGGGTTAAGATTTGTTTTCTGCAAATATTTTTTTAGCAGAAAATCATTTCTTCATCTAACCCTTATTTATCTAACCCCGTTTTTTTTTTTGTTTTATATCAAAGATAAATGCAAGGAAAAGCAATTGAAAACATGTTGCACCCAAGATTTTCTCTTCCCTGAACTTCAATTATTCAAAGATCTAAAATTTAAATCTTCATGGAAATTTATTTTTAATGTAATAATCTCCATAAACAATATAATTTTAGTATTTTTTCCCCATCTTCTTGTTTCTTCTTTGTAGGTTGGTTTAGTTTGTGATTTTGTTGCTGGTAGATCTAGTTTGTGAATCACTTTAAAATCTCTTGTACTCTTATTTGATCATAATGGAGCACTTTATCCCGATGTAATTTGTAAAAAAATAAATGTATTACTATTTTGGATATACAATGTAACATAATTTTAAATAAAAAAAAATTATTATCCCTAGGTTTTATTGGTAAACCAAGAGATAAGGTAAGTTAATTTTGAAAATAATAAAAATGAGGCTGCTGGGATTCGAACTCATGTGTGTATAATTTACCTATTAGATGTTTTTCCTATCCTAGATGCTCCAATAGATGTTATAACATTTATTACAGTATTGGACTCAACCTTATTTGAACAATAACTCATGTCCTCCTTGATTTCCAGCAACTAGATCTTTTATGTATCAGCCATTATGGGATATTTGCTCATGTTGAAATGAAGCTTGTGAGGATGATGATGTAGTAAGGTATTTAAAGAAAAGTAGATTTACCTTGATTGTAATGAAATGTTACTTATTTTTAGAAGGAGATAAAATCATCCTTAATAACAACACATCACTCACCATAGGAGAAAGACACAATTTTTGTTATGCTTTTTCTCTCTTTCCAAGCTTTGAGTACTGGAAAATGTTGAAACATTTAAATAACATTCTATATGCCATTGAAAATGCATTTCCTAAGATTGCACATATCAAAAGACGAAGGATTATAGTTGGTAAACTGACCAAATAATTACTACTATAATTCTTCAGTAGTGTAGTTCCATAATTACCCATCATATTCTGAATCAAACTTGCACCTTAAGTTTTGATGAAAATACTTCCTAGAGATTCTCAGACATTCTAAGATTTGGAGTGCCAATATTTTCCTATACCAAGACTCCTGACATAATGATGACTAGTACTAATAAACTTGTTCTTCAAGCAGGCTAACAATCTTTAGTACCTTGATTGTAAAAACTTGTCAGATTACAATGTCATGATATCCTATTTGATATTGTACTCATTTAGCAACCAACACAATTTAAAATACATCTTCCTTCAACAATGTACCTATCCTTAAAGATAAACATGAATTAATTTTTTTTATCCAAGAGACAATGTTGTTTCTTAAATAGAACATCCTTCATTCAAACTATTTCCATAGAACTTGGCCAATAGCTTTTACTCCAACACTAATTAGATATTTCATCTATGAAACTCTTGATGATAAAAAACTCTAATAAAATCCAAACAATGAACTTCTTTTTTGATGAAAATTGGTTTTCTTGAGAAATTTCTTATTCAGTGCCTGCTAGCCTTTTAGAGTCTTTCATATTCTCTAGAGTATCAAATCGATGAGATGATGTTTCAACATCAGGTTGAACATCAGTTGCTTTCTCAATGATAAATCGTTGATTTTGGTTCTAAAGTTGTCATTACTAAAAGTTCTTCTCTCAGTAGAGTAACTCAGAAGTATACCTAATTTTTTCAAGGAGAGGATAAGAACCTTCGAAGACTTCACACGCGCAAACACACGCACGCGCACACACATGCGTGCGCGCACACACACAGACATACACTTCTATTCATAAGGATACTCACCTTGTATTGGAATAATCAAATCCATAAATAGGTTCTAGAGCTTTTACAACTATCTCATGCCACACCTTCTTAGTATGATATAATGACTTCATCTTCCTTGAACATCAAACAGGAGGATAAGCAATCTAAAACTTATGAAATCGACAAATAGCATCTGTTTTTAAATTATCATTAGAACTTCAAACATCTCATTAGAGACAAAACATTCTTCCTTGATGACATTTACCTCAAAACCTTGATCCAATAAACAATTTAGGGTTCCTGCTCTAATTCCAATTGAAATTGAGGAACTTGCAACACATGTTAATACTGATGACCTAACATCAAAACACAATGTCAAGATTGACGTTGAGACATATGTTCCTGATATAGAATAATATCAAACTGTAAAATAAATTGCAAAATGATAAATAACATAGTAGATTGTTAACCCGATTTGGTGCAACGTCGCCTACTCTGGGTGCGACCAAGCCGGAAAGGAAATTCACTATCATAGTACTAGTTCAAAGCCTAAATAGTCTCGGTTTATAATTTCTCTCATAATCACTATGTTGTGCAAATTCTACCTAAAAATAACCATCTAGATATGAGATCCTCCTCCCACTTCCAATCACCGCAGTGATACCTATAGCCACAAACCTTGTGACTAGACTTAAAACCAGAATATTACACTTTCAATAAACAATACTCAACTCCTTGCTTAAAAGCTCATGAGTGAGAATAATACTTAGTTTTCTTTAAAAGCTTCAATCAATAATAATAACTTGAAAAATAATGTAGTAACAATTTGTCTACCTCACTGAATCAAAAGATACATGGGTGACTTACAAAAACATAAGAGACTCTCAAAACCTAAGATTTATACTTCCCTTTATTTTACAATTGTGAAAAGTTTTTATTACATTAGATCTATATTTCTCTTTAAATACACCTCAAAAGTCCATGTGCTTTGAAATCTTTACCAAAATATTTATTGATCACAAGATGAGAGCTGCATCAAATTATGCAGAAAAATCTCCTAAAATCTTGGAGCAAAACACACAGTTTCCTACATTGCCTCATCATCCAATTTTGGAAACTAGTGTACAGCTGGAGATTAGATCACTTGTTCCCAATTAAGTTCTCTTTAACGCATATATACTCTTTTGACACTTGTTTGATTACCAATTCGGAGTCTCCCATAATTTCGACATTTCTTTCCCCCAATTCGAGCAGCAGTTCAAGTCCAGTAATAAGAGATTCATATTCTTCCTCATTATTAGTACAAATGCCATCGATGGTGTACTTGAACTCTGCTGGAATTCCACTGGGAGAAATTATGATTCCTCCTATCCCTGCACCATTTTTGTGAGTAGAACCGATGAAATATAATTTCCAAGGCACTAGTTCGACATAATTTTCTGGCATAACGACCATGGAATGATCGACTAGGAAATCTGCCACTATTTGCCCTTTCATTGCTTTTAAAGGCAGGTATGTTAGGGAATATTCAGTTAACGCTAAATCCCATTTAGCAATTCGACTGTGCATAATTGGTTTAGACGACATGTGCTTAATAATATCGAAATGAGAAAAACATACTCATCAACTAGCTTTATATATTGCTTCAGTTTAATACAAGAGAAATACAAACACAGACATAGCTTTTCTATATCACTATACCTAGTCTCAGGGCCATTTAACATACAACTAAGGTAATATATAGGTTGCTCGACATGATTTTCGTCCTCTTGAACTAACATACTTCCTATAGTCGACTCTGAGGCTGCTATGTACAACCTCATAGGCCTATTTCTAAGTGGAGGTGCCAATATAGGAGGTTTCACCAAATACTCTTTTATTTTATCGAAAGCCTCTTCATGCTCTTCTTGCCAGATGAACTCTTCATTCTTCAGTCGCAGCAGTGGTGAAAATGCCTTATTTTTGCCACTTAAGTTGGAAATGAATCTCCTTAAGAAATTTATTTTGCCCAACAAAGACTGAAGCTCCTTTTTGGTCGACGGTGGTTTGACGTCCATGGTAGCTTTGGTATTGCTTTGATTAACTTCAATGCCTTTTTTATGCACAACAAAACCAAGGAAATCTCCTGCCTGCACACAAAAATCACATTTTAATGGATTCATTTTCAATCCATATTCTCGCATTCTTTCAAAGGATCTCCGAAGGTGTTCTAAGTGTGTCGATTTACTGCTCGACTTGATTACAATATGGTCAATGTAAACCTGCATGGAATTTCCAATGAAATCATGGAACATAGAATTCATTACCCTCTGGTATGTTGCTCCGGCGTTCTTCAAGCCGAATGGCATAACCACCAATACATAGGTGCCTAATGCCCCTGGGAAACGAAACGCCGTCTTCGGCACATCATCAAGCAAACTTAAATATTCAAAACCAGCATCCGAACCGACTAGCATTTCAGCCACTGGCATGACATATTCATCTTTAGGAGTGGCAACATTTAAGTCTCTAAAATCAATGCACACTCTTAGCTTTCCATTTTTCTTAATAACTGGCACAATGTTAGCCAACCATTCGACATACCTTGAAGTTCTAATGAACTTGCTTTGGAGGAGTCTTTCTATTTCCTCCTTGATTTTCGACATAATTGCGGGTGCAAACCATCGAGGTGTTTGTTTCATTGGCTTTTTCCCAGCTTTTATTGGTAAATTTAACTCGACCAATTCCCTGTTCAAACCTGGCATTTCGTTATAGTCCCAAGAAAAACAATCTTTAAACTCTTTTATTAAAGAAATTACCTCAAATCTAAGTTTTTGGTCGATGTTGGCGCTAATGTAGGTTGGTCTTTTATCACCTTCTGCACCAAGGTCGATTTCTTCTAAAGGATCTTGTGGCTGCATCTTTTCAGGTGCCATGGGATCCTTCTCGAAACCTAGACGTTCATCGTCGTATATGCAATCTAAATGTTGCTCACCGACGCTTTTGTTGACCAGTTTGCTTTTATCTAGTGGTTCTATCTCTACAGCCAAAATTACTTCCTCTAGAACGGGGAATTTACCAGCTTCTATGGCCATGTTTTCTTCTTCAGCCTCTAGAGCCGAATTTATCTTATTTTCGGCAATGTACGCCGAAATCCTTTTCAAAGCTTCTAGCTTAGACATCACTGTCATGATGACTTCCCCAGCCTGTCGGCACGGGTTCCTCTACGTAAGGATCTTCCATAGGTTCAACATCCCACACAAAATCGTGGGCTTCATGCAGTTTCAAAGAAACAAATGCCTCATTCAGGTTGGCATACATTTCTTCTCCTGGCTGACAAGGAGCAATATTAGCCAACTTCCCATCAAAATGGTTTTGGCCGACATTATTGATATCCGCCATGAAGTAACCTTGGTTGGCCTCGATGTTATCCATGATGCCATCCTCTCGCCATATGATTAGGCGTTGATGCATTGAAGATGGCATAACACCGATTCTATGTAACCATTCTCTGCCCACTAGCAGATTATAACTTGGTCTACCTTGAATGACCATGAATATTGTCGGCCTAGTGACTGAGTCGACCGTGATGTCTACCTGGATTACCCCCATGGTAGTTTTAGTTCTTCCTTCATAGTCCGACAGGACCACATTGTGAGATCTTATATCGGTGTCGAATTTACCGATTTTCTTCAGAATATGATGTGACATTATGTTGACAGTAGCGCCACAATCCACTAATACCTTGTTAATGGAAGTTTCTTCGACCTTCGCCCTGATCAACAAAGGCTTTAAATGGCTCCTCATAGCCATATCGGGCCTCTCAAAAAAGGCATAATGGCTCTCAATAGAGCCATTATTCATTACAAAGTAACAAGTTGGCTTATGTAAAGCCATTTCAGCAGCATCCACATCATCAGTGTTCTCTACCTCTATCAGGATATTATACCCCTATGGGAGTATAGATACAATGTTGACTAGGATGTCGAGACTCTCTTCTGAATCAGAGGCAAAATCATCAGTTGCCTCATCAGAATCATTGTCTACTGGCTTGTTGACACATTCCATAATCTGCTGCTTGACAACAGAGTCGACCTTTTCCTTGTACTGTCATGGATTCTTTCCTTTACCGACAACAGTTTGCTTGGCAGCAGCAGCGGCTTGTCTTTCAGTCTGCTTCTTTCTCTGGAAACGCCTCCATTGAGTCCGACTCATAGGATTTTTCCCCATGTAGTTTTCAAACACATGGCTTTTCTTCTCAGAACGTACCTCTAGTAGATAGCTCATGGGTGCTTTTCCCTTCGCCTCTCTCATAGCACCGACAGTATTTGATGGCCCAACGGCCATTTGGGGCTTAATCCACGTCCCCTTTGGTGCAACAGCCGACAGAACAAAAGTCTTTGGCCTAATCTAAGATGCTTGCCTTGGGTCCCTTCTATTCCACTGGCTCTTCCCCTCTCCAGCTGTATCTTCTGGAAATTCTCAGCACCGACTCTATCAGTTAGTGCGTTGCATCTGGGGCACAAACTGACTTGAGCACCCTTACTTTTGCAACGATAAAGAAAACCCAGCAGGTCTTCATCGTCTCTTGGATAGACGTTAGCCAACTTGACATTTGGACTTTCGTCAGTACTTTCTTTGAACATGGTGTTGTCAAGCACCTCAGTGATGTCGACCATGTTGATGTCGACAGGCTCAGCAAATAAGGCTTCTTCTTGCCTTAAAGGGTCAGTATCAATCTTTTGTTTCCTTGCAGCAAATTTCAAGCGACCCTCTTCTAGTGACTTCTGAACCAGATCCCTAAAAAGAAAACATTGAGAGGTTGTGTGACCAAGAGGTTGTCTAACTTTTTCTAGTCGAAGGCGCTCAAGGTATCGAACCCTGTCAGCCAATTGTGACATGCTCTTGACGAAGGTTGGATCTATTTTCTTCCTAATGGAGTAGTCCAAACCTCCAGCAGCCATTTGAACAAGTTCATGTTTAGGCACTTGGGTAAAGCACCTGGCTTTTAACGATCTAAACCTATTTAGATCATCGTCTATTGTCTCAAAAAAATTTCTCTTAATTCTTGACAATTCGACCAAACTAATTTTCGAATGCCCCTCATAAAATTGTTCGTGGAAGAGTTTCTCCAACTTCGACCATGAGTCGATAGAATCAAGGGGCAAAGTAGTAAACCATGTAAAGGCTTCTTTAGTGAGGGATGAAGGGAAATGTTTCACCCTCAGGCCTTCATTATTCGTCATGTCTCCTAATTCAGTCAGGTATCTAGCAATGTGTTCGATCGTCGATTCACCCGTTTCTCCCTCAAACTTGGTGTACTTAGGAATTTTCTATCCTCTAGGGTTTTCGGTCTATAAAATATACTCTGATAATGGGGAGGAACACGTTGGCCTTGTCAGTGTATTCATACCATTTCGGTCCATAATTCTCTCGACAATATTGGTTAAGTTATTTTCGAAAACTAAATCCTCCTGTCGAATTTGATCAAGGACTTAGTCAGCCTCTTGTTCTCTACGCACCAAAACCCTAGGTGGATCGACAAAGACATTTCTTTGAGGCGTTGCAGCTTGACCTTGATACACAGTTTCTTCTTTTATTTCCCCCATGTCACCATGAACAGGTATGGGTTGTTGAACCGGGTTCCCCTGTTGGGCAACCGCTTAGGGGGCTCCTAAGAAGTTACACAAACGTGTTAATTGTGTAATAACCTGTCAGTTTGTTTTAGCGGACTGCCTATTAGTCTCGACCGATTCTTGCACTATGGGTTTAAACACATTACCCATTTGGTTAGTCAACATATTAACCAACTCATGGTGGCTATCGTCCATTTGTTGCCTTAACATTGTCACAGAGGTAGTATTCAAATGTTGCACAAGCATTTCCCTATTTCCCCTTATGCAGATCCTTGCAAAGGAGCATTTGTGTTTTGTGTGTTATCAGACATCATTGCTACACTTGGGGTCGACTGGTATCCCGTCATTAAGGAATACGGCATTCCATAAGGGGATTCGTAGCAGTACACCAAATCGAGGTATCGCTGTGTTCAGAATGGCACTCGTGGCCACCACAGGCCCTGGACTCACTGATGTGGTCTGGGGAATGGGGACTGATACTGAAGCACTTGGCCCTGAGATAGTTGTGCTGCTTAATGGAGGAAATGACACAAGTTGTGAAACGATTGGGTCGGTGAAACCCATCGTTTGTGATGGAACTTCATCCGCATTCGGCGGGAGTATTGTTTGTCATCTTAGGTGTACGTTTCCTAGTAAGTGGTTTCTTATTTGCTGAATTTCCACTTCTAAGTTTCATGCACTTCTAACGCTACTGACAGATTCTAACACTTAGCACATTGTCCCACCGTGTGTGCCAAATTTGTTTAATGTGGAAAATGGTAAAAAACTGTTGGTCCTCCCTAAGTCCTAAAACTAAGGGTTACTTGCAAGATCGACTAGTTGATCTTAAGACACGTGCTAAGATTTGGTATATTGTACTGATTCTGCAGAAAAAGACCTTGGCCAAGAAACGGTTTTCAGAGACCAAGGGAAACAGTACAATGGCTTTCCACACAGGCAGAATTTCGACTACCTACTAACCGACTGCAGGCGCTGGATAAGCAAGACTCAACTGAACACTAATTTGTGACTTGTGACCAATAATTGACGTTGAAGTGTTTAGTGAAGAAACCGTTCGAAATGAAACAGGAGTAAACAAACAGTAAAGATAAACTTAAACATAATTTTATTGCATTAAAAGTAAAGATGGTGATTCACGTACATCAAAGGCTCAATGACTCTTTCTTCCTTTAGCGCGGAATTGGGCAGAGTTTTGGTAAGCAATTTGAGGATACGAGTGAACACACTAAAATTCTAATAGACTGACTTATTTATAGTATTTTACAAGATAATTGCTAAGAGTAATCAACGGACGAGATTCAAACTAAAGACAACTGCTACACACAATTTCGCCATTCGTTTAGCGCTCCTGAACCACGATTTTTTGAAGTAACTGCCCATGATCTCCACATTTTGACTCTTTCCCGCTTCGTGACTTCAGAAAAGACTAACTGCTTCTGGTCTCAATATACCTTTAGGAAACAATAATATTTCCTAAGTCCTTGGCCTACATCTTCGACAACATCCATCTTTCGACCAACTCCTTCATTTGATCCAAACTATGTCGAATCGACCAACAATCATCCTTTACCCATCTTGTCGATGTGATTTGTCTTCGACGCGTTTGTCTTGTTTATTTCTTTCGTCTGTATAATCAATTTGGTTGGTTCTTTGATTCAATGCTTCAGTCGACACATGTTTTCTGGTATTTCGAACTTGGCTTTATAAGGTTTTCTCAAAGAAGCTACATTCGTTTAGAATCGGCCCTTAACTCGTAGGGACATTTGCCTTTAAGCAGTGCCCTCAAACGAATTTAGATATTTCCAGTTAACAACCTTACCTTTTACTTTTTGTAAATATGTTAGCCTCTTCATCTCCTCCCATATTCTTCAATTTTCAAAATCTTCCATCTTTTTCAAAGGATTCTTATTTTCAAAAATCGAACCGCTTTCATAAAAGACTTGGACTTAGGTCCATGCATTTTAAAACTTCTTTTTTTAATAAACTTCCAATCCATTTAATAATACTTTGACCATTTCTCATAAGACTAAAAAGCACATAACCTCATTCAAACTTTTTTTGAGCCCTTTGTGGCTTTTTCTTTAAAAAACCATTTTCTTAAAATCAACCAACACACAATTTTAATCTTTTTTACCCGAACTACATGGGTTTTGATTTCAACATTGCGCATTGTTGGTATGTAGGCCTGGAACCCATTGGAAGATCCATCAAATCAAAAATTGTAAAAAAGACTTATTTTCTCACCCCCACCATCCATTTTGTACATATACTTTTTATAGCACACATATACAAATTTTCAAAAAAAAGGTTCCTACGGAGTACCGTAGATGCTTTGGGTGCCTAACACCTTCCCTTAGCATAACTAACATCCGGATCCAGATCTCCAATTTTTTAGGATTTTATTCGCTATTTTTCCTAATCCTTTGGATAAAATAAAAGTGTGGTGGTGACTTCATTGTTATTTTTTCGAGTTGAGTCAATTCAATGGCTTATACTCATAGTTTTTGCCGCTACACAACCTCCTTAGCAGAATTTTGTCAAGATTAATGTAGATGGATCTTGTGGAAAAGATAATCTTGCTGAATGTGGGGGTAGTATTCGTGATAGTAATGGAGTTTGGTTGTGTGGATTTTCGAAATTTATCAGAGTTTGCAATGCTTTTACGGCTGAGGTGTGGGGAATTTTTTAAGGGCTCAAGATTTCTCTAGCTAAAGGCTTTTCAAAAGTTATTTTTAATTTTGATGCGGGGAGAGTGGTGGATACTATTTTGCAGAAGGATTTCAATCATCTCTCGGAAATAGCCTTAATTCGCCAAATTCAGGTGCTAATGTCCCAACATGATGTTGTCATCCTCGAGTATACTTTTCGGGAAGCTAATAATATTGCTGATGAGCTTGCTAAATTGGCGAGAATTCTGAAATCTAGTTTTCAATTTTTTTAGGATGCTCTTGAACATATAAAAAAAATTCTTCTCGTGGATTCGCGAAAGATTTTCTCTTTTGGAGTTGTTCCTGTGTAATTTATTTTTTCTCTCCCGGACTTCTGGGCTTCGGCCCTCTTGTCTATAAAAAAAAAAAAACACTATCGCCAGAATGCTACTATACTTCATACTTATTTAAAGAACTTTAATTGATTATTAAGTAATACCTCTTAAGTTTGTGGAATATTTCATGTTTTAAAAAACCATAGACAAACTTATTATGAACCAAAACTAAAAATATATCTACCATAATGAAGACATGTCGGCCACTTCATCTCTTGAACATCAATTTGTTCACTGTTGTCATCTTTTCAAATCCAGCAAAAAGAATGCACAAGTAGCCCCAAGGGGCACATACGACATTTACTATCATGCAAGTTAGGGATCATGGGATATCTTTATATAGTAAAAGTATGAAAACCATGTTTAAAGAATACATTTAAAAAAGCCTTTGAACATGATAAGTTTTGTTGTAAATGCTGTTTATTTACATTTTTTTTTTTGTGAACTAGTATAAGAAAATAACACTTTTGTTCTTATTTCTCTTTCTCTTTTTCAATTTAATATTTTCCTCAAATGTTTTAAAAATGATTTTACAAATTTAGTTTTTCTCAAACAATTTTTTTAAAGAAAGTTTTAAATAGGTCAATACATATCAACCTCTAAAACGACATTGTCTTTTAAAAGGATGTTTGGATCTATCAAAAGGAATGAAAATATGATCAACTAGTATTTTTATAAAGTAGGTGACATTTAAATAACTTGTCATATGATAAAAATATGAAAAGAAAAAAAATCCTTAACTAAAGAGTCCATAATAAGATATGAGAATTTAAGCGACATTTAGCAAGCAAAACACATATGTTTTAAGAGACTCAACTCAAGATTACGGACGAAAGCAACATTGGTTTTGAAAGAAACTAAAATTGATCAATTATAGACACTTGCATAACTTATTATTTTATTAGTTGAAAGATTCATTCATAATTTATTGAACATAGGTCAACAATAATAATACATTCTATGAGTAATCTTTTATCTCGTGTAACAAATAATTAAGGTATTTTTTTTCTGTGTATCATATTGAATTGTTTTTTTAAATACAATATATTTTCTCAAAAAATTAAGGGAATAGATCTGTAAGAGATCTCACTTCGATTTTAGTTAATGTTTTTTCTTTAAGAACCAAATGTTACATTATTTCAATTGGTGACTTTGCCTTTTTTATTTTTTTTTAAATTACGAAATTAACCTTTGTTAGATAAAAAAAATACTTGATACAAAAAATTTAAATTAATTGCTTATAAACAAAATATTGATTTTGTTCAATTATTTACTTAAATGTTTCATTGTTTCGAATGATTCTTATTTTTCTATACTTTTTTATTTATTTTTAAATTTGTCTATTCCCTCGGTTATTTTTTCCAACCAAAGAAAAATATCATTTGCACAAATTTCCAGAATATGCAGTATTCTATTATTTTTTAAATTTTAAATTTATCTATTCCTTTGGTTGACGCTAATATCCAACGTGAAAGATCATTTGCAAGTATATTTTATAGAAATAGACTCTAACTTTTTATTTATCTTTCAACATTTTTCTTTCTTCATTCTACTGCAACACATAACGCACAAACATATTTATCTTAGAAAACTAACCCTAGGAGATTTACAGCTTCATAAAAACTCTATAACATATTTCTAAACTCATATTCCATCATCTCTTCTAAGACAAATATATGTTCGAACAACAACTCTTCCAAAATTGAACTAAGCTTCATTAGCCATTGTGTACCTTCTTCATCACCTTTTCGATACATAACTCACTTTATTCCTGCACATAAATTAGAAATATTAGTTTTTGTTGTTGTGAATTGCTTATTGCTTATATATTATGTTGAGAGAAGTTATTCTGATTATGTTGATAAAAATGGAAATATGGTTTTCTTCTTTAGTGTTCTTGTTGACAAAGTCCATTTGTATCATTAGTAGTACAGTTCATATGCATTAGGTGTATTTGTTGATTTGTGTTAAGTAAAATATTTATTGTCGTTCTTGTGTAAATAGAGATGGGAAACTCGACCAACACCTCTCCTACAACCTCCACATATCATACAACTATCATTGTTAAGACTAAAAGTAAAAGATATCATTGAGGTGCCACGATGATGACCAAGTTGATAAAATCCCACTAAAGCGATATTAGGTACCTAATTGATTTTTGTCTAAGAACTGGTAAGGTTTTTGGTGAAAATGCTAATAGTTTAAAGACTTACGTAGCAGTACAAGGTAGAAGAAAAGTTAACATTTTGATAGATAAATGGAATGAAGTTTCTAGTGAATTGAAAAAGAAAATACGGACCGATATTAGGGCACTTATTTTAAATTTTATAATTTGTGAAATTTTGGCTGTCAGAATTCGGATGTCCTAGAAGATGTCGAGACACCGAATACAACTTCACACACAACAACAAGATTTATAGACAAGTAAAACAATGTTGAAAGTAAATAACACAGGATATGTTTACTCAATTCGAAGACATAATAACATTATGTAGACTGGGTTGGGCTTCAAAACCGCAACAATGAGGTTGCACAAAGTCTGCAGATTATTCTCCAAGATAATTGATCTTCAATCATTAATTTTCTAAAATGACACCATATACAGAAACTATGCAAATCTTCGAAAACCAACATAAAATATTCAGACTTGTTAATCTTGGATGCCACATAAGATAACTAAATATTCCATGAATATTCAATAACAAAAAACTCAGCTGAAACAAAACTAACAGCTGCTGCAGACACGCGATGTTCTATCACCAAGTTGGGACATCCTTATACGACATGTTGGAAAATATCAGGATAGGACATTTCTTCCAACATGTTGCTTCCAAGTTGATTTTACTAAAATGTATGCCAATCACTATTTTAGGGAAATAACAATTTGTTTTACAAGTATCTATAATCATTGTTTTGGTTTAATACTAACAAAAACTCTATTATGTAAATGTAGATATTTTTAATTGTTTCTACACGATGATAAGCTACAAAAGAAATGCATTGCATATACTGGTGAGCATCAGAGAAGCTTTAAGATACAACTCATAAGCTATTATTCTTCACATTTAAGCCTAACTTAGAGCCTTCATATGAAATGTTTAAATTTATTGGGAAGGAGGCTTAGGAGAAGTTTGTCAAGTCTCGAAACACTCCTGAATTCTTGGCTAAGATTCAAAAAGGAAAGGAGAATAAGGCAAGAAATATATATTCACACAGATTATCTCGTGGAGTATATGATAAACTAGAACAAATAATTGTTAGTTCCATGGTTTTATGATTGACATAAAATTTTCTAAAACATGGTTCTGAACTAATGTCGAGCAAGATGTCCCAACATCTTGACTGTCTGTCATGACAAGTTATGTTGTCATGTTTACCAGAACGATGATGAGCAAGATGTCTTGGCATCTTGGCCTATTGTACAACAAACATTACTATTATATATCTTTACATATTTGATTTGATTTTGTGAGATCCTATTGGATATATCTCACTGATTTTCGTAGGACAACAATATTTTATTAGGAATAATGCATAATTAATTGAGTTTCATTAAAAAGGATCTTAGAGATTTTTTAGGAAACTTTGAATATTTGTTCCTATTTTTATGTGAAGATCTTGCAATTGATTTAAAATAGAAGATTGGATTTGATTTGTAGAGTCCAAGCCCATACTGCAAGAGTCTATAAATAAGGACTTGCTAAACCTAAAATAGCAAGCATTCACATTGCAGGAACCGTGAATGCAACATAAAGATATAGGGTTTTTGATGTCTTTTAATGTTTTAGTGTTTTTATTTGTATGTTACTCATGTATATTTTGATATATTGACGTAGAATGGTTGTTACTTGATTGTTAATCAAGTTATTATTCACATCATAGTGAATTTTCTTTCTGGATTGGTAGCCCCCGGAGTAGGTGATGTTGCACCAAACTAATTTATTGTTCTGCATAAACTTTATTTTTTCTGTCAGCAGATGATGTTATAATGTCTATATTGACATTGTGTTGGTGTTAGGACATGAGTCTTGACATTTGTATTGCAAGTTCCAGAGTTTCAATAATAACTAAAGAAAAAAGAAAACAAAGAGGACAAGAGTCAGGAAATCCTTTTATAAGCCTTGATCGCAACCTTTCTCCATCATCGTTCCATGAGAAACGGAGGAGAGCACATAAAAGTTTAGGAGGCAAGCTCACATTGAGGCTGCACGAGAAGTTTGTTTGTTCTATTGATTGGCAGCAATTTTGGTAAAACATTCTGCTAAGAAATATCTTGAAGTTTATTGAAGTAGCAGATGTCACAACAGATGTCCTGACATGTGTAACTGACTTAAGTGCAGAATTTTTAGGAAGTCATTTTGTTGTTATTTGTGTGCTTTGATTAAGGAAGTTGGTGAAACGTATTCAGCTATATCTTTGGAGTTTTAATATCCTGGTTTCATGGAGAGAAGACAGGAGGCGTTGAAGACTTGTGAGTAAGGCAACCCTAGTTGTTGTCACTCTAAGGGCTGCAATCCTTATTTTGCAGTTGGTCGTTCCAGTTTAGAGAATTTTAGTTTTTACTTTTTTTTGTTCATTGTTTTGATTGTTAGTTGTTTATTGTGAGCCTCTCTTGTTAGTTGCTTGAGAAGGACGTTTTTAAGTTGTTAGTTTTCAATCACCATAAGCTTTGAAGCAAGCGTGATTGTGTGTCTTTGAAGAGTATCTTCAGTCTTTAGTTGTTTTTAGTTTCACAGGTTGTGATACTGAAGGAGTGAGCAGAGGATTCTCATATCTAAGTGTGGTATCTTAGATAAAAGGATCACTGGGTAGTTTGATTAAGTGAGGAGGTGTAAACGGGGAAGGTTTAGCTCTGAATTAATACTACTAATAGTGAACTTCATCCCTGGCTTGGAAGCCCCAGACGTAGGTTAGTTAGAGCCAAACTGGGTTATCGATTCTATGTGTTTTTATTGCTTTCTGCATTGTTATACTCTGTTTTGTATAACTGTGTTCTAAGCAGATATAAGTGTCATGACATTACCTTCGACATCTTATATCTGATACCAGATTTTCAAAGTTGATGAAAAGATTGTAAGTAGATCCTTTTTAAAGATTAATTATTTTAGTTAATTCAATTTGGTAAAGAACTTTTAATTGTGTTGTAGGATTTCTTGGTTGAAAAATTTGAAGATCGTACCTTTTTTTCAAAAGAATGTCATGACATATTGGTAGAAGCAATTGGAACAGAAGAGCATGATGGGTTTATTTGTGTTCTTCGAAGAGTCGTGGGATTGAGGATATTTTTTTGGAGTATCTCCAAAAACTAAATGAGTAATACACAAGAAAGAAATTGAAGAGATAGTTGATCAAATGGTAGGTGAGAGTATACAAGAAGTATGATAAAAGGAGAGAGAGAAGTTGACTTAGGAGGTGTGGGAGATTATGAGTCAGGAGGAACAAGAGAGGGTGTGGCAGGAGGTGTGTGATAGGTTGATCCAAGAGTAGCATGAGAGAGTACATCAAGAGAAGCGATGAGGGTTGACTGAGGAGCAGTGCAAGAAGTTGACCGAGGATATCCGAGAGAAGTGTACTATGGATTTAATTGAGGTAAGTATAAGTTTGTTTTAAAAATTGTGTTGTGTCTTGTTGTTTGTGTATTTAAATTTATATATTGTGTTGCTATTGTTTTTACGATGTAATAATTGAAATTTATGGGTGTACTCATCCATCCAAATTTATATCAGTTAGACATAGCCGAGAAAGTTTTTTTGGATGGTGCAAGTAAGAAAGGTAGTTGTTCTGCTCCATAATACAATATTGACACTATAATACATCAACTGGGTAATATGCTAAGACTGTTAAGAGTGGTATAAGAGATGGAAGACACCTTCGTGATAACATTAAAACATGAACCAAGTCAATTTTGTATAGAGTTATATTTTGAATATTTTGCTGGATAATAGTTGTCTGGACATAACCGTGCTACCATTATGGTGCATATAAGTACTTATTTTATGGTGGTTTCAATTTATATTCATTATTCTCAAATACTTTTAATGTCAAAACTCACATTAAAATTTGACTTTTGTGTTAACATTTAGATACATGCATCAAATGTGTGTTGAAAATGATATAAGAAAATATTATTTCTTAGACCTAATCAATATTCAATTTAAACTACAAAGACTAGACCTTGTCCATACATACATGCAAAACAGTTAGTTCAACAAGAAAAAGAATGTTACATAGGATCATTTACCATTCGTAAGTATATATGAGTTTGTGTTTTCTTTTGTAAATCAAACTAATATACATTATTAATTATTCTGGATGCATGATTATGCAGTTCACATTGGCAACTAATAATTAAATGTCCCAAGTAAAATAGTGTAACTATGCTATACTCGTTACACTATGAACTTTATTCAACGATGAAAGACATTTTGAGCACATAAGTGATATTATTTATAATACTAAAATTTTACCTTTAGGTTTAAAAAGTTTGTATTCATGTTTAATTTTTACCAACATTTAAAAATATCGAGGAATACAATTTGATGTCTCGTAAAATAAGATATAAAAATTCAAGGTTCTTTTTTGTAAAAGTAAGTATTACTTACACTTTTGATATTATTTTGTTTTCACTAATGTATTGCTTGAGTTTTTTTGTGTATTAATAAGTATATGAAAATTATTTGTATACGCACAAACAACTCAACAAATATTCGTGTGGATACTATGTTATGAATGATATGTTGGATATTGTCTCCTAACACATTAGTGATTCATGGGTTAATGTATTAACTTTATCCATGTGAATGCAATTTATTTATGATAGTTGTTAAGTTAATGATGTTGTTGTTAGCTATTACAAGATTTATTTTAAAAAGTTTATGTTATTGTTTTTTATGGAGATTGAATAATTAATGGTGTTGTTGTTGTGTTATCCTAAATTTATTTTATTCAAATTATAAGTTTAACGACCCAACACCATTCCCACAAGAATATATAAACGAAATTCGTTTACGTTGTAATGGTTGTTTCTTATCTTTTTATGATTCTCGATGACACTAGTTTCTATTGGTTATTGTAAATATTAGTATAGTTTTTCTGTTACACATATATATTTAGTTTTGTCATTATGGTTATATTTTTATTAATTGATGAAGAATGAAATAATGAAGTTGAAAAAGAAGTTGGTGATCAAGGAGAGAATGAGTAAGAATTCATGAAACAAATACTAATTGAAAGTTGGATTTAGGACTAATTTAATGTGTAGCATAAGAGACACAATGTGATGATTGTATCATACCATGTCTCAATCTAATGTTTGTTGAAACAACGTAATATGATAAGTTAATCCACAAACTTATCATATCTTACAACTTTAGCTAAATTTCTACTACGCCAAAAAGACCTACGAAAGCGCTTTTTTTAGGATTTAAAAGCGCTGTCGTAGGTGACGCTGCTATAGGTTTTAGCAGCGCTTTTTGTTTAGGCAAAATCGCTGCCTTAAGTATACCTAAGCCATCGCTTTTTCCTAAAAAGCGCTTTCTTAAGTACACTTTTAGCAACGCTTTTTTCTGTAGGCATCTTTAGAAAGCACTTTTCCAGGAAAAGCGCTGCCTTAGGCCTACCTTTGAAAGAAATTTTGAAGAAAAAGCGTTGCCTAAGGTATACATAAGGCAACTCTTTTGAAATCGTTGTCTTATGTATACCTTAGGCAGCGGTTTTTCTTAAAAAGCGCTTTCAAAGGTCGGCCTAAGGCAGCGCTTTTCCTGAAAAAATGCTTTCTTTGGGGTTTTTAATAAACCTATAATTTATATAATTCATAAACCTGTATTTTTTGCAGCATTATTTCATAAACCTATAATTTACAAATGTAATCCCATAAGCCTATAATTTACAATCGTAATCCCATTATTTCAACAAAGAAGAGATTATATACAAAAAAGGCATTATAATACCATTATAATCCAAAATATATATACACCATTGTAACTCAACTCACATATTTCTAACACAACCAAAATCAGCCTTACAAAGTCATCCCGAACAATAACAAAATCAACCCTAACAAAATCAGCCCTAATGTATGAACAAAACGGTCAATAATGTATTTCGACAATCAATTAGAATACATCCATGTCTTATCCATGGTTTTAATAATTAAGCTAAACCAAAACAACTAATTAGGGCACAAAACAGTATAACGTGTTTCTGTCAAAATGCAAAGTATACACGGAATGGAACCGGAGCTAGAAAGCGCAACATATTCACGCAATTTCAGACAAATTTATCACAATACCAGTAATTTGAGGAAGAAATTTACCTCGGATTTACCGAACTCAATGAAACGCAAAGAATGGGCGTTGTACGTCGAACTAGGCCGAGAAACGCTGCTAATTCAAAGGAAAGAAAACTTCTATTATAGAAAATTGCATACAGTAAAAATCGACTCAACCACTAATTACAGTTCATTCACAAGTAGAGAAGTAAGCAACTAATTTAATTTGAAATGATCCATCATAGCAGTTCATTCAAAGCACAACTAATTACAGTGGCGAGAGAGAACAACTAATTACCTGTAGAGAAATAAGCAACTTCTAGATCCACACAGTGTCAGATTCTTGTAAATGATCAGACTTTCACACTTCACAAGTAACCCTATATATAGAAAATTCAATACATTAGTTTGTGCGAGACACTCTCATAATGTCGTTGGCATGCACCCATACTTACTTACGTCATTTTGAAATTAAACTCAAATGCACTAAAATATCAACTGAAATCCGTTCAAATTAGCTCAATCTTCATGACTAAGAGAAAACCACATTATTATAAACAATCTAAAAAACTCATCAATTAGCACGATTAACATGGAATCGCGACAAAACTCCCACAACTTAACATGTAAGAAAATCTTGCCCATTTATTACAAACCAACGCATAACATCAACAAAAAACTCTATCGCTAATTAACATGGAACCTTACCGATTTACCACCGATAACACATGACATTAATCCAACTTCGATTCTAATAACATGTTATCAACAAAGTTTTCACTCAAACTTCACACAACCATAATAACTTCACAGATTCAACTCGAATAATCAGAAATAATCACAACCTAAAGTAAATAGCATGCCCAATTCGAAATTCAACATTCAAATCTGAACCAAACAAATCAATAACTTCAACATACCCAAACAGAATAACATTTGACACTATTCCAACACATTCTGATACTCAATGCGACACAAATTAACATAGTTTAACACAGATTTCTATATCCTAACATTTCTAAAAATTTAATAATGCTTCGTATCTAAAGATAGATTCTATAAATAAGTTTGTCTTTCCATTGGAAAAACAAAGATTCTATCTTTTTCATCACTTAATCAAACTACATTGTGCTAAATCATTCAACACTTCTGAAACACAATTGTTTTTTCGATTATCACCACCACCATTCATCAAATCACATACAGGAAACTAAGAGACAAAACCAAAACAAAATATGATTGTTGTTATCAAGAGTTCCAATAAACTAGGATCTTAGACCGATGTTATTGAAATGAAATAGATGTAATATATTTATAAAACATTTGTTCAAGTGATATTAAAGAAGTTAGCCTTAATCAATTATATGCATTTTAATACTATTTTTTTGTTACTTGAAGCATCATTGAAGAATTAGTGAAAGAGTTGTACACTTGTTTTTTAAGAAAACACCTTTCAACACCACTTTCGGTTTAACTACCAGAAGAAATCATAACTGAAATCATAGCTTAAGGGATCCAATTTTCATAAATATGCACCTTCATTTCAATTCACCCACGCGCATCATACTCTATAACAATCAAGATTTATCCACATCTATATCTTTACCTCTTAACCCTAACCCTGACTCTATTCTCAACGACTTCACACGCACCCTTTTCTTCCACTAAAATATCTAACAAAATAATACATTAATACAACATACAAAACCAACATCTACAAAATACTCACACTGTCAGATTTCCAATTTCTAGTGACACACTAAAATGATATTCAAGAAATACATTCGAGCAAGCAAGGAATATGCATAATGACCAACTCAGAGTTAGCAGAATCGGAGAAGATGAAAGCGAAAACAAACCTTGGTCCTGGATAATGTCTTAAAACTACCATGACGAGATAGAAAAATAAATTAATAGATATTCCAATAAATAAAAATTTAAATTTTTAAAAAATAAAATTTAATACTATATAAAGTAAAACAAAAAAAAAGTGACACTAAGTTAAAAACTAGTAATAACTTTGTTTAACTAAAATATATAAAAGTAAAATAAGTATTTAAAATTTCAAAAATATAAATATGAATTTTTTTTAATTAAATATGATTGTATTGTTTATAGTAATTTTATAATTAAAATATAATATTTATTATATTTTTATTCAGGTCAACTAACATATGCAATACAATTAATTATAAACTTATGCCTTATTGAATAACTTAATTAGTTATTCAATAATGTCAAATTTTTAAATTTATTTAAATTTATTGGATTACATTAAAGAATATTAGTATTCTTTTGAAAATTATTTTTAAAAATTGGAGGTAAAATTTGTATATTATTGATTCAATAATTTGAATATAATGTATATGTTATCATCTAAGTATTAAGTTTGTAGTGTATATATATATATATATATATATATATATATATATATATATATATATATATATATATATATATATATATATATATATATATATATATATATATATATAGATATTACTATAAGATATCATGTAATTTGATTTTATAAGATATTACTATAAGTTTATAATATCTCTCAATTATTATAAATATCTTATAATATCTCTTAGACTATTATAAATATATATTTTATAATATATTTTAGAATATTATAAATATCTTAATATTTTTATATTAATTTATTTGATTTCTAAATTAATATTAAATATTCTAACATTAATGAATGAATCAATGAGCCGAATTGATCGAACCCGATATCCGTAAATTGTTCAGACCAGATTACTTTTCGGCATTCTGGTTTTTGACTATCTCAAAACATATTTTCTTTCTTTTCATCAACACAAATTTTAAGGCATATTTCAACATTATTTGATACCCGACTCCAATCATCTATCAAAATACTCATTTTTTTACGTCCAAGTTTTAAAATCAATCTCGATCAACAACTTAACACATGCGTTGTAGAGTTTTGCTAATTTATCCATCATTAGGAAGTCCATGTCCATGTCCAATTTTTATTTATCATTTATTATCATTAGAAGAACACTCATTTATATGAGTGGTGATGGATGAATGATCCTTCTAAGTTTAAAACGACAATAACATCAGAAAAAAATTAATCTCAATTTCAACACAATAACAACATTAAACCTTTAGGATTTTAAAAGAAACAATCACATTAAACATAACATATCTCAACAAACCCAACAAACCCAACAAACCCAACAAAATTAGTGTTAAAATCATATCATTTATCATACTTGAACTTAAATCTACTTAGATATCATTTAACAAAGTTATAAATTAGGTTCAATAAAATTTCAAATAGATGTTTCTGGTTATGTATATCTAGTGAGGCATTGTACAATCAATTTATAAACCTTTTTATAATCACTATAGAGTTTCGAAAACATTTCTAAGAAAACTAATTATATAACTAAGTGGAAAAAATGTTGGTATATTAGAGTGTATTGGTTAAATGAATGAGTTTTGCTTCATTGCAATAACGCATCAACAACACTAAAAAAATCAATAACTCAATAACAAAAATGAAATTAAACCTTCAATATCTAAATAACAAAAAATATTGAATGCAACAACAATACTAAACCTTGAATATCTCAATAATTAAATATCGATAACATCAACGTTAAACCTTCAAAATCTCAATAACAAAAGCCTCCAGTGCAACAACACTAAACATTCAATATATCAATAACTACAAACCCTAAATAAAATAACAATGCAAAATACTTAATATCTAAATAACTCAATAACAACTACAACATTAAATTTCCAATATCTCAATAACATTAATCCTTCAAGATCTAAACAACAACAATAATAATAGTAAACATTTAACTTATTTCAACAAAATAACATGATAAAACCTTCAATAACAATATCAACAATAAAAATAGATAAACTGTTAGGGTTTAGGCTCTTAACAACAACTACAAAAAAACTCACAACATTAAACCTAAGATATCGCAACAACATTACTATTACATGCATGGTGGAGATATTTTACGTATTGAAAACATGATCAATAAGACAATGAATTTAATATTGTTTGAGTTTCATATTTCCTTGGTGCAAGTATCGTTCGAGTTCCTCCTTCGACTTCCTTATTTGTTTTTCCTTGATTTGTATAAGTTGGAGAAGATGTGGGTTGAGTTCGACCTTGTTTGTAGAAGAACTAGTTGGATAAGATACAACTCTGAAGAAATGAAGATGATATGATGGTGAATAAGTTAGATATGATATGTGTTTAGTGCTCTCTTAATTATATAAGATGATAAACTTTATTAGTGCTCAATGTAGTTTTTGAAACGACTAAATGTGGATTGTGTAAGGTAAGAGAAAACTGAAGAAACATCACAGCTAGTATTTTTATTGAATAAGAGTAAAATATTTCACCACGGTTGGAAAATCCAACTGTGGTGAAAACCTATTTATTTATTTTAATTTGAGAAAAACACTCATTTTTTAACAATTTGAAAATATAAAAAAATATAACATTTCACCACGGTTAGAAAATTCAGCAGTGAGATAAAGTGACTTATTTTTAACTTTTTAAAAAAAGGAGCGTGTCTCTTTAAAAATAAATAAATCTCAAATTTGCTATAGCTGATATTCGAACTCATGTCTTGAACAATAAAAAAGGAAGACGCCAAATTTTAAAGGTTTCATGGGAGTTTGTACGATAACTTTGATGAAAACTCGGCCGTAAAGTGTATTATTTGTTGTATAAAATGTATGTTGAGGTTATTCATGTTAGGTTTTAATAATTCGCCAGAGATTATTCATGACAAAAGAGGTAACACTTAATCTATCATACTCTATTTCTAACCTAAATAGCCTTTTCATCATGAAAATTGATAATAATTAAAAAGTTATACTAAAAAATTTACTCTAATTAAAATAAAAGTCATATTGGATGTAACCAAATTAAACAAGTCATGTATGAATATTGGTAATCCTAAGGATCATATGGCATGGATTAACTTATAAATCATAAATGACGCATTTTGTAGCATGTATTTAACGACTAGAAGCACAAAACAAAAACTATACATATTTACATCAAAATTAAAATAGCACACATTATGTGCTAAAACAAAAACTATACATATTTATATCGGGAGGGCTATCAAAACATATATAGAGTGACTCAGATACTATACATATTCATTTTCACCACAACACTCCAACATATCAAATCGTTCAACCAATAAGTTGACAATCAACATACCATAAATCAGTGTGCAAACTCATAATATTCAAGATAATAAATTGTTCAACATAAACAAATGGCATATAAATCTTCTTCAGTAAATGGTGTTCGTTCGTTAAATAGTTATAAGTTGAACAAAATGTAAAAATACTTAGAATAATAACAAACCATTATTTAGTTAAAATTATTAATATATAATTTTAAATATATTACATACTTCCATGAAGCAACAATACCGGCAAATACAATGTTTAATTTATGTTTCATAACATAATATTCACATTCATATCTTGTTGGTTTTTGCATCTTCTACAAATAAATTTTATCAAGTGAGTAATAATACACACATAAATCACAAGTTATTATATATGGTTAAATATACAAACCCCCCTTGTTATATAGGCACTCTATCGTACGCCCAATCAATTTTAGTAGACATTTTATAATAAGCATTTTTGAAGCACACAGAATCAACGGGGCTCTCGATGCAACTTGTTAGACGATGACAACTTATTTAAAGGGGGTGAATAGATCTCCAGTGAAAATTTTACTTTAAGATTGTTTTAAAAAGTTAAGCAAAAACTATGGCAAGTTAAAGTCGTATGCTAGATCCCAAGTCGTCCAAACCAAATTGGTTATTAGAGCCTTGAATATGCGTGATATCAAACTCGATTAAATGATGATAATTAAATATTAATACAATAAACTTTCAAGTAATCATTTTACAATTACAACACCAAATAATGTCCAACGAAACTATCAATAAAACTAAGTGAAACAATTTATCAAACACTTGGGGTGGATTTAATTTTTCAGATTTTCCTTTGAACGTTGTTGGTATCAAACACCTCTTACAATTTAATAAATTGTAAGGTAATCAGCAAAGCAATTTAACAATCAAAGTTTTTAACAAATTGATAGTAAAATGTAAATTATATATATATATATATATATATATATATAGAGAGAGAGAGAGAGAGAGAGAGAGAGAGAAATAGAGAGAGAACGACACAAGTATTTGTTTAGGCAGTTCACCAATCGTCCTCGCTATGGCTACGCCTACCTCGAATTCCATATGGAGCTGAGATAATAATTTTTGCTATACAAAAATTTATTTACAAGAGAAATGTTGTAATCTAATCCTACAAATCCTATGTTTGATGTTGATCCTAGAAATTTCTCTTCCCTTGATCTTAGTTTAATCAAGTCACCCAACAATACCAGACTGATCCATCATATCGCACCACTACTTTGCAAGAAACCATTTCTCTTTAAAGCTTTTCACATGGCCGAATCCAAATTGTGAATTGTTGTCATCCAAGATTTCCAAATGATTCACCGTATCACATTAGTCCTTTATAAGGACCTCCCGTTCTTCAAATCCTTTAACTCGATCAAATCCAATATTAATAAAACCTTGTAAAAACCCTCAAATCCACACTTTGATCTTGATGTAAAAACAATCACTTATTTTTGATGAAAGCCCCTATGATTCTTAACCCAACCTTAGGTTACAGCTAAACTAAATTGAACATTATCCACCAAGTCTAGATGGAACCCAAGCAATGAATGATTATGTGTACTTTGTGTGTACGATATATGCAAGGTTGAAGATGATGAGAAATATTAGTATGTGTCCATAGTTTTATCAAGTTGAAAATGATGCATGTATGAAGTATATGTAAGTGTGTAAATTGGAGGCAAAAAGGAAACCTAAAATTTTGAAAAGGAAAACAATTTTTGAGAAATTCTGACACATGTGTCAACACATGTAAGTTTTGTGTCGACGCATATAATGACATGTGTCAACCTATATGAGGCCATTGTGTCCATAAAAAGTTACAGTCACTAGAGGATTTGAAATAATAGTACTTATATCGACACAAAACACGAATGTGTCAACACATTAAAGCTTTCTTAATAAAATGTGTTGACCTTAAATTAAGAATATGTCGACACCTACTTACAGTGCCTATAGAATTTATTATTGATCCATAAGTGTTGACTCATAGAACAAATGTGTCAATACATGCAACTGATTTTTATAAAGAAATTGATTTTTAGTGCATGATACCTATTGGCAACCTTTTAAAAGATGTTCTAGATGCATTCTAAGAACTGTAATGTAAGGATGAACATAATGACTCAAAGATACCATTTAATATAAAGAAAAGTGAAATATATCCTTGTTTTGGCATTATCCAAAATATCTATCTAAGAGGTAAATGCATTCATAGAGGAAGCTTTATTTTGGCTTTCCTTTCCTTTCCTTGCTTTGTTCGAGTTTCATCGCCTTACCTTTGTTTCAAGTTTTGTTCAAGTGATCTTTAATGGCGCTCGATAGGAGAAGATGAAGTTTCAAACAATTTTATGGAATATATGAAACTCATTATGGAATAAGTGATGTTTTCAAGTTTCATTTATAAGAAAATAGAGAGTTTGGTTTTAACTTGAGAATTAAGATAACTAGAGGAAAAAAGAATAAGAATAATTTCATGCGCGGGAGAGAATTACAATTTAATTAGATTATCGTAATCATATAAATTAAGAGGTAACCTAGTTTTAGAGATTTTTGGGTCAGAACGTAGAAACAAGAGTTGGAGAAAAAAGAGGCAAGAGGCTAATAAGAGAAAGTATACTTGAAGCTTTGGGAGCAAGAAGAGTATAAAAACCAGATTTTATCAATTGCTGCTAGGAGAACCAAGTAAGCAGGGAAGCGTTTATTCATAAATGGATATAATGCATGTGGGGTAGAATGAGTAGTCCTTAACCTTCAATATGAATTTGGGTTTCATTAAATTGATGGTGAATTTCTATTGTGTGATTGTGAATAATTGATGACGATGATGACTTTTGATGTTGATTATGTGTTCTTGAGTTAGTAATTTCATAGTTTGGTATATGAGATTATGTGGATACTATTGGACCAAAATGGCATATACGATATCCTTAGGGTTTTCATGATAACAAAGTACTTAAAGAACAATTGGTTAGACTAACATATGTTCAAGTGTGCAGGTAAAAAGATCAATATAATGATTGGAAATTAGTTCAAAAATTGCACTAAACATTGAAAAATAAGTTGTCTTAGAGGAAGATACTTAAGATAAAATTCTAAAGGATCAAATTTGATGACTTCAAACTCTAAAAAGACAATCTTTGAATAGTCAAAGTCTGAAGTTATCACAAGCCAAGACTCATACTTTAAAGGATCAAAACATGAACCCAACCAAAGATCAAGAAGCGATGATATCTTGACACGTCGATGTCATACTCTAAGGTTAATTTGTCCTATTCTACTCACGTGATATCTCAACAAAAAGTTGCGGAAGCCATATCCTTTGTAATTGATAATTCCTTTTATAGTAAAGGAAAGTTAAATGAGCTGACAACGACATTATCCATTTGAGGACGCTTTGGAATAAATATGTTGATGCTTCTCTACAATGTCTCTCTTATGCTTGAATATTTCTCCAACGAATCTTTCATCGAACTCTATAAAAGGAGTTGGAGATTTGGAGAAACATACAATATTGTACCTTGACAATAAAAGAGTAATTTTCCAAAACCAAGAACCAAAGCTAGCTTAGAGAATTTTACCATTATATATTATTAAAAGCTCTTAAGTCTTGGAGTTTTTTATGTTTTGATTTTTTCACACCTCTGATTGAATATCAAGTGTAACCATCACTTTATCACTATCATTTGTCTGTTAGACCGATTATTAGAAGTCTCTTTCTTGCATGCTTGAGCATTGGTGAAAGTTTTTGCTTATGTGCTTGAGAAATTAGAAGTCCCTTGATTGTGTGCTCGAGCATTTAAGTCCTTTACTTATGTTTTTTGGCATTGGAAGTCTCTTTCTTGTGTGCTTGAGAAAATTGTAATCAACTTCAGTTTTAAAGAAAATATCTTGGATGTGCAAGGGGATTGGACTACTCCTAATTTGTAGGAGGAACAAGGATAAATTACTTGTGTGTTATCTTGCCTTATTCTTTACTTGTGCTTTTGTTATTTAGCTATTATCCGTCAAATTCTGAGTCAGATTTTGATCCATCAGAATCTAATAAAAGATCTCAAGAAAAATTCAACACAATTCAACCCCCTTCTTGTGTTTTTCTCATTCATATATTATTATGGTGATTCGATGTGTTAATCGGTCAATTAGGACGTAATAACAGTGGAAGTTTGATCCTAAATGTTAGATTTTCGAAATAAGATATTTTGTATGTTAAGGTGTGTTTGGAATATGATTTAATATTTATTAATTTGAAGTTAAGTGATTAAAACGTGGATTTTTGGAAAAATACCAGTAGACAATCGAATGGTCCTACGGAAACAATCGATTGGTTCCCTTTTTTAATAGAAAAACATTGGGCAGTGACATTGAAACAATCGATTGGCCACTGTCGTGGCGGGAAAATTGAGATTAAGCTATTGATTAACTTACTCAGAAAAATATCTATAAAACCCAAAACAATATATATATGTACAAGGGTTAGTTATGACAGGAGAAAGTATTAGCACCCATTACATCTACAGTACTCCGTAGAAACCTATTGAAAATTTATATTAGGCTAAAATAATTATTTGCAAAAGTTTTGGAGAAATGAGAAAAGAAGTATTTTTTTTAATTATTTTTTGTTCGCCAAGACTTTGAGAGCCTCGTGCCTACATACCCTCCACGTGTAATGAAGAAGTCAGAACCTCGTAGTTCTTGTAAAAAACAAAAAAGTTGTTTGTTTGATTGATTTTAATGAAAACACGTTTCATCATTTTCGAGTGGAAAACTCAACTTATCACCCACAAACTATGAGAAAGTGAAAATTTGTATCATCTTGATGGAGAACTTTAGATTGGATGTGATCAACAAGCATGTATCCACATTCAAGTGGAAAACGTGAATCAAAATCTCAATCATACTATGGGATTATGAGGTTTACATCACTACAAGAAGATGACTTATATCTAATCTTTCCAAAAGTTTGAAAAGAAAAAGAAGTGCAAGAGCACAAAATTGATTTGAAGATGTTCATATTTTTTTAGAGTTTTTGAAAGAGTTTTGATATGCTTAAGTGTTTTAGCATTTATTGAGAAAAGTTTTGAAAATCACTTGACAAAGTCAAGGTTTGTTTTTAAAGTGGTTTGAAGTTTGAAACAAGAAGCTTCATAAAAGAGGGAATATTTTGAAAACTTAAGAATGGGAGGAGATGAAGAGGATAACCTAAAGCATAAATTAAAGGACAAGAATTAAATGGTCTCATTGTAAGGTAGCCTAAGAGGAAGCCTTTGTGTGTGCAAGTTAAATAACCAAGATGAATCAAGCATTTGACATTAGTCAAACATAGCATTCATTTCCCTTTGTATTAAGCCACATGCAAGCAAGCACATATGAAAACCCAATGATCTAGATGAAAGTAACCAAAGTTAAAAGCCAAGTTGAGTTTGATGATCAATGGTGCAAATGAATTTCAAGGTCTCTGATACACATATCCAAATCATAGGAAAAGAACCATAGATCTAAGTCCGATAGTCCAAACTCCAAGCATATGATAGATAATACCATAAAGTCCAGAGATCAAAATTAAGTTTATTTTAGAGTTTTTGTATTTATTAATATTTTTGGCCTTTTGAGGCAAGCAAGTAAAAGGTGACATGAATGTAAATGAATTGAATAAAAAATGACAATAAAGATAAATGGCATAAAGTAAATTGCATTAATGTAAAAGTGCAAAAAAAATTAAAGTTATCATAATTTAATGAAGTTAATGTTAGTGTTCAAAGTTAATCAACTGATTCAGGACAATTTAGCGCTATGCTAAGCAATCATAAACGGACTTATATAGAATTCACACCTTTGTGAGGCTAATCAATAGAAATTTATGTATCATACATGTTAGAGAAATGACACAAAGTCATTACCGTAAAACATGTAGCCCAAGTAAAAACAAAATCAAGAAGAAGAAATAGAAGAAGAATGAAATGGAGAATTGATCAAGCACTAAGGCAGGAGGATTGAATCATTACTTTAATCAATATTCTTCATGATACCCTGAGAAAAACTTATCATTAATGCAAAGTACAAAAAATAATCAAATGATTATTTAATTATAGGTTTGAAATGAAGAAATTTCATCAAGCACAACCCAAGGTTTAATTGGACATGTTGAAACTCCAATCAATCAAAATTGACCAAGTCAACCAAAAGTAAGAACCATTAATCATTAAAAAACAAAATTCATATTGAAAAATGATTTTAATTGGTTTAAAAGTGGAAAATAAAAAGAATATTCAATATTTGCTTCAAAACCTCAAATAAAAAGCCGCAAATATTTGATAAAGATAGAAAAAACTCCAAGGATCATGATCTCAAAATTTGAACTAAAAAATATTTAAAATGATTAAAAATTAATTGTTAGAAGAAAATTTAAAATAAAACAAAGAGTAAATAGAAAAAAAAAAAGATAAAAATCATTTTAAATTTCTTAATAAAACATATATGATAGAAAATATTTTTAGTGATTTATGAAAAAAATTGGAGTGAAAAATAATAAAGGTGCTATTTAAAATAATTTTTGAAAGAAAATGAAATTACAAGGAATTAAAAATAAAATAAAATGTTGCAATAGCTAGGACACACGCTGATCAATGATTGGATGAAAGATTCAAATTTTGCTCCGACACGCACGAAGAGCTTTGTCATACCCTAAAATTTGTCCTCCCACTTCTCAAGACAGTTCACAAGGGTTGACCAGACAAATCCTCTTCTAAGCAATCAATCCAAACTAGGGTTCTACTACTCTCAAGTCAAAATGGATTTCCAATGCTTCAAGTGGACATCATACCTCATCATATGCTTCAAGGGATCACCATGTCAAGTTTCAAGCCTTACAAGTCAAATTTTCTCATCCAATTGCTCAGATGGTTGAAAATTAACTATATTGGACAAAAAGTCAACTGTGGTCAACATACAGTCAAACTTCATAGTTTTTGTCAACATCAACATTTTGAAGTGATATTCATCATTTGATCAAGGGTTGACCATGATTCCTCAAGGAAAGTCAAGATTTGAACAAAAGTCAAAGTTTCCAAAGTAGGGTTTTTTAGACAAAAGTCAACAGAACTTTGACTAGGCATGACTTTCACATACTTTATCAGAAATTTTTCCATCAAATCTCATTTTTAAGGGAATTCAATTCTCCACAACTTCATGTCTCACAAGCTTTGGTCAAAAATGCTTCATTTGGAAGTTATGGATCAAAACATTACAGGTCCTTCTAAAAGTCAACAAAAAGTCATCTTTTTGCAAAGAAGTGTTCATGAACATGTAAACTTCAATGAAGATGAAACCAAAAGGAGTGTTTATAGGACATCTTGATCTTTCTAAAAAGTCCAAGAACAATAAAAAATATGGAAAATTGAGCAAGATACAAATTGTACAAGTTGAGCATTTTTGAGGAGGTGCATAAAGAGAAATACTTAGCAAATGCAAATATTTTTCAAATGAGATTAAGTTTTCATGATCCATACTTATTATTGAGAACATCTACAACCCCCAAGTCCATTTACATGCCTCCTTTCTATTATTTTAATTTATTTTGGAATTAAATCATTTAAATTCAATTTAATAAAATAAAATGCAAGGAGCAAAGTTATGACAAGGTGGGCTTATTTTCCAAGCATCTTGAGGACCAAGGAAGCCCATGCTAGCTTTCAAATTCATGCAAGATGCTACAAGGAAGGGAAAATGCATTTTTGGCAAGATTTGATAAACATTTACAAGAGAATATTTTTGCATTCAAAGCAATATATTTTCTCTTTACTCTTGATCAAATCTCTTGCTCTATAAATACATTACAACACCAGAAGCCAACAGAGACGAAAAAACAAAAACCCTAGCCTCAACAAGCAGCCCTAATTCTCCAAAAAATTCCATACAAACTTTCATAATCAAATTCAAGGTTGGAGGTCATTTCAATCCAAACCACACCTGCAATCGCTCCCTGAGGATCAAAGGAATTGATCTCAATCATTGTTCAAGCCTACAACGTCCCAAAACTAGCTCCTGCAATCTCACCGGTTGAGTATTTTTTAAATTTTCGAATTTTTATTATCATACATATTTGATGCGTTTTTCCTTTTACGATGAGATGCCCATATGATTTAGAACAGGACTGGACCGCTAAACACGAGCTTGAACGTGAGAATTGGTATATGCCATTGTAGACCGTGGTTTTGTTATTTTCTTCGAAACTCTACGTTCAGAAACATTTAGGCCAAAAGAACCACACCATTGGGTTCAGAGGGTTCGAAATAGGGGGTAGGGTCGTGCTTGTGTTTTGAATATATCATTTTTGTAGGTTTTGAAGATTGGGACCGTCGGAGAAAATAACTGGAGCTAGGGCTCCGGTGGTCTTCCGATCCTTAGATTTCTTGACCGCTGGCGTGGCATAAAGGCGCCTTTTGATTCGCTCGTTCCAATAACTGGGGCCCACAGTTTGACTTGTTTTGAAAACTAAAACAGAATGTGTTGGATCACTTATAATCTTATGGTTGTGTTTCCAGAATAACTAAGCATCCTAGCTCAACTGGCAGCGCACGCGTGGGTATAACCAAGGGGTCTGGGGTTCAATCCCCAGCGCCACCCCTTTCTTTCCCTCACTTTTTCTAACATATTTCTCATTTATGCAGGTAACATACATAGCCTCCAGAAGTCCTAGAAAACAGGTTTCTAGAAGTTCTAGAAGGAACTTCCGTACAGCCCCCAGAAGTTCCGGAAAACAGGTTTCCAGAAGTTCTGGGAGGAACTTTCGTCCAGGTTCCAGAAGTTCTGGAAAACAGGTTTCCAGAAGTTCTGGAAGGAACTTCCGTATAGGGTCCCAGAAGTTCTGGCAAGGAACGATGACCCAACTTCCAGAAGTTCTGGAAAGAGTGAGCCAGAAGTTCTGGGACGAACTTAGTCAGAAGTTCTGACAAAAATTATTTTTTTTTCTATTTTCTTTTTAACTAATTTATTTTATTTTCAATTATCTTTTAAATTATTTTCTAAAACTCTAAGAAATGTTTAATTTTAGATTTAGGTTTCAAAAACCTTTATTTCATTTTTGACACAAAAACATTTTCTTTTCATTTAAATCATTTTTCTAATTAAATACTAATTAATTAGAATTAGGTTTTTCTTTCATTAAAATCAATCACAAAAAACTTCAAAAATAATCGCTTTTTCTAGTAATTAGGATTATTAACCTAAAACTTTTTTTCTACTAATTTCTGATAAGTGCCAAAATGTAGTTATTTTGTATATACATTTTGTGGCACTTATTCGTTCTTTTGTTGATATTCTTCGAATAAATCCCCCGCTTTTTGTATAAATGTGTACATATTAGAATAATTGAGTTTTTGTGTAAATATTGTATCATTTGATAGTTTTTCATCTCTTTTATAGGTATTCATTCATAATTGGAGCATCGAGTAATAAAGGCCAAAGGCTAAGCTTCAAGAATGCGATTTTGCACAATACGTCATCAAATAAAGCTCAAATTCAACACAATAAAAATCATCAATTTGGTTGATATTTCTCCATGGTTAGATAGAGCATTGAATAAGCTTTCCAACGCTTCAAACCGGGCTCAATTCCGAGTTACGGTTCTCAAGATATGACAAAAATAAAATGTTGAAAATAGCAGACCGCGCTTAGCGCGAATACCGCGCTTAGCGCGCCCTGCGACATCAGAATTCTTTAAAAGGGGCTCAAAACACATTTTTAGGTTATGGGTTGGGTATTTTTGAGTCCCAACACCATCACCTTCATTTCTTTGGTAGATTAGCTTAGAAAACAACATTGGAGCTTGCATTTTGATGATTGGAGGTGGATTGCTCTTCGATTGGCTTTGACAACCAATGTAGATTTGTGGTTTATCTCTTCTCCTCTTTGTGTATTTCTCTTTTGTTGGGTTTGTATGTATTTCTACTCATAATTCTTTTATATTTATCGCATTTGGCTTGTATAAAGTTTGCTTTACGAATTTGTGTCGGTGATTATCTTGGGTTTTTACTTTATGTTAGGGGTTTGAGTTTTGCTAGGGATAGATTGCTTAGATTCTTACCTAGGATGATTATCTGTTAGTTTCTGAATGTTAGAAATGGGTTTAGAGTTAACATTCACTATAGAGTACCCGAACTTAATGCCTCTGCGTCGGTGAAGTATGCCAGGAATGGGTATGGAGGTGACGCAGTTGATTCCTATGTTGTTGAGATATGCCAGGAATGGATATTGAGATGATTTAGGAGGATTCTCAATTTGGGTTAGAAATAGCTTAGATTGTGAGAGGTATGTGATGACACGGATGAGTATCGTAGGCCGAGTATGACATGGGTGGTAGATTTAAGTCTGTGACGGGTAGTTTACATTCGTTCCAGACAAGCTGTCTATCTTTTATACTTTTTGTTCATTTACTTTTTGTCTTTTATTTTCATTTCTTTTAATCTCAAACTCATTAACGGTAGAATTATCGAACGACGAATCAATAACCAATCTCTGTGGACACGATACGATATAACCTAACCGGTATATATCACCCGGTAAAAATAATACCAACTCTTTGCTTGCCGCTATACCGCAACAACAAAATGGCGCCGTTGCCGGGGATTGGTTTTATTGGTTTTGTATTGCGATAATTCCGTTGTTTTTGAGTTTTGTAATTAATGTATATGTTGTATAGGCTTTGTATATGAACTTGTATATGTTACTTATACATGTTATGTGTTTACTTTCCATACTTGTACATATTTATGATTTTCTTAGTTTTTATGTGATGTTGTGAATTGTCTCGTACTCGTAACGTTTGTTGTGTGGTTGTTAGGACACTTTCTTTAGGTTTGCACGGTGTGGCAATACCATGACATGACGAGAGGAGGTTACTAGTGCTCACACAATAAAGGCGTCGAGCTTACGACGTAAAACAAGCATGTTTTTGTTTATGTTTGTTTATGTTGTTAGGTGGCTTGTGTTTTAACAAGTTGAAATAGGACTTGTTCTTAATTTTAAATCTTCACTTTTCAACTTGTTAATTCATTGTCACCACGTTTTCGTATTGTTATTTGCTTTTGTTTTGTTATGTCAATTTGTTATTTTCCACAAGTTTGTAGTGTTTTAGCTTGTGGAAGTGTGTATGTATTGTAAATATTATTTAGATGTGTAAATGAGATTGTATAGGTGTGTAAGTGGAGCTTGCATAGCAGTTGCACCTGTTGCTGTCATTTTTCTGCAACTGGTGTAGCGCGCTTAGCGCGCTCTGCTATGCAGAGCCAATGAATTCTTTTAAAATTTCACTTGGTTTTCCTTTTCCCACTTTCACCAAGGCTTTTTGTATTGAATAAAATTAGTATTGTTTTTCTAATTCTTTTGTTGTTGTTTGGACTCAAATTTTGATTCGGTAACTTGAAGACTTTTGAGGTGATTTTCCGAGTTTGATCGTTTCAACTCGCGGATGTATGGTAATGATAGTTTTCAAAGTTGATACACGTCAGGTACTCGTTTATCGTTTTCTATAGCATAACATGTTTAGGAAATTTATCATTTGTATAATTACCATGCTATTCATTCTTTTTGCATTACTTGCTCATGAATTGAATCACTTTAGTTCCTCTTTTTACCCATAAATGTGAGGAAGCTTTCCATTGTTTACATATGTGAGTCCACATTCTTGTTTAAACTGGATTTTATTATGCTTAATCTTTTATTTTGTGTTGATTGTATGATTGCAAGAAAATGATCAAGGCATTTTTTTGATTTTGAGCATAACTACCTTGGCCAAATATTCAATTCACCTTGTGAGTGTGTGATCCTTTGTTAGCCCCTTTGAACTTTTATCAACATCCATTTTTATTTGAACTTGATACTTGTCTATGAGTGTCAATTCACCTTTTTTTGTATGGATGTTGATTTCTTTGTTTCTTGAACCCTCAACTATATGTTGTTGTATGAATTTTTACCTTTCCTTAGAAAGTAGGGATTATTCACACATTAATGTTGGTTGAATTCAAGTTGGGGAGAGGAATGTTTATGTGCTTATATTGTGGTTGGTATGAGGTTAAGAAAAAGAAAAGAAAAAAAAAAGAAAAGAAAAAAAAAAAAAAAAAGTGAAAAAGAAAGATTAGAAAAAGAAAGAAAAAAGAGAAAAGCTTTGAAAAAGAAAAACAAAAAAAAGTAGGAATAATGTTATGTTAATAAGTGAGGTGTGTTTGGTGTGAAATTTGTGATGAAGAATAAGTTTGATTGAAATTATATTGTTTGGAACTTTGTGAGTTGATCACTCCCTTAGGTTTAGGCAAGTTTTTGTTTCGATTAGCTTTAGGACTTATCACTTGTTTGTTAACCAAGCCACATTACAACCTTGAAAAGCCCTTGTGATTCTTGCATTTGTATTTTCAATACGTTTTTGGATGAATGCATAATTTAGTCTATTGTTTGCAAGATTGTGGAGGAGTGTTTTTTATCCCCACCTTTGTGTGTTCTTCATCTACCGATGAATTTTTGCTAGGTGTGATTCATGATTGAGCTCGTTTTGTTTTAGAATGTTTTGCATGATTTTTGTACTTAGGATTTGTTTCGTTTATATGTTATTGTTGTAGTATAGTGGTAAGTTTGTATTTGTCGTGTACATTTTTCGTTTGAACCATACATTTGTTTTCCGTTTTAAAAACTTGTTGATTCGTGATTATTTGATTATCATTCTTTGTTTCTTTGAGTTACTTGACTTTGTTTGAGGACAAACAATGTGTCAAGTTGGGGAGAGTTGATAAGTGCCAAAATGTAGTTATTTTGTATATACATTTTGTGGCACTTATCCGTTCTTTTGTTGATATTCTTCGAATAAATCCCCCGCTTTTTGTATAAATGTGTACATATTAGAATAATTGAGTTTTTGTGTAAATATTGTATCATTTGATAGTTTTTCATCTCTTTTATAGGTATTCATTCATAATTGGAGCATCGAGTAATAAAGGCCAAAGGCTAAGCTTCAAGAATGCGATTTTGCACAATACGTCATCAAATAAAGCTCAAATTCAACACAATAAAAATCATCAATTTGGTTGATATTTATCCATGGTTAGATAGAGCATTGAATAAGCTTTCCAACACTTCAAATCGGGCTCAATTCCGAGTTACGGTTCTCAAGATATGACAAAAATAAAATGTTGAAAATAGCAGACCGCGCTTAGCGCGAATACCGCGCTTAGCGCGCCCTGCGACATCAGAATTCTTTAAAAGGGGCTCAAAACACATTTTTAGGTTATGGGTTGGGTATTTTTGAGTCCCAACACCATCACCTTCATTTCTTTGGTAGATTAGCTTAGAAAACAACATTGGAGCTTGCATTTTGATGATTGGAGGTGGATTGCTCTTCGATTGGCTTTGACAACCAATGTAGATTTGTGGTTTATCTCTTCTCCTCTTTGTGTATTTCTCTTTTGTTGGGTTTGTATGTATTTCTACTCATAATTCTTGTATATTTATCGCATTTGTCTTGTATAAAGTTTGCTTTACGAATTTGTGTCGGTGATTATCTTGGGTTTTTACTTTATGTTAGGGGTTTGAGTTTTGCTAGGGATAGATTGCTTAGATTCTTACCTAGGATGATTATCTGTTAGTTTCCGAATGCTAGAAATGGGTTTAGAGATAACATTCACTATAGAGTACCCGAACTTAATGCCTCTGCGTCGATGAAGTATGCGGAATGGGTATGGAGGTGACGATTGATTCCTATGTTGTTGAGATATGCCAGGAATGGATATTGAGATGATTTAGGAGGATTCTCAATTTGGGTTAGAAATAGCTTAGATTGTGAGAGGTATGTGATGACACGGATGAGTATCGTAGGCCGAGTATGACATGGGTGGTAGATTTAAGTCTGTGACGGGTAGTTTACATTCGTTCCAGACAAGCTGTCTATCTTTTATACTTTTTGTTCATTTACTTTTTGTCTTTTATTTTCATTTCTTTTAATCTCAAACTCATTACCGGTATAATTATCGAACGACGATCAATAACCAATCTCTGTGGACATGATACGATATAACCTAACCAGTATATATCACCCGGTAAAAATAATATCAACTCTTTGCTTGCCGCTATACCGCAGCAACAATTTCCAAAACATTTTTCACTAACATTTTCTTATTATTCTAATTGTTTATTTATTATTCCGCATTTAAATTCTAGAAAGGTTGTATCGGTTGCAAATTTTTTATCATGTAATAGCGTAGGATTTATTTTCCGCACTTTACATTTCTGCCTTTACTTTCTTCAGTCCTATATTATGTATCTTCCCCAAATCCATGTAATAGCGTAGGACCTTTACTTTCTGCACTTTACTTTCCACAATTTACTTTCTGCACATATTTAACTGTTAGTAACTAGGCGTGTATGGCAAGATTAAATCAAGTGATGTAGATCACTTCTAACACAAGATAAATATCTGAATACAACACACTTTTCACACATGCACCCACATTAGGGTATCCTCTCTTGTTGCCTTATGAATAATGGTCATGTCCCTCGAACATGGGGATATCTTAGCTAAGACGCTTACAAACATATCATCATAGTCCCTTCGATACAAAGATCATAGTCCCTTGATGACCCTCGATGTTGCCTACGAATATATGATCTCGTTCCTCGATTGTTGCCTACGAAAAGTGATGATCGTCCCTACGAATATGCTAAGGTATCCCTACAAGTTGCCTTCTATGACCATCCAATGTCCCTTCGAATGTCCCTTTACATCCAACGAATAAGATTACCTACCAACTAATGGTATGGATAGCTTTATTCTAAAGGAAAGCAAAATAACACGGAAACGACCATTCTGAGTAGGTAATAAGTCTCTTTTGCTTTCTCAAATCTATCAAAATACTTTTTACACCTCACACTTTTCAAAAATATTTTCAAAACACTTTGTATACATTCCAGCGTGAATCATAACAAAGTCTTTTCCAAAACAAAACATTTCCAAACACTTTGTATATATTCCAGCGAGAATCATTATGAAGTCAAAGTGAAATGCCTTTTCAAAAACATCTTTTCAAACACACACACAAAAAGAAATTTGTAAAGTGAGCTAAGCAATTAAGAGCCCGTAGATAACTACGGATGAAAAGGGTGCTAACACCTTCCCTTTTCATAACTGCCTCCTGTACTCAGAATCTAACGAATGCCTTTTCCTGTTATTTTCGCCTTCCCTTAATTGGATAAAAGAAAAGTAGGTGGCAACTCTTGCTATCCGCAACATTTGTGATAAAACGCAAAACAAACAAGTCAGTTCTCCCACCGTATTACAGAAATGGTGACTCTGTCGGGGAGACACCCTAAAGAGAGGCTATCTTAGGGTTTTTAGATCACTTTACTGCTTTTTGTTTGACTGGTCTGCTTTATTTTAGGGGTTGCTTGGGTATTATATTTGTGGGGGATCCTACACCCGGATCCAAGTTTTCTTAGGTCAAAATGATGGCTACGTTAGTGCGACACTTTGGATGTCCCGATGCTCCTCATGTTCAGTTGAGGAAAGTATTTGGCATCTGCGTGGTGTCATAAGCATTAACTCAACTTTTAGAACCCTAATTGACCCATCTTGGCCATTAAAAGGTAGTGAGATGGCCGGCTTCGGTGCACAGTGAGGTTGGTTGATACTCGATGCTACGCTCATTAAGATTTGAATTTCAGGATGTTTCGGTCGACCACTTGGTATTCGTATTGAAATAAATCCTACGAGAAAGATCATTGATATGATATTCCTAGAACTCGGTTACTATTATAGGACAAGTTGAACCCACTTAAACTCTGGTAGGGTAGACACCTATACCTCATGCAAGCCTTAAACCTAGGGCTATTGTGTGAATTGCTTGTGCTTGCTACTTATTTTACACATGACACCATGACATCATAACATCATATCATTTCTAACTATTTCAAGGACCTAGGGATTTATCTTTGCTATGTTTTTTATGAGTTATGGCTTCCAGGAAGACTATCCGAATCAACTTCATGGGTATACCTTCTCAACTCAAAGAACTAGTTTCAGAAGTTCCTGATTATGCTCAGTTTATCAAAAAACATGGTTATCTGCTTGACTTGGTTATCTCCGGTTTTGAAGAAGATATGATGCACGTCGTATTCTAGTTCTTCGATCCGAAACATCACTGCTTTACATTCCCAGATTATCAGTTGGTGCCTACATTGGAAGAGTTCTCTAAGCTACTTGGGATACCTATCCTTGATCAGATACCATTCACCGGTTCATAAAAAGATCTAAAATACAAAGACATCACATAAGCATTACATCTAAAGTGGTCAGACATTGAATCTAATTGGGAAACGAGAAGCAGAGTTAAGGGTTTGCTTGCTAAATTTCTGATAAAGAAAACTCGAGAATTCCTAAAGGCTATGAGTTTCCATGCATTCGAAGACATTTTGGCCTTGCTAATCTATGGCTTGGTGCTATTTCCTAATCCAGATCAGTTCATAAACGTAAACACCATCAAGATATTCCTCACTCGTAATCTTGTGCCTACCTTACTTGGGGACATTTTGCATTCTCTCCATACTCGTACTATCAAAAGACAAGGAACTCTCATGTGTTGCAGAGGACATTAAAAGAATCATTTGGATCAAATAATGTACTAAAAATATTGAGAAATGAAGAAGTTATGCTCTTTGGACCAAATGACATGCCATACTTAAATTTTAGGTATTCCAACCATGTTCTAACATGACTTTTCTTGAATTTTCTTGCATCCAAAGGTTCAATGTTGATCATTTGAAGACATATGGAGGAATATTGATTGTGTATTAAAGAGACTTGATATTTTATTGAGAAATTGATGAATATGGCATCTAAATAAACATATGAACTATAATTGAATCAACTTGAAATTCATGCATTAAACTTCTTAATCAAACAATGTTGAATGAAGCTTGAGATGAAATGAACCTAAGGTTATAGGTCATGCCTTGAAGAATAAGCCTTGATGAACCACTTCTTGAACAAACCTTGGCTTGAGAAGGAAAAACCCTAATTTAGGAACCACACTTGATCCTTTGATTGGAAAACCCTACCTTTCAAAAAAGAAAGCAAATCAAGACTTTTTTTTTATTTGAATTAGGGTTGGTAAATCGTAAAATCATAAAGGAGAAAAGAAACATTGTGGTTCTTGGTGATCTCTCCCACAAGACAAACCCAAAGGTTAGGAGGATACCATGCATGTGATCTTAATGAAATGGAAATGATTAATAAGTGGAATCTTAAAGGTAAAAATTAAGGTATGACAACCACCCATAGCAATCGATCGGTTCCTTAGAAAAAATTAAAAAATGGAGACAAAGAGTTGGGTGTAATGGATTGGTCATATAAACCAATTTATTGGTTTGTTATAGCAAGTGATCGATTCACTTGTTGTTTTGACCATAAATTGAGCTAAGTGAGTCCAATTGAGCCGCAGTTTGAAGTGTTAAAAAGCTAATGTGAAGTATTATCCCATGGTGATGAATTAGGAGGTTATTTTTGTATGTATGAGTAATTGGAGATTAAATTATATGAATACATGTGACGTGTTGTCATGTTATTACAAAGGGGAAATAATCATGAATCAAATGTGTTGTTCTATAATGTTGAGCGCTAATCCTACTTATTATACTATTGTGTGGTTACGTTTGGTGTTGTTGTTTAAATTATTATGATTGCTGAATTTTTTATCAATTTTATGGATGCATATGATGATGCCTCGTGAATAATTATGTGAACATGCATAATTTTTGTTGTTGTGATGGTAGTATTGAAGGGGGGACTACTTTTTTTTATGTTGTTTATATTTCATAGGGAGAACATAAAAATGTTGGGTGTTGTTGTTGCATAAATTATATTCTACATGATTTGTATCATTATTGTGAAAGAGGCGATGTACAAATCTAAAAGGGTGGATGAGTAACTTGTCTCGAATCAAGAAGGATGGTTTAAGGTCTATAAGGGTAGACCTAGTTCGTATGAAGAAACTTTTGATGAAATGCTACCACATGCATATGATTCATGTTGATGTTATGATTCTCCTTGTATATATTGAATGATTAATATGTAATTGTGTTTCAAATGATGGTGAACCGGGTGTGAGAGTGGATTTTTGTAATTGATGTGAAGTATTAGTAGATATTATATTCTACCTTACATTTTTTTCTATTTTATTTATTAAAGTGAATTCTCATCGCCTTTGCTTTGATGTTGTCCACCATGGACATCTTACATATAATAAATATTAGAAATCGTTGTTGTGGGTGGAATATAGCTATTGGAATTTATTTCCTTTTTAATTCATTTTTGTCTTCATGGTTATGCTCTAATTATGTAACATTATGGCTATGAACATTTGTTTTCATTTACTAATATTATTGTTAAGACTTTGAGAAGTCTATTGACTATATGTTGAAGTTGAGAACAAACATGTCTTGAAATTTGTTGTTACAAAATATTCTACTGCTATATGGTTAAATGTTGAATGATTTTGAAGTTGGTAGCACTTTAATTGTCATATAATTCTTCTTATATAAGTATCGGGGTTAGGGTGTTACAAGTTGGAACATGAGGGTGAAATTATCTTGCGTCAGTTGGAGATGCATTTCCCTCCATAATTTTTGACATTATGGTTCAATTAATTGTTCATCTAATCAAGTAGATTAAATTTTGTGGCCAAGTTTATTTAAGTTGGACGTATCTAGTAGAATGATATATGAATATTTTTAAATGGTATATGAAGAATCATCACCATATGGAAGATTCGTTCATTGAAAGGTACATCACAAAAGAAGCTATTAAGTTTTGTTCAAACTATTTGTCACAAGAAAATTCTATAGGAATTCACAAGTCTTATCATGATAGAAGATACGAAGGTAGTGATACTCAAGGTTTAAATATTAAGTCAATGGCCTAAGATGTATTTCTTTCAGCACATATATATTTGATCATTCTTATGAATTTTAGCCTTCCTAATCCTCTCACAAAATAATTGTTAAGGAAAACTTTCCCGAAATAAATGAAAAATGGTTGTTAACAGCGCATAACAAGAACTTGGTTTAATAAAAGTATTTCTAATGACGGAAATGCCTCTAAGACAATTAAATGGATGTCATATATTTCTAATTATAATGTAATAACTTGTAGTGCATACATCATTAGAAAATTTTTCTTCTATACAAAATCAAAGGATGATGATAGTACCATGCAAAATAGCAGGGTTATGGTTAAGGCTTACATGTTCATTTGTAGTTCTAAAGATAAGAATATTGTAATGAAATCTAGATAGTACTTTGGGGTCATTAAAGATATTTGGGATATTTGTTTTTGTTATATTTAAAGTGTCTTTATTTAAATGCAAGTGGATTGATAGTAACATGTGTACAAATTGATGAATTAGGATTCACAGAGGCTTACCTTCGCAAGGAAGCTTGTATGAAAAAATCGTTTATCGCGGAATCCCTAGATAAATAAGGTTTTCATGTCACGGATTCTTCTAACGATAGATGGACAATTGTTCTCCAACAAAAACACATTCCATCTAGTGATGAAAAACAATATTTAATTCTTGATATTTTTTAGACCTCTTCTTTCTTAACATGTGTGTATACATCATATGAAGAAAATAATTTAGATGATATGCATGTTATTTATCATGATCATCAAAAAGAGATATGAGAAAACTGACAAGTAAATATTTTTTTATTGTTTATTCATAATTTATTGTTATTTTTTATTATTGATACTTATAGTTAATATTGTTATAACTTTATGTCATTGATTTTATTCTTTTTTATTTGAGCAAATATATGGTTATTATTCTAAGTGTTTTTACTTTTCATTTAACTTAAAGGCGCTTAAATAATGGACACCGTGCGCAGAAGAAGACTTATATGAGGTACATTTGTTCACGTTGGACAACTTGTTTTCTTGAGTTTTATGAGTTCAATTGAACCGTGAATGTTTTTTTAGTTTTTTTTTTTGTAAAAAATGAATATGTATAGTACCCAAGTCACTCTGAACATGTTTGATTATCTTACATGAAGTAAATGTGTATATTTTTTGTTTTGGTACATAATTTGTGTCATTTTGGTTTTGATCTAAATATGCATAGTTTTTTTTTTACCTTATAACCATTAAACATGTGGTATAAAATACGCCATTTAGGTTTTGCCTTACAAAAATATAGGTTATGACCAAAAATATGTAAAGTTAAATAAAATTATATTTTAAAAATGTAAGATATTAAACATCTGTTAATTGTCCCAACGAATGTTAAAAGTGGTTCCCCTAGCCTTTATCCCCTTGATTAACTATCCCACAGATTCTTCTAACGATAGATGGACAATTGTTCTCCAACAAAAACACATTCCATCTAGTGATGAAAAACAATATTTAATTCTTGATATTTTTTAGACCTCTTCTTTCTTAACATGTGTGTATACATCATATGAAGAAAATAATTTAGATGATATGCATGTTATTTATCATGATCATCAAAAAGAGATATGAGAAAACTGACAAGTAAATATTTTTTTATTGTTTATTCATAATTTATTGTTATTTTTTATTATTGATACTTATAGTTAATATTGTTATAACTTTATGTCATTGATTTTATTCTTTTTTATTTGAGCAAATATATGGTTATTATTCTAAGTGTTTTACTTTTCATTTAACTTAAAGGCGCTTAAATAATGGACACCGTGCGCAGAAGAAGACTTATATGAGGTACATTTGTTCACGTTGGACAACTTGTTTTCTTGAGTTTTATGAGTTCAATTGAACCGTGAATGTTTTTTTAGTTTTTTTTTTTTGTAAAAAATGAATATGTATAGTACCCAAGTCACTCTGAACATGTTTGATTATCTTACATGAAGTAAATGTGTATATTTTTTGTTTTGGTACATAATTTGTGTCATTTTGGTTTTGATCTAAATATGCATAGTTTTTTTTTACCTTATAACCATTAAACATGTGGTATAAAATACGCCATTTAGGTTTTGCCTTACAAAAATATAGGTTATGACCAAAAATATGTAAAGTTAAATAAAATTATATTTTAAAAATGTAAGATATTAAACATCTGTTAATTGTCCCAACGAATGTTAAAAGTGGTTCCCCTAGCCTTTATCCCCTTGATTAACTATCCCAACTAAGAGAATAAATGAGAGATTTCCCCTTGATTAATCTCCCAACTTAGGGGAAAAGTAGCACACTTTCCTGTTTCCCGCCTCTGTCAATGGACCGAAGTGAAAAATGATGCACTTTCCATAACACCTTTAGTTACCTTGGACCTCCAACCGAGGTAAGAGCCATTTCTTGATAAAAGTAAAATATCACTTTCATATTGGTGGTAGTTTGGAAGCTTTAGGAACCGATATGTACCATTTTTAGATCTATTGTGGGCATCACTTAGTGTTTTTAGTGATCTAGAACTACAAAGTTGATATTATGGTTGTTGCGCTTTAGGGAGGGTTCTTCCTATCTTTTCCTAATCTTTAAACTATATTAATAAAAATTTATAGATACTTATTAGTCTCCCTTTATCACTCATATCTAGACATTATCAATAGGATAATTCATGGTAAGATAGAGGGTGGACAAGATTGCTTCTAATGGGTTAAACACAAGTATACCAATGATAATGTTGCAGGGGAAGGATTATTCACTACAAGATGCCAAAATTTTATTATTATATCATTTTCTCTTCTCACAAACATGTTTATGACAGAGATACAACCACAAAATTACACTCGCTCCCTTGAAAAACCCAACAATGAGCATTTAAAGTTAATATGAGCTTAGGGTGTAATTAAATCCTTTCAAACTCCTCCTAATATAGAACATTAATTGAGATCTCGGGATCGATGATAACTATTTACATAATCCAATAAAATATTTGGAAGCTAATGACCATGGTGTCATCCTAAAAATGTAGGATTCCTGCAGCATCTCGACACAAAGATACAATCTTAGGCAGAAAGGTTACCTTGAATCCAAATAGTGACTCAGAAATATGCACAACCTTGAGAACATATCTATTTTGAGAAGAACTTAATTCTCTTTCTCGTGTGAAGCCACTAGAGGTGGTATTGAGTGTATGGTGAATCTGTCTGGAATATTCTAGGTGTTAATCTCTCTTTAGCTTCGGGCTTCTCCCGTAATCTCTCTCGGGATGAGGCAGACTTTTTATCACGTATCACAAGAAATTCCTTGGACATATCTCCTTAAATGGTCTTCTTGAATTATATGTTCACCTAATAATGCCCTTTAACTTTATGGTACTTGCACCGCCTATCAAGGTCATTCTCATCACCTCTTTTATTCGCATTAGGGATGGAGAAACTACCCTAGTATTGTATATTTCTTGCAATATTTAACCTCTTTGAGTGTTTATAGGTTTGAAATTATCTAACAGCCTTCGTGTTTGTTTGAATATGTTCATATCTCATATTTGCTGGATGATTTAATTCTTCGAAGAATTTGACAACCCAAACTTTCTAGTGTTTCACTCTTTTACATATCTTTCTCTTTTATCATAGTTAATCTTATTTCCTTTTACATAACATTATGCTCTTTCCATGATTTCCTTCATTGGATCTTCTGGCTTTTGTGAAAGTGAATAATTGAAATGTCCTTCTCTTATGACATTTTGAAAAGCCCTCACACACATTTTTCTAATTAGGATGAACCACCTTAATAGTTATTTCACAGGGACTCAACATTTCACTAACAAACATTAAATAAACTAGTTGTCAACACCTTATATGCTTACTTGTCGAGAATTGATGAATCAACTTTTTAATGAGGTTTTGGTAAGATAGTTATGGAGAACCTCAACAAGCTCATATATCATGTTAGTGTTTTCTTCTTAAGTGTTTCAACAAAAAAATTCATTTGATTGAGTATGATACACCGATAATACCATTTGAGTATTGATGTAGCTGATTTTATCTTGAGGATCACTCTTGAGCTCTATAGTGGGCGCCAAATATACTAGAAACATGTACATCGTATGTAATATTTCTGATCTTATAGCTTACAAAGTATCAGTTTTAGTCTTTTTAAATGATCGATTTCTTTTCTTGTATTGCCATATTGGCTTTTATAACTCTGTTTACTATGGAAAATGGTAAACAACCGCTGGTCCTCCAAAAGTCCTAAAACTAAGGGTCACTCGCGAGATCGACTAGTTGATCTTAAGACATGTGCTAAGATTTTTGAAATTGTACTGATTCTGTCGAAATCTTTGCCTAAGAAATGGTTTCCTAAGACTAAGGGAATATGTACAACGACTTTCCACACAATAGTTCAGGTTCGACCGACAGGTAACTCGTGACCGATAGAGACAAACACCTAAATAACTTGACAAATATGAGTACTCACTATATTTTGACCTACTATGGTGACTCGTGACCGACAGAGACTATGAATTCAGGCCTGTTCTAAACAAAATATGGGTCGAAAGACTCTTCTGTCAATTGAAAACTTGTAATAAAGAGAGCATCAACATATACGAAAACACAAAGTGATTGCCGAAAAGTAAATAGAATGCAAGTAAAAGCTTCAAAGAAAACAACTGAAAAGTAAAGGTTTTGCATTGAAATAAAGGTGGTGATTCACGTACATCAAATACTTTCACAACTCTTTCTTCCTAATGCTCGGAATTGCATAGAGTTTTTGCAAGTACTTTGTGTATACAAGTGAACACACTAATTTTACATTGAAATGACTTATTTATAACGTTTACAAAATAACTGCCTAAAAACAATCTACGGCTGGAATTAGAAACTTGAAGAAACCGCTTCACAAGATTTTGCCACCTATTTAGTGCTTAAACAACACAAAGCTCTGATAACTGCCCACGATCTTGGACTTTAAATTTTTCCCGCTTTTGGCTTCTAAAAGTAAACCGCTCATAACCTCGACGATTTCCTTCATCGAAAGCAAAAACAATAAAATTCCTATAAGTCCAAAATCCTCCATAACAGACTGGGCTCAGCTTTGACTATTTCCCTTGCTATTTAATATTTTGGTCGAATCGACCAATTTCCACGTTTTGTCCCTTTGGTCGACATGCCTCTTATTCGACATCCTTGACTTAGTATTCTTCTTGGTCATATATTTCAATCTTCTGAAAAACCCTTATTCTCTAACGATCGACCCTTAATTTACAAAGATGTTTGCATTTAATATGTACTTTTGAATACCTTAAGAAATTTCAAAGTAACAAACTCATGTTTCCTTTTCACTTCTGGAGGTTATGGCTCTTACTATACTTATGCTAGTTGATGTTGGTGTCCCTCCATTTGAGCATAATGACCATAACAATCCTTAATTATCGTCTCCATGTCTAAGTCTAACAAGTACAAGTGTCTTTAACATTGTTGTTTGTCGTATGTCAAACTTATCAAGACCGTTACTTATGATTCGTGGATGTGTTATTTATATCAGGTTGACATCATGCCTTTAGCATAATGATCAGAAAAATAGCAAGTGTACTATTTCTACCGATGTAGTAATAATGGGTTTTACCCCAAAGATATCGATCTCGAGGATTGCATAGGAAATACTAAGTATGATGACTTACCAATTGAACAAAAACAATAGTTTGATGTTGATTTGATAAAATCCTTGCAGAAATATAACTTTGACAAAATGTAAATTAATTGACTTCTTGTTTGACTTAAATATGCTAGGGTGAGTGTATAATTTGCTATGTGAAAACCTTGCTCTTTGGTCTATTCAACAAGTTCCTATGCCTCAACTACCAATTCTCAATATTATCTTTTCCCAATTCCTTAGTGAAAAAACCTTTAACCTTCTTTCCCAATGTCAATGTCCATTTAAATTAGCAAAGAAGTTAAGCATTTAGTTATCAAGAATTATTCTGGTTATTGTAGGATTAGCCTAGTCTTAGGTGAAATCCTTAACAATATTGCTTTTTAGAAAACCTTAACACGACCGTCCGACTCTACTGTGTTAAAATAGTGAAACCCTATGTTCCCATAGGGCAAAACTACAAATTACTCTAAATCACAAAATTGATGCATAAAGAACTCTACTGTTGATTAAAACAAAGAAATCAGTATTCTTAACAAAGCAAACTAGGGACACCCCCTAACATTCGGGGGCTTAGCTTCTCATAATATTCGTACAAATCACAATAAGAATAAAGGTAAACATTACAATATAGTTGGATTGGTTGATTCCTCAATCGCTTCCGCTCATGAAAGAGTCTTCTTCTCCAATTCTCCTTGAATGCTCCAGCTTCTCTTCTCGTGTAATCTCTCAATCAAAAAGTCAAAAAGTCCTTTTCTAAAACTCAAAAACAAACTTAAATAGTCTACATACAAACCACAACCAAGCAGAATTTCCAAAGTTCCCTTCAAAGTTCAGATTCACTTAAAAAACCTAAGATATAAAACCTTGTTCGCGCCTCAGACACGGGCCGTGCAGGGCTGCACGGGCCGTCCAACTTCCAGAATTATAAAAAAAAAATTTAACATTCAGTGCTCCTGACACGGGCCGTGCAAGGTTGCACAGGCACCCGTGTCATCCCCCTGGATTTTGTACTGTACTCCAATTCTTCTTCTTGCACGGACCGTGTGGCCTCTTAAATCTTCCAATTTTCTTTCTTTGGATCTTGAACTCTTCGTTTCTGCACTTTTGCCTTTTTCCGTCCTGATTTGTCATGTTTTATTCCTGCAAACCTGAAAACACTAAAACACTAAAACATAAAACCAAAGCATAAATTGCGATAAAATGAAATAAAAACTCAATTAGTAAAATAAATAATAACTAAAATAACTGCTAAGTATATGTGTAAAAACCACTGGTCACATAAGCAGGCCACATGATCAGACAAGCTTATCTAAAGAGTATGAGTCAATGATGTTGAGTTAATATATATTTATATCTATTAAATATAACGCTTCGAATATTACAATGCTACTTCATCTCAACAACGATACTTCATCTCAATTTGTGCCACATCATCTATATTTCAACGTGGCACCTCTCAAAATTCATCTCTAATTCTCAAAAATTAAAACCATATGTTGAGTCTATATTTGAGGTCAGGGGTTTGAATCCTAAAAACTGCTAAAATATATTAATCAAACAATTTCTTAACATATTTTCAAAAAACTTATTATTGAACAATATATTTATTTTCTTTACAATTATATTTTAATCATAAAAATAAAATAAAATAAATTTTACTATACCTTTTTAATATAATATCTTTAAAATAATTTTAGATTCTGTCTATTCTAAAAAATTAAATGTTATAGTAATTTTCCATCAAACTATTTACAATAAAAATACTGCTATAACAAGTTAATGGTTAGTTTTTAACTTTTGATTTTAAAACTACGTTGTTAAAACTCAAATACAATATAATACAGATATTATTTTCTTATATATTAATAACATCTTTGAGATTAAATCTATTACAATAACTTATCCTTATTCTAAGATATAATTTGAAAAGGATAGATTCGAGACTCATTTTGAGCTAAATATTCTAACTTAAGAATCGAGCTAAATATTCTAACAACTTAAGAATCACTCCAACTAAACATATTCCTCCAATTTCAAAATAAAAGACATGTGTGTATTCAAACACTATATTTTAAAAATTATAGATGTCACTCTAAATTGTAGTCTCAATTTTTAAAAAAAATAAATAAAATACAAGTAGATTAAATAAAAATAAAAGAGATTACAAACATTATTTACAGAGATATAAGACCAAATAACAAAAAAAATATTGTGTGGATCTTCACAATCTTAAGTAATGGCAAATTAAATGAGTATCAAACCAAACTGATTTTCATACCATCAACTTCTTGTGAGAAATCAAATTAAGCATAAAACATGTTTCAAAACTAACAAATCTAAATTGAAGTGGATCATAATTGGGAAATTTTAAGCCCAACAAGGCGGTGAGAAAGTCCTGAAACTAAACAAAATCATTGTTGTTATAACGTAGACTCAAACACTTTGAAAACTATAGATCTCAACAAAACGAAAAAGAATCATAGCTCAGAGGCAAGTCACACTACCAACAAATAACAATTTAAAACAAACTCTGGCCGTTTAGGCCAATGCTCTATTTGGTAAAAATAGTGATTGATTGATAAGCTAGCTGATAGCTTATAAATTATGGATGATGGCTGATGACTGATAACTTATGGATAATGGTTGATGACTTATAAATGATAAGCTAATTGAATTTTTTTATAAAATTAACGTTTCAATAACTGATAAATTAAAATTACATAAAAGAAATTTAATATATAATTATTTTATTTTAAATTAAAACAAATTATAAAGAATAGTAGTGAGTTTTATTTACAATTTTAAGGAAAAAATAAAAAATAATAAGGTATAGGCTAAAAAGCTATTTGAAATAACGTCAGAAGGGAAGGCTATAGCAACTACAAGTGTAACACCTCTTCTAATTATCCGCGTTTTATAATTAAAAAAAATCAGAGTTTTATAATCACAAAATAAGAGGCGTCACAATTTGTATAATTCAAATCAATCAACACAGTTGTCATGCTCTCACTGAAGAATGAATCATTAAATAAAACAAACTTAAAGTTATGTTTAACAGCGGAAATGAAACATAACAAATCCCGAATACATCATTCATAGTTATTCCAGGATAATAAATCAAAACATAATTCAAAACCATTAAGGATATCCATTAAAGGATTTCAAAACGACCGTTTTCCCAGTGTTACATCTACCAGAGCACGACACTAACACGCGGGTTAACTAACTGACTCAACTCTAGAGCTATCCTCACCAATTCCAAGCAGCTAATCACTTCGAATCTGAAATCATCAAAGTAAGGGTGAGATTTTTATCCAATATAAAATGCATTATACGTTTCTAAATACAACAGAATAATTGAATACATTAGTCCATTATCCAAACACATAGTCATAGCCAATTCACAAATGCATTTCACACAATGAACATGCAATATAACAAACAATGGAAATTGCAACACTGGAAACCATCCTAGCATGTTACAATCTCATATGCAATGCAGACTCTATGCATGTGGTACCAAAACGTGAGCCGAGTTCACCCACTGCTCCGTTTACATGTGGAAAGACAGCGGAAATCCATGATTCGCCCAGAACACTGAGTCAAGAATCCCATGATTCGCCCATAACACTAGGTCAAGAATCTAGCCTCACTACCTCTGAACCAGGTAAGTCTATTGGCTCTGCCAGTTCACCTCCACACAATGGGAATGAACCAATAACAAATGCTTATGCATGCACCATAAAAGCATGCAACATCAATTCAACGGATTATGATCACAACATAATTCCACATAATGCCAACATCAACGAATATCACATGATAACAACATAATCATGAAATAATTATCACAAAGCATAAATATGCCAAACGCTTACTCTTCAATTGGTAAGACTAACACCAGTATATACAACAATAACAACTGAGATCAACAACCATCATGAATACACAACATCGACAACAACACATGATATCAATACAATCATGAATAGACAACAAGGAAACCAACACATAAGCGTCAATCTTCGTTCACCCTGTCAGAACAATCTAAACCAATTCACAGATGATGATCTCAACATAATTCACTTAATGCCAATCATCAATGTATCACATTCAATCATAATGAATAATCAACACAACATTGTAAGCATTAGTTCTCATCCGATAACTCAGACCATTCATAATAATTTCCCATTATCCTTAACTATCCACACTTTTCAAAACTCGAAGCTCGACTATTTTAAAATAATTTTAGCAAAATAATATTTTCTCTTTTAAAAGATAGTATTTTTAATTTAAGAAATAATTCAAAACGGCACTCGAATCGAGTTACGGTTTAGAAAATATGAATTTTGAAGTTTTAAGTATTTTGAAAATTACACCGAACCCGTTCCTACATATACAGAACCGGTTCCGAGAAGTCTGAAAACAAGCTTCCGAAATTTATGGGAACCGGTTCCTACATATGGAACCGGTTCCCATAAAATTCCCTTTGAAATTTAAACAGGAACCGGTTCCTCCCCACAGGGAACCGGTTCCCACGACCTGCAGAACCATTTTCTGCTATTTTGACAGCACTTATGCATTCCAATTCAATTCCAAACATTTCCATACGAGTTATGACATTAGAAACACTAAATTACAACCATTATACACCAGTATAACATCATACATCATTGTTTCTTCCTTCCTATTGATTGTTCGACACATTAACAGTCTTAAATTCTATATTCTGACACAAAATAGGGTTTAATCCTATAAACCTATATTCACCTAAATCAAATTTCCTAACATACCCAATCACCCGGTTGATTCCCAAAACCCATAAGGCATTAAAACCGAATGAAATCACCCCTTACCTCGCGATGATCTTCGATTTCCTCGGTGTTGGCTCTTTTCCTCTTTTCTCTTCTCTTCTCCAATCTCACGTATAATGATTTTTCCCAAATAACCTTATTTTTCTTCTTTTCCTTTTTATCCTCCTTTTTATATTCCTTTTATTATTTGCCAAATAATAATAATAACTTAATTATTATTTAGTAGAACCTTATAATCCACTCGCCTCCAATTCAACCTCACACCCCCCGGTCTTCCTTTTAATTCCATAATTAATTAATCCATTTTAATTCAAAATATTATTAATTAAACCTTTAATTAAATTAATAATTAAATTCATAATTATTTAATATTCAAATTAAATCGGGGTGTCACAACAAGGGCGGAGGCGGTGTGTTCCTTTTGGAGCAATATGCATTGACGTGAAAGTATTCTGCAACAGAAATCTAGGATCAAATGGTGCGGGAGGGGGATTTTATTACAAAAAAAATCATAACACAGTGAAAGCTAGAAATCTGAGCAATCTCATTACCAGCGTGATTACAGAAAGGGGCAGGGTGTGTGATGTTGGGGTCAAGTAGGAAGTGAATAGATTCTTCGAAGCCAAGTACAAGGAGCATATCTTTAGAAGGCCAAGACTGGATGAAGTATCTTTTACTGGCCTTTCTCATAACGAGTCACAAGCACTGGAAGTGCCTTTTACAGAGGAAGAAGTTTGGAAAGTTGTTAGTGAATTCGATGGAAATAAATGTCTGCGTATAGACGAATTTAGTTTCAACTTCATACGAAAATGTTGGGCATCCCTATCCGGAGACATATGGAACTTTGTTCAAGAATTCTTCGCCAAATCTAATTTTCCAAAGGCGATATCTGCATCTTTTCTTGCTCTAATTTCGAAGGTGAAAAATCCACAATTCTTGTCTGAGTATCAGCCAATCTCCTTAGTGGGAGCCTGTACAAAATTATCACGAAGTTGCTGGCAAACAGATTGAAGGGAGTGGTGGGAAGTTCGGTCTCCAAGTCTCAAACGACCTTTATTCTCGGTAGGAAAATCCAAGACGGGATCATGGTGTTGAACAAATTAATGGATATAGTGAAGAAAATAGGAGAAAATGCATGTTCTTAAAGGTAGATTTCGAAAAAGCCTTCGATAACGTCAACTGGGAGTTTCTGTTGTATATGTTACGCATGTTTGGTTTTGGTGAGAAATGGATTAAGTGGATAAAGGCATGTGTTTGCTCTGCTTCACTCTCCGTAATTGTTAATGGTGGTACCACTGAGGATTTTAAACTGGATAAAGGTCTCCGTTAGGGTGACCCATTGTCACCATTTTTTTCCACTTTGGTCATGGAAGGATTAGCCATTCTGGTGTCACAAGCAGTCCAACAGGATATGTTCAAAGGATTTTCGGTGTCTCCGGGGCTGGTGTTTGAGCTAATCTTTGAGCCATCTTGGGCAAATCTTCGTAGTGTTAAGGCAATCCTTAGGGGTTTCGAAATCATTTCAAGTTTGAACACCAATATGTCCAAAAACAGTATGACAAACTTAAATGTAGAGGCAGGTTCCGGCATGGAAGCGGCAACATACTTGCACTGTGAAGTGGGTACAGTACCATTAAATTTTCTAGTCGTTCAAATCGGGGCAAACCACAGAATATTAAGCGTGTGGAATCACATAATCTGAAATATGAAAAACCGACTATCAACTTGGAAGGGGAGGTTCTTGTCAATTAGGGGAAGAGTAACACTAATAAACTCAGATTTGAATGTTATCCTATCTACCTGCTGTCATTCTTTAAAATTCCAAATATTGTTGTGAAAAAAATCATTAGAATCCAAAGAGAGTTCCTGTGGAATGGAGGGATGGATAAGAAGGGCGTAGATTAGATGAAGTGGGAAGATGTATGCCTTCCGAAGGAGATGAGCCCTGTGTATTCGAAACATTGAAGCTGTCAACATGTCTCTATTAGGCAAATGATGGTGGAGGTTTTTGTCGGACATGGAGGCAGTATGGAGGGAGCTCTTAATATTTAGATACAGAGGGTTGAAGGAGGCAGTTTTCGAAGAAGTTACGAGGGATGTGAAGAAGAAATCATCTCTATGGTGGAAGGATATCATTAATTCAACTCCTATGATTGTAGGGGAAGAATGGTTCAACGGTGGCATGGCATGTAAATTGGGCTCAGGGCAGAACCTAAGATTTTGGAGCAGCAAATGGTGTGGAAACATTTCTTTTAAAGAATCCTTCCCGGAACTGTTTGAACTATCGATCAATAAGCAAGTATCTATTCCTAGGATGGGCAGCTTTGTCAACAACAATTGGGTATGGAATTTGGATAATAATTTCGCAGGTTCGAGGACGGAGGTGTCACATTCATTCACGGCTTTGGAAGATATTCTGGTGGAGATTAAACCAACAAGGGGATGGAGGATAAATATAGATAGTTTAAACATTCAAGTGGTAAGTACACAGTCGGTTCAGGATATTCGGTGATCTGCGGAATGACTAATTCTCAAGTACTGAATGGAGACAAACTTGCAGCTTTGGAAGCGTTATGGCAGTCCAGCATGCCTTCGAAAATTCTAATTTTTGGTTGGAGATGTATAATTAATCGTTTAGAAACAAAAGACCAGCTTTCAAAAAGAGGTATTATAACCGAAGAAAGTGACAAGGTATGCGATTTCTGTAGGCAGGAATTAGAGTCTTTAGATCGATTACTGATAACTTGCAGCTTCTCTAGGAGGGTTTGGAGCGATATTGCACTGTGGCTAGGGGTGGTGTTGGAAAGTGCAGCAGGGGTAGTGGAGCACTTGTTGAATTTTTGGGTTGTTTTGAATGGAATGGTCAAGAGGTGTAAGAGATTGGCGATTTGGTTGACTACAGTCTGGGCATTATGGTCCTTGAGAAATGATATTCAATTCAATGAAATATCGTTTCAATTAGGTGAGGTAGTGAATAAGACTAAACCACTCTCTTGGTTATGAAATGTAATAGGCTCCCCGACAAATTCAACATGCAATTATGTGTTGTGGAATCATTGGCCTGTAGATTTTTTAAATATGTGATAGTGTATTTTTGTGTGAGTATCCCTTGTACTCTTTGAAATAAAGTTAATCCCATTGCTTATCAATATATATATATATAAAAGGTATATAAGTTAGTAACATAAATTATCAGTTTGTAATAAAAATATTGTTACTAAACAGGTCTTTATTGTTATATGAACTTATAAGCTATAAGCTATAAGTTCATAAAATATCTTCCCAAATAGAGTCCAAATCAAAACCATTAATCAATCGAAGAAGGTCAAAATAGTCCATCGAAAAAGACTGTCTCAAATCTATATGGCGATGTTGGAAGCAAAATAGAGAAAAAATACAACTTAGCAAAATGGTGGTGCGGAGGAAGCAACTCATTACACCACCAAGAAGGAAGATTATATGGTGAGCTAGAATGTAATAATTTGGAGGGAGAATGAAGGATGGCAACTTGGTTAAAGAAGGAGAGAATAAAGAAGATCGAGAGTTTTAGTCCTCTCTATTTTCCAAATCGGTGTATTCATTGTTGTCTCAATTATAATTCATTATAAATTATTAAATATAAATTTTTTACCACAATTATAAAAAAATTCTTAAAATAAACAAAATTCAATTAAAAATTATTAAAATAATAATCGATTACCACGCATCGCACGGGTCTTAATCTAATTCAACCCTTAGTTTAAGTCGACCATGACCATGACGAGCTCTTATAATTCTTGCTTGACCTCGCCACTTACCTCAGAGTATTCTCAGCATATATGCGTGGAAAATAAAGGTTGGCTGACATCAAATACATCTTGAGTCAATATGAATATATCAGAATAAAATCTGTCAATCACAAATTACATAAAAGCCAAATACTTTGAGCTAGAGGGAATTCGACAAGTCTAAACCAACATAAACATACATTTACTTAATCCACCAAACACAAGACATATAATTGCGAAGTCGTTTGACTTGAAGATCCATATATATATATATATATATATATATATATATATATATATATATATATATATATATATATATATATATATATATATATATATATATATATATATATATATATATATATATATTGAACAAAGACGCTTGGTGGTATTAAATAAAAAATCATTTCAAAATATCCTTATGAAAAGGGAGTAAAATCATAAACTTAAGAGACATATGATGAGTAATTGTATAACTCAGCATGTGGAGGTCATTAATTACACGAAGCATTAGATTTAGAGAAGCATACAAATGAAGAAGAGGACAAAAAAGCCTTTGTAGTGTGGTCTTTCTCACTCACACTTTAAGTCAATGGTATTTTTCATATAATATAATGTGATTTAATTATTATTTTACTATTTAATGGAGTATACTATACTATACTATAGCCAGTAGTACATACAGAACATTATAAAATTCCAGTCCGACCTGAGAATATAAAAATTGTAAAAACATAAAGGCGTTGTCCAATGTCCAGTAACCGATCTTTCCCACATAAGCAAGGGAGCATATATTGCACATGAACACTGCATTTCTGTGTTTTTTTCTAATGCTAGTACAGTACTTCAATGACCAAATATATATATATATATATATTTATATATATATTTCTAAAATTTAAGATTTTATAAAATCTACCAAACCAATTTTGTAATACTATTCTTAAAGTATTATAAAAAAAGTTGCTTTATTACTTTAATATAAAATATTTCTTGAGTTTTCTTTTCTTTAACTCTTGTTGTATTACATTTTTTAATTTTCTAATAAATTAATAAATATTTTTATAACTAAAATTTTCTCATAAAGGATGAACTTGTAAAACTAAATAAATTTTCAGAAATTTTACTTTGTAACATCAAAGTATATTGAGTTTGAATTCATTGGAGAGAGTTAAAAAATCATGAATTGTATCACTTTAGTAAGTAAAAAAAAAGTTAAATTATTTAGATTTAGTTATAACTTTGATAATTTTAATTTATTTGTAAATATAAAAAAATAAATCAGATTAAATATTCTCGATCAAACAATTATTACATATATATATATATATATATATATATATATATATATATATATATATATATATATATATATATATATATATATATATATATATATATATATAGATAGATAGATAAACATCTTAACATGTATTTTAAGATCTATTTTTGAATTTAAAACTATTGTAAAATAAATTATGCCTATATAATTTAATATATATGAATGATCAATTAAAATTATTATTAAAGTGATTTTTCAGTAATATTAATTTAAGAAAAAATTGATAAATAATATTTTTAAATCTAAATCATTTTATAATTCTGATACATAATATATAAATAATATTTGTAAATGTAAGTCATTTTATAACTCTGATATATAATATATGAAAAATTATCAAAAATGTTAGAATGTAAAAATTTGAGAGCGTTTAGTTCAGGTCCTATCATGCATGTGTACTATTTTTATTTTATTAATTTTGAAGAATGTAACTTTAAAGCCTTCTTATCTTCTAATGGTCTGATTTGTAAATATAAAATGAATTTATATTCCTGAAAGACTTAAAAAAATAAAAATGTTTGTTTATCATACGTCTCACTATAGTGTCATTTTCCAAGATATACTCTCGAGGAAAACAAAACGCAAATCCACCTGTTTTCTTTTCCATGCCTTTCTGGAATATTTTTCTTTTCCATTTCACCATTTCCTCATAAAATAAATTATTATTATTTTCCTTCTCTTCCATTCCATTCCATCCTGCAAAACACATCAACACTAGTCTTCTCCTATCTTCTATCTCTCTTTCTCTCTCATCTCACTTTCTTTCATGCTCTCTTCTTCTTCTTTCTCTTGACTCATTCTCCTTTTTCAACTTAGCTTTCTCTCTCTTTCTCAATCTCTCTATCTCTCTCTCTTCAATCTTGTTTCTTTTTTCATAATTTTTTATCTTATTTTATTCAAAAGCTATATCACAAGTTTTTCTTCTTCTTCTTCTCAATAGATAAAATAGCTAGAGAGTAAGCTATCTTTCCGGATTCTTTCCAAGAAAAAGCCTAAAAAAGAACAAAATAAAATCACTCAAAAAGTCCTTAATATTGTGTTCAAGGCTTTCTCAAGTTTGAACTAAACAAACGTGTTTGTGAATATTGCACTTTTTTTTTTGGTTTAATCTGATTTTAATAAAGGAGAAAGAAGAAAAAAGAAGCTCTTGTCTTTGATATATATTTTTTTGTACCCTTATATCAAGTTTTAGTTTACCTTTTTTCTAAAGAAGATGCCCTTGGAAGGGATTTTCATTGAACCAACAAATCCAACTTCAACACAAACCCAACCTGATCTTTCTCTCCACATAAGTCCACCAAGTACTTCTTCTTCCTTGATTTCCAACAACATAGACACAACTCATTTACACAATTATGAACCTCGCAATTCATCGAGAACTTTCGCTCAAACTCAACCTCAAACTCAACCTCAAGCTCAAGCTCACACTGAACTTTCTCTTGGAAGAAATTTTAGTGGTGGTGGTGTTCAAGAACCGCATCATCATCATCAGCAACATCAACAACAACAGCAACAGCAACAACCGCATAACCCTTATTATCAAACTCAACAAGCTCATTTCCCACATCTTCAACACCACCACAACTCAACAACTACAACAAGTACCACAACAAATTCTAGTTCAATGAATCACATAAACTACGGTGTTTCATTGCTCGATGTATCATCATCTTCCTCCTCAGAAGGTTTAAGACCGATTAAAGGAATCCCGGTGTACCACAACCGTTCATTTCCTTTTCTACCAGCCATGGAACATTCAAGAGAAAAAGATCCAAAGATGTGTTTATATCACCACATGCCAAATTCAACAACCCCTCCTTCATCATCATCGCCTCTTTCCCCCTACATCGCTGCAGCAGGAGCCTTAGATCCCATGTCGTTCTTAAACTCAAGTGGCTCAGCGGCCGCTTATAGAGCGGCCGTAGCCACCCGGTTTAACAACAGCGAACCATTCAAATCTCATCAATATCCATTGCACCATCATCATCACTCTCACTACGGTAACCTCGGACTCGGAAACTCAGACGCATCCATGAGATCAAGGTTTCTACCAAAGCTACCTACAAAAAGAAGCATGAGAGCACCGAGAATGCGATGGACAAGTACTCTCCATGCTCGATTTGTCCACGCCGTTGAGCTTCTTGGTGGCCATGAAAGTAATAATATTTTTTCTTCAATAAATTAATTATTTCTCTTGTGTTAAATGTTATTATTTAAAATTCTTTTATTATTATTTATTTCACTAATGTAATTTAGATGGTGAAATTTAGGAGCAACGCCAAAGTCAGTACTTGAACTGATGGATGTGAAGGATCTCACATTAGCTCATGTAAAAAGCCATTTGCAGGTTTGTTTTTATTTTGTATCTCTCTCTATCTTGGTGGATGAAATTTGGACACAGTAACCAATGAAAATGAAAGAAAAGCAATGAATGAATGAATGAATGTGTATGCTAAGAAGAAGACTTTATCATCTGAGAAGACCAGACACAACACAGCCTCTGATTATAGTCATAGAAAGAGAGAAGAGAGAGAAACATTAACTGACAACAACATAAAATCAAAAGTCATCATTTTCCAATAATGCAATGCAACCATCTCTCTTACTACAATCAAACTTCAAACCACAGAGAATTTAACATATTCAAAACAAGATCTATATTTTTTTATATTTTTTTTCTTTTAATATGTATGCATTGCACACTAATTTCTTGTGATTTGTATAAACAAATTGTTTGATTAGCTCTGTTATGTGTTCTTAACAGATGTATCGAACTGTTAAAACTACTGATAAACCTGCAGCTTCTTCAGGTAATTCTATTGCTAATTCTTCCACATTTTTTTATTTTTTCTTACTGTTACTTTTTTATTTTGTTTTACCGTAAATACCCTTCTTTCTATGCTCTCACTCTCATTTAGCTTAAATGTGTGCATGCATATATATGTTACTTAATTTGATTTTGGATTAAATTAATTAAAAGTTAACTTCTGGATTAGGATTTTCAGATGGATCTGGAGAAGATGATGTACCTCAAATCGGAAACAATGGTGGAATTCGAAGTTTTTCGGATCAAAGAGGCTTGAATGATAGACCAATACAACAAGATATGGATTACTCTTCCACAACCACTCTTTGGAGTAATTCTTCAAGGTAATAACAATATTTTCCAATGTTTTAATTTCTATAAGTTTATAAGTTTAATTTTAATTTTTTGGATTTGCTTTAACTTTTGCATGCTATCTGTTATAAAAATCAATGCAAACCCACGTCCAGTTACTCTTTTTTATGAAGAATAAAAAGGGTTATTGTGGCAGCTTTTACTTTAAACTTGTTGTGTGTTCCATTTTCCTCTTTCTTTTCTTTCTTTGTGTATCTTATGTAGCTTTTAATTGGTGCATTCACATAATAAAAGAATGGTACGATACAAGACATAATCAAAGGTTAATTAGTTAGGATTAAAGAAAAGCAACTCAAAGCTCTATAATTTGCTTTTTTTTTCTTCTTTCTCTTCTCCCTTTGACTTATGTCTATGTTTGTCTCTAGTACATAACATATCACAAATTTCAATGCTTATTTGATAATAACTCTATTATTGTTAAATTATGATTCTTGATTTGTGAACATGTAGATTACATAAAACCCAAATCCAAATGATTAATTGAGTCCTTTATATTGACCATGTATTCCTCCCAGTAACATTTTTATCAACAATATTTTTTAATAGCAATTTATGAACTATATATTAAAAATAAAAGAATTTTAAAAAATACATATAAAGATAAGAGCATTAGAAATGTCCAAGAACTACGAATAAGTGAGAAAATAGTCTCACATTAGATAGGAATGTGGAAACTTAAGCATATATAAGTGAGAGAACCCGCTTACCTATTACCTTAAAGTTTTAGGTGGATAAGTCGCGGTCCAACATTGTCCTATATTTTGAAATGTTTTCGATCTTCAATAATATTCTATTTTTCTTTCTAAAGAAAACAATACATTTTTGAAATATATTACTCACTCTTTTGTTATAATACATGAGTTTAAAATCTTGCTTATTGTTAACCAATATATTGATGTTGACACTTGACATTCTCTGCAACAATCTATATTCATACATGTCGAGTTCTACCTTTATAGTAACCATAATATTTTATAATATGAGAGGCATGTCTTTCTCTTATTCGGTAGTTTTTGAATATATTAATTAAATCTTATGATTACAACTGTTTGTAATGATTGAAAAACATTACCTTAAGTATACTAAAACTATCTCTTTGCTACACAAACAAATTATCACTCTACTAAGTAAAAAAACACTAGTGGTGGTGGAGGCATATCATGCAATGCTCATATTAGTAAGTTTGGAATTATTTTTCTGTATAATTGGTAGATTAGCATGTTACTTGCTTAACCATATTAATATATCATCCATGAGTTTGTTTTTATTCTTGGCATTGAGAACTTGTGATAAAGTATAGATACATATTCATGCACTATTTTTGTAACCATTGAACTAATTCAATTTTTTTTCTTGGTTGTTCCTTTTTTATCTTACTTGAATTATGATCAGTAGTAGAGAACCATGGCCACAAACTAGTCCTAATGATGTAGATGGTTTCAGACCAGCTATCTTCCCGTCACAACCAATATCAGGAGTGCATCAAATTCAGGTATTAATAATAGATAGAATCTATATGTTGATATAAGCAAAGGTTTTAAAAAATGGTGTAAAAACAACTACGACAAAACAGTATTGAAAGGTGCTGATATCGATACCATTTTTATGATAAAAAAGAAGTAATGGTTAATTTACACCGCGAAGACGAGAATCATAATAGCAATACTTTAACCTACCAAAATTGCTAATGTCTTTACACGGCGACTGTTATTTAAAATTTTGACTATAAATATAAACTTTATATATATGATATTAGTTTTTATGCATTGTGAATTCTAAGTTGTTTTTCATTGTTTTCATATGCATTTAGTTGTGTTTATCTATTGCTCCATCATTTAACGAGTGTAACAAGTTATGAATGAATTCAGATTCTCTCCGGTCTAGATCTCTCGCACATTCTGGACATCAATGGTCATTTGATTAAGATTATATAGTCAAAAACTCAATGAACGGCCACCAATGTCCAGATATATGTGTGAGGAATCTGAAACCGCAAAGAATGCCAAATCGTTAGATACCTTTAAATTCACTAAAATGATGTAACAATATGAAATGATTGAATACACGCGTAAATAACAACACATACAAATTAAATTATTTGTATATGTATTATTTGATTTAGAAATGATTGTTTCTCTAACAGGAGTGTGATTCGAATCAACTGAAGAACAATTTATCAGGATCTAATTTAGAGTGTAAGAACCCAAGCTTGGAGTTCACATTAGGAATACCAGATTGGAATGGCAAAGGACAAGCCTAATTAATTTCCTTTGGTTTCCAATATTAATTAGCTGTTTCTATTACTTTTGCATTCATTTAATTATAATCCAAAATATGACATAACTTCATCATGCAGAGGTGTATTAGATATATATAAATTGGTGTGTGAAGAAGGAGAAGAAGAAGATAAAATCCCTACATATAATTCTACTAAGTTTCATAATTTTCAGAAGTAATTTTCTGACTTCATGAACAATTTTGTTTAGCCTTTTTCTTGTATTTATTTTTTATTTATTGGTGAGGTGGAGGTATTTACAAGGAGAAGCTAATGTAGCTGCATATGTAGAAGAAATTAATAGTAAACTTTTATTGGTTAAACTATAGTTCTCATTTTCCTCTTGCTCTATCTATTTCAATTTCTTAGATACGTGTTCTCCCTCTTTGCATTTACTAGCATTTTGTCATAGAATAACCAAAATTTCAATGTAACTCTAGGGATTAAAAGAATCTCTAACACCAAATTCTTACTTGGTTCTTATAGTTAAGAACGGTTTATTGTTGTAAGTATCAAAGTTGAAAGGAGTTCGATTGTTGCCCATTCCAAAAGATTTGAACATTGGTGAGATTAATGATAATCCAAATTACTACTTTTACTACTAATAAACTAAACCCTATTTCCAACAAAAGGAGATAACTAGGGCAAGATGCGGCATAAGAAAAGCGAACTTTCCTTTTTTTGTTCAACAAAATTTAGCAGTGATATTAACACACTATAATAGATTTTTAACTCTTACTAATGATGGGTTAAGAAAGAACTAGGGTTGTGGCTAGGTTCACTAAAATAAAATAGTATAAAAGAATTATAATTATATTTTTTATTAAACACTTAAAAATGGGCCAATGCCTATAATATAGAGGAAGCTGAAATTACAAATATATATGTCATAAGTGGCACGCTTTAGTGAATTCAAATATCAACACTCTAAATAAAAGGCCCAATCAAATTACTTTTTAAATACAAAGACTTCATGTCAAAAAAAATTTAGGAGATAATAAATCATTCGGATATTATTCGAGTTCGATTTTTTTATAAAAATAAGATTTGGTAAGTGAATTGTTCCTCTGAACCATAAAATTAGATTAGTCAATTCACTATGTGGATCAGAATTAGTTGACTAAACCCAAAAAGAAAAAAGAACTTCTTAGAAGATTTTATCCTCAATCACACCCCGTCTTGATCTGGTACTCCACAATCTCTATGTAATTACTATTATAACCTTGTAAAATTTATTTAAATTTTTTTTCATAAAAGTATTGTTTAATTTCAAAATTTTCCAAAATCTAATGATTTTCGAATTTGATTAAATATGTTTTTAGTCCTTATAAATATATGGCGCTGCAATTTTGACTCATCTAAAATTTTCTTTCAAATAATGGTCCTCACAAAATTATTATGCACGTAGTTTTAGTCATTAATGTTAAACCAATGTGTATTTTTGAATGATTATTTTACAGACATGTGTAAAACGTTATAAAAAGTTCTTCGAAAAAAAAACTCAAAATTCGATTTCTAAATCGAAATTTTCATTGCTTTTATCAATATCTTTTGAAATTTAAAAAATTTCTATTTAATTCTTCTCATTTTAAAAAATTATAAAATTTAGTAAATAAATATTTTATAGTATTCTTAACACATGTGAAAAATTATTTAAAAAATTTTAAGGGTAATTAAACTGTTTTAAAAATTTTAGAAAAAAATAGGGACTAAAACTGCATGAATAAAACGTTTGCGATGACCATTATTCGAAGAAAAATTTTAGAGGTTCCAAAATTGCATTGCCGCATATTTAAAGGAACTAAAAACGTATTTAAATCTTTCGAATTTTTCATACAAACTACCAAACAATTAGAGTAAATATAAGTTTTTACTATATTTTTAATTTTTTATGGAGTTTTCATGCATTTTTAGAAATATCCATTAAAAATGCGTATTTTTCCGGATTTTTTAAAAAATCCATTAAAAAGCCATACATGTTTTTGGTTTTTTTGAAAAATCCCTTAAAAATGCAAACATGTTTGTGGTTTTTTCAAATAATCCATAAAAAATGCATATATTTTTTTGGATTATTTTGAAAAAATCGGTAAAAATGCATACGTTCTACCGGTAGTTTTGAAAAATCGAGAAAAATGTTAAGCACCATTACTATTTTTTGAAAAATTCGGAAATATTCAAAAATATTTTGAAAAATCTGGTAGGTTAAATAACTTTGTTATATTTTCAGTGAAAACCATATGATCAAATGGCACAATTGTTGGTCGTCCGCATGATAGAGATGTTGTTGCGAGGGTTCGAGAAAGGCGAGGTGACGTAGAGGACTCACATCTTCGGAAAGAGATAGTAGCTCCGACCGGTTCTCATAAGAGGCAGAAACTAGATCATTTTCAGTTTTGTGCACCCTGCACTACCCGACATAGATGATCAAAATCTACTTTTGGATGAATGGGAGATGATGAGAATGAGTCAGTTAATGTTTAGGTAGCGGTTCAAGATGACATGCAGATTGTGGTAGAGACAGAGGTGCCACGTCCTTCAAAGACGACTGAGGTGCCCCATCCTTTAGAGACGAAAGATGTACCTCATCTTTCTGAAGCTGAGACTACTACAGAAGTTACTTCGGAGACATCTATTGAGACACCAACACTGCATACGGATACTGAGGCGCCTACTACAGATGATATAGAGGTTACTCCTCTTATTGACACAAAGGTCACCGCTCTAACTTTTCCAAAGTCATCTGTACACACAAATGAAGGGTTTCCTAGTGGACCTAGTGAGTGTTATGTTCTCACTAGATGAGGATCATGTGGCATTCATAAAATGACAGAGAGATGTATGTATATGATATGTCAATGGTATGACTTTATTTATTATTGATAATTTTAAATTAAAGGATGTTTTTTACTTGTTTGTTATAGAGACATATTTCGCTAAAGGTGTCAACCCATGGGTATAAGTTGAAAAAGTTCTCTAATGTCGTGATGCCACATATGTGAAGGAGATTGTTAAGAATTGTAGTCTCCTTCCACTGGTAGACTGTTCGCTGACCATGCTCGACGGCCAACTATTAACAGCCTTTGTTAAGAAATGGAACAAAGAGACATCTTCCTTCCGTCTTCCATTTGGTGAGATGACGATTACATTGGATGATGTCTTCTCTCTGTTCCATATTCCGTAAGAAGGTAGTTTCTTCACTGCTGATATCATTAGTTAGAAAACCGCACATATGATTTTTTTTACAACACTTATGGGTTGCTGAGGAGCGGGTGAAATGAGAGTTTAGGTATATGACGGGTGCTCACTATTGCCCATCTTGGTTGCGAGATAGGCATGGTGATCTAGTGCATCAGGGTATGTATGAGGCAACCATTATGTTATACTTGCTACATCTTGTGGGATGTACTACCTTAGCGGGTAAGTCTCATGTATATATCGATGTGAAGTACATGTGGTTTTTTACTCGCCTGGAGCATTGTAGTTGGGCATAAGGATGTGCTACATTGAGTATTCTATATTTTTCAATTGGAGAGTATAATTTTTATGAGCAGACAACTTGTAAGTTATACGAGTCTATTTCATGTATAACCAAATTATTATTTCTTATCATGTTAGTTCTTTTATAATTGAAATTCTGGCAATCAGTTCTCAAATGTCCTAAAAGATGTCGAGATACTGATCTCTGAACATAATGCAATGAACAACGTATAGCAATATAATAGTGCAAAAAGTAAAGAACACACATAGTTGTTAACCTAGCTCGGTGTATAACAACACCTACGTTTAGGGGCTACCAAGCCATGGATGAAATCAACTAGATAACACAAATGCCTAACTTCTACCTAAGACTCACCTAGGTATGAGACCCTTCTCAAATGCCTTCAGCCACAAACAGGGACAGTAACACAATTCAAAAGAAATTTTTGAAGACACACTTCAAAAACACAATGTCATTCAATGCTTAAAAGCTTATGGATGAGGACAGAACTTACAACTCAAATAACAATCCTACTCTTCTATCAAAGTGATATTATAGAGGTTCACAATGCATAGAACACTAAGACAATTACACGGTAAGTTCCACACTATCATTAGGGTTGAAGCCTTTTTCATAACCTTGAATGGACTGGATTTGGGCTTCAAATTCACAGTTGATTTGTTGCAAAAAATCAGCAGAAACTTTTGATGAAAATAGGATTTCAATGATTTGTTTCCTAAAATGTCTCAACATTTAATGAAACAAACTTATCTTCCAAAAACAACAACAATCATTGATTCTTCAATCTTGGATGACATATATATTATCATAATATTCCCAGAATATTTAGGATCTGTTAAAATATTAACACTCCAAGATAAACAGCAGTAACAGAAAAGATGTCGAATGAGCTGGATAGGACATCGAGTTCGACATCTTCTTGCTGCAAGTTTGAACATCCTTTTAAACATGTTATAGCATAAATTAATTTTACCAAAATTACTACCTATCATAAAATTAGAGAATTAACAATCTCTCCCTTTAGCAAAGTTTGGCTAAAACAAATTAACAAACCATAGTTCAGTTTCCAAAAATGTTTGAAAATAAATCAAAGACACATAGTCACAGCAACAGAAATAAAGAGTCACAGCAGCAGAAGCAGACAAGTCAGTGTTGTAACCACAGAGAAAAACAACATTGAGAAAAATAAATTATCAATCAATCAACATGTCAAGACATATTTTTTGACAAAGCCACCCCCACCCAATGGCGAGAGAATCAAAATTCTCCCCTGACCAAATTCAATAGAGGAACCTCACTTCTTCCTCTTCAACAGCCAGTCCAAATCGGAGTCAAACTTCCCTTGGTTACCAGAGCACAACAGAACACAAATAATAAATTGACAAAATACCATTTTTCGTCCCTTAACTTTACCTCGAGGTTCATTTTGGTCCCTTAATTTTTAAAAAGTTCAAATAGATCCTTTATCTTTCAAAAAGGTGGCATGCTAGTCCTTTCGGTCTATTTGATACCAACGGACGTTTAGCATATTTATTACCAAGCTTTTTTAAATTCCAAATAAAAGTTCCAAAAATGCTTTTCTAGCAAGAATTGAACCCATGCTATTTTGGTTACACAAAATACTATCTACCACTGACTATGTTAACAAATCATTTATGTATTATCAAATTCTTTCTAAATAACACTTTCCAGCCTATTAATATATCTACATAGTTTGATTAAAATAAATTTTTTCAGTGTCTCATATAAACAACACCTTCCACTTTGTAACCCTAAACCAGCAGCTCCAACTCCAATCAATCTCACATCAGTGTCTGATAAAAACTCATGAAACATACCCAAAGCATTTGATCATGTTCCAACAAATGCAATAACAATGTCTGGTTCTCCTCCCCGTTTTTCTAAAGCTTGTTGTTTGTTTCTTTTCCAATAACCGACTGAAACTCACGAACCATTGTAGGTCATGGATATGTTCCTACTGTTGAACCTATCATGTGGTAGTTGTTTTCCAAATCCTCCACCCAACACCGAAGTAAAATGAGACACCATTGTAGGAGCATGGTACAGTGGTGTCTCTCTACCAACATAGTCTCTTAATGTTGTTGCTAGCTCTTCCTGTGAGAACAAATAAAATAACTGTTAATTAATAAAAATTTAAATTAATTAAAATTCTTGATGAATTTCATGGTAATAATTACCTGAAAAACTTGATCATGGAGAACATTTTTGAACTCAGCTTCAAGGTGGTTCAAGGACATTATAAGTGTCTCAGGTACAAAGGTTCTACCAAACCTACCAAATTTTCCAGCAGAATTGGTACTCTCTGTCTCTACAATAATTTCAGTTTCTTTCTCTATCAATGGTAAGGGTAAGGGTATATAAGTAGTGGTCAATCGAGGGAGCTTAATCTTAAACTTTTCACGACGAGTAACTATAGCTTGAACAACCGCATAAGCGTGGTCTTTGGTTGCTACTTTTTTATTTATGAATTGGATACTAACAATTATGCCTTGAAATTTGCATGCAGCCATAATTGAGTGATTAAATAGTATTGTATGTTGTGTTTTCAAATGCTATTTCCTGAAAAAGTTACCACATCACACAGTATATTTATACTCACTAAGTGTTAGATTTCGTGGAAGTAGTGAATGGTCGGGTACCCATCTTTGACGTATGTGAACGAACAACTAACATTTGTAACACATTTTAACAAATTCAACATAGTCAAGTGGTACACATGATTCCTGGTAACCAAAATGGCATGGGTTCACTTCTTGCTAGAATAGAATTTTTGGGACTTTTATTTGGAATTTTAACAACTTTGGTAATAAATATGCCAGTTCATATGCCACGCATACAAAATATAGACACATCAGATGCCACGTATACACGGCTAAACGTCTGTTTGTATCAAATAGACGGAAATGACTAACGTGCCACCTTTTTGAAAGATAAAGGGGTTTATTTGAACTTTTTAAAAATTAAGGGACAAAATGGACCCCGAGATAAAGTTAAGGGACGAAAAAAATGGATCCCGAGATAAAGTTAAGGAACAAAAAAGAGTATTTTGCCTAATAAATTTGTAGATTCTCCCCCTCAACAAATTCAACCTCAAACAATCTAAAGAGGAACACACCATACCAATTATACCCTTTAGTTGGTGTACACAAGGAAGAATATGTCCTACATCTTCAAGAACAACCAAGATACTCCCCCTAAACCAGATAAACAATTCTTGTCACAAAGCCCCAAGAGAATTTTCCGGAAGCCTCGAGAAACCAAGAGGAACAATAACTTGACTAATGCAAGTTAGAAGACCATGTGACAGAAGCAACACATATTAGAAGATCATGTGACAAAAGAAAAACAAAACACCACACAAAAAATTTAGAACATCTGATACGACATCTTGTATATACCCACCACACAAGAACCAACAAACAAAGAAACATAAACCCCTTATGACAGATAGTCACACCCCCTCAACTGTTGCATGCAAGGAGTAAAAACACTAAACAAGACTAAATGACACCACCAACATCAACGTTAAACAACATCAACCCAAACTCTAGACAAAACACTAACCCAACACAAGACTTAACAATCAACCCAACACAAACAATCACTAACACAACACAATTACTCTCCCCTTTTTTAGCCAAAAGTTGACAAAAGTTGATTTTATAAATAAAAAAAAGGAAACACAAACAGACCTTCAATGAAGGACACAGACATTATTTAAGGGGAACCAAACAAGAATAAAACGAGACACAAACTTAATCAGGATGGTTACTTATGGTTTATAACGATGACCTATTTGTAACACCTAGGCCAGTCAATACATGCGTTTTCGAGGAAGAAAAGTCATCCTTGTTAGTGGTGCACCATTCAATTCAAGAGACGGAGACATGGATCTAGTCAAATTCTCTCTTTCCAAGCCTTGACCTCTGACATGTTCCATCATCAGGAGTGACATTCTTTATACCTTTGAAAATCATTATTCACATCTTACTAGATGAAGAGACATGTAGGCATATCGTTCACTAGAGTCTACACTCACACTGTATTGTGTAGTTCCAAACCTGCCCTTCAGATAAACATACCTCCTAGAGTTTATCAACCAAACCACCTTGGGGTTGACACCAACTTATTGTAGCAAGATCATTGCTAAAAGAAAACATTATTAGTATTTGTCATGCTATGTATACTATCATCCTCATCTCTCCACAACATTCGGACAACCACATTGAGATTTTATACTTCCCTTGACCTTAACCAAAAGCCCTAATAGCCATGAAGAAGAATTATCCGTTATACTTGGCCAAAAAAATAACTCAAACACTTCACCAAATACCAAAAAGAACTCTCCGAAGAAATTATAGATAGAAGGCTCCGCATAGCTCATAAAGACTTAAAATGCTAACAGGATGGCCAAAGAAAAGGAAGAGAAGATTCATTTCATGAAGAACCACATATAACAGTTGTCTACTTCTTAATAGTAATCAAAGGCTTAAACCAATATAAACTACCTAAAATCCCACACCAGGAAAGATGTCATAACATCTTGTAGGACATCATGCACCCACATATACCACCAACAATAGTAGCTACCGAAGAATACTATTGCATTGGTAACATGCCACTCTTGATCATCTTTAGGTGGTCTTCCACCTCTTGCCCCTGTCAAATAACCTCCCACACTCCTTGAATCTAACTTCCCTTGTCATCTCCTCAAAGTATTTCTTCTTTAAATCACCCCTTTGCAAAGATCTTCTATTCCATCCTTTGACTATTTTAACCATAGAAACATGGAGGAAGGATGTAGAATTTGTTGCATTTCTCCCCATCTGCAATTGCTATAAATCTTTAAAAAATTCAAATTCGTTTGATTTTTCTTTGTTAAAATTCATCCAGGAATATTTTGAACAATCATCATCATCAATACCAACACTTACAGCCTGTATAGTTTCTATTAACACCAATTGTAGAGTTTATAACCCCTTGGAATTAGTTTGATGATGCACCTTTGGATGTGAAATCTTGGCTTGCTTTTATATTTGATCCTCACCATAGATTTTTCCTTCTTTAACTTGCAGCTTGGGAATACCCTTGACTCCTCCCTTGATTTCTTAAAAATAAGTTTACTACTTTAACGCAATACGCATTGTTCATATGTGACAAATGAATGGTTAGATTTAACGGGTAAATTCGGTTATGATCGGCGAAAGGGATAGTTTCTGTTAAATTAGTTCTTTCAGGGTAGAAAGTATTGTCCTATTTGAAATTCTATGAGGAACAAATAAAGGCATGGTTAATTAGCGAAGGCTCAACTCTGACACCGTTTTCTCTAATTATTTATTTATTTTCACCATAAATCCTCTATTTAATTTAATTTATCTTTCTCACATTTAACTCTCTTATATTTATCCCTAGGTTTAGTTGAACACGGTATCAATTAGTAACGATAAGTTTTGACATTGGTCTCTGTGGTTTGATAATCTTTTAAAACTACATCGATAGGTTGTGCACTTGCAGTTAGAAAATATATACTAAGTAGCCGACAATCAAGTTTTTGGCGTTGTTGTCGGGGATCAATTTCGTCAAAATATCATAATCTATTTGTTATTTCGTTTAGACTAAGGCACCTTCAAACGAATAACCAAAATTTTTATTACCAAAACGAGTATTTAGAAAGACAACCCTATCCTTGCAAATCCCGTCTAGAAATGCTAGTGGAAAACTTGGTTACAACACAAACACTTTCTAGGCTAGAATCTCTACAATGCAAAAACTTATGGTGACATAAGCGTTCCAAAATATGGAATTTAAAAACCGAATTCTCCGGACTATTGAAACCAATAGGAAACTAAGTAAGGGTTGGTTTAACGGTGGAGGCTTGGGTCTTGAGTGTGTGCTCTTCTCTAGGTTCTGAGTTCGAATCTTTCTAAGTGCTAACAATCCTTGTGTGGGCCAGTCCACACAACACTTTATTCTGTCTTTAAACGAGGCCCCCGCTAATGGACGATGGGATTGATCCCTCTTAGATTAGTCGGTTGCAAGGCCGAATACCAAGATTTCCAAAAGAAGGAAACTGAGCAGTGTAGTCGATTATTTAGTAACTAGTAACCAGGAACTAGGAACCAAAATTTCCCTACTCACACAAACACCTAAAAGACTCCCCACTGAGAGGTACATTGTAATGAACCAATCATTAAAGAAAAACCAATCAGTGAAATCAACCATATTATGGGAAGTTACGATGGAGATGACATAAGAACATTGTTTCCAATAAATTATGTAGAAACTAAAATAGGATATGTTAGGACGACCAAGCCTCTCAATAAGAAAGTTAAACGTAAGGGTTATAAAATTATGGCTAATAATACATCAATTTCCAACATGCCAAGAAAATCTAGAATTGAATCACAAGAATCTATAACTAATACAGAGCCACCTCCATCTCAACCGAAACGTGAACCTCACTTTAATGAAAAGAGAAAGAAAAGTGAAGGTTATGAGAGATGGCTTGATAAGTGGCATTGGAAAATCTATGCTTACAAAGGTACGCATGTGGATTCAGTCCTAATAGAACCGCCTTGATAAAATACAAATTGTCTAGCCATCAACTTTAAATACATGTTGCGTGGGAGGCAACCCATGGTTCAATTCATTTTTCATTTTTTCATTTCAATTTTTTTGTTTTGACGGTGATATATTATATTCTAACTTATGTGATTATTCGCATTTTAGGCTATTTTTTCTAAATAATTCTCAGAACGCAACATTTTGATAATATGATAATTAGGTTCAGAGATGAAGAACAAAGGGGACGCTTTGCTAGAGACCCATGTTGCCTACTAAATATCTCGACCGTATCTGTTTAGAAACCTTGGGGGTTGATTCAGATATCAGACTCCTGTGTTACCAAGCATATTGGGAAAGATAAGTTGTAAGGCAATATGTCACTTACAGAAATCTTACACTCGAGTTTCTCAGCTCTCTAGTTTACAAACCATATGAAGGGATAAGGATGGAAAAAGGAAATATTACCTTCAGCCTATTTGGGAGAGAACTTCATTTGACTAATAAGTGTTTTGCTAACCTTTTAAGGTTTCGTTTTAGCCCAGGTACAACCATAAAAGTTCCCATGAATTATTATATAGATGATGACCTGAATACCTTCTAGAAAGTTATCACCACCAGAGGAGACCCCGATCCATCCACCCAACTATCACATTGCATCCACAACCCAGCATTAAGGTATTTTCAAATGATATAAGCCTATACATTATTTGGTAGATATGAAACATGTGAGCTGATTAATGATGACGAATTATTCATTTTATTATTCATTACTGATGTCCAGCATATAGCCTCAAGTACTTCCTTAATAGATAACTTTTATCGTGTAGCAATATCTAGTGCATGACCCATCCATGTAGGAGGAATAATAACCCACATTGCCCTTGCCTTAGGCCTTGAAAGGAAGATTTCCCATTTAGAACCCTATTGTGGCTATACTCTAATGAACATGGATTTTTTTCTTGAAAAGGGCATAGTTAGACGAGTTTATTTCATAAACAATGAGTATAAAATTCCAATTGAGGATAAAGTAGTTCACCACTTTCACTTACCAAACCCAGAGAGAACAAATGTCCAAAATAGGGAAAATAGGAAATATGCCTTACAAGGCCAAGGAGAAACAATTTATATACCCGCTAACCCTCTTACTCCTAAATATCACCCAGTATCCCACTCAGAAACAATTTTTGTTATTTCCTTTGTCGCCCCTACTAGAAAAGATGACAGAGACACTGAGCTTAAAACTATGTGCCAGGAAATAGTTATTCTCCGCGCAGAAATTTCCAACCTTAAAGAGCATATATAGATAGTTAGTACCACTCATATACAGGAAGCAAATTTCCTCTCCCAGGAAATTCTAGAGCTACTGAAAATATTGAGAATGAACGATATATAAGAAATTGACACACCTATGGCAACAAATGGCAATTCGGATAGAGATGAATAGGGTAAGGATGTTGAGTTCAATAAATATAGAGGTATGATTGGATCTCTTATATATTTCACTTCATATAGGCCTGATATTATGTTTAGTGTTTGCATGTGTGCACGATATCATTCGGCTCCCATGGAATCAAACTTAAAAGCGGTTAAACTTATTCTATGATACCTTTTTGGTACATCTAAGTTTGGGCTTTGGTATTCCAAGGGAAAAAATTGTAGTTTGGTTGGTTATTCTGATTTTGGTTTTTCCGGTTGCAAATTGGATAAGAAAAGTACTAGCGGAACTTATCAAATGTTTTCAAAATACTTGGTTAGTTGGCATAGTAAAAAGCAATTTTTTGTAGCTTTGTCAAGGCCGAGGCAGAATATGTGGCTTCCGGTAGTTTTTGTGCCCAAATTTTATGGCTTAACCAACAATTACTTGATGTTGACATTAAACTTTCATGTATTCTGATCATGTGCAACAACACTGGTGTCATGAATCTCACCAAGAATTTGGTTCCACATTATCTCATTAAACTTATTGAGATACGTCACCATTTCCTTTGCGATCATGTTGAAAAGTGGGATGTTGTATTCAAGCATGTTGATAGTAAGAATAAAATTTCAGATATTTTCAATAAACCTCTTGTAATTGAACTTTTATTCAACATATGTAGGGAATGGAGATCATCGATATCTCCAATGTTGCTTAATCTTATTTTGTTGCTTTCACTTTATACTTCTACTCGGACTCTTTGTTTAAGTATTTTACATTATGTGAGCGCAACTTTTGTTTCATCAAGAGTGAGGTAATATCGTTTCAATTTATCCGTGAAAGTAAGACTTTTCTTAATTCATGTTACTTGTTGGTTGAAAATGCTTGATATGTTCTCAAATGATGAAAACCATGAATGTTCATTTCCAAATTTTTTTATTGATGGTCATTGTGTGTTCTCAATGTATATGCTTATAATGACTTCATGTATTGATTTTTTCACATCTGTATAATTTTGTTCTTGTTGTTCAAGCATGTGTTATTTTATTAATATAATTTCTTGCATTCGTGCTTGATTTAATTGTGTGCATCCTTTTTTCTATATATGTTTCATGTTGTAGTTGGTCATGTAACACCCCAATTCTACTCTGGTATTTATTATGAAAATCAGAGTTATAAAATTCTTTTCAACAAACAATTGGAGTATTACAATTCAACTAAAATAATAACACACTAACACAGATACATAACACCTAAACTCGGATGAAGCGAAACAACATGAATCAACTTTATTAATATTAAACACCGGAACTACATTAATCAACTTGGATGTCATAGCATCTTTTCAACTTAAAACAATTTAAAGTCAAAAATTACTTTTCATATATCGACATAGTTATTCAACAACAAAATCAAAACAGTCAAACAACTAGCGTTCATCCCCCTGAGTGTTACGTATCACAGCGACAACTCGACTCAAACTAACATCAACTAAACATTTGTTCTTCATTACCTGCACGTTACCAACGTAGAGGCAACATCACAACAGAAGGGGTGAGATATCTAACAATCTAATAAATCGTATGATAAATAATATATTAGAATTTATATAAGGTAAATCAATGCTTTAGTAATTATTCATACAACCAACAAACAACTTAATAATAACAACAAGACACTTTATTTAATCAACGTAACAACTTAAATCAACACAACCTAATAACAACAGCAACTTATAACAATAGAAACCTATAACAACAACAACTTGTAACAACAATAGTTCACAACAATAAAAACTTATAGCAACAACAGCTTATAACAACAGCACAACGATAATCAACAAACAACGAATAATAACAACAACTTTAACACGCGACACAATATGAAACTCAACTAAGCAAATGCATGTGGTACCATTTGGAGCAGAACTCCCAACTTAAACATATGCCAGTTTATCGAGGCATTAACAAGGCATAAGCCTTCAACGTGGTGCCATCAAGGCCAAGGCATAAGCCTTCAACTTTCAACGTGGTGCCATCGAGGTCAACTTAATCATGCAATGTATGTCATGCAACCTCAACTTCAACAACAAATACACAACAATGCAACAACAACAACAACAACATACAACAACAACTTAAAATATACATCAATGGCATCAACATAGATCAACACTGGTCATTCGACCTACAACTCAAGCATGTCCATAAATCGGAACAATTTAACTTATTCAACATTGGCCATAGGCCTACAACTTCATGAACTGCAAAGCAACTTATCAACGTTGGTCATACGACATACAACTTCATCAACGTATCAACAACAATAATAGTTTATCCATAAAATTAATACGAGCAAACAACAATCAATTTCATCATAATCTGCAACTTCGCAATTTATTAACAACGTCAATACCAACAAACAACAACAATTACTACACAATTTGCAACTTCGCAATTTATTAACAACATCAACACCAGCAAACAATAACAACAATTCAACGAAAACAACACGACACAATTTATCACCTGCAAATTCACAATTTACAGCAAATATATAACATACCGAATCTACCAAAATAAACTACAAACAAACCACCTAATTATTCGGACTATTCTGACTATTTCCGATTATTTAATCTTCTGCTAAATTAATCAAATTTTCTATTTTGAACTACTATTAAATCAACACATATTGTTACTACTAATTTATTCAACACTATTGACAATTCTAACAAAATTAAAATAAACTCAAGTTAATTAATTAACCAAATGATTATCTCTAATTCAAAAATTCTACAAAATTATTATTCTTAATAATACTAAATTATTATTCTTAATAATACTAAATTATTATTATTATTAAAATAATAATATATGTATATTATTGAAACATGGTGTTAATTTAAGACATACGTCTGCAGTATATTCCAAATTAATATCTAACAATTTTTCTCGCAATATAGTATGCCAAATTGTCATAACTATCCAATTTTTTATATACCTTGTAAGCAATATATGTATAAGAATTTGATTCATACTTACGGCTACAGTATTAAAGCAAGTGCATATCCAACATTGTTATATGTTATGTGATACCAAATTTTCAATATATGATAAATATATGGCCGCTCGGCACCCCTTGTCGTATACATGTGCATGTCGTTCGGCATGCCTCCCTTAACACCATGTATCGTTTGGCACACTCCCCTCATCTAGGGTGTGTCGTTTGGTAATCGATTTCTTCCTAATTTTAGTTCCTACAATTTTCTCCGAATAATTTTATAATTCTACCAATTCATCAACAACCAATTTCTATTCACAACATCAACTCGACAAGTAATTCAAACACAAATCCAACACAGAAAATCACTACTTTCACAAACAGAACAACTACGAACGCATGGTAAATTCCCCATTACCCTAATTCTCACATACTACTCATCATATAACCCATTAGAAAATTAGAACTCCACCCTTACCTTGGATTGACGGTCTCTCTATAATTTTCCAGTCGAATTTCGATTTGGCTTTCGGTCTGCAATTTTCTCCCTGACGCAGTTTCCTCCAAACCCTTGTTTTCTTCCCAAAGTCTCCATTTTCTCTCTCTACTGCAACTTCTATTCCTCTTTTTATTTCTAAAACACCCGATATTTCTCTACTACTACTACTTATATAGAGAATCCTAATATTTTATTTTTTTTATTAAATCAAATATTCTATCACTAAACTAAATATTATAATTAACTAATATTCTTAATGGGTTAACTAAATGCACCTCCAATTCTACTTGTACCACCAATTAACCCAATATAATTATTCTACTAATTATAACACTATATTATTATTATTATTACTATTATGAATATATTATTAACAAACCACTTATACTACCAATAAATCAACCCAACAAATAATAATACTTATATTAATAATAATAATAATAATATATTACTCAATTATCAACTTAGCCGCTCAACTAACATATTAATCCAATAGTGCCTCTTATAATAATTCTGATAATTCTCGACTTCGACTAATTTCAACAAATAAATCCTTAATAATTTATTTCAATAATTGAATGAATTTACGGGCGTTACAACTCTCCCCCACTTAGGATATTTTCGTCCTCGAAAATTTATCCGACACAACCATTCTTAACTTCGCCTCTACATCTAACCTTCCGATATAACTACAACTTAATATAATTAAAATCCAATGCATACAACTCTCTTCAACTCTATCAACAGAAATTGCAGCATCATTCCTTCCATCCATTCCAACTTATTACTACAACAATAAGCAATGGTTAGAACTAAATAACAATACTCGATTGTTAAACGACCCTAAGACTCAACAACTTTGGTCGGACGGACCGACCTGCCCTGATACTAACTTGTAACACCCTAATTCTTTCCCGGTAATTATTATGAAAATCAGAGTTATAAAATTCTTTTCAACAAACAATTGGAGTATTACAATTCAACTAAAATAACAACACGCTGACACAGATACATAACACCTAAACTCGGATAAAGCGAAACAACATGAATCAACTTTATTAATATTAAGCAGCGGAACTACATTAATCAACTTGGATGTCATAGCATCTTTTCAACTTAAAACAATTTAAAGTCAACAATTACTTTTCATATATCAACATAGTTATTCAACAACAAAATCAAAACAGCAAAACAACTAGCGTTCATCCCCCCAAGTGTTACGTATCAGAGTGGCAACTCGACTCGAACTAACATCAACTAAACCTTTGTTCTTCATTACCTGCATGTTACCCACGTAGATGCAACATCACAACAGAAGGGGTGACATATCTAACAATCTAATAAATTGTATGATAAATAATATATTAGAATTCATATAAGGTAAATCAATGTTTCAGTAATTATTCATATAACCAGAAAATAACTTAATAATAACAACAAGACACTTTATTTAATCAACGTAACAACTTAAATCAACATAGCCTAATAACAACAACAACTTATAACAACAGCAACTTATAACAACAACAACTTATAACAACAACAACTCACAATAATAACAACTTATAGCAACAACAGCACAACGACAATCAACAAACAACAAATAATAAAAACAACTTTAGTACGCGACTCAACTATGCAAATGCATGTGGTACCATTTGGAGCAGAACTCCCAACTTAAATATATGCCAGTTTATCGAGGCATTAACAAGGCATAAGCTTTCAACGTGGTGCCATCAATGCCAAGGCATAAGCCTTCAAATTTCAACATGGTGTCATCAACGTCAACTTAATCATGCAATATATGCCATGCGACCTCAACTTCAACAACAAATACACAACAATACAACAACAACAATATACAACAACAACTTAAAATATACATCAATGGCATCAACTTAGATCAACACTGGTCATTCGACCTACAACTCGAGCATGTCCATAAATCGGAATAATTCAACTTATTCAACATTGGCCATAGGCCTACAACTTCATCAACTGCAAAACAACTTATCAACATTGGTCATACGACCTAAAACTTTACCAACATATCAACACTAATAATAGTTTACCAATAAAATTAATATGAGCAAACAACAACCAATTTCATCACAATCTGCAACTTCGCAATTTATTAACAACATCAATACCAACAAACAACAACAATTAATACGTAAATTGCAACTTCGCAATTTATTAACAACATCAATACTAGTAAACAACAACAACAATTCAACGGAAACAACACGACACAATTTATCACCTGTGAATTCACAATTTACAGCAAATATATAACATACCGAATCTACCAAAATAAACTACAAACAAACCACATAATTATTTGGACTATTCTGACTATTTCCAATTATTTAATCTTCTGCTAAATTACTCAAATTTTCTATTTTAAAATACTATTAAATCAACACATACTGTTACTGCTAATTTATTCAACACTATTGACAATTCTAACAAAATTAAAATAAACTTAAGTTAATTAATTAACCAAATGGTTATCTCTAATTCAAAACTTCTACAAAATTATTATTCTTAATAATACTAAATTATTATTATTAATAATATTATTATTATTATTATTAAACTAATAATATATGTATATTATTGAAACATGATGTTAATTTAAGACATATGTCTACAGAATATTCCAAATCAATATCTAACAATTTTTCTCGCAATACAGTATGCCAAATTGTCATACCTATCAAATTTTTTATATACCTTGCAACCAATATATGTATAAGAATGTGATTCATACTTACGACTACAATATTAAAATAAGTGTTATATCCAACATTATTATATGCTATGTGATACCAAAATTTCAATATATGATAAACATATGGCCGCTCGGCACCCCTTGTCGTTACATGTGCATGTCATTCAGCATGCCTCCTTTAACACCATGTGTTGTTTGGCATACTCCCCTCATCTAGGGTGTGTCGTTTGATAATCGATTTCTTCCCAATTTTAGTTCCTGCAATTTTCTCAAATAATTTTATAATTCTACCGATTCATCAACAACCAATTTCTATTCACAACATCAATTTGGCAAGTAATTCAAACACAAATCCAACACAAAAAATCACTACTTTCACAAACAGAACAATTACGAATGCATGGTAAATTCCCTATTATCCTAATTCTCACATACTACTAATCATATAATCTATTAGAAAGTTAGAATTCCTCCCTTACCATGGATTTACGGTCTCTCTATGATTTTCCAGTCGAATTCCGATTTGGCTTTCGGTCTGCAATTTTCTCCCTGACGGCAGTTTCCTCAAACCCTTGTTTTCCTCCAAAAGTCTCCACGTTCTCTCTCTATTGCAACTTCTATTCCTCTTTTTATTTCTAAAAAACCCGATATTTCTCTACTATTACTTATATAGAGAACCCTAATATTTTATTCTTTTATTAAATCAAATATTCTATCACTAAACTAAATATTATAATTAGCTAATATTTTTAATGGGCTAACTAAATGCACCTCCATTTATACTTGTACCACCAACTAACCCAATATAATTATTCTACTAATTATAACAGTATATTATTATTACTATTATGAATATATTATTAATAAACCACTTATACTACCAATAAATCAACCCAACAAATAATAATACTTATATTAATAATAATAATAATAATAATAATAATAATAATAATAATAATAATATATTACTCAACTATCAACTTAGCCGCTCAACTAACATATTAATCCAATAATGCCTCTTATAATGATTCCGATAATTCCCAACTTCGACTAATTTCAACAAATAAATCCTTAATAATTCATTTCAATAATTGAATGAATTTACGGGCGTTACAGGTCACATGTTATGAAAAACATTTTCCTTTTGGTTTAAATAGTAACATATTTGTGTCGCTATGCTAGGCACATGTATGTGCGACATAGGGAGTTCCATTATGATGTGTTACGTAATCGTGACGCTATATAAGAAACTTGAAAAGTTTGCTCTTACATCACATGCATTATTCATCATGCATTGCATTACATATTTTTTTAATTTTGTTTGATGATTCATGCATCATTACATATATATATATATATATATATATATATATATATATATATATATATATATATATATATATATATATATATATATATATATATATATATATATATATATATATATATATATATGGGATATGTGATTGTTTCATTTCTATGTAAAAATGCCTCTGAGTGATATATTAGTATTTGTATTGGAATATGACTCTTCTCACAGTTTGCTATCTTTCTTTTTGATATTTTCAAAGGGGGAGAAGCATATACGAGATGAAGATGGGAAGGTCAAATTCAGGGGAAGCCTTCGATAACTACATGAAATACATCGTCGCAAGTTTTTCCATCATTAAAAAGGGGGAGTATGTCAGTACAACTTCACCATTAGATGTTTTGCATGATGTTAAAACTTGTAAAACTTTGCATTTCTGTATATCCGGCAGTATCTCTATATTTTGTGGCACTCCTTTGCTTTAGGGGCCTTAGGAACCATTAAAAACCATTTCAAAATTGACCAAAGTCTTGGAAAAAAAATTGCAGAATTTTTCTTGCATGTGCTAAAACATACATATTTGAGTTTGGCTCATGCAACAGTAAAAAATCTTTTAGCTTTTGTCTTGCTTCGGTCGAAACGTCCTCCTTTATAGGTCGATACATATTGAAGTTTTTAGAAAATTGCATAAATTCTTATTTTATGTGCCGACACATAAGAATTTCAGGAAGCACATGTACTGCAGTTTTAAAGGCAAAATGCTACTGTAATGCTTAGATTGACACATACCGTTGGTTCTCCATATGCTTGTTTAGTTTCCAGAATGATAAAGGCATCAATTAATATTTGAATAAAAGTTGGTGTAGAGAGATATTGTCGTTGGTATTCAGACCACCATTGGTTGAATTCTTTGGTACTAAAGAAAGAGTGTTGAAATTTAAACACAAGAAGTTCAAGGAGTTGGGTTGTCTATTGGAATTTAAGGCATGTGTTGCGGCGGTATTAAGCGGCAAGCAAAAAGTAAAGTATCTATTTTTTACCGGGTGATATTTAACGGTTAGGTTATATCGTATCGCATCTACAGAGATTGGTTATTGATTCGTCGTTCGAAAATTCTATCATTAATGAGTTTGGGATTAAATAGGTTGAAAATAAAAGACAAAAAGTAAATGAACAAAAAGTATAAATGATGGACAGCTTGTCTGGAACGAATGCACACTACCCGTCATAGACTTAAATCTACCGTCTAGTTATACTCAGCCTACGATACTCGTCTGTGTCATCACATACCTCTCACAACCTAATCTATTTCTAACCCAAATTAAGAATCCTCTCGAATCACCTCGATATCCATTTCTGGCGTACCTCGACAACCAGAAGTCAACTATGTCACCTCCATACCCATCTATGGCATACTTCACCAATGTAGAGGCATTAAGATCAGATACTCTAAGTGAATGTCAGCTCTAAACCCATTTCTAGCATTCAGAAACTAACAGATAACTATCCTAGGTAAGAATCTAAGCGATCTATCTCTAGCAAAGCTCAAACCCCTAACATAGAGTAAAAACCTAAAACAATCACCAACACAGATTCATAAAGCAAACTTTATACAACGCCAAGGACGAAAAATATACATGAGTAAGAGTAGATATAAATACAAAACCAAACAAAAGAGATTACAAATAGAAGAGAAGAAGAGGAGCCAAATATTTCTTGGTTTGTCAACACCAATCGACGAGGGATTCGACTCTGGATCATCCAAATGCAAGCTCCAATGTTGTTTTCTAAGCAAATCTATCAAAACAATGATGTTGATGGTGTTGGGACTCAAAAATACCCAACCCATAACCTAAAAATGTGTTTTTAGCCCCTTTTAAAGAGTTCTGAAATCGCAGTGCGCGCTTAGCCCGGTATGTGACGCTCAGCGCGGTCTGTGTTGTTCCGAAAAAAAATCAGCACTTGTTTTCGTCATAACTTGAGAACCGTAACTTGGAATTGCGCCCGGTTTGAAGCATTGGAAATCTTATTCAATGCTTTATCTAACCATGAATAAATATAAAGCTTTTATGACTATTTGAAATATTTGAAAAACTTATTCTTTGCTTTATGCGTTCTTTTTTATTGCTCAAAATCGCGCATTTGAAGTCGTGTCTTCGACACTTTATTACTCAATGCTCCAATTATGAATAAATACCTATAAAAGAGATGAAAAACTATCAAATGATACACAAATACACTAAAACTTGATTGTACACTAAAAGTGAGGTTATTCAACGATTATTAACAAACAAGAACAGATAAGTGCCACAAAACGTATATACAAAATAATTACATTTTGGCACTTATCAACTATCCCCAACTTGACACATTGTTTGTCCTCAAATATAGTTAAATAACTTAAAGAAACAAAGAATGATAATCAAATAATCACGAATCAACAAGTTTTTAAAACGGAAAACAAATGTATGGTTCAAACGAAAATGTACACGACAAATACAAACTTACCACTATACTACAACAATAACATATAAACGAAACAAATCCTAAGTACAAAAATTATGCAAAACATTTTAAAACAAAACAAGCTCAATCATGAATCACACCTAGAAAAAATTCATCGGTTGATTCTAAATGATAGAAGTGTAGGAGTAAAAAATGCTCTCCATACAACATTCAATTGTACGGCCTCTCTCGAAGCAACATTAGGGAAAGGATTTTTAAACCAAGTCAGACCAACGCTTCGATCCACAAAATGAGCCATGGACAAATCAAAGTTTGTTATTTCACAAAATAAATTAATATACCTCATGAAAACATAAATGTTAGAAGTGTCTTGAGGAGTAGTCAAAGCAATTTTAATGCCATTGATGGGACTATCTTCAAACACACGCATAACTGCTTTCGATATAGGATAACCCACTTGATTCTCAATGTTGTAATAGCCAGAAAAAGCCTAAAAGAGCCAGTGATCTAGGGGTAACAAGGAAAAGTTTTACCTTCGAAGAAGAAATACCCAAATATTGGTATAAGTATGCCAGTAAAATTTTCCCTAAAGAAATCAGTCGACCCTCGCGAATTTGGATCGCCAAGTAGCGTTTGGATATCTACAATGACCATAGGTAGAATATATAGTAAGAAAGCCAAAGAGTTAAGAAAGTGATATATTCCATGTCAGAGACCTCTTTAGTATTTTTGACATGGTGGTCGGCTATATAATGTTTAAGGCTCGGACGGTCAAAATCAAACTCAAGTTTAGTCGACAAAGTTGGATCGAAAGTTTTGCCCAAAGGAAAGAGGCCAGTAATTGCTGCCACGTCGAATAAAGTGGGCGTCAGCATCCTACAAGGAAGCTGAAAGGTAATGGTCAAACTTTCCCAAAATAAAATCAAAGCAAGGATCATACAAGGGTTGATTTTGTGAGCATGCCTCGATAATTGAATGGCGTCGAAGATGCCAACTTTTTTCCATTGTGCCTTTTGTTTTTCTTGAACTTTGTTGAGCCAAGCCAAATAATCTTTGTTATCAGGATATGTATGAATTAAAAAACCCTAGCATAGGGGTCCATGAATTTTAAATCAAGAATATTCTTTTCGAAAGTAGGCGGAATTGCAGGAGTAAAACAAGGGAAATATTGTTGGAATTTCTTCTGATGCGTCTTCGAATCTGGATATGGATCGTGAAATAGAAAAAGCTTTTCAGCAACAACAAAAGGTATGAGCATTTATTTTTTCCATTGTTCCACTTTGGATTCTTTAGTGAATGACGGTTGAGGAATGATCATTAAAACTTCTTCTGTTAGAGCGAAAGACATGGGGTTGTTGTCGGTATTCACATTGGTTAAAGATGAAGAGGCCATTATAATGGGAAAAAGGGGAGTGAAAGCAATAAAAGTTTCGGTTTTTCTGAAACTTGCAAAAAATGAAAATGGATAAGAAAGAAGAAAAAGGAATGTAAAGCCTTAGAAGAGTATTTATAGGTGAAGATCAGGTTCCTAATGATAAACAAGTGGAAATTGGTGGATGGAAGTACGATTGTTCTGTTTCATGAAGTATGAGAGTTAGTGAGAATAGTTTTAAAACCCACGACTTAGAGGGTAGAGGTAATCATGAGAAGCAGTGAAGTACCATAAAAAATAGTAGTGCAAAAAGTAACAATCATTGCATAAGATATCCGCAAAGTGAACGTGAAGTAGAAAATTTGTAAAAGAAAAACGTCAAATTTCTCAGTCGATTTGTTGGCCAGAAATTTTCGACTACGGAATGAATGAAGTTGTAAGAATTTTTGAAGCCCAACACTAAGTGAAAGAATATCAGTCGAGTGAAGAATAAACAATTTCGAAGATAAAGATGTCAAAATGCATTGATTTAGAAAATCCATAGTTGAGCTAGTTGAAATCTAAAAAGAAAATACTCAAAGACTTAGCCAAATTATACAATGAACTAGTGTGAGGTAAATTCGAAAAGGTAAGCGGTTTACGTAGGCAGTTTCTGCAAAACAGTTGTCAAAGACGTGGGGAATTTGTCAAAGAGTAATTTTGCATGGAATGATACGTGGCAAGATGTGAATAGTTGAACATTAAGTAGCAGATGATACGTGGCAAGATGTGAATAGTTGAACATTAAGTAGCAGATACTTTTAAATGTTTATATAAGAAGAATTTACATTCAGTTTTAGAGGTCGCATTTTGTAACATTACACGAGAAAACTCAAAGTGTTTGCGTCAGATAGGAACGAGTGACTTCTGGAAATGTATGCATGCGCCCAAATTTAATTTCAAAGCAATTTACTTTTCACTTTTCAGTATTGCATTCTATGTTTTCAATTTTCTTTACTTTTGTCTATTTTATATTCATCTTTCAATCTTTAACCAGTTTTATATCCAATCCAAACACTACTCTTCGTTTAAAACTTAGCACTATGCTCTAGAATTTTGTAGACGGTCCTGCAAGTTAACTTTAATAAGAGGTTACAGATTGTTTACTAGAAAATTATGTAAACACAATGTCAAATTTATCTCAATAAAGTATGCCTTAGAGAAATTTGATAGAAGAATCAATTTTAACTAGTAGAAAATTCAAGTCAAATATGTGTTGATACAATCTGAATTACATAAGACATTGAAAGGAACAAATTTCAACATGCACAACGAGAAGTGGGGAACTAGATTTGAGAGTTTCAAGTATAATCTACATGTCTTTTGTTAAGAATATTTTTGTGAATTTTTTAGTACGTTGTCAGCCAAAGAACTATGGAAAAAACTTGAAGGACTATCTCAATGAAAGATTGTTTTAAATAAGTTGTTGTTGAAGAAGCAATTGCATAGCTTATGTATGGATGAAAATAAGAAAATTTATGATTGTGTTTTCAATGATATTGTTTATGAATTAGAAATTATTAGACTCAAGATTGATAACGAAGATGAAGATTTCATACTCATATGGTCTCTTTCATCTACGTATGATAGGGAAACTAAGAGTTTTGATAAATTTGTTTTTATATATGATAGGAAAACTAAGAGTTTTGAAGAAGTTGACATTAAAATTGTTTATGAATAAAGAAGATTGAAGAGCGAAGATAATATATCGTCAAACTTAACGTTGGTTGTTGGTGGAAAGTTTTATGTGAAGAAAAATAATGAAATGGATGTGAAAAGTTTAAACATGTAAAGAATAAATATTTTGATGGAGCTGCCTCAAAAAAATAAAATGCTTTTTATCTAACATGGAGCTGCCTCAAAAAAATGGAGGTGCCTAAAAATAAAATGCTCAATATCTCCCTCGTTTTAGGAGATGATGATTTTCAAGAAATTTGATATATATTTCCTCATGTTATTTCTGATCTCATGAAAAAAAATACTTTTGAGAGTAGATTAACACACAGACATTCATGAAATGTGTGTTGTGGCATTATATAGGTGGTTGAAGAGTTTTCATCTAACATGGAAATGAAACTATAAATTTTCCAGTCTGATTTTTGACATGTAAAAATTCTAAGTGAAGTATATTCTTTTTTCTTTTTTCGATAGAATATGATAGTTTTTTAACTATAATTTTTGGAAAAAATAATGCGAAAAACAAAGTGGACTATACTCTTTTTCTAGTGGAGTATATGAAGTCAATAGAAACATGTGCGTGATTTCCAAAATAGATGGAGATGTGGTGTGGATTTTTTTTTACAATAATCATGTTTAAAAAAAAACGTAAATAATCATGTATTAAAATTAATTACCCAAATAACTATGTTTCAGGTTTAACATACAAGTAAGATTCATCTGATCCATCTCAGATGGCTTCTGTATTGATTTTTAACAAGCAGGAGTCACTCAAGATGGCGCCTCCATGTAAAAATTCTCCTAAAAGTCATCTCAGATGGCGCATATGTGTAAATCACATGGGAAAAGCCATCTAAGAGGGCGCCTATGTGTATTAGGTAAAAAAAAATTCAATTTAAATTGAAGTGCAGGACAATGTTGTGAAATAAAACTTGCATTATAAATTATCATTACAACGAATAACAAGTACATAAATTTATTCTCGGCGACCCGAGACGTGTAGACGACCACGGGTTCCACATGCACGTGCTCTCCTAACTCGTGCGATGCGAGGTTCTTGATCTGGTTGTTGTTGGGTCGATGGCCCCTATTCATGGGTTGATGACTGCTCGTAGTGAATGCGATATCATGATCCATGAATGCCTCAAGATCTGCATTGCTTGGTGTACCACTTTCGTATAGACGTGTTCCCATGTTCTCATAGCTTGGTCGTTGTGGTGGGGGTTAGGTTCCATTTGGGGACGATAGTAGTCGTCATCCGTATAGGTGGATTGTGAATGAGTGGGGTAAAAAGGAAATTGGGTGTTTGGAGACTCGTACCCATATGAATGGTGGGGGGTTTGGTACGGTGATGGTTGGTGGTATGTTAGGTTGGTTGGGGAATATTCCTCGGAGAAGCCAGTGTTTGGGCTGAGGTGAGATGTTGATGGGCCCATATAAGGGGGTTGGACATATGCTCTTTGTTTGGTGTATTGTACTTGGGTGTGTGGCATATGTGAGTATTAAAATTGTGGGTCGGGCATTTGGTTGGGTTGGTTATTAGGTTGAGGTTGGGGTTGGGATTGAGTGTTGGTGGTCCTGTATCATCGGATTGGTTTGTGGGAGGTTGATGGATGTTGGGTCTGTTGTTGGTAGTGTTGTTGGTATTGTTGGTGTGGTTGTTGTTGGTGGTGGTGTTGAGGTTTTTGTTGGTATTGTTGTTGAGGTTGTTGTTGGCGGTAGTGTTGTCGCGGTTGTTGTTGTGGCTCTGAAGGTTGGCCCCACTAGGTGCGAGGGTCGACCAAATAGCGGGGGTGAGAAACATGCATTTTTGGATTTGTCACTGACCGGTACCAAGCAATGTATTGACGAGAGTGTTGCATAATCTCGTCATCTTCGTAAACAGGAAATTGTAAGATATGGTTTGCTCGATTTTTCCACATCCTACAATACTCCCTGGAAAAATTTCTCCAATTATCATATCCCTATTGGGCATCGACCCTTCTAAGATGCCAAGGATCCAAACATATCGGATCGCGTGATATGTCTTGGAACATACCGAACTGCATCTTCACACGGTCGTTGTTGTGCATTTCCATAATGTTAAACCGTATGATAGCAGTCTTCGCAGTCCAAACCTCTGCATCATCATCATTGGGTACATGGCCCAAATCCAAGTATGGTCTCCATGTAAATTGTTGATAAACAAAATGCAGATTAATGATAAATTTAAAAAATATATATATATGTTAAAGTTAAAATTAGTTGGAGTTAATCGAAATTACGTACATCAGTTGCGCCAAGGTGATCTATTAGATTACGATAGAGGACAACATTGTGTCTCGGATTCTTTCCGTAATCCATGCCCGTTACGCTATACCTAAATGAATTAACATTTAATATATTAGGATTTTTTATATATGAAAGATATAAATATTTTAATAATTAAGCAATGTACTTACTTTGTTGCGTATGGAAAACTGAACGGTAGGTCATTGACGGGATTCAGTGATTGCATTCTCCACCAACCCCATGTTTGAAGTAAGAAAGCGCATCCATTAAAAGTTGATGTGTCTTTCTTACAGTTCTTACACAAGGAACTATATAGCTGGGCTAGAACAGCGGAACCCCAACTATATTTTTCTATCTTATCAACGTCCCCAAGTAAACTCAATTACATAAAATTTACACTATTTCATGTACTCTCGGCGAATAATAAACTCCCAAACATTAACATAATATAGTTTCTTGTTTTAATTATTTTTTCTTCCTCAGTGGAATTTTCGTCCAAACCAAGGGAATAATAATGCGCTCTAAGTGTGGATAAAAATATCCCTTGGCCTCTTGCATTAGGATCTTCCACCATATCTCTATCTAACATCTCCTTGCATAAAGTGTTTGCATGTTGTACCGGACCATTAACTTCCTTATCATTAATCGGAAGACCCATCAACATGTAAACATCCTCAAGTGTGACGGTACATTCACCTACAGGCAGATGAAAGGTATGTGTCTCGGGTCTCCACCTTTCGCACAATGCAAGAATAAACTTTGAATGAATTGTACAATTGAAGATTTTAATAACATCCCCCAAAATCGGCACGTATAAGGTATGGAACGATTAATGGATCGGGAGCAACATAATGATGTGAGCGACATCTAAATTTTTTCGTGTCCTAAATATAATGTGAAAATAAATTGTGTAAGAAAGTGTAAACAATATTAAAAACATAATAAAAAAAAGAATGTAAGAAAAAATAAGAATATAACGAATAAAACTTACATAGGTAGCAATGTTTGCCCTTGTTCCTCGGTGAGATTCTCCTAACGTCAAAAGACTCATGCTTGAAAAAATTTCTGATGATATGAGAATTGTATTAGAGGTAGAGGTAGAGTGAAGAGTGGTGATGAAAAAAACACAAATGAGGAGCCATATTTATAGGCGATTCAGGGAACAGAAGAATAAATGAGGTGGTTGGGACCTTGTATGCATGCAGGCCACGTGTCATGGAGGAGCCAAGTGAGATGACGCCTCCTCTCTATATTAACACTAAGACGCCATTCAAGATGGCTTGTGACAGGCTAGGTGGCAGCTAGGTGGCAGGTTGCATGCATGCAAACTAGGGTGGCAACTAGGTGGCAGGTCTAATTATAACTAGGCATATAAAAAGCCAAATGGGATGGCGCCTCCCTTTTAAAAAGACACCTAGGCGCCATTCAACATGGCTTGTACATGTCATTTCGAAATTTGAATTTTGTCTCATATATTCTCATATAATCATCTGCACCATCTATAGATATCTCACACAATCAAACATTTTCAGACACACAAACATCTCAAACACTCAAACCCAGAAAAAATGTCATATGTACCATAATATATTATCACTGTACATTTCAATGGTGAGACGTACAACAGTGAGGTAGCAGGTTTTTTATTCAGAAACACCGAAAATATCCAATTTTGTCTAAATAGCAATGCTCGAGATTTTCGAGGTTCGAACATATTTTCTACCAACAAAGACTGGTGAGAACCAAGTAACTTTACCGAGGTTCGGAGATCAAAATATGTTTTGTAATCATGAAACATCGACCTGTGATGGTGGAACCAATGAACTTAAGATAACATCATGGTGAGGCCGATGAAGAATGGCCTCCACATGAGATCTACACGACGTACATGTGTGCAAATGACCCATCATCTGATATATTCTACAACCCTGAAGTGCAGTCAGATGCAAATATTTAAGTCAAAGACAAATTTCGTTCAAAAGAAAATCATGTGCGAGCAATAAAAAAGTTCCACATGATAAACAACTATGACTTTCATGTGGATCGAACAAATGCAGAGAGATACAGAATCACCTGTGCCCACCATGAGTGTAACTTTCATCTAGCTGCATCGTATAGATTGCGGAGTGATTCCTGGGTGATAGGTTCTATGACGGAACACACTTGTGTTAATTCCACACAATCACGGGATCACCGCAAATTGAGTTATGATATCATTTGTCAAGAAATCTTACCTCTTGTTAGCTGTGATCCTTCATTGAAAATGAAAACAATAATCTCGTACATCACTACAGCATACAACTATACCCCCTCATATAGAAAGACCTGGTTAGCAAAAAACAAGGCTATTGAGAAAATCTACGGAAACTGGGAGGGTTCGTATAAAGAGTTACCTCGCTACATGAATGCACTGCGAACGTATGCTCCTGGAACAATTTATGTTATGGAGACGATGTCGGCGTATGCCCAAGACGGTACTTGTGTCAGCGGACATGGTATATTCAGTAGAATTTTCTGGGCTTTTCGACCTTGCATCACTGGGTTTGCACACTGCAAACCTATCATACAGATAGAGGGAACATGGTTGTACGGGAAATACAAGGGCACCCTACTGATGGCCATCGCACAAGATGGCAACAATAACGTGTTCCCAATCGCCTATGCTCTTGTCGAGGCAGAGACTGGAGCAGCTTGGAGTTTCTTCCTAAAGAATCTTCGAACACACGTAGCTCTACAACGTGATTTTTGTTTGATTTCTGATAGACATGCCTCAATTGATAGTGCGTACAACAATCCCGCTAACGGTTGGCATGACCCACCGTCTACACATGTTTATTGTGCAAGACATATCATTCAAAATTTCATGCACGAGATCAAAGATAAGCGTCTTCGAAAACAGTTATGAACGCAGCGTATGCACTAACACAACCAGGTTTTACATATTATCGCAGCCATATCAGAATGGAAAACCCAGATGTAGGTGCGTGGGTTGATAATCTGCAAGTGGAAAAGTGGACACGGTCATACGACAATGGAGTGCATTGGGGCCACATGACAACAAATCTAGTCGAATCAATGAACGGCGTCTTCAAAGGCATAAGAGCATTTTCAATAACTGCTTTGGTGAGTACAACATATTTTAGGATGGCCTCGTTGTTTGTAGAGAGAGGTGAAAAGTGGAACGCGGTGGTACAATCCGGACAAGTGTGGAGTAAAAACTGCCTGAAATTTATTAAGGCTAAAAGTTCCAAAGCTAGCACTCATCTTGTTACAAGATTCGACCGACATAACCATAACTTCATTGTCAAAGAGACAATCGACCACAATGAGGGTTTGCCTAGACAAGAATACATGGTTAAACTACCATCGTGCGACTGTGGAAAGTTTCACGCTTTTCGAATGCCCTGCTCTCATGTCATTGCGGCGTGTGCACATGTTCATCAAGATGCACTAGTACTTCTTTCTCCCATTTACAAGTCTGAGACCTTGCTCAACGTATACAACAATGCCTTCGAACCAGTAGCAAAACCAGATTATTGGTCTGCGTACGAAGGGGAATTAGTTTGGCATAACAGTCAAATGCGGAGAAATAAAATGGGTCGTCCCAAGAGCAAACGTATAACAACTGAAATGGACGACGTTGACAAACTAGAAAGAAAGTGTGGTCTATGTCGTCAACCCGGACACAATCGAAAAAATTATCCCCAACGTGCTACAAGCTCAACATCCTGAAATTTGTATTTAATTTATCTGCACTTTTACTATCTAGCATTTAAAGGAAAGGTCCACCACCTTCCCGAATTTGCCCTTCACCTTTTTGAATTTTACATGCTAATAAGGGTGATTTTGTCAATTCATAAACTAACATTTTATTCACTCCTTCCACAATCAAAAGACGCGTGTGCCTCTATTTTTCAAATCGTTCCTCTTCTCTTCAGACGTTGCAACTTCTGACTCCTCTTCAGAAGTTGCAACTTCTGACTCCTCTCCAGAAGTCTCAACTTCTGACTCCTCTTCAGAAGTCGCAACCTCTGACTCCTCTTCAGAAGTCTCAACTTCTGACTCCTCTTCAGAAGTCTCAATTTCTGACTTCTCTTTAGAAGTTACAACTTCTGACTCCTCTTCAGAAGTCTCAACTTCTGACTCCTCTTCAGAAGTTGCAACTTCTGACTCCTCTTCAGAAGTCTCAACTTCTGACTCCTCTTCAGAAGTCGCAACTTCTGACTCCTCTTTAAAAGTTGCAATTATCATTTTATTTTAATTAATATTTTTTTATATAATTATATTTATCATTCAATATTATAAATATCAAAACAAATCTATCTATCTACTCTACAATCAAGCATACACCCCATTTTTCATTGTTTTCAATTCATTACGATTCGTTCAACAACTTAACAGATATACTCGTGCGGGAGCACAAGTCTATTACTAGTTTTAATATTGTAACAAACCTTAATCTTTCCATTAATAACATTTCTTAAAAACACCAATGCGCAGACAACAAAATAAAAAACTACACGATTAAAACAACATGAAAATGACGCATCAACAACACAAAAAATTATTTAAGACACTACAACCGTCAAAACAATTTCATCGGAACCATACATCATTGCAATAACGTCAACGTCTGTTTTGACTTCCTCCAACCAAATTCGAGGTTGTCCAGTTGCAAAGTTCATGGTTGTTCTCTTCCTCTAGATCCTTCTAATTTCTTCATCAACTGCTATTTCTCCCTCTAACCAACGCATCAACTCTTTTTCCAGTTTGGCCATGGTAAATATGTGCCAAAATTTCATTTTCATTGGTGGTTTGGAGACCGAGAAAACAACGTATCCATCTCTATGGAGATGTCATGATAGAAAAATAAGAGAGAATAACAGAGAATATGAGATGAGAAGTTGAAAAAATGTGAAAAATGAAGGAGACACGAGTGTTTATTTATAAAAAACATAAATACACGTAGGAGTCATCTGAAATGGCTCCTACATGTAAACAACAATAAGAAGATGTCATCTGGGATGACTTTTTCACGAGGAAGAGCCAAATAAGGTGGCGCCTATGTGCATTGTTTTAATGCAAAAGCCATCTCAGATGGCTCCTTTATTTAGTCCTGAAAGTTGATTATTTGCGTAAATTTTTTCAAAAGTTGGTTATTTGCGTTTTCTTTTTTAATAATTGGTTATTGCAAATAAAAATTCATGTGGTGTCTTCCTCTAATACCACTTGTTGGGGAGTTCGAAAAAGACAAAAACATGCATTTTGGTTTAGCTGGCTTTGTTGTGCCTATCATAGTGATAAAAGATAAAAAGAAATACTATAGGATGAATGTTCAAGGTGTTTCAAATGCTCCTGCTATGGTGTGAGGACTCTTGTTTTTGGAAGGAGATAAACTACAATACAAACAATATGTATTATAACTATATCTAAAAAATAACCATTCACTCGTTCTTGCAAAAATTAAAAACATCAACACAGTTTGAAAATTAAAACAACATATAGAAAAAACAAGTACCTTTGACATAACAAAACTAAGATTCAATACGCATGAATTATCTATTTCAGGATAAGAATGACTTTGACTTATTCTGCCATCTTATCTTCCTCATCATCGTCATCATTATCATCTCTCAATTCAAGATCGTCAAGTTCAGATAAGAATGACTTTGACTTATTCTGCCATCTTATCTTCCTCATCATCATCAGATAAGAATGACTTTGACTTATTCTGCCATCTTATCTTCCTCATCATCATCGTCATCATTATCATCTCTCAATTCAAGATCGTCAAGTTCAGCCAGCAACTCGTTGAATGGAACAGAAGGCAGCTCTTCACCATCAGCTACAGATGATGCCACCTCTGATGGCTGATAATCTTTATTTTGGTATAAAGATATGTTGAACCGCAATTCAGGGTTTTCTTCAATGTCTTTCAAGAACTGTTCGTATTCTGAGGCCTCCTTATCTTCATTAACCTTCTCATCAACTTCCATGACCAGTGACTTAAGCTTCCATGCACGAGGCTTCGGGCGTCGCCTCTGCCGTTTCTCTTCATAACTCTTCTTTATCAAAACCACTTCAGGAATATAACCTCTGTATTTGTCGAATTCCATGTCATTCGTGTTAGCACTATACAAGTCATAACCAAGTGCTAAGTCTCCAGGCTTTAAAAGATGGCCCAAGTGAGTTTTGATATTAAACATTATGTCATTCTTTCCAAAATCAGACACACGGGCCACTTGAGCATCAGCTAAAACATATTTTGTGCCACCAACAATAACCTCGGACGAAACAGGCTCAATATCCAACACGATGTATTCCACTAACTGTCTGCTAGTAAGTAAGGACTTAAAGGATGTCCTCCAATACTGATCAGCATCTAAGAAACCGTATTTCAGGGTATGTGGATCAAGTAAAGCAATGCTGTTAGTAACCTTGGTGCAAATCACAATAGGACCGATATTTCCCAAGGTTCCCGCAGCTTTAGGAGGTATACAAATCAAATCCTCGCGACAAATGGGACTGATTTCAACAGAGAATGTGTATTTATAATTATAAATACTACTCTTCACATCATGAGAAACAAGTTGCTTATCGCTACGACTCCTTATAGGAGATACTTTCCCAATAAACTCAACAAACTTGTTACCATGACTTCGACTAGTGAAATAGAAATCAATACCATGATCCATCTGTTTGATTCGGACAGCACGAGCAGCAGCACCATGCTTCAGAATCAACTGCTCCAAATAAAAGAAAGTCCGCCTATGAGAAACATGCTGCCTGAGTTGCACAGCAGCAACCCACTGATCAGGATTAGCCGCAACTTTCGAACAAGACTCACACATGTGATCCTGTTGAACATACTCAACAAGATAAGACTGTTCCAGAATCGCGCCATGATAAACCTCCTTCTGAACACTGACCTTAACTTTCACCCTCTTGGAATGCGGCTCAGTCCAAATAAACTCGGCATTAACCAGCTTCGCTTTGTTGATGTTCATATTCTTCTGCAACCTTTTCAAGCAGAATGTCAAGAGCTCCTTTGATTCTAACTGTAGTTTGACCCATGTTCGCGGTGGCTGCAAGTAACTTTCGCAGTCGGGGCAATGAACAAGCACGAGACGCTTGAGTAAGCCTTCGGTGATATCGACTTCGGAGCGCAAACACTTGACACACATATTGGCTGCATTTGGTTGCATTGGAATCCCACATTTGCAACACCTAACACTGCCAATTGTTTGTTGAACCGTAAACATGCCAGTTTCTCCAGCCATCTCTAATAAACCCTAGTAATTAAATTAAATCAAACCAAGAATCAAATTAAAAAACCATAAGAATATACATACAGAAATAAATAAACCCCAGTACTAAAATCAATACTAATTTCATTTCAATAGAATATAGGGCGCGGTCAAGGCGGTGCGGAGAGGCCGCTGCCGCACACATCACTGTGGCGGTTGATGTTTTTCAAGACGGTGCAAGTAGCTACCGTCCAGGAGTTGCGCGACCGCTATAAGGAAGATTGTTTAAAAAAATGAAAAGAGAAAGATAGATACCTGAAGAAACACGGTGGGAGGAGGAGGTATGGTGAAGAAGAAATGAAAAATCACTACGACGGAGATGAACCAGCGGCGTGTTTGAGTTACGGTGGTTGTAGAAAATTTTGCTAGGTTTACAATAAATTGTTAAAGTGTGTTTATTTATTCAATAAATTTCTTTTTATTAGTATTCAATAAGTGAACGGTGATGATAGAGTTGTCAAAATGGATTAATACTAAATGTATTTTTAGAATAAATTAAGTCATAAATGCTTACCAGATATATTTTTAAGATAAATTGAAATTTAATTAAAATGTGTCGATTGAAAATATGTTTTTGATTTTTCAGAAGTATTGTTGAAAATATTCAGGTATTTGTTTTAGCACTAGGATGAAAAAAGAAATCCTTTATTTTTAATGGGTTTTTAATCCAGTTCTAAAAAATCCCTACCCATTAAAATTATTTTACATGAGCCGCAAGTAGCTCATTAGATCTGTATGATTATAAATATTAAAAAAATTATATTAATTCTCATATTGTGTTACACTGTTACTCTAAAATAATATATTAACTTTTTTTAATTCATTAAATTGTATTTAAATTTAAAATAAATTATAAATGGTAGTGATTGATTTTAGATAAAATAATGAGTAAAAATAGAAGAAAATATAAGAAATTATAAACTATAACATGAAATGCTATTTAAAATAATGTTGAAAATTGAACTATAAACAAGTAAATTGTTCATTTCGTTCCATATTATTTGTCACAGTGAGTCATTTCACATATATTAAGAAACAATAATAAATGAAAGAAAGAGAATAGTAATTTTACTAAATTATCGTGTTTAACCATTGGTTTATTCAAATTAACATTAAAATTAAGTGAAAAATAATAAATTAAAAGTATTTACTAAAGGATAAAATTAAAAAAATAAATATAAAATCACATTGATAATCTAAAGTGATAAATATTTTGGGATAATTTTTTTCTTAAATGCGACATTTATTTTGGGACAGAGGGAGTAGTAAAATAAGTTAAAAATTTGTGATAAAAAAAATTTTCAAATAGATTTTTTTATTGTGATACGAGGTTAGAAAGCATAAGCTAAAAAAGTGGAAAATTGTACTTTGTACCCCCACTACTAGTCGTATACCCCTACAATTTTGTAAAAATGTCACTTTTACCCTTAATATAATTTAACTATTTTACCTTTTCATTTTTACCATTCATGAAAAAGTCAAAAATTAACAGTCCAAAAAACTCATCCGGGACACGTTCCGAAACACTTTTGGTAAGTATTCATGTTTGTTTAAACACAAACCGGAACAGTTTAATGATGTATTCTGGATATCACAAAAAATATTCTGGAACACTTTGTATAAGTCTTTCGGTATAAATGATAAATTGTAAAACAAACCGGAACACATACGAAAAGAGTTCCAGAATTTTGGAATATAAACCAGAACACTTTGCAAATGTGTTCCGGTTTGTAAGATGTGCAAACCGGAACACTTTGTATATGTGTTCCGGTTTGTCAAAATTGTAAACCGGAACAGTTTTCTGAAGGGTTCCGGAACGCGTTTTTGAAAAAAAAAATTCAAGTATGGAAATTCAAATCCCAGTTTGCCAAAAAAACGAGTCCTCCATAGATATGACAGATGTATTCACTACAACACAAATATTCGCTACATGAGAAGATGTTATTAGCTGGATCAAAGAAGTTGAATTAAGAAATAAAATCACTGTTATTATCAAGCGTTCGGACACTGAAATCGGCAAGAGAGAAAGGAGGAACAAGATAATTTTTGGATGTGATAAAGGGGGAAAATACAAGGATAAAAGTGGAACTCATAGTGCAACTAAGAGATGTGGATGCCCGTTCAAAATTAGATCGACTACGTCAAAAGATGGGTTTGGATGGAAGGTAGATGTAAAGTGTGGAGTTCATAATCATGGATTACCTGATAGGCTTGAAGGTCATGCGTTTGTTGGCAGGTTGACCTCAGATGAAAAACAACATGTTTTTTATTTAACAAAGAGACATGTTCCTCCTAGACACATCTTGACTTCCCTGCAAGAGAGGAATCCTAAAAATATCACTCGGGTCACTCAAATATATAAGCAGAAGAGTGTGATACAAAAAGAGATAAGGGGTCCAAGAACTGAGATACAACATTTGCTAAAGCTAAATGAGGATGCAGGGTATGTCTATTGGAGTAGAAAAAGAGATGGCTCAGATATTGTGAGAGATATTTTTTGGGCGCATCCAGACTCCATCAAGTTGCTGAATATTTTTTCCATTGTCTTAGTTATGGATAACACATATAAGACAAATAAATATAGGCAACCTCTCTTTGAAATTGTTGGCATGACATCGACCGAGTTGACTTTTACTGTTGCATTTGCTTATATGGAGTCTGAGCAAACATATAGTTTTTGTTGGGTCCTGGAGAAGCTGAAGGAATTGTTTGTGCAGAAAGATTTGCGTCCAAAAGTGATTTTGACGGATAGAGATCTAGCATTGATGAAAGCGGTGGAAATTGTGTTCCCTACTACACAAAATTTGCTATGTCGTTTTCATATTAACAAAAATATTGGGATGCGATGCAAGCAATATGTGGTGAAAGAAATGCAAGAGACCATTGACACATTATGGGAGGAAGTTGTAACACCCCAATGTTTCCAAATATTAAATAAATGAAATTTTAATTATTCATTTAATTAAAATGGAGTTTTTAGTATTTTTGGGAATTATTTAATTAAATAATAAGAATTGGGTTATTGGTTAATTATGATTGTAGAATAATAAAAGGAATAAAAAGAGGAAAAAGAGAGTTGAGAATTATTTTGGAGGAAAAGCTATCATACGTGAAAGTGAGAAGAGGCGGAAGGAAGGAGAAGAACCAAGAGTTCTAGAATTCGAAGAAATTTCACAGGTAAGGGGTGATTTCTCGTAATTACTATGCCTTGTAGGTTTTGGGATCAATAGAATTGATTGAGCATGTTAGGAATCCCAAATTAGGATTTTCTAGGTTTGTAGAATTTGTCCCTACACTGTTTAATTTGCATGAATTCGACCAAATCAATGTTATAGGATCATTGGATATGATTGGGATGTGTTATATTGCATTGTGTCATTGTTGTTTGGTTGATTCTGATGCGATTGAATGTATGAATTCGTGTTGGAATGATGAGAATTGGATGGGGAAATAACGTGCTGTCAAATTGCAGGTTTCTGCTATTGATGTCGTAGGAACCGGTTCCTGTGTGGGAGGAACCGGGTTCCTGGTACAAATTCTAGAGGAGAGGAATTTCTGAGTCTGAGGAACCGGTTACTCCTGGGGAGGAACCGGGTTCCCAGTGTAATTTTTACAAAGGAAAAATGATTTTTATGCAGGAATCGGTTCCCTGGTGGGAGGAACCGAGTTCCCCATACAAAAACTAGGGGTGTGTTTCACTAAGAGTGTGGGAACCGGATTCTCCTGGGGAGGAACCGGTTACTACTGTAATATTTTGAAAAACCATATTTTCTAAACTGTAAGTTCGTTTTAAGTGTCGTTTTGGACAGTATTCTTTAAATCAAATAATCTATTTTATAAAATGAAGAAAATAACAATTAACAGATTTTATCTTGGAATGTGTCGTTTTCCGAATTGTGGATAATTGTATTCAGTATGAATGATGGATGAACTAGTATATGACTGTTCTGACAAGTTGAATGTGGATTGATGCTTGTATGTTGTCTTCCTATTGTTTATTCATGATGTGTTGATATCATGCGTTGTTGTTGATGTTGTTTATTCATGATATGTAGTTGTTGATATCATGTGTTGTTGATGTTGCATGTTGTTGAATGTGCATGCATATAAATTAGTGGTAGCTAATTCCCATTGTGTGGAATTAGTGAGTTGACCAATATCCATTGCCGAGTTGGAATGGGCAGTGAGGTTTTATCTATGTCCGAGTTGGAATGGAATAGATGTTAATGTTGTGTCTGAGTTGGAATGGAACAGTATGTGAATTTAGTTCACTATCGGTACCACATGCATAGAATCTTGCATTGCATTGTGTATAGATTATAACATGATAGGATGGTTTCCAGTGTTATAATCTTGTTGTTGTTATCGTTGTGCATGATATGCCTTATGACTTGTGTTGTGTATTGGATCTGATTATGCTAAGGAGGGTGGAATAACAACTTATGGAATTCTGTTGGTTTGGTGAATTTATAATGCATTTTAATTTTGATGAAGTCTCACCCTTACTTTGATGATTTCAGATTGAAGCTTTAGTAGCTTAGGAGATTGGTGAAGATGGCTCGTTGAGTTGTGCATTTTACTTATTACGTATCGGTGTCGTGCTCTGATTTGTAACACTGGAGAACGTTTGGTTTAGAGTTATAATTAAACTCTGTTATATTTAGATTGTTTTTGGATAATTGTTGGTTTTGAATTTATCCAAATTTGATAATAATTTCCGCTGTGTGGAACATGTTAGTTTTCTTGATTAATTGAATTGTTCTTCAGTATAGTATGACATCTGTTTGAATTTATTTTTATCAATTGTGACACCCTTTATTCACATGTCAACTTTGAATGTACGCGGGGTATTTTAGAAGGGTGTTACAGAAGTTGTATGGACTAGTGATGAGGTTGAGTATGCTCAAAAGTTGGAACAACTTGAGCAAGCATGTTTTAATTGTGCGGACTTTATTGATTATGTGAAAGATACATGGTTGATTCCACATAGACATAGATTCGTTGGAGCATGGATTGATCGAGTACTTCATTTGGGAAACACCACGGCTAACCGGTATGTATTTTATTTTATTGTTTTTATTATTTTTTATATATATTGTGCATTAATGTTTGCAATATTTTTATATATATTATGCATTAATATTTTTTATATGTATTATGCATTAATATTTACCTATTTTTACCATGCTATATATTTATTATGCATTCATGTTAGGGTTGAATCCGCTCATTGGAAGCTAAAACAGATGTTGAGAAATAGTCTCGGTGACATGGTCAAATGTTGGGAAGCTATGAACAACAACCTGAGGATACAAATAGGTAACATTCGTGCTTCGTTCCAAAAAAGTTTTTATGAAGTTGAGCATGCACATGTTAGTCCATTGTATGGTAACCTGCGTAGTTTTGTTTCTAGAGCTGCTTTGAGACGCATTGCACAAGAGTTAAAGAGAGTTGATTATGTTGGAACTTCTAGATAAATATGTAGGTGTACTCATAGAACAAATCATGGGTTACCTTGTGCTTGTGAGTTAGGTAGATATGTGCTTAGTGGTGTACCTATACCTATTGAGAGTGTTCATGATCATAGGAGGAAGTTAAGTATGGAAGGTGAGTTGCAGGCAGAAGGAGAAGATGGATCGGAGATTAACATGAATAATGTAATGGAAGAAATATGGAGAAAGTATAGATCATCAGATGTTGTTGGGAAAAGAGCATTAAAAAGCAAGTGTAGTGAAATTGCTTACCCCACAACAACTTCCTTATGTCCACCACCTAAGAAAATAAAAACCAAGGGAGGAGTCAAGAAGAAAGGGAAAAACCAGTTGGGCATGATGTTTACAGGGACCCTTCACAACATGATTATGTCGAACAATCATCTCAAACTTCACAAAAGTTGTCCCAGAAATCACAATCAAAGAGGGAATCAAAATAAAAAAAGTCTGCACAGCAAGACTACACTCTTCAGTTTCCAAGTCTTATCAGGTCATATATATTTATTATGCATTAATATTTATAGTGTTAATTATTTTAGGTTTATTATTATGTTATGTATGTATAATTCACTAATATTTATAATGTTAATTTTTTAGATCATATATTCAGGAGATTGTGGATGTTGAATCAGATGGTAATTGCGGATTTAGTGTCATTGCATAGTTGCATGGATATAGTCAGGATGGTTGAGCAATGGTTCGTCGAGAGTTGGACATGGAAATAAGGGACAATAAGAGTTTGTATGAGAAGTTATTCAGAGATAGACTATCATAAGTGAGAAGCGGGTTGATGATACAGTCCACTGGTAGACAGTCAGAGGAGAAATGGTTGACACTACCAAACATGGGTTACTTGATAGCGAACCGCTATAATGTCATTCTTGATCATTTAGGAAATCCCTGCTTAACATTTTTCCCGTTGACACCATCACCTTCACATAATCCTACTATTTGGTGTATAGGTTTAGTCAACGGTAACCATTGGGTTCAGGTAATAATTTATATACCCGATAATAGTATTTTCAATTATTATTTACTATACAAAGTGTTGGATTAATTGTTTTTTATACTCAGGTAAACATGAAAGATGGATTCCCCTTACCCCCAGTGCCTACAGATTGGAAGAAGTTTCGTCACCCGGATGCAACTGCATCGATGGTATCATTAGCGGGACATTTGCAACTATGGCTACATCTTTCGCCAATTTTACCTTCTTATATTCGCTTAGCATAAGCTTATCATAAAATTATATTTTGTGTAATGTAGAACTAAATTGTTATGAAATGTAGCAAAGCATTACAACAACACGCCGACGATATTTTTATTCATCCAAATATTCGAATGAATCCAATGATAAATTAATGATAACATACACTAAAGAGAAATAACGCATAAATCCAATGATAACATAAATCATAAAAATAAGTCATATAAATATTTGAAGACAAAGACAAATATTTAAAGAGTTACTAAAAATTACATAAATCAAAAAATCATTCTTCATTACATAAATGCAACGCGGAAAATAAATTCGCAAACTGCGGATCATCCTCTTTAGCAGCAAACTTTTGCAGGTGATGATGAATTAAAGCAGAGATACGAGCCAACTTAGGATCAGATGGCCCTGCTGCAAACTAAGGAACTGACACCTCTCTTGGTTCATCAACCGACGGTTGTACCAATCGAGAGTGTGACACCTGATAATACCAGTCCAAATAATTTGCCACAGTCTCAAAGGGAAATGTCACAACTGTTGTGTGACCAACTACATCTACAACACTCTGGTCGTAACCAATCCAGTTAACATCCACATCCGCCTCAATAATATCAGTGGGTGGACGTGGTATATACTGAATAAGACCAAACTGATGTAAACATCAGTCAGCCAAATATAAAACATAGGTACCTCCCCACAAAAGTCCTCCTCTGAAATAAGTAAGCTCATCGAATGGACGAAACTGCCTATGATCCTCAAATGGACGCTGCACCATGTCCATCGGTGTCAATCTATCGAGGATAACTCGCAACACATCCACCTTCAACGCTCCCTGCTTGTAGGCCCATCTCATTGCTCTCGGAATTCCAACGTTCTCACTTGGATGCCAGCTTTCCACTACTCTTCCAATTCTAGGAAAATACTCATGGATCCAGCACTGTGTCAATAAAAATTATAAATAACATTTTAGTAATATTTTTTACGTTACTAAACAATTAATAATAATTAAAAATTATCTAAACAATTAATAATAACATAAATAATAAATGAATTACTTGAAGAAAAGTCGAATAACCAGCAAGTTGTTTGGTGCCAAACACACATGCATCTCCAAGTGAATCATAAAGTGTCACCAATGCAGCTTCCCCCCAACTCTATCTTCCAACACCCTCCAAGTCCGCAAAAAGAGATATATATTTTGCTTCAACAAGCGTAAACGTCTTGTCGACAAAAATGGTACAACCTACTAACATCATCAAGTAAGTCATGATCGCATATGCCCAGTTATTAACAACTCTATGGGAAATAAATGTATCATACAACCATTCCAGGTTATAGTAGGCACCTCTGTTGCCACGAACTTGAGTCATGGCTTCTCTACGTGACACTCCTAAATATGTCACAGCAAGCTCATCAGCAGCATCTTTAGTGACATGCTGGGGAGTCCAAAAAATACCTCTAATAGGGAGGTGAAGAAGACAAGTTATGTCATCTAGAGTAATCGTCATCTCACCAAATGACATGTGAAATGACGATGTCTCAGAATTGAAGGAAAATTTCGGTATAAAACGCAACGGAAAACAATTTTCCTTTAGTGATCCTTATGAATGATCATGGTCAGTGATAGATAATTTTACCTCTTGTGGCGATTTCGATTTCTGATGTTGTGATCACAAACGTTGAAAAGGACAACGTCTCTACTCAGTCCACACGAACAGGTCGCTTCCGATCACAGTGCTAGCTGTTCACGAACGAAAACCTTTAGTGAGAGAGTGAGCGGATTTTTGATCAAGTGAAAAGCTTCAGCACAAGGGTTCTATTTATAAAACCACAAGTGTGGGGTGCAAGCTAAAAGCCCAATAAAGGCTATAAACTAAAAGCCCAATAAAGCATACGAATATCATACATTATGATTTATCGTATATCACTTAAGCGCGTGGTACTTTACCACATTTCGTATTCCACTTAAATACATCGTACCTTACGATGTTCCTTATTTACTCTATCTCTCATTTATATGTCCTTATGTGTGTGACCCTGTAGGTTTCCGCGACGTTGGCAATTATATTAAATCACATTTAACATAATAAATAGTGAGCAGTATCTAGCAACACATCACTGCTACCCAAGTCACGAAAATGTCATGTGATCTGACAAAACCTTTCTGTGATAATACTTGTGTGTATAATTACCCTTTTTCCCTTATGTCTATATTAAACACAAGGCATAGACCGTGTCATCCTTGTCCAGTTCAATATTGGGCCCTCAGACATTTACCCCGTTATGCAGAATGGGCAAATTCTATCTAGGTCACTCATGTCCCTCAGCATGCTTTGTAAAGTACCCATCAACTGTCTTTATGGTCATCCAGTTACGGATAACGTTTGATCAGCAATAAGACACTTGACTCTACATCTAGGATCCATAGTGGTTTCAGGTCGAAGGATGGTATACACCACTTATCACCATGAGAATAACTTATGACACTTTGCATAATATTCTATGTAGTATTCTCATAGCGGGTCAATCCAGTATAAATATTACTCCTAATATTTATACCTATGTCAAGACTTGATAACTCCTTATCCATGATCCATGAGATGTGATCATCAGTCTATCTTCATAATAACCTCAATGCTTTAATGTTATCCCGCTTCACAATGAAGCTCGATTATGGATACTTTAAGAATAGTGTCCTTGTGTTTAATGGATCTCATGATTAAGTCACACTTAACATTGCATTAAACAGACTAACTATTCTAGGGACTTTATTATTTTTAAAAAGCAAACATAATAAAGAAAAAGCCTTTTTTTATTAATAAATAATTTGATACAAGTACCAAAAGGTATTGGCCTCTAGGGCTTACACTAACAAGAATGCCATCTCTCTACAAATGCTGTGATCAAATTCGGGTCTATCTTTGTCATACTGGATCTTTGCAAATGTGCAAGACCCGAATTTGTCACCCACCTTTCTATCTCTCTAGGGAGTTGTAGGGGAACCTATTCCTTGAGTTTTTGACCGTGTGCAACACATTTTAATTATTTTTTAGGTCCTCTTTCTTGAAAAAAAAATGTTGAAAAAAACATAACATATTAATAAACTATGACAAAAATTAAATTAATACATTTCACATTAAATTTTCATTTACTTATCTCTCCATACCACAAGTGTCGAGCACAATGCTGCTCGTATCTAACTAATAGAGATAAATCTGATGGTCCATCCGAAAATCTCCTAGGCTCCTCTGGAGGATGTGACCCGGATCCAGATGCACCGTCGTTTCTACGAGGGAGGTGTCCGTCAGGGCCTAATCTTCGAGGCATTCTGAAAAAAAATAAAAACATAAAAAATATTTATAAAAAAAACTGAAAAAGGGAAAACCGGAACACTTGTGAAGAGTGTTTCATAATGTATTTCGGAACACTTAGTAAGAGTGTTTGAATCATTTCAATCGGAACACTTTTACAAAGCTTACGTTCTTCTAAACCGAACACTTTCTAAAGCATTCAAAAATTACAACAAATCACTAAAATTGGAATACTTTTGAAAAATGTTCCGGTTCATATTTTTTTCCGGAACACTTACTTAGACTGTTTCGGTTTGTACTTTTGTAAACCGGAAGACTTTAGAGAACTGTTCCGGAATGCAATCTAGTGAGAGAGAATTCGAAACATTTTTGTAACGAAATATGAAAAGTGAAATTTTTTTAAATCTTATACTATTTATATAAGGGTATTTTAGTAAAAAAAATACTGTAGTAGGGGTACTGGTTTAAAAGTGGAGCACAAATTAGAGTTTTCAAAAAAGTGTCTTCTATGGAAAAAAAAGTTAACTCACCATGAAGTAAAGGAAGGGAAAGAGCGAAGCTACGGGAAATGCTGTACAATATAAATGAAAAAGACATCAAAGAAGAACTTAGATTTGTTGCAATAAATTCAAGAACATGTGAAAAAAAGTTGAAAACAGTTGAATGCTCACTGCCACATAACATGGTCATCCATATATAAGAAAGATTTCTAATGGAAACATCTGTTCCAAGCTCTTTGGCTTGATCCACCTTACAACCTGGACAGTTCTTGTAATATTGTTTCTTCAACAATGGTTGTCCTAAATCCTTCTCTTCCATTTTTTACTATCTGTCTCACCTCTTGTTTCACACAAGTCCCACTAGCCTCTATAATTATAATTTTGTCACGTTAAAGGAGCAGTACCTTTCATCACTTATAGGTGGGGTTGCATCATAGAGATTCCAGACTGAATTATTTGAGGCACCTGTTGATCATTGGTTGGTGAGTTGATTGAAAGATAAGTAAATCATTGGTGGAAATATAAATGATGTCATTTCAAATAGGTTAATATTAAATAAAAAAACAATAATCACCAAAATCTCATATTATTAAATTGTTCATGACATATTGGCATGAAATGTCTAAAGACAGCAACAAGACAATAACAAAGATTAAACTTTTAGAGGTGGTGTTTAGAGGACTGCAACTTCTTTTTCTTATATTGAAATGTTTAATTACCTTAGAAATGTTTAACTTCCTGTAACGCCTGAATTTAATTAATTAGTTACTTAGATTATTTAAGGATTTGATTATTGAATTTACTCGAAGTTCAAGAAATCAATCGGATTTGTCGGTATTATTTTGGAAACGTATTTGGATTATTAAGTTAAAGTCGGATTTTATTCGATTAATCAGAGAATTAATTAAATTGATACGTTGAAGAAATAATATTAGAAATAATATTATTATTAATAATGAACTATTTTATTAATCGAGTTGGGCTTTAATTGTGGTATCGCAATAATGAAGAGGTGTTATTTGTTTGACCCATTATGATGAGTAGCAAGATATTATTATTATTATTATTATTATTATTATTATTATTATTATTATTATTGGGGTTATAAAAGAAAAAGAGAAGAGAAGGAAAGGAAAGAAGAGAAATAGAGAGGAGAAGAGAAAGAGACTAGAGTTTTGGAGAAGAGGCAAGAGTAAGGAAGAGTTACTAGAACCAAGTTTCGGAAATTCGATCAAGGTTTAGAGCTGCCATCAAAGAGGTAAGGGTGGGGTTTTAACTCTATAACGGGATACATGATGGATGATATGTGAGATGGGGTTATAGATTTGCCTTGTTTGGTGTTTTGTTGTTGTTGAAATTTTAAATTGAAGCTTGAAAATCCATGAAACTTGTTCAATGATTTGATAAATGTTGTCTTTGTTTGATTACCCATGATGCTAGTACCTTAGGTTGATTTGTTTTTGGGTTGTGGGTGTGTTGGATGCCAAAAATTTGGAAAAGTGGTGCTTGAAGGATGCTGGCATCGCAGAAATCCCTTTATGTTCCGTTCAGCTCGCGGCGCCAACATCTGGACGCGGCACGAACTGAGTCTTTCTATCATTTTCGCGGCGCCAACATTAAGTCGCGGCGCCTACTGAGTTGTTTTGATCACATTTTTCACTTTGTATACCATTAATATTTGTGTACAAAAAAATGAGTCCACCACATGATTTGTTGTCGTTATGCTTAATAGTAATGCTTAGGAAAGCAAAATCCTATTCTATCCACACAAAACTGAAGTTGCTGATAAATGCTAACCATATCCATATGCATAGTGGTTGATCACCTAAAATGGCCAACAACGACACCGTGCGTTTTGGTATCTTAGGCTGCGCCAACATCGCTCGTAAGCTAGCCAGAGCCATCACACTTTCTCCCAACGCAACCATCTCTGCCATAGCAAGCCGTTCCATAGAGAAGGCCAAGAAATTCGCAGCTGAAAACAATTTACCAGCAAGCGTGAGAATCTACGGTAGCTACGATGAGGTCGTGGAGGATTCAGATGTGGATGCAGTGTATCTTCCTCTCCCGGCAAGTCTACATGTCCAATGGGCGGTTACTGCCGCGAGTAAGAAGAAGCATGTGCTTGTCGAGAAGCCTGCGGCTCTCGACGTGGCAGAGCTTGATCGGATCTTAGAAGCTTGTGAAGCAAATGGTGTGCAGTTCATGGATGGTTCTATGTGGTTGCATCATCCTAGGACTGCTCACATGGAACAATTGCTCTCTCTTTCTAACTCCAATGGTATCGGACCCGTTCATTTTGTAAGTGGATAGACGATTTCATTTGTTAATTTATTTGCGCTATGTTTATAAATTTTCTTTGCATTATTATGTTCTTTGTTTTGAAGATTCATAGTACATCAACAAAGCCATCAACACAAGAGTTTTTGGAGAATAACATAAGAGTGAAGCCAGAGTTAGATGCTCTTGGTGCACTTGGTGACTTAGCATGGTACTGCATTAATGCATCCTTATGGGCAAAGGGCTACAAACTGCCAACCATGGTTACCGCGCTCCCCGACGTCACGAGAAACTCGGCCGGAGTCATATTGTCAATCACAGTTTCTTTGCAATGGGACAAACCTAATCAAACCATTGCGAATATACACTGCTCGTTTCTTTCTCACACGTCCATGGATTTAGCTATTTGTGGTTCAAATGGGTCTGTGCATGTTAAGGACTTCATAATTCCTTACAAGGAGACTAGTGCAAAATTTGATTATACATTTGGTGCAAAATTTGTTGATCTTCATATTGGGTGGAATGTGAAACCAGAGGAAGTTCATGTGGCCAACAAGCTCCCACAGGAAGCTTTGATGGTGCAAGAGTTTGCTAGGCTTGTTGCAAGTATTAGAGATGGTGGGTCTCATCCTTCTAGTAAATGGCCTGAAATTAGTAGAAAAACTCAGTTGGTGGTTGATGCTGTGAACAAGTCCCTAGAGCTTGGCTGCAAACCCGTTGCCTTGTAGCTAAGTAGTTACAAAGTCATTGTACAATTTAGAGGAGTCTAGTAGGCAAAATAAATTTCACCTGCTACACAAATGAAGCTAAATATGCACTGCCTTGATGAAGTAGTGTACAGGTTGAGTTGTTTGTTGCCTTTAAATTGAAACCAAGACGGAGCTCAATTTATGATGTCAATGACTTCAACTCACTTCCTCTGTACTCATTTTATGTCAAAACCAGAGATGTGGTTGGGGAATTCATTTATGATACTAAAGAATAAAGAATATTGAATATCGTTTCCTTATTGGAATGTCAATGACTTTATCTCTTAAGTTTATTAAAAGAGTCCTTGAGCAATGTCACTCACTCCTTCAACTTTTACTTCATATCTTTTTCTTTTCATTTAGCATTCTTTCTGTCTCAAATTATGAACTTTTTTAGAACTAGAATTTGGACTAATTCATTTCTAACAAAATCGCCTTATAAATCGAGGAGTGTGACTTTGCATAAATCCTCTGTAAATTCTCTCTTTAAATAATACACCCTCTCAGCAATCTTGATTTTGATGCATAAATATAAATGATGGGTGACCTGAATTATTGCTATGTGAAACTTGATTTCTTTCAATATAAATGATGGGTGACCTGAATTATTGCTATGTGAAACTTGATTTCTTTCAATAATCCTTTACGCATAGCACTATTTGACTTGTGCCCATATACAAATGGTGGGTGATCTGAATGCTGGACAAGTACCTTCAAGCAAAATAAAAACGTGAATTGTGGTATTTAAAATTCATGATTAATTTTATATCTTTCTCGATTAAGATCTTATTAGTAATTTTGATTGAGTGAACTGCAACAAAATAAAATTACAAAAGTAAATTGCAGAAATTAAAAGGACAGGGTTAAAGAGATTGCACAAGAGTTTTATAAAGATTTGACCGGACATTGCTCCAATCACTAGAAACAAAGCTCCAATCGATTGACCATCTCATTTTTAATCGATTAGCAAGTACAAAAATAAATATTTGATATAGAGCCTTTGCAAGTCATCAATGTGCTATCACAAGTTCTTGTTTAATCAATTAGCTCTTCTCCAATTGATTGATTTAATTCTCTAGTCGATTGACTGGGTAAAAAAAATTCCATTCAATTTGGCACAACTTACCAATCGTTTGATTAGTTCAAAATAGTTTGAAAAATGTTTGGACAGTTCTTTAATCACTTGGCTTAACTTAGAAAATAATTTTCACAACAAAAGTATTGAAAATATATTTTTATGTGTATGTGAGTTGCATTAGTACTTATAAGCTACCTCATTACTTTTATTATACTCCAGTCACTCAGACAGAAAGACAGACAAACATCACATGACGAGCTTTCACATTTTAGCCGAAGTTTCAAGATTATTTGCTAGAATGCTTATGATCATATAATAATTTTGATCTTAAGTATACTTTTGTTGAAAGGCATGAGATATTTTGGTTGGAACACCATCATCAAGGTTGAAAGTTATTGGCATTAACTTTAAATATTGTTTTTGTCATCAAAACTTCAGATAGATCTCCTGCACGATTTTTACCTTCATAATCGTTTGACAAATTGCAATGTTCTATCTCTTACTCTCATTTACACTCTATATGCAATTTGTTAAATGTGTTGTTTAATCGATTTATTCATATAGAATTTATCTTTGGTTGTTAAATTTTAAATTGATTTGTTGATTAGCTTATAATCACTTTTATTGTACGTGCTTTTTCATATCAACAAGTTCAAAGAAAATTTTGAACAAAATTGATTGCGTGTCACATGTTCGATAAATTATCAAGTTATGTTTTTAATATGATTTCATTGGAAATAGGTAATTGTTGTGTTGGATATTAAATGGTTAATTGAGATATTATTATATTGGTTGATTTTATCAATATGTTAATTTCATATGGCTCGTGCATATCCGAGTTTCCAATAACTAGGTTCGTTTAGACTACTATATTTGATCTAGGCCAAAAACTTTCCTCTCAACATTGTTTTTCAAATAAGTTTTAAATAACCATTTTGAAATGTGATTTTTATTCTGGTATATATTCACCCCCTCTAGATATGTTGTCGTAGGTAACGAACATCACAAAATCACCAAGGTAAAAGTTTATGACAAACATTTTTCTCTTGGAGGTTCAAAATTGAAGGCGTGGGTGACAGTGCATAGAGAAGTCAAGGAAGTGGTAAAGGAGGTTTAGGATTTTGGTTAGGGAATTGGAAACTAAAGATCTGAAAATGTACAAGAAATAGTGGAAATCTTGCAGACAACGAAAAGAGTAACAAGAATGCAACAAAGAAGGCATCAAAGAAAGTTTCGTTTAAGTAGAAAAGTTTGATGGGGGAGAAGTGTAAGAGTAGTGTCTGCAGTATGAAGATTCTAAGTTATAATATTAGAGGCCTGGGATGCTGTTAAAAAGAAGGAAGTTGCCGAAATCATTGATAGATATCGACCGATCGTTATTGACATCCAAGAAACCAAATTAAAAGAAGTATAAAATCATCAGTGTGAAGCTATGTGGAGGAATGATTCCGAGTTTGTCATAAGGCATCTGATAGAAGATAAGGTTTTTTAATGTTATGGGATTCCTTTGCGCAAAAGAAGCAATTGATTTTGAGGGGAGACAATTACCTTGGTATTCAAGGTTTGTGGGGACACGAAGAATTGGAAGTTTTCATCGTCAATGTATATGCTCCTTGTGACGCTAGAAGTAAAAAGGGATGTGGTTAGAGTTATCGGCACTGGTTAACTCTAACTCATAGGCTAGGTGGTGCATTTTGGTGATTTTAACACAGTTAAATTTGAAGCAAAACGAAAGGGCACAACTCCTTTTTTCAGGAGAGCTAAAATGGAGGAGTTTGAGGATTTTATAATCAAAGCTGACTAGGTGGACCTTCCTTTAAAAGGAAAGAGGTTTACATGGTCCAATTTGAGTGAAACATCAAAGAGGAGAATAAATAGGGTGATATTGTCAGAGACATGGCTTCATCAATGGTCGGAGTGTTACCAAAGGTGTATGGAGAAAGGGATGTAGTACCATTTCCCTATTATTCTATGTGACAAAGGGATGTAGTACCATTTCCCTATTATTCAGAATCATTCACTTATTTTCATCGATCCTATATGTGGAGCATGCTTAGGCTGGAGTCGACTGCTAAGGTAAACTACTAAAGAACTTGTTTTCAAGATGATGATGATTAAGGCCCCATTTTAAGGGTATCGAAGTCAGTTCCTATAATCACGGAGCTTATGGTGTCAAGACGATGTCGATTTTTCAAAAAGATTTTTCCTAAGTCCGCTACATCCTATCTTAAACCTGTCTTATAGCCCAAATCTTCCTAAATAGTTTGTTTTCTTTGGTAAATTTGTTTTTAGTAAGGCTCAAGAAATGGGGAAATAGGTACAGTTGCACAAATGACTCGTCGGACACATGAAAACTAGCTAACTAAAGATAAAATAAACTAGAAAATAAAATCAAATAAAAGAGTATAATGAAGTAAATAAATCTCCTCCCACACTTAAACTGAACATTATCCTCAATGTTTCGATAAAAGTGAAGAAACCGAGTAAATTGGGATAGTTGGTGCTGACCGCTGGTACCTTCTCCATCCTGGCTCGAATGCCGAGTGTAAAGACTTATGCTACGGCGATGGTGGTCTCTAGAGATCTCAAGTTGCTCGACTCTGGAAGATAATGCGACATTATCGCATTGCAGTTGTCGCATGTTACCTAGAATGGAGCCTTGTGTGGCTTTCACTAGGTTGAAATGTCACTGAAAGTCCGCTCACTGATAGAGCTTCTCAGAGGAGAAAACGGCATGAGACTCAATGATACTTCGGATGGATTGATCGGTTTGCTGCTACGAAGCTTCCATGGAAGCCATGTTGTCGACCATCTGTTGGTGAATGGAGGTGAGGAGGCCATCTCGTCTCTCTTCTTGGGCTAAGTGCTCTCTCCACATGTCCTCAGTAAAGACGAAACTAGAATTGGTACATGCAGGTGGGTTAGAGGAAGATGGTGCAGTGTGTGCAGGTGATGCATGAGGAATGAAGCATCATGAGTTAGAGGTTACTCTTGTGGGTTATACTCATCATCGGTCCTGTTCCCATCTCCCAAAGGAACATTAGGTGGCAACAAACCGAGAAAAGCAGGAGCTTCCAAATCATAAGTCCAGTTTCTTTCACGATGCACATCAGTATGCCGAGAGCATTGAAATACTACACTCTGGATAACTAACCCTTGCACCATTAGGTGGTAACCTCCTTCCCTCTACACTTTGTATAAGCGCATATCTTTCAAAAAAATTATATTTATTGTGCTGGGAGGAAGTGGTGCTAGAGTAGCTAACTCGGTGGTTAGATTCAGAACCTTGGCAATTGAAGTAATTAACCCGCCAAAACAAATTGTCCATCTTTTCTTCAGGACAACACTCATGTGTGCAAGCATAAATGGAACGAGGTTAATTCTTTTGTTTGTGAGGCTACCTTGCAAAAACATAATTTCTTTTGCATTGACTTTGTTTGGATTCTCCCGGCCAAAAATTGTACAAGCAAGCAAATATCGAAAAACACGAATGGCCGAGTTATGGACACTCGAGGCTAAGTTTCCTTCAAAATAATTGAATGTTAAATTTGTCAACTTGTTCCAAAACTCCAAAGCCTCAAATGACCATTCAAAATCCAAAGGTACTTCACAAACTGCATCTTCCCCATGAGGCATTCCTAACAAGTCAACAAGTTCATTGGTGGAGTATTATTATTCAACATTGAACATCCTAAAACTCACCGTACCAACCGTGCTGGCAGTGTCAGGGTGAACAGTATAGATTAAGGAACTTAAAAATTCCTTAATTAGCCTCTCATAGATAGGTGCTTTCTGAGCAAAAATATCATACATATCTATGTTATCTAGCATGTAAAATACACTATGGAATATCCCTAAAGCATACAAACAGTCTTCCTCAATATACTTAGTAGAGAGAATTTCGTGAGTCCGTAATTTCTCCAACAATGTCCTCTACTTATCTCTGACTCTCCCATCACGAACGATAATGCCATCAAACTCCATTGTTGCTCTTGAGGTTGAAGAAGGAAGGTGAAATGGGTTTTTATAGAATGATGGTGGCAATGGGTTTTTAATGGAGGAATTTGAAAATGGATGTTGGAATGGTTAGTGGGATGGTGAGTAAATGATAAAGTTATGAGCTTTAGTGGGTTTTGATGGAGGTTGGAAATGGGTAAAAATGGAGTTTTTGAGGTTGAAAGAGGTAAAAATGGGGGTTTTTGAGGTTGTTGTCCCGAAATAGTCCAGACGTCATGGTGGGCTCCATGACCTAGATGGCGAGCGCCATCTTCGTTGGGCTGCTGGGCCAGATTGCTTTTTGGGCCATTTTTAAGCTGCTTTTATTTTTGTTGGGGGTATCCAAAGGAATTTTCATGTATTGTTGACATATCTAGGCATGACATTCGTTAGTGAACAAAAAATAATATAAATAAATAAATAAAATATAAGTAAAAATAATCGAATAAAAAATAAAAACACAATATATATATATATATATATATATATATATAGATAGGTAGATAGATAGATAGATAGGTAAAATAGCAGTGTACAGAAATGACGACAGAAAATAGAAAAAATGCTGAAGCAAGTACAGAGCGAGAATATAAAAGATGTATGCAAAGAAAAACTAAAATAAATAAGATACAATACAACAATTGTCAGTCGGGGCAAGAGGGATCATCAGGGTGCTGGTGTCTCCTTAGTGTGAACTGATCCTCGAATCTTAACTAGCTGACGATGTAGGTCATCGATCTCTTGGTAAAGGCAGTTGGCCTCCGTCGCGTGTGTAGCATCAGACACCTCAATCTGCAAAGTGAGATTTGCAACCTCCTGGCGAAGCTCTTCCATCTACCTATGTAATTCTGAGATCTCTCTGCACATCTAAACAAGTCCTGGATGAGCATTTGATCTCTACAAACTGAAATTATTAGATAACACGATGGTCCTCTCTAAAGGAGGCAATGGATGGTACTTAGGCACTGGGGGGTCTCTAGGCTCGTCAATGGTCTCTTCTGGTCCTCAAAAGCATAGATCTTGTTACCCTTATCGTGGATGCTAGTCATCTGGTGATCGGGAAGTGTTATGTAATGAACAGTCTCATGATCCACGAGAAGCCTATACTGATTTGGGCAAAAAAGAGCCCTCCTAATCAAACCACTGTCCAAACAAAAGTCGATATCCATCAAGGTGTATCCACAATGGGAGGCAAGGTGAGCAAGCTTCCTGTCAAGTCACATAGCTGATGTAATATGTGTCACAGTCCCACCTACATGAATAGGTCCTATAGAATATCCATCATTAAGGTGTATACTCTCAATCAAGAATGTCCCAGAGGCAACATGTAAGGAATGGGTAGTGGAGTGCATGAAAAAAGATCTCTTCCAAGATGACATGGTCATCAAGATGTGCCTTCCCAGAGAAGGTATGTGCCAAGATCATCTGAAAGTACCTAAATACTAGGTTATGAATTTTTCTGGACATCTGGGCGGTGGGGTCTGGGTCTGCTCCATGAGTGATATCACTCTAATACTTAGTGGTCTAAGGTGAAAAGTAGCCTCTATGGAGCTCATGAGTAGTATCGAGATTATTTTGGAACCCTAGTAAGTCATCAAACTCCTTAATATTGAAGGTGTACTCGATTCCAAACATCCTAAAGTTGATGTAGCCTCTCTAACACCCACTAACAACATATGGCTCACAGCTGAGCGAGCTAGAAACTAAAGGGTCAGGTGCCTGTAGGTCACGTTGATCGCATTAGCATACTCTTCCCACTGAAGTTGGTTGCAAAGGTACCTCACGCTAGACTCAATGCCGAGAGCCTCCATGTAGCTGGTATCAAGGTATCTGGTAGGTAATACCAGGCATACAAATAGGACCTTATAACGTCTCCTTTGTGCCTCATCTCGGAGAACCATGTGCATATCGTCAAAGCTCTGCATCCAGTAAACTGGGTTAGATGACAATGTTGTGACTTGAAAGTATAAATATAATGAAAACTTAAGTCAAAATAAACTAGAATATGGTAAAATAAACTAAAATATAATAAAAGGAAAAAGGAAAGAAAAATCATGGGTTGCCTCTTATGCAATGCTTGTTTAATGTCGTTAGCTTGACGATTAAGGATCACGTCTTAGAAGTTGATATTGGTGGTTGGATTAGAGTGTGGCTTGAGTAGTCGAGTGGAATGTCACCTCCTTAATAGTGCTTTAACCTTTGTCCATTTACGATGAAAGGTTGACAATAGTTGTTTTTTACTTCAACTGCTCCAGACTTCAAGACTTTAGAGACCTCATATGGGCCAGTCCATCTTGAGCGTAGCTTACTCGGAAAGAGTCGCAACCTGGAGTTAAATAAAAGAATAGGGTCTCCGACTTGGAAGTCTTTCTTTATGATTCTTTTATCATGCCGTTCTTTAGTTCTTTCTTTGTAAATTATGGCATTTCACACGCATTGAGGCAAAGTTCTTCCAATTTATGAATGTCGAGGATGCACTTTTCACCGGATGTCAAGTAATCTAGATTTAAGTTTTTAATGGCCCAATAGACTTTATGTTGTAATTCGAAAGGTAAGTGACAAGATTTTCCATAAACCAGTTGGTAAGGGGTGGTTCCTATAGGGGTTCTATAAGCAGTCATGTTGGCCCGTAGTGCTTCTTTTAGCTTTTGAGACCAATCTTTTCGAGATATTGAGATAGTTTTCTCTAGGATTTGTTTAATCTCCCTATTAGATACTTCAAATTGACCACTAGTTTGAGGATGGTAAGGGGTTGCTACTCTATGCTTAACTCCATATTTTCTTAGAAGTTTATCAAATATTCTTGATATAAAGTGCGATCCACCATCACTTATGACAAGACAGGGTACTCAAAATCTAGGAAAAATGTTGTTCTTGAACATCTTAATCACTACTGGGGTGTCGTTTGTAGGTGAGGCTAAAGCTTCAACCCATTTAGACACGTAGTCAACAGCTACCAGAATGTATTTACTTACCATTGAGGATGGAAAAGGTCCCATAAAATCAACTCCCCAAACATCAAAAAGTTCTACTTCTTGGGTATTTCTTAAAGACATCTCATCACGTCTTGAGATGTTTCCAGTGCGTTGACACCGATCACATCTATCAATGTAAGCATGAACATCTCGCCACAATTTTGATCAATAGAGACTGACTTGGAAAATCTTGGCCCGTGTTTTAGATGTGCTGGCATGCCCACCATAAGGTGCAGAGTGATAGTGTTCTATAATATTTCTCACTTCTTCCTCTGGAACACAACAACGAAAAATGTTATATGTCCCTCTTTTGAAAAGAAGTGGTTCATCCCAATAGAAATGTTTCACATCGTTAAAGAACTTCTTTTTCTGTTGGTATGTAAGATCAGGGGGGTACAATGTCGACAACCAGGTAATTCACTATGTCAGCGTACCAAGGTACATTACTAGCTTTTGAAATGCTTTCATTTTTATCCGCAAATGGGGTTAGGTCTTCATCCTTAATAGTTTCAATCTTTTCTATAAGTTTGTCGTAGGCAAAATCATCGTTGATAGGTATCAAATCGGGTTTTAGGTATTCGAGTCTAGAAAGGTAGCCGGCTACTATATTTTCCGCGCCTTTATTGTCTCAGATATCTATGTCAAACTCTTGCAGTAAAAGGATCCATCTGAGTAACCTAGGCTTAACGTCTTTCTTACTTAACAAATACTTGATAGCTGCGTGATCCATATAAATTATAATCTTGGCTCCAACTAGATAAAATCAAAATTTATCAATTGTGAAGACTGCGGCTAAGAGTTCCTTCTCAGTTGTTGCATAGTTAAGCTGAGCGACATCTAGGGTTCTGCTGGCATAAAAAATGACATGGAGTTTCTTATCTTTTCTTTTCCCTAGGATATCTCCAACAGCCTAGTTGTTGGCATCGCACATGATTTCAAAAGGTTGGGTCCAGTCTGGTGGTTGTATAATGGGTGCTGAAATCAATGCTTGTTTTAGAATATTGAAGGCTTCAGTACATTTTCCATAAAAAAATATCAACATCTTTCATCATAAGGCTTGTTAATGGTTTAGTTATTTTTGAGAAGTCCTTGATAAAATATCGGTAGAAACCGACGTGTCCGAGGAAGCTTCAAACTTCTCTGACGGTCTTAGGGGGTTTAGGTTTTCTATGGCTTCTATCTTGGCCTTATCAACTTCAATGCCCCTCTCTGAGACGATGTGCCCTAATAATATTCCTTCATTGACCATGAAATGACACTTCTCCCAATTTAAAACAAGGTTAACGAGACAGTTTTAAAATCTAGTCCGCATACCGAGAAATCGTCCATAAATACTTCTATGATCCCATCAAGATAATTTGCATCGATAGACATCTTATAGTGCTGGAAAGTAGCTGAGGCATGACAGAGTCCGAAAGGCATTTGTCTATAGGCAAATGTTCCGTAAGGACATGTGAAGGTCGTCTTTTCTTGGTCTTGGGATGGATAGGAATTTGGAAAAATCTTGAGTATCCATATAAATAGAAAAAATAAGAGTGTCTTACTAGATGCTTAAGCATTTGATATATGAATGGTAACGAAAAATGATCTTTCCTAGTTGCTTAATTTCCTATAGTCTATGCACATGCGCCAACTGCCTTCTACTCGTTTGGCTATATGTTCGCCTTTATCATTTTGCACAACTGTGATACCTCCCTTTTTAGGCACCACGTGTACAGGGCTTAGCCACTTACTATTAGAAATTTGATAGATTATACTGGCCTCTAGAAGTTTAAGGACTTATTTCTTGACAACATCGCTCATTATAAGATTTATTCTCCTTTGATGTTCTCTGGAAGGTTTTGAATCTTCTTCTAGTAAAATCCGATGTGTACATATGGATGGGCTTATTTCTTTAAGGTCAGAGATGTTGTATCCTAAGTCTGAGGGATATTTACGCAAGATATTTAGGAGCTGATTAGTTTCATCGTAGTTCAAAGATGCACTGGCTATCACTAGATGATGCATTTCTTCATCAAAGAGTTCATATCTTAGATTTTCTGGTAACTCCTTAAGCTCTAGAGGTGGTTTCTTGGATATAGGATCTGGGGTGAGAGCTAAACACTCATGTAGGTTATCATCAATGTAGGGTTCCATTTTTTCGAATCCATCGTCTTCCATAATAGGGATAGATGGTAATTTGATTGTTGGAGATTCTTCTTGATCAAGTTCCCTTATGCATCCGTCGATTATGTCGATAGCATAAAATGTGTCTCCTAGAACTGGTGCCATCAGGAACTTCGAGAGAATGAATTATATCTTTTCATCACCTACCTCAGAAGTTAACTTTCCTCTCTTAACATCTATTATCACCCCCGCTGTTGATAAGAAGGGTCTACCTAGGAGGATTGGAATTTCGTCGTCTTCCTTAATATCCATGACCACGAAATCTGTCCGGATATAGAGTTAGTCGATCTTGACTGGGATGTCCTCTAGAATTCCTATTGGGTATTTTACAGACCTATCAGATAGTTGAAGGGACATCATAGTCGGTTCAAATTCTCCTAGATTTAATCTTTTACACACTGCCAAAGGCATCAAACTTACGCTGGCTACTAAATCCAGAAATTCCTTTTCGATAACATGATTCCCTAGAATACGAGAAATGGAGAAGTTTCCAGGGTCCTTTTCTTTCTTAGCGAGTTTATTTTTGGAAATGGAAATGCATTTTAATGGTTTTGGATTGTCGAGCCTGCATTGGTTGGTCAAAATGTCTTTAAGGAATTTTGTGTAAGATGGTATTTGGGTTATGGCCTCGGTAAAATGAATATCTACATGAAGTTTCTCGATTACTTTTATAAATTTTTGGTACTAGTTATCAATTTTGGTTTGTTTAAGTCTTTGCGGGTATGGAATTGGTGGTTTATATGGTGGGGGTGGTGTATAAGTTTTATCCTTAGCTTTTACTTCTTGATCATCTTGTTTTTCTAATTCTACTGGTTTTTCTACCTGGTCTGCAGGCGTAATGTCTTTCTTAGAAGTCTCGGATTCATTTGATGCTGGGTTAACAGGTTCATCATAAGTAGCCCCACTTCGTAAGGTAATGATGTTAACTTGTCCTTGGGGGTTAGGCTGAGGTTGTCCAGGAAACTGTCCTCCAAGTGTGGTCTGGGGTGCTTGGTTTTGGGCTACTTATAGGATCTGGGTTTCAAGCATCTTGTTATGAGTAATTATCTGATCAACCTTAGTTGCTAATTACGTGATTAGTTCATTTACATGAACATTCTGGTTCAGGAACTCCTTGTTTTGCTGTGTCTGGGCCAAAATAAGTCGTTCCATGATTTTCTCAAGGTTCAGTTTTGGGGGTACAACATGCATAGGTTGGTTTGGTTTATTATCTTTAAAACCTTGAGGTCTCTGGGGTGAAAAGTTTGGATTGTGTTATTATTTCTATAAGAAAAATTCGGGTGGTTATTCCATCCAAGGTTATAAGTATTTGAAAATGGGTTTCCTTGGGCGTAGTTGACCTGATCGATGTTGGGTTCATTTAACAGATTACAGTCTGCCCCTTGATGTCCTTTGGTTCCACAAATTTCACATTCTAGGTGGACAGGAGCAACAGCTGGTGGATTTGTAGATATGTTCTCTACCTTCAAGGCTAGAGTGTCCATTTTGGCTTGCATTATGTCTAGAGAGTTTACCTCATGTATCCCTCCTTGGGTCTCATTTTCCTCTACCTTTTCCAATTTGGCTCGTTCTACTCCCCAATGGTAATGATTTTGGGCCATGTCTTCGATGAGAGCACACGCTTCAGGGTAAGGTTTGTTCATAAGCACGCCACCAGCAGCGACGTCTATGGTCATTTTGTGTTGTAATGGATTCCATTGTAGAAGGTATGAATGATTAACCATTTCTCTAGGCCATGATGTGGACAAGCTCTCAAAAGTTCTTTGTATCTCTCCCAAGCTTCAAAAAGTGATTCACCTTGATTGTGGGTAAATCTACTAATCTGGTTTCAAAGGACTGCGATTTTACTTGGGGGGGAATATCTATCAAGGAATACTCTTCTAAGGTCTTCCCAAGTTGTTAGTGAGTTGGCTGGAAGTGAGTCTAACTAGGAACGTGCCTTGTCTCTGAGGGAAAAAGGAAATAATCTTAAGCGTATTGCCTCAGGCGTAACACCATTGGTTTTAAAAGTATCGACTATTTGGATAAAAACTTTTAAATGTTGGTTGGGGTTCTCTATTGTGAGCCCTGTGAATTGGTTTTGTTGTACTATATGTAGCAGAGAGGGTTTCAGTTCAAAGCTATTAGCGGGAATGATTGGGTTTACTATACTAGAACTGGGTTCCTCGTTGGATGGTTGGGCGAAATCTTTGAGTGGTCTCTGATCACATTCTTCGGCCACAACTCTCCTAATTCGTTGGAGCAAGAGACATGCAATAGTGTAACATTCGGGTTCCGCTATTGGATCTAATAAACTTCTGGTATTACGAGTCCTTCGCATTTACAGGCTAATAAATCCTTAGTCTAGACGGTGTAACAACAGGATAATAAAGCCTTAGTCTTGATGCGTTATTTTGCAAGTGTACGAATCGCGTCAGAGTAATATAAGAGATTATCTAATCCACAAAGACCAATTTTCAATCTATCGTAGTCTATTGTCACGATGTTTATCTAAGGCATATCAAATTCAGTTGTTTGGGAGTGTGCAGAGAAAATAAATAATTACTGTTAGTGTTTTTAAGTTGGCATTAATTTTGGCAAAACTAGGCTTTAACAATGTCATGATAGATGTCATGACATTCAGAGATTGAAGATAAATCCTACCTGCTAAGGATGTTAAATGGACAGCTCGGAAGCTAAAGTCGGCTGGAAATTCTAAAAATACCGATGTCATAATGATGTTATGACATTCGTGACATTCTGCTCGAGAATGTTTGTTCTGAGATTTTTCGGAAGTTTGTTGAATGCTAAATATTGTTTTTCGTTATTAGAAAGCATGCTCACGTGGCTGCTAGGTTAATCTTAATTAAACCTAAATTGGTTGTTGAAAAGACCATGTTTTTAGGATTAAATTAAGTGAACCCTAGCTATCTTTATGGAAGCCCAAACTGAAGTTTCGGACTGCTTCTATAAAAGGAATTCAACCTTACAACCTGCTACTCAGATTATTGTGAAGAGATAGCACTTATTTTTGTGTAATCGTTAGGATTAGAGTTGGTATTTGTAATTCTAGTTTCTCTTGTGAGCCAAGCAACTATCAATTGATAAGTGCATTGGACTAGGATTTGTTTGTAAGGGTAGTTTATCACTCAAAGCTTTAAAGCACGAGTGTTTGTCTCTTGATTGAAAGCTTTGAAGCGAGATCAAGATAGTTTATTGAAGTGTGTCTTCACAATTCAATTATTCAATAGGTTGATATCACTGCGTGATTGAGGGGAGTGAGTAGGTACTCGATCTAAGTAGGACTTAGGTTGAAGTTGCATTGGGTAGGTTTTGAAGGAGATAAACGATGGTTTATTCTGAATTAATTCTACTAATAGTGAATTTCCTCCCCGGCTTGGTAGCCCCGGATGTAGGAGTAGTTAGAACCGAACTGGGTAAACAACTTATTGTGTTCTTTATGTTATTTATATTTACTGTAAATTGTTAACAGTGTCGAGATAGTGTGTCATAACATTCTCTATGACATCACGATCTGCCGAATTTCAATTGGCATCGGGAGGTGCACCCTGTTATTTCAGGTGAGATCTAGGATAATAGTTTCTGGCGTAATGGATAAGGAAGGAGGATTTGGAGGAAGACCACCTATTCTGGATGGGTCTAATTATGATTACTGGAAGCCTCGTATGGTTGCCTTCTTAAGATCAGTGGACATTAAAGCTTGGAGAGTTGCTGACAAAGGATGGAAACATCCCACCAAGCTTGAGAAAGATAGGACTACTGTCTTGAAACCTTAGGAGGAATGGAGCAAAGAGGAAGAAGAGCTAGCTCTAGGGAACTCTAAAGCATTGAATGCTCTGTTCAATGGTATTGATAGGAACATCTTCAGACTGGTCCATCAATGTGAGTGGCCAAGGATGTTTGGGACACTCTTAACTACTCATGAGGGGACATCCAAGGTGAAGATGTCAAGACTTCAGATGCTCACTACCAAATTTGAGAATTTGAAGATGAAGGAAGATGAGACTATTCATGAATTTCACATGAATATTTTGGAAATTGCCAATGCCTCAGGAGCACTTGGTGAAAAGATGTCAGAAGAGAAGCTGGTGAGAAAGATTCTCAGATCCTTGCCTAAGAGATTTGCAATGAAAGTCACTGCAATAGAGGAGGCTCAAGACATCAGCACCTTGAAGGTTGAAGAACTTATTGGATCTCTTATGACTTTTGAGATGGGAATCAGTGAAACTGTTGACAAGAAAAACAAGAGCATAGCACTTGTATCCAATATCAAGAGGGATGCAAGGTGGAAGATGAAGAGAAGATATCCAAGCTATAGCCATGCTTGGAAGACAGTTCAACAAACTGACCAGGAGGATTGATCCAAAGTCAAGGTCAAATGTCAAGGACATTCCATCTGACATTAGCAGATCTTATGACTCCAGCAGAAGATCCAAGTCAAAGGAAAAAGGAAGTCAAGGCAGTAAAGTCCAATGTCATGAATGTGAAGGATTTGGACATATTAGAGCTGAATGTCCCACCTTTCTAAAGAAACAAAAGAAAGGAATGGCTGTCACTTGGTCTGATGGTGATTCAGGAAGTGAATCTGAGGAAGAAGGTGCCAAACTTGTCACTGCTCTCTCTGGAGTGTACAATTCTGATATGGATTCTAGTGATGAGGAAGTGACATTTGAAGAGCTTTGAAACCTACGAAGTCGTGTATAAAAATGGTGAAGTATGTCAGCAAAATGAGGAGCAGAAAAAACTGATTGAGAAGTTGGAAGCTGAGAATGTGAAGCTGGAGGCTGAGAAAAGGAGAACACAACCACTATAAATCACCTAAATAGTGATATTGTAATGTTGAACTCCAAACTTGATCAGATGTCTAAATCTGTCAAAATGTTGACATCTGGTACTGATAAGTTGGAAGAAATTCTTCAGCTTGGACAAACTGCAGGAAATAAGCATGGTCTAGGATATGTGGCTGAAAAGAAACCTGTTGGTGACATCAAGAAGAAGAGACATAGGAAAACAATGTCAAAGCAGGTGTCACAACCCAAAACAGGAAATGTTTCTGGCTCAGGGTATGTGGCTGCAAAGAGATTTACTAATAACCAGGAATGGAACAAACCTGGGAAGTCAATGGCAAAGAAGATGCCATACCACAAATCAGGGAATAGGTCTGCCTCAGGATATGTGGAGACTAAGAAGTTTGTCAATAACAAAAGGAAGAACAAACCTAATAAACCAATGTTAAAACAGATGTCACAACATTGGATGCAACATCAAAATCATAGAAACATGAACAAAAAGTTTCAAAGATGGAGGTGTCATTATTGTGGAAGGTTTGGTCACATAAAATCTTTTTGCTACAGGCTACATGGATATCCTAATCAAGGGTCTTATGTGAAGCCTAAAACCAACAGGTATCATACTCTCAACGGTGGAAGAAGAAGATTTGTTCGGTAGCTAACACTTATCTTAGTGTGTCTACCAAGAAAGATTGGTACTTTGATGGGTGTTCCAAGCACATGATGGAGACAGAATCTTCTCAATGATGTTAAGCATCATTCTACCAGCTTTGTTACTTTTGGAGATGGAGCTAAAGGAGAAATCAAAGGTGTTGGAAACTCAAACTGGCCTGGAGTTCCAAACCTAAATGGAGTGCTGCTAGTAAAAGGTCTGAATGCAAATCTCATTAGCATAAGTCAGCTATGTGATATGGGATTCACAGTCAACTTCACTAAGGTTGAATGTCTTGTAATCAACGATGAACAGGTAGTGATTATGAGAGGAGTCAGATCAAAGGACAACTGCTACATGTGGGAATCTGAGAAAACCACTCTGTCCTCTATGAGTTCTACAGACACAGGTGAAGAGAAAGTGAAGTTGTGGCAGCAAGTATCTGGTCATCCACATCTCAAAGGAATGAGAAGGATAAGTTCCATAGAGGGAGTCAGAAGGATTCCAAGATCTTTCATAGACAAAGGGAGAATCTGTGGAAAGTATAAGGTTGGACAGGAAATCAGAATGTCACACTCAATGTCTAGACATCTGACCTCTCCTAAAGTACTAAAGCAAAGTACTAGGATCTGGCATGAAAGGATAACCAAGTATCTTACTATCAAAGGATACAGGAGAGGAGTCTTGGATGAAACCCTTTTTGTTAGAGGAGAAAAGATCATGGTGGCTTCCATCTATGTTAATAACATAGTATCTGAAGGAATGTCAGACACATTGATGGAAGGCTCAACACTTCTTTCACATAGCAAGTATGCAAGGAATTGTGTCAAGAAGCTTGAACTGAGTAATGGCAGCCACACTAGGACTCTTACCCCTCCACATTTGAAGTTGTCCAAGAAAACAAATGGAGAAAGTGTTGATCAAAGCTTGTGTAAAATCCCTGTTGATGGATGTCTCTTCTCAAGAAGCAATCTTATCTCTTGGATCAGTAAGAAGAAAATCTGTGTAGCTTTATACTATGTTAAATACATAGCAGAAAGGAGAAACTGCTTTAAGATGATCTGGATAAAGCAGATGCTGACTGACCATAATGTCATACAGGATGTCATGACATTGTACTGTGAAATTGCTACTAAAGCTCTTGAGAGTGATCAATTTAAGACTTTAAGGGACAAATTGGATATCTGTCAATTTGAGGAGTTGTAGCAATTAACTGTGCCTACAACAAGGGATGAAAGGGATTGTTTACTTCAATTATTTATAAGTGGGTTATTTAGGTATTTTCATCCTTATTTTAAAAGATCCAAGAATAGGAAGAGACACCCACATATAATAGTTTCCTCTTTTGAAAGTAGTATCACACTTTCTTCATTCAAAAGAAACCCTGAAACCCTTTGCCATTTTCGCTCTCTCTCTCTCTCTCTCAAAAACCATCAGCGAAATATGTCTTCATCATCCTCTTCATCACAAGAATCTGGATCCTTGTCTCCCTCCATGGCTGAAGTTAGAGAAAACACTGGAGCCATGCAAACTGAAGCTCTACGGGTGACACCACTGCGTGCAATGGCCACTGACCCAGAAAAGGTCAAGAAGTTACGCACAAGAAATGCAAGAAGGGCACAAGTATCTCCCTCAGGTAAGACTTCAGTACCATCATCCTCTGTTCCCCCAGAACTAGTAAACAGAGAAGGATCTAGGTCAGTGCATGAGGCCATAGCTAGGATAGTGACTGATATCCTAAACGAGAATAAGTCTGTACTTGGGATTTCAGTTCCCCTGAATTATAAGTCTGCTAGCCCTAGCTTAGCAGTTGATCCAGATGTCAATGAGAATGTCAAGACATCTGGTGATGATGTTGATTCCCCTGTTAAAGATGATGAAAATCCTTCTGCTACAGTTCCTGAAGGATGTCAAGATGATAATGTAGTTGAATCTCGTGCTGCTAGTGAGAATGGGATCTCTGATGAAATTCTTGAGAAGTCTCCAGATCAGTGTACCTCTCCTGTTATCTCTACTGGTAACATCTCTGATAGCATTCATGAAGAAATTCCAGAAAAACAAGCTGATGGCAACCTGGAAGAGTCTTCTGAGAAAAACACTAATCAGAATGTTGATTCTCACATCATCAATCTAGACGAAGAGTTTTCTGATAATGACCTCATAGCAAAAGTTAATCCCAGCATTTCTAGGAGGGTAATGAATAGGAAAGGGAAGCAAAATGCTATTCCAAGTCCTGTTCAGGAGAAGGTTACTAAAGCTTCTCATAGGTCTCCTAAGGCTGTGAACAAGACTGTTGAAGAATCTGGTAAAGAGAAGGCTAAAACTTCCAAAGGGAAGAGTAAGATGAAGAGTACAGGTGGTACCTCTAAGACAAAGAGCACCTCAATTGTGAGGAAAAGGAAAGCACCTGAGTCCTCAGATCAGGATGATTCTGATCTTGATGTTACAGAGAATGTCTCTGACATTCACTCAAGAAAGAGGCTGGTTCTTGGGAAAGTGCCCATTGTCCCTGAAGTGGCAATTGACAACATTTCCTTCCACCACCCTGAGAGTGCTAGCAGGTGGAAGTATGTGTGTCTGAAAAGAATTGCTCTAGAAAGGGAATTGAACAGAAGTGCCCTTGAATGCAAGGATGTTATGGAGTTGATCAAGGAAGCTGGGCTGATGAAAAATATGGTCAAGTTTTCTAATTGTTATGATGGGTTGGTGAAAGAGTTCATTGTGAACCTGTCCAGTGGTTGTGCTGATGGAAGATCAGCAGATTTTAAGACTGTGTTTGTCAGAGGAAGAAAAGTGAAGTTTTTCCCAAGTGTAATCAACAAGTATTTGGGGAGATCAGATGAGGATCATCCTGAACTTGAAGAAATTGACAATCAAGTGTGTCAGACAATTACAGCCAAGCAAGTAAAACATTGGCCTTTGAAGGGAAAGCTTTCTGCTAGCAAATTAAGTGTCAAATTTGCTATTCTACACAAGATAGGTGCAGCCAACTGGGTTCCCACAAATCACAAGTCAACCATCTCCATTGGTCTGGGAAGGTTCATCTTTGCTGTTGGAACAAAAGCAAAGTTTGATTATGGAAGCTACATTTTTTATCAGATCCTAAAACATGCTGACAGTTATGCTATTAAGGGACCAATAGCCTTTCTCTCCCTACTGTGTGGAATTCTTGTGGATCAGTACCCTAACATACTTGGTGAAAGAGATTCAATATGCAAAAGAGCTCCTGCCCTTGGCTTCCACTACAAACTATTTCAAGGGAAGCATGTCCCTGACATTGTCATGACATCACCGAGACATCAAATGTCAAGGCCAATTCTCGAAGGTAGATGTTCTTGTGCTAAAAGAGACCTAGGGAACTTGAAGCAAGGAAGACCTTGAAGCTCGATCTCTACTCTTGAAAAGGAAAAAGACACAGAGATTGAGGAAGAAAGGTTTGATGGTGATACTTCTGCTGCTCATATGGAGGAAGATGATGATGCTGACCAAACAGTTGTTGGTAAAGAAGGTTCTGAAGATGTGTCCTTTCACAGTGCCTCTTCTGGAGAAGAAAGTACTTGAGTTGTTGCCCTTGTTGCCTCGATGTTATTCATCAAATGTCTCATGTTCTTATTTGTTTTGCCTTACGTATTTTGTTTAAAATTTGGATGATTGTAGTGTTGTGATGTGTGTAACCCTTGAATATTTATGCTGGTATTTTTTTCTGGTACTGCTTGATTAACAGTTTGGGGTAATTGTATTGTTTCCTTTGGCCCTTTATGGCTAAAAAGGGGGAGAAGTGGGCAACTGTGTGTGGGCAACTGTGTGTGACAGTGGCTGGGACTTTGGGGAATTGTATGGCCTATTCAAATTTTATATGTGGGCAATTGTGGGAATTGTGGGATTTTTGTATGGGTATAATTTATCTCATCTCTAGGTTCTAGTTTATTTAAGCTTAGAACTAGTTTGTCTTCTGCTGCATATGTACTCTGATAGGTTAAGTAGTTTTAGCCAAAAATGTGTCAAAGGGGGAGTTTGTTAGTGTTTTTAAGTTGGCATTAATTTTGGTAAACCTAGGCTTTAGCAATGTCATGATAGATGTCATGACATTCAGAGATTGAAGATAAATCTTACCTGCTAAGGATGTTAAATGGACAACTCAATCGAAGCTAAAGTTGAAACAGAATACGATGTCATAATGATGTTATGACATTCGTGACATTCTGCTCAGAATCTGCTTGTTCTGAGATTTTTCGGAAGTTTGTTTGCTAAATATTGTTTTTCCGTAATTAGAAAGCATGCTCACGTGGCTGCTAGGTTAATCTTAATTAAACCTAAATTGGTTGTTGAAAAGACCATGTTTTTAGGATTAAATTAAGTGAACCCTAACTATCTTTATGGAAGCCCAAAGCAAGTTTCGGGATGCTTCTATAAAAGGAATTCAACCTTACAACCTGTGCGCCCTTGGATTATTGTGAAGAGATAGCACTTGTTTTTGTGTATCGTTAGGATTAGTAATGTTGGTATTTGTAATTCTAGTTTCTCTTGTGAGCCAAGCAACTATCAATTGATAAGTGCATTGGACTAGGATTTGTTTGTAAGGGTAGTTTATCACTCAAAGCTTTAAAGCACGAGTGTTTGTCTCTTGATTGAAAGCTTTGAGCGAGATCAAGATAGTTTATTGAAGTGTGTCTTCACAATTCAATTATTCAATAGGTTGATATCACTGCGTGATTGAGGGAGTAGTAGGTACTCGATCTAAGTAGGACTTAGGTTGAAGTTGCATTGGGTAGGTTTTAAGTGAAGGAGATAAACGGTGGTTTATTCCCAATTAATTCTACTAATAGTGAATTTCCTCCCGGCTTGGTAGCCCCGATGTAGGTGTAGTTAGAAACCGGGTAAACAACTTATTGTGTTCTTTACTGTTATTTATATTTACTGTGTAAATTGTTAACAGAGTGTCAGATAGTGTGTCATAACATTCTCTGTGACATCACGTATCTGCTGCCAGGAATTTCAATTACGGATAAAGAGATTCAGATAAAAAGACAAGCTCGAATGTAATTTACAATGGTCAGATTATTCCTAATTGCTTCTGGATAACGTACTTACAGGGTAATATTTTTTACTTTGAAAAGAATGAATTTAACGGGAACCGTTGCTTTCGCGTAGTCAGAACCGGGTTTAATCATTAATTAATGCCCTTTATTGTCACATATAGAAGGTGCTCAGAGCGTTAAAGTAATAAACTCATTTTTAAGAAATGTGACTTCTTGACTCAGTTGAAAAGTAATTTTAACTTAAAAAATTTAACTAAAAGAGGTTCGTGGCTTTCGCTTAAGAACCAGATTTCAAACCCATAAACACGTCCGAAAATAGTTTTAAAATCAATTTTCTAAAGAATAAAAATCCTCAATCAACCGAACAAAACATTTTCGCTCTTCTTTGATTGGTTGAAAGTAAGCAAGTTTAACTTCAGAGTTGGACGACTTTCGATCTTACCCAACCAAAATTTAAGTACAGAAAACTTGCGTTAAAGTTAAAACAACCCTTAAAGTGTTTATATAGATGAAACATGGAATGTTATCCTAACACTGGTCCATACATCCTTGCCTTTAGAAATTTAGCGATACATGGAAATTAAATTTAACATATTGAACTTAGGTGTGTTAAAACTTTTTAAAGGAAATAAAGCATTGCAGAAAGTAGACAAGCAGATAAAAGGCAAGGCAAATAAATGAAGTAAGACAAGTACAAAACAAAATAGAGTAAAGTAAAAACGAGTGCGATGAAATAAATAAAGTAAATGTGGAATTTGTAAATAGAAACCTCCTCCGAAATGGAGGCTTTAAATTTGGTACAACTGGAATAATAAATGGCGGCAGGATTAACTTTTACCAAAGTTCTCCAAACTCGATTACAAACTCGATCAATAGTGCAATAACCCTTCGATGTGAGGAGTTTATCGCTTTACAAGATTGGCAATATATGGCTTAAGTTTGTAACTAAGCTTCGATGAAAATAAAACTAAACTGAAAACTCCTATTTATAGAAAAACAGAAAACTACGAAATTACGGAGATGCCCCTCAACTCCCTTTTGGGCGGGAAAATATAATCAAAGGTGGCGCCCGCCACCACACCATGGCGCTCGCTATGTGTACAAAAGTAGAAAGAACTTGGGATGAAGGAAGTTGGTGGTGGTTGAGTCCTTGACACGTCATGGCGTTCTCTGTGGTCGCCGCCATGTTGACCGCCATGTGTAGAAATGGATGAAAAACTTGATTTCTTGGCTGATTTGCTTCGTTTCGCACAGGAAGGCTCTAAAATAGCCGGGCATGTGTAAATGAAAGAAATAACAAACATAAAGCGAGAAAAGGCAATAAAACTACAATTATCATGTGCAATCTGACTCATATATACGCAATGTGTTTCAGTGTTATCAGTCTCCAAATTTGTTTAAGCTTCCTAGTGTGAAGAATATCTCTATTAAATAGGCAATTGGTTGTTACAATGGTACATCAGAATGGATTAACGAATGAAAAACTAGATTACAAGGGGTTAATAGTAAGTGTGAGGAGAAGATTAAAAGAAAAAATGGTGGGATTTTTTTATGGGATGAGGGGAAAGATAAGTGGAGGTGGGGAAAAGGTGGTTATTCGGTGAAGGATGCATATGAAGAAATCATGAAATGGAAGATATCTCAAACAAAAGCAAATACAAATCTGGTGGCTGCCTGGAATTCTCTCGTCCCTCAAAAAGATTCAGTTCTGGTTTGGAGAATTTGGCAAAGCAGAATTCGTAGTAGAGATACCCTAGTTAAGAGGGAAATCTTAGTCGAATCTCAAAATTTATGTCAGTTTGAATATTGTGTTAATGTGGAAATGTCTCGCACATTTTCTTCGAATGTCCGTCGGCTTTGGCTACATGGAGCGAAGTCCTAAGGTAGCTAGATTTTTTTTATGTCCTACACAATTTTGCAATACATTTTGTAGGTTTATGAGGGGTGGTAATGTTGTCCAAGACATGTTCATCGTCATTTGGTTCATGACTATATGGACTATTTGGAAAGAAGGAATGAGAATATTTTCATAAATTCGGAAGAGAACATAAGAGCAGACATCTTCTACATTCAAGTTTCGTATGGAAATGGCTAAAGTCGAAGATGGTAATTCTCAAATCTTTAATTTTTAATTGACAATCACCAACCTGGATGTGATCTTAGAATTAGGTTTTTGACCCGTTTGATATGATTTATATCATCCTTTTACAAAGAAATGAAAAATACTATTACAAGCAATGTTGGATGTTTTTGTATCAAGTAAAATGCTAAATATTGTTGTTGAGATTCAATGTTTAACATCTATTAACTTTGTTTATTTTTTTTTGTTGTTGTTGTAGTTGAGATTTAATATTTAACGATTCTATTGATTTTGTTATTGCCGTTGTTTTTGTTGTTGAAATTTAATGTTTAACGATTCCATTGTGTTTGTTGTTGTTGTTTATAAGGAAAATTTAGAATTTATAAACAAATTTCATGTTTTGCATATTGAAAAAAAAACAACTTAAAACTAAGTGACAACTTTTAATTTTGAAAAAAAATTGTTGTTGGGGATCAAACACATGAGAATCAAATACATGATCAATTCCACTGTTTTTCTCGATTCACAGTTCAACTAAGAAAAAAAAGTGAAACACTTTCCATGACACCTTTGTTTATTTCGTCCACCAAAGTGAGGTAAAACTCATTAGGATCTAATTCCACAAAACCACCTTGACACCTATATTGACAAATCTATTCCTCAAAGAAGCCAACCTCTTAAAAACTAGATTAACAAAAGGGTTCCATGTCCCTTCGTTCTTTAAGTTTGCATCCACCAGAAACCCTAATACTTAAAGGGAAGAAAGCCAGACCATGGAGTATAAAAAATACTTTGCCAAATTCAAATTCAGGAATTTAGAAAAGGCCCACCCACATCCACACCAAACAAGCAACTCTTGACAAACAACAAACTTTTGTCTTAGATGTTTGGGAATTTTTTTCTCCTTATGACTACTTATCAGGGCCACTATAGGCGTTTTGGGTACTGAGGACACCAAAATCATTTTCAACAGCTTTCAAAAAATCTAATGTTTCCAATCTCAGTAAAGTAAGAAACACAAGCTCTTTGGGTGTGTACTGGTAGTATATACACATACATTGATATATACTAGAATGATGATAGAAATGGCAACAATAATTCCCGTTGTTGAGCACTCAGAGACAGTAAAATTGTCTCAAACGTATTAGGAGGAATGTTCTGGGCAAGCTGTCTCAGCAAACTATTCATCTGGGTGATTGTTTCTTTGGTAGCCAATTTGTCATCCTTTTCAATAACCTGAATTTCAAATTAAAGATATATAGCAATTATAAAGGAGAATATAACGTTATCAATATTCATTGAAATAAATGAAAATTTATATGCACTAAGATATCAGCACATTGTAAACCTAATAAAATGAATACAATATCAAAGTAAATCTCAATGACACCACTGATAGTTGTCATTGTGAAGTATTAAAGCATCTCTAAACTAACAAGAGAAAATACAAAGAAAAACAATAACTCACTTCGAGAAACACGGCGATAATCTTAGCAAGATTTTGATTCCCGGCTCCTAAAAGAGCCGTATCTAATCTGAAAAACAATATAGCATTCTGTTAATACACCTTCTATACTGGAAAGTGAATAATTCAAAAACTTCTTTTGAACTTCATTACCTTGCAACCATCGAACAGAGCTGTTCATGCATAATTTTGGCTTCAGCCAAATCATCTTTAAGGGGCAAGAAACTTAACCAGGCCGGAACAGCCTGCGAGGATGAAATGAGTAAAATTTGTTTTCAGTATTCAACAGTTGAAAAATTGATTATACAACTTGAAAAAATTTAAGGCCATCGTGAAATCTACATAGAACAAGAAGTAGATCTATACACCAGTAGGCAGTAGAAGGAAAATGTTACCGTGGAGCCATCAATGCTATCACGATGAAATTCACAAATTCTTCCTAGAGCAGAAACTGCAACATCACTTGTTGCGTTCTCTGAATTCGATGCATTGCGATCTTTCAATAAAATACTGAGTGCTGACAATATCACTGAAAAACACAAAAACAAAAAAAAACAAAATAGATTTTATAACAAGTTATTGATAACACAATGGAAAAGAATAATTACAGAAAAAACAGCATACTATTGATAAAAGGCTTGAAATTTGGTGTTCCAAACTCGGCACAAATTCTAATTCCCCTTGCTGCTTCCTGAAAAGGGGGCAAAAATAAGTAAATAATCATATATATACATAAATTGCATTAAGAATGAAACCAAGCAGAAAAAAAAGATGATAAACATAAACAAACCTCTTTGATTTCAGAATTTGTATCACTACATGCTTCCAGTAAGATTGGAAGGTAATTCGCAAAATACCTACCAAAAAAGCAAATCGAAACATTTAATGAAAATATTGTTGAAGATATAAGAAGAGGGAAGTGGAAGATAAAAAAGGTTACTTCTGAGCTACTTCATGACACCGTTGTGCAACTATGTTAAAAGCTGACAAAACAACCCTTCTTTGTTTAGCATTTCCTTTATCCTGATAGAAGAAAGCAGGAAATATTATTATGAATCCTAATGGCAAGTTTAGAAACAAAACATTGCAAAGATAGTGGAAAATGCGGCTAATGCAGCCGCATAACCACTGTAATTGCGATTGTGCACTACTACGTACTCAATAACATCAATAATATTTCTACCAAGTTAACAAAATAAATTATATATGAGGTGATTTTCCAAGGATAATGAAATCCAACATAATGAAAGACAATAACTTTACCTGAATTGTTGATAACATTTTGTTCATTAGAGTATCCACATTCTGGTATAATAATAAGCTTTCTGGAAGAGTGTTCTTCAGAAAGTATAACATTGCTGAGGCAGCTTGTTCCTAGAAAAGCAACATGCAAAATATTGTCAAATGGAGGTATAGCACTATTGTGTAACATAGTTTTAACAAACTGTTATTTTCCACAATCTGCTCTTAAAAATAACGATTCAAAGCAAAGCCATTCCAAAATAAAAAACTAAAGATATTGTAAATTTAATCCCTCCTATGCTATATATTTTTTACAAAAAAACATTGCCCTATATCAAAGAAAAAACAATAGAAATTTGCTGCTCTAAGATTAAATAAATTTTCCATCATGTGTGTTGTTGGGGTTAGGGTGATAATTTTTTATTTATATATTCTTACAATCATTGAAAACTTAATGAAATTAGTTGTTTTGTTGGTTGAAAATTTTAAAAATCAAAAGGGAATTTGTATTACAAAAATATAAAACATAACATCGCAAGGAAATTGTGGCTGTAACATTATTGCTGCGAGCAACCCCGCAAAAGCACCAAACCACAGTTGCGGTGCGATCTTCAATCATGTATACCAATAATTATAATTGCCGCATTAATATGCCGCTATACTTTTTGTTAAACTTTCTCATAAAATAACTAAAATTTCAAACCCTACAAAGCCCTAATATACTTGAGATTGGAAAAAAAATTTGATCATTTCAAGTTTAAAACTGCATGTCAAGCACCTCTCAATTGTGTAAACTAATATATTTCTATAGTTAACAAAAGTAAAATTATTTCACGTGGCAATGACTATGATGCGTGTTACAACGTTAGCCACGAATTCAATTTTGTGACTGTGACCGTAATTTAAAATCATAGACGGGTGAAAGACAAAGTAAACAAAGCATGTCTTTTGGAGGTGAAGCAACTATATATGGATAATACAAGTTCTAGATTAAGAGAAAAAAGGATTTGTATGAATACCTTCACTTTGTTGTCTGCATCACTACCAAGTGCAATGCAAAAAGCATGCACAAACCTATGATGATAAAGAATTTGAGCCGTTTGGACAAAAATTATAGGCATCTCCATCAAAGTAAAAGCTGCCAACCGAACTTGAACATGAGAGTCTTGGAATAACTTCAAAATTCGGAATACAATGTCTTCTAAAAAATCATCCTTCATAACCTGCACAAATATATGTATGGGATACAAAAAGGAAGAATCACCATCTTTATAATTCAAACTGAACCATAACTACATACTCCTATCCTATGCACTATGTAAGTCTTACAAGATTAGAAATCAAATCAACCACTATTACAAACACTTCTAAAAAAACAATGTTGAGTTGGCATTTAAACCCTAATATATGCATAAAATCATACATGTTCTAGGGCATGAAATAACAAGAGAGATTATAGTTATGATGAAGTCAACACTCACCATTTCATCTGAGAACTCTTCGCCGATTTCACTGAGCAGTGTAATCCCGGCATGTCGCATTTTCCAGTCCGTTGAATCCAAGTAATAATTCTTCAACAGTTCGTAAACAACCCTAACGACTTTGATTTCTCCGAACGCAACACAAAGCTTCTTCAAACACTTGATTCCAAATTCATACTCATCATCCACCTTTTCCTTCTCCGGATCTGCACCTTTTTCTCTTTCATCTTCCATCTTACGTTCATCAGCACAATCAGCATCCTCTTTAACATACAGAACCAAAATCTTCATCGGAACGATAAACAACCTAACCATCATTTCATGTGAAAGACTCGCCATTACCGGCTCACTTTCCTTCAACTCAGCCATAGCAAGCACCAATTCAAAAGCCAAACGTCGTGTTTCCTCCGCAACACCGCAATTCTCCGCGATCTGAAGCGCATCGATAATCATATCACTCATGTAAGGCTTCAACAGAACAGGCTCAGCCGAAACAAGCTTAACCAACTCAGCAAAAGCACTTTTGAAATGGCTTCTCTCGAAGCCATGCAGGAGTGCAAACACAGCAACCATCATCGCTCTAAGAGCTTCGTGAAAAAGCTGATTATCAGAAAACAAACAAATCAAGTTCACCACGGCCGCGAACGCCGCAACCTGAACGGTAGGGTTTGGGGAAGTGAGAGAGGTCAAGAAAGATGAATGAAGTACACGGACGCGGTCGTTTAGAGATTTCTCGAGGCTTAAACGACAGTCGGTTGAGAGTGAGGAGAAGACTAAAAGAGAGAATTCTATAAGCTTTTCGTCGTCGGAGTTAACGGAGGAGAAAAGAAAATCGATAATCTCGTTCCAGTGATGTTGAGAGTTGCATATAACCGAAACGGTTTGTGAGAGGATGGTTGACGCGAGTCTAAGGACGTGGATTGAAGTCTCTTCGGTGAGATAGTTAATGAAATGGGCCTGAAGACGAGACTGGGCCTGCGGGCGTAACTTGGGCCAGAGTTCAGCGGGTTGGACGGAGAGAAGAGCGCGTGCGGCGTTGGTGCGCGTGGGGGTTTCGGGGCTGGAGGTAAGGAGGAAAAAGAGTTTGATCATGAGGAGATCGGGGTGGTGGTGTTTGCAGCATTGGAGGAAAGTGAGAGCTTGAGATAGGTTTTGGTGTTGTTGGGGATTGTAGAGATGGGTGAAGAGAGTTTCCATGGCGGTGTCGTCGTTGGAGCTGAGGATCTTGAAGGTTTCGGATTGTAATTCGAGGGGGAATTTGGGTTCCATTGTAGGAGCAAGAGTGCAATTGGGTTAAGGGTTTTGGGCGGTGTGACTGTGATTCACGTAGAGAGAGTGAGTGATGTGAGAGTGTTTTCTAGGCTATAACGAATTGAAAGAAAAGGAAAAGATTAGATCATAAAAACAAGACAGAGAGGAGGGTATGTATATATACGGTGTATGTGCGGCTGGTGAAAGGGGAAAAACAACAAATAACAGTATACTCTGAACCTCTGAACCAAAGTATGATTCGCTGATGCTAAAAGTGCCTTGCTTTCAGATACTCTTAAATCCAGTCAGAAATCTTTAATCACATAGTGAAATAAATATGTTCTTTTTTCTTTCAATCTTTTTTTATATATTTTCTTTTGACTTTTTTATACAAATGTTTAAATTAGGATTTCTTTTAATAAAAAGAATATAAATTATGCCTTTTTTTTTGGAATTTCCTATTTTTCACATATAAATTAGAGAAAAACTTGTATGCATACGAATATAAATCTTTATTGCTATAAAAACTAATAAATTTTTTTTAATATTTCAATAGCGATATATATATATGAGGAGGGATGAAATTACACCCGAAGAGTTACACCATGAGTTACACTTGCTCAAAAACGTTACTTCGGATTAATATTTTTTAAAATCAACCGTTGGATTGAAATATATCATCATATAGATCATACATATAAAATTTGAGATTAATCTATAATAATTTACTATGTAATTGAACTACATCAAAATTAACGTTATATGAAAGTCCATTTTGACGTTAATCTTTGGATATCTTGATCATATAGTAAATCATTATAGATTAATCTCAAACTTGATAGGTATGATCTATATGATGATATATTGCAATCCAACGGTTGATTTTAAAAAATATTAATCCGAAGGAACGCTTTTGAGCAAGTGTAACTCTTCGGTGTAATTTCATCTCTCCTATATATATATATATGTATACCCGCTATTATTATAGCGAGTTTTGTTTTCAACTCCTATAAAAAAAAATTGTGATTCTCCCTTTATAAAATACAAATTCCTTTTTCAACCACTATTTTGCGCTATTTGGTTGACTGTATAATAGAATCTCCAAAATGTTAGGGTTCATAATTGAAAAGCAAGCAGAGAAGGTATGGTGGAGCACGACGAAGACGATCCAAGTGAAGTGTAGTAATGATTTCCATGTCGCCTCCACATCTATCACAACCTTATCTTCTCCAACATTTTCACAACCTCTGCAATACTGAAAACCTCAACGAAGCCTTAAACTTCCTTCAATCAAATCTCAACGACATTGTTTCATCTTCCAACCTCAATAACTTTGTTTTCCCATTCTCTTCCTCTAGAACGTCTTTCTCAATGTTTACACAAAGAACACACTTTTTTATGAAGCTATTTTTATGTTTGTGGAGTTGATTTCCTTGACGGAGTTTTCGCTTTCGTCCAATAACTTCACGTTGTCGTGCGTTATTAAGCTTGGAGAAGGAATTTGCGCGTTTGCGGTTAAGATGAAGTTTTTCTCTGATGTGTTTGTTGGGAATGCGTTGATTGCTATGTATGGGAATTTTGGGGTTGTAGAGAGTGCATTTAAGGTGTTTGAAATAATGCCCGGAGAAACTTGGTTTCATGGAACTCGATTATGTATGTGTATTATGAGAATGGTGATTTTCAAGAGAGTTATGGTTTGTTTAAGAGGCTTATAATTGAGAATGAAGGTTTGGTGCCTGATCTTGCTACGATGGTGACAATGATACCTTTGTGTGCAGCACAAGGTGAAGTTGAAACTTGGCCTTGCTGGAGAAGTGAAGGTGAATAATTATCTCATGGATATGTATAAGAAATGTGGTTACTTATGTGAAGCTTGAGTTTTATTTGATTTGAATGAAGAAAAGAATGTTGTTTCATGGAATTCTATGATTAGGGGATACTCTAGAGAAACAATGCCAACATATTTAAGTAAAACATATTTCAATTTTTATTTAATTATTACGTGGCATTTTGAGATCCATTCAGCAGGTTAAACAATGCCAACTATGAAGATTTTATTACACAGTTACTCAAATAGTAACAAAGGGGTGTTTGAAAAAGGAATCTGTATTTTGTAAAGGAGAAATCACAAAAATATTCTTTTAGGGGATGAAAACAAAACTCTCTATATTGGCAAGGATAATACACACACACATATGTATATGTATATATATATAAAAGAAGAAGAAGAAGAAGAGAAAACAGGGTACAACAAGTCATACTATAAGGAGAGCACAAAAAATGTACAACAACAAAAAGATAAAAGCTAAAAAGAGGCAAGGAAAAAACAAGAGCAAATTCTGCACTTAAAGAAAGAAGAAAAAGGCCAAGCAATCTCACCAGTAGAAAAAAGCAGGCTCACTCACATATGTCGAGCAACAGACCATAAAAAAAGGTAAGTTGAAGGGAGGTAAGCACAACTACCCGTGGGAAACAAAAGAAGGGTAAGTTGAAGGGAGGTAAGGATCAATGAATCACCTAACTAATAGGTGATAATATGACTCAAGGATGAAAAAAATCAATTTAAATCAAATGGAATCGAGGCTAGAATCATGTACAAAACACCTTTTTTTATAGTATTTCAAGCACTCCTGATTTGTCTTGGAGGTTAGATGTAGGAATACCCAAGATAATTCAGCCTTCTCGAGTCTATGCAAGACCGATGAAAACTCGAATGTAGCGAAGAGTGTTGGAATTGTTTCTAGAGGATATGGAGAATTTTCTGATGAATTTTATAAATCTGGAATGAAACATTTATAGGCTACATTATTATTGTTTCACAAGGTGGCGACCTTGGTAAAACAATTCCTTTTTACCAAATGTTATAATATTTGGCCTAGAGAAACATAGTCAAAAGTTGCATGGTTTTATTATGTAACACTTCATGAAGTGTTGCCACTTTCAAATTCAAAATAAAATCATTCATGTCATTTTAGAACATATCATTTGTAATAAATTCTTCATTAATTGCAACAATCCTCCACTTATTCTAATAATGACATGACCAATTCCATAAAAGGTAGAAAAGATTGTTAATACAGTTAGGTATCTTTCTATTTGAACACATCCTTTAAGGGTTCTTCGCCTGCATATCTCGCCTAGCATTATTTATGGCCATGTGTTTTTCCTGTTCTTCATGAATTTTTTATGAGAGAAACTCCAACTCTCACTTTAAGACGACACCATCTCGATATACATATAGGTGAAGTTAAATTTGTATCTATTTTTTGAGATACATATCCTCCTTGATATAGAACTTCATTAAGAGTTTGAAAAATTCAACCCTCAGTTATGTAAAGGTCAACATTGTCATAAAATGTTGCACCAACTTCCAAATCAATGACTTGTTGTTACCCATTGAATCTTAGGTGTAACACGGCGGGAGAACTAACTTGTTTGTTTTGCGTTTGATCGCAAATATTGCGGATAGCAAGAGTCGCCACCGACTTTTCTTTTATCCAATTAAGGGAAGGCGAAAAGAACAAGAAACGACCTTCGTTAGATTCTGAGTAAGGGAGGCAGTTCTGAAAAGGGAAGGTGTTAGCACCTTTTCCATCCGTAGTTATCTACGAGCTCTTAATTGCTTTAGCTCACTTTATGACTTGCTTTTTTTGTGTGTGTGTTTGAAAATATTTTGAAAAGTCATTTCGCTTTGACTTCATAATGATTCACACTGGAATGTATATGAAGTGTTTGGAAATGTTTTGTTTTGGAAAAGGACTTTGTAATGATTCATGCTGGAATGTATACAAAGTGATTTGAAAAGATTTTGAAAAATAGTGTGAGGTGTAAAGAGTATTTTAATTGAGCAAGCAAAAGAGACTTATTTACCCACTTAGAACGGTCGTTTTCGTGTTATTTTTCTTTCCTTTAGAATAAGGCTATCCACACCATTGGTTGATAGGTAACCTTATTCGTTGGATGTAAAAGGGACATTCGAAGGGAAATCGGATGGTCATAGAAGGCAACATGTAGGGATACCTTAGCATATTCGTAGGGACGATTATCACTTTTCGTAGGCAACAATCGAGGGACGAGATCATATATTCGTAGGCAACATCGAGGGTCATCGGGGGACTATGATCTTTATGTTCGAAGGGACTATGATGATATTTGTAAGCGTCTTAGCTAAGATACCCCCACGTTCGAGGGACTTGACCATGTATTCGAAAGACAACAAGAGAGGATACCCTAAGGTGCATGCATGTGTGAAATTGTGTTGTATTCAGGTATTTTATCTTGTGATTAAGGTTAGCTACGTTGATTGAATTAATCTTGTCATACACGCCTAGTAACTAGCAGTTAATAGGTGCGAAAAATAAATTGCGGATATGTAAAGTGCGGGAAAGTAAAAGTCCTACGCTATTACATGGCTTTGGGGCAGATACAAGGTACAACAAGTCATACTATAAAGAGAGCATAAAATATGTACAACAACAAAAAGATAAAAGCTAAAAAGAGGCAAGAAAAAAACAAGAGCAAACTCTGCACTTAAAGAAAGAAGAAAAAGGTCAGGCAATCTCACCAATAGAAAAAAGCAAGCTCACTCACATATGTCGGGCAACAGACCATAAAAAAAGGCAAGTTGAAGGGAGGTAAGCACAACTACCCGTGGGAAACAAAAGAAGGGTAGTTTTCCAAAAACACACCTCTAAAAATGTAGGCATTAGATAGAGTCTTGTTCCTAATCTAGAAAAGAAAAAGTAGAAGACGTATCATAAGATTAAACCTACTTCAAAAACAAATTAGGTTTTTCATATGTTTAATGGCGCAAATTAGGTTTTCAAGTATTGTAGTTAATATACTGATTATATCATCTAATATTTAATGCCAATAACATGAAACATAAAATATCGTAATCACAAGAATATATTAGATTTCTTACGTTACACTGTTGTACCCCATAATTGACCCTCTTCTTGTCTGTATTTTTCTGGATTATAATTCCATTGTATAAAAAATACATGTAGTAGCATACATAGCGTTCGTCATGAGGAGTATCAGGTTCCAGGTATTCCGAATGGCACCCAAAAAGAGTTCATTTCTCAATAAAGTGGATTTCAGGTTTCGGCGCATCTTGGGCACTCCAAAAGGCGTATCTCTCATCTCCTTGGGTATTTTCTGTTGATTTTTAACTGGAATTTTCCTCTCATTATTATCTACGATTTTTGTTTGAAGGTCGAGAACAGATTTTGTGAGGAAGGCTCTCAGAGGGGCCATTTTCCCCGGCATATCAAGCTGATTTTAGTGCTGAACCGTGCATTCTGGCTCACCGAAAAGGCTTTATCTCCTAACTGGAAGCTCAGAATTGAGTAGAACCAATTTCTAAAAGTCCGTATCGCAACCCTCTGCAACTCTCATTTGCAACTCGGAAGCTGATTCCCCACCGATCGGTACCAGAATTTTAGTCTCTGAGTTTAATTTTGGGCTGAACTGAGTAATTTTCATCTGATACGCGAAGTTCGAAAAATCATATCTCACTCGATTTTCATTGAAACGGGACGGGACCAGTGCCAAAAGTTCACAAATCTTGTTAGCTTAGAATTTCCCAGAGATACGCATGTGCAAATTTCGATCAGAAGATCCTCGTCCGAGACATTTTCCTCACAGAGCGCGAACGAAATTCTGCATGTGTCCGTGGTCCAAAACTGGTGCTGAAACTTCAAAAATTCCTGTTTCCTTGAAAATTCATCGGATCAGGTCAGGATTTTGATTTGCGCAAGCAAAATCGCATTCCGGACACTTTTCGTTTGCATTCCGACTCCGAATTCCACATGTATTTGACTGTTTTGGATTAATTACGAAAATTATTCGGATAATCATAATTAGCTTGTTGATTATGGATCCAAAGCTATAAATAGATTTTCTTCTTCACAAATCACAACAACACAATCATTTGCTTAATTTTCCACTACCAAAAACACTCAAATCCTCTCAAATTCTCAAAGCACAAAAAACTCAACAAAGTTCAAACTGCAACTTTCCCTCCAAGCAACCACCACAGGCCGCCACCGGACCTCCGTTCACCACCGGCCTCAGCCACAGACCGCGCTAAGCGCGCCCTGCGATTTTTGATTTTCTCCATCGCAGCTTCTCCTACTTCAATCTGCATCTTCCTTTGCTTCTTCTGCTCACATTTGACATGGAAGGATCAGATTCATCTTGATTTTCTTCTCAATTTCAAGATTCAAGAGTTTCTCTTCATCTTTCTTCAATTCTATATTGAAATCCAAGCTTTTCTTCAAGGATTCAAGCTTAATTCTGAGGATTATCAACAATTCCTCATTGATTTGGTATTTTCTTTGAAGAGCACAAGGAATTCCTCTTCAATTTGACTCAAACTTCAAGTGCAAGTAAGTGTTAGGTCCAAATAAGCACTTATTTTAAGCTGTTTTCTGATTTTCAACTTTTCTTGAAATTGAATACTGAAATTGCATGCAAATTCAATGTAGATTCTAAATCTTGAGCTCGTTCTTTTGAATTCTTTGATTCGAATTGGATTTTGCCGCCTTATTTGTGTCGGAGTGAGAATTCTGCACATAGCATGCATGTATCTTTGTGAATTTGTACTTCCCCTGTAGAGGAGCCATAAATTCATGTATCTTGCGTCGTCTATCACATGCTCATGCATTAGAAAGCATTTACCTTGATTTGTTCGCGTTGATTCATGATGATTTGAGGCATAATTTGCATTCGACATGTAAACAACTAGGCATTTAGTGCATTGTGCATGAACTTGTTACATGTGCACTCCATGTGTTTGTGTCAATGCATGACTTGGATCATTTGAAAGAAAACTTTAAAATGTCATGACTAGCTTGCATAAACATATGAACATTGGTTTTATCGATTCGATTTGCATTCCTCACATGTTCATGCATCTTTACATGTATATGAACATTGGTTTTATCGATTCGATTTGCATTCCTCACATTTTCATGCATCCCTACATGTATTTGAACATTGGTTTTATCGATTCGATTTGCATTCCTCACATGTTCATGCATCTTTACATGTATATGAACATTGGTTTTATCGATTCGATTTACATTCCTCACATGTTCATGCATCTTTACATGTATATGAACATTGGTTTTATCGATTCGATTTGCATTCCTCACATGTTCATGCATCCCTACATGTATATGAACATTGGTTTTATCGATTCGATTTGCATTCCTCACATGTTCATGCATCTTTACATGTATATGAACATTGGTTTTATCGATTCGATTTGCATTCCTCACATGTTCATGCATCTTTACATGTATATGAACATTGGTTTTATCGATTCGATTTGCATTCCTCACATGTTCATGCATCTTTACATGTATATGAACATTGGTTTTATCGATTCGATTTGCATTCCTCACATGTTCATGCATCTTTACATGTATATGAACATTGGTTTTATCGATTCGATTTGCATTCCTCACATGTTCATGCATCTTTACATGTATATGAACATTGGTTTTATCGATTCGATTTGCATTCCTCACATGTTCATGCATCTTTACATGTATATGAACATTGGTTTTATCGATTCGATTTGCATTCCTCACATGTTCATGCATCTTTACATGTATATGAACATTGGTTTTATCGATTGGATTTGCATTCCTCACATGTTCATGCATCTCTACATGTATATGAACATTGGTTTTATCGATTCGATTTGTATTCCTCACATGTTCATGCATCTTTACATGTATATGAACATTGGTTTTATCGATTCGATTTGCATTCCTCACATGTTCATGCATCTTTACATGTATATGAACATTGGTTTTATCGATTCGATTTGCATTCCTCGCATGTTTATGCATCCTTACATGTATGTGAACATTGGTTTTATCGGTCGATTTGCACTCCATGCACGTTCATTTAGCTCTCACTTGCTACTAGATTATGGCCTAACCATACGGGTCGAATTCTTGCGTAAAAACATCATAAATAGGTGGTTCGGATCAAAAAATAATTTTTCTGCAGGTTGCAGGTCGCGCTTAGCTCGGTCCAGAGCGCGCTAAGCGCCAAATGTTCGACTTTTGGGTTGCGGTCGCTTAGCGTATATCGGCTTAGCGGTCCTCGGTTTATTTTCTCTGATTTTCTCGATTCTGATGGTGAACAGTAGTCACCCTAGCTATGCTTGGCTACTGCGCTCCATTTCTTCCATTTGCTTTTTGGGTATAACTCCCTTCTTGCAGGTTGTGTTTGAGCTTGTACACCCACGTGTGCACCATTCCTATCTTGTTTTGCTTGCCTTAATCTCATTCTTGCGGGCATTGTCGCTTCGGATGCGTATTGACACGCTTTCCGCTTGTTTCGATGCTTTGAACAATTCTCACCGGTTTACTCTTGTTGCATGGCTGCAGTACTTGAAGTTTTTTGGAGTAGTTCTACCGGTTGCAGTGCTCTTCGAATTCTATATCCGTTCGATAGTTTCTACACTGCTTATCGCATTCTCTTATAGCTTTCCTAGATATCATGAGAAGTAGGGCTTTACAACTTTCTTTTTCCATGAGAAGTAGGAATAGAGATGCATGATGGGGCTTCCGTAGTTGGAGCATGTTCAGGAACCTCTCTGATTTATTTAAAGACCCGTTTAGGGCAATTCTACTTGTGATTTGTGCATATTTGTTTGTTTACTTGTTTTTCCCTAGGAGCTTGGTTAGGATTGGTTCTTTAGCCTAGATATTAGGATCCACATCCTTTGCATGTCAACATAGGTAGAGATTCTCTTGGATCCTAAACCATAGGTCCAACCTTGCTTTGCTAGTTCCTTTTGCATGTTGTATGTAATAAAACTAAAGCTTTTCTTTCTTTTTCCTTTGAAAACAAAACACGTAATAATGGTTTAAATTCCTTTCTCAAGGTAAAAATAACCAACCAACACAAACTCTTTTCGCCTTTGCGTGCTTTCTTTTCCTTTTGTGTTTAAAACCTTTTTCACAAGTAAAAAATACAAAACCCACCAAAACAAGTGAGCCAAACTACGACGCTCTGACTTTCCCATTGCACGCGGGAATACGTAGGCATCTTTTCACGGGGCTCGATCGAGCAAACTTTGTAAATACTTCCTTCTTTTCCCTGTGGTTTCTTACTTTCTCTTTTCTTTTGCATGCATGATTAGCGATTAAGCATAGATATAACACACCCTTTAACTAGAAATAGAAAGTGGATACCGTAGAGTACTACGGGCGTGTGGGGTGCTAATCCCTTCCCCTCACGTAACTAACTCCCTTACCTAGACTATCTTGATCTCTCGGTCATAGGCCCGCGATTTCTCCCCTCAGGTTTACTCGATGTTTTCCTTTCTCCCTCGTGAGATAAAAGACGTTCGATGGCGACTCTATTTGATACCAGTTATCATGTCGGAGGTTCCGCCGATGGCTTCATACACGCACTATTAACGACTATATATATATATATATATATATATATATATATATATATCGTGTATGTTGATTTAAGTCAATACCAACAAGAACGCACGATTTATATCCATATTGAACAAGTAAAAATTTCACTTTAATTATTAGATTTTAACCTATAGTTCTTTACTTTGTTTTAATAACTCAAACCTATTCTCAATTAAAATAATATTAAATGGCCAGATATTTTCTCTACATCGAGTAGGTTTTGAAATGGCCAAGGAGTAAGGATCAATGAATCACCTGACTAATAGGTGATAATATGACTCAAGGATGAAAAAAATCAATTTAAATCAAATCGAATCGAGGCTAGAATCGTGTACGAAACACTTTTCTTATAGTATTTCAAGCACCCCCGATTTGTCTTGGAGATTTGATGTAGGAATACCCAGGATAATTCAACCTTCTCGAGTCTGCGCAAGATTGACGAAAACTCGAATGTAGCGAAAAGTGTTGGAATTGTTTCTAGAGGATATGGAGAATTTTCTAATGAATTTTATGAATGTGGAATGAAACATTTATAGGCTAAATTATCATTGTTTCACAAGGTGGCGACCCTTGGTGAAACAATTCATTTTTACCAAAGGTTATAATGTTTTCCTAGAGAAACATAGTCAAAAGTTGCATGGTTTCATTCTGTAACACTTCATGAAGTGTTGCCACTTCCAATTCAAAATTCAAAATACAATCTTTCATGTCATTTTAGAACATACCATTTGTAATAAATTCTTCATTAATTACAACAGTTCCCAATCTAGCAAAGAAAAAATAGAAGACGTATCATAAGATTAAACCTACTTCAAAAACAAATTAGGTTTTTCATATGTCTAATGGCGCAAGTTAGGTTTTCAAGTATTGTAGTTAATATATTATTGATTATGCCGTCTAATATTTAATGCCAATAACATGAAACATAAAATATCTTAATCACAATAATATATTAGATTTCTTACGTTACACGCATTATTAACAACTCGTATATATGTATCGTTTTAATGTTTCATAACATTAACATATATCGTGTATGTTGATTTAAGTCAATACCAACAAGAACGCACGATTTATATCCATATTGAACAAGTAAAAATTTCACTTTAATTATTAGATTTTAACCTATAGTTCTTTACTTTGTTTTAATAACTCAAACCTATTCTCAATTAAAAAAAAATTAAATGGCCAGATCTTTTCTCTACATCGAGTAGGTTTTGAAATGGCCAAAAAGTAAGGATCAATGAATCCCCAATATGACTCTAGGAGGGAAAAAAACAAAGTAAAATATCTACCCAAGTTATAATCGCGGGTGACATCCAGGTTTTTTATTGTTGTCATAAATAAGGTAGATAAAACAATTATTTTCTTTTCTTTTATAGTATTTTTTCCATAAATTTAAATTAAGGTTAATTTCATAATTTTTTTCATTCAGTTTTCCATTTCGACCTTTTTGGGTTTTTAATCGCACGACCGAGTCACTAAATATCAAGGTCTATTTATCTTGTTGTATGTCTTCTAATGTCTTAGAGATGAATTATAGTCATAAGAACATGTATGTTTTCTTGTGGCACAATTAGCTTGTTTTTGAATATCTATTTGGCTCCAATAATATGCTTTTATTTTGGTCTGAGTACTAGATTCCATACATCATTTCTATAGAATTGATTTAATTCTTCTTGCATGGCCAAAATCCACTCAGAGTCTAGAATATCTTCATTGATGGATGTTGGTTCTATATTACACACCAGACCCATAAGTGATTCTTTAACTTATTTGAATGAAGATCTAGTTTTGACATTGTTTACAGGGAAATCTGGTAAACAATCGCTCGTCTTCACAATCAAATAGTTTTGGAAACTTACAAGATCGACTAGATTGATCCTAGGACATGTGTCTAAGTATTTGGTATTAAACTTGTATTGGAACCCAGGTTTAACATTCTTTTTGACTATAATACTAAGAATCTTAAAGAATTCTAATTAAGGTAACTTCGATTGAAAGGTTTTAAATATTCAAAGTAAACATTTCGAATGGAAATTTAAGGAAATGTAAAAGAACATTGAAAGAATTGTAAAGAAAATGTAAATGACTTGAAAGATAAAGACTTCGAATGGAAAGTAACGAAAGTGTTTAAAAGACTTTATATTGATGAAGTAAACAACGCTTTGCTTATATGTACATTTCTCGATAATCCAATGGCTAATTTTTTAATCTGAACCCCTATTTCTTTCAAACGAAGTGCGTATTTTGGCTTTCTCAACCTCATTCGAATAAAATCCCAAAAATAGTGAACTTCTATTGTTCAGCTTTCCTAAAAGTGTAGCTTGTTACATAGATAAATATTCATTTTGGAATTATATAGATTTCCACGATCCCAAGGTTCATGATAACCTTTCATTGTCATGACGTCATAAACACCAACTATTTTCTCAAAACGACTTCTCAAATGTGCGTGTAGCAATTTTGCAATCATTATTACTAAAAAAAATCAGTTTCTAAGGTAAATAAAAAAGTAACCTCTTTTTTCTTTCAAGTGCAAGTGTCCCACTAACTCCTCGGCTGAAAAGACTTTCCAACTACTACCACATTATAAATACCTCACTTCTTTTCATTTCAACACTTTCCGCTAGGGATGGCAACGGGTAGGGTCGGGTGCGGGTTTCACACTACCCACACCCGCACCCGAAAGCATCACCCGAACCCGAACCCAAACCCGAAGGCTATTCGGGTGACAAAATAACACCCGCGCCCGCACCCGTTGGGTTCGGGTTTTTTCACCCAAACCCAAACCCGAAAAAAAAAAATACAATTAAAATAAGGTCTCTTTACTTTGTCTTCAAGAAAATGCAATCACAATTATCTTAACATAGTCTTCAACATCTTAACATTACAATTAAAAATAAATTCTACAATCAAATTACAACTTTTCAACAACAACAAGCTAATAATATTACAACTTTCTTGTGTAAGATTAAATGTTCCTTCCGGCTGCGGAGTTGTGTTCACTTGATCTATTTTACCTATTACAAAGAAAATATATTTCACATGTTAAGAAACACTAATAGATATTATCATCATAATTTTAAAATTGTAATAACAAACATGTGAAACTTAAAACATATAAAACATGTAAATTAATTCTTGCAAATTAGTCGGGGCAACAATGTTGGAAGATAGAAACAACAATACTCACCATGTTAACGTATAGAAACAACAACTTCTAATCTTCAAAGTGGTAACCCAAACAACCTTCCATCAACTCAGCTGTATTAACAAATAAATTGAAGTTAAATAAAACACTAAAGCTTAAAACTTCTACACCAAATGAAGTACAAAATACCTTCATCGTCTGACTCCATTTCATTCAACACAGTAGCAATTTCTTCTGCAACTCTAAAACTTCCTATATATATATATATTATATAACAAGAGAAATTAGTAATATATTATTTGCCAATGACATACCAAAGTAGTAATACATTATATAACAAGAAAATTAAGGTAGAAAGTAAAAATAATTTGACAATGACATACCGTTATTCTCAGCAGCCCATAGCCAACTCCTAGCACACATCAAAGCCTCTACGGTAGTCCAGTTAAGTCGGCTACGATGAGGACTCAATATTCTACCACTATTACTGAAGGCCGATTCAGAAGCTACTGTAGAGATAGGAATAGCTAACACATCTCTTGCAATTGCTTGAAGTGTTGGATACACAACTCCATTTACCTTCCACCAATTCAAAATGTCAAATTCGGAGTATTTTTATAATGGCTCCTTCAAATAATGATCTAACTCATACTTAACACTTGAACTTGAGTCTTGAACGGCAATCGTCTCAACGTATGCATCAAATTCAGCCTCGTCATCAACAAGAGCAGTTATACCAATGGATGGAGCAGTAGGTTGTGCATCTCTAAGTTTAATCTGTTGATAATCATTGAGCAAGTCATAACACATGTCTTTGATTCTACTAACTTGTGCACTTGATTCTTCTCCATACAACTTAGGAAACCAGAAATTAAGTACAACCATCTTCTTCCTAGGATCCAAAACTGCAGCAACTCCCATCATATCATGAACACCACTCCAATAATTTTGAAATTTTTCCATCATTCTTGTGGCCATCATCTCAATAATTGAATTGGAGGACTTCTTCCATTCCTCTATTGCCAACTTAATCTTACAAATCTTAGGAAAGTACAAGTTGGCAGTTGGATATTTTGTACCAGAAATCAACTCAGTTACTTCATTAAATAATTTTAAGCACCCACAAACATCTTTAGCAAATTGCCACTGTGAATTAGTTGGAAGACAAGTGTACAAAGACTCACGTTGCTTCAACCGAATAAATACATCCTTGTACTCTATGGAAATATCAAGCATCTTATATGTGTTATTCCATCTTGTTGGACAATCTAGAGCTAACTTTCTAGTGCAAATCATTCTCAATTGTCTAGCGGTATCTTCAAATTTTTCATGCCTTTTAGGTGTAGCACTCCAAAATCCTACACTATCCCGAATATTTTCTATGCCATCTTTAATCACTTGTAGCCCCTCCTGAACAATTAAATTTAGGATGTGCGCACAACAACGCATATGTAACAAAGACCCATCCCTTATTAAACATTCCAACGACAACTTATCCTTAATTTTCCTAATCATTGAGTCATTTGTGCTACAATTATCTAAAGTAATCGTAGAAAGCTTTGAATCAATGTTCCAGTCCATTAAACAATTAACAAGTGCTTCAGCAAGTCTTTCACTAGTGTGAGGGGCTGGAACATAAATGAACCTAACATAATATTTACAAAAAACAAGTCTTTCACTTATTGTCATTAAGAACAAAAAAAAAGATACAATTAAATTATAAAATATAAACATTGTTACCTCAAGATTCGACTCTGTAAAGTCCACGAGCCATCATTATAGTGAGCCGTAACCGCCATATACCCTTTTTTTTGGTTGCTTGAAGTCCACATATCTGTGGTAATTGCCACTCTTCCTTCATGGTTATCTAACATCTTCATAGCACATTTTTTCTCAAAATCATAAACTTTCAATACCTCCTTCTTAATTGTGTTTCGAGTAGGAACTTTAAACAATGGTTGGAGAGAAACAAAGACTCTTCTAAGACCAATGTGATCCACAATTGATAGTGGATAATCGTGCATAATAATAGCTTCAGCAATCAACTTCTTCACATGTTCTGGATCATAAGTTCCAATTCCCAACTCTTGCTTTCCTTCTGAGATAGCCGGCAGGAGAAATGGTTGTCCTTTGTCATGGTTTCTAGTCTTGATCTTTTTTTGAATACAACTCAAGAGATGTCCTTTCAAGTGATTTGTCCCATTCTTTGAAGTGCCACTAAGTTGTTTTTACACGGATGCATTCACCTTATCTTTTCCATTCACTTTCATCTTTTTAAATTCTTGCCACACATTACTTCTAAGTTTCTTTGATGGAGGTTCTAAACTTGTATCAATTTCTTCTTGTTGCCCAATATCAGGTTCAGATGTCGGATTTGGATTAGAAGATACCTCCTGAGTTGGACATGTACTTTCTTGTGTAGGATTACATGCTCCTTCTGGTTCCGAGGTTGTGTTCACTTTAAATTTATAAAATTTTTTCGAAGACATTTTGAGGATGACGATCATATCCCCACCTCATAAAATCTCCGCTTCACATTAAAATTTCATAATATTATTAATTAATATATAATTTAATAGTTTTATGTAGGTTTATTTATAATTTCAAATAACTTGTTTTATTAACAAATGTGAAACACATATGTAATGTTAGTAAAAATGAAATATTGAAATGACTATTTTAATTTTTTTAATGTTTAAAAATTTTGTGTTCCTGAATTTCAAAATTAAATATTATTAAAATTATATATTTATTAAAGATGATTAATTTATTAATTTGTTAGAGGTAATTTTTTAATTTTGTCTAATAGAATCTGGTAAGTTATTTCCAGACATCTTAATTGTTTTAATTCTAGAAATATTTTTTTAATGGATTCTTTCATTATTTTATTAATGCTTATTATTTACCTATTGAAGAAAGTCCTCGTCAGTTTCTTTTAAAGTTCCAACTTTAAAATTGGTATCGCATTATTCAATTTGTGATTTGAATAAAGATTTGTCATTTTTTAATTGATATTTAATGATAATTAATTGTCACTAATTTATATTTATTAATTATTGTGTAATGATCATTAATATATTTGAATAGTTTGTTCCAACTCCTATTTTTTTAGACTAATTTTCAAAAAAACTTGTGAAAAATTATATTTATAGTAATATAATAATCCTCATTAGTATGTTTATGCAGTTTATGATATTAAAAATACACTAATATAACTAATTATTGTGTATGATTTTATTATATATTATAGTTAATTTTTAATAACTAATTTAAATAAATAATCAATTACTCATATTTATACTACATATATAAATAGAATGCTTCACCAGTTCTTTTAATGACTCATTTATAATGTTTAAATTTTATGATAACTTATTTTAAAGTTGATTATAATAAATACAAATATATAAATTGACTATAATAAATAAATAGATAAAAACTATATTATCATAATTAAACAAAATTGACAATTTGTATAAATAATTAGATGAAAATTACAGTATTATATATGAACTGAAAATAATATCAATAAATAAATAGATAAATAAATAACAATCATAATACAATAAAAAAATTTCCAAAATATAAATATATAAGTAGATAAAAAAAGATAATACTACGAATAAGTAAATACATAATATAAATAAAGAAGTTGATGAAATAAAAATAATACATATGTAAAAATATAAATGATTATTAAAATTATAAATTTTTCTATATTTTACTGTGCTTCTCTGTAATTCTCTTGTATCCCTTCCAAAGATATTATAAACAAAATAAGAAACAAGAAAGCCTGAGAGTATGAAAAATATTGAGTAAGAAGAATTGTAGATTAGTGTAGAGCTTAAGGAATATGAAACAGAAAGATGGTATTTATAAAGTTGGAAGAAAATATGATGCCTCATGGGATATTATAATTAGAAATTTTTTAATATAATTAATATAATAAAGTCATATTTATAATTTTAAAATATTAAATACATGAGAAAATATTTTTATAATTTATTAACTTGTGTCTTCATGCACACGTTTGCTTTTTCCAAATATAATAATAGTGAGGAGGAGGATGAAAAAAAGAAAGAAATGTTATAATAATGTGCGGTTGAATGAAGAGTGTGTGATAATAATGAGTGGTTGAATGAAGAATGTGTGATAATAATGTTCAGTTGAATGAGAAAATGTGATATACAATCCTAAAAAATTGGGGAAAATTAATGCATGCAAAAGTTCGTCGCCATTTTATTTGATAGATCCTTATATTGTTTTGAAACTAACACCTCATCTGAACATATTTATAAGTAACAAAAAGAAATATAGATTTATTGAAGGAATTATGTATCTAATTATTATCTTAAATCATATACATTAATTATCCAATAAATTTAAAAGACTTTTTATTATTTATAAATATGTCCAGAAGATGTATCATCTAATTTGAATTTTTCTTATATATTTATAATTAATTTGTTTTTTCATTTGGTTTATACCTATGACACATGTCAGCCAAAGAACATGTGTAGATTGCACGTTGCTTCGTTGAACAAGTCAAAGAAGTTTAGATTCCTTGTATACTTTAAAAAGAGTGTAGACGCATTCATCACGTTACAAGTTAAATAGTATTTTCAAAAGTATTCATCGGCTTAAACATTTAATTATAAATTTCAATGTCACTAGAAACAAATTTTATCATTCTTGTATACTACACTAGGAAAATTCTTGTAAGAAAACATGAGATTTGTTTCGGTCGAGTTCAAGTCTGCACCATTACGGTTATGAGTTATTGTTGGCTTTCAGTGTAAGAATTATCACGACTGTTCTTTATAAAAGACACGTCATTGAGTTGAGGTGTATGTGAGTTGTTTATAAACTACATCTTTAGCCTCGATTCCTAAGTAATATAGGACTATTCTGGTCAGCTCATAACAATTGATCCCCGATCGAGATTAACTTTGAGTTTCCACATACTGCTCAAATGTTTTGTTAGGGAATCAAAATGGCTTGGTGAAAGGATAAATTAGGATCTTTATGTGGTGTAATATATTTCCAATATGAAGGCCCAATGGTGGACCTGCAAGGTTAGCATTTCAAAGCTCAACTCAGTAAGATAATGAGGAATAAAATGAGTTATAGGTTCAAGAAATAATGTCTCAAATATCGCGTGAAATGCCCCAAAGCTTATCGTTGTGCAGTAATGGAAAGTCTTAAAGAAAAACGGGTCGGGCTTATTGTGTCGGGTACGTCGCTTGGAGAATTGGAAAAAAATTTGAAGTTGGCATGAGTGACCTTGGGAACATGCATATTAAATGCTATTCTCATCATTGAAACATCTAGAATGATCGTTCTTACACTTGGCCCTAGTTCCTTAGACTAGGGCACAATGCTTCCATCTAAGTTGCTCAAGTGTACTCGATTTTCCTTGATAATTGCAATACACAATATCGAGAAAACTCATCATGAATGAAATTACAAAATGACTAAATCGAACTCTTAAAAATATTGTCATGAATATGATAAGTCATTATTCACTTCTAGAGTCATTTTGGGGAGAGGAATTAAAGAAAGTAGTTTATATCTTTAAGAGAGTACATAGTAAAGTAGTAGCTAAGATCCCATATGATTTGTGGACTAGGAAAAAAGCTCTATATTATGCACTCATACTTTTAGGGATGTCCAACTGAAGTAAAGCCTTATAGTCCTCATGAAGGTAAGTTAGATGCAAAGACAGTTAGCTATTATTTTATTGGATATGTTGAATACTCTTACAAGTACATGTTTTGAAACGGGAAATACAAGTTTCCTTGAGGATGTAGATTTTGAAGGGTAAGGAAGTATAAGGAGTTTTGTATTTGATGAAGAAATTCTTTTTTACAATGATCAAGTATTTATACATATGTTTATTCCATAAATAGATCTTAAAATAAACAATGATGTTATTCTAATATCCCTCAAGAACAAATAAAATTGTGATTTTCTTCCTCAAGCACCACATATAGTTCAAACTAGAAAACCTCAAACATTGTGATAATAGTTTGTAATCATGTCATTTTATAAAGAATTTGCAGTTGCCTTTATTAGTTTTCAGTTATTATATTTATGTTTTATGAAGAAATAGGGACAAAATTAAGAAGTGCAGAAACAAAGCAAAAATATTTATTAAAAAAAAAAAGTAGAGAAATTTGGAAGAAAATAGCATTTGAAGCATAATTTTCAGCTTGAAGTATATCCAGTAATTTGATTATATCTAGAGTTTTGTAACTCTAGTTGAGATAAAACTTTTTTAAAATAAAAAGCTAACAACGTGGGCTACAATTTTCATGAAAATTCAGTGTCTAAAACCATATATAAAAAAAAAGAATAAAAATAGAGAGTAAAAATATGACTGTATTACAATGTTGAATTATGTATTGTATTTTTTCTCTCAACCCTAAAAGTCCAATATCAATTTCTATTTAAAAATAAGTAAGATAAGGGTTCAAGAAGGATTGATATCAGATTTTAGAGAGCATTTGACGATTGCAAGAGATCAAGAAGTAAGGATTAAAGATTTCTCTCTATTGAAGACCAATTTTCATCTCCAAATTCGTGTATCTTTCTTCTAAATCTATTGATATTATTAATTCCATTATGAGTAGCTAAGTTTTCTTAGATTAGACCTTTTGAAATTTTTTTATTTGTTTGAACCATGTCATTAGTCAAATACTATTTCATTAATTTGAAATTATAGTATTATTTTGTAATATTTTGTTCTTAATGATTTTTGTATGTTTACAAATATATGAATTGATGCAACTACGAAAAGGCCATTTCATAATGGTTCATAAAGAGATACAATCATGTTTGATCAACTGTGGTAATGTAAGGTGTGGTGGTATATGTCAGCTTTACCACTATGGGTTGCAAATTGTAATAAAAACGCAGTAATGCATTACATACCATTATGGTTGTAAAAAATTGAAATTTTGTTCCTCATAGGACATATGTTAGACCAGATATCTAGGATAAATTTTCTAACTTGTTACACCAGATATAAGATAAAAACACAATAATTTAAAGGCAAAGCAATAAATAAGATAAGAGAATTAGAAATCCAATTCGGTGAAACCACACTTAAACCAAGAGGTCACTCTATCCAAGAAAGGAAATTTAGTACTTCGAATTAGTAAAATTAGTCTTCTACGAACAATAACCCCTATGTTGTTCAATTCCTCCTCCTAATTCTAGTGACTTTCTATATATGACTCCCTTTAAATATGAGAACCCCTCTCACTTTCTCTCAATCATTAATCACAAGTGATTGGTGTATAACAAACATAAAGAACAATATTGAATACAACTCAACTAAACAAACCAACTATTATTCCAAGTTACACAGACATAGAGTAGTGTAAAAGAAACACAAATAAGTACTCAGCCTAAAACCCAATTTTCTCAAATGCTAGATGAATGGTTTGAAGCTATTAACGAGCCCATTTAGATAGAAATCCGTGATGGGCTTCTTCTCGTTGGTTATTTGCAAATATTTCATCCACATTTGTTTCTTCAAAACAACTCCAACCAAATATTTGATTTGAATTCAATTTTAAATCATAAATATTTAATTTAAATTTATTGATAAATGAACAAAGTCAGATTGCTAAAAGATAGCAACAATATTCATTAAACAACAGTAGAAGGTTACATGTAACGCCCTATTTTAATTAATATTATATTATATTAATATTTTCGAATTACCGATCGATATTTATTTTGCGACGAGAATATTCGTATTAATTAATATATCTGATAATATATTTGGCGACGTTTCGATTCGGTCCGGTAAAATATTATTCGGATCCGATATTTAATTCCCCGGAATTATTTGAATGAATGGAATTAATAATATTGGTAGATATTATTAGTGTGTTAATTTATAAGAATAGATGGGGGTGTGAGGATTAATTGATGAGAATTGGATTTTCACCCTTGTTGCTAGTAAGGAACACATTATAAACCATTTCTCCTCATTTTACTTCCATCCAAAATACCAAAACCAAACATAGAACTTGGAAGCTAGTAAGTTATAAAACCATTTTCTTTCCCTTTTCCTTCCATTTTCCTACACCAAGAAACATAGAGGCATGGAGAGAAAAGAAAGGGTTTGGGAGAAGAAGAGCTAGAGAAGAACAAGAGGAGAGCAAGAGCTTGAAGATGGAGTCTTGTAGAATCATCCAAGCTAGAGGTAAGGGGTTTGATTCTCCATATCATATTGTTAGGTTTTGATGTTTATGTTTTGGATTTGGGGGAAAAGTTGATGAGTTGATTGATAGAGTTTTAGTTGATTGTGTAAGTGAAATAGATTAGAAGAGTTGGAATAGGAGTAGGGATTATGAGGTTGATGATGATTAGTATCAATGGGAATGGTAAAAGTGAGGTTGGGAATGTTAAAAATGGAGTTTTCACACAGACCAATCAACACGGGCCGTCTTGATTCACACGGGTGCATGTGTTGATCCCTTGAACGAGGAAGAGTTGATGCAGGCCACTCAACACGGGCCGTGTTGATTCACACGGGCGCCCGTGTTGATTCTCTGACTTGGTAATTTTTGTGTTTTCTAGTGGCCTTTCAACACGGGCCGTGTTGATGCACACGGGGGGCCATGTTGATGCATCTGTAGCCTCCAAAATTCTGATTTTTTGCACTTCTTTTGGAAACCGATTGTGTTCCGATTTTCCGATTTCGGCAAATTCGACGACGGAGCAAGTTGCTCCGAATTCAACGAAAATTGACGTGCTGGCTAAGTTCGACGTGTAGAATGTAGTGGTGAGGTTAGTTTTTAGAAATTATGAGTTTTTACGAGATGACCCGAAATAGGCCAACTTACGGTTAGATTGAATCAAATTGTATTTTAGTGGACTTAAGGCACGTATGGACAATCCGATTTCGATGTTGATGATTTTGATTAATGCCGGTTATTAGGAATGGCTTTCGCGATGATTTTGACCATTTTTACGTTTTTGGAATTTAGTGAGTGAATTGGTTATGATGTAGTGTGATTAAACATAATGTTTGCGACGACGTATTAATTAATGAATACTCGATGATTTGCGATGATATATGATGAATTGTTTGGTGATGTTTTGCATAATGCAAATATGATGCGATGATATATTTAACTTGTTTTGGATAAATTATGGCGATGTGGGCTTTATGCCAATTTTGATGAGCGATGATGGTGTTTTTGTGTTGTGTTGTTTTATTTTCGAGTCACATGCATTGCATTGGCGACGATGGGCTTTTATGCCAAGCGACGAGGCTTTTATGCCAAGCGACGAGGCTTTTATGCCAAGCGTTCCTAATTATGGACAAAGCGACGGGTACCACATGCATAACATAGTCGTGTCTCATGGAGTTGATTATGTTTATGTTTGAGTTGTTTGGCGTTGGGTTTTAATTGATGAATGATGTTGAATTGCGATGATATATGATGCTTTGTTTGGTGATGATCTTTATGATGAACATGAAATGAATATGAATTGATAATTTCACGATAACTATGCGATGAATATAAATGATGAGTTTTGCGATGATTTAACTTGATGAAATGCTTAATGCAAATATGATGTGATGATGTTTGTGACGATGGGCTTTTATGCCAAAAGCGACGATGGGCTTTAGCCAATTTGTGATGATTTTTTTATGTTACTCATGTTGTTAGCATTGTTTAATGTTGTTGGTTGATGTTGTCATTTAAGATTGTCGTGTTAATTAGTGTTGTATTAACTTGTGACGATTTCGTGGTGACGGCGGTTTACGTGTTGTTGTGATGATTTGTGCCGATGAGGCTAAGGCGATTAAGTGTAGATTATACACATTAGAATGGCGACCAAAGTAAGTGAGATTTAGATAGGTGTTGGAATGCACTCACTAATCTATATCGTTTATAATTCCAAAAATATATATATTTATCATGCCTTTAATTATATGATTTGGAGTATCTCACCCTTTACTTGTTTCGCCGTTATCTTTATATTGGTAACGTGCAGGTTATGAAGATGGAGTTTATAGCTGCTATTAGTCGAGTCGGTGTTGCTCTGATACGTAGCACTCGGGGGGAATATTTATGTTGTTTTGTTGTTGTTCTATTGTTGTTATACTTTTATGTATAAGAATCATACTTTATGAAAACATGATTTGATGAGGAAGTTTAATAAAGAAATTTTTTGATTTTGATGAATCAATTTATGTTTTCGGCGATGCTATGTATCCGAGATTTATACTTTAAAGCAAACTGTTTAAAGTGAGTTGTTTTTGAAGGTGTGATGCCTCAGTATTTAATTTATAAAATTTTAAATGACTCTGATTTTTGCATATTAAACTTTGGGTAATATTGGGGTGTTACATTACACTCTATCACTAGAAGTACACGCTTCCACCTCCAACCTTTTCCTACAGACAAGAGACAAATCATTTACACATGCTGGAACATATGTTCCCACATGTGTTCATCAGCATACAAATAGCTTGAAACTACATTGTTGTTTTGCATAATACAATGAATCCAAAAGGAACAACAATATACCCCTTTTGGAAAATTTTGTCTAAACAACATTCTTCAAGAACATACAAGATGTGCAACAATTAGGTTTGGAAAAGCACATCACATAGACTGAGTAGATCATACTCACATCAAAGAGCATAACAGAAACAACAACGTATCAAAGTTGCGGCATCACAAACTAGTAGCAAATTCATAAATCCATTTGTTACTATTGTTGACGTAGTGAAGCCGGAAGCAAAAGATTGAAAGTGTTCTAGATTTTATTGTATCCACAGAGATCAGTGCGAGGGAAAGAATGTCATTCAACTATTTATGTGTTTCTGAGCTTAGTTTTGAATGAGTTTAAAATATAAAGTGTGGAAAGTAAATTATGAATAGAAAAGAAATATATTGTTCAGAGAGGAGAGAAATTTATGGATTGAATTCATATACCCGTCAAATACTTAAACATGCTACTCAATTGCACTTAACCTAAACTAATCATCATTCACCAATATCATCACATATCTCCCACACATAGGTTATCTCTAACGCTAAGTGAGATATTAACCATTTTGATCTTCGTTAGTGATGTCTCGCGCATCTCAACCAACATGGAGGCATTAAGAGTCGATACCAAAAGTGATCATTAAGCCTAAATCTATATATAGAGTTTTGAACCTAACATATATTTATATTAAGTCTGTATCCAAACCGTATATGTCTATAGCAACTCAAACCCAAATATTAAGCAACCTCACAATGATAAACATCAACATTGATTTGTAAGAGAAGTTTTATACAATACCATGAGAAATAAATATACATACAAAAAAAAGTATAGTTACATACAAAACCCCAACAAATGAGGATACAAAGAGAACAAAGAAGAAGATGAACAAGAATCACTCGATTTTTCACTCTGATTGAAGGAAACCCACCTCCAATCATCATGATGCAACCCCAATTGATGTTTTCTAAGCTCCCTAGACCAAAAAAGAAAGTTGATGGTGTTGGGAATCAAAAATACCCAACATATAACCCAAAAATGTATTCTCCCTATTTAATGAGTTTCTAAATCGCATATCCCACTTAGAGGAATAGATCCCGCTAAGCGCACTCTATTGTGTCGAGAAAAAATAGATTTTGTTTTCGCTATAACTTGAGAACTGTAACTCTGATATATGCACGACCAAAAGCGTTGGAAATGTTTAGTTATTTTAAGAACATGTTCACAGTTGAGCTACAGCGTGCACGATAGACTGATAGTGATCCCTAGCAGGTTACCCATCACTAAAGGTGTGCTAAGAGATCATGCCTTATGTACTTGTTGGCATATCCATTTTTGTGGACACTAGTACCACTTACACTGATGTCATGTACCTTGGGTACTTTGATGATTTTGAGAAGATCCTTAAGTGGAACTGGGGGGATGCTTGTTTGGTGTACTTGTACCACAAGATGTCAGAAGTCTGTAAGCGGAAGACGAAGCAGATGACTGGGAGTATCACACTTTTGACGGTATAATATATTGGCCTTGTATTGTTTATGTGTCGTTTTGTTAATTGTTGTGATTCAATTACAAACTAATAATTATTGTAACTTCAAGCATGTATTCTACAACACTTCCCCCACATCTCGGGTTGGTCACTTGCCTCGAGTTATACATAAGAAAGGTTGTGTGCCGCTGCATTCAACCCGCTCTGAGGGAACCATGCGACAGAGTTGTTCCAGGTGTATATTAGTTGGTTGTTGTTTGAGGATATACGCTTCCATACATACATCTACCATCGTGTCACGATTCCATTTGACGATGTTACATTGTATTTTGTATGGTTAGCTTGCGGGTCGCGCAAGACGGCTGCTCATTTTCCTGAGCGTGTCATGCGTCAATTTGGGTACATGCAATATATTCCCCGAGATCCTATTGAATTTGTTCCTCCCAGGTGAAACGGATGGATATGGATGCTTTTTTTATGATTATGTTAATCATCTTGTGAACGATGAGGCTCGAAGTACCTTAGCACCAGACAATTGGAGGTACGTTGTTGCTGCGGTATAGCGGCAAGCAAAGAGTTGGTATTATTTTTACCGGGTGATATATACCGGTAAGGTTATATCGTATCGTGTCCACAAAGATTGGTTATTGATTCGTCGTTCGACAATTCTACCGTTAATGAGTTTGGGATTAAAAGAAATGAAAATAAAAGACAAAAAGTAAATGAACAAAAAGTATAAAGGATAGACAACTTGTCCGGAACGAATGTAAACTACCCGTCACAGACTTAAATCTACCACCCATGTCATACTCGGCCTACGATACTCGTCCGTGTCATCACATACCTCTCACAACCTAAGCTATTCCTAACTCAAATTGAGAATCCTCCCGAATCACCTCGATACCCATTTCTAGCATATCTCAACAACACGGAAGTCAACTGCGTCACCTCCATACCCATCTCTGGCATACTTCACCAACACAGAGGCATTAAGTTCGGATACTCTATAGTGAATGTTAGATCTAAACCCATCTCTAGCATTCAGAAACTAACAGATAATCATCCTAGGTAAGAATCTAAGCAATTTATCTCTAGCAAAGCTCAAATCCCTAACATAAAGTAAAAACCCAAGATAATCACCGACACAAATTCGTAAAGAAAACTTTATACAAGCCAAAGGCGATAAATATACAAGATTTATGAGTAGAAATACATACAAACCCAACAAAAGAGAAATACACAAAGAGGAGAAGAGATAAACCACAAATCTACTTTGGTTGTCAAGCCAATCGAAGAGCAATCCACCTCCAATCATCAAAATGCAAGCTCCAATGTTGTTTTCCAAGCAAATCTATAAAAAAATATGATGTTGATGGTGTTGGGACTCAAAAATACCCAACCCATAACCTAAAAATGTGTTTTTAGTCCCTTTTAAAGAATTCTGATGTCGCAGGGCGCGCTAAGCGCGGTCTGTTATTTTCAGCATTTTGTTTTTGTCATATCTTGAGAACCGTAACTCGGAATTGAGCCCGGTTTGAAGCGTTGGAAAGCTTATTAAATGCTCTATCTAACCATGGATAAATATAAAGCTTTATTGATGATTTTTATTCTTTGAATTTGAGCTTTATTCGTTGATCAATTGTGCAAAATCACACTCTTGAAGCTTAGCCTTTGGCCTTTATTACTCAATGCTCCAATTATGAATGAATACCTATAAAAGAGATGAAAAGCTATCAAATGATACAATATTTACACAAAAACTCAATTATTCTATTATGTACACATTTATACTAAAAGCGGAGGATTTATTCGAAGAATATCAACAAAAGAACCGATAAGTGCCACTAAACATATATACAAAATAACTAAATTTTGGCACTTATCATACGTGGACAATTATATCATATGGTTCTTTAGGGTGTCTCATATATATATAGTAGTGGATGCTCTAGGAAACCCATCGAGTCCAACTCATTATGAGATTTTATAGGAGGAGAAGACACGGGCCGATCATGCCACTAATGTGTTGCCTAGGTGTCGTCGTTTCATGGAAATTGTGTAGGCACTTATTGGCCGATGTTTGTTTCTTGAAGGCTATGATGTTAGAAGTTTTCTAGATGCCATCATGGAAGAGGCTCAGGAGGCTCTGATGTACATGAGACATCGGAGGAAGGCCTGGAGGGTGATAAGCCAACTCATAGCCCACCATACTCAGTAGTCTTCTTCGTTGTTAGATAATATTTTGTTTATCGATTTTTGGATAGTATTTGGATAATATTTTGGGTTATCGACTTCAAACACATTTTGTATTGTTGACTATTATATATATATATGTGTGTGTGTGTGTGTGTGTGAGAGAGAGAGAGAGAGTGTGTGTGTGTGTGTGCTACTCCTACCATTATAGCGAGTTTCGTTTTTACCTCCTATAAGAATATTTTTTGTGATTTTCCTCTTACAACATACAGATTCATTTTCCAAACACCCATTTGTTACTATTTGGCTGGCTGTCTATTTAATACAGATTCCTTTAAATTAGAGGTGTTCGCGGTGCAGTTTGGACAATTTTGAAGTAAAATATCACCCGAACTGCAAGAGAAAAAATGTGTGGTTCTGTTTGATTTGATTGACTTTTAAAAACCAAACCAAACCAAATTAATATGGTTTGGATTGGTTCGGTTGGTTCAATTTTTTACAAACAAATTAGTGAGTTATACATAAACATATAGCAGAAAATATAATTTTGTGTTTAATTGTTCATACATTACCATAAAAATATTATATTGTCAAAATAAATTTATAATATGATACATAAAATTGCATATTAAAATTTTATTTAAATCTAAAGAATGATATGTGTAAGATTGCATTCTTAAATAAATATTATACAAAGAATACGATAAAATATATTTTGTGAAAATAGTATTTATAAATGAATAATATTTTATTTTTTGTGATTTATAAATTAAAATAAATGTTATACAAAGAATATGATAAAATATATGCATAATGCACGTTGATTTCTTTAAAAAATTAAAGAAATATCTATTGTTTAGTAAGATTTTATAACATAATGCAGTTTTGCTTGGTTTTGTTCAGTTTTCAAAATACAAACCACAAATTGAACCGAACCATGTGATTCTGATAGAAAATAACTCAAACACATCTTAACCAAATGCGCTTTTTGCGGTTTCGATTTGGTTTGGTTTTGCGGTTTTCTATTGAGTCAGTTTGGTTTTGAACACCACTAGCCTAAACACAAAAGAAAAACAAAACCACAACAAAGCCAACCTCGAAACAATGATTCATGTAACATCAGACATAATTAAAAGCCTAATAAAATCCTAAACATTTTCTCCAAAAGCTAGGTTTTCGCCACTCCAAGCACCAACTTTCGCTAGTGCACCATCACACTTGTTCACTTTCTTATAAGAATAGACCACCTTCACATCATTGTGCATCTTCGTTAAATCTATTTGACCAGCAAATGACCATCAAATTTTGTTGCCTTACCAGTTGAGGAGTTGACCATCACTATTTATGATGTAGCATGCTTGCTCCAACTACCTATCAGAGGTAGGTTACTGAACCATAACAAGATAACCAGAGCTGAGGCGGTTGACTGGATGGTTGAGTATCTCGGAGCTGATCCGGACAGGACTGCATCGGACTGCGCTCCACAAACAGGGCGCACGTGAGGTTCTCCTACCTAAAGAATCTATATGAGGAACAACTCGTTGCAGCAGTAGCTGCTATAAAAAGAACTACATGTGTAGCTGGGGTGCCTGTGGACGATGATGTTTTTGTTCAGTTTCACCGTGGTTGTGTTGTCCGCTGTTTTTTAATGTACTTGGTAGGCACGTCCGTCTTTGTGGACACGAGTGGCCACTACACCCATGTGACCTACATGAGGTATTTTATGGACCTGACTGTAGTTCGTGAGTGGAACTGGGGTGCTGATGTTTAGACCTACCTCTACCAAAAGCTAAATAAAGCTTCCAAATAGAGTGCGAGGGCGCTCACTGGCTCGTGCACACTTCTCAAGGTACCTTTTTATTTTAACTATTAATTTTAATTAGTTTTAATTAATTTGTATTTACACATTATGTTATTATTGATGCAAAGTTGGATAATATCATATTTTCACCGCATTCATGGTTACATGGAAGATCCTGACTACGGGGCCACCATGTCAACGACTACCAAGTTTATTCACAACAGAGGCAACCAAAATGTACTTCCTTACCAGGTGTATCTTGATCGTACTGCTCATGACGACATTAACTAGACATTGTTTACGGACTACAGGGAGGTTGTGACATTCGATCCTGTCTCATTATACTCTGGGTGGCTAGCTTGTTGGTCGAATATGATGGTCAGGTATCTGCCCGAGCGGTGTATCTGCTAGTTATGCTATGGGCAAATGACACCTAGATCTACTTTTCAAGTTGCTCTTGATACCATGAAACGGAGGGATCTCGATGACGTCTTCCAGGATTGGAAGAATCATATGGTGCCAGAGGAGTATTGAATGATGCAGGCATCCCAGATGGGGAACTGTGTAGAGGGTTACGTGACATAGTTCTTTAACGTGTCACACCCTTTCATGACATCATATGATCCTGGACGTCCACCGAGGCCAGCACATGAGGAGCTCTTGGAGAACGAGCAGGCCAAGGATGACCATGTGATTGATCTAGTGCCCATCTGTCAGCGTATCCGCCAACTTGGACATGAGGTATTGGATATGGGGATTATTGATGTGGGTGGTCCCCAAGCGGTTGTCGTGATGGAGAGGATTGTTTCTGAGGCATCCAGTGCATCAGATTACCGCCGACTGATGAGGGTGCAGGGGTTAGGATTAGGCATACGCAGTAGTCTTATGTTTTGTTCTTTAATTTTGTAATAATTTGATCGTGCTTACTTTCCGAACAATTTATGTAATTTGATATTTATAACTATTTTTTCCATCAGATCGTAATATATTTTTTGGTTTGTGAAAATAGAATGTCACTTATATAATGGAACTTATAGTAAAAAAACTATGTAGTTTTAAACATCTTTTAACACATTCAGAGAAAGTTTCATAAGTGTACTTACGAATTCACCTTTCATGGTGTTTCATAAGTGCACTTACGAAGTCACCTTATATTTTTTCAAATTCAACGTTTAAAAGAATAAAACATACAAAATAAGGTGACTTCGTAAGTGCACTTATGAAACACCCTGAAAGGTGAATTCGTAAGTGTACTTATGAAGGGTATTTTGGGGTTTTAAAGGGTGTGAGAGAAAACCACTAGGTGAAGAAAGAAATTCCCAGCAAACGGATTATTGGTGTTGAAATGGTTTTTGTGGATTTTATTGTTTTTGGTCGAGAATTAGGAGACCAATTTTGATTGCAGAACTTACATCAATTTGGCATAACTCTTGAATTATATGTATAGGTGATGAATTATAAAGCACAAGTGTGAAGTGGTCTGGTGGTTGATAAGTTGTGTAGTCACTAAAACCAACCTGTATTTGAATCTTGGTAGAATAAAATTTTTAATTCACACGTATCGTTTCAAAAATTTGGACGGAAAGAATTAAGATAAATTTTGTTAAACAATTAAAGAATCACTTTGTAATTTTTAGAGATAAAGAAGGTAAATAAATGATTAAAAGAGTATTTTGGCTAAAAAATATATATATATATTGTAATTTGCAAAGTTAATTAAAAATATAGTGTCTAAAGTCAGAATTTGATATAAAAAATTGACACTTTAAGGTTTTACGTAATCGATACATGGTAATTAAACTCATACTTTTATAAAAATAAAATGGATTTCTTAACTCATCCCATAAGGGTGGAGCGTGCCCCGTGAAAACCCCAAAATGTCCTTCACAAAATCGAAAATTTATTTTCGGTACGCACCATTTTCTGAAATTTTTGAGTGAAACCGAAAATATACTTTCGGTGTGCACTATATTTTGAATTTATTCTAAATTTGGTCTCACTTGTTCTCATTTTCTGAAATATTTGAGTGAAATCGGAAATATACTTTCAGTATGCACCATATTTTGAATTTATTCCAAATTTGGTCTCACTTGTTCTCACTTTCTGAAATATTTGAGTGGAACCGGAAATATACTTTCGCACCATATTTTGAATTTTATTCCAAATTTGGTCTCACTTGTTCTCACAGTTTAAAATCGAAAATATACTTCCGATTTACACCCAACCATTTTCAACATGATTTCCATGATATAGGGTGCTAACCGGAAATGTATTTCCGATATCTCGGGGACAAAAATGAAATTTCACAGAGATAGGTAAGAAGGACATGGGATGAGTTAAGAAATTCACAAAATAAATCCTCATTTCAAAAATATTGTTATATAATTGTAAGCTTTAACAAATTAGTTGAGGGAAAATCAACAAATGCTTTAAAACCCCATAATTTAAGAGAGTTTTTCATTTCATCCCATGTGCTAATAAATATCTTATACAATTTTGAAAATGCCTTTTATAAAATTGAAAATATACTTCCAATTTGTATTATATTTTCACAAAAACAAACTAACGTGATTATACCATATTTTACGACAAAATTCTTTCAAAAAAATATAGTTACGGTATAAAATCAAAATCTGCACTTCCAAATTTTCTTAAGATATGGTCTTTCTTAAATTACTATCCATCAATAGTAAACAAATTTGATTAATAATGATCGAAGTTAAACTAAGATATTACGTTAACATTTTAAATTTAATATATTGAAGGTTTTGTTAACCATATAAAACATAATTCTCACCATCCTCACTTCTATTATATTTTATATTATATATTATATATTATATATTATATATTTAATGTATAGAAGGTCCATGCAATAAGTGATTGGGATGTAACACTTAGTTTTATAAGATAAATGTTTAAAAAAAATTGGAAATATATTTTTGAAAAAAAATTATTGTAAAATAAAATTAATCTAAAAAAACAAATAAATTATATATATGTTGATGTATACTGAAAATATATTTTTGATTTTTAGAGATATTTTTAGAATTCTTCATATAAAAAAAATATGGAATGAGTAAAGAAATTGATAATTTAATTGGTTTTGGATGTATTTTTTAAATGCAATATGCTAACACAGGTTAAATATATATTTAACAAAACGTGAACACGTTATAAGTTTATATAAAAATTATGAGTACCAGTCTTTTAAATTTTTAGTGTATATAAAAAAAAAAAGTTAAATATATTAAAGTGATGTCGCGTTAAATAATTGAGCGTTACTATATTGCATGCAAGTTGCCATTAAGCAAGTGGAAAAGCGAAAATACAAAAAATAAAAAATTCGTCAACAGCAGGGTTCGAACCTGCGCGGGCGAAGCCCAACAGATTTCAAGTCTGTCTCCTTAACCACTCGGACATATTGACGTTGATGACAAAGGTTTCATAAAAACATTTATGAAGCAAAATATGTATTTTGGGTTTTTGGTTGTTTCATCTTTTCGTGGGAAGAAACAGCGAAACATTGTTATATGAAGAGTTCTTACATAACCTATAATTTGTAACGAGAGGCAAATCTCAGGGTATCCCCAATAAAGCGTGCTTGCAGAAAAGGAAAAAAAACCCTCCGAAAACTATACATTTACATGTGTATTATTTGTTGCAATTCAATTAGAAGGCAATGAACTTTGAACCTTCCTGGCTATTGAATAAATCAACACAGAAAGTGAAGCCTAATAATTAGAGAAAGGGTATTCTTGATGCTCTAAATAAACTTTAACCTCCTATTTCAACTTCCACTCCACAATGTTGATCTATGAACTCAATCATCTGATTAATAGCTTCCTCACTTCCCAAACGGTCGGGTCCAGATAAAATCTATAAGAAAATATATCAGTATAAATTCACATTTCAATGAAGTAAAGAAAGTTGCTTTGACTTACTTCTTTTACAATGGAAATGATCTTGCCAAGATTTTCGTTATCACTTCCAAATAGGTATTCATCCGAACTGATCAATGCGCACAGTTTACAAATTTTTCTTAGCACAATATAGATGTCCGACGTATGAATATAGTAATAATTTGAATATAAAGCAAAACGTGGTCCTAAGAGCAATTTAACACCTTTGTATTAATTTAGAAAGAAACCCGTGTGCATATCTAGCTTCCTTGAAATCATGCTTCAATGGCAAGAAGTTTAACCATTTTTGAACTGCCTGCTTAAAAACATTATGATTGAGGAGGAAAACAGGTGGCAAGGCAGGGTTAGCACTTGCAATAAACATTTCAGAAGTCATGTAGAAAAAGTGATAAAAGGAACACAAGAATATAAGTTTTAATTACTACTACTGTAATTCTCGTGATATTTTAGGTGCTTGAGAAAAATTAGCAATTGATCTAATGATGACTTATATGTTAACCTAAGAGGTTAAAGGTAGTGCATTGTCAGTCTAAACTTGTTTTACACCATCACGTAGAGAATTTATTTTCTATTGATATTTTGGAAGATTATTACCTTTGGGCCGATAATCTCATGATGAAACTCAAAGATTTTTCCAAGAGCTGCAACTGCGGCATCGCATGATATATTTACATCTCTATCGTCATATGGTTCGCTATTTGCAAGTCTTTTTTTACCCATGGCATTGTATAGTCTTAAGATACCCTCTGCACAAAACCTATTGTCATATTCCAAGAAAAACTGATATCTGTGTGCGTCTATATACCAGTACTTTTAAGTTTAAGAGAAATTACCAGTTGCTGAGGCTTTAAATTGTTCTCCTCCATACATAGCACAAATACCAATCGCCCGTGCAGCGGGCTGCAAAAAACGTTACCCAAAAACTAATGATCATGTTTTTTATGATAAATATATGAACTAAATTAGTCATATATTTCAAAATACCAGCTCGGAACAAGGATACTCGCTCCTTAATGCAAAACAGGAGGCTAAAATATATCTGTCATGATACCTGTTCAAATAGCACGCAGGAACAAGATCTTTTATTAATATAGCCATTCATGATTGCTTTAACTTCAGATGAAAGTTATAAAAGAAACTAGATTTACAGCGGCAATTTGTCTGGGAATAGTGGCAAGATAACATTAAAAATGGAAATTGCAAAAGCTATCAGCCTATCAGAATTATCATCGCCCTGCCAAAGATTACGAAGAAGCAATAATAAAATTGATGAGAAAAATAGCATACGGAACACAAATTTTACTTATAAGATTATTCAGTAGAACATGCGCTATTGATATAACATCCCACCTAATTTGAATATTAACATTTCCTAATTTATTGGTAATTGACATCATAAAGAAGAGTGTGACTGTGGATTGCATTTAATTGATTTTGAATAGAAATGATTTGGATTGGTTTAATTTTATAAAAAAAACTTAAAAAATGAATATAAATTATTAAAAATAAAAATTAATCATTTATATCAAATTTCATATCTCGTTTATAACCCCAAACATAGTTCAAATAAAAATGGTACGTTGAAAATAATCTTCTTTTTTTACCAGAAATTTAAAATGTCTTCTCTTATCTAATACTACTATTACTCTTGTTTTGATATATACAGGTTATCTAGCACAATGATTATAACAAGGTCGCTTAAAAAACATCGAGATGAGAAGAAATAATGATCATACCAAAAAGACGACAACATTTGACAAGACGTCATCAACATGTGGCATGAATCGATCTTTAAAGGTGTCAATTGTAGTCGTTATCAAGATAACTACCCCCTGTGATGAGTAAAAAGTCTACTTATCATTTCTACTCTATAGATCCATAAATGTGAGTGAAAATTTAGGATATAACAATTAGGTGAACGAACACTATTGTAATTAGAGTTTTGTGATATGATACCAATAGCTAACAAAACTTTAGAGGGTATCAAAGAATCCTCTAAATAATTATAGATTGACTTGAACATCTCTCTCGGAGTTATGGACGGCATCAGGGAGGTGTAGACCCTCGAAGTTTTGCGACATTAATGTCTAATTCAAAGTGATTTTCGCTATTCCCTTTTATATATCAGATGGCTTCTATCAAAATTTCGCTCTTTCGCCTATAGGTGGCCATTTGGGTTTTATACTCACAAATCAAAGGAATGCAGAGAATCTTAATTGGATAGGTATGAGAAGAAGAATCCAAGAATTTGTGCAAGGGTGTGATGTGTGTCAACGACCAAAATGTGTTGCATCGCCACCAATGGCTTTGCTACACTCCCTCCCAAGTCTAAAGGGTTTGAGGCCATCTTTGTGTGGATAGATCGTCAAAGTATGGTCACTACGTTCCCCAAAAACACCCTTACACTGCTAGGAAGGTGGCTGAGGTATTCACTACGGAGGTGGTGCTCCTTCATGGTATTCTATAATCTTTGTTGGTTTATTTTGGAAATGAATTGTTTCGTTTGCAAGGAGGGGTTTTGAGCATGTGTTCCAGAGACGGATGCTCAAACAGAGGGCATATCATTTTTTTCACAATCTTTTTCTAAAAATATACTAAACAAGGTAAGAGCTTAGCAAGTGGATTTGGCATAAGGCCTGTATAGTATTAAAAAGCAAAAGAAATTAAAGATATGACCTGAAGTCTATCTTCTGTTGGTAAAGATTCACATCTACCTTCTGAGGTCTCCACTTCTTGTGCTTTTGTTATTTCAATTTCACTTATCATTTTTATTGTATCTTCTATCTCGTCAGCAATAACCTTGATCAATTTATCACTGAAATATGAACTAGAGGTCTGCAAAATGAACATGTGTTGCATATATGAAAAAATAAATATGATCCAAACATATCACCAATATATATTTTTGCAGAATTGTTTTGTACCTGAATGCATCTGGCAAGTAAGCTCCATACAATTGCATACAAAACCTTGCCAGTTTCCTGCATGTGTTTCACAATGGCAAGAAATAAGTCGATACATTAACTGATATATTAAGAAGTAAGAACGATAACCAAATACCTTCTTCAACACTTCAATCAGAGATTTGACAATGAAGAAAGTCAAACCACTTTTAATATCAATATTTTTATCACCTACTTTAAGTGAGAGTAATAAGTTTGGAAGACCTAGAAACAGGAAGTGAATTACTTTATCAGAAATAGCTCAAACCCAAATTTTAAGACTTTTTTTATGAAACAAATTTGAACATAACAAAAATATTTAAATTTAGCTTCACCTAAAACAGAAGCCTTGCGGATTTGAAAACTAGAACAACTAAGCAAGCGCGTAAACAATGCAGTGACCTACACATTTAAATAAATGTTTAATTAGTCGCATCGCATGTTTTCAATTTAGGTAGAAACGCAACATAAACTACAAACATCAGATCTATCAAAACAACCTTGCCAATGTTGGGGAAAAAGCTTATAGATGACCGAACAGCACAGTATGACAATGTATTACAGGCCCAAACTATCATAGTTTCTACCAAACTCTTTTCATAATCATCCTTGAGTTTATCGACAGTAAAGGCCAGATGGAGTTGAGCAGATCCAAGCAAAATTGGCATAATTTTATCAAAATATTTGTCAATACTCACTCTTGGGCATCGACAAATTTGATCCAGAATCTGCACAATCTTTAGAAAATTAGGAATGTAAACATTCAACTAGCATAATCGTGTGTGTGTGTGTGGTGGGAGTAGGGGTGGGTTTAATTGATTTCAAATATACCTTTAAGATGAAACATTTTGTTAAGTAATCTGTATCGCTCAATTTTTCTTCAAGTGATATAACAGATTCCATGACCTTCAAATGTTACAAGATCAATTAGCACAAAAATAACTATTTAGTAAGTATTTGACAACCGTTAAGATATATGATTTTATCACAAATTCGACCAAATTTCAAATGATATATTGTTCTAAGATCATAAGGTACATCAAGACTATTCTTGAACGATCGCAAAAGTATTTGTATGACCTATAAATTAAATCTTTTATATCCCCCTTTTAATTTTGAATTACTATTTGTATCTCAGTTTTAAATTTGCTTTCAATGATACATTCTATATTATTTGAGTCAATTCAAAATAAAATTAGCAGAAGTACTCACCTGAACAACTTCCTGCTCTTCGAAATTATCTGGCCCAACTTCCCTAACAAGATATACCATGCATTCTAGACATTTGGCAAAGAGAAAGAATCTAGGTAAATTATTCTTATCAAACACAAAGACTTTCAATCCTTCCAATGTTGTATCGTAATGATTTTGGCGAAAAGTTTCCTGTATGCAAAAATTACACATCAAATCACATTAGCATAATTATTGACCATAACCAAAATTTACGCCATTCCTAGATTTCAGATATTAACATATACCGGCATTAAAACTGCAAATGATTTCAGGGTGTCAATAGCTTCAACTGGTAACTTCTGTTTTTCATGCTGGAAACTCAGAAAAACCATTTGTAAGTACATAAAACATAAGAAAGAAACCATAGAAAAATAATGGTTGAGTTTGAGACTACACCAATATGACGTGTGAGTATGTACAAACAATCGTATGGATTATGCACAGTAAGCAATGATTGCATATAAAACCACAATGCGTGTAAATGAGAAGTTGACAGTGAAAATTGCAAACTATTTACCTTAAGAAGTGCAAGTAATGAATCTATAATTGATTCCCCAAAAGGTGATATTTTGTCTGAGCCACAATTTTTTACCAAGGAATGAATGACTATAACAGCATATAACTGCAGAAAATAGTAAACAAAGGTCAATAATAGATACATATAAATTGAATCAAAGAAAACAAGTAACTCTTTACCAGCTGATGTTAAGCTACAGCATTAATTTGTTTGTACCTGTACGCGAGCACAAGAGTTACATCTGATGATAGGAACTAGTTTAGCCAGTAACTTCTTGTGATATTGGTCATGCATTAATAGTTCTTTATGTTCACTCAAAGACTCAATTGCTTTAATAGTAGCCCAAAGTACCCGGGGGTCGAGGTCATCCAGTAACTTAAGGACCAGTCTCGCAACTTGGTCAAAGTACTGAATCATGTCCTGTGGTAGAAAAAGGAATAGAACACTATGTATGACTGAAATATTTAGAATCACAAAATACATGATCTGCACAAAATCGGCAAAAATAATAAATAAATAAATAATCATTTTCTAGCATTGTTGCACTCAGAAAAAACATGTAGTTGCGTAACGGTCAGCTTCTCGCATAAGAATGTATTGTCCAAGCCTTCTTTAATAAATACCGTTCTAATGACACATCTATAAGTAACCAACCAAGAGTTACAAACTAAGTATCTGACATCTAGCGAAATCCATTAGATTGTAATAAGGTTAACTGTTACTGCTTGATTAGTGAAAGTCCATACTCCACATGGAATGCAATTATTTAAACTCGATGGTGTCATTAAAATTTATGCTTGTGTAAGAGAAATCAAAATACAAATGCAAACTTCATCCACATAAAGTTACACACAATCATGCATCAGGACATGACATACATATATCATATCATGACCTGTTTTTAAAAATTGCCTGCAACTGTATTTATGGCTGCAGTGTACTTTTTTTCCTTGTTCCTATAGCCACATTGCAAGTCTGCAATTTTTATTAATAGTTAGGATCACAATGCAATACGACTGGAGACCTGATTCAAATCCCTGGCCGCGATTTACCCTAGCTCGCATGATAACAAAAATGAATAGGGTAATACTTGTCTAGAAACACATACTCGCTTCTCAAAAACAATGTACTACAGAGAACACATAGAAAAATTACATGACATGACATGATTGCTCTTTCTATAAGGTAATGCATTGTCAAGAAAACACTTGAGAGTTCAAAGCTTATTAAATATCATATACTACATACATACCCCTTTGATGTTTCTCTCTGCAATCCAACCAATGGCAAGCATTGCTGCATGACGAAGCCGCCAATCAATATCCGCTGCATATTTTATTGTTATCATCTCAATAGCTGTTGGAACAAACACACCTTCATCCCCATCTGAAGAGAGTGAATTGAATAAAAAAATCCCACGGTAAAAAGCATCTGTCATCCCAACATTCATAAAATGCATATAGTCCACATCATACCAAAGAGCATCATCGACGACACACGACAACATGTTCATAGCAACTACAAAGACCCTCTTCAATTCCTCGCGAGAAAGATTCTTGATCACACTCGGCTCATAGAGCTCATTGATAACACGAACCGCTAGAGACTCTAGCTCCTCGCTTGCATCTTCTATCTCCGCTACTCGAATCATGCACCAGAACACTTCACCATGTTTCCACTTCATGATCGTTCCAGCGCCCGGTGTAACTAAACCCAACAAACTATCAATCCTATTCATCAGAACCTTTTCTTCTCCGTGTTGATCGATGGTATTCAACAAAATCGGCAAGAGAGAATCAGATACTTCTGTTCTCTGAAAATCCTTCGACGATGATATCAACGAAATGGAGGAATTATATGCCAATGCCTTTAACTCCTGATCCATAGAGTTAAGCAATTCTGAAATTATTGAGAAGACAACATCGAAGTTACCTTGATTCAGCCAGAAGTCTCTGCTCACCGTAGAAACTGTTAACAACATAAGACCTTTCTTATTGTTCAGTCTCGAGACGCCAGAAATGCAATCATAAACATACTGGAGAAGCTCCTCCCAACCGCTGAGAGAAGATTGGTGCAACCTGGCAACGAGGAGGCCAATCGCTTCGCATAGCCAAGGAAACCTACCTTCTTCGGATTCCACCTTAAATGAATGAAGAAGAGGCTTTTTGAGTTCAATCAGGATAGACCTATTCAGGGGACTCTTTTCCCCTCTCTTGAGAATCTCAAGGAGGTAAGCTAAAGAATCGACTCGAGTTTGAAGTGAAGGGTGGAGTTGGAGGATGTTAACAAGCTTCAATGAGAATGCATTAGGGTAATGAAGTTTGAACGATAAGATTATTGGTAACGATACTTTCTTGGTTTCGTCGGATTCATCGATGGCTTCTTGGATGGCTTCTTGGATTGCTTCTTGGATTGCTTCTTGGAGCGACGAGAGGTCGTTTGATTCGAGGAACTTTGTTGCGTGCTCTTTGAGTGCAAAGCCGTGGATGAGTGATTTGTCTTGGATTTCTTCAATGAACCTTCTCTTGAAAACTCCTTCAGCAAAGAAATTGCGGTGCGGCGAGTTTATCTCCGGCTCAAATGGATTGCGGAGGGAAGATTGCGGCGTTTCAGCCAAGTAATTGCGCTGTGGCGAGGTTGTTTCCGGCTCCAATGGATTGAGCGGGGGAGATTTGTGAGTTGATGTGGTGCTAGTTGTTGAGTGCATTGTGGAGGAAGGTTGAAAGTTCAAATGTGGTTTTTGGAGGGAAAGTAACAACGGTTAGTTATATGGAATCTGTTATTCTGTTGTGGAAATTTTCCACGTCAGCAGGCCTTTTCTCACATTGTAGTATAAATGTAACGGGCGGGCCTGAAGCCCTCTGCCGCCCATGGCACTGATGCTATTGAGACTTCGCCGGAGAAGCTTAGCGGGGATGGAAGAGGTGGAATCTCCGCTCCTCTTGGGTCTCGCAATCTCCGACATGCTTCTGCTTCTGCTTGCTTACAAAAACCTAGCTAGTTATTTCGACATTTAGATTGATTTCAGTACAAGCTCTCTTTTTTTTTCGGTGGAAACTCACGTTAAGCTTTTTCAGTAGAAATTTATGGAACTGAACGAGCTAAAGTATCCCAAGAATTATGTCATTAAAACCAACCTAAATTTATTTTCTTACAAACAACCAATAAAAAGAAAGAAAAAATTTAATTAATTTAATTTTCTTTTTATTAATTGGCATGATAAGACGATTGTGATTAAATGATAATGGAGGAGACAGACAATTATATTTTTATTTTTTAATTTATAAAAAATTATAATTGGTTGTGTAATAATACTATGTAAATCTTGGTGTATATCTAAGAATTTCTCCTCATTTTGACACATAGATTTACAAACTACTTTTGAACATGTGGGTTGTTCCCGTCTGTGCACCGTGGGATGAATTATTCTGGTATTATTGTAAGACATATTCCTTACAATGGATGATTGAATTGTATGATAAAATAGGCTAACTCATATGGGTCGGTTTGTCCGGCTCAAAATATTATAGGATTTGGATCTTTAAATTATAGCTCATATTTTTAAGGGTTTTTTTAGCTTAGTTCTAAAAGTCAACTATCCATTAAGATTAGTCTATATAAGTTGTTGGTAGTCCATTAGATCCGCATTGTTATAAAATTTAAAAAATTATATTTATTCTTATATTATGTTACTCCAAAATAACACATTAATTTTTCTCACTTCACTAGATTTTATTTTATTCGATATTTCTCTTTTAAATATTTTATATTTATATAATCAATATGTTTTCTCGTTTTCTATTTGTTTCTCTTATGTTAAATATTTTGAATATTATTTTCTATAATTTAGATATATATTGTATTTAAAAATATATTATAATATTTGTAAAAGATAATGTAATACTTAAAAATGTATTATATTTAGAATAATATAATTTTTTATTTTATTTGATTTTGTACTTAATAAAAAAATTTATTTATGATCGGGTAGTCCGAAGCCCATCTAAGGTCGGACTCGGATAGTAATTTTGAGACTCATATTACAATAACATTTTTTGATCCAGTCCTAAAAAATTCAGATCCATGAAGGTCGACCCTAAATAGGTCGGGTAGTCCATTTTAATAGCTCTAACTTATGTGATAATTCTCATCAGGACTTATGGAAAACAAAATGTTAGTTTAAACTAAAACTGCAAATTAACTAGAACTAGAATCACGATTAGCTGAAAAGGCACCTTAATGATAAAGCAATAATTTTATATTGCCGTAATTTTATATTGGAATGTAAATAATTACTTTACTGTATAATTTTATATTGGAATATAAATAATTACTACTTTACTGTATAATTTTTTACATAATTTTATGTTGGAACATATTATTAAAAAGAATAAGAGGGATAGTGGTGCCTAATAATTATAAAGTAAATAAATTACATGCATACAATATTTAAATAAATTTTATAAATACACAAAAAAGCATTTGGGGTATAAAACTTCTGTAATTAACAAGTCAAAAAGATAATACTGTACATTTTGTATTTACAAATGTTTTTGTACCTTTACACAAAGGAAAATTGAAATCTTCCTGTCTTATGCCTATTGTACAATTCTATTAGAAAATAAAAAGTCTTCCACCTTCATATTTCAATTTCCATTCCACCATGTTGATCTATGAAGTCAATCATCACATTGATAGCTTCCTCACTTCCCAAACGGTCAGGTCCAGATAAAATCTATAAGAAATTATATATTACACATACAAGAAAGTATATTAATTCAAATAAATCCATATTTCTACTTACTTCTTTTACTACTGAAATAATCTCGGGAAGATTCTCATTGTTAGTACCAAATAGGTATTTGTCAGACCTGATCAATGCAGACAGGTTAAACATTTGTTTAGCCCAATATATGTACCAAAGTATTAACATAATAACAATTTGAAAGTGGTTCAAAGGAGAATTAAGAACACTTCAACACCTTTGTATCCATTTCGAAAGCAGTCCATGTGTATATCTAGCTTCAATGGAATCATTCTCTAATGGCAAGAAGCTTAACCATCTTTGAACCACCTGCTTAAAACCATTATGATTGAGGATAACAAACAAAAGATGTGGCAAAAAGCTAGCACTAGCAGTAAACATTGCATATCAACAGTTTATATCAGTGCATTCTCCTTAGGGAACAGCTTTGTACTGAAGGCTGACTCCTCTTAAAGGTCTCCTCCCAAGTTTTGTGTCATTCGAACTCCTGTCCTTCCATTTGAGTAACCACTCCCTTATCAGTTCTGCGGGTCGCTGCACTTCTCTAGATGCTAGCACCATTGCACTTCCGGTTCCTCTATCCTCTTCTAAATCAACTTTTAATCCTTCGGGTTGGGACACTTGTGGTGAGTAACCACCAGCAACATTCTTCAATTGTGATGGAACACATGGTGAACCAGAGAAGTATAGGGAAGTTTCGGTTTATAGGAAACTGCTCCAATTTTCTCCATAATATTAGAAGCCACAATATCTAGGAGCCAGAATTTGATTTATTCGCCTCACAGCTTTCTGCTGCCTATGTGGCTTCAGTTTAACAATACTTTTAGTGACTTTGTTTCTATCTCTCTCTTAACCAATTAATATCTCTCATCTAAATAATCTCAATTTAATCATTATTCTCTCTCTTTAGAAACTAAAGTTACTGAAGTTACCAAATATCGAAGGTAGAGAATCTATTTTGTATTTACCTTAGGGTCTATACTGTCACCATGAAATTCACAGATTTTTCCCAGGGCTGCAACTGCGGTATCTTCATTCGGTTTCGTCATTTCAACATATAGGTTATTGATACTAGCTGTAAAAAACCAATTATTGTCATATTCCAAAAATATCAGTACACTCATTTCCAAACTTATAAGATGAAGAGTTTAAATAACCTTTCAAAAAAAGTTTAGAGCTTAAAGAAGTTACCATCAACAAAGTCTTTAAATTTATCTCCTCCAAACATAGCACAAATACCAATCGCCAGTATAGCATGCTAGAATAATCATTACCAAAAAATTAATCATCCTGTTTCGTATATATATATAAGAAAAGAATCAAAATTATTGACAATTTTGAAAATACCAGCTTGGAACAAGGATAATTTTTCCTTAAAGCAAAACTGGAGGCTGAATTATATTTGTCATGATACCTATTCAAATAGCACCCACAGAAACAAAATGTATAAATAAGAGAGGCATTTATTAGTATTGCTATAACTTTAAACGAAACTGATAAAATAAACGAATTACAGAGGCAATTTGTCTGGGAAAAGTGGAAAGATAACGTTAAAAATGGAAATTGCAAAAGCTATCAGTCTATCTGGATTGTCATCTGCCTGCCAAAGATCATGTTGAAGCAATAAATTAGTGAGAAAAATAGCTGTAGCATGAGAAAAATAACAAAGGAGAACATACCAAGAGCACGACAACAACTGTCATGAGGTCATCAACATGTAGCATGAATCGGTCTTTAAATGTTTCAACAGTTGTTGCTATTAAGTGAACTATGTCCTGCGATGAGCAAAAAAGATGATTATAATTCCTATTCTGTAGATGAAAGTATATACAAAATGTATTGCATTGTATAAATATTAAGCTCTATCAATCTGATTTTTGAACAAATTTGTTAGTGGCGATGACTTTTTTTATAATATTATTAATAATGTGTCATTGATGTGAGATTGTGAGTTTATAAATAGTTGGTTTAACTGTTTAAGTAATATTCAGGTTCAAAAAGTCACCTGATGTCTAATCACGAGAAAAAAACAAATTTACATTCAATTGATTGAGCAGTGCATGTTTAGTTTCACTTAGAAAACAAAATATACATTTTATCGTTGTGTATTTTTTCTTTAAATACTATGCACTATTTAGTATTACTAATAACTATTTTATTTTTGGTATTTGTACTAACTAGTTATTGATTCTACCTTTCATATATAATATAATACATGTGTATTCAAAAGCAAGAGAATTTAAAGATACAACCTTAAGTGTATCTTCTGTTGGTAAAGATTCACATCTACCTCCCAAAGTTCCCACTCCTTGTTCTTTCATTATTCCAACTTTAATAATCCTTCGTACAACATCTTTTATCTCGTCAGCAATAATCTTGATCAATGAATCATTGAAAAATGAACTAGAAGGCTGCATAATGAACACGTGTTACTATATGAAAATATATGATCCAAACATATTACCAATATATATTTTGCAGAATTGTATTGTACCGGAATACATTTGGCGAGTGACCTCACTATTATTTTAGTAAAAACTCTATCAGTTTCCTGCATTTGTTTTGAAATGACAAGAAATAAGTTGATGCATAAACTTACAAACTAAGACGTTAGACGGATAACCAAATACCTTCTTCAACATTTCAACTAGAGATCGCACAATGTAGAAAGTCAGATCACTTTTAGTGCAACTATCTGTGTCTCCTACTTTAAGTGAGAGTAACAGGTTTGGAAGACCTAGAAACAGAAAGTGAATTAATTTATCAAAAATGGCTCAAACACAAATTTCAAGATTTTTTCAAATAATTTAAATCTATATTCACCTATAATAGAAGTCTTGCGAACTTCAAATTTAGAACAATCAACCAGGCTCACAAATAATATAGCGACCTAAACATTTAAATACATGTTTTATTAGTCACATGTTTGTTTTTTAGGTAGACACCACTGCATAAACCACAATCTTCAGATCTATCAAACCAACCTTGCTAATGTGGGGGGAAAAGTTTATATATGACCGAACAGCACAATATGACAAAGTATTACAAACCAAAACCATTGTGTTTTCAACTACACGCTTCTCACGATCATGTTTATTGACAATTAAGTCAAGACAGAGTTGAGCAGATCCAAGCAACATTGGCATAATTTTATCAATAAATTTGTCAATATTCACTCTTGGGCATCGACAAACTTGATCTACAGCCTGCACAATGTTAATATCTATTCAATTAGTAATACAAACTTTCAACTAGCATTATCATGTGAGGGAAGTAAATGGATGGCCTATCAATGATTTCAAATATACCTTTAAGATGATATATTTGGTCATGTGTTCTGTATTGCTCAATTTTCCTTCAAGTGATATTATAGATTCCATGACCTACAAATTGTACAAGATAAATAGGTTAGTACAAAAAAGAAATTATTTCATAAATATTTGACACCTTTATGATATGTGAATTTTTCATGAATTCAACCAAATTTGGAATGATATATACCAAGATAAGGTGCATCAAGCCTATTCGTGAACGGTCACAAAAGTATTTGTATGACCAATAAAATTAAATCTTTTATATTCCCCTTTTAACTTTGAATTTCTATTTATCTCAATTTTAACTTTGGTTTTCAATATTACATTTGATATAATTTGACCCAATTTTAAATAGAATTAGCAGAAATACTCACCTGTATAGCTTCTTGCTCATTGAAATTATCTGGCCCGACTTTCCTAACAAGATATACCATGCATTCTAGATATTTGGCAAAGACCAACAGTCTAGATAAACCATACATATTAAACACAACGACTTTCAGTGCTTCCATTGTTTTATCGTAATAATTTTGGCGAAAAGTTCTCTGCATGCAAAAATTACATATCAAATCACGTTAGGATAATTATTTACCGTAATCAAAACCTACGACTTAGGATATTAATGTATACCGGTGTTAAAACTGCAAACACTCTCAGGGTATCAATAGCTTCCTCCTGTAACTTTGGATCATCATGCTGAAAACTTAGAAAAACCCTTTAGCTTATTGTAAGTAAATAAAACATAAGAAACCATACAAAAATAATGCTTAATACTACACCAATACTATGTGTAAATCTGTAGAAGCAATCAAAATGGATTATGTACAACAAGCAATAAATGCATATAAAAGCATAATACATGAATAAATGAGAAGCTGATATATATGTATAGTGAAAATTAAGGACTACGTACATCAAGAAATGCATGTAATGATGCTACAATCGGTTCCCCAAAAGGTGCTATTTCATCTAAGCCACAATTTTCTACCAAGGATCGAACGGCAATTACAGCATATCTCTGCAGAAATTAGTAAACAAGGGATATCATTTATAAAATAAGTCAATAGGTAATTAGAAACATATAAATTGAAACAGCAAAAACAAGCAACTCTTTACTAACAGATGTCAAGCTGAGGCATTAACATTTTGTACCTGTACACGGGCACAAGAGTAACATCTAATGAAGGGAACTAGTCTAGCAGATAACTTCCTGTGATTTCGGCCATTCACTAATAGCTCCATATATCCAGTCAAACTCTTAATTGCATGCATAGTAGCCCAAAGTACTCGGTGGTCCGGATCATCCAATGACTTAAAGACCAGTCTCACAATTTGGTCAAAGTACTGCACCATGTCCTGTGGTGGCACAGGGGAAGAGAGAATTGTTAGCACCACAAATAACATGATATGCACGAAATCAACAAAAAATACTAAAAAAAATAAAAAACGTTTTTTGGAACTGTGTATGCTGAAAAAAAAAACTCACAGTTGCATAATGACCCAACTTTAAGTAACCAATCAACTGAGTTACAAACTGAGTATCTGATATCTTGTTTAATCCTTTAGATTTTAATTTGTTAGATATTATTGACTGATAAGCGAAAGTGCACATGGAATTAAATCATTTAAAATCAAAATATTGTAATTGCAGCCACACATCATACACAACCACACATCATGACAAATACTGTAATTGCAGCCGCGGCATATTTGTTTTCCTTCTTCATGCAACCACATGGAAAGTCTCCAATTTTTCATAATATTAAGGATCACACAGCACAATACAACTGCAGACCAGATTCAAATCCTTGATCACAATTTACCCTAGTTTGCATGATAACAATAATGAATGGGAAAAGAGTACAATTCTTCACTAGAAACACATACATGCTTCTCAAAACAATGTACTACAGAGCAGACATAGAAAAATGACATTAAATGATTGCACTTTCTATAAACTAATACATCACCACGAAAACACTTGAGAGTTTAAAGCTCATTAAATAAAGATACATACCCCATTCATGTTTCTCTCTATGATCCAACCAATGGCAAGCATTGCGGCATGACGGTGGCGCCAATCAATATGAGATGCATATTGCGTTGTTATCAACTCCATTGCTGTGGGAACAAACACACCTTCTTCTGCATCTAAAGAGACTGAATCGAACAAGAAAACCCCGTGGTAGAAAGGATCTGTCAACCCAGCATCATCAGAATCCTTATAGCCAACATCATACCAAAGAGGATCATCATCAACACACGACAAAAAGTTAAAAGCAACTGCAAGCACCCTCCTCGCTTCCTCATGAGAAAGACTCTCGATCACACTTACCGTCAGATTCCCATTGTTTGCATCAAGCTCCTTGATAACATTAACTGCAGCAAACACCAGTTCCTCGCTCACATCTTCTATCTCTGCTACTCGAATCATGCACCAAAACACTTCACCATGTTTCCCTCTAAAAATATAATCATCATCCTGCCTTACTAAATCCCCCAAACGTTTAAGCCTATCCTCGACAATATCTTCTTCTCCATGTTGATCAATGATATTCAACAAAATTGGCAAGAGAATGTCACATATTTCTGTTCTCTGAAGACCCTTCGACAATAACATCAACGACATAGCTGCATTGTATGCCAATGTCTTCAATTCCCGATCCTCTGAGTAAAGCAATTTCAAGATGTTTGCCAAGAGGACGTCAAACCTCCCTTGATTCAACCAAAAATTTCTATTTAGAAAAACATTCCCCGAAAGCTCCGTTAACAACATAAGCCCTTTCTTATTATTGGATTCCGCCTCTCCAGAAATGCAATCGCAGGCATACTGGAGAAGCTCCTCCCAACTACTGAGAGTTAATTGATGCAACCTTTCAGCGAAGATGCCAATCATTTGACATAGAATAGGAAACAAAACTTCTTCAGACTCTACCTCGAGTGAATGCAAAAGAGGGTTCTTGAGTTGAATCAGGATAGAGGAATGCATCGAACTGTTTACCCCTTCAGGAAAAACTTCAAGGAGAAGAGCAACGGTCTGGGATCGCGTTGGAAACGGAGGGCGAAGTTGGAGGATTTTAGCGAGCTTGAATGAGAATGAATTAGGGTAATGAAGTGCGAATGATTTGAAAATTGTGAGCGACGTTTCTTTCTTGGTTTCTGCGTATTCTTCAATCGCTTCTTGCAGCGGCGAGAGGTCGTTGGGTTCGAGTAACTTGGCTGCGTGTTGCTGAAGTTCCAAACCGTGGATGAGTGATTTGTCTTGGCATTCCTCAATGCGCCTTCTCTTGAACACTCTTTCTTCCAAGTGGTTGCGCGGTGGAGAGGTTATCTCCGGCTCGAACGGATTGCGTAGGGAAGATTCTGGCGGAGGTTGCAACGCCATTGTTGAGAAGAAGTTGAAACTTCAATGGCGGATTTTGGAGGGAAAAGGGAATAGGTTTTTTCCGTTGTGGCGGTTGTCCACGTGTATTTTCACTCACTCTGATGGGTTTGATTTAAAAATGTAATATTTGCTTATAAATAAAGCTGGATGGAAGGAGTATTTTTTAAGAATAATAATAAATTTAAGTTGAAATAATAATAAATTAAATAATGTAAGTTAAACAACAATATCAAGAATAATATGATTAAAAAAATTAAAAACTTTTGAAACTTTTATTAGATAAATTACCGTCTTAGTTTTTCTTTACAGATAAAACATTATTTTGTGGAAAAGAGTACAATGTTCAAATATCTAACTCACTATTTTTTAATAAGTTTCTTAAAAAAAATTTAAATATTTGAAAGATATGGTCGATAAATTTCTTTTATTCAATATTTGAATCAGTATTAATGTTGTTCTCATTTATAACAATGGTATTTTTTCATATATAAATATATTTTAGTCAATAATTAATTTTTATTATATATGTATTATTTTTATTTTGAAATTCTTTGTAAAAATATTTCAATTAATAGTACAGTTATTTACGTATATAAAAATATTTGAATCAAAATATTATTATCATTCTACAATATTTATAAAAATATTTGAATAAATAGTAAAGTTATTCCAATTTATAGCATTTTACTCCTATATAAAAATATTTTAATCTAAAATGTTTTTTAATATAAATATTAATTTTGTTCTGGCATTATTTATAAAAATATTTGAATCCATAGTAAAGTTGTTCTCGTATATAAAATTAATTGAATCAAAATATTAGTTTTGGTTTGACAGTATTTATAAAGGTTAAATTATCTCAAAGTCCTTTAAATTATTTAATTGTAATAGAATGGTCATTTATGTTGTTTTCGTTACATGTGGGTCTTTTATGTTAACTAACGTTTGCATCGTTGACTTTTATGTTGCTTTATTTTGTTATATTAATTTTATTTTAACTTCTGAAATTTATATTAAATCCGTTTTTGGTGCAAAACTTATGAAAAATTCCTAAAAGTATTTCTTCTTGTTTTACACTTCGTGTAATTTTCTGAGAATTTAATTTTCTATTTTACTTTTTTTTAAAATTTTTTCTTTTTTGTGCATTTTAATTAGTTTAAAAATACTTATAGGCACTAAAAAATTCTGAAAATTTTATTATATGATCAATAATGATCTCTGACCTATATTAAGTGACATATCCATACCATTAGTACCACTTCAATTTTTTTGGAAAGGAGTTAGGAAAAAAGGTTAACGATGAAAGCCTTTGTAAACAAAAAGGACTCACATGTAGCAAAAACAACATAAAAGACAAATCTGTTATAATTAAATAATTTAAAGGATCCTGGAGATAATGTAATCATTTATAAAAATATTTAAATCAAAGTAAAGTTGATTCCTGTTTATAACAATAGTATTTACTTCTTAAATAAAATATTTTAATAAACAATGTATTTTTCCTATATATATAAATATTAATGAATCAATAGTATATTTTAATAAACAATGTATTTTTCCTATATATATAAATATTAATGAATCAATAGTAAAATTGTTCATGTATATAAAAATATTTGAATCAAAAAATTGTTTTTGTTTTGATAATATTTATAAAAATATTTGAATCAATACTAAAGTTATTCTTATTTGAATCTCTTAGGGGACCAAATTGGTCAGAATTCTTAAGGGATCACTAATTGTAAGATCATTGTTGTCATTAGCCACCGGTGGATAACCCGTGCATCTGTAATCTATTGAAATTAGTGGATTGAGTACTTGTTGAAGGAAAAATCTTCTAAAGAGGGTGAACAAGATGTAGCCTTGTTGAAGGTGAACATGGATAAACTGAATGTGTCTTTTTATTTCTATCTTTTTATATTCTTTCATAGTTTTATCAAATAGTTTTTCAAAAAGGGAAAATGTTGAAAATCCAATTCAAACCCCTCTTTCTTGTATTTTTCTGTACCTTTAATTTCCCCATTTCATCCCACATTCCTTGCATTGCTGCTAAATTTAAGATGAAAAAAACCCGCATCACTTCAATATGCATATCGAATTAAACATACCATAATTCAGATGTGCATATCCGAAAACATGTTTGTTACAGAAACAAAATTTTGTTTTAACTGAATTTCTATTTTTTTCCCGTGTTAGATATGGTGCACCCCGACATGATTCCCAAAGTTGTCTTAAAGATTCCGAACAAGGTCAATGAAGATGCTTAGCCAGGTGAGGTGAAGGACGATGTTAAAATGATTGATGTCGTGATAGATGTTCGACAATAATTTACAAATGAAAAAAGTTTCACCTCTCCTTAACATATGAGATCTAGGCTCAAACTCGCAGTTGGCACCAAAGAAAAAAAGGATGAAGACGAAAACATGATCAAATCTGGTGTTATGGTCGAGAAGATAATGGGTGCATGGATGGATATATTAAATTCTTCTACAGAAGAGTTGTATACGAAGAATATGGTACATTTCAAGTCACTGTGTATCGAATATCCCGATTTCTTTAAATACATTGAATATATTATCCTTGATTAGGTGAAAGAGAAAGTTATAAGTACTTAGAGTGAACAGGTTAGACATTTGGGTAACACAACAATTAATAGAGTCGAATTCGCACATGTGGTGTTGAATAAATGGTTAGGTGATAGCAAAGGAGATCTATGTAGAGAATGAGACTGGTAACACGAAAATGTATCGCTTATTTGAGTCAATTTAGATGAATTATATTTGCATTCCAATTAATTAAATCACTCTTTATTCGTATTATGCCGGTATTTTCTATGTTTTCAGGTTTTCACCAATTATAAGGCATGTGCGAAGAAAGTCGAGAAAAGTCGGATAAATCTACTCAAAATCCACAAAAGAATAGCATTTATTGAAGTGTGTGGTGTATAACAAGAAGTGGGGGTGTAAAAGAAGTAAAGGTAAAAAATGAATTAAGGAAGCAGGCCCAACCCACTCCCACACGCGCTTCCTCATCAAGCCCAAGGGAGTAACGACCTTTACACCCCTACAAGTCAAAGCCCTATCAATCGTCACGCACCAAGGGGCAAGACTTCCTCACCAAGGAAGCTTGCAGCGACCGTTACAAACCCTAGCCAGCTCCGTAGCGACCGCTGCGGAGGAGAATTCGGTGGTGAGAAAAACGCAACAACTTTGTTTCAACTCGTGCTTCACTCTCTATAAATAGGCTACTGGAATTAATTCTCAAAAGACCATTTTCTTCTACAATTTTGTACCGTTACTCTGCCAAATTTTATTTTTCAACATTGATTTTATTTCTAGTTCCGATTCATTTAGTTTATCTGCTTCCTTTTCTCGTAGCAATTTCCACATCGGGGATTGTTGTGAACCTTTTCCAATTCTAGATTTACGTTAGAATTGTGCCTTTTTAATTTCTTTCATCGCATTTGATTTTTGGACAACGAAGGGCAGATCTCACCGACTTGTGGGAGACTCTTGGAACTTGTCAAATATTCCGCCTTTTATTTTCAGGTTTATTTTAATTTATTTATTTATTGGCTTATTTAATTTTATTTATTTATTTATTGAGTTATTTAATTGTTTATTTATTTTATGTCTGATTTACCTGAAATGCATGTTTTATCTGAATTGTCTGTTTATCATTGTTGCGCTATAACCGAATCGTATAACATGCTAGGCTAAATTTAGTTATCGGTATGTAAGGTCATATAGCCGACGGGGTTTAGCAACGCCATTCGATTTATTTTGTTTTAAAAAGATTAACTTTCTGGTTTCGATTACTATTTCTTAACGCAATTGTTTTGTTACGAGAGTAAAATACAGACTAGATGTTAAGATCAATGAAACGAGAGTTTGAGATAATAACTGGACATTAGTAATTGTGCATCAACTCAAAATACAACGAGAGCAGTTGATTAGGTTTTATTTATTTTCAAAAACTATTTTTAAACTCTAATTAAAATAGCGAGAGCACTCACTTAGGTTTGATTATAGGATCTAAATCAATAAACACGAGAGTATTAGAAGAGGGTTTTCAAATAAATATTTCCTACTGAAACACGTTTTGATAATACGAGTTTGAGTCAATGAGTTGCTAAATCCCTGAAGTCCGACCATTGCATACCGATACTCTTCCCTTGAATCTAAACTAGATTACAATCAATTAGGTTCCCTAAAACCCCAATTATTTACATCATTAGCCTTAGATTTACGTAGTAACCTTAGAGAACGATAGGTCGACATTTAGTCCCTTGGGATTCGATAATCTTTAATGCTACACGCGATAGGACTGTATACTTGCAGTCTAGATTCTATAAGACGTACAAAGTCACGATCAAGTTTTTGGCACCGTTGCCGGGGACTAACAAGTTGATATCGTAAATCTTAAAGTTACGCTGTAAAGACTAAGGCACCATTCCCAATTGTATGCCAAGTACTCGCTCTAGAGGCGAAGACTTAGTGCTACCAATTTCTAAACCTGAGCGCTCTATTATTAGACGACGCCACGTACGAGTACCTCGTACATATCGATCTCTTTCTCAATCTTCTATTTATGTTGAACCAGTTGAAGGACCAGACATGGGTGATCAACCACGTCCGCTCAAATCTTATGTTATTCCTTTGCAAGAAGAACCGCACAATAGCATTGTTGCTCCAGCCATAGAGGATAACAACTTCGAACTCAAATCTTCTATGTTGTCTGTTGTATAACAGAACCAGTTTTCTGGTGGTTCAATGGATGACCCTAATCTACATCTATCCATGTTTCAATACGCAATAAGCATCAGCGATAAGACTTCGTCTTTTCCCTTTTCATTAAGAGATAGAGCCGAGCTTGGCCAATATCTTAACCTCTTATGAGTTGAAGAAAGTCTTTCTTACGCGATATTTTCCACCAAGTAAGACAACTATGATAAGATCCCAAATAAGTGATTTTCGACAAAAGGACAAAGAGTCTCTTTTCGACGCTTGGGAAAGATATAACGACATGTTGAGACTTTGTACGCATCATGGCCTGGAAGAATGGTTAATTATCCACACATTCTACAATGGTCTTTTGTATAACACGAGATTAACAATAGACGCCACCGCAGGTGGCACACTTATGGATAAATCCTATGACGTAGCCTATGCACTCATAGAGTGTATGGCCCAGAACCACTATCAGTGGGGGAGTGAGAGAGGTCAAGTAGAGAAGGCTTCTAGAGAGAAAGCACCAACGAAAAGTGGGATGCACGAGATTAGCAGTTCGACAACGTCCATGCTAAGGTAGACGCTCTTACCAAGAAAATAGAAAGTTTAACCTCAATACCTCCAACCATCGTGGTTGCGATTACTCCAAACTGCAAGATATGCGGAGTACCTGGACACACTGCTGTTGAATGTCAACTCTTAGCAGGAACTCCCACCGACCAAGTGCATTATGCTCAAGGAAACCCTTATTTAAACACATACAACCCTGGATGGAATAAACATCCCAATTTCTCATATAAAAACACCAATGCATTGTATGCGCCAGGACAAGCACCTGTTATGCCACCTGGATATCAAAAAGCACCCACAACTGCTCCCAATATTCCTAGGAAATCTAACCTCGAACTAATGATGGAAAACTTTATAACTTCACAAGCTCAAACCAACAAGGATTTCCTAAACCAAAACATTCACACTAGTGAACAGATTAAGCAGTTAGTGAAGAAAATAGATGTTTTAGCCATCCATAACAAAATGCTAGAAACTTAGATTTCACAAGTGGCCCAACAACAAGCACCTACTACTGCACCTGTCGGCACGTTTCCAGGGCAACCTCAACCTAATCCGAAGGGACAAGCTCATGCTATTATATTGCGAAGCAGAACCAAATATGATGGACCAACTGATCCTAGACTTAAGAATCCAACCATGTCCCAAAGCTCTGGCAAAACAACTGAGAAGGAAGATGAACCGAAAGAGAAAGAGAAAGTAGGTGATGAAGAACCAATAGAAAAGGAACAACCCTATGTTCCTCCACCATCTTACAAACCACCGATCCCTTATCCTCAAAGACCGACTCAGTTTAGGAGCGCGGGGCAATTCAAGAAATTTGTTGAACTTTTGAAACAGCTTAATATCATCATTCCATTCACATAAGCTATCATTCAGATTCCCTCGTACGCTAAGTTCCTTAAATAAATACTATCTAACAAGAAAAAGATAGAGGATAATGAGAGAGTTACACTCACTGCAGAGTGTAGCGCAATCATTCAGAACAAGATGCCGCAGAAGCTGAAGGATCCCGAATGCTTCTCGATACCATGTGTAACACGGTGGGAGAACTGACTTGTTTATTTTGCATTTTATCGCAAATGTTATGGATAGCAAGAGTCGCCACCGACTTTTCTTCTATCCAATAAAGGGAAGGTGAAAAGAACAGGAAAAGACATTTGTTAGATTCTGAGTACGGGAGATAATTATGAAAAGGGAAGGTATTAACACCCTTTCCATCCGTAGTTATCTACGGGATCTTAATTGCTTAGCTCACCTTTGAAAATTTTCTTTCTGTGTGTGTTATTTGAAAAATATTTCACTTTGACTTCGTAATGATTCTCGTTGGATGTATATAAAGTGTTTGGAAATATTTTTTTGAAAAATGTAACTTTGTAATGATTCTCACTGGAATGTATACAAAGTGCTTGTTTGAAAGATAGTTTGAGAAAAGTGTGAGGTGTGAAAAGCATTTTGATTGGAGCAAGCAACAAAGTCTTATTACCTACTCAGAATGGTCGTTTCTTGTTATTTTCCTTCTCCTTTAGGATAGCGTTATCCATACCATTAGTTGGTAGGTAAATCTATTCGTTGGATGTGAAGGGACAATTGTAGGGTCATCGTATGGTCATTGAAGGCAACATGTAAGGATACCTTAGGATATTCGTAGAGACAATCATCACTTATTCGTAGGCAACATCGAGGGTCATCGAGAGATTATGATCTTTGTGATGATTTTTGAATCGAGGGACTTAACTAATGGTACCCCTACGTTTGAGGGACATGACCATTGTATTCAGAAGGCAACAAGAGAGGATACCCTAAGGGGGTGCAAGTGTGAAGAGTGTGTTTGATTCAAATATTTATCTTGATTATTAGAGTGATCTAATGGTTGATTTTAGATCTTGTCATGCAAACCCTAGTTACTAGCAGTTAACTATATACAGTTTATAGTGTGTAGAAAGTAAAGTGCGGAAAGTAAATGTCTTACGCTATTACATGGCTTTGGGGCAGTTACATAATATGAGGTGCGGAAAGTAAAGACAAAAAATTTAAATCTACGCTATTACAAAAATAATCTTGCGACCTATACATCAATTTCTAATATTTAAATACAAAATAAAGTAAATAAATTGAAAGAAAATTGCCTAAGGATAGGAAATAACATCTAAACCCTAAGTGTGAAAGAAAAATATTTTTTGATATTTTTTGAAATTGATTTTAGTTAATAAAAACCTAATTCTAAGTTAATTAACAATTAATCATGAAAAATAATTTAAATCATGAGAAAAATAAATTATTTTTATGTCAAAATTAATTAAATGTTTAATTAACCTAATTCTAAAATTAAATTATTTTTGGAGTTTTTTGAAAAATGGTTTTAAAATTATTTGAAAAGAAATTAAAATAGTTAGAAAATAAAATAAAAAATAGAAAAATGCAAGCAAACAAGTGTTAAAAAATAGGTTTGGTGCCAGCAGGGCTTGAACCCACGCCCTTGAGATCATTGACACAAAACCTTGCCACCTGAGCCAACTGCACATGGTGTTAGTGTAATGGAAAGAAATATATATATATAATAAAAATAAAATTTAAAATATATATTTAAAAATCAGAAACGCGTGCGAAGGGGGTCGCCTTCCCCAATTTGAATTTTCCAGAGCCTATACCGACGACCAACTCGTAAGTAAAGCTTTTACCTGTGGATTTTGTCCGTAGCCACATCACTTGCAAATCAAACATAAAAAAATACGCAATATAAATGAGTTATGAGGATATGGATCGACTGGTTTTGATCTCCTGAACACGAATATGCCATTAGTTTTGTCCAATTTTATCTATTTTAGAAAGCCCTAATTTGAAGCTATGAACCCTAGCAATGGTGAATGCTTTGTTTTGCACCTAAGCTTCAATCAAACCATCCAAAAAGCATCGAAACTTCATCACAAACACAAATACAATTAAATATGAGTGTATAAATTCAATTAAATATGCATGAATGTATGAAATCGAAATTGAAACAAGAGTGTATAAACCGTGATCGTGCTTTTACGTTCTGGATGTATGAATGACTTGTGAACGTCTAGAATGAATCAAGGAGGCTCAAGGAACATGATGGAATGCTTTGTTTGGCTTGAATCGATCCAAAACCTGGTCTTCTAGGTAGCTTGCAAGTCACGGATTTTTGAGACTTGGCTAGGGTTCTTCGCTGCCAATTTTCGTCCTCTTGTGATCTGAACATGTTAGGTACTTATAGAGGATGGAAAATAGATCAAGAGATGTGAAGAAAATATATTGCATTGAATGGAAAATATTTGATTTGTTCAACATCATCAACTTGGTAGGCAGCATCTTCCACTAGATCGGCAGTTTCAATATGACCTAGCAGTTTTGTTTTTATTACAACACACCATCCTCTTTTACGTATTACAAATAAAGGATAAGGAACATAATAAACTTGCCTAACAATATGTGACATTATGAAAGGGTCATATAAATAAAAAAACTAATACTACTATAATATATAAAATATAAATTTCTGTTTTCAAATTTGATTTTAAATTTATTTTTAACATATATACATCTATAAAAAAAAGATTTTTAATTTTATGTTTTTTAAAAATTCTTATTTTACTATATATTAAAAATTTTCGTTTTTTATATATATACTAACATACAAAAAAATTCTAATTTTAAATTGTTTTTAAATACTAACCTATAATACTAACCTAAAACAAATTTAGAAAAAATGTTTTTTTAAATGAAATAAACAGAATACAATATAAATAAATATAATACATATAAAATATAAAAAATTTGCATAAATACCTCTTGTATATCCTTCGCTTAATCTTTTTCCTCTTGTATCTACCTTGATGTTCTTCTCCAAGATTCTACAACTTAAAGAAAACAAATTTCATTAAAAATTTTATCACCACAATAAATACAGAATACATAAAATTAAAATTAAACAATATATAATTACCTTATATGATATTGGAATTGAAATCAAGGATTCTTTGAAGAAAATTTGGGGAAATTATGAGTGGGTTGAATTGAAGTGTTGCACGCAGAAGGAAGCAAGGAAGAAGAAGAAGAAGAAACAGCAAATGGTTACTGAAGTGGTGCGTTATAATTCGTTCTGATGAGTCATATTTATATGCCACGTAGCGACGTGAATATCACGTCACAACTTTGCCACGTGAGAGTCACGTCGCTAGACTCCAAATGGGAAAATTATTTAATGGCTCAGTCTGTCACACTGTAATCAATCAAGTCAAAGTTAGATTTATTTTCCCACTAAAATGTTGCGACGTGGGTATCACGTCACAACCAAAATTCAAAAAATTTTAAACTCCCTCCAACTTAACGTTACAAATTTGATTTTACTTAATTTTTGCTTTTAGGTAGCGACGTGTGTCAGTTGTTTTTTTTTTTATAAAAAAACTCTGACTTCCTTGTTTATAACGTTGGTTTGATTTTTTTATTATTAAAATTATTTGTGACGTGGTTATCACGCCGCAACTAGTTTTTTTTACCCACGTGATAACCACGTCGCTACTTTACGTCGTTGGAGAATACATTTCTTGTAGTGACATGGCTTATTTCACATACGCACTTTTGAATTGACCTTCTATTTTTTTTAAAAACAAAAAACATACCGGGGTGGTTTCGGATGTGCATATCCGAATACCCCTTATTTTGATAAAAAAAAGAAGGTTAATTCGGACGTTCATATCTGAAATAAATCCTGATAGTATGATAAGATTTCTTGGGTCCAAATTGAACCAAAAAGTCTATAAATGGGTTCTCTAAATCATTTCATCATCATCACATACCACAAACACAAATGATACAAACATATCCACATTTTGCTTTTGTCTACTTCAGTGGTTCGGTTTTGCCACTTCAATTCAGGTTCTGGTAGGACACGTCGTTCCCTGAGCTGATTACCACTCTAAATTCTCTCTTGTAATATTCAAAGAATCGAAAGGTGGTCAAAGTTGAATATCGTTCACCCCCACTTGGCACTGAAGGAAACATAAAGTTCACCCTATTTGAGGTCAAGAACGATGACGATTTAGAGGTTATGTTGAGTATTTTTTAACGATACTCTTCTAAGGGTCCGATTGAGGTGGATGCGAAGCTTCAAAGATCGGGAAAAGATGTTATCAAAATATTGTGACGTCCTCAACTACTCGTTTATAACAATATGTAATGTTAAATTTATGTTGAACTAACTATGTAATTTCGATAATCTATGTTGATTCTATGTGTTGCTTTGCTTAAAGGAATTTGATTTTGTATGTCCCAGAGATGAATTTGTATAAACATATCTGAATCAATTTGATATAAAAAATAATCGTGGTGATTTCATAGATGCATATGTGACGTCACCTTATCTTCATAACTAAGGTGAGTTCGAAAGTACACATTCGAAGTCTCGAAACCTAGGAGTATTTTTTATTTTTCGTCAAGGACCTCCTAAAAAACATACGGATGGAAAAAGAAATTCCCATAATAGTAATGTATGTTGATCAACATGAAACACACTATCTTTGCCATGTCTCTAATACAACTGATATGAATCCTGAGAAGGAAGCAAATGAATAGCAATGAGAGAGGATTGTTCATCATCTCCTACTCATAGACAAAAAGAGATAGCATCCATCACATATCCCAAATAAGCACCCTATCTACCCAAACCTCTAACAGTCCTACCAAACTGACTAAAGATACAAAAATGCCAAGGAATCTAACACTAACAGGGATGTAGCACCCCTAAAGATCACCCTAAAAGGAGGTTAAAAAATTACACCTACTTTATTTCTAATATTATCCACAAACCAAATCCAAAGAATCTTTCCATCAGGTGGAGCCGTGGAGGATACAATAGAGAGGTTGTCCTCTCAAGATGACGTAAATAACGCAGGATCCGTATTTGGTAGATAAAATATCGACAGACCGGACACACTCGATATCAACCTCCGCCTCCATTTACTAAACAAAGCTAAATTAACAAGACAGATATCTCAAACTCCTAAACCACCTTACTCCTTATGTTTACACATCAGACCCACTAACCACAAAAATCTTAGAAATCTTAGTCTTTTTTAGCCCCACCCTAAAGGACATGCCTCTGAATCTTAACTAACATTTTCCAAACCTTAAAAATGTGGTAAAAGTAATGAAATTAACATTAAGCTACTGTCAAAGTATAGCATAGAACCCCCATTTGATAGCTCTGGTTTATATGTATCTAAAGAAAATGTGGTTCAACTTCACTAACATACATACATAAATATCTACATCTCTACCTCTACATCAAAATCATCATTCATGATATATTAGTAATAATATATTGTATTTGTAGTAGTAAATAAATAATAGTACTAAATAGTAGTAAATAATGAACAATACTGCAAAACATAAGATTAAGAAAGCAAGTTAATAATATATCTTCAAATTCAAATGTCCTTACAAGAATCTAAAACTAAAACCACACAAATTGTATTTGTAGCCACATCACATTCACACATGTATCAGCAGCAACAAATTTATAGGATGCTAAATCTCTATTAAAAAAGAAAAGATAAACTACAAGATGAGAAAGCATGCTTATAAACCATTGAAAAGAAAATTTCAAAAATAACTTGGAATTTGTACTCTCATATGTCAGGACTTAGAAAATAAGCATAAAAATCTTCATCTTCAGACCTCCTAACACTTTCCCATAATTCCGTGTCCCATTCATTATCACTATAACATGTGTCTGGAAAGTACTCCCAAACTTTTAAATCTTTGATCTGATTATGCAACATTTCCCACAGACTTTCCCCGAATTCCAAATTCTGACATCCTATGATGTTAAGAGATTCAAGAAGAGGACATGCATTAAGAATAGAAAGCAATCCAACATCAGTTAGCTGGTTTTCATGAATATCAAGATAGCTTAGCTTAGGCATTGTATTGGCAATAATAGAGGCCTGAGCATCCCATTCGGAGCGATTTGCATACAGCTTGCCAGTAAATGTAAGTGATTTCAAGAGAGGACAATTCTGACCGATAACTTGAAGAGATTTCGAAGATAGTCCGCTATATAAAATGTGGATTTCCTCTAACATAGGAAGCTTGTTTGCAAATTCACACCATCCTTCATCTGAAATATATGTGCATGAATTAAGGCGTATGCACCTTAAGTTACTTGCCCTGTAAAATTTATATGATGAACCTTTTAGACCAATTACAGATGGTAGCATAAGAATAGAAAAAGAAATAAAATTGGTATTACCTATGAGCAATGTGTTGGAGAAGATGATCAGTACCAAATGCATGAATATAAATTTCCTCTAAATGACCACAACTTAGGTCAACAGCATATTTACAAAGCTTGGCCAAAAACTCAAGATCAACAATCCCATAAGTATTAGATTTCAAGCAAGGTTGAAGATTTAGCATATGAATTTGGCGCCATGCCAAAGGGTCTTTGCAAATGTTCCACCATTCAGGACAAACATTGCGTGCGTTCATCAGAATTCGGATGGGACCAAGCCTTTGGAGTATGTTTGATGTTATGTCTCTTGGGAGTTCAAGCCACTTAGGGTTTGTTGTTGTGTTCTCATGTTTTGCTTTCTTCGACGCATGGGAACAAGACATCGTGTTGTGTGTGGTCAGGAAGTAACAGCAGCGGTGGAAGTGTTAGAGTAGTTTTGATTTTAGGTTTTAATTTATACATTTTGCAAAGCCCAATTAGAGTTAGAAAAATATCATTCTGATGTAAAAGTCCATGTCTTTAGGACACCTCAAAACAACCATTAATAATATTTTTAATAATATTTTGTGATGGTTTTTAATCAAAAAGAAAAAACATATTTAAAGATATAAATACAATAAAATAGAATATCTTAAGTTAATTTTGCCATATTATATTCAGTCTCTTTTTATGTTTATTTTGAATTTAGCTCGAATAGAAAGCAACAGTATAAAATTAGAAAATAAAATATTAATTTATTTTTATAAAATATATTTTGAAATATAAAAAATTAAATATGAATCAAGTAAAAAATAAAAAATAAATAATTATTTTTAAAAAATTATATATGTATATATATATAGATCAAATTACATCCGAAGAGTTATTACATTCGCTCAAAAACGTCACTTCGGATTAATATTTTTTAAAATCAACTGTTAGATTGAAACATATCATCATATAGATCATATCTATAAAGTTTGAGATTAATCTATAATGATTTACTATGCCATTGAACTACATCAAAATTAACGTTATATGAAAGTCCATTTTAACGTTAATTTTTAGATATCTTGATCGTATAGTAAAACTTTATAGATTAATCTCAAACTTTATAGGTATGATCTATATGAAGATATGTTTCAATCCAACGTTGATTTTAAAAATATTAATCCAAAGTGACATTTTTGAGCGGTGTCATGGTGTAATTTTTCGGTGTAATTTATATATATATATATATATATATATATATATATATATATATATATATATATATATATATATATATATATATATATATATATATAATCGTTCTCTACAAGAAAAGCGCTAACAGTTCAACAAAACAATAAAAATCGGCTAAACAAATGTTAGAAAAAAGCAAGGGCTGGGAGAACGCATGCACAATCCCTGACCACAAGCATAGAACCCCCACCCCACCACAACTCCTCGAAAAATAGGCTTATCTGAAACACTAGGCTTTGGATCTCATATAGTGCAAGATGGAGGCTTATTAGGCTTTGGATCCTATATAAAGCAATTTAAAGGAAGGTAAACGCAACCACCTAAAGACACAAAGGAGGGTTGTTGATCACACACCACACCCTTAAAAGAGAAGGTGTCATAGTGAGTCTCTCTTCTAGTTAAGAAAAGGAAAGTAAGATCATTGAGCATGAACATTCTCACTTTAAAACCAAGCCTATAATTGAAGAGATCTTGTGATTTACCGTCTTTTTTTTCTGAATAAAAATAATTTTATCACATAACTTTCAAACTGTCCAGATTATTGAATGATGGATCTAGCCAAACCTATAAGAGACTACTTTCCCTTGCCAAAACACTAAAAATCCTCAAACACCTCTACAGTCGAGCTCAAAATAGATGTAGGCATACCCACTCATCTAAACACCTTATACTAGAACAAGGAGGCTACTTTAAAGATTCAATAAATCTCTAAGATCTAGCGATGAACTATTTATAAAAAATAGAATGGCTAAAAATTTTATAAGAAAAAAGGTCTTTGGAGGACTTCCAATAATCTTGGTACACCTTAGACTTTTATGGTGTGTTTGGCAATGAGAAGAAATAGATAAGAAAGAATATGAAAAATCTCTAAGATCTAATGATGAACTATTTATAAAAAATAGAATGGCTAAAATTTTTATAAAAAAAAAAAGGTCTTTGGTAGACTTCCAATAATCTTGGTACACCTTAGACTTTTATGGTGTCTTTGGCAATGAGAAAAATAGAGAAATAGATAAGAAAGAATACGAAAAGAGGGAAATAGATGAGAAATAAAATAGATTCAAGATATTGCTTGGAACAAGAGAAAAAAAGAAAAAAATAGAAGAGAAAGAAACGTGTTTAATATTTAAAAAGACTTAAATGTTCTTATATTAAAAACATCCAATTTTTATTATCATAATAATTTAATTTCATGTATAAACTAATTTATTTTTATTTCAATTAATAAATTAAATTATTTATTTTTACATAAAAACTAAATTAATTTTAATCAATTATTAAAATATTTTAATTTAGTCAAATTTATATTCAAAAAATAAAATAGTACTATATTAGTAATTATTTATTAGCAAGGTTATATTTGAAAAAAGATGCAAAATTACACAATCATTCTCATTTCTTCGCTCATGAGAAGAGAAAGAGTTTACACATATAAAATGATTATAGAGCTAGTATTCTTAGGTGAAACCAACATCTCATCATTTGGCCCAAAGTTAATTTGGGGGTCCTATCATTACTCCCCCATCAAGATAAGCCAAGTCCTCAAGGCTAAAATCAGGAACTGGCTTCTCATCATAATTTCAGCCTCCCATGTTGCAACCTCTACTGGCATATTCTGCCACTGCTTCAGCCACTCTTGCACATGGTGTCCTGCTTCAGTTCTGTTTCTCCATGCCAGCACCTTCTCTCACTATGGAATTTCCGTTGCTTGAGTGTCTCATCCATGTCACGCAGCTCTTGTGCTACTGCCTCCGCTCTAGTCTCTCCTTCCAAGAATCGAACCAACACTAGAGGGGGACGGCCATCCACGGTATGGAATGGAATGAACCGTGTTGAGCTATGGAAGGTGGTGTTATACCATAACTCAGCCAATGTGACCATGACTTAGGCTACTCCAAAACGAAAGACCACAAATAAACTTCTAGGCATTTGTTCACGACCTTGTAGCTTAAGCACTTCCTTCCAAAATATGCTAATGAACAAAGGGTAACGATCACTACCATAAGTATAACTGCCTCATGCCCGTTGCTCTTGGGAAACCCAGTGATAAAATCTATTGACTAGACACTCCAAACCAGGTTTGGAACAAGGAGTGGTTGCAACAGTGCATTTGGGGTCGTTGCCACATATTTCTGCCTTTGACACTAGTCAAAGGACTTGACAAATTCCTGCACTGTACCTTTCATGTCGTGTCAAAACAAATTCACCACAATTCTTTATATGTTCTTAAGAACCCGGAGTGTACCCCAGTTGAGGATGAGTGAAAGTCTTATGCGAAGTAATAACTGCAGACTTTGCTGATAACACCAGTCTGTCCTTGTAAAACAGCACAGGCCTTGAACCAGGGTCTGCCAACACAGTCTGTACAATGTTCTGCAGTACCTTATCTTGTGTACTTCGCTCAGCAGCTTAGCTGTCCACTTTTGTTGGTTGGCTGTGATACATTGTTTGCAACAAATGCTTTAGACTTTTCAGATCTGAATTGAGGCATGTAGTACCTCTAATGTTGAATGGCCAATACCAAAGTTATTAGTTTTTTTTCATAAGCGGACTTGGACAACTTTGCTCATGTATAGGAAAATTGTGGTATCTAATGGATGATATAAATGTAGTTCGAAGGGGGATCTCACTAAGATGTTCCTTGATGGAGATTAACCATTGATAATGTCAATGAATACTTCCCACCATTAATATGCTTTTGAGCCACTGCAAGATTTTATCTACACCATAAATGTATAATTATAACTATTACTCCTATATGCTCTATTCATTTACGTTTACTGATCAAACGATCAATATAGAACAATAACTAAGTGTTTTCACTCTTTACAGGATGCTGGTTTTTTGATAGGAAAAACAATTGAAGCATTTAGAATCAGAAGAATCCAATTATTGGCACATATTGATCAACTCATGCAAAGTGTTTCACTGTTTTTGGTTAGTGTGTTATCCTTTTCTTTGGCACATATATGTATATTGTTATTCTTTTCTATTTCTTCCCATTTGGTAGCTTTTTAAATTGTTCTTTTACAAAGCTTAGACAAAGATAGGCCTGGCCTGTTACAAATTATCAGTAACAATTAGTCTCTTGGAATTATATTTTCTCATATAATTTATAATTGCTTCTGATCTTTGGCAGAGTTCTAACATGCCAGATAGAGTGGTAGCTCTTGTACTTTCGATTTTTAACATCTTGGTGTCAGAATCCCAAAAACATTTCTGCGGTAAATCTAATTTTTTTTTATTTTTTAATCAATTTTGTTTGAAATTATGGCGATAATTCTCCTATCAGTAATATATCTTGTGTCTGTGTGCTAATTGAACAGTTATCACGACAGTTATATCAAAACTGCATGTGCCGCTATAGACAAAGAGTATCCTCATTCACGGCTAAGTTCGGAAAACAAAGATTCAATGAGTGTCTTGCTATGGGTAACTTCTTTGAGCTTTTTTTAAACTTAAATCTCAAACTAGTAACAAATCCGTGCCTACGCACGGGTTCTGATCTGATATGCGCATATATTTACATAATATATTTATTTTAAATAAAAAGTTAAAAAAAATTGATTAATAATTAAAAAAATCGTATATAAAAATATTAAGATCTATAATAGATTTTATGTGTATATCAGTTAAAGATGATAAATATTTGGATCATAAATACTATTTTTCGTATATAAAAATATTTAATCAATAAAATATTTTTCCCGTAAAAAGATATTATTTTTGTTCTGATATCGTTTACAAAATTATCCAAATCAATAGTAAATTTTTGTATATAATTATATTTAGATCTATAACAGATTTATTTCCAGCATACAACTTTTTCCAGATATACTTTAAAAAAATATCTGAATCAATAGTAAATTTTCGTATATAAAAAATATTTAGATCAATAATATAATTTTTCTCATTTACAATTTTTGAATAAATAATACATTTTCCCCGTATACAAATGTTATGTTTGTTTTCGTATCATTTACAAAAAAATATTTGGATCAAAAGTATAGAGTTTTTCCCGTATACAAATATTATTTTTGTTTAGGCATTGTTTACAAAAATATCTAGATTAATAGTAAATTTTCGTATATTAAAATATTTAGATCAATAATAGATGTTATCTCATATATCACTTTTAGATAAAAAAAACATTTGAATCATAAATACTATTTTTTCGTATATAAAAATATTTGAATCAATAATAGACTTGTTCCCGTATTCAAATATTATTTTTGTTTAGGTATGAATTACAAATATATCTGAAAATTTACGAAAAATACAATATGACATTTCTATAAATTCTATTAAGTTTCTCTCACCATTTTTATTTAAGAAAAAAGGATAAATCTATAAAAAAAAAAAATATAGATCTATGAAACTTGTTAAAAAACAATAAAACTTAATCTTTAAAAAGAGTATATATGAAGAAAAAAATTATTTTCAACTATTTTTATTTTAAAAAAAGAAGTTATATTTATTATTTCTTATTCTATTATTTCTTATTCTATACTTGGAAGGATGAAATTGAAAAACTATTTGAAACTCATATTTACCTTTTATCTTGAAAAATGTATTAAATGTTAAATTAATATTATGAAATGTTGAAAGAAGAGATTTGGAAGAAGAAATTTAAACAATGAGGAAGTTTCAACATTGTGAGATAATGAAAAATATATATAAATATGGTGAGAGGAGAGACATGATGAATGAGAGACATGATGAATGAGTAGGTGAGAAGAAATATATGAAGATATATGTGTTTGTTAAATAAAATGGGTTAAGAAATAAAAAAAGTATTGATGAGAGATATGATAAGATTGTCAAAGATAACATTGAGAATGAAAAAGAAAGATAAAAATATGAAAATGATTTTTTTGTTGCACATGAAATGATGAACAACCATGTGGGAATTAGTTAGAATCTATAATAAAAAGACAATATTTAACCTCAAATTAATAATATGTTTGAAAAATAACAAAGGGTAAAATGGTGATTTACAGAACATCAACTTTTCTTATATTATAAATATATACACGATTTTTTTAAAACTTAATAACAAGTAATATGCTTTATACAGAATCTGTCCAAAGACCAGACAGTGTGATATCTGGAGATGCAGACGATTTACACGATACCGCAGTTTCAGCTTTTGGAAAAATTTGTTTCTACCGTCCTAACATTATCAAGGATTGGGTAACATGGTTTAATTAGTTTGAAAATCTCCAATGGCTCTTTTCATTATCAACAATTCATCTGCAATGTTTACTTTATTTCTCCTTTTTTTTTGCTTCTTATTTGTAATTTTATTTTCATTCACAATATTGTTAAATAGGTGGCTATAAAGTGGGTAGGCCTTTTGCCATTAAAGCACAATTTGGATGAAGCAAAATATGCACACGCTATATTTGCTAGATTGATAAGAAGGTGTTAAGATTCTCCTTTTAACTGTTTCTTTTTGCTTTATATCTAAATAAGTTCACTCAGTTGTAAACTGTGTGCATTGATCAGGCGCGATCCGGAACTAGTTGGACCTCGAAATGCTAATGTCCCCACAATTATGTCTGTGGTAAAAAAAGTAAGTAGAACCCAATTTTGTTGTTTAAACAGTAGATTTATTTTTATATTTTTTACAATATTAACAGTTATTTTTTTCTAATAGATTTTAGATGGACCTGGCCAATTGATAGATTTGGATGGTAGGTGTGAGCTGGAGATCTTCGCAGATTACGTTCGTAGGATGAAATAGAGCTTAGCACTGCACTTCATGACAACTGCACAAGTGATCACAGAAGAGAAGCAAGGATTTTTATGTGAAGTTTTCATTAGATCAAAGTAGACAGAAGCAAGACTTTTAAGTTTCTTAGAAAACAAAACATAGTGTACAGACCTATAAGGGAATTTTCTAATTGTTTGTGTGTCGTTAGTTTGGAGGATGTGGTTTTGTTGAAAATTTTAAATGGTATACATAGCCAACTATTCCAACGTGGTTGAGGTTTTTGTAAAGACTAAAAAACTAACTTCAGCTCCCATCAATAAAAAGTTTTGTTTGTTATTTTTTATTGCATTTTTATGTTTATTATTTTAATTGAAACTCATTTTCATTCTTTATAATTTAAAATAAAATAAATATGTTTTAAATTTTTGAATGCAGAAATAGAAAAATTCAAAATTATATCTTTTCTATAACCATATAACTATATATAACTATATATAAAGAAGATATCTCATTTTGGGCTGGCCTATTTTTATATCAAATATACTCTCTAACTTCCTCTCCTTTCACAAGTGTATCATTACAAAGAAATATAACTTCTATTGGAAGTTACAAGTTGAAAGGAACGCAAAGTTATCTTCTTTCATTCATTTCAAAACACATGCAATCAATTTATGAAGGTTTATGAATGTTCGTAACTATGAAACAGAAGTGGATAAAAAAGCATAGAAGATTAAGAATACATGTTATTAGCAATGAAAACATAGAAGATTAAGAATACATGTTATTAGCAATGTGACGCAAGAGTAAAAACTCTCTCCTCTTACTTCTTTCTTTTACCCTCTTTCTCAATATCTTCATCTCTTATTCAATCTATCTTTTTCCATTTACTATTTAGTTTTTTATTCACTTCAATTTTAATTTATATTAGTGATCTTTTATTGCGTTGTATTTTATTCAATTCAATTTTCATTCTTTTATTTTATTTGTTGTGTTTCATTTTGTCTTTCAATGTTTTGTTTATTTTACATCATTAATAATGTTTGTGAATTTTTTAATCCAACTCATAGGGATGGGGCGCACCCCGCAAAAATTCGAAAATATCTCTCTGAAAATTGGAATATTTTCGATTAACACCCCATTTTGTTTAAATCAGACAAAATGTGGTGGCACCCAAGAATCAGTAAAAATGTGGTAACGAAAGTATAACTCCGACCACAGAAGCGGGAACATTGAATTATATGCCACCTGGATATTTTGTATGTTAGCGGAAGTTTATTTTCGGTTTTGTCACGAATGTTAATTGCTATAAGCAGCAACCATGGTGATCACCACCATTCTTCACTTTCTCCTTCAACCCTCTCCAAAACTCTATCCATTGTCAATCCGTTTTCCACTCCAAATCTATACTTTTTTGGTTCATCATATTAGAAAAAGCTCAACAAAGAAGAATTTCAGGTAAACATCATCTCTTTTATCTCATTCTCTGCATTAATCCTTAACTTGTTGTAGAAAATAAGGTTACGTACAAACTGGAAGTTTATTTCCGGTTAGTTGTGGAATTAAACCAGAAGTTTATTTTCGATTTTGTCTCTATTTTGAAATTGTGTAGCAGTCTCCACTGTTTTGTCTTTGTTTAGTGTATTTCTGACTTTTATTATGTTACATAAGTATGGTGCACCCCGATAACATTTCTAAGCTCGATGACACCGAAGTTGTATCGTCGGTCGTTGTTCTGCCCCGCGTAATTAAGTTGGTCGACGTTCGTGAACCTTTTGACAATGTTCAAGAATTTGATGTCTGGGACGATATGTTACAGTTGATTCGTTTAGAGACAACGAGGTTAGGATTTGGTATCGTCATAGCAAGGTTCGATTTTGGCACTGATAGAAGAAATGCATTTGTTATTTTGATTTGCGAAAGGAGTGGGAAATATGTGGCTCGCATTCAAAAATTGAAACGCGAGGAAACCGGCACAAGAAAATGTGAGTGTCTATTTCGGTTGTGTGGTTATCTCATGGCCAACAATAAGTAGAAGTTTAATGTGATTAGCGGAGAACACAATCATGATTTAACTCCAAAGTTGGTCGATCATCCAATAACATGTCGGCTACTTCCTGATGAGAAGACTTGTGTTTCCGACATGACTTTGAATTTGGTACCTCCCAAAAACATTCTTGCAACATTGAAGCGCAAAAGACCAGAGAGCACCTCTAATATCAAACAAGTGTACAACAAGCACTATCAAACGAAGTTGGCCATTCGGGAGGATCGAACCGAAATGCAACACCTTCTGAAAATTCTTGATGACAATAATTATGTTTGTAGGCACCGACGGGGTGATGATGGGGAAACTGTTAGAGACATTTACTGGAGTCATCTCGATTCTATTAAATTGTTCAACATGTTTCCTACTGTGCCCGTAATGGATTAAACGTACAAAACCAACAAGTACAGGCTTCCGTTGTTGGAAATTATTGGTGTTACATCGACCGAAAAGACGTACTCAGTTGGTTTTGCATTTCTCAAATGCGAAAAAGAAGACAAATTTTAGTGGGCGTTAGAGGTGTGTCAGTCCATGTTGAAGGACCAAGAGGATATGCCAAAGGTAATTGTCACCGATCGTGATACGAATATAATGAATATCGTTGCAACTGTATTTCCGACTTCTTCCGCATTACTTTGTAGGTACCATATTACAAAAAATGTGAGAAGTCGGGTTAAACCTGTTGTGGGGTCGAAATAGTTAGTGGGTGAAGATGGAAAGTTGATAAAGTCTGGTGTTATTGTGGAAAAAATCATGGTTGCATGGAATGCTATTGTTAATGCATCTACAAAAGAGATGTATACTAATGTTATTTTACAATTCCGAGTTGTTTATGAGAAATATCTGAATCTGTTGAAATATGTGGAGAGCGCAATACTTGATCAGGTGAAGGAGAAATTTGTTTGTGCATGAATCTCCAAATCAAAGAAGAGTTGAGAAAAATTACGTTCCCGGAGACCACATATTTGAAACCACCCTCCCAACCGTTTAAAAAAAGGTGCACCGAAAAAGTTGAAACCTACACTAACTGACAATTCTACTACGAGAAATTCTTTGTATTATAAACATGTTGACAAGGTATTTCCCGACTCACCTACACCAAAATCTCATAAATATGCTTCCAAAGGTGCCCGTATTAGCAAACCACCGCCTATACATCACCCGGTAGAAAGAAATACCAAACTCTTTGCTTGTCGCTTTACCGTAATAACAGTCATCAATCGACAATGAAGGAAATCTGCAGTTCATGAATCATGCACTGAAGAACGACGACGATTTACGAGCTACGTAGTCGACTTATCGAAATTTTCAGGAGAAAATTCCACTCGAGCTAGAAACTGCAGTTATTTAAACATTTAATTGAAACCCAAAGAAACAATGTATTTTTCTCTTTTTTTTCCTTTATGGTAAGCAAGACACCAAATACAAAATTCTATAATTTATTTGCATTTAAATATATGAAAATTTCTCTTAAATCTTCTTTTGAAAAAGTACACTGACTTTAACCTCTATAGAAGAATTGTTTTGAATGCCACATATATGCAATGACAAATTTTTTATTTTTTATTTCCAAATTAATTCACGTTCTATGCACATGAATTAACGTAATTATCTAAACAATAATAATTGATTATCTGAATAGTAAAAAATAATTTGGCTTTATCTTTTTATTTATATCATGGATGTGAAATATTCAAGAAATCCCAATTAATTTACTTTTTGCTATATAATTTTAGTGTTTCATGTTTGTAATAAGTCATGTTCTTCTAAAATATTTTTCAATTACACACTGATATTGATTAATTTTCCTTTGGTTTTTTTATGTATGACTAATTTCTATTAGTTTATAGCTTGGATAAGACACTTCAAAAATCCTCCTAACTAAAAACTAAATAGAAAAGAAGGTACTTGAGCATTAAATTATAAGATTTAGCTAAGTAAGTAATTTGACTAACTGAAATAGTACGTGAAACGATGAATTGGAGCAGATTATTTTTGGTAAATCAATGGCTCAAAAAAGAATAAAGTTGGTCACCATTATGGTTAAATTCACAATTCGACTCCAATCAACAATTGTACTGGGGCGATTAATTTCTCATAAGTTGAAAATTACTTTTACCAAAACAAATCCTCATAAAAAAATTAGTTATAAAAGCCGAATATCATGGTATACTCTATGAAGGGATTCTTGCAAGACAGTAAAAAAAACATTATAAAGGTACTAATGTGCATTTTCAAGTAAAAGCAAGTTACTGCCCATTGTTATTATTTGTATAGACAGATTCTGTACCTTTACACATTGGAAGATTGAAATCTTCCTTTCTTATTGTCTATTGTACAATACAGTTTGAAACCAAGAAATTATGCACCTCCTTCAGTTCCAACTGAAGCCTAATAGTTAGAGGATCTAGGAAGATTTAGTGCCTGATCCTCCCCCAGCATTCCACCATGTTGGTCTATGAAGCAAATCAACTGATTAATAGTTTCCTCAGTTCCCAGACGGTCAGGTCCAGATAAAATCTATAAAAAAATAGTACATAATTCAAATAAATCCACATTTACACAGAAAATTGTTTCATTTGACCAAAAATAAAGAACATGGTTTCTACTTACTTTTTTTACAGCCGAAATAATACTGGAAAGATTCTGCTTATTACTTCCATATAGGTGTTCATCCGACCTCATCAATGCACACAGTTAACTACTTTAGCTTTTAGCCCAATACATGAACAAAAGTATAAAGTCGGCAACAATTTGAAAGTAATCCAGAGAAGATTTAAGAACAGTTTAACACCTTTGTATCCATTTAGAAAGCAGTCCATGTGCATATTTAGCTTCATTGTAATCATGCCTCAATGGCAAGAAGGTTAACCATTTTTGAACCTCCTGCATACAAAAATTAAGATTGAGGATAACAAAAGAAAATGTGGCTAGGCAAAGCTAGCACTAGCAGATGCAGTAAACATTATAGATTAACAGTTGTAGAATTCATGTTGATATTATGAAACAAGACACATACACGGACACGACATTGACAAGTCGACATTGGTAATAGTTTTAAAAAATAAATACATTAAACCAACTGTCAGGCCCCAAATACATTATTTAGGGATGTTGGATCTACAATATTTTGAAAATTTGACTTGAATATTATAATTTAAAGACGAGCAACTATTATTACCTCAGGGGTGATACAATCATGATGAAATTCACAGATTTTTCCAATAGCTGCAACTGTTGTATCCCATAATGCTTTCACAATTCCTTGGCCATATTGAAGTATTAGTTCACCAACTTTTTTATCCAGAACATTGTACAATATCAACATACAAGCTGCACAAAACTTACTGCTGTTAGATTTTAGAGGTTAAATAACCTTTTAAAAAGGGTAAGAGTTTAAAAAAGTTACCATTTACAGAGTCTTTAAATTTATCTCCTCCAAACATAGCACAGATTCCTACTGCCTGTGTAGCATGCTGGAATAATAATTAACCAAAAATTAATGTTCACTTTTTTTTTTTTTTTAAGATTATTTTTATATTAATAAGGAAACAAAATTATTGATGCATCTTTGAAATTACCAGCACGGAAATAGGATAATCATTCGTCAAAGCAAGACATGAGATTGAGCTATATCTATCAAAATACCTATTTGATCAAATAGCACACAGGAACAAGATAAAGTTATTAACAGAGACATTTATTATTGCTATAACTTCATACAAAACTCATAAAAGAAACTAAGTATAACAAACGGATTTACAGCGTCAATTTGTCTGGAAATAGTGGGAAGATAACGTTAAAAATGGAAATTGCAAAAGCTATTATTCTATCTGGCTTATCATCGGCCTGCCAAAGATAAACCAAAAGCAATAACAAAATTGATGAGAAACATTATGGAGGAGCACAAAATTTTTACTTAAAGATTATTAAGTAGAACATATATATAACGCAATTCATCATAATATCAATCCTGGCCAAATTTGAACAGCTTAGCTGACTGGATCAAATAGATTGAATGGATTTTTTAGTTTTTGTTCCCACTCAAGTCTTAATTATCCTACATAGATAATTTGTTCCTAATTAAACTCTTATATCATAAAAAAATATTAGACTGACACTCTTCTTAGCTTCTCTTGTTATCTATTATTACTCTTGTTTGATATATGTATGTCTTCTAGCACGACGATTATAACAAGCTCATTTAAAAAGTATTGAGATCAGAACATACCAAAAACGCGACAACATTAGACACGAGGTCATCAACATGTACCAAGAATTGATCTCTGGATGTGTCAATCGTTGTTGCTATTAAGTGAACTACTTCCTGGGAGGAGGAGAAGAAGGGTTGATTAGGATTCCTACTTTATAGATCAACAAATTAATGTAAATACAAATTTAGGAGTATAATAATCATATAAAAGTACGTCCCTTCATACAAAATCATATATCCATACATATTATCAGTTTTCTGTGGGTAAACATATTAGACTGTTGTTATCATTTATCCATACAAGTCATACAGAATCATATAATGTATGATTATTCAGTAACAGGAGAATTTAAAGATATAACCTCCATTATTTCGTCTGTTGTTAAACTTTCAAATACATCTTCCAAAGTTCCTACTTCTTGTGCTTTCTCCATTTCAAATTGAATAATATTTTTTACTGTATCGTTTATTCCATCAGCAATAACCCTGATCAGTTGATCTGTGAAAAATGAACTAGAGATCTGCATAATGAACATATGTTACTAATATGAGAAATATACAATCTAAACATATTATCTATATCTATTTTACAAAATCATATTGTACCTGAATGCATGTGGCAAGTAACTTCAATATTGTTACTGCCAAATCCCTGTCATTCTGCATGTGTTTTGCATTGGCAAGAAATAAGTCCAAATATAAAATGGTAAACTAAGAGTAAGAAGTAAGAACTACAACCGAATACATACCCCCATCGTCAACCCTACAATCAAAGATTGTACAATGATAAATGTCATATCTCTTTTAATGTCATCACTTTTGTCACCTACTTTAAGCGAGAGTAATAGTTTTGGAAGACCTAAAAACAGAAAGTAACTGTTTAATAAAAAAATTGTTTAAACCCCCACAAAAATAAATAAAAATATATATATATATATTCACCTGAAATACAAGCCTTGCGAATTTGAAAATTAGAACAGCCAAGCAAACGTATAAACATTGGAGAAACCTAAGCATTCAAATACATGTTTAATCAGTCACATGTTTGTTTTTTAGGTAGGCACCTCTACAAAACCACAAACATCAGGTCTATCAAACTAACCTTGCTAATGTGGGGGGAAAAATTTATAGATGACCGAATAGCACAATGTGACAATGTATTACAAGCCCGAACTCTTGTTAGCTCGACCAATTTTTTGCTCTCATCATTTAGACTGCAAATGAGCACATCCATCAGTTAATAAAAAGAGAGCATTAGTTGAATGATCTTTTAACTTGATCTGTTGTTCCCAATTTTAATTCCTATTAAACTGTGTGATTTCCTCATAATGCCACAAAATATTGCTCATTCAATCAGAACTAACAGAAACTCCTTTATCTTTGTCCATTAAGTCAAATATAATGGCAAACCTATCTTCACTGAGTTTATTGTCCATTATATCAAGTTGGGGTTGAATGGACCCAATCAACATTGGCATGATGTCATTGATAAATTTGCCAATACTCACTCTTGGGCATTGACAGATTTGATCTATAACCTGCACAATATTCATTCAGTTAGGAATGTAAACTTTCAACTAGCATTACCGTGTGGGGGAGATAAATGACCTATCAGTGATTTCAAATATACCTTTATGATGATACACTTTAATAAGTAGTCTTCCTTACTCGATTGTCCTTCAAGTAGTTTTAGAGATTCCACAACCTTCAAATGTTACAAGATGAATCAACACAAAAATAAATTATTTCATAACTATTTGACAACCATTAAGATATATGAATCTATGACAAACTTAACCAAATTTTGAATGATATATTCCCCTTTTAAGTTCTCATTTCTACTTGTCTCAATTTTAAATTTGGTTTCAATTTTATATTCTATATAATTTGAGTCAATATAGAATAGAATTAGAAGAAGTACTCACCTGAACAACTTGTTGTTCTTTGAAGTTATCTCGCCCAACTTTCCTAATAAGATATACCATGCATTCTAAACATTTGGCACATAGCACAGGTTTGTGTAAACTATTGAACGAAACAACTCTCAGTGCTTCAATTGTTGTATCGTAATAGTTTTGGCGAAAAGTGTCCTGTATGCAACAATTACACACAAATCACATTAAGGTAATTGCTTGTCATGATCAAAACATGTCATTCAACTTCAGATATTAATGTATACCGCCATTGATTCTGCAAACAACTTTAGGGTATCAACAGCTTCGATCTGTAACTTCTGTTTTTCATGCTGAAAAACTCAGAAAACTCATTTAGCTTATTTGAAGTACAATAAACAATAGAAAAATAATCGTTGAGACTACACCAATACGATGAGTAAATATATGCAATGATTTCATTTACAGTGCAATATGTGTATAAATGACAAGTTAATAGTAAAAATTGCAGACTATGTATGTACCTTAAGAAGTACAAGTAATGATGTTGCAATTTGTTCCCCAAAATGTGATATTTTGTCAAAGCCACAAGTTTTTACCAAGGATCGAAGGGCAATGAGAGCATATGACTGCAGAAAATAAAATAGTAAACAAAGGATATCGTTCATAAAACAACTCAATAAATAGTGCTTCAATGTAATACATAGTAAAGCTCTCGTGAAATCGGCTTTTAAGATAATTACTATATTTAAAATTTGGAGATAAATTTTAATGCACATATTAATAACAAACATTTAGAAAGAAGATGTAAAATGAGGAAGAAAGATAAAACAAGTTAATACTGAGACAAGCATCTCTTTACTAACAGATATCAAGTTGCAACATTAATATGTTTGTACTTTGTACCTGTACACGGGCACAAGAGTCAGATTTTATGATGGGAACTAGCTTCTCGAAGAACTTCATCTGAAATTGAGCACGCAATAATAGTTTCTTACATTCACCCAATCGCCTAATGGCATGCATAGTAGCCCAAAGTACTCTGTCGTTCTGCTCATCCAGTGACTTAAGGACCAATATGGCAACTTGTTCATAGTTCTCAATCATGTTCTGTGGTTGCAAAGTGGAAGAGAGGAATCATATATGAATGAAATTGTCGGCATCATAATAACATGACACACACCAAATTTGAAAAACTAATAATGAAAAATCATTTTCTGGCATTGCGTGTACTTAGAAACTTGTAGTTGCATAGTGGTTCGAGCGTCTTCTAAGGACAATGATAAGTAACCAACCAAGATTTACAAACTAGGTATAATCCACCCGACTTTAATTTGTTCACTATTTTGATTGATCAGAGAAAGTCCATATCGACTAGAACTATTTAAACTCAGTGGTATCATTAAATTTTAGGCTTGTTTAAGAGAAACCAAAATACAAATACTAACCTTCATCTGCATAAAGCTATACAACACCCCACATCAGAACATACATAAATCATGATCATGGTTTTAAAAACAAAACAAAAAAAAAAAGTGTAACGTTCGTCTAGAAATAAAAACACTCTTCTCTGAACAATGTACTAAAGAGCACACATAGGAATCATGCAAAATTTTGAAGAGTCCCACAGAGATCTGTTGAAATATCTATTAAACTTGCATGACATAATTTTTCTCTTTCTATAAGCTAAAGCATCATCAGGAAAACAATTCAGGGCTTAAAGCTGATTGAATATCATATTATATCATATCATTTATATACATACCATTTCTTGGAAGTTCTTCTGTGCAATTGTAGCAAAGGCCATCATAGCTGCATGACGTAGCTTCCAATCGATACTCGGTGCATATTCCGTTGTTATCATTCTGATTGCCGTGGGAACAAAGACACTATCATTCCCATCTGTAGAGAGGCAATCCAACAGGAATTGCCCGCGCTTGAAACTATCTGTCAACCCAGCTTCTTTACAATCCCTACTGTCAACATCATACCAAATAGGATCTTCAATAACATACGAAAACATATTCATAGCAACTGCAAATATCCTTCTCACTTCGTACTCAGAAAGCGGCTTGATCAGATTTTCAATCACGTTCACATTCGCGGTATCAAGCTCCTTGATTACATAAACTGCTTCAGATTTCAGTTGCTCGGTCGCATCTGGTGCCTCCGCTACTCGAATCATACACCAAAACAGTACATTGTGTTTCCCCTGGAAGATATTTCCATTATCCAGCGAAACTAAATCACCCAAACGTTTAAGCCTACTCAACAGAATCTCTTCTTCCCCGTGTTGATCGACAATATTCAACAAAACTGGCACAAGAAAATCACATATATCAGTTCTCCCAAGATCCTTCGTAAATAACATCAACGAAATCGATGCATTGTATGCCAATCCTTTTATATCATTATCGGTCGAGTAAATAAATTCCAAGATTCTGGTAAAGACAAGTTCGAAGTTCCCTCGATTCAGCCAGAACTCTCCATTTTTAGCAACATCCAGAGGTAATTCAGATAATAACATAAGCCCTTTCTTGTTTTCCAATTCGGCTTCTCCGGAAAGGCACGCGACAGTGTATTCGAGAAGCTCCATCCAATCGCCGAGAGAAGTTCGATACAACTTGTCCGCAAGGAGACCGATCGATTCGCATATCCATCGAGACAAATTTTCTTCAGACTCTAACATGAGTGATTGAAGAAAAGGACCTTTGAGTTCAAGGAGGATAGATGAGCTAATTGGCTTGTTTCCCCCGTCGGGAAAAACTTCATGGAGAAGAGTAATGATTTCGGTTCGAATTTGAAGCGGAGGGTTGAGTTCGAGGATTTTAGCGAGCTTGAATGAGAATGCGTTAGGGTAATAACGTGTGAAAGATTTGAAAACTGTGTCGAATTTTTCCTTCATGGAGTTCGAGAATGCGTAGTCGTGAATTGCTTCTTGCAGCGACGAGAGGTCGTCGGATTCGAGGAGCTTTGCTGCGTGTTCTTGGAGTTCGAGGCCGTGGAGGAGTGATCTGTCTTGGAATCCTTCCGCGCGTTTCCTCTTGTTCACTCTTTCTGACAGGTGGTCTCGCGGTGGTTCGTTTATCTCCGGCACAAAAGGATCGCGTAGGGAATCAGCCACCGGTTCTGCCGTCGGTGTCGGTGACGGTGGCAGTGAGAAAGACTTCTGAGATGAGGAGGAGCTGGAGGGTGACGCCGGCGGTGAGGAAGATTTCGGAGTTGAAGAGGAGGAGCCAGAGGTTGACGCCGGCGTTGGGGAAGATTTCGGAGTTGAGGAGGAGGAGCCAGAAGTTGACGCCATTGTTGAAAGTTCAATGGAAGATTTTGGCGGGAAAAGTAACTGTTTGATTGATGGAGTCTGGTTTTCTGTTGTGGTGGTAGTATCCACGTCAGCTTTTCAATTGATTTTCACAAGAAAGACAATGGCATTATCGTAATATTCAAGGAAGCGTATTTTTATGGCCTATTATGATGGGGCTCAAGCCCATTACTCAACTATATCCAAGATATTTGCCAATTTCTCATCCCATCCTTGTTGCACAAGGCGCAATTCTAAAAATTTAAAAATGCGCCAAACATAATTTAGAGAATGTCTGCATGATTTTTCCAAAACCAATTTTCATTCTGGAGTTTTCAATCGAAGTTGTTATTTATTTCAATAATTAATAAAAACGAATATTATAAAACCACGTACAATTTTAATATAACTAAATATTATAGAAATCGAATATATTAGTACAATAATTGTTCTCAAAGTCGATTAAAATTAAATAAAATATAACCAAAATGCATACTCTACTATGTATGTCTAATTCTAACACTCTGATTTCTCATTTGCCTACGGTAAGCCACTACACTCAGTGCTTCGGAAATAATGAAATGTGCTAGGACAGTTGCTTTATCTCTACCTCTTGCAAACACTTCGGACGTGATGTCTACACGTGTAAGCCGCATTATGGTCTGATAGTACGGTAACACAACGACATGGTCGTCCATGGTCTGCTTATTCTCTAGGATCTCCTCATGAGGAGGTTTAGGTGGACGTCCAGGAGAGTCTTGTTTAGGGGTGTTCGCGGTGCGGTTTGGACGGTTATAACGCAAAAAAATCATCCGAACCGCGAGAAAAAAATGTGTGCGGTTTGGTTTGGTTCGGTTGGCTTTTAGAAAAAAACCAAACCAAACCAAGGTTTGGTTTGGTGTTGGTTCAATTTTTAACAAATATTTGCTTAGTCATACATACACATATAGATGACAACATAACTTTGTATTTTCTCATTCATACATTACCAAATAACAATAAAACTCATCATATTTAGACAATAATTTTTTATTTAATATGTAAAAATTAGATTAAAAAAAGTGAAATAATAAGCATAAAATAATGTCAAAAATATTATAATGAAACAAAAAAATAGAAGAGATGAGAGATAGTGAAGATGAAAAAGAAAGAATATAAGAGTGAAGACATTAGAGATAAATATGTGCGATAAAACGAAATTGAAAGAGAGAACATTTGCATAAAAATGAGAAGTTGAAAAAGAAAGAATATAAGGTAGTAGAGACTAGAGAAGAAGAGGCAAGATGTAAGTCGTGAAGACGGAGCAATAATGCTATGAGAGATTTAAGAAGACTGAAACTGAAACCATAAGTGTAAGGATGAGAAAATTGTTCGTAATCATAAGCTAATATATAATATTTTTAGGTTTGAGTTAGATGAGAGTTAAGTAAAATTTAGGTTGTAACATAATGCAGTTTGATTCGGTTTGCAAAATACAAACCGCAAACCGAATTGAACCATGCAGTTTTGTTAAAAGATGGCCCAAACTAATTTGAAACAAATGCGGTTTTTTGCGGTTTCGATCTGGTTTGGTTTGCGGTTTTTTATTGGGTTGGTTTGGTTTTGAACACCCCTAATCTTGTTTCTCCCAAACCCAATCAAACTCATCCAAATCATATACACAGACTCTTCAAACTTGTATACGAACCTATTTGAGCTATATAATGTATTAAAACTAGTAGATTTGAGCTAATACATTAATAAAAATCAAAATAAGCTAAATGAGAAACTTACTCTTAAATGTGTTGGTGAGGGTGTAGAGTGCTCTAATATTGAATGCAGTAGGTAAATGGAGTTGGGAATGGTAAGATATACATGAATGTAGCTTCAAAACTTGATCTTGAATGTGTATTGGAAATGGATTGTAAGGTTGAGAAAAACTTTTTTTCCGAAAGATGAAGAATGAGAAGAGAGAGGGTCTACCGCGACCTTTAAATATGGTCACCTAATTCAGAGATGCATCTCCGAATTAGTTTTTTGAATAAAAAAGGTGTATTTTTAGATACATCTTTGAATACACTCTTAAATTGACTTTGGTTGTGCATCTCCGAATTTTATTTACAAAAGGCCTGAGAGAATGTATAAGGGTGGGATAAGAAATTTCCAGATGTTTTATAAATAAGGATGATAATAAGCGAGGTGAAACTTTAGGAGACGTGAATCTAACCTACTATAAATTTTTAAGTTTTAAGTTTGACCTATAATTTATTATAAGTTTTTTTTTTTTGATATGATTTATTTAAAAGTCCGATTTGGTCTTACAGCCTATTTAAAAGTTTGTTTTGAATTAAAACTTAAATGGCTCATGTTGGTCAGTTTGTCTCTTATCCTAATCCCCAAATATAAATTGTTACTTGAGCTCATATCACATATATCTCCTCACCTATATCTCTACTCCACGCCTATACCTCATTCTCCTCAAATTCACGACAAACAACAAACCTCGACTACTACATTGACGCCCACACCTTTGCCTTCACTGATATTATCACAATTCTCACCCAAATGACTACCTGAGTTTAACATGGTCTAGTCAAACCTCACAAGCTTTTTAACGAACATACTTTATCTCAAAATTCCATATCCCCCATACAGAAATCCATATAGATGCATTACGTGATCCTAATTGGAAAATGGTCATGAAAGACGAATATGATGCTCTTATTGAAAATAATATGTGGGACTTAGTTCCTCGTCCATCTAATGGTAGTATTATTCGAAGTTTATGAATTTTCAGGAATAAAAATAAATCAGATAGATCATTCAAGCGGTGCAAAGCTCGCCTTGTAGGTAAGCAGTGAACCAACAAACAGGCGTTGATTGCGGTGAAACCTTCAACCGTAGTCAATTCGGCTACTATTCGCACAGTACTTAGCGTTGCCTTGTCAAAATCATGGTGTCTTCATCAGTTGGATGTTAAAAATGCTTTCTTGTATTATAATCTTGATAAAACCATGTACATGTACCAACCTCCAGGCTTCTGTCATCCTTAATTCGCATACCATGTGTGTTTTCTTAAAAAGTCTCTCTATAGATTTAAACAAGCACCCCGCGTCTCGTATCAGCAGTTCACTGATAATGTCGCTACAATGGGATTTACTCACAAGATTTCTGATCACTCATTATTTAGTTATTATAATGGAACGATATGGCTTACATTCTTCTCTATGCATATGACATTATCCTCACTACTTCATCTGAATCTCTTCATAAGTATAATGTCCAAGCTGAGTTCTGAATTTGCAATGAAGGACCTACGTTCTCTAAGTTATTTTTTAGGAATCTCTATTGTTCGACATTCATGAGGTATTTTTCTCTCTCAGAAAAAATATACATAAGAGATTATTGAACGTTCAAGAATGTCCTCTTGTAAGCTAGCCCCAACACATGTGGATATCAAATCAAGACTCAGCATATCCTCAGTAATCTCTATCATGATCCAACAGAATATTGAAATCCATCGACAAGCTCATATCTTACACAAACACTGACTAGGCTGGTTGTTTAGACACGAGAAGATCTACCTTTGGGTACTATATGTATCTTTTTGACCATTTGTTATGTTGGTCCACAAAATGTTAACATTCCTTGTCTCGATTGAGAGCAGAGGTCTAATATCAAGAAGTGTCTAATGTAGTGTCTAAATCGTGATGCATTCAAAATCTACTTTTAGAATTATACTTCCCTGTTACAAAAGCAAACTGTGACAACGTCAGCGTTGTGTACCTTTCCAACGACGTTGTTCAACGTCAACGCTCCAAACACATTGAAATGGATATAAATTTTGTGCGGAAAAAATTGCTCATGCTCAAGTGGCTGTATTACATGTTCCCTCTCGTTATCAAATTGTTGATATCTTCACGAATGGCCTTCCGCTACAACTTTTTGACAGCTTTATGAATAATCTCAACATTCGTCCACTTCCAATTTCGATTATGAGGTGTATTAGATTATATAAATATAGAAAGAATATCAGAGTTTATAATAAATAATTGCTGAATAATTTGCTTTGAATTATTAGGGAGATATATGATACTCATATCAATGAAAAAGGGCATAGCTAATATTCATCTCTATCTCTCTGTCTTTTCTAATTTCTAATGTAAATATTTTGCCTATATAAAGTAACGAAAGAAAGAAAAAAAACATAATTTTTATACATATAGTAGACATACATAGATGCTCCAAATTTGTATTCCCAAAGTTCTTATACAAGAAGAAACATAGAGTAAAATACCAAATCAAGGATTTGTAATAGCATTAACCCTTTCATAGTTTCAATGTTAACTCAGGTGTTGAATTCTCTATATTATCAACCAGTGGTTTCACATTCACCTCGGAAAAGCACAGATTTGAGCTCTGATGAGTATCACTACCTCCCTCAGCAACCTGATGGAAACTACCTTGCCACAAAATTTCTGTCTCATCATCCTCTAAGAATATCGGATGACTGATACATCCTTGTTTGAATCTTGCATTACTTTTTATCTCAGGACTAGGCCTTATTGTTAGTGGTGAAAAACCATGGTGTAGTGAAGAGTGTGATTTCATACCTAAGGACCTGAAAGAACCATTGAGAGGGAGAGATGCTAAACTTGCATACCTCTCAGAGAATAGTCCCATTCGCATAGCTCGCTTTGCTACAATTCTTTCTCTCTTGTGTGCGTTCTGGTGTCCACCGAGCGCCTGAGAGCTGTGAAACTTGCGGTGACAGTAATTGCAAGAGAAAATTCTTGGGATGATGGTAGGTTCATTGCTGCTCTCACTGGTGCTTGAGAATGAGAATCCTGTAGAATCTCTCGGAACAAAGTCGTTGTTGTTGTACAGATTCAGTGTTAAGTCGAGTGAGATAGGATTTGAGTAGGCATGAAACTCTCTTGGATTTGTAGAGTTGAAATTGTTGGTGAGGCTGTTACTATAGGAGCCTCGAGAGGTTTCAAATTCATGGATGGATGATATATTGGAAGCAACATGGCTACTTACTTCAGATTCATATTCTGCGCTGGCCTCTACTTCAAGATCGAAAATCGGTTTCATAATTAAAGCAAATTTGCTAAATATGTCCAGCAATTTATACCATCAGAATACGATCTGGCTACGAGCTTCCAGCGAAAGAGATGTATGTTTCTGCAATGAAATTCAATCAGTTTGTAGTTAATTCGTTAGTAAAGATCTAAACGATTGGAAGTACCAAAATTCAAACTCTAACTGAAACAATCATCGGTCAGACTTTACTTACTTCCTAGTCGAACACTGGACTAGGATGGCCTTTTCCTAAGAACCAGAGAGAGAGCTAAGACAGAAAAACAAATACTGCATGCAGATACATAAACTAGTGCATGAATGAGGTGATGAAAATCTAGTGAAGAAAAGTTCTAACTTGTTTAGAAACGAAGAATGAAAAAGACAATCAGAAGTTCAAAACATACCCTCTCTTAAGTTTCAAGTTCAGATGATGGCTTTCTACTGAGATCAACTATAAACTGCTTTGGAAATTGGAGACATGCATTTCCATTGTTTGTTCTCTTTGGAAAGTTTGGTTATGAGAAGACAAAATGAGCATGTGTGTCTTATTATTTATGTTCCTAAAGCACTAATAAAGGGTGAAATGAAAGCTAATAGTTCTTCTTAATGTTCTAATTATTAAAAAATACATTAAAATGTACTGAACTTGGTATAAAAATAAAGGAAGGGTAAATGATGAAAAAGGGGCAAGGAGAGACAGTTAGATGGTGGGCATTGATGTTTATTTATGGGAAAGCAAAGGTAAGATGATGTGAGTAAAGTGTTAGGGGACAAAGAAGTCAGGCACACAAAAAAAGACGACGAGGTTGTACACTTGTTAACAATTTAGACAGAACTGTAACACGTTTTAAGGAGAAACGACTTGATCTGTCACTCGATAACAGTTTTAAAGAGAACGATTTGGTCTATCACTCGATAATATTTTTAAAGAGAACGATCTGATTTGTCAATCAATAGCAGTAATCATAATTGTGAGAGGATATAATGAAATATATTATACTTTAAATGTCCGAGGCATGGCACCGCCTTTTAATTTAGTATTTTTAGGAAGAATTTAGGACTTTTTAATGAAAGCAAAACATCTGCTTCTGTTACATGTACAAAAAGTTCAAATCATCAACTAGGTTGATTGAACATAGTATGAGAAAAAAGCAAACATAAGATAACAGTTTTTCTTAGTCATTATTCCCCCACCTAAGATTCTCTCTAGTCTCACTTTTTCTTTCTCATTTCCCCACTTCAAAAGTGCTTTACATGACTCCATAGTGCATTGGGTCAGCTTTTATTAGTTTCATACTTGGTTCCATCTATCACTCACAAGCATATACTATATGTTATATCATCATTTTCAACAATCTCATAATGATGGTATAAAATTCATTGAATTCTACACCTTAAAAAATAGTAAGTGGGGCTTAATGTGTTTATAACCCTCTTATGTTTGATTGATGAGTAGTTTATTGTCACAAACTCACAACAAATACACAAATACAGTTGCAGGGTCTTATCATTTTCCTAGATTTTGACTACTCTTCAGTGTTTCTTCGAATAATTTTACATACAGTTAAGATATATTATCAAGAATTTGAACGTGTGATTCCTTTTTAGAAAAGGACAATCATTTGAGACATATTACATAGGATTGTGATTAGGAAGCTTCAAGTTGGCACGTATAGTAATTCACCCATAAGAAAGAGATTGGAGGGATGTCATGGCCCTCAATCTCCTTCATTAAACTGACATTTTATGAATAGAAGTTAATGGGATGGTCCATTATTATTTCATGCACTAAGTTATAAAATCATCGTAACCATAATATAACAAATGTGAGTAAATAAGAAATAGTTTCACATTGGATAGAAATGTGATGACTTAAACATATATAAATGTATGAATCTACTTATCTATTACTTTAAGATTTTAGGTGGACAAATGGTGTGTCTCTTGCAATAGTGTTTATTCCTACACTATGTATCAGAGCTCCATTTTTTGTTTCGATTTGAGACCACAAGTTGTCATCCCATTTTTTATGCGGCAATTTTTCACTCACATTTTCTAAATTCTCGAATAATACTATTCTGTTCCAATTAATAACAAAATAAATAAATTTCACACAAAATAAAAAATAAATTAATTACATATAATTTTTTTGTTTCATCTAAGAAAAATAATATAGTTACCAATATAGAACTCTCTTTCATTTATAAAACCATTAAATTAAATGCACATTGATTAGGGATGACAAAATGGATAAATTGGACGGATATAGATTAAATGGTTAATGGATGAATAAAAAAATCCATTAATTCATTACAATCCACTAAAACTTATTTTAATATATCCAATACAATTTATTAAAAATAAAATTCATCTAATAAGAACATTTTAATGGATGGATATCTATCCAAAAAAATTATTTGTTTTTCTAGTTTTTTTATTTTTATTTTTTAAGAAAATAATTTATGTTTGGTTTTATAAAAAAAATATAATTTCAGTTTATTTTGAGAAAAAATAACTTTTTTCTTGAAAAAAAAATTTTCAGTTATATTTTTATTTTTAAAGAAAATAATTTATTTTTAGTTTTATAAAAAAAATATAATTTCAGTTTTTTTTATAATTTTTTTGGGAAAAATCTTTTTTTCAATTTTTTTTATATTTCGGATTTTTTTCAAAATTTTTTTTTTTCAAAAAACAATTTCCAATTTTTTTGGAAAAAAAAATAATTTTTCAGTTTTTTTTTATTTGTCAGATTTTCTTTTTTCAAAAAAAAATGTTTCAAAAAATATAATTTTTTAAGTTTTAATATTTTTTTTCAAAAAAAAATTCCAGTTTTTGTCGGGAAAAATATTTATTTTTTATATTTAAAAAAAATCAATTTTTTTTTTGAAAAATATTTTTTTTTCTGTTTTTCTAAAATATATTTCGGTTTTTTTTTATTTTTCAAAAAAAATCTCTTTTTTATGTTTTTTTTATCGATTACAAAAGGAATCATGCCATGAGTTATGTATTTTTAAATATGGCACCATAGATTCAAATTTTGAGTTTCGCTCAGATTCGAAAATCAACATAACTCCAATTATAGGTCATTTAAGAGTGTGGATTTGTTTCTAAACATGCTTAACAATCTTCCAGAAGGTGATTAGCGATCACAACGCATGAAATTGATGAGTTTTTAGAAGCTTCAAGTCACATTTTTCTTGTGACCTCAGGTCCACACGATTTGGAGGATTTGCTTATCATTCACTCCACCTAAATATTCTATTTCGTTCCTTCTATAAAGAGAGACCTCTCCCTCTATATTTTCTAAGCTTTGATGTCAAAATTGCTCTATCAAACTCCTTCTATATCTCTATTTTCTTAGTTTTCTAATTCTTATTTTCTTCACTTCCAGCATCACGACTGTTGTACCCTAAAATTTACCCTCTTCATTTCAATAGTTTTGGCTTATACTTTCATTATCATAAACATACATGCATATCATTGATATCATGGTCATAGGGTTACGAGCATCTCAAGTGTGGAAGAAACTGTGCGTTTCAGCCATTTCAGACTATTTCGAGCCATAAATCATTATTTTTCAGTTCATATGCTTGAAGCGAGATTTTGTAGTCAGAAGATCTTCTCGGATTGGTTCCATGGATGTCGGAACCATTTCAATATATTCTCCAGTTTATCTGTTCAAAATAAAAGCCATTTCGTCAAGAAAAAGACTTCAACAGTTCATTTCTTAATAAAGTGAACTTTGGGTTTTTTGTGAGTTTCGTGCGCTCTGAAAGGCATAACTCTCAACTCGTCAGGTGTATTTGGATGATTTTTGACTAGAAAGTCCCTCTCAATATTATCTACAACTTTCGTTCACAGGTCGGGGGCTAATTCGGTGAAGAACGTCTCCAAAGAAATCAATTTTTCAAGTAGGATAAATTGAATTTTATGGCTGAACCTTGTTCACGGTACACTAAAAAATCCATAGCTCCTGACTGAAAAATTGAAACTGAGCGGGGCCAGTGTCTAAAATTCCGTCTTGAAGTCTTATACAACTTTCATTCACAAGCCGATAGTTAATTTCTTACGGACCAATACCAGAATTTTATTCTTTGAAGGTGAATTTGAGCCGAACCGAGCATTTTTCATCTGACGCGCAATGTTCAAAAATTATATCTCACTCGATTTTTATCGAAACGCGATGGGACTGGTGTTAAAAGTTCATAATTTCTGTTGGCTTCGACTTTCATTCACATTCCGAGTTCGGATTTTGATCAGAAGATCCTCGTTCGAAGAATTTCCCTCAATTGGCGCAATAAAAATTTTCAATGTGTCAGATGCCCGAAAAGTGTGCTGAAACTTCAAAAATTCATAACTCCTCAATCGTTCATCTGATCGAGTTAAAATTTTGACTTTGGACGGAAAATTTTCGTTCTGGAAGTTTTTTATTTAGAGTCTGAGTTCAAATGTCGCACGGTTCTCGATGTTTTGGGCTGTGAACGAAAATTATTCAGATAAACGCGATTTGGGCCAAATCTTGGATCCAAGACATTCCAAGGCCCAAAATTATCACCTATAAATAAAATTTGTCTCTCACAAATCAAAGAAGAAGAATCATTTGCTAAACTTTACCTTTCAAACTCACTTTTTCTCTCTCAATTCTCTCTCAAATCAAAAGAACAAAACAAAGGAAAATTGAATTTTCTTCTTCCCTCCAAGCCTTGCCTTGACTGAACCACCACTCTTCCTCCACAATCCTCCACGCGCCGCACTAGCTAACCAACCTGCCACCACACGCCCGCCAATCTCCGCCTTCCCTTCCTCCGCTCTCGGCTTGATCTCCTCCGCAACCGACCTTCCGTCTGCTCCTCCAACCTCCGTCTCCTCTCTACGCCTCTCCGAATCAAGATTTCTCTCCTTCCAATTCTCATTTGATCTCTCAATTTGATTGAAAATTCTCTTCGGTTGATTATTGCATCTGCTTGATGCAATTGTACACATTTGCATTTCTTTGCAATGCATTTCTTGCTTCTCATTAACTTGTTGCTCGGACCTAATTTTATACACATTTTCATGGGTTGATTGATGCATTCTGGAACATTTCACTTGATGCATTATAACATGTTGAATTCTTGATACTTGATTGAATTTAATTCATACATTGCATCATGACTAGATGTGGCATATGTTGATCATCTCATTGCTTGCATATTGTCATATGTTCATGCATTTCATCCATAAAAAGACATTAATTCATGAATAAACATGCATTTTCATGCATTGTGCCAATTCTAATTTTTCCGATTTTTGCATATCATGTGCATATTCATTTTTTTTTAGAATTTAACGCATCCTGTATGGATTTAATATCCAATTCTCTCTCATTTCAAAACACAAAACAAATGAGAATTGAAAATTAAATCGACACATGAATTTCACTTTCCATAAACATTTTGTGCATTTTTGTTCATTAAAACCGTTTTTGATGGTTTCGAAACCGTATTTCAAGTGCAACATGCCTAAAACACACTTGCTTCCTTGTTCCGTTAAGGTCTGAAAAATATCGCTTCCACTCGGAATTACTTAAAACCGATCATATTTTTGAATCTGTTGACGCGTTTGTAAGCAACCATGTGATTTTCAATTGATTCCAACAAGTTGACTTTTCGCTCCGATTTCGAATAAGCGTTTTCCCGAGTCGATTTTTGAGATTTTATTTCACCTCTTGTATGCTTATACTAGTATATCATCATGTGAATATTCTCTTTTGAGCTTTGTGCTTCTAATAAGCACTCCACCTTGTTATTTCTAACACTTTGTCACATGTGCGAGGTACTTTGAGCATTATTCTTGAGATTTGGATATGTATGACGCATATCTTAATCTTGCACACATGTGTGTGCATTCTTTCTTTGCATTTCTTGGTTTTCACCTTCTTGCAGATTATCTGATTTGATTTGGATGTGTACGAACGCACATCTCGATCCCGCACACATGTTTGCACACTCTTTTGTCTGCTTTCTTGGTTTTCACCTTCTTGCAAGTTATCTGATTTGATTTGGATGTGTACGAACACACATCTCGATCTTGCACACATGTGTGTGTACTCTTTGTCTGCATTGTCTGGATTGTGATTTCTTGCAGGTTATTGGATTATTTCAAATGTGTATAGATGCACATGCTGATATTACATACGATATGCACGCCATTTGTATGTATTGCTTGGTTTTCACCTTCTTGCAGGTTTATCAGTTTAGCTAGATATGTACGAACGCGCATTCTGATTGTGTATATGTTATGTGCATCCTTTGTCTGTATTTTCTGGATTGCGATTCCTTGCAGGTTTACATTGAGTATTCGGATGTGTACGACGCATATTCTGATCATGCTTTTTATGCCTCCGCGCATTACTCACCTGTTTTCCTTATTGCTTGTCAGCAATACTCAAAGTTTTCCGGAGTATTTTTTGGATCGCTTTTGCTTATACGGATTGTTATCTGTTTGGTATTTTCTATTCCTTTTTCCGCATTCTTTTATCGCTTTTCTAGAGAGCATGAGAAGTAGGGGTTTTACCGGTTTCTTTTGCCATGAGAACTAGGAATAGAGATGCATGATGGGGCTTCCGTAGGGTAATTCTGCATATTGTGTGCTAACTGTGCGTGGTTTGGTTAAAATCCTTCCGTGCAAAGGAGGTAACTTTTAGTGTGTTTACATTTGTGCTCGCATAGGTCATGAGTGGTTAGGAAAACTGATATGGCACCACCAAGAAAAGTCCTGCTTATGATGATGATATTGATATATGATGATATGAAAGGCACGTGGAAAGGGTTAGCAACCAACCCCCGCATAGTTCAGTCCGTGTCAGCTTAGCTCACGCGAATCATGATGCTTTCTTTATCGAGTCAATAATAAAAGTTGCAAGATTTCCCTATTCTGACTCTCCACGCTTTGTCATGGAGTTTGCATTCACACGCTTTGATACTCGCATTCATATGCTCCTCATGCTTGGTAATCCATATCAAGATGTGATACCTTTCTCCCATAGGAAACTCCTGGTTTACACGTTTAATTCCATTCGTGGCTATGGTTTTCCTCTAAAAGAAAGCTCCTGGTTGACTTCAGTGACACGCTACCGTTGAGGCTATGTGACTTCTTCCTTCTTCCCCGCGCATGTGTGTATCATTTGTTTATGCATTGTATTGTTTGTGTGCTTTTGCCAAAGCACTTGCTTGCCTCCTCCCTTTGCATCCCTTGGTTGTTCAACCAAGACGAATATTAGGATAGCTTCCCTTAGGACCGCTCAGTTAGGATAGCTCTCGAACCTAGACATTAGAATTTTCATCCTTTGTATGTCAATGATAAGTGCCAAAATGTAGTTATTTTGTATATACATTTTGTGGCACTTATTCGTTCTTTTGTTGATATTCTTCGAGTAAATCCCCCGCTTTTTGTATAAATGTGTACATAATAGAATCATTGATTTTTTGTGTAAATATTGTATCATTTGATAGTTTTTCATCTCTTTTATAGGTATTCATTCATAATTGGAGCATTGAGTAATAAAGTGTCGAAGACACGGCTTTAAACGCATGATTTTGAACAATAAAAGAGGACACATAAAGCAAAAATTAAGTTTTTCAAATATTTGAAAGTCATAAAAGCTTGATATTTATTCATGGTTTGATAGAGCATTGAATAAGATTTCCAACGCTTCAAACCGGGCGCAATTCTGAGTTACGGTTCTCAAGATATGGCAAAAATAAGATGCTGAACATCACAGACCGCGCTTAGCGCGCCCTGCGATATCAGAATTCTTTAAAAGGGGCTAAAAACACATTTTTAGGTTATGGGTTGGGTATTTTTGAGTCCCAACACCATCAACATCATTTTTTGGTCTAGAGAGCTTAGAAAACAACATTGGAGCTTGCATTTGGATGATCCGGAGTCGAATCTCTCGTCGATTGGTGTTGACAAACCAAGAAATGTTTGGTTCCTCTTATTCTCTTCTCTTTGTAATCTCTTTTGTTGGGTTTTGTATGTATATCTACTCATAACTCATGTATATTTGTCGCCCTTGCCGTTGTATAAACTTTACTATGTTGGTGATTGTCTTAGGTTTTTACTCTATGTTAGGGATTTGAGCTTTACTAGAGATAGATCGCTTTGATTCTTACCTAGGATAGTTATCTGTTAGTTTCTGAATTCTAGAAATGATTTTAGAGTTGACATTCACTATAGAGTATCTGAACTTAATGCCTCTATGTTGGTGAAGTATGCCAAAGATGGGTATGGAGGTGACGCAGTTGACTTCTGTGTTGTTGAGGTAGGCCAGACATGACTATTGAGATAATTCGGGAGGATTCTCAATTTGGATTAAAAATAGCTTAGGTTGTGAGAGGTATGTGATGACACGGGCGCTTATCGTAGGCCGAGTATGATATGGGTGGTAGATTTAAGTCTGTGACGGATAGTTTATATTTGTTCCGGATAAGTTGTCTATCCTTTATACTTTTTGTTCATTTTCTTTCTGTCTTTTATTTTCATTTCATTTAATCTCAAACTCATTAACGGTAGAATTATCGAACGACGAATCAATAACCAATCTCTGTGGACACGATACGATATAACCTAACCAGTATATATCACCCGGTAAAAATAATACCAACTCTTTGCTTGCTCGCTATACCGCTGCAACAAAATGGCGTCGTTGCCGGGGATTGGTTTTATTGTTTCTGTATTGCGATAATTCCGTTGTTTTTGTGTTTTGTAATTATTGTATATGTTGTATAGACTTTGAATATGAACTTGTATATTGTTACATGTACATGTTATGTGTTTACTTTCCATACTTGTACATATGTGTGTTTTTCCTTGTTTTCAAGTATTGTTGTAAGTTGTCTCATATTCGTAACGTTTATTTTGTGGTTTTTAGGACACTTTCTTTAGGTTTGCGCGGTGTGGCAATACCATGGCATGACGAGAGGAGGTTATTAGTGCTCGCACAATAAAGGCGTCGAGCTTACGACGTAAAACAAGCATGTTTGTTTATGTTGTTTATGTGTGTGGTGACTTGTGTTTTGACAAGTTGAAATAGGACTTGCTCTTAATTTCAAATTTTCACTTTTCAACTTGTTAATTCCTTTTCACCAATTGTGTGTATTGTTATTTGCTTTTGTTTTGTTATGTCAATTTGTTATTTTCCACAAGTTTGTAGTGTTTTAGCTTGTGGAAGTGTGTATGTATTGTAAATATTGTTTAGATGTGTAAATGAGATTGCATAGGTGTGTAAGTGGAGCTTGCATAGCATTGCACTTTTGTCATTTTTCTACATCGGTGTGCCAAAGCGCTCGCTATGAGGGCGGTGAATTCTTTTAAAATTTCACTTGGTTTTCCTTTTTCCCACTTTCACCAAGGCTTTTTGTATTGAATAAAATTAGTATTGTTTTTCTAATTCTTTTGTTGTTGTTTGGACTCAAATTTTGGTTCGGTGGCTTGAAGACTTTTGAGGTGATTTTCTGAGTTTGATCATTTCAACTTGTGGATGTATGGTAATGATAGTTTCAAAGTTCCTACACGTCAGGTACTCCTTTATCGCTTTCTATAGCATAACATGTTTAGGAAATTTATCATTTGTATAATTACCATGTTATTCATTCTTTTTGCATTACTTGCTCATGAATTGAATCACTTTAGTACCATTTTTATCCATAAATGTGAGGAAGCTTTCCATTGTTTACATATGTTGAGAGTCCACATTCTTGTTTTAACTAGATTTTATTATGCTTAATCTTTAGTTTTGTATTGATTGTATGATTGAAAGAAAATGATCAAGGCATTTTGTTGATTTTGAGCATAACTACCTTGACGAAATATTCAATTCACCTTGTGAGTGTGTGATCCTTTGTTAGCCCCTTTGAACTTTTATCAACATCCATTTTATTTGAACTTGATGCTTGTCTATGAGTGTCAATTCACTCTTTTTTTGTATAGATGTTTATTTCTTTGTTTCTTGAACCCTCAACTATATGTTGTTGTATGGATTTTTACCTTGCCTTAGAAAGTAGGGAGTATTCACATAATGATGTTGGTTGAATTCAAGTTGGGGAGAGGAATGTTTATGTACTTATATTGTGGTTGGTATGAGGTTAAGAGAAAAGAAAGAAAAGAAAAAAAATGTGAAAAAGAAAGATTAGAAAAAGAAAGAAAAAAGAGAAAAGTTTTGAAAAAGAAAAACAAAAAGAGTAGGAATAATGTTATGTTAATAAGTGAGGTGTGTTTGGTGTGAAATTTGTGATGAAGAATAAGTTTGATTGAAATTATATTGTTTGGAACTTTGTGAGTTGATCACTCCCTTAGGTTTAGGCAAGTTTTTGTTTCGATTAGCTTTAGGACTTATCACTTGTTTGTTAACCAAGCCACATTACAACCTTAAAAAGCCCTTGTGATTCTTGCATTTGTATTTTCAATACGTTTTTGGATGAATGCATAATTTAGTCTATTGTTTGCAAGATTGTGGAGGAGTATTTTTTATCTCCACCTTTGTGTGTTCTTCATCTACCGATGAATTTTTGCTAGGCGTGATTCATGATTGAGTTTGTTTTGTTTTAGAATGTTTTGCATGATTTCTGTACTTAGGATTTGTTTCGTTTATATGTTGTCGTTGTAGGATAGTGGTAAGTTTGTATTTGTCGTGTACATTTTTCGTTTGAACCATACTTTTGTTTTCCGTTTTAAAAACTTGTTGATTCGTGATTATTTGATTATCATTCTTTGTTTCTTTGAGTTATTTGACTTTGATTGAGGACAAACAATGTGTCAAGTTGGGGAAAGTTGATAAGTACCAAAATGTAGTTATTTTGTATATACATTTTGTGGCACTTATCCGTTCTTTTGTTGATATTCTTCGAATAAATCCCCCGCTCTTTGTATAAATGTGTACATAATAGAATCATTGATTTTTTGTGTAAATATTGTATCATTTGATAGTTTTTCATCTCTTCTATAGGTATTCATTCATAATTGGAGCATTGAATAATAAAGTGTCGAAGACACGGCTTCAAACGCATGATTTTGAACAATAAAAGAGGACACATAAAGCAAAAATTAAGTTTTTCAAATATTTCAAAGTCATAAAATCTTGATATTTATTCATGGTTTGATAGAGCATTGAATAATATTTCCAACGCTTCAAACCGGGCGCAATTCTGAGTTACGGTTCTCAAGATATGGCAAAAACAAGATGCTGAACATCACAGACCGCGCTTAGCGCGCCCTGCGATATCAGAATTCTTTAAAAGGGGCTAAAAACACATTTTTAGGTTATGGGTTGGGTATTTTTGAGTCCCAACACCATCAACATCATTTTTTGGTCTAGAGAGCTTAGAAAACAACATTGGAGCTTGCATTTGGATGATCCGGAGTCGAATCTCTCGTGGATTGGTGTTGACAAACCAAGAAATGTTTGGTTCCTCTTATTCTCTTCTCTTTGTAATCTCTTTTATTGGGTTTTGTATGTATATCTGCTCATAACTCATGTATATTTGTCGCCATTGGCGTTGTATAAAGTTTGCTTTACGAATCTATGTTGGTGATTGTCTTAGGTTTTTACTCTATGTTAGGGATTTGAGCTTTACTAGAGATAGATCGCTTAGATTCTTACCTAGGATAGTCATCTGTTAGTTTCTGAATTCTAGAAATAGGTTTAGAGCTGACATTCACTATAGAGTATCTGAACTTAATGCCTCTGCGTTGGTGAAGTATGTCAAAGATGGGTATGGAGGTGACGCAGTTGACTTCTGTGTTGTTGAGATAGGCCAGACATGACTATTGAGATGATTCGGGAGGATTCTCAATTTGGGTTAGAAATAGCTTAGGTTGTGAGAGGTATATGATGACACAGGCGCGTATCATAGGCCGAGTATGACATGGGTGGTAGATTTAAGTCTGTGACGGGTAGTTTACATTCGTTCCGGATAAGTTGTCTATCCTTTATACTTTTTGTTCATTTTCTTTCTGTCTTTTATTTTCATTTCATTTAATCTCAAACTCATTAACGGTAGAATTATCGAACGACGAATCAATAACCAATCTCTGTGGACATGATACGATATAACCTAACCGGTATGTATCACCCGGTAAAAATAATATCAACTCTTTGCTTGCTCGCTATACCGCTGCAGCAGTCAACATAGATAGAGATTCCCTTCATCCTTGACTTAGGTCCATCTTTGCATGATAATATTAGGGGTAGAACTAGTTAGTTTCCTTTGCACGTTTTCTGCTTCTTTTTGCATCCTTGAATGTAAAACTAAAACTTGTTTTCTTTTCTCTTGAAAATCAAAACACTTAATAATGGTTCAAACTCCTCTTTCAAAGTAAAAGCAACCAACCCCACTTCAAATCTTTTTGTCTTAGGACCATTTTCTTTGAAAATCTTTTCAATAAGGGCATTCCTTTTTCAAATCCAAACAAATTGCCAAATGTGTGAGCGGTCGAGCATAAGACTTGTTATAAGCTGCAACGCCAAGCATGAGTTGCAACTGTGAGGATGTGAAATCTAAATTTCCATAAAAAACATTGCAACCCACCAAAACATGTGAGTTGAACTACGACACTCTGACTTTCCCATTACACGAGGGAATACGTAGGCATCTTGTCACGAGGCTCGATCGAGCAAACTTTGTAAATACTTTGTTCTTTTCCCCGTGTTTGCTTCCTTTCTTTCTTTCACATGCATTTCCCCTAGCGCATAGCATAGACATAGATGTAGCGATTAAGCGATAGATAGATATAATATACCCAATAGATAGAAAGTAAAAATGGATACCGTAGAGTACTACGGGCGTGTGGGGTGCTAATACCTTCCCCTCGTGTAACTGACTCCCTTACCCGATCTCTTGGTCAAAAGACTATGATTTCTCCCCCCTCAGGTTTACTCGATGTTTTCCTTTCTTCTCGCGGGATAAAAAACGTTTGATGGAGACTTCATTGATATTTTATTCGATGATTTTAGTCAGGTAGTTTCAATGACAACCACCCCTTGGCCTATGGTCATCATTCAATCATTATGGATCATCCTTGTAATCATTGACTATTAATTACTAACTTCTAACTCATTAAAAATTAACTTTACTTTATGCCTTTATTTTATTCTTTTACTTTGTGTACTTTATCTTTAGCATTTTACATATCATGTTATTTGCCTTTTGCTCACTCGAGCATTTATCTTTATGTCGTTTTGTATTTTCTCAATTGAGCTTTATTTTTTCCTTTTAAAAATACCTAATAATCTAACTTGAACCTTAAAAGACTTAATTATTTATGGACAATTTGGTTACTATCCTTAGCATTGTGGAGATGTGGACTTCTTAGATTTAGGATTATAAGCCTTGAAACTTAGAGAACTCTAGACCTCTGGATCTTTATTTTTATCTTGTGATCTTGTTGTGTATTGGAAAATTTTCTGTGTGCAGATGTTAACTTGTTGTTCTATTGGCTTTAAGTGATCTAAATGATACATGACTCAATATTGAAGACCTTGCTTTGGGTTTTCAAACACCAGATTTCTTTGATACATGGCACAATTTGACCTTGTACTGGAACAAATGGATGTGTACATTGCATTTTTGTATGGTGATCTAGATGAAACAATCTCGATGAGGAAACTTGAAGGGTATGACAAAAAGATTATGTGTGCAAGCTAAATAGATCACTATATGAACTGAAACAATCTCCTCGACAGTGGAATAAGATATTTGACAAGTTCATGGCACACATAGGTTTCATTAAAAGTTAGTTCGACCACTGTGTTTACTCCAGATTTCGACATGGAAATTCATTTGTTGTTTTGTTATTTTATGTTTATGATATTCTCATAGAAAGCAACAATGTCGAACATGTAATGAGTGTGAAGGATGAACTCAATAAGGAGTTCAACATGAAGGATCTGGGAGTTGCATCAAGGATTCTTGGGATTGACATCTGAAGAGATAGAAAGTAGTCAAAATTATGCTTATCTCAAGAGGCATACCTACGGATGATTCTCGACAAGTTTGGTATGTCAAATTCAAAGCCTGTTGTGCTCCGACAAACCCTCAATTCAAGATGAGTATAGATTAGTGTCTCAGTACTAAGGTAGAAATAACTTATATGAATAGCATCCCATATGCTATCGTAGTAGGTTCTTTGATGTATGTTATGGTTTGTACTAGACTCGACATAGAATATGCAGTCAGCCTTATAAGCAAGTACATGACGAATCCTGTAAAGGCTCATTGTCAAGCATTGAAGTGGATTCTAAGGTACATAATGGGTCTTTGAACAAATTCCTAATTTATGATGGAGACTTTGTTGAATATAGTAAAGCAGTAATTGAAGGGTATGTCGGCTCTGATTATTCACGTTGTAAGGATTCCAGAAAATCTATTTTTGGATATGTTTTCAATATGTTTGGCACATAAATCAGTTGGAAAGCAACACTTTAGAAGATTGTTGCCTTATCAACCTCTGGAGTAGAATATATTTCCCTCACTGAAGCTATGAAAGAAGCATTGTAGCTTGAAGGTTTTTCTAAGGAGCTAAAAATTTAAGGTTGAGTTATCATTGTTAAATGTGATAGTCAAAGTGCAATATAATTGGCGAAGAATTCATCCTATCATGAGTAAGCCAAACACATCGATGTGAAATTGCATTTCATCATAGGGATAATCGATCATGGAGAAGTCCTAGTGCTGGAGGTTTTGACATATCACAATGATGTTGATATGATCACCAAGACTTTGCAAAGTTGTAAGTTTTTCCATTGTATGCAGTTGATAAAGATGCATGAAGAAAGCTAGTTTGTTCTTTGATATTAGAGTTTGTTCCAAGGTGAAGATTTGTGAGATATTGGATCGAACTCTATTTGGTCAAAGGATATCCTTGTGGTTCGACAAAGGTTAATATGCAGTCGAAGATCGCTCACGTGTTGATGTCGAAGTAGTGTATCTTGTAGTCGAAGTATGGTCAAGCATGTAGTTGTCGAAAATACTATGGTTGTTAGCATGTCCGAATTGGATTTGTTCGTTATGTATAATTGTTTAAGTTAGTTTGTACCCTAAGTTAACTTATAATGGGTATTTGTGAAAAAAGCCCATTAGTTTAAAATGTTAGGTTTATTATAAATTTCATATTAGTCTCTCATCATTGCATACAACAAATCCTAATTTTGGGTGAGAAGGTTATTTGTTATTCGGCAATACTTGTAATCTTGTTTAAATAGAAAATAAAGATTAGAAGTTAATAACCAATCCTTGTTGTTGTTGTTCAATTTTTTCTACCATGCTTATTTCTTGATCATAAACAAACAAGTTATGCTTTGTTTCAAAGCAAAAGATAACAAGTTGTATCTAGGACATCATTAAAAATCATTATAAATTAAGTTTAGAGTCTTAGCCTATTAGAAGTAATTCATATTCAAAAGTGTGTTGTGTTAGTCAGAAGCATAAACTTCTTGTGTTGTTGTTGTTCCAGAAGCAATGCTTATCTTCTAGATGTTTGTCCTAGTTTGTTTTATTAACTTAACTATTAAATTTACATATGTTAGGACCTACATGACAATTTATTTTGTATATATAAACAACATCGTGATTAGAGTTTAAAAAAGACATTTTAATAGACAGTTTCTTCCTCAACAAATTTGTTGTAGCCGTCTTCTCTCTCTCCCTTCCCTCTCTCTCTCCCTCTCTCCCTCCCTCCCTCTCTCTACCTCTCTCCCCCTCCCTCCCTTTCATTATTGTGAAGCTCAAAGGCTCCTATATCTACTCAAGGATTTCCATATTTCACATCTTCATTCGATCTTAATATATAATGAGCAAAGTGACATTCATATAACCAACAATCTGATATTTCATAAACCGACAAGGCATATAGAAATGGATTCTCACCTGATTTGTGACAATTTATAGCAAAGTCATACATTTGCAATCAATTAGTTATGTCAACCAAGTTGTTGATGTGATATTTTAGACTTTTTCATATTCTTGGGTCCAAATTGGATCTCAATGGCACTCACTTCAATTTAGAGGGGTGAGGTGTTGTTAAATTGTAATTTAGATTTAATAAGTTAAAACTTAGGGAGTTAATTTTTCTAGTAGTCCCTAAAGACTGATATAAACATTCGAATCAGTTTAATAAACATTCCTTTTTTTTTCTTCTGGTCATTGTGTAAATATCATTCACAATGATAAATATCATTCACAATGATGAAACCTCTGTTATAAAGTTTCGCAAGTTAAAAAAATTGTTTTTTCCCTCATATAAACCATAATTTATCTTAGTATCCTATGTTATTTGTATCTTACAGTATTTTGTTTTCATTTACACAAACAACATAAATGTGACGTGAGCAAGTGGAGACTTCCTCGTTTTGGTCATGGCCTCATGGCAGCAAGAGACAAATCCATGTTTCCACAGTTTAGTGCAGTTCCCATGACCCTCACCATCTTAACCTCACTGGTCCCCACTCTCCACCACATTCTTTTCCTACCTCTCATTACAATATTGCCTAAATTCTTTGCATTATCAGCACAAACATTATGTTAATGTACAAGATATACATGTTAATTAACTCTACTCTTTGAGGCTAGTTCTTCCCATTGGTGACTATATTAATATATTCTCATGCATCTTCACTTAGTTTATAGGGGTGCTTAGTTAGATCCCACCCACACCATACCCTATAGGCTTAGTCATTATATTTCATAGCTATGACTCTTTTCTTATATTATTTATACATGTTAGTAACAAATATACTTACATGTTCATGATTCCAATTAATTGGAGCAAAGCTTGCCACAACCACAAGTTAATTTTAGAAATCTTATACTTAAAGTTAAAAAGTTATCATTCCAAAAATAAACACGCATAATAACTATCACATTAGTACTCGGCAGACACAAAGGATAATATTTGAGAAAAGATGATATATTCTCCGCTATTGTTTATTTATAGGTCATATAATGTTTGTGCCTTAGTTGAATAAAAAAAATATACAAAAACATTAGTCACTTTCCAATCAAACCAATTGTTTAATACTCACTATTTTGGTTATGACATTGTAAGATGCCATCCGTAAGTTGAATAATTTTTCTTAGACATGTTACAAAAGTAAATTGAGAAGCATTCTTTCAACCTGAAGTTCTATTGACTTTTTAGTAATCTGTCAATCTTTAATTTTTTGGTGAAAATATCGGTCAAATGAGCTTCAGTTGAGCAATGTCTTATTTTAAGTTCATCTTGATTTACCTTCTCACTTCAAAAGTGAAATTTAGTTTCGATGTCCTTACTCCTTCCATGTAAAATTGAATTCTTTGTAAGATTTATGGTTGATTTGTTGTCGATCTACCGCACATAGGTTTCTTCACTTCGACCTACATTTCTTCAAGCACATATCTAGTCTAAATTGATTAACATGCAACATAGGATCTTGTTATATATTCAGTCTCACACGATGACAATGACATCACTGATTGCTTTCTCGAGCACCATGAGATTAGGGCGCCAAAGACTTGAAAAAAATAACAAATTGTGCTTCTTCAATCTTCCTTATCTCCACACCAATCAGCATTTGAATAGCAAGTAACTATAACTTATTTTCTTTCGGAATCCCGTCGAAATAAAATTCCATAGTTTATCGATCATTTTAAGTATCTTAAGATTCTTCTTGCAACCTTTATGTGTGGCACCATTGGTTCACTCTTGTATTTGTTCACTTATCTGACTGTGAAACCTATATCAAGTCTACTGTTGCACAAATATCTCAGAGATCCGACAATTTTTTTTGGACAAAATTACATCGACTTTGTCTTTCTCTCAATACTTCTTCAACTTCAAATTTGGTCTGACAGGAGAAGATGCAGGGGTCTAATCACTGAATATCTTGAGTATCTCTTTGACATACTAACTTTGATAAAGCATCATATCTTACTTATTAATTTAAAATTCCATGTCTAGGAAATACGACAAGTTTCCTAGATTCGACATTTCAAATTCCCTCATCATCAACCCTTTGAACTTAGACAAGTTCTCCAAGTAATTTCCATTTACCAACAAGTCATCAACATATAGGCACATGTTTGTTATATCTTGTGCCACAACCTGAATATAGATACCATACTCATTTTTGCATTTGACGAATCTTAATTCGACTAAGTATGATTCGATCTTCTTGTTCCATACTCTATGTGTTTGCTTAAGACCATAGAGCGCTTTGTGCAACCTATGTACTTTCCTTGCTTCCTCCTAAATCACAAATCCAGGAGGTTGTGTGTCATAGGCCACTTCGTCTAAGGGACTGTTAAGTGTCAACTTATGGATATATATCATATTAATTATTGACACTTTTAACCTCTTTTGTTGCTTTTATTTAAGTTAATCACTTACTCTTAAGCTATTTTGTGTGAATATAAATATTATGAATGTTTTAATTAGTTTGTTAGTTTTTTCAATTTATTTTGATCAGTTGTTACGGCTTATGATCGACTCGAAATAATGCAAGCAACAAGCAATCTTTCTCCATTTCAGAACCGTCGCCCGTCGAGCTCGAAACGACGTTAAACAAAACGCTTGTTGGGAGGCAACCCAACATTATAAGTATTTTTGTTTTTGAGTCAATTTTGAAGTGAACCATGCAAAAAAAATGTGTTAGAAAAAAAATGTTGCTGAAAAAAATTGCTTGTTTCCTCTACCTTGCATCGCCAGGCAAAGCAGCTAGGTCGTCGGGTGACGCTTCACGTGCAGGCCAACAAGACTGCGCGTTTTGGCTGTTTATAAATTATAATTTTTTGGTTAGGCCCACGACCCAAAACTTCTTACCAGCAAAATTGGCCCATTTTAGGGTCATTTTGTTTCCTCCAAACCCTAGTTGTGGAACACTTAACAACTCTTCCATTTTTCAATTTTGTGCAAGTTATCTTCTCTCTTTGAAGCATCAAGATAAGTATTCATCCTTGTTCTTATTTATTAATTATTAATCCATTAAAAATAAATTATATACATTTTTAAATTATTTTTATTAATTATTTTTATTATTATTTATTAATTAAAAATAATTTCATAAAATAAAACAATTAAAAAAATAAAAATAATTCAACGTAAAAAAATTAATAAAATTTAAAAAACATAAAAAAATTAAATAATAAATAATAAAAATAATTTAATAAAACGTAAAAAAAATTATTATGAAAAAGTAAAAAATAATAATGTTTAAAAAATTATAAATCAGAATTAATAAAAATGTCACTTGAATTTAAAAAATAATTCAAAAATAAAAAGAAAAGCCATGTGGATTGTCACATAGGCAAAATAATAGAATTTTTGTTAAAATAATATATCAGGGTCTTTGGAGCTGAAATCTTTATTTGTTAAGATTTGAAAATAAATTTTTTTTAAGGGGAAAAAATTAAAACACACTCATATGACAGGGGTAGAAGCCTATTAACACAAAATAATATTTTCAAAAAATTTGAGTCTTGAGCCGCTTACTCAACCCCATAATAAATAAGAGAAGAAGTATGAGACTTTGTAGTTTGGAGTTTTCTGAACAACTCTAGTTAAATGTTTTCATTTTCCTATATTTCTTTTTCTTCTATGTGCTTACTCACTCTAAATATAATCACCAGTAGGGGTGTTCAAAACCAAACCAACCCAATAGAAAACCGCAAACCAAACCAAACCAAACCAAATCGAAACCGCAAAAAAACCGCATTTGGTTCGGATTAGTTGGGTCATTTTTTAACAAAATCACATGGTTTGGTTCGGTTTGTGGTTTGTATTTTGCAAACCGAATCAAACCGCATTATGTTAGAACCTAAATTTTACTTAATGCACATCTAACCCAAACCTAAACCTATTATACATTAGCCTTTTGATTATGAACAATTTTCTCATATTTACAGTTATGGTTTTAGTTTCAATCTTCTTAAATATCTCCTAACATTATCACTTCATCTTCACTAATTACGTCTTGCATCTTCTTCTCTAATCTCTACTCTCTTATATTGTTTCCTTTTCATGTTCTTATTTTTTATGTAATTTTTCTCTTTTTCAATTTCATTTTATCGCACATTTTTATGTCTAATCTCTCCTCTCTTATGTTTTTCTTTTCATCTTCACTATTTTCTCATCTCTTCTATTTTTTTTGTTTTCTTTTAATATTTTTTATATTGTTTTATGCTATTATTTTATGTTTATTATTTCACTTTTGTCTAATCTAACTTTTACATATTAAATGGAAAGTTATTGTCCAAATATGATTAGTTTTTTTGTTATAATTTAGTAGTATATCATGTATAAATGACCAAATACAAAGTTATGTTATCATATATATGTGAATGTATGACTCAAAAAATTATTTATAAAAAACCGAACCAACCGCACCGAACCAAACCACATTAGTTTGGTTTGGTTTGATTTAGTTTTTTTTCTAAAAGTCAACCGAACCAAACCAAACCGCATGTCTTTTTCTCTTGCGGTTCGGATGATTTTTTACGTCAAAACCGCCCAAACTGCACCGCGAACACCCATAATCACCAAAAAGTAATGTCATGTAGGAAACATTAAAGACAAATAAAAAAGTGGCAATAGTGACAAAAGTATTTAACGTTTTTAACTTAAAAGAACAAATACGGAATAGAAAGAACAAGAAAAATTAAGAAACGAAAAGATGCAATTTAACTTATTAATTAAACGCGTTAATCAACACCTTAAGTTATTATTGCTTTATTATTATTACTCCACATATGAGGCCTCTATTAATTTATCTAAGTTAAGCCTATCCAGAAACATGTTCGTCTCAAACAATTTAAAGATTTTGTTCTAATTTTAAAATTTGTCTCTTAATAAAAATTTGAAGACTCTGTATTAAGGGTAATATACTACTCTATTAGTTATAAGTTAAGCCTACCCAAAAACATGTTCTTTCCAAACAATTTAAAGATTTTGTTCTAATTTTAAAATTTGTCTCTTAATAAAAATTTGAAGACTCTATGTTAAGGGTAATATACTATTCTATTACTTATAAATAAGTCATAGTTTTGGACGGAAACACTCTAATTGAATTTGATTAATATAAAGTTTTGATTACAACGGATAATCATACAACACTTAATACTTCAGAGCGATTAATGCTTAAGCCAACACATATTTAAACACGAGTTTTCTTTTATTGTAGCAAAACATTCTAAATTAATGAAATACCAAGATCTTCTGTTGATCTTGACTCAAAAATTATACTAGATAGACAATTTCACTCCAAACCTATGTTTACTAGTTTATTGTCTGAGCCCTTGTTCTACCCAAAGATCTTAAAAACTTATGTTCCGCAACTATCTTCTTTTGATACTACTAAAGTATTTCTTATATCTAGAAGGTTGTCGTTGAGACATAACACATTTTCCCTTGTACTTATACTAGTATTAGAACACTCTTACAAAAATCGTTGAAATTGGATGGAGTTACGAGGGGGAAACTTGAAGGTGACCCAACACCTCCTTTTCAAAAATGGTCAGAGAGAACCTAAAACCGAAAAAATTACAATGTCATCAAACTTCTGATGCACTCTATGGTTTACTTAGAGTGTCCATATGATGTTGTCTGAGGTCAGATCATTGGTCCTCCTACTGTACTCCTAAAAACCTTATGGTTGAGAATGTCTAAATCTCCATTTGGTAGCTCATGGAGAGCCATCGGTGATATATCGATCACGCTTATCACAAATTAAAGAAAAATGCTACTATATCCAACGTTACACAATAAACATGATTTACACAAACGAAATATCTTTGATAAATAAGAATGAAATAAATAAAACGTAACAAATATTTATACTGGAAATAGACTCATATAACTGCAAGTTGTCTCGTCTCAAATACATTCACCTCTTCAAGGGTAGTATATAATATTGTCAAAGCAATACACCCATGCCCGGACGACATGCTCAAATTCAATAAACTTGGATATGTATATGGAATCTATGTATATATAAGACTTATCAATTAAGATACTACATCCTATGTGTTGATATATATCTTGAAGTCAAGAGAGACGAATGTGAGCATAAATGTTAGCTCTGAACTCTTCTAAGACCAAACCCAGTGTAACATCTAGGAATGTTTCAGCAGTCGTACACATAATTTCTTGGTTTATTATCATAGCACTGAATAAGTTACCTACAACGGGGAAATGAAAGACATTGTAGACATCATTCAAAGTAATTTAATCTCATCAATTAAAAAATGAAATGAGGATGTCTCCTTATGCCATCACCCAACAAAAAGTGGACATTAATAGAGCGTCAAGCATGGTGAAGGAACATTCCACCAACGAAAATAGGCTGACTTTTAGCAAAAACCGCTCTAATCTCATCTGGCATATGCACTAGAGCTGACAAAACGGGTCGGGCCTGTCGGACCAGGCCGAAAAGCCCGCTAAAATAAAGGGCTTGAACAAGAAAATTAGGGCCCGAATATTATGCGGGCCTTTTAGCCCAACCCGTTTAAAGCCCGAAGTTTAATCGGGCTAGCCCGACCGGGTTGCAGGTAGCCCGATTTATTTTATAATAAAAATAATTTAAAATAATGAAATTATAAAACAAAATAATTAATAAATTAAAAAACTATTTTTATTTTAATAAAAAGAAAATGAAATTGGCTGGCCCAATCCAACAAACACTTCGATTTCTTTGCCTAGCCCACTTGTCCTGTGACCACAAGTCCACAAGTACAACCAACATAACATGAAGTCTAGACAAAAAAAGGAAAAAGAGAAAATAGTATTATTTCACTAATCTGCTTGCGAGAGAAAGAGAGAAACTTTTGGTAACCCTAGCCATTTAACAGCATCGTCGATTCTCCGTCACCGTTTAAAAACAAGTTTGAGCTTTTCTTATGATGTAAGTCTAAGATTTATCTTTCATTTAGATACTTTATTTCATGTAAGATAGTTTATTTATATTATCAAAGAATAGCTTGATATTTTGTTACTGTTATCGAAGAAATTCTATCACCCCTATCCTATGTACTTTATTTCATTTCAGATAGTTTGAAAATTGGAAGTTTCATTGCTTGATTGCTACTCTTATAGTATAAAGAAAGAAAAGGAAATGAAGGTTTATAGTTTGAAAATTGGAATCTAAACTTATAAAATAATCTTAGGGAAAAATTAACAAAAATAATTTATCTATTTATATATTGTCTTCATGTTGGTAATATTATTTTCCTGTTTCTGTCACGTTAAGAAGAGAGAAAATTCATGTTGGTAATATGTATTATTGTCTTCTTGTCTCAGTATATTATTTTCTCTGTAATTAATTATATATCTTATTTCTACTCTAACTTTTAGTTTTGTTTTTCTTGTTGGTACCATTATTTACTCTTAGAAATTGAGTTGTGTGGACATGAATACTTTTGGGTTTGAAAAACGTGTGGCGCTAGATGATGATGAACTTCAAATATTAGAAACTCCTCCACTACAAGTTAATCAGCCTCAAATAGGAAATTCACCGGATGACATTACGACACCAAAGGAAAAAAAAAGAGGGTGTTAACATCTGATGTGTGGAACCACCTTGTAAAGATTGGTATCGGTACTGATGGAAAAGAAAAGTGTAAGTGTCAAGGTTGTGGTTCTATTTTGGTTGTAAATTTACCGGTGGAACAACCCATTTAATTGGTCATGTTGATTCTTGTAAATTTCTTGTTGAGAAACATGGTGATGTGGGTGATATGCTTCTTGATATGGAGGGAAGATTGAAAAGAAAAAAGTTTGATCAGAAGGTTAATTGAGAAATTATAGCTGAAATGATAATTACACATGGTGCACCATTTAATATGGTTGAGTGGAAGGTCTTTAGGAAATACCAAAAGTTCCTGAACGAGGAGTGTAAGTGGATTTCTAGAAATACTACTAAAGCTGATGTAATGCAAATATATAAGGTTGAGAAAGAAAGGTTAAAGTCACAATTGGCCCAAATTTTAGGAAGAATTTGTCTCACCTCTGATTGTTGGACTTCATGCATAAATCATGGCTACATTTCTTTAATTGTTCATTTTGTTGATGTGAATTGAAAGTTGAATAGTAAAATTCTTGCATTTGCTCATTTGAAACCTCGACATTTAGGATCTCAATTAGCATTGAAACCTCCACATTCATGCCATCACGACATCACATTTGTGTGTGAGAATGTATTTGTCTTCATTTAGAATGTAGTTGTCTTATATGCTAACTATTGGATTTACACTTTAACTGTTTAATGTTAACTGTGATGCTAACAAAACAAATGTGAGTCATTGTGTATGCAGCCTATTTCACAAGGTTGTGTTTCAGAACTATTAACGCACTGGACTAGTGGACTACATGACTGCTGTTATTACATATACAAAATTGTTTTAATATAATATAGTAGACTACTGTAATGACATGCAAAATTGTCTTGATATTTCTATTAGGAATGGAAGTTGGTGTTTGAATGAAAGTTGGAATATATAAAGATAAGCATGTGGTGTTGAATTAAACACTATTAATATCTCTCGTAAAACTGTTAATATTTTTGTTGCTTAAATACTTTACTAATCTAATAATCTAATGTCTTTTCATGTAGGAGACATTGGTGTTTGAATGGAAGATATAATTTCAAACTTTTCTTTTGAAATATTAATTGTTACTATGTTAATATAGAACTAAATACTTATTTAATTTTTTATTTATGTTGGGTTTGCCTGAAAATGGTTAGACACACTTAGATTTAGTTGGTGTCTTAGAAATTTGTAGTTCATTCTGTTCAAATTTGTGTTAATGGTATCATATTATTTTTTTTAAATCAAACAAAACACTTTTTAATTTTAAAAATAAAATTTTAAATGTAAATTGGGCTAGCCTGAAAAACCGAAGCCCATGAGGGCTGGACTTGGTCAATCAAATTGTAGCCGTTTATAAACCGAGCTTTTTAGTCCGGTCCGCACAAAGCTTGAACCTGTCACGGGCTAGGTAGCCCGTTTTGACACCTCTAATATGCACATCAGAGAATTTCTTGAACTTTTCCCCATTGGTGGACACCTTCAAAGGAGCATAGTCCTTTAACAAATAAAGCATGAATAATAATTACATTTAATTAAGTAGCAATAAATAAAAACAAATTAATGAAAATATTTAAACCTCCCCTACCATAATCTAAATGTCTCATAATCAACATATTAAATGAGCAAGCTAGTGTCATTGGGCCGCCAAGAAACTCTCCATCTGTGTGAATAAACGACTATATATTAGTCTAAGTCGGTATCTCCATATCAAGTAGAGCAAGAACCTTTGTATTAGCTTGAGGATGAACCTCAATATCATCCTGAATTATTGACTCAACATCAACAACATCTGGCTCAACATCATGATCTCTTGCCCGTCCAACTATCCCTCATCTATATTACCCGCCCTAATCATCTTATGGTGAGAATCAATGAGGACTAGTTTACTCACCTTAATATGGAACTTTTCTCTATTAGCTTTGTTGCTTCCTCTAGAGTTCTCTGCAATTGCTTTCTCTATCCGGTCATTCAATCTAGAAACAATTTTGTCGTCCCTTCCTCTTCTCCTCATTATAAACATAAAAATAAAAAATTGATCGAACAATTTTTTTAAAATATTTGGTCTTTTACGTGTTTTCCCTTTATTTTCGAAATATTTAGTATGAAGATATGTATTTTTACTAGCAATTTCAAAAGTGGTGGTAAAAACACATATAAGCATACCACATTTTTCTAAATATACGGTAAAAATACCTGCATAATTTAAGATCTTATCGAACATTTTTAAAACACCGATAAAAACTCAAACTTTTATTGATATTTTAAAGTAAAAAAATATGATTTTAACAAAATATCTAATATAAATGTAAGATTTTTGATAAAAATGTAACACATAAAATTAATAATAATGTTGTTTACTTATAAATATCCAATATAAATTTAAAAATCGTGAAAGTCTAATTTGAGTGATGTCGGGTAAAATTCTCTCAGATTTGGAATGGAAAGTAATTAAGTTAATTAATTATTTCTAATAAATCTTAGTTTTTTAAAAATCTTTTTTGTTGGTATAAACGGTACGCACAATTGCAGAGTTATGGATGGTAAAACAGACTCGACATGCTGTGTATGCCTGCACTTTTCCACGCGGCGGGTCAATGATTTAGGCTCGCAATCTCAAATATGACTGCTTCGTTCCGTCTTTTTTTAGGGCTTTTGCGAGCACAAACATTTACATAAAATTTTACATTTTTAGATTTTAAAGGAGCAAAGACCACAGACATTTTTCACTCCGTCTTTATTATTTTGCAGAGAAAAACAAGATTTTAGACTTACGTCTTCAATTATATTCATCCCACACCGTCCTATTTTTTTTTTTGCAGGATTTTATTGGACAAATTTAAATGGAACGGACTTACCTATTTACTCTCTAATCTTATAAGATTATAATAGACGGAAAAATTCTTCTATAAGAGATATCTTTTAAGAGGGTTGCATATTCAAGTTGATTTTGGTTGGGTTGTTAATTTCTTAAAAGTATAAATGTGTGGTGAAAACAAACATAAAGAGGCGTGTGCAACACAAGGACACGCTACACGGATATACCATGTTGTCTCCTCACGCGCATAACACTCAACAGTCGATGCTAGCCTAGCCAGCACTCTCTCACCCCACTAGCACCTCCAAACTTCAATTTCTCAGTCTCACACACACCCACCCCCCTCACATATCTTTAATATTCTCACAGCTCATAACATATTAACAATAGTCCTTTCCTCCTCCAAATATTGAAACATTCAACGGTCAACATTCAAATACTCACCTACACTACAATACAATACCCTCTCCTCTCCTACATATTTAAATACTCTTGTTCAACCATTCATCTTACCTAGCTTTGACCCGCGTACCATACTAACACACATATAAAACCAAACAACTCAACCTCATTCTCTTCATATCATTAACCACTTCAAACAAAAAACACAATTTTCATTAAACTAAACTTATATATCATGGTTCTGTCATGGACAAGAAGAACCGTTTTCCGCCGTTCTCACAAGGCAAAACAACACCTCCCCGGCGTTGATTTAACTATGGAGGACATAACAATCCCGTCTCACTTCCGGTGTCCGGTGAGTCTAGACTTGATGAAAGATCCGGTCACTTTATCAACCGGAATCACCTACGACAGAGGAAGCATTGAGAAATGGATTGAATCCGGAAACAAAACATGTCCGGTTACTAATCAGAACCTTACAACCTTCGAGATCACGCCGAATCATACCATCAGAAAAATGATTCAGAGTTGGTGTGTTGAGAATAGTTCTTATGGGATTGAGAGAATTCCTACTCCTCGTATACCGGTTTCGAGCTACGAGGTTTCCGAGGTTTGTACGAGGTTGTTGTCTGGTTGTAAAAATTTGGATGAGAAAAAATGTGTGGAGTTTGTCGGAAAGATTAAGGTTTGGTGGAGAGAGAGTGAGAAGAATAAGAGGGTTATAATTGGAAATGGAGCTTGTTCTGTTCTTGCAACGGTTTTTGATTCTTTTTCAAGTGTTTCTTTTGAGAATCATGTAGTTGTTTTGGAGGAGATTTTGGAGATTTTGACATGGATGGTTGTTGTAACCTCTTTTGGTGAAACAAAATCTAGATTGTGTTCTTCTTTGTCTTCTTTAGATTGTTTGGTTTGGTTTCTAGATGGTAAAGATTTAGGAGCAAGACAAAATGCTGTTTTGTTGCTTAAGGAAATGAATGGTGAGGAGTTATCAAAAGTTGAAGGTGTTGTTGAAGGTTTGGTTAAGATTATTAAGGAGCCAATTGGGTCAAGTGCTACAAAAGCATGTTTGACCACAATTTTCAAGATGGTTTCATCAAGTAAAAATAGGGTTGAAGTTGGTGAAAGGTTTGTTGAATTGGGTTTGGTTTCATTTTTGCTTGAAACAATAGTTGATGGAGAGAAAGGGGTGTGTGAGAAAGCACTTGGTGTGTTGGATTGTTTATGTGATTGCAAGAAAGGGAAAGAGGTTGTTAAAATGAATGCTTTGGCTTTACCTCTTGTGATTAAGAAAATTTTGAGGGTTTCTCCTTTGGCTTCTAGTTTTGCTGTTGGTATTGTTAGGAAGATGTGTGAGAAGAAGGAAGAAGGAGTTTTGATTGAGGTGATTCAACTTGGTGCTTTTCAGAAACTTTTGGTTATGTTGCAAGTTGGGTGTGAGGAGAAGACAAAGGAGAATGCTACTGAGTTGTTGAAGATGTTGAATGGTTATAGAAGCAAAGCAGAATGTGTTGAGTCTTCTTTAGAGTTCAAGTATCTTAAGAACTAAGATTGCATTTTTATATATTCATTCGTGACAATGAGATTTGTTCATTTTTTTGGTATAGGGTAGATTCATTTATAGAGACAAAATTCTTTGATGTATAAAGATTACATATATGAATAAAGTTCATAGAAATTATATGCTCTACAACGATAGCACAAATACCTCTGATAAATGTATGTCTGTGTTTGTCGTATTTTTGATATCTGTGCAAGTCAAAAAAATATTTTGATTCATGTGAATATCACATAACAAATCACTCCAAAATAATGTTTATTCAACTTAACAACATTTCATAAACCAAACATTTTTACAAACAAGATAGATGCAAAAGTGATGAAACAAAGAAACAAACATGCAAAAATCATAGACCATGGATCAATTCAAGGTCACTTATTTTCAAACACAATGGCAAAGAACACATGATTCTTCAAGGAAAAAATGGATTTGGCCAAAATCCATTTTGTTGATTAACATCTCCCAAAGGAGGTGGTACCTCATCCCCACCACTGTTATTCATCAGATTCATAAACCAATGTTGTTTTTGCATAGCATCCATATTCATATCCAAAACATGACCACCATGACTCCCTTGTCCACTATCTTCAATCTTAGCCACACCATTAGTCACCATTGTTGGTGCTACCATCTGAGATTGACCTTGACTTTTCTTACTCAACATCTCAACCCTTCTATTGATATCTCTCAAATATTGATCAATCAACCATGCCATATCATTCAAATCAAGCATACTTATATTTTGCATAGTTTTATCGGAACTAAGATATTGAAACATTAGTTGAGTCATTTCTTTTTCTCGATTATCTTTTCTTTGTTTTGTTAATTGATCTTTCGCCTTTTGAATCCTCTGCTTCAAAAAACTCTCCTGATTCACCATCTTTTTACTTTGTTCCAATTCAGGCATTCTTCGAAACTTCGAAAGCACCCTTTGGACTCCTATTGATGATGGCCAAACCTCAGGTTGGGGATCGTAAGGACTGTAGATTATAGCGCAAGCATCAATTCCACAAAGGGTGCTAAGTTCACTCACCTTTTTCATTAGACCTTTCTTCCTTTTCTTGAATGTGGCCTTCCTTGCGGAGTCATTGAGTATGTATGCTAGTTTCACCTTCTTTCTAGTCATGGTGGTGATGGAGGAACAGAAAGAACAATACTTATTTATATAGATTGGTTTGAGATCATCATTATGAGACATTCATTATTAAATATTTGTGCTATGAATTTAGAGATGTCAATTTTAAATGTATAATATATGTGTTATGATTTGGAGATGTAAAGATTAAATGCCTTTCAAATGGAGAATCAAAATAATATCTTCTACATTAGATTGTAATGAGTTTTCCTCTCTCCATCCTATGAGTAGTGTTCTTTGTATATTGTCTCTTATTGATTGATTGAAGATTCATTCTCTTTATTAACCATGCTACTCTACTTAGTAATATATATTTTGGTAAATCTCTCACAAATAGTTGTTCATTAGTATTACTCTCTTCTTCTTTTTTTGTCGGCAGAGATTAAATTAACGACGTTGAGATTTGAAAGTATGTATGCGACAACTTTGAGATTTGACAAAATAAATCTTACTATAGAAGATATCCTAAAGTGATTGTTAATGCGATAGTGTGGTATATATATTTTGTTATATAAAGAGCGCATCTCATACTTCTTATTAGAGTCTTTGAGCCGAGTAATAAAATTGGATATGTCGAACAGTGCTAAAATAATAGAAGTTGATTTGATGGTAGTCTAGTTTTGTCAGTCGATTGGTTGTATCTTTGTAGTCGAGTTGTGTTAGCTGACTTGATTATGGCATAGTTTGGTTGGCCAATCTAGTTGTATCTTCGTGATTAAGTTGTGTTGACCGATTTGATCACAACCTAGCTCTGTTAACCGACTTGATTGTATCTTCGTGGCCTAGCTATGTTGGTCGACTTGGTTGACTACCCGGGCAAGTCACCGGTTTAGTTACAAAATCTAATAGGTATCGATTATAAACCTTTGATAAAGTCAGTTACACTTGATTAATGAATGTGTTATAAAAGATTAAATGGTCAGTTACATGTATTATGTCCATTGATAACACTGAAACACACTGTGTAATTGACTCGGATTGCACATGTTTATTATATTATTATTGTTATTTTCTTGTATTATGTTTGCTTTTTATCTTATTTTCAGGTACTTGGCATGTTTAGAGCCCTTCCTAAAGAAACAAAGCTAAAAGCTCAAGAAATCAAGTTTTTCAAGCAAAATTGAGAACATAGCGCTCAGCATGGCGGTCGCCATAGGAGGCGCCATGACGTGGATATGCTCAACCAGAAGTCAATTGTCGTGATCCCACGAACTTCTGCCTATGTTCAAATGGCTGGCGCTGGGAAAGGGTGGCGGGCACCATCTTTGTTATGTTTGTCCCGGCCCAAAAAGGAGTTGGAGGGCAGCTTTGTCTTTTTAAGAGTTTCTGAATTCCTATAAATAACGTTCTAGTTTTTGTTTCTTTTTCATCCAACTTAGTTTACAACACTAAGCCTATATTCACCATTTGTAAAAGCGATATTCCAAGTCAAAACTACTTTTCAACTAAGTCAAGAAATCATATTTCTTAAAAATAGGTTTACTACTTTAACGCATTGAGCACCTTTTATAAGTGACAATAGAAGACATTAATTAGAGAGTAAACTCTGTTCTAAAACGCGAAAGCGACAGTTCCTGTTAAATTGATTCTTTTCAAAAGTAGAAAATATTGCCCTATAAGTAGGGGCGGATCCAGACTTTATATATTGGTGTGGCTAAACATAAAAGAAATTATCGACTAAAATATATTGAAAATAAAAAATAATATTGTTTGATGAAGTGTATTTACAATGAAAACCGTCTAGTATCCATTTCTTGAAAATGAGCTAAAATAACATCATTGTTAATTGTTCCAAGAACATCTCTTTCTATAAAAGTTACAAGACGATCATTTAACCATTGATCACCCATTTTGTTACATAGCTGACTCTTCACAAACTTCATAGTCGAAAAACACGTTCCACGCCGCAGTTACTTGGCAAGACTAAAGCCAACTTGAAGCTTATAAACTATATCAAAAGTGTTGCATTTTTTTGTTTCCACAAGTTTTGCACAAAGATCTGAAAGTCCGTTTAAATTTGCAAATTTTGGATCACATCGAACATTTCTAACATAATTGAAGGCGATGTCGCATCCTTCCAAGCACATCTACAAAATCATTTGGATAAAGTTCAACCATCCTCAATAATTTTTTCACATCAAAAGATTCAAATGATGATGAGGGACTCAAACATGAAACACATTGTAAAAGTTCAGTATTCTCTTCATCAAACCTAGCATTGAGCTCATGCAACTGCAAATCTAAAACACTACATAAACAATCATGCTTATAATGATGCTTATAATGATGCAAATTATTTAAAATTTATTTATTTATCTATAATTTAAATAATTTCAAAGTCATATAAAATTTAATTATTAAACTATTATAAATATAACAATTTAATTATTTAAACTTCTAATTAATCTATAATTTAAATAGTTTAAATAATTTAAATAATTTTAAACAATCTTCAAATAAATAATATTATTTGCCAAATATTGATCGTATTCTTCAATATAACTTTATAATAATTAAATTATATATAAAGTTGAACTTATTTAAAATTATAAGTAAATTAATAAAGTTTAAATTAAATTCTTAAACAGATAATAATTTCAAGTCTTGCCAATGATATTTTTATTTTAAATTGTTTACATAAAATATATAACATAAGAAATTGTGGGGCGACATAAAAAAAAAATTTAACATGAACCATTAATATAAAATATTATTATCAAACAAAAAATTGATAATGCTGTGTTTTTTTATATAATTAAATATGATTTATATTTGTTAGTAATTAAGGCTGATTTTAATTTTTAATAAAATTTTAATTCAATCTAATAATTATTCTGGTGGTTATGAATGTAGTTCAATTATGCTGCCACAGAACTAGTTGTAGAATTCATATGGGGTGATATATACATGTATGCTATGCTGCACTTAAATAATTTTATTACCAAAATGATGGTGGTATATAAAAATCAAATTTTCTGGTGTGGCTATAGTCACACCATGCCTATAAGTAGTTCTATTTAGAAACGATCGGGAATTGTCTAACTGATGTGAATTATATTCAAGTTTGTCTTTTATCTGAATTTACATACCTTTTTACTATTTCTTTCGTTGTGCACTCTCGAACATTGATTTGATCTGCCTTAGATAAACACCGTAACAATAGACATCGATAGATAAACACTTGGTCTCTGTGGGAACGATAATCATTTGTATCACTCTGGTAATATAAATAAAGGTCTCTAGCAACATTGAGGGACTAGCATACGCAAAACAAATACACAAAAGCAATCATTTGAGCATCTCCCTAACCTATAATAGGGAAGATACCCTTTTAATGTTTTAGCAAGAACTGAGAACACATTCTTCTTAGTAATCATTACAAGTTAATATAAATTTCATACTTTATAAATGAACAACGCATAAAGATTCACACAAATCTTACCTAGAAAAAAAGTAAGTGTTAGAATGATCGTTTAAAATAGTGTTTTCAATAATCCTATTTTATTTAGACGACTAACTTCAATGATCATATATTTTAAGATATTTATAGTAAAAATTTTGTTCTCGATGCTCCTATTTCATTTAGAAGACTAACTTCTAATAAGCATATATTTTAAAGATATTTATAGTAATATAAAACATAAAATCAGTTGTTTTGTCCCCAACGGTTATGGTGGGAATGGTAGACAACAAGTACAAATAGTATTGTCCTTACATCACTTTATAAAAGTAGAATTCATAGTGTACTTTGTACTTTTATACTCACTATCTCACGCAAGCCGACTTGATCTTTATCTTATATATCTTTTGAGGCTTCTGATGTATGTTGATGAAACATGTTGTAGAAGGATCAGAACTTGAATCTTCTTTGGCCTAAGTCTTTGGAGTCTTCAGAACTTGTTCAGCAGAACCTTGTCTTCAGCCCTTAATTTTCAAAAGTAATGTCTTCAGATCTTCAAAACTTGTTCAAAAGAACCCAGGGGCGGAGGCAGCCCATTTGAGGGGGTTCAATTGAACCCCCTGAACATTAAATATTACATCTAAATGTTGATATAAATTGCATTTTGAATCCCCTGAAAATTTTTATTTGCACCACTTGTTCATTTGGTCTTGAATTTATTCACTTTTGCACCCTCAAATTTAAATTATGTCTATATTAATTGCACTTTGAACTCCTAAATTTTTTTATTTGCACAATTAATTTACTTAGTCCCAAATTTATTTATTTTTGCACCCCCTGACCTAAGGTCCTGGCTCCGCCACTGAAAGAACCTTGTCTTCAATATCTTCATAACTTGGGACAACAAAAGAAAAACTTTAGAAGATCTCCAAAGCTTCCTTGCAAACTCAAAATCATAAGCTCTTGTACTAATGTTCCTTAGAACTGTTGCATGAGAAACATTCTCGAATCTTCACTTAACTTGTAACACACCAAAGGTATTCTTCCAGAGTGTTGATTTCAGAACCTGATGACGCCACGCATCTTCTTGTCAGAGCCTGAATATGTTTAGAAAAATCAACGCACTAGACAAAAATCATCCGAGTACACAATTCTTCTCTATGATACCATGTAAAGTTATCATTAAAACAGAAAGCCAAATACATAACCATTCTTGTTCTTACAGAAATCCCCCACCTCATATTTAGTTTCAATAGGATTTCTAAAAGGGGACTTCTTAATCCACCCCATAGAATTGAAAAACACCCCGTGCAATTCCGAAAATGCCCTCCGAAAAATCGAAAATTTATTTCCGATTCGCACCTTCATCGAAAAATTCCCATTTTACAACAAAAATTTTCCGAAAATGCATTTTCGGTTTGTAGTGTAATAAGATAGAACTAAAACACACATGTATAGGCACTTTCATTGTCTAAGTAGCTTTACAAAAACCGGAAGTGTATTTCGGATTTATATTGGAAGTGTATTTTCGAGAAATCTTTGTAAAATAAAATGAATCTCAGAAAACGAATAAATTATATGTGTATTGGTGCGCACCAAAAGTATATTTCTAGTTTTTAGGGGTATTTTTAGAATTTCGTGCATAAAAAAAACATGGAGTGGGTTAAGAAATCTTTTTTTCTAAAATACCTCTAAGAATTTATAGTGTCAACCACTTGCAGAAGAGGCTAGACCTCCTAGAAAGCAAGTGTTAAGTACCAACCTTATAAAAAGTACAATCAAATGTTTGAATTCAACTTAATTCGTAGAATGTATTTTCTCTGACTTTATTTATAAGCAAAGATTCTTTTTTTAGGTTTATCGAATAATAAATGTATCTGGTCTTTTATGTAAACCAGATACATTTATTATTCAATGAACTTAAAAAGAGAATATTTGCTCAGTCTAGAGTAGTGTGTGTGTATATATATATAGTTTTGTCCTAAGGATTGCCATATTGGTACCCTTGTCTAATGGTTACAAGACGTATGACTTTGCTATCTTTTTTGGGAAGATGAAAATTCAACTATAAAGCACATTAGGAGATTCGCAGGACAATGTGGTGATACAAACCAAAATAAATTGCTTGAATTACATTTGCTACCTTTATCATTGACATAGAGAACGCTTTCATGACATTCCACTCTTTCTCCAAACTCGATATAAACTTAGGCAGACATGGGTGTGTTTCCATAATATTTTTGCTGGCCTCGACATGAAGTGGCAGTAGAAAATCTAATGAACCTTAAACAAAAAGTGGATGAATTGGAAACCTATTTATTGAGATGTTCAAAAAGAAGGTTGTCAAGTTCTCAATCAAGTGTCTTGGAGTTGGAAATAATAAATGACCATGGTCGTCCAAAATAGAGAAATTGGTTCACCATATCTATCACACTATCAATAAAAGAGCCATTGAAGAAATCGGGCAGGTCAGAGCCCAGGTCTACCAACTGGGGCATGGGTTGCTCAACATGAATTCGTGTTTATGGTTAGTACACCTCTCTAATATGTAACAAATGCGATGTTCTTTAAAAGGCCAATTTGAGTCATATTAACAACGGAGGAAATTGTTCCCCAATTAAGGAGGAAATCACTCCTCTCCCTACTCCCACATACTCCCATAAACTTGGTTATTAGTAATCCAACTTCTAAGATTGAGAGATCTTCACTAATTTCATTTTGCACACTCAAAATTCAAATAATCAAGACATACAAATTCTCTTGCAATCACCTTCTTAAGCATGTTCACATTATTGTATTTCGTTCACATTGCAAGTATATAATATTAATTGTGATTCAATATTTTAATATCTAATAAATCCGTCCCATAGAGACCATTTTACTAGTTGAGAAATAAAATTTGATGCCAACGGAATAAATTTTCACGTTTGCAATGTCATTTTAGAAATAAATTTTCACGCAAACGTGAAGTTTGCAATGTCATTTTAAAAATAAATTTTCACTTTTGACGGAAAAGCTACATATATTAGCTTCTCAAAAATCAAATTCGTGTTAAAAACCCAACCAAACACACTTTTATTCTTTGCAAAAAATTATTGAAGCATCAATATTGATGATATCTGAAGCTCTCACAATCATCAATTGCACATCACAATAATCAATGTTACGTCCACAGTTAAATAGGGACGGGTCTGTAGATTAAATCAAGGGAGTTAACAGTTGCTTTCCGAGGAAATGAGCCTCTAGGTTTCCAAGAACAAGGTCAGCCATGACAGTTCGAGTTTCAACTGTGGCGCTTCCAACATGAGGCAACAAGACAACATTTTCTAGCCCAAGTAGCTCTTCAGGAACATGAGGCTCATTTTCATACACATCGAGTCCAGCTCCACCCAAACGACCTTCAAGCAATGCAGAGACCAGCTCTGGCTCATCAACATGCTTACCTCGACCGATGTTAATTAGGAAACCCTTTGGACCAAGTGCACTAATGACCTCCCGGTTGATGATATGATGGGTTTCCTCTGTAAGAGGGCAGGAAACAACTAGTATGTCGCAGTTGGATGCGACCTCAACAACACTTGGATAGTATTTGTATTTTGACTCATGCTTTTGCGTTCTAGAATAGTAGCATATTGAACAATTGAAACCTTCAGCTCTCTTGGCAATTGCTGTGCCGATCCTTCCCAGCCCAATAATGCCAACAGTTTTCCCAGAGAACTGAAAAGAAAATCCAGACGAAAAAAGTTATCAACTTCTTTTTGGAAAATAGTGGGAGATACTAACTGTTACATGAGAATACATGTAACCAATTTTAAAGAGCAGAATGACACAAATATATGATAGAAGCTCAGTAACTCTTACAATATGATGATAGATTGTGTCCGATTTTAAAATGTTTTCACCGTTTTCTGAAAGCTTACAAATTGTAAACTCGAGAGCATGTGTAAACTAGTACAGCGTACGCACACTCAATAAAAATATAACACTTTTAAGTAAAAACAAAATTTCATTAGTAAAAACATTTAGAAACCAGGTTGCACAATCAGCCTGTTTTGGGATGCATGTATGGAATGATGATAGCAACATGCCAATGATGAGGCAGTGAGTGGAAAGGATGAGCCTTGCAAATAGAATGAAAACAAACAAGTGGCAGAAGATCCACAAATCGTGGAAGTGAGGAGAGGTCACAGAGAGAAAACCAAATCCAAAATATAATAAATAGGCAAGATCTTTTATGAGAATAGTGTGGAATGTGTGAAGTTCTCTCTCTTCCTTGGAACCGTTAGGATATTTTCTTTTCTTCTCTGTTACAAACTATTGGAATTGTATTATTCCATTTGCTGTGTTTGTACTTGCATCCCTTCCATCATAATTAATAGATTCATTTTCCATTGAATTCAGTTGCTTAACCCATTACAATGCACCCATGATTGAATTATAGCATGCAACTCATCGAGATTCTTAACTCGCTACTCCATGAGATTAAGCAAAATGAATTGGCATTCATGCTGAAAGGTCTAAAAAAGAATCATATGTATCAATTATATTTGATTTCGTATCGAATGAAGATGCTAATCAGAAAATACTGATGACACTGGTGGGAACAATGGCAAAGACAGTTTCACTTCACAGGGAAGCATTGAGAGGGAACAAAAATGTAGTATTGTCTCTTATGTTGAAACAGTAACACATGATAATGGCTCTTATGTTGCCTCTTTATCAAACTCGTCTAGCTGAGTATAAACTCGCATTCTGTTCAACTGAGTTTGCTAAAACACAAGTTGGTATGCAATTGAACTAAAATATTGCAATCTGAAACATTAACTCATACATGTCATCATATGAGTTAGATAACCCTGATGAAGAGTGGAGATAAAGGGAACCTAATAGAGCACTACTATGCTCGGAACCGCCACGAAAGTGCGAAAAATGCAGCCGAATTTGCCACAATTGTGATAGTAATGCCATTAGAAACCTCTAAAGCTTCTATACTATGTCTTCAGACCATTTAAAACTACTTTCCTACCTAAAACATTTCAGAAGGTGACAATACCATTCAATAATGATATTCACAATTTTTTGTAATAAAGAATAAATCGTGGTTAATTTACCCCGCAACGACCGCAATCAGTGTCGCAAAACCTATAAGACTGAATTCCGGGTTTACCTTAGTAGTGAGCTTGTAGTCACCACGCTTCCAATTTCCGCTTCTAACATACCGATCACACTCACAAATCCTTCTAAGAAGCGCAAGAATCAAACCAATAGTCAAATCAGCAACTTCATCCGTCAAAACATCCGGTGTATTCGTGACGCGAATCCCTTTCTCCTTGCACTTGACAAGATCGATCTTATCAACACCAACGCTGGAGCTCGAAATGATTTCCAGGTTCGGCAGTGCGTCAATGAGTTCAGAATCTGCGCCGGCGGTGGAACGTCCGACCACCGCACGAATGGAGGCGCCGTGTTGAGTTAAGAAGTGTGGTTTTTGTGGGTAGTCCCATAGGCGGAAAAGGTTGTAGCGTTTGTTGAGTTGTTGTTCTAAGTATGGAGCTACTTGAGTAACGAGGAGAACGCCTATGGACCCCATTCACGCCTGTGGTTACCGTGTGCGTTGCTTTTGAAGTCTGCATTTCCACGGACGAGTTTTAAAAATATCATTTTATTTTAACTCGTCTTACAGGCAAGGCGATTATATTAGAGTGATCTTAGAAATAAAATTGAAGTACGTTTTTTGAATTTATTTTTCAATAATGAGTTTAAAAAAACGTTTTAGAGGAAATTACGAAAACAATTTTGTTTTGAAAATGAGTAATATGTAGGAATCAATTGAGATGGCACGTGCATTTATTTTTTGAATGGCGACGTTAAGTGAGATAGCGCCTAGATGCAAGTTTTTTGCCCTAAGTCATCTCAGATGGCGCCTTTGCGTATTTGGGCCTAAAAAAATTTTCAAATAAATATCAAGAACGAGACAATGTTGCGTAATTAAACTTCGAATTTAAATTATCATAAAACGATTACAAAAGGTGAAAAAAGATTACATAACTTTTATTTTTGGTCTGGGACTCGAAAATGATTGGTGGATCCGCAATCGCGTCCTCGCCTAACTCGTATTCCCATTCTACATCTTGTTGTGGTTCGGTCAATGGCCCTGCATAGTTTATGCGATCAACATCCATGTAATCCTCCAAATATTTATCTTTAGAAGTCTCGCTTTCGTAGAGTCGGGTACCCATGTTCTCATAGTTTGATCATCTTGGTGGGGGTTGGGTTCCATTTGGGATCGATAGCACTGATCATTTGAATAGGAGGGGTGCATAGGAAATTGGGTGTGTGGAGATTGGTAGGTCTGATACTATGATGGTGTATGGTATGTTGGGTTGGTTGGGGAATACTCTCCAAATAAACCAATATTTGGGCTAAGGAGAGATAATGAGGGACACATATTGGGGTGTTGGACGTATGGTCTTTGTTCGGAGTATTGGAATTGTGTGTTTGGAATGTGGGTGTATTGATATTGATATTGAGGTTGAGGTTGGGGTTGGAGTGGGGCATATTTGTGTAATGGTATTGAGGTTGTAGTTGGGATCCAGTGTTTATGGATCTGTATCGTCCGGGTGTCTGGTGGGAGGTTGATGTGTATCGAGTTTGTTGTTGGTAGTATTGTTGCGGATTTAAGGGTTGGACCCAGTGGGTGCGTGGGTCGACCAAATACCGTGGTTGAGACACAAACATTTATGGGTTACAAACAAATTGATCAGTGTGCCGCATAGTATCTTGAGTGAGGAAAATAGGGAATTGCAAGACATGTTGGTGGCGCCCTTTCCACATCTTACACCTATAAGGCTGAATTTTGGGTTTACCTTAGTAGTGAGCTTGTAGTCACCACGCCGGAGCTCGAAATGATTTCCCTTTCTCCTTGCACTTGACAAGATCAATCTTATCAACACCAACGCCGGAGCTCGAAATGATTTCCAGGTTCGGCAGTGCGTCAATGAGTTTAGAATCGGCATCGGCGGTGGAGCGTCCAACCACCGCGCGAATGGAGGCGCCATGTTGTGTTAAAAAGAGTGGTTTTTGTGGGTAGTGCCATAGGCGGAAAAGGTTGTAGCGTTTGTTGAGTTGTTGTTCTAAGTAAGGAGGAAATACTTGAGTTACGAGGAGAACGCCTATGGACCCCATTCATGTCTGTGGTATGTAGCTTCTACATTTCCAACGAGCTTTAAAAATAACATGACGGGGGTTCTTAATCCACCCATTAGGGTTCAAAACCACCCTATACAATTTCAAAAATATACCCTATAAAATTGAAAATATATTTTCGGTTCACATCCTTATTAGGAATAATTCATTCCTTTTGAGATTCTTCTTATTTCATGTTAAAATTTATTTCATAAATGTATTTTCGATATAAATCAGTAATATATTTCTGATTCATACTATTTTTCACTTCTAGATATCTCATAAACACCATTCATTCCATCCTTTCTTTTTAGTCTAATAACTCCCTAACCAAGCACAACTCGAAGCTCAACAATGGCCAAACATGGTTCATATACACATCCTCCCCAAGCACATTCAATTAAAGTCTTTATGAGATTACCGTAGAAAGTTATTCCGGCATAATAAGGATGATAGTATTGCCTAATTCTGACACTGCTTCTGGTGATGCAACATTCACAAAACCATTATGACTAGAATACAAATGGGAGAAGAAAGGTTGGTGAGTGTTCAGACCGAACGAAAAAAAAAGTGGAGCTAGAAATGTATTTTCGATTTATACTAGAACTGCATTTCCGATTTCTATATATACTTTATTAGATTTAGGTGCACATCGGAAATATAATTCTAGTTTTAAAGAGCATTTTTGAAAGTGAATTTCTTAAACCATCCCATAGGGGTGGGACGCACCCCGTGAAAACCCCAAAATAACCTTCTCAATATCGAAAGTTTATTTTCGGTTCGCACGCTATTTTATTTCAAATCAATCAAAATGTGGTGTGACCCCATGAATTGTAAAAAAACTATACCGGAGATTAACTTCCGGTATGGAACCGGAAGTATAACTCCGGCTATAGAAGCCGGAACATTGAATTGTATGCCACCTGGATATTTTGTATGAAACCGAAAGTTTATTTCCGGTTTTGTCACGAAGCTAATTGTTATATGCAGCAACCATGGTGATCACCACCATAACACATTTTCTCCTTCAAGCCTCTCCAAAACCCTCTCCATTGTCAATCCATTATCCACTCCAAATTCATATTTTTTTGTTCATCATATCAGAAAAAGCTCAACAAAGAAGAATTTTAGGTAAACATCATCCATTTTATCCCTCATTCACTACATTAATCTGCAATTTTTTGCTGAAAATAAAGTTACGTACAAACCGAAACTTTATTTCCGGTTTCTAGTTGAACTAAACCAGAAGTTTATCTCTGATTTTGTCTCTGTTTTGAAAATATGCAGCAGATTTCACTGTGATATATGTATTTATGATTTTTATTATATTACATAGGTATGGTGCACCCTGATAACATTCTTAAGCCTGATGTCACCGAAGTTGTATCGTCGATCGTTGTTCCGCATCGTGTAATTAAGGCGGTTGATGTTCATGAACATTTTGAAAATGTTCAAGAATTTGAATTCCGGGATGATATGTTGCAGTGGATTCATTTAGAGGCAATGAGGTTAGGATTTGCTACTGCGATAGTAAGGTCCGATAACGACACTGATAGAAGAAAAGCCTTTGTTATTTTGACTTGCAAAAGGAGCGGAAAATATGTGGCTCGCATTCAAAATTTGAAACACGAGGAAACCAGCACAAGAAAATGTGAGTGTCCATTTTGATTGCGTGGTTATCTCATGGCCAACAATAAGTGGAAGTCTAATGTGATTAGTGGAGAACACAATCATGATTTAACTCCAAAGTTGGTCAGTCATCCAATAGCATGTCGGCTATTTCCGAATGAGAAAATTTGTGTTTTTGATATGACTTTCTATGCTTAAATTAAATATGCTTAAATTGAACACAACTTGCTATGTTCAGTTCTAAACATGTGTGACTATTAGTTTGGAATTGTGCATGGAAGTGGATTTTGCTACATATGGATCTACACATTGATTGCCTTTGATTTTGCGAATAGATAACATTGAATCCATCTTCATGTTTTTTTAATTGCACTGGTCTTAAGTTGAACTTGAATATTTATTTTAGTAGACCTGAGCGTGATCATGTACACAATGGTTTTGTGACTGTCAAAATATATTTAAGTTGTTCATTAATCTTGACTTGGCATAAAGGGTTATTGGTGCAGGATTGAATTAAGTAAGCTCTTGTGTTGGATATGAACATGTTGAGATTGTAAGAACAAGATTTGTTTATGCATCTGACTTTGAGTTTTGATGATAACATTACATGGTTGATTAGATAGCAATTTAGTACCCCTAATGGTTTGTTTATTGTTTAGCTTTTTCTAACAGGTTCAAACTCTAGAAAATTGACACGTGACGTCATCAAATTCTGAATTCAACACACTGAAGGATACTAATTTGTTTTTCATAGCTTATAATGCGTCTAAAACAACGCTTATGATAAAACATTAGTTTTAAAGCTTTTGACTATAACTCTGTTTGTAGAGATTTTGATATGTTCTCAAGCTCTGAAGATTCCAAGTTCTTTTTCCCAATTTTTGAAGATTCCAAAGACAAGGTTATGTTAAACGAGTTCTGAAGATTCTAAAGACAAGGTTATGTTAAACGAGTTCTAAAGATTCTAAAGACCAACAATTTTATCTAGACCAACTTTTAAAGACAAGGTTATGTTGAACGAAGTTCTGAAGACTCTAAAGAAAAGGTTATAAAGACTCTGAAGACCAAGTTCTGAAGACTCTGAAGACAAGGTGTTGAAGACTCTGAAGATAAGATTCAGGTTGAACAAGTTCTAAAGACTTTGATGATGTGGCTCTGGAGACTTAGCTTTTATCCTTCTACGCATGCTTCAACCATTATACATATAGGAGCCTCTGAAGTTTATAAGATAATATCAAAAAATTTCACGTGAGTACTAGTACAAAGTACAACATCACCTCGCCTTCACTATGCTATTTTTGTGGCACTAAGACAATACTATTGTACGAGGTTATCTACCACTCTCACTAATTGTTGAAATAAGACATCTGGAATTTTGGTATTCCTATTCTACCTCAAACAAATTCCTTTTTGGCTATAAAAATAATAATTGGAATTGTTGAATAACTTTGAAGAAACTCACATTTATTCAAATTCTTAAAACGCTGCCAAAATAACTCTGTAATTTTTGTAAAGCAATAGGTTATTACTCATTAACTTGCTAGAAAGGAAATTTTATTTGCTAACTTGGTTAACACTTTTGTGTTATTATTTGTACTTCAATCTTGTGTAATATGCTTTTGAGAAGAAGTCTTGTAAACACAAAAATATGTATCCAACAATGAGTTGATTGTTCCTTGAGTGACTAAGTGTTAGTCTGTATACTCAAGAAGTAATTGACAATTTGGATTTGAGGTTTTGTTCCTTGAGAGACTAAGGATTTAGTCAGGATTCTCAAGAAGAAATTGACAATTGGTCTTTATGGTTTTCAATAGTGATAGTTAGTCTTGTTGTAGTTCTCCAATCAGTTTGGTTATAGTGGATTAAGTCCTTATTGAGAATGAGAAATCACCTTGGTGGGTGTACTGGATTAACTTTGTTAATAGTGAACCGGGATAAAAATAATTGTGTTCACTTATTTTTATTCTTCTGTTAAGAGTTTATGTTTGAATTTCGAGAAATTTTATTTTGTGAAACCCATTTCAAACTCCCCTTTCTTGTGTTTCTTGCACCTTTTGGGATTTTGAGTAGTGTTTGCATTACTCATAGATTATGACTTCATTAGAATTGTGGTGTCTTGGCTTGTATTGTTTGAAAATGCATTGGTGATGGACTTTGTTATGGTTTTTATATAATGAATTTCAATTCTGAAGTGGCCTTGGATTTATTTTTATAGACTAATGTGTTTGATAAGTCAGTGTTTATTGGATTGTTGGATGAAATTTGAATGATGACGACTCTTTTGATTATGTAGGTTTGTAATGTGGTGGCAGTATGAAGTCAAGTTGGTTAAAGCAAAAGTAGACAAAATTTGAAAGTTGCTTGGTCATGAAGAGATTTGTAGGTGGATGTAAGATGAATATGGCTTGAAGAAGATGAGGATGACTAAGGGGATGAGTCTAGGAAATAGTTTAGGAAAAGCCAAAAGTCAACGGTCAACCATGGTGACCAAAAGTCAACTGTATAATATCCTTTTTTGGTTTTCTTCATGTAATCTTGTAGAGGATTGTAAATGGGTGTAACTTGAATTTCAAGTAACTGGTATGTAATTTGTACAATCTTTTGCAAAAATGAATGAAAGTCTCTTCTTCGAGTTCAATCTTCATCTTATGTATGATGCCTCCATTAAAACTCTTTTTCTTGCATCCAAACACTTAAAGCAATACCTTGATTCAAAAGTAACATAATGTAGAGTAACACAAAACCCTAATCCACGAGGGACCCTCTGATCACTGAGCATTGAGAATATTTCAATATTTAATTAATTAATCTAAATAATTGAATCCATAACAAGGAACCTTGACCTAGTAGAGGTGGATAATGAACAATGGAACCATGTATGCATATGAGATGCATGTAGATGAATAATGCTAATGATGTGAATCTCTTATAGTTATTCTTAAACAAATTTAAGAAAAACCGAGATGAAATAAAATAAATGGGGAAAATTTAGAGGGTGACACAAATCAATATAGAAAAAAATAAAATACATAGATAATAAAAATCAGATACTCGAATCTTTGATCATGAAGTTGACCTGTTATTTCTTACCACCTGGTGACATTTGGGTGTAACCAATCTCAATAAGGACACCAATGACATCTGAACTTTTTTAACCATTTAACACACCATCTCATGTATTTTATCACATATAATTTCTAAAATTAATAAATTTAATGGATCGTTAACAATAACTACTAAATCCTTCTTCCATTTTCCTGAAATCATGTCACCAAAAGGCTTCAAGTTTATAGAAACATCAGGTATGATGTGCTTGTTAACTTTAACATTCTTTGTTCCATCAGTCCATTTAAGTGTGTATCTATGATCCATTGCTCTAAACAATTGTTTATTTCTCTTCACTTGAAAATTTGTCACGGTGTATGTATTATTTATAACTAATATGACATAAAATATGGTATTGCATGCAAATGACATAATAATATGAATGTTATTTCCTTACAAATGTTATAAATCAATTAGTGATAACATAAATGGTTAAAAAAGAACAAGAAGATACTAAGAATCATCACTACCTTAGCATTAATGAATATGATCTTTAAATGCTTCTTCTAGTTGGACAACACATTCCTTTTATGTGAAATTTTTATAACTTTTTTTTGTCATTAACATCTTTGATATCCTCGAAAGGCCTGACCATATTGGAAAACACAAAATTTTAAGAAGACCATAATGAATGTAGACCAGATTATATACAAAATAACTGTCTTCCATGTTATTTAGACGAAATCATTTTGACCTTTAGGATAATAATCAAATTGGTTTGAACGATTTCCACAACAATCATTTGGTGTGAGGCAACCAAAGTCATTTTGACACAGAGGAATCATAAAATTGTAAAATTATGACCTATAAAATGAAATCAACAAAGTGAAATAAAGAATGGTCAATATGTTAATTACTTATTGAAAAAGAGACTGAAGACAAAATTTTAAAATGGTATAGAAATTGCCAATTTGAAAACGAGTCCTCCCTAGAGTTATAAGGATAAGATGTTAGGATTACAAGCTCAACCATAGGTATATGAAATTAGATATTACTAGTGAATAGTGGGATTGAGTAGATGTTGTACTATTTTGATCTGAAAAGGGTAGAAAATCTAACTTGAACTTAGAAGATAAAATTTTCAATTTAGGAACAACTAAATGAGTTGATTTATACGACCAAACAAAACAATACAAGGGGAAAATGTTGAATTTTTGTAGCAAATCATGTACAATAGCCGTTAATGAAATAGAATGAAGTAATATTTTGTATGAATTATTGATAGAAAGACTTGAATTAACCTTATTTTGGAGACATGAGAGAAGCATACTAAAATGGTTAATTTGTTATCTAATTTTTAAAAATATTTAGTTTATTAAAACATCATACTCAAATGATCAAATAATATATTTGATTAAATTTTTTAGAAGTTTGTTGTGTTGTTTTCACAAGATTATTTATTATCGTTTTTGTCACTTACGATGATTTGATTACGAAAAAATATTAACATTTTAAATTTGAATAAGAATCACCATATTTCTCATCTTGTTCATATGAATAAGAATGGACTAAACCAATAACAAAAAATCAACATAAACACGATTATTTATTAAATTATTACAATATGTTTTAGGGATTTGCTTAACGAACCCTAAGAATTGCTACCACACCCTCTTGAAAAACCAAAAATACCCCAAGAATTTGGAGATGTATCTCCAGACGCATCCCAAACACATATGTTCACGAGTCAAGCTCTAAGACTGTGTTAAAAAAATCACGGAAATGCATCTTTGTGTAACTTTCGAAGATGCATCTCTGTATGTTGTTTAATCAAAAATGCGTCATACCCTTTATCCTTCCTCACTTCTCAAAATACTCTCTCAAACTCTCAACCTCTCAAGTCTCTCAAACTCTTTTAACTCTCATTATCTCAAAAGCGTTCAACGAACTTCAAAGTTTCTTCCATCAAGATCAATTCGAACAAAGAGCTCACTCAACATTGAACTAAACTCACATTTTGTAAGTTTTTGATATTCCTAAACTTTTTTGATTTTTTATATACATTTGCAAAAATTGAGGATTAAGTTATGTAATAGGCAATTTATATATGTTATTTACATGAGAAACATCTTTGATATGTATTTTTAATGATCAATACATTATTTTGATGATTGAATGGAGTATATTTATGCCATTAACGTCATTATAAGTTGCAAAACCTTACGTATATGCATTTTCAGAATTTCCAACGTTTTGATTCCCAGAATCGTACGAAGATTCATCTCTAGAATTTCCCAACATTTTAATAGTTTGCATTTTTTGGTTGTCCTCATTGTGTTTCATATTTACAATTATTGGGTGTTTTACTTATAAACAAGATGGCTAATAAGCAAGATAGATTGAGGCACAACAAGATTTCGAAACATGCATCAGTTCAGAAGGAAAAAAACTCAATCATCGCAAGCACTTATTGTTGTTAGCCCGATTGATGCGGAGGCATCAATTTCTTGGGCTCGTTCATCTCCGCCTTTGTCTTCCCATATGATACAAGTGTCACCTACTCATGCATCTCTTCCCATATGATACAAGTTTCACCTACTCATGCATCTCTAACTCCGTCTTCCCATAGAAGACATATTTTACATACTTAATCACCCAAGGCACCGAAGTTACCTGATGCACCTCAGGCACTCGAGGGGTTTAGAAGAGACCCGTCATACTTGTCACAACTACATTTTTACTTGCACCATATTTCTAGACACATTTAAGACAGAGAGGTAAAATTCAATTATATTTATTATTTTAAAAACCTCTTTTTTATAATATTCAATGTGTCTGGTGATGGTTTATTTTTAGCTGGACTATGATGCTTTAAAATCAATCAACCATAACAGGAAGATTGCGGGTCTATAAAAACCTAATGAGCAATGGTTTCATAATATGATGTAACTATTTGGGGTGAGAGACTCGTTCATGATCAATTATATTATGATTAAACATGGTATGTTGTCTATATTTGTAGAGAGATGCCACTCAGAGACTTCTTCATTTCATCTTATACATAGTGATATGTCTATCACACTGGACGATGTCTCGTGCTTGTTGCATTTTCCGATCAGAGGGACACTATTAAACTATGTCAAAATTAATAAAGAAGAGTCACTTGAGATGATGGTAGACTATTTGGGAGTTGACCTAGGTGAAACCTTAAAGGAGTTATAAGTCACCCGATGAGCTCATTTTAGGTTTCAATTCCTTGAGAGGTTATATACATAACAACGAAAAGATGTAGAGTGGGTTGCTGGTGATGACGAGCATGTTGTATAACATAGAGCATACACATTGAGAACATACCTATTGTATTTGGTTGGTACATCCATTTTTATAGATAAGAGTGTCACTTATGTGGATGTGATCTACATGCGATAATTTGATGAATTGTAGTAGATGCATGAGTATAATTGGGCCTCCACTTGTTTGGCCTACCTGTACTCCAAGTTTGTCAAAGACTGTATGTGAAAGACCAGATAAGTGATATTTAATATCAGGCTGTTGACGATAATATTTCTTCATCTTTTAGTGTTTGTGTGTCATTTTCACTACACTTTTGCAAAGCCATTACTAATGATTTATGTAACTGTTAATTGGAAATTTGTAAAAGTGTTTGAAGGCACTTCTTAAAGGCAAATGTCCCTATAAGTTAAGGGTCAATCTTAATTGAAGATAGTTTTTGGGAAAAGCTTTACAAAACCAAGTTCGAAATACCAGAAAACACATGTCGGTTGAGAAGCTGAGTCAGAAAACCAACCCAATCGACCAAACAACCAGAATAAACTGCATCAAAAATAAAACTATATCGACAAAATGGTGTGTTGGTAGATTCGACATAAGTTTGGGTCGAATGAAGGCGTTAGTCGAAAGGTAGATGCCTTCGAAGATGTAGGCCAAGAGACTTAGGAAATATTATCACGCATTAAAAGTTTATCGAAACCAAAAGCAGTTAGTTCTTTTTAAAGCCATGAAGCGGGAAAAGTCAGAATGAGGAGATCATGGGCAGTTATTTCAGAAGATCATGGGTCTGAAGCGCTAAACGAATGGCGAAATCATGTGTAGTGGTTGTCTTTAGTTTGAATCTCGTCCGCTGATTACTCTTAGCAGTTATCTTGTAAAATACTATAAATAAGCCAGTTTGTTAGAATTTTAGGGTGTTCATTTGTATCTCCAAATTGCTTGCTGAAACTCTGGCCAATTCCGCACTAAAGGAAGAAAGAGTCATTCAAGCCTTTGATGTACGTGAATCACCGTATTTATTTTCAATGCAATCAATTTACATTTAAGTTTATCTTTACTGTTTGTTTACTTCTGTTTCATTTTGAACAAATCCTTTACCAAAATACTTCAACGTCAACTATTGGTCACGAGTCACCAATTAGTGTTCTGTTGAGTCTTGTTTATCTAGTCCATGCAGTTGGTTATTAGGTAGTCGAAATTATGTTTGTGTGGAAAGCCATTGTGTTGTTTCCCTTGGTCTCTGAAAACCGTTTCTTGGCCAAGGTCTTTTTCTGCAGAATCAGTACAATATACCAAATCTTAGCATGTGTCTTAAGATCAACTGGTCGATCTTGCAAGTAACCCTTAGTTTTAGGACCTAGGGAGGACCAGCGGTTGTTTACCATTTTCCACAATAAACAAATTGGCACACCTGGTGGGGCAATGTGCTAAGTGTTAGAGTTTGTCAATAGCGTTAGAAGTGCATGAAACTTAGAAGTGGAAATCCAGCAAATAAGAAACCACCACCCACTAGGAAACATACACCTAAGATGAAAAACACCACTCCCGCGTCAAATGCGGATGAAGTTCCATCGCGAACATTGGGTATCGCTAACCCAGTTGTTTCGCAACTTACGTCATTTCCTCCATTAAGCAACACAACAGTCTCAGGGCCGACAACGTCAGTATCAATTCCTATTCTCCAGACCACACTGGTGAGTCTAGGGCCTGTGGTGGCCACGAGTGCCATTTCGAACACAGTGATACCTCGATTTGGTATTGCTACGAATCCCCCTTATGATATACCATATTCCTTAATGTTGGGATACCAATCGACCCTAAGTGTAGCAATGATGTCTGATAAGGTGCAAAATACAAACGCTCCTTTGCAAGGATCTACAATGGGGGAAAATAGGGAAATGCCTGCGCAACATCTAAATACTACCTCTGTGGCAGTATTGAGGCAACAAATGGATGATAACAACCATGAGTTAGTTAATATGTTAACTAACTAAATGGACAACGTGTTTAACCCCATAGTGCAAGAATCAGTCGAGACTAATAGACAGTCCGCTGAAACGAACCGACAGGTTATTGCACAATTAACACGTTTGTGTAACTTCTCAGGAGCCCCTCAGGCGGCTGCTCGACAGGGGCACCCGGTTCGACAACCCATACCGTTTCATGGTGACATAGGATTAGTAGAAGAAGAAACTATGTATCAAGGTCAAGCTGCAACGCCTCAAAGAAATGTCGTTGTCGACCCACCTATTGTTTTGGTGCGTAGACAACAAGAGGCTAACCAAGTCCTTGATCAAGTTCAACATGAGGATTTAGTTGTCGAGAATAACTTAACCAACATTGTCGAGAGAATTATGGCCCGAAATGGTATGAATACAATGCCAAGGCCAACGTATTCCTCCCCATTATTAGAGTATATTTTACAGACCGAAAACCCTAGAGGATGGAAAATCCCTAAGTACACCAAGTTTGGGGGAGAAACGGGTGAGTCAACGGTCGAACACATCGCTAGATACCTGACTGAGTCGGGAGACATGGCGAATAATGAAGGCTTGAGGGTGAAACATTTTCCTTTGTCCCTCACTAAAGCAGCCTTTACATGGTTTACTACCTTGCCCCCTGATTCTATCAACTCATGGTCGAAGTTGGAGAAATTCTGCCACGAACAATTTTACGAGGGGCATTCAAAAATTAGTTTGGTCGAGTTGTCAAGTATTAAGAGAAAGTTTGCTGAGACAATAGACGATTATCTAAATAGGTTTAGATCGTTAAAAGTAAGGTGCTTTACCCAAGTGCCTGAACATGAACTTGTTCGAATGGCTGCTGGAGGTTTGGACTACTCCATTAGGAAGAAAATAGATTCAACCTTCGTCAAAAGCATGTCACAATTGGCTGACAGGGTTCGACACATTAAGCGCCTTCGACTAGAAAAAGTTAGACATACTAAGGCTAAGTCTAAGAAAGAGAAGGTAGCTTATGTCGACTTCGATGATACAGATCCCATATACGAGGCCGACATATGTCGATCGAGGCGACGTGGATGTGGCTGAATTAAAATCAGGGCCAGCATACGAATGTAAATCATTGTTTCCTGCCAAAGGAAAAAGCCCTGATGTCGAAACTAGTTCAAGAACTCCTGCAAAAACTTATACTTTTGATGTTAGCAAATGCGAGGAGATTTTTGATTTATTAGTCAAAGATGGTCAAATTCTAGTACCCCCAAATGCTAAATTACCACCATTAGGACAAAGACAAAAAAGAGGTTTTTGTAAATATCATAATTATCTTGGTCCTTTGAGGCAAGAAGAAGCCTTGTTTGCTGAGCCTGTCGACATCAACCTGGTCGACATCACTGAGGTGCCTGACAACACCATGTTGGAGGAAAGCACCGACGAGAGTCCAAATGTCAAACTAGCTGACGTATCCAAGAGGCAATGAAGACCTGTTGGGTTTTCTTTATCGTTGTAAAACCAAGGGTGCTCAAGTCGGTTTGTGCCCCAGATGCAGCGCGCTAACTGATAGAGTCGCTGCTGAGAATTTCCAAAAACTATAACTAGAGAGGGGAAGGGCCCAATGGAATAGAAGGGACCCAAGGCAAGCATCCCAATTTAGGCCAAAGACTTTTGTTCCGTTGGCCACTGCACCCAAGGGGACGTGGATCAAGCCCCAAATGGTCGTTGGGCCATCAAATGTTGTTGGTGCTATAAGATAGGCAAAAGGAAAAGCACCCATGAGCTATCGACTAGAGGTACGTTCTGAGAAGAAAATTCATGTGTCTGAAAACTACATGGGGAAAAATCCTACGAGTCGAACTCAGTGGAGGCGTTTCTAGAGAAAGAAGCAAGATGAAAGACAAGCCGCTGTTGCTGCTAAGTAGATTGCTATCAGTAAAGGGAAGAATCCACGAAGTACAAGCAAAAGGTCGACTATGCCGTCAAGCAGCAAATTAAGGAATGTGTCAACAAGCCAGTCGACAATGGTTCTGATGAGGCGACTGATGACTTTACCTCTAATTCATAAGAGAGCCTAGACATCCTAGTCAACGTTGTCCCTATACTCCTGGAGGAGTATAATATCTCGACAGAGGTAGAGAATACTAATGATTTGGATGCTGCTGAAATGGCTTTACATAAGCCAACTTGCTACTTTGTGATGAATAATGGCTCCATTGAGAGCCATAATGCCTTTTTTGAGAGGCCTGACATGGCCATGAGGAGCCATTTGAAACCTTTGCTGATCAGGGCGAAGGTCGAAGAAACTGCCATTAACAAGGTGTTAGTGGATTGTGGCGCTACTGTCAACATAATGCCACATCATATTTTGAAGAGAATCGATAACTTTGACACCGATATAAGATCTTATAACATGGTCCTGTCGGACTATGAAGGAAGAACTAAAACTACCATAGGGGTAATCTAGGTAGATATCACCGTCGGCTCAATCACTAGGCCGACAATATTCATGGTCATCCAAGGTCGACCAAGTTATAATTTGCTAGTGGGCAGGGAATGGTTACATGGAATCGGTGTTGTGCCATCTTTCATGCATCAACGCCTGATCATATGGCGAGAAGATGACATCGTGGAGAACATCAAGGCTGATCAAGGTTACTTCATGGCGGATATCAATACTGTCGGCCAAAATTAGTTCGACAGGAAGTTGGCCAAGATTGCTCCTTGCCAACCAGCGGAATAAATGTATGCCAACTTAAATGAGGCATTCGTCTCTTTGAAACTACATGAAACCCACAAATTTGTGTGGGATGTTGAACCTCTGGAGGATCCCTACACAGAGGAACCCGTGCTGACAAGCTGGGGAAACCATCACGACAATGATGTCTGAGCTAGAAGCTCTGAGAAGGATTTCGGCTTACATTGTCGAAAATAAGATAAATTCGGCTCTAGAAGCTGAAGAAGAGAACATGGCCATAGAAGCTGGTAAATTTCCCATTCCAGAGGAAGTAATTTTGGCTGTAGAGCCCGAACCACCAGATAAAAGCAGGCTAGTCAACAAAAGCGTCGATGAGCAGCGTTTAGATTGCATATACGACGACGAACCTCTAGGTTTCGAAAAGGATCATATGGCACCAGAAAAAATACAGCCACAAGATCCTTTGGAAGAAATCGACCTTGGCGCAGAGGGTGATAAAAGACCAACCTACATTAGCGCCAACATCGACCAAAAACTCAGATCTGAGGTAATATCTTTACTAAAAGAGTTTAAAGATTATTTTGCTTGAGACTATAATGAAATGCCAGGTTTGAGCAGGGAATTGGTCGAGTTAAAGTTACCAATAAAAGCTGGGAAAAAGCCAGTGAAACAAACACCTCGACGATTTGCACCTGCAATTATGTCGAAAATCAAGGAGGAAATAGAAAGACTCCTCCAAAGCAAGTTCATCAGAACTGCAAGGTATGTCGAATGGTTGGCTAATATTGTGCCAATTATTAAGAAAAATGGAAAGCTAAGAGTGTGCATTGATTTTAGAGATTTAAATTCTACCATTCCTAAAGATGAATATGTTATGCCAGTGGCTGAAATGCTAGTCGATTCGGCTGCTGGTTTTGAATATTTGAGTATGCTTGATGGTTATGCTGATTATAAGCAAATTTTTATTTCAGATGATGATGTGCCGAAGACGGCGTTTCGTTGCCCAGGGGCATTAGGCACCTATGAATGGATAGTCATGCCATTCGGCTTGAAGATCGCCGGAGCAACATATCAGAGGGTAATGAATTATATGTTCCATGATTTCATTGAAAATTTCATGCAGGTTTACATTGACGATATTGTAATTAAGTCGAGCAGTAAATCGACACACTTAGAACACCTTCGGAGATCCTTCGAAAGAATGCGAGAATATGGATTGAAAATGAATCCATTAAAGTGTGCTTTTTGTGTGCAGGCAGGAGATTTCCTTGATTTTGTTGTGCATAAGAAAGGCATTGAAGTTAATCAAAGCAAGACCAAAGCTATCATGAACGTCAAACCACCATCAACGAAAAAGGAGCTTCAGTCTTTGTTGGGCAAAATAAATTTCTTAAGGAGATTCATTTCCAACTTAAGTGGCAAAACTAAGGCATTTTCACCACTACTTCGACTGAAAAACGAGGAGTTTATTTGGCAAGAGGAGCATCAAGAGGCTTTCGATAAAATAAAAGAGTATCTGGTGAAGCCTCCTATATTGGCACCTCCACTTAGAAATAGGCCTATGAGGTTGTACATAGCAGCCTCAGAGTCGACCATAGGTAGTATGTTAGTTCAAGAAGACGACAATAATGTCGAACGACCTGTGTATTACCTTAGTCATATGTTAAATGACCCTGAAACTAGGTATAGTGACATAGAAAAGCTATGCTTGTGTTTGTATTTCTCTTGTATCAAACTGAAGCAATATGTAAAGCCAATTGATGTTTACGTTTCCTCTCACTTCGACATTATTAAACATATGTTGTCTAAACCAATTTTGCACAGTCAAATTGGTAAATGGGCTTTAGCATTAACTGAATATTCCCTGACGTACTTGCCTTTAAAAGCAATGAAAGGGAAAATAATGGCAGATTTCTTAGTCGATCATTCTATGGTTGCTATGCTAGAAAACTTTGTCGATCTAGTGCCTTGGAAATTGTATTTCGACGATTCTAGTCACAAGAACGGTGCGGGGATAGGAGGAATCATAATTTGTCCCAGTGGAATTCCGGCAGAGTTCAAATACACCATCGACGACATCTGCACTAATAATGAGGCAAAATATGAATCTCTTATTACTGGACTTGAACTGCTGCTTAAATTGGGGGCAAGAAATGTCGAAATTATGGGAGACTCCGAATTGGTAATCAAATAAGTATCAAAAAAGTATCAAAAAAGTATAAATGCGTTAAAGAGAACTTAATCATGTACTTCGTGATTGCCATAAGGTTGTTAAAACGGTTCGAACAAGCAAGCCTTCGACACATTCCTCGACGGGAAAACCAAGAAGCTAATGACCTAGCGCAAGAAGCCTCAAGATACAAGAAGAATGAAGATGAAGAGCCTATTCAAGTAAAGAAAAAGGTTCGAGCTACTTTGTTATCTCCTTCGGATTTGTCAATTATAAAATTAGGTGTAATAGATACCAATTTTTTTGAAATTTTAGCAATTGATAATGGGCAAGACAATGACTGGCGCAAACCCCTGGTCGACTACTTACGTTCTCCCACGGGTTCGACAGATTGTAAAATAAAATATCATGCCATAAGTTTTGTTTTAATTGAAAATGAATTATTTAAGAAAACTGTCGAAGGGGTAGTACTTAAGTGCCTAGGAGAAAGTGAGGCATACGTAGCAGTGTCGAGTGTGCATAGTGGAGCATGCGGTGCACACCAAGCTAGACACAAGATGAAATGGTTGTTGATGCGAACATGTGTTTATTGGCCCTCAATGTTGAAAGATTGTGAATGTTATGTTTGATAGGAATGTTATGTTTGGCCCTCAATGTTATGTTGAAAGATTAAGAAAACTTCCCGCTCTGAGGGAATTGGGCGACAAAACCATATAAAAGGTATCATGACTGTTTGATAGCAGAAGATATACATTTCCATACTTACATCACTTACCGTGAGACACATTCCTTTGACAACATAACCTTCTACCCGAGATGGTTGGCTCGCGGTTCACGTTTGACGTATCCTCATCTGCACAAGCACATCATATGACAACTTGACTATATACAACTTATTCCTAGAGACCATCACGAGTCTATTCCACCCATCATGACACATAGAGATGTGAATGTTATGTTTGATGATTACATTAATCATTTGGAAGCAGAGGAGGTACGAAGTACCATAACTCCTAATGACTAAAATGTTGCACATAATTATAATTTATATCCAACAGTATTTTAGAGTGTCAAATCCTTATATGACACCACATGCTCTAAGAGATCCACCTAAGCCAGCTCATCAGGAGATACTAGAGGAGAAACAGGGTACGACAAATCATATTGTTGATGTGTTGCCTAGATGTCGGCGTATCATAGAGATTGAGCAAGCATGTATAGACAGAAGACTCTTTTATGGATGACTATGAGGTGAGAGACGTTCTAAATGTCATGTTGAGGGAGACACTACAATATATGAAACACATAGGAAAATGGGGGCCCGAGTCCGTCATACCATACATAATAATATATAGTATATGTATTAGGTTATATTATATTTTGACTTCATCGTGTACTCCATATTTATTAATTTATATGTCATTTTCATATTAATCCGAAAGTGTATGGTTTAATTTATACAAAATTGAAAATGATAGTATAACTATTATATATCATCAATTTCATCAAAACATCTCTAAAACAAAGCAAAAATTACCGATTGATGTGGTTCTAGAGATGCATCTCCGAAATATATCTGATGTGAATAGAAAGATGTATCTCTGAATCATAATGTCAAAAAAAGACGATTCAGTGAAGAAGTCACATAATATTTATAATTTTTTTTTTAAAGATGCATCTCCGAAATAATTTTTTTTTAAAATTAAAATAAAATTCAATTGAGTGACTTTCAATGAACCTTAAATATGAAAATGCTTCTGCTTTGCATAAATCTGATTTCTTTTTTGTTCTACTAACAAAAATGTCACCCAATTTAACTCATCGGGACACTTACTAGTTTTAGACAAAAAGTAGAGATTAGTGAACCCAACTCCCAAACAAAGCAGTCCACGTTAATGGAAAATCGAAACCATGGGATGCGTTCGTCTCTATCAAATCGCATCATGTAAAATCAAAATCAGACGAACTAAACTAAGAAGAAACACAAAATAGAACTCTCACTCACTCACTAGGGTTTATTCACCCATGGCGCTAACCTTCTTCTTCCTCTTCTTCACCTCTCACCTTCTCTCTTCCATCTCTGGTTCGTTTGTACCCGTTATCTATATACTCGTTTGACTTCAATTTTGGATTTACACTCATTTCTCACCTTTTGCGTTTCACAGGACAATCCACCTCCATGGAATCGGTTCCCGATCTTCAGAACACCATGTACACGAACGTCGATGGATTTCCTTGTGTCCGGTTGCTAAGTCTTTCTGGAACCATCGGTTGTTCAAGTGAGTATCGATTTTGGTTTCTATGGAATTTTCACCATTCGTTGTGTTTTTAGGGATTAATTGAATTTTCAAGCGATTTTAAGCTGGTTGATTATAATTTCTTAGATCCTGGACGAGATAAGGTTGTTGCTCCAATTGTAAGGTTTGAAAATGTTGATCATGTGTCGGAGTTATCTTCTATTTTGGTGTCGTTCGATGAGTTTCCTGCTCTCTTTACCAGGTATGATGTTTAGTGGCAAATGTGAATCAAGACATGAATTTGTCATTGTTTAGTGGCATGAATCATGATAGTTAATGCTGCATATTCACTTATGATTTGTGATTTGTGATTTGTGATTTGCGTTTTGATTTTTATTTTTTACTTTCATGAATGTGATTTTCCCTTTTCAGATTATCAGCTGACCCGAGCTTTGCTAGCAGAGTTGGTGGTGTACTAGTTGAACCAGTTATTGATTCACAAAAGAAGTTAGATGGTAGTAAATGCTATTGGTTTTCTTTAAACATGGATAAAGTAGTATTTTCTTTTAAAGCTGATCCCTTGATAACATTGTTTTGGTCATATGTAGGATTTTCTCCAGATAAAAAGTTTCCGCAAGCTGAGTTTGCTCCTTACCATAATATCAGCTATGAATGGAATCCAATTGTACGATATGGAATTACTTTTTCTTCTAGTTTATGGGGATATTTATATCTCATGTCAACATAAGTTATTTTACAATTCTGGTTCAATTATTTCCAATAGAAGGGAGTTAATTATTATTAGATGTTTTCTGGTTTCTATGAAGTTCTTTATTTTTGTGGATGTACATTGTATCATTGTTAGTATTGAATGACGAGGTAGGATAAGAAAGACAATTATCTTTTGGATATAATTCTATATCAGTCTTGAGATAACACAATCAAATGAATAACTTAGAATGATTAATTTATTTGTGTTTTCTCCTTGGTTCAACATCTACAGGGTTCTGATATTATGTGGAAATCCTACGACTTTCCTGTGTTCTTACTCACGGAAAGTGGCACAAAGATTCTTCAAGAGGTATCACATAGTATGAGAGTATTATCGTGTTTTTTATTTATTTATTAAACTTGCAATACAAGATACTAGTGACGGAATATTAAATTGAGATTGTAGTTAGATATGAAGAGACAAACTTTGAAAACACAGTACTTTTGTTTAAGTAGAAAGGGTTGCATGAAATGCAAGTTAAGCAGAAGGCACACTAGTTCTATCTTAATCGTGAAAATTGGAGATCATAACATATCACAATTTACAAATCATAAGATTTGTATCTTGGGTGAGGTGATCATGCAAAATGATGGGGAAATATAGATAAAAATTAAAAACTGTAGGTTCTAAGTAGGTTAGATGAAATGAAGGAGTGCTTTGCATGCTATTTGGTATAGAAAAGTTCCACTCAAGGGTGGTTTAGTGGGAAAGATAATTGTTGGTTTATTTTTATTTTGTTGTTGTTAGATGTTTTTTATTTGCTAGCCTACACAATATACATATTTCAGAGAAGCGTTTCTAACCTAGTGGTAAAAGTTGGATACTATATCATCATGCAAGTCATGAGTTTAAATATTCTGGGTCTGTAATACAAAACGATGGAAAACTAGAAGGTAATGTAAACTATCGAATTCAAGTTGGGCGAATGAAATGGAGGAGGGCCTCAGGGGTTTTATACACAAAAGTACCGCTCAAGCTAAAGGGAAAATTTTATTGGGTAGTGGTAAGACCCATGATGTTGTATGAGACAAAATGTTGGATGATTAAGAATCAAAACAAAAATAAAGTATGTCTAGCAGAGATGGGGGTGTTGTGTTGTATGTGTGGTAAGACTAGAAGATATAAGATTAGAAATGACAGTATTAGAAAGTGTTGGGGTAGCACCTATAATAGAAAAAATGGTGAAAAATAGACTTAGGTGGATTAGGCATGTAGATAAGAGACACGTAGATTCTGTTGTAAGGAAAGTAGATCAGATAGAGAGGAGTCAAACAATTATAGGTAGAGGAAGACTTAGAAAAACTATAAGAGAAACTATTAAGAAAGATTCAAGAGTAGCGAAATGGACAAAAACTTAGTCTTAGATAAAACATATGACGGAATTTTATCTATGTAGCTGACCCCACTTAGTGAAATAAGGTTTGATTGTTGTTTGTATTTACTTTATAGTGCCCTGATATTAATCTTATTGTTTTATGGACATCAGAAAGATTTATTCTATATCTTGTTTATACAGTTTCTATTAAAGAGTAAGGACAAAAAGAAAGCTTATACTTCTAATGTGGCTGAGTTTGATCTGGTGATGCAGGTAGTATCCAAATTCTTGTTTTGAATTGTTATTTTTTGGCATATGAAGAAAAATGTTTCATTATTTGCTTGTTTCTTTTTTGATTATCTTGGATTAGACAATGAAATCTGGCACACATGATTCAGAGTCTTGTTTAAAAGAAGGAACTTGTCTCCCTTTAGGTGGATACAGGTGATGTTTTCTAGATTCTACTCTATGAAATCTGCAAATATTTAAGGATTTGACTTTTTTTTGTGGGAATAAATGTGGGGTCAAGGGTGGCTGCCCCCAGTTTAGAGCAGGTCTCCAGGAATTTTGTTTAGTAAATATGATTTGTATGTGCGGGATTATGACATCTAATTGTTGAATGACATTTGTAGCTGTAAATCACATGTTGCTGCAAAACTAGATACCAGTCAATATCACTAAAGATAGTTAACATACATAGAAATTTCAGATTCCTCCCATTAAATCTGTGTATTAATAATAACAATAAAATACAGTCAGCTTCTAGATTATATTTACCTTAAGGGATATTGTTTATATACCGGGGAAAACACAAGGGCAATTATTCATATGAATGATCACATTGGTTTGCATAGTAGATTAAGAATATATTAATATCACCCTCTTCTTATTTTGCTGAGAAATTTAAAATCTTAGCATTGTTATGGTTGATGTTAACTCTGTATGTTTCATATGGAAGACAGTGTTTGGTCGTCGCTTCCCCCAATCAACGTTTCATCATTAAAACCGCCTAAGCCCATTATATTGACAGTAGCCTCTATGGATTCTGCTTCCTTTTTCCGGGACAAAAGCCTTGGTGCAGATTCCCCTATTTCTGTAAGTACAATTGCATTTACTATAGTATGTTGAATTATTTTTTGGGCCAAATTAAGTGTTCATTTATAATGTTCGTTCCAGGATCAAAATATAGTCTAATACATCGACTACTTTACAGGGCTTAATTGCATTACTGGCAGCAGCTGATGCACTTTCTCGTTTGGATGGTCTTGGTGGCCTTAGTAAACAGGTGCGTACAAAATAATCAATGGAGCTTTCAGGTTTCAGTTTTTGGACTGTTCATAACTAATAGGTTCTTGGACTCTATTGGAGGGAAGTTAGTTAGAAAAGAGAGTAATTATATTTCAGATATGTTTATATAGGGAAATTTGGAGGGAAAAGGGATTATGGGAATTCCATATCAGTTGTTCAGCTTATAGTTTGGGGCCAAAGGTGTTCACTAAGGCCGCGAGAATCTGCTCTTACATTTTCTAAATTGTTCCAGTTTTCACTCTGGCCAAAGGTGTTTGGTGGAAACTGTTCCTACCAAATACCAATAGCTTAATTTTGTTAATGCTCACAAAGCTTTGACTTATATATGTTTCCTGACGTCTCTGGTTTTATTTACCTTGAAGATCTCTTTGTGGAGAAAAGTTTCCTGATTGGTCAATGTTTCTGAATAATTGGTATCTCCATGAGGCTTGGGAGATAATTTATCTGCCATCCTTTCCTGTTTTTTGTGATGGGATTGCGATTACATTATGTTGTTTGAAATACAATAATTGCACCATTGGCAGGCAACCCGATGCAATCCCCCTTTTCCATTGCTGCATAGCGAATTTCTGGGGTTTCTTCTGCCTCCTTTCTTGCGGGTTTCGTTATAGAAGAGCCCAAATATATTTTGTTTATCATTATTATAATATGCACTCATGTTCCAGTTTTATTATATGATGGTTCATGCTTTCAAACCACATTTAGCTGTTCCCTTGGATTAATTGATTCAAGTTTCCCTTACTCAGTATATTTGCTTATACAATAATTATCAGGGTTGCTTTTAAAAACCTTTGTGTAGGATGCATTTGGATAAGCTTTGAAATTAAAGACAGGAAAAAACTTATGATATATGCATGTAACTTTTATTCAAAAGCTACTTTTCCTAGATTTTTAGAGAAGCACTAAAAATATTGGCTTTTTTCCCTTTTTAAATTTTTTTTAATGAGTATGATAAACAAATTTAAACATTTTTTTCCCTTGAGGAAAATGTTATTTTAAAAAATGAACAAGTGGGCTTATACTCAAGAACCAAGTAGTTTGTCGACATGTTTCTGCTTCTCTGAACTTTATTGCTGATAGTTTCATAAACTCAATGCAGCTTGTTTTTGTAGTTTTCACTGGAGAGGCCTGGGGTTATCTCGGAAGCAGAAGATTTTTAGTAGAACTTGACGAGCACTCAGATGCTGTTCATGGCCTTAATCACTCATTAATTGAAAAGGTACTCTGTGTATATGACCACTGTGTAGTTTGTAGGGTGACCTAACACACATTGTTTAAGTTTATGACTTCTCTAGAATTACTTTATTTGCTAACAACCTAACTTATACTTTTGTGGTGGGGTGTTTCATAGATGTTTGAAATTGGTTCTGTTGGAAAGGGTCTCAGTAAAGGTGCTAAAAACTACTTTGCTCATGCTGAAGGGGTGAGATGATTGATCTAATAAATATGTGCACACCAATGCCCTTTTGTAATTTAAGTTGGATTTAATGTATTCGTTATATAATTTGTATCTACACACTGTGCACCATCCGAATTAGAGTATTATGCCAATCCTGCTTTCGTCTTACACAACATCGTTGCAGGATTCTTCTGCCACAAGTCAGATAATGGCTGCCCTGAAACATGCCCAAGAGTCGCTACTGCCTGAAGATATAAATATCGCATCTGCAAGTGTTTCAAATCCTGGGATACCTCCATCATCTTTAATGACCTTTTTGAATAAGGTTCTGGATTATGCACTTTTCACCCCACCCCCCATAATGATATATATTACTATGAAATGAGCTGGCTATGGAGCACAGCATCAGCAGTCCTTAGTGCTTACTAGCTACACTAGAGTATACACAGTTTAAAAGTAATAGTGGTTTCTTAAAAAAACGTCTTAAACATCAGACATCATAAAGTTCAATAGAGAAGTCCTTATTGAAGGGAAGGGTGTGTGATTATTTGATACTTTCCATATATTTTCCCTCAGTTCATTATATTAAAGATCATGGTCATCCAGAGTCACATTTTTTCACATTTTTTTCTCCAATATTTACAACTCTTATACCTCTGAATAGCATCATATAGTATCAATATTAACTCCATACTCCATATTTAATCGGTGTGGGACTATCATGGGAACATCACAGGTGCATTTGACCGAATTATTAATGTGCCACATTGAATTAAATTATTTATATTTACTGTTATGAAAATATTAGAGAGTGTTGGGTTAACACCTACTGTAGAAAAGATGGTGGAAAATAGGCTTAGGTTGTTTGGGCATGTAGAGAGAAGACCTGTAAATTCTGTTGTAAGTAGAGTAGATCAGATGGAGAGGAGTCAAACAATTAGAAAGATCTCGAGATTAACGAATTGGATAAAAACATGATATCAGATAGAACATTATGGTAGACTTTGATCATGTAGCCGACCCCACTTAGGGGGCTAAGACATTGTTGTTGACTGATATTAACATATATTGAATTCCATAGTTTTCCATTGTTCATTATTTCTCATTACTTTTTCCCTCATTTTATCAGAACCCCAAAATCTCTGGTGTTGTATTAGAAGATTTTGACTCTTCCTTTGTCAACAAGTTCTACCGTAGTCATCTTGATGATTTATGTAAGTTAACCTATGGGCCTGGCATTATTTTTTGTTTACTTGATTGATTTATTCTAGCTTTTCATGGCTATCTCCCATGTCCTATGCCTTCTCATTTGTGTCATCTGTATGGTTAATGCAGCAAATGTGAACTCATCAGCTGTAGTTGCTGCTGCTTCTCTTGTTGCTCGAACCCTTTACTTACTGGCTAGTGAAACTGATGATGTACAAAATTCAACTTTGGCTGCTATAAATGTAAATGTCTCACTTGTTGAACAACTCATGGATTGCTTGTTGGATTGTGATCCTGGTCTTTCTTGTGAGTTGGTGGAGAAATATATTTCACCCGCTTCAACCTGCGCGAGCAATTATGTTGGTGTTATCTTAGATGAACCTTCATCCACACCTTATCCAGGATACATTAATGACATTCCTAGGTTCATCTGGAATTTTCTCGCCGACATAACTTCTATCCCAAAGGAGAATAATAGCTCAGACTGTCAACGGGGTTGCAGTGGTAGCAATGAAGTTTGCATTAAAGCAGAGACTGATGGAAAGGGCGTTTGCGCTCTCTCTACTACTAGGTATTATCTTGTCTTAATGTACTTTATAGATTTAATAAACGAATATATGTTTCTTGGTCCTGATTTTAGGCTATATGTTGCTGGTATTCTGCAGTTTTTTATTGGTATTCTTTTCCTGGATTAGGCATGCTTGCTATCATTTAATGTTGTGCTTCCACCCATCGAATTGAATACAATATTTTTTAGTGATTAATTGATTTTTGTTTTAAAACCTGCAGAATTGGATAGGTAACATATTCATTTTATTATGGGAACATGAATGAACCATGTATGGAACGTAAAAACCATGTATGTCCCGACCTTGAGTCCAACTTACTTTAAAATGAAACTTGGACGTAACCCCGATTCCACGTCTGTTCACTACTTCTGCCTAGCCATTATTCCCATTAAGTACAGTCCATGGCTGTTTTCAGATTATAAGAATGTCTTGAATATTTTTTCCTTTTAAGTTGAATATTTATATTTCACAAAGCTGATAAAAGCTGAATGATTGTATCAAATCTGATATTTGCTAATTTCAAATTGTGTGTAATATGTTGGATTTATTTTCTGCTCATGCATGCTCACTAGTTCTGACATTCACGTGCCTTCTCTACGTTTTTCTATTCAGATTAACCCAAATAGTTTTTCTATTAAACTCATATTGACTACACTTGGTAAAAGTTTAGATTGACCCTATAGTTTTTCTATTAAACTCACAAGAGATTATGTCCTTCTCGATGTGCCCTCCTGAAATGGATTTGATGCTAGAAACCATACCATTTCTAAGATTTATGTCATAGGCACCTTTGTTAAGTTTGCTCATGTGATGTACGTAGTTGGTTTAGGCTGCATAATTTTTATGTTTAAACTATTCACGTATTATGTACCAGCTTCAATTTTCCAGGTACAGCACTTCTTGTTTGGTTGACATGATAAAATGGCTATGTTGACTGTAATTTTACCCTGATATATAATCTTTTACAGGTATGTTCCAGCATATTCGACACGATTAAAATTTGAATCTGGAGTATGGAGTATTTTGCCCCCCAATGCCTCAGATAACATGGGCGTCGTAGACCCAGTCTGGACAGAAAGCAACTGGAATTCATTAGGCATTCGGGTCTACACCGTCCAAACTACTGCCTACGATTGGGTTGTTCTGTTTGGGGGGATTGCTCTTACAATCTTGTCATACCTTGTAATAGCAGTTACAAGAACTTTGGTTGCCAAAGCAACAAAGAGGGATTGACACTATTATTTATGATAATAACTAACAACTAAATTTTGTGAAACTAGGGCAAAATTAAATAGATTGGTAGAAAATTATTAGTTCATAAAGAATTTCTACGGATGTGGATTATTTAGGCTACGTTCTTGTGCATGTGAATTTATCTGCAACTCTCTTTTAATCACTTGTAATTCTTGTAGTTGTAGGTAAGTGTTAGGAAATGTAATGAACATCAAAAGTAAAAAGGTTTCAGTGCTGTGTATTAGGCAGTTCAAGTTAGTGAGAAGTGGCTTAACTTAGTGGTTTCTCTATCGATACCCTAAAACCTGGGTGTTTCTGGTAATGCATTTTGACATATTTAAGAATGAGGAAAGATATTTTGACAATAATTTAAACACCTGCACCTTATTAATGTACCTAAAGTCTATTCATTTTATTTTTTTATAATTTTTGTGTAACTTTGATTTCCGTGCAAAGCCATGTTAATTTGCTGCTATATACGGTGTAAGAATACATGGAGCGCCATTAATAAAAGGGAGTTTTTTTATCCACTCTGATATCTTTTTAAGGGCTCACAATGAGATTCAATAACATACTGGGGCTTCTATCTGTCTGTTTCGTGCGCCGCTGCCCGACATCTGTTGACCAGATCTGCAGTTTGTCTCGCTAAGGACTATGCCCGTTATGTCTCCTCTGCTTGACATAACGGCTAATTACGAGCATCATCGCCCGGTATGGCCAAGTTAGTTCGGATAACTATATTCGCGGATTCGTGTATCCAGGCTCAAATATAGCAACCAATGAGAGTCTTCCTAAGATCATTATATAAACCCTCATACTTATGATGACAAGGTATCACATTCTTACTCTTAAAACTCTAATATTCACTATTCTCTCTTTAAACATTTGATTACTTTAGCATCAGAGTGTCTTGCAGATACACCACCCACTCCTCGACATCAATCTTGCTTGAAGAATCTTCAACAGTTTCGACCGTCTCTGATTCTGATCACTCGTTCAGATCAGAAATAAAATTAATATTTTATTATAAAAACGATAAATATCAAATTAGTTAGTCATACATGACATTTAAAAATATTTACAATAATATATTATCAAATTTATAATTAAACTTATTTCATTAAATAATTAGTTTTAAATAATTTTTTAAAACTGTTCATCCTTTTATTTGTATTTTTTAATCAATGTAAGTTTTGATTAATTCAATCCTCCTTTAATTTTAGTTTAACTCTATATATTCTCTCATTTTAAATAAATTTTAATTTTAAAATATTTTACCTATTTTAAATTATTTTATCCGTGACTATATACTTTTACTCTTAACTTTCATAATTCTCTTCCATTTAAAAAACGGTCAATAATTTTAATCATATTAATTTATCATAAATTAAAAAAAATAATAATGAGAATGTAATCCCCCTCTCTCTCTCTCTATATATATATATATATATATATATATATATATATATATATATATATATATATATATATATATATATATATATATATATATATATATATATATATATATATATATAGAGAATAGTTGAAATCCAAGTATTTAATAAGAATGGAACTAAATGAGAAGGTTGTTAATACTACTTAGTTGAAGGACGAATTGATCATTAAACATAAATTGCATGTGTCCTTTGTAAATTTTGATTATATTTTAAAAGTTTTAAATAAATTTAGTTTTAATTGAAATTTTGGTACAATAATCGATACCCTAAAACCTGGGTGTTTCTGGTAATGCATTTTGACATATTTAAGAATGAGGAAAGATATTTTGACAATAATTTAAACACCTGCACCTTATTAATGTACCTAAAGTCTATTCATTTTATTTTTTTATAATTTTTGTGTAACTTTGATTTCCGTGCAAAGCCATGTTAATTTGCTGCTATATACGGTGTAAGAATACATGGAGCGCCATTAATAAAAGGGAGTTTTTTTATCCACTCTTATATCTTTTTAAGGGCTCACGATGAAAACGTTGAGATTCAATAATATACTGGGGCTTCTATCTTTTTGTGCACATTGATGATCTGCAGTTTGTCTCGCTAAGAACTATGTCCGTTATGTCTCCTCTGCTTGACATAACGGCTAATTACGAGCATCATCGTCCGGTATGGCCAAGTTAGTTCGGATAACTATATTCGCGGATTCGTGTATCCAGGCTCAAATATAGCAACCAATGAGAGTCTTCATAAGATCATTATATAAACCCTCATACTTATGATGACAATGTATCACATTCTTACTCTTAAAACTCTAATATTCACTATTCTCTCTTTAAACATTTGATTACTTTAGCATCAGAGTGTCTTGCAGGTACACCACCCACTCCTCGACATCAATCTTGCTCGAAGAATCTTCAACAGTTTCGACCGTCTCTGATTCTGATCACTCGTTCAGATCAGAAATAAAATTAATATTTTATTATAAAAACGATAAATATCATATTAGTTAGTCATACATGACATTTAAAAATATTTACAATAATATATTATCAAATTTATAATTAAACTTATTTCATTAAATAATTAGTTTTAAATAATTTTTTAAAACTGTTCATCCTTTTATTTGTATTTTTTAATCAATGTAAGTTTTGATTAATTCAATCCTCCTTTAATTTTAGTTTAACTCTATATATTCTCTCATTTTAAATAAATTTTAATTTTAAAATATTTTACCTATTTTAAATTATTTTATCCGTGACTATATATTTTTACTCTTAACTTTCATAATTCTCTTCCATTTAAAAAACGGTCAATAATTTTAATCATATTAATTTATCATAAATTAAAAAAAATAATAATGAGAATGTAATCCCTCTCTCTCTCTCTCTATATATATATATATATATATATATATATATGGAATTACTAAGAGAAGAGAAGTGGATTAGTTGAAATCCAAGTATTTAATAAGAATGGAACTAAATGAGAAGGTTGTTAATACTACTTAGTTGAAGGACGAATTGATCATTAAACATAAATTGCATGTGTCCTTTGTAAATTTTGATTATATTTTAAAAGTTTTAAATAAATTTAGTTTTAATTGAAATTTTGGTACAATAGTCTTAGATGTCTTATAAGGATGTCAAGACATTTGGTCTGACATTAAACAAACAGATAAGGTAAAAGTTACAGTGCATGAAAAATTTAAAGAACACAAAGAATTGTTCACCTAGTTCGGTGCTACACACCTACATCTGGAGGCTTCCAAGTTAGAGATGAAATCTACTATCAACAGTATTAATTCAGAGCTAAACTACCCCGTTTACAACTCCTCACTTAATCACTACCCAATGCAATTTCTACCTAAGAACCTCTTAGATATGAGAACCTCTCTCACTCCCCTCAATCAAACGCGGTGATTATAACAATAACACAAGACTTGAAGACACACTTCAATGATATAGGATCAGAAGAAACACTTCTATCACATACTACCTAAGACTTAAAGTAAATTGCTTCTAACTTAGAACACACCTTAGAGTTACTTCACAGTTTCCTCCAAGAACAAAGACTCAACTCATTGCTTCACAGCTTTTGAGTGAGAGCAACACTCCTCTTGCCTACGGGCTTCGAGGTAAACTTAGTGACCATCCCACAGACCAGGTGGTTCACCTAGAACTAACTCTAATGATTACATCCTTACTAAATTCAGCTAGCTACCTAAACTAGGTTACAAACTCCTTATTTATAACCTGATCCCAAATTGTACTTGGGCCTTCAAACAACAGCATATCAGCTATAACAAATCGTATAAAACAAACTGTAGAAAACCATTGCTACAAGCAAGGTCTATAATCTTTGGTTTCCTGATTTTTCTCCTTAACTTCTTATTGAATCTTCTGGACCTTCACATATGCCTTTAAGTATACGCCATGTAGGATGCATAATATTCCCTGAATATTTTACATAATTTAAAATAGAACTGGAACTTATTTATCCGTTTAGTAGGCGTGATGCTAAATGTCTGATGTCACGACATCTTCTTCGATATGTTGTTCCAGTTGTTGATTTAATTCAACACAACATGCTCAGGCATTCTAATAAGACTTCTTGTTGTATATATTCAAGTTATACATCCTATTTTATATTACATTATTGTTTCTATTATTTGTGTTACTAAAATTAATGTCAATCCTTAAAAACAAGGGACTTACAATACTACAATAGTCTGAATTTAATCACTGACTTTTTCTTAGTGTATAATACTACTTCATTAATATTCAGACTATATTACTTCTTCAACATCTCTTTATTCAACTCAATAGATAGAATCGTGGAGTTAGAATGTTAAGATTCTCGGTTAAAGTAATGTTCCAACATCATGTGGGACATATACAACAATACTATAGAACCTATCTGCCTTGGTTATGAGGTCACAATTATCTCTCAACTCCTCCTCCAAAACATCAAATAGAATCTCATCCCCAGGACACTTTAATCCATAGCAGTATATACTTTCCTTCACACCTGCTATTTGTGGCAGAGAATAATTTCCCCCCTCAGTAGCAGCTTGACTTTTTAGATGTTCTCCTCTTAGCCTCCAAAAGTGAAGTTATCCAAAATATCACCATCTTTATGGACAACCCTGTTGAGCCCTTCACTTCAAACTCCCTGAGTTACATATAATAAGGACACATTTGTTAAGGTCCTCTCAATACTATAAGTACTCTTGATTTGGAATTTCTCACACATTCCAAAAGAAGAATCCTTAGTTTGCTTACTACACAAGGTTCAGATTGCCACACTCTGTTACTTGTAGTAGAAGAAACCATATTTTCAATAATACGTATGACCAGAGATACGTCTTCATAACATAAGTCTGAATCTTATCTGCCTTTTCTCAACATCTGGTGTCATCAACAACTATGATGTTACATCATCATATAGAACATCATTTTACCCCATCACAAATTTTATCATTCTTGATTCTGATTATCAAGAAGACATACTCACTCACATCTATTTTGATACATGCAATTCATATTATAGACTTGTACACATTAGTCACATAGATATCCAGCTCCCGTCAAGATATATGTTGTTATTTGTATACATGCCTTTATTAGACGCCCATCTCTCCATGCACTTGTGAACATTAACATACTCCCAATAACTTTTGAGTCATAAAATTTAGCTCATAATTTTGTATGAATACATCAGACAAATACTCAGCTCCCGACACATCCATCTTTACTATGGTTCTGGGAGTGACATCTATAGTAACTCATACTCAACTCTTGTGTGGGGGGGCACAAGAAAATACATTAACAACAATTAATCAATCTCCAGGATCAGACAACCAACATAACCAGGGGATAACATGAGCCACATCTCAATAAGCTTTTCTTCAGACCTCTTATCTGACTTTGAGATGGTGGATGTCATTGTTTGTACCTACTAGGTTTCTTGAACAGACTTACTTAGGCATGACACTAAAGTATACAAACTTTTCAATGAAGTATGTTTCCCTTTATTCTTCAAAATAATACCCTTGCAAAACAATATATCAAAACCTCATGTCTGACATCATATAGAGGGCAGTCACAATAATACTTAGGACCATTAAACATTGTGGTTGGATCACATTACTCCACTTCAAATAGAATTTGTTCTATGGCCACAAACATGATTCTATAAACCTGGTTCCTTTGATCAAAAGGATCTTCCAGAAACTAGCTCACTCATATGCATAAGGGGTCTGGTAGAGAGACCTTTATGAGTTCTTCAAAAACATGGAGGTCAACTTCTATACTCCCATAAGCTTGGGTCAGAAATAAACTGACACATTGAGTAGGTAAACTATTGATTGTGTCTTGATAAACTTATACAAACTAGATGCCTCATCTTCCAGATTAATAGAAGGTTTCAAACAGAAATGTTCATAACACTTTTGTTCAACACCTAAAGCATCTACTCTTCAACTGGTAGCTGCATAGCGGATGAAGTAATGTTCTAACATCCCATAGAACATCAATTCCATCTTCTTGGAACACACCATCCTTGACAGTCTTTAAGGTCTTCACACAATATATAGATGTATATGAGGATCGTTGATCAATTGATTCTCATCAACTTCATTAATGAATGTCTTTATGAGTGGACTTGAGGAAGATCTCAAGTATCTTTGACACTTTTAATACAGTTGGAAACATCTGACATATATTCTATTTAGGAAAACAACCCTAGTATCCTTCCCATACTTTAAGGGTTATATCAAAAGCCATGCAGTGAATACACAAACACCTCAACAATATTCATAAACAACGCTTACACCATAATCCAAGCATAAGCATGGTAACTTAGGATTGAAAATAAATAAACCCTACGTACAATAGCTTCTCACCAAGCTATAGACCTGAAGGTAACAAATAGAAACAATACCATAATCAGGAAGATGCTTTACCACAAATAAGCTTAAGAGTTAACTTATCAATATCTTCACTCCCGCATGAAGGTTTTGACAATTTTGCTCTTTTGCTAAATATAAGCTGAACAATGACCTTTATATCAATCCAAGGTCTTCACTCCCGCATGAAGGCTTTGATATTAACATTTTCCCGTTCTAGCTTCATCTTTTTCTTTCATCAAGAAGGTACACGAGTTATGGTCAAGTTTGTCTTTAGTACACACTAGTCTTCCATAGATAGGTTCATCCTTCACTTCAAGGGACCATGGAAATATAATATGAACCGACCTTGTTCAAACACTTCTTCAGTACAAACCTTCTACCTTGTACATAAATAGAAAGTATCCCCTAGTATCTCATCCAGAAATAGACAGGATGCCTACTCTAATACCAATTAAAATTATGGTACAATAGTCCCAGATGTCTTATAAGGATGTCAAGACATTTGGTATGTCATTAAACAAACATACAAGGTAAAAGTTACAGTGCAGGAAAAATATAAACAACACATAGAATTGTTCATCCAGTTCGGTGCTACACACCTACATCTGGAGGCTTTCAAGCTAGGGATGAAATCCACTATCAGCAGTATTAATTCAGAGCTAAACTACCCTGTTTATAAATCCTCACTTAATCACTACCCGATGTAATTTCTACCTAAGGACCTCTTAGATATGAGAACCCCTCTCACTCCCCCTCAATCACACACGGTGATTATAACAATAACACAAGACTTGAAGACAAACTTCAATAACACAGGATCAGAAGAAACACTTCTGTCACATACTACCTAAGACTTGAAGCAAATTGCTTCTAACTTAGAACACACCTCGGAGTTACTTCAAAGTTTCCTCCAAGAACAAAGACTTAACTCATTGCTTCACAGCTTCTGAGTGAGAACAACACTCCTCTTGCCTACGGGCTTCAAGGTAAACTTAGTGGTCATCCCACAGACCAGGTGGTTCACCTAGAGCTAACCCTAATGATTACATCCTTACTAAATTTGGCTATCTACCTAAACTAGGTTATAAGCTCCTTATTTATAACCTGATCCCAAACTAGACTTGGGCCTTCAAACAACAACATATCAGCTGTAACAAACTGCAGAAAACTTCTGCTACAAGCAAAGTCTTCAATATTTAGTTTCCTGATTTTTCTCCTTAACTTCTGATTGAATCTTCTAGACCTTCACATATGCCTTCAAGTATACGCCACATAGAATGCATAATATTTCCTAAATATTCTGCATAATTTGAAATAGAACTGGAACTTATTTATCAATTCAGTAGGCGTGATGTTAAATGCTTGATGTCACGACATCTTCTTCGACATATTGTTCCAGTTGTTGATTTAATGCAACACAACATGTTCAGGCATTCCAATGGGACTTCTTGTTGTATATATTCAGTTATACATCCCATTGTATATTACATTATTGCTGCTATTATTTGTTTTACTAAAATTAATGTCAAAACCTTAAAAATAAGGAACTTACATTAATTTTTAAGTGACAAATATGAGAAAATATTTTTAAATAAAATTATTATTATTATTTAGTTTATTTATAATTTATAATAATATTTAATTTGATCAATAATTGTTTTATTTATATATATATATATATATATATATATATATATATATATATATATATATATATATTATTTATATTTAATTATTGAGTAGAAATTCTTTACTATTAATTATTATTTTTCTTTACTTCATGTAAGTTCCAAAATTAAAAGATTATTAGGCTATTAACTCCATTAATATTATATAATAAAATAAGTTATAAGAAAAATTTTAAAATTTAAAAAATATAATATAATAATATAGTTTAGTATCAAAAAAATTAAATGTAACTCCCAAATACATTTTTCTATAAAAACGGTTAATTTTCTCAGTAATACCCAGTACATATACGTCTAGAATAATATGTAATGATGCTGAAAATGATACAACGAAACATACAAATAGTTGGAAAAGACAAAAAATTAAAATTGTATACAAAATAACTCCAAATTTGGATGTATATAATAAGTTTGTCTTCAACATTTCACAACAGAAAGATAACATCTACAAAGGTCTTCCTGCCATCTTCTCGTTGGCAGTCTTCAAAATCGATCATCTAGCAATTCTTCTACCTAAACGTGTTCCTGAAAAATAATAAGAGGATTGGGGTGAGATTACTAAATCTCAGTGAGTTCCTCTATCTTATGGGTTCACTCGGTTCTACAAGGTGCATGCACCAAAATAGATTCTCCGCGAATTTGGGGTTTCCTCACGGTTGGGTGCAAACTCACAACAAGGATACAATCTGCATTAGAATATATATATATATATATATATATATATATATATATATATATATATATATATATATATATATATATATATAGATCATATGAGAATGTGAGAATGAATAAGAACCGTTGGATTTAAAAACGAAAGGTTGAAATTAAATTGTGATCTTTACTAAAGCTTTTTCCTATTAATGACACATGATTTAGTGAATATTACAATTTAATCTCAACCATTCCTTTTTAAATCCAAAGATTGATATTCATTCTCACATTCTCATAAAAGTTATTCATTCTCATATGATATATATATATATACACACACACACACACAAGAACCCGTCCTAACGCACGGGGTTTGTTATAAATTATCATATTATTAAAAGTAAAATAATATATTTGATTCATTAAAAAATTAATTTAAAATATAATTAATATGATTAAAATATAATTCTGATCAGAATTGTTGACCAGAATTGGAGACCGCCGAGCAGCTGACAATCTTCCGGGCAAGTTGGTGAAGAGAGGGTGGTGTACCTGCAAGGCACTCTGATGCTAAAGTAAGAAAAATGATTGTAAAAGAGTAGGTTTGAAGTATTTGAGTGATTAGGGTGTCGAAAAAAGATACCTTACCCTTGAAGATATGAGGGTTTATATAATACCATAGGAAGATTCTTATTGGTCCCTGAGTATGGGCCGAAATATCTGGATCCTCAAATGTAGCTATTCTATCTGACCAAGTCAAAACCGAAGGGTCCCGACCACTACTAGCCGTTGTGTCGAGGAATCAGCTCAAGGCGAGCATGTGGCCCATCGAGGGCAGGGTTCGCTCGATCAGACAGATGTCGGGCTCGTTATGACGGGGGCATCGTGGTGATGATGTGACGTCGACTTGGTCGTAGTGTCGTGAGGACAGATCGGAGGCTCGGATGCGTTCGAGCTATCCAGAACAGTAGCCCCCCAAGTCGTTGTGTTTGCTTGTAGACGTAACGACTTGAAATCAAGGGAGACTTGAAGCTACAATGCTCTGAGGAAACGAAGGGATGTCGAGGAAGTGAAGAGGTTAGAATTGATATCGCTTTGCTTACGTGGCCTTGAAGTAAGTGACGTGACGGTTGGCAGACCTAGGGGCTAGGATTTGATGATTACTTCCCTAGGGATCCACCTAGGCCCAAAATCCAACCGTTTTCCAAGGGCCTATAAGTATTGAAGATCCACACTTTTCTACACTTTTCGCTTATCTCACAAGTGCTCCGTTTGCTTCTGCTGTACGACTTAGTAATTATCAATCCGAGGGGAAACTCTACTACGGTCGACATCATCTTCAGTTTGTTGGATCATCTTATTTATCCAAATTTCTCGTCTTCTCCACTTACAAACGGTGTGTTTCCTGGTTATTTTGCACTAATTTCAATTGTTTTGTACCATGCATGTGAGGATATCTCTGGTTAGAATTTATATTTCATAGTTGTTCTTGGCGTTAAATAGTAGTTTTTTCCTTTAGCATTATTTTGCGTCGTGGACGGTGCTATGAGTTTTTGGTGATCTAGGTCGGAGTGTTCCTCGCCTTAGAGGGGGCTTTTGGCCGGTGATATGATCTGTGTTCAATGAAGCCCTTTCACTTGATAAGTGGTGGAAGGATGGTTCTGACGTTCAAGTCGATCTCACTTGTTCCTCCTACTTTTCAGGTGCTACAATGAGTGACGACCAAGGTGCTCGTGGGGCTTCCGTGAGCGCGGCGGAGTCCCTTTTCGGGTTTACTTCTACCGAGGAGAGCAACGGCATCCCCCCTCTCCCCGATATTGAAGAGGCCGTTTCACCGACGGAGGTCGAAGAAGTCGACAAAGATGATCCGGAGGTTTGGGCCTCTGCAGATGTTGGGAGACATGACTCTTAATTTTTGAATGATCTTGATGGGATCTTTTCCCCAGTGATCTCATATGCTCCATCCAGAGGCGTCAGGGACTGGTCCGTGCACGTGCCTGTTGAAGGCGGTTGAATATGCTCGAGATATGAGCCTCGCTTCATTCCTGTTTATGACGTGTGGTTCCGAGACTTGGGTCTGAGAGTCCTCTTCACTCAGTTCCAAATTGGGGTGTTTCGCCACCTTCAGTTAGCCCCGTCTCAGCTCCACCCAAACGCCAAAACATTTATCCGGGCGTACAAAATAATGTGCGAGTACTTGGAGGTTGGAGCGACGCTCGAACTATTCTTCTACTTTTTTGCCTTCAGAGGAGCTCGAGGAAGGTTGAGGGTAAAGTCCATTGGGGACTTGTTTCGCTGAGGCACCAGAATGGGATGCTTTTCAAAGCTTTCCAGGAATCCGTACGCTTCTTTAAGGACAAGTTCATGTTAATTCGACCTTTATCCGAACGGGCGATGCATAATGTGTTTCGGACTGTTCCGGGGGTTTGGAGGGACGGGACCTCGCGCTTCAACGAGGAAGGGAAGCGATAATATTGATAACACGAATTTATATAACATATTTGACGTAATTTTCATAGATAATATTACTATTTTTATTTAATTATTCTATTTTATTTCCGTATTATGTTGGTATTTCTTTCGTTTCAGGTATTTGCATTAAATAAACATAAATTGAGCAAAGGAATAAAATCGAGGGAAAATCGGATTAAAAAGATAAAGAAATGAAGCAAAGGGGTAATAATAGTAAAAGGATGGGTAAAAGAAGGAGAAAACAATTATACAAGCCAAAAGAGCAAAGCCGTAAGAGAAAAGCCCAGGTTCACCATTATTGTGACGGTCGACCATCCGCCACGACCGTAAGACATCCATGAAGCGCGTGACGACCGTAACACCGCCACGACCGTAACACGGAAAACATGAAACCTGCTGTAACGCACTGTGACGACCGTAATGCGCCTAATATCGATTCTGAACAAGTGCGAGCGTGGAAAAGCTTCAGAGAAACTTCTCAACCACCCACTCATGCCACGTTCAACCACGCCTCACACTTCCTTCTTTCGTCCCATGTTCTCCCACTTTCGCGATTATGCACATGATCTCCACTAACTCTTCGTATGAAATTGAAAAGGAAGTTACAAATGAAGCCTATAAACTTCAAGCATTCGGTAAGGTCGCGATTTCTTCCCGAACAATCGTTCTTCCATTTCGCATTTTCATTTTTCTTTGTATTTTTATTAGTTTGTACTTTCATTTTATTTTTTTTCTTAGTTTTTAATTTTCTATTTTAATTTCTTTGTTTCTATAATTTTCTCACAACAATTTCTACACGGAAATTGTTGTGAATTTTCACCGATCTAACCTTACGTTAGATCTAGTGCTTTATTTCCTTGTTGCAATTTTCTTTTCGATTCAAGTGAAGAACAAGATTATTCAAGTATTATTATTTCGGGTTCTTAATATAATTATTTTATTTTGTTTTAAATATTGTTGCTTGATATTTATTTATTTAATTATGGAATGTTTAAATATATTGAACCTTATTATTTAGGCAAATCCAATTAATAAATATGTCCGCTAAACCGTTTAGGTATCGGTAAGTAATAGTAGTAAAAGTAGGAATTGAATTGTTTCTAAGCTAAGATATTAATTAACATAATTTGGTTATAACTTTTATAATTAAAATCTATCTTTTCAGTAAGTTAAGTAGAATAGGTTAGGATCGAGACCACGAAAGTGTGAGGTTTTAACCGGATAGCTAAAGTTAGACATTTGCTTTAAATACAATGAAAGCGCTTTAAACCAAATTAGAATTAATTAAGTTTCCAAAAAGTATGTTCTAAACACTTATAGGCTAGCGAAAGCAGGTATAGGGCTTTAGACGTGTAATCCGAGATAAGACCACGAAAGTGTGAGTTGAGGGTTTTTAAACTGATTAATTCTACAGATAAATTAAGTTAACCATCTTTATACGCTTAGGTTCGACTTAATCCGCTTAGGTTCACTACATTACGTACCGATATCCGTTTTATTTATATTTCTATTTTTCCTTAAACCAAAATCCAAAAGAATTATTCTTAGTATACCGTAACTTAGGATAACAATATATCGATTTATAGTCTCTGTGGGTTCGATATCTTTTTAAAACTACGCGATAGGACTGTGCACTTGCGGTCTCCCGATTTATAGACGATAAGTCCTACGATCAAATATGCACTTGCCCGAAAGTTTATGTTCGGGTGGTCGAAAAAACATTTCGACAGGACTCCGGATTCGTATGTTTGGGCCCGTGGCGAGCTAAGTATCGAAGATTTGGCCGGTTTTGAGAAATTATCTTCCTTTGTGGCGGGTTTCCCTCGTGTTCGTCGTGTGGGGAAAGGGGGAAAACGCTTTTGGATAAGGATATCGATGAGATCTCCGAGCCCGGTCTTATAAACATTCGGGAACTCCTCGCCTCCGAGGATCCCATAGAATACTTGGGTAGTTTTTTGTTTCCTTTAGTTTCGTTACGTTGGATATACTTGATTCTTTGTGCTAATGTGCTTGTGTTTATTTTGCAGATAAGATGAATCCGACAATGGAGCGTGTGGCTAGGCAGGCCATGAGGAAGAAAGGGAAGGAGGGCGCATCCCCAACAGAAGCGGGTGCGGTTGGCGCGACGGGGTCTGGCAAGTCGTCTCCTGGCCCGGTGGCGGGGACCTCATCTTCCCAACCGGTGTCGTCAACATTAAAAAGGGCGAGGATGGTGATTGATTTGACCAAGGAGAAAAAAAGGGCAATTTGTCCTCCCTCCCTGCTGGCTCGAAAGGAAGTACTTTGAGGCTTCTTGTGTCGTCCTCCCACATGTCGAGAAGCTCAAGCTAGATGCTTTAGACCGTCCGTCAAAGAGGGCCGCGTTGGCGGAAGATGCGGGCGCACTGATGAGGGTCCTCGAAATGGAGGTCTCCTATTCCGAGCAAAACCAAGCCCCTGATGCCGAACTGCTGCAACTGAAGGTTAAGCTGGAGGAGACAGAAAGGAAGGCGGAGGATGATCGAAAAAAGTGGTCCGAGGAGCGCGGGAAGATGGTTGATCGTTATGAAGCGGCCGTTAACGCGGCCCAAAAAGATGCCCACGAAGCCAAGGAGGAGCTGGATCGGTTGCGATGCCCTTTTTATGTAATTTTCTCGGACGATGTTGGTCGTATCTCAGATGATTTTGTAAGGGGCTGGAGTCCCCGATTTAACTCCATGACAATTCCGGTCTTTTCGTGGCCGTACTTTATTTATGAGTATCTTCGCTTTATTTTTGCAAGGATGTTTTGAAAGGAACGCTTATTTGTTTGAGATGGGTCTTTGACTGTTGGGATACTTGTCAAAGTGATCAGCTATCTGCTGAGCTTGGTCCGTGACTCAGGTTTTATTTGAAATCTTGAGGTCGGTGGCGTGAACGTCCCATCGCGAGCTGGGTGTTCTGCCGAGCGAGGTACATGGGCGACGAGGATCGTTTGAGTCCCCCGTGTCAAGGCGAGGGCTTGGTCGGATATACGAACCTAAGGCCCTTAAGTAAGTCGTGTGTCCATGCATCGCCTGTACCGAGGCGAGCGTGTGGTGTCGAGTTATGGTCGTTACGAGGTTTTCCCTCGAGGTATATCGACCGTTTTCAACTGTAATATGGTTTAAGTCTCTCAGCGTTCCATGATCGGGTGAGGTGTTCACCTTGTAAATTTTCCAGGAAGTAAGCCCCTGTTCCCGTTTTGGCGCGAATTCGATAGGGACCTTCCCAGTTTGCTGCGAGCTTCCCCTCGGAGGGGTTCTTCATATTTCGTCTAAGGACTAGACTTCCGACGTCGAACTCCCGGGGGATGACCCTTGCGTCGTATCGGAGGGCTATCCTTTGTTTGAGCAGGGCTTCTCTGAGGGCGGCCCCTGTTCGTACTTCTTCGACTAAATCGAGTTCTTCCCTCAAAGATTGACCGTTCATATTTGTGTCAAGGGGAGATTCGATTCTCCACGACGGTTCGGTCAATTCAACGGGGATAATGGCCTCGGTTCCGTATACGAGCCGAAACGGTGTTTCCCCGGTGGATGAATGGGGTGTTGTTCGATAGGTCCACAACACGTTGTGCAACTCCTCGACCCACGGCTTTTTGGATTCGTCTAATCTTCTCCTTAGTCCGCGCAGTATGACCCTGTTGGCTGATTCGACTTGCCCGTTTGTTTGAGGGCGCTCGACCGAAGCGAAGTGTTGCACGGTTCCCAATCTGATCACGAAATCTTGGAAATTTTTGTTTGTGAATTGTGTCCCATTATCGGTGACGATGGCTTGTGGATGCCGAATCGGGATAGGATGTTCTTCTTGTAGAAGCGTAGGATATTTTGGGCGGTGATTTTGGCCAATGCTTCAGCCTCGATCCATTTGGTGAAGTAATCAACGCCTACTATCAAGTATTTGTTCTGGTAGGCCCCTAGAACGAAGGGTCCGAGGATGTCGAGTCCCCACCAAGAAAATGGCCACAGGGATGATAAAGATTTGAGTTCGCTTGGAGGTTCCAGATGCATATGTCCGTGTCTTTGGCATTTATCATATTTCTTGACGTGCTCCTTAGCATCGGTCTGCATGGTCGGCCAATAATAGCCCGCTTGAAGAGCTTTTCGGGCAAGTGATTTACCTCCCAGATGCTGGGCGCCTAGTCCTTCGTGTATTTCTTTGAGTACGGTGGGCACTCTGGTTTCTTCGATGCATTTGAGGAGGGGGATAGAGAATCCCCTCCTATAGAGTTTGCGTTCGAGAATGACGTAGGAGCATGCTCTTCGTCTAATGGTGGTTGCTTCTTTAGGGTCGTCGAGAATGGTTTCTTCGACCAGATATTTATATACGGGGGTCATCCAAGAAGCTCTTTCCTCGATGGCTGATATGCTGTGGACTGGAAGACCTTTGTATATACTTGGTCGGGGGAGTATCTCTTGGATTATCGACTTATTTCCTCCTTTGGCCCTCGTACTTGCGAGTTTAGATAGAACGTCTGCACGGGCATTGTGTTCTCTAGGGATGTGTTGTATTTCGGTCGAGGCAAAATTCTTTAGGTGATCTTGGACGAGGGTCTAGTACTCGGCTAAATGATCATTCTTTAATTGATATTCTCCTCGAACTTGAGAGGCTACGAGTTGCGAATCTGTTATTATTTTGACTTCTCTGGCTCCCATATCCTTGGCTAGCCGGAGACCGGCGAGGAAAGCTTCGTATTCTGCCTGATTGTTTGACGTGGGAAAGAGAGTACGAGGGAAACCTCAATGATGATTCCTTCCTCGTTCTCCAGGATGATCCCCGCTCCACTTCCCGATGGGCTAGAAGCACCGTCGACATATATGGTCCAGCGATCACTTCCTTCTCGAGACGTTGGGAATGTCATTTCGGCCACGAAGTCTGCTAGGACTTGTGCTTTCAGGGCCTTCCTGCTCTCATATTTGATGTCGAATTCGGATAGTTCCAAGGACCACTTGAGCATCCTACCGGCCATATCTGGTCGACCCAGCAGTTGTTTGATGGGTTGATCTGTTCGGACGACCATGGTATGAGCCAAAAAGTAATATCAGAGTCTCCTGGCGGCGCAGACTAGTGCGAGGGCGATTTTTTCGATTTGCTGGTATCTTAGTTCAGGACCCTGTAGGGCTTTGCTCGTGAAGTAAACGGGATTTTGCCCGTCTTGTGTCTCCCGGATGAGCGCGGCGCTAACGGACTCGGTTGTTACAGCCAGGTACAAATATAAGGTTTCTCCCTTGTCTGGTCGTGACAATACGGGTGGCTGCGACAATGTTAGTTTTAGATGGTTTAGGGCTTTCTCGCACTCCTCCGTCCATTCGAACGCGGCTTCCTTTCTTAAGAGTTTGAAGAAGGGAAGGGCGTGCTGGGCCGACTTCGCGACGAACCGGGCTAAAGAGGTTAACATTCCGTTGAGGATTTGGATTGATTTCTTGGACTTTGGTGTGGGAAATTCCGAGAATGCCCGACATTTGTCGGGGTTGGCCTCGATTCCACGCTCGGTGAGGTAGAAACCGAGGAATTTCCCAGCTCTGACCCCAAAAGTGCACTTTTCTGGGTTGAATCTCATCTTGACGCTTCTGGCTTGATCGAACACTACTCTAAGGTGTTGAGTGTGGTCAACTTCCTTTTGGGACTTTACGATCATATCGTCCATATATACTTCGAGCATATCCCCGATTTCTGTTTTAAAAACCTTGTTCATCATTCGTTGGTATGTTGCGCCGGCGTTTTTCAGACCGAAGGGCATCACGTTGTAGTGATAGTTGCCCGATTCAGTCATGAAGGCCATATAGATTTTATCTGTTTTTGCCATGGAGATTTGGTTATAGCCTGAATAGGCGTCCATAAATGATAATAATTTGAAACCGGCCGAATTGTCGACGAGTTTGTCGATGTTGGGCAAAGGGTAGGCGTCCTTAGGATATGCCTTATTAAGATCAGAATAATCAATGCACATTCGCCATTTTCCATTACTTTTCTTGACTAATACAAGGTTGGAAAACCATGTTATATATTGGGCTTCCGTTACATTTGCCTCTAAGAGGTCTCTAACAGCTTGCTCAGCAGCCTCGGTTTTCTCCGGGGACTGCTTTCGCCTACGTTGCGCTACAGCCTTAAGGGCCGGATCGATAGCGAGGTAATGGCATGCGACCTCAGGGTCGAGTCCGGGAATCTCCGTGGCGCTCCAAGCAAAGAGTTAGGCGTTGTCTCTGAGGCACGCATTGAGCTGTTCGCGGGCAAGCGGGGGAAGATCTGCATCGATCTTTACACCTCTTCCAGGATCGTTGCCCAAAGGAACAAGTTTGAACTCCCCGTCTGGAATCTGGCGCATGAGTTGACTTGAAAGGGCTCTAGAGGTCTCGCAGTTGGATTGCTCTTCCTCGATGATTGGTGCATTTCCCTTTCTTCTTCCTTCTGCCAGATCCTCTGGCTCGAGACGACTATCGAGCTCGATGGTGTCGACCCGAGGGAGAGGCTTCGGTTGATGAGAACTTTCTGGGAGGATGGCTTTACCTATGGTCAGTGGGAGGAGGCCGATGGAGTCTAGACCCTTTACTGAGGCTTCGAAACATCTTTTGGCCGCTTGAATGTCCCCGTGCAATGTTGCCACTCGTCCGTTGACGGTGTAGTACTTCATCTTCAAATGAACGATTGACGGCACGACTATCAACTCTGCGAGCGTGGGTCGACCAAAGATACATTGGTACAGAGAAGGGCAGTCGACGACTAAGAACTGAGTTTTGATCGACCTCCCCGTTTCCCCGGACCCAACAGTGACGATCAGTTCGACATAGCCCCATGGCTTGGCGGTCGAACCGTTGAAACCTTGTAGGTCCGAGCCAAGATAGGGAGTCAGGTGAGTCTCGTTCAACTATAAGGTCTTGAACAATTGGGTATACATTATATCCGGCGAACTTGCTTGATCGACCAGTATGCGCGTTACGTCGAAGTTGGCCATCCGGGCGCGTACCAGCAACGGGATGTTGGAATTGGGGGTGCCCCCAGTAGCTCTTCTTTGTAGAACACGAGAGGGTTGGATTGACCCTGGTTTTTGTCTAGGGTGGCGCCCAAGTCAGAGCGTGTTTGTATGAGGCCGTCGAATCTTCTTTTGATTGATCCGATTGTATTCTTGGTAAAGCCCCCACCTAAAATGACCATAGCCGTTGGGAAAGATTCCCAAGGGCTATGGGCGGCAAAATAGGTTGGGGGATGTCTATGTCGGGGAAGATAAAGTCTTCTGGCCTGGATACACTCAAGGCTACGGGCATGAAGGAGTTCTCGGTCGGCTTTTCTTCTTCGACCTTGCTGGAGGAATGAGCCTCTTCCTTTGCAGACTCTTTCTTTTTATATTGTTTAAGGTGCCCATCTCGGATCAAGATCTCGATCACATCCTTGAGATGAATGTAGTCTTCAGTTACGTGCCCGTGACTCCTGTGGAATCGACAATATTTGCTTTTATCCATGCCTGGTTTCGTCGATATTTGACGGGGAAAGCGTACCCCGCCCTGTTTGAATTCGGAGTTTGCGCAGTCGGTGAGGATGCACTCTCTGGAGGTGGTCAGAGAAGTGTAGTCGATGAATCGACCAACGGGTCCCTTGCCGTCTCTAGTGTCGCGAGGTTTATCCTTTCGCCTATGCTCTCCTCCTCGACGAGATGTCGAGAGGTCTTCAGTCTTGGAACTCCGGGAGCTTTCCGGATGTCGGGTGTCCCGAGCAGAGTTCGCAGCTTCTTTGTCCTCATATTGGATATAGGCCTGGGCTTTCAGGAGGAAAGCATCCAAAGTGGGAGGAGTCTCGATGCCTACTGCCTTTGCAAAATCACTGCGAGGGCGTAGGCCTCTTTCAAGCAGATACTTTTTCATGTCGTCTGTGGTAGAAACTTGGACGGCCTCTTTATTGAATCTTTCGATGTAGGCTCGCAGGGATTCGTCTCTCCCCTGGATGATGGCTTCCAGGGATGCTTCCGACTTGGGGTGCCTCCGAGAGGCGGTGAAATGCCTCGAAAACAGTTTTCCAAGGTGTTTCCAAAAGGTGATGGTTCCTTCGGGAGACTCTTGTACCAAGCCATAGCTCCTTTTCGCAATGTCGTGGGGAAAAGGCGACATTTTATGGCCCCACGAACTCCCCTGTAGTCTAGCAGAGCATCTATGTTTTCGATATGCTCGTCAGGATCAGTGGTACCATCATACTGGCCTAGACGAGGGGTTTTTTCTAGTCCCGAGGGAATGGGGATATCCATGATAGCCCGACATAGCGGTCCATGGTGCTCGTCGTCGTCGCTCCGGTCAGGAGACGAGTCTTCTTTTGATCTTGGAGATGAAGAGCGACCGCGGATGCGATGATGCTCGTTCCTTGATCTTTTGTGGGTCGGTGAAGTCCGATTCTGCCGAGGAGGGGAGTGGCCCCTCTTATTCTGACGATCAGAGCGATCCTCCCTTCAGGCTGTCTTCTTTGGCGATGGGCTTCTAGGGGCAACAACCCCGGATCTCTGAGGTGGAGATGAAGGGCGATGTATTTCCATAGCCTCTATGCGCTGGCCCTGTTGAAGGAGGAGATTGTTGGTCTGATTGAGGGCTGATAGGATTGCAGCCAAGGACTGATCAGTGTTGATGGGTGGTAGGGATATTGGTGAAAACCCGTCAGGATCAGAGAATGGATTCTTGGAATTGGGGTCGTCCAAGAAGCCTTGGTCGGCTGCACCGTCACCATCTGGGGATGCGGTTCTGCCATCCTTGTTGATATCCTCGTGAGGGGAGGAAAAAACTCTATGAGTTTTCTTGACAGGTGAAATGATAGGGTTGCTGGGAAGAGAATGGTCGTTAGACTCGGCCATCTTATGAGGTTGAAGGTTATCTTTGATCTTTGTAGATATTATTGAAGATGGGGAAGAAAGATTCCCACAGACGGCGCCACTGATCAGAATTGTTGACCAGAATTGAAGACTGTAACACCCCTTCTAATTACCCGCGTTTTATAGATATTAATCAGAGTTTTAATCACCAATCAAGAGGCGTCACAATTTAAATCATAAATTTTTTAACCAAAACAGCGTCATGCTTCACTGAAGAATACTCATCAATTAAATCATACACAACATTATGTTTATCAGCGGAAATGAAACATAATTAAATCCCGAATACTTTACTCAACAGTCCAGGATGATAAATCAACATAATTTCAGAATTATTAAAACATCCATAAAGGATTCCAAACAATCGTTTTCCCCCAGTGTTACATCTACCAGAGCACGACACTGACACGCGGACAAGACTCGAATCTAAGACTATCCTCACCAACTCCAAGCAGCTAATCACTTCGGATCTGAAAATGTTAAAGTAAGGGTGAGATTTCAATTCGATATAATATGAGTTATACGTTCTTAGATCCAACAGAATAACCGAATATATTAGTTCGTCAACCAAATACAAAATCATAAGCAATGCAGAGACAATTCACACAATAATCATGTATATAACAAACAATGGCAATTGCAACACTGGAAACCATCCTAACATGTTACAATTCCATATGCAATGCAGACTCTATGCATGTGGTACCAATACGTGAACCTCGTTCACCCACTGCTCCGTTTACTCGTGGAAAGACAGTGTAATCCATGATTCGCCCACAACATCTGAGTCAAGAATCTAGCCTCACTACCTCCAACCAGGTAAGTCTATTGGCTCTGCAAGCTCACTTCCGCACAATGGGAATGAACCAAATCAACAAATGTTTATGCATGCATCATCAAAGCATGCAACATTAATTCTCAGATCACGATATCAACATATATCACATAATGCCAGTTCATCAACGTATCACATTCAATCATAATGAATATCAAGATACACATAATAAGCATTAACCTTTCATTCGGTACTTAGACCGATGGTAATAGTTCCCCGTTGTCATTAACTAATCACTCTTTTCAAAAATCGGGAGCGCGACCATTTTTTTAAAATAATTTGGCAAAATAACATTTTTCTCTTTTCAAAAGGTAGTACTTTAAATTTAAGAAATAACGAAAACGGCACTCGAATCGAGTTACGGTTTAGAAAATATGAAGTTTTGAAGTTTTGGAAGTTTTGGAAAATGCACTTGGAACCGTTCCTACCTATACAGAACCGGTTTCAAAATTTTATAAAAGCACGTCCTGTTTTTGAATGGGGAACCGTTCCTACCTATACAGAACGGTTCACGAGTCAAAAGTCCCGATTTTAATTTTGACAGGAACTCGGTTCCTCCCCAGGAACCTTCCCAAGACTGCAAACATTTCGCTACTTTTGACAAAGATTAGGCATCTATTATCATTACCAAACTTCCATATACGAATTTGGACATCGGAACACTATTTTATCATCATTTCACACCATTATAACAACAAACAAGGTAGTTTAATTATCCCTATCATTTATTTGACATACTATGATCCAATTTCCAACACCGACACAAAATAGGGTTTGTTCCTATAACTCCTAATCATAAAAGATTCAACTTTCTAACATACCCATTCATTCCTATGGTTCCCAAAACCCATAAAACATATTAACCGATTAAAACCACCCTTACCTTGCGATTCTCCTGGTTTCTCTCGCCGGCTTTTCCTCTCTTTTCCTTTTCTCCATTCTACGATAGCGACTTTTCTCCAAAACCTTCTCTTTCTTTTATTTTTCCTTTTTATATTCCTTCTAATACTCCTTCATTTATTCCAAATAAATAAATAATTAAAACTTAGTAATTAGTAGAGTGTTTTACTCATACACCCACCATTTACTCTGCACACCTCCAATCCTTTCCCCATTAAATGATCCAATTAATCCAGATAAATTAAATATTAAGACTTTAATCAATTAAATAATTAATTCTCATTTATTTAATATTTGAATTAAATCGGGGTGTCACAGAGACCACCGAGCAGCTGACAATCTTCCGGGCAAGTTGGTGAAGAGGGGGTGGTGTACCTGCAAGGCACTCCGATGCTAAAGTAAGCAAAATGATTGTAAAAGAGTAGGTTTGAAGTATTTGAGTGATTAGGGTGTCAAAAAAAGATACCTTGCCCTCGAAGATATGAGGGTTTATATAATACCATAGGAAGACTCTTATGTTCTATCTTTTTCATCTTCATTAATCTCTCATTTCTTTTATTATTTTTTGTTTCATTATAATATTTTTGATATTGTTTTATTTTATTATTTTATGTTTATTATTTCACTTTTGTGTAATCTAATTTTTACATATTAAATTGGAAGTTATTGTCCAAATATGATGAATTTTGTTGTTATTTAGTAGTGTATGAATGACCAAATACAAAGTTATGTTGTCATCTATATGTGTATGTATGACTCAACAAAATATTTGTAAAAAAAAAAAACAACCAAACCGAACCAAACCGCATTGGTTCGATTTGGGTTGATTTGTTTTTTTTTCCTTTCTAAAAGCCAACCAAACCAAACCAAACCAAACCGCACACCTTTTTCTCTCGCAGTTCAGATGATTTTTTTAGTCAAAACCGTACCGCGAACACCCCTAGTTACAATATTTCCACACTCCATAAATTGTTTCAGCCAGAGCTAACTTGAGGATTCTAGCTTTTTTACTCTTTCGACGGATAGATGTAATTATCCATTCTAATTCCTCATTCCAGTCTCTTGGTTTTCTCTTAATTTGGATTCAATCAAGAATTTTGGACCATATAATGTTGAGGTCATTGCAACCAAATAGTAGATGATTCAAAGTTTCTTCCTCTTTAAAAAAACAACAACTATCATCAATCATGTAAAACTTCTTCAATATACTTTTTGTAGCTAATCTCCCATGGCAAGCTAGCCATAATGTCATTAGTGCTTTAGGTCTTGCTGGATTGTTACAAAACAGATTGTACCATTGAACCTTGGGGCTGTTACTACATAGACTTTTATACATTTCCCTCATGCTAAATTTCTTTTTACTCTGCAAACCCACACCCAATTGAGTTTGAAATCTTCTAGGGTATCCCGTTGTTTAAGAATATTCTTCATAATCCATGAATTATGGTTCTTAATAACAACATTCTTCAAATCATCTCTTCTCAAGTAATACACATGAATCCATTTAACCCAAAGGCTATCAGACTTACCAGTTACCACTGATGTTCCATAAGAACTTCAACATTGTTACTTTATTCCACAATTTAAGATCCATCATTATTTTTATTATTATTATTAATTTTAAATTATTATAGCTATGGCTTATTATTATTATTATTATTATTATTATTATTATTATAATTTAATCTTTTTTTATGAATTAATAAAATATAAATTTCGTGAATAATTTGAAAAAAAGAGTGATACAGAGATATGAATAAGTTTGGTTGAAAATAAATTATAAGGTTTGGTAAGAGAATAATTCAAGTTATAAAGTAATTATATAATAATTAATAATTTAGTTAAAATAGTTATCAATTTTCTCAAATAATCATTACATTCTCTAATCTTTGAATTTTTATATTTAATATAAAAGTAATGCAAAAATTCAGGATTATTGAACTTTTTACCAATGTTTTTAGAAAAAGAAAAAATCATCAGAGAATTCGGTATTATTAAAGAATACATATACAGAGACATATTATATGAGAATGATAATGAATAAGAATTATGAGATTTAAAAAAGAAAGTTGAGATTAAATTATGATCTTCACACAATCATGCGTCTTTAATAGGATAAAGAAATCATTAATCAAATTTTAAAAATATCTTTTAATCTCAACCATTAAATATAAATTCAATAATTAGATATATATATATATATATATATATATATATATATATATATATATATATATATATATATATATATATATATATATATATATATATATATATATATATATATATATATATATATATTATTATTTTTAATTCAATAGTTAACTAATTAATATCTTAATGACAATAATATTTTTATTAACTTAATAGTTATAAATTTAATTTATCAGTTATAAATGTATTTAAATAATTAATTTATCTTTTCATCTTTTGGTCTTTGAATTTCCTCGTTAATTGATGAAATTTATAATGTTATCTAAAATTTAGCATTAATATAATGTCTAAATGGATGCTGATAGATAAATAATAGGCTAAATTAATTATAGTAAAAAGATTGTTGATATAAAAACATGAAATATATGAAAAATGATATTTAAAAACATTTAATATTAAAATAATAGAAAATATTATAAAAATTAAATATTAATAAAATATAAACTCATAAAAATAAACTCATCATTTGTAGTGTTTTAGTTAATATTTAATAATTATTAAAATAAAATTTATTTTTTATTTTTTATTTTTTATTTTTATATATATTATAGTATATTAGTTATAATATTAGTGATTATTAAAATAATTTTTTGAATTAAAATAAAAAATATGAAGAATTTTATGAGTTTAATTTTTAAAATTAAAGTAAGAATATACATATGCAAAGTATTTATTATCATAACTTATAAATTATATCAACTTTAAAATATTATAATTATATTAATTTTATTATTACTCTTTTTAAAAAATAATAGATTATTGGTAGATTAACACATAAGCTTACATAAATTTTACAATTTATTTTTTTATCATAAACGGGTCGGGATCAAACCAGAAATAACATCGGATCAGTTCACCTCACCCATATTGAAATAAAATCCACTTTCTTCTTCTCTCACCCCACCCCACTTCCTATACACACTCACATCATATATCACAACTCAACAAACAAAATTGAAGATTCTTCTCCGATCTGAGACCCTTCTCTCTCGCAACACCAACACACGCTCACCAATTCTCAATCTGTAACAGAAAGCAGTCCGACGATAAAATAATGGGGTTAGGTTTGTTAGCTTCCAAGGCGATGAGACCAACAGCCTCTAGGCTCCTCAATTTTCAAAACCCTAACAATCTTCTCCTCCGAACAATCGTTTCCAAACCGGAGCTTCGGAAACCCGAACCCGCTGCCGCGCAACCAGAGGCGCCGCTTGTTGATCTGTCTCCTCGGACTCCGGTCGGTGGTGCTAGGGTCCATTTCTCTAACCCTGAAGATGCAATCGAGGTGTTTGTGGATGGATTTCCTGTTAAAATTCCGAAAGGATTTTCTGTTCTTCAGGCGTGTGAGGTTGCCGGTGTTGATATCCCTCGGTTTTGTTATCATAGCAGGCTTTCGATTGCTGGAAATTGCCGTATGTGTCTTGTTGAGGTTGAGAAATCTCCTAAGCCTGTTGCTTCTTGCGCCATGCCTGCTCTTCCTGGTTAGCTTCTAATAACTTTTTCCTTTATTTTGATTACACTATTGTATGTTGATTCTGTTGCTGGATTTTTTATTTGAGTTGTGATTTTTGTGCCTGTATTTTGTATATCTAAGAACTTTGATCAGTTTATGTTATTTGCGAATTTTAGTTTGTAGAAAATGGCGATATCAGCTAATGGTTAACTCATATGCACATAGATTTTTGATCCAGTTATGTATGTAATACATTTCTTTTTATTTGGGAAAACCCATACACGCCTATGGATCGATCAACTCACACAAGCTCACTTTGAAGAGAATAACATTACGATGATTATAACCCAACTGAATATGTTTGTTACCCTGCAATACTCTCACTCAAGAGTTATAAAGACTGAAACACACATTTCACCAATCAAATGAATTACTCATACACATCCTCTCTCTAGGACAGGGTTGGAAAATGGCTTGACTCACCATATGATCACCCAATAATGAGGATGCTTCACAAGTCTTTTATCTTTAGGAGATGATCGCGACTCTAACTTTGTGCATATTAATTGTCGCACGATTCGTAGTACCCTGGCTTCACTTCATAATAGTGGAGTTCTTCAGTATTCTAGTCTTTCTAGATACATCCACTCACCTCTTAAATATCTACTATTTACATAGTTATTTGGAAATTATAATTGATTTCCCAACACATTTTAATTGCCAAGTAGACATTTCTGTTTTCAGTAGTGATAACTTGTGTTTTATCTATTATTAATTTTTTGTTTTTGTTCAAATAAATTCTAGTACTTTTTCTATTACCTTTTTCAGGTTTTGCATTACAACTTAAAATTCTTTATATTTTTTAATTTAGAGAGATATCTTGAGATTAAATTATCATTTGTTCAGTTGTCTTGCAGATGGCATCTATATTTTTCATCTGATCTTTCTTTTGCACTTTTTTAATACTCAGACACACTAACACACACACACACCCATTAGGATTTTGTTTAGTTTAGGTTTTTAACCATTTATTGTTTTGATTCTCAATCTTGTTAAAAGTGTAATATTATATGTTCATATTTAGGGATGAAAATCAAGACCGACACACCTGTGGCCAAGAAAGCTCGAGAAGGGGTGATGGAATTTTTATTGATGAATCATCCATTAGATTGCCCAATTTGTGATCAGGGTGGAGAGTGTGATCTTCAGGATCAGTCAATGGCATTTGGCTCTGATCGTGGTCGGTTCACTGATATGAAGAGGTCTGTGGTGGACAAAAATCTTGGGCCATTGGTGAAGACTGTGATGACTCGGTGCATTCAATGTACAAGGTTCGTTTTTGCCCGCAAACTTGATTACCTAACACATTTTGAAAACTATATCATATATTGGTAGTCCGAAATTCATTGCGACGTTTCCCTTCCAAAAGCAATTATCAAGTGCTCTAATAATTTATATTAAAAGTATGTTTATGTTTTTGATGTTCCTGTAAGAATTAAGGACTTCCTTTAGTGGCCTAATTTTGCCTAAAATGAATCAGTGCCATTGTTACAATATGATGATAGTCTGGGAGGGAACTTATGCGATAACTAAATAATTTATTTGTATTTGATTAAAATGATACTCTGGGGCGATAATTTATTTCCAAGGGAACTTATAGGTTAACTATATAATTTTTTTGCATTTGATTAAAATGATACTCCAGGGTTGTAATTTAGTTTGACTGTATTTTTGTTACATCTCATGTCATTTCTTTTAATTTCTGGTTAGCGTCTTTATCATTAGGGGTGGGCAACTTTGCATAACCCGTTCTTCAACATTTGGGAGCCATGCTCTTTTTGTTGTCAATTAAATGCTATATGTATTGTGAAACAATGTTATCTGAATGCCTTAAAGGATCTGGTGGAATGTCACTTTCTTCCCACAGGTGTGTTAGATTTGCATCAGAGGTTGCAGGAGTTCAGGATCTAGGCATGTTAGGTCGTGGAAGCGGAGAAGAGATTGGAACATATGTCGAAAAACTCATGACAAGTGAACTCTCTGGAAATGTGATAGATATCTGTCCTGTTGGAGCGCTCACTTCAAAACCTTTTGCATTTAAAGCCCGGAATTGGGAGTTGAAGGGTACAGAGACCATTGATGTTACTGATGCTGTCGGGTCCAATATTCGAATTGATAGCAGAGGACCTGAAGTCTTGCGTATTGTTCCTCGTTTAAATGAGGTTAGAATCTGATGGAAATGCTTTATTTAACTCTTTGCAGTTGCCAAAGCTTTAAATTTCCTTGTTCTTAACATGATTTTAATTTTGCAAGAAAAACCAAAAATCATGGTACCAAGTTTTCTGGTTCTTACTATGGAGTGTTGTCTTGTGATTTCATAGTATGAGTTTATTAGGGGAAATATTATTTGTTTAGTTAATCTACAACAACAACCAAGCCTTATCCCACTAAGTGAGGGCAGCTACATGGATCAACTTTCGCCATAATGCTCTATCCAGAACCATGCTTCTATCCAAATCATCAAATCTCGAGATCTTTCTTAATAACTTCTCTTATAACTACACTTAATAGCTACAACTTATACGAATATATGCTTACCAAAAGATGATACCAATGAATTCTGGCCTTGATCTATTTATTCAGTTGTAGGTTTAATTTATTCGGCATTACAAAAATACTTTTGTTTTTTTAGGAAGCATTACAGCAATATTGTTATGACATAAGCAAGTTGATTTTCAAACTTTATTTACTGACATCCTCTAAAACACATTATGCATGTCTGTAAAGCTGACGTTGATTTTGTGTGTGCCAGATATCAATTTGATTACCTTCTATCATTAGAAATGATTCTATTGATGTGAAATTTAAGTAGAAAAGGCCATCAGTTAAGGACCAGAGCATCACAATAATTGTTATTATGGGACTAAAGGATCTGTCTGTGTAGTTGTTATTCATTTTATTTCTAACTGAATAGTTGTACGTCCAAAAGAATTCATTAGTATTTTACTGTACTTGTGATTCGAAGTCTTTAGTTATGGGCAGTTGCTTTATGGAAATCTTTCAGTTGACCAGTATTTCAATGTTATGGGAAGGGTATTTAAGGGAAAATTAGGTGGTTATAAGTGTTAATGGGCCCATGGTCATGAATCATGGAGTTACCGCATACTATATTATAAAATGCAGACATGGATGTGTTTTCGCAGAGTTTTGGATCCTTTCACAATAGTTTTTCAAGATTAGGTCATGTTAAAACTTGAGATAGCGAAGACCATGTCCACAAATTTTCACATCTCCTGTAACCGGCCTTGCAAGATTTACACTTCAAATGTTTTTGAGCTTAACTCCATATACTTATTTCGTTTGAAAAGCTCACTTCATAGAGTCCTCATGTTTTGCGGTGAAGCAACTTTTTATGAGTAACTAGTTAGGAGTCCTAATGAGGATTAATCATTTAAGATCAGGGATTTTGATTTATTGTTCTCCAGGTTAGGCGTTCATAATTTAAGTTTTCTGAAAAAACATGGTGCTATTACTATGGAAGCTTTTTCAGGTGCTTTACTCTTGGTGAAAGGAAAAGCTGGTTTCTATTTGTAGTTTGCTGTTGACGCTTCAACTTTCCTGTTGCAGGACATAAATGAAGAATGGATTTCAGACAAAACCCGCTTTTGTTATGATGGTTTGAAGAGGCAGAGGTTAAATGACCCTATGATTCGTGGTCCTGATGGTCGTTTTAAGCCTGTGAACTGGGGCGATGCCCTAGCTGTGGTAGCAGAGGCTGCACATCAAGTTAAACCAGAAGAAATTGTTGGAATATCTGGCAAACTTTCTGATGCCGAGTCCATGATTGTTCTAAAAGATTTCTTAAACAGGATGGGGTCAAATAATGTGTGGGGTGAAGGCATTAGCGAAAATACTAATGCTGATCTGAGATCAGGATATATCATGAATACTAGCATTGCTGGTCTCGAGAAAGCAGATGCTTTCCTATTGGTTGGCACTCAGGTATATCTGTCTAATTCATTTTAGTGAGCAACTTCTCTAGTTTTATGTTTTGGTTAATCAATGGTTCCTGTTATACCATTCCTTTCTAGCAAATAGCAATACATTTGGATTGCACTGGATCTGATAACTGTTGTTTTGGAGATTCTAGTTAAGAGTATTCAACAACAAATCAACGGAAAATTATTGTTTTTCTTGATGAGCTTATGCTGGCATATTCTATACATCATATTTGCTGTCTGTTTGATTATCTTGTGTTTACTCCCGAATTTACAGCCACGGGTGGAAGCTGCTATGGTTAATGCCAGAATACGCAAGACTGTCACATCAAACCACGCCAAAGTAGGTTATGTTGGGCCTGCTACTGATTTCAACTATGATCACCAACATCTTGGTATTGGTCCTCAAACACTTGTTGAAATTGCCGAGGGTCGACACCCATTTTCCAAGACTATTTCAGATGCCAAGCACCCTGTTATCATTGTCGGTGCTGGAATTTTTGAGAGGAAGGATCAGGATGCAATTTTTGCCGCTATTGAAACCATTGCAAAACAAGGAAATGTTGTCAGATCTGATTGGAATGGCCTTAATGTATTACTTCTCCATGCTGCACAGGCTGCTGCACTTGACCTTGGACTTGTGCCCCAATCTGAAAAAAGCCTTGAATCTGCAAAGTTTGTATATTTGATGGGAGCTGATGATACAAACATCGACAAGATCCCAAAGGACGCATTTGTTGTTTATCAAGGTCACCATGGTGATAAGAGTGTTTATCGTGCTGACGTCATTTTGCCAGCAGCAGCATTCAGTGAGAAAGAAGGTACGTATGAAAATACTGAAGGATGCACACAACAAACATGGCCTGCAGTTCCAACAGTTGGTGACTCCAGAGATGATTGGAAGATAATTCGAGCTCTGTCTGAGGTAGCAGGGGTGCGTTTACCCTATGATACAATTGGGGGTGTCCGCTCCCGATTGAGGAATGTAGCACCAAACCTTGCGCAAATGGATGAGAGAGAACCAGCTGCATTGCCATCTTCATTGAGACCAACCTTCACTCAGAAGGTGGATCCAACTCCATTTGGGGTTGCAGTTGAGAATTTCTATATGACTGATGCCATTACCAGGGCATCAAAGATAATGGCCCAATGCAGTGCTATGCTGTTGAAGAAATGAAGCACGTAATATTTATTTATTTTTGGTTCAAATAAAAATGCAGATTCATGTTTTTCTTTGTGGGCAATCAAGACCTTGCTTGCGCAAAATTTCGGGACGTTGGAAGTACCATATATTTTGAAATTAGGCTTTATTCGTTCCATTTGTATTATGCTGGTGTAAAAGCCACTACTTTTTTGATTTGTTGCCATGTACAATTTGGGCTACCTGACTGATTATTAGTTTACTCGTCTCATAAAATGAAACCTTGTTGGAAGCATAAACAATTCCAAACCACATCATTCAAATAATGTAATTTGTCTGTTTACAATTTTATTAACATTACATAATATACATTAAAGTCAGAGTATTTCCAGCAGCAGAAATGAGTCGAGGGACATAAAAACTTCTTATAGGACTTGCTGACGATATCAACTAATTTGTATCCCCAGATGTTATTTATGGTAGTTACTTGTGCACCTTTGAACAAGAAGCGATGCCTGACTCATTATGTGAGCGTTCCCAATTCTTCCCATCGAAATTCCTGATTTCTTCGATTGTTAAAGTTCCTGGGTTAACACACCTGAATGTAACAGCAACGCCATCTGGGTTTGAGCGTGGATAATAGAATGAAGTTATACCACATATTTTACAAAATGTGTGCTTTGCAGTGTGAGTACCAAACGTATAAGTTGTAATAAACTCAGCAGAATCTCCCAAAAGCTCAAATTTGTCAGCAGGTACAACGAAGGTAGTATTAGCTCTCATGTAGCAGTTTGAGCAGTTACAGTCCCATACCACCACACTGGAAGGAGCGACCACTTTCCATCTTACACTCTTACAATGGCAACCTCCTGTATGCATCACTGTTTCATCTCCCATTTCGGGATTCTAAACAATATTGATCTTCAATGAAATCTTGGCCCCTGGCAACTACAGTTTCTGAGATTGTCATGCATAAAACTCTATTAAGGAAGGTTAACTTGGTATATCATAAATTAAACTAAGAAGTTAAGTAATAAGTAAGAAATACGGTGATTATGAGTATGACAAATACTTCCAAAGTGAGAAATTCTTTGGTGCTCAAGTATTTTGATGTTAGAGCTTGATAAGATTAGACAATACTCGACAACTTAAACTATTAAAATAATAGATTCATGAAATAAAGTATCCATTCGAATGATTGTTTAGTGAAAAAACAGATTTTGGAGTATATTTTGCGACTTGATCAAAGATCAGTGTGCACAAGGACTACAATTAATATTCATTTCCTGGCTTCTAAGTTTCATAAAAAGAAAACTTGAAGATAATGAAAGGATTAAAAATTTCCACCTACAGTTAACACAAGAAGCATCTAATTTTTAAAAAAATGAACAGAAAGCTATGGAAGAAAGCAGAATGAAATATTATTTAGAATCATAAAATGGTAAGAGGAAATAGAAAGAATGTGACTCACATGATCGGATCAGAGGAAATTAGATGAGGAATACTAATTCAACTTTGCATGTTCACTTATACTATATAATAAAAATATAATATGCATAAAAATATTAATATGGTATTGTCAAACTTTATGCACTGTCAAACATAAAAACATAATTTATATAAAAGTTTCAAGATTTTGGCGTTTATAGTCAGCTTATGCTCGATTAAACTTACCACCGAGAGATTGTTAAAAGGGTAAGGCTAATGTTTAGAAATTTATAAATAGAAAGTTTGTATTGAACAAATAATAAAAAATATAATTATAAATATTTTTATATTTAATTCTTAGGCACACGTCAGCATTATCCTTGTTATAAATATGTTACAAAAATATATTTGAACGATGTTTATTTTTGTTGATTTCATATATAATACTTCAAAACTTGTTAGCACAGTGGACACAACAATTTTGATGATTTTTTTTTCGAGGTGTCTTTTCTCTTCTTAGAAGTTCGAGTGTGAAAATTGGGCGGATAACTTTGATGTTTCAGGTGACCAACGTCTCCCCATCAAATTTTTGCCATTTCTATCAACTCCTTTTTAGTTGCAATAGTAGCGTGAGCTATTTATTGTCTTTGCAAAAATGAAAATAACGACTTAGAAACAAGCGAAAATCTTAATAAAAATAAAAATGATTGAAATACATCTTACACAAGAGGGTCTTCCCAATATCGCAAAAAATCTCTCATATCCAGAATATGAATTTTTTCAAGAAATCAAGCCCATCTTTCTCCATTTCACTAAGCTTATCAGAATCATAGCCTGTGGTCAAAAGGGCTTGCATGTTCAACAAAGTGGAAACCTATAGTTACCATCGTCTTCATAAATAACCTTCGAGAAATGACAAAAATCCTAAATTCAAACAAATTTATCCTTCTAATTCTTATAGATGGAAGAATAAGTGACGAGGAGAGCCTTACTTGAGATAACACTTACTAAAACTCATCCTCCTTAGTTAACTCCTTTCATTTCATAGAATGGGAAAAATATACCCATAGTGGGTGTTATTTTGAGTCTCTCATAGAGAATTTTGAATATTCAGACGAATTCTCAACTATTTGAATTTTCATTTCATACAAACTTACATGTAGATAGATAATTTTTAGAGAAAAATTAGGCCAATACAGAAATAGAAGGCAAGCGGGTAACAAGCTGCGTCACTACTCCTTTTTGAATCACAAAACCAATTCTCTTAGAAACTACATCCATAGACCTAAGAGATACAACATTGCTATTCATAAGCCTTTGATATCTCTATAAAAGATCAATTGCATCTAGTGCTATGAAGTCAAAAGTGTCAAAGGAAAATGGTATAAAAACATGTTAATTTTTAGAACACGCTTTCTCATGTTTGACCACTTTACCAGAGCAACTTTGAGAGCTAACTGTCCCACAGTAAAATCACCATCCCTCAAATCCACCAGTGGAGAAACTCCATTCAAGTCCACACAAGCATGTTTTCCTCCTACCCACCCGTACACCAAAACATCAGCTGGCTTAAGTGTCGATTTCCCCTCAAGTGGGTCAATCAAAAAATTCACCAGTGCCTCTTTCTTCACAGATACTCCAGCACATCAGAATATATCAAACAAGACATCCATAAGTCATGCCACCATTTGAATCCTGAAAGCTCCCTACAATGAATCGCGTGTTCCCCAAATGTATCTAAACATGCCTTACGACAAACGGAACAAACCTCATCAATAAGAAATAAAGTGTTAGTGTTTTAAGTTGGCATTAATTTTGGTAAAACTAGGCTATAGCAATGTCTTGATAAATGTCATGACATTCAGAGATTGAAGATAAATCCTACTTGACAAGGATGTTAAAGGATGAATCGAAGCTAAAAGTCATGAAATTCGCGAAAAAATCGATGTCATAATGATGTTATGCTATTCAGTGTGACATTCTGTTCTGCAGAATCTATTTTACCTGAGACTTTTCAGGAAGTTTGTTGAGCTGCTAAATTATGTTTTTCTATTATTAGAAAGCATGCTCACGTGGCTGCTAGGTTAATCTTAATTAGACCTAAATTGGTTGTTGAAAAGACCATGTTTTTAGGATTAAATTAAGTGAACCCTAGCTATCTTTATGGAAGCCCAAAACTGAAGTTTCAGGACTGCTTCTATAAAATGAATTCAACCCTTATACTGCTGCAGCGCCCTTGGTATGTTTTGAAGATTTAGCAGTTTGTTATTTGTGTAATTCTAGTATCTCTTGTGAGCCAAGCAATTATCAATTGATAAGTGCATTGGACTAGGATTTGTTTGTAAGGGTAGTTTATCACTCAAAGCTTTAAATCACGAGTGTTTGTCTCTTGATTGAAGCTTTGAAGCAAGATCAAGATAGTTTATTGAAGTGTGTCTTCACAATTCAATTATTCAATAGGTTGATATCACCCGTGATTGAGGGGAGTAGGAACTCGATCTAAGTAGGACTTAGGTTGAAGTTGCATTGGGTAGGTTTTAAGTGAAGGAGATAAACTGGTTGGTTTATTCCGAATTAATTCTACTAATAGTGAATTTCCTCCCGGCTTGGTAGCCCCGATGTAGGTGTAGTTAGACACCGAACCGGTAAACAACTTATTGTGTTCTTACTTTATATTTATTGTGTGAATTGTTAAGAGTGTCGAGTGTGTCATAACATTCTCGTGACATCACGATCCGCCTGTGAATTTCATTTGTCATCGCAAGCACCACCGTTATTTCCGGGTGAGATCTAGGAGAATAGTTTCCGCGAATGGATAAGGAAGGAGGATTTGGAGGTAGACCACCTATTCGGATGGGTCTAATTATGATTGGAAGCCTCGTATGGTTGCCTTCTTAAGATCAATGGATATTAAAGCTTGGAGAACAAAGGATGGAAACATCCCACCAAGCTTGAGAAAGATGGGACCACCCTTGAAACCCGAGGAGGAATGGAGCAAAGAGGAAGAGGAGCTAGCTGGGAACTCTAAAGCATTGAATGCTCTATTCAATGGTATTGACGTAAACATCTTCCGTCCATCGATATGATGGCCAAGGATGTTTGGGACACTCTCAAAACTTCTGAGGGACATCCGAAGATGTCAAAACTTGCTCACTACCAAATTTGAGAATTTAAAGATGAAAGAAGATGAGACTATCATGCTTCACATGAATATTTTGGAGATTGCCAACGCCCGAGCACTTGGTGAAAAGATGTCAAGAAAAGTGGTGAGAAAGATTCTCGATCCTTGCCTACAAGGTTTGCAATGAAAGTGACAACAAGAGGAGGCTCGGGACATCGACCCTGAAGGTCAAGAACTTATAGGATCTCTTATGACTTTGAGATGGGAATCTGAAACTGTTGACAAAAAGAACAAGAGCATAGCACTTGTATCTAATATTGAGGAAGGATGCAAGGTGGAAGATGAAGAGAAGATATCTGAAGCTATAGCTATGCTTGGAAGACAGTTCAACAAGCTCATCAAGAGGATTGATCCAAAGTCAAGGTCAAATGTCAAGGACATTTCATCTGACATCAGCAGATCTTATGACTCCAGCAGAAGATCCAAGTCAGAGGAAAAAAGAAGTCAAAGCAGTGGAATCCAATGTCATGGATGTGAAGGATTTGGACATATTAGAGCTAAATGTCCTACCTTTCTTAAGAAATAAAAGAGAGGAATGACTGTTACTTGGTCTGATGGTGAATCAAGTAGTGACTCTGAAGAGGAATCAACCAAACTTGTCACCGCTCCTTCTGAGAGTGGCAATCCTGATAATAACTCTAGTGATGAGGAAGTGACCTTTGAAGAACTTGCTGATACTTACAAGTATCGTGGTGAAGTATGTCAAGAAAATGAAAAGAGAAAGTCGATTGAGAAGTTGGAGGCGAAAAAAGTGAAGTCGAGAAGAAGGAAAATACAATCACTATAAGTCATCTCAACAGTGAGATTATAATGTTGAATTCCAAGCTTGATCATATGACTAAGTCTCAAGATGTGACCATCGACCGATAAGTTGGAAGAAATCCTTCTTGGACAAAATCGGAAACAAGCATGGTCTAGGATATGTGGTGAAAAGGAACCCGTTAGTGACAAGAAAAAGAAGAGGCATGGAAACCAAGGTCAAAGCGTATGTCACAACATAAAATAGGAAATGTTCTGCTCAGACACGTGGCGCAAAGAAATTTCGATAACAGGAAGAAGAACAGACTGATAAGCCAATGTCAAAGCAGATGTCACAACATTGGGGTCAACATCGGGATCGAGAAACATGAATAAGAAGTTTCAAAGATGGAGATGTCACCATTGTGGAAGGTTTGGACACATAAACCCTTCCGCTATAGGCTACATGGATACCCTAATCGACTCCCTATGTTAAGCCTAAGAACATCAAAGTACCCTACACTCAAAAGAGGAAGAAGAATATCGCAAGATTGATAGCTCACACTTTCTTAGAGTGTCCGCCAAGGAAGATTGGTACTTTGACAAAGGTGTTCCAAGCATATGACCGAATAAAAACCCATCAATAATGTCAAACCTCATTCTACCAACTTTGTTACTTTTGGAAATGGAGCTAAAGGAGAAATCAAAGGTATTGGAAACTTGACCGCCTCGAGTTCCAAATCTAAATGGAGTGTTGTTGGTAAAGGCTTGATCGCTAACCTCATAAGCATAAGTTAACTATGTGATATGGGATTCAAAGTCAACTTCACTAGGTCCGAATGCCTTGTAATCAATGATAAACAAGAAGTAGTTATGAGGAATCGATCAAAGGACAAACTGGAATCGAGAACACAACCTCTTCGTGCTCTACGCACAAAGATGAAAAGGAGGTAAAGTGTGGCATCAAAAACTTGGACATCCGCATCTCGAGGAATGAAAAGATCATCTCTATGGAGGTCACGAGGATGCCAAGACTCCATATTGATGAAGGAAGGGTCTGTGGTGAGTGTCAGGTTGGGAAGCAAACCAGAATGTCACACCCAATGTCTAGACATCTGACCACTTCTAAAGTGCTGGAGCTGTTGCACATGGACTTGATGGGGCATATGCAGGTTGAAAGCCTTGGTGGAAAAAGATATGCTTATGTTGTTGTGGATGACTTCTCCAGATTTACCTGGATAAACTTCATCAAAGAAAAATCTGATGTGTTTGATGTCTTTAAAGAGTTATGCAAAAGACTTCAAAGAGAGAAGGAAAGCTGTATTGTCAGAATAAGAAGTGATCATGGAAAGGAATTTGAGAACAACAAGTTTGATGAATTCTGCTCTTCAGAGGGAATCAATCATGAGTTTTCCTCTCCTATAACACCTCAACAAAATGGGGTTGTGGAAAGAAAGAATAGGACTATACAGGAATCTTCCAGAGCAATGATTCATGCTAAGAAACTTCCCATTCATTTTTGGGCTGAAGCTATGAATACAGCCTGCTATGTTCACAACAGGGTCACCTTAAGAAAAGGAACCTCCTCTACCCTATATGAACTATGGAAGGGAAGAAAACCAACTGTAAAATATTTCCATGTGTTTGGCAGCAAATGCTATATTCTGACAGATCGTGATCAAAAGAGAAAAATGGACTCTAAGAGTGATGAAGGCATTTTTCTAGGATACTCCACTAACAGCAGAGCATATAGAGTATTCAACTCCAGAACCCAGGTTATGATGGAGTCTATTAATGTCATTGTTGATGATCATCATCAGGAACACAATGTCCCATATGATGTTGAGACATGGTTTGAGACATCACCTCAAGTACCTGATAAGGAAGATGTACCTGCTCCTACTCCTCCAAAACCTGAACCAGAGGAAGCCAACAAAGATCCTTCCATCAGAATTCAGAAAGATCATCCAAAGGATCTCATCATTGGTGATCCAACCAAAGGTGTTGTTACAAGGTCCAGAGAAACTATTTCAAACTCTTGCTTCGTGTAAAAAATAGAGCCAAAAAATGTCACAGAAGCTCTAAGTGATGAATTAAGGATTGGAGCAATGCAAGATGAATTGAACCAGTTCAAGCAACATGAAGTATGGGAATTAGTTCCTAGACCAGAAGGAACAAACATCATTGGCACAAAGTGGATCTACAAGAACAAGTCTGATGCAGAAGGGACTGTCACCAGAAATAAAGCAAGACTTGTTGCTCAGGGTTACACTTAGGTTGAGGGGATTGACTTTGATGAGACTTTTGCACCAGTGGCTAGACTGGAATCAATCAGGCTTCTACTAGGGGTTGCTTGCATTCTGAAATTCAAATTATTTCAGATGGATGTGAAAAGTGCCTTCCTAAATGGCTACTTAAATGAGGAAGTATATGAAGAACAGCCTAAAAGATTTGTGGATCCAAGTTTTTCTGATCATGTCTACAAATCAAGGAAAGCCCTATATGGACTAAAGCAAGCTCCTAGGGCCTGGTATGAAAGGCTAACCAAGTTCCTTACAAAGGATACAGGAAAGGAGCCTTGGATAAAACCCTCTTTGTCAAGAATGAAGGAGGAAAGATAATGGTGGCTCAAATTTATGTGGATGACATAGTATTTGGTGGAATGTCAGACTCAATGGTGAAACATTTTGCCAATCAAATGCAAGCTGAGTTTGAAATGAGTCTCATGGGAGAGTTGACCTACTTTCTTGGACTGCAAGTCACACAGATGGAAGACTCAACATTCCTTTCACAGAGCAAATATGCAAGGAATATTGTCAAAAAGTTTGGATTGGAGAATGCCAGCCATAAAAGGACTCCTGCTCCCACACATGTAAAGTTGTCCAAGGACACAAGTGGTGAAAAGGTAGATCAAAGTTTGTATAGAAGCATGATAGGAAGCCTGTTGTACCTAACAACCAGCAGACCTGACATTGCATTTGCTGTTGGGGTATGTGCAAGATACCAAGCTGAACCTAAAGTAAGTCACATTAACCAGGTGAAAAGAATTCTGAAGTATGTGTGTGGAACTTGCAATTATGGTATCCTGTATTCCCATGGATGTGAACCAATTTTGTCTGGATATTGTGATGCCGATGGCCGGTAGTGTGATGATGTAAAAGTACTTGAGGATGCTTCTTCCGGAAACAATCTTGTCTCTTGGTTCAAGAAGAAGCAAACTGTGTCCTCACCGTGAATACATAGCACCGGTAGCGCTTGTTCTCTGGTCCGATGAAGCAGATGCTGTCTGAGTACAATGTCACACAGGATGTCATGACATTGTACTGTGACAATCTAAGTGCTATTAATATTTCCAAGAATCCTATACAAATAGTAGGACTAAGCACATTGACATTAGACATCACTTCATCAGAGACCTTGTGGAGGAGAAAGTGATTAAGTTGGACCATGTAGTCACTGAACTTCAACTGGATGACATTTTTACTAAAGCTCTTGATGCTAGTCAATTTGAAAATTTAAGGAGCAAACTGGGTATTTGTCAATATGAGGAATTCTAGCAATTAAGATTGCTTACAAGGAAGGGAAGAGACTTTTTATTTCAATTAATTATAAGTGGGTCACTTAATTATTTCCCTCTTATTTTTAAAAGTTTCAAGAATATGAAGAGACTCCTCCATATAATAGCCTCTTCATTTGAAAGTATCATATCCTCTCCACCCATAAGATACTCTCAAACTCCTTGTCATTCTTGGTTTCAGTTTCTCAACATATCTCAGAGAAATATATCTTCTTCATCCTCTTCATCCCAAGACTCTGACTGCCCATCTCCTACCATGGCTGAGATTAGGGCGAGCGCGGCAGCCTTGAATGTTGAACCTGTGAAGATCTCTCCTCAGCGTTCCATGGCCACTGACCCTAAGATGTCCCAGAATCAGCATGCACGAAATACTCTAAGGTCCTCAGTTTTGTTCTCTGGTAAGATCTCTGGATCATCCTCATCTGTTCCCTCTGAGATAGCAAATAGAGAAGGTACAATATACGTGCAAGAAACCATTGATAGGATAGTCACCAGGATCCTGAACGAAAATCTCTCTGTACCTGGCATTTCTGTTCCCCTTAACCAAAAGCCTACTAGCCCTAGTTTAGCAACTGATCCAGATGTCACAGAGGATGATATGACATCTGATGATCACGTCCAGGCATCTCCTGTGGACTCTGATATTGCTACTCCTCCTGATTCCCCTGTCAAAGCAAAGGGTGGTATCTCTGGTTCTCAAGTTAAGAAGATGACCAAAACTGGAACTTCTTCAAAGAAGTATAGAGTTAAATCTGTTGGTAGCTCAAGACCCAAGAGGACACCAATTGCCAAGAAAAGGAAAGCTCCTGAACCTGCACAGTCTGATCAAGATTCTGGTTTCAAGATTCAGGCTGAAGTGGTAGCTGGTAATGTTGCTGATGGTGTTGCTCACAACGATAATGATCACAATGCTTCTTCAGGAAAGGAGAGCAACTGATTTGTTGCTGTGATGGTCCTTGTTTTTTTTTTGTTGTTTCTGTTCTGTTTTGTTCTTGTTTCTTGTTCTTGTGTTGCCTGTTCCCTATCTTTGTTTTGGAAGACTGTAATCTTCTGTTGACCAGCACTGTAATCCTTGACTAAGTTAATTGTAATCTGTTGAATGCTGGTACTTAATTGCATAATGTTTGTTTGGGGCAATTGTATTATTTACTTTGGCCCTTTATGGCTAAAAAGGGGGAGAAGAACTACTGTGTGACAGTAGCATTGGGAATTTGGGAAACTGTATGGAAATTTAAATTTTGTATGTGGGCAATTGTGGGAACTGTGGGATTTCTGTATGGGTAGAATTTATCTTATCTCTAGGTTCTAGTTTCTTTAAGCTTAGAACTAGTTTGTCTTCTCACGATAGGTACTGATGTGTTAAGTAGTTTTAGCAAAAAATGTGCCAAAGGGGGAGTTTGTTAGTGTTTTAAGTTGGCATTAATTTTGGTAAAATTAGGCTATAGCAATGTCTTGATAAATGTCATGACATTCAGAGATTGAAGATAAATCCTACTTGACAAGGATGTTAAAGGACAACTCGAATCTGAAGCTAAAAGTCTGGAAATTTCGCAAAATCGATGTCATAATGATGTTATGCCATTCAAGGTGACATTCTGCTCAGTAATCTATAAAACCCGAGACTTTTCGTGAAGTTTGTTGAGTCGCTAAATTATGTTTTTTCGTTATTAGAAAGCATGTTCACGTGGCTGCTAGGTTAATCTTAATTAGACCTAAATTGGTTGTTGAAAAGACCATGTTTTTAGGATTAAATTAAGTGAACCCTAGCTATCTTTATGGAAGCCAAAATCAAGTTTCAGGATCGCTTCTATAAAAGGAATTCAACCCTTATACTGCTTCTTTGGTATATTTTGAAGATTTAGCGCTTGTTATTTGTGTAATTTAGTATCTCTTGAGCCAAGCAATTATCAATTGATAAGTGCATTGGACTAGGATTTGTTTGTAAGGGTAGTTTATCACTCAAAGCTTTAAATCACGAGTGTTTATCTCTTGATTGAAGCTTTGAAGCAAGATCAAGATAGTTTATTGAAGTGTGTCTTCACAATTCAATTATTCAATAGGTTGATATCACTGCTGTGATTGAGGGAGAGTGAGTAGGAACTCAGATCTAAGTAGGACTTAGGTTGAAGTTGCATTGGGTAGGTTTTAAGTGAAGGAGATAAACTGGTTAGTTTATTCCTGAATTAATTCTACTAATAGTGAATTTCCTCCTTGGCTTGGTAGCCCCCAGATGTAGGTGTAGTTAGACACTGAACTGGGTAAACAACTTATTGTGTTCTTTACTGCTGTTTATATTTATTGTGTGAATTGTTAACAAAGTGTCAGATAGTGTGTCATAACATTCTCTGTGACATCACGTATCTGCTGCCAGGAATTTCATAAAGGAATCATAAAGCTGTACCTTAGGATAGTACAATACTCCACCAATGACATATGTTGGCCTAGTCCATCAATGGGAATAGAAAGGAGAAAGTCTTGAGCATGTGCGGCTTGCAAACAACTAAAAACTGCCTTCTGCCTAGTGGTCATGTCAAACTTCACATCCACGTCCTTAACAATTTTACTAAAAAGGGCACTCGCCAAAATATATTGTGCTTTAGGAAGGACAATGTCCTTACTAGTAAAATTTCTAAGGTCAAAATATGGAATCACAACACTAAGACCATCAAAAGCTCTATCAAAATCCGAGTATGAGCTATATTCATGGCCTTTAGGATATTAGGTTGAAATATAGTAAAAGAGATAAAAACTTCAAAGTCAACAATTACTCCATTATTGAAGTAGAAGTAATCGCTGCCGCATGCAAGACTTTTTGCCTATTGTAGCGGCAAAAATTGCGAGTATAAGCCATTGCATTGACTTAACTAAAAAATTGTGCTTTTTATTTTATCCAAAGGACTAGGAAAAAGAGCGAATAAAATGAAATAAAATAAAAAAAGACCAGAGATCTGGGATCGGGGGTTAGTTATGCAAAGGAAAGGTGTTAGGCACCCGAAGCATCTATGGTACTCCGCATAAACCTTTTTGAAATTTTGTATATGTGTGCTAAAAAGAGTATATGTACAAAATGGATGGCGGGGGAGAAAAGAAGTATTTTTTTAAATAATTTTTGGTTTGATAGAACTTCCAATGAGTTTTAGGCCTACATACCAACAATGTGCAATGTTGAAATCAAAACCAAGTAGTTCGGCTAAAAAAACCAAAGTTGTGTGTTGGTTGATTTTAAGAAAATGCTAGTTTAGAAAAGTCACAAAGATCTCAAAAAGTTTGAATGAGGTTAGGTGTTTTTTAGTCTTATCAAAAGAAAAGTCAAAGTATTATTAAATGAATTGAAAGTTTATTAAGAAAACAAAGTTTGAAAATTCATGGACCTAAGTCCAAGTTTTTTTATGAAAGAGGTTCGAGTTTTGAAAACAAGAATCCTTTGAAAAATAGGGAAGATTTTGAAAATTAAAGAATGAGAAGGAGATGAACAGGCTAACCTAAGTGCATAAAGTAAAAGGTAAGGGTAAAGAAAGATCTAACCAGGTGAGAAATCTAGTACTTGACATAAAGAGCCAATACCATATCCTATCCTATGGATTACCACATAAGCAACAAATAACCAGACAAAAAAACAAGCTTCAAATAAATCAATGCTTTTAGGTGAATTCTTGTCTCGAGAAAAACGGGCAGAGTAATGGCTGTATTTGGAGGAAATCCCCTCTTAATCGAGTATAACGGAAAAACCTGCATACAAAGATAATAACCAGACAAGTAAGAATAACACCAAGGGCACATAAATCTCCAAGATGAGGTAGAGGTCCTAATCCTAAGTCCAAAGTGTTGCACCCCAAAATTTGCCCTCCTATATCAACTTTATCTGGCTTAGGCTTCACGTTCATCTGCATACACGTCCATCAGGTCATTGGCATTAAAAATATTCATTCATCGATACGCATCATTTCGTCGTATTTAAATTGACCAAAAGTTAATTTAAATCGACATTTGCATCATTTTGTAGTTATAAAATACCCGATATTTCACTTCATTCATTTTTATCTCCTTACCTGTTTACTGTGTCATTTTAAGTTGATTATATGTCGATGATATCAATATTTCGATTTTACAAACAGATCGCTAAAAGCAATTCGACATCATGGAAAATTAGCGGAAAATATTTCAAACTTTCGCTCTAACTCATCGCTTTATGAATCTACGTGTCGCGAGATCATGAAGATGTGATCTCCCTAATTTTTCGATACATTTCGAAGTTTTGTTTTTAACCGTAAGTGTTTTAAAATCAGGTATTCTTCATTATCGTTTTATTTCAATTTTAATTATTTCAATAATTTTTATTTAATCTATAAAATCCGTAGTTTATTTTAATGTGCTCATTTTATTTTTCCGGATAATTTATTGTCCAAATTTTTATCATTTTAACAATTTTAGGTGTCTAATTTTTATCTCTAAAAATTAAAACAAAAATATGTTTGAGTAGATTATTTTTTTATCTTTTGGGCTTTTGAGGCCCATTTTGTTAAAGGACATTTTAGGAATTATCAAAAATTACTTAACCTAATTTATTTGCTATATATATGTGTTAATGTTACAAGAAAGAAAAAAGGACAAAAAAAATAAACGAGGGAGGCGGATCTCAAAGGGAAGGGAAGGAAGCTATTTCCTTGTGTCCTTCACATACTCCCTCAACACATCACCGATCCAAACTTTCTCCTTGCAATTCCACAGTACCCTTCAATTTCTCATCACCCCATTTTCAAACCCATCCTCTTCAAATCTTCCACCAACCACCACATACTCTTATGTGTCTAGTCTCCTATGATGGTTAGTTTGTATTGGACCATTAGTGTCACCAACATGGAATCTCTTTGTTGGTGTTTCTTCCTCCTGCCATGGTATGGTTCAAAATTTGTTTCAATATTTCTTTGAGTAAAATAATAGATGTCAAATATAATACCATAATTGAATTTTGAATTGTATATTTATTAATAATTTATATTAATGTCTATATCTAGTGTATTTTTCATGTCGGTTTTCAAAGTAGTGTTTTTCCTAGTGTCTTGTACCAAGTTGCATTTGGCATAATGGCCTTAGCTCAAATTGTTGTTGGTTACTGGCTATTGTCCGATGGTTCCGTAAATGTTTGTTCTATTCGATTGAGCCAAATTTGGGAAAGGAACATTTTCTATTAACCTGTATCAAAGATTTGTGAAGTTAATTACCTTGACATTTTATATTTTGGAGTCATTATTGCCGCAACTTATGCAGTATATATGTAAGTCCCCATATATAGATTGTTGAGTTAATGAAAATAATTATAGTATTGTCGTTGAGATACAATATAAGTGTTTGTCTACTTCTATTTAATATTTACTAATGTATATGTAAAATATTTAGTATTTTTATTATTATATTTAATAATATAAATATCTAATTATGTACATATTATCCTTTTTTGATTTTATACTTTATCATATCCATTTATAAATAAATTAAAATCATATTGTAATTATTATTCTTGTGTTACGATTTCGAATTTGGAATTTAATTCAACCTTCGAATGAATTTGAACGCAAATATATCCATTCTTCGCATAGTTTTTGTTTGTATCTTGAGTGATGTAGGAGCCTTCATTTGGTATTCATCCGATGCGTCAAGCCTTATCCAATCTTGAAGACTACTTGGAGCTCAATTCTTTCACCGCATAGAAGCTATTTAATTATTCAAACTAATTCGATTTGGTTGTAATAGCTTAGGATTTATTTCCTTGTGTATTCTAATTATCATTTAATTATGCGTTTATCATATTAGAACACATAGCCTCTCCTTGGGCTCTTCATCAAGAAGCAGGTAAACATACACAATGCACACCTGCACACATTTATAGTTTGGTCCTGGGCTTTTCTACAGCGACAACTATTCGATCGATTGTTCCAATCGGTCGTTTAGAATACTAGTGTCACGCTAGTCCCACTTTTAGGAGCATACATAAAGCCACTTTGTATGGGCTCGCTTGTTTTCCTAATCGAATTCTATCCACAATCAAACTCTTAAAACACTTTCAAATCAAAAAATAGTGTTATGGTACTTAATTAAATTGTTAGAGGTTTAACGATTTAATTAAAATGTAAAGTATTCGGCCATTAGAGGGTAACCCAATGACTTGAATACTTTATTCCATACACTTGAACATTTAAAACACTTTCATATTAAATTAATTAATTGAATTTGTTTTCTTTAAATCAATTTTTCTACAAAACCAAAAAAACATAGTGTTATGGTACTTAATTAAATTGTTAGAGGTTCGCCCAACGATTTAATTAAAATGTAAAGTATTTGGGCCATTAGAGGGTAACCCAATGACTTAAATACTTTATTCCATAACACTTAATAAAAAGTGAACTTTGTTTCACCTCACTCCTTTCATAATAAAGATTTTGGATGAGAGAAGATCGGTTGACCTCAATCACCAATCTCGAGTATCGAATCGTTAGAGGACCTCCCAACGTTTTGGTACTTGTCATCTACCATTAAAATCAATTCAACTCATTCAAATCTTTTTTTCGCTCATATGCGATTATCAAAATCAAAAACATTTTCTTCTAAAATCAATACAAACAATCCAAGACATTTTCAACAAGAACTACGGAGTTTTGACTTTCCCATTGCACGAGGGAATACGTAGGCACGCGGTTTCGAAACCGTGTCAAACTCAAAATAATAATAAACAAATCTCGTTTTTTTCTTTCTTATTTCTTGATCATTAATTAGAAGATAGCATTTTTACTTTAAACACACGAACATGCACGAACTAAATGGGTCCCATCGAGTACGATGGACGTAAGAGGTGCTAATACCTTCCTCGTGAACCGACCGAATCCATCCTTTTTGGTCTTGTAGACCGCCTTATCCAATTTTTGTGGGTTTTATCTATATTTCCCCGTTCTTTCTAGAACAAATAAAATTAGGTGGCGATTTCATTGTTTTTGAAAATTCATTTTAAATGATTTTTGAAAATCGAGTTGCTTCAGTTGGCGACTTCACTGGGGAAGATTTTAAAAAACTTTTTTGACTAAGTGAGTCAACCCTAGTTTAGTTCTTCGCATGTTTGTGTGTTTGTTTATCGCTTTCTTCTTTATACTCATCTATTGTTTATTTGCTTATTTTCCTCTATACTTTGTATATTATTTTGTTGATATATTATTGTGATGAGAATTCATGGGCATTGATACATAGATAAGCCCACTACCCAGGCTTCTAGGTCACCTTTTTAGGAATAGAGGGTTGCGAGCCTAGGTCCACCTGACTCCATTGTCTTGTTGGCCCGAAGCGAAGACTCCGGCTTAGAGTTGGTTGTTTTAAGGAGGTTGTTGGCCCGCGATAGCGCAGGACATCAATCTTTGGACAAATGACCTATAACTCTAAGTTTGTTCATGTTGTCCTAACCGAGACCAAACGCTCAAATTTTGGATTTCGAGCATCCGTTAAGAGTCGCTTGGGGTATACTTTTACAAATACTATCGCCACGTAGGCCTCTCGCGATGATAATATTTGTTAAAAGGGATCCGAGACCCCAAGAAATATTTAGTCAAAAAACATTAGAACCACCTTGTTCGGGATTATTGGGTAGAAAACCTAGAGTTATCCTATTGTAGGAACCCACCTAAATAAGTTGTTCTGATTACCAATATCCTTCCTGTTTCACGTTTCTGTGAACCTGTTATTATCATCATGTTGCATTCCATTTGCATCAATCATCTCAAAAAGAGTTTATTTCTCTTATCATCCATGCATCATCATGCATTTCATTCATTTCAATCAAAGGACTCATTTCATCCTGGCTTCTTATTCAGAATCTCAAGACTTCAAGACTGATTTCCTAACATCATCGTCATCATGGATCAACTTCAGGCAAGTGTGGCTGCGATGAATACTCGTATAGATACCCAGATGGATCAATTCATGGAGATTATCCAGAACCTCGCCATTGGACAAGAAGAGTTGAAGCAAGTTGTTCAGAGATCCGAAGTGGTTGCTATTGATCATGTTAATCCACCAGGTGTTAATCTTAACCACATGGAGGTCCTTTCAGATCAAAATGTCAGAAACAATGTTCAAATGCATGTCAATGGAACTCCTCACTGTGATGACATCTTCGAGTCTTCGTTTGACACCTTGATTTTGATCGAAGAAACTGAGTCCGAGAAAAAGCTTCACCTCCTTGAGAAAAGGATGAAAGCTATTGAGGGTCGTGATTCCCTTGGTTTAGACGCTCCTAGTTTGTGCTTGGTGCCTGATATCAAAATTCCTGCAAAGTTCAAAGTCCCCATTTTCGAGAAGTATAAGGGTACCTCTTGTCCAATTACTCACATCAAAGTGTATTGCAATAAGATGGCTCCCTATATGGAAAATGACAAGCTCCTCATGCACTTTTTTCAAGATAGCCTCAGTGGAGCATCTCTCGAGTGGTACACTCATTGAACGAACTCACATTCAAACTTGGAAAATTTGGTGAAGCTTTTGTCAATCAAGACGACTATAATAGGGACATGGCTCCCACCGAATTCAACTCAAGGTTTAACTCAAAAGATCAAGAATCTTTCAAAGAGTATGCAGAGATGGAGAGAATTAGTGCTAGAGTTCAACCTCCTCTTTGAACGAGAACTCATTGAGATGTTCTCCAATACCTTGCAAGGTCCCTATCGATCTGGATGTACTTCTACATTTTCACACTTGTTGTAGGGAGCGAATTGAGCGTGGCCTCAAGATGGGTAACATTCAGGATGTTGCTATTGCTTCTGAATTTCCAGAGCAAATCGATGAAGATGCAAGTACAATTTTCGAGGACGAGGAAGAAGCTCTTGTTTACCCTTCATTTCAAATTCCTAATCAGGTTACAAAAGCTAATTCAAATCTGTGCTCCACAAATTTGTCTGCAACTATTTGTCGAACACTGTGTCAAGATGCTCTCCAAAGCAGTAATGCTCCTCGACAACAAACTTATCAACAAAATCGTCAACAGCGAGGTGGGAAGAATCTGATAAGGCCAAGAAAAGTGCATGATCCAATCCCTATGCCTTATAGTGAGTTGCTAACTCACCTACTCCAACATTCTTTGGTGGAGTTAAAGGAGCTTAGGACACCTCCTTTCCGTATCCTTCGGATATGATCCCGATGCCTCACTGTGAGTTCCATTCTGGGGCACCTGGCCATACAATTGAAGGATGTAATCTTTTCAAAGGCACGCTCGTAAACTCATTGATTCCAAAGCAATCACGTTCACTCCAGAGGGCCTACACATCAATTGAATTCTCTTTTGACTCAGTAAATGCCAGGACTACGAAGTGCATCTTCTGAAGCAAGAAATCCATACGGAGACCAGTCTCCTCAACATAGAGATTTCTAGTTTCATCTTGCATGCTTATTTGTAATCTTTCTTGTTTTGTTCAGTACTTTCTTGTATGCAAAACTTGCTCATTTCTGAATACTAATCATAATGCATTGAATATGTTTGTCTTGAAATAATCCATTTGTATTCACTCTTAAATGTTTTTATATGCTTTTGATATTCAACTCTTATTAATAAAGCAACACCTCTGTAGGGAGGATGACGAACAATTTACCAATAATCTCAAACGGTATTGCTTTCGAGTAAAAACCCTGCTAACGATGTATAGGCCTTGTTTCAAATTCCCAAACACCGGAGATATAAGGGAGTGAAACCCTCGTTAACCCCTTTTGAGCCTCGAAGTAGGAGTTTCTTTTCTATTTAGAAAAAACCCTCATTTTTTTTAACCTGGGGCAGGGTAGTGTTCAGTTAACCCGATCGAGCGTTCAAAACTCATCAAGAGTGCACATCCAAGGATACAACAATGGTTATCCTTCAAAAGGTTGAGGAAGGTCAAGCCGCAATGGTCAATCTTCGTCTATCATCAGTGTGCATCAAAAGAGAATGAAACCGTAATAGTTATCTCTCGCACAAGAAATCAACAGATGACGATACCACAATTGTTATCTCGCATCCACTAAGGATTCAAGCAGTCACAATCACCTTCAATCAAACAAAGATGCAAGATCACACGACTTGTTCAAAAGAAAAGTGATTAACAAAATGATGACAAAAGGCCCGCTAAGTTGAAACTTCATAATAAGTCGCTTAGGCAAAAATGGCAAAAGAAAAAAGAAGAAGAAAGGATCAGCAAAATAAAATCCTCAGCAAAAGAACAAGGTCGTGTGATCAGACACCAAAAGAAAAAAGGTGAGTGACTGTCGTGTCCAAGAAACCTAAGTGGTTCCTCAACCGCATCATAAATTTCTCTCAAGAGATGAATGCTTGCATCAAGTTATCTGAACTTAAGAATGGAGAACATCACGGAGAATGGGAGGGCACCAAATATTTTGAGCCTTATTACCTTTTTTGTAAACCCGTGAACCAGACCACATTACAACCCTTAAAAGTCCTAATTGAAGCATGGGTTAATTCGAAAGAAAAATTGTTACAAGAATACGGTAACCTGACTCCTAGGAGGCTTGCTAAACATTTGAGTTGGTATCACTCAATATTTTTTTACAAAAAATTTCAATGTTTCAATATTCTTTCAATAAAAGTTTCTTTAACTTCAAGACAAACATGAACTTTGCATTTGAATTATCACTCGTAGAGTAAAACATTCTTTGCATATAGATAAGTGCTTAAACATCAAGTGAGCTTGCATATTGAGCATCAGACAGATAATTTGATTGTCTTGAAAGACATATTGCTTCGAGTATTTGGTTGAGCACAAGGCAACTCGAGTTGAGAAGTAAGGTTGTGAAGTAGCCTACATTCAAGATGTGAAAACCACCCTGAGCAGGTGATGTCTTCTAATTTCAGTCAATCTGGGGCATTTATGTCGAGATTCAAAAAATCTCTCAAAGAGGTGAGCAATCAGGGGCATTCATCCGAGCATGGTTGAAACCCTCTTTATCTTTGGTTAGTCAGGGGCAGTATTTCCAAGTTTATAACATTGGGGCAGATTATCTTGATGGTACAGATCTCAGGAAGCTTTCTCAAGGCTATTTTCTTACAGACCAGGGCAAAGCATTATGCAGGGGCATTCCTCCACTTCATAATTAATCAGGTCAAGTCCAGGCGCAAGCTAAACAATCATTGAGTTTGAATGGCATGTCAGGAAGTCAGGATCGTCATCCTCAGCTCATCAGAGATCTAAGTCTGTGTTGGATTTTCTCCATCAGAAATTAAAGATCATTATCTCCAATTCAAGTCAGGATCGTTATCCTCAGCTCATCAGAGATCAAGATTTTGTTATCCAAAGGTTTTAGAATGAAGAGCGTGATACACCTGAGCTTTGGTCACCAACAAAGCTTATTTTTCTCTCCAACAAAAGTTATCCATGGCATATGTGTGCCCTTGGATGTTATCATTCTTTCCACGACGCGGAAGATCGCAAAGAGCAGTTTACACCAGCAAGATGATTTTCAAAGGCTCACTTATGCCAGAAGATGTTGTCGACCCGTCTTATGCAAAAGCTCGTAATCTTGAGTTACCGAAGATAGGAACTCAACGCAACATGATTGCCATCCCAGATAAATGTTAATCTCCAAGAGTTACTTCCCCAGTGATGTTGATCATTGAAAGGATACTTCTATTCTACAATCCCCTGTCAGGGTCCAGACTATCATCTCTTTGACAAAGACCGGATGATCTTTATTCAATTCATGGATGGTTGATGTTTCCTCGGCAGCTCACAATTGCCTATAGTCCCAGGCGAAATATTAAAACATGCATCACTGCATTGCATAACATCCTCAAAAAAAAAACGCGTAGCATTTCCATTGATATGGAGCATTACGCTAAAAAATAATAATCTCAAACATGCATCACTGCATTGCATAGCATCCAAAAATGCGTAGCATTTCCATTGATATGGAGCATTACGCTAAAAAATAATAATCTCAAACATGCATCTAAGCATAAGCCAGATTAAAGTGTTTATCGAGTACCTTTTGCGTCTCCGAAGATCATTCAATAAAAAATCCCCAAGTGGTATTCCCAGTCAGAGTTCCCTCAAGAAATTCTTCTTGTTGTTGTTATTTGCATTTTTGACCCCGTGTCGGTCTCCTATATCATTCAAATTCAATATATTTACCAAGCGTCTTGCTTTTTGCAAATTCTTATTTTGGTTATCTTACCCGTGTTTGCCTCTGTCGTTAGAGTGCGAGTAAGAGTCGGTGTCTAACCTTTCTTGCTTCTCAATTATTTGAGTATCCATACTTGGTGTGTGGTAATTCATATAATTGCCACTCTTGAAGAATTACACCCCGCCTTTGGCCTGAGGGATATAGTATTTCTTGCACATTTGCAACCTTTTAAAAGACCAACATAGTTGGGCGATCCTTGCTAGAATCCCCATTGTTTGGCTTCTTTCCCTGTGAATTCGTCTTCGATCGACGATTTTACCATTCCATATATCTTTTCCCCAGTGAGTCTGCTTCAGTCGGTCTCATTCTTGCGTATGTCTAATATCCTTACCTGACATATGCTCCCTATATGTGTTCAATATCCTTACCGAACATGTATATTCGATCTTTATGTGTCCAAAATCCTTTGCAGTCGTCTGGATCCATTATGTTCTCATTTTGATCTGCAAGCAACTTATTGAAGTATGCTCGCTCCAAAGATCTATGAGTTCTTACCTTTCGATCAAGCAACTTATTGAAGTATGCTCGTTCCAAAGGTCTGACTGGTTTCGTTTCTGATCTGCGAAGCAACTTATTGAAGTATGCTCGTTCTAAAGATCTGCTTGTTCTCATTTTTTATCTGCGAAGCAACTTATTGAAGTATGCTCGTTCCAAAGATCTATGAGCTCTTACCTTTCTGATCTGCGAAGCAACTTATTGAAGTATGCTCGTTCCAAAGGTCTGTCTGGTTTCATTTTTGATCTGCGAAGCAACTTATTAAAGTATGCTCGTTCCAAAGATCTATGAGTTTGTCTTCCTTGATCTGCGAAGCCGCTTATTCAAGCGTATTCGTGCTAAAGATTTATGTTTGGAGTTCTTCGTTTCTCCTTTCTTCTAAGTCCACTTTTGACTGAAACTTTTCTCCCCGGTAACCTTACCGATGCCAGTAACCTTATTGTATGTCTCAGTTTCCCCGATCACCTGATCGATGTCTTCCGGTAACCTTACCGTTGTAGCAACTTTGCTAATTTTGTTTCACCCGATCACCTGATCGATGTCTTCCGGTAACCCTACCGTTGTAGCAACTTTGCTAATATTTTGTTTCACCCGATCACCTGATCGATGTCTTCCGGTAACCTTACCGTTGTATCAACTTTGCTAATTTTGTTTCCCCGATCACCTGATCGATGTCTTCCGGTAACCTTACCGTTGTAGCAACTTTGCTAATTTTCTTTTCCAATCACCTGATTGTGATCCCCCGGTAACCCTACCGATGTTATGGATCTTACTACCTCTTTGGTTTCCCGGTGACCCCACCGACGATAATGACCTCACTATGGCTTTATTTTCCAATCACCTGATTGTGATACCCCGGTAACCTTACCGATGTCAGCCACTTTGATATCATTTCAACCGAAAGTTGGTAAATTTACCATAATTTCTTTCCAAAGTACTTATTTTCTGGTGACCTCACCAACGATAATGACTTCACTATGGCTTTCTTTTCCAATCACCTGATTGTGATACCTCGGTAACCTTACCGACGTCAGCCATTTTGATATCATTTTCATTCTAATCACCTGATTGACTCGTAAACTAGTAACCATACTGAAGTCGAGCCTTTTTTTACCAACAATTATTTTTCAAAACCTGGTCGTCACCCAGTAACCTTGTTGTCGAGTCGCCCAGTTGTAAATATTCATCATTCCTCTCCTTTTTGAGGAAATCTTTTGGGAATATCATACCATTATCCGCCAAAGCTTGTTAGCGGAGGCTTCCAAAAAGCATAAAAACAACAAAAAATACTTCTACTTGTTCTTCGGAGCGCAAATTTTAGGGTTATTTAAATATTTAATCTTCTTCTACCTTGAAAGTTCAAAAGGCTAAGGCCAATTTCACTTTCAGGTTTAAGATGATTAAATAGGGGCAACTGTTGCACCCCAAAATTTGCCCTCCTATATCAACTTTATCTGGCTTAGGCTTCACGTTCATCTGCATACACGTCCATCAGGTCATTGGCATTAAACAGTCATTCATTCACTGCATACGCATCATTTCGTCGTATTTAAATTGACCAAAAGTTAATTTAAATCGACATTTGCATCATTTTGTAGTTATAAAATACCCGATATTTCACTTCATTCATTTTTATCTCCTTACCTGTTTACTGTGTCATTTTAAGTTGATTATATGTCGATGATATCAATATTTCGATTTTACAAACAGACTGCTAAAAGCAATTCGACACTGTGCGGAAAATTAGCGGGAAAATATTTCAAACTTTCGCCTAACTCATCGCTTTATGAATCTACGTGTCGCGTAGATCATGAAGATGTGATCTCCCTAATTTTTCGATACATTTCGAAGTTTTGTTTTTAACCGTAAGTGTTTTAAAATCAGGTATTCTTCATTATCGTTTTATTTCAATTTTAATTATTTCAATAATTTTTATTTAATCTATAAAATCCGTAGTTTATTTTAATGTGCTCATTTTATTTTTCCGGATAATTTATTGTCCAAATTTTTATCATTTTAACAATTTTAGGTGTCTAATTTTTATCTCTAAAAATTAAAACAAAAATATGTTTGAGTAGATTATTTTTTTATCTTTTGGGCTTTTGAGGCCCATTTTGTTAAAGGACATTTTAGGAATTATCAAAAATTACTTAACCTAATTTATTTGCTATATATATGTGTTAATGTTACAAGAAAGAAAAAAGGACAAAAAAAATAAACGAGGGAGGCGGATCTCAAAGGGAAGGGAAGGAAGCTATTTCCTTGTGTCCTTCACATACTCCCTCAACACATCACCGATCCAAACTTTCTCCTTGCAATTCCACAGTACCCTTCAATTTCTCATCACCCCATTTTCAAACCCATCCTCTTCAAATCTTCCACCAACCACCACATACTCTCTTATGTGTCTAGTCTCCTATGATGGTTAGTTTGTATTGGACCATTAGTGTCACCAACATGGAATCTCTTTGTTGGTGTTTCTTCCTCCTGCCATGGTATGGTTCAAAATTTGTTTCAATATTTCTTTGAGTAAAAATAATAGATGTCAAATATAATACCATAATTGAATTTTGAATTGTATATTTATTAATAATTTATATTAATGTCTATATCTAGTGTATTTTTCATGTCAGTTTTCAAAGTAGTGTTTTTCCTAGTGTCTTGTACCAAGTTGCATTTGGCATAATGGCCTTAGCTCAAATTGTTGTTGGTTACGCTGGCTATTGTCTGATGGTTCCGGTAAATGTTTGTTCTATTCGATTGAGCCAAATTTGGGAAAGGAACATTTTCTATTAACCTGTATCAAAGATTTGTGAAGTTAATTACCTTGACATTTTATATTTTGGAGTCATTATTGCCGCAACTTATGCAGTATATATGTAAGTCCCCATATATAGATTGTTGAGTTAATGAAAATAATTATAGTATTGTCGTTGAGATACAATATAAGTGTTTGTCTACTTCTATTTAATATTTACTAATGTATATGTAAAATATTTAGTATTTTTATTATTATATTTAATAATATAAATATCTAATTATGTACATATTATCCTTTTTTGATTTTATACTTTATCATATCCATTTATAAATAAATTAAAATCATATTGTAATTATTATTCTTGTGTTACGATTTCGAATTTGGAATTTAATTCAACCTTCGAATGAATTTGAACGCAAATATATCCATTCTTCGCATAGTTTTTGTTTGTATCTTGAGTGATGTAGGAGCCTTCATTTGGTATTCATCCGATGCGTCAAGCCTTATCCAATCTTGAAGACTACTTGGAGCTCAATTCTTTCACCGCATAGAAGCTATTTAATTATTCAAACTAATTCGATTTGGTTGTAATAGCTTAGGATTTATTTCCTTGTGTATTCTAATTATCATTTAATTATGCGTTTATCATATTAGAACACATAGCCTCTCCTTGGGCTCTTCATCAAGAAGCAGGTAAACATACACAATGCACACCTGCACACATTTATAGTTTGGTCCCGGCTTTTCAATGACAACTATTCGATCGATTGTTCCAATCGGTCGTTTAGAATACTAGTGTCACGCTAGTCCCACTTTTAGGAGCATACATAAAGCCACTTTGTATGGGCTCGCTTGTTTTCCTAATCGAATTCTATCCACAATCAAACTCTTAAAACACTTTCAAATCAAAAAATAGTGTTATGGTACTTAATTAAATTGTTAGAGGTTCGCCCAACGATTTAATTAAAATGTAAAGTATTCGGGCCATTAGAGGGTAACCCAATGACTTGAATACTTTATTCCATACACTTGAACATTTAAAACACTTTCATATTAAATTAATTAATTGAATTTGTTTTCTTTAAATCAATTTTTCTACAAAAACAAAAAAACATAGTGTTATGGTACTTAATTAAATTGTTAGAGGTTCGCCCAACGATTTAATTAAAATGTAAAGTATTTGGGCCATTAGAGGGTAACCCAATGACTTAAATACTTTATTCCATAACACTTAATAAAAAGTGAACTTTGTTTCACCTCACTCCTTTCATAATAAAGATTTTGGATGAGAGAAGATCGGTTGACCTCAATCACCAATCTCGAGTATCGAATCGTTAGAGGACCTCCCAACGTTTTGGTACTTGTCATCTACCATTAAAATCAATTCAACTCATTCAAATCTTTTTTTCGCTCATATGCGATTATCAAAATCAAAAACATTTTCTTCTAAAATCAATACAAACAATCCAAGACATTTTCAACAAGAACTACGGAGTTTTGACTTTCCCATTGCACGAGGGAATACGTAGGCACGCGGTTTCGAAACCGTGTCAAACTCAAAATAATAATAAACAAATCTCGTTTTTTTCTTTCTTATTTCTTGATCATTAATTAGAAGATAGCATTTTTACTTTAAACACACGAACATGCACGAACTAAATGGGTCCCATCGAGTACGATGGACGTAAGAGGTGCTAATACCTTCCTCTTGCGTAACCGACTCCCGAATCCATCCTTTTTGGTCTTGTAGACCGCCTTATCCAATTTTTGTGGGTTTTATCTATATTTCCCCGTTCTTTCTAGAACAAATAAAATTAGGTGGCGATTTCATTGTTTTTGAAAATTCATTTTAAATGATTTTTGAAAATCGAGTTGCTTCACAAAGATCAAGCTCCAAGCACAAGAATAGTAGCCAAGTCCAATTAAAAGTTTTTTTTATGTTTAGGTTGAATTATTAAGTGTTTTGGAAAAGGAAAACAAAGCTCAAGTGAATAAATTCAAAATAACAAGAAAAATAAAATGCTCAAGTGAGCAAAGGAAAAAGGACATAGAAAATAAAATGCTCAAGTGAGCAAAGAAAAAATGACATGAAATGTAAATGCTAAAATTAAAGGTGCATAAAAAATAAAGAGCATAAAAGTAAATGCGAAAAGTAAATAGCGAAAAATAAAAAGCAATTAATAAAGGTTAGCAAGATGACCATCTTGAAACTTGTCAAGTACATCATCGAATTATTAATTATTAGTCGTCGGCAAGGTGACCATCTTAAAACTTACGCATGAAGCTTTACCAGAAGCTTGATAGGAACAATGTGACCACACGACAAGTTTCAATTATTTTTTATCAAGTATATCACCGATTTTTGGAATTATCACATCACTTGATCAAACATGATTGAGAATTTCAAATGGACAAGGTTAGTGGAAACTTGCCAGAAGCTTGATTAGAAATCAACGCGACCATATGACGAACGCCATAGGTGTTGAACCAAGATCAAAGCTCAAGTCATCTTTTGGGGCTTATGTTAGAACATTAAAATTCATGCCACCAATTGATCATTTTCTCCGAGTCGGGGCAAAAGAAAAATAAGATGAAGAAGAAGAAATGATTTTCAATTTTTATTTTGCATCAGATGAATTTATTTTGGTCTTACTTCGTCAAAATCAATCAACTCTCTTGGTGGATTTGGTCAAGAGACCTATCAACACCCAAATTCCATTGATGTTGAGGAAATTTGTGACTCTAAAATAAATTCAAAAGTCAGCAAAATAAAATGAAAATAAAAATCAAATAAAAGGATTAAAAGTGATTTTGAAATTAGGTTATTTAATTGGACTTTATTGACGAAATACATAAATAGTATTTTTTCATTGAAATAAAATTCCAAGAAAATTACCCAAAGTCAAACAGAGGTCAACAAGTGTTGACAATTTTTTTGAGAATTTTTTAAAGTCAGAAAATATTTTTAGTAAATAAAATAAAAGGTGAAATAAACCAAAAATGACAAAAAATAGTAAAATCAAAAATAAAAATAAAATGAGGTCACCAATATTTGTCAAATGACCATTGTATCCTTCCATAATTTTTTTCAGAATTTTAAAATGTCAAAAAATATTTTAGAACAATTAAAAACATCAAATAAAAGAGAAAAAATCATAAAAAAAATATTAAACCGGAAAAACAAAATTTTGAAAAAATAAAATTCAGAAAGAAAATATTTCAAAATATTTTTGTGAATTTTTTCATAATTTTTGAGTCAGAAATGAATTTTATATGATTTTTTGAAGTTTAAAACATTTAAAATATAAAATCAGAAAATAACATAAAAGCCCAAAAAATGTGGACCATCTGATCATAGTCAAAACGCGTTAGTAATCACATCCAATGGACATGTCGCACTGTGCTTGAATGGACCTCCTTGGTTTTCACACTGGATTGCAAAATTAAAAAAATAAAACAAGGAATAATGTCACGCGTTGGAATGATGCTGACTAATAAAAGTAATCAGATCCAAGGGCTCCTATAACGCGGGCACGATATGAAACACATACCTGATGAAATTCAAAAAAATCACATGTCAGACACATAGGTCGTCTTCAACCTCCAACCATCATCCATACTCGATTCTCAAACTGTAAAATCAATAAACATGAGTGGTATCCTTGGATTCGTCTCTTCAAGACGATCTCAACCACATGCTCGCGAAAAATTTATTTAAACTGAGTGAAGAGAATTTTGGAAAAAACTCAAATAATAGCGAATAGGACTTCGATGGAAACTTTAGTTTCAAGGGACCCTCTTTGCAACCATGGTTCTCATCACTCAAGGACCTTTATGATACAATCTTGGACTCCTTAGAAAGCTGAGGTTACAAACTTTACAATGCACTTGTAAAGGTAGTATTTGGAAACTTTTGCTGAGAGTTATGATCTTTTGAAATCACCAAAAACACACTGACTTTTTCACACTTAAAAAAATTTCTAAGTTTGGCAAAAAATGACCTATAATGTTTTCAATCCAAACATGGCCTTCCATTCAAAATTTGCTCTTGATTTTCAAGGATGAAATGAATTAGATCTCTCAAAGTGAATTTTGCAAAAAGAACCAACCAAAAACTCCAAAAATTGAGCAAGTTATGGCCTTGTGAAGTTGATGAAAATTTGTGAAGTGACCTATAATCTTTTGATTTCTTCATGCAACTTCCAAACACCTTCAATCTTAACAATTTATATGGATATAAATTTCACATCCTCAAGATTTTTGTGCAAAAAGAATGACCTCAAGGTGATAAATGATGATCAAGATATGATCTTTTGAAGTTGATTGACCGACAATTGAGAAATTCATCAAGGCCTTGTAATGTTTTGACTTCATAGGCAAATTTCCAAGCATGTTCTCTTCCTACCATTTAAACTAAATTGTATTAGACATCCTTAGGTTCATTGTGAAATAATAATGAGCTCAAGGAGACAAGGGATGACCAAGTTATGATCCTTTGAAGTCATACAAGATAGATGAAGTATCAATATAGAGAGTGGGCAATCATAGACTTCTAAAACAATCTTCTTGCCAATCAAACTCCTTGTATCCAAGCATATTCATATAAGAAGTCCTCTTAAGCATCAAATGACTTTGAAATCATCCACAAACTTCACACAAATACCAAGATATGATCCTCAGAAGTCCAAAACCCTAATTCAAGGTAGATGGCCATAGAATGGTGAATTCTGTGAAGTTGATGATCTCTTTCAAACATGAAGCATATACTTAAGATGAGAGAACATGGCTGATGACAAGATAAATCTTCAATGGGAGATAATACTTTCAAAAATCTTGAGAGTTTAGGAGAGAAGACATGTAAATAAACACATGAACCTATTGACTCCTTGAATAAGAGACTTGTGCATCATTCACCTACAACATTTAGAGAGTGAAGTATACACACATTATTGTTAGTCAAACATTAACCATCACATACTTTTAATGGTGCTTGATGATCTCCCAAAGGCAAACCCAAATATAAGAGAGAGAGACCATTTGATCTTTGTGCAATATAATTGTATGAAGTATGAAAGAATCTTAGGGGGAAAAATTGAGGTACAACAGCTTCCCTTATTTAAGTGTCTTCTATCTAGAGATAAGAAGGGAACCTTCGTCTCTACGGGATAGAAGATACTTAAATATAATATGAGCCCTATTTTTGGCCCTAAGATATTTTGCAATGCTTAATGGTTATGCAATGTAATATGATGATCTTCACAGGGGCAACAAAACACTGTTGGAGGAAGCAAAGATAATGAAGACACACTAAGAAAGACAACTCATCCAAGAAGACAAACTACTGGGGAAAGAAGCTCAATCTTATGTAAGAGAGAAAAACATGACTCCATTGGGGAATGGGAACCCAACTTTTTATAATATTATCGACTTAATGCAGGACAAGGAAACTGAAAGGGAATAACAACAAAAATCCTTAGATAGAAGATGAACTATCTCCTCACAGAGGAGTTAGCAAAAACGAGGGTGTGACACCAAATTTCTAAAGATAGTAAACTGTCAACCCCAAATAAACACCAAAAATTGTTTCTAACGAAAAGGTGGTAAGAAGAAAACATCAACAATAGACTGACTTTCCAAAGAGCTCTGGCGCTTCACCAAAGACGGGATGAAGTTCCTTCTTTAACCAGGATATTTCATTTGGAAAAGGTAACAAAGTAATCATAAAATCAGTGAGCAAAAATTCCTCCCATTGAAGTATTCAACAAATCAACGACGAACTATCTCCCATAATGACGAGATTACCATCCATCGGAACAACAAGTCTTCGATAAACTACCTTCCATAAAGACAAGGTTGCTATTCATCAGAACAACAAATCTTCAATAAACTACCTTCCATAAAGACAAGGTTTCCATTCATCGGAACAACAAATCTTCGATAAACTACCTTTCATAAAGTCAAGGTTGCCATTCATCGGAACAACAAAACTTCGATAAACTACCTTCCATAAAGACAAGGTTGCCATTCATCGGAACAACAGATCTTCGATAAACTTCCTTCCATAAAGACAAGGTTTCCATTCATCGGAATCAATAGATCTTCGATAAACTACCTTCCATAAAGACAAGGTTTCCATTCATTGAAACAACAGATCTTCGATAAACTACCTTCCATAAAGACAAGGTTGCCATTCATCGGAACAATAAATCTTTGATAAACTACCTTCCATAAAGACAAGGTTTCCATTCATAGGAACAATAGATCTTCGATAAACTACCTTCCATAAGGACAAGGATGCCATTCATCAAAATGAAAAACTTCGATAAACTAACTCCCATAAGGACAAGGCTGCCATTCATTGGAACAACAAATCTTCGATAAACTACCTTCCATAAGGACAAGGTCACCATTCATCAGAACAACAGAACTTTGATAAACTACCTTCCATAAAGAGAAGGTTTCCATTTATCGGGACGACAAAATTTGATAAACTACCTTCCATAAGGACAAGGTTGCTGTTCATCGGAATAACAAATCTTCGATAAAATACCTTCCATAAGGACAAGGCTGCCATTAATCGGAACAACAAATCTTGCTGCATAAAACTATGGGAATCAGCCAATAATGAGCTTATAGATCACTGATCAGAGGTTTTCATGACAAGTCTTCAACTTTCTGGAAAAATACGGTCAATCCACAACGAAAGATTCCTCGTTGGGTTGCCGAAATGAGGCCAAATTGGCATTAACATATTTGTCGGAGAAAACCAACCGCTTGCGGGAAGAGACTATCACCCGCTGTTAGAAAAAGATTGTAAGAATATTGCTAGATAATGCAAGTGAATTCTCTTGGATTCACCTTTGTTGGAGATATGAGATCTTCCTGACACAACTGTGATTTTCCAATTAGAACTCATAGTCTAGGAAGAACAAGGTAATAATGTTGCGACCACAATCTGATTTGAACAATCACAAAGGCTTACAAAGGGGTAATTCAGTGGAGAAAGCGGAAAGATGAACTTTTTCTGCTTAAAGCTGACATTCTATTGGAAAGATGAAACATACTCTGATTATCAACATATGCAAATGAAGTTTAGCTATGCATAGTGTATGAATAAATGTACGTGAGATGCATATGGATATTTTATTGAGGATCAACATGGGAGGTTGACTAATGCATGGACAACACTCGACCAAAATGAAGTCTTCACAAACCATCAACTGAAAGGTAGCTCTTTATCGCATCAAAATTCAAAAGAAGCTGCAGGCATATCGTAAACATTCCCAGGTCCCTTCTGATGGAAGCGTCCCATGGGTTATCACCATGTCTCATCAGAGCGCTACTCTTACCGACTCTTCTGGGAAAAAATGGGACATTTTGTCGGAATAATCTGCTTTGCACTTATATCTCATATTTAAACAAAAAAATGTTATAGAGGTCCTGATTGTACCAACTTCAACATTGTCAATCTTGTTTGTTATTAGGACAATGCCATCTAATCCCTTTGCTTCACATCCGAAGTAAACAAACTTAAGTTGCAAAATTTTCCCAAGTATGTTCTAATAAATCTATTTGTTTTGAAATGAATTTTCCATAATAAAAGAATATTTTTATAAATTGAATAAAAATAAGATTGCCAAGGAATCAGATAAAGGCTCAGATTTTATTGATAGAATGATAGTCTGCCAATAGCATGACTCCATATATGATTACAAAGTTTTGAAAAATGGTAAATACATGGAAAAGGTACATCGAAGAACAATGAACACTATTCTCCCTAACAACTTTGAACTCCTGTATTGTATTCTTTAGTTGAGGTATGAAGATAATCCATGCAGATTGTTACTTTTATGATCAAGTCTTGTATGATGTAGTTACTTGCCATATAACTCCCTAACTTTTTCCTAGTCTGCCCTTGCGGGTTTTCAGCCTACAGGGAGATTTATTTTGTTTATGTCTCTAATTTTTGCCTAGACCGCCCCTTCGGGTTTTCAGTCTACTGAGATGCTCTTTTTTCCTAAGTCTCCCTTTCAAGTTTTCAACTTAGCAAGTTGTTCTTTTATTTATTTAGAAGTATTTCTTGACTACATCAACATTCAGAGGACGTGGGAACTCCTCTCCATACATAGTTTCAAGAATCAATGCACCACCAGAGAAGACTTTCTTGACAATATATGGGCCTTCATAATTGGGAGTCCACTTGCGTTTAGAGTCAGAGTTTAAATAAATGATATTTCTGAGCACGAGGTCGCCTTCTCTAAATACACGAGGTTTGACCTTCTTATCAAAGACTTTCTTCATTCTTTTCTGGTATAACTGACCATGATATAAAGCAGTCATTCTCTTCTCTTCAATCAAATTTAATTGGTCAAACCAATTCTAAACCCATTCAGCATCGGATAATTTATATTCCATTATCACACGCAAAGATGGAATCTCAAATTCAATGGGGAGTATTGCTTCCATCCTATAAACCAAAGAGAAAAAGGGTCGCCCTTGTTGAAGTGCGTACCGAAGTGCGATATCTATGTAAATAAAATGACAGCGTTTCATGCAAGTCTTTGTAGGTGACGACCATCTTCTGGATGATCTTCTTGATATTCTTGTTTGCAGCTTCAACTGCCCCATTCATCTTGGGTCTATACGGAGAAGAGTTGTGATGAACAATCTTGAATTCTTCACAAAGTTTCACCATCGTTTTATTATTCAAATTCGAGCCGTTGTTAGTGATGATCCTGCTAGGCACACCATACCGACAAATGAGATTGTTCTTGATGAATCAGACCACCACTTGCTTGGTAACATTGGCATAAGAAGCCGCTTCAACCCATTTGGTGAATTAATCAATTGCTACCAAGATGAAACGATGTGCATTAGAAGCCTTGGGTTCAGTCATCCCAATCATGTCAATACCCCACATAGGCAAAGGCCATGGGGAAGAAATAAAATTGAGAAATGTAGGAGGCACATGAATCTTATTAGCATAAATCTAACACTTATGGCACTTCTTCGCAAATTTGTAACAATCAGATTCCATTGTCAACCAATAGTATCCTGCGCTTAGCATCTTCTTAACCATAGAGTGTCCATTGGCATGGTTCCCAAAAGAATCCCTCATGAATCTCATGCATCAACATGTCTGCTTCGTGTCTATTGATGCATCTGAGCTAGAACATGTCATGATTTCTTTTGTATAACACACCTTCATTGAGAAAGAAACTACTAGCCAATCTCTTCAAGGTCTTTCTATCTTTGCTTGTCGCATCAATCATGTTACCAAGGTTTATCATCCTTTTCCATCTCCATGGTGAATATATAATTTGGCCTCTCAAGACGCTCAATGGTGATCCGAGGTACATCGTTCCACTAATTCACTTTGTACATAGAAGCCAAATTTGTCAAGGCATCTTCCATCTGATTTTCATCCCGAGGAATATGGTGAAGCTTCACTTCATTGAAGAAAGTCACCAGTCTCCTTGCATAATCTTTGTAAAGGATTAAGCTAGGTTGACGAGTCTCCTAATATCCTTTAATCTGATTTATTACTAAAGCTGAATCATCGTACACATCAAGAATTTTGATTCTGAGGTCGATGGCTTCTTCAAGACCCATGATACAAGCTTCATATTCCGCCATGTTATTTGTACAATCAAACATCAATCTTGATGTGAAAGGAATGTGAGCTCTTTGAGGAGTGATGATTACAGCACCAATTAATTTTCCACAAGCATTCACAGCTCCATCAAACACCATTCATCATCGGGATTTTGGATCCGGACCTTCTTCAGGCAAAGGTTCATCAAAATCTTTCATTTTTAAATACATTACATCTTCATCAGGAAAATCAAATCCAACAGATTGATTATCCTTTACCGGATGTTGAGCTAGGTGTTCTACCAGTACACTACTTTTAATAGCCTTCTGGGTGCGGTATTCAATATGATATTCATATAACAACATCTGCCAACGAGCAATTCTTCCTGTAAGAGCAGGCTTTTCAAAGATGTACTTGATCAGATCCATTCGAGAGATCAACTAGGTAGTATGATTCAACATATATTGTCTCAGACGCTTCGCAGCCCAGGCTAAATCACAACAAGTCTTTTCCAACATAGAGTACTGGGATTCACAGTCGGTGAACTTCTTGCTCAGGTAATAAATGACATATTCTTTCCTTTCTGTTTCATCTTGCTGTCCCAAAATACAACCCATGGAGCTTTCTAACACAATTAGATATAGAACCAATGGTCCTCCTTCAACGGGAGGGATCAGGATAAGAGGCTCAAGAAAATACTCTTTGATACTTTCAAATTCCCTTTGGCAATCATCTGTCCATACACAACCTTGATCTTTCCTCAACAACTTGAAGATTGGTTCACAAGTTGCAGTCATATGGGAAATGAATTTGGAAATGTAATTCAAACGTCCGAGGAAACCTCTGATTTGCTTTTTAGTACTTGGTGCCGGTATCTCTTTAAGTGACCTAACTTTATCAGGATTAACTTCAACTTCTTTTTGGATGACAACGAAACCCAACAGTTTTCCAGACTGGACACCGAATGTACATTTATTAGGATTCAAATAGAGGCGATACTTGCTCAAATGCTGAAATAGTTTCAACAGATCTTCCAAATGATCTTCCTCAGTTTGGGACTTGGAAATCATATCATCAACATATACTTCAATTTCTTTATGCATCAGATCATGGAATAGGGTCGTCATGGCCCTCTGGTACGTTGCACCAGCGTTCTTCAACCCGAAGGGCATCACTCTGTAATATAATGTTCCCCAGGGTGTGATAAACGTTGTTTTTTCCATGTCCTCAGGAGACATCTTAATTTGATTGTATGTGGAAAATCCGTCCATGAACGAGAACACTTTTCATTTTGCAGTACGCGCATACGCTAGAAAGACGTATAAGCAATGTCCACCAGCATATCAATGTGTGGCAAAGGAAAATCATCTTTCAGACTAGCCTTGTTTAGATCTCGGTAATCAACACACATGAGGACTTTTCCATCCTTATTTGGTACTGGCACAATATTAGCAATCCACTGAGGATAGACTAATGTCACAAGGAAACCTGCGTCAATCTGCTTTAAAACTCCCGCCTTAATTTTTGTCGCCATATCCGGATGAGTTCTTCTTAACTTCTGCTTGATTGGCGGGCACTTAGGCTTTAACGGTAAATTATGCTCCACAATATCAGTATCTAACCCTGGCATATCTTGATACGACCAAGCAAATATATCCACATATTCTTTCAGCATTTCAATCAAACGAATCTTCACCTCAAGATGTAGTAATGCATCAATCTTGACTTCTTTCACATCTTCCTTAGAACCCAAGTTCATGAAGTTCCAACGACTTTTTGTACGACTGAATGGTGTTTTCCTCGCGCTCAAGCAACCGAGAAACCTCTTTAGGGATCTCATCAAATTCCTCTTCTTCGGCTACATATATAGGATGTTCAAAGTTGGAAGAGGACGCAGGGTCACTGTTTTCAACGATTTTATGCATTAATCTGAGCATATGTTTATGATCGATTTTTGAAACTAACACATGTGACAAGTGACTATGCAGATTCAATTCAATTATTTTTTTTTGTGAAAGGTTTTTTTTCTGATTACCATTTTTCAAGAAAAAAGCAGAAAATAGAAGACACAATTTGGAATGAAAAACAAACTTTTATTAATGATCTTAAATTTCAAAACAAACAGATTTTGCCCATACAACATCACTTTCACTTTGGGAAGAGTGAAAGGATCATTATTTGAAAATTTAAACAAGAAAAGTGAATTACTTAGACACGTGAATGCAAGTGGGGTTGTTAATAGCAGTCCAATTACAAACTCTGGTTCTATGCGTCACAAAGTTTGGCATTTCCTGCTCTGGCCCGTCTTCAACAATGCCATTGACTCCTGGAATAGTAGGATCAAGATAACCAGAACTTCGGAAAACATCTAGATGTTTGACAGTAACAGGTCTTGACTTCAGCATTTCGCTTCTGATCTTCGTGAAAAAACCTAAACCAAAACCATTATTATTCACCTTTGGCTCAATAACTTGTCCCCAAATATTGCTAGAACCTTTCTGAACCACATTACGGGCATCCTTCAACGAAGCAATAAAATATTCACTCCTTTGGACCCTATCAATAGACAAAGCATGGAACTACGTTCCAACAACAGCTTCATCAGCTTCTACTATGGAAAATGAGTATAAATGAGAAACTAGCATAGCTTGTTCTCCTTCCACAATAATTACAACACCTTCATAGAAAAACTTCAATTTCTGATGGAGGGTCGAAGACACAACACCAGTTTCGTGAATCCAAGGTCATCCAATCAAAGAGATATAAGCAGGAAATATATCCATCACCTGGAAGGTAATTTGAAATTGATGTGGGCCAATGTGAATGGGCAAATCCACTTCCCCAATAACATATTTACGAGAACCATCAAACGTCTTCACAATGATACCACTAGGACGCATCGACGGACCTTGATATTTAAGCTTTGAAAGGGTACTTTTGGGAATAACATTAAACGCGGAGCCATTATCAATAAGCACGTTGGACAATGCATCATTCTTGCAATTCATGGAAAAATGAAAAGCCATGTTCTGATTCCTTCCCTTAGCGGGCAACTCTTCATCGTTGAAACTCAAATTATTGAAAGCTGTGATATTTCTAGCCACACTATTAAAAGTTTCCAAAGGCACATCATGATCAACAAATGCTTGATCTAAAACCTTCATTAGAGACTCTCTGTGAGTTGAAGAATTCATCAACAGAGCTAGGATTGAAATCTTTGACGGTGTCTGCAGTAATTACTCAACTATCTTGTAATCGCTCATCTTGATAATCTTCAACAAATCATCCATTTATTTCTCTTGATTTACCCCACTAGTATTCCCTTCAACCTTCTTGGGTTAAGCACTAGTTTCCACAATCTTCTTACCATCATCATCCAACTTTAAAAATACAAGAGCAAATACACGACCACTTCTGGTGATTCGACTAGCATCAACAATATTTCCTACTTGAGGTAACGGTTGAATTGGAACCTCAACATCTCCTTCTAGAATAGTGGCATTGTACTTATGTGGCACAACCTTGTTGGAACTATACGAGACAGGTCCAGGTAAGCTAATAACCAAAGGAGTAACTGGAGGCTTACTATAATAGGTCACTTCCACAAGAGTGGGAATATCAAAATATGGCACAATGACGTTTACATATGCTTCTTCACGAGACTCATCAACGGAGAAATACTCATCAACATAAATGTATTCATCATCAAATTCATCAAACGACCCTTCAATCATATTGACGCCATTGTTGAAACCAACCCTACTTACTACAATCTGAATAATGCCTTCATCTATCAAACGCTGAATATCTCTTTTCACAACATCACAACCACGATGGTCTGTGCTACATACTGAGCATTCATTATATTGGTTCACCTCTTGCCCTTCAATGAAATTGAACTCGGCGTGCAAATTCACCAAATTAGCATTACTCTCGTTCACATGACGAATTTGAACTTCACTAGGAGGACCATAGACAACATTCACTTCAACTTCAGGATAATCCTTCAACCTGATAACCTGAATAAGGTTCCTGTCATTCTTTATCTTATCATAACCATGAGTATCCTTGCTGCATACATTACAAGCAGCATGATCATGAGTGCAATAACCAACTTTACAGAGAGCAACATGCATCTTCACAATATCTCCAATGATCGAGTTCACATCATAGACTCTGATTTCCCTGTCAATCATATTCATAGCATTTCCATGTTTGGGCGATGTATTCCCTTGCATATTAGGACCCATGTCTTTGAAAGACAAAATACCTTATCTCACCATTATTTGCACTTCTGAGTTCAACGAATAACAATTCTAAATATTGTGCCTTGGAGCTCCTTGGTGATATGCACAAGTCTGATCAGCCTTGTAATACCACAACAAAGGATTTGGAAAAGTTGGAGGTGCCATTGGTTGCACCAAGCTCCTCTGAATCAATGCTGGATACAACTCCGCAGAAGTCATCAGAATCGAATCAAACGGTTCTCTCTTTGGGCCTTGCCCTTGCTGAGATGCTTTGTTATAAGGGATAATAGTTAGAGTTGTACACAGGGGTAACAACAACAACTTGTTGGTTCTGAGGACGTCTACTAGGAGGTCTGGTTCTCCTTTCCTGGACAACAACATTAACTTTTTATTTCTTTTTGGAGAATCCAAAAGATGACTTCTTAGCCCCACTCGATCCTTCTTCTTTCGATAATCGTCCCTCTCGAACAACCTCTTCTAGACGAACTCCCATGCTCACCATTTCAGCAAAATCATTAGGTGCATTGGCCACCATCTTCCTGTAATAGAAAGGACCCAAAGTCTTCACGAAAACCTTGGTCATCTCTTGCTCACTTAATAGAGGTATAACCTGTGAAGCCAGCTCACACCATCGCTGAGCATACTCTTTGAAAGATTCCTTATCTTTCTGAACCATTACCCTCAGCTGATCACAGTTGGGTGCCATGTACATATTGTAATTGTAATGCTTCACAAATGCTTCACCCAAATCATTGAACGTATGAATTTCACTGTTGTCTAGATTCATGTACCACCGAATAGTATAGCACGAATTTCATCAGAAGTCACGGAATTAATACTTACCATGTTATCGTCTACATCTGCATTTAATTCAACCGAATCATCTTCTTCTTCATTATCATCATCAACTTTATCATCATTATAAAGATATGCTACATCATCATCTGAGCTTTGAGATCGGTCACCCTCACCATCATTTATTTCAACATCAGAAGAAGTATAACCATCAGCGGAATGAACTCCATTCAACTCAACCTCAATTGAGTCGTCTAAGTTTTCCATGGTAAACCTGAATAAAATAAAATTTAACACAACAAAACCAGAATCATTCCATTTGAAAAACATATACAGAAAACTAATTCTTGCATATTCCCTAATTCCCAAATTGAAATACCCATATACAAAAAATAAGTTCAAACAAAAACCCTAATTCCCAAATTATAATCAAATGTAATACCCCAATTCGATAACATTAGATCTTAGTAACTAATATAAATAAAAAATAACAAACATTTTCAGTTTTACCTTAACAATTATGTTCTCAAGACGAACTCAACCAAACTGAGGTTTTTGGTGGCGTATTGTTTGATGATCGAAAATGCCCAATTTTGTAGATTTGCAGCAATTCTATTCTCAAATTGGTGGACGAATAATGCAGACTCAGCAAGCACAAACTTAGTTCCTTGAAAAATTGTGGATTGTGTATGAACTGACTTCTTTGAGTATGAACAAAGTTGAAGAGAGAAAAAACAACGATGAAGTTTTTAGTTTTAATTGATTTTCAACTGTAAGACTTAAAATTATTCAAACAATTAAGTCTAAAATGATTTATTTTCACATTATTATTTTTGTTATTTTTAATATGATAAGGAATTAATTGCAATATTAATAAATATGAAAGGGGTGTCCAATATAATCATATGTAGCATTGCATGAAATCCTATGTGACATTAAATAAGTTAGGGCTTCTTTCTCATTGGTCAAAATTATAACTTCACCAATGTTGTCATTTTTAGGACTTCACCATAGAATTTTCCTTAAGAGTTATATCTCTAGGAAGGAAGAAAAAGTGAAAACCCTTGACTAACATATCTGTTATAAGAGCATTTTTAATCATTACAACAAATTAAAGAAATACTTAAAAATTCACAGTCAGTAGAATAAGAGCAATCATTAGGTTGAGGTTAATGTCAACCAGTAATCCAAACCCGACCGTTAACAAAAGTCCGACCAAGGAAAATGACATGGCCTTCCACTCAAAAGTACTTCTCCCTCACAAGCCTTGTGCTTGGGGACTGAATAATTTCATGGTCTTCCTCTCAAAGAACTTTTCCCTTATACACCTTGTAACACCCCAATTCTACCCCTCGTTATTAATAATAAAATCAGAGTTTCAAAATTTCATCTAACAAAATTGAGGCATCACATATTCGCACTTTCATCAATTCGCATTATAATGCACAACATAAACATCAAAAGTCGGATATACCGATTCATACATAATTCATCATATACACATATGACTATTCACAACACATCGGATGTGTTCACAAAATATACACAACATCATGTCATCATCAATACATAAACTACAACATTATAAGATAGTATACATAAACTATCCTATCAAAATAATGACGTCGCCCAAATACCGAGTGTTACTACGATCAGAGCAGAGCGACACAAAATAAAGAGACTCAAGCTAATCCTCCTTATCCTTGGGGATCACCTGCACGTTACCAATATATAGGCAACGACGAAACAAGTAATGGGTGAGATACTCCAAAACATATAATTAAAAGCATGATAGGATATATACATGGTTTTGGAATTATAAATGATATAAGTTAAATAAAGTATATCGACATATATTAAAAGCTTACATACTTTAAATTAGCATTTAGTGTATAAATTAACACTTTAACTTCATCATATAATCATTATACTCGCATCAACACAGAACATCATGTACCATCGCAATTCAATCATCGTTCATCAATCAAACCCAATGATAAACAACTCAAACATAAACATAACCGACTCCATGAGACACGACTATGTTATGGATGTGGTACCCGTCGCTTTGTCCATAATTAGGAACACTTGGCATAAAGCCCATCGTCGCTTGGCATAAAAGCCCTTGTCGCTTGGCATAAAAGCCCTCGTCGCCTATGCAATGTATGTGACTCAATAATAAAGACCACACAACAACACATCATCATCGCTCATCAAAATTGACATAAAGTCCACATCGCCATATTTATTCACATCAAATAAACATGTCATCGCATCGCATAAACACAAGTATTCATAAATAAATACACCGTCGCAAACATTATGTTTATTCACACAACATCATTATCAATTAATCCACCAATTTCCAAAAATGGAAAAATAGTCAAAACACCAATAATCGTCGCGAAAGCCATTCTTAATTACCGACATTAATTATAAACATGAACATCGAAATCGGATAGTTCATATATGTCTTAAATTGACTAAAACACCATCCGGTTCAATTTACCATAAATTTGCCTATTTCGGTTCGCTTCGTGAAAACTCACAATCTCGAAAAACTAACCTCACCACTACGTTCTACACGTCGAACTTAGCTAGCACGTCAATTTTTTGTTGAATTCGGAGCAACTTGCTCCGTCGTCGAATTTACCGAAATTGAAAAATCGGAACATAATCGGGTTCTAAATTTAATCGGCTATCTTATGTCCTAATTATATTTTATTGATATAAGGTGTTACTAGGTGGAATTGAGGTTTTTCAAAGAAACAGAAGCTATTTTAAGAATTATGCAGGAAAACTGGTTTTTTTTATAGAAAACAGAAAAACTAAGTTACAGAAAATAGAAAATTTCCGTTTCCCCTTCCACTAACAAGGACGCATGTCCCATTGCTCCCATGAAGAGGAGGCGGGTGCCTCACATAGGGGGACGGTCGCCCCACACATGGAGGTGGGCGTCTCCCCCTTTGTTTTTCCTCCACCCGCTTCTTCTTCATTTCCCTGCGTTTTCATTTCACAGTTTTTATTCATTTTTCTGGTTTTCTAGTTTTTTTTTACTGATATACTTTCATTTTCCATTTCCATTACTTCATATACTACCATACTACTAACATCATACCCATAATCCCTACTCCTAATTCAACTTTTCTAAACATTTCCACAATCACCAACCAACCCTATAAACCAACTATCAATTTTCCCCAATCCAAACTATCACTATCAAACCCTAACTATATGAGATAGAAATCAAACACCTTACCTAGCAAGCTTTGATTGTTCTTGATGATTCCTCAAACCAAGCCTTGCTCTTCTTCTTGCTCTCCTCTTCTTCTTCTACCAAAGCCCTAACTTTCTCCAAGTTTCTATATTTAGTGTTTTGGTGTTATGTTAGGAAAAGATGAAGAAAATGCTTTTATATGCTAGTTGTCATACTAACCAAGGGTGAGAAACCCAACTCTAGCAAATTGCTTCCCCCACCCTTCTCTATTCCTAACACACTAATTATATCATTAACTCAATTTATTAATATAATTCCGGGGAATTAAATATCGGTCCGAATAATATTTTACCGAATCGAACAGAACGTCAACAAATATATTAATAGGTATATCGATTAATATAATTATTCTCGTCGCCAAAACAATCGTCAAACGGTAATTCAAAAATGTTCATATAATATAATATTAAATAAAACGGGCGTTACACACGTCTTGTCTAGGGGATTGTATAATATAATGGTCTTTCACTCAAAGCACTTTACCCTTACACACCCCATGCTTGGGGACCAATTCAAATAATATTATTTGGGACCAATAAGATCGACCCTACAAACATGAGTCTCACCAATACCTTGGAGAGTCCAGCTTAAGAATTTGATGATTTCTGAGAAAATTTAAAAGAGGTCGAAGAAGCCCATCATAAAGAGACAAAAGGCAAGCTCCCTTTGCTTCAAGGTCAATACAACCCTAAATTAGGAGACCAATTCGACCAAGCTGACTTGACTTGACGCTTATGCATATAAGGAAACCCATTAAGAGGTTTTAAATACTTAGGCAACATATTTAAAAGGACAAATTAATGATAATAATGACCAGACACAAGGAGACAATAACATTGATGGTCATTAATCAACCTTAATCACACATGTTACTTATACATATATAATTCCATGACAAAGGAACAATGAAGATAAACAATTCATATTCGAAAAAACTAAGAATTTAATGTTACAAGCAAGTCCGCTGTAACAATTTTTTGGATTTGCTCCCTAACATATGAAGATTCTCATATTTTGACTCATCTTAAAATTCAATCACATGAATCTTTGATGTGATAACTTTTTTTTCTTTAATTTAAATGTTTTTAGTGCCTATAAATATGCGACCCTATAATTTTGGTCCCTCTAAAATATTCCTTCGAATAATGGTCCTCGCAAACTTTTTTTCTTGCAGTTTTTGTCCTTCGTTATTTTCTAAAAATTTTAAAATTGTTTATTACCCTTAAATTTTTAAATTTTTGAATAATTTTTTTCCATATGTATTCAGAATACTATACAATATTTATTTACTAAATTTTAGAATTTCTTAAAATGAGAAGAATTAAATATGAATTTTTAAATTTCAAAAGATATTGATAAAATCAATGAAAATCTCGATTTAGAAATCAAATTTTGAGTTCTTTTTTTTTTCGAGGAACTTTTTATAACGTTCTACACACGTCTGTAAAATCATCATTCAAAAACACACATCGGTTTAACAGCAAAGACTAAAATTACGTGCATAATAATTTCGTGAGGACCACTATTCAAAGGAAAATTTTAGAGGGACCAAAATTGCAGGGTCGCATATTTATAGGGACTAAAAACATATTTAACCCTTATTATTATTATTATTATTATTATTATTTTTAGGGTTAAATATGTTTTTAGCCCTATATAGGGACTAAAACTGAGTGCAAAAGTAATGTTATAAGGACTAAAATTCAACGTTTTTTTTAATAGGGACTAAAAATCAAAATTGAGATATTTATAAGGATCAAAAACATATTTAACCCTTATTTTTAATGATATGATAACTTTGTTGACATTTATATATATATATATATATATATATATATATATATATATATATATATATATATATATATATGGTAGGGGAATGTGCTTGCAATCTTGGTGTCATCTTTCTTTTTAATGAGGTTTTTTTTTCAAAACTCGTTTATATGGCAGTAGACGAAATAACTATTAAGCTTTAAAAACATGAAAATGAATAGCATGTTGGAGAGTGTGGGAGAGTCAAGAGCCCCGATATGATTAATGCTTCAAGACTATAAGAGGGAGACACCATATCTCAATCCAAAACTTTAAGATACTAGATAAACGAATCATCTCTCTTATAAATCCAACATTTCATTCATTCATACACAATATGACACTTTACTAGTCACACTTGCATCAAATTAAAATGTTTTTAATCATTTCCTCTTAATTGATCAATTAATTCTATTCATTTGATCATAAATTGAATTAAGGCAACATTTGTTCTCCTAGGAGGTGACCTTGTTATAGATCCTCATAATTTTTTAATTATTTCATTTATGTCTTGATGCTCCATGTACTCATAATCCATACTACTTTGTTAGTTCTTGAACTCTTATTCACAAGAGACCTGTGATGTTTCCGTCATCTCGCAAATTAAAATATGGAAACTGTCAGTCTTTTGGTGCCATCTAAAATGTGATAAACCAAATTGTAGTCGGTGGAGACGGGCAGCCTATGACAATTCCAAACCACATAATTCAAATAAACAAGAGTATTTGCAGCAATGAAACAAAATGAGTTAAGTAAGGGACATAAAAACTTCATATAGAACTTGCTAATGATATAAACTACTTTCTATCCCTTGATGTTATGGTAGTTATTTCTGCACTTTTAAGCAAGAACCGATGCCTGACTCATTATATGAACGTTCCCAACTCTTCCCATCAAAATTCTTGACTTCATCAACTGTCAACGTTCCATTGTCAACACACCTGATTGTAACAGCAACCCCATCTGGGTTCGAACGTGGATAATAGAATGAAGTTATGCCACATATTTTACAGAATGTGTGCTTTGCAGTGTGAGTTCCAAATGTGTAAGTTGTAAGAAACTCAGCAGAATCTCCCAAAAGCTCAAATTTGTCTGCAGGTACAGTGAAGTTAGAATTGGCTCTCATGTAGCAGATTGAGCAGTTACAGTCCCATACCACCACACTGGAAGGCGCAACAACTTTCCACTTTACACTCTTACAGTGGCAACTTCCTGTATGCATCACTGTTTCAGCTTCCATTTCAAGATAAAGAGAAATTAGATGAGGAATACTAATTCAACTTTGCATTTTGATTTATACTAGTATATAATAACAATATAATAGTATATATAAAAACATTAATCTAGTTAACTCAAGTTTCAATATTTTGGCATTTTACTGTCAGATTATCCCGGTTAAACTTATCACTAACAGATTGTTATAAAATATGTTGTTTAAGCGGTGTTAATTTTGTTGATTTTAGATAAAAATGATCTGTGAATAAAAGTCTAAAAATGATTAATCACAAACAAAAACGTCTAGGCATCTAGCGAGAATCACAATGGTTTGTCCTTCCTTCAACCGCTTCAATTTATGGTATCCCTGACACAGAATAAATCTGGTTTTCATTAAATAATATTTTACATGTGGAATGTGGAAGAAATAATGAATTTTTTTTCCAAATAATAGTATTGAAATAAAATACATAAATAATTACGTTTCAGAAAAAATTACGTAAATAATTATATTTTTAGAAAAGAAAAGACCTACAACGAAGAGCCAAGTGAAAAAGAATAAACGTTTAGATAAGTGAGATGAAATCAAAACGATGAAATTAAAGTTAAGATACATAAACTTATATAAAGAGCAAACTCCTTCAATATAAATTAGTCAACAAAAATGTGTAGCATTAAGAGTTATATCCCTAAGAAGACACAGAGAAAGTGAAAACGCTAGACTGACATTTCCGCTGTAAGGGTATTTTTAATCATTACAACAAATTAAAAGGAATATGTTTAAACACCCGCAACCGATAGAATAAGAGACATTGTTGATTTCAAATCTTTAATCCCGATTTGAGTGGATGTCAACTATAGTAATCCAAACTCGATCATTAGAAAGAAATTGGTCCAAAAAAAATCATGGTCTTCCTCTCAAAGAATTTTGCCTTCACACTCCTCATGTTTGGAGAATTGTATATACCATGGTCTTGCTTTCAAAGCACTTCGCTCTTACACGCCTTGTGTTTGAGAGAATATTTAACATAACAGTATTTGAACCCATTAAAATTGACCTTACAAACAGGAGTCTTGCCAATACCCTGAAGAGTATTTCTAAGAAGTAGGCGGGTTGCTGAGTAAATCCTACGATAAAGAGACAAGGTCGAACTCCCTTGACTTCAAGATCAACACGACCCTAAGTTAGGAGACCATCTTGGTCGAGCTGACCAACATTGACGCATATAAGACAATCCATTTAGAAATTTTAAGTACTTAGACAACACATTTAAAAAGGAATATTAATGATAATAATGATCGGGCTCGACAGAGAGACAATAACATTATCTGTCTTTAATCAACCATAAGCACACAAATTACTCATTCATACCAATATATACACATGACAAAAGAACGAAGAAGGAAAACAATTCATATTCGAAAGAACTATGTCTTTACTAGCCCTCGATAGTAGAATTATACCGATCTACATTTCAAATACAATACTTAATTAAAAGCATTACAAAAGCACATCAAACCCACATGTCATACCCTCTTCACGAGTTTGAATCAAAATGAAAAGTCTTGACTCATTTTCTCTTAAGTGGTCAATTGCTTCCATTGACTTGGCCACGAATTGAATCGCATCATCGAAATGAGATAATTTATTTGCTTACATTTTTGTGATTTGTTTAGCCTTATGCCATATATTTGTAAAACAAATACCAAAATGCCATCATTTAAAAAAGAAAAAAAATCCTGAATACCACGCTTTATGAAGGCGCTCGTCCATCCAATGGCCGAGCAGGTGAAATTTTTTCCTTCTGGTCCAATGGATGGCCGAGTATACAAAGAAAAAAATTTAATGTTGTTGCTCGTCCAATCAATGGTGGTGCGTCCAAGTTAAAAGTGGCATCATGGGAAATTGTTTTCAAACTGTGGCAATTTAGTGTTTTAATTTCAAAAACATGGCATTGCAGTAAAAGATGGATTTTTATTATTAGCATTACATCAGATACAATAAAGCTAGAGTATTTGCAGCAGCAACACCAAATGTGTTGAGGTGAGGGACATAAAAACTTCATACAGGACTTCCTAAGGATATCAACTAGTGCACCTTTGAGCATGAAGAGATACCCGTCTCATTATATGACTGTTCCCAATTCTTCCCATCAAAATTCCTGATTTCAACGTTTGTCAACGTTCCAGAATCAACACACCTGAATGTAACAGCAACCCCATCTGGGTTCGAACGTGGATAATAGAATGAAGTTATACCACATATTTTACAAAATGTGTGCTTTGCAGTGTGAGTACCAAACGTATAAGTTGTAATAAACTCAGCAGAATCTCCCAAAAGCTCAAACTTGTCAGCAGGAACAATGAAGTGAGTATTGCCTCTCATGTAGCAATTTGAGCAGTTGCAGTCCCACACCACCACACTGGAAGGAGCCATCACTTTCCACCTTACACTCTTACAATGGCAGCCTCCACTATGCACCACTGTTTCAGCTTCCATTTCAGGATTCTAAACAACAATGATCATCAATGAAATTGAGTTAATAAGGAATAATTTGGAATTGTGTTCTTACTAGAGGCATGTCTATACTACTAAGAAATTCAGTAACAAATAAGTTTTGTTCTGCATAATTTTTATACTGCAGCAATATAAAGGGGTTATTAATTATAATGAAGATGAAAAATATAATGTTGCTAATTAATTATCTTTTTCTTTTATGCTGTGAGCAATTCTTTGGAGACAAAAATCTAAAACTTGGGTTTATAAAATACTTTTGAATTTTTATTTGTCAGTAAAGAGATTACTTGTTTGAATTGGGTTTGAATTTATACATGCATCTTCTGGATTTGACATACATCTAACAAAAGAAGCAGATAAGTAAAAATGACTAGAACAGAAAACTATAGAAGTAGCAGAATCAAATATTGTTATGGTAAGACAGAAAAAAAGGAAGTAACTTACCTGATACATAGGATGAGATGGGGTGGTAGAATTTGACAGATTTATAACACAACTATAAGATGAAGAATACTAAAGAAACGACATGTTTGACTATAAATTTGGGGTTTCATTAGGTTTTTTTTTAATAAAGAATAGTCTGTACGAATCTATAAATATAGTTATACTACAAAGGCTGAACAAGATGTTGCTGTGGTGTAGTGGTTATCACGTCAGTCTTACACACTGAAGGTCTCCAGTTCGATCCTGGGCAGCAACATTCTTTTTCTCTAATTTTTCATTTCTTTCTCAGGAAGAAAACGAATGGGCTTTTATTTAGTCCTACCAATTGGGCTTTAGACTCTACTTTTTATTCTTGACCTATGTCATTTTGCAATATTATAATTAAGATTACATATATTCTAATTAAAAATTAGAAAAATATATTTTTTAAAGTTATATATACAATTTATGATGTAAAAGTTTAATTTTAGAATATTACGATTAAAATTTAAATAATAAATACCATGAGATATTAATTTCTTTTTAAAAGTTGTTAATTTATAAATGAATATATAAAATAATGGTAAGTTGATAATTAAAAATCAACAAAAAATTATAATAATTAAAAATAAAACAGTGGGATTAGTGGTTAATTATTAAAAGGTAGTGGAAATTTTTTTACTTAATAATATATAATTAAATATATAGTAATTATGTGAAATTTTTTATTAAATAAATAAGAAATATTCTTATTCGTATGATAAATTTAGAAGTATGAATTCTAGTGATATTTTCAATTTTTTTATCGATGTAATTGAGAGATGGTAAGCATGTAAAGAAGAATCCCCAAAAAAATAATATTTTTGTGAGATATTGGATCGAACTCTAGTACGGTCGAAAGATAACTTCTTGGTTCGACAATTCGACAAAATCTTATCATGTCGTCGAAGTCTGTTCACATGTTGTGGTCGAAGACTTGCAATGTTGTAGTCGAAGTATGTTCAATAAGTAGTAGTAGAAATGATATGATTATTAGCATGTCGAATTGAACTTGTTTATAAAACTCTAAATGTTCGAGTTAGCTTTTTCTAAGTTAGCTTGAGTAATGGGCATGTGTGTAAAATCCCATTAATTTACTGCGTCAGTTTTCTTATAAATAGCATACTAATCTCTCATTATTGCATAACACAAAGCCTAATTAAGGAGAGAAAAGTTATTTTTTATTCAATATTACTTGTAATCTTGTTTGAAAAGAGAAAGAAAAGAATAGTAGTTTATAACCAATTTATTGTGTTCTTCTTGCTTTTCTTCCTACCCTTGTGGGTTTCTGGCCGATTAATAAATCTGATTATACTTTGTTATTTCGACATCTTTTTTCACAACAAATTGGTTCGGCGAGTGTGGAGAAGATGTCGTCAACAAAGTATGCGATTGAAAAAATTCACCGGAGTGAATGGTATTGGTCTGTGGCGCTTGAAGATGAAAGCCCCACTAGTTCAACAGAGTTGTTTAGAAGCGTTTAAGGGAGCATCATCCATAGACGCCGCGTTAAAAGATAAAGAAAAATGGCTATGGTAGAGAAAGTCCACATTGCTATCTTATTGAGCCTTAGTGATAAGGCTCTTCGACAAGGTTTAAAGGAGACGACGACGATAGGTCTTTGAGAGAAACTCAATAGTTTGTACATGACCAAATCGTTGCTCAATCGCCTCTACCTGAAGCAAGTTATGTATTCATTCAAGATGAGTGAAGGTCGAGTCTTGTATGAAAAGTTGGATATGTTCAACAAGCTGATTCTTGATCTTGAAAATATCGATGTCAAAATCGTTGATGAAGATCAAGCGTTGTTAATGTTGTGTGCTTTACCCAGAACACATGCTCACTTCAAAAAAACTCTCTTGTACGAAAGAAAGTCACTAACCTTTGAAGAAGCTCAATTAAACTTGTATTCTAAGGGTTTAAACGAACGAAAGAAGCACAAGCCATCTTCGACTGGTGAAGGTATATCAGTTAAGACGAAATTCACAAAGAGAGATGACAAGTTCGACAAGAATAAGGGTAAAAGTCAAAATAAGTCTTATAGTGGCGATGCATCTGCTATTCTATGTTATCAGTGTAAGAAGGAGGGATATACAAGAAAGGTGTTCCCCAAATTCCTAAAAGATCATGGAGGTAAGGATACTGGTAACACATCCATTATTCAAGATGATTTTGAATCATCTTATGTTCTTGTGGTATCAAGCGGTGTATCAAGTAAAGAGTGGATTATGGACTCGGGTTGCACTTGGCACATGACTCTAAACAAAGTCTTATTTGAGGAACTAAGTGATCAAGATGGTGGACCTGTATTATTGGGAAACAACAAAACTTGCAAGATTGCATGTGTTGGATTTGTGAGATTCAAGCTTCTTCACTACAAGAAATGTGCTTCCTAGCGAAATAGGGCAGCGACGTGATTAACACGTGGAAAAAAAGCCTGTTGCGACGTGGTAGTAATGTCGTTGTATTATTATATTAAAAAAAATTAAAAAGAACGTTACCATATGGTGAGTCAAAGGGAATCTACTTTATATTAAATGTAGCGACGTGTAAAACACGTCACAACTAAATAAATAAATAAATTAAGGAATTATAACGTTAGCACATGGTGGGAAGTTTGAATTTTTTAAATTTCAAGTAGAGACATGATACTAATGTCGCAGCTTTTTAGGAGGGAAATAATTGTTGCATTGACGTTGACATATACTGCAAACTCTGAAATAATTACAGAGTCATAAATTATTTTATACCGTTTGAATATAGCAACATGCTTTCCACATGGCAAGGTTGCAACGTGAGAACCACGTCGCTGCTTTACTTATATAACGTTCAAAGAAATAACCCATTTGCTACGTTCAGTTTATAACAGTTTATAGAATTTAGTTTTTCTCTTCTTCTTCTCTGCCTCACCTCAACCTGCTTCTCTTCTTCTTCTTCTTCTTCTTCTTCTTCTTCTTCTTCTGTTTCACCACCACCCATGCCTCAACTCAAATTAACTCAACTCCTCTCCAAATTTTCTCCTAACAGGTAACTAAATTTTAATTTTATTTTTATAATTTCGTTTTTCAATAGTTTTCTAAATTTAATTTGGGGTTTTTTTTGTTCAAGCTATTATTTGAAAGAGGATTGAAGAATAGTGAAGAAGAAGATTTTTGTACTAAAAGATTGAAGGGCATTGAAGGAGATTAAAATAGAGGTATTTTTGTAATTTATTTTTTAATTTAATTTTTATTCTGATTTATTTGGTTAGTAATTAGGTTTAATTTGATTTTTATTTTATATATATATATATATATATATATATAGGTTTAATTTGATTTATATTATAATGTTTATAAATAGAAACAAAAATTTTATTTTAAAACAAAATATAAAATATATAGTAAAAGTATATTATGTTTATTATATTTTTATTATATTATATATATATATATATATATATATATATATATATATATATATATATATATATATATATATATATATATATATATATATATATATATATATATATATATATATATATATATATGATGTAGATGGCGTGATGAAATAGATGGAGCTGATCTTCGTGGGAGAGATGATCCGAGTGAGATTCATGTCATAGACAGGATGTTTTGGATTTGGCTTGAAGGAAGAAAGTAAGTTTCTTATTTATAAATTTTTATTTAAGTACGTATTCATTTTTATTTTTTGTATAAATTTATAATTAATATTGTTAATTCAAAATCTTGTTGTTTAGTTTCGCGCCGAGTCAGACTGCTGTCAAGGTTGTAAATTATATAATTCAGCAGATGTATAAATCATTTTGGAGGAACTTTGGCGAGGTTACCAATAAAGAAGAATGATTTAAAAAATTTAAGGTATTGTTATTTATTTAAGTTGTAAATTTAATTTATTTTTTTAGTTATTGTTATTTAAATGACATTTTCATTATAATTACTTAACTTTTTATTTTAATGTCATACAACATTGCAGGATAAAGGTGTGTGGGATCCGTTGAACGAGAAAATGATTGGAAAAAACAATTATAGTAGAACCTCTAGAATATTTTCTGATATAATGCGGTGGGTTAGGGATAATTATGAGCTTCATGGTATCCGTCCTAACTGGATAGGTGTAGAGGTTTTCAGCGAACTTCTTACATACCGGGGTTCATCGGAATTCAAGGCTAAATCAGAAACTTTTAAGAAGATGATGGCATCCGAAAAGGGGGGATGTGTCAATACTGTTGGAAGTATTAGTACCGCGAAACATGTTCGACGAATGGTAAAAATTACTAATTTTTTAGGTTATATTTTTATTCATACTATATTTTACTAATTAATTTTAATTTTATTATTTAGACTAAGGAGTTGGGGAGACCACCATTGATCATTGAGTTGATTACGAGGACTCTGACAAAGAGATCGGAAGGTTTTTTCGACGAGCGCACGCAGAGAGCTTATGTAAGTAACTTAATTTATGTTTTTTTTTTAATTTAATAACAAATTTGTGACGTTATTTTCATGTGGCAACCTATAAATTGTGACGTGAATATCATGTGGCAACTGATAAATTGCCACGTAAAAATCACGTGACAATTCATAAGTTGTGGCGTGAAAATCACGTGGCAACTTTTTAATATATTTTAATTTAGTATAATTTAATATATACATATATTAATTTAGTATAATTTAATATATATGTAAATATTTTATTTAATTTTTTTAATTGAATGTATGTGCAGGATGATTATCAGACATTGCTTGCAATTTTTCTGGAAAACAATCCTCAATATAGGCCAGCAGAGGGGGAGTCGCTTAATGGTGATGTTGATTTCTATATTTGGAATGAAGTAGTTAATGGAAAAGGGCCTATTGGTTGCTTTTTTGCGGGTGGAAATTTGGAGGCCGACTTGAGAGTTGGTGATCAAAATCTGTTTCAACGACTTAGAGATGGAGAGGGAGAGTCGCGTCAACCAAATCTGACACATGATTAACTTGAAATAGTAAGACAGTTGGCGGCAAGTGATGTGAGATGCGAAATGGAGGCCCAAATGACGACATTGAGGCAAGAGCAAGAGCAGCAGTTGAAGATGATGCGGAGGAGGCAATCTGATATGTTGGAGCAGATGAGACGATTTATGCAAGGTGGTGGAAATCAAAGTGTTCCTGATCAAGAGCCAGATTATGATGAAATTGATGATTTTGATCTTGATAATTATCCGAGTGAAGATGCCTCGTGAAAATATTCTATTTATTTTGTTTTTAAATTATATGAATTTATTTTATAAAATTTTATTATATGAATATATAATTATATTATTTTGTTATAATAATTTTATTATATAAATTTTATTATATAAATTTTATTATATTATATAAATGTTATTGTACAAATTTTATTATATAAATTACTTAATATAAAAAAATTATTAGTAATTAATTTTTTTTAAAAAACGTATCAAGTAGCGACGTGGGTTACATGTCACAAAGTTGTGACATGTTTCTCACGTCGCTACTAAAGCTACTGTAGTGGCCTGCCACGCTTGATATGCATGTTCCCTATATAACTATGTTGCGACGTGAATACCACGTCACAACTTTGTGACATGAGAAACACGTCGCAACAAGTTTGCCACTTGTTCCCAGCGACATAAATACTCACGTCGTTGTTTTTTGTTTGTGACGTGATTTTTCAAGTTGTCACGTTACTCTAACGTCGCTAATGAGCGTTTTTTTGTAGTGCTTGATGAGTCAATACGGTTGTTGACTGAAGTCAGGTATGTACCTAATTTAAAAAGAAATTTGATTTCTCTTGGTGAATTCGACAAGAAAGAATAATATTTTCCAAGGAGAGAAAAGTATCCTAAGAGTCATGAAGGGGTTTAAGGAAGTCTTGAGAGGCGTGAAGAAAGAAGGCTTGTATACCCTTGAACCTGAAGTTGTAAGTGGTTATGAAAATGTTGCATCCACAAAACCTTTGTCGAAGACACAAATTTGACATATGAGATTGGATCATGTAAGTGAAAAGGGTCTGATCGAATTGGGAAAACAAAATCTGCTTGGTGGAGACAAAGCCAAAAAGCTGAAGTTTTGTGAACCTTGTGTACTTGAAAATCTTGTAGAGTAAAGTTCATTAAAGGAAAACAAAAAACACATGAACCCCTTGATTATATTTATTGTGATCTTTGGGGGCCTGCAAGGTGTCCATCATATTCAAAAGCAAGGTGTTTTCGATCCATAGTTGATGATTATTCCAGAAAGTTATGGATATTCATCTTGAAGACTAAGAATGAGACTTTTGAGAATTTGAAAAGTCGAAAGACTTTGGTCAAAAATCAGACTGGTAGAATAGTTAAGAGGTTGAGAATCAACATTGGCCTTGAGTTTTGCAATGAGGCGTTCGACAATTTTTGTGCGGCCTCTGGTATTGCAAGGAATATAATTACTATAGATATTCCCCAACAAAATGGTCTGGCTGAGAGGTTTAATCGAACCATTTTGAAAAGAGTTAGATGCATGTTGACTAGTGTTGGGTTAAAGAAGGTGTTTTGGGCAGAGGCTGGTTTGACAACAACATATCTGATAAACAGACGTCCTTCGGCTGCATTATATATGAAGACACCTGAAGAAGTTTGGTCGGGACATCCACCAAATCACGACAAACTTAGAGTATTTGGTTGTACACCTTATGCTCACATTAGGCAAGACAAGGTCGAACATAGAGCTCTGAGATGGATGTTCATGGGATACCATGAAGGAGTCAAAGCTTATAGGCTATGGTGCCTAGAGCCAGGTCACATGGGGTGTAGATGGTCAAATGATAACTTCTTGGTTTGACAATTTGATAAGATCTTAACATGTCTTCAAAGTCTGCTCACATATTGTGGTCAAAGATCTGCAATGTTATAGTCGAAGTATGTCAAAGTATACGGTAATCAAAATGCTATGGTTGTTAGCATGTCAAATTGAGCTTGTTTATAAAAGTCCAAATGTTTAAGTAAGTTTGTTCCCTAATTTGACTTGAGTAATGAGCATGTGTGTAAAACTCCATTAGTTTAGTGTGTTAATTTTCTTTAAAATATCATACTAGTCTCTCGTCAATGCATAACACAAATCCTAATTAAAGTAAAAAAGATTATTTGTTATCATGTAAGATTTGTAATCTTATTTGAAAGAAAAAATAAAAAAAATATTAGTTTATAACTAATTTATTATGCTCTTCTTGTTTTCCTTTTTTTTTACTTTTGTGGGTTTTTATTAATTAAAACAATATAATTATACTTTGTTATTCTAACATCATTTTTAATTTTGATCTATGGAGATCAGTTGATTAGATGTAAGGGTGTAAAAAGAAACCTTTCTATTTTCTATTTTGACTACTCATTTTAGTTTTTGCTTTTTCAAATCCACCATCCCTTTAGTTTTCTCTCTAAAATATCCGAATCCCTTCATCCTACCGTTATATTCCAAACAATGACATGAGAGAAGTATGGAGACACTTTATACTATTTGTGTTAAAGATAAAGCCACCATCATACATTCTTTGAATGGAAAGAGATAACATGCTACTTTTTTATTATAGAGATTCTCCATTGATGGGTAGGCTTCATAATGTGCTCTTGTTTTCAAAATTCTTGTCAACAAAAGTTGCAATTTAATTCGTTAATACAGTGAATTTCAACCTCGTTGGAATCTTAGCCTTTTAAATTATTTATTTATTTATAAAAGAGCCATATAAAATCTTAATAGTAAAAAGAGACTAGCTTAGCATGATAAGTCCAAGTAATCATATACAAAAATAGTTTGCAGAATAACAATTAAAACTTGAATTTAAACAAAAAAAACTCTAAAATAACATCAATTTACAACGTGATATAAAAACTTAAAGAATTAGGATGGAACCATCCATTATTTAAGACTTAATCAATTTTTCTAATTCACCACCAAGCTCTACTTTTTATCTAACTAAAATATGTGTAGATGTTAATTTTTTACGACTAAAAGTCTCTTATTTCACTCTTTCCATAAAATCTAAACACTAGTCGACTAAATGAGGTGGAAGCATTCGCGAATTTTCTTCCTACCAAAAATATGATCATAAAAAAGAGAAGTGTAACCCCTTAGAAAAAACACTACAAATGTTCAATCACTTCAAAATATTGTATCACACCCTTCAAAAAAGTACACTAAAATAAGAATCGTTGTTGAAGAACCTCTAAACTAACATGCACACTTTCAACAAAACGAAATTGTTCCAAACACAATCAATAGTTCCAACTTCTGAATAAACAAATGATAAACATCTTTGATATGAAACTAATTGTCCATGTTAACCCTCCATAACTATCTACTTTGATATTTTGCAAAAAGAATGTTTTCCAACAAAATACAATAATGTAGAATTAACTCATCATCCCTAGCAAACATACGACGTCACCACTTCTAACCACCACATTTTACCCTCTCCCTTCTCAAATTCATCTACACATATTTGTCACACATGTTAGAGGGAGTTAATAATAGGAGTATTGACATAAAATTGAGGAACAAATACCATTGTGAGAGACACACCATTTGTCCACCTAAAACCTTAAGGTGATAGGTGAGTGTCCCACGTATATATGCTTAAGTCTCCACATTGCTATTCAATGTGAGGCTATTTCATCACTTAGTCACACTTGCTATATGTTTCAACACCCCCCTCAAGTGTGAGTCTACAATGCTCCCTCACTTGTACCTTCGTTGACACCTTGCAACGGAACACCTCTACTTGGGTGTTTCGATACTAACCCGGTCCCTTTCTCGAACCAGTGGGTTCTCACACTTATATATGCTTAAATCTCCACATTCCTATCCAATGTGGGACTATTTCCCCACTTACTCACACTTGCATATTATTCCAACAACACATGCCTCATTACCTAAAGAAAGCTCATTCAACCTACTAAATTATCACCCAATAAACTTTCTTCCAACCAAATATGTTTCCACAAATAAGTACTTTTACCATTCCCTACCTGTTAGCCTACGAATTTTAGTTTAAAATTGTTGATGTAAAAGTGCTATATAATAGTGTGAAAATGCTAAGTACAAGATGGTTAGGTTATAGCTGCGACATACTGATCATTTCGACTAAGGTTGTGAATTTGAATCGCCTACCAGGTGTTTTTGAGACTTAGTATGTATCATTGAGTTCGAAGAATTAGACGACTAGGAGATCCACTAAGTTTGGTTTGGAGAAGTCTCAAGAACAGAGCCACAAGATTAGAATCACTCTCCTTCAAAACATGTTCACAATCTAAAAAAGGTTTGCAATGACTTAGCGTATTCGACAGAATCAGTTAGAAGACTTGTAGATATTTTTAACAGGAGGAGTTAAGAGGTTTAAGAGCAGTTGTTATCTTAGGTAGCACTTTAGAGGCAGTTCAAAGACTAAGAACACATGAGAGTAAATCAGAAGACAAAGGTTCACGTAATAGGATAATGTCGATTCTTAGGGTAGTAGCCGTTATCGACGATTATTAATGTATTTAGCATATAAGCCAATTTTAATTATGTAATAAGGGTCCGCAAATTTTACCAAAATTCTCTATAGAACTAAAATATCTAAATAAAATAGAAAAAATAGTTTGTGAGTAAACATGTACTACTCCGGCCTGCTTTATAAGCAAAATCCTTCTTTTTAGGTTCATTGAATAATAGATGTATCTGGTCTACATAAAAGACCAGATACATTCATTATTCAATAAACCTAAAAAAAAAATCTTTGCTTATAAATAAGGCCAGAAAGAGTATGAATTTGCTTCCTTTTATAATCAAAACACTTCATTTTATTTTACTTTATTTGTGTTCTTCATTTACTTTCCCCTTTCCAACAATTCACCATATTCAGACATCAATACTAGTTAAAATCCAAACACACTTTCTATTTTTTTTTTGTTGCATTAATTGTTCATAAGATTTTTTTAAATTTAATCCCTTAAATGAATTAAATTTTGTGATTTAATTTAGTAAAAACAATAATAAATACCACTTCACACGAAAAAGAAACTCTCTTTGACCACTTTTCCTAAAGCAAAGTCACTCAATTTCTAAGGCTATGTAAAATGATTTGATTATTCAACACCCTCATTTTTCACTTTTTATACTACACACCATCTTTTATTTATTCCACATAATAATTCAACACACATTCAATTTTTAATCACTACAATGGTTTTGTTTAATAAAATTCAACACCCTATCCCACCACCATTCACAACACACTACAAATTTAAACATTCAAAACAACCAATAAAATTTTATAAAATTGTTGTACCCCAATTTTTTCCTATGGATTTCCATCATTTCATTATCACAATGTATCAAGATCACAAATGAGGGTTGGTTCTCCCGTTTCTCCTATTCTTAAGTTTGCCCTCAAGGGATCGCCAAGCACCTTAATTGTGTATTTTGAATATTTGTGGTTTACATTTTTCTATCCTCTGATTAAAATACCAAAAATATTTGCTTTTGTCTTTGTATATTTGTATTTTGTAGGTATCAAGCCAAAGGATCTAACAAGTGTAAGTTTTTCGATGTTTTGCCCCCACATTTGTTTTAGACCAATTTTTCAAATTATTTTGAAGTGCAATCGATTTGAATTGAGGAGCAATCGATTGCTCACTATTATTTTCAGCAAAATTAAAAAAAAAAACCAGTGTAATCGATTGCACTGCGCGAAAATTTGAAAAAAATTGTGTAATTTTCAAGTTTGTGGGTTTTGGCTCCAATTTTCTTTTTTATTTTTCTTTTAATTTCGAAATTATTTCAAATTTGGCTCCAAATTCATTTTCCAAGCCTAATTCCATACTCAAACCAAATTCCAAACCACCACTCATTCCCAAACCAAAACCTTATAAATAGAGGTCTTATCTCATTCAAATTTTAAGCTTTTGATAGTCAAATACACCTTGTCAAAATTTCTCCTCATTCTCTCATTTTCCCCAATTCACCCATTTCAGTCAAAGTTCTTTCTTCTTCATAAATATTAGAAAATTCTTCATTGGAATTCTCTAATTCTTTGAGCTAAACCTCCATCCAGTCTCTTTTTCTTCATCAATTCTTTAGATCTAGGCTTGTGATTCTGATTTTTGAAGTTGAAGTGAAGCAATTTGAAGTGTTACTCTTGTAAATTTTTCTCAAGATCTACAAGTGGTGAGTGTTGATCTTCATCTTTTACAATGTGATCTCTTGATAATTGTTGCTGTTTGATTCATTGAGCAAACTTGTTTTTCATTCCATTGTTGTTAAATTCTCATAAATTAGTTAGAATTTTCGTGCTCAATTGAATCAAGGAACACAAGGTGTTTGTGAAAAAGTTTGAACAAGAATTTGGCCTTTAGAAATTTGATTATTCTGATTTTTACAGTAAGCAATCGATTTGCATTGTAGTGCAATCGATTTCACGGGCTACATTTCTGAAATTTTTGAAAAATTATGTTGATGGATTGCACAGAGGCAGAATGTGATTTTCACTTGTTTTTTGACTTTTTTTTTAATTTTTATATTTACTCTTCTTTTACTCCATTCTTTTGATGATTGTCTTGGATTGTAGTCTTGAACACCTAATTCCTCTTTAATCTCAATGGACTTTGGGTGTTGATGAGGTTGGAGAAACGTATTATTGATTCAAATCTATCAAAGGATTAATTATTTAATTCATTCTTGGTGCTTTGAGTTAGGAATATATTTTGTGCCTGAATCCACCAAGATGAGTGGTTGAACTTAAAGATGGAAGAATTTTTTAGAAGATAACCCAAGTTGACCTATCATTCTCTTTTATTTTCTTTTTCCCGAATCGGAAAGTGATCAATTGGTGGCATGAACTTTAATGTTCTAACATAAACCCCAAACGATAACTAGAGCTTTGATCTTGGTTCAATACTTGTGGTGCTTGTCTTGTGGTCGCGTTGATTCTATCAAGCTTCTGCCAAGTTTCTACTAACCTTGTCCATTTGAAATTCTCAATTATCTTTGATCAAGTGATGTGATAATTCTAAAACCGGTGATATACTTGACAAAAAACAATTGAAACTTGTCGTGTGGTCGCATTGATTCTATCAAGCTTCTGACAAGTCTTCATGCGTAAGTTTCAAGATGGTCACCTTGCTGACGACTAACAATTAACAATTCGATGATATACTTGACAAGTTTCAAGATGGTCATCTTGCTAAATTTATTAATTGCTTTTATTTTCCGCTCTTTACTTTACGCTTTTACTTTTATGTTCTTTATTTTTATGCACTTTTATTTTTAGCATTTTACATTTCATGTCATTTTTTTTCTTTGCTCACTTGAGCATTTATTTTTTATGCCATTTTTTCTGTACTCACTTGAGCATTTATTTTCTATGTCATTTTTCCTTTGCTCACTTGAGAATTTTATTTTCTTGTTATTTTGAATTTGCTCACTTGAGCTTTATTTTTCCCTTTTCAAAACACTTAATAATTCAACTTAAACATAAAAAACTCTTAATTAGACTTGGTTACTATCGTTGAGCTTGGAGCTTGATCTTTGGACTTAGGATTAAGACTTTTACCTCAACTTGGAGATCTCAGTGCCCTTTGTGTTATTCTGTCTTGTCTGGTTATTATCTTTGTATGCAGGTTATTCTGTTATACTCGATTAAGAGTGGATTTCCTCCAAATACAACTGTTACTCTGCCCGTTTTTCTCAAGACAAGAGTTCACCTAAAAGCATTGATTTATCTGAAGCTTGTGTTTTTTTGTCCGATTATTTGTTGCTTATGTGGTAATCCAAAAGATGGGATATAGTATTGGTTCTTGATGTCAAGTACTAGTCTTCTCACCTGGTTAGATCTTTCTTTACCCTTACCTTTTACTTTACGCACATAGGTTATCCTCTTCATCTCCTCCCCATTCTTTAATTTTCAAAATCTTCCCTCTTTTTCAAAGGATTTTTGTTTTCAAAACTCGAACCGCTTTCATAAAAAACTTGGACTTAGGTCCATGCATTTTCAAAATTTCTTTTTCTTGATAAACTTTCAATTCATTTAATAATACTTTGACTTTTCTTTTGTTAAGACTAAAAAATACCTAAACTCATTCAAACTTTTTGAGCTCTTTGTGCCTTTTCTAAACTAACATTTTTCCTAAAATCAACCAACACACAACTTTAGTTTGTTTTAGCTGAACTACTTGGTTTTGATTTCAACACTGCACATTATTGGTATGCAGACCTGAAACTCATTAGAAGTTTTTTTTTGGATTTTATCCGCTCTTTTTCCTTGTTTTTTGGATGAAATAAAAACGCGGTGACGACTCTTTTGTTATTTTTTGAGTTAAGTCAATTCAATGACTTATACTCGTAGTTTTTGCCGCTACAAAAATATTTTGTGGGCCCCACTTTTTCTTCATTCAACATATTGAATGTTTTCAACACCAATTAATCCACCCACTTTCAACACCCTATTCAACACCCCATTACAAACATTCAATTATTGAATTTTTTTCAACACCCCTATTATACATAGCCTAATAAAAACAAGATCTTTCCACCATCTAAGACGTGTATCTCTCATCTTCTTTCAACTTGTTTAACCTTACTTATGAACAAATAACTTATACCACAATTTCTCTTGATAAGATCCGAAATTCTTACACCATTTTTTTCAACAAAGTAAAATTCAACATCTTAGCCTCTTTAGTAATCCATTGTACAACAATTATATTGTTATAAAGCTAAGATAGTGAAAGAAGATATGGATGATACAATAATTAAAAAATTTAGGATACTTTTTCTTTACCTGACAAGCTTAAATTCTTCAGAAAAAAAACCTTAAACTTTGTATAAATCCAATATATAAATTGTTTGCATCTAATTAAATTTAAAATGAGATATTAAAAATAACTCATTCTCGAATCTCAAATCTCCACCTTATATGATATTTCACTTTAAAAAAATTGCTAATTTAAGTGGGTTGGCATTATAATTAGATAAAAATAATTATATGATTAAAAACCCGTATAAAATATACATAAATTGTGATTTTTAATGTCAAATTCTAACATCTAATGACATGTTTGATTTGACTTTTCGACTTTTAAACACACGTTTGTGGGCTTTTTCAACGTGATTTGTAAAAACTTCAAAAAATAGATTCATGACAAACGCAAAAATTCACTGTAATTAAAAGAAAACCCACCGTTAATTCAAATACACTATAAGTTTTTATATAAATATTTTTTAAAATTCATGCCACTTTATGTTATTTTTTGTCAAACAAAGCTCCAATCAATCCTTTTCCACCTATTTAGGCTTCTATGGGTGAAACACTTGATTCTATTATACACTTTCTACATTGTTTTAAATGTGACCCAAATTAAATCCTAACAAGAAAACGAAATGAAGGTTATGGGGGAACAAGTCCATGTACCCTTTCGGTAAAGTCCCACTGTGATTTGAGGAAGATATGGAACAATGCACATGGATACCCTAACAGCACCTAGTGCCACCTGATGCCACTATGGACCCCATAGTGATGAATTAGGGTCCTATCATGGTTATTGCTTCTACAGAAGCTCATTGAGAACCTGAAAATATTTATAGTACAACACTTCAATCATTCACGTTTGAGCTGGATTCAGATGCACAACTTTTCATCTCCTACTACCATTTTGTCCAACTTTGATTTCTTTCTTAATGTCTTTGGTTGAAATAGATTAGCGAAGTGATAACAACAACTAAAAATTCACACACAAATAACTCTGAATACTAGGATTTGAATTCTGATAATAACAATAATTTTATTTTGTCAACTAGACAATAATAATATAACTTGTAATCTAGTAGTGACCAAGTCTTGGTTTAGTCCCATCTATAATAAATACACAAATGAGGTGACAGATCAAATCGGCTTAAACTGTATAAAATATCTTTAAGAAGTTATGGACATTGATTGATACCAGGTCCACAATACCTAAAACAACAACTTATATCACACGTTTTTAATTCCAATTTGAATAAGCATGATGATCACTAGCACATATATATGCATACACATTGTTTTATTGCTACCATATCCCACTTGGAAAAACTACTATACTTGAAGAAAATGGTCTAAGAATCTTCAAATAAAATGATCCAAAAATACATAACGATCAACTAACTACCATGTATTTATTCGTTGGCTAACTTATGAAATACTTCAAAAACTAACCGATTTGACTAGATCAAGATGACTTAATGTGTGTTCATGAATCGTGGCTAGCTATATATCTTGCTTTCACTTCCACCATTTGTTAACATGTGGGAAGAGGTCCAATATTAACTATTATGTCGCAAGGTAATGTGTGTGGGCCAATGCTTTATTTTCGTATGCTATATACCTGATTTTTATGTTCATTAGAAGGACATGTGGTTCATTCAACAAGAAATGACTTTGATGAAATTTGAAAGGTCTTTATTCATTAATACTCCTTGATAGTACTTTTCTTTAAAAAAAATCTATTATTATTTTTTGATTTAAACTCTATTTACAATATCATTTGGAAAACAAGTGTAGTTATTTTTAACTTAAAGAATAGATAATGATCCAGATAACGAGAGAGATGGGAAATTCATAAAGCACTAATATCTATAAGATTATGCATGTTTTGATATCTTATAGATGCATGTTTTGATATCTGACACATGTTAGTGTCTGACATTTATATCGCATGACATGTATAGTAAAACTTTGAAAATATTTTTTTAAAAAAAGAAGCTTTTTTCTTTCTTTTTCTTTAACATTTTTTAAATCAATGTCTGACTGACGTATGACATTTAGACGATACATGTCAGACAATTTATTTTATCTTATTTACTTTGCGTTGCCTAAGTTTCTCAAACTCTGTTTTTAATAAGAAAAAGTTCTTAAAATCAAAATTTTCTAAACCGCACAATTCATCCCCCTTTTATGTGTGAAGTCTCATGTCGAACAAGTGACATCAACCTAACTCATGTTTAAGGAATAATCATCTCAGAAGGAAGATGACTTCCGACACAAGATCTTTTTTAACACTTTTTGAAAATAGCAGTTTTTATATTTGGCATGCCAAATTCAAAATTTTCTTCAAAGTTTAAATTATAAATTGTGGGAAATAATAGTCAATGGTCTATTTTATCCTACTCATCAAGTAGATGGAGAAATAGTGGAAACTCTATTCTCTTTGGATCGAAGAAGAAAAGAGAAAGATAAATATAAATCTTAAAACCAAGAATGTTATAATAATGTCTTTAGATGATAGTAAGTTTTTTGATGTTCTCCAATGTAAAACCACCAAGAAATTGTGGGATACTCTAGAAAAGATATATGGAGTTTCTCCAAGTATCAAATAAGAGAAGATGAACACGCGAGACAAAGTAGTTACAAATATTAGTCATGAATGTTTTCCTAATTTTAGAAATATAAGAAATTTTGTTAGAAATTGTTTTACTAACAAATATCTAAGAATTAAGAATTGGAAACTCAATTCAACTCCTAAATCACTTGACGAGAGTTTTCATGAATTTCAGGAAAAAACAAGAAAAAATAAAATCACATGGAAGATGAAGAGATGATTCAACTACTTAATGATGAACAAATCCAAACTTAAGAATTATCATCTTCATTTTTCTCATATCATACAACTCCGCTTCAATCCTTAGAAAGAATATATTCAGTAGTTGGTCGATCTTCGGAATTCAACATCAGATGAAGAACCCTTTTGTTCAAGGAACGACAAAGAAGATGAAGTTTCTTCAACACTTGAACAAAAAAGATGGAGAATTTTCTTCAACATTTTAACATAGAAGAGGAGAGACATCAACCTCGGGGAGTAACATGAAAGAACCGTCTCCTAACGAAGATAATACATTTTCAAGATTGGAAAATAAGATCTCATAGAAAAGAAGTCTCTAGTATATAAATGCACTCACTATAAGAAAACTGGACACTTGAAATATTTTTTCTTTAAATTGAAATTATCTAAAGGCAAATCACTTTAGATCCTCTGTAACTAATTCACCTGGTCCCAGAAAGATGATATTGACATCAAAGTTGAAACCTTAAGTGTTTTACATATATGCTTTGCAGTTTGAAGCTTTAAAGATAATTTAAGAAAAAGTTGTACAAAGAATCAATATACTCAAGAAGTATAAAGTTTTTATGAAAGTCTCTAATCTCGAAGAAGAACGATGATGGAAAATGTAAAATGTTATGATCAAAGCAAAACATTTGAGAATATCTCAAATCGATGATCTGAAATGAGAAGTTGGATGAATAAGTTTGTAATGGACTTATCCATTTTATGGATTTACCAAATCTCGCATCTAACGTTGCACAATGAAGGATATACTAAGGTGTTATTCCCCTTTGGGAAATATTTGGAAAAATTTATTGACAATGAGCGTTTCTCTAGAAAAAGTGTGAAGAGAGAAAATTGTAATTTCAGAACTCAAGGCCCAAAGGAAAAATATGCTGAATTGGGCTAATCTAAACGATTAGAATTTTGACTTAATCGATTACATCATTTGAAAAAAATAAATATAAACATTGGAGATCCCCTCAACAGATAGTGGAGGGAGTAAATGTTGTAACAGACACTAGCAACAAATGCATTCCATTTTTACTGTTACTAATTAATTAGAACATGTATCTAATCGATTAGAACAAATGATATAAAATAAGGTAGGTTTCATCTCTTTTCATTCCATCATCTACTTAATTGTTCTTAAATAAAAACACAATTTCATTTCAATCATCATCATCACCTCCAAAAATAGCCTCAAAGAAAACCTGGTCATCCCAACCATCATCTTCACACTCTTCCAAAAAAAGCACATCACAAGTCCAAGAAACCAACTACAACCTTTTCTACCCCGAAAGAGAAATCTTTGCCTCCCACTATCTTTATGAAAAACTCTTCAAGAATTTCTCTTCCATAGAAGCATTCACTGTTAAAGGGATAACATTTTTCATCTTTGAGAAACCCCAAGATAGATACCCATATTTGGTAAAAATGTTTTACGCAAATCTCACACGCACTGATGGAATTATCAACTCCGAAGTGAGAAAACATCCCATCACCTTATCCTTTGAAGATTTATACAACATTTGAAACCTCTCACTCATTGAGCAAGACTATGATCAAATGGATTTTGAAAATAACAAATGTAACTTTGACACTCTTGATCACACACTCCTCGTCGATCATACCTTCGTCATTCCATCTTTATTCCATGTTGGAATCCTTCTTCCAAATGTTAGATTAATTCACTATACCATGACCTAAATTATGTTCCCAGGGAAGGGAGACTATAACACCGTCCTAAAATTAGACATATTAGTTGTCTGGATTTTAGAAAACTATGTTCCAAAAAATTAGGAAGATGTAGTAATCCACCATATTCTTGAAAGTAAAAGTAAAAAACACCCTACAAAACTTCGAACTTATCACAAAAATCCTTCACTACACTAGTTATCCTTTTGTAGAAGAAAATCCCATCTATATACATACAAAGATAGGCCAATCCGTTATAAGTAAAATGAGAAATATTCAACAAGGATAATTTATCCCTAAAAACCTAGAAGAACAAGAGAAAGAAGAAACATTCCTCCATCCAATCCGTACAGTGAAATTTTTAATGAGCAAAGAAAAATAACTACAAAAATCAACATACCCATCAAGAAAATGGCTAGGAAAAATATTATCTCTCCAGTGCCTTCTAGTGAGGATGATGATTATTAGACCCTAATTTTTACCCCTAATATCCCTTGTCATTTTGAATCTTAGCAATACATCAAGATCACAATCATGGGTTGTTTCTCACCTTTGCTCTCTCTTCCTTCTTTACCTTTGCCTTTGAGGGATCGGCAAGTAACTTCTTGTATATCTTGTACATACATGCTTTATGTTTCACTAACATCTAATCAAAATACAAAATTATATGTTATGTTTCTCATTGTTTATTTTGCAAGGACAAGTGTGAACTAAATGGATCAAACAATTTTTCTCAGCTAGGGTTTTCATCTGATCAAAGTTAAAATGGGGTCAAAATTGATTCATAAGGACTTGTGAATTAGAGATTAACCTATAATATTAGGTCATATCATTTTCAAGTATTACTCAATCTTAATTGATCAAGGATTCCCCAAGGTTTTGTTGCTTATCCTCAAGGATGGTTCAAAGGTTCATATGTTTATTTTCATTCCTTCTTCATTAAGTAACCTCCAATGTGGCCGTGTTTTATCAAAAAATATATTAATGATTCATCATTATAAGCTAATATGAGCTTCATCATGCCTTATATTTCAAGAAAAGATCAAAGATCTCAAAGTTATGCAAAGTGGTTTGACCTAATTTGGAAAGTTTTCAAGTCAAAGTTCACAAGACCTCAACTCCTTCATTATTCAACATGATTCGATGGTTCTTTTTTTCATATAAATCTCATTGATGTCCTCTGTAACACCCCAATATTTTCAATTATTGAATAATTTTAATTTTAGTTATTTATTTAATTAAAATTGAATTATTAGTATTATTGGAAAAATAAATAAAAGGAGAAAATTAGAATTTATGGTGTAATGATTAGAAGTGAGGAGGTGTGTAGAGTAAACGCCTCTAACACTTTATTTTATTGTTATTATTATAATAAAAAAGCATAATAAGAGGAAAAAAGGTTGGAAGCCAATTGGGAGAAAAAGAGGATTATACATAAAAAGAGAGAAGAGGCAGAAGGAAGAGAAGAACCAAGAGTTCAAGAAATTGACTAAGGTAAGGGGTGATTTCATCTGATTATCATGCCTTATAGATTTTGGGAATGATAGGTTTATTAAGTAGTTAGGAATCTCAATTTAGGATTTTTTAGGTTTATGGAATTTGACCCTAAATTGTCTATTTGCATGAAATTGAATCAATCACTTGTTATAGGATTGTTGGATATGAAAGAATTGTGTTGTGCATCATAATGTTGTTTGTTGAGTGATTTTGGTGAGAATCTGTGGTTGGATTCGTGTTTGGATGATTGAATTGAGTTGGGAAAACAAGAATGTTGTCAAAAATATAATTTTCTGCTAAAGGTGGTCGCAGAAACCGGCTCCTTGGTGGGAGGAACCGAGTTCCTGGTATATTTTCCAGCAGGGTGGTATTTTTGTGTCTGAGGAACCGGTTCCTTGGTGGGAGGAACCGAGTTCCTAGTAAAAATTCCAGAGGCGTGCTTTCACTATGAGAGTGGGAACCGGTTACTCCCCAGGAGGAACCGGTTACCACTGTAACTTTTTGAAAAATTATTAAACTTTGAAAAATCATATCTTTTGAACCGTAAGTCTTTTTTAGTCTTCGTTTTGGAAAATATTATTTAAATTAAATAATATATTTTATGAAATGAAGAAAATAATAATTAATCGATTTTATTTTGGAAAGTGTTGGTTTCCGATTTTGTGGATATTTGTATTTAGTGTACTTCGTGGAGGAAACTAGTATGTTATCGTACTGACGAATTGGATGTATATTGATGTTTGCATGTCTGTGTTTTTAGTGGCATTACTGGTTGATGAGTAAATGCTTGCATGCTATCTTTTTGGTGATTTATTCATGATGGTTGTTGATATCATGTGTTGTTGTTGATGTAGTATATTCATGATGGTTGTTGATATCATATTTTGTTGTTGAATGTTGCATGCTGTTGATGTGCATGCATATACATTTGGTGGTAGATAATTCTCATCGTGTGAAATTAGTGAGTTGGCCAATATTCGTTGTCGAGTTGGAATGGGCAGTGAGGTTTTATCTATGTTCGAGTTGGAATGGAATAGATGTTAATGCTGTGTCCGAGTTGGAATGGAACAGTATGTGAATTTAGTTCACTATCGGTACTACATGCATAGAGTCTTGCATTGCATTTTGTATGGATTATAACATGATAGGATGATTTCCAGTGTTGTAATCTTGTGGTTTTGTGTGATGCATGCTTGTGACCTGTGTTGTGAAATAAATCTGATTATGCTGAATAGGGTGGAATAATAGCTTTTGAAATTCTATTGTTTTATGAATTTATAATGCATTATAATTATGATGAAGTCTCACCCTTACTTTGATGATTTTAGATTGAAGTTTAGCAGCTTAGGAGTTGGTGAGGATGGCTCATAGAGCTATGCTTTTATTTTATCGTGTGTCGGTGTCATGCTCTGATTTGTAACACTTGGGAACGCTTACTTAAAGTCATTGTTAAGTCTATTTTGTTTTGGATGTCTATTTGGATATTTGTTTTGATTTCTGAAGGCATAGACCTTTGAAGTTTGTTGGATTTGAACTTATCCAAGTTTTGAGATTATTCCGCTGTGTAGAACATGTACACTTAATGATTAATTAAATTATGTTATTCAGTAAAGCATGACATTATATGGACTTTTATTTTAATCAATTGTGATGCCCTTTTTATACATGTTAACTCTGAATTTAAGATATTAATCGCGAGGTATTTAGAAGGGTGTTACAATAATGGTATCAGAGCATAGTTGATCATTGTGACCAGTGCCTTAGTGTCATTATCCCTTATGTATGCGACTAGTGCAAGGTAACACTGTCGATACTTGTGTTCTAATGAGAATTGTTTTGTGAATTCTTAGAACAATGGCTGGAAGAGGTAACGGAAGAGATGACGCTGCAATTGCTGAGGCTTTGGGGATGCTTGCTGGTGTGCTTGGAGGGAATCAGCAGGGGGCTGGTATTGGTGCTGACAGGCAATTGGGGAATTTTCAGAGGAACAATCCTCCGTTGTTCAAAGGCACGCATGAACCTGAAGGTGCTTAGAAGTGGTTGAAGGAGATTGAAAGGATCTTCTGAGCGATTGATTGTGTTGAAGATATGAAAGTGAGCTATGGTACTTATATGCTGGCATAAGAAGCTGATGACTGGTGGATTGCTACCAAAACTGAGATGGAACAAGATGGTACTGTGTTGAATTGGGTTGTGTTCAGAAGGGTTTTTAAGAAGGTATTTTCCTGAAGACATTCGGGGAAATAAAGAGATTGAATTTTTGGAGCTCAAGCAGGGTAACGTGACTGTAAGCGAGTATGCTTCTAAGTTTACTGAATTGGCTAAGTATTATGCTCACTATAATAATGATGAAGAAGGAGGGTTCTCTAAGTGTATCAAGTTTGTTAGCGATCTCCGTGACGAGATTAAGCAGGGTATCAAGTATCAGCGTATGTGCAGGTTTTTTGATTTGGTGGATTGTAGTAGGATTATGGAAGAGGATCTAGCTAATACGAGGTCGAACTCTCGGGGGTTTGCTGATAGGAAAGGAAATCAACCGATGGGTCGTGGTAAACCGTACGACAGGAATAACCAGAAGTTTGGTGGATGGAAAAGGCCTAGCGGGGGAGATTCTAATGCTCCTATTAGGTGCTACAAATATGGTGAATTTGGACATCAAGTTCAGGAATGCAAGAGTGACGCGAAGAAGTGTTACAATTCTGGGAAACTTGGACATGTGGCTAATGAATGTAGAGCAAGGAAGGTGACTTGTTACAACTGTGGAGAACAAGGTCATACTCGTCCGCAGTGTACTAAACTAAAGAAGAAGCAGTCTGGTGGTAAGGTGTTCGCTTTGTCTGGGTCAGAGACTAATCCAGATGATCGATTGATTAAAGGTACGTGTTTTATTAATGGCACATCTTTGATTGCGATTTTTGATATTGGAGCGACTCATTCATTTATTGCTTTGGATTGTGCTAAAAGATTGAATCTGGAAATATCTGATATGAATGGAAGTATGGTTATTGACACTCCTGCGTCGGGTTCAATGCCTACTTCGTTTGTGTGTAGGAACTGTCCTATTATAATTTTTGATAGGGGCTTTGGTATGGATTTAGTGTGCCTACCATTAGAACAACTTGATATTATCCTTGAGATGAACTGGTTGGAACTCAACCAGGTTCATATCAACTATTTTGCAAAGACGGTTAGTTTTCTTGAAGTTGTCAGTGTCAAAGATTTGACTATGTCCGTTAAGCAGATGAATGTAGTTGTTAATGATGGTGCGGTAGTGTTTATGTTGCATTCTTCGATGGGAGTAAAGGGAAAAGCTAAGAGTAATGAGTTGACGGTTGTGAATGAATTTCCAGAAGTTTTTCCGGAAGATGTTAGTGAGTTGCCACCTGAGAGAGAATTGGAATTTGCTATAGATTTGATTCCCGGAACTAGTCTGGTGTCGATGGAGCCTTATCGCATGTCGACATCCGAGTTGGCTGAATTGAAGAAGCAATTAGAGGAGCTACTTAAGAAGAAGTTTATTCGTCTGAGTGTTTCGCTGTGGGGTGCTCCTGTGTTGTTGGTTAAGAAGAAAGAAGGATCGATGAGACTGTGTGTTGATTATAGGCAGTTGAATAAAGTTACGATCAAGAATCGGTATCCATTGACGAGGATTGATGATTTGATGGATAAACTGGTTGGAGTTTGTGTATTAAGTAAGATTGATATGAGATTTGGATATCATCAAATTCATGTAAAAGCGGAAGACATTCAAAAGACTACATTTAGAACGAGGTATGGACATTATGAGTATTCGGTTATGCCGTTTGGAGTTACTAATGCACCTGGTGTTTTCATGGAGTATATGAACATGATATTTCATCCGTATCTTGATAAGTTTGTAGTGGTTTTTTATTGATGACATTCTAATTTACTCAAAGAGTGATGAAGAGCATGCAAAACATCTCATAATTGTATTGGAGTTGTTGAAAGACAAGAAGCTCTATGCAAAGTTGTCTAAGTGTGAATTCTGGTTGAGTGAAGTAAGCTTTCTTGGTCATGTGATTTCCAAGAATTGTATTGTTGTTGACCCTACGAAGGTAGAATTGGTATCTCAGTGGGAAGCGCCGAAGAATGCTTCTGAAATCCGTAGTTTTCTTGGTCTTGCAAGTTACTATAAAAAGTTCATTGAGGGATTTTTGAAGTTAGATTTGCCGTTGCCTAAGTTGATGAGAAAAGGACAAGTGTTTGTATGGGATTCAGAATGTGATAAAGGTTTTTAAGAGTTGAAGAAGAGATTGACTAGTGCTCCGATTTTGATATTGCCAAATCCAGCAGAATCTTTTATTGTGTACTGTGATGCTTCACTGATCGGTTTAGGTGGTATTTTGATGCAGGATAAGCAAGTAGTAGCTTACGCTTCAAGACAGTTGAAGATTCATGAAAGGAATTATCCGACTCACGATTTGGAGTTGGCAGTGGTAGTATTTGTTTTGAAATTGTGGAGACATTATTTGTATGGATCTCGATTTGAGGTATTCAGCGATCATAAGAGTTTGAAATATCTCTTTGATAAAAAAATAGCTAAATATGAGGAAACGAAGATGGTTAGGATTTTTGAAAGATTATGATTTTGGTTTGAATTACCATCATGGTAAGGCAAACGTTGTTGCAGATGCATTGAGTAGGAAGTTTTTGCATATGTCGATGTTGATGGTGCGTGAATTGGATTTAGTGGAACAATTCATAGATTTGAGTCTAGTATGTGAGAATACTCCTAATAGTGTTAAGCTGGGTATGCTGAAATTGACTAGTGGTATTCTTGATGAGATTCGAATCAGACAGAAATTTGATGTTTGTTTAGTGGATTAATTGACGTTGATCAACCAAGGTCAAGGAGGTGAATTCCGAATTGACGATAATGGTGTCATGAGATTTGGTGATAGAGTTTGTGTTCCCGATATTGCGGAAACTAAGAAAAGTATTCTGGAGGAAGGACATCATAGTGGATTGAGTATTCATTCTGGTGCTACTAAGATATATCACGATTTGAAGAAGTTGTTTTGGTGGCCTAGAATGAAGAAGGAAATTGCTGAGTTCGTCTATGCTTGTTTGATTTGTCAGAAGTTGAAGATCGAACATCAGAAATCGTCGGGGTTGATGGAACCGTTGTTTGTTCCGGATTAGAAATGGGATGGCATTTCTATGTGTTGACCGCCGAGGACAACTATGAATCTGATTTGGGTTATAGGACAAAAAACTCATTTTATACCAATGAAAATGGATTATCCAATGGAGAAATTGGCTCAGTTGTATGTTGACAGGATCGTGAGTTTGCACAGTATTCTTGCTAGTATTGTGTCAGATAGGGATCCGAGGTTTACGTCTAAATTTTGGATAGGGTTGCAAGAAGCCTTAGGTACGAAGTTGAGGTTGAGTTCTTCTTATCATCCGCAGATAGATGGTCAGACGGAGAGAACGATTCAGTCATTAGAAGACTCGTTGCAGGCTTGTGTGTTAGAGAAATGTGGAGCTTGGGATAGTTACTTAACTTTTATTGAGTTTACCTACAACAATAGTTTTCATTCAAGTATTGGTATGGCTCTGTTTGAGGCATTGTATGGTAGGAGGTGTAGAACACCGTTGTGTTCGTACGAATCTGGAGAGAGTGTTGTGATTGGGCCATAGATTGTCCAACAGACTTCAGAGAAGATTAAGATGATTCAGGAGAAGATGATAACTTCTAAGAGTCGTCAGAAGAGTTATCATGATAATAAAAGGAATAATCTCGAGTTTAGTGAAGGAGATCATGTGTTTATGCGAGTTACTCCGATGAATGGTATTGGTCGAGCTTTGAAGTCAAAGAAGTTGACTCCGTGTTTTATTGGTCCGTTCCAAATTATGAAGAAGGTTGGAAAGGTTGCTAACTAAATTGCTTTACCACCTTCGCTTGTGAATTTGCATGATGTATTCCATGTATCTCAGTTGAGGAAGTACATTGTTGATCCGTCTCATGAGATTCAGGTAGATGATATACATGTGCGAGATAATCTGACTGTTGAAACATTGCCTTTGAGGATTGAGGATCGGAAGTTGAAGCAATTGTGGGTCAAAGAGATAGCTCTGGTAAAGGTAGGTTGGGGAGGACCCTCAGGTGGTAATGTTACCAGGGAGTTGGAGAGCCAGATGAAGGACTCTTACCCGGAACTTTTCATCTAAGGTATGTTTTCGAGGAAAACTCTTTTAGTGGGGAAGAGTTGTAACACCCCAATATTTTCAATTATTGAATAATTGAAATTTTATTTATTTATTTAATTAAAATTGAATTATTAGTATTATTGGAAAAATAAATAAAAGGAGAAAATTGGAATTTATGGTGTAATGAGTAGAAGTGAGGGGGTGTGTAGAGTAAAAGCCTCTGACACTTTATTTTATTGTTATTATTATAATAAAAAGGAATAATAAGAGGAAAAGAGGTTGGAATCCAATTGGGAGAAAAAAAGGATTATACGTGAAAAGAGAGAAGAGACAGAAGGAAGAGAAGAACCAAGAGTTCAAGGATTCAAGCAATTTTCTAAGGTAAGGGGTGATTTCATCTGATCATCATGCCTTATAGATTTTGGGAATGGTAGGTTGATTAAGTAGTTATGAATCCCAATTTAGAATTTTCTAGGTTTATAGAATTTGACCCTAAATTGTCTATTTGCATGAAATTGAATCAATCACTTGTTATATGATTGTTAGATATGAAAGAATTGTGTTGTTGTGCATCATAATGCTGTTTGTTGAGTGACTTTGGTGATAATTTGTGGTTGGATTCGTGTTTGGATGATTGAATTGAGTTGGGAAAATAAGAATGCTGTCAAAAATATAACTTTCTGCTACAGGTGGTCACAAGAACCGGTTCCCTGGTGGGAGGAACCGAGTTCCCAGTACAAATTTAAGAGGTGTGTTTTCACTATGAGAGTGGGAACCAGTTACTCCCCATGAGGAACCGGTTACCAGTGTAACTTTTTGGAAAATTATTAAACTTTGAAAAATCATATCTTTTGAACCCTAAGTCCTTTTTAGTCGTCGTTTTGGACAATATTCTTTAAATTAAATAATCTATTTTATGAAATGAAGAAAATAATAATTAATCAGTTTTATTTTGGAAAGTGTCGGTTTCCGATTTTGTGGATATTTGTATTAGGGTACTTGGTGGAGGAAACTAGTATGCTATTGTACTGACGAATTGGATGTATATTGATGTTTGCATGTATGTGTTATTAGTGGCATTACTGATTGATGAGTAAATGATTGCATGATATCTTTTTGGTGATTTATTCATGATGGTTGTTGATATCATGTGTTGTTGTTGATGTAGTATATTCATGATGGTTGTTGATATCATGTGTTGTTGTTGAATGTTGCATGCTGTTGATGTGCATGCATGTACATTTGGTGGTAGCTAATTCCCATTATGTGGAATTAGTGAGTTGGCCAATATTCGTTGCCGAGTTGGAATGGGCGGTGAGGTTTTATCTATGTCCGAGTTGAAATGGAATAGATGGTAATGTTGTGTCCGAGTTGGAATGGAACAGTATGTCATTATGCTGAATAGGGTGGAATAATAACTTATGAAATTATGTTGTTTTATGAATTTATAATGCATTTTAATTATGATGAAGTCTCACCCTTACTTTGATGATTTCAGATTGAAGTTTAGCATCTTAGGAGTTGATGAGGATGACTCGTAGAGCTATGCGTTTATTTTATCGTGTGTCGGTGTCATGCTCTGATTTGTAACAATGGGAAACGCTTACTTAGAGTCATTGTTAACTCTATTTTGTTTTGGATTTCTATTGGGATATTTGTTTTGATTTCTTAAGGCATAGACCTTTGAAGTTTGTTGGTTTTGAACTTATCCAAGTTTTTAGATTATTCTATTGTGTAGAATATGTACACTTAATGGTTAACTGAATTATGTTCTTCAATAAAGCATGACATTATATGGACTTTTATTTTAATCAATTGTGATGCCCTCTTTATACATGTTAACTCTGAATTTAATATATTAATCCTGGAGTATTTAAAAGGGTGTTACATCGTCTCCAAATCCTATTTACATGTCAAGATCTAATTATGTGAAGAAAGTTTTAACTAATTTCAAGTGGTGTTTCCCTAACTTTAAAGTATTGTAACTTGCTCAATTCTTATCACATGAAGCTCATTCTTTTTGAAAAATGCTCCCCATGATGCTATCTTCAAATTATCTTCAAGAATCAAGTTTTAAAATGCTTGGAAGGCTATGTAATTTGTTGATAGATTACATGTCATTTTAAGGCTCTTAACTTAGAAATTTTCTAAGTGTAGAAGTTATACTTTTTACAAACTTTCAATGGATATAACTTTTTGCTCAAGTTGACAAATGCAAACTTTCTTAGCACATTGTGATCTTTGTGGGAAAATTTAAACATTGCAAAAGGATTGAGGTCATAAACCCCCATAGATGGATGCCTCATTGATTTAAACTTGGTTGCTTAAAACTGAAGAAATACTTTTGGTCAGAATTATGAACCAACTTAAACTCCAATTACAAGCCAAATTAGCACGCTTTTTAGCTTATAATCAAGTTTATTAACCTTCCAGAAGTTGGTTAGAACTCAAAATGTAAAGTTTGGATGCGTTTTGGCCATGTGAAGTCACACTTTCTTCATGATCAAGGGTATGCACCAATTCCCTCCAAATTGAATCATCCACCCTCCCTCAATGTGCTACTCATTTCTCCTATAAATAGGGACCTCATTCACATCATTTAGCAAGATTTTGATAGCCAAATCACCACTGTTCAAATTTCTGCTATGAACTTGTAAGCTTTGTTTTCATATCTACACCCTTGCACAAGCCAAAATTATTACTTTTCAAGCTTCCTTGAACTTTAGTGAAGCTAACAAGATCAAAATCAAGAAAAATCGTGCATTATAGAGAGCTCTACAAGTTAGATTTTAGAAGGTTTTAAGCACACTTCGAACAGGTAGTTGGAGGCACCATTTTTCACAACGCAAATTATTGTGATGATCCTTGATGTACAGTGATGCTTACTACATCCTTAATTTTCAGTGTTTGATTCATTATCTATGTCTGTTTTTGAATTTTTCTTTTGAAACTCTTTTTGGTTTTTCTCAAATCGAGCACCATATTTTGAATAAATTTTTTGTGATGATATGGTTAAGATCGTCTCATTGAGACGCTCTTGATGATACCAATTTCGTAGACTATGGTTTCCATTTTTTTGAATCACGAAATTGTCCTAGTTTTCTGCATATTTTTGAAGCCGGAGGTTGAAGGTTATGAGGTGTCATCATCTAACTAGTGATAGCGTGACATTGATATGTTATGATTGGCTTGACCTTTTTCAATTTCATGAGCACTGTTTGACTCGTTTCCACCATTGATCCATACCTCCTTGCCTTTAGATTTGCCGACAATGTTAAGTGAGGGTGATCCAATGCCTCACACTTTTTGGCATTTATTTTATTTTTTCAAAATTGTTTCAAAATTCTTTTTATCTTCAAAAATTCATAACTCTTTTATTTTTTATCCAAAATTATGAAAGAATTATACAAAATATTTTGAATCATTTCTAATTTTATGGATATTTTTCCAGATTTTAATTTTGATGTTTAATGTGTTATATAATTTTTGATTTGTTTACTTTATTTTAATTTGATTAAAATTATTTTTCATACTTTTTAAATTCTAGAAAAAAACTTATTACATGATCCTACGATGGTTTCTGACCTATGGTAATTTCATTTCATTTTTAATTTGTGGTCTTACTATTTTTCATATTTTTGGATCTATTTTCTTGATTTTTATTAGTTTAAAATTAGTTTATGATTTTCAAAAACTATGAAAAGTTTTCTATAAATACTTTGAGGTATTTCATATTTTTCTATGCCTCTAAATGCAATTTATTTGAAGGTTTGATTTAGTTTGTTATTTTGCCCTTTATTTTCATTTTTAAAACAATTTTAAAATCTTTTTATTATTATATTTTGTTTGATAGTAGCAATTTTAATTTTGAATATTCTGGTTTGTTTGAATCTTAATTTTTGAGGTCATGAATTTCATCAACATCAATGGAACTTGGATGTTGATAGGTTGAAATACCAAATCCACTAAAATGGACGATTGATTTTGATAAAGTTAGACCTAATTCATGATCCAATTTGGATTTTTATAGCTTTACCTCCTATTATCTTCATCTCTTTCTCCTTTTTTTTTCTTTTTGTATAAATTGGATGATGATTGACTCATCTTTGTTCAATTGTTTTTGGATTGGTACTAGATTAACTTTCATCATATCAAATCTACCTCTAAGTGATCAATTGATTACTAAAGGTACTTTGTATTAGTGAAAGTTTATACTAAGATATCAAGAAATATTTGATTGATGTAATGATCTCATCTCCTTGACTTAGGTCTTGATCTATCTTTGTTTTACTTGTGCTGTATGTTTTAAGAGTATGGTTTCAACCAAATCTCTAACATGTATGATACTTACATTATTATTGACCGATCTTATATAGTATTGACTTCTACATAAGTTCGTCTACAATTTCTTAACATAGCGTTAAATTTGTACTGAAGCAGAAAAAACTAACAATTAACACTAACCTTTACTATTTTATTAACTCTACTTTGTGCACTTTTATTTTATGCAGGCATTATATTTCATATTATCTTGTTTATGTTTATGCTATTTTCCTTTGTCTACTTGGACTTTTACTTTATGACATTTTTTCTTTGTCCACTTGGACACATGTTTATGATTATGCATTTTTTCCTTTGTCCACTTGGAATTTTATTTTGTTCTTAAAAACATTAATAATGAACTAGAAGATTAAAATACTTAAGGCTCTTTGGACTATGGCAACTATCCCTATGCATCTTGGAGTATTTGGACTGTATGTACTTAGGATAGGACCTTGAGACTTTGAGTCCTTTGGACTCTGAGACGTTGTTCTTATTTTGTATGTGTGATAAGAGCTTTTATATGTGCTAGTGTTACTTTAAAATTTCATCTGATGCAAGAATGATTCATATGAAACATCAAGTTCATCTGATACTAAGCTTGTACTTGAGGCAATATAAATCATATGATGCTTATTGTAACGCCCGTTTTATTTAATATTATATTATATTAATATTTTTGAATTACCGTTTGACGATTGTTTTGGCGACGAGAATAATTATATTAATTGATATATCTATTAAATATATTTGGCGACGTTTCTTTCGGTCCAGTTTTTATTCCGTTCGGTTCGGTAAAATATTATTCGGACCGATATTTAATTCCCCGGAATTATTTTAATTAATTGAGTTAATTGTATAATTAGATATTATTAGTGTATTAAGAATAGATAGGGGTGTGAGGAGCAATTTGTTAGAATTGGGTTTTTCACCCTTAACCTTACTAGTAAGATACACCATAAGTATACTTTTCATTACTTCCTTTTCATTTTCCAAACACAAGCCAAAAATATAAACTTGGAAAAAGAGAGGGTTTTGGTAGAAGGAGAAGAAGAAGAACAAGAGAAGAGCAAGGTTGAGTTTGTAGGATCATCAAGAACAATCAAAGCTTTTGAGGTAAGGGGTTTGATTCTCCATCTCATATGGTTAGGGTTGATAGTTGTATTTTGGATTTGGGGAAAAATGGATAGTTGGTTTATAGGGTTTTGGTTGGTTGATTGTTGAAATAGTTTAGAAAAGTTGAATTAGGAGTATGGATTATGGGTGTGTTTCATTGCTAGTAGTAGAAATGAAAGTTATATAATGGAATTGAAAAAGAAGGAAAAACTGTAACTGTTAGGAAAACCTAAAACCAGAAAAACCATTTTCACAGGGAAGATGAAGGAGAAGATTTCGTGGAAGGAAGGTGAAGGGGGAGGCATCCACCTCAAGGTGTGGGGAGACCGTCCCCCACTATGAGGCCCCCACATCCTTCCTTGAATCACTTAAGGGACGTGCGTCCCTGTATTGGCTGGGGGAAAGAAATAGATTTTCCTGTTTTGTTTCGCTTGCAAAACTCTTTCGGAAAAAAAAGTTTCGCATAATTACACTTTGTTTCAATTTTCCCAATTTCACCTAGTAACACTTTATATCAATAAAATATAATTAGGACATAAGTTAGCCGATTAAATTTAGAACCCGATTATGTTCCGATTTTCGATTTCGGTAAATTCGACGACGGAGCAAGTTGCTCCAAATTCAACGAAAATTGACTTGCTAGCTAAGTTCGACGTGTAGAACGTAGTGGTGAGGTTAGTTTTTCAAAATTACGAGTTTTTACCAAACGACCCGAAATAGGCCAAATTACGATTAAATCGAACCGGATTGCGTTTTAGCCAATGTAAGACATGCATGGACAATCCGATTTCGATGTTGATGTTGATGATTAATGCAGGTTATTAAGAATGGATTTCGCGACGATTATTGGTGTTTTGACTATTTTTCCGTTTTTGGAATTTGGTGAATTAATTGATAATGATGTGGTGTGAATAAACATAATGTTTGCGATGGTGTATTTATTAATGAATACTTGTTGATTATGCAATACGATGATATGTTTATTTGATGTGAATAAATATGGCAACGTGGACTTTATGTCAATTTTGATGAGCGATGATGATGTGTTGTTGTGTTGTCTTTATTATTGAGTCACATACATTGCATTGGCGATGAGGGCTTATATGCCAAGCGACGATGGGCTTTATGCCAAGTGTTCCTAATTATGGACAAAGCGACGGGTACCACATGCATAACATAGTCATGTCTCATGGAGTCGGTTATGTCTGTGTTTGAGTTGTTTGGTATTGGGTTTTAATTGATGAATGATGTTGAATTGTGATGATACATGATATGTTGTGTTGACGCGAGTATAATGATTATGTGACGATGTTAAAGTGTTAACTTATACACTAAATGCTAATTTAACGTATGTAAGCTTTTAATACATGTTGACATACTCTATTTAACTTATATCATCTATAATTCCAAAACTATTTATATATATATTCTATCATGCTTTTAATTATATGTTTTGGAGTATCTCACCCTTTACTTGTTTCATCGTTGCCTTTATATTGATAACGTGCATGTGATCCACGAGGATGACGAGGATTAGCTCGAGTCTCTTTATTTTGTGTCGCTCTGCTCTGATCGTAGTAACACTCGGGATTTAGGCGACGTTATTATTTTGATAGGATAGTTTATGTATACTATCTTATGATGTTATAACCTTATGTATTGATGATAACATGATGTTATGTATATTTTGTGAACACATCCGCTGTGCTGTGAATAGTCATATGTGTATATGATGAATTATGTATGAATCGGTATACCCGAATTTTGATGTTTATGATGTGCATTATAATGCGAATTGATGAAAATGCGAATATGTTCATTGTGTGGCTTTAATCCAAAAGAATGGGATACATTATTTTACTGGTGTCAAGATGATTGCTCTTGTTTGGTTAGACCTTTTCTACCTTAGCTTTTACGTTATGCTTTAGCATAATCCCTTCATCTCTTGCCTATCTTCTTTAATTTTCAAAGCTCCCCCCCTTTTCAAAAGCTTCTTTGTTTTCAAACTTAATCCACTTTCAATAAAACCCTTGACTTTGTCAATTGAATTTTCAAAATCCTTTTCATAATCAAATCTTAATTCATTTAATCAAAGTTAAACATTTTTTCTTTAAAGACTAAAAATATACAAAAATCCATCCAAACCTGTTTGTCATTTGGATTTTGATTTAAAACGTTTCTTAAAAGATTAGATGTGAGTCATCTCTATGGTTGAGGTATAATTCTCTCATGTTTATAACTTCGATTGATTTGATGTTGAATCTTTTCCACTTGAAAGAGTTAGTTGCATATTGGTTGAAATATCCAAGTTGGAGTCATCCTTTCACTTGTGATGCAAAGTTTCATTATTCTCATGTTTATGGATATTTGGTTGAGTATTCTCCATAAGGTGACAAAATGTATCTTCTCTTAAAATCAACCAACAAACTATTTTGTTCTTTTTTATAAGAACTACGTGATTCTAATTCCATTATTGCACTTAGGTGGTACGTAGGCACGAGGTACATTGAAGTCTTTTCAAATCAAAATTGTAAAAAAATATTTCTTTTCTCATCTTTACAAACGTTTTGCAAACAACCTTTTTTAAGCAAAATACACAGATTTTCAAAGAGTTTTTTAAAAAGTTCCAAAAATGTTTAGGGTGCTAATTTTAACACCCAAGGCTAGAGTGGGAGGAGGGTGGTTTCACCGCATGTAACACTCGAGGCTGAAGATGGATATAAGTGGTCACCACATTATAATGAGAGGGATTCTGATTATGTGCCGGGAACAGACTACATGGTTGAAGGAAGGCTTTTAAGGATTAATTAGTACTACCTATACCAACAAGATGCATCTTATTTTCGGTAGCCCGTTCCATAAGAATTCCATAGTTAAGAGTGCTTGAATTGGAGTAGTATTTGGGATGTGTTTCCTTTTGAGAAGTTTCCCGGAAAGTGTGTGAGTGAGGATAAAACAAGTTGAAAAGACTCGTGTTGGTTTATGGGGTCAGTCGATAATCTCGAAGGCAGTCTAGGGTGTTACAAGGGGTATCAGAGTCAGACCTCTTCCGGTACAATATGGTTTGGGAACAAACCATGCGAAATTTGGTGCACATGTAACACCCAAGGCCGGGGAGGGCAGAGGGTGGTTTCACTACATGTAACACTCGAGGCCGAAGAGGGATATGAGTGGTCGTCACATTAGAATGAAAGGGATTCTGAGGATGTGTAGGGAATGGACTATATGGTTGAAGGAAGGCTTATAAGGATTAATTGGTACTACCTATACCAACAAGATACATCTATACATCTTCTTTTTGGAAGCTCGTTCCATAAGAATTGCACAGTTAAGCGTTCTTGACTTGGAGTAGTATTTGGGATGGGTGACCTTCTGGGAAGTTTCTCATAAAGCGTGTGAGTGAGGATAAAACATGTTGAAAAGACCGTGTTCGATTGTGGGGTCAGTCGATAATCTCGAAGGCATATTGGAGTGTTACACAAATACCTTCCCTTCACATAACCAACCCCGTTACCTAGATCTCAATTTTATAAGTTTTTTACTTTAAAAACTTTTGTGGGTTTTACTCGTTCTTTTCCCATTCCTTTAGAAAAAATAAATTGTGGTGGCTACTTTCAGTTTGCGAGTTAATTTAATCAATAGCTTAATATCAACTTTTCACCACTAAGATAATGAGATGAATCGAGTGTTGCATTTTTTCCTTTCCTTATTGTACCTTTAAAGTCTTATGCAATTTCCTCTTATGTACTTTGAATTCATAATAATATAAGTGTGATGTTTTTATTTTTCTTAAATTTTTTGAAATTTCTCTTGTTTTGTATGTTTATTTCTCGTAATTAGTCTTTACCTTTTTTTTTTTGACAAAAGGGGAGAAGTATACTTTCTGGGAGGGTATATTTCCTATGTAATTAGGAGGAGTTTAACCACTTCAAATATATTTATATTGTTTCTTTTGCCACCTCCCTTAAGAGATGTGTTGTCTTAATAAAAAATAGGTAGAATATGGAACTTTGTTTTGCATATACTTTTGATGATGACAACAACCATGATGTCAACACTGGTGATAACTATGATAAGTCAATGGTGAATGATTAAATGGTTAAGATTCAAACCTAAGTATTATGGTTTGATAAGCTTGACTATCCAACAATGGAAAATTAAAGGGAAATAATCTAAAGCATCATATCAAGATATCAAGCAGTATTAAGTTAAAGAGAAGCACGTGGAAAAAGCTTGTAGAAAAGGAGTAATCTCCTATTTTAATAAGTGAATGAACATATATAAAGAAAACAGGATTTTATGTTAAAGCACAAGGCTAAAACACACACACACACCAAAACCATTTTAAAAATAATTTGCCAAAAGAAAATAATTTTAAAAACACATAGAAGTTGTATCGGACGAATTGGGAGTAGTCAAATAAGACATGTGAGAATTTTTGACTCTTCTAATCAATTTGAATATATGTCCAATCGATTAGAATTACACAAACATAATGTCCAAGCTAGTTTGAATGCCCCTTGGTTCTATGCAACAACTAGATATCTTAATTTTCCATTTTGAGGACTTACAATTGTATATTTGTATCATCTAATTGATAAATAACTTTGTAAAATCGATTATCTAACAGTAAAATTAAGGGTGACAAAACAAGCCAAACCCGTCAGGCATGCCCATTTTCCCGCACTTTTTTTGCGAGGTAGACAAAGATTTTAGGCCCGCACCTACTAATATGTTTTCCCCTCCCCACCCTATTTCTTTTGTAGGCGCGGGCATTAAGATGAAAATTGAAATTTTTAGGTTTAAAAGCAAGGCCCGCGGGCCTTCCCTTCCATATACTCATTATTTTTCTGGGCGGACCTAAATGGGGCGATCATGCTCTTTTTCCACCCCTAGGTAAAATGAATTAAACGCAAATTCCTTTTTGGGCCAACCTATTGGTATAAATAGAGGTCTCATTTATTGTTTCTAATTCACCAGAATCATGTTTTGAGTCTTTCATCTCTCTCACACACTCTCTCTCTCTTTCTAAAAATTTTATTTAACTTTCTCTCATTAAATGTTTTATCCAAATGCCTTTGTGAGTGGGGATATTTTTGTAATTTTGGAAAGGGTAGAATTGTAAAATCCACCATGGGAATCTTTTCTATATACCTTTGTTGAATATTTATCAATTAAGGATTTATATGGGTTATAATCTCATCCTATAAAAGATTATATTTGGGGAAAATGTGATCAGTCCTAGGTTTGGTTGAAGATTAGCCTGTGTTAAAATCTTCATACGTACTTGGTTAGCCCAGTTAAAACAAAGATAGGTTGAAGCTTAATCCTATATTAAAAGCTACACAGGTTCGAGATTAACCCGACTAAAATCTCAAAGGTTTTTGGTTAGCCAAGTTAAAACCAAAGGTATTTAGCTCATATTTTTGGAAGTTGGAGAATAACTGCTCTAAGGTCCATGTTCATGGAAAGAAGACTACTCGATTTAATCCACCATTGGAAAGGAAGATTGGCCATTTCACTCTTAAAAATATATTGAAGAAAGATGCAAACACCAACATCAATCGTCTTGTATTATTTGAATGAATATCAACCATCATTTCCTTGTATAAGGGGGTTTATGAGTATTTCCAACTAAAAGCTCTTAACTATGATTGGAAACTCTCAAAATCAATTATTGGAGAGAAGATTAGGTCTTTTTGATTTGATCGAACCTCTATATTTCTTGGTGCTCTTCTTCTTCCCATAAACTCTTTAAATTCTGCAAATTATTTTGGGTTATTTACTTTCCGCTTCCTAAGTTTTTCAAACTCTATTTTCAATTTGAAATTTCAAACCCAAGATTTTCCAAACCACACTATTCACCCCCATCTTATGTGTGAAGTATCATGTCTAAAAAGAGGAACCACCATTCAAGTCTCACATGAGGGACTTTACTTTTCAAGTCTCACCTCAGAGACTTGTCTTTACTACTCTCACTTGAGTGACTCACATTTCAAGTCTCGTTTGAGGGACTCGCCTTTTCAAGTCTCGCTAGAGGGACTTACCTTTTCAAGTTTCTCCAAAAAAGAAATTGCTTCATATTATTTTAAATAACTCCGCCTCTTCCTAAGCCTCGTGCTTGAGGGATAGTGGAAGCATATAACCCATAAATCAATTAGCCCAAAAATGTCTTAAAAGATCCATAAGATGAATCAAACAAGCGATATAGTGGGTCATGGGTTTCCCTACTCAATCAACCTTGCCTAAGGCAAAAATTGTTTGAACCAACCTTGTGATATTAAAGTGTAAATAACACTAATTTGTATGAGGCCATGTATCGCTAAAAGGGACACAATATTTATCATTTTCCAAGGAATAACTCTATCTATTCTTGGGGGAAGAATGAGTATTCATATTCCCACAGCACATCCAAACAATTGGATTTGAATCGGTTCTTCATCCACAACTTGGGACATTGATTATGGCTATAAATATCCCAATCTATAGGATTTGGAAAGATATATACTAATTTCCAAAAAAAGCAACATAAACAAACTTTATTGAGCCTATTTTTGTGAACATGGTGATCTTCAACGTACTCTCTGCAAGTACAAGAGGTATTAAACTTGTGTAAGGTTTTTAATATAATAAATAAGCTTCTCTTTAAACATAAGTTCCAAGAAATGTAAAAAATGGTTCAAATGAAATAAAGTAAACAAATTGTATAATAAAAACAAAGAAAAGTAAAGCGCAAATGTTTTTAAAGGAAAAAACACTAAACATAAATGTTATACTTAGAATTTCAGGGATATAGTTAATTGTAACACTTATATTGCAAGTTTTTAAATGTTAAACATCCCTTATAACAAAGTTTTTTATTGTTATATATGGAGTTTGGCACTACTGATTGATGATTTCGATGTGAATCATAATGTCTACCTAAAATAGTTAGTATCTCGATATAATTGTTTCTAGTGTGCTTCAGCGCCTACTATCAATTGAGAACTCTTGCACCTTCACAAAATAGATTTAGAACAGGTTGATAGCATGGGTGTTATTTTTTATTCCATGGTGACGGTTGATTAGAAGGTGGTAGCCCATATGGCTTAAGCTCTAACTTGATCATTATCAGTGTGTAGTCCTTGTAGTGTGACGCTTCTAGAGTTTGAATTGTGGTTATTTATTTGTTTTTGGCTATGTAGTTCTTCCTCTCACTACTATTCGTCTTGTCGTTGTAGTTTTTTTTGGTAAATCTTGCACCATTTGTCCTCTTATTTATATTTTTTATTTGTATCTACTCTTATTTGGTACTATTATTATTTTTCCTTTGATAAAAAAACTCGCTCTTGCCAACAAATATTTCTCAATTTTTTGTATATAAATACATAATTCTTTAACTTTAATATATATGTTTGTTGATCCGAAACAATTTTTTCACTCAACGAATATATAGAGTAAGAATAATTTGAACCGGACTAAACCTACATGAGTTTTAAGTCTGACTTTCTCAAAATATTTAAGAATCGAATCTAAATCTAACATACTCTTTATCATAAATCCAGTTTTAGACGTGAATCAAACCTTTTTAAAATTTTAATAAAACTTGGCATGATCATATGCCTATTTATTATCACATTTTTAAATAAATAATACTTTGTTGAAAGGCAAAATAAATATTAATATAAGATAAGGTAAAAATCTCAACGAAGTACACAAAAATGTAATATAATAATACAAGATGTACCCTAAGAGAACTCATAAAATAGAAGACTAGAAACAAAAAATGATAAAAATCAACAAAAATAGTAACAAAACAAAACATCAACACAAGGACAAAATCAAATAACAAACCCATCCTCTACTAAGCTCCAACCCAAAAAAATATAGCTAGATCTTCAGATAACAACACCATTATTAGCATGTCAAAGACCACCAAGAGAAGAACCAAATTCCTAAGTGTTGGACTTGAGACTTCACACACAAGAGGGGGTGAATTGTGTAATTTGGAAAACATAGTTTTGAAATTTTTTGAAGATTTAAATCCTAGTTTGAAAATATTTTTCTAAAAACTAAGCAACAAAAATTAAATAATAAAGTGCATAAATAAAAAGTTGCAGGAAAGACGAAAGACACCAAGAATTATAGAGATTTAGTCAAAATAAAAAGGACTTACTCCTCTCTCCAAAATTGGTCTTGAGAGGTTCTATAATACTTGATAGCTTTTAGTAGGAAAGACTCACAAATCCCCTTATACAAGGAAATGACGGTTGTTCTTCAACCAAAATATTACTACAAGGAATATATAAGCGTTTATGTATTCTCCAATGAGATACTTAGAATGAAGTGGCCAAGCTTCCTTCCCAACTATACATTAAAGTGGTTAGTCTTCTCTCCATTAAAATAAATGAGATCAGTTAGTTTAACAAAAAAACCAATAACCTCTTGAGATTTTAACAGGCTGATCTTCTAACCTATGCTTTTAACTAGGCAACCCATAAACCAATGGTAAGTTCATCAATACTAATGATCTTCAACCTATGAACAAACAAGGATAACTAAGAGATAAAAAAAGTTCATCATATTGATGATCTTCAACCTAAATAAATATATGAATTAATCACACAACCCCCAACCTAAGCTTTTAACGGGTTTAGATTCTAACCATATATTTTATCCATAAATGAATGGTATTCATCCAAGGTTATAAACTTTTCCTTGGAGAATAATATACATGACTTCCCTTCCATAATTACACTGGAATTCCTCACTCATAAATGGTACTTCCTCACAAAGGCATTTGGCTATAAGAACTAGTGAAATAAAGTGAAAAGAAACTTAGAGTGTGAGTGTCAATACACAAATCGAATTCTGGATGAAATGAAATGATAAATGAGACCTCTATTTATAAGATTGAGATTCTCCAAAATAGGAAATATCATTAAATAAATAAAAAACAGTTGTTAATCAATTAGATCAATCGATTAACTCTTTCAAATATAATGAATATGAGTTCCCAAAAAGATAGAAGTGATATATAGTCACTGCATCGGATCCGAGTGCGTTCAAATTCACCGGATAGAATATCAATGAAGTCGCCATCGAAGTTTTTTATCCCGTGAGAGGAAAGGAAAACATCAAGTAAACCTGAGAGGGAGAAATCATGGTCTTTCGACCAAGAGATCAGGTAAGGGATTCAGTTACGTGAGGGGAAGGTATTAACACCCCACACGCCCTTAGTACTCTACGATATCCACCTCTACTTTCTATCTATTGGGTGTGAGTATATATTTACAACCTATGTCTAAGGTAAAATGAATCAATGTAAATTATGTACAAAAATTAAAGTTTTTTTAGTCGTGCTTTCCGCGGTTGCGAACCTTTAGTGCATATGTACCCCATTCGTGCAATTAGATATCAAAGCACTACGTTGTTCTCCTCAAAAACTTTAGTGGGTTGTAATGTTTTTTATGAGAAATTCCATTTCGCATCCTTACGATTGCAATTCGTGCTTGGAGTTGCAGCTTATCGAAAGTCTCATACTCGGCCACTCTCACACTTAGCAACTCACTTGGATTTGAAAAGAAACACCCTTATGGAAAAGGTTTTCATAGAAAAGGTCCAAAGACAAAATGGTTTGAAGTTGGTGGATTGTTTTTACCTTGGCAAAAGGATTTAAGTTTATTAACATGTTTTGAGATTTGATAAAGAAAATGGTTTTAGTTTTATTATGCAAAAGAGGAAGAAAAACATCTAAGGGGAACTATCTAGCTCTATCCCTAATGTTATCATACAAAGGTGGCCCTAAGTCAAGGACGAAAGGGAAAATTCTACCTATGTTGACATGCAAGGATGATCAGCCTAATGTCTAAGCTCGAAATCTACCCTAGCGGAGCAGTGCTTGGGGAAACTATCCTAATATCCACCTTGGTTGACCAAACAAGGGATACAAAGGGATGAGGCAAGCAAGTGCTTTGGTAAAAACACACAAATAATGCAATGCACAAACAAATGATACACAGAAGTGCGGGGAAACAAGAAAGAAAGACCATAGCCAAGGGAGGCGCGTCACCCGAGTCAACCAGAAGCTTTCTTTCGGAGAAAAACCATAGCCATAGAGAGACATTCTGTGTCAACAAGGAGTTTTCTCATGTGGGAAAGAGATTCACGCCTTGATATGAATTATAAATTGTGAAGAGTATATCAGTGCGAGTATCAGCGCATGACGACGCGAACTCCAGACAAAGCGTGGAGGGTCAAAATAGGGAACCCTTGCCACTATGTATATGACTCGATAAAGGAAGCTTTGACGATTCGTGTAAGCTGGGATGACACGGACTGAACTGGGAGGGGGTTGGATGTTAACCCTTTTCCGCGTGACTTTTTCATCAGGACTTAATGATGGTTCCATAATAGGTTTCCTAACTACCATACCTCTATACATGCACAAATAGTAAACACTTACTGAAAAGTAGCTACTCTCAGGCAGGATTTTAAACACACCAAACACAAGTAGCACTCAAAATGCGGAATGCCTGCTACATGTCTTTAAATAGCGACTTTCGAGCCCACGCTCTTTTCCTACTTCTCATGATATCTAAGAAAGATGTAAATATCCTAATTCTCATGATATCTAAGAAAACAGTAAAAGAAAGCTGTAAAAGGGTAAGAAAATACCAAACAAATAGCAATCCGTAAAAGCTATAGCAAATAATCCGGAAAATTTCGCAAACTACTGATAAGCCATAAGGAAATCCGGTAAGCAATGCGTAGAAGCATCAAATAAGCATGATCAAAATGTGTGGCGAACACATCCGAAAACCAACAGAAACCTGCAAAAGGATAACCACCCAAGCAATGCATACAAAAGGTGAACACACATGTGTGCAAGATCGAAATATGTAGCAGACATATCCAAAATAAATCGAACTCCTACATAAAGCACATTAAACAATGCACCACCATGAATAAAATGTGTGTCGACACATTCATATAACCAAACCTGCATAATAATACATTAACCAATGTATAACAATCAACGGAGTTTGTCGACACATCCGCAAAATAGAACCTGCACAAAAGTACATTAACCAACATACAACGGTGAAATGGAATGCGTATCGGCACATTCGAAATGAAGCACCTGCACAAAATATAACTCATGCAACACACTATCCACGAATAAATGTTAAATGTTAGTAACAAGTATTGTTTTCCGATTACCCATGGTAACATGAAGTTACATAATCGAAAAAAGAACTCAAGATACCTTGCACAAATAACAAAGGGTTAGAATTAACAAGTATAAGTATAAGCATGCGAGAAATGAAAAAAACTCAAAAAATCGGCTCGGTAAAGCACTTATTCAGAAATTAAGCAAAAAAACCAAATTGTCGGAAGAAGCTAAAAATCACATGGTCGCATGCAAACATGCCAACGGATTCAAAAATGCGATCAATTTTAATGAATTTCGAGTGGAAGCAACATTTTTTGGACCTTTTATTTAGATGGACAGCAAGTGTATTTGGACATGATGCGCATGGAATTTGGTTCCAAAAACATGAAAATCGGTTTTAAAACATGTCAAAACGTCTAGGAAAAGTATTGTTACCTTGGACTTTTGATGAAAAATGGATTTTGGTTCACAAAAATGCATGAAAAGTGTAAAAATCATGAACCAATTTAATTTCCAATTCCTATTTGTTTTGAATTCTGGAATGAGGTATGGAATTGGATATTAAATCAATTACATGACATGCAAACAACTCTACATGATTGGTTTTATAATTGACACGCAAAAATCTAAATTGTTTGGATCAAAACAATGCATAACAATGCTTATTAACTCATGTATTGTTGCTACCAAATGCAATGCTTCATGAATGAAATTTCATATCAACAAATGACAACATGTAAGCATTCAACAATCACCTTTTAATGCATCAATTCAATTATGAACACAATGTAATTTAACTCGTGAATATGTACATTAAACCACACCTTGACACACTTTCGAGTTCAAGAATCAAGAAATTTGCATGCAAATTCAATACGATCAATCAATGTAAGAATAAATCAATACATGAGCATGCTATTTCCAATTCAAACATTAACGCAAACACCTTATGTGCAAATAAATCAACTCATGAATGCGTAATGTTATTCAATTTTACACCTCGACATAACTTCGAGTTCAAGAATCAAGACATAAACATGCAAAATCAATTCAATTAATCAATGTAAGAATCAATTAACACATGAACATGCTATTTCCAATTCAATTTCAAGTCAATTCAACAATTAAGCAATTATCAAGAATCACTTAAATTAAGCACTTATGGAAGAAATTGACTTACCAGAATTAAAGCTTGAAGGAGAAGATGAAGATGCTGGCCGGAAATCATGCGTGAAGAAGACGGGAGCTCGCCAGAAAATGGATCGCGACGGAGGGAGAAGAAGAACGACCAGAATTGGATCGTGACGGTTGGAGTACCGCGCAGACACATGGCAGAGGGCGGAGGGACCAGCGGCGAGCGGCTGGCCGGGACGGAGGAAGGCCGGTATAAGGCCGGCTAGAGCGGTGGTCGTTCGGTTTCTGGTAGGGAGGAGAGGGAGTTCCGATTTTCCTTTGGAGGGAGAAAATGCTTCTTTGACTTTTTGACTTTTTGGTTTACGAGTTGAGATAAAAAATGAGAGAAAAGAGAGTGATTTGAGAGTGAAAATTTAACAAATGATTTCTCCTCCCAAAATTATGAGAGTAAAATTTGATTTATACTTGAGATATTGAGCTTGAGTGAATCGGACTCAAAATTGGGCCCAAATTGGCTTTATCCAATGGATTTTCTTGAACAATACTTGACCTTGAGAATCGTGCCGAATTTGAAAATGGGCCCAACACGAAAAATGTCCGGAACAAAAAATTGTATCGCAAAGGACAAAAATTCGACTCGATCCGACAAACGGTTAAGGAGATATGAATTTTTGAAGTTTCAGCTCACATTACGGGCATCTCACACATGCAGAATTTTAACACCGCCACCTGGGGAAAATGCTCCGAATGGGGATATTTTGATCAAAATCCGAACTCGATATGTGCACGAAAATTGAAGCCAACAGAATTTGTGAACATTTGACACCAGTACCATCATAATTCGATAAAAATAAAAATAGTCTGAACTAGCCGAAACACACAGTTTCTTACACCACCTTAGATGCTCTTAATCTCATAACCATGAGATCAGTGATATGCATGTATGCTCATGATAATGGAACTATAATCCAAAAAGGTTAAAATGAAAAGGGTAAATTTTGGGGTACAATAATAGCGCGAAATTATATCGTTTATTCGACTCAACTCGCATGCATTTTATTATCGTTTTTATTTATTTATGTCATATTATACTGGTATTTTATTGTATTTCAGGTATATGCTAGAAAAGAACCTAAATATGAAGAACAGAAAGAAACCGGAAGAAATGAAGAAATATATATAAAGGATTATGTGGCCCCTTCCACACAAAAAGCATCTCGTCACACTTAACAAACCATGCCCTTGGTCACAATATTGTGTCGCTCGGCACACATACACACTATGTTGGTCGCCAAAACATTCAAACGTATGCCCCTCGGCACACATGGCCTTCTGGTCGTCACACTTGGAATACTTGTGTGTCCTATGGCACACAAGCCTTGCCCCTCATCACTCACTTTCAGTTACTTAATTGCGTGGTTTTCTCCATTTCTGCAACCACTGAAGTCTTATGCTCCCTGTATTTTCTCATCAACCAAGTATTTTGAATCAGGCTACATGATAACCACAACTCCTATTTTCACTCAACTAATTCAATCATAGTGGAACATGATAAAAGGAAGAGTTCACAATAGAGAGGGTTCATCGAGGGACTGCGACAACTTAGAATTAGGATTTTTCTTTTATTTCAATTTTGTACCTGATTTATCAAGCATGCTTGCATATTCTAAATTCGGTTCCTATTATTGTACGCGAAGATATTTTCAGAATTATTCTAGTATTAGTTTTATTTCCAAGTTCTATTTTAATTGCATGTTTTAAATTGCTAATGATTAGTTCGATATTGTTTTCGAGTTGTATTCCAGTACTATTATTTGTTTTTAAAATTATGTTTTGTTTCTTGTTTAATAATCCTAAAGTTTCCATTATTGTGTCTAATTTATGCAAAATAAGGTTCTAGGCATAAATTATTTTTTTCGTTTTAAGCATAGACATTATTTAATTTTTGTAGAGCAAATATATTAAGAAGATAAAGATACTACATTCATTTGAAAAATAAAAACATACTTTTATTGGAATATGAAACAAATGCAAGGAAATAAAATACATAAATGAAATCATGCATAAAATAAAGTACATGAATTAAAACACAAGCACCAAAATAACTTTAAGTCCTATTAATCATATTTTTGACTTAATTTCTTCCAAACTTGTTTTAGATTAATATTTTCATTATCTTATTCCTTTTCTCTCTCATTTATTCATTCATCTATAAGTTCAGAATACTTTATATCAACTTTCAAGTTTTTGAGTTTGGTGGAGTTGATTATATTGTTGGATGATATTGACTATTCTCCTAGGAAGTCAACTTTAAAGACTCTTAGAATGAAGGTGATCATTGCTCCATACGGTAGATCTGATGATGGTTCTTATATTTTTTTGGTCATGTAACAAAACACTCATTCTACCCAATTTGTTGGTATGTTTTTTGCTAACAACCATTGAGGAATAATGTCATCTTTGATGACATTTTTGTTACTTGTGTTTCTTGGGAGCAAGATCCTTGTTAGGAGGTAATAAATGATTATGAGTTTAAATTTTAGAAGGCATGTCTTAAGTGGAGTTTTCTTTCCTCCATGGGGTTTGATACTAGATGGTTTAGAATTGCATTCCTTTTGAAGTTTTTGAGTTTGGTGGGTTTGTCTGATTTGTAGGAGACTCATAGGAAAATTAGCTAAGTTATTTTATCAAATCGCTCTTTTTGATTTACTATCTTCACCTTGTTGATAAATGATGTTAAGCTTTTTCCTAAAATGTGTAGGTTAGTTTAAAACTCCCTTACGAGATCTGAATATACTCTATGAGAAGTTTTTATGAAGAAATCCCTTAAGGATGATTGACAAATTGGGAATAGGGTTTATATCCTCTCATGATTGTTTCTTCCATGTACAATTGTTCTAAGATTCTCTTTTCAAGGATAGTTATTCTATCTTCCTCAAGCTTGTCTGTTATGGAGGAAAAAGTGCTCTCTCTCTCTCTCTCTCTCTTTTTAGGTCTTTGGTTTGGGTACTTCATGATAGTAGGGAAAAAGTGAAATATTGTAGAAAGAAGGAATGAGATAAATAAGTATGAGATGCATAAGAGAATGTAAGAATACAATACCTATTTATGGCGTGTGTTTTGATGATGTTGGGCTTGAAATTGGATCAGAAATTGAATGGGGAGTGTGATGTCCAAAAATCATATCTACAATTGAAAATTTTAGATCTTTAATAATTTGTATCAATCAATTAAATATCTCAATCTTTCAATATTTGATATGATATTTATCAATGCTCAAATTTGGTCTTCCATGCGCGTCAGGGTGATTTGATTTTGATTTGAAATTGTGAGGTTTGATCAGTTTTAATCGATTAACACCTTTTGTCAATCGATAAAATTTCGTTAACCAGTCTGCCTTGGTGTTTTTGTTTGTTTGTCGGACCTTGTTGCTTCTTTAACACCTTAAATTCGTGTTTTTAGCACCCATTAAGCTTTAAAATACTTGAACAAACTCATTTTAGGGGTTAACACAATTTATTTTGAAAAGTGAGCTATAAAAGAATATTTAAAGTATGATAGAGTTTACAAAATAATTATTTTAAGGGGTTAATCAAATTTACCTGATTATTTCAACCTTAAAATAATTTTACATGTATCAAGAAAAATTCTTGATAAAGTTCCCTTAAGGAATACACTTTAATAGTTTATCCTTATCCACGCATCGTTGGACGTGAAAATTGGTAAATAAGGGAATAAATAAGTCCATTACAGACTTTTTATTCTACTGATCATTTCTGATTGTTTTATTTTGATATTTCTCTCAAATATATATATTTTATAATAATGATTGATATCTTTCATCCTCGTTCATCCTCTGGATCAAAGACTTGAAAACATGTATACTTTAGAGTATATTTCTACTTTGTACAACTTCTTTAAATATTCTTTAAATATCACTTATACTCCTTGTAGGGTGTCTTTGAGCATGTGTCATCTTATTTGTTGAAAGATGATTCTTTATATTTATCTCCAAGTTTGAAATCTTCTCCCTTCTTTGTTCAATTGTCTAAAGATCCTTTTTTTAAAGTTTTTTCTTTAAACATGAGAATTCTCTATTTGATGTTGATTAAAATGGAACATGATATGATGTGAGTGATTATTTTTCAATTTAATCTTTTAATTGCATATAAACGTGTGCGTCTTCTCCAATGAAATGCTGAGATTGAGGTGGCCAAGTTTCCTTCCAAATTATAGATTAAAGTAGTTAGTCTTCTCTCCACAAAAATAATTGACCTTAATTGGTTTAACATAATAACCAATAACCAATAACCTATTGAGATTTTAACAGGTTGATCTTTTAACCTATGGTTTTAACCAAGCTAACCATGAACCAATGGTAAGTTCATCAATATTGGTGATCTTCAACCTAAATAAATATAGGAACTAATCTCACAATACCCAACTAAAGCTTTTAATAAGTTTAGCTTGTAACCATAAAGTTTATCCTTAAATGGATGGTATTCATCCCGAGTTATAAAATTTTCCTTAGAGAATATTATACACGACTGCCCTTCCAAAATTAATTTGGCAATAAGAGCTAGTGAAATAAACTTAGAGAGAGAGAGGGAGAGTGAGTGTCAATACACAAATCAAATTCTGGGTGAAACGAAACGACATATGAGACATATATTTATAGGATTGATACTCTTTAAAAGATGAAATAGTATTAAATAAAAAATGATCATTGTTAATCGATTAGACCAATCGATTAAGTTTTTCAAATATAACGAGTATGAGATCTCAAAAAGGATAAAAGTGATATATAGTCATTGCATAGGATATGAGAGCATTCAAATTTCCTTGTTCCTCAAAAGTGCATTAATCTAATCGATTGACATTATGCTCTAATTTATTAGATACAGTTAAAAAATATTTTCTGGATTTTTGAATGCTCTAATTATTTCCTATGCAACTTTTATTGTTTTTCAAAGCATTTTCTTTTCATGAATGTTTTATAAATAAAAAGGTTTTAAGTGTGTGTGTGTGTATGTGTGCACACTTATATACATATACCTCTATAAAGAAAGAACTTTTGCTTTTTCAAAGTTTCATTCACTTACTAAATTAGGAGATTTACTCCTCTAAGCTTTGTATGATGGATTCTTTTGTGTTGACACTTGCTTGGTATTTATTGTCGAGGCTTTTGATGTAATCTATTTGTTTGCCATTTTTTAACCTTTGTCAATCCTTTATTAAAACCTATGTCTTGCATCTTTAACCGCATAAGTGTATTATTTGACTTTTCAATGGTTACATCTTTATTATGATGAATGTCATATGTTTTGATATTTTACAATTGTCATCATGTTGCATCTTCATCCTGCTAAATATTTGTTATGTTCTTTATAGTTGTCATCATTAAAAGATGATATCTTGGTTTGAAGGTTTTCATGTAAGACACTTGCAAAATAAGGTTCCATAACAAGCACTCTAAATAAACCCAAAAATGTTGACCTGCTATTGGCTAATTTCGAGGATATGGTTCTCAAGTTATTTTGAGAAAGTGCATGAGTTCCCCTCTGATCTATTGAAAAACCATTTCCAAGCCAAAAAATATTGTTTTTCCTCCACTTTTTTCATATTTGTGACAAAACTAGAAAAGATAATATTGTTTGAGCCCTATAAATGATCCAAACCACAATATGACAAATCTACTTCCAATTCTTATACTTCACCCTACCACCCAAAGAGAGAAAATTTTCAAAAGGAAGTCTAAGATCCATAGGAAAAGCTACTTCCCACCCCAACTACTTAATATCATATATCAAATATGACGAACAAATGAGAAGCTGACTCAACCAAACCACCATATTAAGAACAAGGTATAGTAGATGAGTGACCAATCATCTTTTTCTAAAATAGATTATCACTAGAAGAGAATCTATCAAACAAAAGTTTTCAAGAGAAAACAATCACCTTACATGGGGCTCAACTACCCTAAATAAGAGAGAATTAAATTAGTAGAAGAATAAGAGAGGTCTAAAGAGTTAAAAATATTATAAAGCATGATAATCAAAGGACACCGAAAAAATACCATCCCTTGCAAGCTTTCAATTCCATCCATCTCTATCTAAGCAAAACATATAACTTTGAAGGAGAGAAATGAAGTTTTCAATAACATGTTCCTTATAAACGAAGAAAGGCTTTCTCCACCTAAAATCCCAAATAAGGATTTTATCTACCCACCAACATATCTCTCCCGCACTCCCCTCGGGATGATCAAAGATTATAAACAACCTAGGGAACTTGACCTTAAGAGGGATATTACCTACCCATATGTGTGCACAAAGAGATAAATTAACCATATGGATATTCCTAACCCACAAGCCAAATTTTCTCTTAGATTTACAAACATAAGTCCATTTTATCCAAAAGATTTTCGAGTATCCCTTATCACACTCCTTAGAAAAACCTTTCTTGGATCTGAATGATCTTCCTTTAGACATTCTGTGGTCATTTTAGAAAAGATATAAAGAAGATAAAGATAGAGTTATGCACATAATTGGTCAAAACAACATGACCTTATGAGCTAACATAAGTGTGCTTCCAAGAATTAAGTCTTTTACACAACGGGTTACCAAAAGGATCCCAAGTTTCCTCTTGGATGGGGATAGCCCCTACAAGCAGCCCTATGTATTTAAATGAAGGGGTTTAAGCTAATAATGAATAATTCACCATCATAATTCATAAAAGCAAGGTCCACATTAACTCCAATTAGGCTACTCATAGAAAAATCCACCCTAAGAGTAGTCTTAATATTCCAAAGATTATCAATTGAAGGATCAAATAAGATAAGCATATCATTTGCATATTAAAGATGAGAAACCACCAAATTTGAGGCTCATATCCTAGACCTTGAGCTGATTAAACCACTTAGACCATTAGCCACAAGCAGGAAGAGAAAATGAGCTACGGGTCTCCTTATTTTAAACTCCCTTTGAATACTAATTACTTGAGTTGAACACTAATTAATTAACACCCTGAGATTTCGTACAACCACATAAGCTATCATCTAAGACCTCCACCTATCATTGAACCTGAATCTGACAAGAATGAAATTTAATTAAAAAATGAGCAATGATTTATAGTATTCTTAGCCAAATGTATCTTACTTATAACCACCAGACCATCCACCAACAATCTACCTTTAGAAAAACTAATTGATTTAGAGAAACAAGTTTATTCATCCCAAGTCTAATAGTCAACACTTTAACCACCAACTTATATAAATAGACAACAAAAAATAGGCATAAAACCATATAATTGTCTAAAGGATTGTACCTTACAGATCAATGTTACAAAATAAGATGCAAAGCTGCGTGTAATGATGCAAACGTTTAAATTGCTCAAATATAATCCTCAAATCTTTCCTATGCAAATTCCAAAGACTTCTCAAAAAAGAGAAAAGTCAATCAATAAAATTGAAAAATGCTAAACAATCCTGAATTCTAGAAGATTTTAAAGAACTCTCCTCCCCCAACCTTTCTCCTAGGAGCAAACGTAGTTAAAATCTCCCAAAACGCACCAAATATATTTCAGAGACTATCTTTACGCAGATAGAGACCACACCATATAACCTATCTATCAGCTAAGATACTCTTAAAGGACACGTTGACAATAAAACAATCTATCTTAGAAGCTCTCGACTCTAGACAAACACCAAAAAAACCTAGTCCGAGAAAAAAAAAACATGAATCTACCCTTTAAACTATATCATATAGAGAGAAGATCACCACTAATATCTAAAAAGGAATGAACCTCCCATCACATAAAAGATTACCCTACAAAAAATAAACAAGAGATTCAAAAGTCTCACTAATTTTATTCTGTTGGATGACCACAAAGTCTAAATATTAGACCATTATTAGCTCTCTTTCATTTTGATTTTCTTAAGACTGCACCCAAACATATAAAAGGAACATATAACATCTACGACGATCCCTAAACCACTGCATGAACTTCTACTTCCTACCTCTTACTGTTTCCAAAGTAATTAATTTTTACACTTATGTCATATCACTCAATTGGTAAATACATAATAACTAACTAATTAACCTATGAAGCCTAGTTGCTATCTTACTATGTAAACTATGAGAATCACCTATAAAGACTTATTAAAATAGTTAATTCTATGCAGCCGGAGAAGTTAGATATACTACATGCATATAATAGTTACCTATATCTCGATAAGCTTAATGTAGCATGTAAAACCAAGCTATTATGTTGTCTTTTATGTTGTCTCTTATGTGCACTATGTTCCAAAAAAATATTAAGTAGTTACAAAATGGTAGATATATATGAAAGTTTGTCGGGCAAATATTCAAACGCATGCATTCATGTTAGGAGACATGAAGTGTGAGCTGTTAGTATATTTTAAATGCAAGTAAAACAAAACCTTATACACTATATAACAAAATAAGCAAATGGTTTTAACTAAACTATGGGATTTTAATAGAGACAAAACTCTGTTGCTACCTCGTCAATTTCAGATAATAGACTAAATTGACGATTGCCTGTCGGAATATGCATTGCATGCCACACATCTGTTATATATATAATCGAGTTGTTACCTTTCATCTATTATAAATCTATAAAAATGATAGTCCCTGGATATTACCACAACACCCCAGCTGAAAAAATTTCTTTTTGATCTATTCTATTAGGGTAAAATTGAAAACTCCAAAATATCTTGCACCACATTGATTTGAATCTGATGTGGCACTTCCATAATTTTTCACCACTTTTTCAATTTTTTTTTTACCAATAAATCCCACATTTTTATCCCATTCTTACAATTTTTTCTGTTTTAAAAATAAACAAAGCAAATGGAATATTGGGTGTTCCAACGTGATCTTAACAGAACCATATGGGGAATACCAAACATCTTTCTTTTCCCCATGCCAATTCATTATCCTTTCTCTCACCCGCTTTCTCTCTTCCTTCATCTCCTAAACCCTAGCCGTCGCAACCCTTTCTCTCTTCCTTCTATTCATCTCTCTCATCTTCTTTTCTCCTTCTTTTTCCATGAAACCCTAATCTGTCGCCGAATCACCAAACTTCAAGCAAAGAAAGAACTGATAATGAGATTGTAGATTCAAAAAACGCTGAAGGAAGTTTTAGTGAGGATTGTGAAGTAGATGTAATAGGCGAAGATTTTTCTGATAATGAGATTGTAGATTCAGAAAATGCTGAAGTTAGTTTCAGCGAGGATTGTGATCAAGACAGAGCGGATTTGAAGAATGTTGAAGTTGACGGTTGTGACGTAGAGGTAATAGAGATTGATAGTTCTGATAATGAGATTGTAGATTCAAAAAACAATGAAGTTAATTCTGTCGAGGATTGTGATCAAGACACTGCAGATTCAAAGAATCAGAGAAACAATTAACTCTTCCAAATCTGTAATTCTGAAGGAGGTTTGATTTCAAATTTTTCTTGTGATGTTGTTTACATGTGGAGGAGGTATTTTACAAATTTAATTTTATATGTGCAGATGATAGGGTTTGTTATTGTGGAATTATATTTTAGGGTTTCTTCCTTTTCCTGTAAGTATATTTAAGATTCAAATATGTAGTGGAGACAACAAATTTCTGACGAGTGTGGTGGTGATGGCAACGGGTTTCCAGTGATGATTGTGGTGGTGGTCGAATTCGAAAAGGTTTAAGTGTGACTTTTTGATTTAGGTTTTGTTATTAACTTATTCTATTGTATTTGATAGGTTTAGGTTTTGAACTTTGAGATATTGTTCTGGATTTATAATAACTGCAGCTAATTCCAATGAAATAAAAGTTGGATCAAGGAAAAGGTCTGATAATTATTTTCTATAATTATTGATGGATTTGTACAGATTTAAGTTGTGGATTTAGTCTGTGGAGATTCAGGTGAGACTAAGTTGAGTTTGTCAATGGAGGAAATGCATTTTCCAATCATTTTTCAACGGGTGATTTTCCAGTTTAATTTCTTTTGTAAGTGCAGGTTTTTGTATAGAGAATCAAATGTGTGGTCCTATCTACAATGAGGATGGACAGAAGTCACACACCTGTAAAACTGGCATACATTCAAAGATTTTTGATTGATGCATTTCTAATGTTCAATGAAATGCCCACAGGAATAACGCCACAATTTAGTGTCTAGTTTTCTATTCAATAAAACCGTCAAAGGTTCAAGTTAGTGAAGCGGGAATTTCGGCAGCGACAACAACACCGGCTTCTTGCTGACAGTTGGAGCAATGACTCATATAGGAGTGAGTGACAGCGGTAGTTTTGGCAACGACAACAACAACGGCAGCTTATTTTATGTCTGCAGTGAATTAAACAAGAGTTGTGAGCCTTCCCTTGACGATATTGAAGAGTTTGTCCATGAATTAAACAAGTCAAATAATTTGTTTAGGTCTGTTAAGGAACAAATTTTGTGAATTGGCTCAAGGTAAGATGATAGTTCTTTCAATCTTTTAAGGGAGTATGTGATGTTTGATGATAGTTTTTGAATGTTTCTTATACCAACTGATATCCCTTATTGAATTATTCAGTCATGGTTTTAGTATGGTTGATAATATTATCATAGCTTATCATAACTTGACAGGTGAAATCTGGAACATTGTTTGACAATGTTGTTATTACTGATGATCCCGAGTATGCCAAGCAACTAGCGGAAGAAACATGGGGCAAACAGAAGGATGTAAGTTGATTCGATTAACCATACCTATTTGCCTTATTGAAATTTTCCTGAATGAATGTTAATCTCTTTGGTGAAAACATGTTCTTGCGGTGAGAAAAAGATTTGAAAAAAGAAGAAAGAAGAGGAGGTAAACTATCACAATATAAACTACATATTACCTGTCTTTTTCTGTTTTTAGGAAACAGAGCCAACAATTGTGCCTAAAGTAATTGGTGGCTTTGTTGATCAAACATTCCTTTTCAAAATCTGTTGCAAAGGTTGATGATAATATGCTTCATTTTATTTCGTATTAAAATTATTTAGTCGCATTTGAATTATAGTTATTTTTAGACATTTGTGAATTTGGTTATATTTAGGATTTGGTGATGATGACTTGAATACAGCTGTTCCAGATGATAATGCTGCGGGAGATATTCAAGATTTAAATTCAGTTGTGAAGGTGTTAAACCTGTTTAAATTCAAATTGTTTTATTTTTGTGAACCCTGTTTTATATGTTCATATTATTGATGTTTGGTCATTTTTTTTCTATAGATCTCTGATGGATTTTCTAATTCAACTGACATTGAGACAGATTCAGCTAATTGCACTCCTGTTAAAAGAGGAATTATACAAGTTGCTGGAGATGATGATGAGGCAGGTTCAAGGATTCTGAAAAATATCAAGATTGAGAAGGAATGAATAAGTTATTAGTCTGAATCACTTAAGTTTCTCTTTGATGCATTACTTTTTGTTTTGTCTACGATTTCAGAATTATGGATTTAAGTGGCGGTTCTTTAGCCCAACTTTTGTTAATACATTTTGTCTTATGAATTTTTTGGTACTTTAAAATATATGCAATGCATTTCATGTGTTCAAATTTTACCTTTCATATTGTTCTTCTGTGTTCATTTGCGTTTTATACAAAAATGGTTAATATATTGGAAGGTTACATTTATATTTTTGAAAAAATTAACGTAGTTTAAACGATGTATTGTTAACTATAAATATATTGTTAATAAAATTAACAAAAAGTATATTATAAATATATTGCTAATCAAATATTGGCGTACCATTTAATTCGAAAATTTACTAATATATCTTTTGAATAGAGACATTATTATCATTTATTTTTATTATACTTATATGAAAATTATTTTGAATGGTGACATTAATATTATTTATTTTTATTATACTTAAATCAAAACTTTACAAATATATCTTTTGAATGGAGGTATTAATATTATTTATTTTGATTATATATAGAAATTATTTTGAATGGTCACATTAATATATTTTATTTTTATGCATGATTTGATTTCAAAAATTTATGATCAATAATTTTGAATGGAATTATAATTTAACCAATATAATATAGAATGAAATTATAATTTATGATCAATAAATTTTGAATGGAATTTTGAATGGAATTATATAGAAATCATTTTGTTAACTTTCATATAAATTAATGGTATAATATAATGTATTAAATATTTATATAACACTTAATTAATAAATTTATTTCATGAAATTAATTTTATAATATATCATTTTATATTTTTTTTGAAAGGTTACATTTATATTCTTGAAAAAATTAACGTAATTTAAACGATGTATTGCTAACTATAAATATATTGTTAATAAAATTAACAAAAAAGTATATTATAAATATATAAAAGGTAAAGTAAATAAGAACTCTAATATGTATCTTAAATATTTAAAGCATAGGGATCTTAAATACTATTTTGTATTGATATTTTTTTATTTTTAATTGCTATAATTTTAGAAATAAATATTATAATTTTTAATAAAATACTTATGATTTATTTTTTTAAAGTACGACTAATTAATATATTTTTATACAATATTAGAAACAAATATTACAATTTTTTAATCAAATATTTGAGTACCATTTAATTCGATACTTTACCAATATATCTTTTGAATGAAGACATTATTATAATTTATTTTTATTATACTTATATGGAAATTATTTTGAAAGGTGAAATAAATATGTTTAATTTTTATGTATGATTTGATTTTGTAAAATATTATGATCAATCAAATTTGAATTCTCTTTTAATATTATATGTTTGGTACTGTTTCATATTGTACCAATATTTTATACATTAGAATATATAAAAATATGAAAATAATTAAATCAAAACTTTACAAATATATCTTTTGAATGGAGCTATTAATATTATTTAATTTTATTATATATAGAAATTATTTTGAATAGTAACATTAATACATTTTATTTTTATGCATGATTTGATTTCAAAAATTTATGATCAATAAAGCATATCACAATCTTTTTAAATTAACTTTAGAATTGTAATCATGATAAAAAAAATGTTAAATTGTAGTCATGAAATTTTAATGAAAATGATAATCATAAAATTAATAATAAAAGGTATAAATTTATTCATACAATCCTTTTATAAATTGAATAAGTTACATTTTGTTATAGTTTAAATATTATTTTGTTACTAAAAATATTTAAAATCATATATTTTTATGAAATATTAATAAAAATGATGTATTTTAAAGAAATAATTATTTAACTAATCATTTACTCGATTATATGTATAGTAATTTTATTAAAGAGTTAATCGATCAATTAATTCAATTAAATTATTTTCAAAATATTAGTTGATCCATTAAAAATCAATTTAATGTAAATAATGGAAATAAAATATATAATATTGGTATAATTTTAAATAGTATTTTGAAAGTAGTTTAAGAAAAAACTATATGATTTTGAATGTTATTGAAATAAAATATATATAAAATATTAGTTGTTAGAGCCTGCAATATTCACAATTTAGCTAATGTTAAAAGACTACAATTTGACGAGGAGTTGTTATATATTGTAGGTTTGGAAAAATTGTAAATATGATATATAAAAAAATAATTTAAAAGTGGTTATAATTGTCATTTCATTAATTCTATTCCAATTAAAATCAACGATGCAAACAAACCAATTAAAATAAAAATTATGATTTATTTAAATAAAGAAGATATCTTTTCTTTCTCTCTTTTGATAATTTTTTATTTTTCTACTAATATCAACAATAATAAATGTTAAATTATTATTATTTTAAGCGATTTTTCGATATTCTTAGATCTAATTTTTTATTTATTTCCCTACGGATATCTATAATAATAAATGTTATATTATTATTTATAGTTGTAATTTTTTTAATTATCAATAATACATTTATATTAAAACAAAAATGATTATATTATTAAAATTATTATTCTTTTTTATTTCCATATTTATAACATAATAAAAAATAAATTATATTTTTATCCATAAAATTTTATAACATGATAAAAAATTATTTTTTATAAACAAAAAAAGAAGTTATGATTTTTATAAACGGGAATAAGTTACAAATATTTTTATAATAAAAAAATTCAACTATTGATGCAATTGTTTTTAACATGAATAAGTTAAAAATAATTTCGTAAAACGTTACACAGGTTAATGACACTTATAAACAAAAAAAATCTATATTTATATAATTATTTTTATTAACGGAAATAAGTTATAATATTAAAAATAATTTCGTAAAACGTTACACAGGTTAATGACAGTTTCAAATAAGTTTGATACACTAAATTTGGTCGAATTAAAAACGAATTTTCTGTTACATGACAAGATTAGTTCCACGTTATATGAAATCTCGACCGGCCCCGTGCGACAGCACGGGTTATTTACTAGTTACTAAAAAAATATAAATTTCAAACGAAAATTTGTGAGAAAATTAAATCCTTCATAAATGAATAAAAATTTATGAGATAATTTTGAAAAGAAATGTTTTCTCTCAGATTTGTGAGGGAATAAAACCCTCATAATTAGAGAAGAAATAATTATTCTATCATTGATTAGTGACGGAAATATAGGTTACAAATAAAAAAAATTTAAAATTTTGTGATGAGAAAATAACATTTGTCACAGATTTTATCTGTACCTATTAGTAAGGAGATAAATATTCTTTCACAAAATTTTGCAATTCAAAAATAGTTACGGATTTAAATATATCATTAATTCCGTCACTAAATTAATTTGCTGAGAGAATTTTAATACATTAGTGACAGAATGTTACCTTCTCAAAATTTAATTTTTTTTAATAGTGTTTATGATTGTACATATGTACATATACTTTTGATGGTAAAAATACTAATTACTCATCTATCTATAATTGTGAAACATTTGGGGTTACTTATTCGTGTAGTTAATTGTTATTAACTAATTGATGTTCTTTAAAGCCTAACTTTTGATCGAAAAAATTAGGTAACCTAGAAAAAATCTATAAATAAGATTTACAGGGTCTTCTAAATATCAAATCTATTTTTTTTATCTTATTATATTTTAGAATTTTAATCATGAGTGGCTTCACCTTAATATCAATTCACTTATTCAAAGATTTTCTATAAGGGTCTTAAGGTTGTTGAGATAGCTTAACACATAAAGTAATGAACATAAAGATGATCAATAAAATTAGAGAGGATTAAAATGAAATTAAAGTGGAGATTTTTTTTTCAATTGATCTACGTAAGTGTTATTACAAACATGTGTTATATTATTTATATAGTACTATTAACTAACTTCTAATTAATAACATATACAGAGTTAGTAGTAACTACATGTTAAACCATGAATAACGACATGTGAAATTAGTAGTAATCATATGTGAAAGTGAAATCAGTACTAATCATATGTGAAACTAGTAGTAATCACATGTGAAGTTAGTTATAATGGCCTAACCACCTTGTGAGTAACTTTCAATTTTTAAAACTAAATTAAAACACAATACTCCTTTTAATTCACGTCGTATAACATTCTCATCTCCATAAATTCTTTTAAACCATCAAATCTTGTTCTATTTTATGATTTCGTTAGAATATATGAAAGTTGCAACTCTATTTTGTAATATTCAATCTCTAATATATCTTTTCTTGTTTGATCTATAAGAGAATGTTACTTTCTTTCAATATGTTTACTTCTTTCATGATTCATTAGATTAATGGCCAAATTTATTGTTGTTCTTTTGTTTACCAACACTTTGATATTCACAATCTTATTGAATTTCAATTCTTTTAATAACATCTCCATCTATAATGCTTGACAAAGACTGCAACATACTATAATTCACAAGATGATCGAGCTAATATCCCTTCTTTATTTGAGCTTTGTGACAGTGGAGATTATTCAAACATGAACAAGTAACCAATTGTACTTTTCCATCATCCTTTTCCATCATACTTATATCCTCTCAAATATGATCTAGAATAGTCAAATGCATTAACTTTCATTCTAAAAATCTTTAGATTTGGCATGAGCACTACATGGCCTATTGTGCCTTTAATGCATATGAGGATCCATTTAGCTGCTGGTAGATGACATGTTCTTGGCTTCTCCATAAATATTCTCACCAAGTTAATACTTTAGAAAATATCAAGCCTAATGTTGCATAATATCTTAGTAATCCTATGATTTGCTTGTCCAAAGTTGCATATACAAGCTTATCATTTGTATAATTCTTCAACTTTGTACTTGTTCTCATGGGATTAATTGTAGGGTTGTAATTGTTCATCTTAAATTTCTTCAATATGTCTTATGTATATTGATATATTCTTCTGGTTCAAGAAAGCTCCGTGTTTTTTTATTTACAAACTTCATACCAGAAAACTAGGCCATGTTTTCTTGATCTGACATTTCAAGTTCATTCTCCAATATGGCTTTGAACTTTGTCTATTCAATCTCATTTAAAAATGTTACCAATAGATCACCCAATGAGAAACACACTATAATTTGAATTCTAATGTTGAAATCGTTCACATACTCTCAATGTTCTGATGTGCAATATTGTTGAATTCTAATTTTATTTTTAAAAAAACTGTCAATTTTTTTCATCATGCTCTAGGTGTTTGTTTGTTCCTTTACAACATTTACACCTTTTCATATTTTTCTTTGATCTTAAAATTTGGTGGTTACTAAGAAAAATAGACTTCACATTTAATTGATGTATCTTTCACGTTTTGTATGCTGCAATGACCACCACACAATTTCTATAGTTTAAAATTTGAAAATTGGTGCATGGATCTCATTAAAATCAGTTTCAGGTCTTTGAAGAAAATCCTCTCTCTCTCTCTCTCTCTCTCTCTCTCTCTCTCTCTCTCTCTCTCTCTCTCTCTCTCTCTCTCTCTCTCTCTCTCTCTCTCATGATTCGTCCATATCTATATCTATAATACTTAATTATAAGTTGGATTGAGTTCACTAATTTTTGTTTAGTGACACTCGTTCTATTCATTATAAGAAAAGGTGATATTTGTCATGGGTTTAACCCTCACAATGCCAAAACTCACTAAAACAAGATGTGTTTCGTTTGGGGTACACCCCTCGCAAAATTTCTCTCTCCCGAGACATTCTTCCCCACATCTATGCATTTGTCTGTCCAAGAAATAGAAATAAGACATCATCGGACAGAGCAAGAGGTGACTCCTCGCAATGTGCTTTTCCAAATTTCAAATTGCAAATTCGTTTTCCCTCCTTGAGTGTTGTGACCCTCTTACACGTGTTTTTTTCTTGTTATTTTATTAGGGGTTGTCCCTAGTAATTTTGTCTGATAAATTTTTTTGTTTTGTTTTCTACATAGCGAGGTGTTTTACTTCAAAAAATGTGATATTTTTTGTGAAAGGTTTATCCCCTAGCAAATCTTTGAACCACTTGCAAGGTTTTCATGTAAATACAAAAAAAATATTTGGATGGACTGTGTTTCTGAAGAACAATGTGATGACCTCCCCGATGTTGGTCGGGAGAAGCCGCATTGTGATTAGTAATATTATGTATTTGGTATTGATTGCCTTCATCATATGGTGATCGTTCCCTTTTATAGAACTAGTCGTGCTCTAGCATTATTTCATATTTATGGATCCTTATTATTCATGTCCTATTGTCGCTTGGAAGTTATAATGAGTGTTAATGCTATTAAAACATATGTCTCCTTTCTCTTATGGGTGGACTCTAACCAAGTCGAAACCTCTTCCTTTGAACCTTCTCTCATGTGGGTGGGACGTTTGTTTGGGCGAGCTGTTCTCTAGACAATCTGGGACACATGCCTCAGATGTACCTAAGTCCCTCAAACACGATGCCTGATAAGAGCGAAGTGTTTTAGATGATTCGGGTCGTATGCCTTGAATTTACATAAGTCCCTCAAGTGTGAGGCTTGATAAAGCGCGAAGCATTTTAGACAATGTAAGACATAGACCTCAGATGTACAATAATCCCTCAAGCGCGGGGCATGATAAGGGAAAAGCATTTTAGACAATCAGGACCTAGACCTTAGATGTATATAAGTCCCTCAAGCATGAGGCCTGATAAGGGCGAAGAGTTTTAGACAATTTGGAATGTAGGCCTCAGATGTACGTAATTCCCTCAAACACGAGACTTGATAAGGGCAAAGTGTTTTAGATAATCTGGGACATAGACCTCAGATGTACATAAGTCCCTAAATCGCGAGGCCTGATAAAGGCGACTCATTTTAGATAATCCAGGACATATACCTCAAATGTACATATGTCCCTCAAGAGTGGGGATTAATAAGGGTGAAGCGATTTTAGACCTTCCGAGACGGCAGCCTGTTTAGTTTTTTTATATTCAATTGTCGGGCTCTCCGTTGTGAGTTTAATATTTTCCACTACAACCTCTGTGCTTTTATCTTTTCGTCACGTGTATTATAGAGTGTATGAATGATCCTGCTCTGACCGTTTTTTGTCTCAATTATTGTTTTACAGCGGGAAACGTATCTGGCTAACTTTTAATGATGATTTTTAGGGAAAATGTGCATTATCATTTAGTCCTACTTAATAGGGACTATTCATATAAATGTATCTTCCCAATGTTTTGTTTTATTCAACCTCCCTCAACACTTCTTTTTTTTTTTCCAAGTCTTGCTCCAAGTGTTTTCTGCTACCTTCACATCTTTCTCTACGTACCAACTCAAACTTTTCTTCATTTTCTCAAGTAACTTCTTTATAATAGTTATTTGTTTTTGATCTCTTTATTATGTGCTTTCTAATTTCATAATGGTGGTTAATCATGAGTGTGATGTGTTTTAATCCAAAATTTACTCTCTTCATTTCAATATTTTTGGTTTATATTTTCATTATCATAAATTTGAGACCAGTGCCAAAAGTTCACAAATTATTTTGTTGGCTTCATTTGTCTCAGAGATACTCAAGTTCGAATTTTGATCAGAAGACCCTCGTTCGAGGCAATTTCTCCAAAGTGCGCAAATAAAATTCTGCATATGTCAAACGCCTGAAAATTGTGCTGAAACTTCAAAATTTCGTATCGCCTGGACCGATCGCCCGATCAAGTCGAAATTTTGACTCACACAAGCAAAATCACATTCCGAACATTTTATGTTTACATTCCGACTTCAAATTCCGCATGGATTTGGCTATTTTGGACTAATTATGAAAATTATTCGGATAATCGCAATTTGAGCTTAATTGTGGATCCAAGGCACTCTAAGGCCCAAATTTTTACACTATAAATAAATTTTTGCCTTCACAATTCAAGGACACATAATCATTTTCTCAAATTTCATCTCAAATCACACTCTAATTCTCTCAATTCTCTCTCAAACTCACAAAACAAAACTCAAGGAAACTTGAAAAGGAACCTTCTCTCCCAAGCCAAAACCGATCAGACACCCTCCCTTGCCTACCGGACCACCGCTCGCCACCACTCCCTCCGATCAGTCACCGGTCACCTTCTCGTCCAGCTCGCCTTTTTCGGCCTCTCCTACTCGGCGCGATCGCGCTCCCTCCGTCCTCGCCTTGTTTCCGATCGGTCCGGCGGACCGCTCCTCCTCTTCTTCGCCAGAGACTAGCTCGACCTTCCTCTCTCCCAACCGGCCAAGGCTTCCGACCGGTGCATCTCCTCTCCTTCTCCATGGATAGCTCGGCCAAGCTCTAAGGAGGATCTTCTTCGTTACTTTTTCTCCATTTTCAAAAATCCTCTTCATTCTTCTTCTGATTCAAGCTCCGATTTCAATTATTATCATCAATTCGACTTTAATTCGGTATTTTCTTTGAAGAGTGTAAGGAATTCCTCTTCAATTTGACTCAAACTTCAAGTTCAAGTAAGTGATTAGTTCAATTAAGGACTTATTTTAAGTGATTTTTCACTTTTATCTTTTCTTGAAATTGATTAGTTCAATTATGTTCACATATTTGCATATGGAATAAAAGAATCAATTTATGTGTCGGTGTTCAATTCTTATGACATTAAAGTGTATCGAAACTTCACTTTCACTCACTTTTTCACATGTTGATAACACATTTTCACATGCATGAATTCACAACACTTCAGCACATCACAAACTTGATTATGATATGACATAATTCATGACATGCATTGCATTTAGAGTTGATTTACATTGAACACATGTCGATTGCATATGGTATGAAATTTGCTCGCATTTCATTCATCTACACACCATAAATGTACATAAACATGCATTTACATGCATTTTTACACACTTTCAATTTCAATCAAACTTGTACATAACTTGTGTGTCATTTTGTTTTGTCTTATTGATTATATGTAGTGAATTAAATTTTGATTCATCTCACATTTCAAAACCAAACAAGAAGTGAATCGAAATTTACTTTAAAACATGAATTTTATGATTCCGTAAGCATTATTTAGCGTTTTCATGTGTCGACGCTCACTTTTCCTCAAAAGTCCAAAGTAACGGTACATGTCCCTTACGTTTTGGCACATTTCGGAACCGTTTTTGGAAGTTTTTGAACCAAATCTTGAGCATAACATGCCTAAAACATAGTGGCTTCCCCGTCACTTTAAGGTCCAAAAAATGCTATTTTCACTCGGAATTAATTAAAACCGCTCACGTTTTTGAATCCGTTGATGTTTTTGCAAGAAACCACGTGATTCTTAGTAGATTCCGAGAAGTTGACTTTTTCGCTCTGATTTCGGAAAACCGCCTTCACAAGCCGATTTTTGTGATTTTATTTCACTTCTTACATGCTTATGCTAGTTTATAATCATATTTGCAATCGGTTTTCCATTCAATGTTTTATTTCTAGCACTTGCTTTGTTAATTCTGACACTTTATTTCATGTGCAAGGTACTTTGACCTCTTTTGCAGGAGATTTGGATTTCAAGAATCCTTATTATGTGCTTGTTGTCATACCCCAAAATTTGCCCTCCATCTTCTCAAGACATTCCATACATCCATACTCAAGGATTCCTCAAGGGTTGATCAGACAAACTCTCTCCTAGACAATCAACCCAAACTAGGGTTTGGCAATTCTCAGATCCAGATGGACTTCCAACATCTCCAATGTTCGTCATGCTTCCTCATATGCTTCAAATATTCTCCATGTCAAGTTTCAAGCATCACAAGTCAAATTTCCTCAGGCAATTGCTCAAATGGTTGAAAAATCAGTTGTATTGGACAAAAAGTCAATTGTGGTCAACATACAGTCAAACTTCCTGATTTTTGGTCAACATCCTCATTTTGAAGTTACATTCATCATTTGATCAAGGGTTGATCATGATTCATCAAGAAAACTCAAGATTTGCTCAAAAGTCAAACTTTCTAAATTAGGGTTTCTTAGTGAAAAGTCAACCAAACTTTGACTGAGCATAACTTCTTCATACTTTCTCAGAAATTTTTCCACCACCTCTTGTTTTGAAGGAAATTCAATTCTCTACAACTTCATGTCTCACAAGAATGTTCAAAAAATGCTTCATTTGGAAGGTATGGATCAAAATATTACAGGTCTTTTTCAAAGTCAACAAAAAGTCAACATTTTGTTTTGCAGATATATTGAGCATGGAAACTCCAATTGAGATGAAACCAAAGAGGTTGGTTAGAGGACTCTTGGAGCTTTCCAAAAACTCCAAGAACACTCAAAAATGTGAAAAATTGAGCAAAATCCACCATACACAAGTTAGGCAATTTTGAAGAAGTGCACAAAGAGAGATACTTGTAAAAATCAAACATTTTGCAAATGGGTCTAGTTTTTCTTCATTCAAACTTGTTCCTTATACAATTAGGAATATCCAAGCCCAATGCCACGAATTTTTATTTTATTTTCCTATTTAATTTGGATTTTATTCATTTAAATACAAATTAAATTCAAAAATAAGGTATAAAATCAAAATTAATTGCAATTTGATTTTTTCTCTCATTCTTGAGATCCAAGTAACCCAAGAAAGCTGGCAAATTTCGAAATTTGATTGGATTTGGCAAGAAATTGATTGAAATTGATCAAAAAAGATGAAATTTGATTTTGTACAAAATCAAATATTTTTGGCATTGATTGATGATTATTTCTTCCTCAAATCAGCTCCAATTCCATCCAATATAAATATACAAGGCATAGCACATAAATTAGAACAGAAAAATTGCTTGGAGAAACCCTAACCTAGCTCAAAAAACCGTGCACTACAAGTCACTAGTGGTTTTAGCTCGATTCAATTGATTCCAAGCATCCAAACACATTCCTTGACATCTCTGAATCGATCCGCCCTTACATTATCCAAAACATCAAGAATTGCAAGAACACGATTTCGGTTTGTCACACTTTTTCCAAAATCGAATTCTATTATTCATGCATTTTTAACATGTTTTGTTGTTGTTTTTGTGATTAGAACGAAGTTTGCAAGCTTTCTGGGTGGTTTGATTGAGTTTACATGGCTTAGAACGCGAATCACCATAGCTAGGGTTTTCGGCCTCGATTTACGGCTTCTTTAAAACGGATAAATTGGACCATAAGACCACTACCATTGTGTTTAGAATGTGATTTCCAATCGATTCATGTACTCACAACTAATTTATATTATGTGTATGAGATTTTGGAAAATGCAGGGACTATAGCGTCGCACTGAGGCCGACGCTATATTTTCAAAAATTCAAAACGAAGAAGATGAAGCTTGGCGCGTGATTCTGGGCAATCAGGGGGTGACAACCGTCCAAAAGTCATTCGCTTCGTTTTCTAAACACGTGTGCATGATAGCTCAGTTGGCAAGGCTGCGCGCTTTTCACCCAGGGGTCATCAGTTCGAATCCCAGCCTTGGCATTTGATTTTTACAAGTTTGCAATATTTTTCATATTTTCTTATTTCTTTTAATATTTTTCATGCAATTTAATTTTTCTCTAATAATTTTTATCATGCATTAAAAAACACCAAAAAATATTTTTCTTTTTGCATTATTTCCAGAAAATATTTATTTAATTTATAAAATTAAAATATTATTTTTGCATGCATATTTAATTTAATTGTTAATTTATCATTTAAATCACTTTTAATTGATTTTTAATTATTAATTTAACCCCAAAAAATCCAAAAAAAATTATTTTAGTATATTAATGTTGTTTCTTGCATGAAATATTTTTCTCATTCAAAAATTATCATTTTTACTAACATTTTCCTCTTATTCGATTTCCTCGTATTTTCCGATTTCTCATCTTTTCACAGGTTATCTCGTTTCGGACGATTTCTTTTTATCGTTTTCTTTTTTCCAATTATGTAATTGCTTATGGGATGTAATAGTTTAATTAGGACTTTTATTTTCTGCATTTTCTTTTCAATTATGTATCTGCCCCAAAGCCATGTAATAGCGTAGGATTTATCCTTCCGCATTTTACTTTCCGCAATTTAATTTCCGCACCCTATAAACTGTTAGTAACTAGGCGTGTATGGCAAGATAAAATTGGACATTAGCCCACTCTAATTTCAAGATAAAATATCTGAAATCAACACACTCTTTTCACACATGCACCCCTTAGGGTAATTCTCTCTCGATGCCTTACGAATTCAAATGGTCATGTCCCTCGAACGTAGAGGTATCCTAGCACTGTTGCCTTCAAAAGAAATCATCATAGTCCCTTCGATACAAAGATCATAAGACCCACGATGTTGCCTACGAATACATGATCTTGACCCTCGATTGTCGCCTACGAAAAAGTGATGATAGTCCCTTCGAATGTGCTAGGATACTTCCTACAAGTTGCTTTCTATGACCATCCGATGTCCCTTCGAACGTCCCGCTTACATCCAACGAATGGGGTTACCTACCAACTAATGGTACGGATAGCGCTATTCTAAAGGAACGTAAAATAATACGAAAATGACCAATTCTGAGTAGGTAATAAGACTTTTAGTTGCTTGCTCTATCAAAATGCTTTTCACACCTCACACTTTTGTCAAAGTTCAAACTCTTTTCCAAACAAAACATTTCCGAACACTTTGTATACATTCCTACATGAATAAGTACAAAGTCAAAGCGAAATTCCTTTTCAAAACATTTTTGTCAAACACACAGAAAACAATTTTTAAAGTGATCTAAGAGCAACTAAGAGCCCGTAGATAACTACGGATGAAAAGGGGTGCTAATACCTTCCCTTTTCATAACCTTCTCCCTTACTCAGAATCTAACGAAGGTCTTTTCTGTAATTTTTACCTTCCCTTAATTGGATAAAAGAAAAGTCGGTGGCGACTCTTGCTATCCGCACATTTGCGATACAAAAACCTACAAAGTCAGTTCACCGTATTACACTTGTACATATACATGTACATTCTATTGTCTGTTTGCTTGGATTAACACCTTATTGCAGGTTATCCAATCTTGAATACGTACGAACGTGCATTCTAGTGCTTGTATGCGTACAAACGCACATACTATTTGCATATTGTTTGGATTGATACCTTCTTGCAGGTTATCCGCCTGTTTGAATGCGTACCAACGCGCATTCCATCGCTTGTACATATACATGTACGTTCTATTATTTGTTTGCTTGGATTGACATCTTCTTATAGGTTATCCAATCTTGAATGTGTACGAACGCGCATTCTAATGCTTGTATGTGTAGGAATGCATATACTATTTGCATATTATTTGGATTGACACCTTCTTGCAGGTTATCCGCTTCTTGCAGGTTATCCAATATTGAATACGTACGAACATGCATTCTAATCTTTGGTTGCATATGAACGTGCATTCCGTTGCTTGTGCACATACTTGTATATTCTATTGTCTGCTTGTTTGGTTTTACTCCATTCTTGCAGATGCTTTTGTTTGAATCCGTACGAACGCGCATTCCATCGCTTGTACACATATGTGTACATTCTATTATCTGCTTGTTTGGTTTTACTCCATTTTTGCAGGTGTTTTTGATTGGAATGTGTACGAATGCACATTCTAATCTTTTTTTGCGTACGAATGTGCATCCTATTTTCTGCTTGTTTGGTTTTACTCCTTTCTTGCAGGTGCTTTTGATTTAAATGCGTATGAACGCGCATCCCGATCTTTGTTTGCGTACGAATGCATATCCTATTGTCTGCTTGTTTGGTTTCACTCTTTTCTTGCAAGTGTATGTGTATCAATTGTGTACGAACGCACAATTTGATACTAGTTTTGTGCACGAACGCACAATACTTTGTCTGCTTTTCCTGGATCATTATATTTTACAGGTTTATTGTTTCGAATGCGTATGAACGTGCACTCCGCATATGCTTTGATGCCTTCGTGCATTTCTCACTAGTTTACTCTTATTGCTTGGCTGCAGTGCTTGAAGTTTTCCAGAGTATTTCTTAGCTTGAAGTGCACTACGAATTTATTATCCGTTTGGTATTTTCTACACTATTTTATTGCATTCTAGTACAACTTTCCTAGATATCATGAGAAGTAGGGTTTTACTGATTTCTTTTGCCATGAGAAGTAGGAATAGAGATGCATTATGGGGCTTCCGTAGTTGGAGCATGTTCAGGAACCCCTCTGGTTTATTTAAAGACCCGTTTAAGGCGCTTCTGTGTGATATTTGTGTTTGGTTTGTTTAAATTCTCTTCCGTGCATAGAGAGGTATTTCTTAGTAAGTGTTTGCATTTATGCTTGCATAGTTCATGAGTGGTTAGGAAACCCAGAGTGGAACCATCAAGCAAGGTCCCGAATTGATACTTATTGATATACATGATGATAATATGATGGGCACATGGAAAGTTTCCGCAATTGACCCACGCACAGTTCTAGTTCGTGTCAGCTCAGCACACGTGAATCGTGTTGCTTCCTTTATCGAGTCAAATAATAAAAGTGGCAAGAGTTCCCTAATATAACTCTCCACGTTTTCTTGGGGTTCGCATTTACTGCTGAACTCGCATAATTTTCTCCCCACACTTGACAACTCATGTCATACGATGATACCCTTCACGGGAATCGGATGTGTTGGCTCATAATTTTCTCCCCACAATTGATGTTGTAGGCTATGGGACTTCCTCCTTTTCCTGCGCTTGTGTGACATATGTTTGTGCATTGCATTGCTTGTATTCTTCTGCCAAAGCACTTGATTGCTTCATCCCTTTGTATCCCTTGGTTCTACATCCAAGACGGATTAGGATAGCTTTCCCTTAGGACCGCTCGGTTAGGATAGCTCTCGAGCCTAAACATTAGGATATACATCCTTTGCATGTCAACATAGGTAGATATTTCCCTTCATCCTTAACCTTAGGTCCAATCTTTGTATGACAACATTATGGCTAGTACTAGTTAGTCTCCATTTTGTTTTGCTTGTTTTCTTTTGCATCCTTGCATGTAATAAAACTAAAACTTGCTTTCTTTTTCTTTTGAAAACTTAAACACCTAATAATGGTTCAAACTCCTTTCTTAAAGGTAAATGCGACCAACCAATGCAAACTTTTTTCTCCTACGGGCCCTTTTTTTTTAATGTTTAAAACCTTTTTCATAAGTATAAAACAAAAACCCACCAAAACAAGTAAGTTGAACTACGGCGCTCTGACTTTCCCATTGCACGAGGGAATACGTAGGTATCTTGTCACGGGGCTCAATCGAGCAAAACTTTGTAATAACTTCCTTCTTTTCCCCGTGTCTTCTTTATTTTCCTTCTCTTTCTCTTGAATTGTAGCGATTAAGTAATAGATAGATATAACACACCCCTTATCTAGAAAATACAAGTGGATACTGTAGAGTACTACGGGCGTGTGAGTTTCTAATCCCTTCCCCTCGCGTAACAGAATCCCTAAACCAGATCTCACAATCGTAAGACCGTGATTTCTTCCCTTTCAGGTTTACTCGGTGTTTTCCTTTCTCCTTCGCGAGATAAAAAACGTGTGATGGTGACTTCATTAATATATCCTATCAGTCGATGTTCAGTCGGGTGGTTTCAGTTGGCGACTTCATTGGGGATCGTCTAGACCTCTTGTTGGTCCGATCAGGAGTCGATCCTAACTTTTATTTTCTTGTCTAGTGGGTGTTTATCTATTTACTCGCTTTATCGCACCATTCTTTGTATGTTTGCATTGCATCCTATGTGATATTTTCCTGCTTTCAAACATTGGCTGGATGTTGTGTTGTGATCTATTTCTGGATTGGGTGGGTGTTATAAGAGGTAAAAGGCCCTATACCCCGACCGAGAGACATATAGGACACCTAGGACTAGAGTGGAACATGAAGGATACGGATGTAGATCTTGTAGCTCGTCATGTCGTTCATGCTCAGGGGAGTTTTCAATCAGGGTATTATCATCATCATGTAGTTGTTACGATGATAGTATCCCTAGGCGTACCTGATCCTGGAGTTACCTTGACTTTACCCAAACCTTAATCTTAACCGTGAGTGGGGCGGGATCATGATTTTTACAGGTACCATTGGTGACTATCGGTGGCTTGATACTGATGGTGACTTGGTATTTTCTGTTGGTGACTATGATTCTATTCAGTGGTATTTTCTAGCCATTACCCTGTCCGTGATCTCTGTTTTCTTCAACCAGATAAGAAACAGCACAACAGTTCAGGAAATGTCATGGAAGTAGTAAACCAATGATCAATGCACTTTGCACCTTGCATCATAGCATGTTTACTTTCCAAAAGAAATGTCAGAAAAATATGTTATTTATCTAACCCAGCATGCATATCATTTCAGGACTTTCTGTGATTATTGTCACCATCGAGATGTATACCAATAACCAGACCAACACCGAGGTTCTCAAGAAGTCTTCCATGTATTATTTCTTCTCATTTGACATCTCCAATGTGAGAGCCAGAGGCGCTCTTGTGGAAGGTCCAATTGAAATGAATTTCAGAGAGAATTATGGGAACATATTGTCGTTGCTAATGGAAGATTATGAGTTCTTCGACATGCAATCTCTGCTTCAGTTCTATGATAGTGAGCTCAGGTGTTTCACTTTTCAAGACTATCAATTACCGTCTATTATCGAAGAGTACTCTTTCCTTTAGGGTATTGATATCACAAGCGGTCATCGTATATTAATATCATCAATAATAAAGCAGGACATTGCTTGGTGATGCCATATCATGTTGCCTAACCACTCATGACCTACGCAAGCACAAATGATAAACACTTACTGAAATTTACCTCCCTTTGCACGGAAGAGGATTTTAAACAAACCACACACAGTTAGCACACAGAATTGCCCTTAACGGGTTTTTAAATAAACCAGAAGGGTTCCTGAACATGCTCCAACTACGGAAGCTTCATCATGCATCTCTAATCCTACTTATCATGGCAAAAGAAAGCGGTCAAACCCTACTTCTCATGCTCTCTAGAAAAGCGGTAAAATAATGCGATAAAAAGGTATAAAAAATACCAAACGGGTAATGATCCGTTAAAGCAAAAGCAAGCTAAAAATACTCCAGAAAACTTTAAGTACTGCTGACAAGCAATAAAGAAAATCGGTGAGCAATACACTGAGGCATCAAAAGCATAATCAGAATGTGCATCAATACACATCCGAAGCAAGTACACTTGCAAGAAATTGCAACCCAAACAAACAGACAAAGGATGTGCATCTCAAATGCACAGTCAAGAACGTGTGTCAATACACATTCGACGTAGATCCAATGAATCGCCAGAGATTACAATCCATACAAAGCAGACAAAAGATTGTGTATCGTACACAAATATCAAGATGTGTGTCAATACACATCTGATGTAAATGAACCTGCAAGAGATTATAATCTAGACAACACAGACAAAGGATGTACATCGATATGCACAGTCAAGAATGTGTGTCAATACACATCTGACATAGATCCAATGTACCTGCAAGAGATTATAATCTAGCCAAATGCAGACAAAGAGTACACACATATGTACAAGATCGAGATGTGTGTTCGTACACATCCAAATCGATCTGATAATCTACAAGAAGGTGAAAACCAAGTAGTGCAGACAAAAGATGCACACACATGTGTGCAAGATCAAGATATGTGTCATAACACAACCAAATCTCAAGAATAATGCTCAATGTACCTCGCACATGCAACAAAGTGTCAGAAATAACAAAGCAAGTGCTTTAACAGAAGCACTAAATACAAAAGCGATTATTGACATGATAATACACTAGTATAAGCACATAAGAAGTGAAATAAAAACTCAAAAATTGGCTTGGGAAAGCACTTATTTGAAATCGGAGCGAAAAATTCAACTTCTCGAAATCGATTAAAAATCGCACGGTTGCTTGAAAATGCGCCAGCGGATTAAAAAACGTAAGCGGTTTTAATTAATTCCGAGTGGAAGCGACATTTTTTGGACCTTAAAGGAACAAGGTAGCAACACCGCTTTAGGTAGTTTGCACTTGAAAATCGGTTCCGAAACCATCAAAAACGGTTTTAAAACATGCCAAAACATTGGGAACGAGTATTGCTTCCTTGAACCTTTGAAGAAAATCGAGTTTCGATGAACAAAAATGCCTAAAAAGGCTTATGGAAAATTAAATTCATGTGTCGATTTAATTTCCAATTCTCATTTGTTTTGGTTTTGAAATGAGAAAAGAATCGGATATTAAATCCACACATGAGACAAACAACTCTAAACAAATAAATTCACAAATGGAATGCAAATGATATGCAAATTTAATCAAAGTTAGAATTGAAATGATGCATGAAAATGCACATTGATTCATGTACCTAATGCATTTTTATGTATGAAATGCTACATGAAACGCAAATGAATGGCATACAATATGCAACCAAATTAATGTTCAACCTATGCCACATCTAAACATAATGCAATATGTGAATTAAACAATCAAGAATCAAGAAATTCTACATGTTATAGTGCCTCAATTAAATTGCTCAATAATGCACAAGTTAACACATGAAAATGCACTAAAAACTAGGCCTCGACACACTTTCACATTACTAAAATTAAGCCTAAACACATGAATTTGATTCAATTATTCAACCTACATGTAATCTAATGCATGAACATGCAATTTCTGATCCAAACAATCAATACCAATGCATTATGTACAAAGAAATTGCATCAACTAAACAAATACACAAAAAGTCTACATCTTGACACAATAACGTTCTCAAATCAAGCTTTAATCAACACAATTTCATGCAATTAATCAAGAATCGAAATCAACAAAACAATTACAATCAATTCCACAATTCAATTCCAAGAAAAGTCAAATTCGATAAAATCACTTAAAATAAGTGCTTATGAAAATAAGCTACTTACTTGTTGAAGCTTGAAATTGGAGAATCGATGAAGAAATTGATGATTAATCGGAGGAGAAAACTTGAATTGATGAGATAATAATAGAGGAAGGCTTGATTTGATGAAGATAAGGCCTTGAATTGAAGAGAAAGCTCTTCCTTGAAGAAGAAAAAGGCAAACTGAGCAAAGAGTAGAAGGAGAGAGTGGTCGGTCGAGCTTGTCCGAGCAAAGGAGGGTAGAGCAAGGTTCGGCCGGTAGAGCCTTGGCCGATTGAGGAAGATGACTGGTGAGAAGAGGAGAGCGTGGAAGGAGATCGCGTCGTTGGAGAAGAGGAAACTGGAAGGGCTTCGCCCAACGGGAGAGGGCGGCGAGGAGGGAGGGCTGACCGGAGAGGAGGTATGGTGCAGTGAGGTAAGGCCTTAAAGGGATGTGCTCTGATCGGTCTTAGTGGAGGCAAGGGTGGTTGGCTTGAAGAATAAGCTAATTCACTTCATTATGTTCTTGATTTTTTGAGAGAGAAAAGTGAGTTTTTGGTGAAAATTTTGACAAATGATTCTCCTCTCCAAATTTGTGAGAGGCAAATTTTATTTATAGGTGCCAAATTTGGGCTTTGGAGTGTCTTGGGTCTAAGATTAGGTCCAAATCGCGATTATCCGAATAATTTTCGCCAACAGTCCAAAACATCGAGAACTGCGTGCAATTTGAAGTTGAACTCTGGAAAAAAAATGTACGAAACACGAAATTGCTTTCGAAAAGTCAATAATTTTGACTCAATTGGATGAACAGTTGATGAGATAAAAAAAATTTAAGTTTCAGCACACTTTTCGGGCATCTAACACATGCAAAATTTTTATTGCGTCACTCGGGAAGATTGCTTCAAACGAGGAGCTTCTGATCAAAATCCGAACTCGGGATGTTCATAAAAATCGAAGCTAACAAAATTGTCAACTTTTGGCACTAGTCCCACCTCATTTTGATAAAATCGAGCGAGATATGATTTTTCGAACGTTGCGCTTTAGATGAAAAATGATCAGTTCCTCTCAAAATCAACTCTGAAGAATAAAATTCTGGTATTGATTGGTGAGGAATCAACTCTTGACTTGTTCATAAAAGTCGTAGAGGGCTTCGAAACGGAATTTTAAACAGTGGCCCCGCACAGTTTAGATTTTCTAGTCAGGAGTTATGAATTTTTTAGCGTACCGAGAACACGATTCAGCCATAAAATTCGATGTATCCCACTTGAAATATTAAATTCTTTGGAGACTTTCTTCATGGAATCGGCTTCCGACCTGTTAATGAAAGTTGTAGATAATATAGAGAGTGAATTGTCAGTCTAAAATCATCAGAAAATACCCAACGAACTGAGAGATATGGATCCTGGAGCACCCGAAACGCACAACAAACAGTAATTCGCTTTATTAAGAAATGAATCGTCAAAGCTCTTCTTTGAAGAAATGGCTCTCGATCTGAACACATACATTGGAGAACATATAGAAATGGTCCCGAAGCTTATGGAACCAACCCGAGATGATCTTCTGACCAGAAAATCATGTGTCAAGCATACGAACCAAAAAATATCAATTTTTGGCTCGAAAATAGTATGAATGGCCGAAACGCACAGTTTCTTTCGCGGATTGAGATGCTCTAAATCTCATCACCCTATGATAAATGAATGATATGCATGCAATGCACCTATAGATTAAATGTAAGCCAGTTATTTTATTGAAAAATGAAGAGGGCGAATTTTGGGGTACAACACTCCTTAATTTCCAAAGTTGTGGACTTTTTGCAAGGTATTGATTGGAACATTCCTGCTAATATGCAGAATGTTTTTCCTGGTTTACTATCCATTGTTTCGTCAGCAAGTGTGCAGACAACATTTATGATATTTTGGTCTGGCAGCATTCAGATAATGGGCAGATGAGCCTAAAGCAAGCTTTCGAATTTATTCAGTGTCCTGTCTTGAAAGATTCTTGGAAACGATTCCCATGGAATCTTCACATCCCTCCATCTCAATCCATGTTGGCGTGGAGACTATTTTACAATAAGGTTCTTGCAGATGAAAATCTTATCCTTCGCGACTTTTCGTTTCCATTTGTTTGCAATATGTGTCATTCTCAACAAGAAACCTCACACCACTTGTTTTTCGATTGTTCTTATGACATAAACATTTGGAATTGGTTGCAGAGCATCCTGGACACTCATATTACGGTTCATAATTTGCAAGACTGCCACAATTTGCTTGCACTCAACTGGAATCCTCAAGCTTTTTCTGTGGTGGTTGATTATATAGTAGACATTTTCTACCAAATTTGGAGGGTCAGGAATTTAAGAAGATTTGAAGATAAGATGATACATTGGAAGAGTTGCATTATAAATATTACGGCGCAAGCTAAATTAATGGGAAACATCACTAACAAAACGGCCAATGCATCGATTACTAATTTCTCTCTTCTGAAAAGATTTGACATCAATATTCACCCTGGTAAACCTTTGATTACCATTGATGTCTTGTGGACTCCTCCTCCTTTGGCATGGCTTAAATGCAATATTGATGGTGTTTCCAAAGGCTCTCCCGCGGTTAGTGCTTACGGAGGTATTTTCTGAGATGAAAATGCTTCTCACATTGGTAGCTTTTGTGATTTTGTTAATTTTGGAAGGACTTATATTGCAGAATTTATGGCGGCTATGGTGTCTATTGAAAATGTTGAATCTTTCAATTGGAATAAACTTTGGAATGAATCAGATTGTCTTCTTGTAGTCAAAGTTTTTTTTAACTTAGACCTTGTGTCTTGGTACATCAAGTCTCGTTGGATTAAATGTCGTGAGTATATTCTTACTATAGATTTTTTTTTCCAGTCACATCTATAGAGAGGTCAATTTTTGTGTTGATATTCTAACTAGCTTTGATCTCAAAGATAAGACTTTTACTTAACTTCCTGTTATTAATAGGGATATTATTATAGATGTCTTGACTTTTACTTAACTTCCTTTTATTAATAGGGATATTATTATAGATGTCTTGTTTGATGGGGATTGTATCATTAGACTTAGACTTCTTTCTTTAAAGAATTTTGTTTTCATCCCTTATATTCTTGTAATCTCTTTGTTTTGGTTTAATATTTTCTTCTTGTAAAAAAACTAAGAAATTATAAATTAGAAAAAACTTAAAGATAAATCTACATAAATTAAATAACTTGAAATAATTAAAAAAATGCTAAAAGGCTGCGAAGAAAGTGAAATAATTTGAAAAACACCATTAAATAACTTTATTTTGAAGGACCTTTTTACTCAATAGCTTCTAAATTTCAAGACTTTAAAGTGTAAAAAAGTAGGAAATGAGTAATAATTGAAATTTGAAATAAAAAAATACAGTTGTTTTCTTGACCGTGCGCTTATTTGACCGGAGACTAAGTTGAAAAATATCAGTGGTTTGTGGGGTTAGCACTCAAAGTTGTGTCATTATTTATCAACCAGTTTTGAACACCTCCCCTATATATCACCATTCACCAATCATAAATAGCTTCTTCTTTTTCTTAAAAGCTTGGTACCAGCTGTGTTAGTTGACACTCTATTCTAGATTACAATAAAATCTTACTAACCCATTGTCATTGGGTTTCACGACAAACATCAACATGCATACCTTTAGGGTTACAATTATTGATGGTATAGTTTTGGTTCACCTAGTCTTGACCTTCTTCATCAAATCATTTTAAAATGAAATAATATGAAGATTATATATAAACTTTATGGATTAAATAGTTTTTAACCTCAGATAAGTTTATATGTTTTTATTTTTCGTTATTTATATATATATATATATATATATATATATATATATATATATATATATATATATATATATATATTGAAAATAATAGAACGCTACTCTTTTTATAAATAGTTTTTTTAGTTTTGATGAGTATTTTTTTCCATTATTTTTTTTATGTTGGAAATAAAAGGGAATGTGGTATATTTTGTGTAATTATTATAGTTATTATATTTGATTTATTTTGATATAATATTATTGTTTATAAAAAAATAATAAAAATAAAAATAAGAAGAAAAATCTATAAAGAAACTTATAAATTTTCTTACAAATTTTAATTAAAAGACTAAAAACAAATGAAATTTAAATTTAAATACTTTATTTTTAAAAAAAAATACATGAACAAGCGGAACGAAGAAATTTAGAAGTGGTTTTTCGAAGAAGAAAGAACAAGATGTTGGAATGGTATCTTAAGGGAAACCAAGAAGAAACGTTAATCACCAACGACAGGTAGCCGTTATCGCACCAGTTATTAGTTCAACTTCAAACGTGGGATTTACCCCACAATTTCAGCAACAGAATCAACAGCCTCGACGACAGGCTCAGCCATCCAACAACAATCAGAGTCGTGCTCCTAGAATTTTTCAGTTTGACCCAATTCCGATGTCTTACACGAAATTATATCTTGCTTTAACTGAGAGGAATCTTGTTCAAACTAGAGCACCGTCGCCAGTGCCCGATAAGTTACCTTGGTGGTACAAAGCTGATGTATCTTTTCTTTTTCACCAAGGGGCACCTGGCCATGATCTCGAACATTGCATAGCTTTGAAAGCTGAAGTTCAAAGACCGGTTAGAGCTAACTTTCTTTCTTTTATGGATACGAATCCAAACGTACAAGCTAATCTGCTACCTAATCATGGAGGGCACTGATCGCGACTTTATCGTCTAAATTAATCGGGAGACTGCAAGTATACAGCCCTATCGCGTAGTTTTAAAAGATATCGAACCAAAGGGACTATAAATTGAACTAACGTAATCTAAACTTACTGTGTAAAGCTATAGCTATCGAATAAATAAATTGGGGAATTTTTGGGCAATAAAACTTAATTTTAATTAAAATAATAATAAGGCGAATATCGGTATGTATTTCGTTAATCCTAAAGAATCCGGTTTTCCACGGCTTATTTTCTAAAATGATAATAATTTTTTTTCAAAAAAGTATTTATTTAAAACCTATTCTCAAATCGCTCTATTGAAGTAGATTATAATTTTAAACTCTAATGTATGCTTTCGCTATCCCATCGATTTTAAAATTACTTTTTGAAAATAAATAAATTTTAATTGGTTTTAAATGTCATTTTAAAAACAATACCTAGTATCTACTATCCGATTCTAAACCTCAAATCGCTGTTGGTTTCAATCTTAGTCGTTTATTAACCTCAAACTTTCGCCTGTTGGTTTCTAAACCTTTTTAACAAAATAAATTAGATAACTAAATCAGAAAAAGTATTTATTTTATAAAATATAATCAAGCCAGTTTGTACCGGATCTTTCAAATTAACTCATTACATACCGATATTTAAATAATTTAGCCAGACATATTCATAAAAACAGACATGAATAAATTAAAGGATTTAACATTCATAAATAAATTCATGGCAAAATAAATATATCTCATGCAAACAATTATATAAATGAAAGCAATGTAAATAGAAACCTGAATTAAATAAATGCTGGAATTGAATCTTGGTTCTTCAACAGGAATTTAAACCACAGTGCTTGAAAACTAGAACAATGCTGGAAAAATAACTCTGAATTCTGAATTACAATGGAAAATAAATGCAGGAAAATAAACTTTGAAACTGGGAAAATAAAGCTAAGAATCGGTGTCTGGAATTATGATCTGGAGAGGTCCTTTTATAGTGGTATGAAGTAACCACTTGTTCCTAAATTTTCGTAGCATTTTCTCCTCAAAACTCTCGTCCCAACTGCCTAAGTCGTCCGAAAAAGCCTCCTCTTTTTCCTCCACGTTGAGACGTGCGTGTCTCAAGCAACTCCTAGGGCCAACGTGGCACTGGAGACGGTCGCCTCCTTTGTAGGAGGGAGTCCGAGGCGGGCGCCTCACTTGTAGGAGAGAGTGGAGACGTGCGTCTCACTCTTCTGCGTGGCATTTAGGGTTTGTTTGCTAGGGTTTTGCTTGCAATGGGCTTTGCTTGTTTGGGCTTGGTTTGTAGGCTTTAATACATCTTTGATCCATCACTTGCTTTTCACACCCCTTTTCTTCATTTCTTGCACAATTAATTAAATAATCTTCTTAATTTCTTCACTTTGCTCAATTAAAATAAAATACCTGAAACAATAAAAATACCAGCGTAATATGGAAATAAAATGAAATAATTAAATAAAAATACTAACATTATTTATGAAAATTAAATCAAATATACTATATAAAATCGTGTTATCAAACTCCCTATACTTAAACCATTGCTTGTCCTCAAGCAAAAAGTAGAAATGAAAATCTTTTGAAGCACAGTTAAACACAAATATAACAACATATATCACTTTGTACCAGGTTGCAAATTGATTTTTCATCAGAGAATTTAAGTCGAACTTAAACACCAAAGTTACCGTAGGAACACTAGACAACCCCATCTATGCAGACCAGTTCAAGTCATGTCATTATAGCTTCAACCTAATACTATGTTTTATTTTGCCCGTTTTCATTCTAGTGCAATCACATTAAGCCCATTACCGTACACGCACATAGTGGAGTAACCGGTTAGTGAATTTGATCTTAATAAGCCAGCTAGGAGTTCTGGTAATAAAATATTTGGTACTCCTTTTTCCAATTAAAAATTGCGGGGGATCGAACCGTAATTCGCCCTACCAAGTTCAGCACCAGGGACCACTGAACCAATTTATTAATGGATTATTTTGCATAAAATTCATATTTTCAGCAACCTTTTGGATTAAATGATCTGGTAAGGACCATCTAACTTAGTAAGTGCATCTTAAATAAAAGCAATTTTCTTAAGATATTTGATCAATCACTTATATTCATCGGTTCTCCACGTAGTTTGTGTTTTCGGCGGTGCCGACTGCTTAATAAACTACTTAGGGCTAATCTAAAACTAAGTTTCAAAGGTTATTGGTATAACAAGTACTTAAATCGATCTAGCATATCGGGGGTTTTAAAGTGTTAGGACGATAACAATTTTGCTAAGTCGTACTTGAATCCTTATTTAGATTAAGCAACCTTAATACTAGTTGAATAATGTTTATAAATGCATTTTAAAATTGTTTTATATTTTTTTTTTTATGGCTCAAGAAATAGGGAGAATTCGAATAAACACTAAATTTGCATATAAGATTAAAATTGACATAAACATGTATTTTATTGAATTTGAAATTTGCGATACAAGAAAAATAAATAAAAGGGCAATACTACAAAGAGAGCAAAGGCAATATAAATGAGCAAGGAAATGATCCGACTCCCCTATACTTAAATGGAGCAATGTCCTCAGTGCGATAAAAACGAAGGAGAGTCGAAATGAAAAGGTGGGCGGTTAAATTGCGTAGCAACAATAATAATGCAACTTAAGAAGAATAATGCAACAGTAATAATAATAATATAAAAGAATGTGCAACATTATAATAAAAGATAATCATGGATGGCATTAGAATGGAAATCAAAGTTGCTTACAATTTGAGGAATCAAGTATGAGGGAAGAAAAACATAATGAATATAACGAAAACATTGCAAATCCTAATGAAATCAAACTAAACTAAACTAAATAAGATAAACTAACTACTAAAGAACTCTAGCCACTAGATGGTCCTGCCTTAGGAGCAGAGGGAGAATGAAGATAAGAGAGAACTTCTTGAAACTGCGCAGAAACTATATCCATAAAACCAAAGAAGTCAGCTCGCAGAGTAGTGAACTCGTCCCTCAAAGCCTGATGTTCCACCTGGAGAGCGTGGATAACAGTCGCATAATCAATAGGAGGAGCCTCATGCATAACAGTGTCAGGAGCAACAGAGGGATCTGTGGAAGTGGGCTGAGCAGAAGGAGCTTCCTGAGCGTCCTCTAAAACATCAAAGCCCGGTGGAATCTCAGGAGTGCTTGGCGGAGAAGGATGCTGATCAAAACCATAAAGCCAATTGGCTTTGTTATGCACACTAGTAGCAGGATTAGGCAAGGTAAACAGCTGCATAACTTGACCATTAATCAACAAGGTAAACTGAGTCGGGCCAAGATCACCAATCATTCCAGTGTTGAAACAGAACTCGATGGTCATGGAAGTAACACCAGCAAAAGCATTCAGATGCCTAAAAGGTCGTCGAAGTCCAACAACATTTGTAATCATAGTAACGAGACCTCCCATCCGAATGGGTGCATGATCAGTATCAATGAGATTCACAAAGGTACGGAGATAAGGGATCGTGATTAACGGACGCTAAGCACAAAACATGATAAAAGCTCATCCTTAGAAACAGAGTTACATTCGGGTTTTCCAAAACGGTATGGGCAAGAATCTTATGGAAATACCAAGGGGTTATGGATATTCTCGATACAAGGTCCTCGGGCTCGTGGTTAAGGATTCCAAATAGATCCCCAAAAATAGTCAAGATCTCTAAATCCAAGATACTCCTCCGAGTTTCAAGATAAACTCCTAAACCACTAGGAAAACCAAGAAGATCAGCCAATTCCTTATGGGTAAACTTGAAGGTGAAGCCAAAAAGTCTGAAAATAATAAGTCCACGGCGTAGAGCTATCCCATGAGTAGGAAAGTAAGCTAGAGAACTGAGGAATTCCAAAGTGAGGTTCCGATAAGTGGCAAAGGAGGTCATCAGGCGTGAATTATCCCACCCAATGCTCAGATAAAACTCCATATTTGGTGCGCTGATTTCTTCCTCTGAAACTAACTGGCATATCATCAACACGAGACATAGTGGAAAGAGAAAGAAGTAGCTAGAAGAATCCTGAGGAGAAAGAAAATAAAAGAACATCAGCATTGGCCAAATGCCGATAAGAAGAGAGATATAGAATAGAATATAAGACAGAGAATAGAAATAAAAGAAAATAGAAAAAGAAATAGATATTTTTTTGTTTGTTTTTTTTTTTTTTTGAATAGAATGAAGAAATAAAATAAAATAAGAAGAAAGAAATAAATACGGTGGGTTGTCTCCCACAAAGCGCTTTGTTTTATGTCGTAAGCTCGACAAATAAAACTAAAGATCAGTCGTCTAATCGAGCTTGTGGCTCGTCTAGATTTATCTTTTGAGAGTATCCCTCGATTTCGGTAAGATGGTAATGTTTTAAACGCTGCCCGTTTACTACAAACGGTTCAATCGAAGGTCCCTTAATCTCTATTGCACCACTTGGATAAACTCGAGTAATTTCAAAAGGTCCAGACCACCTAGATCGTAATTTTCCAGGAAATAATTTTAATCGTGAGTTAAAAAGTAATACGCAATCACCTATATTAAAATTCTTCCTAGATATACGCTTATCGTGCCATTTCTTTGTGCGCTCTTTGTAAATCCTAGCCAGACGCATCCTGCCTAAGTTCTTCCAATTCATTAATATCCGTGATACGCTTCTCCAAAGATAACTTAAGTTCGATTCTTAATGGCCCAATAAGCCATGTGTTCTAACTCAACTGGAGATGGCATGACTTTCCATAAATAAGCTTGAAAGGAGTAGTACCGATGGGAGTTTTATAGGCGTTCTAAGCCCATAAAGCTTCATGAAGTTTAAAGGACCAATCCTTTCGGATGTAGCGACGCTTTTTCAAGGATTTGTTTTATCCGCGATTTGAAACTTCAACCCGTCCGCTAGTTTGAGGATGGTAAGGTGTAGCTATGCGGTGTCGAACTCCATATTTCCTTAATAATTTTTCAAAGATTTTGGAAATGAAATGAGACCCACCGTCGCTATAACGAGTCGGGTACACCGAACCTAGGGAAAATTATGTTCTTGAATAGCTTAAGTACCACTCGGGTGTCGTTTGTTGGAGAAGCTATAGCTTCGATCCACTTTGAAACATAATCCACCACGAGTATATACTTATTACGGATGAAGAAGGAAAGGGTCCCATAAAGTCTATCCCCACACATCAAAGATTTCGACTTCTAAAATGCCTTTTGTGGCATTTCGTCACGCCTAGATATATTACGTGCGTTGACACCGTCGCATTTTAAGATGGTGGCATGTACTTTCCATAAAGTAGGCCAATAGAGACCGGATTGTAAGATCTTTGCACATGTTTGGATGTACTAGCATGTCCTCCGTAAGGTGCGTAATGACAGGTGTTATAATGTTTTCAATCTCTTCTTCTGGCACACATCGGCGGAAAATTCCATCGGGACCTCTCTTGAAAAGTAAAGGTTCATCCCAGTAATATTGTTTAAGATCATGGAAGAATTTCTTCTTCTGTTGATAGGTAAGTTCAGGTGGTAGAACGAGGTAATTCACAAAATCAGCATACCAAGGCACAGAGGAAATAGCTAAAGTGGTTTCCATGAGTTTATCCGTTCTGTCTTCCAAGTGGGCAATCAGTTTATCATACTGGAATTCATCATCAATCGGCACTTGTTCATGTTTAAGATTTTCTAGTCTAGAGAGATGATCCGCTACTACATTTTCAGTTCCTTTCTTATCTTTGATTTCTAAATCAAATTCTTGCAGCAGTAATATCCATCTCAGGAGTCTAGGTTTAGCGTCCTTTTTGGTTAAGAGATATCTAATAGCATGATCAGTGTATATGATTATCTTGGATCCTACTAAGTAGGAACGGAACTTGTCTAAAGCGAAGATCGCTAAGAACTCTTTCGGTTGTAGCATAATTCATCCGCCGCCCGTAGTTCGCTTGCATAATATATGACGTGAAGTCTTTTATCCTTTCGCTGTCCTAAAACAGCTCCAACGGCATAGTCACTCACACATTATTTCAAACGGTTCATTCCAACTGAGTTTGCATGATAGCGCAGTAAATTAATGCTTTCTTAAGTGTCTCAAACGCTTCTAAACATTTTTCGTCGAAGATGAATCTTTCATTAATAGCTCGCTTAGGGGTTTAGTTATCTTAGAGAAATCTTTAATGAAACGTCGATAAAACCGCGTGTCCCAAAAGCTTGGATTTCTAACGGTTTTGGAGGTCAAGGTTCTCAATAACTTCGATTTTAGCGTAATCGACTTCAATTCCTCTTTGGATATAATGTGTCCTAAAACAATTCCTTCTTGTACCATAAAATGGCATTTCTCCCAATTAAGCACTAGATTAACCTTCACACAACGCTCCAATACCCTTTCTAAATTTTCTAAACATTCTTCAAAGCTTTGTCCACGACGGAAAAATCGTCCATGAAGACTTCCATAATATTGTCCAGAAAATCAGCAAATATTGCCATCATACATCTCTGAAAAGTTGCAGGAGCATTGCATAAACCAAATGGCATTCTTCTATAAGCAAAGGTTCCAAAAGGGCATGTGAAAGTTGTTTCTCTTGGTCATCGGGATGAATAGGTATCCGAAAGAAACCCGAATAACCGCCTAAGAAATGAAATGAGAGTGTCTAGCTAAGCGCTCCAACATCTGATCAATAAATGGTAAAGGGAAATGATCTTTTCTGGTGGCTTTGTTAAGTTTTCGATAATCGATGCACATTCTCCATCCAGATTCGATTCTTTTAGTTATTATTTCTCCTTTCTCATTTTCGACTCGTGACACCTCCCTTCTTAGGTACAACATGCATGGCTAACCCATTTGCTATCGATATAGGATATATGATTCTCCTCTAATAACTTCATAACTTCCTTTTTCACAACTTCAAAATCGGGTTTAGTCTCCTCTCGTGTTCTCTTGAAGTTTTGCAATCGTCTTCTAGCATAATGCGATGCATGATAGAGGACTTATTCCTTTGAGATCTGATATTATATCCTAAGGTTGTTGGATATTTCCTCTAATCTGTAAAAGTTTTTCGCCGATTCTCCAAGTTTTCGTTGACTATCACCGACGCTCGAGTTCGGAATCTAGGAATTCATACCTTAGATTTTCGAAGTGTTTTGAGTTCTAGGAAGGTTTCCTTAAACTTTGTGTGGGATCGGTGCTATAGCTAAGCATTCACTTAGATTACTACCGATTTTCATCGAGATTGTCTTTATTTTCAAGCTCGCCTTCTTTTCTACATTCATCGATGATATCCATGAAGTAACAAGTATCTTCAATTGCAGGTGCTTTTAGGAATTGAGAGAGGATAAATTCGATTTTCTCTTCGCCTACTTCAAAAGTAAGTTTTCCTCTTTTCACATCTATTATTGCACCGGCTGTGGCTAAGAAAGGTCTTCCAAGAATGATTGGAGTAACTTCGTCCTCCCTTATGTCCATGATAATGAAATCGTTGGTATATAGAATTGGCCAATACGCATGTGAATATTCTCAAGTACTCCCAGGATATTTAACGACCTATCTCTAGTTGAACGGACATTTTGGTTGGTCTCTCTCCCATATCAAGTTTCTTGCGGATGGATAACGCATCACACTTATACGGCTCCTAGATCACATAAAGCTTTGTCTATGACAAATTTGCCAATTACACATGGAATAGAGAAACTTCCAGGATCTTTGAGTTTAGGAGGCATTGTGTCTTGAATAATTGCACTACATTCAGCAGTAAGCATGACAGTTTCATTATCCTCAAGCTTTTTCTTATTGGATAGAATCTCTTTAAGGAATTTAGCATAAGAGGGCATTTGAGTTATAGCTTCGGTAAAAGGAATTGTAACATTAAGTTGCTTCAGAAGATCCACAAATTTCTTGAATTGTCCCACATTCTTAGTTTTAACTAACCTTTGAGGGTATGGAATAAGAGGCTTATAAGGTGGTGGGGGTATATAAGGTTCGTCCTTTTGTGTGGTATCTTCATTATTATCTTTCCTAATTTCTTTTGCATATGGGCTATTGTTTCGGGATCTCCAGTCCATCTGTCCGCTTCTTAAGATAACAAAGATTTGCATGTCCTTTGGGATTAGGTTGAGGCTGTCCAGAAATGAACCCAGGAGCAGCAGCTTGTTGCTGAGCTACTTGAGAGATTTGTGTTTCTAACATTTTATTGTGTGTAGCTAAAGCGTCAAGCTTGTTAGAAAACTGCTTCATTTGCTCATTAATGTGTATATTCTGATTTTGAACTTCCTTATTAGTCTGGGCTTGAGCACTATTGGTTTGGTTTTGAGTAGCAATGAAGTTCTCTATCATGATTTCCAAATTAGACTTCCTAGGAGCATTTGTTGTATTAGGACCATTGTTAGGGTGATTTGGAATAGCTTTAGGATAACCAGGTGGTGTAGCAGGAGCTTGTCCAGGTGCATATAACGCGTTGTTATTCTTGTAGGAAAAGTTAGGATGATTCTTCCACCGGATTATATGTGTCGTAAGGATTATTCGCACGTAATTTGCTTGTTCAACCGAACTCCGTTAGAAGTGGGCATTCGAGCAAGATGTGATTGAATACCACATAAGTCGCAAGTTTGAGTAATTGCAGCAATGAGTCGGGAGCTGGTAAGTTCCTCGAGCTTTTGAGTGAGAGCTTCCACTTTAGCGTTGACTTGATCCGCACTATTCACTTCAACCATGGCACCTTTAGTTTGAGATTTCTACAAGAATCTCTCCATACCCCATTGGTAATGGTTCGAGCCATGCTTTCGATAAGTTGCTTTGCTTCAAGATATGGTTTATTCATCGCGCCACCGCAGGCCTATAGTCAATCTCGATTATACAAGAGACCATTGTAAACGTGTGAATGATTAACCATTCTTCTAAACCATGATGAGGACAAAGTCTAAGCATGTCTTTATAACGCTCCCAAGCTTCAAAGAGTGATTCATTGTCCTTTGTCCGAAACCATTGATATTGGCTCGAGCATAGCGCTTTTGCTTGGAGGAAAATATCTAGCCAAGAATACTTTCTTCAACTCATCGCATGTGGTGATTGAGTTGGAAGGAAGAGATTGGAGCCATGCGCGAGCTCTATCTCTGAGAGAAAAAGGAAATAGGCGCAATCGTATCGCCTCGGGGTTTACACCATTCGCTTACAAAGGTCTCGCATCGCACAAACACCGATGATGAAGATTAGGGTCGCCGAGGGCTCCAAACCGGTTCTCGAACGCGAAAGAAGCGAAGGTTTTAGCTCGAAATCGTTTGAGCAATATGGAGCAAGAATACTATTATGAGGCTCTTGAGAAGGAACGTAGTCCTTAAGAGGACGAGGAGCAGGAGCTATATCACCATCTTCGAGTTCTTCAACGCCGAAGTTTGGTTGAAGGAAGATTGTTGTGTGCTAAATACTCTTGAATTCGCCTTCTTAATCTAAGGTAACGCCGACGTCAGTAAATAGGTATATGCAAAGGCGCTTGAGAGCGAGTATTTGGCATACACAGAGGAAAAGAAATAGTTGCTATAGTCTATACTGTAATAAAATTACGATATCAACTTAAATAGTCCGAACGGCGCCAAAAACTTGATCGCGACTTTATCGCCTAAATTAATCGAGACCGCAAGTATACACCTATCGCGTAGTTTTAAAAGATATCGAACCAAAGGGACTATAAATTGAACTAACGTAATCTAAACTTATGTAAAGCTATAGCTATCGAATAAATAAATTGGGGAATTTTTGGGCAATAAAACTTAATTTTAATTAAAATAATAATAAGGCGAATATCGGTATGTATTTCGTTAATCCTAAAGAATCCGGTTTTCCAGCTTATTTTCTAAAATGATAATAATTTCTTTTTCAAGAAAAGTATTTATTTAAAACCTATTCTCAAACTGTCGCTCTATTGAAGTAGATTATAATTTTAAACTCTAATGTATGCTTTCGCTATCCCATCGATTTTAAAATTACTTTTGAAAATAAATAAATTTTAATTGGTTTTAAATGTCATGTTTTAAAAACAATACCTAGTATCTACTATCTCGATTCTAAACCTCAAACTGTCGCTCGTTGGTTTCCAATCTTAGTCGGTTTATTAACCTCAAACTTTCGCTCGTTGGTTTCTAAACCTTTTTAACAAAATAAATTAGATAACTAAATCGAAAAAGTATTTATTTTATAAAATATAATCAAGCCAGTTTGTACGGATCTTTCAAATTAACTCATTACATACCGATATTTAAATAATTTAGCCGATATATTCATAAAAAGTATATGAATAAATTAAAGGATTTAACATTCATAAATAAATTCATGGCAAAATAAATATATCTCATGCAAACAATTATATAAATGAAAGCAATGTAAATAGAAACACGAATTAAATAAATGGAATTGAATCTTGGTTCTTAAACAGAATTTAAACCACGTGCTTGAAAACTAGAACAATGCTGGAAAAATAACTCAATTCGAATTACAATGGAAAATAAATGCAGGAAAATAAACTTTAAACTGGGAAAATAAAGTCGAGAGTGTTCGGAATTATGATCCGAGAGGTCCTTTTATAGTGGTATGAAGTAACCACTTGTTCCTAAATTTTAGCATTTTCTCCTCAAAACTCTCGTCCCTGCCTAAGTCGTCCGAAAAAGCCTCTTTTCTCCACGCTGAGACGCGCCTCAAGCAACTCCTAGGGCCAACGTGGCACTGGAGACGCCTCCTTTGTAGGAGGGAGTCCGAGGCGCCTCACTGTAGAGAGAGTGGAGACGCGCCTCACTCTTCTGCGTGGCATTTAGGGTTTGTTTGCTAGGGTTTTGCTTGCAATGGGCTTTGCTTGTTTGGGCTTGGTTTGTAGGCTTTAATACATCTTTGATCCATCACTTGCTTTTCACACCCCTTTTCTTCATTTCTTGCACAATTAATTAAATAATCTTCTTAATTTCTTCACTTTGCTCAATTAAAATAAAATACCTGAAACAATAAAAATACCAGCGTAATATGGAAATAAAATGAAATAATTAAATAAAAATACTAACATTATTTATGAAAATTAAATCAAATATACTATATAAAATCGTGTTATCAGGCACGTTGTGAACATGGTATATGGTTATCCTGGTCAATATCAAGTATTCGACATAAACTTGGTAAGAGTAGATTTAGTACAGATGCATGCTACTTTCTACGTAACAGGTGGCTTTGCTCGACACAACTACAAATCTTGTAGGATTTGTTCTGGAGATTCTCGTGGATGTTCTACTGTGAAAACAGATCTTCAGCGACTAATGGATAATGGCTACATTCGAATCCTTAGAGATAGGAATGAGAATGAGGTGAATACGATAGGATGTTATCTGCATGAGCTTTTAGTCTCAGATATAAACTTTGTAACTTCTGAAGTAAACGTTGTCATTCCTCATTTCAACATGCCCAAGCGCATAGAGATCAAATACAACAATCCAAGGGTTCCTGTTTCTCCTTTGATCATCTGTCTACGTGGACCTATTCCTTATGACTATGACAAAGCAGTTCCCTACCAATAAAATGCAACAATGATGGAAAATAGGAAAGAAGTCCCCATACCTACTCTTTCATCCGTAGTTAACATCGCAGAAGTAAGTCGAGTAACTAGGAGTGGACGTGTGTATACCCCGTTGCCACCAAAGCAGTTTATCGCTCCTGCAGCTAGGCAAAGTCCTGTCGATGTACCCATTGTGAATCCTGTAGGAATTCATGTTGGTAATCCAAACTTAATCATTGATCCATCTGATGGAACCAATATCAATCCAGACTTTGATGAAATTCTAAAGCTGATCAAGAAGAGTGAGTACAAAGTTATGGATCAACTGATGCAAACTCCTTCCAAAATCTCAATACTCTCTTTGCTCTTAAACTCTGAAGTCCATCGAGAGGCCCTGATGAGAGTTTTGAATCAATCCTTCGTAGATCACGATGTAACTACCAATCAATTTGGTGGAATCGTAGCCAACATAACGGCTTGCAACAATCTGAGCTTCAGTGATGAAGAACTCCCTGAAGAGGGTATGGACCACAATTTCGCTCTACATATCTCTATGAACTGTCAATCTGACTCTTTGTCCAACGTGCTAGAGGACACTGGCTCTTCCTTAAACGTAATGCCGAAAATGACTCTTGCTCGTTTGTCTTACAAAGGAACACCTATGAAATTCAGTGGTGTGATAGTCAAAGCTTTTGATGGATCAAGAAAATCTATTATTGGAGAAATAGACCTTCCGATGACAATTGGTCCACATACTTTTCAAGTCACCTTCCAAGTTATGGACGTTCAAGCCGCCTACAGCTATTTGTTAGGTCGACCATGGATACATGAAGTTGGAGCAGTAACATCTACGCTCCACCAAAATTGAAATTCATAACAAACGGAAAGTTAGTAACCATAAGTGGGGAACAAGCCTTGTTGGTAAGCCATTTATCAACTTTTTATTTCATCGCTGTTGACGATGTACAAGGAACGCAGTTCCAAGGTCTCTCCTTAGAAGATGAATCTACAAAGAAAAATATATCATTTATCTCCTCTTACAAAGAAGCAGCGTAGATAGTAAAAGACGGTATTGCCGCTGGTTGGGGACAAGTTGTGGTTCTTGTCAACAATGAAACTAAAACGGGACTCAGATTTACTCCAGTACTCTCAAAAACCACTGAGAAGGATGAAACTCTTCGTCAAATCAAAGAAGTATTCCACAGCGGAGGTTTCCTTAACCCTGTGCCTCAAGAGGGCAATGTCCTTATTGATGAAGGAACTGAAGAAAATTTCTCTGGTTCTGAAGAATGGAAGTCTTATCTCAACGACTCTGGATACATATCTCAAGAAGAATCGTATACACCGTTCTATCCTCCTTTAGACAAATTCGAAGGCATGTTCCAGCAAGATGACAAAGAAGAAATTCCACCTATCCCACTTGAGGTTTGGGATACCTTGGGACACCCAAGTGGAAAATTTAACTTCATGGTAAAATATACCGCCACTGAAAGTTCAAGAATCTCAATCAAAGACATCCAACCAACTGGATGGGAAGATCCTCTTGAATATCTCAGTCAACCATAAGAGGCATACATGCCCTCTCAATCTCATCATCCATTCGAAATCACGAGTGAAGATCTTTGCTTCAACACACTTGCCAAGGTTGTTGAACCTGAATTTGTCTATTCCTAGATAAATGCAATTTTTGGAGACGATTGGAAAGATGGTCCCGAAAATGACTTGGAAAGTGTCTCTGATAACGAGTCTCTTCATCCAGAAGATTGGGAATTACATCCTAAAAATCCAGAGTACATGTCTCTTGAAGACACATGTACTTCATTTTATACTCCTCGACCTGTCGAACAAGTAGAGGAAGATCGCCTCAATAGTACAAAAGACAAGGTTAACAAACTAGAGCCTTCAAATCCTGCTCGACCAATGGTCAACGTCATCATTGAAAATGATCCTAAGGGAAAACTGCCAAAATACATAGTCTACCAAGGAGTTCGTCACTATTGCAAAGTCGTTGAAGTTCAAATTGTTGTTCACCTTTCTAAGTAGTGATCTCGCTTTTATTTTGAACTCTCGCCCAGCCCAAGGCAGATAGATGTTTTATAGGGCTAGCTTTTAAATAATTTTCTCTTTGTCTTGCCCAAGACAAAAGAGTTTGTGTTTAGGGCCTTGTTTCATATGTGGATCATAAATAAAGCGTTGTTTTGATTCCCACATTTTGTGTTTGTTTTTCATTTTTTGTCTTTTTTCTGGAAATGGTAATCCTAAAAAACCCAATAAAAACAAACATTTTCAAATAATCTGCATACACTTTTACATTTGCTTTTTTTCTAAAAAATGAACATAAATCACATGTGCAGATTAATAAATGAATAAACCCATTGAATGCAATAACCATATGCCCTCTGGCAATATTGAATTCCCTGTGTACGAAGTCGAAGAAGAGGAAGAAGAAGGGATCTCAGATGAGATTTCCCGACTACTTAAGCATGAGGAACGAATCATTCAGCCTCACGAAGAGCCTTTAGAAACGATCAACTTGGGTTCTGAGGAAAATAGAAAAGAAGTAAACATCAGAGCTCTACTCGACGAAGATGTCAAGAGAAAACTGATAGATCTTCTCAAAGAATACGTCGATATGTTTGCTTGGTCCTACCGGGACATACCAAGGTTGGGTACCAACATCGTAGAGCATCATTTGCCATTAAATCCGGAATGTCTGCCAGTTAAGCAAAAATTGAGGAGGACTCGCCCAGATATGGCTGATAAAATCAAAAGGGAGGTTCAAAAACAACTCGACGCAGGTTTTCTCATCACCTCCGAACGTTCTCTCCTCTCTGTAGCCTTTCTCTATATGGGGCATCGACATGAATGGAATGATTGAACCAAAAGCTTCAAACGGTCATCGCTTCATCTTAGTGCCCATCGATTACTTCACCAAATGGGTCGAAGCAGCATCTCACGCCAACGTTACAAGACAAGTTGTTGTGAGGTTCATCAAGAACAACCTCATTTACCGATATGGAATTTTAAGTAAGATCATTACAGATAATGGATCGAACTTGAACGACAAAATGATGAAAGAACTGTGTGAGAAATTCAAGATTGAGCATCATAACTCTTCTCCTTACCGACCAAAAATGAATGGCGTTGTGGAAGCCACCAACAAAACAATCAAGAAGATCGTCCATAAAATGGTCGTCACTTACAAAGACTGGAATGAAATGTTTCCATTTGCTTTACATGGGTATCACACTTTAGTACGCACCTCGCACCTCAACAGGGGAAACCCCTTTCTCTTTAGTGTATGGTATGGAAGTAGTGCTCCCCATGGAAGTTGAAATTCCATCAATAAGAATCCTCATGGAGGCTAAGTTATCTAAGGCTTAATGGTGTCAAAGCAGATACGATTAGTTGAATTTAATCGAAGAAAAACGTATGACCGTTTTGTGTCATGGATAGTTGTATCAAATAAGGATGAAGAAAGCCTTCGACAAGAAGGTTCGACCTCGTAAATTTCAAGAAAGCGACCTCGTGCTTAAAAAGATCTTGTCTTTTCAACTAGATTATAGGGGGAAAGGGTATCCTAATTATGAAGGCCCATCGTCAAAAGAAACTTTTCTGGAAGTGTTGTGACTCTTGCAACCATGGACGGCGATGAACTCCCGCATCCTGTAAATGCGGATGCAGTTAAGAAATACTTTGTCTAAAAGATAAAAGATCAGCTCGGTAAGTCGAAAACCCAAAAAAGGGCGGCTTAGGAAAAAATGAGCGTCTCGGTGGACTGAAAACCTGAAAAGGCGGTCCAGGAAAAAATTAGAGACAATAAACAGAAATTTATCCTGGTAGATTGATAACCTGAAAAGGCAATCTAGGCAAATATTAAGGATCAAAATGACAAAGTAACTGCATCATTCTGTACTTCGTCAATCTGAAGAATCTTCCATCAACGGATCTTCAATCAAATCTTTTGAAGCAATATGCATAGTTGGAACTCAAAGTTGTTAGGGAGAATAGCAGTTTATTGCTTTCAATGTATCCTTTTCCTAATATATTACCGTTACACCCCAAAATTTTCCCTCTCACTTCTCAAGATAATCCACCATTCCATACTCAAAGATCCCACAAGGGTTGATCAGACAAACTCTCTCCTAAGCAATCAACCCAAACTAGGGTTTTTCTCCTCTCAAGTTAAGATGGACTTCCAATGCTCCAAGTGATAATCATACCTCATTCAATGTTTCAAAGAATCACCATGTCAAGTTTCAAGCCTTACAAGCCAAATTTGCTCAGTCAATTGCTCAGATGGTTGAAAATCAACTTTATTGAACAAAAAGTCAACTGTGGTCAACATACAGTCAAACTTCATAATTTTTGGTCAACACCAACATTTTGAAGTAATATTCATCATTTAATCAAGGGTTGATCATGATTCCTCAAGAAAAGTCAAGATTTGATCAAAAATCAAAGTTTCTAAATTAGGGTTTTTTAAACAAAAGTCAACCGAACTTTGACCAAGCATAACTTTCACATACTTTATCAGAAATTTTTCCACCAAAGCTCATTTTGAAGAGAATTCAATTCTCTACAACTTCATGTCTCACAATCTTGGGCTAGAAATGTTTCATTTGGAAGTTATGGGTCAAAACATTACAGGTCTTTTTAAAAGTCATCAAAAAGTCATCTTTTTGCAAAGAAGTGTTCATGAGCATGGAAACTTCAATAAAGACTAAATCAAAAGGGCTGTTTAGAAGATATCTTGAGCTTTCTAAAAAGTCCAAGAACACCCAAAAATGTTAAAAATTGAGCAAGATACAAGTTGTGCAAGTTGAGCATTTTTTAGGAGGTGCACAAAGAGAAATACTTGAGAAAATCAAAAAATTTCCAAATGGGCCTAACTTTTCTTGATTCAAACTTGTCCCTTATCTGAATTAGAACCTCCAAGCCCAAGGCCACGTTTTTTATCTTTTATTTTTATTTATTTTGGATTTTTATTCATTTAAAACCAATTTAATTAAAATAAAAGATATAAAATCAAAAATTAAGTGCAAGATTGATTTTCTCTCATCCTTGAGGTCCAAGCAAGCCAATTAATCTGATTATTTCGAAATGATGAAGATTGGCAAGTGATTTTATTGAAATTGGCTCAAAAAGACAATATTTGGTTTTATTCCAAATCAAATATTGTTTTCATTGATTGGCATGTGATTTCTTCATAATTCTTGATCTAATTCACTCTAGTATATATATACACACTGATTCCAAATGCCACAAGAATGAATTTGATGCCTCAAAAACCCTAAATCAAGTACAAAAAACTGTGTGTTCCAAGCTACATAGAAGCCATAGTTTTGCACCAATTCAAGGCATTCCAAGCATTCCAACACGTTCCTGGAGGTCCTCTGAATCGATTCAGATACTCATAAGCCAACAAAACATCCAGAAACACGAAATCAAGAACACGGTTTGCACAACTCTAACTCAAAATCGATTTCATATTTTCAGGCATAATCAATTGAATTTAACCATATATTTGTGTTTGTGATGAAGTTTCGATCGTGTCTGGATAGTTTAATTGAAGCTTAGGTTCCAAACAAAAGGTTCATCATGGCTAGGGTTTAAAACCTTGGATTAGGGCTTTCTGATTTAGGCAAAATCAGACTAAACTAGGAACATATTCGTGATCAGGAGCTTGATTGCAATCGAACCATGGCTTTACTTTTAATTTCTATTGCGTTTTCTGGATTTTTGAAACTGCAGGTGTTATAGTGACGAACGAAGCTGTCACTATAGGTTTTAGCTACGAACGAAATCCGTAGGTAAAACCCTGGATTTTTAAACGAAGAAGATGAAGGCTGCGCGCGTTTTCTATTTTGAATTAATTTTCAAAAAGTTATTTCCCTTATATTCATTCTGTTCCATATTCCTAACACCAAAGCATGCTAACTCAGTTGGTCAGGGAGGCGCGTGTTCATCCTGGAGGACCTTGGTTCGAACCTGGGCTCCCACAAATATTTTTATCACTTGCAAACTAACCATGTTTTTTCTTATTCTTTTCATATTTTATTTTTCTAATTTAATTTATTTTCAAATATTTATTTTTACACATTAAAAAATCACAAAAAAATATTTTCTTTTTGCATTTAGGTCAGAAAAATGCTTATTTAATTTTTAACATAAAAAAATAATATTTTGCATTCATATTTTAATTAATTGTTAATTAATCGAAAAATTAACCTTTAATTGTTTTTCTATACTAAAATTAATCCGGAAAATTCTCAAAAAAATATTTTCTCATCTAATTAGGTTTGCTAACCCTAAAACTTTTTCCTACCTCAAAAATCTTTTTTACTAACATATTTTTCTCTTATTTACAATTCGATTCTTTTTTTCATTATTGTATTTGCTTCCAGGATGTAATAGTTAGGACTATTTTCTCGCATTTTCTTTTTCAATATTATGTAACTGCTCATGGGATGTAATAGTTTAATTAGGTTTTACTTTCCGCACTCCTCAATTATGTAACTGCCCCAAAGCCATGTAATAGCGTAGGATTTACTTTCCGCACTTTACATTTCCGCAATTTACTTTCCGCACTTATAAACTGCTAGTAGCTAGACGTGTATGGCAAGATAAAATTAACATAACTAACTCTAATCACAAGATAAATTATCTGAATACAACACACTTTCTTCACACATGCACCCCCTAGGATATTCTCTCTCGTTGCCTTCTAAATGGTCAAGTACCTCGAACGTAGGGGTATCTTAGCACAGTTGCCTACAAACATATCATCATAGTCCCTTCGAATCAAATATCATAGTCCCTCGATGACCCTCGATGTTGCCTACGAATACACTATCTAGTCCATCGGTTGTTGCCTACGAAAAGTGATGATCGTCCCTACGAATGTGCTAGGATACTCCTACAAGTTGCCTTCTACGACCATCTGATGTCCCTTCGAATGTCCCATTACATCCAACGAATACGGTTACCTACCAACTAATGGTATGGATAGAGCTATTCTAAAGGAAAGTAAAATAACACGGAAACGATCGTTCTGAGTGGGTAAAATAAGTCTTTTTTGCTTGCTCAAATCTATCAAAATACTTTTCACACCTCACACTTTCTAAAAATCATTTTCAAACGCTTTGTATATATTCCAACGTGAATCATTACAAAGTCTTTTCCAAAACAAAACATTTCCAAACACTTCGTATACATTCCAGCGTGAATCATTACGAAGTCAAAACGAAATGCCTTTTCAAAAAATCTTTTCAAACACACACAAAAAAGCAATTTAAAGTGAGCTAAAGCAATTAAGAGCCCGTATATAACTACGGATGGAAAGGGGTGCTAATACCTTCTCTTTTCATAACCAACTCCCTTACTCAGAATCTAAACGAAGGTCTTTTCCTATTCTTTTCACCTTACCTTAATTGGATAAAAGAAAAGTCGGTGGCGACTCTTGCTATCCGCAACATTTGCGATCAGACGCAAAAACAAAACAAGTCAGTTCTCCCACCGTGTTACATTTACCATTTCCACATTTTGTAAATAGTCCATGGAATTATGCCTTTGGCTGATTACCATTCTATCAATAAAATTTGAGTCTTGTGCCCATTTGTTTGCAATTCTTGTTTTATTCTATTTTGCAAAATAACGCTTTTACTTGTGATAATCACTTCTGGAAAAAAGTTTTAAATGAATTTTTACTTCTAAAACTTTTCAAAATAAAAGCGAAATTTCCTTCGAACTATGAACATAGAATGCACAACAACAATTATCTCCATGGGTGTTTTGACCTATAAAAGATAAACAACTACTGAGAAGTTCTCTCTTCCTCGAAAGAGATCATCAAAGACGGTATTATTATCGAAAAAGAATCCCTAACAGGGTTTCCAGTAAAAATTACTTTTCTCCTTGAAGAAATTTAAGCATGCAACTCTGATTCATCACTAGTGACATCTACATCATTGCTGAAGATTTTGCTGAGTATTTGGTTGAACTGGGACATAATCCTTTTCCAAATACGTTTTATCATCTTGTCAAGTATTGTCAGATGCATGACATTCATTAATCATAAATAATTGCATCATTAATGCATTCTTGCATTTCTCAATGTTTGCTTCAATATCACTTGTTTAGGTTGCATTTATTCCCAAAAACAAGAAATGGTGTGTCATCTCTTCAGTAGACTGTCACCTTTAAGCAGAAAGAACACATTCTTTCTCCAATTCCCCAGTTGATTTCATTCATCATTGGATACAAGATCTTGTTTGACTGTTTCTTTCCAGTTCATTCATGGATAGAACCTCGTCTCCAAACAAATTCAGGTCTAGATTTTACAACAAAAAAACTACCTGCAATCAATAAGCAATTGCCTCGTCATCCAAGCCGCTTATTTCCTTTTCATCTTTGGAATTATCATAAAATGATTGTTCTTCCTAACAAGTACAATCATGCAAGTTCAAGAAATCTCCACAATTGTCTTTCTCTCCGAGAAACCTATATTTTACAATCAAAACGCCCGCATCTTCTAAAAAAAAGATCCTCAACACGATTGTAACTGTGAAAATAGAAAACTCATTTTAGATCTGTTTCCATCACTGTCTGTTATTCACAAGGCTGAATAATCAATAAAAATTTCTCAAGAATTACCTTGTTATAGTTATCACTTTGCAGATAATTGGTAATATCTTCAGAACTCGTACCATTTACCATCACAAGGCTGATAATCGGTAAATGAGCCTTCATTCCAAATTACCATAAATTATCACCAGGCTGATAATTGGTAATATCATATTTTCTTACCTTGAACATTGTCACAAGGCCGACATAAGGTAATCTTCTTGTTTCCCAAAGCGAAACAAATATTCACTTCCTTTATGAATCTATTTTCTCAGTGAAACATATACTTGTTTCCCAAAAAACAGGATTCTCCTTTCTTAAACAGAATGAGACATCCTCACAAATGTTTTTCCCTGGCATGTCACCCTTTGGTACCTCCTGGGTAAACTTTCTACAATCACTTTGCACCATTCGCACTTTTTGGTATCTTAGGTCCAAAATTTGTGTATTTTGATATTTAAGTCTCTTCACACCTATCGAGACGAAGATTTTCATCTTCATATCTCAGGTTAAAGAAACTTAAATAGGGGCATCTGTCATACCCTAATTTTTGAACTAAGATACCATCTCATATCATTCACATATGCATCATTGCATCACTAACAATTTAAGCACAAGATAGATCGTGTGTGTGCTCCTTGAGCCAAATTAGGGTTTTGATCAAAAATCTTTCATTTGTCCAAGATATGATCAATTAGGGTTTGAGTCTTTACTCACTTATAATGATCTATCTTCATCAATCATCAACATTCGATCTTCAAATCCCCATCATTTCCTCAAGATCTATCTTGAATTGACCAATTAGGATTTTGATCGAGGGTGGTGTATCATTGAATTTCTGATCAATGAATGACCTAATTGCTTGGAGCATGATCTCAAAATCACCAATGAAATATCTTTACCTAATTTATTGGTTCAAAACATTTCAAAAGCCATGATTGAACATCAGAGAAATTCTGAATCATTTGACAAAAAGTCAATTGTTCAGATTAGTCAAACTTTGATTTTTGGTCAACTTTTTGAAATTCAAATTTTTTCAATCATCAAAGTATTTCAAATATTCCGTCATGATCATAAAAAATCAAAATGTGTGAAAAAGTCAACAAAAAGTCAAAACTTGAAAATTTTCTAACACTTAGAAAATCTTTCAAGTATTTTTAACACTTTTTTCACCATTTTCATGGCCATTTTTCACCTAGATCCATTTTGATTAAAGAAAAACTCAAAACATAACAGTTGTAGATATTATTCCAAGCTTTCCAAAATGTCCAAGAACTTGCAAAAACACTTTGTATAGCTAGGGTTTTGAAATTGAAACTTAGAGGTCCATAACCATAATTTTTAAGTCATTTTTCACCAAATTTTTTAAGTCATTTTGCCAAAAAATTTCTCTTTCCCTTATAGAAGCCTTGTCATCATAAAATATAGGTTTTGATTTTTAAAAAAATATGATGGTAATGATTGGAAGAGGATAGAATCACTTGAGTTTTTTAACCATGGTTAAGAAAGATTCCATGTGCATTTAATGAAGATTCATTTCTTATGCCTTAAGCTCCAACTTGCAAACTCTTTTAATCCTATCCTTGCCTTACTTGCCAAACATCTTGGCCTATAAATAGAAGTCATTTATCACTTATAAATCACACCAAATCAATCCTAAACAAGCTTTCTCACTTCTTTCTTCTTTTCCAAGTTTCAAAGTTCCAAAATGTGAGAATTTGCAAATCTCCAAACCTTGTAATTTATGAGCAATATCTGGCTTCAAACACTCTCTAAACATCTTTAGGAAGTTGTTAGAATCATCGATCAATCAAAAAAACAACCAAAAGTCAGTTTGCCCAAGAAAACTCCATAAGTGTGCATTTTGAGCATTAACTTGTCATCTCTCAATCCACTCGTGCGTTTCATTTTCTAATCATTCAAACATCATCTACATACCATATAGAAGTGATCCATAGCATTAAACCACTTCTGTAAATCCAGAATCACCATCTCCATGTTCAAATTACACGAGCTGCAGTAGGGGCCGGGTAGGAAGTTCCATAAGGTTTCAATTCAAGCTAAGCACATCAACACCTTCCATAAGGTCCACTGAAGTTATCCAGATCATCAAACCAGCTCTGTAACACCTCCAAGAAAGAATTCGATTTCAACTTGAAAGAGGTAAGTTCTCGAACTTTAAACTCTATGATTCTTGTATTCCAATTCAAATATTGCTTGGCCATCTTGTTCCTGCACTCATACTGAATAATAACCCTCAATCAATTGCATAAATTATTGTCCAAACACGATTTCATGATCAAATTCATAAACTAGGGTTCATCTATTTTTTTATATAAAATCAGTCCTCTTAAGTTTAAAATAAATGCAATTAATCACTATCATCGTGTTCCTGAGTTCAAAACGAGCAAGTTTGATCTTTACATCTTTTAATTTCATCAAGAAATGAAAGAGATATGAATCAATGAAGATTGGAGGAAGAAGATGAAGTTAATTATGCGCGATTTTTTATTTTTCTCAAAAAACTCAAATTTACATTTTGTAATATAATTAAATGAAGTTAGTTTAATGAACGAATGTATAGCCACCCTAGTGGTAGAACACATGCTCTTAGTCCTTTGCCTTGCCCAAGGTCTAGGGTTCGAGTCCCCCCTGAGACCTTTTTATTTTCCAACTTTTCAAAACCTTCACTTTTCAACTATTTTTCAAACTTTTTTACAACTGATTTCAAGATATAATCAAATGGAGGCGTGTAAATGAGAAGTTAAGCACATGGCTCAGTGGTAAAATTTTCACTTTCAAGCCAAGGTCATGGGTTCAAACCTCTCCAAGACCAAAAACAAAATTTTATCACTATTTTTCTTCATTATTTATCAAACTTCAACATTTTCAAAAACCAATCAAAACTTCTCATTTTGAGATGATTTTTTGCACACTTGTTATTTAACATACCTATTTTATGATTATGTTAAAAAATCGAAAAATATTTTCTTTTGATATATTTTTATTAGGTTTAAAATAGACGTTTTAAAGTATTTTAAATACTTTTCAAAAAATGTTTTCTTTCCGATTTTTTAAACCTAATCTTTTTCAAAACCTTTTGTGAATATCTTTCACTTTTCAAAATCATTTCAAACCTTTCAAAAACATTTTAAACTTACACACCTCTTTTCCATGATCGATTTTATTAACCTTTGAAAATACAAACCGAACTAGGTTTTTTCCCCGAAATGTTTTCGAATTCAAAAATCAAATTGATCATGGGCTTCCCTTACGGTGTAAGTCTCAACCCTCCTATGTATATATTTAGTTTCCTTGTACATATCCACCCCTTTGTGTACATATTAAATTCCTTGTACATATTCAACTTTGTTGCAAATATTCAAATATAACTAGTATCATTCGCTAGTTTTATTTCGCTTGTTTATACACCAATTCCACTGGTATTAAGAGGAGCATTATTCCCGGTGAAACTGCTCTTAAACCAGTGGGCCTCCCTTAAGGTGTAAGTCTCGCTCCCTTGTATATATCCAAGTATACTAGCTTATTCGCTTGTTTTAAACACTTTTTATATATTTGCCTTCACACTCCTTTGTATATATTCAAGTTACACCAGCTTTTATTTGCTTGTTTTAAACACTTGTTTATATATTTCCTTCATAAAATCTTATGAATGCACACACACACACATACACTTTTCATATAAATACTTGTTCATATACTTGTTCATGTTTATTTATGTCATTACAACTAGTATAACAACTAGGTTACCCATAGTCTCCTCTTGGGCTTTGTACAAAAGAACTCACCTGTTGAGTTAGCCTTCTCTTGGGCTTCATACAAAAGAACTCCCCCGTTGAGTTAGCCTCCTCTTGGGCTTCGTACAAAAGAACTCCCTCGTTGAGTTTAGCCTTCTCTTGGGCCTCATACAAGAAAGAGACCCGGAAATCTCTAACAGACTCCTATTGGGCTTCCAATGCAAAGAATCACCTTTGCTAGGATAGAACCCTAAGAGTATGGATTCCCGGTGAAATCACTCTTAAAGCCAAGCCAACCATACCCTATAGCCCCCTCTTGGGATTCATACAAGGACCTTCGATGTCCCTCGAAAAGCCTCCTCTTGGACTCACAATACAAGGACCCTCGATGTCCCTCGGATATCCTCCTCTTGGGCTTACAATACAAGGACCCACGGGCTTCTTAAAAGCATCCCCCTAAACAATAACAAAAAAATTCTCCTAAGATATTTAGACATGAATCATCTCTATGGAAGACGTATATCATCTATAACATCACATACAAATCAACACTTTTCAAACATTTTTCAAATCAAACACTTTTTCAAACAAAACATCTTTCTTAACTGTAAGTGGCAACACTTGTACACTCAAGTAAAATGCACAATGCTTACAATGAAAGATTCAACGTTTTTCAAACATCTTTCTTAACTTGTAAGTGGTAACGCTTGTACACTCAAGAAAAACACCCAATGCTTACAATGAAAGATTTAATCAAGCAAATTTTCAAAAATGTATGTGATGAAATAGATTAGATACATTTTTCATTAAGATGACCTTTTCGCTGTCTCTTAATTTTTGCTTCCACTAGCACATAAGCGGGAACTTCGATTGCTCTGACTTTCTCAACCTCCTTTTGAGAATACGTAGGCACAAGGTCTCACCTTTGGCGAGCATACTTCTTTCTCCCTCAAAACCAAATAAATCTTAGTTCCCTTAGATACGAGCTACATATGCTCTGATTCCCACTAGGGGATATGTATGCAGAGGATCCCAATGATCCTTGCGAGCATAATAATAAATAAACTTAGGTTCCTGCCTAACCTACCCTTTCTTAAATCCCAAAGGATAACTTTTCCCGAAATACCATAGCAAATAAAACACACAAACATACAAAAAATGCATAAAAAAGTTCCTATAGAAAACTATAGATATATAAGGTGCTAATACCTTCCCTTTATATAACCAACCCTTTTACCCTAGTCTCTCCCCAATGTGTTGCGTCTAGTTCACGCTAGTCGCATCGCATATATTTAGGGTATTTGATCTTTCCCCTTTTCCATCTTCTTTCTTGTTTGGAAACAATAAAGCTTGGTGCTCGTGACATCTTTTAAACAAAAAAATCAAAAAAGTAAATCATTTTGAGCCGGAGATTCAAATTCTGATTCGTTTCCCTCGTTCATCACTTTTTACCGCGAACAAGATGTGATTTACAAATATCAAAAGAACTAGTCTTGATTCTGCATATATGGTTCATTTATTTTCCAACCGAATTTTCTTTTGATGACTTAATTTAATGCTTTTAAAAAGTTAAAGAATTAAACTTGAGTTGTTACTGATGCTAACATATTTGTGAAGTAATGCATGCAGGATTACTAGATGGGAAACCAACTTAACGTGACATGCTTGACCAATGGAATAAGTGGCATTTTTCCTATGTCAAACTGTAACCCTGACGAGCAGGAGGAAGAGCTATGTTTTCGCCTTTGCGGTGTTTAGACAGAATAACAAGTACAACATCTCTTAAAGCGACACCATTCAATAAGCTTTTATATATATATATATATATATATATATATATATATATATATATATATATATATATATATATATATATATATATATAATCTTTAGTTATGTTATTACTGTACATGATATATATTTGATAAGTGCATCTTCTTTGTTAGTTTAACTAAGAAAAGTGCACTGGATGCAGATCAAGAACCAAAAATTTTATGCAAGTACTTTTACACTTGTTTAATGATCACATATGGGAAAATAAAAGGTATGTACTTCAATTTTTTCCACGAAACATTTGTCTCAACTATGTTATTTACAACCTAAAACTTTTTATATGATGGCATTTGGTCTAGTGGTATGATTCTCGCTTTGGGTGCGAGAGGTCCCGAGTTCAATTCTTGGAATACCCCTTTTTATTATTAAAATAGGATTTAAATTATATTTAAAAATGTGTTAAATTGTATTTTAAAAGGGTGTAGTTACACCTGATTTTTATTTAAAAAGGGTGTAAATTAGCATATATTTACCCCTAATTTTATTAAATTTTGTATGAAGATAAGGTGTACATAAGAACGATAAGAACTTATTTACACCAGTTTTTATTACAATTACACCCATTAAATTTAATAAAAATCGGGTGTAAAGCATAAGTTATTTACCCCATAGTGTTAAACGAGTGAAATTAAGGTAGACATTTCTCACCCAATAGATATACACCCGATTTTTATTAAATTTAATGGGTGTAATTGTAATAGAAAACGGGTGTAAATTAATCTTTTTGTACTAGTGTCTATTTATATACAATTAACATGTATTTTAAGTAAGTTAACAAATCTTAATTGGGCTTGGGCTTGGATTACTCAACTTGAATTTATTTTATATCTCAACGTACTCTCCTATAATTCGAGTGGCCGAACATACTTTAATCATAATCGATATGAACTATTTCTAATTTCTTTCTCAAATTCAAAAATTTGTTGATCTTCAATCATTTGGTGAAAATATCGGTCAATTATGCTTCACTTGAGCAATGCTTTACTCCACGTTCACCTTGATTTACCTTCTCTCTTAAGAAGTGAAAGCTAGCTTCTATATGTTTACTCCTTCCATGCATTATTCTTTACAATATTTATGGCTGACCTATTATCGATCTACAACACCAGGGGTTTCTTCACTTCGACTTCATTTCTTCAAGCACATATCTGATTCAAATTGCTTGACATGCAACATATGATCTTGCTATAGATTCAGCCTCACACGATGACAATGATGCCACATATTGCTTTCTCGAGCATCATAAGATTGGGGCACCAAAGACTTGAAAGAAATAAGCAGTTGTGTTTCTTCGATCTTCCTTATCTCCAAACCAATCAACATTTGAATATAAAGTAATTGTAAAATCTGATCACCATTGGTTATCTCCTGTATCTGCTCACTAATCCAACTGCAAAATCTATATTACGTCAAGTGTTGCAAACATATCTTTGAAATCTAACTATTTGTTTAAACAAAGTTGCATCGACTTTGTCTTCCTCTTTATGCTTCTCCAACTTCAAATTTTGTTCGACAAGCAAAGATGTTGGAGTTGAATCATCCATCCCGAATCTCTTGAGTATCTTGAATCATCCATGTTGGACTTCACTCTAGTTTTCGACGAGTATCTTAAATTTCTTAAAGATTTTGAATACTTTGTTCTTTTGCTTGATCACATCGATCCAGAGTTTTTAACTATACTCATTGACAAATAAGACGAAATACCTATTTTCGTCAATGGTATGTTCTTCGAACGGGTAAAATACATGAGTATACAACTTCAAGTATGCATGAGGATCTCATTGGCATAGTCGAAAGGAAATACATTCAGGATTACTTTCCGACTAGACAACCTTCACAGAGTTTGTCGGGCATCTCAAGACTTGGTATGTCAATTACCATATCTTGAGTAATCACTTAATTGAGTGATCAAAAGTTTAAGTGACCAAACCTCAAATGCCCAACCAACTATTCTAGTGGTCGACAACTGTTTTTAAACATGTTACCTCAATCGAACTTATCAAGGTCTTAAATGTCATGTTCTTTGATAGAGAAGATTTCAAGACCAAGTTATTCCGAGTGTCGAACAGTTTCAAAGCTCCATCTTTCATAACCACTGATAAACCTTTTTCGAAAAGTTCTCCAACATTTAGCAGATTGCACTTCATTCTAGAGACATAGAGTACATCTTTGATCATAGCTTTCGCTCCATTACTCCTTTGGAAAATTATGTTGTCAGTACCTTTTGCTTGCAACGAGCTATTATCTGCAAGTTTTACCTTTCTCTTCTTCGAATTATCGAATATGCTAACCACATTTTTCGACTAGTCATGTGATTCGAGCAGCCTAAATCGAGGAACTAGATCTTGGATTCAACATGGTTATTTATAACTGTAACCATAACCACCATATCATTAGAATAATCAGAATCTTGATGTGTAAGGTTCGCTCCTTCGTCCTTTCCTTTTGTAGACCCCTTATCCTTTATGTACCAACAATGCTTGTCTAAGTGATATCACTTTTCACAGTTATAGAACTGCACACCTTTTTTCTCTTCTTTGTCTTTCGGATAGGAATTTTCTTCTCCTCTTTTCTAGAATTTAGAAGCCTTATCATCGACCTTATTCTTGTGAAGATTCGACCAAGAATTCTTGCCCTGAGTCTTGTCGATTTTGCCTTTAAATTTACGAGAACCACCATGACTGAGCCTGCAGTGCTTGTATCGAGTTTTGAACTCCTTTCTTTTCGATAATCCTAATCTCATGCGCCTCCAACGAACCAACCAAATCTTCTAATTTTAGGGTTTCAAGATTGTTGAATTCTTGAATAGCTACGATAACGTGATCTAAGTGAGAGGTCAATGTATGCATTACCTTCTCAACTATCATCTTATCAGTTAGCGTTTCACCATAATTGCTCATGAGATGGACGAGTTTATGCACCTTCAACACATAGCCTACAATCTTTTCGTCTTCTCTCATTGACAATAATTAATATTATTGTCGCAAGGTTTGCAACTTGATAACCTTGACTTTCTCACCTCTTTCATAGTACTTGACAAGAATATCCCATGCCTCCTTCACCGATTCAGCATGAGAGATTTTGTCAAAATTTGCCGCATCAACCGCCGATTAAATGCAATACACAACCATGCAATTTTTCTTCTTCGCACCCATATGCGCGACTTTCTGAGCATTAGTTGCATTTTCGAAAAGCTTAGAGACGTCATTTTTAATCACTTTTAGGGTTTGCTTGGAAGCCTAACAAAGCCTGTATTTATTTTCTCCATCTGATCCAATTCTTGCCATCAAAAATTGGAAGATAATTCAAAATATTGTTTGTACCATTCATCTCTACAGTGGTTGTGAATCACGTTCTCTGAAAACATGATCTCTAACGTGTGATTCTTGAAAACACGATCAAAAATCTAATCGGAGCTCCAAATACCAATTCATTAGTACGTGAAGCACCTTTAATGAGGGGAAAAAGAGATGTAATAAAAAAATAAAGATTCTATTATTGAATTAAGTTATGAAAACTAAATTACAAACTATGTCTATTTATATACAACTAGCATATACATTAAATAGGTTAACAAACCTTAATTGAGCTTGGATTTAGATTACACAACTTGAATTATCTTATATTTTAATAATTAAGTCGTCAAATCAACTTGAGATTTAAAAAAATTAATTAAAAAGTATTTAAATTTTTTATTAATTTGTGCTCTAAAAACACGTGTTAAAAAAATATTAAAAAAATTATTTAGAAAAACCATTTTTAAAATTCCAAAACTAAATATAAATAATGATCTTAGTGCAAGAAAATTAATCTCTTTGATACTTAGTGCAAGAAAATTTATCACTTTCATATAATAAAAAATATATCTTGATATAAAAATTATTTTGTGACATTTAATATAATAATACAAGCAATGATGTTATAACATCAACATTTTAGAATGTATTTGTTGGATTTATTAAATTCACAATCATGGAAATATTATTTTTTGAAATGTTATTGTTTGAAATATATTTTTTATCAATTTTTTGACAAGTTATTTAAATTTTAAAAAATAATTTAAAATTTAATTTTGTTTATAATTTTAAAAATTTAAAAATAAATAAAAAATATTAAAATAATATGTAAATAGGTAATTATAATTTATTATTTATTATTTTCTTGAAAATCTTAAAAAATTTATTATTTAATATGAGAATTAATTTTTAAGATTTTATGAGTAAATTATATTTTAAAAAATAAAAAGCATTTATGAATAATTTATTGAAACTCTAAACAATGAGAATTCCAAACTCACATTTCCGGAAATCCTATTTGTATTCATTAAATAAACACACCCCTAGTATAAAATACAATATCATTTAATATTTACATATATTTTTAAAAAAATACATAAATTATAAAGATAAAACATAAGAATTAAAATATAATTTCATATACAGTATTTCAATGTTTAAATAATATAACTTTAATAATATACCTAGAAAAACGACAAACCGCATCAGAATTTGTAAATTACACTTACATGTGTGCAACAACAAATCTAGTATCTGATTATCCAAAATAATATTAAATGTTACGCCGTTCCTAACTAAAAGCTGGTGCAGATACATCGCATTTTTCATATGGTGTTAAGAAATTTGACAAAATAATTAATGTGAGGATATGACTCACTGAACAAGAAAAGATCCCTTGGAACGAAAAAGTGTGCAAGAACAGAATATTCAAATTTTTTATAATTTTTTTTTTTTTATAGATAATTTATTTTACTCTTTGTTATATTTTTAATCAAGTTGAGCAATTAGGGGAATGAGTCGAACAAGTCGAATTTATCCCAATTTAATTTGATTAGTTAAGAATTAGTTTATCTTTAAATTCAGTTTAAATTGGACACACATTTTTTAAAATTTAAATTTAATTCATTTTAAGTTCACGAACAACACAACATAAATTTAAGCTCTCTTTAATAAATAATATTTTAAATTTATAGTTTATAATTTATAAATTCATATATAATAAAAGATCTGTTTGATGATATTTTTTTCATCACGAAATTATAGTTTATTTTTCGTACACTATTTTATATAACATTTTAACTTATAGCTTATTATGTTTTCTTCTATTATCCTTATAAATTTTAATCATTTTAAATACATATTTAATTATTAATTAAAAAATATCTTTTTATATTATTTTATATATATCAACTAGTTTAACTCCTAATTTTATCAAATACTTTAATTAACTTATCAGTTATTTGTCATCAGACATCAGCTATAAGCTATAAATTAAAGACTATATATATATATATATATATATATATATATATATATATATATATATATATATATATATATATATATATATATATATATATATATATATATATATATATATATATATATATATATATATATAAATTTAAAGATATTCTTATATGATTTTCTTAAATTAAAAGATGTTAATTTTTAAATTATTTTCTTAAAAATATTATTTATATGATGTTTATTTTATTTATATAACTATTTTTAGAAATATTTTTCTCTCTTGAGATTATAAATGATCAATTAAAATTGTTAGATTAAAAGAAAATATAGGGATAAGATTTAGAGTAAATCTTTAAACATACTTTTAAAATCAATATAATTTTTCTCATATAATCGAGTTGACCATTGTTCCTGACAAACACTTTTGGATAGCCTCCCTGAAATTAATCAGGTGAGACCGAAACAATTTGTATGTTTGAGGCTATTGGTTTGCCTGTTTTTTTGTACTAGTGTCCCTTCTTCCTCCATGGGAGGTTCCCTTTTATACTAAACCTTCTCCCTCGTTTTCATAGAGTTGCGACCTTTCAAGTACAATATTCAAGAGGTTGCTCTAACGTTCGTCGTCATAATTATGAGGACATAACACTTTCCTCATTAATTCTCATAACCTTCATGCAAGCATTAGACTACCGTAATTGTCGTACCATCTTGGCACTTCGATCGTTCGACTAGACATGCTTCTTGTCCCTCCTGACTTCATACATCGACTAAAGATATGCATATCCCTCATCACGTTCGACTTCATACATTAGCCCACAACTTCCTCAGATACACCAATTACCTACTTGTGTTTTCGATTTGTCCAACATATCTTCCTCGTTTGTTTTACAACCCATCTTAAGAATTTCAGGGTGTACAACCATGAACCTAACGAGTTGAACTATGTATAGTTCAAGTTCATCTCATTTAGTTAACGAACTTAGTTTTTTTACTCATATTCATCTCATTTGGTTCATGAATCTAGTTCAACAATTTAATTAACATGCTGAGTTCTAAACTATATTCGAGTTAGTTCAGTTCATTGTCATCCCTATATAGCATTTAATGATGGATTATAGATACAAGGAGGGAAATCACAAATAAACACAACAAATAAATCTGAATAATCATAAGTTATAGATTGATTGATTATCTCTTAAAGCATAGAACATTTGATCACAGAAACTAATTGAACATGAGTGTCACACAAACGGTAACACCTCTATTTAGTACACATGAACAAAATCTATAATAAATGAGTCTCTCGCCTATGATGCTAATTAGAAACAAATAGAAGCGTTAGAGAAACTATGAACTCTAAATCCTAGTGTGTTCAGGATTTTAAGAATACATGTATGAGTGATTATCACTTAAGTATAAAGATTCTATTTGTAGAACTAATTATACACATGTAGCTTACGGTACATTGTATTTCTCTAATTAGTGTTATTGCATCATAAAGACATGTATCACCGAATCATAAATAAATCTTATTCATTTATTTAATATCTCGCTTATTTTTCCTTATATGTGTGATATTGTAGGTTATCATCATGTTTTGTTAATAATAATATAAAATCACACATTTAATATTATAAGCTGAGAGCGGTGTCTAACAATCCATCACTAATACACAATTTACATGAATATCATGTGATCCAACATAATTTTATGTGATAATAATCACGTGTATATACTCCACGAGTTATCATCCGTACTAAGTAGAATAACCCAGACAAATCCATTCCACCTGGGATCTACCCTCTTTTATTTGTTTCTTTGATGAAGTTGATAGAGGCCTTTGAAAACTTTAAAGAAATTTAGTTCTCCTTTGCCATAACATATCTTGTTCTGATAGATGAACATACCTTTCATTTTCCCTTGCTAGATTTGCATCCGACTGATGTTGCAGCTTCTAGTGAGACATCTTCACCTCATCTCCCTTGAGTTTTAATTTACCGATGAACAAGAATACCATGTGGTAGAAAATGTTTTTGGACCTAACTAAAGGTGGGAAGAAAACGCAAGAAAGGGGGGTTGAATTGGATTTTCCACTCTTGAGTAATTTTTCGAATCTTATCAATGTTGCGATAAGTTAGATTCTTAAGAAGGCTTTCAGAAGCATATATAGTAGCGATAAACAAAATATAAAGCACATGATTTTATCCTGGTTCACTTGATAACCTCAAGCTACTCAAGTCCACCCTTCTAAGGTGATTTCTGTAACACCCTTTCTAATTTCCCGTGAATTAGTATTTAAATCAGAGTTTTAACATAACGAAAGGGCGTCACAATTCAAAAATCCAAATAATAAAACACCATAGCAGTAGTCATGCTTTTACTGAAGAACTTATTAAATGGTTTCAAAACCAATGATTATGTTTTACACAGCGGAAATAACATAAAATCCGGACTAAGTTCAATTCATAATTATTCCAAACATAAACCAAAAGAAACAAGTCCATTCGATGAATCCAAAACAATCGTTCCCCAGTGTTACAACTACCAGAGCATGACACTGACACGCGGACAATCTAAATAGCACAACTCAAGGCTATCCTCACCAGCTCCTAAGCGGCTAACACTTCAATCTAAAATCATCAAAGTAAGGGTGAGATTTCATCAACAATTAAAATGCATTATACGTTTCTTTAAAACAATAAAACAATCAATACATTATTCCATCCTCATTAGTATATTCAGATTACAATTCACAAATACAATTCGCACAACTCAATATGCATATAAAAACAATCAATAAAATTATAACACTGGAAGTCATCCTAGCATGTTATAATCTCATATGCAATGCAGACTCAATGCATGTGGTACCAAAACGTGAACTAAGTCACCAACATCGATTCGTCCGCAATCACCCAGACACGAATCCAGCCTCACTATCCATCATCACCAGGGAACAGTTATTGGCAATACGAGCCAAATTCCACAAAATGAGAATTAACTCCACCAAAATGCATATGCATGCACATCAAAAGCATGCCACATTCAATTAACGGAATATGAATACCACATAATTCCATACATAGTCAACACCATCAACAACACATGATAACAGCATAATCATGAATATATAATGTTAATTACAACACATGGAATTAACATCTAGCAAGTATACACCACGTCAACGACGAACAATCACGAATCACAACGAATCCTTCCTACGGAAAGTCATATCAATCCATCAAGATTCAGTTACTGGGTTTTAAAAATGTTTTTAATAGATAGTACGTGCTCTAAGCTTTCTAACGATACCAACTATGCCTAAATCGGAGTTACGGTCACAAAGATATGACCGAAATCGTTTTTCAAAAGTTTTGTCCTGTTTCTGTACAGTATGCATCGATGCATAAGCTCATGCATAAATGCATAACCAGCTTGCGTCGATACAAGCATCGTATGCGTCGATGCATACGTTTTAAAAATTTATATTTTTCCATTTTTGTTCAGTATGCATCGATGCATAACACATATGTGTCGATGCATAGCTTCAATTTTTGCCACATGAATCGATGCATGGGATTATGTATCGATGCAAGGCTTGTTCCAGCTTCTGTTTTTCACACTGATGATCACTTGTATCGATGCATAACACTATGTGTCGATGCATGTTGCGTTATTTTCACAAAAACCAGTTTGTTTTCACTATTTTCCAATCCCCATTAATCTCATTCATCACCAACCTCCATATTACAACAAAACAGTAATAAATCATGCATTTTCACATCCAATTAACCACAGGATTATACTTTCTAATTAGCCTACAATCATCCTACACAATTAATCATTCTTATCAGTTCCAATTGAGGTTCTTACGTCGGATCATATCATTAGGGCACAACCTAGAATTCCTAATTCGAGATTCCTAACGTATCAAATCATCCCATTGATTATCAAAATCTATAAGGCATATTAATCAGACCAAATCACCCCTTACCTCGCGATGATTCTTCGAACTTCTGACGCCTTGACTTTTCCTCTTTTTCTCTTCTCTTCTCAAAAGTACGTAGAATGAAAAACTCTAATTCTCTTCTCTTTATTTCTTTATTTATTCCTTTTATTATTCCCAATAATAAAAATAACATAATTAGAATAATTAGAGCCTTTTACTCTATACACCCTCCAATTCCACTTTAGAACCCCAACACTCCCATTTATTTAATTAATTAATTAAATTCATTAATTCAAAAATACCAATAATTAAACCTTAAATTAAATTAATAATTAAAATTCTAATTATTTAACAATTGAATTATTTGGGGTGTCACAACTCTCACCTACTAAAAAGAGTTTTCGTCCTCGAAAACATACCTTAGGCGAAAAGTTCAGGATACGAGTCTTTCATCTGGCTCTCTAGATCCCAAGTAACATTTTCACCTTCTGGTCCTCCCCAAGCTACTTTCACCAGCGCTATCTCTTTACCTCGTAGTTGCTTCAACTTTCGATCCTCAATTCTCGCAGGTAATGCTTCAACAGTCAGATTATCTCGCACCTGTATATCATTTACCTGAATCTCATGAGACGGATCAGCAATGTACTTCCTCAACTGGGATACATGGAAGACATCATGCAATTTCCCAAGCGACGGTGGTAAAGCAATCTGATAAGCAACTCTTCCAACCTTCTTGGTAATTTGGAATGGACCAATAAAGCGTGGACTCAACTTCTTTGACTTCAAGGCTCGACCAATACCAATCATCGGAGTAACTCGCATAAACACATGATCTCCTTCACTAAACTCGAGATCATTCCTCCTCTTATCATGATAACTCTTCTGACGACTCTGAGAAGCTCTCACCTTCTCCTGAATCATCTTAATCTTTTCTTAAGTCTGTTGGACAATTTTCGGTCCAATCACAACACTTTCTCCAGATTCGTACCAACACAACGGTGTTCGACACCTCCTACCATACTGTAATACGGTGAACTGACTTTGTGGATTTTTGTATCCAAATGTGCGGATAGCAAGAGTCGCCACCGACTTTTATTTTTATCCAATTAAGGGAAGGTAAAAGTACAGAAAAAGACCTTCGTTTAGATTCTTGAGTTCGGGAGAATGGTTATGAAAAGGGAAGGTATTAGCACCCCCTTTCCATCCGTAGTTATCTACGGGCTCTTAGTTGCTCTAGATTACCTTTTAAAATTGCTTTCTGTGTGTTTGACAAAAAATGTTTTGAAAGAGGCATTTCGCTTTGACTTTGTAATGACTCATGTAGGAGTGTATACAAAGTGTTCGGAAATGTTTTTGTTTTTGGAAAGAAATTGAACTTTGAAAAAGAGTGTGTGGTGTGAAAAGCATTTGGTTTAGAGCAAGCAACTAAAAGACTTATTTACCCACTCAGAATTGGTTGTTTTTGTACTTCTACGTTCCTTTAGAATAGCGCTAGCCTTACCATTAGTTGGTAGGTAGCTCCATTCGTTGGATGTAAGCGGGACATTCGAAGGGACATCGGATGGTCATTGAAGGCAACTTGTAGGAAGAGTCCTAGCACATTCGAAGGGACTATCATCATTTTTCGTAGGCGACAATTGAGGGTCAAGATCATGTATTCGGAGGCGACATCATGGGTCTTATGATCTTTGTATCGAAGGGTCTATGATGATTTGTTTGGAAGGCAACAGTGCTAGAATACCTCTACGTTCGAGGGACATGACCATTGAATTCGTAAGGCGACGAGAGAGAATTACCCTAAGGGGTGTGTGTGTGAAAGAAGTGTGTTGAATTCGAGTATTTTTATCTTGCAAGTTAGTGGGCTATGTTCAATTTTTAGTCTTGCCATACACGCCTAATTACTAGCAATTTATAAGGGTGCGGAAAGTAAAATGCGGAATGTAAAATGCGGAAAGTAAATCCTACGCTATTACAAGGCTTTGGGGCAGATACATAATTTAAAATGCGGAAAATAAAATCCTAAATTAAACTATTACATCCCGTATACAATTACATTATTGAAAAATAAAATGAAAACGGAAGAATCGTCTGAATCGGATTAACCTGTGAAACGAACGAGAAATCGGAAAATATGATGAAATCGAAATAAGAGAAAATGTTAGAAAAATGCAAATTTTTAATTGGAAAAAATATGACATGCTGGAAATAATGTAAATATGCTAAAATAATTTTTTTGGGATTTTTTAGATGCAATTTAATAATTTAAAATGAATTTACAATGATTTAAATGCAAAATTATAAATAAAAATAAATATGCATGCAAAAATGTGTTTTTTAATTTATTAAATTAAATAAAGATTTTTGGAAAGTAATGTAAAAAGAATAAATATTTTTGATAATTTTTTAGTGCATAAATAAAATGTGGAAATTAATTAAAATATAATGCAAATATTAAAAAATATGAAAATATAGAAAAATATGCAAAGTTGAGAAAAGAAACAAAACTGGCCCTGGATGGATTCGAACCCGTGACCCTTGAGGGCATCTGGAAACAGTGAGAGCCTTTACCGCTGCGCCATGTGTACGTTTGTGTTTGAAAACGAAGTGAGTGGTCTTTCACACGCGTCGCTTCCTGAGTTGCCTCATCACCGCGGGAGACTTCGTCTTCTTCGTTTTAAATATTTGAAAATCCAGCGTCGGCCATGACTCGACGCTAAGTCCCTGGCAAATTCAAAAACACAGCATACATAATATAAATAATATCTAAGACCATGGTTCGATTCCTCAGGTCATCCCGAACTCAATGGTATAGGTTTTGTTGTCCAATTTTTTCATTTAAGGGAAACCCTAATTCGTTCACAGAAACCCTAATCATGGTGTAACACGATTCAGGCCATGGAAATTCAATTGGCTTGCCCAGAAAGCTTGCAAACACATCACTAAACACAAAACAACAACAAATCGAGTTAATAATGCATGAATGAAGGAATTGATTTTGAAATTTCAAGAACAAACCAAATTCGATTTCGTGTTTCTTGCTTTTGGACAATGTAAAGGTCGAATCACTCCGGGTATCAAGGAACGTGTTTGGATCCTCAAAATCAATTGAAACGAGCTGGAACAAGGGTTGCTAGTAGCTTGAAGAACACGGTTTTTTGGCTTTTAGGTTAGGGTTTCTAGAGCAATTTTTTCGTTCTCTTTTGATTGGTATGCATCAAGTATTTATATTGGATGGATTTGAGACAGTTTTTGGCAAGAATCAATCACCATTCAATGATAATCAAAATTTGATTTTTGTATAAAATCAAATTTTCAAAACTTGATCAATTCAATCCAATCTTGCCATTTTTGTCAAATTTCGAAATTTGCTGGACTTTGGTGAGTTTCTTGAGTCTCAAGGAAGGAATAAAATCAATCTTTCAATTAATTTTGATTTTATAATTTATTTTAAAATTTAATTTGTATTTAAATGAATAAATTCAAAATTAAATAGAAAAATAAATCAAAAATTCATGGCATTGGGCTTGGATATTCCTAATTGTATGAGGAATAAGTTTGGATGAAGAAAAAGCAAGCCCATTTGCAAAAATTTAATTTTAGAAGTATCTCTCTTTGTGCATTCTTTCAAAATTGCCCAACTTGTGAATGGTGTATCTTGCTCAATTTTCCACATTTTTAGGTGTTCTTGGACTTTTTGGAAAGCTCTAAGAGTCCTCTAACCAACCTTTTTGGTCTCATCTCAATTGGAGTTTCCATGCTCAATATATCTTCAAAACAAAAAGTTGACTTTTGTTGACTTTGAAAATGACCTGTAATGTTTTGAGCTATACCTCTCAAATGAAGCATTTTTTGGACATTCTTGTGAGACATGAAGTTGTAGAGAATTGAATTTCCTTCAAAATGAGCTTTGGTGGGAAAATTTCTGAGAAAGTATGAGAAAGTTATGATCAGTCAAAGTTCAGTTGACTTTTCACCTAGAAACCCTAATTTAGAAAGTTTGACTTTTGAGCAAATCTTGAGTTTTTTGATGAATCATGATCAACCCTTGATCAAATGATGAATATAACTTCAAAATGAGGATGTTGACCAAAAATTATGAAGTTTGACTGTATGTTGACCACAGTTGACTTTTTGTCCAATACAACTGATTTTCAACCATCTGAGCAATTGTCTGAGGAAACTTGACTTGTGAGGCTTGAAACTTGACATGGAGAATATGAGGAGGCATGAAGACCATTGGAGATGTTGGAAGTTCATCTTGACTTGAGGGATACCAAACCCTAGTTTGGGTTGATTGTCTAGGAGAGAGTTTGTCTGATCAACTCTTGAGGAATCCTTGAGTAGGGATGTATGAAGCTTCTTGAGTAGATGGAGGGAAAATTTTGGGGTATGACAGCTGCCCCTGTTCAATCTTCTTGTATCGGAAGGTTAGATTGACATGCTTGTCTGTTGTGGCCTGGAGGTAGAAGATGATTGAACACTCGAGTACACCTGAAAATTTGCACTCGCGGTCGGCTAGTGTTGCGGGAATGGGCTTACAGATGCCATTTGGAGAAGCTGGGGAATGAGTCGTACGTTAGACTCGATATCAGGAGGATTGCTGGAAAGTGAGCCATACGCTAGGCTCTGCGGACGTTCCTGGAAAGGAGGGGAGATGGGCTTAAGATGCCATCCGGAGGAAGTCGTATGCTAGACTTCGTGTTCATTTTGAATGTAGTTATTGGTTTGCATTGATTTTTAACCATATATGCAGCATTCTAAAAGTGAAGAAATGTTGACAAGTAGTCGGAGATGGGCTTAAGATGCCATCCAGGGCAACTGAGTCGTACGCTAGACTCTGTAGTTGATGTTGATAATAAGGAATCAGAATAAATCTTCGTGTTGATTACTCTGAGGGAAATAGTAGTTGTCAAGAATGTGGATAGCTTCCCTGTTGTGCATCGGGTGTCGATCCATTGCCTGTTATCGGAGGATAACCAGAGGCGATCTTTCGGATAGTTTTCCGTCGATTCGGGCTTAATCTGGACCGTCGGAGGACAACCAAGGCGGTCTTTCAGATAGTTTTCCGTCGATTGGGGCTTAATCTGGACTGTTGTCGGAGGACAACCAAGGCGGTCTTCGATAGTTTTCCGTCGATTCGGGCTTAATCTGGACTGTTTGCGTCGAAATGACTTTCACCGCTTTGGAGAAAACAAGAGAAACTTTGATAGAATATTTGTTAGCTTTATGCAAAGTATGATGCATGATGATGTATGAATGACATATGCGTATATTGTGTTTTATGAGAAATGTATGAATGATAGTGTTGTGATATTTCAAAACATATCCATCTTGAAGAAGATGCGGATGTTGTTTGAAGATTTCGACCGCTCGGGAATTGAGTAGGTGAAACCCGCTTTTGAAAGAGAAGAAAGATATCTGGATTCCTCCGATGCACTATCGACCAAGTCTTGGGCCTAGATATTGTTGAGGAGGTAGAGACCGAGGAGCTCGTTGTCGGAGATCTCATATATAGACCTACGAGGAGAATCGGGAGGCGATCGTTGGGGATTCGATATGAGCTCATTGAGGCGTTTGATGGTTCTTTGGGAGACCGGGTTTGGGCCGTTGGAATCTCCGACGGGAATATAAGATGTAAATTTTCTCCGTGCACTATCGACCAAGTTTCAAGTCGGATACCGGAGAAAAGGGGAATTGTTGGGAGATATTCCGATGATAAATACCTCGGTGGGATGAAGTGTTCTTGCTTGAGACGATGCGACATTGCTCAGTTGAGCGGAATCATTGTTCGGGGACTAACGTATACTCCGCTGGGGAAGACTTGTGGTAAGCGACACTGCTGTGGAGATCCTGCTCTGTGGGGAAATGCACTGGTGACTTTCGTCGTCATCTCGATTCCTAGAGCCCGTAGTAATTACTTTGGTATGTCCACTTTTCGCTGTTTGTGAAGAGATTCTTATTGTCAAATGCATATAATCATTCAAAGCAAACGTTGGACTTATTGCAAACGACAATAGTGAAATATGTAAAGAGAAAGAATTTGTATTCATTTGAAATGTGGCGTATGGCCAAGTAGTTTGTATACAAGAAAGGTAAAAGCTATGGAAACAATCTCGTTAGGTTCCAACTATGCTAGTACTCATATATTTCAACTATCTCATCTCTTTCTTTGTCGATAGAAAGTGAGTGAATTGATCTTCGCCATTTGAATCTTGAATCTTGATAGTAGTGCAGGCGGTGATCGGAAGAGACATAGTCGTACGCTTAAATCCCTAACTTTTGCCTAGACCGCCCTTTCGGGTTTTCACTCTGGGATACCCTTTTTGCCCAAGCCCTTTTCGGTTTTCGACTTGCGGTGTACATGTTTTGTATATATCCTTAACTTTTGCCGAACCCTTTTGGTTCGCCAGATGTATTTTTGCCTAGGTCGATCGACCTAGCGGGTCTCGTTATGCGTAGTATTTTTTGACTATGTCTGCGTTCACAGGGTGTGAGAAGTCTTCACCATCCATGGTGCTAAGTATCATAGCTCCACCGAAAAATACTGTCTTGACTACAAACGGTCCCTCATAGGTGGGAGTCCATTTGCCCCTAGGATCACCTTGTGGAAGAATGATGCGCTTGACTACTAGATCACCGACTTGGTAGACTCGGTGCTTGACCTTCTTGTTAAATGTTTTGATCATTCCGATAGATCATCCATGGCGGATGGGCGTGAGTCGTTCTCATCAATCAAGTTAATGGTCAAGGCGAGTCGGACCCAATCATCTTCTAACTCGCCTCTGGAGGACTCGGTTGAAGGTATCGAACCTCGATGGGTAAGACGGCTTCCATACCGTATCTAGAGAGAGAAGGGTTGCCCTGTTGATGTTCGTCGGTGGTGCGATAACCATGAAGAGCAAATGGTAACATCTCATGCCAATCTTTGTAAGTCAGGTCATCTTTATAATCTTCTTAATGTTCTTGTTGGCGGCTTCCTTGCGTTCATCTTAGGCCGATAAGGAGAAGAGTTGTGATGCTTGATCTTGAGCTGCGTGCGAGTTTGGTGATCATTTTGTTGTTGAGATTAGAACCTTTATCGTGATAATTCTTTCGGAGTGCCATATCGACGGATAAGATTATGTTTGATGAATCGAGCCACAACATTCTTGGTAACAGATCGACAGGCTTCTACCCACTTGGTGAAATAGTCAATTGCCACAAGGATGAAGCGATGTCCATTGGAAGTCGTGGGCTTGATTTCTCCGATCATGTCAATGCCCACATTGCAAACGGCCAAGGAGCTGTTAGAACATTCAGAGGTCGGAGATGCGTGTACTTTGTCGGCATAAATCGGCACTTGTGACAAGATCGAGCATAAGCGGTGACAATCGGCTTCCATGGTGGACCAATAGTAACCGTTCTCAAAATCTTCTTAGCCATGGTGTGTCCTTTGGAGTGAGTACCAAATGCGCCGTGTAACTCTTCCATCGCATTCGCTTTTTACGGTCTACGCAATGTAAGCACAAGTCGTGGTTGCGCTTGTATAAGATGTCGTTCTAAGGAAGAATTTGGAAGCGAATCTTCTCATGAACTTCTTATCATTAAGAGATGCTCCTGCGGGATATTCCTGAGTCTCAAGATATTTCTTCACGTCATAATACCACGGTTTCTCTTCTGCGTCGAGCTCATAACAATATGCTCGTTCGTCGAACTTCTCAATGATGATCTGGGGAGCCTCGTTGTCCCATCTAACCTTGAACATAGACGACATAGTAGCCAATCGTGCCTGATTCTCTTCTCGTGGAATATGATTGAAAGTAATCTCTTGGAAGTAAGGGACCAAACTCAGAACATGCTCTCGATACGGAATGAGATTCGGATGCTTCGTATCCCATTCGCCTTAATCGGTGATCACCAAAGTGAGTCTCCATACACTTGCAAGAACTTGATTCTTAAGTCAATAGCGACTTTGATACCCATGATGCACGCCGTATTCGACCATGTTGTTAGTGCAATGAAACATAATCTGGCGGTGAAAGGCGTGTGTCCTTTGTAGGGATGTGATAATGGCGCCAATGCCATTGCCAAGTGCGTTGAGGCTCCATCAAAGACCATGGTCCATCGGGATCCTTGTTCAGGTCCTTCGTCGGGCTGGTTCTTCTCAGTAACTAGTAAAACATCTTCATCGGAAATTGATGCATAGGCGATAGTCATCTACGGCTTGGTGAGCCAAATGATCGGCTACACACTTCCTTTGATTGCTTTACGAGAAGTGTCTTGGATGTCATATTCGGTCAAGATCATTTGCCATCTTGCTATTCTTCGGAGAGCTGGTTTCTCAAATATGTATTTTATCGGATCCATCTTGAAATCAACAAAGTAGTGTGAGTCAACATATCTGTCTTAGTCGTGACCCAAAAGCGTTGCAAGTTTTCTCGATTGTGAGTATCTTGTTTCACGATCGGTAAACTTTTGCTAAGGTAGTATATTGCGTGCTCTTTTCGACGAGACTCGTCATGTTGCCCCAACACACACCCCATTGAGTTCTCTCCATCAGTACATGATAAGAGGTCTTCCCGGGCGGCATCGGGATAGGAGGATTACATAGGTACTCCTTGATTTTGTCAAAAGCGATCTGGCAATCGTCGTTCCATTCTACTACTTGATCTTTCTTAAGTAACTTGAAGATTGGCTCACAAGTAGCAGTTAAGTGTGCAATGAATCTGGAAATGTAGTTTAGTCGGCCCAAGAAACCTCTGACCTCTTTCTCAGTGCGGGGTGCTGGCATTTCTTGAATAGCTCTAACCTTGGCGGGGTCAACCTCTATTCCTTTACCACTAACAACAAACCCTAAGAGTTTTCCGGATCTGACTCCAAAGGTGCACTTGTTAGGATTAAGCCTCAACCTGTACTTCTTCAACCTATCAAACAATTTCTGCAAATGACCAAGATGTTCTTCTTCAGTCTGTGATCGAGCTATCATGTCGTCGACGTAGACCTCTATCTCGTGATGGATCATGTCATGAAATAATGTCACCATAGCACGCTGATAAGTGGCACCCGCGTTCTTTAGTCTGAACGGCATAACCTTGTAGCAGAAAGTGCCCCACTGTGTAACAAAAGTAGTCTTCTCCATGTCTTCAGGAGCCATTTGATCGATTATGTAGGAGAAACCATCCATGAAGGAAAACCTTATGGCGGTGTTGTCAACGAACATCAATATGAGGAAGTGGAAATCGTCTTTCGGACTCGCTTTGTTCAGATCTACGTAATCCACACACATTCGTACTTTGCCATCCTTCTTGAGTACGGGTACCACATTTGCAACCCAGGGATAAGAGGTGGACTAAGCTGGCGTTGAATTGTTTCATAACTTGACTTTGATTTTCTCGACATCTCGGGGCGCTCCCAGAACCTTCATTTCGGAGAAAACCTTCTTTTGTCGGCAATCGGTGTACCACAATATCAATGTCCAACCCGGCATGTCTTCGTATGACCAAGCAAAAACCTCAATATAGTCTCGTAGCATCGAACCAACCTTTCTTTAACTTTGTTCAAGACCCGCTCTATCTTGATCTCTTTTACATCTTCGTGCCCAAATTCACAACCTCAACTTGCTCTTTGTGTGGTGTATAACTCGCTCTTCTTGCTATAGCGATCGCAAGTTCTCACGGCACTTCACAATCTTCCTCACTTTCGCCTTGACTTGGTAGATCGGATTATCGAAGTCATATTTAGCACTAGCATATTTATTAACGAGATTGAGTGATTGCGATGTATCACGTGGGTGTGTGTAAAAACACATAGCTTTTGAAGGGGTGATAAAGTAAAGAAAGAAAACAAACAATTGAATGCAAAAGTCCAACGATTTATTGAATGAAAATACGCAAACGGATAATAACCCCATAACGAGCCATGATGCCCGGCAAGGCACTAGGCTTTCAAAGTTTATTGTTCAAAACATAAAGAAATACGAAAAGCAAAACAAAACAAAGCAATTACTCACGGCTAAAGGAGATTGGTATACGTCTTGATCTTCCAATTCTTTGATCCGTATGAGTTGGGAAGATCCACTTGCGATGTTGAAGCCGTTGTCGTCGTCTTCTATAGCATGGATTCCACTGCGATGCGGAAGGAAGTTGGCCACGTTCGCGCGTATCATCTTGACCTTTGATGGTGAAGCCTAAACCGGTCTTGTCAAATTTGAAAGGAAGATTAGGGGCGACCCCAAATAGAACTACCTTCTTCAAGACTTGAGCATCTTTCGGTGAGGCCATCCTAGGCGGAGCTTGTGTAACCGGAGAGTCAGGTGACTACGGACATTGTTTCAAAAGCTTGACAGGTCTCAAAGAATTCACCTTCCATCTCGAGGTAGCGGAATGTAGATGGTGACCATATACTCTTCTTCACACTGTGACAACCTTCCCTTTCACGGGTACTTGATTTCGATGCAAGGTAGAGGTAATGGCCTGCCCCATGTATCCAAGGGCGTCCAAGTAGGCAAGAGTAAGCTGGACGGATGTCCATGACAAAGAAAGTGGAATCAAAGGTCTGGGAACCGACTTTAACAGGCAGAGTGAGCTCTCCAAGCACTATTCGCTTAGAACCATCAAAAGCTCTCACAATAATGTCACTGGGTCTCAGAACCAACCCTTCAACATCGAGTCGATCAAAAGAAGTCTTCGGAAGAATATTCAAAGCAGAACCGGTATCCACCAAAACATGAGACAAGGTAGTGCCCTTACATTTGACAGAGATGTGCAAGGCTTTGTTGTGTTTCTTTCCGGCAGGAGTTAAATCAGCATCAGAGAAACCTAGGCCGTTGTTGGCAGCCAGGCTAGCAATACAAACTTCAAACTGGTCAGTGGTAGTGTCTTGAGGTACGTGAGCATTCTTCAGAAACTTCACCAAGGCGCTAGCATGAGCCTCGGAGCACAAGAGTAGAGCAAGCATGGAGATCTTGGAAGGAGTTTGTCCCAACTGTTCCACAACATTGTAGTCACTCTTCTTGATAATCTTCAGAATTTCCTCCATTTCTTGTTTGGAGGTGTCTTGACAACTTCCTTTGGTATACGGTGGCGGGATGAGTCGGTTCTTTCCTCTAGCTTGGGGAATGGATTGAATGGTTGGAATGCGAGTGGAGTCAGATGTCTTTTGGAGGAGAGATATGGAGAAAACCCTTCGGTTCGGTCACCTTACTAGATCCGGTGATGTTGTCAATGTCAGGAATGGTAGCTTCAATAGTAAGATCTTCAATGGTCAGAGGGTCTTGCTTGACGCCATGATAGTAAACATCAGCTCCATAATTCCAGGGAATAGCTTTGTCAGAGGAATATGGAACTGGTCTGGGAGAAGTAATAATGAGAGGTGCCACCCTAGGCACGGAATCAACAGAGGAAATCCTTATCGTGTTAACATCAGCATAGTCTTCAGGGAAATCGTCACCCCATCCGGTCGCCTTAACATCTTCAATAGGAATCTTGTAACTATCAGGGACAGTGTACTTCACCATGTAATCATACTTTCCACTTGGCTGCCCCAAGGTATCCCACACAGATGGTACAGCTTCGTTTGCATTGTCGATCTTCAACTTAGACATTTCTTCACACGACTTACGCGGTGGTTTTAGAAATAGTATCTCACGGTTATTCATCATACCGAACACGTCTTCTCAACCAAGCACAACCATCGGTAGACGGGCACCACGACAATCCTCTGGGCATCCTGGATTGACACCGGCTTGTAACAAGTTCCTCTTAACAGTCATTAGAGGGATGGTCAAGTCATCTATGTTGAAAACATAAGTATCGTCACCAACAACATTGGAACTCTTGTCATGGTTAGGCATAGGCGCATTGATCACATTCGGTCTCAGCGGAAGGTCAAACTCAATCTGCTTAGCTTTAATCATATCTTGAATCTTGTTCTTCAGAGCCCAACAATCATCAGTACTATGCCCTGGGCTATTAGAATGGTAAGCACACTTAGCATTAGGATTGTATCTCAGAGAGGAAGTGTTGACATTTTGAGAAGGATCCCTCAAGGTTATCAGCTCTACTTTCAACATGTGTTGCAAGGCTTGCGACAATGGCATGTTGATCTTCGAATGTCTTCGTGCGCGTTACGTTCACGTTGTCTCGCTGAGGTTGTGCTGATGTAGGATTGGAGAACACAACTACCCCCACAGATTGAGCACGGTCGGTCTTGGCTCGGCTTTTATGACCATACACAGCATTAGCTTCCTTCTTACCACCAAAAGATCTCTTTGCAGCATTTGAAGATGACTCTACATGAATCTTCCCTCTTGATACCGACTTTAATCGCTCTTTGTCAATATCACTCGGTGAATCCGGTGAAGAGTTTCAATCGATGATTGAAGAATGGGCTGTCGGTGTTCTCATGAACATATCAACCAACTCCTATTGGACAAGGGTGGTGAACTCTGCTAAATCTCTCCATACAGCATACTCCTTGAACTTCTCATCACGACCCATAGACATGCTTTGTAGTTGCATGCGGTGGGTGTCAATTGACATTGTACTCATACTGTTGTAGAAAGCATCGCTAAGTCACTCCAAGTATGGACACGGTCATTCTCTAGCGATAATACCACTCCAATTGAGTTCGGACAAACTTTCTTGAAAGTAGTGCATCCTGACTTTCGTCATCGATGTGGGATTGATCTTCTGGACATAAGACTTCAGATGTAGCTTAGGGCAAGACATGCCATCATACTTAGCAAAAGTAGGAACCTTGAACTTGGGAGGAATCACAACACCAGGAACAAGACTCAGATCATCAAAATTCAGCCCGGACATCTTGAGTTTTCCACGACATTCGAGACGGTCTTCAAGTTGCTTGTACTTGTCATCCTCATCAGAGTATTGGCCATCATCATAATCTTTTTCAGATTTAGGCTGACTGCCTTCACCATCACCCTTGACACTTCGTTCATCCTCATTCTTAACACTTCCTTCAGAGAGCTCTATCCGACTGACCACTTTAGGACCACCTTTGTAGCGTCTGCCCATGTTGAGAAGACCAACAACCCTCTTCTTTCTATTGATGAGCTTCTTGGATCTTCTTGGCCTTGGACCAAGCTGGTGAACATCTGCTGGCCAGCATTACGAGCTTGGAGATCTTTGTGATCTGTTCAAGAGCCATTTCTGCTAAAATAAATAGCGAGCAAATGAGAAAACCAATCTCCAATGTACCTGTGATGCAATGTTATGCTATGCTATGCAATGTTTATGCGAATGCAATGCAATGTTTTCAAGGACCTTAGAGATTTAAATTTGTTAAACAAGCAATGAACAAACATTTATTAGTACTCTTTTATTATTCTTTTTCTTTTTAAGTACAAGAGATAGTTCAAAATAAAGAAAAGCATAAAATCCTAAAGCTCTAAGTCTCCCATGGGCTTCCTCTTGGTGCCGATGTAAGCGTTGATGTTTCGCTCCTCGTGAAGTAGCTTGGTCAACTCTAGCACTTTCTTCTCACTTGCATAGCACTGAGCTTCAAAGGTATCCCTCTCTTCTTTAAGCTGAATCCAGGATCTCTTCAAGTCTTCAAAATCAGTAGGCATGTCAGGATGGAGAATAGTATAGGATACGTCACCTATAGCAACAGGTTCCATAATTATGGGTAAAACAGGCGTGAATGACATCATGAGGTTTTGAGCTCGAGCTCGCACCCATTTGAGGTAAGGTTCCCAAGGAATGGAGTTCTGGTGCCCCAAAGTCCTGGTATCAGTCTTCTTTACCATGCCCCAAGCGTGTATGAACCTTAAATCGGTAATGCGGAGATCGTGATTGTAATCGAACACAATATCTTGGAGAAGCATATCATGTGGGCCATCTCTTCAAGCAAAATCAAACTGACGTAGAGCTAGAGAAGGGTTGTAAGTAATACCTCCCCTTATACCAAGTAGAGGTACATTAGGGAATTCTCCACAACGCTCAATGAATGTGAAGTCCTTTTGAGAGAAAAGATTCCAACGAATATCCGAATGAGAGAGTGACATCAATCTTTGAGACCATCTCAACCTTTGTTCGTTCTTCAAAATGATGGAGGAAGGTGCGAAATAAACCACCTTGAAAGTAACGGTATACAACACATGAGTTCCTTGTCTCTTAGTAATGCAGTGTGGAGAGAATGTAGGATATCTCAAGTAAGGTAGGCCTTTGGATTGCGGGTAAGGAATAACTTGATGGCGTTGACATCTATGAATTGATCGAGTTAGGAATAGAACCAAACCATAGATTAGCAAGGCCACAATGTCTTGAATGCATGGAAACTCATAACTTTGAGGAATTCTCGGGCTTTCTTAATTAGGGACTTGCAAGTAAACCCTTAACTCCACTTCTAGTTTCCCAATTGGCTTCAATGTCGGCGCTTAAGATGTAAGGCGGATGCGATGTCTTCGTACTTAGGAACCTTTTCTAGACGGTGAATGGCACTTGGTCAAGAATAGGTACCCAAGTAACTTGGAGAACTCTTCAAGGTAGGAACTAGCGATAATGGAAATGTAAAGCAATGATGCTTGGATCGAAAAATAGGACATGCATCATATCTTCTTCAAAGGAATAACCAAGTCAAGTAGATAACCATGTCTTTTGATGAGCGAGCATGGTCGGGAATCTCGAAACCAATTCTTTGAGTGAGAAGGATACCCATGAAGTTGATTCGGATGGTCTTTCTAGAAGCCATAATTCCTACAAAACAGAGCAAAGATAAATCCCTAGGTCCTTGAAATAGTTAGAAATGATATGCAATGCGAATGATGTCATGATGTCATGTTTAGCACACACAAACAATTCACACAATGAGCCTAGGTTTAAGGCTTGCATGAGGTATAGGTGATTACCCCACCAAAAGTTTGAGTTGGTTCATCCTGTCCTATAATAGTAACCGGGTTCTAGGAATCTCATATCATAGATCTTTCTCGTAGGCGTTTATTTCAATACGACGGCCAAGTGGTCGATCGAAAATATCCCAAAAGTCTGATCTCAATAAGCGTAGCATCGAGTATCAACCAACCTTAGTCTGCACCAAAGCCGGCCATCTCACTACCTTCTAATGGCCAAGATGGGTCAATTAAGGTTCTAAAAGTTTAGTTAGCGCTTGATGACACCACGCAGAAGCCAAATACTATCATTCATCACCAACCTCCATATTACAACAAAACAGTAATAAATCATGCATTTTCACATCCAATTAACCACAGGATTATACTTTCTAATTAGCCTACAATCATCCTACACAATTAATCATTCTTATCAGTTCCAATTGAGGTTCTTACGTCGGATCATATCATTAGGGCACAACCTAGAATTCCTAATTCGAGATTCCTAACGTATCAAATCATCCCATTGATTATCAAAACCTATAAGGCATATTAATCAGACCAAATCACCCCTTACCTCGCGATGATTCTTGAACCGGCGCCTTGACTTTTCCTCTTTTTCTCTTCTCTTCTCAAAAGTACGTAGAATGAAAAACTCTAATTCTCTTCTCTTTATTTCTTTATTTATTCCTTTTATTATTCCCAATAATAAAAATAACATAATTAGAATAATTAGAGCCTTTTACTCTATACACCCTCCAATTCCACTTTAGAACCCCAGCACTCCCATTTATTTAATTAATTAATTAAATCCATTAATTCAAAAATACCAATAATTAAACCTTAAATTAAATTAATAATTAAAATTCTAATTATTTAACAATTGAATTATTTGGGGTGTTACAACTCTCACCTACTAAAAAGAGTTTTCGTCCTCGAAAACATACCTTAGGCGAAAAGTTCAGGATACGAGTCTTTCATCTGGCTCTCTAGATCCCAAGTAACATTTTCACCTTCTGGTCCTCCCCAAGCTACTTTCACCAGCGCTATCTCTTTACCTCGTAGTTGCTTCAACTTTCGATCCTCAATTCTCGCAGGTAATGCTTCAACAGTCAGATTATCTCGCACCTGTATATCATTTACCTGAATCTCATGAGACGGATCAGCAATGTACTTCCTCAACTGGGATACATGGAAGACATCATGCAATTTCCCAAGCGACGGTGGTAAAGCAATCTGATAAGCAACTCTTCCAACCTTCTTGGTAATTTGGAATGGACCAATAAAGCATGGAGTCAACTTCTTTGACTTCAAGGCTCGACCAATACCAATCATCGGAGTAACTCGCATAAACACATGATCTCCTTCACTAAACTCGAGATCATTCCTCCTCTTATCATGATAACTCTTCTGACGACTCTGAGAAGCTCTCACCTTCTCCTGAATCATCTTAATCTTTTCTTAAGTCTGTTGGACAATTTTCGGTCCAATCACAACACTTTCTCAGTTGTAAACAGCGGTGTTCGACACCTCTACCATCTTGTGTCGGTGAACTGACTTTGTGGATTTTTGTATCCAAATGTGCGGATAGCAAGAGTCGCCACCGACTTTTATTTTATCAATTAAGGGAAGGTAAAAGTACGAAAAAGACCTTCATTTAGATTACGAGTTCGGGAGAATGGTTATGAAAAGGAAGGTATTAGCACCCTTTCCATCCGTAGTTATCTACGGCTCTTAGTTGCTCTAGATTACCTTTTAAAATTGCTTTACGTGTGTTTGACAAAAATGTTTTGAAAGAGGCATTTCGCTTTGACTTTGTAATGACTCATGTAGGAGTGTATACAAAGTGTTGAAATGTTTTGTTTTGGAAAGAAATTGAACTTTGAAAAAGTGTGTGGTGTGAAAAGCATTTGGTTTAGAGCAAGCAACTAAAGACTTATTTACCCACTCGAATTGGTTGTTTTGTACTTCTACGTTCCTTTAGAATAGCGCTAGCCTTACCATTAGTTGGTAGGTAGCTCCATTCGTTGGATGTAAGCGGGACATTCGAAGGACATCGGATGGTCATTGAAGGCAACTTGTAGGAAGAGTCCTAGCACATTCGAAGGACTATCATCATTTTCGTGGCGACAATCGAGGTCAAGATCATGTATTCGGAGGCGACATCGTGGGTCTTATGATCTTTGTATCGAAGGGTCTATGATGATTTGTTTGGAAGGCAGGCTAGAATACCTCGTTCGAGGGACATGACCATTGAATTCGTAAAGCAGCGAAGAGTACCCTAAGGGTGCGTGTGTGAAGAAGTGTGTTGAATTCAGTATTTTATCTTGCAAGTTTGTGGACTATGTTCAATTTTTAGTCTTGCCATACACGCCTAATTACTAGCAATTTATAAGGGTGCGGAAAGTAAAATGCGGAATGTAAAATGCGGAAAGTAAATCCTACGCTATTACAAGGCTTTGGGGCAGATACATAATTTAAAATGCGGAAAATAAAATCCTAAATTAAACTATTACATCCCGTATACAATTACATTATTGAAAAATAAAATGAAAACGGAAGAATAATCGAATCGGATTAACACGTGAAACGAGAAATCGGAAAATATGATGAAATCGAAATAAGAGAAAATGTTAGAAAAATGCAAATTTTTAATTGGAAAAAATATGACATGCTGGAAATAATGTAAATATGCTAAAATAATTTTTTTGGGATTTTTTAGATGCAATTTAATAATTTAAAATGAATTTACAATGATTAAAATGCAAAATTATAAATAAAAATAAATATGCATGCAAAAATGTGTTTTTTAATTTATTAAATTAAATAAAGATTTTTGGAAAGTAATGTAAAAAGAATAAATATTTTTGATAATTTTTTAGTGCATAAATAAAATGTGGAAATTAATTAAAATATAATGCAAATATTAAAAAATATGAAAATATAGAAAAATATGCAAAGTTGAGAAAAGAAACAAAACTGGCCCTGGATGGATTCGAACCCGTGACCCTTGAGGGCATCTGGAAACAGTGAGAGCCTTTACCGCTGCGCCATGTGTACGTTTGTGTTTGAAAACGAAGTGAGTGGTCTTTCACACGCGTCGCTTCCTGACTTGCCTCATCACCGCGGGAGACTTCGTCTTCTTCGTTTTAAATATTTGAAAATCCAGCGTCGGCCATGGCTCGACGCTAAGTCCCTGGCAAATTCAAAAACACAGCATACATAATATAAATAATATCTAAGACCATGGTTCGATTCCTCAGGTCATCCCGAACTCAATGGTATAGGTCTTATTGTCCAATTTTTTCATTTAAGGGAAACCCTAATTCGTTCACAGAAACCCTAATCATGGTGTAACACGATTCAGGCCATGGAAATTCAATTGGCTTGCCCAGAAAGCTTGCAAACACATCACTAAACACAAAAACAACAACAAATCGAGTTAATAATGCATGAACGAAGGAATTCGAATTTTGAAATTTCAAGAACAAACCAAATTCGGATTTCGTGGTTCTTGATACTTTTGGACAATGTAAAGGTCTGGAATCACTCCTGGGGTATCAAGGAACGTGTTTGGATCCTCAAAATCAATTGCAAGTGGAACAAGGGTTGCTAGTAGCTTGAAGAACACGGTTTTTTGGCTTTTAGGTTAGGGTTTCTAGAGCAATTTTTTCGTTCTCTTTTGATTGGTATGCATCAAGTATTTATATTGGATGGATTTGAGACAGTTTTTGGCAAGAATCAATCACCATTCAATGATAATCAAAATTTGATTTTGTATAAAATCAAATTTTCAAAACAATCAATTCAATCCAATCTTGCCATTTTGTCAAATTTCGAAATTTGCTGGACTTTGGTGAGTTTCTTGAGTCTCAAGGAAGGAATAAAATCAATCTTTCAATTAATTTTGATTTTATAATTTATTTTAAAATTTAATTTGTATTTAAATGAATAAATTCAAAATTAAATAGAAAAATAAATCAAAAATTCATGGCATTGGGCTTGGATATTCCTAATTGTATGAGGAATAAGTTTGGATGAAGAAAAGCAAGCCCATTTGCAAAAATTTGATTTTAGAGTATCTCTCTTTGTGCATTCTTTCAAAATTGCCCAACTTGTGAATGGTGTATCTTGCTCAATTTTCCACATTTTAGGTGTTCTTGGACTTTTGGAAAGCTCTAAGAGTCCTCTAACCAACCTTTTGGTCTCATCTCAATTGGAGTTTCCATGCTCAATATATCTTCAAAACAAAAGTTGACTTTTGTTGACTTTGAAAATGACTGTAATGTTTTGAGCTATACCTCTCAAATGAAACATTTTTGGACATTCTTGTGAGACATGAAGTTGTAGAATTGAATTTCCTTCAAAATGAGCTTTGGTGGGAAAATTTAGAAAGTATGAGAAAGTTATGATCGGTCAAAGTTCGATTGACTTTTCACCTAGAAACCCTAATTTAGAAAGTTTGACTTTTGAGCAAATCTTGAGTTTTTGATGAATCATGATCAACCCTTGATCAAATGATGAATATAACTTCAAAATGAGGATGTTGACCAAAAATTATGAAGTTTGACTGTATGTTGACCACGTTGACTTTTGTCAATCTGATTTTCAACCATCGAGCAATTATGCGAAACTTGACTTGTGAGGCTTGAAACTTGACATGGAGAATCTTTGAAGCATATGAGGAGGCATGAAGACCATTGGAGATGTTGGAAGTTCATCTTGACTTGAGGGATACCAAACCCTAGTTTGGGTTGATTGTCTAGGAGAGAGTTTGTCTGATCAACTCTTGAGGAATCCTTGAGTAGGGATGTATGAAGCTTCTTGAGTAGATGGAGGGCAAATTTTGGGGTATGACACATACAATGCCTCAAACTGAGCCATATCAATGCTCGAATGAAAACTATTGTTGTAGGTAAACTCAATCAATGGAAAATAACTATCCCAAGCTCCACCTTTCTCCAACACACAAGCTCTCAACAAATCCTCTAACGACTGAATCGTCCTCTCCGTCTGACCATCTGTCTGCGGATGATAAGTGGAACTCAACCTCAACTTAGTACCCAAAGCTTCTTGCAACCCCGTCCAAAACTTTGACATAAACCTCGGATCTCTATCCGACACAATGCTAGAAGGAATACCGTGCAAACTCACGATCTTCTCAACATACAACTCTGCCAACCTCTCCATAGGATAATCTATTCTTATCGAAATAAAGTGAGCTGATTTCGTCAACTGATCAACAATAACCCAGATAGAATCACAATTCTTCGTTGTCCTCGGTAGACCGGACACAAAATCCATAGAAATGCCATCCCATTTCCAATCCAGAACAAACAACGGTTCCATCAACCCTGACGATTTCAGATGTTCGATTTTTGACTTCTGACAAATCAGACAAGCATACACAAACTCAGCAATTTCCTTTTTCATTCCAGGCCACCAAAATAACTTTTTCAAGTCATGATACATCTTAGTAGCACCAAGATGAATACTCAATCCACTACGATGTCTTTCTTCCAAAATACTCCTCCTAAGTTCTGCAATATCCGGAACACACACTCTATCACCGAACCTCATAACACCATTATTGTCAATTCGGAATTCACCTCCTTGACCTTGGTTGATCAATGTCGACTTACCCACCAAACCAACATCAGATTTCTGCCCAGTCCAAATTTCCTCAAGAATACCACTAGTCAACTTCAACATACCCAATTTAACACTATCAGAAGTAGTCTCACATACCAAACTCAAGTCTCTGAATTGTTCAACCAAATCCAATTCACGAACCATTAACATCGACATATGCAACGACTTCCTACTCAATGCATCTGCAACCACGTTTGCCTTACCAGGATGATAATTCAAACCAAAATCATAATCTTTCAAAAATTCTAACCATCTTCTCTGCCTCATATTTAGATCTTTCTGATCGAAGAGATACTTCAGACTCTTATGATCGTTGAATACCTCGAATCGAGAACCATACAAATAATGCATCCACAATTTCAAAACAAATACCACAACTGCCAATTCTAAATTATGAGTCAGATAATTCCTTTCATGAACCTTCAATTGCCTCGAAGCATAAGCCACAACCTGCTTATCTTGCATCAAAACACCGCCTAATCCCATCAATGAAGCATCACAGTACACCACAAAATATTCTGCCGGATTCAGAAAAATCAGAATCAGAGCACTAGTCAACCTCTCCTTCAACTCTTGGAATCCTTTCTCACATTCAGAATCCCAAACAAAAACTTGACCCTTTCTGGTCAACTTAGTCAACGGTAAAGCGAACTTTGAAAATCCTTCAATAAACTTCCTGTAGTATCCTGCAAGACCAAGAAAACTACGGATTTCAAAAGCGTTCTTCGGCGCTTCCCACTGAGATACCGCTTCTACCTTCGTAGGATCAACAACAATGCCATTCTTGGAAATCACATGACCAAGAAAGCTTACTTCACTTAACCAGAACTCACACTTAGACAACTTCGCATAAAGCTTCTTCTCTTTCAACAATTCCAACACAATTCTAAGATGTTCTGCATGCTCTTCATCATTCTTCGAATAAATCAAAATGTCATCAATAAATACCACCACGAACTTATCAAGATACCGATGAAGTATCCTGTTCATATACTCCATGAAAACACCAGGTGCATTAGTAACTCCAAACGACATAACAGAATACTCATAATGTCCATACCTCGTTCTAAATGTTATTTTCTGAATATCCTCTGCCTTCACACGAATCTGATGATATCCAGACCTCAAGTCAATCTTGCTGAATACACACGCTCCAACCAGTTGATCCATCAAATCATCAATCCTCGGCAATGGATACCGATTCTTGATTGTAACTTTGTTCAACTGTCTGTAATCCACACACAGTCTCATTGAACCCTCTTTCTTCTTAACTAACAAAACAGGAGCACCCCACGACGAAACACTCGGCCGAATAAACTTCTTCTCAAGAAACTCCTCTAACTTCTTCTTCAACTCAAACAATTTAGATGCCGACATGCGATAAGGCGCCATCGACACCAGACTAGTTCCAGGAATCAAATCTATAGTAAATTCCACTTCCCTCTCAGGTGGAAATTCACTAACATCTTCCGGAAACACTTCGGGAAATTCTTTCACCACTGGAAATTCATCACTCTTAGCTTTTCCTTTCGCTTCCGTCAAAGATCATAACATAAACACCACAACACCATCATTAACAGCTAAATTCATCTGCTTAACTGACATAGTCACATCTTCAACACTAGCCTCTTCAGAAAAAATAACCGCCTTCACAAAACAGTTGATATGAACCTGGTTGAATTCCAACCAGTTCATTCCAAGGATGATATCAAGTTGTTCTAATGGTAGGCGCACTAAATCCATATCGAAACCTCTACCAAAAATCATAATAGGACAATTTCTACAAACAAATGAAGTAGTTACTGAACCCGACGCAGGAGTGTCAATAACCATACTTCCATCCATATTAGAAATGTCCAAATTCAATCTCTTAGCACAATCCAAAGAAATAAAAGAATGTGTCGCTCTAGTATCAATAATCGCAATCAAAGGTATGCCATTAATAAAACATGTACCTTTAATCAACTGATCATCTAGCTTAGCCTCTGATCCAGACAAGGCGAACACTTTACCACCAGCTTGTTCTTTCTTTGGCTTAGTACACTGTGGACGAGTATGACCTTCTTCGCCACAGTTGTAACAAGTCACCATTCTCACTCTACAATCATTGGCCACATTCCCGAGTTTCCCACACTTGAAACACTTTCTATCATTACTCTTGTAGTCTATCATACAATGTCCCATCTCACCACACTTGTAGCACTTAATGGAAGAACCAGAATCTCCCCCACTAGGCTTCTTCCAACCACCGGATCTCTGATTATTCTTATCATAAGGTTTCCCACGATCCATCTATTGCTTTCCCTTCCGATCAACATACCCTCGAGCATTCATTCGGGTATTAGCAAGATCCTCTTCCAGAATCCTACTACAGTCCACCAAGTCAGAAAACCTTCGGATACGCTGATACCTGATACCCTGATTGATCTCATCACGAAGACCATTCTCAAACTTGATACATTTGGAAAATTCTCCATCTACGTCGTTGTTGTAATAAGCATAGTACTTCGCCAACTCAGTAAATTTCGAAGCATACTCACTCACAGACTTGTTGCCCTGCTTGAGCTTCAGAAACTCAATCTCCTTCTTGCCCCGAATATCTTCAGGAAAATACCTCCTCATAAAGGCCCTCCTGAACACAGCCCAAGTCAGTGCAACACCATCTTGTTCCATCTCAGTCCTGGTAGCAACCCATCAGTCATCAGCTTCCTCTGCCAACATGTGAGTACCATATCTCACCTTCAGCTCTTCTGCACAATCAATCACTCTGAAGATCTTCTCGATCTCCTTCAACCATCTCTGAGCACCTTCGAGATCATGATTTCCTTTGAACAATGGAGGATTATTCCTCTGAAAATTTCCCAATTGTCTATCAGCACCAATACCAGCTCCCAGCTGATTCCCTCCAAGCACTCTAGCTAACATTCCCAAAGCCTCAGCAATAGCAACATCGTCTCTTCTGTTACCTCTTCCGGCCATTGTTTTGTAACATTACAAAATAATCACGTTAGAACACAAGTATCGATAGTGTTACCTTGCACTAGTCGCATACAAAAGGGATAACGACACTAAGACACGACCGACTATGCTCTGATACCACTATTGTAACACCCCTTCTAATTTCCCGCGAATTAGTATTTAAATCAGAGTTTTAACATAACGAAAGGGCGTCACAATTCAAAAATCCAAATAATAAAACACCATAGCAGTAGTCATGCTTTTACTGAAGAACTTATTAAATGGTTTCAAAACCAATGATTATGTTTTACACAGCGGAAATAACATAAAATCCGGACTAAGTTCAATTCATAATTATTCCAAACATAAACCAAAAGAAACAAGTCCATTCGATGAATCCAAAACAATCGTTCCCCAGTGTTACAACTACCAGAGCATGACACTGACACGCGGACAATCTAAATAGCACAACTCAAGGCTATCCTCACCAGCTCCTAAGCGGCTAACACTTCAATCTAAAATCATCAAAGTAAGGGTGAGATTTCATCAACAATTAAAATGCATTATACGTTTCTTTAAAACAATAAAACAATCAATACATTATTCCACCCTCATTAGTATATTCAGATTACAATTCACAAATACAATTCCCACAACTCAATATGCATATAACAATAATCAATGAAATTATAACACTGGAAGTCATCCTAGCATGTTATAATCCCATATGCAATGCAGACTCAATGCATATGGTACCAAAATGTGAACTAAGTCACCAACATCAATTCGTCCACAATCACCTGGACACGAATCCAGCCTCACCACCCATCATCACTAGGGAACGGTTATTGGCAATACGAGCCAAATTCCACACAATGGGAATTAACTCCATCAGAATGCATATGCATGCACATCAAAAGCATGCCACATTCAATTAACGGAATATGAACATCACATAATTCCATAAATAGTCAACACCATCAACAACACATGATAACAGCATAATCATGAATAAATAACGTTAATTACAACACATGGAATTAACATCTAGCAAGTATACACCACGTCAACGACGAACAATCACGAATCACAACAAAACCTTCCTACGGAAAGCCATATCAATCCATCAAGATTCAGTTAATGGGTTTTGAAAATGATTTTAATAGATAGTACGTGCTCTAAGCTTTCCAACGATACCAACTATGCCTAAATCGGAGTTACGGTCACAAAGATATGACCGAAACCGTTTTTCAAAAGTTTTGTCTTGTTTCTGTACAGTATGCATCGATGCATAAGCTCATGCATCAATGCATAACCATCTTGCGTCGATACAAGCATCGTATGCATCGATGCATACATTTTAAAATTTTATATTTTTCCATTTTTGTTCAGTATGCATCGATGCATAACTTCAATTTTTGCCACATGAATTGATGCATGGGATTATGTATCGATGCAAGGCCTTGTTCCAGCTTCTGTTTTTCACACTGATGATCACTTGTATTGATGCATAACACTATGTGTCAATGCATGTTGCGTTATTTTCACAAAAACCAGTTTGTTTTCACTATTTTCCAATCCCCATTAATCTCATTCATCACCAACCTCCATATTACAACAGAACAGTAATAAATCATGCATTTTCACATCCAATTAACCACAGGATTATACTTTCTAATTAGCCTACAATCATCCTACACAATTAATCATTCTTATCAATTCCAATTGAGGTTTTTACGTCGGATCATATCATTAGGGCACAACCTAGAATTCCTAATTCGAGATTCCTAACGTATCAAATCATCCCATTGATTATCAAAACCTATAAGGCATATTAATCAGACCAAATCACCCCTTACCTCGCGATGATTCTTCGAACTTCTGACGCCTTGACTTTTCCTCTTTTTCTCTTCTCTTCTCAAAAGTACGTAGAATGAAAAACTCTAATTCTCTTCTCTTTATTTCTTTATTTATTCCTTTTATTATTCCCAATAATAAAAATAACATAATTAGAATAATTAGAGCCTTTTACTCTATACACCCTCCAATTCCACTTTAGAACCCCAGCACTCCCATTTATTTAATTAATTAATTAAATCCATTAATTCAAAAATACCAATAATTAAATCTTAAATTGAATTAATAATTAAAATTCTAATTATTTAACAATTGAATTATTTGGGGTGTCACAATTTCGCCTTGAACTCAAGGTCTTAATCCACTATAATCAACTTGATTTCAATATGCACAGACAACTGTTGTGACTAACATCCACTAAAACTACCATCTCATTCTTCTCAAAGATTCTGACCTAACTAGTCCTTTGAAGAACGTAATACCTTCTAAAGCTTCTGACCTGCCTGGTCCTTTAGAAGAATTGTTTAACACCTTCCTAAAGCTTCTGACCTACCCGGTCCTTTGGAGGAACAAACAGTTATTTTCTTTTCCAATGTATGTTTACCAAAAAGTGCTTCTACGCAAGCATATGTAAACTCATGTAAACTCAATTACGTACATCAGAAGATCCTAATACACACTAAGGGTTATTACATTTGTTTTGCAACTTTAATGTATGATCTTCTTTTCTTCAAGTAGCTTCTTCATGGACAACAACCCAAAGCTCTTGAGTTGCTTAAATCTTCTTCTTTATGAGCTACTAAAAGCTTGATAGATCTTGGCATAACAGATAGAAGAGTTTTTACTTCTTGATTCACTTTAGAACATTTGGACACCAATCCTTGTTCCATAATATCATGAAGCAGAATATCCATGTTGTGGATTTTAGAATAGAGCTTCCATGATCTTCTTCATGGTCTTCTGCAGCTTAATAAGCTTCTTTGCAGCATGTGGATTTAAGCACAGTGTGAATCAATGATTGAATGGTTTGAGATTATCAAGTAATATAATTTAAGACTACATGTTGTTCCTCATGTTGTTCTTGTTGTTGATATACTGATTGATAATCTTGTTGCTCTTCATCAACAATAATTTTCATTATTGTTGCATTTTTGCACGTAGCAACAACATCTCAAACTTCTAATAGTTCCGTTTATATATCCAGTTAATATAAATTCGTTGGCCATTTGAAAAAAAAGCTGTTAAAAAATAGTACTTCCATCTCGTTTTCTTTTCCATAATTTACGCTAGTGGAGAGATGTGGAATAAAGCCTTTTCCTAATGTGTACTATTTGTACTATATTAATATTATCTTCTAAGCTTCTGTACTTCAGAGGATTCTATGAGTATGAGTAAAAAGAGAGAACATAACTTCTAGTTAGTCAAAACTTCAAGTCTTTATAGTCTCCAGATCTTCCTCTTCAGAGTCCTCAACACTTGGTTTTGAAAAACCTTGTATCATATCTAAGGTTGAAAGAGCTTCAAGTCTTCAGAGTCTTCAGATCCACGTCTTCATAGTCTTCATCACTTGGTCTTAGAACCTTATATCACAACTAAGTTCAGAAGAACTTCAAGTCTTCAGAGTTACGTCTTCAGAGTCTTCAACACTTGGTCTTCAGAACCTTTTGTCTTCTGAAACTTGAGTCTTTAGCATGTTGGACTATGTTCACTCAAAACTTCTATCTTAATATCTTCATACTGGTTTCTGTAGACTTACATATCAGAGTAACTGAGCTTCAGAGCTTTTTGAAGCTTTCCTCGCTACTTGTTCATCAGAACCTCTGTAGCTTAGAAGCGGAGCATTTTCTCTTCTAATTTCTTGTCTACGCCATTCATCAGAAGCAGAACTTGTTTGTTTATTCTTAAAAATACAACAATCGTTAGAGTATCAAAAAATTTCAATCAAACATACTCTTTGTTATCATCAAAACTTAGAGACATAATTGCAGAACCAAATCTTGTTCTAACACTAACTTCTCTTAACAGAACTTCATAATTCTCATTAGCGATCAAATATTCTCTCGTAGAGGGATTTTATCTTCAGACCTTTATCACAAAACTTTGACACCATCATCAAAGAACAAATTTGGTAGAGTGAGAACAAAAGTTCACCAAAACCTTCTTTACTCCAAAAATGTGTCTGGAACAACCATTATAATTGCTTGAAACTCTTTCCAATTGGTTAATTTTTGAAAATTAATCATATATAAGTTATGAATATGGAAACATACGATATATATTTGTTGCATAGAATTAGGGTGAATTTAACTTGCCTTGCGCCTTAATTTCACGCCAATCTAATCGGTTGTCGATTTTCTCTAACCGATTAAATAAAGTGAAAAAAATATCCCATGGCCTTTTGACTACTAACATCTTGTTCTATGCAACTTTATATGTTTTTTCAAAGTGTTTTTATTTGGTAAATCACTATGAAAAAGTCCCTTTGTTTATACATAGTCTCACTCACTTACTACTTTAAAATATTTTCTCTAAGCCTTTGTTGATTATAATTTTTTGCGTTGGCACTTGCTTGAGATCTCTTAAGGCTTTTGATATAATCCAATTTGTTTTTACTTCATGATATTCATTGCTTCAGAGGTTCTTTTGTCTCCGCCCCTTCCCGGGTGGGTGAAAGTTAATGTTGACGGAGCTTCCGCTGGTATTCCTACTAGGGCTGGTTGTGGGGGGATTTTTCGTAAATCTACAGGTGACCACCTTGGTAGTTTTTGCTGCAATTTAGGGCCAAACAATTCCTTATTCTCGGAGCTCATGAGGGCCATTATTGCCATCAAACGTGCTTACAATAACAATTGGACCAATCTTTGGTTAGAAACTGACTCCTCACTAGTTGTCAAGGCTTTTAGCAATTCTTCTGTGGTTCCTTGGAAAATTCAAAGTCGTTGGGATTTATGTTTGCTTAAGTTGCGTAGTAACAATTTTTTGGCTTCCCACATTTTTAGGGAAGGTAAACATTGTGCAGATAAACTAGCTAATTTAGGTCTAGATGTTTCTAATATTACGTGGTGCAACGAGGTTCATCCAACTGTTTTGGTTGATTTTGATATAAACAAATTAGACATTCCTAATTACAGGATTAGATAGGTTTGAGGTCAGGTTCTTTCCCCCCTCATTTTTTACCTACTTTTTTCTTTAATATATTTTATGGGTCTTTATAAAAAAAAGTTTATCATTGATTGCATCTTTATCATGATGGATGTCTATGTGGTTATTTTTTATAGTAGCCATTATTAAAAGATAATATCTTGATCAGAAGTCTATTACCTGCAAAATAAGGTTACACATTCTTCCCCTTTTAGTTGATCACATTGTATCTCTCAAGGGAGATGGTAAAATATACAAAGTATATTTGGAGTCACAAAACTCCCTCTAAGTTAGATGAAACATATACCCTCTCCTGAGAGTATACTTCTACCCCTTTGTCAAATTCAAAAAGGTGGGTCATGGATGCAATTATGAAAAATCTAGATATGCAAACATTTATTTATTGTATATTAGAGCAAGACACAAAATATCATATTGCATTTTTACTCTTGAGGTAAACAAGTATAAGCATTTATAAAGAAAGAAGATATCACACTTAGTGAAAGACAGGAGACAACATCATGCATTTCTTGGGTGTTTTGAGGTAAATATGTAAAAAAAAGTTTTATCAGACGTAAACATCATATTAAAAAAATATTCTTGCACTCTATACTTAAGCATACCATAGGTATTTTAGCGAAGAGAAAATAAACATTTGTTTTAATGTTTGTTACAAAGTATGTCAAGCAAGGTAATTATGTAAAACAAAGTTACCTATAGAAAAAAATCATACTTATATTAAGAATTTAAAGTACAGAAGAAAGAACGCAAGACTGAAAAATAAAATGCAAGAAAAGAAATAAATTACAAAAATATTACTAGTAAGCCTAATATGGACTAATTTTTTTCAAGATCATCATGGTGGAAAAGATGATGGGGTAATTTGGATTGGTCAGGAATGAAGTGGTGCATAATGAAGTATATTTTGTCATTGAGTGTGTATATCTTTCCATATAGGATTTTCATCAAGTATCTGGGTGTGAGTATCTGAGGAGAAGAATCTTCACTGTCGGTGATTTCTATGGGTATGTTTTGGCTTGTGTAGTCAATAAATAATTTATCTAAAAATGAAAAAAGAACAGTTCGGTAAGTCGGAAACCTGAAAAGGGAGGCTTAGGCAAAAATGAGCGTCTTGGTGGACTAAAAATCCGAAAGGGCAGTCCAGGAAAAAATTAGAGACAATAAACAGAAAAGTTTATCTTGGTAGATTGAAAACCTAAAAAGGAAATGTAAGCTAAAATTAAGGATTATTGACAAAGTAATTGCATCAGTGTGTACTTCGTCAACCTGAAGAATCTTTCATCAATGAATCTTCGATCAAATCTTCTCCAACCTGAAGCAACAAGCACAGTTGGAATTCAAAGTTGTTAGGGAGAATAGCGGTTATTATTTTCAATGTAGCATTTTCCTAATATTTACCATTTCCAACTTTTGTAAATAATCCATGGAATCACGCCTTTTGTTGATTCCCTTCCTATTAAATAAATTTGAGCCTTGTGCCACTGGTTTGTAATTCTTGTTTTATTCTATATTGCAAAATGACGCTTTTACTTGTGATAATCACTTTTGAAACAAAAAAACAAAAAAAAAAGTTTCAAATGAATTTACTTCTAACTTTTTGAAATAAAAGCGACATTTTCCTTTGAATTGTGAACATAGAAAGGAACATCAATAGTCATCTCCATGAGCGTTTCGACCTCTAAAGGATAGAAAAATGTTTCGACATGAGAAGTTTTCTCTTCCCCGAAAGAGATTATAAAATGACGATATTCTTATCCAGAAATGCTTTTTCTCCCCAGAGAAATCTAAAGCATGTAACTCTAATTCATCACCAGTAATATCTACACCTTGCTGAAGATTTTTCTGAGTATCTGACTGAACTGTGACGTTGATCCTTTCTCCAAATACGCTTTGTTGTCTTGTCAACTCTCGTCAGCTTGCATACGACATTCATAACATTCATTACTCATACATATTTGCATCATTAATGCATTCTTTCATTTCTCAATGTTTATTTTAAAAGCACTTGTTTAGGTTGAATTCATTCCCGAAAACAGGTATGGATGTGTCATCTCTCTAGTAGACTGTCACCCTTAAGCAGAAAGAACACATTCTTTCTCCATTTCCCCAATCGAGTTCATTCCTCCTTGGGTCCAGAGTCTTATTTGACCATTTCTTTCCAGTTCATTCCTGGATACAACCTAGTCTCTAACCAATTCAGGTCTAGATTTCACAAAAAAAATCTACCTACAAACAATAAGCAATAGCCGCGCCGTCTGAGCCTCTTATTTCTCTTTCGTCTTTGAACTTGTCATAAAACGATTGTTCTTCCTAACAAGTCCAATCTTGAAAGTTCATTGACCAAATCTTTACAGTTGTCTTTCTCTCCGAGAAACATGTATTATACAATCAAAATGCCCGCATCTTCTCAAAAATATCCTCGGTACAATTGTAATTGGGAAAGTAGAAACTCATTTGAGATCTGTTTCCTTACTGTTTGTTATTCACAAGGATAAACAATCAGTAAAAAAATATCTCAAGAATTACCTTGTTATAGTTATCACTTTGCTGATAATTGGTAATATCTTCAGAACTCTTACCATTTACCATGTCTATCACAATGCTAAAAATCGGTAAATGAATCTTTATTCCCAAAGCGAAACAGGTAATCACTTCCTTTGTGAATCTCTTTTCCCAGTTAAACATATACTTGTTTCCCGGCAAACAAGATTCTCCTTTCTTAGATAGATAGAGACATCCTCACAGATATTTTTCACCAGTTGTGTCACCCTTTGGTACCTTCTTGGTAAATTTTCTGCAATCACTTTGCATCAATCGCATTTTTGGTATCTTAGGCCCAAAATTTGCGTATTCTGATATTTAAGTCTCTTCCCACCTATCGAGACAGAGATTTTCATCTTCATATCTCAAGTTGAAGAAACTTAAATAGGGGCATCTGTCATACCCCAAATTTTGACCTAAGATACCATCTCATATCATCCACATATGCATCATTGCATCACTGACAAATGGCAAAAGAAGATAGCTTGTGTGTTTGCTTCTTGAGCCAAATTAGGGTTTTGAATCAAAATCATTCACCAGTGCAAGATGTGATCAATTAGGGTTTGAATCTCCATTCATCTCAATTGATCTATCATCATCAATCATCAACATTTGATCCTCAAATTCCCATCATTTCCTCAAAATCAACCATGAATCGACCAAATTAGGATTTTGATCGAGGATGGTGCATCATTGACTTTTGGCTCAATGCATGACCTAATTTCTTGGAACATGATCTCAAAATTTCCAATGCAATATCTTGACCTAATTTCTTAGTTCAAAACATCTCCAATGCCATAGTTGATTGACAGTAAAAATTTGAATCATCTGACAAAAAGTCAACTGTCCAGATCAGTCAAACTTTGAATTTTTTGGTCAACTTTGAAATTCAAAATTTCCAATCATCAATGTGTCATACCCCAAAATTTGCCCTCCATCTACTCAAGAAGCTTCATACATCCCTACTCAAGGATTCCTCAAGAGTTGATCAGACAAACTCTCTCCTAGACAATCAACCCAAACTAGGGTTTGGTATCCCTCAAGTCAAGATGAACTTACAACATCTCCAATGGTCTTCATGCCTCCTCATATGCTTCAAAGATTCTCCATGTCAAGTTTCAAGCCTCACAAGTCAAGTTTCCTCAGACAATTGCTCAGATGGTTGAAAATCGGTTGTATTGGACAAAAGTCAAGCTGTGGTCAATATCTGATCAAACTTCATAATTTTTGGTCAACATCCTCATTTTGAAGTTATATTCATCATTTGATCAAGGGTTGATCATGATTCATCAAAAAAACTCAAGATTTGCTCAAAGTCAAACTTTCTAAATTAGGGTTTCTAGGTGAAAAGTCAATGAACTTTGGTGATCATAACTTTCTCATACTTTCTCGAAATTTTCCACCAAAGCTCATTTTGAAGGAAATTCAATTCTCTACAACTTCATGTCTCACAAGAATGTCCAAAAATGCTTCATTTGAGAGGTATAGCTCAAAACATTACAGGTCATTTTCAAAGTCAACAAAAAGTCAACTTTTTGTTTTGAAGATATATTGAGCATGGAAACTCCAATTGAGATGAGACCAAAAAGGTTGGTTATAGGACTCTTAGAGCTTTCCAAAAAGTCCAAGAACACCTAAAAATGTGGAAAATTGAGCAAGATACACCATTCACAAGTTGGGCAATTTTGAAAGAATGCACAAAGAGAGATACTTCTAAAAATCAATTTTTTTTGCAAATGGGCTTGCTTTTTCTTCATCCAAACTTATTCCTCATACAATTAGGAATATCCAAGCCCAATGCCATGAATTTTTGATTTAGTTTTCTATTTAATTTTGAATTTATTCATTTAAATACAAATTAAATTTTAAAATAAATTATAAAATCAAAATTAATTGAAAGATTGATTTTATTCCTTCCTTGAGACTCAAGAAACTCACCAAAGTCCAGCAAATTTCGAAATTTGACAAAAATGGCAAGATTGGATTGGAATTGATCAAGTTTTGAAAATTTGATTTTTATACAAAAATCAAATTTTGATTATCATTGAATGGTGATTGATTCTTGCCAAAAACTGTCTCAAATCCATCCAATATAAATACTTGATGCATACCAATCAAAAGAGAACGAAAAAATTGCTCTAGAAACCCTAACCTAAAAGCCAAAAAACCGTGTTCTTCAAGCTACTAGCAACCCTTGTTCCAGCTCGTTTCAATTGATTTTGAGGATCCAAACACGTTCCTTGATACCCCAGGAGTGATTCCAGACCTTTACATTGTCCAAAAGCATCAAGAAACACGAAATCCGAATTTGGTTTGTTCTTGAAATTTCAAAATTCGAATTCCTTCATTCATGCATTATTAACTCGATTTGTTGTTGTTTTTGTGTTTAGTGATGTGTTTGCAAGCTTTCTGGGCAAGCCAATTGAATTTCCATGGCCTGAATCGTGTTACACCATGATTAGGGTTTCTGTGAACGAATTAGGGTTTCCCTTAAATGAAAAAATTGGACAATAAGACCTATACCATTGAGTTCGGGATGACCTGAGGAATCGAACCATGGTCTTAGATATTATTTATATTATGTATGCTGTGTTTTTGAATTTGCCAGGGACTTAGCGTCGAGCCATGGCCGACGCTGGATTTTCAAATATTTAAAACGAAGAAGACGAAGTCTCCCGCGGTGATGAGGCAAGTCAGGAAGCGACGCGTGTGAAAGACCACTCACTTCGTTTTCAAACACAAACGCACACATGGCGCAGCGGTAAAGGCTCTCACTGTTTCCAGATGCCCTCAAGGGTCACGGGTTCGAATCCATCCAGGGCCAGTTTTGTTTCTTTTCTCAACTTTGCATATTTTTCTATATTTTCATATTTTTTAATATTTGCATTATATTTTAATTAATTTCCACATTTTATTTATGCACTAAAAAATTATCAAAAATATTTATTCTTTTTACATTACTTTCCAAAAATCTTTATTTAATTTAATAAATTAAAAAACACATTTTTGCATGCATATTTATTTTTATTTATAATTTTGCATTTAAATCATTGTAAATTCATTTTAAATTATTAAATTGCATCTAAAAAATCCCCAAAAAATTACTTTAGCATGTTTACATTATTTCCAGCATGTCATATTTTTCCCAATTAAAAATTTTCATTTTTTCTAACATTTTCTCTTATCTTGATTTCATCATATTTTCCGATTTCTCGTTCGTTTCACAGGTTCTTCCAATTAAATGCGTTTCTTTACTATTTTCATTTTATTTTTCAATAATGTAACTGTTCATGAGATGTAATAGTTTAAATTAGGTTTTTATTTTCCATGAAGTTTAAATTATGTATACGCCCCAAAGCCTTGTAATAGCGTAGGATTTACCTTTCGCATCTTTACATTCCGCATTTTACTTTCCGCACTCTATCAATTGCTAGTAACTAGGCGTGTATGGCAAGATAATAATGAACTTAGCCCACTAATTTTCAAGATAAAATACCTGAAATCAACACACTTCTTTCACACACGCACCCCTTAGGGTAATTCTCTCTCGTTGCCTTTGCGAATTCAAAATGGTCATGTCCCTCGAACGTAGAGGTATTCTAGCACCGTTGCCTTCAAAACAAATCATCATAGTCCCTTCGATACAAAGATCATAAGACCCACGATGTCGCCTCGAATACATGATCTTGACCCTCGATTGTTGCCTACGAAAAATGATGATAGTCCCTTGAATGTGCTAGGATACTTCCTACAAGTTGCCTTCTATGACCATCCGATGTCCTTCGAATGTCCCTTTTACATCCAACGAATGGAGCTACCTACTAACTAATGGTACGGCTAGCGCTATTCTAAAGGAGCGTAAATGCAACGACCAATTACGAGTGGGTAATAAGTCTTTTAGTTGCTTGCTCTAAATCAAATGCTTTTCACACACACACTCTTTTCAAAGTTCAAACTCTTTTCAAAGCGAAACATTTCGAACACTTTGTATACACTCCTACATGAGTCATTACAAAGTCAAAGCGAAATGCCTTTTCAAAACATTTTGTCAAACACAGAAAGCAATTTTAAAAGGTAATCTAGAGCAACTAAGAGCCGTAGATAACTACGGATGGAAAGGGTGCTAATACCTTCCCTTTTCATAACCATTCTCCAACTCGAGAATCTAACGAAGGTCTTTTACGTACTTTTACCTTCCCTTAATTGGATAAAAATAAAAGTCGGTGGCGACTCTTGCTATCCGCACATTTGGATACAAAATCCTACAAAGTCAGTTCAGTATTACGCTGGCGACTCTGCTGGGAAAATACCTAAAGAGAGAATTGCCTTAGGGACTTCTAGATAACTTTTATTGCTTTTGTTTGACTTGTATGCTTTATCTTTAAGGGTTGCTTGGGTATTATATTTGTGGGGATCCTACACGGATCGGGTTTCCTTTTAGGTAAGTAGCATTAGATCATTGCGACCGTTAGGCGTATAACTAAGCGGTCAACATGATGGCTACGTTAGCGTGACACTTTGGTTGTCCGATACTCTTCATTCTCAAGTTGAAGATGGTATTTGGCTTGCGTGGTGTCATCAGCGCTAACTAAACTTTTAGAACCTTAATTGACCCATCTTGGCCATTAGAAGGTAGTGAGATGGCGGCTTTGGTCAGACTAAGGTTGGTTGATACTCGATGCTACGCTCATTGAGATCGGACTTTTGGGATATTTTCGATCGACCACTTGGCGTCGTATTGAAATAAGCGCCTCGAGAAAGATCTATGATATGAGATTCCTAGAACCGGTTACTATTATAGGACAGGATGAACCAACTCAAACTTTTGGTGGGGTAATCACCTATACCTCATGCAAGCCTTAAACCTAGGCTCATTGTGTGAATTGTTTGTGTGTGTTAAACATGACATCATGACATCATTCGCATTGCATATCATTTCTAACTATTTCAAGGACCTAGGGATTTATCTTTGCTCTGTTTTGTAGGGAATTATGGCTTCTAGAAAGACTATCCGAATCAACTTCATGGGTATCCTTCTTTCGAAGAATTGGTTTAAGATTCCGACCATGCTCAGTTCATCAAAAGACATGGTTATCTACTTGACTTGGTTATCTCCGGTTTTGAAGAAAATATGATGCATGTCCTATTTCAGTTCTTCGATCCGAAGCATCATTGCTTTACATTTCCAGATTGTCAGTTAGTTCCTACCTTGGAAGAGTTCTCCAAGCTACTTGGGGTACCTATTCTTGACCAAATGCCATTCACCGGTCTAGAAAAGGTTCCTAAGTACGAAGACATCGCATTCGCCTTACATCTTAAGCGCTCAGACATTGAAGCCAATTGGGAAACTAGAAGTGGAGTTAAGGGTTTACTTGCCAAGTCCCTAATTAAGAAAGCCCGAGAATTCCTCAAAGTTATGAGTTTCCATGCATTCGAAGACATTGTGGCCTTGCTAATCTATGGTTTGGTTCTATTCCCTAACTCGGATCAATTCATAGATGTCAACGCCATCAAGTTATTCCTTACCTGCAATCCAGTGCCTACCTTACTTGGAGATATCCTACATTCTCTCCACACTCGTACTACTAAGAGACAAGGAACTCTCATGTGTTGTATACCGTTACTTTCAAGGTGGTTTATTTCGCACATTCCTCCATCAGTTTTGAAGAACGAACAAAGGTTGAGATGGTCTCAAAGATTGATGTCACTCTCTCATTCAGATATTCGTTGGAATCTTTTCTCTCAAAAGGACTTCACATTCATTGGCGTTGTGGAGAATTCCTAATGTACCTCTACTTGGTATAAGGGAGGTATTACTTACCCTTCTCTAGCTCTCGTCGGTTTGGTTTTGCTCGAAGAGATGGCCCACATGATATGATTCTCCAAGATATTGTGTTCGATTACAATCACGATCTCGAATCAAGCGAAGGTTCATACACGCTTGGGGCATGGTAAAGAAGGCGATACGGGACTTTGGGGCACGAACTCCATTCCTTGGGAACCTTACCTCAAATGGGTGCGAGCTCGAGCTCAAAACCTCATGATGCCATTCACGCTGTTTTACGTAATTATGGAACATGTTGCTATAGGTGGCGTATCCTATACTATTCTCCATCCGACATGCCTCTTGATTTTGAAGACTTGAAGAGATCACGGATTCGACTTAAAGAAGAGGGATACCTTTGAAGCTCGATGCTATGCAAGTGAGAAGAAAGTGCTAGAGTTGACCAAGCTACTTCACGAGGAGCGAAACATCAACGCTTACATCGGCACCAAGAGGAAGCGCCCGTGGGAGACTTAGAGCTTTAGGATTCTTATGCTTTTCTTTTATTATTTTGAACTATCTCTTGTACTTAAAAAGAAAAAAGAATAATAAAAGGAGTACTAATAAATGTTTGTTCATTGCTTGTTTAACAAATTTAAATCTCTAAGGTCCTTGAAAACATTGCATTGCATTCGCATAAACATCGCATAGCATAGCATAACATTGCATCACAGGTACATTGGAGATTGGTTTTCTCATTTGCTCGCTATTTATTTTAGCGAAATGGCTCTTGAGCAGTGTCAAAGATCTCCAAGCTCGAATGCTCGGAGATGTTCACCGTTTGGTCCAAGGCCAAGAAGATCTGAAGAAGCTCATCAACGAAAGAAGAGGTTGTTGGTCTTCTCAACATGGGCGACGCTACAAATGTGGTCCTAAGAGGGTCGATCGGATAGAGCTCTCGGAAGGAAGTGTCAAGGTGAACAAAGTAACAAGGGTAATGTTGAAGGCGATCGGCTGAGCTTGAGAAGAACTATGATGATGGCCAATACTCGATGAGGATGACAAGTACAAGCAACTTGAAGATCGTCGAATCTTGTGGAAAACACGAAGATGTCCGGGCTGAATTTTGATGATCTGAGTCTTGTTCCTGGTGTTGTGATTCCTCCCAAGTTCAAGGTTCCTACTTTTGCTAAGTATGATGGCATGTCTTGCCCTAAGCTACATCTGAAGTCTTATGTCCAGAAGATCAATCCCCACACTGATGACAGAAAGTTGTGGATGCACTACTTTCAAGAAAGTTTGTCCGGAACTCAATTGGAGTGGTATTATCAGTTAGAGAATGACCGTGTCCGTACTTGGAGTGACTTAGCAGATGCTTTCTACAAACAGTATGAGTACAATGCTGAATTGACACCCACTCGCATGCAACTACAAAGCATGTCTATGGGTCGTGATGAGAAGTTCAAGGAGTATGCTCAGAAGTGGAGAGATTTAGCAGGCAGAGTTCAGTCACCCTTGTCCAATAGGGAGTTGGTTGATATGTTCATGGGAACACTGACAGGCCCATTCTTCAATCATCGATTGGAAACTCTTGAGGATTCACCGGTGATATTGTATTGAAGGTATCAAGAGTGGGAAGATTCATGTAGAGTCATCTTCAAATCTGCAAAGAGATCTTTTGGTGGTAAGAAGGAAGCTAATCGTGTATGGTCGGAAAAGCCGAGCCAAGACCGACCGTGCTCAATCGTAGAGGCGGTTGTGTTCTCGATCCTACATCGGACAACCTCGGTGAGACAACGTGCGTAACGAGCAGCGAAGGCAGTTCTGAAGATCAACATGCCATTGTCGCAAGCCTTGCAACACATGTTGAAAGCGGTGATAACCTTGAGGATCCTCCTCAAAATGTCAACACTTCCTCTCGAGATACAATCCTAATGCTAAGTGTGCTTACCATTCTAATAGCCAGGCATAATCTTGATGATTGTTGGGCTCGAAGAACAAGATTCAAGATATGATTGAAGCTAAGCAGATTGAGTTTGACCCTCCTGTTGAGACTCCGAATGTGATCAATGCGCCTATGCCTAACCATGACAAGAGTTCCAATGTTGTTGGTGACGATACTTATGTTTTCAACATAGATGACTTGACCATCCCTCTAATGACTGTTAAGAGGAACTTGTTACAAGCCGGTGTCAATCCAGGATACCCAGAGGATTGTCGTTGGTGCCCGTCTGCGCCTGACGGTTGTGCTTGGTTGAGAAGACGTGTTCAGTGCATGATGAATAACCGTGAGATACTATTTCTAAAACCACCTGTGCAGAAGCTGTGTGAAGAAATGTCTAAGTTGAAGATCGACAATGCAATGTACCATCAGTGTGGGATACCTTGGGGCAGCCAAGTGGAAAGTATGGTTACATGGTGAAGTACTTGTCACGATAGTTACAAGATTCCTATTGAAGATGTTAAGGCGACCGGATGGGGTGACGATTTCCACGAAGACTATCTTGATGTTAACACAATAAGGATTTCCTCTGCGATCCACGTGCCTAGAGTGACACCTCTCATCATCACTTCCAAGGCCGTTCCGTATTCCTCGATAAAGCTATCCCTTGGAATTATGGATCGAGGTTTACTATCATGGCGTCAAGCAAGACCCTCGACCATTGAAGATCTTACGATTGAAGCTACCATTCCTAACATTGACAACATCACGGATCAAGTAAGGTGACGAACGGAAGGTTTTCTCTCAAAATCTCTCCTCCAAAAGACACTGCGACTCCTCGCATTCCGGCTATTCAACCCATTCCCCAAGCTAGAGGAAAGAACCGAACTCATCACCTTTCGGCCGAAGTACCAAAGGAAGTTCGAGGACACCTCAAACAAGAAATGGAGAAATTCGAAGATTATCAAGAAGAGTGACTACAATGTTGTGGAGCAGTTGGGAGACTCGTCCCGGATCTCCATGCTTGCTCGCTCTTATGCTCGAGGCTCATACTAATGCCTTGGTGAAGTTTGAAGAATGCTCATGTGCGCAAGACACTACTACCGACCAATTCGAAGTTTGTATTGCTAACAACAACGGCCTAGGCTTCTCGATCTTGATTTGACTCCTTGGAAAGAAACACAACAAAGCCTTGCATCTCTGTTGAATGCAAGGCGTTACCTGTCTCATGTTTTGGTTGATACCGGTTACGCTCGAATATCTTACAAGACGCTTTTGATCGACTTGATGTCGAAGGGTTGGTTCGAGACCCGGTGACATAATCGTGAGAGCTTTTGATGGTTCTAAGCGACGATGCTTGGAGCTCACTCTGCTGTTAGAGTCGGTTCCCGGACTTTTGACTCCACCTTCTTTGTCATGGACATCCGTCCGCTTACTCTTGTCTACTCGGGCCCTTGGATACATGGGGCGGTACTTCTACCTTGCATCGAGCTGAAGTACCCGGTGAAAGGGAAGGTTGTCACAGTGTGCGGTGAAGAAGAGTATATGGTCAGTCATCTGCAGTCGTTCTGTTACCTCGAGATGGAAGGTGAATTCTTTGAGACTCCCTGTCAAGCTTTTGAAACAATGTCCAGAGTCATACCTGCTGACTCTCCCGAAGTTACACAAGCTCCGCCTAGGATGGCCTCACTGAAAGATGCTCAAGCTGCTGTCGAAGAAGGTAGTTCTATTTGGGGTCAGCTCCCTAATCTTCCTTTCAAATTTGACAAGACTGGTTTAGGCTTCACCATCAAAGGTCAGAAGATGATACGCCGCGAACGTGCCGGCCAACTTCCCTTCCGCATCAGCCAGAGTGGAATCCATGCTATAGAAGACGACGACAACGGCTTCAACATCAGCAAGTGGATCTTCCCAACTCCAGACAACAGACCCAGCAATTGGAAGACTGAAGACGTCATACCAATCTCCTTTAGCCAGGAGTAATTGCTCTTGTTTTGTTTTGCTTTTCGTATTTCTTTATGTTTTGAACAATAAACTTTGAAAGCCTAGTGCCTTGCCCGGGGCATCATGGCTCGTTTGCGAGGGTTATTATCATCGTTTGCGTATTTTCATTCAATAAATCGTTGGACTTTTGCATTCAATTGTTTGTTTTCTTTCTTTACTTTATCACCCCTTCAAAAGCTATGTGTTTCTTACACACCCGTGATACACTGCAGAATCACTCGAATCTCGTTAATATGACTATGCTATTGCTAAATATGACTTGATAATCCGATCTACCAAGCGAAGACGAAAGTGAGGAAGATTGTGAAGTGCGGGAGAACTTGCTAGACTGCTACAACAAGAAGATCGAGTTATACAGCCACATGAAGAGCAAGTTGAGGTTGTGAATTTGGGTACTAGCGAAGACAGAAAAGAGATCAAGATAGGAGCGAGTCTTGAGAACAGTGTCAAGGAAAGATTGGTTCAGATGCTACGACACTATATTGAGGTTTTTGCTTGGTCATACGAAGACATGCCAGGGTTGGACATCGATATTGTAGTGCACCAATTGCCAACAAAAGAAGGTTTTCTCCCAGTGAAACAGAAAGTTCGTCGCATGCGTCCTGAGATGTCAGAGAAAATCAAAGCCGAAGTCATGAAGCAGTTCAACGCTAGTTTCTTAGCTGTCACCTCTTATCCCCAGTGGGCTGCAAATGTGGTACCCGTACCTAAGAAGGATGGCAAAATGCAATGTGTGTGGATTAGAGATGAACAAAGCGAGTCCGAAAGATGATTTCCCACTTCCTCGTATTGATGTTACGGTTGACAACACCGCTCAACATAAGGTTTTCTCCTTCATGGATGGTTTCTCGGTTACAATCGGATCAAAATGGCTCACGAAGACATGGAAGACTACTTCGTTACGGTGGGGCACTACATTACAAGGTTATGCCGTTCGGATGAAGAACAGCGCCACTATCGGCGCTATGGTGACATTGTTTCATGACATGATTCATCACGAGATAGAGGTCTCGTCGGCGACATGATAGCTCGATCACGGTGAAGAAGAACATCTTGATCATTTGCGGAAACTATTTGAGGTTGAAGAAGTGCAGATTGAGACTCAATCCTAACAAGTGCACCTTTGAGTCGGATCTGGAAAACTCTTAGGGTTTGTTGTTAGTGGAAAAGGTATTGAAGTTGATCCCGCCAAGGTTAAAGCTATTCAAGAGATGCCAGCTCCCCGCACCGAGAAGGAAGTCAAAGGTTTCTTGGGCCGATTAAACTACATTGCCAGATTCATTGCACATCTAACTGCTACTTGTGAGCCAATCTTCAAGTTACTTAAGAAAGATCAAGTAGTGGAATGGAACGATGATTGCGGATCGCTTTTGACAAAATCAAGGAGTACCTCAGAATCCTCCGATCCCTTGAAGGAAGACCTCTTATCATGTACTTGCGGTCTTTGGAGAACTCAATGGGGTGTGTGTTGGGGCAACATGGCGAGTCAGCGAAAAAAGACGCAATATACTACCTTAGCAAAAGTTTACCGACTATGAAACAAGATACTCACATCGAGAAAACTTGCAACGCTTTGGCTTGGCTGCTCGCCGACTAAGGCAGTATATGTTGACTCACACTACTTTGTTGATTTCCAAGATGGATCCGATAAAATACATATTTGAGAAACCAGCTCTCTCGGAAGAATAGCAAGATGGCAAATGATCTTGACCGAATATGACATCCGTACACTTCTCGAAAGCAATCAAAGGAAGTGTGGTAGCCGATCATTTGGCTCACGGCCGTAGATGACTATCGGTCTATGCGTTCAATTTCGGATGAAGATGTTTTACTAGTTACAGATTACGAAGAACCAGGCCGGACGAAGGACACGAACAAGGATCGATGGACCATGGTCTTTGATGGAGCCTCAACGCACTTGGCAATGGCATTGGCGCCATTATCACATCCCTACGGACACCGCCTTTCTGCCAGATTATGTTTGATTGCACTAACAACATGGCGAATCTGGCGTGCATCATGGGTATCAAAGTGCTATTGACTTAAGAATCAAGTTCTTGCAAGTGTATGGAGACTCGACTTTGGTGATCGGTCGATTAAGGCGAATGGGATACGAAGAATCTCATTCCGTGTCGAGCATGTTCGAGTTTGGTCCCTTACTTGAAGAGATTACTTTCAATCATATTCCACGAGAAGAGAATCAGTTGGCAGACGCATTGGCTACTATGTCGTCTATGTTCAAGGTTAGATGGGACAACGAGGCTCCCGAGATCATCATTGTGAAGTTCGACGAACCAGCATATTGTTATGAGCTCGACGTAGAAGAGAAACCGTGGTATTATGGCGTGAAGAAATATCTTGAGACTCGGGAATATCCAGAGGAGCATCGTTAATGATAAGAAGTTCATGAGAAGATTTGCATCCAAATTCTTCCTCGAGCGACATCTTATACAAGCGCAACCACGACTTGTGCTTACTCGTGTAGACGGAAAACATCAATGCGTATCATGGAAGAGTTACGAAGGCGCATTCGGTACCCACTCCGGTGGACACACCATGGCTAAGAAGATTCGAGAACAGTTACTATTGGTCCACCATGGGCGATTGTCACCGCTTCGCTCGATCTTGTCACAAATGCGGTTATGCAGACAAAGTGCACGTACCTCCCGTACATCTGAATGTTTTAACTTCTCCTTGGCCTTTTGCAATGTGGGGCATTGACATGATCGGAGAAATTAAACCCACGGCTTCTAATGGACATCGTTTCATCCTTGTGGCAATCGATTACTTTACCAAATGGGTAGAAGCAGCCTCGTTCGCATCCGTTACCAAGAATATTGTGGCTCGATTCATCAAGCATAATCTTATCTGTCGATATGGCACTCCTGAAAGAATTATCACAGATAACGGTTCTAATCTCAACAACAAAATGATCACTGAACTCTGCACGCAGTTCAAGATCAAGCATCACAACTCTTCTCCTTATCGGCCTAAGATGAATGGCGCAGTGGAAGCCGCCAACAAAAACATTAAGAAGATTATACAGAAGATGACTGTGACTTACAAGGATTGGCATGAGATGTTACCATTTGCTCTTCATGGTTATCGCACCACGACACGAACATCCACAGGGGCAACCCCCTTCTCTCTCGTATACGGTATGGAAGCCGTCTTACCCATCGAGGTTTAGATACCTTCAACCAGAGTCCTCCAGGAGGCAGAGTTAGGCGAAGATGATTGGGTCCAGACTCGCCTTGACCAGATTAACTTGATTGATGAGAAACGACTCACGTCCATCTGCCATGGACAGATCTATCAGAAGCGAATGATCAGAACATTTAACAAGAAGGTCAAGCACCGAGTCTACCAAGTTGGTAATTTAGTAGTCAAGCGCATCATTCTTCCACAAGGTGATCCCAGGGGCAAATGGACTCCCACCTATGAGGGACCGTTTGTAGTCAAAACAGTGTTTTCCGGCGGAGCTATGATACTTAGCACCATGGATGGTGAAGACTTCCCACACCCGTGAGCAGACATAGTCAAAAATACTACATAACGAGACCCGCTAGGTCGGTGACCTAGGCAAAAATAAGGGCATCTGGCGAACCAAAAGGGTTCGGGCAAAATTTAAGGATATATACAAAACATGTACACGGCAAGTCGAAAACACGAAAAGGCGGCTTGGGAAAAAAGGGTATCGGTGAAAACCGAAAGGCGGTCTAGGAAAAGTTAGGGATTTAAGCGTACGACTATGTCTCTTCGGATCACCTTCGGACTACTATCCATTCAAGATTCAAATGGCGAAGATCAATTCACTCACTTTCTCGACAGAAAGAGATGAGATAGTTGAAATATATGAGTACTAGCATAGTTGGAACCTAACGAGATTGTTTCCGCATAGCTTTTTACCTTTCTTGTATACAAACTACTTGGCCATACGCCACATTTCAAATGAATACAAATTCTTTCTCTTTACATATTTCACTATTATCGTTTGCAATAAGTCCAACGTTTGCTTTGAATGATTATATGCATTTGACAATAAGAATCTCTTCACAAGCAGTGAAAAGTGGACATACTAAAAGTAATTACTACGGGCTCTAGGAATCGAGATGACGAAAGTCACCGTGCATTTCCCCACAGGCGGGATCTCCACAGTGTACCACAAATCTTCCCAGTGAGTATCGTTAGTCCCGAACAATGATTACGCTCTGAGCAATGTCGCATCGATCTCAGCGGTAACACTTCATCCCAGAGGTATTTATCATCGTGAATATCTCCCAACAATTCCCTTTTCTCCAGCGGTATCCGGACTTGAAACTTGGTCGGATAGTGCAGGAGAAAATTTACATCTTGATTCCCGGAGATTCCAGCCCAAACCAGTCTCCCAGAACCATCAAACGCTCCGGTGAGCTCTACATTCAGAATCCCCAATAGATCGCCTCCTAGATTCTCCTCAGCAGGGTCTATATATGAGATCTCCGACAACGAGCTCCTCAGTCTCTACCCTCCTCAACAGTATCTAGGCCCAAGACTTGGTCAGATAGTGCATCGGAGGAATCCAGGATATCTTTCTTCTCTTTCAAAAGCGGGGTTCTCACCTACTCAATTCCCCGAGCAGAAGTCAGAAATCTTCAAACAGAACATCCGCATCTTCTTCAAGATGGATATGTTTTGAAATATCACAACACTCGTCATTCATACATTTCTCATAAAAACACAATATACGCATATGTCATTCATACACTGTCATGCATCATACTTTGCATAAAGCTAACAAATATTCTATCAAAGTTTCTCTTGTTTTCTCCAAAGCGGTGAAAGTCATTTACGCATAAGCAGGTCCGATTAAGCCCGAATCGGCGGAAAACTATCGAAGACCGCCCTTGGTTGTCCTCCGACAACAGTCCGAGATTAAGCCCGAATCGACGGAAAACTATCGAAAGACCGCCCTTGGTTGTCCTCCGACGGTGGTCGAGATTAAGCCCGAATCGGCGGAAAACTATCCGAAGACCGCCTCGGTTATCCTCCGATACGAGCAATGGATCGACACTCGATGCTGGAAGCTATCCACATTCTTGCCAACTACTATTTCCCTCAGAGTAATCAACACGAAGATTTATTCTGATTCCTTATTATCAACAGCAACTACAGAGTCTAGCGTACGACTCAGTTGCCCTGGATGGCATCTTAAGCCCATCCCCGACTACTTGTCAACATTTCTTCACTTTTAGAATGTTGCATATATGGTTAAAAATCAATGCAAACCAATAACTACATTCAAAATGAACACGAAGTCTAGCATACGACTTCCTCCGGATGGCATCTTAAGCCCATCTCCCCTCCTTTCCAGGAACGTCCGCAGAGCCTAGCGTATGGCTCACTTTCCAGAAATCCTCCTGATATCGAGTCTAACATACGGCTCATTCCCCAGCTTCTCCAAATGACATCTGTAAGCCCATTCCCAACACCGGTCGAGTGCAAATTTTCAGGTGTACTCGAGTGTTCAATCATCTTCTACCTCCAGGCCACGACAGACAAGCATGTCAATCTAACCTTCCGATACAAGAAGATTGAACAGGGGCAGCTGTCATACCCCAAAATTTTCCCTCCATCTACTCAAGAAGCTTCATACATCCCTACTCAAGGATTCCTCAAGAGTTGATCAGACAAACTCTCTCCTAGACAATCAACCCAAACTAGGGTTTGGTATCCCTCAAGTCAAGATGAACTTCCAACATCTCCAATGGTCTTCATGCCTCCTCATATGCTTCAAAGATTCTCCATGTCAAGTTTCAAGCCTCCAAGTCAAGTTTCCTCGAAATTGCTCGGATGGTTGAAAATCGGTTGTATAGACAAAAGTCAATTGTGGTCAACATACAGTCAAACTTCATAATTTTTGGTCAACATCCTCATTTTGAAGTTATATTCATCATTTGATCAAGGGTTGATCATGATTCATCAAAAAAAACTCAAGATTTGCTCAAAAGTCAAACTTTCTAAATTAGGGTTTCTAGGTGAAAAGTCAACTAAACTTTGACTGATCATAACTTTCTCATACTTTCTCAGAAATTTTCCCACCAAAGCTCATTTTGAAGGAAATTCAATTCTCTACAACTTCATGTCTCACAAGAATGTCCAAAAAATGCTTCATTTGAGAGGTATAGCTCAAAACATTACAGGTCATTTTCAAAGTCAACAAAAAGTCAACTTTTTGTTTTGAAGATATATTGAGCATGGAAACTCCAATTGATATGAGACCAAAAAGGTTGGTTAGAGGACTCTTAGAGCTTTCCAAAAAGTCCAAGAACACCTAAAAATGTGGAAAATTGAGCAAGATACACCATTCACAAGTTGGGCAATTTTGAAAGAATGCACAAAGAGAGATACTTCTAAAAATCAAATTTTTTGCAAATGGGCTTGCTTTTTCTTCATCCAAACTTATTCCTCATACAATTAGGAATATCCAAGCCCAATGCCATGAATTTTTGATTTATTTTTCTATTTAATTTTGAATTTATTCATTTAAATACAAATTAAATTTTAAAATAAATTATAAAATCAAAATTAATTGAAAGATTGATTTTATTCCTTCCTTGAGACTCAAGAAACTCACCAAAGTCCAGCAAATTTCGAAATTTGACAAAAATGGCAAGATTGGATTGGAATTGATCAAGTTTTGAAAATTTGATTTTTATACAAAAATCAAATTTTGATTATCATTGAATGGTGATTGATTCTTGCCAAAAACTGTCTCAAATCCATCCAATATAAATACTTGATGCATACCAATCAAAAGAGAATGAAAAAATTGCTCTAGAAACCCTAACCTAAAAGCCAAAAAACCGTGTTCTTCAAGCTACTAGCAACCCTTGTTCCAGCTCGTTTCAATTGATTTTGAGGATCCAAACACGTTCCTTGATACCCCAGGAGTGATTCCAGACCTTTACATTGTCCAAAAGTATCAAGAACCACGAAATCCGAATTTGGTTTGTTCTTGAAATTTCAAAATTCGAATTCCTTCGTTCATGCATTATTAACTCGATTTGTTGTTGTTTTTGTGTTTAGTGATGTGTTTGCAAGCTTTCTGGGCAAGCCAATTGAATTTCCATGGCCTGAATCGTGTTACACCATGATTAGGGTTTCTGTGAACGAATTAGGGTTTCCCTTAAATGAAAAAATTGGACAATAAGACCTATACCATTGAGTTCGGGATGACCTGAGGAATCGAACCATGGTCTTAGATATTATTTATATTATGTATGCTGTGTTTTTGAATTTGCCAGGGACTTAGCGTCGAGCCATGGCCGACGCTGGATTTTCAAATATTTAAAACGAAGAAGACGAAGTCTCCCGCGGTGATGAGGCAAGTCAGGAAGCGACGCGTGTGAAAGACCACTCACTTCGTTTTCAAACACAAACGCACACATGGCGCAGCGGTAAAGGCTCTCACTGTTTCCAGATGCCCTCAAGGGTCACGGGTTCGAATCCATCCAGGGCCAGTTTTGTTTCTTTTCTCAACTTTGCATATTTTTCTATATTTTCATATTTTTTAATATTTGCATTATATTTTAATTAATTTCCACATTTTATTTATGCACTAAAAAATTATCAAAAATATTTATTCTTTTTACATTACTTTCCAAAAATCTTTATTTAATTTAATAAATTAAAAAACACATTTTTGCATGCATATTTATTTTTATTTATAATTTTGCATTTTAATCATTGTAAATTCATTTTAAATTATTAAATTGCATCTAAAAAATCCCAAAAAAATTACTTTAGCATGTTTACATTATTTCCAGCATGTCATATTTTTCCCAATTAAAAATTTGCATTTTTTCTAACATTTTCTCTTATCTTGATTTCATCATATTTTCCGATTTCTCGTTCGTTTCACAGGTTCTTCCAATTCGTACGTTTCTTTACTATTTTCATTTTATTTTTCAATAATGTAACTGTTCATGAGATGTAATAGTTTAAATTAGGTTTTTTATTTTCCGCAAGTTTAAATTATGTATCTGCCCCAAAGCCTTGTAATAGCGTAGGATTTACCTTTCCGCATCTTTACATTCCGCATTTTACTTTCCGCACTCTATCAATTGCTAGTAACTAGGCGTGTATGGCAAGATAATAATGAACTTAGCCCACTAATTTTTAAGATAAAATACCTGAAATCAACACACTTCTTTCACACACGCACCCCTTAGGGTAATTCTCTCTCGTTGCCTTTGCGAATTCAAAATGGTCATGTCCCTCGAACGTAGAGGTATTCTAGCACCGTTGCCTTCAAAACAAATCATCATAGTCCCTTCGATACAAAGATCATAAGACCCACGATGTCACCTCCGAATACATGATCTTGACCCTCGATTGTCGCCTACGAAAAATGATGATAGTCCCTTCGAATGTGCTAGGATACTTCCTACAAGTTGCCTTCTATGACCATCCGATGTCCCTTCGAATGTCCCTTTTACATCCAACGAATGGAGCTACCTACTAACTAATGGTACGGCTAGCGCTATTCTAAAGGAACGTAGAAGTACGAAAACGACCAATTCTGAGTGGGTAATAAGTCTTTTAGTTGCTTGCTCTAAATCAAATGCTTTTCACACCACACACTCTTCTTTTTCAAAGTTCAAACTCTTTTCAAAACGAAACATTTCCGAACACTTTGTATACACTCCTACATGAGTCATTACAAAGTCAAAGCGAAATGCCTTTTCAAAACATTTTTGTCAAACACACAAAAAGCAATTTTAAAAGGTAATCTAGAGCAACTAAGAGCCCGTAGATAACTACGGATGGAAAGGGGTGCTAATACCTTCCCTTTTCATAACCATTCTCCCGAACTCAGAATCTAACGAAGGTCTTTTTCTGTACTTTTACCTTCCCTTAATTGGATAAAAATAAAAGTCGGTGGCGACTCTTGCTATCCGCACATTTGGATACAAAAATCCTACAAAGTCAGTTCACCGTATTACACAATGCATTTCATATTATTAAACTTGGTCATCAAGAATAAAAAAATGTGGAAAAAAAGTCAACTAAAAGTCAAAACTTGAATTTTCTAAACACTTAGAAAAAATTTGAAGTGTTTTTACAATTTTTTTCACCACTTAGTTTATTTATTTAGTTTCTGCTTCTATTTTCTCGTAGCAATTTCCACATCGGGGATTGCTGCGAACCTTTGTTGATTCTAACCTTACGTTATAATCGTGATTTTATATTCTTTCTTGCTTTTACTTTTCGGAGCAATAAAGGCAGATCTCACCGACCTGTGGGAGACACCTGACGCTTAGCCAAATATTTCGCAATTTTATTTTCAGGTTTAATTTAATTGTTTTAATTTATTATTGCCAAAAATTGTCTGATATGCTTGGGTTTAATTTATTCGATGTTATTTATTTGTGTTGCTCTATTATTAAATTTTATAACATGCTAGGCTAAATTAGTTTATCGGTATGTAATGTCATATAGCCGACGAGGTTCAACAATGCCATTTGATATATTCCTTTTAAAAGAACGCTTTTCTGGTTTCAATTACTAGTTTTAAACATCAACTATTTTATTACGATAGTAAAATACAGATAGAAGTTAGGATCAATAAAAATGAAAGTTTGAGATAATAACTGGGCAGTAGCAATTGTGCATTAACTTAAAATTTAGCGAGAGCGCTTTTAAGTTAATTAGATCTTATTCATTTTCAAAAACTATTTCCAAACTTTAAATGATACAGCGAGAACGCTCTCTTAAGTTTGATTATAGGATCTGAATCAATAAACACGAGAGTGTGAGAAGAGTATTTTCAAACAAATATTTTTACTGAAGACTATTTTAATACTCCGAGTTGAGTCAATGAGTTGCTAAATCCCCGAAGCCCGACCATTACATACCGATATCTCCCCTTGAATCTAAACTAGACTTTATTCAGTTAGGTTCCCTAAAACTCCAAATCAATTACATATTAGCCTTAGATTTACGTAGTAACCTAAGATAACGATAGTTTGACATTTAGTCCCTTGGGATTCAATAATCTTTAAAGCTACACGCGATAAGAATGTATACTTGCGGTCTAGATTCTTTAAGACACACAAAGTCGCGATCAGCAAGGAATATGTGAAAAATATTTTTCATTAAGGAGAATGCACGGGTGACATAGTTGTACATATTGGTTCTGTCTCCTAACACGGCGAGACAATCTTCATGAGGGAGGCCAAGTAGTTTCCCAAATTCTTCTCCAAAAAGGTTTATGCGGTGTTTTCTTACTTCACTCTCCAGACTTTCATCAGTTAGATGAAGATTTGATAAAAACATCTTCATTATGGTGGTATAGATTCTTTTTTAGGGTGTGCAAAGAAAGTTTGTGAGCTTGAGTTCATTAAGGGTTTTAAAGAAGTTTCACTCTTTGAAATCTTTAGGATTGGAGGTATGAACTCTCATAACTCTTTGGTTGGCAATGTGTTTGAAGAATATGGTTTCTTATTGTTTGGTTGTAAATTCATCATTGAGAATGCTAGAGTTAAAGCTTGACTAGGTCCTCTAGTGAAGGCCCGGAAGGTGTAGAGGTGGTTACTTGGGTAAAATTTCGATTCTGAGACAATTTTCCTAAAAATTGGGCTTTTGACGATGAGTCGCGAATTGGCCAAAACCTCAGGATACAAGGGACAACACGGGAGAACACAATACATATTACACTAATATTTATTAAAATCAACAAAAGTCCCCGACAACGATGTCAATTTGATATGCTATTGCACACAAGTCAAAAACGAGTAAATAAAAATGAAGTATAATGAAAGCGACACTCGATTGATATCACAAGGACTCTTGCAATGATTTAACCAACCAAATAAAAGGGGGAGGGTTTAAGGTTCTGAACTTAAATCAAAAGTGATTAAGGTAGAAGCATAATTGATAAATAAGTTAATCCACTATATCAATTTCCAAGTTATCGTCGATTCTTATAATTTCAAGTCCCTAAGCGGATTCGATTCTATTAGATTAAAATACCCACTAACAAGCATAATTGATATTATATGATGTATGTTCCTAATTTTTGAATTAAACTAACAAATTTAAGCAATCACGAATTAAGCAAACACGACTTAATCAAACACGATAATGAAAAAAGCTATAGTAACACGATTATAGTTAAGGATCATACAAACAATCAAATTAAATCAACTTTATACAATAAGAAAATGAAAGCAATCGAATTAAACATATGTGTTTATAGGCAGAATTGAAAAAATTGAAATTAAACTGAAATTTATAAAAAACCTCAAAGTGGAATATGAATACAATTGATCGACTCTTTTGAGAAATAACTCTCCATAAAATTCGTAATCTATTTTCTTATTTCGTGAATGTTGAATAATCCATCCAAAAACTACTAATTTGTTTAAATGGAGAAATAAAATTCAGGCCTAGTAACAACTGACCCAAAAAATACAAAATCGGCCCAAAAACTAAGTATTTTCTTAAGTTTAAATTGAAAACAAGTTACGTGATTCTTCTATACTCTGAATCAGCTTATGACTTCAACCCAGAACTTATAGCTTATCCTTTCAGCTTTCCAACGCATATTAGAACTCTCCAAACGGCATCATATAGCTCAAGCTATGACCTACACAACGAGAAGTGTGACATTATTGTTTATTCGGAAAATAATCACTTATTCAAAAAATAGGTAACATAGTTAAAATAAAAGCCAAAATAAACTAAACTTAAAAAACACATTAAAGATAAACTATAGAATTGTTGTAGTATAATAGTAGAAGAGTGTGCATCAATGTGCGTTAATCAAACAACTTGTAAATTATTTTAAAAAATAGAGTTTGAAATGAATTACATTTAAATTAAATTAAATTGAACAATAATTTTAATATAAAATTCACATTTGCATTCATCAATTAAAAATCATAATTTTCAACTACAATTAGTTGAGAAAACAAACCAATCTTAAGATTTGTTTGGTAAGATTAATCTATGAGCTTATGACTTATAACTTATAAATTCATATAATATTTTAAATTTGTTTCATAACGATCTTTTGATCACAAGTTTATTGCTTATTTTACAACCTTATAATTTGTTTTGTTAGATTATAACTTATTTTCCAGACGTTATTTTAAATAGCATTTTAGTTTATAATTTATTATTTTTTATCTTTATTAGTTTAACTAAAAATCATATTTATATTTTATAATTTATTTTAATTTAAAATAAAATAATTATATATTAAATATTTTTTAAATAATTTTACATTTATAAGTTAGTTGAATCTTTAATTTTATCAAATATTTCAATTAATTTATTAACTATTAGTCTTAATTAAAATTATTAATCATCCGATATAAACTATAAACTATATCATCCGATATAAACTATAAACTATTTAATAGCTTATAAGTCGATCATTATTTGTATGGAATAGACCCTTCATATAAGTGAATGAAACGTTTCAAATCAGTTTTAGACCTGTAAAATCAAATCTTAATGCTTCAAAGGTGGATGATCGACTTCACAATTTACCCATACAATATCATTATCATTAATTATTAATTATATAATCAAAACTATTTTAAATCTTTGTGAGGGAGATGTGGAGAAGTAAATCTATCTAGTACTATATTAGAAAGAATGGAGATGTGGAGAAGAAGACACAATGATACGACACATGGCCATTCACATAAATGAAACACAAAATCATTAACTAAGTCACACCTTCCAAATTTAATTGGATACAATCACAAGATGTGTATAGAGATCTAAGTTTATGTTTTTGCCAAAGAATAATATGATTCACCCCACCCCAACCGAACAAAACGCGTCTTCTTTTGGCCTTTTTCTGTTCCTCTCTTTTCTTTCCTCCCCATTTCCACTTCTTTCTTACTTCCTTCTACTCACTCACTCCCCCTTTTCACCTATATAAATACAACCCAACATTCACAACACAACCAAAACCTCAAACCTTTGTTATTGTCGCAACATTGCAACATGTTTCTCTTTCTCTTCTTGTTTCTCTCCTTCTCTCTTCAAACAAACTCACTCTCACTTTCTTTCCCTCTAACATCACTCTCTCTCCCCACAAACACTTCCTCCAAAATGCTCTACACATCTCAACTATTCTCATCTCCAAATCGCAACGTTAACAACAACAATAACACAACACAAATCAAACCACCTTCTTATAACTACAAATTCTCCTTCAAATACTCCATGGCTCTCATCGTTAACCTCCCCATTGGAACACCACCGCAGGTTCAACCAATGGTGCTCGACACAGGCAGCCAACTCTCATGGATTCAGTGTCACAAAAAACAACCTCCAACCGCTTCCTTTGATCCTTCTCTCTCCTCCACTTTCTCTAACCTCCCTTGTACTCACCCTCTCTGTAAACCGCGAATTCCCGATTTTACCCTCCCAACTTCATGTGACCAGAATCGCCTCTGTCATTACTCTTACTTCTACGCAGACGGCACTTACGCAGAGGGTAATCTCGCCAGAGAAAAATTCACATTCTCTCGTTCCGTTTCTACCCCTCCTCTCATCCTCGGTTGCGCTACAGAATCTACCGATCCCAGGGGTATTTTAGGAATGAACCTCGGACGGTTATCCTTCGCTCATCAATCGAGAATTACCAAATTCTCATACTGTGTTCCCACTCGTCAAACCCGACCCGGATTTGCCCCATCCGGATCTTTCTACATCGGTAACAACCCGAATTCGAAACTTTTCAAGTACATCAAAATGTCGATTTTCTCCGAGCGCCAACGCATGCCGAATCTCGATCCTTTAGCATACACAATCCCGTTGATCGGAATAAGCATCGGCGGGAAGAGGCTCAGCATTTCACCGGCGGTTTTCCGTGCGGACGCTGGCGGGTCGGGTCAAACGATGATTGACTCCGGATCCGAGTTCACTTATTTAGTTGGGGAAGCTTATGATAAAGTGCGGGCAGGAGTAGTTAGAGCAGTGGGGTCCATAATGAAGAAAGACTACGTGTACGGCGGAGTAGCTGACATGTGTTTCGATAGTAAAAATGCGGTTCAGATCGGACGGTTGATCGGTGAGATGGTGTTTGAATTTGAAAGAGGCGTGGAGGTTGTGATTCCAAAGGAGAGAGTACTTGCTGACGTGGGTGGTGGGGTCCACTGCGTTGGGATTGGAAGCTCTGATAAATTAGGTGCGGCGAGTAACATTATTGGGAATTTTCATCAGCAAAATCTATGGGTGGAGTTTGATCTGGTGAATCGTAGGGTAGGTTTCGGTAGGGCTGAGTGTAGCAGATTGGTGAAGTAGAGATGAGACTTTATTGTGTACGTGCATGTGTATGGTGGTTGAGTAGGGTTTAGTTTTAAAATATCTTGATGTTGTGTGGTCAGTGATCATCGGCGTGATGATGAGATCTAACGGTTGATGAAGATACACGTGGCGTGGGTTAAAGTTTTTAGTTTATATGGCCAAGTTTTGCTTGGCAACATGAGTCATGCATTTATTTATAAGTAATTAATTAACCATGTACACTAATGTGAATGAATGAGAATTATGTATATATACGAGGATTAGAGAAAATATATATATGTACCAATATTATATTAAATCCCATTGTTTTTTTCCCCTCTATAATTTTGAGTAAATATCCATTAATTGTGATGCATTACTTAGATGTCTAGATGGAGAGATTAGGAGTGTGTTTAGAGATGGGATTAGTAAAAAGTGAGAACTGAAAAGGGAAAGGAGGAAATGATGAAGGAAAAGAGGTTACGTCACAATCACATTGATAGGAGTAAGTGGATCCAGCTGTGCAAGGAAATATCACTATCAATTGTGGGATTAGCTCATCTCTCGAGAAAGATGAATCCCAATGTTAACGCCTAACGCTATGCAATTGCTAATGACACAACACATGTTTGGATTGGCATGCAGGAGAAGGTTCTTTTATAGAAGGAAAGGATGTGGGTAGTAATTTACAGCTGGGCTACAGCTAAAAAATTGACTAAAGCAAATTGGCTTTATCGTTTTCAATATGAGATTAGTGTGTTATTTAAAGAGTTAGATAAATGTCCACAGTAGTGTGGTAAAATCACTGACGTCTTTTTTTGAAAAAAACGAATATTGGATTAATCGAGGAGAGTTCAAACGGGAAGCTGGATTTGAAAAACTGAACACCAAAGTGAAAAAGTGGATGATTTTCGGATTAAGTGTGTTTTTGTCCATGTAACATGGGACCAATCTAGCTGTAGACCCTTGTACAAAAACAAACCATTTACCCTTCTTTGATTAAAAACAGTCATATACTACAAAAAGATCTCATGATTGATAAAATTATAGCTAAGGTTTAAGTTCTTGTTTTCTTTTTTTCTTTTACTTGGTTTTATTTTGGTATTTTAACTTTAAAAAATTGAATTCTTTAAAAACATGAACTACCGTAGATTTTCTCTATCAATTTTCTTAGTCACAATATGATATTGATATGAAATGCAACATAACTTAGATAAGTTTTGTGATCAATTTTAAAAACCAAAATTTTTGTCACTTAAATTTTTGAGTTTTCATTGATCTTTATCTTCTGTGACAAATTTATTTTCAACGAGAAATTAGTCCATGGAGTACAATGTCGTAGTAGTAGTGTGTGAAACATTTTCAGTCAAGAGAAAAAAATAAAATAATCAAAAAAATAATGATTTTTATTATTAAATTGTATGAATAATGATACAAACTAATATTATTTATATATAATCTTAGTTGGATTGAGTCTACACAACTTGAATAATATTTAAATATTAAATTTAATCTAATATTTTAATAAATTTAATTTAATATTTAAACACACTTCTATAATCTAAGTTGTTGAATATACTCTAATAATAGTCAGTCTGAACTACTTTTAATTTCTTTCCCAAATTTAGGAATTTGTCGATCTTTAATCCTATTGTGCTTCACTTGAGCAATGTCTAACTTCAAATTCACATCGATTTACCTGTTCTCTTAGGAAGTGAAATCTAGCTTCAATATGCTTACTCCTTCTATGCATAACTGGATTCTTCGCCATATTTATGGCTGACTTGTTGTTGATTTGCAACACTAGGAGTTTCTTCACTTCGACAATAATTTCTTTTAGTATTGATCTAATCCAAATTGCTTGACAAACAACATAGGATCCTGCTATATATTCAGCTTCGCAAGATAACAATTAGGAGTGTCCGCGGGCCGGTTTGATTCGGTTTGGAGAGAATCCGGTATCCAAACTGATTTAAATTATATGGGTGGTTTGGATTGAATTTGCAAATTTTTTTGATTAAACCCAAACCAAACCAAACCAAGAATCAACGGGTTGGTTTGGGTTGGATTGATCAGGTAGATAAAAAATGCAAAAATATTTGAAAAAACTAACTTATTTACGAAAAAAAAATTCATAATAATATAAAAATATAATATAATAGTGTTTAATCATAAATATTATACTAGCATTTTTTCCTAATAGATTCTAAAATATCTAACAATAAAAATATATAACATTTTTCTAATAACAAGTCACTTGAGTTAGTATGATAATGAATGTGTTTCATAGCTCTACGCTCAGTTACCACAATACACTAACAATTTTCTAATAACAAATTAAAATAGAATAACTTGTTCACTGGTAGTAATTTTCATGATAACTAATTATGATTGGGTTGAGTTGGGTTTGCGGGTAGAAGTTTGAAAAACCGATGCCCGAACCAATTATCGTTGAATTTTATTGGTTTGGTTCAGTTCTTGCCCGAATTGAAAAAATATCCAACCCAAACACGCCATGGTTTGGTTTGGATTCCGGTTTGGTTCGGATTTACCCAAACTAATGAACACCCCTAATAACAATGCCACCACAGATTGCTTCTTCGAACACCATGAGATTGGGGCACCAAATACTTGAAAGAAATATCCAGTTGTGCTTCTTCGATCTTCCTTATCTCCACATTAATCAACATCTAAAAAATAATTAACTATTGCTTCTTTGCCTTCATAATCTTGTCGAAATACTATTCCACAATTTATTGAACCCTTCAAATATCTCAGGATTCTTCTTGCATCCTTCATATGTGACACTCTTGGTTCACTCTTATATCTTCTTACTAATCCAATTGTGAAACCTATATCAGGTCGACTGTTGCACACATACCTTAGAGATCCCATAATTTGCTTGAACAAAGTTGCATCGACTTAGTTTTTCTCTCCATTCTTCTCCAACTTCACATTTTGTTCGACATGTGAGGATGCAAGATTCAAATCATTCATTCTGAATCTCTTGAGTATCTTTTTGACATACTTCTTTTGATGTAACGTCATACCTTGCTTCAACATTTGAAATTCCATGCCTAGGAAATAAGACAATTTTCCTAGATCCGACATTTCAAATTTCTTCGTCATCAACTCTTTGAACTTCGACAAGTTCTCCAAACTATTTCCAGTTACTAGAAAGTCATCGACATATAAGTAGATGATTGTTATATCTTGTGCTACAACATGAACATAGACACCAAACTCTGATTTTCATTTGAAAAATCTCAATTCGACTAAGTATGAGTCAATCTTCTTGTTTCATGCCCTGGGTGCTTGCTTGAGGGCATAAAGGGCTATGTGCAACTTATATACTTTACTCCCTTTCTTCAGAATCACTTGATCAATACCATGTTCTGCATAAAAATCGTCAAACATCTTGGATGTGTATTCTCCACCTCCATCTGTTTGCAAAACTTTGATCTTGTTCTCACTCTAATTTTCAACAAGTATCTTGAATCTCCTAAAAATTTCAAATACTTCATCCTTTCGTTTGATCACATAGATCCACGGCTTTCGACTAAACTCATCAACAAACGAAACAAAATATATGTTTCCACCAATGGTATGTTCTTCGAATGGACCACATACATCTGAATATACCACTTTGAGAATGTAGGATGATCACATTAGCATAGTCGAAACAAAAGAATTTCTGGATTGCTTTCCAACTAAACAACCTTCACAAAGTTTTTCATGCATCTCAAGACTTGGAATTCCAGCAACCATAACTTAAGTAATCAATTGATTGAATGATCTAAAATTCAAAAGTCTAAACCATAAATGCCACAACCAACTATCCTTGTGGTCAACAACAGTCTTCAAAAATTGAACTTTTGTCTAACTGATCATAGTCTTAAATGTCTTATTCTTCAACAACGGAGATTTTAAGACCATAATGTTCTTGGTGTCGAACAATTTCAAAGCTTCATCTTTCATAACAACAACAAAACCTTTTTCGACCAGTTGTCTAACACTTAGCAAGTTACATGTCATTCCAGGTACATAGAGCACATCTTTAATCATAGTTTTCCCTCCATTACTCATTTGAAAAACTATATTGTGTGTACCTTCTTCTTGTAACGAACTATTATCAGCAAGTTTTACCTTGCTCTTCTTCGACTCGTCGTAGTCTACCAACCACTCTTTTCGACCAGTCATGTGATTCGAGCAACTTGAGTCAAGAAGCCAGATCTTGGATTCGACATGGTTATATGCAATTGCATCCATAAGCACCTTACCACATTCAAAATCATCTGAATCTTAGTGTGAAAGGTTCGCTCATTCGTCCTTGCATTTTTTCGATCCATTGTCTTTTCTGTACCAACAATGTTTAGCCAAGTGACCCCACTTTTCACAGTTATAACACTGCATACCTTTTGTAACGCCCCGTTTTATTTAATATTATATTATATTAATATTTTGAGTTACCGTTTGACGATTATTTTGGTGACGAGAATATTTATATTAATATATTTGGTGACGTTTCGTTTGGTCCAGTTTTTATTCCGTTCGGTTCGGTAAAATATTATTCGGACCGATATTTAATTTCCCAAAATTATTTTAATTAATTGAATTAATAATATTATTAGATATTATTAATGTGTTAATTAATAAGAATAGATAGGGGTGTGAAGATTAATTTTGTAGAATTGGGTTTACACCCTTAAGCTTGCTAGTAGAAAACAACATAAAACCAATTTTCCTCATTCTTTCCATTTTACACACAAAAACCTAACTTAGAACATACAGAGAAATAGAGGGTTTGGAAGAAGAAGAAGAAGAGAAAGGGCAAGAGCAAGGTTTGGGTTTGTTGAATCATCAAGAATCATCCAATCACTTGAGGTAAGGGATTTGATTCTCCATCTCATATAGTTAGGGTTTTGGTTGATATATTTTGGATTTAGGAAAAATTGATAGGTTGATTCATGAGTTTTGGTTGGTTGATTGTTGAAATAACTTAGAAAGGTTGAGTAAGGAGTATGGATTATTGAGTGTTTCATTGCTATCTTGTAGGAACTAGAAGTATAACAATGGAAATGAAAAACTGTGAAAAAACCAGAAAAGAAGTAAACTGTCTGTTATAGAAACAAAACAGGGAAGATGAAAGGAAATTTCGTGGAGAGTGGATGAAGGGGGAGGCGCCCACCTCAGCTTGAGGGGCGGCCGTCCCCCACTCCAAGGCCCCCGCCTCCATCATGGTACAAGGGGCTGGGACGTGCGTCCCTTAATGCAGGGCATGAGAAGAAATTTTGGTTTTCTGTATACTGTGTTTTTGTTTTCTGTTTTCTGCAAAATGGTTTTCCTGCATAATTATGCAGTTAGCCTCTGTTTGTTCCAATTTGCTTATTTCCTTATACTACTAGTTAGTATTAATAAAATATAATTAGGACATAAGTTAGCCGATTGAATTTAGAACCCGATTATGTTCCGATTTTCCGATTTCGATAATTTCGGCGACGGAGCAAGTTGCTCCGAATTCAACGAAAATTGACGTGCTAGCTAAGTTCGGCGTGTAGAACATAGTGGTGAGGTTAGTTTTTCGAAATTACGAGTTTTTACGAAATAACCCGAAATAGGCCAAATTACGGTTAAATTGAATCAGATTGTGTTTTAGTCGATTTAAGACACTTATGGACAATCCGATTGTGAGGTTGACGACTAGGATTAATGCCGGTTATTAGGAATGACTTTCGCGACGATTATTGGTGTTTGACTATTTTTCCATATTTGGAATTTAGTGAATAAATTGATAATGATGTGGTGTGATTAAACATGATGTTTGCGACGATGTATTTACTAACGAATACTTGATGATATGCGATGCGATGATATGTTTATCTTGATGTGGATAAATATGGCGACGTGGACTTTATGTCAATTTTGATGAGCGATGATGATGATTTGTTGTGTTGTTTTTATTGTCGAGTCACATACATTTCATTGGCGACGAGGGCTTTTATGCCAAGCGACGATGGGCTTTATGCCAAGTGTTCCTAATTATGGACAAAGCGACGGGTACCACATGCATAACATAGTCGTGTCTCATGGAGTCAGTTATGTTTATGTTTGAGTTGTTTGGCGTTGGGTTTTAATTGACGGATGATGTTGAATTGCGATGATATGTGATACTTTGTGTTGATGCGAGTATAATGATTATGTGACGAAGTTAAAGTGTTAATTTTATACACTAAATGCTAATTTAAAGTATGTAAGCTTTTAATATATGTTGACATACTCTATTTAACTTATATCATTTATAATTCCAAAACTATTTATATATTCTATCATGCTTTTAATTATATGTTTTGGAGTATCTCACCCTTTACTTGTTTCACTGTTGCCTTTATATTGGTAACGTGCAGGTGATCCACGAGGATGATGAGGATTAGCTCGAGTCTCTTTATTTTGAGTCGCTCTGCTCTGATCGTAGTAACACTCGGGATTTGGGCAGCGTTATTATTTTGATAGGATAGTTTATGCATACTATATTATGATGTTATAACTTTATGTATTGATGATAACATGATGTTATGTATATTTTGTGAACACATCTGTTGTGCTGTGAATAGTCATATGTGTATATGATAAATTATGATATGAATCGGTATATCCGACTTTTGATTTTTGTGACGTCCATTATAATGCAAAGTGATGAAAATGTGAATATGTGATGCCTCAATTTTGTTGGATGAAATTTTGAAACTCTGATTTTATTACTAATTACGAGGGGTAGAATATGGGTGTTACACCTTTGTCCTTTCGACAATTTCCTCCTTCCCTTTTCGAGGATTCAGAAGATCCATCTTCGGCCTTATTCTTATGTGGATTCGACCAAGGATTCTTTCCCTGAGTCTTGTCGAACTTTCCTTTGAATTTGTTGGAACCACCATCCTTTTTCCATGACTGATTTTTTTCATAATTTTTGAGTCAAAAATGAGTTTTATATGATTTTTTGAAGTTTAAAACATTTAAAATTTAAAAATAAGAAAATAAAATAAAAGCCAAAAAAATGTGGACCATCTGATCACAGTCAAAATGTGTGAGTAAGCAGATCCAAAAGATCACACGCGCTGTGCTTGATATGGACGTCCTTGATTTTCACACTGGATTACAATTTAAATTAAATTTAAAAAAATAAAATCAGAAATAATATCACGCGTTGGATCGAGTCTGACTCACAAAAGTAATCAGATCCAAGGGCTCCGGAGACGCGCGTATGGTAAAACGTTATCACAGGATCCAATTCAAAAATATTACATGTCAATCCCTCATTGGTTGAAGACAGACACGTAGGTCGTCTTCAACCTCCGGTCATCCTCCATACTTGATCCTCAAACTGTGAAATAAATTCTTCAGACTGGTGTCATTCGCTTCTTCTCTTCAAGACGATTTTAATGGTACCCTCGCGAAGAATTTGTTTCACTCGTACCATGAACAATTTGGAAAAATAAAAAATAATAACAAGGGATCTGAAACCACCTAAGGAGTGGTCTATGTTCGATGATGATGAATAGTGAGTCAGAAAGTCTGGATCAAATGTTGGCATATGTGGATGAAAACAAACGAAAATCGGTTTTGGAAGTCGAAAAGTTACAAAATTTGGCTATCGAAGCAAAGGCAAAAAATATAGAAGGCCATTGTGGCTAGGCATCAACTTCAGAAAGTTGGAGGCTAGATTGTAATGCGACAATGAGCCTTTGGGTTTGAAAAAGACCCATTAAATTCAGTGCAGAAAATACAGGCCCAATATCCTTTAGAAGAAGTGGATCTAGGCGATGGCGTGAAAGAGACCAACTTACATTAGTACAAAAGTCTGGTCAAAGATGAAATTTCAATTGGTTAAAATATTAAGAGAATATAGAGATTGCTTTGCTTGGGACTATGGTGAAATGCCTGAATTGAGTTGAAGCGTAGTGGATCATCATCTGTATATTCAACAAGGGAAAAGGTCGGTAAAGCAACATCCTCAAAGGGTCGCTCCGTAATCACGTTGAAAATTAAATAGGAGATCGAAAGACTGCTCAAGAGAAAGATCATCAGAACTACAAGGTATGTCAAATGGCTAGAAAATATTGTTCATGTTATTAAGAAAAATGAAACTCTTAGAGTTTGCATAGATTTTAGGGATTTAAATAAAGCGACTCCTAAGGATGAATATTCAATGCTAGTGGTAGAAATGTTAGTCGATTTAAGTGCATGTTTCGAATATTTGAGCATGCTAGATGGATATTCTGGCTATAACCATATTTTTATAGCAGGTGAGGATGTGCCTTAAATAGAGTTTCGATGTCCAGAGGCCTTGGAGACTTATGAATGGGTTATAATGCCATTCGGTTTAAAAAATGCCACATCAACCTATACAAGTGTCGTGAATTCCATATTCCATGATTTCATAGAGCATTTTATGCAGATTTATATCGATGATATTTTAATTCAATCTTCATCTCAAAGTAGTCATCTAGACCATCTTCAATGATCATTTGAAATAATGATAAAATATGGATTGAAAATGAATCCACTAAAATGTGCTTTCGGTGTGCATGCAGAAGACTTCTTAGGCTTCATAGTGCATAAAAAAGGCACCGAGATCAACCAAAACAAAACAGAAGCAGTTTTGGATCTCAAGCCTTATTTAACAAAGAAACAATTGCAGTCTTTGTTGGGAAAAATCAATTTCTTGAGGGGATTTATATCAAATCTAAGTGGCGAAATGAAAGTTTTCTCGCCATTGCTCAAGATCAAAAGAGAAAGTGAATTCCACTAGGGAGAAGAGTAGCAAAAGAAAGCCTCACATCTTACTGCCCCTAGTCAAAATAAAAACATGAGATTTCATATATTTGCATCCAAGTTGACAATAGGAAGTATGTTAGCCCAAGAGGCTGATAATGGTATCTAAAGACACATTTATTACCTTAGTCGAGTATTAATAGATGCAGAAACTAAGTATAGTTTAATTGAAAAATTATGCCTCTGTTTATATTTCTCATGTAACGAATTAAAGCAATATATTAATTCAGTTGATGTTTAGGTTTCGTCTCACTTTGATGTTATTAAACACATGTTGTTTAAGCCCATATTACATAGTTAAATTGGAAAGTGGGCATTAGCATTAATTGAGTTTTCTTTGTCTTATTTGCCTTTAATATCCATGAAAGGCCAAATTATGGTAGAATTTATTGTAGATTACGCAATAGCCATCCGCAAATATAGTAGACATGAACCCTTGGAAATTATATTTCGACGCGTCGAGCCATAAGAATGGAACCTGTGTGGGAGTCTTGATAATTTCTCCAAGAGGAATGAATGCCAACAAAATTCAAGTTTCGAGTATATGGAAAATGTTCCAATAATAAGGTAGAATATGAAGCCTTAACAAATGGACTCAAAGTCTTGCGAGATTTGGGTGCAACCAAAATTGAGATACAAGGTGATTCAGAGTTGGTTATCAAACAAATTAACTAAGAGCATAAGTGTATCAAGGAGCATTTATTTATATACTTTGCGATTAGGAATCGACTGTTGGAAGGTTTCGAAGTGGCAAGTATTATGCACGTACCCAGGATAGAGAATCAATAGACTAATAAGCTAGACCAAACTGTGTCAAGGTATAAAGTGTCGGCAGACAAGCTCATGAAATTTGTCGAAGTAAGGGAGAAAGTCGTTTTGGCGTCTTGTACAAATGTGTAAATCCCAAAAGCTTGGGGGAAGATTATAGTCTGGAGGAAATTTTTACCATTGACAATTTTCTTGATACATACTGGCGAAAGCCAGTGAGGTATTTAGAAAATCCACTCGGAAGTACTGACAGTAGAATACAACGCATTGAGCTACGTTTGTATGGAAAATAAATTGTTCAAAAAGGCCCCTAAGGATATACTGCTTAAGTGCCTGAGAGAAATGGAAGCATATGCGACAATATCTGAAATTCATAGTGGAACTTGTGGTGCTCACCAAGCTGGCCATAAAATGAAATGGTTGTTATTTCGACAGGGCTTATATTGGCCAAGCATGTTAAAAGACTGCATTGATTTCGCTAAAGGTTGTCAGGAATGCCAAAAGCATGCTGGCATTCAGCATGTGTCAGCAAGTGAATTGCATGCAAACATTAAACATGCCAAGGATAGACGCATACTGTAACACCCCTTCTAATTACCCGCATTTTATAGAAATAATAATCAGAGTTTTATCCACGATTAAGAGGCGTCACAATTTAAATCATAAAAATTGACCAAACAGTTGTCATGCTTTCACTGAAGAATAAATCATTAAATAAATCATACTTAACGTTATGTTTAACAGCGGAAATGAAACATAACCAAAATCCCGAATACATCACTCAATAGTTATTCCAGGATATGTAATCAAGACACAATTTAAAACTATTAAAAATATCCATTAAAGTATTCAAACAACCGTTTCCCCAGTGTTACATCTACCAGAGCACGACACTGACACGCGGACTAATTAACTGACTCGACTCTAGAGCTATCCTCACCAACTCCAAGCAGCTAATCACTTCGGATCTGAAATTGTTAAATTAAGGGTGAGATTTCAATTCAATATAACATGCATTATACGTTTTTAAAATGCAACAGAATAATCGGATACGTTAATCCATTAACCAAATACAAATCATAATCAATTCACAAGGCAGTTCACACAATGAACATGTATATAACAAACAATGGAAATTGCAACACTAGAATACATCCTAGCATGTTACAATCCCATATGCAATGCAGACTCTATGCATGTGGTACCAAAACGTGAACCGAGTTCACCCACTGCTCCATTTACATGTGGAAAGGCAGTGTAAATCCATGATTCGCCCAGAACACTGAGTCAAGAGTCCAATCCATAATTCGCCCATAACCACCGGGTCAAGAATCTAGCCTCACTACCTACGAACCGGGTAAGTCTATTGGCTCTCGCGATTCACTTCCGCACAATGGGAATGAACCAATTTAACAAATGCTCATGCATGCATCAGAAAAGCATGCAACATCAATTCAACGGAATATGATAACAACATAATTCCACATAATGCCAATACCAATCTATCACATGATAACAACATAATCATGAATTAAATTATCACGAGCATAAACATGCCAAACGCTTCTTCAATCGGTAAGACTATCACGTATATAACAACAATAACACATGATACCAATACAATCATGAATAAACCACGAAAGAAAACATCTCATGAGCGTCAATCTCCATTCAACTTGTCCAACAATCTAAACCAATTCAGATTATGATCTCAACATAATTCACTTATTGTCAATCACCAATGTATCACATTCAATCATAATGAATAATCAACACAACATTGTAAGCATTAGTACTCATCCGATAACTCGGGCCATTCATATTAATTTCCCATTATCCTTAATTAATCCATACTTTTCAAAATCGGAGCTCGACTCTTTTAAAATAATTTCAACAAAATAATATTTTCCCTTTTTAAAGATAGTATTTTAATTTAAGAAATATTTTTCGAATCGGAGTTACGGTTTGGAAAATATGAATTTTGAAGTTTAAGTATTTTGAAAAATTGCACATGGAACCGGTTCCTACCTATCTGAGGAACCGGTTCTGCGAAGTTAAAATGAGCTCCTGGTTTTGTATGGGAACCGGTTCCGACATAGACGAACCGGTTCACAGTACAAAAATCCCGATTTTAAAATAACACTGGAACTCGGTTCCTCCCAGAGGCTGGTTCCCACGACCTATAGACATTTTACGCTACTTTTGAACATTATGCATCCTTTATCATTTCCACACTTTCCAATAGGAATTGTGACATTAGGAACACCAATTTATGATCATTTCACACAATTTTAACATCAAACAACATAGTTTATTCACCCCTATTAGTTATTTGACATACTAATGATCCTAATTCCATACACCGACACAAAATAGGGTTTCATTCTATAAACCTATAATCAATTTCCTAACATACCCAATTACCCGGTCGATTCCCAAAACCCATAAGGCATATTAACTGAACGAAATCACCCCTTACCTCGCGATGAATCTCGATTCCTTCGGCGTCGGCTTTCCTCTCTTCTCTTCTCTTCTCCAATTCTACGTGAAATAGTTTTCTCCAAAAAAACTCCTCTTTTCCTTCTTTTCCTTTTTATATTCCTTTATTTATTCCAATAAAATACAAATAAGTGGTAATTAGTGAGAGTAGAGTAATTTACTCCTCACACCCCTAATTACACCTCACACCTCTAATCTTCTTCCTTCAATTGATCAAATTAATTCCCAAAATATAAATACTTAAGACTTTAATTAAATAAATAATTAATTTCCCATTTATTTAATATTCGAATTAAATCGGGGTTTCACAACTCTCCCCCACTAAAAGAGTTTTCGTCCTCGAAAACATACCTTAGACGAAAAGTTCGGGATACGAGTCCTTCATCCGGTTCCCAGTGACATTTCCTTCATTGGTCCTCCCAATCTACTCTTACCGGTCGATCTCTTTACCACGCTTGCTTCACTTTCGATCCTCGATTCTCGTAGTCCGCTTGATCAAATTATCATACATCATCTACTTGAATCTCATGAGACGGATCGCAATGTACCTCCTCAACCGAGATACATGGAAAACATCATGCAAATTCATGCGGCGGTAAAGCAATCTGATAAGCAACTTTCCCAACTCTCTTGGTAATCTGAAACGGACCAATAAAGCGCGGAGTCAACTTCTTTGACTTCAAGGCTCGACCAATACTATTCATTGGAGTAACTCTCATGAACACATGATCTCCTTCACTAAACTCAAGATCTTTCCTCCTCTTATCATGATAACTTTTCTGACGACTCTGAGAAGTTCTCATCTTCTCCTGAATCATCTTAATCTTTTCGGAAGTTTGTTGAACAATCTCTGGCCCAATCACAGCACTTTCTCCAGATTCGTACCAACACAATGGTGTCCGACATCTCCTACCGTACAATGCCTCAAACGGAGCCATACCAATGCTCGAATGAAAACTATTGTTGTAGGTAAACTCTATCAACGACAAATAGCTATCCCAAGCTCCACCTTTTCTGACACACAAGCTCTCAACAAATCCTCTAACAACTGAATCGTCCTCTCCGTCTGACCATCTGTCTGCGGATGATACGCGGAACTCAATCGTAACTTAGTACCCAGAGCTTCTTGCAATCTTGTCCAAAACTTAGAAGTGAACCTCGGATCTCTATCCGACACAATGCTGGACGGAATACCATGCAAACTTACAATCTTCTCAACATACAATTCTGCCAACCTCTCCATCGGATAATTCATTCTTGTCGGAATAAAGTGAGCAGACTTTGTCAATCGGTCGACAATAACCCAAATAGAATCACAGTTCTTCGCTGTCCGCGGCAAACCAGACACAAAATCCATAGAAATTCCATCCCATTTCCACTCCGGTACAAACAACGGCTCCATCAATTCCGACGGCTTCTGATGTTCAATCTTTGATTTCTGACAAACCAAACACACGTACACAAACTCGGCAATTTCCTTTTTCATTCCAGGCCACCAAAATAATTTCTTCAAATCATGATACATCTTAGTAGCACCAGGATGAATACTCAATCCACTACGATGTCCTTCTTCCAAGATACTTTTTTTAATATCAGCAACATCCGGAACACACACTCCATCACCAAATCTCATAACTCCATTCTCATCAATTCGGAACTCACCTCCGTGACCTTGGTTAATCAATGTCATCTTATCCACCAAACCAACATCAGATTTTTGTCCATTTTGAATCTCTTCCAAAATACTACTAGTCAGCTTCAACATGCCCAATTTCACATTATTCGAAGTAGTCTCACATACCAAACTCAAGTCTCTGAATTGTTCCACTAAATCCAATTCACGAACCATTAGCATCGACATATGCAAGGACTTCCTGCTCAATGCATCTGCCACAACGTTTGCCTTACCAGGATGGTGATTCAAACCGAAATCATAATCCTTAAGAAATTCTAACCATCTTCTCTGCCTCATATTCAACTCCTTCTGATCAAAGAGATACTTCAGGCTCTTATGATCACTGAACACTCCAAACCGTGAACCATACAGATAATGCCTCCATAATTTCAACACAACACAACGGCCGCCAACTCTAAATCATGAGTCGGGTAATTCCTTTCATGAGTCTTCAACTGTCTTGAAGCATAAGCCACAACCTGCCTATCTTGCATCAAAACACCTCCTAAACCCATCAAGGACGCATCATAATACACTACGAAAGATTCTTCCGGATTCGGCAAAATTAGAATCGGAGCACTAGTCAACCTCCTCTTCAACTCTTGGAATCCTTTCTCACAATCAGAATCCCAAAACAATACACTTTGTTTTACAAATCTATTTCTCTGAGCATCTTCCAGTAGCTTCTTCAATTTTCTATCTCTAAAGTTGACGTCTTGTTCGGTGTCGTAGAAATAAGTTTTGTACCAAGAACGACATTAACAACAACTCCGACTCTCCTCAAACATCACTACACGATAAATAAATTACTTACAAGGTGCTGGAACCATTTTTTAAAACAAAGTTCATCACATTATCTTTCCAACACTTCAAACGAAACTCAAATCAGACATCCAAAACTCAAATTATGGATTTTACAAGTTTTCGAAAATGCTGCCAGCTTCAGGAAATCAATTCCCTGTGATAGGTAATCGATTTCTCACCTTGTGAGAGTGAAAAATCCCAAAACATCATAGAATGCAAAATTTGAGATTCTAACTTCAACATACCGCAACACACATCATTCACCATGATTAATTGCGTCAAGTTACGATTCCAATAACCAATTCACATCATTGCATACTTTATATCAACCATTGACACTGACACAATAAATCTTTTCAAGAACACAAAGAGGTAACTCACACTGACAACTTCACGATCAACCGGAAGTGTTGCAACATTCCAACCACACCGACTTCATCTTCTAAGAGTCATCCTTCTTAATTACCAAATATCTTCTAGGCCAAGAATACGTATCGACTCATCAAAATGATTCATAATCACTTGGTTTAACTTCAAACATTCAACCCAAGGATAGCCTCAAGCTAATCCAACATCTTGCTCAAACGATGAGTCGCTATTATTCCCAGGGAACATTAGAACTCACACCTAACAGGGACACTGTAACACCCCATCTAAATACCCCGAATATATTAATTAAATTAATATCTAAATCATCTTTAATCAGAGTTTAACACGGTATAATAAGGGATGTCACAATTAATAACCAAAATAAACTTCATTCAAACAGTAGCCATGCTACACTGAGGATCATCATCCAACAATTCAATAATTGTAAAACCATGTCTTACAGTGAAATACCAAAATTAAAATTAATAAGACATCAAGGTCATCAAGGAATTCAAATCCAAAATAATTAAACAATAATGATTCTCTTAACTAAGCGTTCCCGGTGTTACAATCTAATCGAGCATGACAACGACACGGACTAAGAGATAAGCTCTAGAGCCATCCTCACCGACTCCTCATTGCTAATTTAATCGAAATGGTAAAGTAAGGGTGAGACTTCTCATAATTAAAGCATATTATAAGTCTTTCAATCAATAATATATCAAGCATATTATTTCACCCACTTAACATAAATTGATTCACACACAACCATATTCATCATGCTTTATCATAACAATCAACGAAGAGTAACAGGAAGACATCCTAACATGTTACCACTTCATACAAATATAATGCAGACTCAATGCATGCGGTACCGACTCGTGACCAAGTCCAACACCGATCCATCATCAACCGGATACGGTACCATCGATTCGTCCATAACCACTCGGACACGAATCTAACCACCCATCCTCACTCGGGTATCGGTTATCGGCAATCCAAGCCAAATTCCGCACAATGGGAATTAACTTCACCAAAACAATGCATATGCACGCACATCAATAGCATGCAACATTAATCAGTCTATGTAATACATCAATTCAACATAAGCGAGACAACCATCCAACATGATATCTCAACCAATCATGCATACAATCAACATCGGCATAAACATGCAAACCAATCAACATGATATATCAATCCATCATGCATACATCTAACATCGGTGTAAACATGCCAATACATCTATACATTATCGGTACATCCATCAACACGGGATCTCCACTACACACCATTAACTATCGTCGGTCAAAAGTCACTTATCTCGAAATTGGTTCATTTTCAAAATAACTTCAAGTTTTGGAAAATATTTTCAGTTCATAAAATAGAGCATTAAATTTAGAAAATAACGTCCAAAGCGGCGCTCAAAGCGGACTTACGGTTTGAAAGTTACAATTTTCAAAGTTTGATATTTTCAAAATTAAAGTTGGAACCGGTTCCTACATATCTGAACCGGTTCCTAAAAGCTTCAAAACCTCGCCGGAAAAATGTATGGGAACCGGTTCCGACATATCAGAACCGGTTCCCGTGTATTTTCAGATTTTATGAATTTTCAAAGGCAACCGGTTCCTACCCATACGAACCGGTTCCCACGTGTTAAAATGTCATTTTCGCACTTTTGTGACATCCTTCCATTTTCAATTAAACCCATTTTTTCCATACGAACTCCAACATGGAAACACTAAAATACATCATTTGGCATCATCTATCTCATCAAACAACATATTTCCATCATCTATTTTCATCTCGACACTCTAATCATATTCCATACATATTCGACACAATCGGACTCAATCGACACCAATGACACTATTAGGTATACATCCATGTAAACCTAGAATTTCCTAAACATAGATTCCTAACATGCCATGGTCTATAATATTAACATCAAAACCTATAATAAGCAATAACGATCGAAATCACCCTTACCTTGTGGGTTCTTGATTCGGCGCTCCTAGGTCTTTTCCTTCTTTCCTTCTCTTCTCACTTCACGTATCTTGTTTTCTCCAAAATGATTCCTTTTTCCTCTTTTCTTATTTAATTCCTTTTATTCCTTTTTAACATAAATTAAATAAATCAATAAATGTGAGTAGAGTCTTTTACTCCTCACACCCCACCTTACTCCACATACATCCAATAAATCCATAATTAATCTCAATAATTCAATATATTAAATAAACTATGCTCTCAATTAATTTAATAATTAAAATCATAATTATTTAATTATCGAATTATTTTCGGGGTGTCACAGACACCATTATCCATACCCCCGTCCCAAATGCAGTCTTCTGAATATCCTCCGCCTTAACACGAATTTGATGATATCCAGACCTCAGATCAATTTTACTAAATACACAAGCTCCAACTAACTGATCCATCAAATCATCAATCCTCGGTAATGGATACCGATTCTTGATCGTCACTTTATTCAACTGCCTGTAGTCAACACACAGTCTCATCGTACCTTCCTCCTTCTTAGCTAACAACACCGGCGCACCCCACGGCGAAACACTAGGACGAATAAACTTCTTCTCTAGTAACCCTTCCAACTGTTTCTTCAACTCAGACAACTCAGATGCCGACATGTGATACGGCGCCATCGACACCGGAGTAGTTCCAGGAATTAAATCTATAGCAAACTCCACTTCTCTCTCAGGTGGTAGCTCACTAACATCTTCCGGAAACACCTCTGGAAATTCATTCATAACCGGCAATCCAACTTACTCGGAACAATCTCAAAACAATTCTTCACTACCAGTAATTCATCGCTCTTAGATTTTCCTTTCACTTCCGTCGAAGAATACAACATAAACACCACACCATCATTAACAACTACGTAACTCTGATCATCCATCTTAATTCATTGTCCTTATTAGAGTCTTCGTCTACTCATATGGTTCACAAGCTTCTACCACACTTCATTCATATTCATCACTTTATGCCCCATTTAGATAGTAAGACAATTGTATACCATCCAATACGATTCCGTCTACTATCAACAAGAGATTAAGGGTGATCAAGTCCTCAATTTTTCAATAGACATCCGATAATCATACTGGAGTATAAACCATCATTACCAACACTTTCTGTTCTCAGAATCGTACTCACCTTTTTGCACTTCCAACTATGACTCATGGTCCAAACGATTCCAACAGCTCTAACCACACTCGCACTGTCTTTTCAAGCAGTAACTCATACCAATGACTTACAATCGGAACATATCCGGGAAGCATCTCTTCTCCCCCACTTAGTTTCACACTACTCCTGCAATAATCGATCAGAAGGCAACAAGTACCGACAGTGTTGCACACACTTGTCGCGTACAAAGGAATAATGACATTAAGACACTGAAGAATAAATCATTAAATAAATCATACTTAATAGTTGTCATGCTTTCACTGAAGAATAAATCATTAAATAAATCATACTTAACGTTATGTTTAACAGCGAAAATGAAACATAACCAAAATCCCGAATACATCACTCAATAGTTATTCCAAGATATGTAATCAAGACACAATTCAAAACTATTAAAAATATCCATTAAAGTATTCAAACAACCGTTTCCCCAGTGTTACATCTACCAGAGCACGACACTGACACGCGGACTAATTAACTGACTCGACTCTAGAGCTATCCTCACCAACTCCAAGCAGCTAATCACTTCGGATCTGAAATTGTTAAAGTAAGGGTGAGATTTCAATTCAATATAACATGCATTATACGTTTTTAAAATGCAACAGAATAATCGGATACGTTAATCCATTAACCAAATACAAATCATAATCAATTCACAAGGCAGTTCACACAATGAACATGTATATAACAAACAATGGAAATTGCAACACTAGAATACATCCTAGCATGTTACAATCCCATATGCAATGCAGACTCTATGCATGTGGTACCAAAACGTGAACCGAGTTCACCCACTGCTCCATTTACATGTGGAAAGGCAGTGTAAATCCATGATTCGCCCAGAACACTGAGTCAAGAATCCAATCCATGATTCGCCCATGACCACCGGGTCAAGAATCTAGCCTCACTACCTCTGAACCAGGTAAGTCTATTGGCTCTGCCAGTTCACTTCCGCACAATGGGAATGAACCAATTTAACAAATGCTCATGCATGCATCAGAAAAGCATGCAACATCAATTCAACGGAATATGATAACAACATAATTCCACATAATGCCAATACCAATCTATCACATGATAACAACATAATCATGAATTAAATTATCACAGAGCATAAACATGCCAAACGCTTACTCTTCAATCAATAAGACTATCACCAGTATATAACAACAATAACACATGATACCAATACAATCATGAATAAACCACGAGGAAAGAAAACATCTCATGAACGTCAATCTCCATTCAACTTGTCCAACAATCTAAACCAATTCACAGATTATGATCTCAACATAATTCACTTATTGTCAATCACCAATGTATCGCATTCAATCATAATGAATAATCAACACAACATTGTAAGCATTAGTACTCATCCGATAACTCAGGCCATTCATATTAATTTCCCATTATCCTTAATTAATCCATACTTTTCAAAAATCGGAGCTCGACTCTTTTTAAAATAATTTCAACAAAATAATATTTTTCCCTTTTTAAAAGATAGTATTTTTAATTTAAGAAATATTGCCGAAAACGACACTCGAATCGGAGTTACGGTTTGGAAAATATGAATTATTGAAGTTTAAGTATTTTTGAAAAATTGCACATGGAACCGGTTCCTACCTATCAGAACGGTTCTGCAAGTTAAAATGAGCTCCCTGTTTTTGTATGGGAACCGGTTCCGACATAGGCAGAACCGGTTCGAGTACAAAACCCCGTTTGAAAAATAACAGAACTCGGTTCCTCCCGGAACCGGTTCCCACGACCCTCTTGACATTTTACGCTACTTTTGACAGCATTATGCATCCGTTATCATTTCCACACTTTCCAATACGAATTGTGACATTAGGAACACCAATTTATGATCATTTCACACCATTTTAACATCAAACAACATAGTTTATTCATCCCTATTAGTTATTTGACATACTAATGATCCTAATTCCATACACCGACACAAAATAGGGTTTCATTCTATAAACCTATAATCAATTTCCTAACATACCCAATTACCCGGTCGATTCTCAAAACCCATAAGGCATATTAACTGAACGAAATCACCCCTTACCTCGCGATGAATCTCGATTCCTTCGGCGTCGGCTTTCCTCTCTTCTCTTCTCTTCTCCAATTCTACGTGAAATAGTTTTCTCCAAAAAAACTCCTCTTTTCCTTTTTATATTCCTTTATTTATTCCAATAAAATACAAATAAGTGGTAATTAGTGAGAGTAGAGTAATTTACTCCTCACACCCCTAATTACACCTCACACCTCTAATCTTCTTCCTTCAATTGATCCAATTAATTCCAAAAATATAAATACTTAAGACTTTAATTAAATAAATAATTAATTTCCCATTTATTTAATATTCGAATTAAATCGGGGTGTCACACATACACCATTTACCACCCTCTCTCCCTTAGCATCACCTTCAAACTTCTTGTTTGAAGGAAGTGGGAGATGGGAGAAAGTAGAGTAGTTGTCAATGAAGAAGTAAAAAAGTTGCGAGAAGCGAGTTTCATACCTGAAATAAAGTAGCCTATTTAGCTAGTGAATGTAATGATGGTAAAAAAGACCACATCAATGGCGTAGGGGCATAGATTTCACTTATCCCGACCAAGCATACCCTGCAGATTAATTCCTACCCCTTGTCAAACATATACATGTTAATTGATGGATCCTTGGGGTACAGGGTACCCAGTTTATGAATTCTCACTCGTACTACATCAAAATTAAAATAAGCTATATCGATGTGCGTAAAACAACTTTTATGACCAACAAATGCAACTATTATTATGAAATTATATCGTTTTCCCTCAAGAATGTCATAGGCACTTATCAAAGGTTGATGGAAACAATATTTCAATATCAAACTGGGTCCAACTTGAAAGTTTATGTTTACGGCATGGTAGTAATGATTTCCAAAGAAAAAATTACTATAACATCCTTAAAGAGATACTAAGTGTGTTCAAAAAGTATGCACCTTAACACATCCAAGCGCTCGTTTGGGCTCAAGTGGGGAAGTTTTTTTACTTTATGCTCAGTAAAAGGCTAATAGAGGTTAAGCCCAACAAATGTTATATTTTAATCGACACGAGAAGCTCAACTTTATTCAAGGAGGTTTGGTAATTTAAAAGGCGAATTGCATCCCTCTCGTGTTTGCTTTCATGCTCTGGGATACAACATTCAAGTTTTTACAACATTAAAGAAAAACGAAAGGTTTGAGTGGACGAAAGAGTGCAGAATCTTTTTAAAATATCTTCCAAACGAAACAATATTCTTTTAGATGGTGATGAGAAGTCGCTACATTTTTTATTATTTAAATAATATTGTGATAAACTTAATTGATAAATTAATTAATTAAAAAAAATTTAAATGAAAATTTAAATAAAAATAAAAGAAAATTGATAGTAAAATAAAATATTAAAGGATAGTTGTAAATTTAACAATTGACGAATTGTTAAATTATTTCATATTTTTATGTAAATTAATCGATTTTCATGTTTTTAACACAATTATTAATCATATGCTTGTATCTAACATGTGCATCACTAAGTAATACTAGCATGATTTGTTATACTTCTTCTTACTCATTTATTTTAAGAAATTTCAAGACCTCCCCGCAAACATTGGATAGATGTGTTTCCCCATAAAATTCGTTATATTGCCCATTCTTCAACCATCTCTTCTTCTATAATCTCCACTTCCTCTAACTCTGACTCTATATTATCTAATTAAAACAAACAAATTCATAGTAGAATATGATTTGAAGAAGGTGACAAACTCATCTAACATACACTCCACTTCTTTTCTAATATCCTTTCTATTATCAATGTTATCTTGACACTCTTCTTTCTATTAAATTCACCATTTTTTCAATTTATTTTTTTGCAGAAGTAAATCAAAAACATTGGATCAAAGTGCTAATATATAAATAACTTTTGATTGTCACCTCTAGCTCAATTTGTTCGGGGACTCAATGTACATCTTTTTCTTGTTCTTGTTTGATTGTATTTGTATAATTATATCTTGTATTTTGTACCTTTGAATCATTAATGTTGTAATTTAGAGGTTACGAGAAATCAATGTTGTGTTTTGAATATTTTCAGGTCGCCGGAAAAGAAGACTTGATGAAGAAATGTCAGGTGCGGATAGCAAACGAGAGAAGCTAGCTGGTTTGTCTCTTAATGACATATTAGCCAATCAAAATAGACCCGGATCAACTCCGCCAACCCAACCATCTCCTCCTCAAAGCCGAACTCTCTTAGAGATCATCCGAGAAGATCAAACCAACAAAAAAGATCGAAGGTAACTAAATAGTCTGTTGGACCAACACTTCTGAAAAAATGAGTTCATGTGTCTGTGTTAGTGTTACACTGACACCAACCATTGTAATTACGCATCATTTAATTATTTTTTAAAATTATTATCAATGTGGACTGTATTTCTAACCATGCAACATGAAACTCACGCGATGTTGTAGCAAAATAAAACTAATACTTCATTTTTTCTATTTTTAAGATCTTGGAAAGCCTTTAAGGACAAGATTCGGCTCAAGCGTGCAGGCTCAGCTTGGACATCATCAATTCACATTCCAACATCAGACATTCCCATCCAAAATCCAAACAGCAGAACCTTTTCCCAGCTCGGTCGTCGTGACTCGGTCCGAATCCAATCTCCCCACGAATCGGACATGGCGACAACTCACCAAGTGGACGACCTCGTTCCGCTGGATGAATCCAACGCTCCAGTTTCCAGACCACAGTTCACTCGCAAGAGTTCAACTCGTTTCACGTCGGATCCCTCAGAGAGTCCCACCGGCGGAGGACTTCTCCGACCGCAACTTTCACGTAAGAATTCCGTCAACATGCCATCGTCAGAGCCTTTTCGAAAAGGCCGTGTGGTGACTTTCCGAGACAGCTTCGACGATGACGAGGATGACGAGGATGAAACCAAGAAGACAGGGAGAGCATTGTCCGCTAGAGAGGCTGTGGCGGCTCAGGAAGCGGCGGAAGCGGCTTCGGAGGAACAAGAGGAGGGTGAGACAGGACATCCGATGATGTCGCTGATGGACTTGTTAGAGGAGACTGATAGGGAAATGGGGTTGGAAGGGTCGAGGTATGTATTAAGTGATGATGAAGATTATTATGATGATGATGAAGAAGAAGATGAAGATGATGAAAATGGAGGAATGGAACAAAGCTGTTGTATTTGCATGGTGAAGCATAAGGGCTCTGCTATGGCAGCTTGTGGTCATAGTTTTTGTAGAATGTGTTCAAGGGAGCTTATGGTTGCTAAGGGAAATTGTCCACTTTGTAACAATTTCATTACAGAGATTCTTGATATTTTTTAATGTTGTTTCATTGTTCAAGTTTTTGTAATGGTTATTATTTTTTGGTGTAAGTAGGAACTTGTAACTTGTAAGAGTGTGGATGGTGATCTCGCTCTTATTTTGTTATTGTTATGTTGTTCAAAATTTTGGGTTCTTTCAATAGGTGTTAACTGATTTTCCCCCTTATATTGTATGACATGTTTCTTTCTTAATCTAAATTTATTCTAATTCAAATGTGCTATAGATGCCACCATTATATCCATCACGATATTCAAGGAAAATAAATGAAGTTGTGCGCTCTACATAGGAGGTTAGGTTCCATTTTACAAAGATCACATGATCATGTCCAAAAAGGGGTCTTTGACAAGCTATCACGGCTATCCTAGGATTTATTTTAATATTTGAATTCAACTACTATACTTTATTATTGATATTCTTTATACTTGTTACCGAAAACACTTCACTGCACTGCATAAAATATATATGATTAATTGAATTGTATTATTTTATTAAATTGAATTGAACCATAAAAAAAATTAAATTATTTAAAAAGATATTAAACAGAATCATTTAATCAAAACAATTTCAATACAGTTTTAAACTAGTTCAAAACTAATTTTATAAAAATTAGTATTTTATAAAAAAAATTAAATAAATTTTTTTTCTAAAATATCAAAAAAATTATTTCAAAAAAGTTAAAGAAAAAAATTGATTTCAATAAAAAGGGAAAAAATTGTTTATTTGAAAAATAAAAAATAAAAACTAAAATTGTTTTTTTAAAAATATAAAAAATTGGACTTTTTCTTTGAGAAATTAAAAAAGGAAATTTTAGGAAAAAAAACTGAAAAATTTGTTTTTTTGAAAAATAATAAAAAAACTGAAATTATTTTTCTTAAAAATATAAAAAACTGAGCTTGTTTTTTTTTGAGAAATAAAAAAAAGGAAATTTCAGAAGAAAAAAACTGAAAAAAATTGTTTTTAAAAAAAGGAATTGAAATTATTTTAATGAAAAATATAAAAAAATAAACTGAAATTTTTTTTTTGAGAAATAAAAAAAAACTGAAATTATTTTAGCGAAACTGGAATTTTTTTTTGAGAAATAAAAACAAACTGAAATGTTGATTTTTTGAAAAAAAAATATATTTTTTATTTTTTCCAAAAAATAATGTCTTTCGAAAATAAAACAATTTTGAAAATATTTTTCCAAAAAATTTCAAAACTTTAATAAAAAATTTTTTCAAATGGAAAAATCCTGAATAGTTTTTTTTTGAAAAAAAATAAAAAAAAAAATTCTCAAAATGCAAAAAGAACTGGAAAAAAAAAAGTTTTTAAGAAATTATTTTTCGAAAAAAAAAACTTTTTTTTTAACTGGTTTAACAGATTAACCACTTTTTTTTTAAAACGGTTTTTAATAACTAGATTTAACCATTAATATAGGTCAATTCAATTCAGTTCATGAACCACGAACACTCCTAAGCCCTTTATTTTTGGGGACTAGGTACTGGTAAGTCTGTTTTTGACATATTATTATTCGAGCCTAGAGAGACAGCCATCACATAGAGTCTATTTTTGACATATTGTTATTCGAGCCTAGAGAGATAGATACCACATAGAGTCTGTCAATATTTTGGAGAGTACTCTCATTAAGTGGGTGAGCTTTAGGCTACTTTAAATGAGGTTAGATAAGCTCGACGTAAAGAGACAAGAGCGAGACTGATTGATTTAAGATCAACACGTCCTAAGTGAGGAAATCAGTGTCAGTTGACCTAGCACTGACGTGGATGGGACAATCTAGTAAGAAACTTTATATATTCAGACAGACACATTGAAGAGAGTTTAACGGTCATGCTCAAACAGGGGAACAATGGCTTTGATGGCCATTAACATGTTTTAATCACACAATTTCAGTGAGAATTATATATATCTTAGCAAATGATCGAGCGTCGAAGCGTGTGAATTCGCAAGTCTAATACAACGGAGACTTTATTGGTTCCACCATCAATAAAGCTACATTAGTGTGCTATTCAAGTACATTTGACACCCACCATGAGGCAATATAAAATTGATCTTAGACACATACATATATCTGCACTATCAATCCCAACCCTTTTTTCGTGATAGTGAAGGTTGTCTCTAGTAGTACTAACAACAATTGAACTGCCATAGCGCAAATATTAGCCCCTATGGAGGGATTGCGTCATCAAAATAAGGCACTACAAGACAATGTCAACAATTTGCAGCACCAATAACCCTAACTAATTATTGACGAGCAAGAAGAAGCCATAGAACCCATATTGCTTTCCGTTAAAATTTGAGAATCCTTGGTACTAGATAATTTCAAACTACCATCCATAGTGACATTAGATGGTAAAAGTGATCCCTAATAGAACATTATTATTTTCAACACTCAAATGGAGATAATTGGTGTGACTCACTCGTTGAAGTGCAAGTGCGTAGTCAGAACCTTAAAAGAGGCGGTGCTTCAATGTATATGAGTTTCCTCATATTCTCAGCATCAAGTTATCATTACCTCACGAGAAAGATGATTCATCAATTAATGGCCAGCAAGCACCGACAAGTCTCCACAACCAGTGTATTCAATGTGCGTCATTGTCATTCTGAGTCATTGCACAAGTATTTGGAAAGGTTTAACGAGGAAACTACAAAGGTCGTCAATCTGAACTAAGAGATATTAGTTGGAGTCTTCCAAAATGGTCTCAAGGTTGGACATTTCAATGAATCTCTCACCTAGAAGCTGACAGCTTCGATGGAGAAGATCATAGTCAGGGTGGGATGCTACATAAAGGGGAGATGAGAGCCCTTCCCAGGATGATGCTCAAAGAGACCTATCCCCCCTTCTTCGCTTGACACTTATCTCATAGAATTTTGAGAACACATCGGCAGTAGGCATAATATCGAGTACCCAATAGAGAATCTCAAACACTCAGACAAAAGCCTAGTTGTTCTGATGGAGCTAAGATTGGACAACATTGAAGGCCTTTAGCATGTTAGTTTGAAAGATAGTGAACGGGATGCAAACTCTAAAGTTGAAAATTACTCTAGTGTAAAAGTAGTTACCCTTTACTCCACGAGACCAACAGGAAGTAGGCGTCATCAGATCTCAGATACAAGATCTCAGATACATAAGGATATAGGATAGTTAATGGACTCAACCAAAGATCTCAGCCAAGGAGAACACGGGCGTGGATGGGACAAACCAGTAAAAGATTTTAAATATTCAAACATTATATTGGGGTTCACAAGTCTGATACTTTACTTATCCTATTATCGGTAAAGTTACATTAGTGTGCTTTTTAGGTACAAATACAAAACTTTATCTTTAAAATGTTAAAAATACTGAGAAAAAATGTGAGATGAAAATTGTAAAGAAAGGGTAAAATAAAGATACGAAGATGTAATAACTCAAAATGTCTATTCTCTTGGAAATGATTTTGACTATCATGGACTTTAATATTACAATCAACCCGCACCACTAGTTAGAAATATAAAGCACTAAAACTAACAACAGGCAAAATTCCAGATTATGGTGGTCAGGAATATTCCCATAAGAATTACATTTTTTTAACCTGAAGGTGGTCGCATTCCATGGTGATTGGGAGGTGGTGGTGGCGGCATTGAGGAGTGAGGATATCCCATAGGATGTCCACCCTGTTGCTGAGGTGGTGGCGGTGGTCTCCAAACAGATTGTTGCTGGCCTGCCATTACTGACGGAGGTGGAAGAGGCCTTGGAGGTCCCTGAATACCTTGTGGAGGTGGCGGTGGCATCTGCATTGAGTGAGGTGGTCTAAAATGCTGCATTGGAGGAGGAGGCATTCCATGTTGCATCATTGGTTGACCTTGCTGCTGCTGATGCCATACTTGTTGTCCAGGTGGTGGCATCTGCATAGGCTGAAAGGCTGCAGCTTGAGGAGGTGGTGGGTGGATGACAGGAATAGGAGGTGGGGCAACGCCATTAGCGAAAGGGCGGGGTGGCACTGGAGCAGGAATGGTACCGTTAGCTTGAGGAGCATTGGGAAGTGTTGGTGGCCCGCTGGCAAATAAAGTATGAGGCCGGCTCTTTTGTGCAGTTGGATTACTTGCAGCCAAAACTCTTTCTGCATCATACAAGAAATATGAGAAGATAGCCAAGATAGTACTGAAAACAAAAGACTTAAACTGATCCCAAAATAGAGTTGCAAGAAACGGGCTCACCTGCAGGAGTACCGTGCCTTTCACCTTTAGTGTCTTTCTTATAAGCATATGACACTGTAATTTGACGATTGCAAAGATACTGTCCATTCATTGCCTATCAAATAAAGAAACAATTCATTATCATTTGAATTAAAAACAAGAAATATATGAAAGTTGTCATTGATCAAATGAAGCCACCGAATCATGAAACCCTCGTAATGAAGTCAAATGTAAAACTTTATGGGTGTGGAAATAAGTTATAACTTTTCAATATGGGTGTTTCTTATTTGCATTATCTCAAGTTACAGCCCAAATGAGTTAATGATGATTGGATGCAAGGTTGAAACCCATGTATCCATATATTTGTTTGTTATCAAGTGTTATATACACCTTCGAGTCAGCTTCAATTTATAATCCATGCATGCTGTATAACAATGAATATAACAAAAGAACGAAAAGGTTGACCTTACAACATTTCTACATATGACTCAAAAACCAAGCCATACCTCAATAGCTGAATCAGATGCCTCAAATGAATCATAGCTTATGAAGCCAAAGCCTCGGGAATTCCCTGTGTCAGGATCTCTCATGATCTGCAGAAAAATGTCTTGAATGTCATATCATACACATAATTTTGAAGAGTGGTGTTAAACCCTCAATGGGATAACTGAAGATTAAGAGCATAAACACAATTAAAATTGAAAGCAGAATCATACAACATAGAATATCCCATCCATCAGATAAAGCACTTAGCCAAAACTCATTAGTGAACCCATCTCAGGTGTTTAATGGGTGAGATAATTATAGAGGTGATACATTTGAGCATACATTTATTTTGTGATACTACAAATTATCAGGGCATATAATGCCTAAAAATGTGCAAAAGTACTCAAAGCAGGCATCCACCTGGATACTAGACTAGACCTTTTTAAACAGACAAAATGTAGAGAAAAGAATCTAAGAGTATGAAACTTTTAATGCAATTAGCTATAAATATGGCAACTTGACTACTGTAATCTCTTTAGTCTATCCTGATTGTTGGCTACATTGGGTTAGGGTAATTTCCCCCCAATGAAGAGGGGAATTTTGACCTTTGCTATGGCAGAATAGGACCTGATTGATGATGTTGAAAATTTTAATATTTACGAAAACTACTTAAAATTTCGCAAATTTGGGAAGATTGTATTATAAATAAAGGTTGCTGATGCCCCACCTTAAGGAGAAAACTGCCAACAAGGCAATGGAAATTAGTTTTTAAGTTGAGCATTGGAAACCATTGCAGACGTTTGGGAGTTAAAATTTGCTAACTCCTATAAAGAAAGAGCTAAGCTAAAAATACATTTCCAGTTTGGTATCTGGATGAGGTATAGTCTTACTGTTGGAAAAAAATATTAGTGGCGAGTGGTCAAATGAATTTAAATTACCTAATGAATCTTGACGTAAGATGGCGTCTTGAATACAAAAGTTTCTAAGCTACAAGGAATATTAGTAAGGGCAACAGCCAACATCAACAACTCTTCCCCACAGCAAACTCTAATTTAATACAAACATTTACGCATTTATTGGTAGCCTTAAAAATTGTGTTTGCTAACTTCAGTGTGCTCTCTCCTGAAGGTTGGCATATGAGAATGAACAAGAAAAGAATTGATTCCCTTTTCAAGAAGACAAGATGTATGTATCCTTAAACCCATAACTGAGATATTTGTAGCAACTGGATTTTATTAATAAAGGATAATTACAAACTAACAAACAGTGCGAGAGAGGCTAGCACCATATGCATCCTCCATTCCTCCCTAAGAACTACCGGCAATTTATATGGGCATGGATAATAATAAATAAAATTCCAATCGTAAGCCCCCATGTGCCCTAAGTTAACAGTTGTTGGTCTTTGTGAATGGGAACAATTGAATATTTTGTCTTATGGTGGTGGCTAAATCTCACTCTTTTGGTTTTGGTGTGGCCTCACCATATTGATTGTGTGAGCGCGTGCGCACCTAAACAGTTAATGAATGAAGCTGTTATCACCTCAATCTGACATCAAGAAGTTCATTGTCTTGTCCAAGAGGTGACAGCTCAGTGGTAAGAGCTAAACTTTGTAACCTCAAGGGATATGATTCAAATCCCACTAGGGACAATTTGTTAAAATGACCATTTGTGCTGATGTCATTAATGATAACTTACCACTCCCCCAATTATTTTGAGAAGTTTATTGCTCCGATGTATATTGTTTATATGAATTGATGTGTCAAGAACTGGTTAGATGTTGATGTTATTTGGGGGGGATATTCATGTGCAGACAAGTGTCTTGACCTAGAATAATCCATATATATGGTTAGTGAAATTTTAACTAGAACAATGTTTAGAAGAGGATTTACTCTCTGAAAGCAGGACAGAACTGATGTATTGAATCGAAAGAAATATATTTGAGTTTCTATACTTACTTCTCTTATTGAAGCCGATTTCAGGGTAATAACAGATTGAGTTTTTGAATCATTTTAAATTGAGACTCCTATAAGAACGGACTTCCTATAGCATAAAATCTATGATATAAAGCTATACAGTGACAGAAAATCAGCAATAAACCCAGCTCCCAAACCTGTCCTGTGACTTAATGGAGCATATCAAAATTGATGAGTTTTATCAAACATGAAATTGATTTTCAGGTGTATAAGAACATCTACATTCCAAAAGGAAATCAGAAGGTGGATATACTCTTGAAAACCTTATCAAGACCTGGATTTGAATTATTGGAAGGGCAAGCCAGGAATGATTAATATTGACTACAGTTTGAGGGAAAGTATTGGAGAGAACTTAGTGATAAGAATTAGCATTAAATGTGATTAGTGCGGCTCTTAAACATTGTAGTTTGATACTATTGTATTTTCAAAATTGTAATATTGCATCCTGATAGCTAATGTAGGTCCGGAATAATTTCTGTATTCTCTCATTTTTTTTCTCCTAGGGTAGTTTCAGTCAGCCTATATCATGTAAATTCTGTATTCTCAGGAAACCAACAAGGTTTTCTTGCTAAAGTCGCTTCATTCACACCATATTGATGCCTACAGTGTGAGATAAATAATTTGGCAATGTATAAAAGCATTTGCTACTGGCTAGCAGGATACTTTTAATTAAATGACGCAACCGTTACACTATCAGGGGTGACGAAATAAATTAGAAGAGTAAAACCTTTGGATTAGTAACAATAACTCCAAATGCACTGAAAGTATCATACAAGAGCTTCTCATCTACATCCTGCAACAGAATCATTAAAAGTCTTGTTAGATCTCAAAGCCTTGCACATTTGAAGTTATATAAAATTAAAAGAAAAACTTGCATAATTGGTGACTTACAGGATCCAGATTTCCAATGAAAAGATTTGCCCCGACATCCAAGCTCTTTTTATCTTGGGATGCCTAAAACCAAAAAATAGTAAATCAGTACTCTATAATCAAGTAGCATAGACATTCAAATACCTCCTTCACATGATAACAAGGGCAACAATATAAGATAGGTATACGGCATAACTTGAACAGGGTAAAACAAAGTTCACACAAACATATCGTAAGTATGAAAAATATATTACTTCGTGAAGAATGAAATATTCAATTATAAAAAAAACATCCTGAATGACATACAATAAGGATTATGAAAATAAAAGGCGATATCAGCATATTGCTTGTGAAAATAAAATATGATTAAATATCTAAGATTATCTCCCCATGTACACAAACTCCATTCCCTTCCCTCCAAAAAGCAATAGTAATGGAGATTCTTGACCATCGTGAATCAATTTAATACTAATGGTGTCTCAGAATGTGTGGGTTGAGCCTAACTCATCCCTACAAAACCGGCTTGTAGGATGAGGATTTCCCCCCAATTATAAACACAACACAGATCATATCTCTAAGCAACGTGGGACTAAATCCACCCCTTCAAAGCCAACACAATGAAGGTGTTAGGGGCTACAATGAAGGCAAACCAAAGTGCCTCAATTAAGACAACTAGGGGCGGACCGCAATTAAGGCGGAAATTCTACACTTTGTCTCCCTATTTATCTATGTTATAGTTGATAGAAAGAGAGAAATGAAAAGTAGGGCTCTCATTCCGAATGTATTGACTAATCTTTAGAGAGCATCAAATTCTAATCACACTACCAACTTCTAAGTTCTAACTGATAAGTGATAACAAATACCGTGAGCACACATTTAATAGAATGACCAAGCTTTATCTCTATCAATACAATTAAAATTACTAATCCCATTCAAATGCAAACCAAACACAGGAACATTGATATAATAAGCATCCCTATGTCAGCCGATTTCATCATGCTTAAATACCCCAGCACACACACACAAAGAAGTAAGCACAATGCCAGTATAATAAGGTTATAAATTATAATAGCAATAGAATATGTACCTTATTTACACGAATCGGTTTTCCATAAAGTTTAATCATGTTAAGAACCTTAATAGCCTGCAAAAGAAGAATTAGTAAGCAACAAGAAGCAATTAGGTTTGTAAAATTGGCATATCAAATATCAATAGTAAAGAATAATACATACATAATCAGCATCTTCTTCGCTCCGAAACTCAACAAATCCATAACCTTGATGCTGGTTAGTAACTCTATCTTTGGGAACATACACATTAACTGAATCAAATGAACAGGCAAACAAGTTAAGTTAAAAAAATTAATGTGTATTCATTCATTGAATTACCCTAAAAATGAAAATGTAATAGAATAGATAGTATACCTACGGGACCAGCTTGAACAAAAAGCTCCCATAGTAATTCCTCTGATATCTGCAAAGAACAAAAAAGAGCTGTGAAGGGAAGAGAAGTGTGAATGGAATGAGAATTTGGTTGGAAAGAGGAGTGGAGAGGAACCTGAGGGTCGAGATTGCCTACGTAGGCAGTAGCGTCTTGGTTTCTCTCGGCGGAGTGTTGGCCGAGGAGATTTGCTCCGACGCCGGGAGCTATACGGGTGGTCATTCTTCGCCGGTGAAGGAGGGGTTAGAGTAGGGTTTGGTTTACTGCTTTGAATTTAGGCTGTGCTGTGTAGAAGAGAGGTGCGAGGCTGCTGACATGTCAAAGGAGAAGTAACTTTTTTTTTCTCTGAGTTGTAAATAATATAAAATGGAATAAATAAAATTACTAATTATTAAAGTTAAAATTATATACATTTCATTGGGTAAGGATACTCAATTTATAAAAAAACAAAAACTTAAATGTATTTTTATAATCTAGTTTAAATATTTTAAGTTTTAGTGTTCTATTTTTAAAATCAGTTTTTTATCTCTCCCTAAACTTTATCTCATTTGAAATTTTCATGATTCCATTTATTTGGATGTCTCATTAATAACGTGACAAGTGAATATTTCAGTCACATTTGATTTTTTAGAATTTTTTATTTTATTTTAAGTTTTAATAATTATTTTTAATTATTGAAAAATATTTTTAATAATTTGAAATTAACTTAAATAAGCAAGTGAAGAGTTTATTTGAATTCCTTTTTGTTTCAATCTTACCTTTGTAATTTTACCCTGAAACGAAGAACATCTCTCTGAAACCCATCACCTTGGAACGACTAAATTGTGAGAAATGAAGATTCGTTGTTTCATCTGAAGTGCTTAGTACCCTAGATGGAAAAATAACATGAAGCTGAAAGAAAATAGTAAGAGTCTCAAATTTAGCATCATTTAACAAACAAACTTGTTTGGAAGAACTTCCTTTAATAGGAGTAGACAGGAAGTCACCCTGACTCCTCTTGATAGGATAATGAGATGGAGAAGGCTAACGAACTAAGAGGTCAACCGTCACAGTAGTCAGTAGTTTCACCTAAGGATGTGTACTTTAGATAGTAGTTGCAGCTATTATTGGAGCAGTAATTATGGTCGGCAGCCGAACTACCACAAAATTAGTCTCCACAAATTGACCCCATGAGTCGGTCATAAGACCCTGATCCTTAGCACTCGCGAGAACCTTCTGCAACTAATCCATGTTGTTTGCAAGATATAAGTTACACTTTTTAAAAAATAAATTAAATAAATTAAATTAAATTTAAAAAATAATAATAATAATCTCCCCATATCCTCATCCTCACCAAAGAGTTTTTGTCTCTCGACAATGGTCGGGCGCATTAATAATCGCATAAGTATCAATTTACTTTTTCTTTTGCTGAGGATGAGTGCACTTCGCTAGGACCAAATATTTCTTCATAGTGGAACCTTGATATAAAGCACACATATCCTTTTTCATTTTCACCCTTCTAGGAAGAAAGAAGACTTAGCCTGATGTGGTAAGAAGAAAGAAGTCGGTGGAAGTAAACTCTAGACCATTATTTCAAAATGCAGCTCTTACAAGAGCGAGCACATCTCACCAGGGCCAAGGGCGAACAAAGGGAAAGTGAGTCTCGGGAGTAACTTGTTTCACCAACATGAAACACTCTATAAAATTACCACAATTGTTGGTAAAAAAAGTCAAACCAAAGTACTTAGGGGAAATAAATACCAATTCATAATCTTGGGTGGCATCCCGAAAGGTGTAGGCCACGTAAAAGAGATAAAAAGAGCTTTAGATAAGGTTTCCAAGATTTATGCTCGACACAGAGTTAAAACACCTTCATATAAGTCCAATATCCATGATAAAGTTGTGAGGGGGCAACTCATCACGCCCAACTCAAAATCAGAAAATGGAAAGTGTATCCCCAACTTGGTGAAGAAAAATTTGTACAAGAGAACCGAGCTGCCCTTAAAGGAGCCGCATATCCTCCATGTCAGATCTATTGGAAGCATTGATTAGTTTGGTAGGTTTTCGACCATAATATCAATGTTGGTTATTATCACGAACGTGCTTAGAGTAAAAGGTATCTATATCACTTCAACAACCACCTAATGATATGTGTTGTTGTTCTCGGGCTCGGTTAACCACAATCCCTTTCGAGCTAGTTCATCAGCCTTAAAGTGATTGTCAGGACTGATCCAAGATACACTATGTGACATTCTCTAGTACTCCAAATGGTTCGTGATTTCAGCATCGCTAGGCTCGCGACCATTCCTCTTTCGATAAAAACTAAACAAAGTTATTGAGGTTTCCCTCATTTGTTTGGTAGATTATACTTCTGTCCCAGTCAAGATGAGAGGAGGCATTGATTTATCGGTAGGATCCTTACCCCCATCAATTTTCCCTAATAAGAGAGTTCCTAAAGAGACGTTAGAAGAAGCTTTTTCCGAATCAAAGTCCCTAGACACTTATTCTGTTTTAGAATTTTCAATCAGAGAAATGATCTTCGATACAAAATCCCCATTAACAAAGGGAAGGCAGTGTGGTTCATGTTCCATTCTCCTTACCAGAGAGGAAGAGGCGCTACCATCTGAATCACTCTCTATGTTAATAGGTTTATCGCTCATCTTAACAAAGATACAGTAAATGCTTAAATGAAAAATCTTAAGGGTGAGAAGGTACCTTGATGTGTAAGGTCGAAAGCAGTAAAACGAATGAGAATATTTAAAGTTGAAGCTTTGAATACGTTATGATAATTACTTTAGAAAAACGCTCTCAGAGAAGAGGGAATGGCTCAAGAAAAATAAGAGAAATTCAGTCTGAAAAGTTGCAAAATTTTCCCCAAATTTCCTCTACCATTTGTAGGCAAAGACAATCAGACGGGTCAAATTGAAAGAAAAAAGAAAGTGTTGATCAACGGTCAGATTCCACCTTAGAAACACAACCAAACACAAGTGAACTCGAGTGCACAACAAGCAGCACCGCACCACTCTCTGCCTTTTCAGCCACTTTTTAAGATCGACCACGATTGCTAAAGAGTCACCCGACATCCCTAATATTCGGCCAATCTTAGGGAAAACTATTATGGATCGGCCAAAGGCCAATAATGTGAGGTTCATTCCTCTCACCCGCTCCATTGAACCAAAAGTATAAATGCACATACAAAAGAGTTTCATATACACAATTTATAATCTTCAATCTCACTACAATTATTTTGAACCTTAAACTGACTTGGACATTGAAATGTTAATTAAGCAGATACCCCCTCTTTGATCTACCATATAGGAGATGCAATGTCGTTTCAAGATCAACACATCCCATTCAAAATACATTAAAATCACAATCTTCAATCTAATGTGTGTTTTCTTAAAATAGTTTATGATTTTAATTTATTTTTAAATTTTATATAATTTTTTAATCAACTAAAATAAAGAAGAGTTTTTTTTTGTTTTTGAAACAGCTAAAAAATATTAATCTGCAAATAACACCAGAAGGGCATATATGTTTTACGTAACAGTAGCCAAACAATTGGCCTAACTACACCTGAACATCCTAAACTACTTCTAACTGATACCACCCATACATCAGAAAAATACACAAAACTTTGTTTGTGAACGTTGGATTGTACATAAACTATATTAAGAAGTAAACTTCGTGTATCCCTCACACGAGGTTGTTGAATTTTGTGTAAATGAAATCTCTCTTCCATCTCATTCCACTGCATTTCACTCTATCATGTTTGGTTAACTCCGTTCTAATCTATCAATTCTACCATATTCTAATAGTGACAATAATTTCGAGACAAATAATTTTTCCAAACATCACACTTACAATAATTTAAAAGCAACCAGTAACATTTATTGTAATTTTACTTTCAGAGAAAGAAACGTGTGACTCTGCATTGAATTCACATCTCTTCCAGCACAGACCAGAGTGAATATTGATAGGGGAAAGATCATGAAATATCTTACAGCTATGTATGTAGGACATATAATAATTGAATTGAAAACTAGAAGTATAGAACAATTCAATACCAAGTTAAGGTATTAGTAATCATACAAAGCAAAACAAAATGATTTGTGTGATTATGAATAACAATATTTATGATAGAATCTCACGTTTACTGTAAGCATGGTCACATGTACATTTCTTTCTGAAGCCAAGAGCATGGTCACATGTACATTTCTTTCTGAAGCCAAGAGCAGAGGCCAATTGCGCTCCTTATCACGTGTGATATATTTCTTTCTTTCCTTTTATGACTAAATATAATTTTTAATAGAGATGAAACTCTCTTCGTGATGTTTGATTCAGCTTATGGTTACCCTCTCCATCAAGTTTATTGCCAAGCAAGGTTTGAGCATGCTTAAAACATGAAAGATACTCATTCTTTATTTCAGAGGAATCAGCAATGGACTTCTTATGTACAACAAACTACAAAACAAGAGTAGAGTTGTCATAATAAATACTCAAAAACAGCATTGATTACAAAAACATCTAAGTCAATTAAGAATATAGTTTGTTCTTACCTCATTGTAAGCAGCAATGCATTGTAGAAGTGCCTCTTTAGCTTCAAGGTTAATTCCCCCTTCCTACTTAGCAAAATAGAAATATGAATTAAGAAGAATTGCACTCATCCATCGCTATAATCTAGGTTTATTACAGAATTCTCAATATAATTGAACCTGAATCTCCTGCAATTCTTGCTTAGTCAACTCCACCGATGATAGAGTGTTGAGTGATTGCAACTGCAAAATTACATGCCTACTTTAATAAACAAATCAACTATTTTAAGGTACATGCATAAGAGAAAGGTAGTAATGGGGAAATAAACCAACCAATATGACAAGTGTTGCTTGGGCTTCCTTTCTAGAACGTTCAAGCATACTGTTTTTCTTCGACTTGGCTTTTTGTTTCAATACCTTATCTAGACATTGGCGCGCAATCCTGAGATACGCAGCAGACAAATACATGAAGGAAAGAATAATCAGCACTTACGAAATACGAAAAAACATGATAATTTGACTTGTTCTTTGTATGTAAAATAGTTATGGAAGACTTAGGCGTGTCAAAGTAATAGATACCTTATGGAATTATGCAAGTGATCCTTTGCTATATCAAGCTCAGCTTTAGCTTTAGAAACATCCGATTTTTTGTAGTGGTTGCAATCAAGCATTGCCACTCTTGCTAGATGAAGTAGGTTTGCACCAATCTGACCATAGGTAAAAAAACACATTTTTATCGTTACTTACCATGTGTATAATAAGAACAATACTATGTGTAAGTATCGGTACTACAATCAAGGAACAACAAACCTGAATATGATCACTATGAAGTAAGGTTTTCCGGACATCAAGACACCTGCAAGAGATACAGAGAGAGAGAGAGAGAGGATTTCATTTGCATGACGTCAAAGTTAAGTTCCCCCATTTTGATGAACTAATAATATTAAGGTAAACCTTTCAAGAAGCTCTTTCGACTGTTTTGTTTCAGAAGATGCTTGTAGTGTCAAGGCCAAGGATTCAGCTGCAATAACTGTGTCCAAAGAATTCCACCCCTGTATTACACAAATTGCATAATGTTTTTAACGATAGTAACAGATTACGAAATATCTCTATTCTGGCAACATTTTCTTATTTCATTCATCAAGATTATCACACAATTAATTCTGAATCAAGATTTTCAATTATGCGTACACATGCACCAATATTACGAGAAGGAAGTTCACAAAAAGAACCTTTGACAATTCCATTATGTTCAGGATCTTTCTCTGGACCATCTCAGCTTCATCAAGACGATGTGATTTCAAATATAACTGAAAAAATTATAGTAATAGCTTAATATCATTAAGAAAGTTAGGACAGAAAAGTGGGAAAACAGAACTCCTTTGAGGGGTGAACAATGCACAAACACATTTTGTCCTAAGCTAAAAATTTAATCAAACTACGAAGAACTTGGAGGAGACCAAACTGAAAAATGAAGTTTCACTATATACCAAATAAGTTTCACTATTTCAGGGGCCAAAAGGATTACAAAAACGACCTGTGAGAGGAAACGGAGTCTTTTAATGCATACAAATGACTCTCCTTCGGCACTTTTCTGCACAAGTAAACGAAATGGCTTAACAAAATAAAAAGTTCAAATTTACCAAATGCTACAGATGAGGGAATTGAAGGTAGATAACAATCTATCACGACGCGACCTCTAGCATGCTTATAGAGTCCTTAATAATGGTCTCAGCTTCCTTTTCTTTTCCTTGAAGATACAGCACCTGAACACAAATGTCATAGCTTAAAATCCAACTGAGCCAAAAATACGAGAAGCATAGAAGGGAGAAGATTACAAGGGAGTCACCAACAAGGAAATTACCATGCCGATCTGATACATCGTATCTGAACATTCTGAATGACCATATCCCAGAACACGCCTCTTTATCTGAATAAATAGACATTAAAATTAAGAGAGCATGGCCTCGATCATCAAACATTGAAATGATGTTAAGATATACTAATTAATTACAGAGTGGTTACAGATACTGAAGAAAATAATTGTCTCTTCACGAGCATAATAGGTCTATACCTTCAAAGCGCGCTGTTAAAAACAAAATTAAAAAAAAGAGATGGTTAGTATAAGCGAATTAATGCAAAGAAATAGATGAACAGCACTATAAAAATATGATACTGCCACAAAAAATAGTGTTAAGTTGTAGAGTGAATGACCACAAATGTTCAACACAAACATAGCAATTTACAAGATCCTAAAGTGATGAAATATGATTCTGCTAACATATTACAGGGTTTCTTTATCCAAATTATACCTCATAGCTAACTTGAGCTTTATCCAACATCCGTTGTCCAAGGTAGAACTGTCCTAGGTTGTGAACAGCAACCGCAACCCTGCATAATAACAGTTAACCATAGGTTTAAGATTTTATTTGATGTATCTTCACTGAACAAATACTGAAGAAATAGGAAACTTAAGATAGAGAAAAGAGGAAAAATCAATTTCATTTGATATAAAATTTATTTTGATCCGCTGCAAGTGTAAGACTGTTCTCCCTATTAATCAACAAATTCGTAATGCCACATACTAAGCAATAAAGTAGATGAAGCATCAGTTATGACGGTTTCACAGCAACGACACCCTACCTTACATCATCAGGACCAAACGATTCTTCTAGGATCTTGATAGCTTCTAAATACAACGGCTCTGCTTTGTCAAACGCCTTTTTGACCCTGTACAACTCTGCCTGAAAAGACAATAATAGAAATTTGAGTTGTGTAATTACAGATTCATTTATTTCCAAGAACTAGAGTATTGTATAGTTCCAAACCAATTATGAAAGAAACAACAATTAACAAGTGCAGATAAACAACCAGATTATTGCATGCAGACGCAACATGCGGATCTTGCTCGCCAAAACCTTCTTTAGCTTCTTGTATGGCAGCAACGAAGAGTTTTTCAGCTTCATCGAATTTTCCCTAGAAGAACGCAAAAATACAATACAATCAACAACAATTATAGCATAACTGAAGAATGTTAAACCAAAGCAACACGAAGAAACAGCAAACCTCTAGGAAAAACTCTCTTCCTTTATCAGTAAACACTCTCCATTTTGCTGTATGTATATTGGATGCTACAGAACCATCCTCAATTCTTTTCAATCCACCAGTGCTATCATCAGAAGATGTTTCGGATGTTACATCCTCTGCAAACACAACGTTGGCACTAATTCCAAGAGTTGCAACTACAGCAAAATCAAAGTAATCCATGTAAGCTATTTGAGAGTACATAATGTAGAATAATCATAATCATCACAGAAATTAGAGAGATTGCATCATTAGATATTGCATTGAAAAACAGCAATAACAAAAGCATACCTACATGTCCAGATATAAGAATCCATAAACAAGGATCCCAAACATTTGTTCTCCAACCATATGCACCAGTTTGATACCAATGGGAAAGTTCCTTTCCTGAAAATTTGAAGTAATGATTTTCTGTTCTGTTTCCAATTCCAATAAGGTGAAACCACACAATTACAAAAAAACAGAAAAGATAGTATAAAATAGAGAATGTAAAGAGTTGCATCAAAATCAAATCAGAAGGAGAGTGATATTGGGAGAGTGAGAATGAATGGTACCGGAAAATGAGATGGGTAGTGAGTTTTTGGTAACTGTAGAGGCGGAGAAGGTGTGGGAAGCAGGAAAGCGAAGTTTTTTGAGCAATTTTGAGATTGGCATGCGCAGAGACATGGCTTCCGGTGAGGAACAACAACGTTGGCTAGAATTGAGTTTTTGTGTGGGTTTATGTTACTTTAAACATTTTCTGTAAAAATTTTGAGAATTAATATTTTTATTAGATTTAATAAAAATACACCGACATTGTAAAATGTAAAATTTTACATAGACATGACAACAAAATTTATATTAGTGTGGTATCTATTCAAACTCGTCTCAAATTTGAATAAAAAAATTTGTTTTTGACTAGATTTAACTTTTCTTCAATTATAAAATAGAGGCAGATCGAGTAAATAATAAACACAATGATATTTATCCGAAACTGCTTCATTTATTTTTCATTTATTTTTTATGTATATTATGATTTATTTTTGATAATTTAATGTTTTGATAATTTAATTTATATTTATAATAAAAAAAATTTAAAATGTATGAATGAGTTTTTTTAATTGTTTTATTTTATTATTTATAATTTAATTTAATTTTAGAAAAAATAAATATTTTTATTAAAAATTGATTCTACTAAATAGATAATAGTGGCTTGGGGATATCCGAATCTAATTTGAACCTATTTGGGATGAGTTTGAATTTTAATTTTTTATCTTTGTTTAAGTTTAGAGTGAGAAAGAGAGATTACTTGAAGATTTAGGTTTGAAGAGATAAAAATCGTTTTCAATCTGATCTATTGTCATATCTAATTATCTTCACCATTAATTTTTATAAAAGTTTAATTTTTTTTCAAAATTATATATAAAATATTTCTTTTTAAAAGTTACGATACATTCACTATTTAAAATATTTTATAATAACAATGTAGTGCCTTACCTTTTTAAGCTATTTTTATTTAACCATTCTTCAAATAAGGACCATTTTTAATTTTTTTTTCAAGTTCTCGTTATATCATTTCAAGTTCACTATTTTAGTTAAGTTCAACATTTATAAATATCACATTAGACAAACTCTTTGAAATGTTACTATTAAGTTTGAGATTAAAGACAGTTCAATGTCAAGTAAACTAATTTTAAATTATTATTTAATAAATTCATATCATTCAGTCAAGTTATATCACTATTTTAAAATTAAGTTTAATTGCAAATTTAATCTTTCTATTTAATTTTTTTTATTTTAATCCCCTATTTTAGTATGTTTTAAGTTTTTTTTAGAATTTCCATCCCCTCTATTCAAAAATTATGATTTTACTTTTTTTTTAAGTTTTAATTTGGAATTTTAGTCTCATTTCTAATTCTAACAATGATGATGAAAAAGATGCCAAAATTTAAAATAAAACTTAAAAAGAGGATTAAAATTGTAACTTAAAACTTAATTTTTTTCCAAAATCATTGTTTTTAAAATGAGAGGACGGAAAAAAAACAAACTAAAATGATGGTTTTTAAAATGAGAGGATCAAAATCAAGAAAAAAGTTAAATAGAGGGACTAAAATTGCAATTAAACTTTAAAAGTAAAAGTGTGATTTAGTAGAATACATGTTCGTGATTTGTTGACAGTGTAAAAATAATTTACAATGTCACTGCATATTCTTTTTTTTTTCCATTAATTTTACTATTTTCTCATATAGAGCGAATCAACATTCAACACTTATGAGATGTGTGCAATAAGGCAATTTTTTCCACCCTCAAACGTCTAAAATCTCGAAGGAAAAAATTAGAAATATTCATATATACATCTCTGAATACATTATAAATCATTTTTTGTTAAAATTTGGTTCGAAGATACATCTTCAAATATATTTGGAGTTTATTCAGAGATTCATCTTCTAAGACTCTTATGTCATAGATGCATATTCGAAAACTTCTCTACATAAAATGTGAACAGAAATAATGTCTAAGTTTCTATATCTTTTTAATCCAAAGTTATTTTAATCCGAATAACAATTCCATAATCCATAATCCATAATTTAATTCAAACATTAACATCTCAAAATAAGGTAATACATTAATTAAAAAACATGTCATAATATTACAAACATAGTTCTCAAAGTCTAGAAAATACTAGTAAAACATCTGAAAATACATTAAAAAAGCATAACCTATTGGATGGTGTACATATTACATAAAGCATTGTATGGGCTTAAACAAGCTCCTAGAGCTTGGAATCTGAAAATTGATTCAAGCTTCAAGGATTCAGAAATGTGAGATAGGGTATGACGTTTATGTTTAGTATACTTCTAAAGCAATATGATTCTGGTGTGTCTCTATGTTGATGACATATTCTTAACAGGAAGTTGTTCTCATGAGATAGCTAGGCTCAAAAAAGTGTTGATGAATGAGTTTGAGATGACTGATATGGGAAATATGGTATATTTTTTAGGGATGGAGATTTTGTACTCTAAGAAGGATATCATTTTGCTTCAACTGAAGCATAAACGTAAACTTCAGAAGATATTTGAGCTAATAAATTACAAGACTACAATAACACTTGTTGAGACGAATCACAAGCTGGATTCTGATGCTGAGAGTGATGATGTAGATGCTACAATTTTCAAATAGTTGGTTGACTCATTAAGATATATTTGTAACACCATACCTGACATTTGATATGCAGTTGAAATGATGGGTAGGTTTATGAACAAAACAAAGTGGTCACATTACCAAGTTGTTATCAAGATACTAAGGTACATTAAAGGGACTCTGAGGTATAGATTGTTGTTCTCTTGTGGTGTTAAATTTGACACATAACTCATATGAAATTCAGACTTTGATTTATGTGGAGACAAAGTTGACACTATAAATACTTCTAACTATTTTTTCAAGTATCTAGGAAGTCTCATTTCTTGGTGCTCGAAAAAGCAACATGTGGTTGCCTTGTCAACTTGTGAAGCCGAATACATTGCAAGTGCTTTATCTGCGTGTCAAGCTGTTTGGCTAATGAATTTGTTGTAGGATATGAAGATCAAGGTGAGCAAGCATGTGAAGTTAATGAATGACAACAAATTTGCCACAAGTCTTGTCAAGAACCCAGTGATGCATGTGAGAAACAAGCACATTGACACGAAGTTCAATTTTCTGAGGAGTCAATTCCATAATGAAGTGTTATAAGTTGTGCATTGTAGCACTCAGAAGTAACTTGTGGATGTTCTGAAGAAAGTTATCAAGACTAAATACTTTGTCCATTTGAAGAATTAAATTGGTGTTGTAGGTTTTGGTTAGTTGAACATGAATTAAGAGATGGTGTTAGATGTAATTCACGTTTAGAAGTAGTGTTATAACTCAGAAGCAGAAGATTTTGACGCTGTTGTTCCAAAAGTTGCACTTAACTTCTGGGGTTTTGTTTTGTTTTAACTTTGCCTATGTGACATATTTTAATGGTGTATTTAAACATTTTTTATTAACTAATTTTAGTTGAACGTGAATTTACAAGATTCTTACAATATAGTTTCTCTCTCTAAAAATTTGTTACAATTATATTTTATTTTCTCTTTCTCCATCTTCTTCCATTATCATCTTCATCTTCTACCATGTACTCCAACACTATGATCAATATTTCAAAAACTACTATCAAGAATAAGCATCATTTTATTTCTTAAACCAGGACAGAAAAAAGATTTAATATACCCATCCACATGCTTCTTAATGACGATTTTTTCCACAAAAACATTTCAGCATTGAATTTTGATAGTTAGCTAATCCCAACAACCCAATGACAACTCAACTGAACCAAAATTCATGATTTTAATCTTAGATAGCATGATTCAATTCAGCTTTTGCCTAATTCAAATCATCTGACTAAAAAAATCTGAAAACAAAACATAATTTTTATTGCATTTTTCAAATTTCACTTTTTTTATACTAACTCATGATAATTATTGAAAAAAACTTAACTATATCATTTAATGTAAACAAAGTTTTGACATTATTCAAGATCCATTAAGTTCTATCTTCAAAGAGACATAAACCCACACACTCCCTTTTTCTAATGATGCCAAAACTTATTTTAGAATCTTCTTAATATTAAGGATTTTACCCCCTCAATATGTACTAGTATGGGCATATGTTTTTGATAAAATTTGCTAGAATCTTTTCCCCTCTAACATTATCACGACGAATAAAAGGCAAAAAGAAAATTCATTAGAAGAATTAAAATAATGGTTAGACACAACAATTAACCAACAAACAAAATCCATACATAAATGTCAAATGAGTCAATACATTTTACCAATTCCCATCCGATGAAACATAAAATACATACACTCGAACTGATGAACATAAATCCAAACGGTAAATAAGATAGGCAAACAAACAAACTAAATTTAAATAAAATGCAAACAAGACATCCAAAACATTACTTTTGGAAGGAACTGTTACAATCTCTCATGAGAAAAATGATGAGACACTAACAGTATAAAATATTTTTATATTATCGTTCAATGACAATTATATAAAACGCTAATTCACATAATAAATTTTAAAATACTATAATTGTTCTAGATTGGGCCCGTGCTTGTCTAAGACTATGTCCATGTCCACTTAGGTCCAATTCAGCCACATCAGTAGAGCAATCAGTCCATGTGGACCTGCCCATCAATCGACCAAGCTGAGGACATTCCTCTTAGAATAAGACACTTAACGATGATCACCTCCCATGGAGCCAATAATACCCCTCCCATTTGAGAGAATCAGGTATTGATCTCTTTACACATACTAGTACTTGCACTCTAATTCCTTGCGATCTGACTTTAGAATCAGACTACCTTGCAGGTACCCCCTCTTTATTCAATTGTATCTGTTCAACACGTTCGTGGGACAGAGACGATCCTTCTGACCAGGTATGATCAATGGCGCCGTCTGTGGGAATACAATTGTTTCCCCGTCTTTTCCTCGCTTAAGACCAAAACAAAACAATTTCTTCTACATCGTCATGGTCGATCCAGCTAACAACGGAAACCAAGATACCCATTTTGCTGACAACAACAACGTCAATATCCCCGAGAATGACCCCAGAGACGGGCAAACCACTTCATTATCAACCCGCCCTTATCCATTCGACGGTTCGTATAAAAACGTGGCCGAACCTAGGGATGGCAACGGGGCGGGTCGGGGGCGGGTTTAAGCACACCCAGACCCGCACCCGCCACAGACCAGACCGCACCCACGTTCGGGCTAAAATTTGTTCACCCGCCCGCCCAACAAAGCGGGTTTCCGTACACGAATAATTTTTTTTTTTAAAAAAATTTATATTTTTTTTCAATAAAATTAAAAATAAATAATTAAACTAAATAATTAATTGTTTTAAAAATATTTTTTAAGTTTGATATTTTTATTTAAATTTTATTTTTTTAAAAATAAATAATAATTATAATAAATATGATATTATAACATTAAAAAGTGTAAATGAATAATAAAATTATTAAAAATAAATTTAATTGGCGGGTGCGGGGCGGGTATTACCATCACCCGCACCCGTAAATAAAAGCGGGTTTTCCACCGCCGATTAATCGGGTTTCCCATAATTTGGGCGGGCCCGGCGGTTTATTGCCATGCCTAGCCGAACCGGTGGTATACCAGGATATTCTAGTCCCCGCAAACATGGATCCCACTACCGCTGCGTTGTTCGCGACCATTAACCAGACCAACATCTTGTTGTTCACGCAAGGAAAATGCCTCAACATGTTGAAGGGGACCCGCCATTCCCGGAGGAAACATTGAAGGCCAACCTCGCGGTCTCCTTCCCCGAGAAGACAACACTCCCTAACTCCCCCACAGAGAAATAGAAGGGAGAATTCTCGAGCTTCGCGTCGGCCTTGGGCGTGGACTGTGCTAGAGGACCGAGCGACCCGTGAAGTGCGCCCCTGCGTGCGTGAGGGCGACAGTCGAGGACTCGAGGAAAAACAGAGGCAACAGGGACGGGAACCCCCGATCAGAGGATCCCTCTCGGAGGAACTGTCACCACCGCTGCTCCCTGACTCGTTCTTGTAAACGCATTAATGAAGATAACCCTCACGGTCCCCTATCTTAGAGAACCATGGAGGTTGTTATCCCTAGGGGCTTGGAGAAGCTTCCTACATTGACCAGATATGATGGGGTCACTGACCCCATTGATCACCTCGATGGCTTTAAAGCGAAGCTTCATTACCTTAGTGTCGGGATGGGGCATCAAGTGCATGTTGTTCCCCACGACCCTACGAAAGACCGCAATGAATTGGTAAAAAAGTCTCCCCTCGGGTCTATCCACTCCTGGAGGGATCTAAAAGGCCAATTTTCCACCACTTTCACGGCGTCTTACCGGAATCCGAAGACTGAGGCTTCCCTCGAGGCCATCATCCAACGGAGCAACGAGACGCTCAGAGAGTACATTGATCGCTTCAATAGGGAGGTCGTACATGTCCTTGTGACGACCAGATGAAAAAGATACTTGCTTGAGAGGGGACTCCTTCAAAACAATGATTTCAAAAAGGTCGTCGACATTGAGCCCCCAGGACTTTTGACGCTCTCCTCGATAAGGTCAGCGCCTATATCACCTACGAGGAGAAAGAAGCTCCCAATAACGGCTGCGAAACAAGGGACTATGGAGCAGCCAATATCTCGTGCCATCACGACGCGCGACAAAGCGATACCGGCCCGTCTCAACGTACTAGGGAAAAGAGAAGGGAAGAAAAGCCCCGGGACAAACGTGAACAACGCGGACTGGCTGGGCAATTCACATATTACACCTAGCTCACCATCTTCCACGAGCGTATTTAGGCAGAATGCGCGAGTACTGAGTTCAAGGAGGGTGAGGTCAGATGCCCTCGAGTAACTCCTCATAAGCCCGAGGTCGACAAGACCAAGTACTGCCAATACCACATGAGTCATGGTCACCGGCATGAAGATTGTGTCCATCTAAAGGATGCAATTGAAACACTGATCAACGTAGAGAGGCTCGGGTGGTAAACGAGGAATGAGACTCCTTGAGAGACCCTAGAAGTCAAGGACGTCGAGGAGGAGATTAGACCATCGGGTGAAACTGGTCCTTTCCAATTGCCTAATTCGTGACTAGGACAGAGGACTTCAAAATCCCTGACAGCAGGGAGGAGGACTAGCCTGTGTTCACCCAAAACAGGGGATTCAACGATGTCTTTATCAACTAGCTAAGAGGAAATTCACCGAGCTGATCGGCTCAACCCCAATCGATGTTGTTACCCTCGAGAAATTATAAGGCAGGTCTGAGCCGATCACTTTCTACCTTGAGGAACTGCCTAGTGGAGCCCTAAACTCCAACATCCCTTTGCTCGTTCGGGAGAGAATGGAAAACTTTAACGTGCACCGCATCCTAGTTGATGAAGGAAGGTCAGTCGATGGGAAACTCACCTCTTTTGCACCCTCCAGCTCGATGAATCCCATATATTCCCGTTTGTGGGGTCTGACTTATAGGGGTTCAATGGCTCGACATCCAAACCACGGGGATATGTCGAGATCTTAGTCAAATTTGGGGAGTGCATCTCATCTCAATAGATCAGAGTGTGATTCCTTGTGGTCGACTGTCACTCCCTCTATAATTTCATCCTAGGAAGGCCAACATCGGTCGAGCTAACTGTGGTCCCTTCCACGTTGCACCTCAAGATGAAGTTTTAGACCAAGAGGTCTTGTGTCGCTACAATCCATGTAGACATAACAACGGCTAAAAGGTGTTACAATGTTGCAACCAGAGGATAGACCCTAGTGGACACTAGAGTTCGACAGGTCGACAAGCCATCATCGCCCCCTATGGAGCATGTCCAAAACAAATACCAACGAGCTCTCAAGGTTGACTCCATCGACCTCGATACCCGATTAGGAAGCAGCTCAAAGCCTTCCTCATAGACAATGTTGACCTATTTGCACGAATTGCTATGGAGATGCCCGAACTCGACTCCAGGTCGCCTGCCACCAACTTGTTGTGGATCCCGCTGCTAAGGCTATAGTACAAAGAAGGCGTAGGCAGTCTCCCGAGAAAGCGAAGGCTGATGAAAAAGTTGTAAAAGACCTATTAGAGGCAGATTTTATTTTTGAGCTCGGGTATTCAATCTGACTCTCCAACATTGTACTCATTAAAAAATCTAATGAAAAATGGAGGATGTGTGTTGACTATACTTATCTTAATCACGCATTCACCAAATATGCTTTTCCTTTACCTAACATTGATATACTGATCAACAACTCGACCGACTATAAAATTTTATCATTCATGGATGTATATTCAAGTTATAATAATATTCCAATGGCGATGAGCGACAAGCACTGCATGACTTTCATGACATCCTCCGGAAATTATTACTATAATGTAATGTCATTCAGACTAAAAAATGTGGGCGCCTTTTACCAGCGGATGATGAAAAATATTTCACGGTGAGATCATTGATATGCTCGAAGTATACATGGATGACATGATCATTAAGTCTCGGGAAGAAACCGATCGTGCTTCCCATTTGAAAAGGGTGTTCGACCAAGCCCGGTGATGCAGGATGAGATTCAACCCAAAGAAATGCACCTTCGGAGTAAAGGCGGGCAAGTTCCTCGGTTTTTATCTAATTGAGCGGGGAATCGAAGCCAACCCCGACAAATGTCGAGCATTCTCTGAGCTCCCCACACCTAATTCAAAAAATCCATACAAATCTTGAATGGAATGCTCACGTCGCTCTCCCGCTTTGTGGAAAAATCAGCACTACATGCACTCACATTCTTTAAATTCTTATGAAAGGAGGCCGCCTGCGAGTGGATGGAGGAATGAGATCAATCTCTCCTTCATCTCAAATAAGCCCTCTTTCAATCGCCCGTGTTATCACGCCCAGGTAAGTGGGAAACCCTATGCCCTTACTTGGCCCTCTTAGACGAGGCCGTAAGCGCGACCCTCATCTAAGAAACATCGGATGGGCAGAAGCCAGACTATTTTACTAGTAAAGCACTGCAAGGCCCTGAGACCAAATACCAATAGATCGAAAAGGTTTCCTTAGCTCTCATCACCATAGCGAGGAGACTCAGATATTACTTTTTGGCCCATACCATCGTTGTCCGAACAGAGCAGCCCATAAAGACTCTTCTAGGCCGACCAGATATGGCTAAACATATGCTAAAGTGGTCCCTCAAGCTTTCAGAGTTTGACATACAGTACAAAGGTGTTACACCCCAAAATTTACCCTCTTGATTTAGGTTTATGTTTCATCATAAACATCATATTGCATTGTATTTGTACATTGTGATAGGATCAAAGTTCTTTGGGTTCTCAAGTCTTCTACAAGTTATTGAGGTCGATTGTGTGAATATGTTGTTCCAAGGAATTCTCAGACTCTCATGTATTTGGATCTTTCAATTCATAATGATGTATTATAGCTCAAGACATCTCATTTGTCTCATTGACTCCTCAAGAATTGAAGTTTTGCAAAGAATTGATGAGGAATTCATCTGTGGCATTTATTTGATGAAGTTAGGGTTTTGGCTCATTGTGAAGTTTGAATTTTGTCTAAGTCAATTTCTTGAAGTATCATCTTCCTATTATAATTTGGGTTATCCTGGTTCAAATAATTACTCAATACATTTAGAAGATTTGAGGTTTTGAAGCTTGATTGGTTATCTCCTAACACAAGGTGCAAAATTAGGGTTTTGGATATAATCAGCATTTCTTCAGATTTTTCACTTTAAATTGATTGCATATGTTTCTATATGTTGTTGGGCATCCATGGTTGAAAGGTTGAGGTTCAATTTTGATTGGAAGCAAGTCAATTGATCATAAGGGGCAAAATGGTCATTTTGGCCAAAATCAGTCAAAGTCAGGAGTTGACCAAGTGGACTTTTAGTCAACCATCAATTCAAATATCCTCTTTTAATATTTCATGATAAAATTCACCATTGAATCAAGAGAATTGAAGAAATTAGGGTTAACTTATTCTTGAAGTTATTTGAAGTTTGAAAATTTTCGAAGTGTCTACCCTATAGAACTTTGACGTGTCATAACTTTCTCATTTTTAATCCAATGGCTGCATACCATACATTTTTGGAAATCTTGGGAAAAATTCTACAAGTTTGTCATTGTGTAAAATTTCTCAAAAATGCACCATTTAAAAGATAATTGGCTTAGAAGTTTCAAGAATAAGACAAGTAAAATGCCCAGCAAGCTTGGCCTCTCATTGCCTCCTGCACGCATTTTTTCAACAAACACGTGGTGTGCAAGATGTAGAGGTTAATTTCTTTCAATTCAAAAGGAATTTCAAAAATGTACTTCGTGCATTTTGAAGTTGACATTGAGAGCTTTTGATCAAACTTGGAATCATTTCAAATGGCCAATTATGGAGCAAGTTATGGTTTTGAGAAAACTGAGTCAAGACCTGATCACCATGCACACTCATGTGCGCGCAATGCCCAGGCTTTATGGATTGTTTTTCTTAAACTTTGAAAGATGATATCTCACTTAATACTTCATCATTTTGCATGGTTCAAAGCTCATTTTGAAGGTCATTGAGAGTTTTATCCATGGCTCAAAAAGGCCAAGAAACGCACTAGCCAATTTTTAATGGCTGAAGTTCAAAGTTGTGTGTTGAAACTTGTAGTCATTTTTTCAGATTTGGTGCATTTTCTTGTATGGATTGATTACAGGTTGTTTTGATACTTGTTTGGCACAATTTATTCATTCTCTCCTTGCCAAAATAAGTCCATCATGGCCCATGATAGTACATACATCACATTCTCCTTGTTTTACCAAATATAGCAAAAACTTACAATTTTGAATTCTTGCACATACCAATAGTACAAGGCCAACTCATCATTCATACTTCCTACACTCTAATTCCACTCACTACAAGCTTGCAAAAACGCACAAAACTTGAGGGAAAAGGCAAGCAAAACGCATGGCATGAATATCACCTCATATTTTTTGATTTTTTGCAAATAGATTCAAAAAGGATTTCTGGGCCATTAAGACCTATATACCCTCACTCCTTGAGCTATATATAACATCACAATCTCATTGTTACAAACCCTAGGCGCCTTTACTTTCTGCATACCGGATATGAGTTTTTTCTTCACCTTGAAATTTTTTCTTCGAATCTTCATTTCCAGAGCTTGTTTCTTCTCTTATTACTCACCATTGAAGTTCAGAGAGCAAGAGAAGCTGGTTTCCTTATTGTTTAGAGGCACCAGTTGAGTTTATTTCTCAACTCAAGAGGTAAGTTTTCGAACTTGGATCTTCATTTTCAGTTGGATTTTGATGAAATAAATCATGCATGCATGGGTATAGTTGGCCAAACATTAGGTTTGATGTATATTCTTGCTGGTTTGTGAAGCACATTGCATAATATGAAGCTCTAAAAATTTGGTTTTGGATGATTTTTGCATTTTTTTGTGGCCTGATTTCTTGATGTATGGTTGATCTTTTTGAAATCTATGAGTTGCTACTTGTTCCTTGCCATGTGATTTTCATTTTGTGCTTTGAATCGTGAAAAATGGTTGAGAAATAAGCAAGATACAATGGTTTGAAGTTAGGGTGTTGGTCTGAGTTATAACGCGTGTTAGGGCTTTGGCTGGAGGTTAGGGATGATGAGGTGTCAGCGTGCAATTGTTCTTGTTTAAATAATTTTTGTTTTAATTGATTTTCTAATTTTATTTTCTTGATCAAAACTTAATAAAAAATTCTGAAAAAAGTAGGGTAGTCTTAGAATATTATTTATGACTTTGTGTTGTTTTTTTTGCATAATTTTTGAAAATTATTAGATTGGTGAAAAAAAATCAGAGTTTAATTAATTGATTTTTTTTGTAATATTTTCATTAATTTTTGTTGAAACCATTTTAGAATTACAAAAATTACACAAAAATCATTTCAGACTATTTGATTTGTCTATTTTTGACCCCTGACTTTTATTTCAACAATTTTCTAATTTTTGCATAATTAAATAATTTTCTATATTATATTGCATCTCATGCATTTTAATTATCATTAAAAATATTTTCCTTCATACAAAAATTGCATAAAAAATATTTTGAATCATTTTATTCATACATATTGCATTTCTGAAATTTATTTCAGAATTTTGCATTTTTTGCATGATTAAATAAATTTTTGCATTAAATGTTTAATTGGTATCTCATATTTTGCATTCTTATTATTTCCACCATTTTTCTTGAATATAAAAAATCCATAAAAATATAATTTAGGGTTCTTATAGTCCTATGTTAATTTAAATTATTTTTTTTGTAATTTATATCTTTGATTTCTTTTAATTTTGAATTTTTGGTTTGTAATTACCCTTTTTAGGGTTCTTGTTACTTGGATCACAAGTTTTGATTTAATTGTTGGTCATTTGGAACTTGAAAATGTCATTTAAATTTTGATTTGAATCCTTGAATGTCCTGAGCTTATGAAAAACAATTTTTATTGAATGTATCAAATGAATTTATATTTTTCGCAAAATACTTTATAAGACTTGTCTAGTTTGAGCTTTATCTCAACTAGTTTTGAAAGATGAATTTCTATTTCCACCTTTTTCAAACATTCAAGGATTCAAGTTGATTGATTCTGACTTTTATAAGTCTTAAGTGTCCTAAAAGAATTTTGTTTGGGTTTTGTTGGTCATTTTTCTATTTTTGTTTGATTTACCTAAATTTAGTCAATTTTGGTTGCTTAGGTTAGAAGTTACAATTGCTTGACTAACTTCCCTTAACTTTTGAGACCATTTCTATTTAGAATGTGTTAATGTGGTACCCTAGGGTCTTAGAAATATTTTTTTTTGATTTTTTAGGATTAGGTTTGTTATTTTTCCCCTTTAAGTCAAATTAGGGTTCCTAATTAGTGACCTTTCTAGGTTATACTAACTTGTTTGATTTTGTTTTCAACATGAGTTGTGTTAATCTTTGTTCCAAGCTTATGTTACTGACTTGTTATCATCTTAAAGGACTTGTAACATTTTTTAAATTTTTTTTATAACCTATTCTTTTATTTCTTTGTCCAATTACCTTTTTGTGCATGCATCAATGCTTTGTTTAGATTCTAAATATAAGGAATACACTTGTGCAATGCATGAGGGATATGTTCTTATTTTCTTCACCCTCATTTGCTTTTATAGACTTGAGTTTATCATTGAACCATTCGAGTTATTACAATTTGCCCATCTTTTTTCCCCTTTATATGATAGATGCTCATGATCAAGGTTTAGGAGGTAGCTCTTGTGCACCACCTTGAAAACCTCACGTGAAGCTTTTTTCAAATATGACCTATCTTGGTTCTGATACTTTGTGATTGGATAGATATCATATAATACTCCAAATATACTTGTTTGACATTTCATTGTCCACCCTTCATGGTGATAAGTTAGGAGTCACATCTTTTAGTTTTGACCTAATTGTATGTGTATGATTGCTTCAGGACTTTCATGTCCATTTATTTTTTGTATTTGAATCTTGATTTTACCTCTCTTTCATTTTATTTTTCATGCTCCAATGATTCTTGATTGAAATTGCATTGTCTACCCATTATGGTGACATGTTAGGAGTCATATCTTTTAGTGTTGACCTAATTGTATGTGAGATTGCTTGAGGAGTTTCATGTCCACTTATTTTGATATTTGAATCTTATTTTCATGCCTCTCTTTTATCATATTGCTTATGCTTATTTGAACCATATAGAGACATTTCATTGCCATCCAATTTTGGTATCATTTGAGAAGCTAGATTAGTCACCTTTGTTGTTGTTTTTGAACCCAATTCTTGAATGTTTGCTCGCGAGCTTTTGTGCTTTGTCTCTTTATGTTTACTCAATTTTTACTTGGTGTTGTATATGGTACATAAAATTTTAGAACCCTAATCTTGATATTACATGATCACCTTTGCTTTTATGCATTAGAGGCTACACTTTCACATTATTATGACACTTTAGCGTGTTAGATGGATAACATTGCTTGAAGTTCCTTGTAAGTTCATGATAGATACTTATAATAGGGAGATGTCACTTTCCTAGGACCTATAAGAATCAATTATTCTTTTTACACTTGATTTATATCATCCAACATTGATTTAGACAAGTGTTTTCCATCTCTTGTGATGTTGATAATCAATTAGGTGACTTGTTTTGTATATTGAAGTTTTGTGTTATACATTTATTTCTCATGAATATAATCTTGAGTTAGATTATTACACAAGTCACACATGTATTAATTATATAATTAAGACCATTTTGTTTAATCTTTATCAATTGCTTTAAAATTGCATACGTTTTGGTGTTTTCAAATCCTACTTTTGTGTGCCTTTGAGTACAAGCCTTCTTCTTTGCTTGAGATACTTTTATTTGTGGTTTTTTAGCTCTTAATCTATTTTCCTAGTGTGTGCTAACATCATTTAGCCTTAACCTCTATTTATAAGTGCTTGTTTTGTTTTTGTTTTGCCTTTAGAGGCTTGTTTGTGTTTGCTTGTGCTAGTTTTGCTCTAGCTTGTTAAGTGCTTTGAGTATGAGCTTTGAATGAATTTTGTTTACATGTTTTGATTATATTTCCTTATCTACTGGAATTGTGTGTTTCATCACCTCTTCACCTTGTCCCTTAACCATGTTTGACTTAGTGGCTTGCATGCTTGCTTAAGTTAACTTTAGGGTTGAATATTGGCCTTTTCCTTTCATATTTTTGTGTTATTTGTGTTATTGATGAATGTTAATTGCTTTTGTGATTTGTATGAATATCATCTCTATGTGTTCATCACTAACATCACCCTCATGTGTAGATGATCTTTTGAAATTCTTGTAACTTATTTGTGTTTAACATGAGTATTTCCTCATCATGTGTTTCTTCTGATCTCACTCTTATGTGACACTTAACACAAGTATGCTCAAGCACACATACACATACACTTTTGCCCGCACTTGTATGGATTAAATTTGTTCTCCTTAAGTGATTTGTTCGTGAATTTTTATCATGCATGTTTGTATGCTTTTATTTATGTATTGATATGTTTTCTACTGTATTGCATGTATCTTGAAATTTCATGGTTCGTCTCCCTTTCATCTTTGCCTTTTCTCGGCTTCTTTTGACTTGTAAACGCTTTTTAGGTCAAAGTTTTGACTAGTTTTTGTACTAGTGTTGTAATTGTATCCTTGTGATGTTTTCTTTGTGAATTGATTGTGAATTATTTTATATGATGATGCTTCTGTAATCACTTCATCTTGACACTCTCTTTGCATGTCATGTATATCACACACTTGTATTCACTTCACTACACACGATTGTTGCATGTTTACGCACTCTTGTAGAATTTGTGTTCATGAATTTTTGTGGCTTTGTTTGCATGATGTAAATGAAATATTAATATGTTAGCTACTGACTTTTATTTCATTTTATCTTTTAGTTTTCTAACCAAGATGATTGATTTTATATCTTTCCCTTAGGATCGCTCGATTAAGTTAGTTATCGAGTTTAGACATTAGGTTAAGTATCCATGCATGCCAACACTAGGTAGATAATAGTTAGTTTCCCTTGTTCATATCTATAAACTTAGGAACAACTTTGTATGATAATAATTAGGATTTAGAAATAAGTTAGTTTCCCCTAGCTATTTTACCTTTATCCTTTTTTTTAATCCTTAAAATTAAAATCTTGTTTGGTCAAGTGCATTAAAAAGATCTAATAATATGAAACTTTTTCCAAGGTAAAAGATATAAACCAATTAGTCTCAGAATGTTTCGTCATCTCGATTGCTGATGTTTCGTCATCCCATCTGTTGATGTTTCGTTATCCCGTCTTCTGATGTTTAGTCATCCCGTCTGTAGCTGATGTTTCGTCATCATGGAGGTGTTTCGTCATCGTTGTTTGTTGTCTCGTCTTCTAAACTAAAAAACCACAAACTAAACAAAACAAGTTAACCTAACTACAACGCTCTGACTTTCCCATTGCACGAGGGAATACGTAGGCATCTTGTCGCGGGGCTTGATCGAGCAACCTTTGTAAATATTTTCTTATTTTCCCCGTGTGTTCTTTCTTTTATTCTTTTCATTATTTCCTTATTCTTCATTTCTTCTTGCATGCATTATACCTCATATACAGATATAGTTAGACCTTTACACCCATTAGATAGAGAGTAAAAGTGGATACCGCAGAGTACTACGAGCGCGTGGGATGCTAATCCATTCCCCTCGCATAACAGACTTCCTTACCTGATATCTCGGTCGCAAGACCGTGATTTCTCTATTTTAGGTTTACTCGATGTTTACCTTTCCCTTTTGGCGGGATAAAAAACGTTTGATGGCGTCTTCATTGATATATAGTTATATTCTTTGATTTTTTGGCCGAGTTGTTTCAGCTGGCGACTTCACTGGGGACAATTGACCTATTGTTGGTCCGTTCAGAAGTCGATCCTAGATTTTGTTTTATTTTCTTTTGGGTGTTTTGTTTGTTTTATTTATTGCTTTATAGCTTGTTTTTATTACTTGTATGTATATACCTGTACATGTTAGCATGCATTTGCATCTGGATCTGGTTATATTATTTTGTCTGTTGTTGTGCGGTTGTTTTCTTGATGGGTGAGAGTGACAAGAGGTAAAAGGCCCACTATCCAGGCCAGTGACATATAGGAAAGATAGATGTTCATGTCGAATCCCGCATTCCGTGATGCGTGTGAGGAGGCATGAAGTACCAAACTCAGACGAGGTTCGGTTGACGGTACTTTCGCTCTACATCCTTTGTGTACCAAGCGAAGTGCTCGATAAAGGACTGTCGACTCTGTTTATCATTAGGTTCCCTGTTGCGTCTAGAATTACCCGTGAGTTTGGGCTGGGACAGGTACAGATGCTGATTTTTGTTACTTGAGTTCTTTAGTTATTGGTTTTGCTACCTATGGTTTCGGTCTCCCTTATAAGCACAACAATATTTAGAAAATGTAGCTTTGGTCTTATTGCATTCATGAAACATTTTACAAAACACATTCTTTTTAACATACATGTTTTATCATTTCTAGGATTACTAGTCTCCGAGTCAGGTTGTTGGGCCACCGTTGAAGATGGATACTTAGAAGAAGACTAATTACAGACGACACCCAGCGTACAAGTTCCCTGCGCCAGCTCTTGAGAATCTGATTTTTTTGGCCAAGAATCCTCCTCCTAAGATTGTTGTTGAGTTTACTAAGGACTATGGAAGAATCCTGACATATTTGAAGTACCCTCTCAGTGAGTACCAAGAGGATGGTCTCAAGGCTTTGCTTCAATTTTATGACTGTGAATTGAGATGCTTCATGTTTCCCGATTATTTGTTGCTACCTACCCTAGAAGAGTATTCTAACCTTTTGGACATTCTTGTGCTTCATCAAGATCCTTTTCATAGTGCTATGGAGAAACCTACTGATGATCAGATTGTTGTTGCCTTGTTCTTGGAGAAGTCTGTGGTTTCGACAAATACCGTGCAAAAGGGGGCGGTAAAAGGTTTTCATTTGGGATTTCTGCTGAGAGAAGCTAATGCTAAAGCTGCGAAGTATGATTGAAGAAGTTTTAATGCCATCTTGGCTTGTTGTATTTATGGTATGTTTTGTTCCTAAATAAGCCCAAGTTCATTGATGAGAATGCTATTACTCTGTTCATTCAAAGAAACCTCGTTCCAACTCTCTTGGGAGATCTATATCATTCTATTCATTCGAGGAGTTACAAAGGGAAAAGTGGATTGGTCCATTGTTGTGCTCCATTGTTGTACCAGTGGTTTCAAAGTTTTCTCCCTTGTGCCGGTATTTTTGTGGACACTCAGCATACTATGAGGTGGGTGCCTCGTCTGATGGCTCTCATGTCTCAAGATATTGGTTAGTACAGACATATCCAGACTAAGATAGGTAGAGAAAGTATAATTATTCGCTTTGGGGAGTTTCCTAATGTACCTCTCATGGGTATACAAGGGGGCATCAACTATAATCTATTTATTTCTTTAAGACAATTATGGTATGCTATGATAGGGCCTCCTAATGAAGAGTATGTGCGACAGACTTTGTACTATGATATACCAGATGTTACCGGATCTTTAGATAGGGCCATTCAAGCTTGGAAGATAATTCATCTTGAAGTAGGACATTTCTTTGGCAAGAAAGACCCCACAACTAATGCATCCTTTGTTTAGTGGATTGAAGGAAGAAACAAAGATTGATAGTGGCCTTCTGTTACCGGAGTTGCACCTTTCCATCCTTAAGTTCCAAATGTTGTACCTAAAGGAGATTATGAGCGAGTTCACGCTCAAAATCGTCTTTTGCTCGAGGAATAAGAAACTCTAATAGTGAGATGCTTAGTTTCTACCCAAGAGAAGAACCTATTGGCTCATAGGCTCAAGAAGTTCGAGGGAGAAACATCTAATGCTACAAGAAAGAGGTCTAGGTTTGAAGGCGAAGTGGTGTCCTTGGAATATCACAAGAAGGCCATAGAAGAGATTGAGAAGAAAAGAAAAGGTTGAATTGGAGAAGAAGCATAAAGCAAAGGTCAGAAGTCTAGAGAAGAAGATTCTAAAGGAGACTACTCAAAGATCAGCACTCGAAGATCAACTCAGAGAAAAGGATATTCAGTTATCTTCGACAATAGAAGAAATTGGGCAGCTCAAGATCCAATTGGGAATTCAAGAATCCGCAGGCTTTCCTATGTCAGACTTTTAGGCTTGTTATTTTGTTTTATATTTTAAAAAGAGAATCACCATCAAGCTTGTTGATGGGATTCCTCATCTTTATATTTCGTTGTTGGAATCTTTAATTTTCTATTTGTATTACTTATTGGAACTATTTGTATCTTTGTTTGCTTTATTTTAATGAGATTTGGTTCAATTGGTGTTCATCACTTCATCTCGTGCTATTGCCCGAAAACTTGGCTCCGAGTATTAGAATCCTGGAAATATATAAACATGTCATTGCATGCATTTCATATATTCATGTATATACATACTTCATGCATAACAGGTTTCTGGTTGGTGTTCTTATTCTGACTCTACCTTTATTATCAGAGGATCCAAGATGATAATTCACCGCTACTCTACCAGAGGTAATTTTCTGAGGCAGATGGAGCAAGTACAAGCAGATCTAGCTTAGTTGAGGACTCAGATGGCTACACAGATGAGTTAATTTATGGAAGCAATCATGAATTCAATCACAGGCAGGATGAGTTGGTTGCACTGGTCAACAATCAGAATCACAATTAGGTTGATGCTGAGAATCAGGGGTTATATGTTGATATTTCTGTTGGGAAGGGTAATGTGCAAGACCAAGCTTTCGTGAATCTTCACGGACCTCAAGGAAATCCTTTTGATCAGCGCTATGGTAACCAGGGCCAGTTTCCTCCGCCTCTAGGCTTCCATCTCGTGGAGAATCGTAGGGGTAATCCAGTTATTATGAGGGGTCATCGGGAGTATGATCATGACTACGAGCAAGATGAAGATGGTTTTTCTATGCGTTCTGAGCCATATTTCCCTATTGAAGATAGGAAGTACCGTCAGTTGGAGGAACGTTTGAAGGATGTTAAAGGAGAGGACATTTTTGGCATGGATGCTAATAACCTTGGGTTGGTATTAGGGGTAAGGGTTCCCCCAAAGTTCAAACCTCCGGTGTTTGAGAAGTACAATGGTTCGCCTAGTCCGGTGACTCATGCCACCGCTTACTTCAGAAAAATGTCATTTCATACTCATGATCAGAGGTTGTTGATTCACTATTTCCAGAATAACTTGATTGGTGCATCATTGGAATGGTATATAAAGCTAGAGAGGACCCACATTCGTTGCTGGAATGATTTGGTATGTGCTTTTGTTAAAAACTATCATTACAACAAGGATTTGGCACCCAATTATACCCAACTACAAAGTCTGTCACAAGGCCCGAATGAATCTTTCAAGGAATATGCGCAGAAATGGCGCAAGTTGGCTGCAAGAGTTCAACCTCCCCTGTTGGAGAGAGAACTAATTGATATGTTTATGAATACTCTGCAAGGTCCCTTATATGACCATATGATTGGCGCTACATCTGCAGGATTTGGTGAACTAGTGATGTTTGGAGAGAGGATAGAGGTTAGTATGAAAATAAGAAAGATTCAAGTTGGTGGTTCTGGAGCCTCTTCGAGTGGAAGTAAGAAGTCATTTGTTGCTCACCCTAGAAAAATGGAGGGAGAGACCAATGTTGTTCATGCTTATAGGGGAGGAAATAGAAGTAAACGTCCACAACAGATCAATACCGTATCTATTCTTGCAAATGCTCCTTAATAGCAGCAACCACAACAACCAAGACAACATAATGCGCCAAGACAAAACAATAATTGTCAACAAAGGCAACCAAGGAGATTTGATCCATTACCAATGAGCTATGCTCAATCCCTTCAATATCTACTTGATCTGAAATTGATTAATCTGAGGCAAATGCCTGCTAACCCTGATCATCGTCCAGCTAATTATGATGCAAATGCAAGATGTGAGTTTCATTCTGGAGGTGTAGGCCATTGGATTGAAACATTTTCTACTTTGAAGTGTAAGATCCATGACTTGCTTGATTCCAAGGCTATCTAATTTGACACTATGGTTGGACCGAATGTTATTCAGCACCCTATGCCACCACATGACGGCTCAACTGTTAATGCTATCATTGAGGATGGCAAGTGGTTGAACTTGGTTATGGATGTAAATCATGTGACTACCTCTCTACCTTATGTTAAGAGATACTTGAGCGATAATGGTATTTACCCAGGATGCGGGCCGACTTGTTGTAAGTGTTTGGAGAAGCCGAAGGGTTGTGATGATCTGAAGATGCATATTCAAGAGCTGATGAATGATGGTTCTCTTCAATTTGATAGAACTAATAAATACAGAAAGGTCACTCAAGCGGATATTTCGGTGATTTCTATCCTGTTTACTCTGAATCATATCCCCGTTCCTACCAAACCAATACCATTGATGATTACTCTGCCCGGTCCTATGTTATACACCAGTGAAAAAGCTGTCTCGTGGCACTATGTTACTGATGTTTATTATCATGGAGTGAAACAAGAAACTAATCCTTCTGAAAATAGTTTTGTGAAAGATAATGATGTTGATGTTAACAACTTTTCTGGCGAAGGTCGTGTAACGAGAAGCGGTAGGGTGTTCTGCCCTCTAAATGTTTAAAATTCTACAGATGCCTTAGTTAAAGGTAATGGTAAACAAGTGATGGTTAAAGGTCAAGGATCCGAGCAGATTAATGTGCCTAGGCCTCTTGTTGCGCCTGGTGTGTCTTCAGCTCCCGACTCTTAGGTTGAAGAGTTGATGAGGATAATAAGGAAAAGTGACTATAATATTATTGAGCAGTTGCACCACACTCTGTCTAATATATCTATTCTGTATTTGTTGATTTATTATGAGGACCATAGGAATTCTTTGATGAAACTATTAAAAAATGCTTTGGTTCCCCAAGAAATTACAATAGGTCAATTTGAAACAGTATGTGCCAGTATATCAGCCGAAAATGGTTTAGGCTTCACTGACTTTGATCTCCCACCTGAGGGTCGTAACCATAATAAAGCCTTGTACATCTCCATGGAGTGTAAGGGCACAACCTTGTCAAGGGTTTTGGTGGATACTGGATCGTCATTGAACGTGTTGCCCAAGAAAACACTGATGAAGATTGATTATTCCAGTTTGGAGTTGCGTCTTAGTGACCTTGTTGTGAAATCCCAGTGACCTTGTTGTGAAAGCGTTTGAAGGCTCAAGGAGGACTATGTTTGGAGATATTGATTTATCGATCAAGGTTGGCCCGAAGATATTTACTTCCACTTTCTATGTGATGGATATTGATCTAGCTTATTGTTGTCTTTTGGGACACCCTTGGATTCATAGGGCTGGTGCAATCACCTATACTCTCCATCAGAAACTCAAGTATCCTCTTAATGGGAAGACAATCACTGTTTGCAGCAAGGAAGAGTACATTGTAAGCCATTTGGCTTCATTCCGCTATATAGAGGTTGAGAGTGAAATACACGAGACTCTGTTTTAGGCTTTTGAGACTGTTTAGATGATCAAGACTCCTCATCCTGAGGATAGGAAGAAACCTGAGACATCGTTGGCTTCGTTGAGAGATGCTCAAGCTCTAGTTGAGGCTGGTCTCCTCGAAGGTTGGGGCAGTGTTGTAGAGGTTACCCCCAAAGTTTAACAAGTTTGGTTTGGGTTTTGATCCCATTTTGCGAAGACAAATTCTCAAGGCTCCTGATTTGTCCACTCCTGTCGAGTTTGCAAGTGCTAACGTAAAAAATAAGGATCAAGTCAATGCAATTGATGATGAAGATGATGATTTCAACATAGAAGATTGGATTCGCCCATGCATCCCTGGCCGAGAATTGAAGAATTGGACATCCGTGGACACCATTCAAGTCACAACTACCGAGGAGTAACTTTTCTTGTTTTCTTTATCATTTCATAATTCCTACACTCTGCCTAAGGCGTAGTAAACCATTGTGTAGGGCCACCATGTTTTACTTTTGCAAGTTTTTATCATAAAATAAAGGACATTTTTCATTCAAATTTTTGTGTTCTTTTTCTTTCCATATTTTACTTTTGTCATTTATTTATTTGTTTTCTTTTTGAAAAAAGAGGGAAATGGAAATATTTTATTTTTCACACACTGTCACTAAAACACAAAAAAATCAATCATGCAGATACATGTTCACACTAGATACCGATGATCACTATTCTGCTATTGCTCATTATGACTTCGATAATCCGATTTACCAAGCTGAAGAAGAGGGCGAGGAATATTGTGAACTCCCTGCAGAATTGACCAAATTGTTAGAACATGAGGAGAAGGTTATTCAACCGTATGAAGAGCCTATAGAATTGATTAATTTGGGCACAGAGGAAGCAAAGAAGGAAGTCAGAATAGGGGCCGATTTGGAAGACAGTGTGAAGACAAGGCTGATAGATATGCTCTGTGAGTATGTTGATGTGTTCGCTTGGTCTTATGAAGATATGCCAGGTTTGGATACAAATATTATGGTACACAAGCTGCCTCTCTGAGAAGATTGTCCTCTAGTTAAGCAGAAACTTCGAAGAACTCATCCAGAGATGTCCAAGAAGATCAAAGAGGAGGTACATAAACAGTTGGATGCCGGTTTTCTAAAGGTTGTTTCTTATCCTCCGTTGGTTGCAAACATTGTGCCAGTATCGAAGAAAGATGGTAAAGTCAGAATGTGTGTTGATTATAGGGATCTGAACAGATCGAGCCCTAAAGATGATTTTCCACTTCCCCACATTGTCATTCTGGTTGATAATATTGCTCAAGCTAAGGTGTTCTCTTTCATGGATGGATTTTCTGGCTATAATCAAATCAAGATGGAACCAAATGATATGGAAAAGACCACTTTCATTACACCTTGGGGAACTTTTTGTTACAAAGTCATGCCTTTTGGTTTGAAGAATGCAGGGGCAACGTACCAACGTGCAATGGTCACTCTCTTTCATGACATGATGCATAGAGAGATTGGAGTTTATGTTGATGATATGATCGCCAAGTCCCAGACAGTGGAAGAACATCTAGTTGATTTGCAGAAATTGTTTGAAAGACTAAGGAAATTCAGGCTAAGATTGAATCCGAACAAGTGCACCTTTAGGGTGAGATCAGGAAAGTTGTTGGGCTTTATTGTGAGCGAGAAAGGCATTGTAATTGATCCTGCCAAAGTAAAGGCGATTTAAGAGATGCCCGAGCCGAACACAGAGAAAGAAGTCTGTGGTTTCTTAGGAAGATTGAACTACATCTCCAGGTTCATATCTCATCTTACAACCACATGTGAACCTTTGTTCAAGTTACTAAAGAAAAATCAAGCAGTTATTTGAAATGATAATTGTCAAAGGGCATTTGATAGAATCAAAGAGTATTTGCAAGAGCCTCTGATCCTTATACTGCCAGTCGAGGGAAAGCCGTTGATTATGTATCTAACAGTTCTGGAAAATTCCATGGGTTGTGTGCTTGGTCAGCATGATGAGATTGGAAAGAAAGAACAAGTCATCTATTATCTGAGCAAGAAGTTCACAGAGTGCGAGTCGAGGTACTCTTTCCTTGAGAAGATGTGTTGTGGACTTGTATGGGCTGTTAAACGCTTAAGGCAGTACATGCTGATGCACACGACCTACTTGATTTCTAAAATGGATCCTATTAAGTTTATATTTAAGAATCCAACTCTTATCGACCGAGTTGCTCGTTGGCAAATGATTTTAACAAAGTATGATATCTAGTATACTACTCAGAAATCCATTAAGGGTAGTATACCTGTGGACGACTATCAACCGATGAAGTTTGAATTCCCGGATAAAGACATCATGTACATCAGATATTGCAACATTCTCGACCCAGAGGAAGGGCCCGAGCTAGGATTATGATGGACGATGGTGTTTGATGGTGCCTCGAATGGAATGAGCAATGGTGTTGGAGCTGCTATCACTTCCCCTAATGGTTTCCATATTCCTTTTACAACCCAATTTTTTTTTACTGCACCAAAAATATGGCGGAGAATGAATCCTATATATTTATGGAATTGAAGCGGAAATTGACTTGCGTATCAAGTTCTTGAAAGTTTTTGGGGATTCTAACCTCGTTATTAGTCAAATTAACAGTGATTGGGAAAGTCGTCAACAAAACTTGATTCCTTATCACGAGCACGTGATGAAGTTGATTCCTTATTTTGAAGAGATCATATTCGAGCATATCTCGAGAGAAGAGAATCACCTTGTAGATGCATTGGCCACTTTGTCGTCTATGTTCAAGGTGAAGAGGGCTAATGAGGCGCCTGCGATTACCATCAGGAGATTGGATGATCCAGGTTTTTGTTTTGAAGTCGAGGTAGAATTGGATGGAAATCCTTGGTTTTATGATGTCAAAAGGTACTCAGAAACTTAAGAATACCTAGAAGAAGCGTCTATCATAGATACGGAGTTTTTAAGAAGGTTCGTTGCAAAGTTCTTCCACAGCAATGGTACTCTATACAAGAGAAATCATGATGGTATGTTGCTCAAATGTGTGGACAGGAATGAAGCGTCGAAAATAATCAAAGAGATACATGAGGGTGCTTTTGGGACCCATTCCAGTGGTCATACCATGGCCAAAAAGATTCTGAGGGAGGGCTACTATTGGTCCACTATGGAAACAAACTATTATAATCATGCCAGATTTTGTTATAAGTGTCAAGTTTATGTTGATAAAGTGCATGTTCATCCTATTCCTTTGAATGTTCTAACATCTCCATGGCCCTTTGCAATGTGGGGTATTGATATGATTGGGAAGATTGAGCCTACCACTTCTAACGGTCATCGTTTCATCTTGGTTGCTATATACTATTTCACCAAATGGGTCGAAGCTGCTTCTTATGCTAATGTCACCAAGCAGGTCATTGCACGATTTATCAAGCACAATATCATTTATCGCTATAGGGTACCTGAGAAGATCATCATTGACAATGGGTCCAACCTTAACAACAAGATGATGAAGGAGTTGTGTGAAACTTTCAAAATCAAACATCATAACTCCGCTGTGTATCGCCCGAAGATGAATTGTGCTGTCAAGGCTACGAATAAAAACATTAAGAATATTGTGCAGAAGATGGTGGTAACCTATAAGGATTGGAATGAGATGTTACCTTTCACTTTGCATAAGTACCGTACCTCAGTGTGCACATCATTTGACCCGTTCTCTCTTGTGTATGGGATGAAAGCATTTTTGCACAGAGGTTGAGATTCCTTCTCGAGAATTATGAAAGATGTTGAGCTCGATGAAGCATAATGGGTGCAGAATCAACTAGATCCATTAAATCTCATTGATGAGAAGCAGTTGGCAGCTGCGTGTCATGGCCAAGTGTATCAAAAAAAGATGAGAAAAGCTTATGATAAGAAGGTGCGCCCTCAATACTATCAAGTAGGTGATCTGGTTCTTAAAAGGATAATCCTTCCTCAAGGTGACCCTAGGGGAAAGTAGACTCCGACTTATGAAGGACCTTTTATGGTCAAGAAAGTCTTCTCTGGTGGAGCGATGATGCTTACAACTATGGAAGGTGAAGACTTCCCACTTCTGATGAATGCTGATGTGTTGAAAAAGTTCTTCACATAACTGAACTTGTTGGTTAGATCCTATTATCTTCTTCAAATGCAAAGTGATGAGATGTTTGAGGATACATGAGTAATAGCAAAATTGAAGATTACTGGTCATCTATCTCCACGTTGCCATTATTGTAACACTTTTATATTTATGCTTTTTGGGCAAACACCTCTTTATAGGAGTTGTATCTTAATGTACATGCCTATTTACAGGCCAATTTTCAATTAATAATAATAAAAAAGAGAACAAATTCTTTTGTTCAAAATCTTGTTTTTATCCTCTTTATCTTTAACTGTTTGGTTTATAAAAACGTCCATTATTTTTATGATAACCATTTGCATTTTAAGAACTTTGATGGTTTTTGCACAATAATGATAATTGAAAAATGAATATTACTATTTGAGTTAACGGTGACCCATTTGTTGGAATGTCTGTACCACTTCTGTTTGGAAAGTTCACTTATAATCCTGTATAGTTCCAAGAGCCAATTATGTTTGACAAGCCATTTCATAATCTTTGTCTTACGAGATTTCATCCCTGTGTGGTAGAGGATGAAGTTGAATGATTCCTCGAATGTAGTGTTCGATTATTCCTTCTGTTTGTAGAAGATGCTTTTGGTTGCAAGTTTTGAATGACACTTCTATGGAGTAGAATACATTTGGTGATCCAGTTGGTGCAATTTCGTTTTGCACAATTTTCACCCTTTCTTTGGAAGAAACCCCCTGTGAATGTCACCCTGGGGCACTCAACCATTTGATTGAAGATGTTTTGTCGTCCATAGATAAGGTTCGAGTTTGGATCAATTCGAAGACTATTGTGTCAACGGTAGATCAGAAGGGGAATCTCTTGTCCAAGAGGGTATCAAGAATGTAGAAAGTCGTCAGAATCAAGAAGTCCAGATGGAGTCAAGTCTCCTCAACAATGGCAATCTTGGGTTTTATTTGTTGTATTTTCATTTGCATTCTCGCTTATTTGTTTAAACATTGCTAGCATGTAGAAACTTGATTATGCGAATAAAATCTTAAATGCATTAAGTATGTTTTGTCTCGAAGTAGTTTATTTGTTCACACTTGATCCATTCATTATCACTCATTGACTTCATTGCATATTGATGCCAACTTCACCAAGTCTTTTGCTTAGGCAAAGATTGGAGGGAGGACGACGATACTAAAATGCTAAAATCTTTGGTTTGTATGCTTTTGAGTAGAACCCTGTTGATGATGCACAAGCCTTGTTTCAATTCCCAAACACCGGAGATATAAGGGAGATAGACCCTCGTCAACCCCTTCGAGCCTTGAAGTAGGAGTTTCTTTTCTATTTAGAAAAAAACCTCATTTTTCTTAACCTAGGGTAGGATAGTGTTCAGTTAATCTGATCGAGCATTCAAAACTCCCAAAGAGTGTGCAATCAAAGAATACAACAATGGTTATTCTCAAAAAGGCTGAGGAAAGTCCAAATTGCAACGGTCAACCTTCGTCTGTCAACGTGGAATCCTTCATTTGTCAAAGACTCAGATAATCACAATCATTCCCAACAAATTGAATATGGTTTAGGGATCACCCAATTTGTTCTAAAAAAAGAGAAAAAAATGATGAAAAAAAAGCAAAAAGCCCGCTAAGTCAAACTTGGTAATAAGTCGCTTAGGCAAAAAAGGAAAGGGAGATTTTTTTGGGAAAACTAGAAAGGTTCTTAGTAAAAGAACAAAGTCATGTGATCAGACACCAAAATCAAAAGTGAAGGGTTGTCGTGTCCATAAAGCTTGTGGGTTCATCGCGCATGTCCAAGAAATCCCCAACAGAAGTTGCCATACCAAACTCTTTTGAGAGGTGGGTGCTTGTATCAAGTCGACTGAATTTAGGATCGGAGAACATCACAAAGTGGGTGGGCACTAAATATTTTGAGCCTAAAAATATTTTTTTCTTCTGAAAAGCATGAACCAAGCCACGTTACAATCCTTAAAAGTCCTAATTGAAGTATGAGTTAATTCGAAAGCATACTACGAAGAGCTAGTATTTTCCTGACTCCAAAAGTGTGTGTTGTTCTTTATGTTGGCATCATATGTTTGTCTCATCATTTTGAAAAAGAAAAAGTTTTTAAATGGTTTCATTCTAAAAGTTCTTTGGTCACAAGAAACCGCGATATCATTTTCATATAAAAACTTCAAGACTTACATAAATGTTGCATTAGAATTTTCATTCTCATAATTAGAATCCTTTTATATGCAAAACAAGCGTTTGGCATCAAGTGAGTTTTTCACAATGAAAGTCACTGAAGAATTTAATCTTGTCAAAGAAGAGGGTCTTGACTCTATGGAATTAAAATCTAATCTTTTCAAAGAATTGGAGATGTCCATCGGTGTGTTATCTCAGATTAGTTCTATCCATGTTTTTACAAGGGTTTCCCCCAGTGAGTTTACTTCATGTTAGACTTGGGGCAGATTTGGTTTGATTGAACTAGTAGGTTTGGTAGTATGAAATATCTCCAGCTTGAGGCATACCCTGCAACACTGAAGTTTCTACTTCTCCCCAGTAAGTCTCCCAAAGTGAAAGGATTGTGACCAGATGTTTCCCCAGTTTTACCTGAAGGTTGTATGCTCCCCAGTATCGTCAGGTGGAGAGTTTTTGTCTGATAAATTGTGATTGATGAGATTTTTTGTTTAAGAACCTGTATCCCCAGTTTAGTTGTGTTACTGTTGTGTCAACAAAAGAATGCTCATTTCTCGAGGCGAAGTGGTTATTGATGACTTCTTTAATTTCTCAATCAAGTCATTTCATTTGGAATTTCTTATTCAAGAATTCTCCCATTTCCCCAGTGTATCAGCTATTCATTTGAGATTTCTTATCCAAGGTTTCTCCTCTCCCCAGCAAAGAAATTTTCTTTCGATATTGTGGCCCAATACTTCTCATTTCCTCAGTGGAGTTGTCTTATATGAGATGTCTCATTTCTTCATGCCCAGATGAATTGTTTGACTTGGATTTCTATTCCAAGGACTCTTCCATCTCCCTAGTGATTTTGATCATGTTAGTTAGTGATAAGCATTGTATCACTTGAAACGTCTTCTATCATGGGGTCCTATCCCACATCCCTCTTTAACCCCAGTGAGGAATTTTCTTGTCTAAGATTATCCATGAATATCCAGTTCAGCTTCTTGAACCCCCAATTATCTACTCTCCGCAAGAGTTGTATACAAGTTTTCTCCTATCATTGACCAGAAGTTGGTCGCCCCCCATGAAGTCAGAGGTTTCTTTATTCTTGTTATATCCAATATTATTTGGTATCTTTTTCAACGTCGTCCAATCTCTATTTCGCTTTCTTCATTAGAAGTTACAGTTTCGACCTGATCTACTAGAACGACGCCCAATCTCTATTCGGCGTTCCCTTTTCAGAAGTCACAGTTTCGCCTTGACCTTCTTTGGCATTATCCAATTTTGTTTGGCATCCCTTATCAGAATCTACGGTTTTGTCCTGATTTATTTCTCCATCGAAGTTTGCAATTTATTTTTGCAACTCTGTTCACTGATTATAGCCCGTTTCTATCGGTTACACAAGTTGTCGCTCCCTGCAGAGTTTCATCTCTTCGAAGGTTTTATCCCCAGTGGATTTTGCAATTTTTTTTGCAAGTCTTATCAAGTTTTGGCTTGGTGTTTGATTGGCTTCTTGATTAGTCATTCCCCGGTGAAACATTTAATCATGCATCATTATATTGCATCCTCAAAGTGTAATTTTTTCCTTTATCTTTGGGAACTTTACTCCATAAAATAATAGTTCAAACATGCATTGAAACATAATCCTTTATTGCCACTATGTTCCCCAGTGAATTTGCTAACTTCAGGTCATATCCCCAACGAGGTCTCTATTCTCAGTATCTCGGTTTTCATCCGCACAAGTATTTTGTTAATCATTTGATTTGGTTGAGTGTCTACTAAATGTTTTTGGTTGTAGCCCAGTTTCTCTCTGGTGAAATTTCATCGGTTTAGTCCCTACTACCTTTGTTGGTTCATTTCGATGTCTATCGATATACCTTTTGATTGTCTGTTTTGTCCAGATGATCATTTCAACGAGTGTTTTAGAAGTACGCTCTAATCACTTTGCTTTGGGTCGAGTTTTGTCTCGTCACATGTGCATGAAATCCAGTTTTTTTCATGGTACTGATCTAGTTTGTTTTGTTCTAACTAGGTTCTATGAGTCGAGTTTTATCTCGTTCTGTTTCTTACTCCTTGGATTCGTTCAGCTTCGTCTATTGTCTATCCTTAGTTAGGATGTATCTTTTAAAACTATTGGGTTCGTTCAACTTCGTCTACTATCTACCCTCCAGTTTGAGATCAGCAAGTGCTTTGAGAAACATGCACTCTCACCACTTTGCTATGGGTCGAATCTCGTCTCGTTTCCCATGCGTGAAAATCCAATTTTGTCATGATGCTTGTTTCTAGAAAGTTTTGATCTTCTAGTATTGTCGACTCGAGTTTTATCTCGTTTTGTGTCACTCCTTGGATTTGTTCAGCTTCGTCTACTGTCTATCCTTGGTTGACCTGTCTCTTTCATACCTTTGGTTTGTCACAATTTTCACTGTTTACCCCCGGTTAAGACCAACAGGTGTCCATAGAATCGCGCACTCTAGTCACCTTGCTTATAGGGCTTTTTTCATAGTTGTCCTATTGCGTACTTTTCATAGTCCAGTCTTATCTAGTTTTCTGGTTTTAGTTTTATCTCATCTTTATTATAGTATGCGTTACAGTTGTGTCTTGACGCATGTCTTTGGAAGGCTAATATTCATTAGACCATCCCGCTTGTTAAAGTCCAATGTTATTTGGCTTTTCTCTAAAACCAATTTCATTTGGTATTCTCTAAGTCCACCATTCTCTGGATCCTTTTAGAAAGTTTCACTTTTCTTCTCAAGAGTGTAAATTTTTGGGTTCTGTTATATTCAATCCTCTTCCATTTTGAACGCTCAAATATTTCCACCAGTTCTCGCTTATCAAGTTTAAGAAGATTGAATAGGGGCAGCTGTTACACCCCAAAATTTACCCTCTTGATTTAGGTTTATGTTTCATCATAAAAATCATATTGCATTACATTCATACATTGTGATAGAATCATAGTTCTTTGGGTTCTCAAGTTCTCTACAAGTTATGCAGGTTGATTGTGTGAATATGTTGTTCCAAGGAATTATCAGGCTCTCACTTATTTGTATCTTTCAAGTCATAATGATGTATTATAGCCCAATACATCTTATTTGTCTAATTTATTCCTCAAGAGTTAAAGTTTTGCAAAGAATTGATGAGGAATTCATCTATGGCATTCATCTAATGAAATTACGATTTTGGCTCATTGTGAAGTTTTAATTTTGGCTAAGTTAATTTCTTGAAGTATCATCTTCCTATTATCATTTGGGTTATCATGGTTCAAATAATTACTCAATACATTCAAAATATTTGAGGTTTTGAAGCTTGATTGGCTATCTCCTAACACAAGGTGCAAAATTAGGGTTTTTGATATAATCAGGATTTCTTTAGATTTTTCACTCAAATTTATTTCATGTGGTGTGCAATATGTAGAGGTTAATTTCTTTCAATTCAAAAGGGATTTTAAAAATGTACTTCGTGCATTTTGAATTTGACACGGAGAACTTTTGATCAAACTTGGAATTATTTCAAATGGCCAATTATGGAGCAAGTTATGGTTTGAGAAAACTGAGCCAAGACCTGATCACCATGCACACTCTTGCGCGCGCCATGCCCAGGATTTCATGGCTTGTTTTTCTTAAAACTTGAAAGATGATATCTCACTAATACTTCATCATTTTGCATGGTTCAAAGCTCATTTTGAAGGTCATTGAGAGTTCTATCCATGGCTCAAAAAGGCCAAGAAAAGCACGAGCCAATTTTGAATGACTCAAGTTCAAAGTTGTGTATTGAAACTTGTAGTCATTTTTCAGATTTGGTGCATTTTATTGTATGGATTGATTGCAAGTTGTTTTGATACTTGTTTGTACGATTTATTCATTCTCTCCTTGCCAAAATAAGTCCAACATGGCCCATGATAGTACATACATCACATTCTCCTTGGTTTACCAAATATAGCGAAAACTTACAATTTTGAATTCTTACACATACCAATAGTACAAGTCGACTCATCATTCACACTTCCTACACTATAATTCCACTCACTACAAGCTTGCCAAAGCACAAAACTTGAGGGAAGAGGCAAGCAAAATGCATCACGAATAACACCTCATATTTTGTGATTTTTGCAAATAGCTTCAAAAGGATTTACGGGCCATTAAGACCTATATACCTTACTCCTTGATCTATATATGTTGATGGCGATTAATGTTAAAGGGGATATTGTTCATTAGCTGATGTAAAGGGGAGTTTATACTGCTATGTGTTGAAAATCTTCAAGCGATACTATTGTTATTATAATCTCAAAGCCAAGACATATGAACTCTGTGTGGATGTTCCAAATAATGTTAGAACATCAAAATTCTAGATGTTGAGGAAAGTCTAATTATTATAAACAGGATCACTCTCTAACAAGAGATTAGAGTAAATAAATTTAGACTATAAGTACGACCAAAAATTCATGTGGACATATGGACAAGAAGAAGCCATTCAAAGGAATCCGGTAAAACCACAAGTATGATATCTCAAAAGAAGCAATCTGGATAGGTGAAAGAAGAGCTGGCACTCACATGCCCCTGCATGGTGTACAAAGATAAAGTAACCCATGCATTTTATTGGAACTAACTCAAAGGAATCTGTCAGAAGCTAATAAAGACAGTTAGGGTTAGTTAAAAGGTAGAGTTTTGTTTCCCACGATCCATCTGTTGCTTACCCTTCCGATGAAAATACCCTCGAGCATTCGTTAGAGTATTAGCAAGATCCTCTTCCAGAATCCTACTACAGTCCACCAAGTCAGAAAACCTTCAGATACGTTGATACCTGCTACCCTGCTTGATCTCATCACGAAGACCATTCTCAAACTTGATACATTTGGAAAATTCTCCATCTGCATCATTGCTGTAATGAGCATAGTACTTCGCCAACTCAGTAAATTTCAAAGCATACTCACTCACGGTCTTGTTGCCCTATTTGAGCTTTTGAAACTCAATCTCTTTCTTTCCCCGAATATCTTCAGGAAAATATCTCCTCAGGAAAGCTCTCACGAACACATTGATCGGTCAACACCATCTTGCTCCATCTACGTCACGGTAGCAACCCACGGTCATCCTTCCTCCACCGGCATGTAGTACCATATCTCACCTTGACTCTTCCGCACAATCAATCACTCGAAAATCCATTCAATCTCTTTCAACCATCTCGAGCACCTTCGGGATCATGCGTGCCTTTGAACAATGGAGGATTGTTCCTCTAAAATTCCCAATTGTCTATTAGCACCAATACCGACTCGGTGATTCCTCAAGCACACCATTAACATTCCTAAAGCCTCAACAATAGCGGCATCGTCTCTTTCGTTACCTCTTCGGCCATTGTTACGTAACATTACAAAACAATCACGTCGGAAGACAAGTATCAACAATGTTACCTTGCACTAGTCGCATACAAAGGGATGAAGGCGCTACGACACAAATCCAACGACCGACTATGCTCTAATACCACTATTGTAACACCCTCTAAATACCCAATTAATAATTAAATTAGAGTTAACATAAGCGAAAGGCGTCACAATTAATTAAAGCGAAATTCTCATCAACAATGTCATGCTTTTATTGAAGAACTTTATTAAATAATTCAAAACCAATACTTATGTTTACCACGGAAAATAACATAAAAATACGGAATAAATTCAATTCATAATTATTCCAAACATAAACCAAAAGCAAGTCAATTCGATGATTCCAAAAAATCGTTCCCGATTATTACAACTACGAGCATGACAGCGACACGCGGACAATCTAAATAGCACAACTCAAGGCTATCCTCACGGCTCTAGCGACTAACACTTGATACGAAATCATCAAAGTAAGGGTGAGATTTCATCAACAATTAAAATGCATTATACGTTTCTTTAAAGCAATAAAACAATCAATACGATAGTCCACCCTCATTTGTATATTGATTCGGTTCACAAATACAAATCACGGATCAATATGCATATAACAACAATCAATGAAATTATAACCCTGGAAACCTTCCTAAGATGTTATAATTCCATATGCAATGTAGACTCAATGCATGTGGTACCAAACGTGAACTCAATTCACACCCTGTTACATTTACACTCCGAAAACAGCGTTAATCAGCGATTCTCCCATACTGGGACACGAATCGACCTCACCACCACTAAACCCTTTGAGTGCGTGTATTGGCTCTGCGGTCAATTCCACACCATGGGAATTGACCACCACCAGAATGCATATGCATGTGCAACATAAGGAACATGATATCACAACATCATTCCATACATGGTTAACACCATCAACAGCACAACATAAATCATGCATATACAACGTTAATCACAACACATGGTATTAACATCTATCAAACATACACAGCGTCAATGGCGCACAATCACGAATTACGAATTCTTCATATGGAAAGCCATATTCATTCATCAAGATTCAATTATTAAGTGTTAAGAATGTTCTTATAAGAAAGTACATGCTCGACTTTCCAACGGATCAACTACGCCTAATTGAATGCGATGCAAAGATATGACCAAAATAGTTTTTCAAAAGTATATGTTTAATTACATCCAACTTGGGTCGATGCATAAGCTCATGCATCAATGCAAAACTAGCTGCGTCGACCACATCGTATGCATCGATGCATCGTTTTCAAAATTTTTTCCATTTTCCTTGGTATGTATCGATGCATAACACGCGTGTCGATGCATAACTCAAAATTCACCACATGAATCGATGCATTGGGTTTTGTATCGATGCAAGCCTTATTCCGACATTTTCACACGTTTGACTACTTGCATCGATGCATAACAGCGTGTCGATCCATGCTGCGTTTTTCACTAAAAATCGGTTTGTTTTCCTTTTACAATTCCAATTGATCCCATTCATCACCAACAACCATAGTACATCGAAACAATAATTGTTATGTGTTTTCACATCTAATTAACAACAAAATTACACTTCTTAATTAATCCACAATCAACCTACTCATATTCACCATTCTTATTAATTCCAATTGAGGTTTTCGTCGAATCATATCATTAGGACACAACCTAGAAATTCTAATTCGAGATTCCTAGCAGCGTCAATTCATTCTATTGATTATCAAAACCTATAAGACATATTAACGGACAAAATCACCCGTTACCTTGCGATGATTCTTGAATTTCCGCCTTGGCTTTTCCTCTTTCTCTTCTCTTCTCAAAAGCACGTCAATGAATATTCCAATTCTTCTCACTTTTCCTTTTTATTCCTTTATTTATGCCTTTTTATTATTCAAATAATAGAAATAAATTAATTAGAATAATTAGAGTAATTTACTCCACACACCCTCAATTCACTTCACACCCCAACACTTCCATTACTTAATTATTTAATTAAATCCAATAATCCAAAATACCAATAGTTAAATTTTTAATTAAATTAATAATTAAAATTCAATTATTTAATAATTGAATTATTTGGGTGTCTGACTCTCCCACTTAAAGAGTTTTCGTCCTCGAAAACATACCTTAAACGAAAAGTTCGGGATCGAGTCTCTCATCGGCTCTCTAGTTCCCAAGTAACATTTCCACTGCTGGTCCTCCCCAAGCCACTTTCACGAGCTATCTCTTTACCTCACAATTGCTTGACTTCTAATCCTCGATTCTGCGAGCAATGCTGCGATCAGATTATCTACTTTGTATATCATCTACCTGAATCTCATGAGACGGATCAGCAATGTACTTCCTCAATTGAGACACATGGAAAACATCATGCAAATTCGCAAGCGACGACGGTAAAGCAATCTGATAAGAAACTTTTCCAACCTTCTTCGTAATCTGAAATGGACCAATAAAGCGCGGAGTTAACTTCTTTGACTTCAAGGCTCGACCAATACCAGTCATCGGAGTAACTCACATAAACACATGATCTCCTTCACTAAACTCGAGATTTTTCCTCCTCTTATTATGATAACTCTTCTGACGACTCTGAGAAGCTCTCATCTTCTCCTGAATCATCTTAATCTTTTCTGAAGTCTGTTGGACAATCTCCGTTCCAATCACATCACTTTCTCCAGATTCGTACCAACACAACGGTGTCCGACACCTCCTGCCATACAATGCCTCAAATGGAGCCATACCAATACTCGAATGAAAACTATTGTTGTAGGTAAACTCAATCAATGGTAGATAACTATCCAAGCTCCACCTTTCTCCAACACACTCATGACAAATCCTCTAGCAATTTGAATCGTTCTGCGCATCGACCATCGTATGCGGATGATAAGTATAACTCAACCGCAACTTAGTACCTAAATATTCTTGCAATCCTGTCCAGAACTTTGACGTAAACCTCGGATCTCTATCCGACACAATACTAGAAGGAATACTGTGCAAACTTACGATCTTCTCAACATACAATTCTGCCAACCTCTCTATCGGATAATCCATTCTTATCGGAATAAGGTGTGCAGATTTCGTCAACCGATCAACAATAACCCAAATAGAATCACAATTCTTCGCTGTCCTCGGCAAACCAGACACAAAATCTATAGAAATGCCATCCCATTTCCAATCCAGAACAAACAACGGTTCCATCAATCCCGACGGTTTCTGATGTTCAATTTTTTACTTCTGACAAACCAGACAAGCATAAACAAACTCAACGATTTCCTTCTTCATTGCAGGCCACCAAAACAACTTTTTCAAGTCATGATACATCTTAGTAGTGCGGGATGAATACTCGATCCACTACGATGTCCTTCTTCAAAATACTCTTCCTAAGTTACGCAATATCTAGAACCAAACCCTATCACCAAATCTCATAACACCATTCTCGTCAATTCAGAATTCACCTCCCTGACCTTGGTTGATCAATGTCAATTTATCCACCAACCCAACATCAAATTTCTGTCGAGTTCGAATTTCCTCAAGAATACCACTAGTCAACTTCAACATACCCAACTTAACACTATGAGTAGTCTCACATACCAAACTCAAATCTACGATTGCTCAACTAAATCCAATTCACAAACCATCAACATAGACATATGCAACAACTTCCTACTCAAGGCATCTGCAACAACGTTAGCCTTACCAGGATGGTAATTCAAACCAAAATCATAATCTTTCAGGAATTCTAACCACCTCCTCTGCCTCATGTTTAGCTCTTTCTGATCGAAGAGATACTTCAGACTCTTATGATTGCTGAGTACCTCGAATCGAGAACCATACAAGTAATGCCTCCACAATTTCAAAACAAATACCACAGCTGCCAATTCTAAATCATGAGTCAGATAATTCCTTTCATGAACCTTGAGCTGCCTCGAAGCACAAGCCACAACTGCTTATCTTTCATCAAACACCACTTAATCCCATCAAGGGCGCATCAATACACAACAAAGATTCCAGTTCGGCAAAATCGAATCGGCACTAGTCAACCTCTTCTTCAACTCTTGGAATCCTTTCTCACATTCAACATCCTAAACAAACACTTGACCCTTTCTTGTCAACTTAGTCAGCGACAAAGCTAACATCGAAAATCCTTCAATGAACTTTCTGTAATAACTTGCAAGACCAAAACTACTGATTTGGAAGCATTCTTGGCGCTTCCCATTGAGATACCACTTCTACCTTCGTAGGATCAACAACAATGCCATTCTTGGAAATCACATGACCAAAGCTTACTTCATAACGAACTCACACTTAGACAACTTCTCATAAAGCTTCTTCTCTCAACAATTCCAACACAATTCTAAGATGTTCTGCATGCTCTTCATCATTGTTTGAATAGATCAGAATGTCATCAATAAAGATTACCATAAACTTATCAAGATACGGATGAAATATCCTGTTCATATACTCCATGAAAACACCATGTTCATTAGTAACTCCAAACGGCATAACAGAATACTCATAATATCCATACCTCGTTCTGAATGCATTTTTCTGAATATCTTCCGTCTTCACACGAATCTGATGATATCCAGACCTCAAGTCAATCTTACTGAATACACAAGCTCCAACTATTTGATCCATCAAATCATCAATCCTCGGCAATGGATACCGATTCTTGATTGTAACTTTGTTCAACTGCCTGTAATCAACACACAGTCTCATCAAACCCTCTTTCTTTTTAACCAACAACACAGGAGCACCCCACGGCGAAACACTCGGACGGATAAACTTCTTCTCAAGTAACTCTACCAACTACTTCTTCAATTCAGATAATTCAGACGCCGACATGCGATAAGGCGCCATCGACACCGAACTAGTTCCAAGAATCAAATCTGTAGTAAATTCCACTTCTCTCTCAGGTGGCAATTCACTAACATCTTTCGGAAACACTTCTGGGAATTCATTCACCACTGGAAATTCATCACTCTTAGCTTTTCCTTTCACCTCCGTCGAAGAATACAACATAAACACCACAACACCATCATTAATAGCTAAATTCATTTGCTTAACTGACATAGTCACATCTTGACACTAGCCTCTTGAAACATAATTGTCTTCAAAAGCAGATGATATGAACTGGTTGAATTCCAACAGTTCATTCCAAGGACGATATCAAGTTTCTCTAACGGTAGGCACACTAAATCCATACGAAACCTCTACCAAAAATCACAATAGGACAATTCCTTTAAACAAATGAAGTAGTTCTTGAACCGACGCCAAGAGTGTCAATAACCATACTTCCATCCATATTAGATATATCCAATTTCAATCTTTTAGCACAATCCAAAGCAATAAAAGAATGTGTCGCTCGAGTATCAATAATTGCAATCAAAGGTATGCCATTAATAAAACATGTACCTTTAATCAACCGATCATCTGGCTTAGTCTACGATTACGGCGAACACTTTACCACCAACTTGTTCTTTCTTGGGTTTTGTACACTGCGGACGAGTATGACCCTCTTCACCACAGTTGTAACAAGTTACCTTCCTTACTTTGCAATCACTAGCTACATGACCAGGTTTCCCACAGTTGTAGCACTTCTTCGCATTATTCTTGCATTCATTAGCTCGGTGTCCCATTTCACCACATCGATAGCACTTGATAGGAGCATTAGAATCTCCCCCACTAGGCTTCTTCCAACCACCGGATCTCTGATTATTCTTATCATAAGGTTTCCCACGATCCATCTATTGCTTACCATTCCGATCAACATACCTTCGAGCATTCGTTCGAGTATTAGCAAGATCCTCTTCCAGAATCCTACAACAGTCCACCAAGTCAGAAAACCTTCAGATACGTTTATACCTGATACCCTGCTTGATCTCATCACGAAGACCATTCTCAAACTTGATACATTTGGAAAATTCTCCATCTGCATCATTGTTGTAATGAGCATAGTACTTCGCCAACTCAGTAAATTTCAAAGCATACTCACTCACGGTCTTGTTGCCCTATTTGAGCTCCACGAAACTCAATCTCTTTCTTTCCCGAATATCTTGAGGAAAATATCTCCTCGAAAGCTCTCCGAACACGATTCGAAACACCATCTTGCTCCATCTACATCCGGTAGCAACCCACGGTCATCGACTTCCTCCGCCAACATGTGAGTACCATATCTCACCTTGACTCTTCGCACAATCAATCACTCTAAAAATCCTTTCAATCTCTTTCAACCATCTCTGAGCACCTTCGGGATCATGCACGCCTTTGAACAATGGAGGATTGTTCCTCTGAAAATTCCCCAACTGTCTATCAGCACCAATACCAACTCCCAGCTGATTCCCTCCAAGCACACCAGCTAACATTCCTAAAGCCTCAACAATAGCAGCATCGTCTCTTTCGGTACCTCTTTCGGCCATTGTTTTGTAACATTACAAAACAATCACATCAAAAGATAAGTATTGACAATGTTACCTTGCACTAGTCGCATACAAAAGGGATAAAGGCTACGACTTTGGTCCAACGACCGACTATGCTCTAATACCACTATTGTAACACCCTTTCTAAAAATACCCCACGAATTAATAATTAAATTAGAGTTAACATAAACGAAAGGGCGTCACAATTAATTAAAACAGAAATTCTCATCAACAATGTCATGCTTTTACTGAAGAACTTTATTAAATAATTCAAAATCAATACTTATGTTCTATATAGCGGAAAATAACATAAAATTCCGGAATAAATTCAATTCATAATTATTCCAAACATAAACCAAAAGAAACAAGTCAATTCGATGATTCCAAAACAATCGTTCCCCAGTGTTACAACTACCAGAGCATGACACTGACACACGGACAATCTAAATAGCACAACTCAAGACTATCCTCACCAGCTCCTAAGCGGCTAACACTTCAATCTGAAATCATCAAAGTAAGGGTGAGATTTCATCAATAATTAAAATGCATTATACGTTTCTTTAAAGCAATAAAATAATCAATACATTAGTCCACCGTCATTAGTATATTCAGATTCTAGTTCACAAATACAAATCACACAGATCAATATGCATATAACAACAATCAATGAGATTATAACACTGGAAACCATCCTAACATGTTATAATTCCATATGCAATGCAGACTCAATGCATGTGGTACCAAACGTGAACTCAATTCACACCCTGTTCCGTTTACACCCCGGAAACAGCGTTAATCAATGATTCGCCCATACACCACCGGGACATGAATCCAGCCTCACCACCACTAAACCACTGGGTACGGGTATTGGCTCTGCACGTCAAATTCCACACAATGGGAATTAACCACCACCAGAATGCATATGCACGCGCAACATAAAGCATGCAACATTCAAATAAGGAACATGATATCGCAACATCATTCTATACATGGTTAACACCATCAACAACACAACATAAATCATGCATATACAACGTTAATCACAACACATGGTATTAACATCTATCAAACATACACAATGTTAATGATGCACAATCATGAATTACACGAATTCTTCATACGGAAAGCCATATCAATTCATCAAGATTCAATTATTAAGTGTTAAGAATGTTCGTATAAGAAAGTACATGCTCCCAGCTTTCCAACAGATCCAACTACACCTAATTCGGAGTAACGGTCGCAAAGATATGACCAAAACAGTTTTCCAAAAGTATATGTTTAATTCTGTCCACCTTGGGTCGATGCATAAGCTCCATCAATGCAAAACTAGCTTGCGTCGACACAAGCATCGTATGCATCGATGCATACATTTTCAATTTTTTTTCCATTTTCCTTCAGTATGTATCGATGCATAACACACATGTGTCGATGCATATCTCCAAAATTCACCACATGAATCGATGCATAGGGTTTTGTATCGATGCAAGCCTTATTCCAGCTTTTGTTTTTCACACGTTTGACTACTTGCATCGATGCATAACATCATGTATCGATCCATGCTGCGTTTTTTCACTAAAAATCAGTTTTGTTTTCACTGTTTACAATTCCAATTGATCCAATTCATCACCAACAACCATAGTACATCAGAAACAATAATTGTTATGTGTTTTCACATCTAATTAACAACAAAATTACACTTCTTAATTAATCCACAATCAACCTACTCATATTCACCATTCTTATTAGGGTTAAATAAGTTTTTGGTCCCTATAAATATATCAAATTTCGTTTTTAGTCCCTCTAAAATTTTCCTTCAAAGAATGGTCCTCCTAAAAATTTAAATTTTAACTTTTGGTCCCTCCTGCAATTTAGCGACGGTTTTTAATTTAGCGGCGGTTTTTACGATGGTTTTGCTCCGAGGGACCAAAAGTTAAAATTTAAATTTTTAGGAGGACCATTCTTTGAAGGAAAATTTTAAAGGGACGAAAAACAAAATTTGAGATATTTATAGGGACCAAAAACTTATTTAACCCTTCTTATTAATTCCAATTGAGGTTTTTACGTCGGATCATATCATTAGGGCACAACCTAGAAATTCTAATTCGAGATTCCTAACACATCAATTCATCCTATTGATTATCAAAATCTATAAGGCATATTAACCAGACAAAATCACCCCTTACCTTGCAATGATTCTTCGAATTTCCGACGCCTTGGCTTTTCCTCTTTCTCTTCTCTTCTCAAAAGCACGTACAATGAATATTCCAATTCTTCTCACTTTTTCCTTTTATTCCTTTATTTATGCCTTTTTATTATTCCAAATAATAGAAATAAATTAATTAGAATAATTAGAGTAATTTACTCCACACACCCTCCAATTCACTTCACACCCCCAACACTTCCATTATTTAATTATTTAATTATTTAATTAAATCCAATAATCCAAAAATACCAATAATTAAATTTTTTAATTAAATTAATAATTAAAATTCCAATTATTTAATAATTGAATTATTTGGGTGTCACACCTTGCACGCCCGATGTTGGTTCAATGGAGAAAAAAAGATGTCAAGATGGATGTTCAGACATCCCATACAACTCAAGATCTAAAGTTGTAAGCAGAAGACCACATTTTAATTGTAAATTTTTAATTGTAACTGTTGTTGTTGTTTAATGTATCTGCTTGTAATTGTATTTATTTGTTTTAGCTAAAATTTGCCAAAGGGGAAGATTGTAAGTTCCTTGAACTTAAGGATTAGCTTAATTTTAATAAAACAAATAATAAGCAGCAACGATATATTGTACAATAGGATATATGCAGAAAAGTTCTATTGGAATGCCTTAACATGCTGTGTTGAAAAGTTTCAACATCTAGAACAACATGCCATATGAGATGTCGAGACATCAGACATCAGGACATCACGCTACAAAAACTGTTAAGTTTGTTACAGTTCTGTTAGAGAAGAATATTTTGGGAATATTATGCATATTATGTGGCATGACTTTGAAGGCATATGTGGAGGTCCAAGAACTAAGGAGAAAGATCAGCAAGGGCCTTGATAGTAGTAGAAGTTATATGCGTATTTGTTTCTGCAAAACTTTGTTTCAGTAGAAGTTTGTTACAACTTATGTTGTTATTTTGAAGGCCCAAATCCAGTTGGGTAATAGGTTATAAATAAGCAGTTGTAACCTAGTTTCAACAAGCTAGTCGCTTTTAGAAAGATGTAGTCTTTAGGGTTAGCCATGTAAGTGAACCACATGGATTGTGGGATGGTCACTGATTTGTACCTCGAAGCCTGTAGGCAAGAGGATTATTTTACTCACTCAGAAGCTGTGAAGCAATGAGTGTAGTTGTGTCCTTGGAAGAAGCTGTGAAGAAATTCCGAGTTTTGTTCGTGTCATATGTGTGTCTGTTTTATATTGTGTTTGAAGTGTGGTATCTTCGAACTATTTTAGTTGTGTTTGGAGTGAGGTATCTCCAAGTTGATTGTGTTAGGAGCCAAGAATTTGATGCAGTTGCTGGTGTGATAGTAGTTGATAAACATCACTGAGGTGATTGGAAGTGAGCAGAGGTTCTCATATCTAAGTGTGGTATCTTAGGTAGAAGGGTCATTGGGTAGTCTGATTAAGTGAGGAGTGTAAACAAGGTGGTTTCTCTCCGAATTAATCGCTAATAGTGAACTTCATTCTTGGCTTGGCATGCCCCGAGATGTAGGTTGGTTAGAATCAAACTGGGTTAACAATTCCTTGTGTTCTTTTCTTTCCTGCATTTTAATTGTAATTCTACCTTGTTTGTTTAGTAATGTCGGATCAGATGTCACGACATCCTGAGTCTGGCCCTAACCAGAATTTCAGAGGCTATAAATACCCTCTCATTTGAGAGGGTCATGTATTAATCTCTTTACACATACTAGTACTTGCACTCTGATTCATTGCGATCTGATTTTGACATCAGAGTACCTTGCAGGTACTCTTTCTTCTCTACATTTAACCGTAACTGTTCAACACATTTGTAGGCCAGAGACGATCCTTTTGATCGGGTTCGATCAATAGTAATTTGATACTTTAAAATATTCAAATTGAATATCTATATAAAAGTTTTTACAGAAACAATACAGTACCATTAAACCTTCTCTCAAATGTTTTATATAAAGTATCATTTAAAAAAAATAGTTTGATAGTACAAGTAAACTAAAATTTATGATTGTTTATTAAAAAATACCAGTAATAGACTGAATTATGAATCATCTTGATTATTTATGCATACAAATTCTGAAATAATTTGAGAATTTTTAAAATATTATAAAAAAGTGATCAGTTCTTAATTTTAATTCATTTAATTTATAATTAATTTTTCTAACAACAATTTTTAAAATTAGACTCAAAAACTATACGGCTAAATATATTTTATATGTCATTGACATCACGTCATTGACATCATCAATCCCATAAAAAGTATCTTCTAATGCTTTGTTTGGATTAGAAAAGAAAGTTAAAAGAAAGAAAATAAGAGAAAAGATTATTAAAGGAAAGAAGATAAGTAGAAAATGAATGGAAAGTGAGATGATTTTGTAGTTGTTTGATATGAATGAAAGTGAATAGAAAATAAAAAGAAAAAAAGAGCCGTATTTGTTAAATGACATTAATATCCCTATTTCAAAATTATGTGTATATATTAATCTAATATATTGAATATCTTTTTATTTTCGCACAATTAAAAATTATTTAAGAATTATTTTAATATATCATATGCATAAATAAAATGACGTGTATATGTAAACAACTTATTTTTAAATAATTGATTTCGACAGGTTATATGTACGTATAAATAAATATTAAACATTAATGTATGTTCTAAAGAGGTTTCTTTCCTTCCTTGTAATGAAACCAAAAGATGGAAGCACAATAATCTAGAAACTTTCTTTTCTGTTGTGTTTCTTTCCTTTCACATTCTCTTATTCCAAACAATGTGTAAATAGATGAATAACAATAAAACTCACAAGATAGTGCGTGTATATATATATATATATATATATATATATATATATATATATATATATATATATATATATATATATATATATATATATATATAAATGAAAATCAAACTTTCCAAAATATAATTAGTCGAGTCACAAAAATATTAAAAATTAAAATTAAAATCACTTGATTGATAGATTAATCCGTTTTGTTTTGATATTCTCAGACCATACAACAACTAAGTGATAAAACTTTTTCAACAATAAAAATTGCAAAACAAGATTTTGGTAAATAGAATGGATGGTTATTTCCTTCCTTAATTGTTTATATCGAAAGTGATGTGTTTGTCTTCTTAATGTCGAAAGAATTTGCTAAAGAGTATTGATTCGTTAATTGTAATATGGTGGGAGAACTAACTTGTTTGTTTTGCGTTTTATTGTAAATATGCGGATAACAAGAGTCGCCACCGACTTTTCTTTTATCTAATAAAGAAAATGTGAAAAGAACAGGAAAGACCTTTGATAGATTATGAGTACGGGAGGTAATTATGAAAAGGGAAGGTATTAGCACCCTTTCCATCCGTAGTTATCTACGGGCTCTTAATTGCTTTAGCTCACTTTTTTTGAAAAATTGCTTTCTGTGTATGTGTGATTTGAAAAATATTTTGAAAAAGTATTTCTCTTTGACTTCGTAATGATTCTTGTATCAGTCGTCAAGAATGTATACAAAGTGTTTGGAAATATTTTGTTTGGAAAGATGTAACTTTGTAATGATTCTCTTCGGAATGTATACATAGTGTTCGTTTGAAAATATTTTGAAAAGAATTGTGAGGTGTGAAAAGTATTTTGATTGGAGCAAACAATAGAGTTTTATTTAGCTACTCAGAATGGTCGTTCTTGTTATTTTCCTTCTCCTTTAGGATAACGGCATCCATACCATTAGTTGGTAGGCAACCCTACCCGTTAGATGTGAAGGGATAGGCGTACCGTATGGTCATTGAAGGCAACATTGTAAGGATACCTTTAGCAATTTGAATGGACGATCATCACTTATTCGTAGGCAACAACCGAGGGACTATGATCTTTATGATGATTTGAATCTAGGGACTTTTGCTAATGGTACCCCTACGTTCGAGGGACATGACCATTTTTTATCCGAAAGGCAATAAGAGAGGATACCATAGGGGTGCAAGTGTGAGAAGTGTGTTGTTTTCAGTTAATTTGTCTTGTGTTATTAGAGTGATCTAACGATTGATTTTAATCTTAGCATGCAATCCTATTAGCCATACATCTAAGCAGTTAATATATGTACAGAAAATAAAGGCGCGAAAAGTAAAATGCGAGAAAAGTAAAGTCCTAAGCTATTACAGAGCTCTGGGCAGATACATAATAGAGGTGCGAAAAGTAAAATGGGAGAACTTAAATCTACACTATTACAAAATTGTCCTTGCAACCTATACATCAATTTCTAGAATTTAAACTGAAATAAATAAATAGATAATGGAAAAAATATTCTAAGCGTTGGGAAAATGTTAGAAACCTAATTACTATAAGAAAAATATTTTTTGATATTTTTTGAAATTGATTTTAATTGGGAAAACTTAATTCTAAATTAATTAGAAATTAATTAAGAAAATAATTTTAAGTAAAAGGAAAAATAAAATATTTTTGTATCTAAAATTAATTAAACATTTTAATAATCTAAATCTAAAATAAAAATATTTTTAGGGTTTTTATTGTATTTAAGAAATAATTTGAAAAGAAATTAAATAAGTTATAAAAATGAAAGAAATAGAAAATGCAAAGAAATTAGTGTAAAAAAATAGGATGGCCCTTGGTAGGGTTGAACCCAGGATTTGAGGGTCATAGTCCCAAAACCTAGCCACTGCGCCATGTGTTTGTGGTGTTATAATCACACCTCCAAGAGTATGTGTAACTTGCAAAAATCAGAAATTATTGAGAAAAATTGCGAAAGGCAGGGATCGAACCCACGCCCTAAGAGAGTGAGAGGACTAGCGCGCACATGGTTAACCACTAGGGTGGTGATACATCCATTAACTTATACACTTTGATAAATAGATATGTGATATTGATTTCTGAAAAATCAAACAAAACCAAAGCCAAACGCGCTGGGGCCCAGAGGGTTTGAATGAACGAATCAAAGAATGCCACGCCTGCCTCCCTGAGTCCTCGCCTGTCAAGAAAGTCAGAGACGCCGAAGCCACGCTCCAGTCATCTTCTCCGGCCCTGCCAAAATCAAAACCAACAAAATTAAACGAATAAATGCAAAACGAGGACCCTATCCCCCTAATTCAACCCCTGCGAATCGATTGGTGGTGTTCTTATGGCCTAATAGTCCTTGTATCAATGTGTTCGAAGCTCACAACTTCCTAGGCCCTAACAATGGCGTATGATGATTTAAGCCTTAAAGCTTGCATCTAAAATGTTGTACCTGTTCTAACAAGTGTCCTGAACACGAACAAACACATCAAATATGTTAATAATGCATGAAATCGAAATCGAAATCAGACAACCTTACCAAACTGGTGTACTTGAGGAAGTGACTTATGGGCACGACTTGGCTTTGCAATCGATCGGAATCAATTTCTGGAAACCTCAGGAAGGTGATTGGATGCTTAAATCACCTTGATAATGGTTGGAAAATTGACTTTGAACTTGTCCTAAGTTTTCAAAATTTGGAGAATTTCGTGTAGGGTTTTTAAGCGTAGCCAACCTTGTGTTTCTCATTTGGTCTTGTAGCATATATAGTGAGGAGTGTCTTAGCTCAGAAATAATGAGAAAATATGTTGCATTCATTAGAAAATATTTTATTGAAATTTTTTATGAAAAACTTCCTTTTCTTGCATCAATCTTCTTCCAATCTTCTCCATGCATTTTTCCGACTTATGATGGACTTCCTTGGTCTTCAAGAAATACAAATAAGCCCAACACGCCTTGCCTCTTGTTTTGATATTTATTTTATTTAAAATTGAATTTTAATGGAATAATTCAAAAATAAATTAAATAAATGGTGCAAGTGTGTGTAACGGACTTAGAGGTCATGGGCCATCTTAAAAATGTTTAGATCATAAAGACTTAGGCCCATTTGCAAGATTTTCAAGTTTGGTCAATATTCTCTTCATGCATTTCTTCAAATTTCCCAAACTTGCTCAAGTTGTAACTTGTTATATTTTTATCATTTGGGAGTTTTCTTGGACTTTTTGGAAAGCTTAAGATGTCCTCTAAGATCTATGTTTGGTTTCATCTTCATTGAAGCTTCCATGTTCATGTACACCTCTTTGGAAAAAGATGACTTTTTGTTGACTTTTAGAAGGACCTATAATATCTTGATCCATAACTCTCAAATGAAGCATTTTTGGGCAAATTTTGTGAGACACAAAGTTGTAGAGAATTGAATTCCCTTCAAAATAAGCTGTGGTGAAATTTTTTCTGATGAAGTATATGAAAGTTATGTCTGGTCAAGGTTTTGTTGACTTTCCCCTTAAGAAACCCTATTTTAGAAACTTTGCCTTTTAATCAAATTTTTGACTTTCTTGATGAATCATGATCAAACCTTGATCGAATGATGAATGTAACTTCTAAATCTTGATGTTGACCAAAAATGATGAAGTTTGACTGTATGTTGACCACAATTGACTTTTTGTCCAATACAACTGATTTTCAACCATATGAGCAATTGATTGAGTAAAATTAGGCCATGAGGCTTGAAACTTGACATGGTGACACCTTGAGACATATCATGATGATCACTTGAGGCATTAGAAATCCATTTTTACTTGAGAGAAGGAAAACCCTAGTGATGGGTTGATTGCTCTTGAGGAACTCTTGAGTATGGAGATGTGTATTTATTTGAAAATAGGAGGGCAAATTTTGGGGTATAACATTAATACATCTAAAATTTTAAAATGATAGATGAATGTGTTCTCTCATTTATATATATTTAAGTCTTTATATTCATATATAATATATGATTAATTCCTGACATTCATATCTAGTGTACACTTGTATTATTATTCTAACACTCTCCCTTAATTGTGAGTCCACAATAACTCCATCTAATCACTTTGTATCAACGTTGAATCTTGAAACATGGCATTTTTCTTAGGGTATGTTTGGATTGCTGGTATGAGATGAAATGGAATAGAATGGAGTGGTAACGAATGAGATTCAGATTCCACTATTTGGATTTGCAAAAAAATGGATGGAATAGAATGGTACATGATGGAATCTATTCCATCCCATTCCATCAAATTCTCCATTTTTTGTTCCATCCAATTTGGGATGTATGTGATGGAATGAGAAATTTTTAATAAAATAGCCAAACAATAGAGTGGGATCTATATTCCATTCTGCTTCGCTCCATTCCGCTCTACTATATTTCGTTCCGCTCTGCTCCGTTACGTTCCATCAATCCAAACATAGCCTTAGACATTTCCATACAAGTAAGTTTGTCCCTTTCTCAAAATCAAAAGTTCTGATATTATTTATTATAGAGAAGTTTACACTAGATAAATATTAATATAAGTATAGAAAACATCTTAGTGAAAATGTGGTCTACCAAAACTTTTTGTGAATTTCTTAATTCACCCCATAGTGATGCGGGGCACCCTATGGAAAACTGAAAATGCCCTTATCAAAACTGGAAGTTTATTTTCGGTTCGCACCCCATTTTGTAGAAACCAGTCAAAATGAGGTGTGGCTCCTGAAATTGTAAGAAATTTAACCGGAGTTGCACTTCCGGTACCAAACCAGAAGTATACATCCGGATGAGAAGACATGTGTTTCCGATATGACTTTGAATTTGGTACCTCCCAAAGAACATTCTTCCAACTTTGAAGCGCAAAAGACCAGAGAGCACATCAAATATCAAACAAGTGTACAATAAGAACTATTAAACCAAGTTAGCCCTTAGGGAGGATCGAACCGAAATGCAACACCTTTTGAAAGTTCAAGATGAGAACAATTATGTTTGTAGGCATCGACAGGGTGATGATGGAGTAACTTCTAGAGACATTTATTGGAATCATCTTGATTCCGTTTAATTGTTCAACACCTTTCCTACCTTGCTCATAATTGATTCGACCTACAAAACCAGCAAGTATAGACGATCGTTGTTGGAAATTATTGGTGTTACGTCGACTGAGAAGACGTACTATGTTGGTTTTTCATTTCTAGAGTGCGAAAAAGAAGACAACTTTCAATGGACTTTAGAGGTGTGTAGGTCAATGTTGAAGCACCACGAGGATAAGCCAAGAGTTATTGTTATCGATCGTGATACAACATTAATGAATGCCATTGTAACCATATTTCCAACTTCTTCTGTGTTACTCTGTAGGCACCATACTACAAATAATGTGAGAAGTCGGGTTAAACCTGTTGTCGGGTCAAAATAGGTAGCTGGAGAAGATGGAAAGTTGGTCAAGTTGGGTGTTATTATGGATAAAATAATGGTTGCATAGAATGTTATTATAAATGCATCTACAAAAGATATGTATGCTGATGATGTTTTATAATTCCGAGATGTTTGTGTGAAATATCCTAATCTGTTGAAATATGTGGAGAGCATAATACTTGATCAGGTGAAGGATAAGTTTAGTTGTGATGGACTGATTAGGTTATGCACCTCGATAATACAACATTAAATCGAGTTGAATATGCGGATGCTTGTCTCAAGAATTGCTTGGGAAATAACAAGGATGATTTGATTATGGGTTGGGAATCTGTGAACTATATGATACTGAACTAGCATAATGAGATACAAACGACATTTGGTCGTAGTATCATGGTGTTGGAACACAAGTTCAAAGACAACATGATTATTCTTAGTTGGTCGGTAACATCTCTCGGGCGACGCTTAATTATATTTTTCATGAGGCCAAAATAGCTTTAAATGTGGGTGATGATACCTCAAAGTGTGGGTGCATGATCGATCACCATTTCTACTTAATTTTCGTCGTGCATTCGGTATAAGTTGGTCAATTTGGTAACAATTTAGTTTTATTTTGAGTGTTTGTGTTTAAGTTTCCATGTTTATTTGTTTTCTTTGCATTTTGATGTCTTTGAATTATTTAGATGTTTTTGTTGGTTCGTAGCATGCATATTTCAGGTTGAGTGAATGATCCAAGGAATAGTGCGGAGCGGAATGAAGAGTACAAGGTCCAAAGAAAGGAAAAGTTTAAAGAATGGGAAGCAACACGGTCTGTGTCTCACATCACGGCCCATGTCAGGAGCTGGACTCATCCCCATACTAAAACCAGAAGGCTGACACGGGCGCCCGTGTGGCTTGGCACGACCCGTGTCAGGAGGCCTGGAGAAAATAAGATCTTCAAAATCAGGAACCAACACATCCAGTGTTGCCCAGCACGACCCGTGTTGGTAGCGCAGAAAAGTTTTACATTTTAGGGTTTTAAGTGAATTTGGACTTTGGAGGGAACTTTGGACATTCTGCTTGGCCAAGATTTGTATTGAGACTATTTAATTTAGTTTTTAGGATGAAGAAAGGACTTTTTTGATTTTTTGGGATATCGAGAGATTACACGAGAAGAAAAGTTGGAGCATTCAAGGAGAATTGGAGAAGAAGACTCTTTCATGCGTGGAAGCAATTGAAGAATCAACCAATCCAAATATATTGTAATGTCTATCTTTATTCATATTATAGTTTGTACGAATATTATGAGAGGCTAAACCCCCCAATGATATGGGGTGTCCCTAGTTTGCTATGTTAAGAATACTGACACTTTGTTTTAATCAACAGTAGAGTTCTTTATGCATCAATTTTGTGATTTAGAGTAATTCATAATTTTTCCCTATGGGAACATAGGGTTTTACTGTTTTAACACATTAGAGCTGGACGATAGTGTTAAGGTTTTCTAAACAACAATATTGTTAAGGATTTCATCTAGGACTAGGCTAATCCTACAATAACCAGTATAATTCTTGATTACTAAATGCTTAACCTCTTTGATAATTTAAATGGACATTGACATTAGGAAAGAAGGTTAAAGGTTTTTTCCCTAAGGAATTGGAAAAAGATAATATTGAGAATCAGTAGTTGAGGCATATGAACTTGTTGAATAGATCAAAGAGCAAGATTTTTACATGGAAAATTATACACTTACCCTATCATGTTTAAGTCAAACAAGAAGTCAATTTTTACATTGTGTCAAATTTATATTTCTGCAAGGATTTAATCTAATCAACATCAAACTATTGTTTTTGTTCAATTAAGTAAGTCATCACACTTAGTATTTCCTACGCAACCCTCGAGATCGATACTTGGGGTAGAACCCATTATTACTACATCAGTGAAAATAGTACACTTGCTATTTTTACGATTAGTGCACTATTGTGAAAACATATGGTCTCCCTTGTGCTTGTGTCATATCCAAGAAGATGAGTGGTAATATCCCGATAGATATGGACGAGGTCTCTAGTCGTTGGAAGAGACTTAGTTTTGATGACGACGGGAAAATGAAAACTGATAAGTCAAATATCTCCATCTTTACCGAATGGGAAGTGATACAAGCGAGATTTTTGAAAGCCGATGACGCCACCAAACTCCACATCAAAGAAGAGTTGAGGAAGATTACGTTTTCAGAGACCACGGATTTGAAACCACCCTCCTAGCCGGTAAAATCTAAAGGTGCACCGAAGAAGTTGAAACCTACACCGGGCGACAATTCTACTACGACGATTCCTTCGTATTTTGAACATGTTGACAAAGTATTTCCCAATTCACCTACACCAAAATCTCAAAAAAGTGCTTCCGAAGGTGTCCATATTAACCAACCACCGCCTACACCGACTCCATCAAAAATACCATTCATTGATCACATGCCGATTTTCATGCATAAGTACGCTTAAAGGATCGTCAATGTGGGTGGTGATGGTAATTGTGGTTTTCGAGTTGTTTCTTGTTTGCTTGGTAGCCATGAAGAGTACTACAATACTGTGCGAGATACCCTGATCACAAAGTTGACGGAACACATAGATTTGTACACACGTGTGCTAGGGAATAAAGAGAAGGTTGAAGAAATATATTACACACTAGTACCTGCTAAGGTTGGATTTGCACCGGAGGATAAATGGATGAACTTCCTTGAAATGAGTTTCTCATAGCAAGTGCGTATGACAGGGTGTGTATTAATTTGACAAGATACAGTTTTTCAGAGACTTATTTTCCTCTGCTGTTCGAATGCAAGTATAGTAGGCAATCAAAAAGTAAAGTATTTATTTTTATCGGGTGATATATACTGGTTAGGTTATATCATATCGTGTCCACAGAGATTGGTTATTGATTCGTTGTTCAAAAATTCTATCGTTAATGATTTTGGGATTAAATTAGTTGTAAAGAAAATACAAAAAGTAAATGAACAAAAACTATAAAGGATAGACACCTTGTCCAGAACAAATGCACACTACCCGTCACAGACTTAAATCTATCGTCCAGTTATACTCAGCCTATGATACTCGTCCGTGTCATCTGTAACGCCCGTTTTTAATTAATATTATATTATATTAATATTTTCGAATTACCGATCGATATTTATTTTGCGACGAGAATGTTTGTGTTAATTAATATATCTATTAATATATTTGGCGACGTTTCGTTAGGATCCGATATTTAATTCCCCGGAGTTATTTGAATGAAAGGAATTAATAATATTGGTGGATATTATTAGTGTGTTGATTTATAAGAATAGATGGGGGTGTGAGGATTAATTGATGAGAATTGGGTTTTCACCCTTGTGGATAGTAAGGAACACTTTATAAACCATTTCTCCTCATTTTCCTTCCATCCACAATACCAAAACCAAACATAGAACTTGGAAGCTAGTAAGTTATAAAACCATTTTCCCTTCCTTTTCTTTCCATTTTTTTTCTCACATAAAACCAAACTTGGTCTTAGAGAGAAGAAGAGAGGGTTTTGGAAAGAGGAAGAAGAAGAAGGAGAGAAAGAGAGCAAGAGAGGAAGCTTGAGGTTGAGCTTTGTAGAATCATCATGGATCATCCAAACTAGAGGTAAGGGGTTTGATTCTCCATCTCATATTGTTAGGTTTTGATAGATATATTTTGGATTTGGGGGTGAAATTGATAGTTGATTTATATGGTTTTGTTGGTTGATTGTTGGAATGGTTTAGAAGAGTTGGATTAGGAGTATGGTTTGTGGATGTATTAGGTGCTAGCTTGTAGATTTAAGAGTATTGAAATGGGAAAGAAAACCATGGTAGAAGAATGAGAAAAACTCAAAAAGATGAAGTTTTCACTCAGGTCCATCAACACGGTCCGTGTTGATTAACACGGTCGTGTTTCCCTCTTGTATAGGAATTTTGGTTAGTGCAGGCCAATCAACACGAGCAGTGTTGATGCACACGGGCACCCGTGTTGGATTCACTGTCTTGGGTGATTTTTGCACGTTCTGATGGCTTTTCAACACGGGCCGTGTTGATGCACACGGGGGCCCGTGTTGATGCTTCTGTAGCCTCCAAAATGCTGATTTTTTGCATTTCCTTTGGAACCCGATTGTATTCCGATTTTCCGATTTCGGTAAATTTGACGACGGAGCAAGTTGCTCCGAATTCAACGAAAATTGACGTGCTAGCTAAGTTTGACGTGTAGAACGTAGTGATGAGGTTAATTTTTAGAAGTTGCGAGTTTTTACGAGATGACCCGAAATAGGCTTAATTACGGTTTAATTGAATCGGATTTCGTTTTAGGGGATTTAAGACACGTATGGACAATCTGATTGCGATGTTGACGATTAGGAGTAATACCGGTTATTAGGGATGGCTTTTGCGACGATGATAGGTGTTTGACTATTTTTCTGTATGTAGAATTTAGTGAACGAATCAATAATGAGGTGGGGTGATTAAACATAATGTTTGCGACGACGTATTAGTTAGTGAATACTTGTTGATTATGCGATGCGAGGTTATATGTCTTTGTACATGATGTTGTGATGATTATATTGATGTTGTTAATAAATGCTTCCGATTTGTGAATGCATGACTTTTGATGAATTTATTAGTGATGTTTGCATAATGCAATTATGATGCGATGATATATTTATCTTGTTTTGGATAAATTATGGCGATGTGGGCTTTATGCCAATTTGGATGAGCGATGATGATGTTTTTGTGTTGTGTTGTTTTATTGTCGAGTCACATACATTTCATAAGCGAAGAGGGCTTTTATGCCAAGCGATGATGGCTTTTATGCCAAGCGATGATGGCTTTTATGCCGAGCGAAGATCGGCTTTATGCCAAGTGTCCCTAATTACGGACAAAGCGATGGGTACCACATGCATAACATAGTCGAGTCTCATGGAGTCCATTATGTTTATTTTGCAGTCTTTTGGTATTGAGTTTTATTTGATGTTTGTGATGATGTTTGTGATGATGTTTGTGATGATGTTTGCGATGATGTTTGCGATGATGTTTGTGAAGATGGGCTTTATGCCACAAGCGATGATGGGCTTTATGCCACAAGCGATGATGGACTTTATGCCAAAAGCGATGATGGGCTTTATGCCAAAAGCGAAGATGGGCTTTAGCCAATTTTGTGATGATTTGTTTATGTTGCTTATATTATTAGCATTGTTTAATGTTGTTGGTTGATGTTGTTGTTTATGATTGTCGTGTTAATTAGCGATGTATTAGCTTGTGACGATTTCGCGGTGATGGAGGTTCACGTGTTGTTGTGATGATTTGTGCCGATGAGGCTAAGGCGATTAAGTATAGATTATACACTTTAGAATGACGATAAGAGTAAGTGAGGTTTGGATATATGTTGGAATGCACTTATTAACTTATATCCTTTACAATTCCAAAACTATATATATATTTTATCATGCCTTTAATTATATGTTTTGGAGTATCTCACCCTTTACTTGTCTCGCCGTTACCTTTATAATGGTAACGTGCAGGTTATGAAGACGGAGCTTATAGCTGCTGTTAGTTGAGTCGGTGTCGCTCTGATACGTAGCACTCGGGGGGAAACATTTATGTTGTCTTGTTGTTGATTCTTTTGTTGTTCATTCTTTTGTATATAGAATCATAGTTTATAAAAATATGATTTATTAAGGAAGTTTATTAAAGAAGATGTTTTGATGTTTTTGAATCAATTTATGTCTTCCGGCGATGCTATGTATCTGAGACTTATACTTTAAATCAAACTGTTTAAAGTGAGTTGTTTTTGAAGGTGTGATGCCTCAGTATTAAATTTATGAAAATTTTAATTTACTCTGATTGTTGCATTTAAAATCTTGGGTAATATTGGGGTTTTACATCATCACATACCTCTCACAACCTAAGCTATTTCTAACCCAAATTGAGAATTCAACCGCACCACTCGTATCGACTATGTCTAGCTCGACACTCCTGACACATAGACATTAAGATCAGATACCCTAAGTGAATGTCAGCTCTAAACCCATTTTTAGCATTCAGAACTAACAAATAATCATCCTAGGTAAGAATCTAAGCAATCTATGTCTAGCAAAGCTCAAATCCCTAACACAAGGTAAAAAACTAAGACAATCACCAACACAGATTCATAAAGAAAACTTTATACAATGCCAAGGGTGACAAATATACATGATTTATAGGTAAATATACATACAAACCCAACAAATAGAGAAATACATAGAGAGGAGAAGGGATAAATCACAGATCTACACTGGTTTGTCAATGTCAATTGAAGAGCAATCCACCTCCAATCATCCATAAGCAAGCCCTAATGTTGTTTTCTAAGATATACTACCAAAAATAAAGGTTGATGGAAATGGAGATCAAAATCCACCCCAAAACCATAACTTGAAAATGAAACAAAATGAAGTTATAAAACAAAACTCAGACGACCGCGCTCAGCGGCGTCTGCAGATATTTACACGTTAAATCGACCTAAATGCCGCTCAGCGGCCTCTAAAACTAAGTCTCTTCCAGAACAATACCAAAGCACTCAACGCGCTCCAAAATGCGCTGAGCAAACTCGTGCTTAGCGGGCTGACTGCGTTAAGCGCCCTCTCTTGAGAAAAACTGGTCTTTTATTCATCAAAACTGTGTCTTCGAAGCCGTGTCTTCGACACTTTATCCCTCGATGCTCCAACATGCAACAAATACCTACAAAAGACATAAAAACTATCAAACAATACAATATGTACAGAAAATACAATAAAACGTATTTACAACAAAAATGAGGTTATTCAATTAAATATCAACAAAAGACCGGATAAGTACCACAAAACAAATATACAAAATAACTACTTTTGGCACTTATCATCTGCACACTGCTCCTACACCAAATCTCAGGGATGGTATCATATGTGTTGGGTGGATTTTAAATCCACGATATTTTGTTCAAGTCTACTTGAATTCGAGATGCCCTATACCACCGACATCACTAGAGTGGGCGCTTCATTTGACAGAAATATCAGAGACATGGTCAGACGAATTCATGGAAAGGATGCAAGAATACAACAACTTGAACCAAATAGAAATAACAAAAAATAGGGAAAAGTCAAAAAGGGTGCCACCGGTGGATTTATCTGACGACACCTTTGTTTTGTGCTCTTTCAAGTAGTTAGGTAGCATTTTAATGTTAACTTCTTTTTGTTAATGTATTATGATGTGGAAATATACTCATCTTTGTAATTTGATCAAATCCATAAAATTTGAATACATGAGTTTTTTTGGATATAGTTGTTGTTTCTGGTTTTTCAACCCAGGCCATTTATCGAAAGTACACTTCTGGTTTTGGTTAATATGGAAATTGGAGGTTAACTTCCGGTTTTATCACTGACTTAAGGATATGATTTCTATGGTCCATGTTTACATCTAACAACTATAAAAATGCCTCTCCTCCTATATTATTCCCTACCACAACACAAAAAACCATATATAGACATTAAATTAGACATCACATGGGTTGTTGGAGTTATCCATTTTCCCGACGACATACCATCTCTTGAATTCACGATCACGGTGTACACCCTATAATTGAAGAGGTGCGTGAAACATTGCAGGAACTTGTACCTTACGACGACGGTCGGAAGGTAGAGAAGATTGAGTACCGCTCGCCATTGATTGACAATGAAGGGAATCTTCAGCTCATGAACCGTGAACTGAAGAACGACGTTGATTTACGGGCTATGTGGTCGACTTATCGAAGTTTTTGAGAGAAAATTCCAATCGAGCTAGATGCGACTTTATCAAGAACTGTCGATGACATCATGAGGATGTTGCAACGTCCACCTGGATATTGAATTGTAATGTTTTATTTATGTTTAACTACTAAATGTGTTTGCTAGATTCATGTTATGAATTATATGTATCTCTATGATAGCAATGAAGTTTTCTGTTTTTTTGTTATGAATAAAACCAAAAATAGAGTTACGGTACAGAACCAAAATTTAATTTTTTGATTGATGTAAATTTTATCAGATGATGGTGTGTATCATATATATATATATATATTTTGGATTTTCAAAGACATTTTAAAATATTCGCATGATGGATAAGAAAGTAATAGATGAAATAACAAATCCACAACTTTTTAATAAGAGAAGTGATATCTCACTAAAGTATTTCTACCCTTCTCAAGTGTACTGTACACTCCCACCACACACTTAAAACGTCGTTTTTATTCAGGTTTTTTGAAGTAGATCGTGATAAATATTCGAAAATAATTAAAAATTAAAGTGGGTAGGTGAGTACTAGTACCTTAAAGAATATATCAACAAGTCAAAAGAAAAATAAAAGAGGGCACTCCATAATTCATTGGTATGGAAACATGTACTATAGAATTAGAGAATGTAATCATTAACATAATGTCATCCTTTGCTTTTAATTGTTGCATAAGATTTAAATGTTATGATTAAGTTTTCAGTTGTTGTTGAACTTTTTATTGGTTATCAATTGGTAATGTGTTTTACTTTTGTATTTCCCATCTTTAGATTATGATGAAACTTTAGTTTTAAGCAAAAAAAAAATGTTGGGCGAATATTTGTGTTTTGAAGATTAACCTTTTTTTTTAATTATTATTTTGAGGCTACAGGTGAAAATTCACAAGAATTTATTAATGTTGTTGAGCCTTAGTTGGTGAATATTTATGTCGTCCTAAATTATAAAATTATTTTATTCATTTTAAAAATATTTTGATCTTTCTGTTAGAGATAATTGTCATTGTTTATCTTTTTGCGGTCTCCTCACAGTTGAAATAAGAAAAATGTTATACTCCTTTTGTCTTATAATGAGTGATTTAGTATACCATTTTAAGTATTAAAAAAATATAAAATTGAGAGTATAATGTTTTTAGTATAGGATCTTTAATTATGTATTGAAAACTATGAAAGTTTAATTGATTAGATGGTAAAAGTGAAAAAATGTATTAAAAATTAAAATGAATAATTTATTTTGGGACACTATTTTATTTCTTTTGAGTCACTTATTATAAGACGGAGGAAGTACAGTTGGAAGAATATCAATCTTTTCATGTGTGATCGTTGTTGAAAGTAATTCATGTGTGTCAAAACTGTGTGTTGAAGGAAAATCGACCCAGTCGAAGAGCTTGTGGCCGAATAGGCTGTTCAGAATTCGTCAGAATAAATTTGTTTTAGATTTAGATTTAGATTTAGTTTTGATTTAAATCTAGAATAGATTAAATTGGATTTAGTTCCAAATAGATATTTTGTGCTTATATAGTTTTGGGGCTTAGCTTAGGGAGAAAGCTAATCTAAATCTATAAATAGAGGGAGTAACCCCTAAAATTATAATAAAGTTGTATTCACAGAATTGCAGTTGCAAGTGAATAGAAAGTTTTCACAGTTTGTGGGCAGAGAGTTACTCCGAAAATCATTCTCTCTTCTTCTTCTTCTTCTTCTTCTTCTTCTTCTTCTTCCTTTCTTTAATTGTTCATTGTCATTGTGTGGTGATATCAATCTTGTTCATCAAGATTGATAGAAATTCATCATAGATATTTGGTGGATTTCCAACATCTAGTATCAAGAGCTCCGATTTTGATTCAAGGGAGGAACAATCAAGAACGATCGTGGAAGAAGAATTCACTTTGGCAGTGAGTTATGGGAATGCAAACTATCCAGCAAGTCTACCAATTCTAAAAGTAGATAACTATGAGAATTGGTGCAAACAGATGAAGGTTTTATTCCGTTGTCAAGGTCTGGGATCTTGTAAATGATGGAGTAAAAGAGTTTAAATAAGACACTTCAGAAGAAGAAAAGCAAGAACACATAAAATCGGAGAAGAAGAGTTATAAACCTCTCTTTATAATTAATCAATGTTTGAGTCCAGACAACTTCAAAAAGGTCAGTGATACAGAATCTGCAAAAGAAGCTTGGGACATTCTTGAGAAATCCTTTGGAGGTGCTGAAAAGGTGAAAGGGGTGAGGTTACAAACTCACAATAGAACATATGAATCGCCAAATGGAAGATGTGAAAGTATATCTGATTTCTTCACTAGAGTTACAAAACTAGTGAATCAAATCAAAATATGTGGAGAAGCATTAACAACAAGAGCTGTTGTTTCAAAGATTTTGAGATCTTTGGCTCCCAAATTCGACCATGTGGTGGTGGCTATCGAAGAGGGAAAAGATTTTTTGAAATTGACAAAGGAAGAGCTTCAAGGGACACTTGAATATCATGAAAAGAGAATGAATGAAAGAAATGCAAGCAAGACAAAATGTGATGTGGCTTTGCATGCAAATTCAGAAAAAGAAACCAAAGGCAAAGGAAAGTGGTTCGGCAGAGGTAAAGGTGGCTACAACAATTTGACTGGTAGAGGAAACCAGAATGAAGGAAACATGTCGAATTAGAGAAGACCATACGAAGGCAACCAAAGAGGTGGTGTTGCAAATAGAGGAAGAGGTGGTGGTCGAAATCCTGACAAAAGTCACATTCAATGTTACAATTGTCAGAAGTATGGTCACTATTCAAGTGATTGTCCAGAGAAGCGAAAGAATCAAGAAAGTGATGCAAAGCTTGCAAAGCATGAAAAATAAGAGACGTTGATGATGATCACAACAAGAGATGAATAGAAATTCAAGGATCAATGGTACTTGGATTCAGGATGCTCATCACATATGTCTGGAAGAAAAGATTTGTTTGTCAATCTAAAGCCCTCAATTAAGAACATGGTGAAATTTGCAAATGACAATACTCTAGCAGCTGAAGGTATTAAAGATGTTATGATTATGAGGAAAGATGTCAAAAGGGAAGTAATTTCGAATGTACTATACATTCCAGGCATGAAGAGCAACTTGCTTAGTATAGGGCAGCTGGTCGAAAAGAATTACAAAGTAACCGTCGAAGACAAGCTGATGAGAGTTGTCGACGCGAATGGAAGGCTAATCTTGAAGGCTCCTATGTACCAGAATAGAACCTTCAAGATCGAACTCAATCTGATGGAGCACAAGTACCTTTCGACTGCAGCAAGCATATACGAATGGATATGGCACTATCGACTAGGCCATCTTAACTTCAGAGACATCAGAGATTTGAAGAGAAAGAATATGGTTTCAAGATTGCCAGAAATCAACATTCCAAACGAAGTGTGTGACGAATGTGTTCAAGCAAAGCAACACAAGAATAGCTTCAGCAAGGATGCATGAAGCAAGTCGAAGGTTGTTCTCGAAATCATAGACTCTGATGTATGTGGACCAATCCAGGTGGATTCACTTGGTGGTAATAAATACTTTGTCACGTTCATAGATGATTTCAATCGAAAACTGTGGACATACCTGATCAAGAATAAAGTGAAGTGATCGAGGTATTTTCAAAGTTTAAGTCTATGGTCGAAAGACAAAGCAGTCGAAAGCTCAAAGTTTTAAGAACTAATGGTGGTGGAGAGTATGTGTCGAAATATTTCGACAGGTTATGTGAAAAAGAAGGGATTGTGCCTGAGGTGGTGCCACCCTACACTCCACAAAGATAATGGGACTGTAGAAAGGATGAATCGAACCATCATGAATATGGTTCGAAGTATGTTGAAAGGCAAGAATTTACCTAAAGAGTTTTGGGGTGAAGTTGTGTCGACTACAACTTATATTTTGAATAGATGTCCAACGAAGAAGCTAGAAGGAATTACTCCATAAGAATGTTTGTCTGGTGTGAAGCCTAGCTTGAGTCATCCGGTTTTGGATCTATTTCACATAGACATGTGCTATATCATTGAGAAGAAAACTTGATGACAAGTCGAGTCAAATGATTCTAGTGCGATATCATTCAAAAAGAGGTTACAAGTTGTTCGACCCAGTAAACAAGCAGATTGTGATCAGCAGGGACGTGATCATAGATGAACTTAAAGAGTGGGATTGGAGTCGAAATGTCAAGAAAGATTCAGTTAGAATTTTACTTGAAGAACTAGAAACTTAAGTCAAAAGAGAAGTTCGACAAGAGGAACCAACAGTTATAGATCAACCAAGCACAAGCCGACCTCATAGAGCAAGACTCATGCCGACAAGATTGCAAGATTGTATGGTTACATCAGATGTTGTGGTTGATAACGAAGGTGAGCTGGTACATTATGATTTTTATGCAGATGTTGAACCAGTCAATGCAACTGACGCATTGAAGGATTCGAAGTGGGTGAAAGCAATGAACTAAGAAGTGAAATCCATCGAAGACAACAACACTTGGTCACTTGTCGAATTGCCGTAAGGCAAGAAGGCAATTGATGTCAAGTGGGTATACAAAATGAAGATGAATCCTAAAAGGGAAGTAACTCGACACAAAGCAAGGCTAGTGGCGAAAGGATTTCTCCAGAAAGAAGGAATCGACTTCAATGAGGTTTTTGCACCTATGGCTAGGATCGAAACAATTAGATTAGTTGTTGGTTTAGCAGAAATAAACAGTTGGCACATATGTCAGATGGACGTAAAGTGTGCATCCCAAAATGGACCCTTGGATGAAGAAGTTTATGTTAAATAACCAGTTGAGTTTTTGAAACATAACAAAGAGAGAAAGGTGTACATGCTTCATAAAGAACTGCATGGATTGAAGCAAGCTCCAAGAGCTTGGAATGAGAAGATTGATAGCTTTCTAAGGGAGAAGGAATTTATGAAGTGCACAACTGAACATGGAGTATATGTAAGAAGAAGAAATACTGAATTACTTATACTATGTCTCTATGTCGATGACTTGTTAATCACAGGTAGCTGTAAGAAGGAGATTGAAGACTTCAAAGGTGATCTCAACAAGGAATTCGAAATGTCTGATCTGGGTGATATTTCATATTTCCTTGGCATCGAATTCTACAAGACTAGTAGAGGCTTGATGATGCATCAAAGAAGATATGCAGGAGAAATTCTCAAGAGATTTGAGATGGAAGAATGCAATTCAACTTCAACACCTACAAAACCAAGACTGCAACTGTCGAAAGACTCGAAAGAAGATGATGTCGACCCAACCCAATATAGAAGACTTATTGGGTCCCTAACATACCTTTGCCATACGAGGCCTGATTTAGCATACAATGTTGGTATGGTAAGTAGATTCATGCATAAGTCAAAGTTATCTCACCAAGAAGCAGTAAAGATAATATTGAGGTACTTAAAAGGAACTCTCGACTAATGCAAGTTAGTGGGGTATATAGATTCGAGTTGGTGTAGTGATGCTGAAGACCGAAAATCTACAGCAGGATATATGTTTATGTTAGGTGGTGCGCCAGTTGCTTGGAGTTTCAGAAAGGAGCCGGTTGTGGCATTATCATCATGCGAAGCAGAATACATAGCTGCTTCTCTTTTTGCATGTCAAGAAACTTGGATGATGAACTTGGTCAAGAAATTAGGTAAATATCATGGAGCAATTACAATGAAGATCGACAGCATGTCAGCTATCAACTTGGAAAAGAATCTGATAGCTCATGGTCGAAGCAAGCACATCGAAATGAGGTTCCACTATCTTCGAGAGTAGGTAGAAGATGGGAAGATGAACTTGGAACACTACAGAACTGAGAATTAGATTTCAGACATTATGACGAAGGGTGTGTAGGTCGAAGTGTTTCAAAGACTAAGAGCAATGATGAATGTAGATATTTAGACATAATGAATTAGGTTGTGTTGAAAGTAATTCATGTGTGTCAAAACTGTGTGTGTCGAAGGGAAGTCGACCCCATCGAAGAGCTTGTGGCCGAATAGGTTGTTCAGAATTTGACAGAATAAGTTTGTTTTAGATTTAGATTTAGTTTTGATTTAAATCTAGAATAGATTAGATTAGATTTTGTTCCAAATAGATATTTTGGGCTTTTATAGTTTTGGGCCTTAGCTTAGGGAGCAAGCTAATCTAAGTCTACAAATAGAGGGAGTAACCCCTAAAATTGTAATAAAGTTGTATTCACAAAATTTGCATTTGCAAGTGAATAGAAAGTTTCCACAGTTTGTAGGCAGAGAGTTACTCTACAGAAAATCATTCTCTCTTCTTCTTCTTCTTCTTCTTCTTCATTGTCATTGTGTGATGATATCAATCTTGTTCATCAACATTGGTAGAAGTTCATCATAGATATTTGGTGGATTTCCAACATTTGGTATTAAGAGTTCCTCAACATATTTTTTTAAGATTTATGTCCAATTAGAATTTCATCATATTTTCTTAAGATTTAGATTCACTTCAATTTTCACCAGATTTTCTAGAATCTTATATTCACTTCAAATTTCATCATATTTCGTAAGATTTTTATTCATTTCAAATTTCATCAGATTTTCTGAAGACTAATGTTCACTTAAAATTTCACCAGATTTTCAGAAGACTTATATTAACTTCAAATTTCCTCATAATTTCTTAAGATTTATATTCACTTCAAGTTTCACCATATTTTCTTAAGATTCATGTTCACTTCAATTTTTACCAGTTTTTTTGAAGACTTATATTCATTTAAAATTTCATCAGATTTTCGTAAGATTTATATTCACTTCAAATTTGACCAGAATTTCTTAAGATTTATGTTCACTTCGATTTTCACCATATTTTCTGAAAACTGATATTCACTTCAAATATCATCAAATTTTCTTAAGATTTATATTCACTTTAAATTTCACCAGATTTTCTTAAGATTTATATTCACTTCAAATTTCACCAGATTTTATAAATATTTATGTTCATTTAAAATTTCGTCATATTTTCTTAAGATTTTTGTTCACTTCAAATTTCATCATATTTTCAAAAGATTTATATTCATTTAAAATTTCATCATAATTTGTTAAGACTTATGTTCACTTCAAATTTCACCAGAATTTCCTAAGTCTTATGTTCACTTCAAATTTCATCATATTTTCATAAGATTTATACTCATTTAGAATTTCATCAGATTTTTTGAAGACTTATATTCACTTCAACTTTCACCAGATTTTCTGAAGACTTATATTCACTTCTAATTTCATCAGATTTTCTTAAGATTTATATTCACTTCAAATTTCCCTAGAATTTCTTAAGATTTATGTTCACTTCGAATTTCACCATATTTTCTGAAGACTTGTATTCACTTCAAATATCATCAAATTTTCTTAAGATTTATATTCACCTCAAAATTTCACCAGATTTTCTTAAAATTAATATTCACTTCAAATTTCACCAGAATTTCTAAAGATTTATATACATTTCAAAATTTCATCATAATTTCTTAAGACATTATACATTTGAGAATTTCTAAAGATTTATATTCACTTTAAATTTCATCAGAATTTCTGAAGACTTATGCTCACTTCAAATTTCACCAGATTTTCTGATGATTTATATGCACTGCATATTTTCAACATATTTTCTTAAGATTTAAGTCCATTTCAAATTTCATCATATTTTCTTAAGATTTATGTTCCCTTCAATTTTCAATAGATTTTCTGAAGACTTAAGTTCACTTAAAATTTTACTAGATTTTCTGAAGACTTATATTAACTTCAAATTTCATCATATTTTCTTAAGATTTATGTTCACTTTAAATTTCAACATGTTTTCTTAAGATTCAGGTTCACTTCAAATTTCATCAGAATTTCTTAAGACTTATGTTCACTTCAAATTTCATCATTTTTTCATAAGATTTATATTCATTTCAAATTTCATAAGATTTTCTGAAGACTTATGTTCACTTAAAATTTCACCAGATTTTTTGAAGACTTATATTAACTTCAAAATTCATCATATTTTCTTAAGATTTAAGTCTACTTCAAATTTCATCATATTTTCTTGAGATTTATGTTCACTTCAAATTTCATCAGATTTCTTGAAGACTTATGTTCACTTAAAATTTCAAAGATTTTCTAAAGACTTATATTAACTTCAAATTTCATTATATTTTCTTAAGATTTAATTTCACTTCAAGTTTCATAAAATTTTCCTAAGATTCATGTTCACATCAATTTTCACCTGTTTTTTTTGAAGACTTATATTCACTTTAAATTTCATAAGATTTTCTTAAGATATATATTCACTTAAAATTTCACCAGAATTTCATAAGATTTATATTCACTTCCAATTTCATCATATTATCTAAACATTTATGTTCACTTCAATTTTCACCAGATTTTCTGATGACTTATATTCACTTAAAATTTCATCAAATTTTTGTAAGATTTATATTCATTTCAAATTCCATCATATTTTCTTAAGATTTATGTTCAATTCAATTTTCACAAGATTTTATGAAGACTTATATTCACTTCAAATTTCATCATATTTTCTTAAGATTTAAGTTCACTTCAAATTTCATCATATTTTCTTAAGACTTATTTTCACTTCAAATTTCATCCTTTTTTCATAGGATTTATATTCATTTCAAATTTCATCAGATTTTTTGAAGACTTATATTCTCTTCAAATTTCACCAGTTTTTCTATAGACTTATATTCACTTCATATTTTCAACATATTTTCTTAAGATTTAAGTCTACTTCAAATTTCATCATATTTTCTTATGATTTTTGTTCACTTCAATTTTCACCAGATTTTCCGAAGACTTATATTCACTTCAAATTTTATCATATTTTCGTAACATTTATATTCATTTCAAATTCCATCAGATTTACAAAAGACCTATGTTCACTTAAAATTTCACTAGATTTTCTGAAGACTTTTATTTACTTAAAATTTCAGCATATTTTCGTAAGTTTTATGTTCACCTCAAATTTTATCATATTTTCTTAAGATTCATGTTCACTTCAATTTTCACCAGTTTTTTTGAAGACTTATATTCAGTTTAAATTTCATCAGAATTTCCAAAGAGTTATGTTCACTTCAAATTTCATCATTTTTTCATAAGATTTATATTCATTTCAAATTTCATCATATTTTCCAAAGATTTATTTCACTTCAAATTTCACCAGATTTTCTGAAGACTTATATTCACTTCATATTTTCAACATATTTTCCTAAGATTTAAGTCCGCTTCAAATTTCATCAAGTTTTCTTAAGATTTATGTTCATTTCAAATTTCATCCTTTTTTCATATGATTTATATTCATTTCAAATTTCATTAGATTTTTTGATGACTTATATTCTCTTCAAATTTCACCAGTTTTTCTATAGACTTATATTCACTTCATATTTTCAACATATTTTCATAAGATTTAAGTCCACTTCAAATTTCATCATATTTTCTTAAGATTTTTGTTCACTTCAATTTTCACCAGATTTTCTGAAGACTTATATTCATTTCAAATTTCATCATATTTTCGTAAGATTTATATTCATTTCAAATTCCATCAGATTTTCTAAAGACTTATGTTCACTTAAAATTGCACCTGATTTTCTGAAGACGTATATTAACTTCAAATGTCATCATATTTTCTTAAGATTTATGTTCACTTCAAATTTCATAATATTTTCTTTAGATCCATGTTCACTTCAATTTTCACTAGTTTTTTTTGAAGACTTATATTCACTTCAAATTTCATTATATTTTCGTAAGATTTATATTCATTTCAAATTCCATTAGATTTACTGAAGACCTATGTTCACTTTAAATTTCCCTAGATTTTCTGAAGACTTTTATTAACTTCAAATTTTATCATATTTTCTTAAGTTTTATGTTCACCTAAAATTTTATCATATTTTCTTAAGATTCAGGTTCACTTCAAATTTCACCAGTTTTATTGAAGACTTATATTCACTTCATATTTCATCAGAATTTCGTAAGACTTATGTTCACTTCAAATTTCAGCATTTTTTATAAGATTTATATTCATTTCAAATTTCATCAGATTTTCTGAAGACTTATATTCACTTAAAATTTCACCAGATTTTCTGAAGACTTATATTCACTTCATATTTTCAACATATTTTCTTAAGATATAAGTCCACTTCAAATTTCATCATATTTTCTTAAGATTTATGTTCACTTCAATTTTCACTAGATTTTCTGAAGACTTATATTCACTTCAAATTTTATCATATTTTCATAAGATTTATATTCGTTTCAAATTCCATTAGATTTTTTGAAGAGTTATGTTCACTTAAAATTTCACCAGATTTTCTGAAGACTTATATTAACTTCAAATGTCTTCATATTTTCTTAAGATTTATGTTCACTTCAAATTTCATAATATTTTCTTAAGATCCATGTTCACGTCAATTTTCACCAGTTTTTTTTGAAGACTTATATTCACTTCATATTTTATCGATTTTCTTAAGATTTATATTCACTTCAAATTTCACCGTAAATTCTTAATATTTATATTCACTTCAATTTCAACATATTTTCTTAAGACTTATTTTCACTTCAACTTTCATCGATTTTCTTAAGACTTATATTCACTTAAAATTTCATCATATTTTCGTAAGATTTATATTCATTTCAAAATCAATCGATTTTCAAGACTTATGTTCAATTAAAATTTCACTAGATTTTCCGAAGACTTATATTAACATCAATTTTCATCATATTTTCCTAAGATTTATGTTCACTTCAAATTTCATCATTTTTTCATAAGATTTGTATTCATTTCAAATTTAATCACATTTTCTGAAGACTTATATTCACTTAAAATTTCACTAGATTTTCTGAAGACTTATATTCACTTCATATTTTCAGCATATTATCTTAAGATATAATTCCACTTCAAATTTGATCATATTTTCTTAAGATTGATGTTCACTTTAATTTTCACCAGATTTTCTGAAGACTTATATTCACTTCAAATTTCATCATATTTTCGTAAGATTTATGTTCATTTCAAATTCTATCATATTTTCTGAAGAGTTATGTTCACTTAAAATTTCACTAGATTTTTCGAAGACTTTTATTAACTTCAAATTATATCATATTTTCTTAAGATTTATGTTCACTTCAAGTTTTATCATATTATCTTAAGATTCATGTTCACTTCAACTTTCACCAGATTTTCTGAAGACTTATATTCACTTCTAATTTCATCAGAATTTCTTAAGATTTATATTCACTTCAAATTTCACTAGAATTTCTTAAGATTTATGTTCACTTCGAATTTCACCATATTTTATGAAGACTTGTATTCACTTCAAATATCATCAAATTTTCTTAAGATTTATATTCACCTCAAAATTTCACCAAATTTTCTTAAGATTAATATTCACTTCAAATTTCACCAGAATTTCTTAAGATTTATATACATTTCAAAATTTCATCATAATTTCTTAAGACATTATACATTTCAGAATTTCTAAAGATTTATATTCACTTTAAATTTCATCGAATTTTGAAGACTTACGTTCACTTCAAATTTCACCAGATTTTCTAATGATTTATATTCACTGCATATTTTCAACATATTTTCTTAAGATTTAAGTCCACTTCAAATTTCATCATATTTTCTTAAGATTTATGTTCACTTAAATTTCCAATAGATTTGCTGAAGACTTATATTCACTTCAAATTTCATCATATTTTCTTAAGATTTATGTTCACTTCAAATTTCATCATATTTTCTTAAGACTTATGTTGATTTCAAATTTCCTCATTTTTTCATAAGATTTATATTCATTTCAAATTTCATTAGATTTTATGAAGACTTTTATTCACTTCAAATTTCACCAGATTTTCTGAAGACTTATATTCACTTCATATTTTCTCACGATTTAAGTCCACTTCAAATTTCATCATATTTTCCTAAGATTTATATTCATTTCAAAATCCATCAGATTTTCTGAAGACTTATGTTCAATTAAAATTTCACTAGATTTTCTGAAGACTTATATTCACATCAATTTTAATAATATTTTCCTAAGATTTATGTTCACTTCAAATTTCATCATTTTTTCATAAGATTTGTATTCATTTCAAATTTAATCACATTTTCTAAAGACTTATATTCACTTAAAATTTCACCAGATTTTCTGAAGACTTATATTCACTTCATATTTTCAACATATTATCTTAAGATATAATTCCACTTCAAATTTGATCATATTTTCTTAAGATTGATGTTCACTTCAATTTTCACCAGATTTTCTGAAGACTTATATTCACTTCAAATTTCATCATATTTTCATAAGATTTATATTCGTTTCAAATTCTATCATATTTTCTGAAGGGTTATGTTCACTTAAAATTTCACTAGATTTTCCGAAGACTTTTATTAACTTCAAAGTATATAATATTTTCTTAAGATTTATGTTCACTTCAAGTTTTATCATATTTTCTTAAAATTCATGTTCACTTCAACTTTCACCAATTTTTTTTGAAGACTTATATTCAGTTTAAATTTCATTAGAATTACTTAAGACTTATGTTCACTTCAAATTTATCATTTTTTCATAAGATTTATATTCATTTCAAATTTCATCATATTTTTTGAAGTAGGGATGGCAAGCAGACCCAATCCCGCGGGCCCCACCCGCACCGGCACCCGAGTCAACGGGTGAAACCCGAATTGACTTGGTTTGGGTTCGGGTTCGGGTGTTGTAACACGGTGAACTGACTTTGTAGTTTTTGTATCGCAAATGGGCGGATAGTAAGAGTCGCCACCGACTTTTCTTTTATCCAATTAAGGGAAGGTAAAAAGTACAGAAAAAGACCTTCGTTAGATTCTGAGTAAGGGAGAAGGTTATGAAAAGGGAAGGTATTAGCACCCCTTTCCATCCGTAGTTATCTACGGGCTCTTAGTTGCTCTTAGATCACTTTAAAATTGCTTTCTGTGTGTTTGACACAAATGTTTTGAAAAGGCATTTCGCTTTGACTTTGTAATGATTCATGTAGGAATGTATACAAAGTGTTCGGAAATGTTTCGTTTTGAAAAGAGCTTGAACTTTGACAAAAGTGTGAGGTGTGTAAAGTATTTTGATAGAGCAAGCAACTAAAAGTCTTATTACCTACTCAGAATTTATCGTTTTCGTGCTATTTTACGTTCCTTTAGAATAGTGCTATCCATACCATTAGTTGGTAGGTAACCCTATTTGTTGGATGTAAGCGGGACATTCGAAGGGACATCGGATGGTCATAGAAAGCAACTTGTAGGAAGTATCCTAGCACATTCGAAGAGACTATCATCATTTTTCGTAGGCAACAATCGAGGGTCAAGATCATGTATTCGGAGGCGACATCGTGGGTCTATGATCTTTGTATCGAAGGGACTATGATGATTTGTTTATAGGCAACGGTGCTAGAATACCTCTACGTTCGAGGGACATGACCATTTGTATTCATAAAGGCAACGAGAGAGAATTACCCTAAAGGGTGCATGTGTGAAAAGAGTGTGTTGATTCAGATTCATGTTATCTTGAAAAATTAGAGTGAGCTATGTTCAATTTTATCTTGCCATACACGCCTAATTACTAACAGTTTATACGATGCGGAAAGTAAATTGCGGAAATATAAAGTGCGGAAAGATAAATCCTACGCTATTACATGGCTTTGGGACAGATACATAATTTAGAATGCGGAAAATAAAAAGCCCTAATTAAGCTATTACATCCCATAAGCAATTACATAATTGGAAAAAAGAAAACGATAAAAAGAAATCGTCCGAAACTAGATAACCTGTGAAAAGATGAGAAATCGGAAAATACGAGGAAATCGTATAAGAGGAAAATGTTAGCAAAAATGATAATTTTTAAATGAGAAAAATATTTCATGCTGGAAATAACATTAATATGCTAAAATAATTTTTTTGGGATTTTTTGGAGATAATTTAATAATTAAAAACTAATTAAAAGTGATTTAAATGATAAATTAGCAATTAAATTAAATATGCATGCAAAATTAATGTTTTTAATTTTATAAATTAAATAAACATTTTCTGGAAATAATGCAAAAGGAAAAATATTTTTTGGTATTTTTTTAATGCATGATAAAAATTATTGAAATTAATTAAAATGAATGCAAAATATTAAAAAAAAAGAAAATATGGAAAAATAAGAAAAAAGTGATTGAGTTTGTGAAAAGAAAACAAAACTGGTCCTGGCATGGTTCGAACTCGTGACCAGGAGGAGTATCTTTGCACAACCCATGCCTTAACCACTGGGACAAGTGACACTTGGTGTTGGAAAAACTGAAATTAATTGAATAAAAGCGTTCACGTGTCATGGTTATATTCCAAACACAGTCAGCGTGCGTGGACCCCATTGACTTATGAATGGACGAATCAGATCACCCAGAAACGCCACGCCTGCATCCACCGGAGTCAACCGGTCAGCGACGCCGGAGCCCTAGCTCCGGTCGTCTTCTCCGGCAAGCATCAACCTGAAAAACCTGAAAAATGCATCATTTAAAGCAAAAGAAGTGTCCAGATCAACTAATTCGACCCCTCTGATCACGATGGTGAGGACCTTTTGTTCTGAAACGACCTGGATCCTGAGTTTTGAATCTTACAGCTCTTGGAACCCTAATAATGGCAATATGAGTTTTATACGTGAAACCTCACATGTAACACATCTATCATGATCGAATGAGTGCCATGAGCGTATACAATCAATCAAAAATAATTAGTAATGCATGAAACATGAAAGTCGAAAATAAGAAAAATTCCAAACCGGTGAGAGCTAGATGGCTTGATCTGGGACGATTTGGCTTCGAGCAAGAGGTGGTTTCGATTGCTGGGAGGTCGAGGAGGATGTTTGAATGCTCAAAACTTCTTGATATTGGCTGGAACTCAAAATTCGATTTTTGACAAATCTTGAAAATTTTTGGCAAAGTGAGGGCTGTGTATGGGGCTAGGGTTTCGTGTCCTTTGTTGTGTGTAATGCTGGCTATTTATAGAGTGATTTGGGATGGCAAAGAGAGTGAAAAAATATTTGATCTTGAATGTGCATTTATTTCTTTTCAAATAAAATCAAATTTTGAAAAAAAATTGATTTTCCTTCCATGTAAGAGGCTAGCACGAATTTGGCAATTGTTATGGGCTATCTTGGACCTCATGTTTGATCAAAATCCAATCCTCTTGAAAAAATATCTTATTTTCATATTTTATATAATTTAATTTTGAATTAAATGGTTTAAAATTCAAAAATAAATTAATAAAATAGAAAATTGCCATGGCCAAGCATTAATGAGTCACAAATAACATCATGAACAAGTTTGGATCATAAGATTATAGGCCCATTTGGAAAATTTTGCATTTTGACCAATATCTCATTTTGTGCAATTGTCCAAAATTTCCCAACTTCTGAATGGTGTATCTTGCTCAATTTTCCACATTTTTGAGTGTTCTTGGACTTTTTGGAAATCTCTAAGAGTCCTCTAACCAACCTCTTTTGTTTCATCTCAATTGGAGTTTCCATGCTCAATATATCTTCAAAACAAAATGTTGACTTTTTGTTGACTTTGAAAAGGTCCTGTAATGTTTTGATCCATACCTTCCAAATGAAGCATTTTGTGAACATTCTTGTGAAACATGAAGTTGTAGAGAATTGAATTTCCTTCAAAAAAAGAGGTGGTGAAAAAATTTCTGAGAAAGTATGAAGAAGTTATTCCCAGTCAAAGTTTGGTTGACTTTTCACTAAGAAACCCTAATTTAGAAAGTTTGACCTTTGAGCAAATCTTGAGTTTTCTTGATGAATCATGATCAACCCTTGATCAAATGATGAATGTAACTTCAAAATGAGGATGTTGACCAAAAATTATGAAGTTTGATGTATGTTGACCACAGTTGACTTTTTGTCCAATACAATTGATTTTCAACCATCTGAGCAATTGTCTGAGGAAACTTGACTTGTGAGGCTTGAAACTTGACATGGGGATTCTTTGAAGCATATGAGGAGGCATTAAGGCCATTGGAGATGTTTGAAATCCATCTTGATCTGAGAAATACCAAACCCTAGTTTGGGTTGATTGTCAGAGAGGGTTTGTCTGATCAACCCTTGAAGAATCCTTGAGCATGGAGGTATGGAATATCTTGAGAAGATGGAGGGAAAATTTTGGGGTATGACATCTGCCCCTGTTCAATCTTCTTGTACTGGAAGGGTTAGATTGGCATGGGTGCCTTCGACCGGAGGTGAAGATGATTGAACACTCGAGTACACCGAAAATTTGCACCCGTTGGTCGATGATGCGAGAATGGGCTTATAGATGCCATTTGGAGAAGTTGGAGACTTCGCTGGGGAATGAGTCGCACGCTAGACTTGGGATTGTTGATAGGAGAATTGACGGGGATGGGCTTAAGATACCATCTGGAATGACTGATGCTGGGGAGCGAGTCGTACGCTAGGCTCAGATGTTTCGGAAGTGATGGGATGGGCTTAAGATGCCATCCGGAGGAGTCGACGTTAGACTTCGTGCTCATCTTTGAATGAAGTTATTGGTTTGTATTGGTTTTTTAACCAAATATGCAGCATTCTGAAGGCGGAGAAATGTTGACAAGTAGTCGGAGATGGGCTTAAGATGCCATCCAAGATAATTGATTCGTACGCTAGACTCTGCAGTTGCTGTTGATAATAAGAGAGCGTCAGAATATACCTTCGTGTTGATTACTCTGAGGGATAGTAGTTGGCAAAGTATGGATAGCTTCCCTGTTGTGCATTGGGTATTGGTCCATTGCCTGTTATCGGAGGATAACTTGTGATCGTTCGGATAGGGTTTCCCGTCTAGCTTCGGGTATTAATCCTGGATCTGTTGTCGGAGGACAACAAGGGTGGTCGTTCGATAGTTTTCCGTCGATTCGGTCTTAATCCGGACCACCGTCGGAGGACAACTAGGGGTGGTCTTTCAGATAGTTTTCCCGTCTGGATTCAGGTCTTAATCTTGGACCAGTTGGCGTCAGAAGTGATTTTTCACCTATTTTGGAGAAAACAAGAGAAACTTTGATAGAATATTGTTAGTCTTATGCAAGGAATGATGCATGACGATGTGTATGAATGACATATGCATATATGAGAAATGTATGAACGATAGATGTTGTGGTATTTCAAAACATATCCATCTTGAAGAAGATGCGGATGTTCTGCTTGGAAGATTTCTGACTTCTGTTTGGGGACGGAAACCCTGAGAAGAAAGAAAACTTTGATTCCTCCGGTGCACTATCTGACCAAGTCTTGGGCCTAGATATTGTTGAGGATGGTAGAGATCGAGAAACACGTTGTTGAGGATCTCATACATAGACCCTGCTGGGGAGAGTCCGGGAGGTACTCACTGGGATCTTTGTAAATCCTGAGAGAGTTTGATAGTTGCCGAGAGACCGGGTTAGAAGGATCCGGGGCCCTGCAATCTCTAGCGGGGAGGATGTAGGTTTCTCCGTGCACTACCCGACCAAGTTTCAAGTCCGGATACCGTCGGGAAAAGGGAATGTTGAGAGATACCTTGTTGGGGATAAATACCTCGACGGGGGGATGAAATGTTATTGCTCGAAGATGGGTGTGGCCCGATTAAGTTGAGTGGAATCACTGCTTGGGGTCCTCTCTTCTTTGGGAAGGTTTTGTGGTGAGTGACATCTGTGGGGATCATGCATTGGTGACTTTCGTCGTCATCTCAATTCCTAGAGCCTGTAGCAATTACTTTCGTATGTTCACTTTTCGCATGTTTGTGAATATATTTTTATTGTTAGATGCATATAATCATTCAAAGCAAACGTTGGACTTTATGCAAACAACAATAGCAAAAATTGTAAAGAAAGAACTTGTATTTATTTGAAAGGTGGTGTATGGCCAAGTAGTTTGTATACATGAAAAGTAAAAAGCTATGCGGAAACAATCTCGTTAAGTTCCAACTATGCTAGTACTCATATATTTCAACTATCTCATCTCCTTACTGTCAGTAGAAAGTGAGTAGACTGATTGTCGCCATTTGAATCTTGGATGCTGATAGTAGTCTGTGGATAGGTGATCTGGACGAGACATAGCCGTACGCTTAAATCCCTAACTTTTGCCTAGACCGCCTTTCGGTTTTCACCACGGATACCTTTTTGCCCAAGCCGCCTTTCGTGTTTTCGACTGCCGGTGTACATGTTTTGTATATATCCTTAACTTTGCCCGAACCTTTTGGTTCGCCAGATGCCCTTTTTTGCCTAGGTCCGTCGACCTAGCGGGTCTCTTTCATGCGTAGTATTTTTGACTATGTCTCTCAGGTGTGGGAAGTCTTCACCATCCATGGTGCTAAGTATCATAGCTCCGCCGGAAAATACTGTTTTGACTACAAATGGTCCCTCGTAGGTGGGAGTCCATTTGCCCCTGGGATCACCTTGTGGAAGAATGATGCGCTTGACTACTAGATCACCGACTTGGTAGACTCGGTGCTTGACCTTCTTGTTAAATGCTTTGATCATTCGTTTCTGATAGATCTGTCCATGGCAGATGGACGCGAGTCGTTTCTCATCAATCAAATTAATCTGGTCAAGGCGAGTCTGAATCCAATCATCTTCGCCTAACTATGCGTCCTGGAGGACTCTGGTTGAGGGAATCTGAACCTCGATGGGTAGGACTGCTTCCAGACCATACACAAGAGAGAAGGGGGTTGCCCTGTTGATGTTCAGATCAGAAAGCGATAACCATGAAGAGCGAATGGTAACATCTCATGCCAATCTTTGTAAGTCACTTTCAGATAATCTTCTTAATGTTCTTGTTGGCGGCTTCCACTGCGCCATTCATCTTAGGCCGATAAGGAGAAGAGTTGTGATGCTTGATCTTGAACTGCGTGCAGAGTTCGGTGATCATCTTATTGTTGAGATTAGAGACATTATATGTGATAATCCTTTCGGGAGTGCCATATCGACAGATAAGATTATGTTGGATGAATCGAGCCACAACATTCTTGGTAACAGATGCAAACGAGGTTGCTTCTACCCATTTGGTGAAATAGTCAACTGCCACAAGGATGAAACGATGTCCGTTGGAAGCTGTGGGCTTGATTTCTCCGATCATGTCAATGCCCCACATTGCAAAAGGCCAAGGAGCTGCTAGAACATTCAGAGGTACTGGAGGTACGTGCACTTTGTCTGCATATATCTAGCATTTGTGACAAGATCGAGCGTAGCGGTGACAATCAGCTTCCATGGTAGACCAATAGTAACCTGTTCTCAAAATCTTCTTAGCCATGGTGTGTCCACTGGAGTGGGTACCAAATGCGCCTTCGTGTAACTCTTTCATGATACGTTCTACTGTTTTCCGGTCTACACAGCGGAGTAAGCACAAATTGTGATTGCGCTTGTATAAGATGCCATTGCTGAGGAAGAATTTAGATGCAAATCTTCTCAAGAACTTCTTATCGTTGACAGATGCCCCTGCGGGATATTCCTGAGTCTCAAGATACCTCTTCACGTCGTAGTACCAAGGTTTCTCCTCTGTATCAAGCTCATAACAATATGCTGGTTCGTCAAACTTCTCAATGATGATCTGGGGAGCCTCGTTGTCCCATCTAACATTGAACATAGACGACATAGTAGCCAATGCGTCTGCTAACTGATTCTCTTCTCGTGGAATGTGATTGAAAGTAATCTCTTCGAAGTAGGGGATCAAACTTAGAACATGCTCTCGATATGGAATGAGATTCGGATGCTTTGTATCCCACTCGCTTTTAATCTGACTGATCACACTAAAGCTGAGTCTCCATACACTTGTAAGAACTTGATTCTTAAGTCAATAGCAGCTTTGATACCCATGATGCACGCTTCATATTCGGCCATGTTGTTAGTGCAATGAAACAGTCTGGCGGTGAAAGGCGGTGTCCGCCTGTAGGGATGTAATGATGGCGCCAATGCCATTGCCGCGTTTGAGGCTCCATCAAAGACCATGGTCCATCGATCCTTTTTCGTGTCCTTCGTCCGGCCTGGTTCTTCGCAATCGAACTAGTAAAACATCCTCGTCTGAAATTGGATGCATAGATCGATAGTCATCTATGGCTTGATGAGCCAAATGATCGGCTACTACACTTCCTTTGATCGCTTCGAGAAGTGTATGGATGTCATACTCGGTCAAGATCATTTGCCATCTTGCTATTCTTCCCGAGAGCTGGTTTCTCAAATATGTATTTTATCGGATCCATCTTGAAATCAACAAAGTAGTGTGAGTCAACATATACTGCCTTAGTCGAGCAGCCATTAAAGCTGCAAGTTTTCTCGTGTGAGTATCTTGTTTCACAATCGGTAAACTTTTGCTAAGGTAGTATATTGCATACTCTTTTCGACCGGACTCATGTTGCCCCAACACACACCCCATTGAGTTCTCTAATCCGTCAAGTACATGATAAGAGGTCTTCCTTCGCAGCGACATCGGGATAGGAGGATTCTATAGGTACCCTTGATTTTGTCAAAAGCGATCCGCAATCGCGCTCCATTCCACTACTTGATCTTTCTTAAGTAACTTGAAGATTGGCTCACAAGCAGCGCTTAGATGTGCAATGAATCCGCAATGTAGTTCAATCGGCCCAAGAAACCTCGATATCCTTCTCGCATGGAGTCGGCATTTCTTGAATAGCTTTAACCTTGGCGGATCAACTTCAATACCTTTACCACTGACAACAAACCCTAGGAGTTTACCGGATCTGACTCCAAAGGTGCATTTGTTAGGATTAAGTCTCAACTCACTTCTTCAATCTCAAATAGTTTCGCAAATGATCAAGATGATCTTCTTCTCGTGATCGAGTTATCATGTCGTCGACGTAGACCTCTATCTCGTGGTGAATCATGTCATGAAATAATGTCACCATAGCACGCTGATAAGTGGCGCCTGCATTCTTCAGTCCGAACGACATAACCTTGTAATGTACCCCACTGTAACAAAAGTAGTCTCTCCATGTCTTCGGAGCCATTTTGATCCGATTGTAACCGGAGAAACCATCCATGAAGGAGAAAACCTTATCGAGCGGTGTTGTCAACCGTAACATCAATATGAGGAAGTGGGAAATCGTCTTTCGGACTTGCTTTGTTCAGATCTCTATAATCCACACACATTCGTACTTTACCATCCTTCTTAGGCACAGGTACCACATTCGCAACCCATTGTGGATAGGAAGTAACAGCTAAGAAACCGGCGTTGAACTGCTTCATAACTCGGCTTTGATTTTCTCTGACATCTCAGACGATGCGATTTAATCTTCTGTTTCACCGAGAAAACCTTCTTTTGTCGGCAATCGGTGTACCACAATATCAATGTCTAAACCCGCATGTCTTCGCACGACCAAGCAAAACCTCAATATAGTCTCGTAGCATCGAACCAATCTTTCTTTAACACTGCTCTCAAGACCCGCTCCTATCTTGATCTCTTTCTCTTTGTCGCACTCAGATTCACAACCTCAACTCGCCTTCGTGTGGTCAGTATAACTCGATCTTCTTGCTGTAGCCTTCGACAAGTTCTCCCGAACTTCACAATCTTCCTCACTTTCGCCTTCGCTTGGTAGATCGGATTATCGGTCATATTTAGCAATAACATATCATATCAACGAGATTCGAGTGATTCGCAGTTGTATCACGTGTATGTAAGAAACACATAGCTTTTGAAGGGTGATAAAGTAAAGAAAGAAAACAATAATTGAATGCAAAAGTCCAACGATTTTATTGAATGAAAATATGCAAATGACAGATAATAACCCTCACAAACGAGCCATGATGCCCCGGGCAAGGCACTAGGCTTTAGAGTTTATTGTTCACAACATAAAGAAATACGAAAAGCAAAACAAAACAAGAGCAATTACTCCTGACTAAAGGAGATTGGTATGACGTCTTCAGTCTTCCAATTGCTGAGCCCATTGTCTGGAGTTGGGAAGATCCACTTGCTGATGTCGAAGTCGTTGTCGTTGTCTTCTATAGCATGGATTCCACTTTGACTGATGCGGAAAGGAAGCTGGCCGGCTGTGATACGGTGAACTGACTTTGTAGGATTTTTGTATCCAAATGTGCGGATAGCAAGAGTCGCCACCGACTTTTATTTTTATCCAATTAAGGGAAGGTAAAAGTAACAGAAAAAGACCTTCGTTAGATTCTCGAGTTCGGAGAATGGTTATGAAAAGGGAAGGTATTAGCACCCCTTTCCATCCGCAGTTTATTCTACGGGCTCTTAGTTGCTCTTAGATAACTTTTTAAAATTGCTTTGTGTGTTTGACAAAGATGTTTTGAAAAAAAGGCATTTCTCTTTGACTTTGTAATGACTCATGTAGGAGTGTATACAAAGTGTTCGGAAATGTTTTGTTTTGAAAAGAAAGTTGAACTTTGAAAAGAGTGTAGTGTGAAAAGCATTTGATAGAGCAAGCAACTAAGAGACTTATTTACCCACCTAATTGGTCGCTTTGTTGTACTTCTACATTCCTTTAGAATAGTGCTAGCCATACCATTAGTTAGTAGGTAGCTCCATTCGCTGGATGTAAGCGGACATTCGAAGGAACATCGGATGGTCATAGAAGGCAACCTAGGAAGTATCCTAGCACATTCGAAGGACTATCATCATTTTCGAGGCGAAAATCGAGGGTCAAGATCATGTATTCGGAGGCGACATCGTGGGTCTTATGATCTTTGTATCGAAGGGACTATGATGATTTGTTTGGAAGGCAACGGTGCTAGAATACCTCTACGTTCGAGGGACATGACCATTTGAAATCGAAAGGCATCGAGAGAGAATTACTCTAAGGGGTGCGTGTGTGAAAGAAGTGTGTCAAATTCGGATATTTTATCTTGAAATTAGTGTGAGCTATGTCCAATTATTATCTTGCCATACACGCCTAATTACTAGCAATTGATAAGGGTGCGGAAAGTAAAATGCGGAATGTAAAAGTGCGGAAAGATAAACCTACGCTATTACATGACTTTGGGGCAGATACATAATTAGGAGTGCGGAAAGTAAAAGTCCTAAATTAAACTATTACAACCCATGAGCAATTACATTATTGAAAAGTAAAATAAAAACGGAAGAATCGTCTGAATCGGATCAACCTGTGAAAGAATAAGAAAATTGGGAAATATGATGAAATTGAAATAAGAGAAAATGTTAGAAAAAATGCAAATTTTAATATGAGAAAATTTATGCATGCTGGAAATAAGATAAATAAGCCATAATAATTTTTTTGGATTTTTTGGAAAAGATTTAATAATTAAAATGCAATTTATAATGATTTAAATGCTAAAATAAAAATAAAATAAATATGCATGCAAAAATTATATTTTATAATTTATTAAATTAAATAAAGGTTTTATGAAAATAATGTAAAAAGAAAAAATGTTTTGGTGATTTTAAATGCAAATAAAATAATGAAAACAATTAAAATTGAATGGAAATATTAAAATAATGAAAATAGAAAAATATGAAAAGTTTGAGTTTGTGAAAAGGAAAGGTAAAACCGGAGGGATCGAATCAGGGACCATGAGGTGAGAACTTGAGTTCACTTGTCATTACCACTACGCCACCGCATTGGATGTTATGGAACGAAAACGCAACCATGAGCTACACGCCGTCACCGTGGAGTCAAAGCACAATCAAGATGGTGGGGTCCCTTGACTTACGAACGAGCGAATCGAACGCATCTTCCTGCCACGCCGCCTTCCTCGCCGGTCAATTAACCACGCGGAGCCCCGCTTCTCCGATGAGGAGATCTTGAAAACCTGCAAAACACGCGAAATAAAAGAGAAAGAAGGACCTTGTCCCCCTAAACCAGGCCTCCTGAATTCAATGGTGATATCAGTTTGCCCTAAAAATGTCCCTACAAGCCGAAGCTTATGAGTTCGAAACCCTAAGTATGGCAGAACGCGATTCTAACGTCCAACCTCTCAAACGACTACCCAGATCGGTCCAGTAGAACCTCATGAACACAATAAAAGCATTAGATTCAATGGAAACACGCAGAACAATAAAATGCAAAAAATCAAAAGTTTGAGATATGTATGATCATGTATGCATCGATCCGGCTTGTTTTAAACCATGGCATGAGTGTGTACTTACTTATAGTGTTAACATCAGCATAGTCTTCTGGGAAATCGTCACCCCATCCGGTCGCCTTAATATCTTCAATAGGAATCTTGTAACTATCAGGAACAGTGTACTTCACCATGTAATCATACTTTCCACTCGGCTGCCCCAAGGTATCCCACACGATGATACAGCTGCTCGCATTGTCGATCTTCAACTTAGACATTTCATCACACAACTTCGCAGTGTGGTTTCGTAAATAGTATCTCACGGTTGTCCATCATACACCGAACTCGCCTTCTCAACCAAGCACAACCATCGTGTATGGGCACCAACGACAATTCTCGGGCATCCCGGATTGACACCGCTTGCAACAAATTCTTCTTAATACCATCGAGGATGGTCAAGTCATCTATGTTGAAAACATAAGTATCGTCACCAACAACATTGGAACTCTTGTCATGGTTAGGCATAGGCGCTGATCACATTCGAGTCTCAACAGAGGGTCAAACTCAATCGCTTAGCTTCAATCATATCTTGAATCTTGTTCTTCGTGAGCCCAACAATTGTCGTTGTCGCCTCTGGTGTTGGAATGGTAAGCACACTTAGCATTTGGATTGTACTGAGAGGAAGTGTTGACATTCGAGGAGGATCCTCAAGGTTATCACCGCTTTCAACATGCGCAAGGCACAATGGCATGTTGATCAGAACGCCTTCGTGGCGCTGCTCGTTACGCTGTCTCGCCGAGGTCAGGCCGATGTAGGATCGAGATTACAACCGCTCCCACAGATTGAGCACGGTCGGACTTGGCTCGGCTTTTCCGACCATACACAAGATTAGCTTTTCTTAGCACCAAAGGATCTCTTCGCAGATTCAAGATGTCTCTACATGAATCTTCCCACTTGATACCGCCTTCAATGCGCCGCATTCAATATCAACTCGGTGAATCCGGATGAAGAATTTCCAATCGATGATTGAAGAATGGGCCTGTCGTTGTTCCCATGAACATATCAACCAACCCTATTGGACAAGGGTGGTTGAACTCACCGCTAGATCTCTCCACTTCGAGCATACTCCTTGAACTTCTCGTCACGACCCATAGACATGCTTTGTAGTTGCATGCGAGTGGGTGTCAATTCAAAGATTGTACTCATATTGTTCAGAAAGCATCACTAAGTCATTCCAAGTACGGATACGGTCATTCTCTAGCTGATAGTACCATTCCAACTGAGTTCCGGACAAACTTTCTTGAAAATAGTGCATCCACAACTTTCTGTCATCAGTGTGGGGGTTGATCTTCTGGACATAGGACTTCAAATGCAACTTAGGGCAAGAAATGCCATCATATTTGGCAAAAGTAGGAACTTTGAACTTGGGAGGAATCACCACACCAGGAACAAGACTCAGGTCATCAAAGTTCGCCCGGACATTTTCAAATTTTCCACAGCATTCAGACGATCTTCAAGTTGCTTGTACTTGTCATCTTCCTCAGAGTGTTGGCTATAATCAGACTGATCCTCTCCTCCTTTCTTTGGCTCACGCTGGTCACCATCATCCCCCTTGGTACTCCCCTCGGTATGGACACTTCCTTCAGAGAGCTCAATACGACTGACCACCTTAGGACCTCCTTTGAAACGTCTACCCATGTTGAGGAGACCAACAACCTTCTTCTTCTTGTTGATGAGCTTCTTCAGATCTTCTTGGCCTTGGACCAAGTGGTAAACATCTCGAAACCGAGCATTCTCGAGCCCGGAGATCTTTGATACTGCTCAAGAGCCATTTCGCTAAAATAAATAGCGAGCAAATGAGAAAACCAATCTCCAATGTACCTGTGATGCAATGTTATGATATGATATGCAATGTTTATGCGAATGCAATGCAATGTTTTCAAGGACCTAAGAGATTTAAATTTGTTAAACAAGCAATGAGCAAACATTTATTAGTACTTCTCATTATTATTCTTTTTCTTTTTAAGTACAAGAGATAGTTCAAAACAATAAAAGAAAACATAAACATCCTAAAGCTCTAAGTCTCCCATGGGCGCCTCTGGTGCCGATGTAGGCGTTGATGTTTCGCCTCATGAAGTAGCTTGGTCAACTCTAGAACTTTCTTCTCGCTTGCATAGCACCGAGCTTCAAAGGTATCCCTTTCTTCTTTGTGAATCCAGATCTCTTCAAGTCTTCAAAATCAGAGGTCGTGATGGAGAACAAAGATAGGGTACGCCACCTATAGCAACAGTTCCATAATTACGGTAAAACAGCGTGAATGGCATCATGAGGTTTTGAGCTCGAGCTCGCACCCATTTGAGGTAAGGTTCCCAAGGAATGGAGTTCGGTGCCCCAAAGTCTTGGTATCGCCTTCTTTACCATGCCCCAAGCATGTATAAACCTTCGTTGTAATTCGAGATCGTGATTGTAGTCGAACACAACATCTTGGAGAAGCATATCATGTGGACCATCTCTTCGAGCAAAACCAAACTGACTTAGAGCTAGAGAAGGGTTGTAAGTAATACCTCCCCTTATACCAAGTAGCGGTACATTAGGGAATTCTCCACAACGCTCGATGAAGGTGAAGTCCTTTTGAGAGAAAAGACTCCAACGGATATCCGAATGAGAGAGTGACATCAATCTTTGAGACCATCTCAACCTTTGTTCATTCTTCAAAATCGATGGAGGAAGGTGCGAAATAAACCACCTTGAAAGTAACGGATACAACACATGAGAGTTCCTTGTCGCTAGTAGTACGAGTGTGGAGAGAATGTAGGATGTCTCCAAGTAAGGTAGGCAGGATTGCGGGTAAGAAACAACTTGATGGCATTGACATCTATGAATTGATCCGAGTTAGGAATAGAACCAAACCATAAATTAGCAAGGCCACAATGTTCTCAAATGCATGGAAACTCATAACTTTGAGGAATTCTCGCTTTCTTGATTAAGAACTTGGAAAGTAAACCCTTAACTCCACTTCTAGTTTCCCAATTGGCTTCAATGTCGAGCGCTTAAGATGTAAGGCGGATGCAATGTCTTCGAACTTAGGAACCTTTTCCAAACCGTGAATGGCATTTGATCAAGAATAGGTACCCAAGTAGCTTAGAGAATTCTTCCAAGGTAGGAACCAACTGATAACTGAAATGTAAAGCAATGGTGTTTCGGATCAAGAACTGGATAGGACATGCATCATATCTTCTTCAAAACCGAGATAACCAAGTCAAGTAGATAACCATGTCTTTTGATGAATCGAGCATGGTCGGAATTTCAAATCAATTCTTTGAGTGAGAAGGATACCCATGAAGTTGATTCGGATAGTCTTTCTAGAAGCCATAATCCCTACAAAACAGAGCAAAGATAAATCCCTAGGTCCTTGAAATAGTTAGAAATGATATGCAATGCGAATGATGTCATGATGTCATGTTTAGCACACACAAACAATTCACACAATGAGCCTAGGTTTAAGGCTTACATGAGGTATAGGTGATTACCCCACCAAAAGTTTGAGTTGGTTCATCCTGTCCTATAATAGTAACCGGTTCTAGGAATCTCACATCATCGATCTTTCTCGAGGCGCTTATTTCAATACGACGCCAAGTGGTCGATCGAAAATGTCCCTCGATCTCAATGAGCGTAGCATCGAGTATCAACCAACCTCGGTCTACCAAAGCCGCCATCTCACTACCTTCTAATGGCCAAGATGGGTCAATTAAGGTTCTAAAAGTTTAGTTAGCGCTTGATGACACCACGCAGAAGCCAAATACTTTCTTCAACTTGGGAATGAAGAGTATCGGGCAACCAAAGTGTCACGCTAACGTAGCCATCATGTTGACCGCGTAGTTATACGCCTAACGGTCGCGATGATCTAATGCTACTTACCTAAAAGGAAACCCGATCCGGTGTAGGATCCCCAACAATATAATACCCAAGCAACCCTTAAAGATAAAGCATACAAGTCAAACAAAAGCAGTAAATGTTATCTAGAAATCCCTTCAATCTCTCAGAGACACGTGAACCGACTTTGTAGGATTTTGTATCCAAATGTGCGGATAGCAAGAGTCGCCACCGACTTTTATTTTTATCCAATTAAGGGAAGGTAAAAGTAAAAAAAGACCTTCGTTAGATTCTCGAGTTCGGAGAATGGTTATGAAAAGGGAAGGTATTAGCACCCTTTCCATCCGCAGCTTATTCTACGGGCTCTTAGTTGCTCTTAGATAACTTTTAAAATTGCTTTGTGTGTTTGACAAAGATGTTTTGAAAAAGGCATTTCGCTTTGACTTTGTAATGACTCATGTAGGAGTGTATACAAAGTGTTCGGAAATGTTTTGTTTTGAAAAGAAAGTTGAACTTTGAAAAGAGTGTGTGTGAAAAGCATTTGATAGAGCAAGCAACTAAGAGACTTATTTACCCACTTTAATTGGTCGCTTTGTTGTACTTCTACATTCCTTTAGAATAGTGCTAGCCATACCATTAGTTAGTAGGTAGCTCCATTCTGGATGTGCGGACATTCGGGAACATCGGATGGTCATAGAAGGCAACTTGTAGGAAGTATCCTAGCACATTCGAAGGGACTATCATCATTTTCGTAGGCGACAATCGAGGGTCAAGATCATGTATTCGGAGGCGACATCGTGGGTCTTATGATCTTTGTATCGAAGGGACTATGATGATTTGTTTGGAAGGCAACGGTGCTAGAATACCTCTACGCTCGAGGGACATGACCATTTGAAATCGAAAGGCATCGAGAGAATTACCTAAGGGTGCGTGTGAAAGAAGTGTGTCAAATTGATATTTTATCTTGAAATTAGTGTGAGCTATGTCCAATTATTATCTTGCCATACACGCCTAATTACTAGCAATTGATAAGGGTGCGGAAAGTAAAAATGGAATGTAAAAGTGCGGAAAGATAAACCTACGCTATTACATGACTTTGGGGCGATACATAATTAGGAGCGGAAAGTAAAAGTCCTAAATTAAACTATTACAACCCATGAGCAATTACATTATTGAAAAGTAAAATAAAACGAAGAATCGTCTCGAATCGGATCAACCCGTGAAAGAATAAGAAAATTGGGAAATATGATGAAATTGAAATAAGAGAAAATGTTAGAAAAATGCAAATTTTAATATGAGAAAATTTATGCATGCTGGAAATAAGATAAATAAGTTATAATAATTTTTTGGATTTTTGAAAAGATTTAATAATTAAAATGCAATTTATAATGATTTAAATGCTAAAATAAAAATAAAATAAATATGCATGCAAAAATTATATTTTATAATTTATTAAATTAAATAAAGGTTTTTATGAAAATAATGTAAAAAGAAAAATGTTTTGGTGATTTTTAAATGCGAAATAAAATAATGAAAACAATTAAAATTGAATGGAAATAAAAATAATGAAAATAGAAAAATATGAAAAGTTTGAGTTTTGAAAAGGAAAGGTAAAACCACTGGAGGATCGAACAGGGACCATGAGGTGAGAACTTGAGTTCACTTGTCATTACCACTACGCCACCCTGCATTGGATGTTATGGAACGAAAACGTGCAACCATGAGCTACACGCGTCGTCACCTGGTGGAGTCAAAGCACAATCAGCATGGTGGGGTCCCTTGACTTACGAACGAGCGAATCGAACGCATCTTCCTGCCACGCCAGCCTTCCTCGCCGGTCAATAATTCAACGAGCCCTAGCTCCGCCGCCTTCTCCGATGAGAGATCTTGAAAACCCAAAACACGCGAAATAAAAGAGAAAGAAGGACCTTGTCCCTAAACCAGCCTCCGAATTCAATGGTGATATCGCTTGTCCTAAAATGTCCCTACAAGCCGTTCAAGCTTATGAGTTCGAAACCCTAAGTATGGCGTAACGCGATTCTAACGCCCAACCTCTCAAACGACTACCCGATCGGTCCAAGAGAACCTCATGAACACAATAAAAGCATTAGATTCAATGGAAACACGAACAATAAAATGCAAAAATCAAAAGTTTGAGATATGTATGATCATGTATGCATCGATCCGCTTGTTTTAAACCATGGTACGAGTGTGTACTTACTCAAACTTACCCGAGCACGATGGAATGATGTTTGAGGTCAAACTCACTGGAAATTGAAATTCAATTTCAAAGATTCTTGGAAAATTTTGACAAAATAAGGGTTTGGCTTGAGCTAGGTTTCGCTCGCTTGTGTGTATTGGCAATTTATAGAAGAAATTTGGATGGCAAAAGGAGTGAAAAAGATTGCTTCTTGAATGTGCAAATATTTCCATTTAAAATAAAATCAAATATTGAAAAATATATGATTTTCTCATGAATGCAAGGCTATCACGAATTTGGTAAGGGTCATGGGCCTTCTTGGACATTTAGAAAGATATAAAATCATTCCTTTTGAGAAAATGTTTAATTTTCATATTTTATATAATTTATTTTTGAATTAAATGTTATAAAATTCAAATATAAATCATAAAATAGAAAATAACCAAGGCCAAGCATTTATGGGTCAAGAATAGCATCATGAACAAGTTTGGATCAAAAGATTATAGGCCCATTTGGAAAATTTTGCATTTTGACCAATATGTCCTTTTGTGCAATCATTCAAAATTCCCAACTTCTCGAATAGTGTATCTTGCTCAATTTTCCACATTTTTGAGTGTTCTTGGACTTTTGAAAGCTCTAAGAGTCCTCTAACCAATGTTTTTGGTCTCATCTCAATTGGAGTTACCATGCTCAAAATATCTTCAAAACAAAAGTTGACTTTTGTTGACTTTGAAAATGACCAGAATGTTTTGAGCTATACCTCTCAAATGAAGCATTTTTGACATTCTTGTGAGACATGAAGTTGTAGAGAATTGAATTTCCTTCAAAACAAGAGGTGGTGGAAAAATTTCGAGAAAGTATGAGAAAGTTATGATCACCAAAGTTCATTGACTTTTCATCTAGAAACCCTAATTTAGAAAGTTTGACTTTGGGCAAATCTTGAGTTTTCTTGATGAATCATGATCAACCCTTGATCAAATGATGAATGTAACTTCAAAATGAGGATGTTGACCAAAAATCGAAGTTTTGACTGTATGTTGACCACAGCTGACTTTTGTCCAATACACCGATTTTCAACCATCCGAGCAATTGTCCGAGGAAACTTGACTCAGGAGGCTTGAAACTTGACATGGAGAATCTTTGAAGCATATGAGGAGGCATGAAGGCCATGGAGATGTTGGAAATCCATCTTGACTTGAGAGATACCAAACCCTAGTTTGGGTTGATTGTCTAGAGAGAGTTTGTCCGATCAACTCTCGAGGAACCTCGAGTGGATGTATGAAATCTCTTGAGTAGATGGAGGGCAAATTTTGGGTATGACAGCTGCCCCTGCTCAATCTTCTTGTACCGAGGGTTAGATTGACATGCTTGTCTTTCGTGACCGGAGGTAGAAGATGATTGAACACCGAGTACACCAAAATTTGCACCGCCTGGTGGATGATGCGGAATGGGCTTACAGATGCCATTTGGAGAAGTTGGAGACTTCACGGGGAACGAGTCACGCTAGACTCGAGGTTGTTAATAGAGAGCTGATGAGATGGGCTTAAGATGCCATCCGAAAGGGCGATGCCGGGAATGAGTCGACGTTAGACTCTCAGATGTTCCCGGAATGGAGAGGAGATGGGCTTAAGATGCCATCCGGGGAGTCGACGTTAGACTTCGTGTTCACTTTGAATGAAGTTATTGGTCCGTATTGATTTTTAACCATATATGCAGATTCGAGAGTGAAGAGATGTTGACAAATAGTCGGAGATGGGCTTAAGATGCCATCCAAGGCAATCGAGTCGACGCTAGACTCGTAGTCGCTTGTTGATAATAGGAAGAGGTCGAATAAATCTTCGTGTCGATCACCGAGGGAGATTGTAGTTGGCAAAATGTGGATAGCTTCCTGTGTGCATCGGTGTTGATCCATTGCTCGTTATCGGAGGATAACCGAGGTGTCTTTTGATAGTTTTCCGCGGTTCGGGCTTAACTCGACCACCGTTGAGGACAACCAAAGGCGGTCTTCGATAGTTTTCCGCCGGTTCGGGCTTAACTCGACCGGAGGACAACCAAAGGCGGTCTTTCAGATAGTTTTCCGCTGGCTCGGGCTTAATCCTCGACCTTAAGGCGGTCTTCGATAGTCTTCCGCGGCTCGGGCTTAATCTCGACTGTTTGCGCAAAAGTGATCATACTGCTTTGGAGAAATCAAAAACTTTGATAGAATATTTGTTAGTCTTATGCAAAGTATGATGCATGACAAAGGTATATGAATGACATATGCATGAATTATGACTTTATGAGAAATGAATGAATGATGAATGTTGTGATATTTCAAAACATATCCATCTTGAAGAAGATGCGGATATTCTGCTTGAAGATTTTCGCCTGGGAATCGAGTAGGTGAGAACCCCGCTTTGAAGGAGAAGAAAGATATCTTGATTCCTCCGATGCACTATCTCGACCAAGTCTTGGGCCTAGATATTGTTGAGGAAGGTAGAGATTTGAGAAGCTCGTTGTTGGAGATCTCATATATAGACCCCGCCGAGGAAAGTCCGGAGGCGATCCGCTGAGGATCTTGTATGTAGATCCCGCCGAGGAAATTTAGGAAACGCCCATCGGGATTCCGAGTGTAGATCTCATGGAGAGCATTTGATGGTTGCCGAGACGCTAGAAGAGTCTGGAGTCCGTTGTAATCTCCGGCCGGGAATAAAGGTGTATGCTTCCTCCGATGCATTATCTCGACCAAGTTTCGAGTCCGATACCGCCACCGGGAGAAGGGAAGGATTGAGACACGTCACTGGGATGAATATCTTGACTGGGATGAGGTGTTACCGCTGAGACCGATGTAACGTGTTCGATTGAGTGGAATTGCCGCTCGTGGATTCCTTATACTACCGGGAAGGTGTGTTGTGGTGACACCTTTATGCTCGTGGGGACTATTTGTTGACTTTCGTCATCCCAATTCCCGAACCGTAGTAAGTACTTTTGCATATTCACTTTTCGTATGTTTGTGATCGATTCTTATTGTCAAATGCGATAGTCATTCAAAGCAAACGTTGGACTTATTGCAAATAACAACAATGTAAATTGTAAAGAGAAAGAAGTCATTTTTGAAAGGTGGCGATGGCCAAGTAGTTTGTACACAAGAAAGGTAAAAGCTATGCGGAAACAATCTCGTTAAGTTCCAACTATGCTAGTACTCATATATTTCAACTATCTCATCTCCTTGTCCAAGAGAAAGTGAGTAGACCGATCTTCGCCATTTGAATCTTGAATGATGATAGTAGTCCGGAAGCGTATGATCCGAAGAGACATAGTCGACGCTTAAATCCCTAACTTTGCCTAGACCGCCTTTCGGTTTTCGCCCACCGATACCTTTTTGCCCAAGCCGCCTTTTCGTGTTTTCGACTTGCCGGTGTACATGTTTTGTATATATCCTTTATTTTTGCCCGAACCTTTGGTTCGCCAGATGCCCTTATTTTTGCCTAGGTTCGCCGACCTAGCGGGTCTCTTTTATGCGTAGTATTTTTGACTATGTCTCGAGTTCACTGTGTGTGGGAAGTCTTCACCATCCATGGTGCTAAGTATCATAGCCCGAAAATACTGCCTTGACTACAAACGGTCCCTCATAGGTGGGAGTCCATTTGCCCCGATCACCTTGTGGAAGAATGATGCGCTTGACTACTAGATCACCGACTTGGTAGACTCTGCTTGACCTTCTTGTTAAATGCTCGATCATTCGCTTCGATAACTGCCCATGGCGTATGGATGCGAGTCGCTTCTCATCAATCAAGTTAATCTGGTCAAGCCGAGTCTCGACCCAATCGCTTCGCTAACTCGCCTCCCGAGGACTCGTCGAGGGTATCCGAACTCGATGGGTAAGACGGCCCATACCGATACAAGAGAGAAGGGGTTGCCCCGTTGATGTTCGTCAAGTGCGATAACCATGAAGAGCAAATGGTAACATCTCATGCCAATCTTTGTAAGTCACCGCCATCTTCAGATAATCTTCTTAATGTTCTTGTTGGCGGCTTCCATCGCGCCATTCATCTTAGGCCGATAAGGAGAAGAGTTGTGATGCTTGATCTTGAACTGCGTGCAGAGTTCGGTGATCATCTTGTTGTTGAGATTGGAACCGTTATCCGTGATAATCCTTTCAGGAGTGCCATACCGATGATAAGATTATGTTTGATGAATCGAGCCACAACATTCTTGGTAACAGATGCATACGAGGTCGCTTCTACCCACTTGGTAAAGTAATCAATTGCCACAAGGATGAAACGATGTCCATTGGAAGTCGGGCTTAATCTCCAATCATGTCAATGCCCCACATTGCAAAAGGCCACGGAGAAGTTAAAACATTCGAGGTACCGAGGTACGCACTTTGTCTCATAACCGCACTTGTGACAAGATCGATATAGGTGACAATCCATGGTGGACCAATAGTAACCTGCTCTCAAAATCTTCTTAGCTATGTGTGTCCACCGAGTGGGTACCAAATTCGCCTCGTAACTCTTCCATGATACGCATTGCTCGGTCTACACAAGGAGTAAGCACAAGTCGTGGTTGCGCTTTGTATAAGATGCCGTTGAGAAAGAATTTGAAGCAAATCTTCTCATGAACTTTTATCATTAATGATGCCCCTGGATATTCCCGAGTCTCAAGATACCTCTTCACGCCATAGTACCAAGGTTTCTTTGTATCAAGCTCATAACAATACGCCGTTCGTCAAACCTCTCAATGATGATCCGGGAGCCTCGTTGTCCCATCTAACCTTGAACATAGACGACATAGTAGCCAATGCGCCCGCCAACCGATTCTCTTCTCGTGGAATGTGATCAAAAGTAATCTCTTCAAGTAAGGAATCAAACTCCGAACATGCTCGATATGGAATGAGATTCGGATGCTTCGATCCCACTCGCCTTAATCGACCGATCACCAAAGCCGAGTCTCCATACACTTGTAAGAACTTGATTCTTAAGTCAATAGCAGCTTTGATACCCATGATGCACGCCAGACCGCCATGTTGTTAGTGCAATCAAACATAATCGCGGTGAAAGGAGTATGTCCGCCGTAGGGATGTAATGATGGCGCCAATGCCATTGCCAAGCGCTTGAGGCTCCATCAAAGACCATAGTCCATCGATCCTTGTTCGTGTCCTTCGTCGGCCCGGTTCTTCGTAATCAGAACTAGTAAAACATCTTCATCTCGAAATTAACCGCATAGATCGATAGTCATCTACGGCTTGATGAGCCAAATGATCGGCTACTACACTTCCTTTGATCGCTCGAGAAGTGTACCGATGTCATATTCGGTCAAGATCATTTGCCATCTTGCTATTCTTCCCGAGAGAGTGGTTTCTCAAAGATGTATTTTATCGGATCCATCTTAGAAATCAACAAGGTAGTGTGAGTCAACATATACCGCCTTAGTCGGCGAAAGCAGCCCAAGCCAAAGCGCTGCAAGTTTTCTCGTCGAGTATCTTGTTTCACAATGGTAAACTTTTGCTAAGGTAGTATATTGCATGCTCTTTTCGACTGCACTCGCCATGTTGCCCCAACACACACCCCATTGAATTCTCTAACACCGCCAAGTACATGATAAGAGGTCTTCTTCGGCGGCATCGTGGAGGAGGGTTCAAGGTACCCTTGATTTTGTCAAAAGCGATCCGCAATCGCTGCTCCATTCCACTACTTGATCTTTCTTTAGTAACTTGAAGATTGGCTCACAAGTAGCGCTAGTGTGCAATGAATCGCAATGTAGTTCAATCGCCCAAGAAACCTCCGACTTCCTTCTGGAGTCGGCATCTTTGAATAGCTTTAACCTTGGCGGATCAACCTCAATACCTCTACCATCGACAACAAACCCTAGGAGTTTTCCTGATCCGACTCCAAAGGTGCACTTGTTAGATTAAGTCTCAACTGCATTTTAATCAAACAGTCGCAAATGATCAAGATGTTCTTCTTCACCGTGATCGAGCTATCATGTCGCCGACGTAGACCTCTATCTCGTGATGAATCATGTCATGAAATAATGTTACCATAGCATCGATAAGTGGCGCCTCTTCAACCGAACGGCATAACCTTGTAGCGTAAAGTGCCCCATCGTAACAAAAGTAGTCTTCCATGTCTTCGGAGCCATTTTGATCCGATTGTAACCGAGAAACCATCCATGAAGGAGAAAACCTTATGCCGAGCGGTATTGTCAACCGTAACATCAATATGAGGAAGTGGAAAATCGCTTTCTGACTCGCTTTGTTCGATCTCTAATCCACACACATTCGTACTTTGCCATCCTTCTTAGGCACGGTACCACATTTGCAACCCATCGGGATAGGAAGTAACGGCTAAGAAACCAGCGCTGAACTGCTTCATAACTTCGGCTTTGATTTTCTCGACATCTCGTGACGATACGACGAACCTTCGCTTTCACCGAGAAAACCTTCCTTTGTCGGCAATCGATGTACCACAATATCAATGTCTAAACCCGCATGTCTTCGTATGACCAAGCAAAACCTCAATATAGTCTCGTAGCATCCGAACCAACCTTTCTTTAACACTGCTCAAGACCCGCTCCTATCTTGATCTCTTTTCTATCTTCGTCAAGACTCCAAATTCACAACCTCAACTTGCTCTTCGTGGTCAGATAACTCGCCTTCTTGTCAGAAGCACCGCAAGTTCTCCGGCACTTCACAATCTTCCTCACTTTCGCCTTCGCTTGGTAGATCGGATTATCAAGTCATATTTAGCACTAGCATAGTGTTATTAACTAGATTCGAGTGATCTCGCAGTTGTATCACGGGTGTGTAAGAACACATAGCTTTTGAAGGGGTGATAAAGTAAAAGAAAGAAAACAAACAATTGAATGCAAAAGTCCAACGAATTTATTGAATGAAAATACGCAAACGACAGATAAAACCTCGAACGAGCCATGACGCCCCGGGCAAGGCACCAGGCTTTCAAAGTTTATTGTTCAAACATAAAGAAATACGAAAAGCAAAATAAAACAAAAGCAATTACTCCCGGCTAAAGGAGATTGGTATGACGCCTTCGCCTTCCAATTGCCGAGCCCATGATCCGAGTTGGAAGATCCACTTGCCGATGTCGGCCATTGTCGCCGCCTTCTATAGCATGGATTCCACTCGCCGATGCGAAGGAAGTTGGGCACGCTGGCGTATCATCTTCGACTTGATGGTGAAGCCTAAACCGTCTTGTCAAATTTGAAAGGAAGATCGTGAGCTGTCCCCAAATAGAACTACCTTCTTCAACAAAGCAGCTGAGCATCTTTCAATGAGGCCATCCTAGGCGGAACTTGTGTAACTTCAGAGGACGGGAGTCAACAGCATGACTGGTATTGTTTCAAAAGCTTGACAGGAGTCTCAAGAATTCACCCTCCATCTCGAGGTAGCGGAATGACCGTAGATGACCGATATATATTCTTCACCACACCGTAACAACCTTCCTTTCACCGGTACAGCCGATGTAAGGTAGAGGTAATACCGCCCCATGTATCCAAGGGCCCAAGTAGGCAAGAATAAGTCGGACGGATGTCCATGACAAAGAAAGTGGAATCAAAAGTCCGGGAACCGACTTTAACAGTGAGTGAGCTCTCCAAGTAATCGTGCTTAGAACCATCAAAAGCTCTCACGATAATGTCACCGGTCTCGTAACCAACCTTCGACATCAAGTCGATCAAAAGCGCTTCGTAGGATATTCGAGCGTAACCGATCAACCAAAACATGAGATAATGTAACGCCTTGCATTCAATGAGATGTGCAAGGCTTTGTTGTGTTTCTTTCCCAAGGAGTCAAATCAAGATCGAAGCTTAGGCCGTTGTTGGCAGCTGTGCTAGCAATACAAACTTCGAATTGATCAAGAGTAGTGTCTTGCACACGAGCATTCTTCTAAACTTCACCAAGGCATTAGCATGAGCCTCGAGCATAAGAGCAAAGCGAGCATGGATATTTTGGACGAGTCTCGTCCTAACTGCTCCACAACATTGTAATCACTCTTCTTGATGATCTTCGTAATTTCCTCCATTTCTTGTTTGAGGTGTCTTCAAGAACTTCCTTTGGTACTTCCGCCGAGGTGATGAGTCACCGGTTCTTTCCTCTAGCCGGGATATTGGTTGAGTAGCTGGAATGCGAGCCGGAGTCGCAGTGTCTTTTGGAGGAGAGATCTGGAGAGAATACCTTCCGGTTCGGTCACCATCGATCCGTGATGTTGTCAATGTCGAATAGAAACTTCAGCAGAAGATCTTCAATTGTCGAGGATCTTGCTTGACACCATGATAGTAAACATCACCCATAATTCCAAGGGATAGCCTTGTCGAGGAATATGGAACCGGCCTGGAGAAGTGATAATGAGAGGTGCCACTCTAGGCACGGAATCACAGAGGAAATCCTTATAGTGTTAACATCAAGATAGTCTTGGGAAATCGTCACCCCATCCGTCGCCTTTAACATCTTCAATAGGAATCTTGTAACTATCGTGAACAAGTGTACTTCACCATGTAATCATACTTTCCACTGGCTGCCCCAAGGTATCCCACATATGATGGTACTGCTCGCATTGTCGATCTTCAACTTAGACATTTCTTCACACAACTTCGCATGTGTGGTTTCGTAAATAGTATCTCACGGTTATCCATCATGCACCGAACACGCCTTCTCAACCAAGCACAACCATCGTGTGATGGGCACCAACGACAATTCTCCGGGCATCCCGGATTGACACCGCTTGCAACAAATTCTTCTTAATACCATCGAGGAATGGTCAAGTCATCTATGTTGAAAACATAAGTATCGCCACCAACAACATTGGAACTCTTGTCATGGTTAGGCATAGGCGCTGATCACATTCGAGTCTCAACAGAGGGTCAAACTCAATCGCTTAGCTTCAATCATATCTTGAATCTTGTTCTTCGTGAGCCCAACAATTGTCGTTGTCGTGCCCTGGCGTTGGAATGGTAAGCACACTTAGCATTTGGATTGTACTGGAGAGGAAGTGTTGACATTCGAGGAGGATCCTCAAGGTTATCACCGCTTTCAACATGTGTTGCAAGGCTTGCACAATGGCATGTTGATCTTCAGAACTGCCTCGTGGCGCTGCTCGTTTACGCTGTCTCACCGAGGTGTGCCGATGTAGGATCGAGATCACAACCGCCCACGATTGAGCACGGTCGGTCTTGGCTCGGCTTTTCCGACCATACACAAGATTAGCTTTTCTTAGCACCAAAAGATCTCTTCGCAGATTCAAGATGTCTCTACATGAATCTTCCCACTCTTGATACCAGCCTTCAATGCGCCGTCACAATATCAACTCGTGAATCCGGATGAAGAATTTCCAATCGATGATTGAAGAATGGGCTCGCTGTTCCCATGAACATATCAACCAACTCCCTATGGACAAGGGTGGTTGAACTCACCGCTAGATCTCTCCACTTCGAGCATACCCTTGAACTTCTCGTCACGACCCATAGACATGCTTTGTAGTTGCATGCGAGTGGGTGTCAATTCAAGATTGTACTCATATTGTTCTAGAAAGCATCACCAAGTCACCCAAGTACGGATACGGTCATTCTCTAGTCGATAGTACCATTCCAACCGAGTTCCGACAAACTCTCTTGAAAATAGTGCATCCACAACTTTCATCGTGGGGTTGATCTTCCGGACATAGGACTTCAAATGCAACTTAGGGCAAGACATGCCATCATATTTGGCAAAAGTAGGAACTTTGAACTTGGGAGGAATCACCACACCAGAACAAGACTCGTCATCAAAGTTCAGCCCGACATTTTCAAATTTTCCACAAGATTCGACGATCTTCAAGTTGCTTGTACTTGTCATCTTCCTCGAGTGTTGGCTATAATCGATCGATCCTCTCCTCCTTTCTTGGCTCACGCCGTCACCATCATCCCCTTGGTACCCCTATGGACACTTCCTTCAGAGAGCTCAATACGACCGACCACCTTAGGACCCCCTTTGAAACGCTACCCATGTTGAGGAGACCAACAACCTTCTTCTTCTTGTTGATGAGCTTCGATCTTCTTGGCCTTGGACCAAGCCGTAAACATCTCAAACCGAGCATTCGAGCCCGGAGATCTTTGACAACTGCTCAAGAGCCATTTCGCTAAAATAAATAGCGAGCAAATGAGAAAACCAATCTCCAATGTACCGTGATGCAATGTTATGCTATGATATGCAATGTTTGCGAATGCAATGCAATGTTTTCAAGGACCTAAGAGATTTAAATTTGTTAAACAAGCAATGAACAAACATTTATTAGTACTTCTCATTATTATTCTTTTCTTTTAAGTACAAGAGATAGTTCAAAACAATAAAAGAAAACATAAACATCCTAAAGCTCTAAGTCTCCCATGGGCGCTCTGGTGCCGATGTAGGCTGATGTTTCGCCCTCGTGAAGTAGCTTGGTCAACTCTAGAACTTTCTTCTCGCTTGCATAGCATCGAGCTTCAAAGGTATCCTTTCTTCTTGTGAATCCGTGATCTCTTCAAGTCTTCAAAATCAGAGGCATGTCGATGGAGAATAAAGATAGGTACGCCACCTATAGCAACAGTTCCATAATTACCGTAAAACAGCGTGAATGGCATCATGAGGTTTTGAGCTCGAGCTCGCACCCATTTGAGGTAAGGTTCCCAAGGAATGGAGTTCGGTGCCCCAAAGTCTTGGTATCGCCTTCTTTACCATGCCCCAAGCATGTATAAACCTTCGCTTGTAATTCGAGATCGTGATTGTAGTCGAACACAACATCTTGGAGAAGCATATCATGTGGACCATCTCTTCGAGCAAAACCAAACCGACGAGAGCTAGAGAAGGTTGTAAGTAATACCTCCCTTATACCAAGTAGTGGTACATTAGGGAATTCTCCACAACGCCAATGAAGGTGAAGTCCTTTGAGAGAAAAGACTCCAACGGATATCCGAATGAGAGAGTGACATCAATCTTGAGACCATCTCAACCTTTGTTCATTCTTCAAAACGATGGAGGAAGGTGCGAAATAAACCACCTTGAAAGTAACGGATACAACACATGAGAGTTCCTTGTCGCTAGTAGTACGAGTGTGGAGAGAATGTAGGATGTCTCCAAGTAAGGTAGGCACGGATCGGGTAAGAAACAACTTGATGGCATTGACATCTATGAATTGATCCGAGTTAGGAATAGAACCAAACCATAAATTAGCAAGGCCACAATGTTCTCAAATGCATGGAAACTCATAACTTTGAGGAATTCTCGGCTTTCTTGATTAAGAACTTGAAAGTAAACCCTTAACTCCACTTCTAGTTTCCCAATTGGCTTCAATGTCCGAGCGCTTAAGATGTAAGGCGGATGCAATGTCTTCGAACTTAGGAACCTTTTCCAAACCGTGAATGGCATTTGATCAAGAATAGGTATCCCAAGTAGCTTAGAGAATTCTTCCAAGGTAGGAACCAACCGATAACTGAAATGTAAAGCAATGGTGTTTCGATCAAGAACCGGATAGGACATGCATCATATCTTCTTCAAAACCGAGATAACCAAGTCAAGTAGATAACCATGTCTTTTGATGAACCGAGCATGGTCGGAATTTCAAACCAATTTTTGAGTTGAGAAGGATACCCATGAAGTTGATTCTGATAGTCTTTCTAGAAGCCATAATCCCTACAAAACAGAGCAAAGATAAATCCCTAGGTCCTTGAAATAGTTAGAAATGATATGCAATGCGAATGATGTCATGATGTCATGTTTAGCACACACAAACAATTCACACAATGAGCCTAGGTTTAAGGCTTGCATGAGGTATAGGTGATTACCCCACCAAAAGTTTGAGTTGGTTCATCCCGTCCTATAATAGTAACCGGTTCTAGGAATCTCACATCATCGATCTTTCTCAGGCGCTTATTTCAATACGACGCCAAGTGGTCGATCGAAAATGTCCCAAAAGTCTCGATCTCAATGAGCGTAGCATCGAGTATCAACCAACCCGGTCTACACCAAAGCCGCCATCTCACTACCTTCTAATGGCCAAGATGGGTCAATTAAGGTTCTAAAAGTTTAGTTAGCGCTGATGACACCACGCAGAAGCCAAATACTTTCTTCAACTTGGGAATGAAGAGTATCGGGCAACCAAAGTGTCACGCTAACGTAGCCATCATGTTGACCGCGAGTTATACGCCTAACGGTCGCGATGATCTAATGCTACTTACCTAAAAGGAAACCCGATCCGGTGTAGGATCCCCAACAATATAATACCCAAGCAACCCTTAAAGATAAAGCATACAAGTCAAACAAAAGCAAAAATGTTATCTAGAAATCCCTAAGGCAATTCTCTTTGGGTGTTCTCTCACAGAGTCGCCAGCTCGGATACGGTGAACTCGACTTTGTAGGATTTTTGTATCCAAATGTGCGGATAGCAAGAGTCGCCACCGACTTTTATTTTTATCCAATTAAGGGAAGGTAAAAGTAATAAAAGACCTTCGTTAGATTCTCGAGTTCGGAGAATGGTTATGAAAAGGGAAGGTATTAGCACCCTTTCCATCCGCAGCTTATTCTACGGCTCTTAGTTGCTCTTAGATAACTTTTAAAATTGCTTTGTGTGTTTGACAAAGATGTTTTGAAAAAGGCATTTCGCTTTGACTTTGTAATGACTCATGTAGGAGTGTATACAAAGTGTTCGGAAATGTTTTGTTTTGAAAAGAAAGTTGAACTTTGAAAAGAGTGTAGTGTGAAAAGCATTTGATAGAGCAAGCAACTAAGAGACTTATTTACCCACCTTAATTGGTCGCTTTGTTGTACTTCTACATTCCTTTAGAATAGTGCTAGCCATACCATTAGTTAGTAGGTAGCTCCATTCGCTGGATGTAAGCGGACATTCAAGGACATCGGATGGTCATAGAAGGCAACTTGTAGGAAGTATCCTAGCACATTCAAGGGACTATCATCATTTTCGTAGGCGACAATCGAGGGTCAAGATCATGTATTCGGAGGCGACATCGTGGGTCTTATGATCTTTGTATCAAGGGACTATGATGATTTGTTTGAAGGCAACGTGCTAGAATACCCTACGCTCGAGGGACATGACCATTTGAAATCGAAAGGCATCGAGAGAATTACCCTAAGGTGCGTGTGAAAGAAGTGTGTCAAATTCGATATTTTATCTTGAAATTAGTGTGAGCTATGTCCAATTATTATCTTGCCATACACGCCTAATTACTAGCAATTGATATGCGGAAAGTAAATGGAATGTAAAAAGGAAAGATAAACCTACGCTATTACATGGCTTTGGGGCGTATACATAATTAGGAGCGGAAAGTAAAAGTCCTAAATTAAACTATTACAACCCATGAGCAATTACATTATTGAAAAGTAAAATAAAACGAAGAATCGTCCGAATCGGATCAACCCGTGAAAGAATAAGAAAATTGGGAAATATGATGAAATTGAAATAAGAGAAAATGTTAGAAAAATGCAAATTTTAATATGAGAAAATTTATGCATGCTGGAAATAAGATAAATAAGCTAAAATAATTTTTGGATTTTTGAAAAGATTTAATAATTAAAATGCAATTTATAATGATTTAAATGCTAAAATAAAATAAAATAAATATGCATGCAAAATTATATTTTATAATTTATTAAATTAAATAAAGGTTTTATGAAAATAATGTAAAAAGAAAAAATGTTTTGGTGATTTTTAAATGCGTAAATAAAATAATGAAAACAATTAAAATTGAATGGAAATATTAAAATAATGAAAATAGAAAATATGAAAAGTTTGAGTTTGTGAAAAGGAAAGGTAAAACCAATACCGGAGGATCGAACAGGGACCATGAGGTGAGAACTTGAGTTCACTTGTCATTACCACCACGCCCACCGCATTGATGTTATGGAACAAAACGCAACCACGAGCTATACGCCGTCACCGGTGGAGTCAAAGCACAATCAAGCATGGTGGGGTCCCTTAACGAACGAGCGAATCGAACGCATCTTCCCGCCACGCCACCTCAACTCAACCACGCCGAGCCCTAGCTCCTTGCCTTCTCCGATGAGGAGATCTTGAAAACCCGCAAAACACGCTAAATAAAAGAGAAAGAAGGACCTTGTCCCTAAACCAGCCTCCCGAATTCAATGGTGATATGCTTTCTAAAATGTCCCTACAAGCCCTCAAGCTTATGAGTTCGAAACCCTAAGTATGGCGTAACGCGATTCTAACGTCCAACCTCTCAAACGACTACCCAGATCGGTCCAAGAGAACCTCATGAACACAATAAAAGCATTAGATTCAATGGAAACACGCAGAATAATAAAATGCAAAAATCAAAAGTTTGAGATATGTATGATCATGTATGCATCGATCCGCTTGTTTTAAACCATGGTATGAGTGTACTTACTCAAACTTACCTCCCGAGCACGATGGAATGATGTTTGAGGCGAAACTCTGGAAATTGAAATTGAATTTCAAAGATTCTTGGAAAATTTTGACAAAATAAGGGTTTGGCTTGAGCTAGGGTTTCGCTCTCTCTCAGTGTATTGGTCGGCAATTTATAGAAGAAATTTGGATGGCAAAAGGAGTGAAAAAGATTGCTTCTTGAATGTGCAAATATTTCCATTAAAATAAAATCAAATATTGAAAAATATATGATTTTCTCATGAATGCAAGGCTATCACGAATTTGGTAAGGGTCATGGGCCTTCTTGGACATTTAGAAAGATATAAAATCATTCCTTTTGAGAAAATGTTTAATTTTCATATTTTATATAATTTATTTTTGAATTAAATGTTATAAAATTCAAATATAAATCATAAAATAGAAAATAACCAAGGCCAAGCATTTATGGGTCAAGAATAGCATCATGAACAAGTTTGGATCAAAAGATTATAGGCCCATTTGGAAAATTTTGCATTTTGACCAATATGTCCTTTGTGCAATCATTCAAAATTCCCCAACTTCGAATAGTGTATCTTGCTCAATTTTCCACATTTTTGAGTGTTCTTGGACTTTTGGAAAGCTCTAAGAGTCCTCTAACCAATGTTTTTGGTCTCATCTCAATTGAGTTACCATGCTCAAAATATCTTCAAAACAAAAAGTTGACTTTTGTTGACTTTGAAAATGACCAGTAATGTTTTGAGCTATACCTCTCAAATGAAGCATTTTTGGACATTCTTGTGAGACATGAAGTTGTAGAGAATTGAATTTCCTTCAAAACAAGAGGTGGTGGAAAAATTTCGAGAAAGTATGAGAAAGTTATGATCACCAAAGTTCAGTTGACTTTTCATCTAGAAACCCTAATTTAGAAAGTTTGACTTTGGGCAAATCTTGAGTTTTCTTGATGAATCATGATCAACCCTTGATCAAATGATGAATGTAACTTCAAATGAGGATGTTGACCAAAAATCGAAGTTTTGACTGTATGTTGACCACGCTGACTTTTTGTCCAATACACCGATTTCCAACCATCCGAGCAATTGTCCGAGGAAACTTGACTCATGAGGCTTGAAACTTGACATGGAGAATCTTTGAAGCATATGAGGAGGCATGAAGGCCAATGGAGATGTTGGAAATCCATCTTGACTTGAGAGATACCAAACCCTAGTTTGGGTTGATTGTCTAGGAGAGAGTTTGTCCGATCAACTCGAGGAATCCTTGAGTGTGGATGCATGAAATCTCTTGAGTAGATGGAGGGCAAATTTTGGGGTATGACACCGCACGCTCGTGGCGATCATCTTCTCGACCTTGATGGTGAAGCCTAAACCGCCTTGTCGGATTTGAAAGGAAGATCGTGGAGTGATTTAAATAGAACTACCTCCTTCTTCAACCGCAGCTGAGCATCTTTCAATGAGGCCATCCGAGGCGGCCGGTGTAACTTCAGAGGACGGAGAGTCAACAGCATGACTGGGATTGTTTCAAAAGCTTGACAGGAGTCTCAAAGAATTCACCCTCCATCTCGAGGTTTTCGAATGACCGAGATGACCCACCATATTCTTCTTCTCCACACATCAGAACAACCTTCCTTTCACCGTACTTCAACTCGATGCAAGGTAGAAGTAATAATACCGCCCCATGTATCCAAGGGCCCAAGTAGGCAAGAGTAAGTCGGACGAATGTCCATGACAAAGAAAGTGGAGTCAAAAGTCCGGGAACCGACTTTGATCGCGTAATGAGTTTCCAAGCATCGCTCGCTTAGAACCATCAAAAGCTCTCACAACTATATCACTGGGTTTCAGAACTAACCCTTCGACATCAAGCCGATCAAAAGCAATATTCGGAAGGATATTCAGAGCAGAACCGGTATCCACCAAAACATGAGACAATGTAATGCCCTTGCATTCAATGTAGATGCAAGGCTTTGTTGTGTTTCTTTCAGAATTAAATCAAGATCGAGCCTAGGCCGTTGTTGGCAGCCAAGCTAGCAATACAAACTTCAAATTGGTCAGTAGTAGTGTCTTGCGGTACGTGAGCATTCTTCAGAAACTTCACTAAGGCGTTAGCATGAGCCTCAGAGCACAAGAGCAGAGCAAGCATAGAGATTTTGGACGGAGTCTGTCCCAACTGTTCCACAACGTTGTAGTCACTCTTCTTGATGATCTTTAGAATTTCTTCCATTTCTTGTTTGGAGGTGTCTTCAAGAACTTTTGGTACTTCCGGCCGAAAGGTGGTGAGTCACTAGTTCTGGGGAATGGATTGAATAATCGGAATGCGAGCTAGAGTCGGTGTCTTTGGAGGAGAGATATCTGGAGAGAATACTCTTCCGGTTCTGGTCACCTTACTTGATCCGGTGATGTTGTCGATGTCAGGAACGGTAGCTTCAACGGTAAGATCTTCAATGGTCAGAGGGTCTTGCTTGACGCCATGATAGTAAACTTCAGCTCCATAATTCCAAGGGATAGCCTTGTCAGAGGAATATGGTACTGGTCCGGGAGAAGTAATGATGAGAGGTGCCACTCTAGGCACAGGATCAGCAGAGGAAATCCTTATGGTGTTAACATCAGCATAGTCTTCTGGGAAATCGTCACCCCATCCGGTTACTTTAACGTCTTCGATAGGAATCTTGTAGCTCTCAAGAACAGTGTACTTCACCATGTAATCATACTTTCCACTTGGCTGCCCCAAGGTATCCCATACAGATGGTGCGGCTTCATTCACATCTTCGATCTTCAACTTAGACATATCTTCACACAGCTTCTGCACAGGTGGTTTCAGAAATAGTATCTCACGGTTATCCATCATGCACTGAACACGTCTTCTCAACCAAGCACAACCATCAGGTGCAGATGGGAACCAACGACAATTCTCGGGCATCCTGGTTGACACCGCTTGTAGCAAATTCTTCTTAATACCATCGAGGAATGGTCAAGTCATCTATGTTGAAAACATAAGTATCATCGCCAACAGCATTGAAACTCTTGTCATGGTTAGGCATAGGCGCGTTGATAACATTCGGAGTCTCAACAGGAGGGTCAAACTCAATCTACTTAGCTTCAATCATATCCTAAATCTTGTTCTTCAGAGCCCAACAATCATCGACTATGTCCGGCTATTGGAATGGTAAGCACACTTAGCATTAGGATTGTATCTCGAGAGGAAGTGTTGATGTTTTGAGGAGGATCCCTCAAGGTGATCGCCTCGCTTTCAACATGTGTTGCAAGGCTTGCGACAATGGCATGTTGATCTTCTCAAACCGCCTCGTGGAGCGCCTGCCACGCTGTCTCGCCGAGGTTGGCCGATGTAGGATTCGAGATCACAACTCTACGATTGAGCACGGTCGGTCTTGACTCGGCTTTTCCGACCATACAAGATTAGCTTCTTTCTTACCACCAAAAGATCTCTTTGCAAAGATTTGATGATGACTCAGAATCTTTCCGCTCTTAATACCTTCGCGCTCCGTCAATATCACTCGGTGAATCATCAAGAGTTTCCAATCGATGATTGAAGAATGGGCTTGTTCCCATAAACATATCAACCAACTCCCTATGGACAAGGGTGGTTGAACTCGCGCTAAATCTCCATTTCTAAGCATACTCCTTAAACTTCTCATCACGACCCATAGACATGCTCCGAGTTGCATACGAGTGGGTGTCAATTCAAGATTGTACTCATATTGCTTGTAGAAAGCATCCGCTAAGTTACCCGTATGGATACGGTCATTCTCTAGTCGATAATACCACTCCAATTGAGTTCCGACAAACTCTCTTGAAAATAGTGCATCCACAACTTTCTCGCTATCGGGGGTTGATCTTCCGAACATAGGACTTCAAATGCTCGACAAGAAATGCCATCATACTTGGCAAAAGTTGGAACTTTGAACTTAGGAGGAATCACCACACCGTGGACAAGGCTCAGATCATCAAATTCAACCCGACATCTTCGTGTTTTCCACAAGATTCAAAGCGGTCTTCAAGTTGCTTGTACTTGTCATCTTCATCGTAGTATCGGCTATGGTCGAGCAATCTTCTCCTCCTTCTTAGGCTCTCAGGTCATCTTCATTACCCTCGACACCCTCATTCTTGACACTTCCTTCGAGAGCTCTATCCGACCGACCTCTTAGGACCACCTTTGTAGCGCCCGCCCATGTTGAGAAGACCAACAACCTTCTTCTTTCTCGTTGATGAGCTTCTTCGATCTTCTTGGCTTGGACCAAACGGTGAACATCTGTTGAACCGAGCATCTCGAGCCCGAGATCTTTGATGATCGCTCAAGAGCCATTTCTTCTAAAATAAATAGCGAGCAAATGAGAAACCAATCTTCAATGTACCGTGATGCAATGTTATGCTATGATATGCAATGTTTATGCGAATGCAATGCAATGTTTTCAAGGACCTTAGAGATTTAAATTTGTTAAACAAGCAATGAACAAACATTTATTAGTTCTCTTTATTATTTTTTCTTTTAAGTACAAAAGATAGTTCAAAACAATAAAAGAAAACATATAAATCCTAAAGCTCTAAGTCTCCTGGGCTCTTCCTCTTGGTGCCGAGGTAGGCGTTGATGTTCCGCCTCGTGAAGTAGCTTTGTCAACTCTAGTACCTTCTTTCGCCATGTAACACCGAGCTTCAAAGGTATCCCTTTCTTCTTGCTGAATCCAAGATCTCTTCAAGTCTTCAAAATCGTGAGGCATGTCGATGGAGAACAAGATAGGATTCGCCACCTATAGCAACAGTTCCATAATTACCGGTAAACAGCGTGAATGGCATCATGAGGTTTTGAGCTCGAGCTCTCACCCATTTGAGGTAAGGTTCCCAAGGAATGGAGTTCGTGCCCCAAAGTCTTGGTATCGCCTTCTTTACCATGCCCCAAGCGTGTATGAACCTTCGCTTAATTCGAGATCATGATTGTAATCGAACACAATATCTTGGAGAAGCATATCATGGGCCATCTCTTCGAGCAAAACCAAACCGACGAGAGCTAGAGAAGGATTGTAAGTAATACCTCCCTTATACCAAGTAGTGGTACATTAGGGAATTCTCCACAACGCCAATGAAGGTGAAGTCCTTTGAGAGAAAAGACTCCAACGGATATCCGAATGAGAGAGTGACATTAACCTTGAGACCATCTCAACCTTTGTTCATTCTTCAAACTGATGGAGGAAGGTGCGAAATAAACCACCGAAAGTAACGGTATGCAACACATGAGAGTTCCTTGTCTTTTAGTAGTACGAGTGTGGAGAGAATGCAGAATATCTCCAAGTAAAGTAGGCACCGGATTACGGTAAGAACAACTTGATGGCGTTGACATCTATGAATTGATCCGAGTTAGGGAATAAAACCAAACCATAGATTTGCAAGGCCACAATATCTTCAAATGCATGGAAACTCATAACTTTGAGGAATTCTCGGGCTTTCTTAATTAGGAACTTAGCAAGTAAACCCTTAACTCCACTTCTTGTCTCCCAATTGGCTTCAATGTCCGAGCTTAAGATGTAAGGTCGATGCAATGTCTTCGCACCTAGGAACCTTTTCTAAACCGGTGAATGGCATTTGGTCAAGAATTGGTATCCCAAGTAGCTTAGAGAACTCTTCCAAGGCAGGAACCAACTGATAATCTGGGAATGTAAAGCAATGGTGTTTCGGATCGAAGAACTGGAATAGGACATGCATCATATCTTCTTCAAAACCGGAGATAACCAAGTCAAGTAGGTAACCATGTCTTTTGATGAACTGAGCATGGTCGGGAATCTCTGAAATCAATTCTTTGAGCTGAGAAGGTATACCCATGAAGTTGATTCGGATAGTCTTTCTAGAAGCCATAATTCCTATAAAATAGAGCAAAGATATATCCCTAGGTCCTTGAAATAGTTAGAAATGATATGCAATGCAAATGATGTCATGATGTCATGTTTAGCACACACAAACAATTCACACAATGAGCCTAGGCTTAAGGCTTGCATGAGGTATAGGTGATTACCCCACCAAAAGTTTGAGTTGGTTCATCCTGTCCTATAATAGTAACCGGGTTCTAGGAATCTCACATCATTGATCTTTCTCGTAGGCGTTTATTTCAATATGACTACCAAGTGGTCGACCAAAAATATCCCAAAAGTCGGATCTCAATGAGCGTAGCATCGAGTATCAACCAACCTTAGTGTGCACCAAAGCCGACCATCTCACTACCTTCTAATGGCCAAGATGGGTCAATTAAGGTTCTAAAAGTTTAGTTAGTGCTTGATGACACCACGCAGAAGCCAAATACTATCCTCAACTTGGGAATGAAGAGTATCAGGACATCCAAAGTGTCACACTAACGTAGCCATCATGTTGACCGTTTTGATATACGTCTAACGGTCGCGATGATTTATTGCTACTTACCTAAAAGGAAACCCGGATCCGGGTGTAGGATCCCCCACAAATATAATACCCAAGAAACCCTTAAAGATAAAGCATACAAGTCAAACAAAAAGCGATAAAGGTGATTTAGAAATCCTTAAGGCATTCTCTCTTTTTAGGGTGTCTCCCCAGCAGAGTCGCCAGTTCCGTAACACGGTGAACTGACTTTGTAGTTTTTGTATCGCAAATGTGCGGATAGCAAGAGTCGCCACCGACTTTTCTTTTATCCAATTAAGGGGAAGGTAAAAAGTACAGAAAAAGACCTTCGTTAGATTCTGAGTAAGGGAGAAGGTTATGAAAAGGGAAGGTATTAGCACTCCTTTCCATCCGTAGTTATCTACGGGCTCTTAGTTGCTCTTAGATCACTTTAAAATTGCTTTCTGTGTGTTTGACAAAAATGTTTTGAAAAGGCATTTCGCTTTGACTTTGTAATGATTCATGTAGGAATGTATACAAAGTGTTCGGGAAATGTTTCGTTTTGAAAAGAGCTTGAACTTTGACAAAAGTGTGAGGTGTGAAAAGTATTTTGATAGAGAAAACAACTAAAAGTCTTATTACCTACTCAGAATTGGTCGTTTTCGTGCTATTTTACGTTCCTTTAGAATAGTGCTATCCATACCATTAGTTGGTAGGTAACCCTATTCGTTGGATGTAAGCGGGACATTCGAAGGGACATCGGATGGTCATAGAAAGCAACTTGTAGGAAGTATCCTAGCACATTCGAAGGGACTATCATCATTTTTCGTAGGCAACAATCGAGGGTCAAGATCATGTATTCGGAGGCGACATCGTGGGTCTATGATCTTTGTATCGAAGGGACTATGATGATTTTTTTATAGGCAACGGTGCTAGAATACCTCTACGTTCGAGGGACATGACCATTTGTATTCATAAAGGCAACGAGAGAGAATTACCCTAAGGGGTGCATGTGTGAAAAGAGTGTGTTGATTCAGATTCATGTTATCTTTAAAAATTAGAGTGAGCTATGTTCAATTTTATCTTGCCATACATGCCTAATTACTAACAGTTTATACGATGCGGAAAGTAAATTGCGGAAATATAAAGTGCGGAAAGATAAATCCTACGCTATTACATGGCTTTGGGGCAGATACATAATTTAGAATGCGGAAAATAAAAAGCCCTAATTAAGCTATTACATCCCATAAGCAATTACATAATTGGAAAAATTAAAACGATAAAAAGAAATCGTCCGAAACGAGATAACCTGTGAAAAGATGAGAAATCGGAAAATACGAGGAAATCAATAAGAGGAAAATGTTAGCAAAATGATAATTTTTAAATGAGAAAACATTTCATGCTGGAAATAACATTAATATGCTAAAATAATTTTTTTGGGATTTTTTGGAGATAATTTAATAATTAAAAACTAATTAAAAGTGATTTAAATGATAAATTAGCAATTAAATTAAATATGCATGCAAAATTAATGTTTTTAATTTTATAAATTAAATAAACATTTTCTGGAAATAATGCAAAAAGAAAAATATTTTTTGGTATTTTTTTAATGCATGATAAAAATTATTGAAATTAATTAAAATGAATGCAAAATATTAAATAAAAAGAAAATATGGAAAAATAAGAAAAAAGTGATTGAGTTTGTGAAAAGAAAATAAAACTGGTCCCGCATGGTTCGAACTCGTGACCTGGAGGAGTATCTTGCAGACCCATGCCTTAACCATCGGGACAAGTGACACTTGGTGTTGGAAAACCGAAATTAATTGAATAAAAGCGCTCACGTGTCATGGTTATATTCCAAACACAGTCAGCGTGCGTGGACCCCATTAACTTATGAATGGACGAATCAGATCACCCAGAAACGCCACGCTGCATCCACCGAGTCAACGGTCAATGACGCCGAGCCCTAGCTCCTTCTCAAGCATCAACTTGAAAAACCTGAAAAATGCATCGTTTAAAGCAAAAGAAGTGTCCAGATCAACTAATTCGACCCCTCTGATCACGATGGTGAGGTCCTTTTGTCCTGAAACGACCTGGATCCTGAGTTTCGAATCTTACAGCTCTTGGAACCCTAATAATGGCAATATGAGTTTTATACGTGAAACCTCACATGTAACACATCTATCATGATCTAATGAGTGTCCTGAGCGTATACAATCAATCAAAAACAATTAGTAATGCATGAAACATGAAAGTCGAAAATAAGAAAAATTCCAAACCGGTGAGAGCTAGATGGCTTGATCTGGGACGATTTGGCTTCGAGCAAGAGGTGGTTTTGATTGCTGGGAGGTCGAGGAGGATGTTTGAATGCTCAAAACTTCTTGAAATTGGCTGGAACTCAAAATTCGATTTTTGACAAATCTTGAAAATTTTTGGCAAAGTGAGGGTGTATGGGGCTAGGTTTCGTGTCCTTTGTCAGGTGTAATGTGGCTATTTATAGAGTGATTTGGGATGGCAAAGGGAGTGAAAAAATATTTGATCTTGAATGTGCATTCATTTCTTTTCAAATAAAATCAAATTTTGAAAAAAATTTGATTTTCCTTCCATGTAAGAGGCTAGCACGAATTTGGCAATTGTTATGGGCTATCTTGGACCTCAAGTTTGATCAAAATCCAATCCTCTTGAAAAAATATCTTATTTTCATATTTTATATAATTTAATTTTGAATTAAATGGTTTAAAATTCAAAAATAAATTAATAAAATAGAAAATTGCCATGGCCAAGCATTAATGAGTCACAAATAACATCATGAACAAGTTTGGATCATAAGATTATAGGCCCATTTGGAAAATTTTGCATTTTGACCAATATCTCCTTTTGTGCAATTGTCCAAAATTGCCCAACTTCTGAATGGTGTATCTTGCTCAATTTTCCACATTTTTGAGTGTTCTTGGACTTTTTGGAAAGCTCTAAGAGTCCTCTAACCAACCTCTTTGGTTTCATCTCAATTGGAGTTTCCATGCTCAATATATCTTCAAAAAAAATGTTGACTTTTTGTTGACTTTGAAAAGGTCCTGTAATGTTTTGATCCATACCTTCCAAATGAAGCATTTTTTGAACATTCTTGTGAAACATGAAGTTGTAGAGAATTGAATTTCCTTCAAAACAAGAGGTGGTGGAAAAATTTCTGAGAAAGTATGAAGAAGTTATGCCCAGTCAAAGTTTGGTTGACTTTTCACTGAGAAACCCTAATTTAGAAAGTTTGACTTTTGTGCAAATCTTGAGTTTTCTTGATGAATCATGATCAACCCTTGATCAAATGATGAATGTAACTTCAAAATGAGGATGTTGACCAAAAATTATGAAGTTTGACTGTATGTTGACCACAGTTGACTTTTTGTCCAATACAACTGATTTTCAACCATCTGAGCAATTGTCTGAGGAAACTTGACTTGTGAGGCTTGAAACTTGACATGGGGAATCTTTGAAGAATATGAGGAGGCATGAAGGCCATTGGAGATGTTGGAAATCCATCTTGATCTGAGAAATACCTAACCCTAGTTTGGGTTGATTGTCTAGGAGAGGGTTTGTCTGATCAACCCTTGAAGAATCCTTGAGCATGGAGGTATGGAATATCTTGAGAAGATGGAGGGAAAATTTTGGGGTATGACAGGTGCCACCCGATATTTCGGGTGTGTGTTTGGGAGAGCTTAAACCCGCACCCGAAACCCGAAACCACACCCGCTTATATGTTAAATTACATAACTATCCCTAAAATGTAGGGTTTATTTTTCTTTTTCACTTCAATAGTTCAATCTCATCGTCTCCTTCCTCACCCACCGGCGACGCGTCTACCACATCATCCGTCTCCTTCCTCACCCACCGGCGCGGCTACTCCGTCTCCATCCTCCGTCTCCTTCCTCACCCACCGGCGGCGCGGCTACTACTACAAACTACTCCGTTCCCTTTCATGATACTACTCTCAAATCTCAATCTCCAACAACTTCTACGAAAATTGCTTGACCGCGTCCAGTCAGTGTCTACTGTCTGTCAAAGGTAAACTTCCTCTGTCTAATTTCTCCGGTTGAATCAACCCCCAACCACTTCTCGCAGGTCTTGCTTCCACACTTCTCACACAACAACTTCGAAGAAGAAGGGCACGTGACACCATCAGTAGTTCCATGTGCAGTAAGAAACGGCGCCGTTACATTAGAGAAATTATCCTGCACATACTGAGTAACCCTAAGAAGTTCCCTCATAGTCCCCACTCTAGGTGGACCTGTATACCTCCTTGGATTAGAAGCGATTATTTTCAGCTTATTTTCAGATTATTTTCAGTTTATACTAATGGCATTGTATGACCAGAATTCTGTCTATTGTTTATACTAATGGCATTTAAAGTGTTCAGCGGTTTGCAGTTTGACCCTTGTGTTATTGTCGCAGCTATTCAGAAGCGACAAGAACTTGCTGAGCAGCTCAAGAATCAGTGATAGCAGAATTTAAGGGTATAGTTCATGATTCTTGCATTATTTTTTGCAGAATAAGGGTATAGTTCATGATAGTAGAATAAGGATTGAATGTTTTTGCATTATTTTTTTTTTTGTTGAAGGTAGTATATCTTTGTTGTTTTGAATTTCGTTTGGTGGTGATAATGTGTAGTTTTTTTGGTTGATTTCTCTTTGTTTTAAAGATGTGTAGTGTGTTGGGGCCATGAGTAGCTGGAAAAATCATATTTAGTTATTTAGTTATACAATAGTAGTACAAATAGTATTGATTTTGTATTAGATGTTAATTAAGAACTGCATAAATTAGTTTTTTTAAGAACTGCATAAGTCATTTGACCATACACAAGTTTAAGTTAATCCTAATAAGATCCCTCAACTACCTTGTTGAACCATTGTTGGTGGTAATTACTTTTGATTGATCACTATTATTTTGAAACAAATACAAGAAATGTTTTTTGTACTGGTGTTGAAGTGGTACTTCCTTCATTGTTGGTGTTGAAGTGGTACTTCCTTCATTGGTGATATCTGGTGAACTATATGCAGGAAAATGCTCCATAGATACCTCCTCTCCGCTTCATTTTGCCAATTCTCTTCCTTTTCCTTCAAAGTAAAAATAACCCACATAAATTAAGCCGTTGTTTGGATAAACATGGTGACTTTTTGAGTTTATCTCGCTAACACAAATACTTAAGAAATTTCTTAGAGAGTTTATAGAAACAAATTTTAAGACGTAGTTATAAGTTGTTTTTAGTAATTATACTATACATTACCTGAAATATAGCCATCAAAATGGTCCCTAAATCATAATCACATATAATAATTAAGTAATTAACTAGGTGGATGGATTAGTTTAAGAAGATGGAGATCTAACAAAGGAAACACATGATGATAAAGATGAATGATGTGATATGTTAGGTTGTATGATAAGTATGTGACAGAAACAAATACTAACAAAATTATGTGATACATACTGAATTGGGTTGTTGGTCCTAAAGGCAAGGTAGATTCATCCCTTATGTGGTTCTATAAAAGACAACAACTACAACTAAAAAGTTCACTTACTGTACTTATTATGTAGGAGATGTTATCCTTTAATGTGAAAGGTACTCACACTGCCATAATAATATGTAGCATTACTTATGCTGCAGGTAAAATATATTCAACAGATTAAGTGTAATGCATGACTAATTCATTATACCTAATTACTTATTAAAGCTTAAGTCATCAAAGAAACCAGATTCTTATTTGGTAAAACAGTACATCACTCAATGAGAAATTACCAAAAGAATTTTTACTAAATTAAAGGATGAAAATAATATATGAACAAGAGGGGAATGAATGGATGAGTGAGTGAGTGAGTGACCTTGTTTTCCGGCACCGGCGAGTCCTTAGAAGAAGACTTGAAGACTTTCTTCACTGATGAAAGAAGCTAGAATGAAAGCATCTTTTTTGGAACGTAGACCAAAAAATGTAGAAGCTTTATATTTGTCTAAGTTGGAGTGATAGCAGAATTGCAATTTGACTTGTTGGTCTTTTTTAATTCAACACCATAGAAGTTTTCTCTCAGTTTGGATTCATTGAAAATTATCACCAATTGTTTTCTCTCATTTTTAATTCAACACCATCAATTTTTTATACAATTGTTTATGAAATTTCTTGTTGTTTGTAGTAGGTAAAATAGATCAAGTGAACACAACTCCGGAACCAGAAGGAGCATGTAATCCTACACAAGAAAGTACATGTCCAACTCAGGAGGTATCTTCTAATCCGAATCCGACACCTGAACCTGATATTGGGCAACAAGAAGAAATTGATACAAGTTTAGAACCTCCATCAAAGAAACTTAGAAGTAATGTGTGGCAAGAATTTAAAAAGATGAAAGTGAATGGAAAAGATAAGGCTGAATGCATCTGGTGTAAAAAACAACTTAGTGGCACTTCAAAAAATGGAACAAATCACTTGAAAGGACATCTCTTGAGTTGTATTCAAAAAAAGATCAAGACTAGAAACCATGACAAAGGACAACCATTTCTCCTGCCGGCTATCTCAGAAGGAAAGCAAGAGTTGGGAATTGGAACTTATGATCCAGAACATGTGAAGAAGTTGATTGCTGAAGCTATTATTATGCATGATTATCCACTATCAATTGTGGATCACATTGGTCTTAGAAGAGTCTTTGTTTCTCTCCAACCATTGTTTAAAGTTCCTACTCGAAACACAATCAAGAAGGAGGTATTGGAAGTTTATGATTTTGAGAAAAAATGTGCTATGAAGATGTTAGATAACCATGAAGGAAGAGTGGCAATTACGACAGATATGTGGACTTCAAGCAACCAAAAAAAAGGGTATATGGGCTCACTATATTGATGGCTCGTGGACTTTACAGAGTCGAATCTTGAGGTAACAATGTTTATATTTTATAATTTAATTGTATCTTTTTTTTTGTTCTTAATGACAATAAGTGAAAGACTTGTTTTTTGTAAATATTATGTTAGGTTCATTTATGTTCCAGCCCCTCACACTAGTGAAAGACTTGCTGAAGCACTTGTTAATTGTTTAATGGACTAGAACATTGATTCAAAGCTTTCTACGATTACTTTAGATAATTGCAGCACAAATGACTCAATGATTAGGAAAATTAAGGATAAGTTGTCGTTGGAATGTTTAATAAGGGATGGGTCTTTGTTACATATGCGTTGTTGTGCGCATATCCTAAATTTAATTGTTCAGGAGGGGCTACAAGTGATTAAAGATGGCATAGAAAATATTCGGGATAGTGTAGGATTTTGGAGTGCTACACCTAAAAGGCATGAAAAATTTGAAGATACCGCTAGACAATTGAGAATCATTTGCACTAGAAAGTTATCTCTAGATTGTCCAACAAGATGGAATAACACATATAAGATGCTTGATATTGCCATAGAGTACAAGGATGTATTTATTCGGTTGAAGCAACATGAATCTTTGTACACTTGTCTTCCAACTAATTCACAGTGGCAATTTGCTAAAGATGTTTGTGGGTGCTTAAAATTATTTAATGAAGTAACTGAGTTGATTTCTGGTACAAAATATCCAACTGCCAACTTGTACTTTCCTAAGATTTGTAAGATTAAGTTGGCAATAGAGGAATGGAAGAAGTCCTCCAATACAATTATTGAGATGATGGCCACAAGAATGATGGAAAAATTTCAAAATTATTGGAGTGGTGTTCATGATATGATGGGAGTTGCTGCAGTTTTGGATCCTAGGAAGAAGATGGTTGTACTTAATTTCTGGTTTCCTAAGTTGTATGGAGAAGAATCAAGTGCACAAGTTAGTAGAATCAAAGACATGTGTTATGATTTGCTCAATGATTATAAACAGATTAAACTTAGAGATGCACAACCTACTGCTCCATCCATTGGTATAACTTCTCTTGTTGATGACGAGGCTGAATTTGATGCATACGTTGAGACGATTGTCGTTGCTGAAGACTCAAGTTCAAGTGTTAAGTATGAGTTAGATCATTATTTGAAGGAGCCAGTTATAAAAAATACTCCAGAATTTGACATTTTGAATTGGTGGAAGGTAAATGGAGTTGTGTATCCAACACTTCAAGCAATTTTGCAAGAGATGTGTTAGCTATTCCTATCTCTACAGTAGCTTCTGAATCGGCCTTCAGTAATAGTGGTAGAATATTGAGTCCTCATCATAGCCGACTTAACTGGACTACCGTAGAGGCTTTGATGTGTGCTAGGAGTTGGCTATGGGTCGAGAATAACGGTATGTCATTGTCAAATTATTTTTACTTTCTACCTTAATTTTCTTGTTATATAATGTATTACTACTTTGGCATGTCATTGGCAAATAATATATTACTAATTTTTCTTGTTATATAATATATATAGGAATTTTAGAGTGCGTAAGAAATTGCACGTGTTAAATGAAATGGAGTCATCGATGAAGGTATTTTGTACTTCATTTGGTGTAGAAGTTTTAAGCTTTAGTGTTTTATTTAACTTCAATTTATTTGTTAATACAGCTGAGTTGATGGAAGGTTGTTTGGGTTACCATTTTGAAGATTAGAAGTTGTTGTTTCTATACGTTAACATGGTGAGTATTGTTGTTTCTATCTTCCAACATTGTTGCCCCGACTAATTTGCAAGAATTAAGTTACATGTTTTATATGTTTTAAGTTTCACATGTTTGTTATTACAATTTAAAATTATGATGATAATATCTATTAGTGTCTTAACATGTGAAATATATTTTCTTTGTAATAGGTAAAATAGATCAAGTGAACACAACCGAGTCGGAAGGAACATCTAATCTTACACAAGAAAGTTGTAATATATTAGCTTGTTGTTGTTGAAAAGTTGTAATTTGATTGTAGAATTTAATTTTAATTGTAATGTTAAGATGTTGAAGACTATGTTAAGATAATTGTGATTGCATTTTCTTGAAGACAATGTAAAGTGACCTTATTTTAATTGTTTTTTTTTATATTTTTGGTGCGGGTTTGGGTTTGGGTGAAAAAACCCGAACCCAACGAGTGCGGGCGCGGGTGTTATTTTGTCACCCGAATAGCCTTCGGGTTTGGGTTCAGGTTCGGGTGATGCTTTCGGGTGCGGGTGTGGGTAGTGTGAAACCCGCACCCGACCCTACCCGTTGCCATCCCTATTTTGTAGACTTATATTCTCTTCAAATTTCACCATATTTTCTATAGACTTATATTCACTTCATATTTTCAACATATTTTCTTTAGATTTAAGTCCACTTCAAATTTCATCATATTTTCTTAAGATTTATGTTCACTACAATTTTCATAAGATTTTCTGAAGACCTATATTCACTTCAATTTTCATCATATGTTTGTAAGATTTATATTCATTTCAAATTCCATCAGATTTTCTGAAGACTTATGTTCACTTAAAATTTCAACAGTTTTTTGAAGACTTATATTAACTTCAAATGTCATCATATTTTCTTAAGATTTATGTTCACTTCAAATTTCACCAGAATTTCTTAATATTTATATTCACTTCCAATTTCATCATATTTTCTTAAGATTTATTTTCACTTCAATTTTCACCAGATTTTCTGAAGACTTATATTCAATTCAAATTTCATCATATTTTCTTAAGATTTATATTCATTTCAAAATCGATCAGATTTTCTGAAGACTTATGTTCAATTTAAATTTCACTAGATTTTCTGAAGACTTATATTAACTTCAATTTTCTTCATATTTTCTTAAGATTTATGTTCACTTAAGATTTCGTCATTTTTTCATAAGATTTATATTCATTTCAAATTTCATCCGATTTTCTGAAGACTTATATTCACTAAAAATTTCACCAGATTTTCTGAAGACTTATATTCACTTCACGTTTTCAACATATTTTCCTAAAATTTAAATTCGCTTCATATTTCATCATATTTTCTCGACATTTATGTTCACTTCAATTTTCACCAGATTTTATGAAGAGTTATATTAACTTCAAATTTCATCATATTTTCTTAAGATTTATGTTCACTTCAAATTTCATCATATTTTCTTAAGATTCAGGTTCACTTCAAATTTCACCTGTTTTCTTGAAGACTTATATTCACTTCAAATTTCATCAGAATTTCTTAAGACTTATGTTCACTTCAAATTTCATCATTTTTTTAATAAGAGTTATGTTCCTTTTTTAAGTTTCATCAGATTTTCTGAAGACTTATATTCTCTTCAAATTTCACCAGTTTTTGAAGACTTATATTCAATTCATGTTTTAAACATATTTTCTTAAGATTTATGTCCACTTCAATTTTCATCATATTTTCTTAAGATTTATGTTCATTTCAATTTTCACCAGATTTTATGAAGACTAATTCAATTCAAATTTCATCATATTTTCGTAAGATTTATATTCATTTCAAATTCCATCAGATTTTCTGAAACTTATGTTCACTTAAAATTTCACCAGATTTTCTGAAGACTTATATTAACTTCAAATGTCATCATATTTTCTTAAGACTTATGTTCACTTCAAATTTCCTCATATTTTCTTAAGATCCGGTTCACTTCAATTTTCACCAGTTTTTTTTAAGACTTATATTCACTTCAAATTTCATCAGATTTTCTTAAGATTTATATTCACTTCAAATTTCACCAGAATTTCTTAAGATTTATATTCACTTCCAATTTCGTTATATTCTCTTATGATTTATGTTCACTTCAATTTTCACCAGATTTTCTGAACACTTCTATTCACTTCAAATTTCATCATATTTTCGTAAGATTTATATTCATTTCAAATTCAATCAGATTTTCTAAAGACTTATGTTCAATTAAAATTTCACTAGATTTTCTAAACACTTATATTAACTTCAAATTTCATCATATTTTCTTAAGATTTATGTTCACTTCAAATTTCATCATATTTTCTCAAGATACATGTTCACTTCAATTTTCACTAGTTTTTATGAAGACTTACCTTCACTTTAAATTTCATCAGAATTTCTTAAGACTTATGATCACTTTAAATTTATATCATTTTTTCATAAGATTTATATTCATTTCAAAGTTCATCAGATTTTTTGAAGACTTATATTCACTACAAATTTCTCCAGATTTTCTGAAGACTTATATTCACTTCATATTTCAACATATTTTCTGAAGATTTAAGTCTGCTTCAAATTTCTTCATATTTTCTTAAGATTTTTGTTCACCTCAATTTTCACCATATTTTATGAAGACTTATATTCAATTAAAATTTCATCATATTTTCTTAAGATTCAGGTTCAATTCAAATTTCACTAGTTTTTTTGAAGACTTATATTCACTTCATATTTCATCATAATTTTTTAAGACTTATGTTCACTTCAAATTTTATCATTTTTTCATAAGATTTATATTCATTTCAAATTTCATCAGATTTTCTGAAGACTTATATTCACTTCAAATTTCACAAGATTTTCTGAAGAGTTATATTCACTTCATATTTTAAACACATTTTCCTAAGATTTAAATCCGCTTCAAATTTCATCATATTATCTTAAGATTTTTGTTCACTTCAATTTTCAGCAGATTTTATGAAGACTTATATTCACTTCAAATTTCATCATATTTTCTTAAGATTTATGTTCTATTCAAATTTCATCATATTTTCTTCAGATTTATGTTCACTTCAAATTTCACCAGTTTCTTTGAAGACTTATATTCACTTCAAATTTTCAACATATTTTCCTAAGATTTAAGTCCGCTTCATATTTTCTTAAGATTTATGTTCACTTCAATTTTCACAAGATTTTATGAAGACTTATATTCACTTCAAATGTTATCATATTTTCTTAAGATTTATGTTTACTTCAAATTTCATCATATTTTCGTAAGATTTAGGTTCACTTCAAATTTCACCAGTTTTTTTGAAGACTTATATTCACTTCAAATTTCATCAGAATTTCTTAGACTTATGTTCACTTCAAATTTCATCATTTTTTCATAAGATTTATATTCATTTAAAATTTCATCAGATTTTCTGAAGACTGATATTCCTTTCAAATTTCACCAGATTTTCTGAAGACTTATATTCACTTCATATTTTCAACATATTTTCCTAAGATTTAAGTCTGCTTCAAATTTCGTCATATTTTCTTAAGATTTATGTTCACCTCAATTTTCACCAGATTTTATGAAGACTTACATTCACTTCAAATTTAATCATATTTTCTGAAGATTTATGTTCACTTCATATTTCGTCATATTTTCTTAAGATTCAGGTTCACTTCAAATTTCAACAGGTTTTTTGAAGACTTACATTCACTTCATATTTCATTAGAATTTCTTAAGACTTATGTTCACTTCAAATTTCATCATTTTTAAATAAGATTTATATTCTTTTTAAATTTCATCAGATTTTTTGAATACTTATATTTACTTAAAATTTCACCAGATTTTCTGAAGACTTATCTTCACTTCATATTTTCAACATATTTTCTTAAGATATAAGTCCACTTCATATTTCATCATATTTTCTTAAGATTTATGTTAACTTCAATTTTCACCAGATTTTCTGAAGACTTATATTCACTTCAAATTTCATCATATTTTCGTAAGATTTATATTCATTTCAAATTCAATCAGATTTTCTGAAGACTTATGTTCACTTAAAATTCCACTAGGTTTTCTTAAGACTTATATTGACTTCAAATTTCATCAAATTTTCTTAAGATTTATATTTACTTCAAATTTCATCATATTTTCTTAAATTTAATGTTTACTTCAATTTTCACCAGTTTTTTTGAAGACTTATGATCAATTCAAATTTCATCATTTTTTCATAAGTATTTTATGATGAATCCATCAGAATTTATAAGATTTAAGATTGTTTCTTAAGATTTATGTTCACTTCAATTCTCAAATTTCATCAGAATTTCTTAAGACTTATGATCAATTCAAATTTCATCATTTTTTCATAAGATTTATATTCATTTAAAATTTTATCAGATTTTCTGAAAACTTATATTCATTTCAAATTTCACCAGATTTTCTGAAGACATATTTTCCTAAGATTTAAGTCCGCTTCAAATTTCATCATATTTTCTTAAGATTTATGTTCACTTCAATTTTCACCTGATTTTATGAAGCCTTATATTCACTTCAAATGTCATCATTTTTTCTTTAGATTTATGTTCACTTCAAATTTCATCATATTTTCTTAAGATCCAGGTTCACTTCAAATTTCACCAGTTTTTTTAAAGACTTATATTCACTTCAAATTATATCAGAATTTTTTAAGACTTACGTTCCTTTCAAATTTCATCATTTTTTCATTAGATTTATATTCATTTCAAATATCATATTTTCTTAACATTCATGTTCACTTCAAGTTCACCATTTTTTTTGAAAACTTATATTCACTTCAAATTTCATCAAAATTTCTTAAGACTTATGTTCACTTCAAATTTCATCATTTTTTCATAAGATTTATATTCATTTCAAATTTCATTAGATTTTCTGAAGACTTATATTCACTTCAAATTTCAGCATATTTTCTGAAGAGTTATATTCACTTAATATTTTCTAAATATTTTCTTAAGATTTAAGTCCACTTCAAATTTTATCATATTTTCATAAGATTTTTGTTCACCTCAATTTTCACCAGATTTTCTGAAGACTTATATTAACATCAAATTTCATCATATTTTCGTAAGATTTATATTCATTTCAAATTCCATCAGATTTCCTGAAGACTTATGTTCACTTCAAAAATCACTAGGTTTTTGAAGACTTATATTAACTTCAAATTCCATCAGATATTCTTAAGACTTATGTTCACTTCGAATTTCATCATTTTTTTCATAAGATGTATATTCATTTAAAATTTTATCAGATATTCTAAAGACTCATATTCACTTCAAATTTTACAAGATTTTCTGAAAACTTATATTCACTTCATATTTTAAACATATTTTCCTAAGATTTATGTCTGCTTCCAATTTCATCATATTTTTCTGAAGACTTATATTCACTTCATATTTTCAACACATTTTCCTAAGATTAAAGTCCGCTTCAAATTTCATCATATTTTCTTAAGATTTTTGTTCACTTAAATTTTCACCTGATTTTATGAGACTTATATTCACTTCAAATTTCATCATATTTTCTTTAGATTTATGTGCACTTCAAATTTCATTATATTTTCTTAAGATTCAGGTTCACTTCAATTTCACCAGTTTTTTTGAAGACTTATATTCACTTCAAATTTCATCAGAATTTCTAAGACTTATGTTCACTTCAAATTTCATCATTTTTTCATAAGATTTATATTCATTTCAAATTTAATTAGATTTTATGAAGACTTATATTCACTTCAAATTTCACCATATTTTCTGAAGACCTATATTCACTTCATATTTTCTACATATTTTCTACATATTTTCTTAATATTTAAGTCCACATCAAATTTCATCATATTTTCTTAAGATTTATGTTCACTTCAATTTTAACCAGATTTTCTGAAGACTTATATTCACTTTAAATTTCATCATATTTTCGATGATTTATATTCATTTCAAATTCCATAAGATTTTCTGAAGACTTATGTTTACTTCAAATTTCACTAGATTTTCTGAAGACAAATATTAACTTCAAATTTCATCATATTTTCTTAAGATTTATTTTCACTTCAAATTTCATCATATTTTTTTAAGATTCATGTTCACTTCCATTTTCACCAGTTTTTTTGAAGAATTATTTCAGTTTAAATTTCATCAGAATTTCTTAAGACTTATGTTCACTTCAAATTTCATCATTTTTTCATAAGATTTATATTCATTTCAAATTTCATCAACTTTTCTAAAGACTTATATTCACTTCAAATTTCACCAGATTTTCTGAAGACTTATATTCACTTCATATTTTCTACACAATTTCTTAAGATTTAAGTCCACTTCAAATTTCATCTTCAAATTTCTAAAGATTTATGTTCACTTCAATTTTCACCAGATTTTATGAAGAATTATATTCACTTTAAATTTCATCATATTTTCGTAAGATTTATATTCATTTCAAATTCCATCAGATTTTCTGAAGACTTATGTTCACTTGATATTTCACTAGATTTTCTGAAGATTTGTATTTCATTCAAATTTCATCATATTTTCTTAAGATTTATGGTCACTTCAAATTTCACCATACTTTCTTAAGATTTATGTTCACTTTAAATTTCATCATACTTTCGTAAGATTTATATTCATTTCAAATTCCATCAGATTTTCTGAAGACTTATGTTCACTTAAAATTTCACCAGTTTTTCTGAAGAATTATATTCAGTTTAAATTTCATCAGAATTTCCTTAGACTTATGTTCACTTCAAATTTCATCATTTTTTCATAAGATTTATATTCATTTCAAATTTCATCAGATTTTATGAAGACTTATATTTAGTTTAAATTTCATCAGAATTTCCTAAGATTTTAAGTCCACTTCAAATTTCATCACATTTTCTTAAGATTTTTGTACACTTCAATTTTCACCAGATTTTATGAAGACTTATATACACTTTAAATTTCATCATATTTTCTAAAGATTTATGTTCACTTCAAATTTCATCATATTTTCTTAAGATTCAGGTTCACTTCAAATTTCACCAGTTTTTTTAAAGACTTATATTCACTTCATATTTTATACATATTTTCTTAAGATTTAAGTCCACTTCAAATTTCATCATATTTTCTTAAGATTTAGGTTCACTTCAATTATCACCAGATTTTCTGAGCACTTATATTCACTTTAAATTTCATCATATTTTTATAAGATTTATATTCATTTCAAATTTCATCAGAATTTCTGAAGACTTATATTCATTTGAAATTTCAATAGATTTCCAAAAGACTTGTATTTCATTCAAATTTCATCATATTTTTTTAAGATTTATGGTCACTTCTAATTTCATCATATTTTCTTCAGATTTATGTTCACTTCAATTTTCACCAGATTTTCTGAAGACTTATATTCACTTTAAATTTCATCATATTTACGTAAGATTTTTATTCATTTCAAATTCCATCAGATTTTCTGAAGACTTACGTTCACTTAAAATTCACTAGATTTTCTAAAGACTTATATTAACTTCAAATTTCATAATATTTTTTTAAGATTTATGTTCACTTCAAATTTCATTATACTTTCTTAAGATTCATGTTCAATCCAATTATCACCAGTTTATTTGAAGACTTATATTCAATTTAAATCTCATCTGAATTTCCTTAGACTTATGTTCACTTCAAATTTCATCATTTTTTCATAAGATTTATATTCATTTCAAATTTCATCAGATTTTCTGTAGATTTATATTCACTTAAAATTTCACAAGATTTTCTGAAGAGTTATATTCACTTCATATTTTCAACATATTTTCCTAATATTTAAGTCCGCTTTAAATTTCATCATATTTTCTTAAGATTTATGTTCACTTCAATTTTCACCAGATTTTATTAAGACTAATATTAACTTTAAATTTCATCAGAATTTCTTAAGACTTATGTTCACTTCAAATTTCATCATTCTTTCATAAGATTTATATTCTTTTCAAATTTCATTAGATTTTCTGAAGACTTATATTCACTTCAAATTTCACCATATTTTTTGAAGACTTATTGTCACTTCATATTTTCTACATAATTTCTTAAGATTTAAGTGCAATTCAAATTTCATCATATTTTCTAAATATTTATGTTCACCTCAATTTTCACCAGATTTTCTGAAGACTTATGTTCACTTTAAATTTCATCATATTTACGTAAGATCTATATTCATTTCAAATTCCATCAGATTTTCTGAAGACTTATGCTCATTTGAAACATCACTAGATTTTTTGAAGACTTGTATTTCATTCAAATTTCATCATATTTTCTTAAGATTTATGTCCACTTCAAATTTAATCATATTTTCTTAAGATTCATGTTCACTTCAATTTTCACAAGTTTTCTTGAAGACTTATATTCAGTTTAAATTTCATCAGAATTTCCTAAGACATATGTTCACTTCAAATTTCATCATTTTTTCATAAGATTTATATTCATTTCAAATTTCAACACATTTTCTTAAGACTTATGTGCACTTCAATGTTCACCAGATTTTCTAAAAACTTATATTCACTTCATATTTTCAACATATTTTCCTAAGATTTAAGTTCGCTTCAAATTTCATCATATTTTCTTAACATTTATGTTCACTTCAATTTTCAGAAGATTTTATGAAGACTTATATTCACTTCAAATTTCATCATATTTTCTTAAGATTTATGTTGACTTCAAATTTCATCATACTTTCTTAAGATTCTTGTTCAATTCAATTTTTACCAGTTTATTTGAAGACTTATTTTCAGTTTAAATTTCATCAGAATTTCCTCAAACTTATGTTCACTTCAAATTTCATCATTCTTTCATAAGATTTATATTCATTTCAAATTTCATCAGATTTTCTGAAGACTTATATTCACTTCAAATTTCACCAGATTTTCTGAAGACTTATATTCATTTCATATTTTCAACATATTTTCCTAAGATTTAAGTCCGCTTCAAAATTCATCATATTTTCTTAAGATTTATGGTCACTTCAATTTTCACCAGATTTTATGAAGACTTATATTCACTTCCAATTTCATCATATTTCCTTAAGATTTATGTTAACTTCAAATTTCATCATATTTTCTTAAGATACAGGTTCACTTCAAATTTCACCAGTTTTTTTGAAGACTTATATTCACTTCAAATTTCATCAGATTTTCTTAGGACTTATGTTCACTTCAAATTTCCTAATTTTTCATAAGATTTATATTCTTTTCAAATTTCATTTGATTTTATGAAGTCTTAATTCACTTCAAATTTCAACAGATTTTCTGAAAACTTATATTCACTTCCTATTTTCAACATATTTTCTTAAGATTTAAGTCCACACCAAATTTCATCATATTTTCTTCAGATTTATTTTTACTTCAATTTTCACCAGATTTTCTGAAGACTTATATTTACTTTAAATTTCATCATTTTTTTGTAAGATTGATATTCATTTCAAATTCCATCAGATTTTCTGAAGATTTAAGTTCACTTGAAATTTCAATAGATTTTCTGAAGACTTGTATTTCATTCAAATTTCATCATATTTTCTTAAGATATATGTTCACTTCAAATTTCATCAAATTTTCTTAAGATTCATGTTCACTTCAATTTTCACTAGTTTTTTTGAAGACTCATATTCAGTTTAAATTTCATTAGAATTTCCTAAGACATATTTTCACTTCAAATTTCATCAAATTTTCTTAAGATTTATGTTACTTCAATTTTCACCAGATTTTATGAAGACTTATATTCACTTCAAATTTCATCATATTTTCTTAAGATTTATGTTCACTTCAAATTTCATCATATTTTCTTCAGATTCAGGTTCACTTCAAATTTCACCAGTCTTTTCTAAAGACTTATATTCACTTCAAATTTCATCAGAATTTCTTAAGAATTATGTCCACTTCAAATTTCATCATTCTTTCATTAGATTTATATTCATTTCAAATTTCATTAGATTTTCTGAACACTTATATTCACTTCAAATTTCACCAGATTTTCTGAAGATTTATATTCACTTCATATTTTCTACATATTTTCTTAAGATTTAAGTCCACTTCAAATTTCATCATATTTTCTTAAGATTTATGTTCACTTCAATTTTCACCAGATTTTCTGAAGACTTATATTCACTTCAAATTTCATCAGATTTTCTGAAGACTTATATTAACTTCAAATTTCATCATATTTTCTTAAGATTTATGTTCACTTCAAATTTCATCATATTTTCTTAACATTTATATTCACATCAATTTTCACCATTTTTTTTGAAGACTTATATTCACTTCAAATTTCATCAAATTTTCTTAAGATTTATATTCACTTCAAATTTCACCAGAAATTCTTAAGATTTACGATCACTTCGATTTTCACCCCATTTTCCGTAGACTTATATTCACTAAAAATTGCACCAGTTTATTTGAAGACTTATATTCACTTCAAATTTCATCAGATTTTCTTTAGAGTTATGTTCACTTCAAATTTTATGTTATTTTCTTAAGAATTTTGTTCACTTCAAATTTCATTATATTTTTTTAAGATTTATATTCACTTCAAATTTTACCAGATTTTCTGAAAACTTATGTTCACTTCATATTTTTAAAATATTTTCTTATGATTTATGTCCATTTCAAATTTCATCATATTTTATTAAGATTTGTGTTCACTTCAATTTTCATCATTTTTATTTAGATTTCTTTTCACTTCAATTTTCTACATATTTTCTGAAGACTTATGTTCACTTTAAATTTCATCATATTTACGTAAGATTTATATTCATTTCAAATTCCATCTTATTTTCTAAAGTCTTATGCTCACTTAAAATTTCACTAGATTTTTTGAAGACTTGTATTTCATTCAAATTTCATCATATTTTCTTACGATTTATGTCCACTTAAAATTTCATCATATTTTCTTAAGATTCATGTTCACTTCAATTTTCACAAGTTTTCTTAGAGACTTATATTCAGTTTAAATTTCATCAGAATTTCCTAAGACTTATGTTCACTTCAAATTTCATCATTTTTTCAGAAGATCTATATTCATTTCAAATTTCATCACATTTGCTTAAGACTTATATGCACTTCAAATTTCGCCAGATTTTCTGAAAACTTATATTCACTTCATATTTTCAACTTATTTTCCTAAGATTTAAGTCCGCTTCAAATTTCATCATATTTTCTTAACATTTATGTTCACTCCAATTTTCACAAGATTTTATGAAGACTTATTTTCACTTCAAATTTCATCATATTTTCTTAAGGTTTATGTTCACTTCAAATTTCATCATAATTCTTAAGATTCAGGTTCACTTCAAATTTCACCAGTGTTTTTGAAGATTTATATTTACTTCAAATTTCATCAGATTTTCTTAAGACTTATGTTCACTTCAAAATTCATCATTCTTTCATAAGATTTATATTCATTTCAAATTTCATTAGATTTTCTGAATACTTATATTCACTTCAAATTTCAACAGATTTTCTGAAGACTTATATTCACTTCATGTTTTCAACATATTTTCTTAAGATTTAAGTCCATTTCAAATTTCATCAAATTTTCTTAAGATTTATGTTCACTTCAATTTTCACCAGATTTTATGAAGACTTATATTCACTTCAAATTTCATCATATTTTCTTAAGATTTGTGTTAACTTCAAATTTCATCATGATTTCTTAAGATACAGGTTCACTTCAAATTTCAACAGTTTTTTTGAAGACTTGTATTCACTTCAAATTTCATCAGATTTTCTTAGTACTTATGTTCACTTCAAATTTCCTCATTTTTCATAAGATTTATATTCTTTTCAAATTTCATTAGCTTTTATGAAGACTTAATTCACTTCAAATTTCAACAGATTTTCTGAAAACTTATATTCACTTCCTATTTTCAACATATTTTCTTAAGATTTAAGTCCACATCAAATTTCATCATATTTTCTTCAGATTTTTTTTTACTTCAATTTTCACCAGATTTTCTGAACACTTATATTTACTTTAAATTTCATCATTTTTTTGTAAGATTGATATTCATTTCAAATTCCATCAGATTTTCTGAAGACTTAAGTTCACTTGAAATTTCAATAGATTTTCTGAATACTTGTATTTCATTCAAATTTCATCATATTTTCTTAAGATATATGTTCACTTCAAATTTCATCAAATTTTCTTAAGATTCATGTTCACTTCAATTTTCACCAGTTTTTTTGAAGACTCATATTCAGTTTAAATTTCATCAGAATTTCCTAAGACTTATTTTCACTTCAAATTTCATCATTTTTTCATAAGATTTATATTCATTTCAAATTTCATCAGATTTTATGAAGACTAATATTCACTTTAAATTTCACCAGATTTTCTGAAAACTTATATTCACTTCATATTTTCAACATATTTTCCTAAGATAAGTCTGCTTCAAATTTCATCAAATTTTCTTAAGATTTATGTTACTTCAATTTTCACCAGAATTTATGAAGACTTATATTCACTTCAAATTTCATCATATTTTCTTAATATTTATGTTCACTTCAAATTTCATCATATTTTCTTCAGATTCAGGTTCACTTCAAATTTCACCAGTCTTTTCTAAACACTTATATTCACTTCAAATTTCCTCAGAATTTCTTAAGACTTATGTTCACTTCAAATTTCATCATTCTTTCATTAGATTTATATTCATTTCAAATTTCATTTGATTTTCTGAACACTTATATTCACTTCAAATTTCACCAGAATTTCTGAAGATTTATATTCACTTCATATTTTCTACATATTTTCTTAAGATTTAAGTCCACTTCAAATTTCATTATATTTTTTTAAGATTTATGTTCACTTCAATTTTCACCAGATTTTCTGAAGACTTATATTCACTTCAAATTTCATCAGATTTTCTGAAGACTTATATTAACTTCAAATTTCATCATATTTTCTTAAGATTTATGTTCACTTCAAATTTCATCATATTTTCTTAAGATTTATATTCACATCAATTTTAACCATTTTTTTTTGAAGACTTATATTCACTTCAAATTTCATCAAATTTTCTTAAGATTTATATTCACTTCAAATTTCACCAGAAATTCTTAATATTTACGTTCATTTCGATTTTCACTCCATTTTCTGAAGACTTATATTCACTAAAAATTTCACCAGTTTATTTGAAGACTTATATTCACTTCAAATTTCATCTGATTTTCTTTAGAGTTATGTTCACTTCAAATTTTATGTTATTTTCTGAAGACTTTTGTTCACTTCAAATTTCATCATATTTTTTGAAGATTTATATTCACTTCAAATTTCACCAGATTTTCTGAAAACTTATGTTCACTTCATATTTTCAACATATTTTCTTATGATTTATGTCCATTTCAAATTTCATCATATTTTCTTAAGATTTGTGTTCACTTCAATTGTCATCTTTTTTATTTAGATTTATTTTCACTTCAATTTTCTCCATATTTTCTTAAGACTTATGTTCACTTTAAATTTCATCATATTTACGTAAGATTTATATTCATTTCAAATTTCATCTTATTTTCTAAACACTTATGTTCACTTAAAATTTCACTAGATTTTTTGAAGACTTGTAATTCATTCAAATTTCATCATATTTTCTTAAGATTTATGTCCACTTCAAATTTCATCATATTTTCTTAAGATTCATGTTCACTTCAATTTTCATAAGTTTTCTTGAAGACTTATATTCAGTTTAAATTTCATCAGAATTTCCTAAGACTTATGTTCACTTCAAATTTCATCATTTTTTCATAAGATTTATATTCATTTCAAATTTCATCACATTTTCTTAAGACTTATATGTACTTCAAATTTCACCAGATTTTCTGAAAACTTATATTCACTTTATATTTTCAACTTATTTTCCTAAGATTTAAGTCCGCTTCAAATTTCATCATATTTTCTAAACATTTATGTTCACTCCAATTTTCACAAGATTTTATGAAGACTTATATTCACTTCAAATTTCATCATATTTTCTTAAGGTTTATGTTCACTTCAAATTTCATCGTAATTCTTAAGATTCAGGTTCACTTCAAATTTCACCAGTTTTTTTGAAGATTTATATTCACTTCAAATTTCATCAGATTTTCTTAAGACTTATGTTCACTTCATGTTTTCAACATATTTTCTTAAGATTTAAGTCCACTTCAAATTTCATCATATTTTCTTAAGATTTATGTTCACTTCAAATTTCATCATACTTTCTTAAGATTCATGTTGAATTCAATTTTCACCAGTTTTTCGAAGACTTATATTCAGTTTAAATTTCATCAGAATTTCCTTAGAGTTATGTTCACTTCAAATTTCATCATTTTTTCATAAGATTTATATTCATTTAAAATTACATCAGATTTTCTGAAGACTTATATTCACTTCAAATTTCACCAGATTTTCTGAAGACTTATATTCACTTCATATTTTCAACATATTTTCCTAATATTTAAGTCCGCTTCAAATTTCATCATATTTTCTTAAGACTTATGTTCACTTCAATTTTTACCAGATTTTATGAAGACTAATATTCACTTTAAATTTCATTAAAATTTCTTACGACTTATGTTCACTTCAAATTTCATCATTGTTTCATAAGATTTATATTCATTTCAAATTTCATCAGATTTTCTGAAGACTTATATTCACTTTAAATTTCACTAAATTTCACTTTAAATTCACTTCATATTCTTAACAAATTTTCCTAAGATTTTAAGTCCACTTCAAATTTCATCACATTTTATTAAGATTTTTGTACACTTCAATTTTCACTAGATTTTATGAAGACTTATATTCACTTTAAATTTCATCATATTTTCTAAAGATTTATGTTCACTTCAAATTTCATCATATTTTCTTAAGATTCAGGTTCACTTCAAATTTCACCAGTTTTTTTAAAGACTTATATTCACTTCATATTTTATACATATTTTCTTAAGATTTAAGTCCACTTCAAATTTCGTCAAATTTTCTTAAGCTTTATGTTCACTTCAATTTTCACCAGATTTTCTGAAAACTTATATTAACTTTAAATTTCATCATATTTTCGTAAGATTTATATTCATTTCGAATTCCATTAGTTTTTCTGAAGACTTATGTTCACTTAAAATTTCACTAGATTTTCTAAAGACTTTTATTAACTTCAAATTTCATCATATTTTCTTAAGATTTATGTTCACTTCAAATTTCATCATACTTTCTTAAGATTCATGTTGAATTCAATTTTCACCAGTTTTTTCGAAAACTTATTTTCAGTTTAAATTTCATCAGAATTTCCTTAAACTTAAGTTCACTTCAAATTTCATCATTCTTTCATAAGATTTATATTCATTTCAAATTTCATCAGATTTTCTAAAGACTTATATTCACTTTAAATTTCACCAGATTTTCTGAAAACTTATATTCACTTCATATTTTCAACATATTTTCCTAAGATTTAAGTCCGCTTCAAATTTCATCATATTTTCTTAAGATTTATGTTCACTTTAATTTTCATAAGATTTTACGAAGACTTATATTCACTTCAAATTTCATCATTCTTTCATAAGATTTATATTTATTTCAAATTTCATTAGATTTTCTGAAGACTTATATTCACTTCAAATTTCACCAGATTTTCTGAAGACTTATATTCACTTCATATTTTCTACATATTTTCTTAAGATTTAAGTCCACTTCAAATTTCATCAAATTTTCTTAAGGTTTATGTTCACTTCAATTTTGACCAGATTTTCTAAAGACGTATATTCACTTCAAATTTCATCATATTTTCGTATGATTTATATTCTTTTAACATTTCATCATATTTTCTGAAGACTTATATTCACTTCAAATTTCACTAGGATTTCTGAAAACTTATATTCACTTCATATTTTCAACATATTTTCCTAAGATTTAAGTCAGCTTCAAATTTCATCATATATTCTTAAGATTTATGTTCACTTAAATTTTCACAAGATTTTATGAAGACTTTTGTTCATTTCAAATTTCATCATATTTTCGTAAGATATATATTCATTTCAAATTCCATCAGATTATCTGAAGACTTATGTTCACCTAAAATTTCACTAGGTTTTCTGAAGACTTATATTAACTTAAAATTTCATCATATTTTCTTAAGTTTTATGTTCATTTCAAATTTCATCATATTTTCTTAAGATTTATGTTCCCTTAAATTTTCACAAGATTTAATGAAGACTTATATTCAATTCAAATTTCATCATATCTTCTTAAGATTTATGTTCACTTGAAATTTCACCAGTTTTTTTGAAGACTTTTATTCAGTTTAAGTTTCATCAGAATTTCCTAAGACTTATGTCCATTTCAAATTTCAGCATTTTTTCATAAGATTTATATTCATTTCAAATTTCATCAGATTTTTTGAAGACTTATATTCACTTCAAGTTTCACCAGATTTTCTGAAAACTTATATGCACTTCATATTTTCTACCTATTTTCCTAAGATTTAAGTCCGCTTCAAATTTCATCATATTTTCCTAACATTTATTTTCACTTCAATTTTCACAAGATTTTATGAGCACTTATATTCACTTAAATTTCATCATATTTTCTTAAGATTTATGTTCACTTCAAATTTCATCATATTTTCTTAAGATTCAAGTTCACTTCAAATTTCACCAGTTTTTTTGAAAACTAATATTCACTTTAAATTTCATCAGAATTTCTTACGACTTATGTTCACTTCAAATTTCATTATTCTTTCATAAGATTTATATTCATTTCAAATTTCATTAGATTTTCTAAAGACTTATATTCACTTCAAATTTCACCAGATTTTCTGAAGACTTATATTCACTTCATATTTTCTACATATTTTCTTAAGATTTAATTCCACTTCAAATTTCTTCATATTTTCTTAAGATTTATGTTCACTTCAATTTTCACAAGATTTTATGAAGACTTATATTCACTTTAAATTTTATGATATTTTTATAAGGTTTATATGCATTTCAAATTCGATCAGATTTTCTGAAGACTTATGTTCACTTGAAATTTCACTAGATTTTCTGAAGACTTGTATTTCATTCAAATTTCATCATATTTTCTTAAGATTTATGTTCACTTCAAATTTCATCACATTTTCTTAAGATTCATGTTCAATTCAATTTTCACCAGTTTTTTTGAAGACTTATATCCAGTTTAAATTTCATCAAAATTTCTTAAGACTTATGTTCACTTCATATTACATCATTTTTTCATAAGATTTATATTCATTTCAAATTTCATCAGATTTTATGAAGACTTATATTCACTTCAAATTTCACCAGTTTTTCTGAAAACATATATTCTCTTCATATTTTTAACATATTTTCCTAAGATTTAAATCCGCTTCAAATTTCATCATATTTTTAATGATTTATGTTCACTTCAATTTTCACAACATTTAATGAAGACTTATATTCAATTCAAATTTCATCATATTTTCTTAAGATTTATGTTCACTTCAAATTTCATCATATTTTCTTAAGATTCAGGTTCATTTCAAATTTCACCAGTTTTTTTGAAGCCTTATATTCACTTCAAATTTAATCAGATTTTATGTTCACTTCAAATTTCATCATTCTTTCATAAGATTTATATTCATCTCAAATTTCATTAGATTTTATGAATACTTATATTCACTTCAAATTTCAACAGATTTTCTGAACACTTATATTCACTTCATGTTTTCAACATATTTTATTAAGATTTAAGTCCACTTCAAATTTCATCAAATTTTCTTAAGATTTATGTTCACTTCAATTTTCCCCAGATTTTCTGAAGAATTATATTCACTTTAAATTTCATCATATTTACGTAACATTTGTATTCATTTCGAATTCCATCAATTTTTCTGAAGACTTATGTTCACTTAAAATTTCACTAGATTTTCTAAATACTTTTATTAACTTCAAATTTCATCATATTTTCTTAAGATTTATGTTCACTTCAAATTTCATCATACTTTCTTAAGATTCATGTTGAATTCAATTTTCTCCAGTTTTTTCGAGGACTTATATTCAGTTTAAATTTCATCAGAATTTCTTAAGACTTATGTTCACTTCAAATTTCATCATTCTTTCATAAGATTTATTTTCTTTTGAAATTTCATTAGATTTTCTGAAGACTTATATTCACTTCAAATTTCACCATATTTTTTGAAGACTTATTGTCACTTCATATTTTCTACATAATTTCCTAATATTTAAGTCCGCTTCAAATTTCATCATATTTTCTTAAGATTTATGTTCACTTCAATTTTCACCAGATTTTATGAAGACTAATATTCACTTTAAATTTCATCATATTTATGTAAGATCTATATTCATTTCAAATTCCATCAGATTTTCTAAAGTCTTATGTTCACTTGAAATTTCACTTGATTTTTTGAAGACTTGTATTTCATTCAAATTTCATCATATTTTCTTAAGATTTATGTCCACTTCAAATTTCATCATATTTTCTTAAGATTCATGTTCACTTCAATTTTCACAAGTTTTCTTGAAGACTTATATTCAGTTTAAATTTCATCAGAATTTCCTAAGATATATGTTCACTTCAAATTTCATCATTTTTTCATAAGATTTATATTCATTTTAAATTTCATCACATTTTCTTAAGTCTTATATGCACTTCAATGTTCACCAGATTTTCTAAAAACTTATATTCACTTCATATTTTCAACATATTTTCATAAGATTTAAGTCCGCTTCAAATTTCATCATATTTTCTTAACATTTATGTTCACTTCAATTTTCAGAAGATTTTATGAAGACTTATATTCACATCAAATTTCATCATATTTTCTTAAGATTTATGTTGTCTTCAAATTTCATCATACTTTCTTAAGATTCTTGTTCAATTCAATTTTCACCAGTTTTTTTGAAGACTTATTTTCAGTTTAAATTTCATCAGAATTTCCTTAAACTTATGTTCACTTCAAATTTCATCATTATTTCATAAGATTTATATTCACTTCAAATTTCATCAGATTTTCTGAAGACTTATATTCACTTCAAATTTCACCAGATTTTCTGAAGACTTATATTCACTTCATATTTTCAACATATTTTCCTAAGATTTAAGTCTGCTTCAAATTTCATCATATTTTCTTAAGATTTATGTTCACTTAAATTTTCACCAGATTTTATGAAGACTTATATTCACTTTAAAATTCATCATATTTTCTTAAGATTTGTGTTAACTTCAAATTTCATCATATTTTCTTAAGATACAGGTTCACTTCAAATTTCACCAGTTTTTTTGAACACTTAAATTCACTTCAAATTTCATCATATTTTCTTAAGACTTATGTTCACTTCAAATTTCCTCATTTTTCATAAGATTTATATTCTTTCGAAATTTCATTAGATTTTATGAAGACTTAATTCACTTCACATTTCAACAGATTTTCTGAAAACTTATATTCACTTCCTATTTTCAACATATTTTCTTAAGATTTAAGTCCACATCAAATTTCATCATATTTTCTTCAGATTTATTTTTACTTCAATTTTCACCAGATTTTCTGAAGACTTATATTTACTTTAAATTTCATCATTTTTTTTTAAGATTGATATTCATTTCAAATTCCATCAGATTTTCTGAAGTCTTATGTTCACTTGAAATTTCAATATATTTTCTGAAGACTTGTATTTCATTCAAATTTCTTCATATTTTCTTAAGATATATGTTCACTTCAAATTTCATCAAATTTTCTTAAGATTCATGTTCACTTCAATTTTCACCAGTTTTTTTTGAAGACTCATATTCAGTTTAAATTTCATCAGAATTTCCTATGACTTATTTTCACTTCAAATTTCATCATTTTTTCATAAGATTTAAATTTATTTCAAATTTCATCAGATTTTATGAACACTTATATTCACTTCAAATTTCACCAGATTTTCTGAAAACTTATATTCACTTCATATTTTCAACATATTTTCCTAAGATTTAAGTCTGATTCAAATTTCATCAAATTTTCTTAAGATTTATTTTACTTCAATTTTCACCAGATTTTATGAAGACTTATATTCACTTCAAATTTCATCATATTTTCTTAAGATTCATGTTCACTGCGAATTTCATCATATTTTCTTCAGATTCAAGTTCACTTCAAATTTCACCAGTCTTTTCTAAAGACTTATATTCACTTCAAATTTCATCAGAATTTCTTAAGACTTATGTTCACTTCAAATTTCATGATTCTTTCATTAGATTTATATTCATTTCAAATTTCATTAGATTTTCTTAAGATTTATGTTCACTTCAAATTTCATCATATTTTTTTAAGACTTATATTCACATCAAATATCACCAGAAATTCTTAAGATTTACGTTCACTAAGATTTATGTTCACTTCAAATTTTATGTTATTTTCTTAAGACTTTTGTTCCCTTCAAATTTCATCATATTTTTTTAAGATTTATATTCACTTCAAATTTCACCAGATTTTCTGAAAACTTATGTTCACTTCATATTTTCAACATATTTTCTTATGATTTATGTCCATTTCAAATTTCATCATATTTTCTTAAGATTTGTGTTCACTTCAGTTTTCATCATATTTATTTAGATTTATTTTCACTTCAATTTTCACCATATATTCTGAAGACTTATATTCACTTCAAATTTAATCATATTTTCATAAAATTTATATTCATTTCAAATTTCATCATATTTTCTAAAGACTTATTCACTTCAAATTTCACTAAATTTTCTGAAAACATATATTCACTAGAAATTTCAACATATTTTCGTAAGATTTATGATCACTTAAAATTTCACCATATTTTCCTAAGATTTATGTTCACTTCAACTGTCACCAGATTTACTTAAGACTTATATTCACTTTAAATTTCATCAGATTTTCTAAAGATTTATATTCACTTCAAATTTCACCAGAATTTCTTAAGATTTATGTTCACTTCGATTTTCAGCATATTTCCGGAAGACTTAAATTAACTTCAAATATCATCAAATTTTCTTAAGATTTATATTCACTTCAAATTTCATCATATAATCGTAAGATTTATATTCATTTCAAACTTCATCAGATTTTCTGAAGACTTATGTTCACCTAAAATTTCATAAGATTTTCTGAAGACTTATATTAACTTCAAATTTCACCAGATCTTCTGAAGACTTATATTCACTTCAGTTTTTACCATATTTTCTTAAGATATATGTTCATTTCAACTTTCACCGGATTTTTTGATGACATATATTCACTTCAAATTTCAAATTTTTTTTAAAGATTTATATTCACTTCAAATTTAACCAAAAATTCTTAAGATTTATGTTCACTTCGATCTTCACCACATTTTCTGGAGACTTATATACACTTAAGATTTATGTTCACTTCAAATTTCATTATGTTTTCTTAAGATTCATGTTCACTTCAATTTTCACCAGTTTATTTAGAAGACTTCTATTAACTGCAAATTTCATTAGATTTTCTTAAGAGTTATATTCACTTCAAATTTCATGATATTTTCTTAAGACTTTGTTCACTTCAAATTTCATCATATTTTATTAAGATTTATATTCGCTTCCAATTTCACAAGATTTTCTGAAAACTTTTATTCACTGCATATTTTCAACATATTTTCTTAAGATTTATGTCCGTTTCAAATTTCATCATATTTTCTTAAGATTTGTGTTCACTTCAATTTTCATCATATTTATTTAGATTTATGTTCACTTCAATTTTCACCATATATTCTGAAGACTTATATTCACTTCAAATTTCATCATATTTTCGTAAGATTTATATTCATTTCAAATTTCATCATATTTTCTGAATTTCACTAAATTCACTTCAAATTTCACTAAATTTTCTGAATACTTATATTCACTTGAAATTTCAACATATTTTCCTAAGATTTATGATTACTTAAAATTTCAAGATATTTTCCTAAGATTTATGTTCACTTCAACTGTCACCAGATTTACATAAGACTTATATTTACTTCAAATTTCATCAGATTTTCTAAAGATTTATATTCACTTCAATTTTCACCAGAATTTCTTAATATTTATGTTCACTTTGATTTTCACCATATTTTCGGAAGACTTAAATTAACTTCAAATATCATCAAATTTTCTTAAGATTTATATTCACTTCAAATTTCATCATATTTTCGTAAGATTTACTTTCATTTCAAACTTCATCAGATTTTCTGAAGACTTATGTTCACCTAAAATTTCACAAGATTTTCTGAAGACTTATATTAACTTCAAATTTCACCAGATCTTCAGAAGACTTATATTCGCTTCAGTTTTTAGCTTATTTTCTTAAGATTTATGTTCATTTCAACTTTCACAAGATTTTTTGAAGACATATATTCACTTCAAATTTCATCAAATTTTCTTAAGATTTATATTCTCTTCAAATTTCACCAGAAATTCTTAAGATTTATGTTCACTTCGAACTTCACCACATTTTCTACAGACTTATATTCACTTAAAATTTGAAAACATTTTCTGAAGACTTATACTAACTTCAAATTTCATCATATTATCTTAAGATTTATGTTCACTTCAAATTTCATTATATTTTCTTAAGATTCATGTTCACTTCAATTTTCAACAGTTATTTGAAGACTTATATTCACTACAAATGTCATTAGATTTACTTAAGACTTATATTCACTTTAAATTTCATGATATTTTCTTAAGAGTTTTGTTCACTTCAAATTTCATCATATTTTATTAAGATTTATATTCACTTCAAATTTCCCCAGATTTTCTTAAAACTTTTACTCACTTCATATTTTCAACATATTTTCTTAAGATTTATGTCCATTTCAAATTTCATCATATTTTCTTAAGATTTGTGTTCATTTCAATTTTCATCATATTTATATAGATTTATGTTCACTTCCATTTTCACCATATATTCTGAAGACTTATATTCACTTCAAATTTCATCATATTTTCGTAAGATTTATATTCATTTCAAATTTCATCATATTTTCTGAAGACTTATATTCACTTCAAATTTCACTAAATTTTATGAAAACTTATATTCACTTGAAATTTCAACATATTTATGTTAGATTTAAGATCACTTAAAATTTCACCATATTTTCCTAAGATTTATGTTCACTTCAACTGTCACCAGATTTACTTTTATATTCACTTCAAATTTCATCAGATTTTCTAAAGATTTATATTCACTTCAAATTTCACCAGAATTTCTTAAGATTTATGTTCACTTCGATTTTCACCATATTTCCGGAAGACATATATTAACTTCAAATATCATCAAATTTTCTTAAGATTTATATTCACTTCAAATTTCATCATAGTTTCGTAAGATTTACATTCATTTCAAACTTCATCAGATTTTCTGAAGACTTATGTTCACCTAAAATTTCACCAAATTTTATGAATACTTATATTAACTTCAAATTTCACCAGATCATCTGAAGACTTATATTCACTTTAGTTTTTACCATATTTTCTTAAGATTTATGTTCATTTCAACTTTCACAAGATTTTTTGAAGACATATATTCAATTCAAATTTCATCAAATAATCTTAAGATTTATATTCACTTCAAATTTCACCAGAAATTCTTAAGATTTATGTTCACTTTGATCTTAACCACATTTTCTGAAGACTTATATTCACTAAAAATTTAAACAGATTTTCTGAAGACTTATACTAACTTCAAATTTCATCATACTAACTTCAGATTTATGTTCACTTCAATTTTCACCATATATTCTGAAGACTTATATTCACTTCAAATTTCATCCTATTTTCGTAAGATTTATATTCATTTCAAATTTCATCATATTTTCTGAAGACTTATATTCACTTCAAATTTTACTAAATTTTCTGAAAACTTATATTCACTTGAAATTTCAACATATTTTCTTTAGATTTAAGATCACTTAAAATTTCACCATATTTTCCTAAGATTTATGTTAACTTCATCTGTCACCAGATTTACTTAAGACTTATAATCACTTCAAACTTCATCAGATTTTCTAAAGATTTATATTCACTTCAAAATTCACAAGAATTTCTTAAGATCTATGTTCACTAAGATTTTCACCATATTTCCGGAAGACTTATATTAACTTCAAATATCATCAAATTTTCTTAAGATTTATATTCACTTCAAATTTCATCATATTTTCATAAGATTTACATTCATTTCAAACTTCATCAGATTTTCTGAAGACTTATGTTCACCTAAAATTTCACAAAATTTTCTGAAGACTTATATTAACATCAAATTCCACCAGATCTTCTGAAGACTTATATTCACTTCAGTTTTTACCATATTTTCTTAAGATTTATGTTAATTTCAACTTTCACAAGATTTTTTGAAAACATATATTCACTTCAAATTTCATCAAATTTTCTTAAGATTTATATTCACTTCAAATGTAATAAGAAATTCTTAAGATTTATGTTCACTTCGATCTTCACCATATTTTCTGGAGACTTATATTCACTTAAAATTTAAACAGATTTTCTGAAGACTTATACTAACTTCAAATTTCATCATATTTTCTTAAGATTTATGTTCACTTCAAATTTCATTATATTTTCTTAAGATTCATGTTCACTTCAATTTTCACCAGTTTATTTGAAGACTTATATTCACTTCAAATTTCATTAGATTTTTTTTAAGAGTTATATTCACTTCAAATTTTATGATATTTTCTTATAACTTTTGTTCACTTAAAATTTCAGCATATTTTATTAAGATTGATATTCACTTCAAATTTCACCAGATTTTCTGAAAACTTTTATTCACTTCATATTTTCAACATATTTTCTTAAGATTTATGTCCATTTCAAATTTTATCATATTTTCTTAAGATTTGTGTTCACTTCAATTTTCATCATATTTATTTAGATTTATGTTCACTTCAATTTTCACCATATCTTCTGAAGACTTATATTCATTTCAAATTTCATCATATTTTCGTAAGATTTATATTCATTTAAAATTTCATCCTATTTTCTGAACACTTATATTCACTTCAAAGTTCACTAAATTTTCTGAAAACTTATATTACTTGAAATTTCAACATATTTTCTTAAGATTTATGATCACTTAAAATTTCACCATATTTTCCTAAGATTTATGTTCACTTCAACTGTCACCAGATTTTCTTAAGATTTATGTTCACTTCAAATTTCATCAGATTTTCTAAAGATTTATATTCAATTCAAGTTTCACCAGAATTTCTTAAGATTTATGTTCACTTCGTTTTTCACCATTTTTCCGGAAGACTTATATTAACTTCAAATATCATCAAATTTTCTTATGATTTGTATTCACTTCAAATTTCATCATATTTTCGTAAGATTTATATTCATTTCAAACTTCATCAGATTTTCTGAAGACTTATTATGTTCGCCTAAAATTTGACAAGATTTTCTGAAGACTTATATTAACTTTAAATTTCACCAGATCTTCTGAAGACTTATATTCACTTCAGTTTTTACAATATTTTCTTAAGATACATGTTCATTTCAACTTTCACCAGATTTTTTGAAGACATATATTCATTTCAAATTTCATCAAATTTTCGTAAGATTTATATTCACTTCATATTTAACCTGAAATTCTTAAGATTTATGTTCATTTCGATCTTCACCACATTTTCTGAAGACTTATATTCACTTAAAATTTAAACAAATTTTCTGAAGACTTATACTAACTTCAAATTTTATCATAGTTTCTTAAGATTTATGTTCACTTTAAATTTCATTATCTTTTCTTAATATTCATGTTCACTTCAATTTTCACCAGTTTATTTGTAGACTTATATTCACTTCAAATTTCATTAGATTTTCTTAAGAGTTATATTCACTTCAAATTTCATGATATTTTCTTAAGACTTTTGTTCACTTCAAATTTCATCATATTTTATTAAGATTTATATTCACTTCCAATTTCACAAGATTTTCTGAAAACTTTTATTCACTTCATATTTTCAACATATTTTCTTAAGATTTATGTCCATTTCAAATTTCATCATATTTTCTTAAGATTTGTGTTCACTTCAATTTTCATCATATTTATTTAGATTTATGTTCACTTCAATTTTCACCATATATTCTGAAGACTTATATTCACTTCAAATTTCATCCTATTTTCGTAAGATTTATATTCACTTCAAATTTCACCAGATTTTATGAAAAACGTTTATTCACTTCATATTTTCAACATATTTTCTTAAGATTTATGTCCATTTCAAATTTTATCATATTTTCTTAAGATTTTTATACACTTCAAGTTTCATCATATTTATTTAGATTTATGTTCACTTCTATTTTCACCATATATTCTGAAGACTTATATTCACTTCAAATTTGATCATATTTTCGTAAGATTTATATTAATTTCAAATTTCATCATATTTTCTGAAGACTTATATTCACTTTAAATTTCACTAAATTTTCTAAAAACTTATATTCACTTGAAATTTCAACATATTTTCTTAAGATTTATGATCACTTAAAATTTCACCATATTTTCCTAAGATTTATGTACACTTCAACTGTCACCAGATTTACTTAAGACTTATATTCACTTCAAATTTCATCAGATTTTCTAAAGATTTATATTCACTTCAAATTTCACCAGAATTTCTTAAGATTTATGTTCACTTCGATTTTCACTATATTTTCTGAACACTTATATTCACTTCAAATTTCAACATATTTTGTTAAGATTTATGTCCACTTCAAAGTTCATCATATTTGTTTAAGATTTATGTTCACTTCACTTTTCTCTAGATTTTCTGAAGTCTTTTTTTTACTTCAAATTTTATTATATTTTCATAAGATTTATATTCGTTTCAAATTTCATCAGATTTTCTGAAGACTTATATTAACTTCAAATTTAATCATATTTTCTTAAGATTTATGTTCACTTCAAATTTCATCAGATTTTCTTATGATTTATATTCCCTTAAAAATTCATGACATTTACTTAAGATTTTTGTTCACTTCGAATTTCATCATAATTTCATCTGAATTTCTTAAGATTTATATTCATTTCAAATTTCATTATATTTTCCGAAAGATTTATATTCATTTCAAATTTCATCAGATATTCTGAAGACTTATGTTCAATTAAAATTTCACCAGATTTTCTGAAGACTTATATTAACTTCAAAATTGATCATATTTTCTTAAGATTTATATTCACTTCAAATTTCATCATATTTTTTTAAGATTCATGTTCACTTCAATTTTACCCAGTTTTTTTGAAGACTTATACTGGCTTTAAATTTCATCAGATTTTCTAAAGAGTTATATTCACTTCAAATTTCATGATATTTTCTTAAAACTTTTGTTCACTTCAAATTTCATCATATTTTATTAAGATTTATATTCACTTCAAATTTCACCAGATAATCTGAAAACTTATATTCACTCATATTTTCAACATATTTTCTTAAGATTTATGTCCATTTCAAATTTCATCATATTATCTTAAGATTTGTGTTCACATCAATTTTCATCATATTTATTTAGATTTATGTTCACTTCAATTTTTACCATATTTTCTGAAGACTTATATTCACTTAAAATTTCATCATATTTTCATAAGATTTATATTCATTTCAAGTTTCATCATATTTTCTGAAGACTTATATTCACTACAAATTTCACTAAATTTTCTGAAAACTTATATTTACTAGAAATTTCAACATATTTTCTTAAGATTTATGTTCACTTCAACTGTCACCAGATTTGCTTAAGATTTATATTCACTTCAAATTTCATCAGATTTTCAAAAGTTTTATATTCACTTCAAATTTGACCAGAATTTCATAAGATTTATGTTCACTTTGATTTTCACCATATTTTCTGAAGACTTATATTCACTTCAAGTATCATCAAATTTTCTTAAGATTTATATTCACTTCAATTTTCATCATATTTTCGTAAGATTTATATTCATTTCAAACTTCATCATATTTTCTGAAGACTTATGTTCACCTAAAATTTCAAAAGATTTTCTGAAGACTTATATTAACTTCAAATTTCACCAGATTTTCTGAAGACTTATATTCACTTCAGTTTTTACCAAATTTTCTTAAGATTTATGTTCATTTCAACTTTCACCAGATTTTTTGAAGACTTATATTCACTTCAAATTTCATCAAATTTTCTTAAGATTTATTTTCACTTCAAATTTCACCATAAATTCTTAAGATTTATGCTGACTTCGATTTTCCCCACATTTTCTGAAGACTTATATTCACTTACAATATCATCAAATATTCTTAAGATTTATATTCACTCCAAATTTCACCATATTTTCTTAAGATTATATTCACTTCAAATTTCACCAGAATTTCTAAAGATTTATATACATTTCAAAATTTCATCATAATTTCTTAAGACTTATTTTCATTTCAAATTTCAACTTATTTTCTTAAGATTTATATTCATTTCAAATTTCACTTGACTTTCTTAAGTATTTTGTTCACTTCAAATTTCAACATATTTTCGTAAGATTTCTATTCATTTTAAATTTTAATCAGATTTATTAAAGACTTATGTTCACTTCTAATATCACCAGATTTACTGAAGACTTATATTCACTTCAATTTTAATCAGATTTTCTTAAAATTTATTATATTCACATCAAATTTCATCAAATTTTTTGAAGACTTATGGTCACTTAAAATTTCATCACATTTTCTTCAGATTTATATTCACTTGAAATTTCACCAGATTATATTAAGATTTATATTCACTTCAAATTTCATGATATTTTCTTAAATTTATATTCACTTTAAATTTCACCAGAATTTCTTAAGATTTTTATTCACTTCATATTTTCAACATATTTTCTTAAGATTTATGTCCACTTTAAATTTCATCATATTTTCTTAAGATTTATGTTCACTTCACTTTTCACTAGATTTTCTGAAGCCTTTTCTTTACTTCAAATTTTATCATATTTTCGTAAGATTTATATTCATTTCAAATTTCTTCAGATTTTCTAAAGACTTATGTTCACTAAAAATTGCACCAGATAATCATAAGACTTATATTAACTTCAAATTTCATTATATTTTCTATAGATTTATGTTCACTTCAAATTTCATCAGATTTTCTAAAGATTTTTGTTCACTTAAAATTTAATAATATTTTCTAAAGATTTATATTCATTTCAAATTTCATGAAATTTTCTTAAGACTTTTGTTCACTTCAAATTTCATCATATTTTCTTAAGATTTATATTCACTTCAATTAACTCTAGATTTTATGAAGACTTATATTCACTTCAAATTTTACCATATTTTCGTAAGATTTATATTCATTTCAAATTTCATCAGATTTTCTAAAGACTTAGGCTCACTTAAAATTTCACCAGATTTTCTGAAGACTTATATTAACTTCAAATTTCACCATATTTTCTTAAGATTCATATTCACATCAATTTTCACCAGTTTTTTTTGATGACTTATATTCACTTCAAATTTCATCATATTTTCTTAAGATGTATTTTCACTTCAAAATTCATGATATTTACATAATATTTTTGTTCACTTCAAATTTCATCATATTTTATTAAGATTTATGTTCACTTCAATTTCAATATATTTTGTTAAGATTTATTTTAACTTTATTTTTCGACATGTTTTCTTAAGATTCATGTTCACTTCAATTTTCACTATATTTTCTGAAGACTTATATTCACTTCAAATTTCATCGGATATTCTTAAGATTTATATTCACTTCAAATTTCATCATATTTTCTTAATATTTTTGTTCACTTCAAATTTCATCGTATTTGATTAAGATTTATATTCACTTCAAATTTCATCAGAATTTTTTGAGACTTATGTTCACCTCAAATTTCATCATATTTTCTTAAAATTTATGTTCACTTCAAATTTCATTATATTTTCTTAAGATTCATGTTCACATCAATTTTTATAAGTTGTTTTTGAAGACTTATATTCACTTCAAATTTCATCAGTTTTTCTTCAGATTTATATTCACTTTAAAATTCTTGATATTTACTTAAGATTTTTGTTCATTTCAAATTTCATCATATTTTCTTAATATTTTTGTTCACTTAAAATTTCATAATATTTTTTAAAGATTTATATTCATTTCAAATTTCATCATAATTTCTTAAGAATTATGTTCACTTCAAATTTCATCATATTTTCTTAAGCTTTATATTCATTTCAAATTTCACCATAATTTCTAAAGTCTTATGTTCACTTCAAATTTCATCGTATTTTCATAAGATTTATATTCATTTCAAATTTCATCTCATAAGACATATATTCACTTCAAATTTCACCAGATATTCTGATGACTTATATTCACTTCAAATTTCAACATATTTTCTTAAGATATATGTACACTTCTATTTTCACCTGATTTTCTGAAGACTTATATTCATTTCAAATTGCATCAGATTTTCTTAAGATTTACATTCACTTAAAATGTCATCATACTTTCTTATGATATATGTTCAGTTCAATTTTCACCATATTTTTGAAGATTTATATTCATTTCAAATTTAATCAGATTTTCTAAAGACTTATGTTCACTTAAAATTTCACCAGATTTTCTGAAGACTTATGTTCACTTCCAATTTCATCATATTTTCTTAAGATTTATGTTCTCGTCAAATATCATCATATTTTCTTAAGATTTATGTTCATTTCAAATTTCATCATATTTTCTTAAGATTCATGTCCACTTCAATTTTTACAAGTTTTTTTGAAGACTTATATTCACTTCATATTTCATTAGATTTTCTTAAGATTTATATTCACTTCAAATTTTGTGATATTTTCTTAAGATTTTTGTTCACTTCAAATTTCATCATATTTTATTAAGATTTATATTCACTTCAAATTTCATCCGAATTTTTTAAAACTTATGTTCACTTATTTTCTTAAGATTTATATTCACTTCAAATTTCACAAGAATTTCTTTAGTCTTATGTTCACTTCAAATTTCATTATATTTTCTTAAGATTTATATTAATTTCAAATTTCATCAGATTTGTTGAAGACTTCTATGTTCACTTCAAATTTCACCAGATTTACTGAAGACTTATATTCCATTCAAATTTCATCAGATTTTCTTAAGATTTATATTCACTTCAAATTTCATAAGATTTTCTGATGACTTATATTCAATTCAAATATCATCCAATTTTCTTAAGATTTATATTCACTGCAAATTTCACCAGACTTTTTTAAAATTTATATTCACTTCAAATTTCACTAGAATTTTAAAGATTTATATAATTTCAAAATTTTATCATAATTTCTTAATACTTATTATAACTTCAAATTTTAACATATTTTCTTAAGATTTATATTCACTTCATATTTCACCAGACTTTCTTAAGTCTTTTGTTCACTTCAAATTTCATCATGTTTTCTTAAGATTTATATTCATTTCAAATTTCATCAAATTTCTGAAGACTTATATTCACTTCAACTTTCACCAGATTTTCTCAAGGCTTATATTAAATTTAAATTTCAACAGATTTTCTAAATACTTATGTTCACTTCAATTTTCACCAGTTTTTTTGAAGACTTATATTCACTTCAGATTTTCTTAAGATTTATATTCACTTTAAATTTCATGATATTTTCTTATGATTTTTGTTCCCTTCAAATTTCATCAGATTTTATTAAGATTTATATTCACTAGTAATTTCACCAGATTTTCTTAATATTTATGTTCACTTAAAATTTCATCATATTTTCTTAAGATTTTTGTTCACTTCAAATTTCCTCATATTTTCTAAATATTTATATATATTTCAAATTTCATCATAATTTCTAAAGACTTTTGTTCACTTCAATTTTCCTCATATTTTCTTAAGATTTATATTCACCTAAAACTTCACCAGAATTTCTTAAGTCTCATGTTCACTTCAAATTTCATCATATTTTTGTAAGCTTTATATTCATTTCAAATTTCATCAGATTTTCTGAAAACTTATATTCACTTCAAATTTCACCAGATTTTCTGAAGACTTATATTCACTTCCAATTTCACCATATTTTATTAAGATTTATGTCCACTTAAAATTTCACCGTATTTTCTTCAAATTTGTATTCATTTTAAATTTCATCAGATTTTCTGAAGACTTATGTTCACTTCAAATTAAAAAAGAATTACTGGAGACTTATATTCACTACAAATTTCATCAGATTTTCTTAAGATTTATATTCACTTCAAATTTCACCAGATTTTCTGAAGACTTATATTCACTTCAAATTTCAACATATTTTCTTAAGATTTATGTCCACTTTAAATATCACCATATTTTCTTAAGATTTATGTTCAGTTCAACTTTCACCATATTTTCTAAAGACTTATATTCACTTCAAATTTCATCAGATTTTCTTAAAATTTATATTCACTTTATATTTCACCAAAATTTCTTAAGATTTATTTTAACTTCGATTTTCACCATATTTTTTGAAGACTTATATTCACTTCAAATAACCAAAAAATTTCTTAAGATTTATATACATTTAAAAATTGCATCATAATTTCTTAAGACTTATTTTCACTTCAAATTTCACCATATTTTCTTAAGATTTATATTCACTTCAACTTTCACCAGACTTTCTTAAGTCTTTTGATCACTTCAAATTTCATCAGAATTTCTTAAGACTTATGTTCACATCAAATTTTCTTAAGACTTACATTCAGTTCAACTATCACAAGATTTTTGGAAGACTTATATTCACTTAAAATTTCAACATATTTTCTTAAGATTTATGTCCACTTCATAATTAATCATATTTTCTTAAGATTTAGGTTCACTTGAATTTTCACCATATTTTCTAAAGTCTTATATTCACTTCCAAATTCATCATATTTTCGTAAGATTTTTTCATTTTAAATTTTACCAAATTTTCTGAAGACTTATATTAACCACAAATTTCAACATATTTTCTTATGATTTATGTCCACTTTGATTTTCACCATATTTTTTGAAGACTTATATTCACTTCAAATAACCTCAAATTTTCTTAAGATTTATATTCACTTAAAATTTCACCAGATTTCCTTAAGATTTATATTCACTTCAAATTTCACCAGAATTTATAAAGATATACATACATTTCAAAATTTCATCATAATTACTTAAGACTTATTTTAACTTCAAATTTCAACATATTTTCTTAAGATTTTGTTCACAGTGATTTCTGGTGAAACAACCGCTAGTCCTCCAAACTATCGAATAAGCTTTATGATTGTTATTCAATTCCTCTGGTAACTTGCAGGATCGACTAGATTGATCCTATGGGGTATTGGTCGTTTGGATAAACTTAATAATAAAATAAGTGTTCATATTTAAGACTTGTATTTAGAGTGTTTTATATATGTCCAATGTATTCCGATCACAATGTTAAATGACTTAATGACATGATCAAGTAAAGTAACATAAAACTGATTCGAATAAGTAAGTGCATAAAGGTTTGATTTGCAAAGAAATGTATAAATGCAAGAAAACGTAAATTGCTCTTAAAGATAAAAGACTTTTAATGTAAAAGCATGAAATGTAAAAGACAAGAATGTAAAAGACATAAATATAAAAGATTTCTGGAAAGTAAGAACGTTAATGTAAAGAGTTTCTGAAATGTAAAAGACTTCGAAATAAAAGAAACGTTTAAATATAAGGAAAAGTTAAATGACTTTGAATGTAAAGAATTTAAAAGACATTGATGCAAAGATAAAGGATAAAAGCGGAAAGATAAAGGTGTTTTGAATAATAAAGGTTTTGGTGCAATCATCGTACATCATTCGAGCATTCGTTTCCCTAGCCATGTGGTATTTTGAATGTTTCTGAATTTTTGTACAATAGATATGACACACGAAATCCTAACACTAAGACTTCTATTTATACTACTTGACCATAGCGGTCGACTTATGAGATCTTGCCACGTTCGAACATGCGGGACATCGCTTCTCTAGCTTCCACGCGTCTTGAACCGTCTCAGCACATATATTCTAACTTCCAATTATCCGCTTTGTTTGAATTTCAAATGCTTTGGCCACTTCGTTTCGAACTCGCTTCCCAGACACAACCCTACTACTACTTCGAAGCTTCCTTTACATGTATCATCATAATTGTCATTCGAAGCTCCAAGTTTCAGTACGTCCATTCGAAGAGCCAATTCATTCATCCCGAACTGTGACATTCACTTTGTTCCAACAAACACTAACATCATTTCGTTTCGAGCTCAATGATTTCATTTCGACTCATATATATCAAAATCTTCAGCCAACAAAATGCCCCTTTAAAATATGTATTTCGAACCTCTTTCTGAGAAATACTTATTTTAAACATATTCTCAAGATTTTGATGTGACTTTGAGTAATTATGATCGTGTATGACTTCCACTACGTCCCTCGTCTCTTGGGTTTCCGAACCGCTTCAAAACAGTTGCCACAGCATGGTACGGTTATTAAAGTCAATGATTATCTTTAATCACGCTTGTTACCAATGTTCACTTTACGCCACCTCATTCTGTATCCAACCCACGACCTCCACGTATCTGGGCTTTAGTTGATGAGTGCTTCAACTTCCTTACTATAAAACTAAACAGCTTTAGTTTTTTACTCTTTTTCCATACTCTGAACTCTTTTCTTCCTCTCTTCTCGTTAAAAACCCTAAAGATTCTCAACAACTTCCAACAATGTCTTCATCAACATCCCAAATGAATAAAATCTCCAAGAAGAAAAGCAAGAACGCTGGAACGATCATGGAGAGCAAAGTTGGTATTCACCAAGGTCAATCAGTACTCATTCCCCAAGGAATCTCCAAAGAACAAGAACTTCTATACTCTTCTCAGGTACTCATTCCCACCAATGCTGCTGGAAAGAGGTTTGCCCTAATGGGCCCTCTTACAGTTTTTGAGATTTTGAAAGATAATAGAACCATCTTCCCTGTTTGCTATGACTTTAAACCTCTGTTTAATAAAATGGAAACTCCTAGGTTAGGAACTGAGAATATGACTGAATCTTCCGCTTCGGAAACTATAGAAACCCCTGATGTTCCCCCAAAAGATCCTTTTATCCTGGATTATGTTAAAAGCAATTTTAAGCCGTTTCGATCTTGCCCTACCCCTGATGTAGCTTACTAGAACTGGTTTGCTAAGGTAGAAGTTAAGAAATCCCATCAGTGGGAAGAACTAGGGATCTATAATTTGATTAAGTTATCGAAACCAGGCTTCACCTACAGCCATCCCTTGTTATTTGCATCCTTGTACTTTTGGGATAGTACTTATAACACCTTTCACCTTCCTGGAGGGATGATCACACCCACCTTCTTCGATATAGCAGATATCACAGGCTTATCACCAGTAGGAGAGACTTATATTCCTGACTCTGAAGAACGTTCAAGCATCATTGACTTCAACGTCAAGTTGGCCAGCTTCTCAAAGTTTATCAGTCATTATCACACTGAAGGTGATAGTGTATCAGATGTAGAGCATATTGCCTTCCTCACCCTATGGTTATCGAGATATGTGTTCTACAGCAGGTCATTACAAGTAGCCAGTAGGTTCATCCCTCTAGCCAGAGACCTACATGAAAATAGGAGAGTTTGTTTGAGTGAGCTCTTACTTGTTGATCTCTATGAAAGCCTGAGATCAGCTGTTTCGAGTCTGAAATCTCACACTCCTAAGAACATTCTGCTAGATGGCCCCTTCTGGTTACTCCAGTTATGGCTAAATGCCATGTTTGAATCTTCATTATCCACTGTCGATACCATTGTTGAGCAAGATCCAGAGGTAGCGGATCGCATTGTTGAAGGCACAAGGCTGAGGAGACTGACTCCAAATGATGATAAGGCTGACTTCCAAGTTCTATTCTCACAATACATCATGATCTTCTCCAAAAGGCATAAATTCGAAGAGACTATGGCACCTTTTGCTTCGAGGACTCATGGACCATCATGGTTCACCATGTCCCTTTCAGAGGCTGCTAAGAGTAAAGAGATCCAAGAAATCTGGGAAGCCTTCTTGCTCCCAAGACTAATCTCCTCAAGAATCACTCCAACCAAGAACCAAATCCTTCTGTTTGCCTATCAACCCAATTTCGTTTCAAGACAATTCGGTTTATGTCAGTTAATTCCTGAACCCCTTTTTCAAACTCAGAGCGCCATTACTTCTGGTCGAACTTTCAAAGCCAGAAAAGCTAAACTGCAGCAAGAACAATATCAAGAGTTTGCTCAGTTCGAATTAATTTCTTTTGAACCAACCTATTTTTCATTAAAGGGTTTTCTGGATTGGTGGACTAAGTTCTACCAGTCTTATATGTTCGATACTATCACCATTCAAAAGAAACTAACTGCTGCGTTCGATGTGCAGGTACACAAAAAGAAAGGTATGTTCACTCATGCTCAAGAGATTAGGGCTTTTCAGAATTACTTCGAAACTACTTATGATCCTACACGTTTGGAGACCACTATGTATCGAGCGTCCCAAACCTTGAAGGAAAAATTTAAAGAAAAAGTCTCTAAGTTCAGACTTCCTTCAGGGTTGTCACCTGAGGATAGGTATAGGTTGGCACTCGAAATGCATCCACCTAAGTTTCCCAAACTACCTACCTCAGAACTGGCTCTGGCTTGGTTTCCCCCATACCCTTGGTGGTTGACTTGCAAAGAGATGTTCAAATACAAATCTCAAAGGAAACTAAAGCCATCTGAGACTGTGACATGGGCTCAACATTGGCTCCATAATTTCCCAGGGCATCTTCGCTATGACCTTTCTGCCATGTCGATTCTTTCTAATGAAGGCGCAAGTGCGAATGCTTGGGAAATCCCCAAATAGTTCTTACTTTTTTTTTATTTTAACATTTCGTCTTAATTGTTTCGATTTTCAGCCATCAGGATAAAGACTGTTGCGTCGAAGACCAAGGAAGGAAGTAGTTCCCAACAAACTATCGAAGCTGATGACAAAGTGCCCCAGATAATCCCAACAATTACTCCTGCAACAACTACAACAACCATCGCTCCAACTCTAACAATTGCTCCAACTCCAACAATTGCTCCAACTCCAAAGGTAATCCATTTATTCTGGTATTTCAAATGGACTTTAATTTATGATTGAAATCTAACTCATGTTTGCACCATTTTAGACTAGTAAACTCCCACCAACCACTCCAAAGAAATGAAAGCCTAGTACCAGTGGGAAGAATCCCAAGGCTGAGGAAAGTTCACCAACGGCTTCGAGAAAGAAGCAAAAGAAAGATGTTTCAAAGGATACTAACGTCTCTGGACTCGATTCCAGGGATGTTGCTCCCTTACCAAAATCCAAAAATCCACCTTCGACCTCCAACGTAATGTTGGAACATATAGATAGCAATATCTCTTCAGATAATCCACAGGTGAGTTGAGTTCGAATTTTTTAACAAAGATAGTTATTCATACCTTAGTGCAAGTTTCAATCTTTCTTTGCTTGTGTAGGACGATTCAAATCCAATCCCTACCGCTTCTACTCCTCCATCCAAAGCAGCGGCTCCAATCCATTCTTCTCCTCATGGGGATTCAAGTAATCTGGTGCAGAATAAGGGATCCTCCAATATGGCGGTTCCGATTGGGGTTCCAGAGCAACCAGATGATCAAGGCACTTCTCCTCCTCTCAAGGAGACAAACGAAGTAACGCTTGAAAATGCTGCAGAGGTTTCTCCAGAAACTTCTCATCCAAAATCTCCTCTCGAGATTCCTCATGAAAGTGAAAAGATCAACCAAGTTGAAGAGGAAAAGGCTTGCCCCTCTCAAGAGAGCGAAGATTCTAGTGAGGAAGGATCTGAGGACGAAAGAGGAGAAGAAGCTCAAGGTGGTTCGAGCAAAGGAACAGAGTCTGATGCTCACAGTAATGAAGACGATGACATCGAAGTGGTGGATCTGGTTGGTGATGATGAAGATGATGAGAAAGAAAATAATGAAGGTGATGGTGTCCCTACCAATGAGCCAATGGAAGTCGAAATGGATGTTACTCCATTGCGCATGGAACTTCCTGAGTCTTCTCAACCTCAAACGGCTGAAGAGGAGTTAGCCCTCTTAAAACGAAATGACCCTATTGGGTATATGAAGGCTAAGCTAGCTCAGAGAGATACTCCTCTTCCTAAGGCTGGTGCTGGTTCGACTACTGATTCCATGCCTTCTGATGATAGGGTTGTACTTATCCATAAGATTAGGAAGATAATCCTTGATGTGGATCTATTCGAAGTACTCAAGAAAGATAGTACAGCCTGCTTTATTATGAAGGGACTTCTTAATCAAGTCGATCTCACCACCTGTTCTCTGGAACTTAGCACCATCTTATTCGAACTTCAATCTTTGATAGACAATGTGACTGGATGTCTCCTCCAAGATGAATCTGCTACCAATAAGGTCCAAGAGAAGCGAGCTGCAATGGATGCTGCTTATGAGCATGCTTCGAAGCTTTCTAAAGAAGTTGAAGAGCACGTTGCGCATATCAAGCAAGCTAAAACTGATTATGAGCTTCGAGCTCAATCCATCCTTCTCTGGGAGAAGCAGATTCAAGAACTTCAACATAAAATTAAGGAGGCCCAACAACAGATGGCATATGAAACCAACACTTTTGGAAATCGATTCGAAGAGCTCCTGAATAAAGGACTTGCAGAAACGGAAGCAGCTGAGCAACTTAAGGGTGAAGTTGCTATCCTAGAAGGAGCCAAGCGCTTCACTCAGCAAAGGCTTGAGTCTTTTCGGAGTATTTTTAATCGATTGAGGAACAATGCCCATTTCTAAAGATTGTTTGTTTATTTTGCTTGGAATATTAATTTAACTTTAATCTGTAACACCCAAACAATGCCATTTTGGCAATTTTATATCACCATTTTGGCCTTTCTTTATATTGTTATGATCAAGTTGTTATTATTCGAATCTCCTGCAGGCGTGGCTTATATTTCTTTAAATATTTCCCATTAACCTTTAGGATTCGCTTATCATCTGCCAACTCTTCGATTTTATATGCATTGTTTGAAAATGTTTTACTATTGAAAGGTCCTTCCCAATGAGGTGACCATTTACCTAGTGCTTTATTTTTCTTGTCCATGGGCAATATAACTTTCAAACCAAGTCATTAATCTTGAATGTTTTACCTTTCACCCTTTTGTTATATGCCCTGGCCACTCTTTCCTTTTGCCTCATCAGGATTTCCAATGCATTCAATCTAACTTCATCCAACTCCACTAACTCATTCATCATCATTTCCCAATATAATGAAGATGGGATTTCGTTTGTCTTTGAATTGAACGATTGTAGATGAATTTCTCTTGGTAAGCGCATCATGACCAAATGTTAGTTGGAAAGGTGTGGTGTTAGTAGCTTCTTTAGGAGATGTTCTACAGGCCCATAGTATTTGGTCTAAAGTCTTATGCCAATTCCTTGGCTTTTTACCAACATGTTTTTTTATCAAACTTATTATTACTTTATTGGCTGCTTCGACCTGACCATTTGCTTGAGCATAGTATGGTGTTGATGTTAGCAATTTAAACCCCATCTCTTGGGCAAATTCTTGCATCTTCCTACCAGTAAACACAGAACCTTGGTCTGTGGTTATGCTCTCTGGCAATCCGAACCTATAGATAATTTGTTTCTGTATGAACTCAATAATAGCCTCTTGATCTACAGCTATTAATGGTATTGCTTCGATCCACTTGGTAAAATAGTCTATTCCTACCAAGATGTATTTCTGACCTTTAGAAGAAGTAGGATTGATTTCTCCTATTAAATCTAATGCCCATCCTCTAAAGGGCCATGGTTTAATGATCAAATGCAACTCACTGGCAGGAGCATGTTGAATCCCTGCATGTTTCTGGCATTCTTCACACCCTTTAGCAAAATATATACAATCCTTGAGCATACTGGGCCAGTACATACCATATCAAAATAGCAACCATTTCATTTTATGGCCTGCTTGATGTGCCCCACATGCCCCATTGTGGACCTCTGATAATGCTAGATATGCCTCACTTTCTCCTAGGCATTTGAGTAATACGCCTTCTTGGGTCTTTTTGAACAATTCATTTCCCATAAGGACATATGATAATGCTCTATATTTTATTTTTCTGTCAACATTTAATGTTGAATTTTTTAAATAACTCACTAGTGGACTTCGCCAATCTGTATCTGATAAGGTATTTATGGCTAACACTTCGAATCCATCTTTATCACCGCAACCTAATTTAATATTTTCCAAATCTGATGGTATGAGTCTAGTAGCCATAACCCTCCCTCTTATTTCGACCAACTCCTCAAAGTTTTTGGCAGAAACTTTATACCCTGAAGCCAATTGTGCTAAGTCATTTGCTTCTTGATTTTCTATTCTGGGTATATGTTGAATATTCATGTATTCGAATTTCTTGAGTAGCCTATTAACTATGACAAAGTATGTCATCAGGTTTTCGTTTATGCATTTGTACTCCTTTGTTATCTGCTTGACTACTAACTCTGAATCACCTTTAATTTCGACTCTAGTTGCCCCCAATTCCAACAAAGTTTCAAGTCCAACAATGAGCGCTTCGTACTCAGCTTCGTTGTTCGAGCAACGAGGACCATCTAACTTATACTTGAATTTTGTTGGAATTCCTTCAGGAGAAATTATGAGAACTCCAACACCGCTACCCTCCTTGTGGGTCGAACCGTCAAAGTATAATTTCCAAGGTCGCATTTCAACGTAACCCATGAGAGGGTTTTCGACCAGTGAATGGTCCACAATGAAATCAGAAATCACTTGACCTTTCGCAGCTCTTAAAGGCATGAAAGTCAAAGAATATTCTGTCAAGGCTAGAGCCCATTTACCAACTCTGCTATGCATTATTGGTTTTGAAAGCATGTGTTTGATAACATCGAAATGAGATGAAACATAAACGTCAACAGGCTTTATATAATACTTAAGTTTCATACAAGAAAAGTATAAACAAAGACACAGCTTTTCTATATTTCTATATCTAGTTTCTGCGTCATTCAATACCCTACTTAAATAATATATGGCTCTTTCGATGCCATTACTATCTTCTTGTGCTAACATACTACCTATAGTAAATTCAGAAGCAGATATATACAATCTCATGGGCTTTCCCCATGAGGGTGGAGACAAGATAGGAGGCTGAGAGAGATATCTTTTGATCTGGTCAAAGGCCTCTGATGTACTTTGTTCCACTCGAAGGCTTGGCCTTGCTTTAAGCGAAGTAGTGGAGAGAAAGCTTGAGTCCTTCCACTTAGATTCGAAATGAATCTTCTGAGAAAGTTAATCTTCCCCAGCAAAGATTGCAGCTCCCTTTTCGATGTGGGTGCTTTAGTCTCCATGATGGCTTTGGTCTTATTCTGGTTGATTTCGATTCCTTTTTATGAACCACAAAGCCAAGGAAATCTCCTTTGCACAAAAATGCACATTTAAGGGGTTCATTTTAAGCCATGTTTTCTCATTCTTTCGAATGATTGGCTCAAATGATGCAAATGGGTTTCTGCAGATATGGATTTGATGACTATATCATCAATATACACCTGCATAAATGTCTCAATAAAATCATGGAAGATTGAATTCATTGCTCTTTGGTAAGTTGCCCATTTTTAGACCAAAGGCATCACTACCCATTCATAGGTGCCTAAGGCTCTCAGCGAAATGTCTTAGCAACATCTTCTTGACAATAAAAATCGATTATAACGGAGTATCCATCTAGCATACTTAGGCATTGAATCCTGCAGAGTCTATCAACATTTCTGCCACAGGCATAGAATATTCATCTTTGGGGGTTGCGGTATTTAAATCCCTAAAGTCTATGCATATTCTCAGAGAACCATTTTTCTTAATAACAGGTACTATATTTGCTAACCATTCGACATACCTTGTGGTTCTGATGAATTTGTAACGCAGCAACCTTTCAACCTCAGCTTTGATCTTTGTGAGCACTGCTGGCGCGAATCTTCTGGGAGTTTGCTTGATGGGCTTCTTGCCATCCTTAATTGGAAGTCTGTGCTCCACTAACTCTCTCTTCAAACCAGGCATTTCGTCATAGTCTCATGCAAAGCAATCTTTGTTTCTCTTGAGGACTTCGATCACCTCTTGCTTGAAGCTTGGGCTGAGTTTTGCGCTTATGTAGGTTATTCTTTTTGTGTTATCATCCCTCAAATTTACCTCTTCGACCGGATCCTGTGCTAACATTTTGGCACCTGAGTTTGTAGGATCCTTCTCGAAACCCAAGGGTTCTTTGTCATAGATGGCATCAAGCCTTTGATCTATTTCTTTATCTTCACAGGGTGAGTCTTTCGAACCATTCCCTTCCATTTCTTTTACTTCAACTATATTATCTATTTCGGCCTCTGAAGCCGCTTTCCTTTCATTCTCAGCCATATAGGCCGAAATCCTTTCGAAGAAGGAAGACTCAGTCATGAGCAAGGTTATCGAACCCCCAGCCTGCAGGCCGTCTTTGCGAAGTGCCTTCGACTCCTTCATCTCCTTTAATTATTTTCCTATCCCGACATGCCATCATGGCAAAGGGTCATATAGTAGTGTGCATCTCTTATTTCGTTCATTTCGTCACTTGGGGTACAAGGGGCTATTCTTGCCAGGTACTTGTCATAATTCCTCTTGTTGACTAGATTGACTGTTGTCATAAAGTAACTCTGGTCCGCTTCGATATTCTCCACTATACCATCTTCTCTCCACATAACTAACCTCTGGTGCATTGACGAAGGAACTGCCCCTACGCCATGAATCCACTCTCTTCCCAGCAGCAAGTTATAATTGGCCTTAGCTTCGATCACCATGAACATGGTGGGCTGCGGCTTCGATCGGCGGTTAAATCCACTTGCACCACCCCCAACGTTTGACCTACTTTCCCTTCATAATTGGATAAGACCATGTTGTGTGGTTTGACATCACCCTCTTGTATTTCTAACTTTTTCAGCATGAATTGAGGCATTAAATTAACTGCAGTGCCTCCATCCACTAAGACCTTGTTCACACCATGGGCTCCAGCCTTTGCTCGAATGAACAATGGCTTCAAATGATTCTTCATTCTGGCTCGGGTGTTCGAAGAATGCGTTACGCTCTTCGCGCCGTTATCCATTACATAGTAGCAAAGTGCATGTTTTATCAAATCTATGGTATCCTCTTCCTCATGCTCTTGATTTGGTCTCTGTCCAAACTCGGAAGGTACAGATACCATTACTGTTTAAGTTGAGTGAGGACTCCCCCTCTGATTCGAAGTTATCTGTCAGCATATCCTCGTCTTCTTCTGGACTTGGGGTGTACTCTTTCGATTCATCTGGTTGTGTTTCAGAGAAAAGCCTCCTACTAACTAGAGGTTTGTCTTCAGGTGGATTGTTCGTTGTTGGTTTGTTGGTACTTGACACTTCTTTGTTGCTGATCGAAGCTGCTCCTTTGTCTGCCAAAGCTTCCCTTTCAGCCTTTCTAATTCGCTGTTGCCTTCGCCATTGGGATCTTGACATGGGATTTTTACCTTTGTAGTTTTCTACTCTCAATTCTTCTCTCTTCGCAGTGTTGAATTGTCTCCTGTATACCATGGCGTGACGTGGATTTCGTTCATTACCTCTTCATTTATCCTTCCCCTTATTGGTTTTGACTTGCAGCCATTTGTCTGTTCGTACTTCAGCAGGGATTTTAAACGTCACCCTTCGAGCACCTTTTGGATAGGGGCTATCAGGCTTTCGTTGAGTATGATTACCCTCGAAGTGTTGACGTATCTGACCAACCTCCTTGTGATTCCGGCGTAGGGAATAGTTTGAACACTCCACCATGTTCGGTCATATCTTGAGCACCTTGGGCAAATCAGGCACTTGGTTGCCCCTTTGTGACAGCGAACTAAGAACTCCAACAAACTCTCCCCAGTTCTAGGGTAGCATCTGAATAATTGGTTGTCTTGGCGCCAATTGACTCCAGTTCGAGCCCTTTGTTTCCTCTTGAAATCTGCAGCAATCCTCTGGTTGCAGATGATGCTGCATCTGGGACATAGCATCATTTCAGCATTTCCCTTGTGGCACAACATGAGATAATCTTTGAGGGTGGTATCTGCAGCATAGCCATCCTCCATTTTGTACTTTTCCTTTTCTAGGTACCTTTCCATCTCCTGCATCTCAGAATAGGGTCTCTCCATATCCACCATATTGACATCTAAATCTTCCCCTTTTTCGACATCATCTCCCCATCCTGATGATTTGACGTCTTCGATTCGAATCTTTGAACTCTCTGGGGCAGAGTATTTTACCAGGTAATCAAATTTTCCACTGGGTTCCCCTAAGGTATCCCAGACTTCCTTCTGAGGAATGTTACTATCTCCATCCTCCTCCTTTATCTCATCATCTCCCCATCCTGTGGGCTTGACGTCTTCGATTGGAATTTTCGAACTCTCTGGAGCAGAATATTTCACCAGATAATCGAACTTCCCACTGGGTTCTCCCAAGGTATCCCAGACTTCTTTTTTAGGGGAAGGTGGATTTGTAATCTTTACTCTCTCCAATTTTAGCCTTAGGCCTTCAGTAGCCTGTGCCAACTCTTGCTTCTGGTCTCCATGGCCCTCAGTAGCCTGGATCTCTTTCGAAACAACAGATGGCACTGTTTCGGTCGAAGCCTCTAGTTGTTTGTGGACGTCCTCAGTGACTTCATTGTTGACTTCGACTAAAACCCAATTTCCATCCTTAGTGCTTTCTTCTCCTAATGGAGTGGTTTCTTGATCTGCTTCCACCATGTTGATTTCTCCAATGCACGAAGGCTCGGAGTAGTTGGTGTCTGCAACATCCAGAGGGTCTTCGTTTACTTTCAATTTTGGTTTGTCAGCAAACTTCAATCTGCCTTCTTTGATTGCATTTTGAATTAGATCCCTGAAAAGAAAACACTGTGAGGTCTTGTGGCCTAGGAAACTATGATATTTACAAAAACCTCTTTTCTTTCTTTGATCTAAAGGAGGTATTTTGACATTTGATGGCACAATTAACTGGCCATCTTTGACAAGCAAATCGAAAATCTCATCACACTTTGTCACATCGAAGGTATATACCTTCTTTGGGAATTTGTCACTTTTCTCATTTTCAACAATTTCTTTCCCTTTTGTGGGAACTAGTAGTTTACAAGAGTAAGGTGGAGCCTGTTTTAATTCAGCGAGATCTATTTCGACCTCTTCGAATTCAGGATAGTCTTCGACTTCCTCAGTTTGGACATAGGAAATTCTTTATTTCTTATTACTTTTAAAAGCCCTGGCCTTTTCGGCCTTTAGTCTTTCGACTTGTCGAACTCTATCTGCTAACTGAGCCATGTCCCTCAAGTATTGAGTGTCTAATTTCTTTCTAATAAAATAGTCCAGGCCACCAGCGGCCATTTTGACTAACTCATGTTCAGGAACTACTGTGAAACACCTAGACTTCAAGAGTCTGAACCTATTTAAGTACTCGTCTATGGGTTCGGTAAACTTCCTCTTAACACTTGCTAGTTCCTTTAGACTTATCTTGGATTGTCCCATATAGAATTGTTCATGGAACAATCTCTCCAAGAGGGTCCAGGTATCTATGGACCCAGGAGGCAAAGTGGTAAACCATGTGAAAGCATTTTTGGTGAGGGAACTTGGGAAATATTTAATCCTAAGGTTCTCATTATTTGCTATGTCTCCTGCTTCAGTCAGATACCTGGCTATGTGTTCGACTGTTGATTCATTGGTATCTCCAGCAAACTTTGTAAACTTAGGGATCTTGTATCCCCTTGGTAAATCAGTATGCATTACGTAATCTGCTATAGGGGAGGCATAATTTGGCCTTCTAATCCCTGTATTAAGACCGTTTTGGGCCATAATCCTCTCTATCATGGTGGTCAGATTATTTTCTGCCAAGATATTGTCATTTCGAATTCTATGGGCAACTGCATCAGCATCTTGGTTTCGACCCACCATGACAACGCCTCTAGGTTGTTCTTCTCGAAACACTGGGCCTTCTAGCCTTTCGACCCTTGCCCCTGGTTCCATAACTCCCCTTTGTGGTTCCTCTCGAATCACTGGGGCATCTAATCTTTCGACCCTTGCTAGTGGTTCTATTAATCCCCTTTGTGGTTCTTCTCGAATCACTGGGGCATCTACCCTTTGTGCCCTTGCCCCCAAATTAACCCCCTCTCTAACTGGCCTATAGGGTGGGTCATCAACAATTTGTTCTATGATAGGTACGTTCGCTCGAACCAATGCCTGGTTCTGCCTACGCCTTTCTTGCGGAGCGAAGAAATCTGCTATTCGACTCATATTATCTGCATTTTATCTGTTTGTCACAGTCACGTTTTGAACTATTGGGGCAAAGATTTCTTGCATAGTCTGTGCTAACACTCCTATCATATTATGGTTACTATCATCCATTAACTGCCTAAAAGCTATCTGATTTTCTGTGGTTAGGATAGGCAGTGTACTATAACCTACTGACCCTTGGTTATTTGTCATAAATTGATTAGCCCCAGATCCATACCCTAATTGTGGTGACATGTTCGACGTCGAAGTTTGTAATCCTGCCATCAAAGATGTTGGCATCCCATAAGGGGGGTTTCTGGGTCTATTACTATCGAAACTGGGTGGTCTAGTTGGTGGTGGGGTAGCGAAATGGGTTTGTGCCCCTGATGGTGGGACAAATCCCCCAGGGTACCCAGTGGTTCCTGTATTGCCTAGGATCGAATTGTTTGTTGACATGCCACTTGTTCCGTTCGTGGCCACATTACTAGTCGAAGATGCAACAGACTGTGCATTCGAAGGATCGCTGGGCGTTCCGTAAGCAGACGCATTAGTGTTTGTTCCATGTGGGGCGTTTTGTTCCCTTGTTGATTGTTCGTCGGACATCCTATTATTTCGTTTTCTTCTGGGTAACGGTTGGTTACTATTAGTTATTCTACCACTCCTAAGGTTCATATACCAACGAACTTTGTTTACTCAGAAAGGACTTTTATAATAATTATGTCTTATAATCCTTATTTTATTTTAATTTGTAACGACCAATGACTGTCCCACCAGGTGTGCCAATTTGTTCACAGTGATTTCTGGTGAAACAACCGCTAGTCCTCCAAACTATCGAATAAGCTTTATGATTGTTATTCAATTCCTCTGGTAACTTGCAGGATCGACTAGATTGATCCTATGGGGTATTGGTCGTTTGGATAAACTTAATAATAAAATAAGTGTTCATATTTAAGACTTGTATTTAGAGTGTTTTATATATGTCCAATGTATTCCGATCACAATGTTAAATGACTTAATGACATGATCAAGTAAAGTAACATAAAACTGATTCGAATAAGTAAGTGCATAAAGGTTTGATTTGCAAAGAAATGTATAAATGCAAGAAAATGTAAATTGCTCTTAAAGATAAAAGACTTTTAATGTAAAAGCATGAATATAAAAGCATGAAATTTAAAAGACAAGAATGTAAAAGACATAAATATAAAAGATTTCTGGAAAGTAAGAACGTTAATGTAAAGAGTTTCTGAAATGTAAAAGACTTCGAAATAAAAGAAACGTTTAAATACAAGGAAAAGTTAAATGACTTTGAATGTAAAGAATTTAAAAGACATTGATGCAAAGATAAAGGATAAACTGGAAAGATAAAGGTGTTTTACTGAATAATAAAGATTTTGGTGCAATCATACGTACATCATTGGAGCATTCGTTTCCCTAGCCATGTGGTATTTTGAATGTTTACTGAATTTTTGTACAATAGATATGATACACGAAATCCTAACACTAAGACTTCTATTTATACTACTTCGACCATAACGGTCTGACTTATGAGATCTTGCCACGTTCAGAACATGCAGGACACTGCGCTTCTCTAGCTTCCACGCGTCTTCGAACCGTCTCCAGCACATATATTCTAACTTCCAATTATCCCGCTCGCGTTTGAATTTCAAATGCTTTGGCCACTTCATTTCGAACTCGCTTCCCAGACACAACCCTACTACTACTTCGAAGCTTCCTTTATATGTATCATCATAATTGTCATTCGAAGCTCCAAGTTTCAGTACGTCCATTCGAAGAGCCAATTCTTTCATTCCGAATTGTGACATTAACTTTGTTCCAACGAACACTAACATCATTTCGTTTCGAGCTCAATGATTCCATTTCGACTCATATATATCAAAATCTCCAGCCAACAGATTTATATTCACTTCAAATTTCACCAGACTTTCTTAAGTCTTTTCTTAACTTCAAATTTCATCATATTTTCGTAAGATTTATATTCATTTTAAATTTAATCAGATTTTCTGAAGACTTATGTTCACTTCAAATTTCATCAGATTTTCTTAAGATTTTTATTAACCTCAAATTTCATCATAATTTCTTAAGACTTATTTTAACTTCAAATTTCAACATATTTTCTTAAAATTTATATTCACTTCAAATTTCATAAGAATTTCTTAAAACTTATGTTCACTTAAAATTTCGTCATATTTTCAAAAGATTAATAGTCAATTCAAACTTCATCAGATTTTTTGAACGTTTATATTCATTTCAAATTTCACCAGATTTTTGGAAGACTTATATTCACTTCAAATTTCAACATATTTTTTTAAGATTTATGTCCACTTCATATTTCATCATATTTTCTTAAGATTTATGATCACTTCAACTTTCACCAGATTATCTGAAGACTTATATTCACTTCAAATTTCATCAGATTTTAAGATTTATATTCACTTCAAATTTCTTCAGATTTCCTTAAGATTTAAATTCACTTCAATTTTCACCATATTTTCTAAAGACTTAAATTCACTTCAAAATTCATCATATTTTTGTAAGATTTATATTCATTTCAAATTTCATCAGATTTTCTTGAGACTTGTGTTCACTTAAAATTTCACTAGATTTTCTGAAGACTTATATTACCTTTAAATTTCATCATATTTTCTTAAGATTTATGTTCACTTCAAAATTCATCATATTTTCTTAAGATTCATGTTCACTTCAATTTTCACCAGTTTTTTTGAAGACTTATAATCACTACAAATTTCATCATATTTTCTTGAGATTTATATTCACTTTAAATTTCATGATATTTTCTAAAGATTTTTTATCACATCAAATTTCATTATATTTTATTAAGATTTATATTCACTTAAAATTTCAGCAGATTTTCTTAATATTTATGTTCACTTAAAATTTAATCATATTTTCTTAAGATTTTTGTTCACTTCAAATTTCATCATATTTTCTAAATATTTATATTCATTTCAAATTTCATCATAATTTCGTAAGACTTATGTTCACTTCAAATTCCATTATATTTTCTTAAGATTTATATTCACTTCAAATTTCACCAGAATTTCTTAAGGAATGTTCACTTCAAATTTCATCATATTTTCGTAAGACTTATACTCATTTCAAATTTCATCAGATTTTCTAGAGACTTATATTCACTTCAAATTTCATCAGAATTTCTAAAGATTCATATACATTTCAAAATTTCATCATAATTTCTTAAGTCTTATTTTCATTTCAAATTTCACCAGATTTCTTAAGTCTTTTAATCAATTCAAGTTTCAAAATATTTTCGTAAGATTTATATTCATTTTAAATTTCATTAGATTTTCTGAAGACTTGTGTTCACTTCAAATTAAACCAGATTTACTGAAGACTTATATTTACTTCCAATTTTAACAAATTTTTTAAGATTTCTATTTACTTCAAATATCATCAGGTTTTCTGAAGATTTATGTTCAATACAAATTTCATCATATTTTCTTCAGATTTATATTCACTTCAAATTTCCCCAGATTTTCTTAAGATTTATGCTCACTTCATATTTCATAATATTTTCTTGAAATTTATAGTCACTTCAAATTTCACCAGAATCTATTAAGACTTATGTTTACTTCAAATTTCGTCATATTTTCATAAGAATTATATTCAATTCAAATTTCATCAGATTTTCTGAAGACTTATATTCAGTTCGAATTTCACCAGATTTTCTGAAGACTTATATTCACTTCAAATTTAAACATATTTTCTTAAAATTTATGTCCACTTAAAATTTCATCATATTTTCTTAAGATTTATATTATCTTCAATTTTCACCAAATTTTCTGAAAACTTATATTCACTTCAAATTTCTTCAGATTTCCTTAAGATTTAAGTTCACTTCAATTTTCACCATATTTTCTGAAGACTTAAATTCACTTCAAAATTCATCATATTTTTGTAAGATTTATATTCATTTCAAATTTCATCAGATTTTCTTGAGACTTGTGTTCACTTAAAATTTCACTAGATTTTCTGAAGACTTATATTACCTTTAAATTTCATCATATTTTCTTAAGATTTATGTTCACTTCAAAATTCATCATATTTTCTTAAGATTCATGTTCACTTCAATTTTCACCAGTTTTTTTGAAGACTTATAGTCACTACAAATTTCATCATATTTTCTTGAGATTTATATTCACTTCAAATTTCATGATATTTTCTAATGATTTTTTATCACATCAAATTTCATTATATTTTATTAAGATTTATATTCACTTAAAATTTCAGCAGATTTTCTTAATATTTGATCATATTTTCTTAAGATTTTTGTTCACTTCAAATTTCATCATATTTTCTAAATATTTATATTCATTTCAAATTTCATCATAATTTCGTAAGACTTATGTTCACTTCAAATTCCATTATATTTTCTTAAGATTTATATTCACTTCAAATTTCACCAGAATTTCTTAAGTCTTATGTTCACTTCAAATTTCATCATATTTTCGTAAGACTTATACTCATTTCAAATTTCATCAGATTTTCTAGAGACTTATATTCACTTCAAACTTGACCAGATTTTCTGAAGACTTATATTCACTTCAAATTTCAACATATTTTCTTAAGATTTATGTCCACTTAAAATTTCACCATATTTTCTTAAGATTTATGTGCACTTCAACTTTCACCAGATTTTCTGAAGACTTATATTCACTTCAAATTTCAACATATTTTCTGAAGATTTATATTCACTTCAAATTTCAACATATTTTCTTAACATTTATGTCCACTTAAAATTTCACCATATTTTCTTAAGATTTATGTTCACTTCAACTTTCACCAGATTTTCTAAAGACTTATATTCACTTCAAATTTCAACAGATTTTCTTAAGATTTATTTTCACTTCAAATTTAACTAGAATTTCTAAAGATTTATATACATTTCAATATTTCATGATAATTTCTTAAGACATTTTTTCGCTTCAAATTTCACCAGACTTTCTTAAGTCTTTTAATCAATTCAAATTTTATCATATTTTCGTAAGATTTATATTCATTTTAAATTTCTTTAGATTTTCTGAAGACTTCTGTTCACTTCAAATTAAACCAGATTTACTGAAGACTTATATTCACTTCAAATTTCATCAGATTTTCTTAAGATTTCTATTCACTTCAAATTTCATCAGATTTTCTGAAGACTTATGTTCACTACAAATTTCATCATATTTTCTTCAGATTTATATTCACCTCAAATATCACCAGATTTTCTTAAGATTTAGGTTCACTTCATATTTCATAATATTTTCTTAAAATTTATTTTCACTTCAAATTTCACCAGAATTTCTTAAGACTTATGTTCACTTCAAATTTCGTCATATTTTCATAAGATTTATATTCATTTCAAATTTCATTAGATTTTCTGAAGACTTATATTCAGTTCAAATTTCCCCAGATTTTCTATAGACTTATATTCACTTCAAATTTCAACATATTTTCTTAACATTTAAGTCCACTTCAAATTTCATCATATTTTTTTAAGATTTATGTTATCTTTAATTTTCACCAGATTTTCTGAAGACTTATATTCACTTCAAATGTCATCAGTTTTTCTTAAGATTTATATTCACTTCCAATTTCATCATATTTTCTTAAGATATATGTTCACTTCAATTTTTACCATATTTTCTAAAGACTTATATTCACTTCAAAATTCATTATATTTTCGTAAGATTTATATTCATTTTAAATTTCATCAGATTTTCTGAAGACTTATGTTTACTTAAAATTTCACTAGATTTTCTGAAGACATATATTAACTTTAAATTTCATCATATTTTCTTAAGATTTATGTTCACTTCAAAATTCATCATATTTTCTTAAGATTCATGTTCACTACAATTTTCACCAGTTTTTTTGAAGACATATGTTCACTTCAAATTTCACCAGATTTTCTTTAGATTTATGTTCTCTTCAAATTTCATGATATTTTCTTAAGATTTTTGTTCACTTCAAATTTCATTATATTTTATTAAGATTTATATTCACTTAAAATTGCAGCAGATTTTCTAATTATTTATGTTCACTTAAAATTTCATCATATTTTCTTAATATTTTTGTTCACTTCAAACTTCATCATATTTTCTAAAGATTTATATTCATTTCAAATTCCATCATAATTTCGTAAGACTTATGCACACTTCAAATTTCATCATATTTTATTAAGATTTATATTCACTTCAAATTTTACCAGGTGGTGGGTAGAAGGTGTTTCGTTGGTCACGGTGGTACAAGTGAATGTGGAAGAGAGAACTTTCACATGAGGTGGAGCATGTGTGAGGAAGAAGTCCCACATTGGTTAGAAAAAGGAGGAATGAACATTTTATAAGTGAGAGAACCCTCACACGTATCACCTTAAGGTTTTAGGTGGATATGTGGTGTGCCTCTCACAAAGGTGTCCCTAATAAATGCTCTTTAGAATTCCCCCTAACAATCGTTTAGCTTTATTGAAATTTGTTTTATCTGATTTATTTTCTTTCTTTCTTCAACATCTTTACATGTATTTTTTATTGAATCTTTGTTAAATACATTATTTTTTATCGAAACAAAGTTTGTTTTTGTTGGGGTTGATTCAAATATCCACGTCGTTTAGTTTTGTGAATGAAGAGAAAGTCCTAGGTTATACTTAGAATTAAAGTCATTATAAGTTGCAAATCATTTAATTTTTTGAAGAAATAGAGAGTCCAAAGTTATATATATGATTCAAGTTCTTCATTACATGATGCATCATTAATCAAAAGCAAGTTAAACTTGTATTTGATTTTCTTTGTTCTTTTATATTCTTGTATTAGAGTGTTGTAAAATATAGTTAAATATTTATTTTTGAGGGTATAGGTGTACTGGGGGTTTGGGTTAGTTAAGGGTATATTATGTTTTGTAACAATTTTATAGAGTGTTATTCTTTGGTTGTGTATTGACAACGTTCGTTCTTTTTTCTTCGATTTTGCAGTTTCCACGTTATGTCCTTGTGTTGTTATTGTATTCCTCTTTTTTCTGTATGTTTGTTTTTTACAACAGTTTTAACTCAAGAAGGGTTTGTAAAATCAAGAAATAGAATTCATCTCTCCTAGATAAACAATATTGGACAAAGTCATCAAACTCGAGTTTTTACGTCAAATCGTCTTACTTATGTTAAACGACTTGGGAGGAGACCTCCACGCACACCACTTTGTATAGGGTAAAGAGGTGACACGCCTAAGGACGACTTGAGTGCATTTAAGAGCTATTACATATTCGACATATCATCTTGACAGTTGGATATGATCTTTGATCTTCTAATGAATCATGATCGTTGAAATTGGTGCCTTTTGTGTCTATAAATTAAGATCTCGAACTTCAAATTAATTTCGTGTTATGATGAAGATAACTTTAATTCAAATCAAATTTGAAAATCTTCATTCCTCTTTATTAAATCTAATATAAATTAATTGTTTTTTCATTATACTCGCAAATTTAATTTTTTGTTCTTTTACAAGATCCCAAAGATCTTGACAATAGAATACAACCTTCATCTGCTTGTAACAATTCTCATAGTTATAAACTTTGAAAATTAGAAGACTTACTGGAAAATGTCCATTCAGATGGTTCATTACAATTGTGATTTTCTTGCCTTGAATCACTCAAGGAGCTTCGGATACCAGATGTTGGAAATCCACCAAAATCTATGAAAAATTTCTATCAATCTTGATGGACAAGATTATTATCAATACATAATAACAATAAAAGAATGAATTAGGGTTTGATAAAATTGAGGAAGAAGATTATGATTTTCTACAGAGTTTCTCTCGACCCACAAACGGTGGAAAAATCTTATTCATTTTACAACTGCAAAATTCTGTGAATGTTTGTTCTTACATAATAGTAGTTACTCCCTATATTTATAATTGATCATTTTTGCTCCCTAAGTCAAAACCCTAAACTATAAAAGCACAAACTAACTATTTAGACCTAAGTTGAAATTCTGTATGAAAGCATTTGCTCTAACCCTTCAAGACACTATACAACTCGACACACCTTAGACTATTTTAACACACCCTTATTATATCGAGCAATATATTACTTCGACACAAGAAATTACAAACTCAATGATTATAAAACCCTCTAGAATTTTCTATTTTTCCACTTTTAACCCTCTGGAATATTCTATTTATCCATTTTATACGTCTCACTAATTTTCAAAATACATTAATTATTATTTTACTAACATACCCTATTATTTTTTTAAAATATAAAGTAGATACTCTTACACAAATATTAATTGATTCCCTATCATCAAAATAAACTTGTAATATTATATAATAGCCAATTCGTTTAATACTTCAACCAAACTTTTTTAGTTCAAGTGATTTATTCCCAACATTCTTAATTTTAGTAATTTACTCTATAAATTGTATATTTAAAAGTGGAGGTATGAATTAACAATAGGATTTTTATATATATAAAATAAATCAACTTAAAAACATCTAAAATATATTGAATATAATCAATGGCGGCGCTAATATAATGTATTTTGATGTGATTTTCAATTTTTATAATACATCAATTTGCAATTTTTATTTAAGGTAAATAGCCATGAATTGCATGACATGATGTCAACTTTATCGTGGCAAAGGTGATTGCTAAAATTTAGGATAATGAAAAAGTTTATAATTAAATGTACATGTAATAACGTGCGCCACCTAACTATTGACATTAAATTTATTTAACTCACCATAATTAGGGGCGTATACTTTATAAAAAAATCCCAACGTAGATTCGAAGAAAGCAGTAAAACGCGTGACAAGTTCCTAACTTCGAGATTTGGACAAAAATAATTAGCTACAAATGGAAGGAAAAACCAAAGAAAACAACAAAGTACGAACAAAAGAGCTATGAGTACATTTTCAATTCATAGTACATTTTTATTAATAATCATAATCAACAATAATTATTTTACTCATAACCATTACATTATTATAGTGACACTTAAGTAAAAACAAGAGAAAGAAATACATGAAGCAAACCACAACAAGAACACAAAGCCATGTCCTAGAAAAACAAATAACCAAATTCTAACGAGGAACAAACAATGACTTTCAAAGGTTACAATTCAATGTATAAGTTTTTCGTGGAAGAAGTGGTGGTAGCTTATGGTTTTCCAAGGATGGTAGTTTCTGCAATCATGGAAGTAACAACATATGGGTCCATGTTAGATGCTGGCCTCCTGTCCTCAAAATAACCCTTCCCTTCTGCTTCTGTGTCCCTTCCAACCCTAATCGAAGCACCGCGGTTCGCAACACCCTTCAAAATAAACCAAACCATGTCAACAAAAAATGTTTCCAATTAGGCCAAAGCCAACAAGTGTTTGAGATATTTTTTTCTTACCCATGAGAAGGTATGAATGTCGGCTGTTTCGTGTTTCCCGGTCAATCGGCGCTCGTTGCCTTCTCCATAAGCAGCAATGTGCTCGGCGTGCTTCTTGCCGAGCTTCTCGATTGCTTTCTTGATGACTTCGTATCCGCCGTCTTCTCTCATAGACTTGGTGCTGTAGTTTGTGTGAGCACCAGCACCATTCCAATCACCCTAGTTATTGTAACCAAATAAAATTGTCAACACCGATTCAATCAAGTTACATGAATAAATCAACTGCTAGAGGGTTGAAAATAGCAAACCTTAATTGGTTTAGGGTCAAAGGTAAGAACCACACCAGCAACCTCAGTGATCCTCTATTGGAACAGACACAAAGAAAGTTAGTTGGAGAAGGTAAACCTCCATTCAATAGGTCAAAAAGAGGTGTTGGTGAATGGTGAGTGGTGAGTGGTGACTGGTGAAAAGAATACTAATCAATAGTCATGTGCCACCTACCTCCAAAATGTAACGAGCTACCCATATCTCATCACCAGCTGAGATACCAACTGAGGGACCAACTTGGAATTCCCACTACATTGAAAAAACAATAGATTATACTCATAAGTTCAACAACCATATGTGTAATTAAAATATCACTTTTAAGGTCTCAAGTTCGAATCCTGTTAAGTCAGAGTTTGCTCTGGCTTTACTCGGAGCGGAGTTGGTCCTTTTGAATCAGACAATTTCAAAAAATTGTAGTTTCCTCCAACTTACTTGACCAGGCATCACTTCTCCATTGACACCACTGATGTTGATGCCGGCAAAAAGACAGGCTTTGTAATGAGCCTCAACAATGTCACGGCCAAAAGCCTTGTCAGCACCAACACTGCAATAATATGGTCCCTATTGAAAAAATAATAATATTAGAACTGATGTATCCAAGGACAATAAAAATCACCAAAAGACAAGTTTAAACCGGGAATCTTAATGTACCAATGACAATAGAAAAATCACCAAAAGTCAAGTTTAAACCGGGAATCTTAGATTCTAAAAAACACAGTAATGATGAATGAAAGTGAGTTATGACCTGAGGTCCAGGATAACCACCAACTGGCCAACCAAGAGGCCAATTGATGTCTCTCTGCAACAAGGTGTATTCCTGCTCAATACCATACCTAATCACAAATCATACACCAACTGCGATCAGAACAAATAAACAACTGGCAAATAGGTAATTAGTACTACCTATGAAGTAGGGATATAAACATGTAAACAGGACACAACACAACCGACATCATCAATAATGCGTCGACATCAATAATAATTAAAAAAAAAAAGAATAAATTGTTCGTAATCACCCGTATATGTGCCTTGTCACTGTCCACATACACTAACATGTGGTGTCGGAGGTTATTATTACTACTTTATTAGTCACAATGAGAAAAAAATGCAATACCATGTTTCTTCAGCAACAACATCGGGATGGCTGAAAACCTTGGCAGCTGCGTGTCTTTTGTTAGTGGGAATTGGTTCTCCAGCAGGAGTGTATGCATCACAGATAACCTAAATTCAATTAAATAAATAATATATAAATTTAAATTAAATGACATAAACTAAACAAAAACATTCATGATTCACTAAAAATTTATAAAAAAATATACTTACCAGGATATTGTTACCCCTTCTGAATGGATCCTTAAAAATTGCTTGTGGGCTGTTATCAATCAATCAAACCCCAAATAAGTAAATTTCATAAAATCCAACAAAACATTTGAACATAATCTAGATGTTGTAAAAACTAAAAACAAAAAAAAAATTAAAGAAAAACATACTATAAAATAACTTCACTATCTTCTCCAGGAGCTTGTCCTGTGCTGGAACCATCATAGTTCCACTTGGGAAGCTGTGAAGGGTCAGTAACTGGTCCGGGAAGAGTCTGTAAAAACATAAAGAAAAAAAACATTTCATATTTTCAACAATTAAAATTATAAAAAAAAAAAAGTTTTTGCTTTTTTTAGATAGCTAAAAATAGAATTAAATTACCCTTGCTTTGCACCTCAAGTCCAAACCAGAACCACCAATCCTGTCATAATAAAAATAAAACTGTTGGAATTAATCAAAAAGGAAACTTTTTAATTTTGATATTAAAAAATAACATCTAAAAAACATTATCTTCTCTTTTTTTTCCAATTTAATCACAAACGAAAAACATGGTAATTTTTCCGAATCAAAAAATACTAAAATTAAACTGAATCAATCACCCAAAAAAAACACTCAAAAATATAGAAAAATCATTATAGATATTGATGACACAAACAACATGAAAGCAAAAAAAACATAGCTGATGAAAACATTACCGTGACGTAAACAGAAACAGACACAGAACTAGTGTTTTTATCGTACGTACGGAAGAACCAAAAAAACAGCAACATAGAAAAAGTGTGTATGTTATGTGTTTGTTAAGAGAAAGAGTGAAGAAAGTGATAACTAACTAACCATATGTATTCAGCTATGATTTTCTCAGTGGAGTCAGAGAGATCAAGGTTGATGAGATCTGAAAGAAGAGACATGGTTTTGAAAAAGTGAAGAAAAAAAAACTTTGAAATCGAATCTTTATTGATCGTTGGATGAATCCTCAGATTCGATGCAATTGGATTCGTTTGTTAGAACAGAGAAAGGATGAAATATGGGGTTTTATTTATAGTTGATTTTCTTCCTATTCCTAGTCTTCTCTTTGGTAGAGTCTACTCTAATTTTTAATTATTTTATTATTTTTTATTAGTAGTGATAATCACGATTTTAATTAACAATATTATTAATGTTAAATCTTAAAAATTATATTGGCAGAACAAAAAGATTCTTTTTATTTTTAATTTGTAATAATACTTATTTATTTTATATTGCATTTTTTAGAAATGTTTGTGAGAAATAAAATATATTAGTAGTTAGTATAAAATATGAAGTAAAATTCTAAAAGAAAATATAATATTTTTATGATTACAAAGTGGAAAATATTTAGATGGATTTTTCATTGATGAAAACAATAACATTGGTATGAATTGAATTAAATGACAGCTAAGATGTTCCTTGGAGCAGCTTAGTCTATGTAGCGCCTTCTATTTTGTTAGGATTCTAAAAATGAAGGATAAGATAAATATGATAGAATATATTATAAGTATATTGAAGCGTGTTTGCTATATGGTTGGGATGATTCTAATGTTAAAACATTATTTGAATTGGAAAAGAAAAAAAAAAGTGGTTTGATTTATTTCAATTGGTTATTACAACAAATCAAATCAAATCAACGTGGTTTGAATTGATTTAGTTTGATTTAATTGATTTTTTATATGATTTTTATTGAATCATAAACATACATAAAAGGTTGTAGATACATAAAAAGATGTACTCTAATTGTAATTTATATATAGTTGTCTCAAGTTCATATACATTATTCTTTTGGATGAATTATAAGGCAGAAAAAATCTTTAATGTTTTGTGTTTTTCTATTTTTAACAAAACATCTTTGTTGTCCTTGTAATCTCTCTCTCTCTCTCTCTCATAATGTTAGAATATGTTGTCAATCAAAGAAAACAACAAGAGTGTTTGGAATCAAGGCGGAACACATACAATAACAGTTGCGAAACACATATAATGATGGTAGCACACCGCTGTTAGGTAGCGTGTGATTTTATGTATGTTGGTTACCACAACGGGCGTGTGACCGTTGTTATAAATTAGATATTGCCCTACTTATAACTACGATTGTAGGAAACAACCGTTGTGAAATATTATTTCTGAATAATTCTCTATTGAATATCAAAACTTATATTGCACCAACGATACAATTTCATTAGAAACCAAACAACCTACAATGTTCACATTATTTGCTATAAAAATTTTTAAAGACAGGAAAAAGAAATTTGAAAAGACAAAGAGATGTAATCATTCAATAGCTCGAGAAAAATAATTTGAAAAGACAAAGAGATATTTCCAACTTCTAAGAGAAGAAAACATAAAGAATTAAAGAAACAATAAAGGGCAGACTTGACATGTGTGATATCTTTTAGCTTTTAGACTTTTAAGATCAGCGAAAAGGAAGAATCATCAAACTAATATAAAAGCAAAATTTCTCTTTGAACCAAAACACAAAAAAACTCCACTCAAAGAAATCGGAGAAGAGGAAGAATCAAAATGAGTACTTATGCTGAAACTTTCAACAATATTTAGAGAGAAAAATTTGTTCTTGTTGTAGAGGTCCAAAAAGAGGCCCAAGTCGTTGCAAAAGGCCCTACTATCGAACCTTTAAGGCCCATGAGAGCTTCCAGGAAAAGGAGATCTAGAATAAGAAGCGAGAAATGATACTCATTATCGATTCTGATGATGATGATGATGATGAAGCAAATTAGTATTGGTCAAACTTTCTCTCAGCCATATGATTTAGATATAATCAACAAAATAATCAGTGGCCTTTAATCCACTGATCTAAGGTTATATGCTACATATAATTCAAATTTAACTCTTAGTTTCAAGTAATTCAAGAACTTCTTTCTCATACACATTAATTTAAGGTTATAGGTTACACATTACTTATTTGACGACAGTTCTTTATAGGATCCGTGATAGAAAGTTTCTTAATAAAAAAAAAAACATGCACGTAAAAATGTGATATGGCTATGGGGAATAAATGGTTGTTGTAATATTGTGTTACCAAAGGTCTTTTTCATAGTAGTGAACAACGCTTAAAATATTACAAAGAAATCAATCCACAATAAATATCTACATCCACCTTTATATATCTTGCTCTCTTTCTTATGAAAAAATTGTCATGAAAGCATTTGCTCAAGATAATAAAATCTTCGGTAAGTGGAGAAAAAAGTTCTCTATGATGGATTACAAGTGGAGAAAAAACATCTTTGCTTCAAGTTATACAAAGAAGAGAAATCAATCTTGAATAACTTATTACTCTCTCCGTTCCTTTTTAAGTGTCGTTTTAGAATTATTATTTTGTTTCTATTTAAGTGTTGTTGTATAGTTTAATGTTATAATTTATCAATTATACCCTTACTTTTTCAATAACTCCACTTCATATTTTCCATAAATTTAATTATTTTTTCAATTAATATTGAAGAGAGAGAGAGAGAGAGAGTATGATTGAATTTTTTTGAAAAGAGAAAGTAAATGAGAATATAATAGGAAAAATAACTCTAACAATCCACTATATTAGTTGAAGAGTTTTATGCTAAAATGACACTTAAAAAGAAATGGAAGAAGTAGAAGTTTGCATATAAGGTATGCAACAAAATCTGGATTACAACAATTATTTGTTGTTCTCTAAGAATAACAACGACAATGATGAATCTAGATTTATTATAATTAATATATTTTAATATTTCGTGTAAACAATATAATATTTTCTTAAAAGAAAAAGAAAAAGCTTATTCTCATCAGTTTTCAATTGAAACTGATGGGTAAATACTTATTACCTTGGTTTTCACCATAATCAATGAGATAATTAAGTGTGTTTATTAATGATATTCATCGTCCTTAAATAAATCTTTGACGTTCATTTAATGAGTATCAACGCTCAAGGCATTATAAAAGCATTATGAATATAAAAAAAAATTAAATTACCCCAGAGTCTTTTAAGTTATTTAATTGTAATAGATTGGTCTTTTATGTTGTTTTCGCTACATGTGAGTCCTTTATGTTAACTAACGCTTGCATCGTTGACTTTTATGTTGCTTTATTTTGTTATATTAATTTTATTCTAACTTCTAAAATTCATATTAAATCCGTTTTTGATCCAAAAATTATGAAACAATTCCTGAAAATATTTCTTCTCGTTTTACACTTCATGTAATTTTCTAAAAATTTTATTTTCTGTTTTACTATTTTTCTTTCATTTTTTTCTTTTTCGTGCATTTTAATTAGTTTAAAAATACTTTTATGCACTAAAAAATTCTGAAAATTTAAATATGTGATCCAATGATGATGTTTGACCTATGTTAAGTGACATATCCATACTATTAGTGTCACTTCAACTTTTTTGAAAAGGAGTTTGAGAAAAATATAAATGATGCAAACGTTAGTTAACATAAAAGACTCACATGTAGAGAAAATAACATAAAGGACCAATCAATTACGATTAAATAACTTAAAGGACTCTGGGGTAATTTAGCCTATAAAAAATTGATAATGATACATCATAAAATGTTTGAAACTATCTACATCACCACTATATATCTTATTCTCTTTCTTATGAAAGCATTTGCAATGAAAAGTTCTTTATGACGGATTGCAAGAGCAGAAAATTATTTAAATTTAAGGTTTGTGTTCTTAAATATTTATTTGAGGAGAAAATCATTAATTTATCTAACCCTTTTTTGGTTTATATCAGAAACAAATGCAAGCAAAAACAATCGAAAATATCATAGCATTTGATCTTCCCCAAAATTCAATGATTTGAAGATTCAACATATGATCTTCATTGACAAATTAATTATTAATTTAATATTTTGTGTAGATAATATAATATTTTGAGTAAATAATGTAGTTTGTAAACAAATTAATTTATTAATATTCTGTGTAAACATTGTAGCGAGTTTTTCATAAAAAAACAATTTATCTCACACTTCGATTTTATTGATAAATCGAGAGGCATAATTGCACTTGTTTTGAAAATAATTAAAGTACATATGTGTTGTACCCCAAAATTTACCCTCTTCATTTCAACATTTTTGGCTTATATTTTTCATTATCATAAACATACATGCATATCATTGATCTCATGGTCATGGGGTCGATAGCATCTCAAGTTGCGCAAGAAATTGTGCGTTTCGGTCAATTCAAACTATTTCGAGCTAGAAATTGATATTTTTCGGTTCGTATGCTTGAGGCAAGATTTTCTGGTCAGAAGGTCTTCTCGGGTTTGTTCCATAGACGTTGGAACCATTTCAATATGTTTTCTAATTTACCTGTTCAGATCGGAGGCTATTTTGTAAAGAAAAAGACTTTAACAATTCATTTCTTAATAAAGTGAATTTTGGGTTTTTGATGCGTCCGGGGCGCTCTAGAAGACATATCTCTCAGCTCGTTGGGTATCTTCAGACGATTTTCAACTGGAAAGTCCTTCTCAATATTATCTTCAACTTTCATTCACAGGTCGGAGGCTAATTGCGTGAGAAAAGTCTCTGAAAAAATTGATCTTTCAAGTGGGATAAACTGAGTTTATGGCAGAACCGTGTTCACGGTACGCTAAAAAGTTCATAACTCCTGATTGGCATATCGAAACTGAGCAGAGCCGGTGTCTAAAATTCGTCTTGAAGTCCTCTACCACTTTCATTCACAAGACGAGAGCTAATTCCTTACGGATCAATACCAGGATTTTATTCTTTAAAGGTGAATTTGAGTCGAACTGAGCATATTTCATCTGATGCGTAGTGTTCAAAAAATCATATCTCGCTTGATTTTTATTGAAATACGATGGACTGGTGTCAAAAGTTCACAAATTTCGTTGGCTTTGACTTTCATTCACATTCCGAGTTCGTATTTTGGTCAGAAGATCTTCGTTCAAAGCATTTTCCCCGAGTGGCGCAATAAAAATTCTGCATGTGTCAATTGCTCGAAAAGTGTGCCGAAACTTCAAAAATTCATATCTCCTCAACCGTTCGTTCGATCGAGTTGAAATTTTGACTCTCGCAAACAATTTTTCATTCCGAACATTTTTTGTGAAGAGTTTGACTTCAAATTTTGCACAGTTCTCAATGTTTTGGGCTCTAGACGAAAATTATTCGAATAATCGCGATTTGGGCTTAATTGTGGATCCAAGGCACTCCAAAGCCCAAAATTAGTACCTATAAATAAATTTTCTCCTTCACAAATTAAAGAGAAAGAATATTTTTTAAATTTCACACTCAAAAATCTAATTTTCTCTCTCATTTTCTCTCAAATACTCAAGAACAAAAAAGAAGAAAATTGAATTTCTCTCTTCCCTCTACCTTGCCTCAACTGTGCACAACCCTTCCTTGGTCGGCCACCGCCTTGTGCCATACCGGACCAGCGCCAGACCTCCCTTCACGTCGAGCCTCCTCACCGGTCGGTCTCTATCTTTTCTGATCTTCCTCCGAGCAAGGTCGGTTGCCGCATCACCTTGTTCCTCTCCGATCTCCGCTCGGTCGCTCCGTCCTACACTCTCTGGCCTCCTTTGCTCCTCCACTGGCCAGCCTCCACCGCGCCGGACTTCATTTCTCCTCCCTCTGATCGCTCTCGCATCCGACCGGACCTCTTCACCGGTGAGATCTCTTCCTTGCGCCTAACTCCGGCCTTCTCCTCATCACCAGCGCTCTTCCTCTCCATTCTCCCTTGCTCGCTTGTTCGGCCAGCCTTGCTCGTAGCTCTTCTTCTTCTTAAGTTGGCTCGGGCTTCCTCTTCCTCAACAAAGCTTGCTCAGATTTCTCCTTTTCTTGCTCAATCAAGCTCGGTTTTCATCAATTTCAAGCCTCCTTATCAATTTCTCACCAATTCTCTGTTGATTCTTCGATTTCAAGTAAGTACTTATTCAAATAAGCACTTATTTTAAGTGATTTTTGAAATTTTTTATTCTTGAATTTTGACTTGAGGAATCTCTTGCATATTTTTTATTAGTTGAGATATTGATTAATTTCTTGGAATTTGTTTGATTAAGGCTTGATTTGTGAACGTTATTGTGTCGAGATGTAGGATTCTTGCACATACACTTGCTTGAAGCAATTTCTTTGTACGTAGACCACTTGTATTGATTGTTTGGATTGAAAATCACATGTTCATGCATTAGTTTACATTTGCATTGAATAATTGAATTGAATTCATGTGTTTAGGCTTGACTTTATGAACTCAAAAGTGTGCCGAAGCCTAGTTTTATGCACGTTTTCATATGTTAATTGATGCATTCTTGAGAAATTAAATTGAGGCATTATGACATGTTGAATTCTTGATTCCTGAGTGATTTTAACTCATGCATTGCATTATGTCAAGATGTGGTGTAGGTTGATTATTCATTTGCTTGCATATTGTCATATGTTCATGCTTTTCATCCATAAAAATGCATTAAATACTTGAATAAATATGCATTTTCATGCATTGTTTCAATCCAAACCTTTCTGATTTTTTGCATATCATTTGTACATTCAATCATGTAGGATTGTATGCATCATGTATGGATTTAATATCCAATTCTCTTTCTCATTTCAAAAACAACAAAATAAATGATAATTAGAAATTAAATCGATACATGAATTTTCACATTCCATAAGCATTTTTATGCATTTCTGTTCATCGAAACTCATTTTTCCTCAAAGGTTCAAGGTAGCAATACTTGTTCTCAACATTTTGGCATGTTTTAAAACCGTTTTTAATGGTTTTGGAACCGAATTTCAAGTGCAACATGCCTAAAACGCACTTGCTTCCCCGTTCCTTTAAGGTTCGAAAAATGTCGCTTCCACTCAGAATTAATTAAAATCGCTTATATTTTTGAATTCGTTGGCACATTTACAAGCAACCATGTGATTTTTAATTAATTCCGACAAGTTGACTTTTCGCTCCAATTTTGAATAAGCACTTTCCCAAGCCGATTTTTGAGTTTTTATTTCACTTCTTGTATGCTTATACTAGTATATCATCATGTGAATAATCTCTTTTGAGTTTTGTTCTTTCGTTAAAGCACTTGCCTTATTATTTCTGACACTTTGTTACATGTGCGAGGTACTTTTAGCATTATTCTTTTGATTTGGATGTGTATGAACGCACATCCTGATCTTGCACACGTGTGTGTACACTCTATTGTCTGCATTGATTGGTTTTCACCTTTTTGAAGGTTATCTAATTTGATTTGGATGTGTACGAACACACATCCTGATCTTGCACACGTGTGTGTGCACTCTATTATCTGCATTGCTTGGTTTTCACCTTTTTGCAGGTTATCCGATTTGATTTGGATGTGTACGAACGCACATCGCAATCTTACACACATGTGTGTGCACTCTATTGTCTGTATTGCTTGGTTTTCACCTTCTTGCAGGTTATCCGATTTTATTTGGATGTGTACGAACGCACATCCCGATCTTGCACACATGTGTGTGCACTCTATTGCCTGCATTGTTTGGTTTTCACCTTCTTACAGGTTATTCTTTTGATTTAGATGCGTACGAACGCACATCCCAATTTTGCACACATGTGTATGCACTCTATTGTCTACATTGCTTGTTTTCACCTTCTTACAGGTTATCTGATTTGATTTGGATGTGTACGAATGCACATCCCGATCTTACACACATGTGTGTGTACTCTTTGTCTGGATTGTCTGGATTGCTTTCTCTTGCAGGTTATTGGATTATCTAAGATGTCTACGAACGCACATTCTGATATTGCATACGATATGCACGCCAATTTGTCTGTATTGCTTGGTTTTCACCTTCTTGCAGGTTTATCGGTTTGTCTCAGATGTGTACGAACGCACATTCTGATTGTGCATTTGATATGTGCATCCTTTATCTGTAGTGTTTGGATTACGATCTCTTGCAGGATTATTTGCTTCGGATGTGTACGAAACGCACATTCTGATCATGTTTTCTATGCCTCCGCGCATTGCTCACCAGATTTCTTTCATTGCTTGTCAGTAGTGCACAAAGTTTTCAGGAGTATTTCTTGCTTGCTTTTTCTTTAACGGATTGTTATCCGTTTGGTATTTTCGTACTCTTTTTACGGTATTCTTTTACCGCTTTTCTAGAGAGCATGAGAAGTAGGGTTTTACCGCTTTGTTTTGCCATGAGAAGTAGGAATAAAGATGCATGATGGAGCTTCTGTAGTTGGAGCATATTCAGAAACCTCTCTGGTTTATTTAAAGACCCGTTTAGGGCAATTTCGCATATTATGCTCTAACTGTGTGTGGTTTGTTTAAAATTCTTTTGTGCAAAGGAGGTAACTTTCTATGTGTTTACATTTGTGCTTACATAGGTCATGAGTGGTTAGGCAACCTGATATGGCACCACCAAGCAAAGTCCTGCTGATGATAATGATGACATTGATATATGATGATATGACAGGCACGCAGAAAGGGTTTGCAATCAACCACCGCACAGTTTAGTCCGTGTCATCTCAGCTCACGCGAATTGTGATGTTTCTTTATCGAGTCAATAAAAAATGGCAAGAGTTCCCTATTCTGAATCTCCACTCTTTGTCATGGGGTTCGCATTAATATGCTGATACCTTCACTCATATGCTCCTCACACTTGGTAATTTATATCAAGATGTGATACCTTTCTTCCATAGGAAACTCTTGGTTTACAATGGTTTGTCTCGCCGTTGGCTATGGTTTTCCTCCGAAAGAAGGCTCCTGGTTGACTCGAGTGATTCTCACCTTTGAGGCTATAAGACTTCTTTATTCTTCCCCGCGCATGTGTGTATCATTTGTCTTTGCATTGCATTGTTTGTGTGCTTCTGTCAAGGCACTTGATTGCCTCCTCCCCTTGCATCCCTTCGGTTTGTCAACCGAAGCGGATATTAGGATAGTCTTCCCTAGGACCGCTCGGCTAGGATAGCTTTCGAGCTTAGACTTTTTATCCTTGACATAAGGCCTTTGCATGATAACATTCGAGATAGAGCTAGTTAGTTTCCCTTAGATATTTTTCTTCCCCTTTTGCATAATAAGACTAAAATCATTTTCTTTATCAAACCTCAAAACATGTTAATAAACTCAAACCCTTTTGGCAAAGGTAAAAACAACTCACCTCACTTCAAATCTTTTTGTCTTCGGACCATTTTCTATGAAAACCTTTTCAATAAGGGTGTTCCTTTTCAAATTCAAAGCAAGTTGTTAAGTGTGTGAGAGGCCGCGCATAAGACTTACGATAAGCTGCAACACCAAGCACGGGTTACAATTGTGAAGATGCAGAATTGAACTTCCCATAAAAAACATTGCAATCCACCATTTTTTTTTAGGAGAACTACGTAGTGCTTTGATCCCCAATTGCACGAATGGGGTACGTAGGCACAAAGGTTCGCAATCGCGTCAGGCACAACTAAAAAAATCTTTCTTTTTGTACATAACACTTTGCATTCATTCATGTTACCTTAGGCACAGGTTGTAAATAGATACCCACACCCGATAGATAGAAAGTAGAAGTGGATACCGTAGAGTACTACGAGCGTGTGGGGTGCTAATACATTCCCCTCGCGTAATAGACTCCCTTACCCGATCTCTTGATCGTAAGAATATGATTTCTCCCCCTCAGGTTTACTTGATATTTTCCTTTCCTCTCGCGGGATAAAAAATGTTTGATGGCGACTTTATTGATATTATATCCGATGATTTCAGCCAAGTAGTTTCAACTGGCGACTTCACTGGGGATGTCCAGACTTATTGCGGGTCCATCCATAAGTCGATCCTAGCTTTTATTTTCTTGTCTATTGGGTGTTTATTTATTTAACAGCTTTATCGCTTCATCATTTGTATGCCTTGCATTGCATCCTATGTGACATATTTATCGCTTTTATATATTGTATTTGTTGTTGTGCTGGATCTCTTTTTGGATTGGGTGGGAGTTACATGAGGTAAAAGTTCCCGTACCCAGGCTTTGAGAGACATATAGGAACACATAGGACTAGAGTGGAACATTACGACTACAGATGTAGATCTAGTAGTGCGGTCATGTCGTCCACGCTCAGGGGAGATTTCAAACAGGGTGTTATTGTTATCACGTAGGTGTTACGATGGTATTTTTCTTGGGCGAACCTGATCATGGAGTTACCTTTTCCTTACCCAGACCTTAGTTTCACCCGTGAGTGGGGCGGGATCATTATTATCATAGGTACTGATGGTGACTGTTCGTGACTTGATACTGATGGTGACTTGGTATTTTTTGTTGGTGACCATGTTCAGATGGTGACTATTTATTTTGATGATGATTATATTGTTCCGTCGGGGACATCTATTATTGTTGGTGACCGTGTGGTTCTCTGATACTTGGTTCCATGATACTTGGTTCTCTAGTATTTTCTATGGTATCTCGAATTGGTGCCGAACTTGTGATCTTGCTATCTTCACCCTGTTCAGGGATTATGCATAAGTTATCCAGAGGATTGTACAGATGTCATCCGATTGTACTATGCTATCTATTGTTATGCAGAACTTTGGAACCCGTGATCAATGCACTTGCATCAAAGCATGTTTATTTTTCAAAAGAAATGTCAGAAAAAATACATGTGTATATATCTAACCTGCATATGCATTCCTTTCATTCATCCATAACTAGTACTCAAAGCCGGGGAAATCTCTTATCAAGATCTGATATTTTCTGTTCAGAATTAAAAATCTTGACTTCTCACCACTCTGTGATCAGATGGAGCAACTTCGTGGGGAACTGGACTATTTGAAAAGTTATTTGAGGTTGTTTTTTGTGGACATGCAAGCTGCAAACCTTGATCCATGGTTACAGACTCTTGGAAAATCATCGGTTGAAGACTCAGTTGAGTTTGGTTATGAGGATTCCGTAGACAGTGCCAACAAGTGAAAGTAATCTAATATATGTTGCTTGCGACAAATGTTGTTACTTCTCCCCATATCATAGGATCTCCTTCAAGTCATGGGGTAATTAGTGGATCTCTTCTATAATGTTGGGTTCACAAGTTTGCTCGTCAGTAGCTAGTTCCTAATCTCCAAGTGAATATATAGGGCAAAGCTCATCAGCATGTATAGAAGAAGCATGCGAAGCGTGTGGACTTGTTTCCAATTCCTTACGCCCGATCACTTTCTCTCCTATTGGAAGTTTAGAGATCAAGCTTCGTGCTTTGGGTCTTCCACCAATAAGCCTCTTCCTAAGTTTGGTGCAAATTCTAAATGTGTCTCTCATTCTGGGGCACTTGGCTTTGATATGGAAGATTACAAGAGGTTGAAGTTCAAAGTCCAACACTAGCCTAACGTCCTTTCCAAAAGTCCAATTTAGGCTTAGAAGATTTCTTTGAGACTATTTTCTCCCCAGCTGAATATCTCCTCTGTGAAGTAGACGATGCTTGATGATTTAGTATGCAGATTCGCTTGGTGAATCGTTCATCCCAACTTTTGAGAGAATCACCTGTGAATATCATTCAAGGGAAGTTATGTCCTACTGTCAGAATTTGAAATGCGTTGAAGGCCAGGATCAGAACCTATTCGATACAGTGGCACTTGTGGTTAATCCAAATATGTGGACCTACAGGTCAATCATATTTCTTTCAGCCGCAGGTCTGATTATCTATTCTCAAAGATAATCTCCCGAATCTCATGCACGACTAGTGCGCCTAGAAGATCATTCCAATAATTGTTGCCTATTCCAGGTCTTGATAATCAGATGAATAATCAAGATGAGTATCACCCTTATGCTCAGTCAGACCATGAGGAGTCAAGAGAATCATAAAAGAGTTAAACGCCCTGGCTGCAACTCTTAACCAGTTGTTCCCTCCCTTGCTTAAGTTTTCATCAAAGGAAACCAAGCGGATGAATCATGCAATCTCTCTTCATTATGAGGGATTTGAATTCGATGTCAGTGTGATTGCCATGCAGGGGGCCCTGGCCATTCAGTTGAAAACAATATGTCAGCCAGAGACAAGATTCAAGACTTGATCAATTTAGAGACTGTTGTGTTCACATCAGATTGAAAGAAGGAATCTTTGCCTCAGTGGTGTCCAGACTACAAAGTGCATCATCAAAAGCAACAAGTCCATACGGAGATGAGTCTCCTCAGTGTGACAATTTCAAAACATTTATAATCTTGCTTGTTTGTTTAGTACTTATTTGTATGCAAAACATTTTTCATCTTTTGAATGTTAATTGTAATGCATTGAATATGTTTGTCTTGAATTAATCCATTCGTATTCACTCATAATTGTTTTACTATGTTTTTGATACACAACTCTTGTTAATAAAGAAAAACCCCTAGAGGGAAGATGACGAATAATTTACCAAAATCTCAAATGGTATACTTTCTAGTAAAAACCTTGTTGATGATGTACAAGCATTGTTTCAAATTCCAAAACACCGGAGATATAAAGGAGATAGACCCTCGTTAACCCCTTTGAGCCTTGAAGTAGGATTTTCTTTTCTGTTCAGAAAAAACCCTCATTTTTAACCTGGGGCAGGGTAGTGTTCAGTTAGTCTGGTCGAGCGTTTTAAACTCTTCAAGAGTGCGCATCAAAGGATACAACAATGGTTATCCTACAAAAGGTTGAGAAACCATAGAAGACAATCTTCATCTGTCAATGGTGTGCATCAAAGAAATACAATATCCCAATGGGTATTCTCCATCTGTAAAGGACTCAAACACTCACAATCGCTTCTAATCAATCAAAGTCTTGAGATCACACGATTTGTTAGGAAAAGTGTGAATATAAAAAAAAGAAAGGGAAAATGTTCGGAAAGCAAATCAGAAAGCAAGAAAGGTGAGGATAATCAAATAAGATCCTCAGTGAAGAACAAAGTCGTGTGATCAGACACCAAAGTAAAAGGGGTGAGTGACTGTCGTATCCAAGAAACCTTGCTTTCAGCAAAGTCAAAGTACTGTGACCAAGAAACTGTAGTGGTTCCTCAACCATCAAATTTCTCTTGTAAGAGATGAATGCTTGTATTGAGTTAACTGAACTTAGGGCTGGAGAACACCATGTAGGGGTGGGCACCAAATATTTTGAGCCTAAAAATCCTTTTTCTAAAATACCGTGAACCAGACCACATTACAACCCTTAAAAGTCCTAACTAAAGCAAGGTTAATTTGAAAGCAAAACCGTAACGAGAGCATGGTAACCTGACTCCTAGGAGGTCTGCTGTAACTTTTGAGTTGGTATCACTCCATCTTTTGTTATCTTTTGCACAGAAAAATTCGATGTTTCGACATCCTTTCAATAAAAGATTCTAATTTCAAGACAAGCATAAGATTTGCATTAGAATTATAATTTTTAGGGTAAAACATTCCTTGCATATGAAGATGTGCTTAAACATCAAGGAAGCTTGCATAATGGGCATCAGATGAACTTCTTGATTGTCGTGAGGGGTAAATTGCTTCGAAAATCAGTTGAAGAGCAAATCATTTTGAAAGAATCATTTTAATCTGAGGCATGTCGTCTATTGACTCTGTAGAGTAAATGATGATCTGAAACCAATTGTGTGGGAGTTTTGATTGCCCAGAAATCTTTGTTGAGCAGTGGTGTATTAAATCCAGTTGGTTCGAAGGGACCAATCACTCCAAGTATCTGCCAATTTGGGGCAATTGTGTTGAAATTTGGAAGAATCTCTCAAAGTATTGAATAATCGTGATTCGTCACTCTAGCATGGCTGAAACCACATCCAACATTGGCCAGCCAGGGGCAGGGTTTCAACATTCATGATATTAGGGCAGTTTATCTTGATGACACAGGTCTCAAAAGGTCCGCTCGTGGCGAATTTCTTCGAAAGTCCCTACAAATTGGGGCAAGGCATTATGTAGGGGCATACCCCCATTTCATAGTTGATCAAGCTAAGTTTGTTCGCAAGCTAAATAATTTGTGAATTTGAAGAGTGTGTCGGGAAGTCAGGATGGTTTATCCTTAAATCGTCAAAAATTTAAGCCTAGAGTGCTGGTCATTATTCTTCAAAAGTTCAAGATCATTATCTCCAAGAGAAATCGGGATCATTATCCTCAGCACAAACTCGCATGAAGTCCTCTCGGGGTGAATACTTTCAAAAGTTAATCAATCCAAAGTTGTTATGTCGATATTCGACAAATCTCTATGTGGGTCCGTTGTTACGCTACACCTGGGGCATTCCACTAATAATGTGTTGCATGGATCTTTGCATGCTTGCAAGTAGTCAGCATACCAGTGCAAGAGACAACAACATTTCTTCCCTAGTGGACATTGACGAAGATTCCCCAAGTGGAAGCCATACCTTTCAAAAAGGGGGAAGTTTCAAAGGCTATCATCAGCATGGTATCCCAGATGAAATTTCCCAGTGGATGTCCGTTGGATCTTCAAATCATCCCCAATAGAAGGTTCTAGCCTTTATCTCCAAGTGAACACTAATGGAGATTCCCTAGTGGAAGCTACCTTTCGAAAATGGAAGATTCTAAAGTCATCATCATGGTGTCATTGCAAGGCGGTGCATAGACCCCCGGTGAAAGTTGTTGGTACTTATCCCCCAATGAAAGTTTGTTGGATTTTCAAATATTTCCCAATGAAGACGATGTTTGAACCATTGGAAGAGGATGATTATCCCAAGTAAATTACTGATGACTGGATATTTCCAGATGAAGTTCCCCATGAAGTGTACACCCAAGCGGCTCCCACGTTCATGATGACGGAATTATCTTCCTCAACAAGTCGGTTTGTCAACTGACCCTTCATTGGAAGTTCTCTTTCTCCCTAGTGTATGGACATCCGACTATTCTGATTATTCCCCAGTGTGGCAGCGCCGAGAAGTTTCCTCTGATCTCTTCTCTGACGATATAAGGTCTTCCTGTGATCTCCCCAGAAGATGTTTGACAATAACCTGTACTCCCCAGTCAACATCGGAGTGGACTACTCATGATGTCCCCGATGAAGTTGTGCCTCGTTTTATTCCCCAGTAAAGCCGATTACAACATATGGTGCAATGTTTTTATTCTCCAATCAGAGTGCTTGAATGGGAATCCCCAGTAAAGTTGTCACTTGCCAAGGTTCGCATCATACTCTTTCTAGCAGATTGATGTGTGAACAATTATCTTTATACCCAGCTGAAGTCATGTCGTGGGTATGTTATTCTCAATGGATGTAATAGTGGAAGCCCTTCGTCAGTCGCTATATAATGATTAACTTCCCTAGGAATTCGCGTTCCCCACAAAATCATATCCCCAAGGAAGTTATGCCCTCCAGGAACCCATGTTCCCTAGGAAGTCTGACATTGAATTTCCCCAATGACCACCATATCCATAGTGGTATTCTTGCTTCAACAGCGTACTTCTGCGTTCCTCCCCTAGTGAAGTTTGCAAATTTGAGCCTGATCATGATGCGACCTGTGGTCACCGGTTACTCATTTTTATCTTTTGCAAACATGCATCATCGCATTGCATTATTCTATAGAAAATGCATACATTGCATGAAACTATAAGCCAGAAGCAATAATCTTTGTCTCCAATGATGCTCATGTGATCCTGTGATAGGTCTGGTGTGTTGAAAGTCCCAACGCGGATGAATTCTTTTGATACGTCTAAATATATGTGGAGTCTGATCGGCATTTTCAGTCTTCATTTCTATGTTCTTGAGAAGTTTGGTCAGCATTTTCAATCTTCATTCTTATATATTCTTTTGAAGTCTGGTCGACGTTTCTGGTCTTCATTTTTGTATACCCCCGTGAAGTCTAATCAGCGTTTCCAGTCTTCATTTGTTGCGTTCCAGTCATTCCCTGGCGCAACATGTTTAGTTTCTTCTTCAGGATTCAACGTTTACTCTGAAGAATCCAATTGTCACTGACATTTCCCTATAAAATCTGGTCAGCGTTTCCAGTCTTTATTATCGTTGCGTTCCAGTCATTCTTGGTGCAACATTTTTAGTTTCTTCTTCAAGATTCAGTGTTTATTCTGAAGAATCCAGTTGTCACTGGCATTTCCCTGTGAAGTCTGGCCAACGTTTCCAGTCTTCATTAACTGTTAGATTGAGAAAAAGAAGAAGAAGAAGAAGACATGATTTTCATGAGAAGCTCTAGTTTATAGCTTCTGTCCAAACGCACGTCTGACTCATTCTCACCGCAATACCAAATACGCTATTAATTCTTATTCCTGAGTTACAAGAAGTTTTGACACTTTCATATAAAATAAGAAACGTAATTATTATTTTATAAAAAAATAGGAAAGTGAAATAATGTATGATTTTATAAAAATGTATTTCAATAATTATATTAGAAAACGAAATTAAAAGAACTGAAATAAGAAAGAAAAATAAATAAAAATAAATAATAAAGGTTATATTAAATAAAAAATTATTAATAATATATTGAGATTCTAAAATGATTTATAATTTGAGACAAATATTTTTAATAAAATTATTTATTATTTAGGACGATTTTTTTGACTTTCACATTTCAAATTTCTAAGAAAAAAGAATTCTAATAATTCAGAGTTCATGTCGAAAGATCATCGCACAGACCAAATATTATTTCCACTTAAAAATCGAATTCGATTTAATTAAGTTGTAATTAAGTCTAAATAGAATGAATAATTAAGTTGTCCACAACCAAGCTAAAATTTAGTTAAATTTCTTCTCCAATAGGATTGTCTAGGTGAAAGTTTATTGTCTGTACGGTAAAAGGACGGATACTGTGCCCTAGGGTTATGACTGACACGTGTCTGTAAAACATCCAACACACCATTATTGTTTTTCGAGATGGACCCACACACTGTTTTTCAAGGTTGTCACCTACTTCTCGGAATCTCATCAGTCCCAGCACTGACGCTGCTATTACGTTTTAATTATTGTTGATTACTGAAACAGAAAATAAAAACATAGAGGTAAGTGTCATATGGAAACAGTTTTGCACTCTTTCTTTGGTAAACATATTATTATTGCTTGCTACCAAAAAATATCACGTGAGTAGGTGTGTGATTGTGTACAGTTTTAAAAATTATGTAGTACGTTTTAATTTCATCTACTATTCTACTAACTACAGAATTACGACTATTATTTAACATTTATTAAAAAATGTCCAAACTACAGTTGCTTTTTCTTAAAAAATATTTTACATATATTTTAAAAATTTTAATATCTAACAAAATAATTCTAAACTTTTTCACTTCTCATTTCATGTATCAATTATCAATTTTTTATTGGTCTAAATTTAAAAACTCATTTTTCTATCTTAAACTATTTTTTTTCTCTCTTCTCTTTTTATTTTATAAAATTATTTAATATATTTGAATTTTAATATAATTGATTCTTATACAATTAATTATCTCATTTTAAACTTACATTTTAGAACATATTTTATCTTTTCTATTTATTTATTATCACTAAAATACTAATTAATCTACTATTTAACTTTAATAAATTAAAATATATTTTATGAAATTGAATAATACTACATACTCACCCCGTTCCAAAATATAAGGAAAAAAAACACACTTATTAAGAAAAATAAAAACATAATTATTTGACTTGTGATTTTTTTTAAATAAAGTGCTTTGAAAAATGTTAAAAAAATTCTAATTAATTGTTGGTTATATAAAAAGATATGAGAGAAAAAGTGCTAAAAACAATTTTAATTAGTTGTTGGTTATAAAAAATATGAGAAAGAAGGTAAACTAAATATATTTTTCATTTAATTTTACTTTGAAAATGATGAAAGTGGTTTTTTCTCTTATATTTTGGGACAAGAAAAATATATTTTTTCTCTTATAATTTGAAACGATGGAGTATCATTCACACAACTAATTTTTTATCATACAGGTCACTATCAAATTATTACAATAATTTTTAAATGTTAATTTTTTTCTTTCTCCATTTCACAAGTTTTTTTTATAAAATTACTTAATACATTAAATTTATTTTATTATTACGTAATTCAATTTAAACTCACATGTATATCTAAATACATCATTTGTCAAGTTTACCATTATATTTTGTATAATCCTATTATTTATTGTAATATTTTGATTTCATAATTTTTCATTGTACTTTCCCATTAAGTACTAATTAATCTATTATTTAACTTTCATAAAATTAAAAATATATTTTATGAAATTGAATAATACTACATATCATTCACACAACTAATTTTTTATCTTATATGTCACTATCAAATTATTACCATTATTTTCAAATGTTAATTTTTTCTCTCCATGTCACAAGTTTTTTTTTTAAATTACATAATACATTGAGTTTATTTTAATATTACATAATTCAATTTAAATCCACACGTGTATCTAAATACACCATTTGTCAAATTTACCATTATATTTTGTATAATCATATTATTTGTTATAATATTTTAATTTCATAATTTTTTGTTGTACTTTCCCATTAAATACTAATTAATCTATTATTTAACTTTAATAAAATCAAAAATATATTTTATGAAATTGAATAATACTACATATCATTCACACAACTGACTTTTTATCTTATGAGTCACTATCAAATTATTACCATTATTTTCAAATGTTAATTTTTTTCTTTCTCCATGTCACAAGTTTTTTTAAAATTACTTAATATATTGCGTTTATTTTAACATTATGTAATTCAATTTAAATTCACACGTGTATCTAAATACATTATTTGTCAAGTTTACATTATATTTTATATAATCATATTATTTGTTGTAATATTTTGATTTCATAATTTTTCATTATATTTTTCCGATAAATATGAATTTTTCATATGTATATATAAAAAAATATTTGGTCAATATTAAAATAAATTTACCCGTGCGGGAGCACGAGTCTCTGACTAGTTAAGCATTTACTAAGAGATTGCATAAACTACATAGAATGCCCTTCCTTTCAAATTTTTTTACACTACAACATGCCCAATAACGTAATTCACAAATACAACATCAAAAACTTCCTTCTTTTCTCAATTCATTCAACAAGTGTTGCACTATCATTGGACAACAAATTTAAAATTTTATTCACTATTAACAAAGCTCTATTTCTCTTTTCTCTTTCTCTATACTCTCTCTTTGTTTCTCGTTGCCTTCTCTTTTCTCTCTTTCTGTTCGTCTTACTCCTCTAGACTCATTTCTCCTTCTTTTTCCCTCAAACCCTAAAATGCCACCGCCGTCGACGACAACAACATTTTCCCTCTCTATTTCCTTTTCTCCCTTTTCCTCTCTCTTTGGCCTTCAATCCCTCTTTATTTCAAAACACATGAAAGATAAAGAGGATTTCAGAAGAAGCATACGAGGAGGTTGAAGAGGAAGCGCTGAAAGATGAAACAAATATCTAAGTAATATGTTATCAGCCATCGTCGTCTTCTCTTACTTTTGTTTTTCTCTTTCACTTTGCATTTTGATGGATTAACTTCATATGAGGTATGATTTATGTTTATTGTTCTTTTATATTAGTTTGGTTCTTTAAATTTTTTATGCATAGTGAAATATTTAATGGCTTTTTTGATTATTCTAGTTCTTGTGATTTCTGTTTCATGGCTTTTTTCCCCTTGAATATATTTTATCCTAATTCATGTGATTATTTTTTCTTTTAAAGAAATTTTGATTTCTTTATAATGAAAGATTTTGACTCTTCTGGTTCTTGTGATTTTGATTTAAAATATTTGGTTTTTGTTAAGATTATTTGTATGTAATGGCTTTTTGGGTTAAAGTTGTTTGGTATGATTTCAGTTTCTGATACCTTTTCCCTTGCTTAAAATATAATTTTTTACTCAATTTGGTCAAATTGTGATTTTTATTTTGACTAATATGATGTTACTAATTCCTTTTCAGCTTGTCATTAAGGGCTGTTGAAAAATATACACAAACTTTTATGCATCATGAGAAGAAAAGAGTAAGAATAATCTTATCCTAGCAATATTACCAATAGATCCATCATTTAGTTATATAATAGATCTTCTAACCTATTTCTCGGTTGGTTTTATGTCGTTGCCGCCTTTTGTTGATTGGTTTGGCGGGTGCACATGTGATGCTTTCTATACTTATGTCACAGCTGAGGGTATTGAGGAAGGATTAAAAAGGTAATTTGTGAGAGAAACATTTGCGTACTGCTCATTTCCAAACGATGGAATTCAATCCACTATATTTCACTCAATTCCACTCAATTTTTTTCATCAATCCAAATGAAGCCTAAGGAATTTTGATTGGAAAAACATGTCTAGGTTTTTTGCAATTTCTTATATACATGTTAAAACTTTACACTCAATTCATTTTTTTTACCAAAGTCAGTTCATCTAAAATCAGTTTTTATAATCAAACAATACACTAACTCGAGCACATGTGTTTAATTTAATCTGTTTTTATTTCGATGAATGAAGCCACTTTAAGGATTTGGTGTGTCTAAAGTAGTAGTATCTGATAATAAAAATTTCAAAGCTGGTAATTTCATTTCCGGGTTTACTGGATGGGAAGAATACAACATCATCAATCTCACTAAAGCACAACAATTGAGAAAATTGAGCCTGATGATCACATTCATCTTTCCTTCCATCTTGGTCTTATAGGTAGTTATCTTGTGTGTCAATTTCATATTAATTTGATAAATATGAATTTTTACACGCAAATGCTAATATATTAGTTATTATATTAGTATAACTTCTATAATCCTTTGTTCAAATTACTTGAGCTACTCGATATTGTTAATTAATCCGTTTAACTTACAAGAATGTCGGGTTTAACTGGTTATGCTGGATTTTATGAGGTATGTACCCCAAAAAAGAGAGAATATGCTTCTAGGATAGTCTGACCGGAGCTTCTCTAAAGTGGTATATGAGCCTGAAGAGAGAAAACATCACCTCTACAAGGGACTTGGTTGAAGCATTCCTGAAACAATACAAGTTCAACTTGGATATGGCCCCTGATCATAGATAGTTGCAAGCTATGACTATGAAAGAACAGGAAACATTTAGGGAGTATGCTCAAAGCTGGAGAGAGCTTGCATCTCAAGTTAATCCTCCTTTAGGAGAGAAAGAACTCACAGGCATGTTCGTGGACACTTTACAACAAATCTTTTATGAGAAAATGGTTGGAAGCATATCTTTTGGTTTTGCTGGTTTGGTTACCATTGGTGAGCGAATTGAACAAGGTTTGAAGAATGGCAAAATTGTCAATACTGCTGGATTGTCCAACAACAACAATGCTAAGAAATTCCCTGGAATCTTCCAGAAGAAAAAAGAAGGTGAAAATAATGCAGTTAGTGGATCTCAGACACCACAGCCTTACCAACCTGCAGTTGCTCAACAACCACCATTCATGCCATATTATCCATACCCGTATGTTGCAATTGCCCAATACCAGCAACCCAACTTTATTATGCCTCCATATCAACAGCCATGGATGGCTCCTCCTCATAATGCTCCTCGAATTTCTCAACAGAATGATAGGCCAAGTTATCCACAGGCGAAATTCTCCTTAGAATCATAATCAACAATAGAATCAGAATAGAGTCCCCCGCTACCAGCAGAATGAGGCTCATCGCATTAATCCAATTCCAATGACATACTCTCAATTGTGGCCATACTTGGTCAATTCAAAGGCAACAGAGCCCATACCTACTCAGCCTAAGACATCAAATTTTCCTGTAGGGTACAACCCAAATGTCAAGTGTGATTTTCACAGTGGCGTAGCAGGTCATTCAATTGAAGACTGCAAGGTTTTGAAGGAAAAAGTTCAAGATTTAATTGACAAGAAAGTACTCACTTTTGAGGATGTCCCTCAAGTGGTCTCCAATCCCTTTCCATGAGCAGCTCCAAGATACAAGGGACTCTCCTAAAGCCAGTTATTAGATGGGAAAGCTCATCTTTGCTGCTGATAGTCACTGGGCTCTTTTATTATTTCATGTCGCAATTTTCTTGTTTGTAATTTGATAGTTTGCATTTGAACTTTGTTATATTTAATTTTAATTTTAATGAAATGAGCATTGCATCTTTTGAATTAATCATATCATGTTCTTGCTTTCTTTTATCGTCACTCAAAATCGCAAAAAACAATATTGCTTTTATTTCCACCTCACTTTCTTTCTATTTAAGCAAACATTAGAGGGAGGGTGATGATAAACAGAAACCCAATTTGCAACAGTGTTCTTTCAATTAAAATTTGCTGATGATGTACAGGTGTTGCTTCAAATCCCCAAACAATGGAGATATAAGGAAGATAATCCCTCGTTAACCCCTTCGAACCTTGAAGTAGGAGTTTATTTCTGCATACAGTTAAAACCCTCAATCTTAACCCGGGGCAGGGTAGAAGTTCAGTTAAAGCAACAAATGCATTTGATTTCCAAGAGAATCTCTTGATGGATCATTCCAGATACCTTCACAAAGGTTCAACCACATCCACTTATTGTACACAATGTCGAAGAAGTGCAGAATTCAAATCTTACAACGGTCGTTCCTCAAATAACCATCATTATGGAAGTCTTAACCATTAAAGTATCACATCAGACAAATAATTGTCACACAAGTTTTTCAAATACAAAAGTGACGAGTCAAACAAAAAAAAGAAGAAAAAAAAAAAAAAAGATCACCAAAGATCTCAACAAATGAAAAGCAAGAACAAGCTTGTGTGACTTTCCAAAGAAGAATCGGTGATTGCCACCTCAAAGAGCATTGGTTCTCAAGACATCACGTCGTCATTTGCAATTTTTCTTGGAAGTTGAATCAATCAATTAACTGAACATAGGAATTGGATAACATCACGAAGAATGGGTTGGGTACAAATCAAAATTTGAGCCTTCTATCCTTTGTTTCCTAAACCTTGAACCAGACTATGTTACAACATTCAAAAGACCTAATTGAAGCAAGGTTTATTTTGAAAGCGTACTAAAGTAAGGTTGCGTTAACCTGACTCCTCAGTGTTTGCTAAGTTCATTGGTGCTGATACCACATTATCACGTCGCTTTTTCACATCTTGAATTTCGAATTACCATTGCATCCTCATCAAGATTTATCCATTTGTTTACGACAATTTCATTTCAATAAATGATTTACTTTCAAAAGTTTTGCATAATCATCGCTTTAAAATTACCATTGTAAGAAAACAATTTCATTTGCAAGTTTAGCACTTCACATCAAGATAAATTCATCTATGTGACATCAGTTGAAGAATTTCATCATCTACGAAGTTATCCCACCAAGGGCAAGCCGTCTCTTCAAGAGCTGATCACAATTGGGGGTATTCCATTTTTCAAAGTTCCAAGCACTGGGGCATGTCATCTTCGAGATCAGCAGTTAGTGCCAAACTCCTGTTGATCCAAAATTTTCAAAAACTCAGCATTCTGGGGCATTCAGAGTCAAGACCTCTCCATTCTTCCAAATATGCTCATAAACACATCAGTTCACAATCATCAACGATTTCTGAACTCACAAGAAGTGTCGGGAAGTCATGCTTGCAATATCCTGCCAAAGGACCATTTTTCAGAAACCTTTCTCATTTTAATATACCTATAACCATCAATTGGGGCACTCATCCAAACATTCAAATCATATTTCTCAATCATATTTGCATGCATTCATTAATAATGCATTAAACCACGCATATCACTCATGGGGCATCCACTCACTACATAAACATTCAAAAAGCTTAAAACTTTACTCGACAATTTTGCACTGAAAACCAAGCTCTACCATACAAAAATCCAATTCCTTTTGGCCACGTCCAAAAGACCATATCATGCATTGATCACTCATCATATGCATCATTTCATGTGCGTTAACCCACTGGTTGAAGTTGTTATCATATTCCCCTTTGGTCAACCCACTAGTTGAATTTTATCATTATTTCCTTGTCAATTTGAATCAACCCACTAGTTGAGGATAACCTCTCACTTCTTGTCAACCCACTGGCTGAATTTAATCATTTATTTTCCAGTTAATTCAGAGCAACCCACTGGTTGAGAATAGTTTTTTAGTTCACCTTCATCGATCCACTGATTGATGTTGGCTTTCTTTTTTACTTTTTAAACTTAACCCATTGGTTGAGATGTTGTGTCGACTTTCATTAACCCACGTGTTGATGTTAGTTCTTGTTGTCCGCTTTCATGAACCCATGTGTTGATGATAGTTCTTGTTGGTTGACTTTAATTAATCCACACATTGGTGCCAGTCTTTATTTTTGTCAATCCATTGATTAAAAGTTTTTGTGTCGACTTTCATTAATCCATGCATTGGTGTCAGTTATTATTTTGTCAATCCATTGATTGAAAAGTCTTTATGTTTACCTTCATTAATCCACGTATTAATGATAGTTTGTTGTTCACTTTCGTTAATCCACTGGTTAATTTTGGTTTTCTTTCTTGTTTTTTCGAACTTGATCCATTGATTGAGGAGGATGTGTTGACTTTCATTGACCCACGCGTTGATGTTAATCCTTATTGTTTACTTTCATTAATTCACGTATTAATGTTAGTTCGTTGTTCACCTTCATTAATACACTGGTTAATGTTAGCCTTTCTTTCTTGTTTCCAAACTCAATCCACTGATTAAGGATGTCGTGTCTTTTTCATTAACTCATGCATTGATGATAGTTCTTTCAGTCTTTATTTCCCCAGTAAAATCCAAACATCCATTCATCGCATTGCATCTGGAACGAAGCTCAGTTTTTGTTTGTATTTAATTACTTTTAGCCATTGGTCCACATTATCTCGCTAAAAGATAATTAAATAGGGGCAGCTGTCACACCCTAAATTTCGCCCTTACTTTTTCATCTGATTCATTTGCATCACTTTACATTGTCTTATTCGCATCCCGCATTAGTAATCAATTTTTACATTTGACTTCACATCTTTAATTAATAATTATGTTAATCTCTTGCATTTTACTAGCATTTGCATTTTTATAATATCTTTGGATTTTAGTTAGAATTTTGACTTTGCATTGTTATTTTGTAGTTGAATATATTTTGCATCAAAGTAGTCTTAGTCATATTTGCATCATTTCGAATTTTGCACATTTGTTTCTTTTTTTTTACCTTCTAAATTCTCGTTTTTTTTATTTATTTTTAATAAATTACTTTTTAAATATAATTTTTCATTAATAATTAAGTGTTAAATTTAATTATTGATTGAAATTTATATTTAATTAATAATTAAGATTGTTTTAATTAAGGTTGTTATTATCATAAGGAATATATATATATATATATATATATATATATATATATATATATATATATATATATATATATATATATACACTTTCTTTTTTATTATTTTATTTAGTCTTCAATTATTATCTTTTTTATTTTTATTTTAATTAAGTAATCTTTTTTCTCGTAATTTAGATTTTTAATTATTTTTTTTGAAGAGTTTTGAATTAAATGAAATCTTTCCTCATTGAAAATATTTTCTATCTCTATTTTATTAACAATTAGTTTAGTTTTTTTATTTGAAATTTACTTTTTAAAGTTGCACTTTGATTAGATCTTTGAATTAAATGAAATTTTTCCTCATTGAAAATATTTTCTATTTTTATTTTATTAATAATTAGTTTAGTTTATTTTTTATTATTTGAAATTTACTTTTTAAATTTGCATCTTGATTAGATCTTTGAATTAAATGAAATCTTTCCTCATTGAAAATATTTTCTATTTCTATTTTATTAACAATTAGTTTAGTTTTTTTTAATATTTGAAATTTACATTTTATTAATTTGCGTTTTGATTAGCTTTTTTGAATTAAATAACAATAGTTTTCTTCACTTATATATAAAAAGTAGCACAAAAATTTTGTTTTGGTTTTGCATCGTTTATTTAATTACATAAATTAATAATAAAAAAAAGATAAATAGTAGTAGTAGTAATAATAATAAGTTTTAGTAGATTTATTTATATTTTCAACAGTACATAATGCATTTCTTTTTTTAACAATCACTGTATCAATTAAAAAAAAGGAGTATCGTCTTGCTCATCTATTTTTCTTCAGCATCGTGTATCACCACCATCCACCATCTTGTACCAACCTGCAAAACAAATTCAAAATAAATCAGTACATGTTACAATTGCTCACTATTCCACTACCATTCCACCAGCCCTCTTGTACCTGCAAATTTGCACAGAAAATACAAAAAAATCTCAGTACAAAGTGCAAAGCAAAACTTACACCAATCTACAACCCACAATTTCCATCTCCTCCACTATACAAATTCCAATTCCACTACTTGTACCACTGTCCCCTTTAATCTTATCCTCCCACCCTCTTAAATTTCCTCTTCTACCCTCATCTTCCTCTTCCTATATAACAGTCCTTCAATCTCTCACTCTACACCAACAATCAACTTAATAAACCCCTGTTGAAATCAAACATTTTCCTTCACTCATCTTACCAAAAAAACTCCCTCTGTCAACAATCAAATCCCTTCCAGACGTTGCATAACCGACTCTCGAACCCGTATCTCTTGGTCTCGAAGATCATTTCATTTCATTTTTATTTCTTGGGTTTTATCTATATTTTACCTTTCCTCTTTAAGAATTAATAAAGCTAGGTGGCGACTTTATTGTTTTGAAATAATCGAATTAGTAAAAAAAATCGATTAGCGTCAACAAATAGCATCTCATATGCTAATGTAGTAGGTTCTTTAATGTATGTTATGGTTTGTACTAGACCCGACATAGCATATGCAGTAAGTCTTGTAAGCAAGTACATGGTGAATCCTGGAAAGTTCACTGACAAGCATTGAAGTGGATTCTGAGGTACATAAATGGGTCTCTGAACAGAGTTTTAATTTATGGTGGAGCCTTGGGTGAAGATAGTAGAGTAATAATCAAAGGATATGTTGACTCTGAGTATGCAGGTTGTATGAATTCCAGAAAATCTATTTCTGGATATGTTTTTCACTTTGTTTGGTACATCAATTAGTTGGGAAGCAACATTTCAGAAGTTTGTTGCATTATCAACCACTGAAGCGCAATATATTGCTTTAACTGAAGCTGTGAAAGAAGCATTGTGGCTTGAAGGTTTTTCTAAGGAGATGAAAATTCAAGGTGAAGTTATCACTGTTAAATATGATAGTCAAAGTGCAATACATCTGTCGAAGAATTCAGCCTATCATGAGCGAACCAAGCACATTGATGTGAGGCTGCATTTCGTCAGAGGGGTAATCGAGCGTGGAGAAGTCCAAATGCTGAAGGTTTCGACAGATCATAATGTTGCTGATATGATCACCAAGATATTGCCTAGTTGTAAGTTTTTCCACTGTATGTAGTTGATAAAGCTACATGAAGAAAACTAGTTCGTTAGTTGATAATAGAGTTTGTTCCAAGTTGGAGATTTGTGAGATATTGGATTGAACTCTATTAGATCGAAGGTAGTATCTTGGTTTAAGGGTTCGACAAAGTTTAGCATGCAATCGAAGTTTGCTCACATGATGTTGTCGAAGTGTTACAAGTTGTAGTCGAAGTGTGTTCTAGCTTGTAGTGTCGAAGGATTCTAGGATTGATAGCAACAAATTAGGCATGTTTGTTATGTCCAATTGGTTAAGTTAGCTTGTACCCTAAGTTAGCTTGTAATGGGTATTTATGATAAAATCCCATTAGTTTAGTATGTTAGGTTTATTATAAATAGCATACTAGTCTCTCATCATTGCATACTGCAAATCCTATTTTTGGGTGAGAGGGTTATTTGTTATTCTTGTAAACTTGTAATATTATTTCAAGAGTAAGGAAAGAATAGCAGTTAATAACCAATCCTTGTGTTCATCGTGTTCTTCATTTTTTTCCTACCCTAATTGTTTCTTGATCATTAAGAAACAAGTTTATATTTTGTTTTAAGGCATCCAATTCACAACAAAATAATATGTGTTATGTGTTGGAATTGCGGTAATTGATTATGTTGATCATTGAATTGATTCTATTGATGAAATTCATGCTAATTGTGATAAATGTGAATATGTTATATTTGGAATGTTTGTATAATCAAATTATTTTGGAATATCACTCGAAGTGTGTGGAATTCTTGAATAGATGTTGTTTCTATATTGCTTCCAATTTATATACATTTGGATAATGATGTGAATTCTCACCCTTCTGTTGTGATGTTGCCTCTATGTGGGTAACGTGCAGGTTCCGAAGATAGTGGCGCTTCGCACGAGACTAGTTGAGGAGGTTATCTAGTTTTATTCCTCACACTACGTAGTGAGTCATTGCTCTGGTCATGTAACACGAGATTTATTTGGACTTATGCTTTTATGAGATATTATTATGTATTCTCATATATTTTGGATTGGTATGTTGAGATACTATATTGATGTGGCCTCAGTGCCAATGTATGAATTCTTATGACTTGACTATGTTATGGATTCATCGTTTTTTCATCTGATGGTTATAGTATGGGATGTAATCATTGATAGTATCTGTGAATATTAAATAATCCGTTGTGAAATACATGATGTTGTTTTAAAGCATGAGATTCAAATATGTGTTATGATTATGACCAGTGTATGTATTGTTTTTAATTTGAAAACAAATGTGATGCCCTCTTGATATGCATTCTAATTTACTCTGATTATGCAATACATTTATGTGGAGAATTAAAGGGTGTTACAGGTTCATGTCATGGAATCCATATCAAAAGTGATGGTCTGTATCTTACATGTTTGTAAGTTATAGTTTTTAGCTCAGCTTATGCCTCCCCTAATTTTATATCAGAAGGTTTTCTTGTGGTGGTGTTGTGTTGATTCATACGGCCTTTCCCTTGCAACTTCATGTCACAAAAAAGATCACCCGGTATTGAATCTGATAAAAGTGGTAGGATAGGAGACTGTTTTTTTAGATCATTCTAAAAATGATCTAGACAAATTTGTCCCTGTGTCTTTCATCAAGAGGCTTTTTGCTTTGATATTTTTTTTGGGTAAAGACAATTCAATTTTACTCATATTCCCATTTTTCAGATGCTCTATTTGTGTAATGGTTTTTATTTTTATAATTTCAATTTGCAGATGCTGGACAGTGGTTGGGTTTTGATTTATGTTGTAGTGGGTGGAATAATTTGCATTCATTATAAGTATCCCAATGACTAGATCTCATGCATGCTTTAATATTTTTATTAGATAAATTTCTGGATTTAGAGCTTCCTACAACAAAGTGGGTCATGAAGTCTAGTAAGTTCTCTAAATGTGTGTAAGATAGTGCTATAGTTAGGTACTGCTATTAACTGTTTGGCTGATTTTATGACCATGAACTGGTGCTCTAGAAAAAATGAATAAAGTTTTAAGCATGGCAGAGCAAGATTCAACCTCATTTTGATTTTGAAATCACTTATTTCAAATCTCCAAACCAACAACAATCTCATTTCTCTCAAGTGAGTCAATTATTTTATATTTTTCATAACTGACATCACTTTCACTTTTGTTAAGTATGATGTTAATCTTGTTGGTGCACAAAGATAGAGAGAAGGAACGATGAAATAATGAAAAGAGTATGAAAATAAGGATTGTTGTTTATTAATTAAATAGGAGTACATATTTATACACAAAAAAACCCAAAAATTAATATTCCCATAAACCCTAATTAAACCTAATCTTGGTGATCAAGTCAAATGCAAACTTACAAATACTAAAGTACCCTTAAACCTAAACTAAATAATTACAATAATGACCTCAAAAGTTCAACAACTTCTGACAACATCAAAACATCACCTTCTGGACAGCTCCAGAACATCACCTTCTAGACAGCGCCAGAACATCACCTTCTGGACAGTGCTAGAACATCAACTTTTGGACAGTTCCAGAAAATCAACTTCTGGACATGAATTATTCTCAACACCATCCCTTAATTCATGTCCATCAAAAACTGACAATACCAATTCCATTTCTCAAATGAAGAAATTGGTCTGTTTTGATAGCCTTTGTCAGAACATCTGCCAACTACTTCTGGGTGCTACAGTGCAGAACTTCTAACACTCCTTTCTGTAGTTGACTTCTGAGAAAATGATACTTTGTCTCAATATGCTTGCTTATTCCATGCAACACTCGATTCTTGGAAAGGTTGATTGCAGACTTGTTATCAATCAACAGCTTCAGAGGTTTCTCTATCATAATCTTCAAATCCTCCAGAAGATTCAGAAGCCAAACAGCTTGACATGCAGCTACAACGCCTGCAATATACTCAGCTTCATATGTTGATAGAGCCATAACAGGATGTTTCTTGGAACTCCAAGAAATAGGACCTCCCAGAAACTTGAACAAGTAGCAAGAGGTAATTCTTCTGTCAACTCTATCTCCACACCAGTCAGAATCAGAATAGCCTACTAGTTTTGGTTCTGACTTTCTTCCAGAGGGAAATAACACTCCATATTTCAGAGTCCCCTTTATATACCTCAGAATCCTGACAACAGCTTGGTAATGGGACCACTTAGGATTACTCATAAATCTGCTGACCATTCTAATTGCATAGCAAATATCAGGTCTAGTATCGCACAAATACCTAAGAGAACCAACCAACTGCTTGAAGGTTGTAGCGTCCACAAAATCACCATCAGAGTCAGAATCCAATTTATGATTGGTTTCTGATGGTGTCACTACAACTGTACACTTCTGCAACTTAAATCTCTTCATAAGCTCAAGTTTATACTCCAGCTGATGCAAAATGATACCCTCCTTTGAGTACAGAACCTCCATCCCTAGAAAATATACCATATTTCCTAGATCTGTCATCTTAAATTCATTCATCAGCACTTTCTTGAACTTGGATATATCTTATGGACAACTCCCCGTAAGCAATATGTCATCAACATAAAGACACACTAAAATCATATTGCTTCCAGAATGTTTCACATATACGCCATACTCCATCTCATATTTATGAAACCCTTGCTTCTTGAAAAATGAATCAATCTTCTGTTTCCAAGCTCTGGGTGCCTGCTTCAATCCATAGAGAGCTTTGTGTAACTTATACACCATCCCTTCCTGATTCTTTTTCACAAATCCAGGAGGTTGTGACACATATACCTCCTCTTGTAATGGACCGTCCAAAAATGTTGACTTCACATCCAAATGCATTAGTGGCCAACTTCTGTTCGCAGCTAAAGCAATTACCAATCTGATTGTTTCATTCCTAGCTAGAAGCAAACACCTCAAAATAGTCTAGTCCAAGTTTCTAAAGAAAACCTCTGGCCACTAGCCTAGCTTTGTGCTTTCCAACCGATCCATCTGGCTTAAACTTCACCTTGATATATCTGATGACTTTCTTCTCCTTTGGAAGTTCTGTTAACTCCCAAGTTTTATTTCTCTTTATAGCCTCAAGTTCTTCTTTCATGGCATCAAGCCGGACTTTCTTCTTGAGTGCTTCTTCTATACCTAATGGTTCAAAATCTACGTACATGGAACACTGAGTGACTTCTCCCTCTAAGTCAACTTCAGTGTCTTGCAGCATGTCAAAATCTGCAAGCCTTCTAGGTATGGTTCTGACTCGTTGTGACCTCTGAACTTGTTCTCCAGAACCTGGAACAATATTAACCTCTGCACCTTGTCCAGAAGTTCTGTCTTCAGAATTATCACCTTCAGAAACATGATCATCTTCAGAAGCTTGTCCTCCAGAACCTTGGTCTTCAGAGTTTTCCCTTCCAGAAGCATGATCACCACTAGATTCTGGATCATCATCAGAATCTGGATCAGAATCAGATTCATCATCTTCAGAGTCTTCAGAATCATCTTCTAACTCTTCTTCAGAACCTTCAACTTTTGAATCGTCTTTAGAAGTTATCACTTTGTGAGAAGTTGATTTAGACTTGCTCCAATCTTAAACTTCTGACTCTTTCACAACAACGTCTCTGCTGATTTCAACTTCGTTGGTTTCTGGACAATAGAGTTTATATGCACCTGTACTGTGGTACCACACCAACAACATTACCTTGCTTCTATCATCCAACTTCTGTCTTCTAGCTTCTGGGATGTGTTTGTAACATACAAAACCAAACACTCTCAGATGACCAACACTTTGCCTATCTCCAGTCCACTTCTCTAAAGGAACAGTTTCCTTCAGCTTCTTTGTTGGACACCTGTTCAGAATATATGCTGATGTGGCAACAACTTCTCCCCATAACATATGAGGTAGCTTCTTCTCTTTTAGCATACTTCTGGACATATCAAGCAAAGTTCTGTTTCTTTTCTCAGCAAGACCATTGTGCTGAGGAGTGTATGTAGCAATAACCTCATGTTCTATTCCATTGTCCTCACAGAACTTCTGGAACTCTGTAGAGTTATATTCACCTCCACCATTTGTTCTCATAATCTTCATCTTCTGACCACTCTGCTTCTCAGCCTTCACCTTGAACTTATGAAACTCAGTAAACACCTCATGTTTGAACTTAATGAGTGTTACCCACATCATCCTTGTGAACTCATCCACAAAGGACACAAAATATTTGTTTCCTCCAAGTGAAGGTACTGGGAATGGTCCACACACATCAGAATGTACTACTTCCAGAGCATGTTTTGCTTTTGGAGAAACTTCTGATGCAAATGAAAATCTTGGTTGCTTGCCTTTCATGCACACCTCACATGACTTCTCAGGTTTCACAATCTTTGGAATTCCACGTACGAGCTTCTTAGAACTTAGATGCCCCTAAGCTTCTATAGTTCAGATGCCCTTTGTGCCATAACTTACTATCACCTTCAGCACCTTCTGTACTAAGACACTCTGCTTCAGTTGTACTAACATTCACCTTGAATGTTCTGTTGCATCCCTGTTTAGACTTCATGATCAACTTATGATGAGAATCATACAACTTCAAAAGGTTGTCCTTCATTACAACTAAGAAAACATTCTCAATGAGCTGACCTACAATTATCAGATTGCTTCTAATTCCAAGAATATACCAAACATCTTTGATCAGAATGTTTTTCCCATTCTTCACCTTGACTCTGACGTTTCCCATACCTTCTGCATTAAGGTACTTATATCAGCACACCTGATCTTTGTTCTCCTTCTGGAGTCAAAGTCTATCAACCATTATTTGTTCCCAATCAAGTGGTTTGAACACCCAGTGTCCATATACCACCAATCTTCTAACCGCTTACAGTCAGAGTCAGAAGCCATCAATAGCACAGGTTCATCATTAGAGTCTCCTCTGGCTATATTCGCTTCTTCTTATTTCTTTTCTTTGTTTGACCGACAATCTCTTGCAAAGTGGCCAAACTGCTTACAACAATAGCATTGAACTTTTCTTTTGTCCTTTCCCTTCTGATATTTCTTCTCATCAGAAGTTGAAGTTTCTGACTTCTAGAATATATCACCACGTCTATTCTGCTTCTGGTCCTTCTTGACAAAAGAAGCTTTCAGAGCCTGCTCTACTTCCCTCTCAGAAGTTCTGTCAGTCAAACGCAACTCATGCGCTTCTAGACTACTTTGCAGCTCTTCAATTTCATGGTCTACATATCTTTGGAATGTTCAATAGCAACAATGTAATCAAACTAAGGAGTAAGCGACCTCAGAACCTTCTCTATGATTACTTGTTCAGAAAGAGTTTCTCCACAAGCCTTCATTTTATTAGTGATCACAATCACTCTTGAAATGTACTCAGAAACCTTCTCACTGCTCTTCATGTTGAGATTTTCGTATTGCTTTCTCAAGGACTGAAGCTTCACCTTCTTCACTGATGCGTCACCACCGTAACATCTGACCAGTGTGTCCCACGCCCCCTTTGACATCATAGAGTTTGCAATCTTCTCAAATACATTCGCATCCACACACTGATGGATATAGAACAGAGCTTTCTGATCTCTCTCCTTTTATTTCTCTGCGCCTCTTTCTCATCTTCTGTTGCATCTTATGCAACTGGAATATAACCATCGGTAACAAGCTCTAGAACATCTTGAGCTCCAAATAACACGCGCATCTAGATCATCCATCTATTCTAGTTTTTTGCCATCAAAAACTGGAATTGGTGTTCATGTTTCCGTTTTCGTTCATCTTCTACTTTGTGCAAATACACTTAGAAATTAACTCACACAGTGTTTCCCAACCCACAAACAGAAAAACGATTCTTGTTCTAGATTTAACGTGAAACCTAGAAACAAAAATCAAACACACAGACAACTCACGTTCACTCGTGTTTCCCTGTATTTCTAACTGAAAGCTCTAGATACCAATTTGTTGGTGCACAAAGACAAAGAGAAGGAACGATGGAATAATGAAAAGATTGTGAAAATAAGGATTGTTGTTTATTAATGAAATAGGAGTACATATTTATACACAAAAAAGCCCAAAAATAAATATGCCCATAAACCCTAATCAAACATAATCTTGGTGATCAAGTCAAACGATACTAACAGTACAAACTTACAAATACTAAAGTACCCTTAAACCTAAACTTAATAATTACAATAACGACCTCAGAAGTTCAACAACTTCTGATAGCATCAGAACATCACCTTCTGGACAGCTCCAGAATATCACCTTCTAGACAGCGCCAGAACATCAACTTCTGGACATGAATATTCTAAACAAATCTTACGTTTTGCCTCTCCAATACTTATCATACCCTTAAGCTTTGGGATCCACGTTAATGCCAAACTATTAATTTTTCAGCTGCTCTTGCATTCTCTTATCCTTTACAATGTTTTCTAAAAAAAAGTAGAATATATGAAATGAGGGCTCTGTTGGTGGAGGATCAGATGCCTTGAAAGGGTGACTTGGGTCTTGAAGATTTGGAGTAATTGAAAATGAAGCCAATAATTAATGAAGAGTTTTGATAATCTAAAGGAGCATACATTAGAATAAAGGTGTATTTGGATAAATAACTTATCGAATAAAGGGTATATATATATATATATATATATATATATATATATATATATATATATATATATATATATATATATATATATATATTATTGATGTAACACCATTTTAATTAAACAATTATGTTTTGTTTTAACTATGTTTTTCTTTTACAAATAATAATCTATTTGTGTAAAATAATTTTGTTTTTCTGATTAATATTTTAATTATATTTTAAAAATAAAAGAGTACCTACCACACCAGTATCCGTGCGGACGATGGGTAATCACACCAATATTTCAGCGAATGCACGGGTAACTACACTAAAATACGTATAAATACACGGGTAACACACTTGTGTCGTGTGAACACATGAATGTCAAAGTCTGTGTGAATGTACATGTAAACGCACAGGTAATACCTGTGCGAATTCATGGTAAAAATCAGTATCGTGTGAACCCACGGGTAATCAGACCAAAATCTGTGTGAACGCACGGGTAATCTGATCAGAGTTCTTATGAACGTACGGATAACACATCAGTACCGTGTGAACGACGGGTAATCATATCAACATCCTTGCGAATACAAGGGTTTTTACATTTTTTTACAATTAAAAAAATTAATGTAAAATTAATGTCACTTGTATTACTGACTTTTTTATATATATTTTTATATTTTAAATCATAGTCTAAAATAAATAAATACTATAATAATTTAATTCTTTTAGATCTTTCTCTTTTTGAACTTTTACGTAAAATTACTTTAAATACTGATTATCAACTAATTTTAATTTTGAGTATTTATTTGTTTCATTAGTTAAACTTTATATTTTTTATTACTATAACTCTATCAAGTTTACAAATTTTTTCCTTCTATTTTTCACAATTTTTTTTTGTTGCAAAATGTGTTAAAAATTGTTTTTAATAATTTATAGCAGTATCTTCAATCTATTTTTTTTATTTATTTTTTAATTTGCAAAATATGTGTTTAAAAATTGTTCTTCATGATAGTTGCTTTTAATAATTTATAGCATTATCTTCAATCTATTTTTTCTATTATTTTAATAATAATTTAATATTTTCTAATTTATTCAAATTTCTATAATATATTAGTGACAATTCAATGGTTCACAATTGTACCCAACGCGTGAGTATCTTAGTTGTTTATCTTGAAATGAAAATTCTCTTCTAGAAAACATTATTTTCAAAGTGTACTCACGAGAGGGTCTCAATCAACTAGATGGAAAGTAGCATAAGCGCATGCCTATCCAGTTTTCATACTACTTTTCTCAGTCACTAGCAAAAGTCACTCAGAAATTGTATGCCTTCACTTTTTCTTCTTGTTTGCCAGGACTTTGTCACCAACTAGATGGTATATTAATTTTGAATTGTAAAATGAGTATCTTATAAGAGACTTAAGCAAAAAAATTCCAAAAATCTAACTAGATGTGAAACCACGTCAACTTAACTTTATAAAGTTGATCTTGTAAATTTGAGTTAAAGTCAAATTATATTTTTTTATTATGTAAAAGTGCAAGCCTTAGGGATAAAAAAAAGCTTACTCATATATTTATATATTATTTATTAAAGAAATTCTCATTTTAATAGTGATAGTTGAATATATAATCTAATGCTAAGAAGTAATATATATTTGCCTTTACCAGTGAATAGTTGAATCAAAATAAATTTTTTAAATTTTTTTTATAAAATATATTTTTAAAATATTAAAAAATTAAATTAATTTTTATATATTAAAAATAATTTTGACACTCTATAATATAAATTTGTTCTTGCTAAAAAAACTATATAATATATTTAGGGATACAGAGGCCCAAATGAGATGACTTGAGCTCCAAGCGATATATCTTGTTTATCCCTCAATCGGGAGCCCTATTTACAGAGGTGTATAGACCTCAACAATTATTGTATGTAACGGTTGTGACTTCTCACATTACATAACTCAGCTGCCTTTAAGGCAAGCAACGTTCGACGTCCCTAATGATGAAGGATAAAGTAACGCGCGCCGTCAGACATTAAAGTGACAGTTACATCCTTGAAGAGTCGACCTCCTCGTAATTTTCGGGTTGGCTGTAACCCCTAGATCTGGGGATTGTGCCCGGCATCAGGCCCTTCATCTTACTACATATCATTGTGTCCTCGGCATCTCCGGCTTATAGCTTGATTAAGCCTAAACCTATGAGTCAGATGTCTCTTTAATAGAGTTTCCTTACTTCTCCGACCACTACTGTTTCCTGGCTACTCTCCATACCTCGGGCAGTGGATTTTATGCATGAACATAAGCCCCCGAGCATATGGTTTTTTGCTCTAAAGACTTATGGTTGACAGAAAAAGCATGAATCCTGGTCGAGGTATGTGTCGGTCGTGTGCAAGCTACCAACGCGTGTGTTTCACGCTCTAGACTCCCAACAGTCACCTGTGATTTTTTAGGTGTAATGATTGCAGTTAGTGGGTTTTAAATGTGACCACGCTACCCATTTCTTTTACAACGTCTCTCTTTTATTTTAAAAAATTACTTCCTTTTTTACCTCCTCCTTCAAAGCCCTCCTTACTGCCGCCTCCCATTCGGAAATTGCTCCGCCTCTGCCTTCCCACCACTTTCAAACAGGTATTCATTTTCCTTTCTTCGCTTATTTTTCCGTAATTTCAAGGATGGTTGTCATTAGGGAATGCGATGATTTAGGAAATAGGACACACTTAAATAGTGATGAGTGTAGGGTTTTGTGGGAAGAATGCATGCAAGAGATGAGATATGTGTTAGGGGTAGAGGAACTTGAGAGGGTTATGAACAAGGTTTATTATGAAGTTTTATCCTCTGAAAGTGATTCTGACCCTGATTCTTCAGGTTCAGTAGAGATTTTGATGGAGACCAACAAAACCTTTAGTGCAGAAGTCTTAGGCTTTAACCACAACTTCATGGACGAGGTGGAGATCGCCAAGCTCCGCTCTCTGTGGAACGTGTCCTCGACGAGAAACGAGGATGGTGTAGTTATGGAATCTTGCATTGATGGTGAACGGGTATGTATGTCTCGGCCGAAAGGAGTAGACCCTGAATGGTTCTATTTCAATGTCGGGATATTGGAAGATATAAATATTCGATATCCCTTCGTCGACTTTGAGACAGATCTATTGAGAACAGTGAATGTAGCTCCGTCGCAGTTGCGTCCCAACAGTTGGGGATTTATAAAGGCCTTTGAAATAATTTGTGCGGCTCTGAGTATCTCGCCCACCATCGGGCTATTCTTCTCCTATTTTGAGGTAAAGAATGTGGATGCGGGGATCTGGGTGGCTATCAGCGACATTCCAAGGAGAATCTTCCTTCAAGCCTTCACCTCCAACTATAAGGGCTTCAAAGAGCGATTCCTCCGAGTCCGGTGTGGTCCCCGATGTCCTCAATTAATACATGGTGCTGACGGTCACCATAAATTTCCTTTTTATTGGATGAGTAATCCCATTCCCATCTCGGGTTTTAAATATGAAAAGTTGAGCGACATCGAGACCCGTTCCCTCGAGGTTTTAGATTCTTTCTTGCCGATCAGGGTTAAGGATTTTCTGCCCTTACCCTTTGATGGCATTCCGACATTTTTAGGTAATATTTTCTCTGAGTATTTGATATTTGAGAAGATTTTATTTTGTTTCTTATACCTTTCTTTAACTTTTTGTAGACAAAATTACTGACTTATCTGTTAAAGAGCATAAGAGGTTGATGGCTGCAGCCCGAGATGCTAGGAAGAATACTGGCGGTCCTTCTGAGGCCTAATTAGACTTGGTCGGCCTAGAGGTGCGAGCCTCCAAAAAGAAGAAGAGCTCTGGACCTAAGACGGGCACTGTTGAGGAGGCTGAAGTGATCATCGTTTCTCTTATTAAGTGTGCTTTGGAGGTGGAGGTGCCCGATGAGAAAACCCCTAAACGACATAAAACCCTGATGACTAAAGAAGTCAATCAAGTCGACTAGGAGGTCTCTACATTGATGAGAGAGACCGACAATGGTTCAACCCGGCCCTCTGGTGAAAATAAGTTATGGTCAGCCGAATTTGACGGCATGAAATTCCTGTATGATCACCTCAACGCTACAAAAGACGTGAATAAAGTGAAAAGTCTAGGTCCTCAGAAGATCACCCAACGTCTCAGCTCTTATCTGATGAGATGTGCCATTTTGGCCCGAGGTCTATATGAGTCCGGGGATGTTGCGGAAGCAAAATATTCTGACTTGGAGAAAGAATTTAAACGGCTGGCCGACAATGAAAAATCCCTTGGTGAAGCGAATTCTTTCTTGAAGTCAAAGGCACTTGAAAGTGATGAAAAGGTGAAGTCTTTGGAAAAAGAACTGTACACCCTGAGGACCTCGACTACCGAGCTGGCAGCCGGTCTAGAGGCTTCGGAGAAATCTTGTGCCGACTTGAAGGCAGCACTGGAGAAGTCCCAACTGGATGTTCTTAATGCCAGGGATGTGGCTTTCAACCGAGCAAAAGACCAAGTGGCCTGCCTTTACTCAGAGCTGGACATCTCCGCTGTTGACTTCTTCAAGGACATAATGGATGGGAAATTGGTGGATATTGATGATGAGAGCTCGATGGATGACGATCCGATCACCGTTGATACCTCACACCTTGAGACCGCCGAAAAGCCTTAGTTTATAATTTTTAGCTTGCTTTAAGTTAGTCACCCTTTTTTGTGGGTGCATTTTGTATAACTTTTGACATGTTTGTCCAAAAATCGTCTTATGGGAATGCTTTTTAATTGCACTTACTTTTTGCTTTATTCGCTTTACTTTTATTAAAGCAATTTTATCTGCCGATTACACAATCGCACAACAACTTTATGCATGGAAGAGTTATGTATGATAGTCCCCCAGTCAAGTGGTAGTCTTTATATTGTTTTCCTGCATTTCTACGTTTGTTTTACCATTCACATACATGGAAGGGATTTGTGGATGTATAGTAGCCCCCCAGTCAAGTGGTTCTTGTTAGACCATGAAGGCTTAATATAAGAGAAACCAATATTTGTATGTATTTATAATGTGTTTAGCCTGTGTCATCGACTTCCCCGACCTGCAATTTTTAGCCCCCGAGCCTTTGAAAACGACAATAAGTCGATTAAAGCTGGAGTGTTTATTTTTCGAGGTCGAACCGCATGAGGCGTGGAGTCGACGAGGTTAACCGTGGTATACCCGAATAGGTTCATGAAGACGAACCAAGGCACTGAGCCGAGTTGTAGTGAAACGCCGGGCTTATTCATGAGTAGGTTCATTGAAATGAACTAAGGCATTGAGCCTAGTTGGGGGTGCATCGAAGTGCAGAGCCCGTGGCGAAACTCCGGGCTATACCTTATAGGTCCACTGAAATGAACCAAGGCATTGAACCGAGTTACGGGTGCATCGAAGTGCAGAGCCCATGACATAGAGTCATGGCGAAACGTCGGGCTATACCTTATAAGTCCATTAAAATGAAGCAAGGCATTAAGCCGAGTTATGGGTGCATCGAAGTGTAGATCCCGTGGCATAGAGACATGGCGAAATGTCGGGCTATACCTTATAGGTCCATTGGAACGAACCAAGGCATTGAGCCGAGTTGGGGTGCATCGAAGTGCAGAGCCCGAGACATAGAGTCGTGGGAAAACGATGGGCTATACCTTATAAGTTCATTGAAATGAACCAAGGCATTGAGCCGAGTTAGGGTGCATCGAAGTGCAGAGCCCGTGGCATAGAGTCGTGGCGAAACTTCGGGTTATACCTTATAGGTCAATTGAAATGAACTAAGGTATTGAGCCGAGTTGGGGGTGCATCAAAGTGAAGAGCCCGTGGTATAGAGTCGTGGCGAACGCCAGGCTATACCTTATAGGTCCATTGAAATGAACCAAGGCATTGAGCCGAGTTGGGTATGCATCAAAGTGCAGAGCCCGTAGCATAGAGCCGTGGCGAAACACCGGGCTATACCTTATAGGTCCATTTAAATGAACTAAGGCATTAAGCCGAGTTAGAGGTACATCGAAGTGCAGAGCCCGTGGCATAGATTCGTGGAGAAACGTCGGGCTATACCTTATAGGTCCATTGAAATGAACCAAGGCATTGAACCGAGTTAGGGGTGCATCGAAGTGTAGAGCCCGTGCCATAGAGCCGGGGCATGAAGCCGGTGAGGATACACCTGATACCAGTACCTTAAAAGGTCCAGCCGAGGTGCAGTGCACTTAATAAGTTACAACCTATTTGATCTTTACACAGACTAATCTTTTTTAAAGGTGCCTCATTAAAAACCTTGGCCCTTTCCTAGGGAAAAGAGTGCACCAACTTTATTCATTACATCGTCTTACATAGTTTAACTGAAATAAAGTCCAAGACTAGATACGTGCCAAGTCCTAGGTATTTCTACTCCATCTAAGGTTTTCAGTTTGTAAGTGTCATTGTTGAACTTTTCCAATACCCGAAATGGGCCTTCATAATTAGGTGACAACTTACATTTCTTCGTAGGATTGGTGACCTTTTTGAGGACTAAGACTCCCTAATCAAAGCCCCGTTGTTTTACTTTTAGGTTGTATCGTCGTGCTATCCTTGAATTAGCTGCAATTTCTCTAACATGCGTTGTATTCTGAATTTCATCCAATAAGTCGGCTTCATCGTTTAACCCACGATCATTAGCTCGACTTTCAAACCTTTCACATCTCCATGAAGGCAAGTTTATTTCCACAAGAATCATAGCGTCTGCTACGAAGACCATTATGTATGTGGTTTCCCAGGTTGTTGAATGAATAGTAGTGTGATATGCCCATAGGATTTCATGAAGGTGTTCCAACCACAAACCATTGGCTTCATCCATCTTCTTTTTCATGGCATTAAAAATTACCTTGTTGGCCGATTCTGCCAGCCCAGTCGCTTGAGGATGCTCAACTAAAATAAACTTGTTGATAACTCCAAGTTCCCTGCAAAATTCAACCATAAAGGAACTTGCAAACTGCGTTCCATTATCAGAAAACAATAACACGAGGAAGACCAAACCTAAATATAATGTTTCTCTAGTAAAATCGTCGCACTCTCTCTGTCGTTATCCGAGCTACAACCTCGGCATCTACCCACTTAATAAAATAGTCCATCGCGATGATGAGGAACTTCAATTGTTCGGGTGCCACAAGAAATGGCCCAAGGATGTCATCCCTCCGCTGATGGAAAGGCCATGGTGACAGTACAAAATAAAGAGTGTGGATGGAAGGTGCAAACATCTGACATCTGACATTTAGTGTACAAGTTAACAAAATAAATATAATCCTCCAGCATAGTAGGCCAATAGTATCCGGCCCAAAGTATTTTTCTATCTAGAGATCGTCCTCCAAGATGATTTCCACAAACTCCCTCATGAATGACCAAGTTGACACCGTCTTCCAATACGCAGCATAGCATAGGCGACACTCTCCCCATTTTTGTAAAGCTTATCAGACACCACGACATACCTAGCTGACACCTTTTTAATCTTCCTGGCTTCTTCCTTGCCACTAGGTAAAACATCCTGCTGGAGATATCTAATGATAGGAGTCATCCATCATGTTTCTTCTTCTATGGCCAATACCTCTTCTTTTTCAATGCTTGGAAGCGCCAAAGTTTCTTGAATCACTGTTTTGTTCATTCTCGATCCTTTCGTGCTCGCCAATCGAGCTAGAAGGTCAGCTCGGACATTGTCTTCTCTAGGAATGTGACAAATCTCGAAGTCTTGAAATTTCTTAGAAAGCAGTAGCGCCTGCTGAACCTATTTTATCAACACAAGGTCTTTTGTTTAAAAACTTTCACCCATCTGCCCGACCACTAACTAAGAGTCTGTGCGGATGAGCAAGTGAGTTACTCTGACCTCTAGGGCCAGTTTCATGCCCATTATCAGAGCCTCATACTCGACTTGATTATTACTAGTTTAAAAACCAAAACGCATGGAATATTCCAAAATTATATCACCTGGTCCTTCCAGGACTATTCCAGCCTCGCTGCCCTTTAGATTCAACGAGCCATCCACATAAAGAATCCATTTCATGGATGTAGCTCCTCCTATCGGGGAATTGAATTCCACTATAAAGTCTGCTAGCACTTGGAACTTTATGTTGGTGCGAGGAGTGAATTCGATATCGTACTCGGAGAGCTCTATCGCCCAAGACACCATTCTTCCGGCCAGGTCTGTTTTTTTGAATATCTACTTCAGGGGAAAATTTGTCTTCACCGGGATGGGATGACTCTGGAAATAATGCCTTAAATTCCGTGCAGTTGTTACCAACGCCAAATCTAGGTGTTCGATCTTCTGATATCTTAACTCAACTCCCTTCAATACTTTACTAACAAAATACACTGGCCGCTCTCCGGCCTCTCCATCTTGAAGCAATACAGAACTAATGGCATGGTTTGAGACACCGAGGTATAGCACCAAAGGTGTGTTTTCCTTTGGTCTAGTCAACACTAGGGGAGTTGACAGGAATTGTTTTACTCCCAGGAATGCTTGTTCACATGCATCCGTCCACTCAAAGTTTGCCCTTTTTCTGATTGCTACAAAAAAGTGGATCGACTTGTCACCTGCACAAGATAGAAATCGGGATAAAGCTGCCAGCCGGCCAGTTAGCTGTGGGTTCTCACGAACAGTAGTTGGGCTTCTCATATCAATCACCGCTTGGAATTTGTTAGGATTGGCTTATATTCTCCAGCTGGTTAAGATAAAGCCCAGAAACTTTCATGCCTGTACCCCGAACGTACACTTGTCTGGGTTCAGGCGCATATTAAATTTTCGTACCTCTGTAAAAGTTTCCTCAAGGTCCAGAACATGTTTCCGGTCTTCAACTATTTTAACAACCATGTCGTCAACATAAACTTCTATATTCTGTCCGATATGTGGAGCGAACACCATATCCATAAGCCTTTAGTAGGTTGCTCATGTGTTCTTCAAACCAAACGACATCACCTTATAATAGTAATTACTTCGGTCCATCATGAAAGTCGTCTTCTGTGCGTCTTCCAGGTTTATCCTAATTTGATTGTATCCAGAGTAGGCATCTAAAAAACTCAGAAGCCGGAAGCCAAAAGCTCCGTCTATTAACCAGTCTATATGTGGAAAAGGATAAGATTCCTTTGGGCATGCTTTGTTGAGATCTATGAAATCTACACACATTCTCCACTTTCCTGTCTTTTTCTTGACCATGAACACATTGGATAGCCATGTCGGGTATTGAATCTCCCCAATGAACCCGACCTTCATCAACTTATTGACCTCTTCCATAATTGCTTTACTTTTCTCTTCGCCACCTTTCCGTTTTTGCTGAGATACATGCTTTACATCAGGATCCAGGGCTAAGTGATTCCACATGACACTCGGGTCAATTCTTGACATACCCGAGGGTTTCCACGCAAAGAGATCAATAGTTTGCTTCAGAATCTCAACCATCTCGGCCTCCTCCTCCACAATCATTTGCGTACCTAGGTGATTTACTTTAGAGGGTTGAGAGCCAATCTGTACTTCTTTTGTTTCCTCCTAGGAAGATAAGCTATCCTCATGTGGGTCTTCCTTGGGATCAATATCAACCACATTAACTTTATGGTTTGTCGGCTCCTCAACTGTCATCGACTTTTATTTGATCTTTATGTTGTCTTTGTAACACTTCCTGGCCGGACCTTGGTCACCCCGGAAAACCCCAACCCGACCCTCACCTAAAGGGTACTTCATAGTGAGGTACATTATTGACAAGGCTGCCTCCAAAGCATTGAGAGATGGTCGACCAATAATGATGTTGTATGGTGACAATGCATTAACCACCAGATACCGCACCCGAACGTCTTTGGAATTTTCATTCGTCCCGAATGTAGTTAGCATCGGAAGATGCCCCAGGACCTATACTTGTTTGTGAAAAAAAAACCCGCCAAGGTCCCATTGAAGGGAAGCAACTCTTTGGGGGTCAAAATGCATACCTTTAAAGGCCTCCTAGTACATGACATCAGTTGAACTTCCCGGGTCCACTAGGACTCGCTTAACGTTCCAGTCTCTAATATGGACCTTGATTACCATTTACCATAGGATCGTTTTCATGAGGCAGAATTCCTTTGGAATCTTCCCGAGAAAATGCTACTATCCCGGGGTCGCCATCGCCTGGTCCGACCTGAGTCACATGCATCACGCCCTGAGCGTATCTCTTACGGGTTGAGCTAGTCGAACCGCCCTTGGAAAACCCCCCAAAGATGGTGTTGAGATTATGTCGGGTCAATCTTGTCTCGTGAACCTCCTCAATTACCTTTCCTTTCTTCTTGGAAGGTGAACTAGAAGTTTCGTCTCCTTTTCATGGACTGCGCTTGCCAGACTGTTCCAGGTTATCTTTAACATAGAAGAGGAGTTTGTCCCTCTAGATTAACCTCTCTATCTCCCTGCATTTTTGTACACAATTCTCTATCGTATGTCCTCGGACCCAATAATAAGCACACCAGGCCTCCCCGTCTTTTCCCATTAAGGAATCCGTTCCCTGAGGTTCCCACGACTTGAGGAACAAATTCAGGTGGTTCACGTGTTTCCAAATATCTTCCCCGCTCGCATTTAAGGGTGTAAAGGATTCACTCGGTCTTAGGGGTCAGCGAGATGGATGTTGGGTGCGTCTGTAATGCGGTGGGAGAACTGACTTTGGATTGTTTTGTGTTTGATTACAAATGTTGCGGATAGCAAGAGTCGCCACCGACTTTTCTTTTATCCAATTAAGGGAAGGTGAAAAGAACAGGAAAAAACCTTCGTTAGATTCTGAGTAAGGGAGGAAATTATGAAAAGGGAAGGTGTTAGCACCCTTTCCATCCGTAGTCATCTACGGGCTCTTAATTGCTTTAGCTCACTTTAAAATTTTCTATCTGTGTGTGTTTGAAAAGATTTTGAAAAGGGTATTTCGCTTTGACTTCGTAATGATTCACGCTGGAATGTATACGAAGTGTTCGGAAATATTTTGTTTTGGAAAAGGAACTTTGTAATGATTCACGCTGGAATGTATACAAAGCATTTGAAAATGATCTTTAGAAAGTGAGAGGTGTGAAAAAGTTTTTTTTGATAGAGCAAGCAATTAAGAGTCTATTACCTACTCAGAACGGTTGTTTCCGTGTTATTTTACTTTCCTTTAGAATAGAGCTATCCATACCATTAGTTAGTAGGTAACCCTATTCGTTGGATGTAAAAGGGACGTTCGAAGGGACATCAGATGGTCATAGAAGGCAACTTGTAGGAGTATCCTAGCACATTCGTAGGGACGATCATCACTTTTCGTAGGCAACAATAGAGGGACTAGATCATGTATTCGTTGGCACCATCGAGGGACTATGATCTTTGATTCGAAGGGACTATGATGATATGTTTCGTAGGCAACTTGTGCTAAGATACCCCCACGTTCGAGGGACTTGACCATTTGTAAAGGCAACGAGAGAGAATACCCTAGGGGGTGCGTGTGTGAAGGAAGTGTGTTGAATTCAGATAATTTATCTTGACATTAGAAGTGATCTATGTTATTTTTATCTTGCCATACACACCTAATTTACTAGTAGTTTATATGGGTGCGGAAAGTAAATGGCGGAAAGTAAAGTGCGGAAAATAATTCCCACGTTATTACATGGCTTTGGGGCAGTTACATAATATAGGAGTGCGGAAAGTAAAACCTAATTAAAGCTATTACATCCTTGAGCAGTGACATAATATTGAAAAAAAAAGATGCGAGAAAATAAATAACGGAATAGAAAACTAAACCTAATATTTTTGGATTTTTGAAATTGTGAAGAATAATCCTAAGTCTAATTGATTTTAATTTTAATCAAAATATTAGTTAATTCTAACCCTAAATTAATTAATTAAAATGAGAGAAAAAATTAGTGGAAGTTGTCTAATTAATCCTAATAATTTAACCTAATTACTAATTTTAGTTAATTATGAAATAAGCAAAAACAAAAAAAAAAACATGAAAAGAAATGCTAAAAGCGCTTCTAGAAGCCGTCCCTGTCGGAGCTTAGGAAGTCTTCTTTGAGGCACCCGAGTTAGAACTTCGGGGTTTCTGTTGGAGGTGCCAGTAGGCACGGGGCTTTCCCTTGAGATGCCCAGAAGTAGGCACTTCTGGGGCTTTTCTGCTGGAAGTGGATCCAGAAGTAGGCACTTCTGGGCGTGGCGTCTTGTGATGGGGTTCAGAAGCTGGAGCTTCTGGACGTATCTCTGCCTCTGAGGGGACCTGAAGTAGGCACTTCTGGTGACTGTAGTTTCTAGAACCTGAAATACAAAAATGTTAAGAATTCTGGGAAAAGACAGGGTTCGAACCCGTGCCTTCTAGGATGAACGCGCGCTGCCTCTGCCATCTGAGCCAACCTATTTTGGTGTTAGACATATGAAACAGAACAAATACAAAGGAAACTGATTGCTGGGAATCAATTAATCAGAAAACGCGCGCATGGGTCTTCTTCCCCATTTGAATTTTTAAACCTATAGCCACGGTTTTTTACCTACAGATCGCTTCTGTAGCTAAATCCCTGCAAGTTTCAAAAATTCATCACAAGCAATATAAATTTAAAGTAAGATCATGGTTTGATCCGGTTTGACCTCCTGAACATGAATATGTCCCTAGTTTTGGCCAATTTATACTAAATCAAAAAGCCCTAATCCAAGGTTTTAAACCCTAGCCATGGTGAATCCTGCGTTTTGTACCTAAGCTTCAATTAAACTATGCAGACATGATCGAAACTTCATCACAAACACAAAAACATGGTTAAATTCAATTGATTATGCATAAAAGTATGAAAACAATTTTGAGTTCAAAGTATGCAAACCGTGATCGTGTTCTTGTGATTCTGGGTGTTTTGCTTGCTTGTGAATATCTGGATCGACTCAGGGAACTTCCAGCAATCGATTGCAAGGCTTGGAATGGATTGAATTGGAGCAAAACTATGGATGCTAGTTGCTTGCAAGTCACATTTTTTTTGAAGCTTGTTGTGGTACTTTAGGTCAGAATTTTCGTCCTTGTGCATGTTGGAATCATCATGTATTTATATTGTAATGAATTAGGTCAAGTATTGTCAGAAAATATCATACCAATTAATGGAAAATTATTTGATTTGGAATCAAACCAAATATTTCCTTTTTGAGACAATTTCAATCAAATCAAGTTGTCAATCTTAATTATTTCGAAATAATAAGATTAAATGGCTTGCTTGGACCTCAAGGATGAGAGAAAATCCATCTTGCACTTAATTTTTGATTTTATATCTTTTATTTTAATTAAATTGGTTTTAAATGATTAAAAATCCAAAATAAATAATAAATAATAAATAAAAGATAAAAATGTGGCCTTGGGCTTGGAGGTTCCAATTCAGATAAGGAACATGTTTGAATCAAGAAAAGTTAGACCCATTTGGAAATTTTTTTATTTTCTCAAGTATTTCTCTTTGTGCACCTCCTCAAAAATGCTCAACTTGAACAAGGTGTATCTTGCTCAATTTTTAACATTTTTGGGTGTTCTTGGACTTTTTAGAAAGCTCAAGATGTCTTCTAAACAAACCTTTTGGTTTCATCTTCATTGAAGTTTCCATGCTCATGAACACTTCTTTGTAAAAAGTTGACTTTTTGTTGACTTTTAAAAGGACCTGTAATGTTTTGATCCATAACTTCCAAATGAAGCATTTTATGCCCAAGCTTGTGAGACATGAAGTTGTAGAGAATTGAATTCTCTTCAAAATGAGCTGTGGTGGAAAAATTTCTAATAAAGTATGTGAAAGTTATGCCTGGTCAATGTTCTGTTAACTTTTGTTTAAGAAAGCCTAATTTAGAAACTTTGACTTTTGATCAAATCTTGACCTTTCTTGAGGAATCATGATTAATCCTTGATAAAATGATGAATATTACTTCAAAATATTGGTGTTGACCAAAAATTATGAAGTTTGATTGTATGTTGACCACAGTTGACTTTTTGTCCAATACAACTGATTTTCAACCATCTGAGCAAACTTGACTTGGAAGGCTTGAAACTTGACATGGGGATTCTTTGAAGCATATGATGAAGCATGATGACCATTTGAAGCATTGGATGTCCATCTTGAATTGAGAATGGCAAAATCCTAGCTTGGGTTGATTGCTTAAGAGAGGGTTTGTCTGGTCAACCCTTGTGAAATCCTTGAGTATGGATATGTGAAATGTCTTGAGAAGTTGGAGGGCAAATTTTGGGGTATAACAGTTGCCCCTGTTCAATCTTCTTGTACTGGAAGGATTAGATTGGCATGCTTGCCTTTTATAACACCCTAAATTTTTTTTAAGTATTATTACTACTATCGCTATTCCTAAATAATTTATACGTGTTTTTCTTAATAGTATATAATAAATAATTTATTTTTTTTGAGTGAATTTATGAAAAATAACTTTAAATATAAATCATAATATTTCTTTGTATATTATGCTGAAAATTTTTTTTTAAAAAAAAATAATAATTTCTTTTTCCGAAAGTTTAGACTGTAAATTTCTCAGCTGTACAAATTTATAATATTTATATTTATATTTGAAAATCACAAAAAAAATAAAATAAATATAGATAGTATGTATAATAATTAATTATTATAAATATTATAATTAGTATAATAATAATAATAATAAAGAATAGTTAATATAGAAGTTACAGTTGGATAACTTGTCATCAGGGATACGTGTACATTGGTTTATCAAGTGATATAAAGTTTATTTACTGTATACATGTGCATGCTGTCAAAATTTACACCAAGTAAGATCAAACCACCCATCTATAAATAACCAATGCATGTTAGCTTACCACTCACACAAAAAAATAATTAAACAAAGTCTAAGGCTAAGTAGTAGCAGCAAGTGAAGTAGTTATTGAGGTAAAGAGATTACTTCTTTTCGTTCTGGTTTATAAATATAGATAAGTATGACACTATAGATACATATACACTTATATAATTATTTGGAAATAAGTATGAAAAATATGATTTCTATTCATTTTCTTTTGAGAAATATTTTTCTTAAAAAAAAAATCTTAGAACTAAGTGATGTAATAATGTTATACCAAGTTTTGAATTTTTAGAATTATCATTACAAAAATTTTAAGTAAGATTTTAAGTATTAATTAGTTATTATATGATATGTAATATTTTTGTATATATCATACGTAGTTATATGTTTCTTCAATTAATATATTAGTTTTTATTTAAAGAACAAAATAACATAAATATTAATTATGGATTACTTTAATTTATATTCTGTATAATAAATTAACTTGTTAATATAGGTTCTTAGTTTTATTAAAAACAGTATATTTATAATATTTTTTATTTATTTATTTATCTTAGAAAATTAAAATTAAAATTATTTATTTATTTCAAAAATACGTATCATGTGAAATTAAATGTGTGTGTGTACACGAATAATTTAAAATTAACTAGCTCATTAGTTAATTCTTTTATTTTATCCTTTAAATTTAATACTTGTAAGAATTTTTAATATTTAAGATGAGTAGTTGAAATGTAGTTATGTTATTGAGTAAATAGGTATCTGGGAAGTTATTACTCAAGTAGATTGAAAAGCTCAAAGGTAAGGGGATTTACTAATAATAAGTTTCGATGAGCACAAGAAACGTGATAATTGTATATATAGTATTAGTTATAATTAGGAACTCATGATATTGACAATTTTAGATTTTAAATCAAATATGTGTTTTTGAAGTGGATATTAATGGTATTGGTGAGGTGATTACTAATTGTGGTAAATAAAGTGAAGAAATGTATAAAGAATTTACTAACCACTTAATTAAAGAGCAAATCAGGTTGTTTCTTATAATACGATGAAGTATATAACACTGAGGATAGGTTTGGTTGGGTCGACTACAGACCTTCTGGGGATCACATGTGTTTTGAACTCCTACCAATGGTCAGTGATAGCCACTCTGACCGGAGGAAATCATAATACCACACGGTGATACCGATCGCAGGACTATCTAAAATAAGGTGTAGCGCTCATGCCAGAATGGTTGGAGTAGAAGTTGGATATCTACTCATTGCAAAACAATCATGATATGGAAGTTGAAACGGCCTTACGCTCATGTTGAAATAGATGTCCCCATGGAGTAGGGTCAAACTAGATGATTAAAATTTACACTATACTACCAATAAAAATATTGATTTTATTTTATCATGACTAACATTTATCTTGTGTTTGTTGATGGATATTCTATCTTCTTAATGGATGAATGCTTTTGTGATTAAATGATTCTACGTGACTACTTTATTTTGTTTATATATGTGAAATTGAATTAATTAATATATGATGTTCTATTTAGCAAAATATTGCATATAATTGTATAATATTATTTGTAACCTTGTGTGATCATCACGATGTAAACTTGTGTACGAGTATTTCATCCCTTACATTACAGATGATGATGGGGGAGCCGCTGGATCATTCGCGTACGCGGAAAATTGAGTGTCTCGAGGAACAGGGGATGCGTTTGGGAAATTGATAGAACGCCCAAACTTTAAAGTTTAGGACATGTAAGAACCAGAAGGAATAAGAGGACTAGCTGTTTCCTCCATTACACATCACATCACTTTATAATTGGTACTGCCAATGGAAAGGATGATTAGAGCACTCACATTAGAAAGTGTTGGGGAGAATTCTACCTCTGCCAGACATAGGGGACCTAGGCCTCACAACCGTCCTTCTCCGCGTGTTAGAGTTCATGGTCCACATGTTCCACAACATGGTAATGCTGGTGCAGGTGAAAATGGATTTGCAAGGAATGGTCGTGTTGAATCAGAGGAAGATCCTTCCGAATACTTAGGAGATAGTAGTGTCAATAGGGATTTCCCCAATGGACACTAATGGCATGCTGATGGATGACTCTTAGTGGTGGAAAGTTTAGGAACCATTTCGGGATAGCTTGTAGACTAGATAACTCTACGTTCCTAGACTTTTATTTTGATAGTACTAACTTCGAATGATGTGAATATAACTATGACTAAGGTGTTGTCTTGCAAGTGATATAAGAATAATTATCTAGGTTTGGTGCTTGTATAATATGTAAGCCTGTAGGCAAATTAATTAGTATTGGTGTGTATTGTAATATAATGTATAATATAAGTGTGTAATTGCTTGACTTTAAATTTTAAATTAGCTTCAAATAGTTTATAAAAAAAAAAAGGTTTTTAATGAAACTAATAATTTTAATGTGTTTTTTTTAAAATAACTATTTAAGATATAATAATATATAAGAAATTTTTGGGGTGTTACATTTAGTGGTATCAGAGCACGATTTGATCTTCCGGAATAACTTTGGGTTTAGGGTCTATTATGTTTTGTTGTGTGAATACTCTATTAGTTCTTTAATTTCTATTAGAATTTGATTGGTGTTGCCTTTTAGGAATCAAATTGCTCGTAGAAATACACGTATAAACACTGAGGATGTTGAAGGTAACAACGGTGGTGCCGGAAATAACATAAATAGGGCTATCCAAGTAATGGCTGACATGGCGGTTTCGATTGCACAACAAACTGCTACGAAGAATCAGAGAGATCTTCGAAAACAACAGAGGGAGGAACAAGCAGCTGAATCAAAAGGGTTAGTGGACTTTAGACGTCATGATCCTCCACAATTTCATGGCGATACGGAGCCAAAAAAAGCTGACTTGTGGCTTCAAGAAATCGAGAAAATTTTTAATGTACTAAAGTGTCCAGACGGGGTAAAAGTAAATTATGCATCCTATTTGTTGCTCGGAGATGCAGAGTATTGGTGGAAAGGAGCCAAACAAATGGTTGAAGCTAACAATCAGGAAGTTACCTGGGAGGTATTTCGTACTAAAGTTTTAGATAAGTATTTTCCCAGAAGTGCTAGGACTGCCAAGGAGAAAGAATTTCTTACCCTGAAACAAGGTGGAATGACGATTGGAGAGTATGCGGCTAAGTTTGAGTCGTTGGCAAAATATTTTCGTTTTTTTCAGGAGCAGGTTGACGAGGATTGGTTATGTGAAAGATTTGAGGGTGGATTAAGACACAACATCAAGGAATCTATCTTGCCTTTGGAGATTCATCAATTCCAACCTCTGGTGGAAAAATGTAGGAAAATAGAAGCGATGAAGGAAGGTGGAATCAGCCGAGGAAATGTTGGGGGACCATCTAGGTCTAAGTATCCAACTTCGGGATGGACTCAAAAAGGAAAAAAATTATACAAAAAACCATATACCCGACCTTTGGGAAATGATCAGAATCAACGACCATATCGTCCAGTTGCATCTGCAATTGGAAATGGGTCAAATAGGAATCAAAATCACGAACCTATTCGAAAGTGCTTCAAATGCGGGAAACAATATCATTTGGCTAACACTTGTCCTGTGAAAGGAATGGTGTGTTTCAAATGTGGAAAGATAGGACACATGGCTAGGGAGTGCATGGATGCGAAAGCTGAACCAATGATGAGTAATGTGAGAGTTGCGAGGCAAAAGGAGAAAGGAAGGATTTATACTATAAGTGGTGTTGACGCTTCACAATCTGAAAATATTATACAAGGTAGATGTGATATGTCTGGTAATCTTTTAACTGTACTATTTGATTCAGGAGCAACTCATTCTTTTATATCTCAGGATCGCGTGAAACAATTAAACTTACCTATTTCTTCATTACCTTTTGATTTAATTGTTTCTACTCCTACGTCAAAACCTATAGTTACAAATTCCATTTGTTTGAATTATCCTATTGTCATCCATGATAGAAAATATCTCGTTGACTTGATATGTTTTCCTTTAACACAATTAGATGTAATTTTAGGCATGGATTGGTTATCTTCCAACCAAATCCTTTTAGATTATGAACATAAAACTTTAATTTTTCCTGATCCCGAGATTTTTATACTTATATCTGCTGGTCACACTGCAACTTCTTTAAAAGAAGGAGCTCAAGGAGATATGTTAATATCCTCCTTAGAAGTTTCGAGTGAGACAATTTTGAGTGAAATTCCGGTAGTGAGAGACTTTCCTGGAGTATTTCCAGAAGATGTTACAGGTTTACCTCCAGTACGCGATATTGAGTTTTCAATTGATCTGATCCCTAGATCAGGTCTAATCTCTATCTCACCATATCGGATGTCGCCTACTGAACTAGCCGAGTTAAAAGCTCAACTTGAAGATCTATTGTCAAAATAATTTATTAGACCAAGTGTTTCACCTTGGGGAGCACCAGTGTTGTTGGTAAAGAAAAAGGATGGAGGCTCGAGACTTTGTGTGGACTATCGCCAATTAAACAAGGTGACAATCAAAAACAAATACCCACTTCCACGCATTGACGACTTGATGGATCAACTTCGCGGGGCTGTTATCTTCTCGAAAATAGATTTAAGAACAGGATATCACCAAATCAAAGTGAAGAACGAGGATGTTTCCAAAACGACATTTAGGACTCGTTATGGACATTATGAATATCTCGTAATGCCACTTGGTATGACGAATGCTCCAGCAATTTTCATGGACTACATGAACCGGATTTTTCATCCGTTCCTTGATAAATTTGTCATTGTGTTTATTGATGACATTCTCATTTATTCCAAAACCCCTGAAGAGCATGAGGATCATTTACGAAGAGTTTTGCAAATTCTACGCGAAAAGAAATTATACGCAAAATTATCAAAATTTGATTTTTGGCTTCAGGAAGTAAAATTCTTAGGGCATGTGATTACAAAGGATGGGGTAGCTGTGGATCCTACAAAGGTAGAGGCTGTACTTTCATGGGAGAAACCAAGAACAGTAACCGAGATTCGTAGCTTTATTGGTTTGGATGGATATTATCGAAGATTTATCGAAGGATTCTCAAAGATAGTGGCACCCTTAACACAACTCAAAAGGAAAGATCAACCGTTTGTATGGACAGAGAAGTGTGAGGAAAGCTTTCAAACAATGAAAAAAACGTTTGACAACGTCACCAGTGTTAGTTTACCACAAACAGATGAACCATATGAAGTATATTGTGATGCTTCCCATCAAGGGTTAGGTTGTGTTCTTATGCAACACAAAAGGTTTGTGGCGTACGCTTCAAGACAATTAAAAACTCATGAGCGCAATTACCCAACACATGACCTAGAGCTTGCTGCCGTCGTATTTGCATTAAAGATCTGGAGACATCATTTGTATGGATCTACATTTGAAGTCTTTAGTGACCACAAAAGTCTGAAGTATCTTTTGACCAGAAAGAACTTAACATGAGACAAAGACGATGGATAGAATTCCTCAAGGATTACGATTTTACCTTATTATATCATCCAGGGAAAGCAAACGTAGTAGCAGACGCATTAAGTAGAAAGGCGATTCATATTTCTTCCATGATGGCTAAAGAACTAGAATTGATAGAACAATTTCGAGATCTAAGTTTAGCCGTGAAATTTTCCACTGGAAAGATTTGTTTAGGAATGATTAAAGTTTCAAAAGTTTCGAGATCTAAGTTTAGCCGTGAAATTTTCCACTGGAAAGATTTGTTTAGGAAAATATTCGTCATCAACAAGAAGATGATGAATATCTACAAGAGAAAAAAAATTGATTGGACAAGAAAGAACCACTGAATTTAATTTAGGAACTAATGGAATTCTAAGATGTAACACGAGGGTTTGTATTCCAAATAATTTAGAAATAAGGAAAAAGATTTTGGATGAAGCACATAAGAGCATGTTGAGTATCCATCCAGGAGCCACAAAAATGTACAAAGATTTGAAGTTAAATTTTTGGTGGCCAGGAATGAAAAAGCAAGTGGCAGAATATGTTGCATCGTGTCTAACGTGTCAAAAAGCAAAGGTTGAACACCAAAGGCCAGCTGGTATGCTTCAATCATTAGACACTCCAGAGTGGAAATGGGAGAGTATCTCGATGGATTTTGTTGTGGGATTGCCAAAAACCCGACTTAACTATGATTCCATATGGGTGATTGTAGATAGGTTAACGAAGTCATCCCATTTCTTACCTGTAAACATAAACTATAAAGTAGAAAAGCTCACTGAGATTTACATCAGGGAAATTATGAGACTCCATGGAGTACCATCAAGCATTGTTTCTGACCGAGACCCCAAATTCACATCTCATCTTTGGAAAGGCTTACATAAGGCCTTGGGAATAAATTCTGGTTAAGCTCGCTTATCACCCTCAGACAGATGGACAAACAGAGAGAACAATTCAATCTCTAGAAGATTTGTTGAGAGCATGCGTTTTAGACAATAGGCGAAGTTGGGATGACCTGTTACCATTGATTGAGTTTACGTACAACAATAGCTTCCACTAAAGTATAGGAATGGCACCCTATGAAGCTTTGTACGGGAGAAAATGTCAAACACCATTGTGTTGGTATAAGGATGGAGAAAGTAGTTTGCTTGGACCAGATATCGTACAACAAACAACCGAGAAAGTAAGAATGATTCGTGAAAGGTTGAGAATATCACAAAGTAGACAAAAAAGTTATTCCGACAAAAGGAGAAGACCTCTGGAATTTCAGGAAGGAGAACACGTATTTTTTGAGAGTCACATCAACGACTGGGGTAGGTAGAGCTATAAAGGCCAGAAAACTCACTCCAAAATTCATTGGACCCTACCAGATCATTCGTCGTATTGGTCCAGTCGCCTATCAGATTGCTTTACCACTTTTTCTTTCAAAAATCCACAATGTCTTACATGTTTCACAACTAAGAAAATATGTTCCCGATCCATCTCATATAATTAAACCCGACGAAGTTCCTTTGAAAGAAAACTTGTCCTACGAGACATCTCCTGTAAGGATTGAAGATAGAAGAGTTAAACAACTGAGAGGAAAACAAATTTACTTAGTTAAAGTTGTATGGGATCAAGCAACGGGAGATTCAACATGGGAATTAGAAGATAATATGCGACTACAATATCCAAATTTATTTTAAGGTACACAATTTCGAGGACGAATTTTTTTTTAGTAGGGTAGTAATATAACACCCTAAATTTTTTTTAAGTATTATTACTACTATCGCTATTCCTAAATAATTTATACGTGTTTTTATTAATAGTATATAATAAATAATTTATTTTTTTTTGAGTGAATTTATGAAAAATAACTTTAAATATAAATCATAAAATTTCTTAGTATATTATGCTGAAAATTAAAAAAAAAACAAAATAAATAATTTCTTTTTCCGAAAGTTTAGACCGTAAATTTCTCAGCTGTACAAATTTATAATATTTATATTTATATTTGAAAATCACAAAAAAATTAAATAAATATAGATAGTATGTATAATAATTAATTATTATAAATACTTAGGAGATAGTAGTGTCAATGGGGATTTCCCCAATGGACACTAATGGCATGCTGATGGATGACTCTTAGTGGTGGAAAGTTTAGGAACCATTTTGGGATAGCTTGTAGACTAGATAACTGTACGTTCCTAGACTTTTATTTTGATAGTACTAACTTCGAATGATGTGAATATAACTATGACTAAGGTGTTGTCTTGCAAGTGATATAAGAATAATTATCTAGGTTTGGTGCTTGTATAATATGTAAGCCTGTAGGCAAATTAATTAGTATTGGTGTATATTGTAATATAATGTATAATATAAGTGTGTAATTGCTTGACTTTAAATTTTAAATTAGCTTCAAATAGTTTTAAAAAAAAGGTTTTTAATGAAACTAATAATTTTAATGTGTTTTTTTTAAAATAACTATTTAAGATATAATAATATATAAGAAATTTTTGGGGTGTTACACCTTTCGTGACCTGAAAGTAAAAATGATTGAACACTCGAGTACACCTGAAAATTTGCACTCGCTGTTAGTTGATGATGCACTGGAATGGGTTTATAGATGCCAGTTGGAGAAGTTGTTGTTGGAGAGTGAGTCGTAAGCTAGACTCTGTAGTCGTGTTTTGAATAGGACTCTGTAAGTGTCTCTTAAGTAGAAGAGGGACGGAGATGGGCTTAAAGATGCCATCTGGGGCGACTGATGTTGAGTCGTACGTTAGACTTCACGCTCGTCTTTGAATGAGGTTATTGGTATGTATTGATTTTTAACCAAATATGCAGCATTCTGAAGGCGGAGGGATGTCAACAAGTAGTCGGAGATGGGCTTAAAGATGCCATCCAGGGTGGTCGATAATAAGAGAGAGTCAGAAAAACCTTCGTCTTGGCTATTCTCAAAGTGGATATTTGGCAGGATGTGGATAGCTTTCCTGTCTTGCTTCGGGTGTTAATCCAATATCTGTTGCCGGAAGACAATTTGTATGGTCTTTCAGATAGATTTCCCATCTTGTTTCGGGCATTCATCTTTGACCAGTTGTCTGGAAGTGATTTCCATGGTCGTTCAGATAGTTCTCCCATCTTATTTCGGGTATTAATCTTTGACCTTCCGCTTAGAAAATAGCTTTCATGGTCGTTCAGATAGTTCTCCCGTCTTGTTTCGGGTATTAATCTTTGACCTTCTTTTGGAAAATAACTTCACCTGTTTGAGAAGATAAACTTTTGACCAGATATGGTTGGTCTCATGCAGATTATGATGCATGCGAATGTATGACAATATTACTATGATGCAGATAGATGAATGTAGATGTATTTCAAAACATATCCATCTTGAAGAAGATGGGAATATCCTACTGGAGATTTATGATGCTCACTTGGGGATAGGGTTATTGCAAACCCTGACTCGGATGGGAGAAGAGATGCTTTTGATTCCTCCGATGCACTATCTGACCAAGTTTCGAGTCTGGATATTAATGTTGTTGGAAGAATAGCAGCGATCAAGAGATACTCGGCTGGGGATCTTGCGCGCAGATCTTGCCGTGGAATACCCGGTTACTGCTCGGAGACTGATGTAACGTGGCAAAGCTGATAGGGGCGTTAAAGCTGACGAGGCTCGAAGGACCACTTGAGGTGATGAATCTGGAGTTTGTTGAAACCTCTGATTGGGGAATAAGAGAGATGTAGGTTCCTCCGATGTACTATCTGACCAAGTTTCGAGTCTGGATATTGCTGTTGTCGGGGAATGATAATCACTGGAAGATACTCGTTGGGGATGAACATCTTTGTGTGTAAGCCATATTGGGGGACGATGTGATATGGAGTAACCGATTATTGCTTGGAGATTAATGTGATCGGTTGATGATTAGTTGCTGCTCGGGGACCAATGTAACGTGATAACTTGAGAAGGTAGATAAGTTTGATAGGATCACTGCTCGGGGACTAACGTGATAGAGTTGAAGTATTGGAATACTTGCTGGGAGGAGATTAGTACTTCGTCGGAGAAGGTTTGTCTTTGTAGGGAGAGCAATGACTCTATGGGGATTGTACTCTTGTGAAAGTAACCCTGTGAAAGTGACTCTGTGGGGGATACATTGGTGACTTTAGTTGTCATCTCGATTCCTAGAGTTTGTAGTAATTACTTTTTGTTCGTTCGTTTTCATATGTTTGTGAACAAATGTTTATTGTCAGATGCATATAATCATTCAAAGCAATCATTGGACTTTATGCAAACAACAATAAAAATTAACACTGTAAAAAGGGAATTTGCATTAATTTTGAAAAGTGGTGTATGGCCAAGCAGTTTGTATACAAGAGAAGAGTAAAATCTATGCGGAAATAATCTCGTCGAGTTTCAACTATGCTATTGCTCATATATTTCGACTATCTCATCTCCTTGCTGTCAGTAGAAAGCGAGTGAATTGATTTTCGCCATTTGAATCTTGAAGCTGATAGTAGTGTAGTTTGTAGGTAGGTGATCTGGACGAGACATAGTCGTACGCTTAAATCCTTAACTTTTTCCTAGACCACCCTTTTTTTCCCAAGTCGCCTTTGCAGGTTTTCGACTTGTCGGGTGTACATATTTTTTGTATATATCCTCAACTTTTGCCCGAACCTTTTGGTTCGCCAGAATGCCCCTATTTTTGCCTAGGCCAGTCGACCTAGCGGGTCTCGTTCATGCGTAGTATTTTTTGACTATGTCTGCGTTCACAGGGTGTGGAAAGTCTTCTCCATCCATGGTGCTAAGTATCACAGCTCCACCGGAAAATACTGTTTTGACTACAAACGGTCCCTCATAGGTGGGAGTCCATTTGCCCCTGGGGTCACCTTGTGGAAGGATGATGCGCTTGACTACTAGATCACCGACTTGGTAGACTCGGTGCTTGATTTTTTTGTTAAATGCTCTAATCATTCGCTTTTGGTATATCTGTCCATGGCAGATGGATGTGAGCCGTTTTTCATCGATCAAATTGATCCGGTCAACGCGAGTCTGGACCCATTCATCTTCGCCTAGCTCTGTGTCCTGGAGGACTCTGGTTGAGGGTATCTGAATCTCAATTGGTAGGACTTCTTCCATACCGTATACAAGAGAAAATGGGGTTGCCTCCATAGATGTTTGTACTGTAGTGCGATAGCCGTGGAGAGAAAATGGCAACATCTCGTGCTAATCCTTGTAAGTTACTGTCATCTTCTGTATGATCTTCTTGAGATTTTTGTTGGCGGCTTCCACTGTGCCGTTCATTTTAGGTCGATATGGAGAAGAGTTGTGATGTTTAATCTTGAACTGCGTGCAGAGTTCGATGATCATTTTGTTATTGAGGTTGGTACCATTATCTGTGATAAGCCTTTCGGGAATGCCGTACCGGCAGATAAGATTATACTTGATAAATCGAGCCACAACATTCTTGGTAACAGTTGCGAACGAGGCTGCTTCTACCCACTTGGTAAAGTAGTCAATTGCAATAAGTATGAAACGATGTCCATTGGAAGCGGTAGGTTTGATCTCTCCAATCATGTCGATGCCCCATATTACGAAAGGCCAAGGAGCGGTCAAAACATTCAACGGTACTGGAGGTACGTGCACTTTATCTGCGTATACTTGGCATTTGTGACAAGACCGAGCATAGCGGTGACAATCAGCTTCCATGGTGGACCAATAGTAACCTGTTCTCAGAATTTTCTTAGCCATTGTATGTCCACTGGAGTGGGTACCAAATGCGCCTTCGTGTAACTCTTCCATGATCCATTCCGTTGTTCTCTGGTCTACACAGCGGAGTAAGCACAAGTCGTGATTGCGCTTGTATAAGATGTCGTTACTGAGAAAGAATTTGGATGCAAATCTTCTTAAGAATTTCTTGTCATTGACAGATGCCCCTGCGGGATATTCCTGAGTCTCGAGATACCTCTTCACTCCGTAGAACAAAGGTTTCTCTTCTGTATCGAGCTCGCAACAGTATGCCGGTTCGTCAAACCTCTCGATGATGATTTGGGGAGCTTCGATGTCCCATCTGACTTTGAACATAGATGACATGGTAGCTAATGCGTCTGCCAATTGATTCTCTTCTCGTGGAATGTGATCGAAAGTGATTTCTTCGAAGTACGGGATCAGGCTTAGAACATGCTCTCGATATGGGATGAGATTCAGATGCTTCGTATCCTAATCGCCTCTAATCTGACTGATCACTAAAGCTGAGTCTCCATACACTTGCAAGAATTTGATTCTTAAATCAATAGCAGCTTTGATACCCATGATGCACGCTTTGTATTCGGCCATGTTATTGGTGCAACTGAAGCATAATCTGGCGGTGAACGGCGTGTGTCCGCCTGTAGGAGATGGAATGATGGCGCCAATGCCATTGCCAAGTGCGTTGGAGGCTCCATCAAAAACCATGGTCCATCGGGATCCCGGTTTAGGTCCTTCGTCTGGTCCTGGTTCTTCGCAATCGGTAACTAGCAGAACATCTTCGTCTGGAAACTCGAACTGCATAGACTGATAGTCATCTACCGCTTGATAAGCCAAATGATCGGCTAATACACTTCCTTTGATCATTCTGAGTAGTATACTGGATGTCATATTCGGTCAAGATCATTTGCCATCTTGCTATTCTTCCGGAGAGAGCAGGTTTCTCGAATATGTATTTTATCGGATCCATCTTGGAGATCAACAAAGTAGTGTGAGTCAACATGTACTGTCTTAGTCGGCGAGCAGCCCAAGCCAAAGCGCTGCTGCAAGTTTTCTCAAGCTGTCAGTATCTTATTTCACAGTCGGTAAACTTTTTGCTAAGGTAGCATATTGCATACTCTTTTCGACCAGACTCGTCATGTTATCCCAACACACACCCCATTGAGTTCTCTAATACTGTCAGGTACATGATAAAAGGTCTTTCTTTGGCAGGCGGCATCAGGATAGGAGGATTTTGTAGATATTCCTTGATTTTGTCAAAAGCGTTCTGGAAATCGTTGTTCCATTCCACTACTTGATCTTTCTTCAGTAATTTGAAGATTGGCTCACAAGTAGCAGTTAGATGTGCAATGAATCTGGCAATGTAGTTCAGTCGTCCCAAGAAACCTCTAACTTCTTTCTCGGTGCGGGGAGCTGGCATTTCTTGGATAGCTTTGACCTTGGCAGGGTCAACTTCAATACCTTTTCCACTGACAACAAACCCCAGGAGTTTACCGGATCTGACTCCAAAGGTGCACTTGTTGGGGTTAAGTCTTAGTTTGTACTTCTTCAGTCTATCAAACAACTTTCATAGGTGATCAAGATGTTCTTATTCAGTCTATGGTCGAGCTATCATGTCGTTGACGTAGACCTCTATCTCATGATGAATCATGTCATGAAACAATGCTATCATGGCACGTTGAGATGTGGCGCCAGCGTTCTTCAGCCCGAACGACATGACCTTGTAGCAGAATGTGCCCCACTGTGTAACGAAAGTAGTCTTTTCCATGTCTTTAGGAGCCATTTTGATATGATTGTAACCGGGGAAACCATCCATGAAGGAGAAGACCTTATGTTGAACGGTGTTGTCAACTAGAACATCAATATGAGGAAATGGAAAATCGTATTTCGGACTTGCTCTGTTCAGATCTTGGTAGTCCACACATCCGTACTTTGCCATCTTTCTTAGGTACGGGTACTACATTTGCAACCCACTGTGGATAAGAAGTAACGGCTAGGAAACCGACATTGAACTGCTTCATAACTTCGGCTTTTCTCAGACATCTCAGGACGCATACGACGAACCTTCTGCTTCATAGGGAGAAAACCTACTTTCGTCGGTAGTCGGTGTACCACAATGTCAATGTCTAGACCTGGCATGTCTTCGTAGGACCAAGAAAAAACCTCGATATAGTCTCGTAGCATCTGGACCAATCTTTCTTTGATAGTGTTCTCAAGACCTGCTCCTATCTTGATCTCTTTTCTATCTTCGTCAATACCTAGATTCACGACCTCGACTGGCTCTTCGTGTGGCTGTATAACTTGTTCCTCTTGTTGTAGTGGTCTGACAAGTTCTCCTGGCAGTTCACAATCCTCCTCACCTTCATCTTCGGCTTGGTAGATCGGATTATCGAAGTCATATTTAGCAATAGCAAAGTTGTTGCCAACAAGATTCGGAGTGAATCTGTAGTGTATCACGTGGGTGTGTGTAAGAATACATAGCTTTTGAAGGGGTAGTAAAGTAAAATAAAATAAAGGAGTAAAGCATTTGAATGCAAAAGTCCAATGATTTTATTGAATGAAAATATGCAAATGACAAATAATAACTCTCAAAACGAGCCATGATGCCCCGGGCAAGGCACTAGGCTTTTAAGTTTATTGTTCAAAGCGTAGAAAATGAAAAGCATAACAGAAAACAAAAAGCAATTACTCCTGTCTAAAGGAGATTGGTATGACGTCTTCGGTCTTCCAATTGCTGAGTCCTTCATCTGGAGTTGGGAAGATCCAGTTGCTAATGTCGAAGTTGCTATTGTCGTTTTCTATAGCATGGACCCCATTCTTGCTGATGTGGAAAGGAAGTTTGCCGGCACGTTTGCGGCGTACCATCTGTTGTCCTTTGGTGGTGAAGCCTAAACCGTTCTTGTCAAATTTGGAAGGAAGATCGGGGAGCTGACCCCAAACAGTACGACCTCCTTCTTCAACTACAGCTTGAGCATCTCTCAATGAGGCCATTCTTGGTGGAATTTTAGCAACTTCAGGAGTGACAGGAGAGTCAACAGGCGTGACTCGTGGAACTGCTTCGAAAGCTTGACAGGGAGTCTCAAAGAATTCTCCTTCCATCTCGAGGTATCAAAATAAATGTAGATGGCTTACCATGTATTCTTCCTCACCGCATATGGTAACAATCTTCCCCTTGGCTGGGTACTTCAGCTTCTGATGCAAGGTAGAGGTAACAACGCCTGCCCCATGCATCCAAGGGCGTCCAAGTAGGCAAGAGTAGGCTGGACGGATGTCCATGACGAAGAAGGTAAAGTTAAAAGTCTGGGAACCGACTTTAACAGGCAGAATGAGCTCTCCAAGTACAGTTCGTTTAGAACCATCAAACGCTCTCACGATTATGTCGCTGGGCTTCAAGACCACTCCTTCAATATCAAGTCGGTCGAAAGCACATTTTGGTAGGATATTCAGGGCAGAACCGGTATCTACCAACACATGAGACAAGGTAATGCCCTTGCATTCAACGGATATATGCAAGGCTTTGTTGTGTTTCTTCCGGCAAGAGTCAAATCAACATCAGAGAAACCTATCCCATTGTTGACAGCCAGGCTAGCAATACAACCTTCAGATTGTTCAGTAGTAATGTCTTGCGGTATGTGAGCATTTTTCAGGAATTTCACTAAGGTTTTAGCATGAGCCTCAGAGCACAGTAGTAGAGCAAGCATAGATATCTTGGACGGAGTTTGTCCCAACTGTTCCACAATATTGTAGTCACTCTTCTTGATGATCTTCAGAATTTCCTCCATTTCTTGCTTGAAGGTTTCTTTAGCAACTTCCTTTGGTACTTCTGTCTGAGCAGGATGAGTCACTGGCTCTTTCCCTCTAGCTTTGGGAACTGATTCGACAGTTGGAATGCGAGCTGGAGTTGCAGTATCTTTTGGTGGAGAGATCTCTGGAGAAAATACTCTTCCGGTTCTGATTACCTTGCTTGATCCGGTGATGTTGTCGATGTCAGGATCGGTAGCTTCAACTGCAATATCTTCAATGGTCAAAGGCTCTTGTTTGACGCCATGATAGTAAACTTCAGCTCTATAATTCCAAGGTATAGCTTTGTCAGAGGAATATGGAATTGGTCTGGGAGAGGTAATGATGAAAGCTTACACTCTAGGAGCAGGATCGGCAGAGGAGATCCTTATTGTGTTTACATCAGCATAGTCTTCTGGGAAATCGTCTCCCCATTCAGTTGCTTTGACATCTTCAATAGGAATTTTGTAACTTTCATGGGTGGTGTACTTCACCATGAAATCAAACATTCCACTTGGCTGTCCCAAGGTATCCCAAACTTTTGGTAAGGCTTCGTCTTCGATCTTCAGATTCTTAGAAATGTCTTCACACGGATTCTCCACAGAGGGAGGTTTTAGAAATAGTACTTCTCGGTTGTCCATCATGCGTTGAATATGCCTTCTCAACCAAGCACATCCATCAGATTCAGATGCATACCAACGACAATCATCTGGGCATCCTAGAAATACACCGACTTGCAGCAGATCTTTCTTAACAGTCATCAGAGGAATAGTCAGATTTTTCACATCATAAACATAAGAGTCTTCGTCAATAGCATTGGAACTTTTACCGTGGTTAGGCATTGGTGCGTTGATCACATTCGGAGTTTCGACAGGAGGGTCAAACTCAATTTCCTTGGCTTCAATCATGTCTTGAATCTTGAACTTCAGAGCCCAATAGTTGTCGGTGTCATGCCCTGGGTTGTTGGAGTGGTATGCACACCTTGCATTAGGATTGTACTTTGGAGAGGAAGTGTTGATGTGTTTAGGAGGATCCCTTAAAGTAATCAGCTCTGCTTTCAACATGTGTTGCAACGCTTGCGACAATGGCATGTTGATCTTCGTGAACTGTCTTCGTGGCACGTTCTGGCTACGCGCGTTGTCTCGCTGAGGTTGCGTCGGTGTAGGATTGGAGATCACAACTACCCCCCACATATTGAGCACGATCAGTTTTGACACGGCTTTTCTAACCATACACGGCATTGGCTTCTTTCTTACCACCAAAAGATCTCTTCGCAGCATTTGAAGATGATTCTACCTATATTTTCCCGCTCTTGATTCCAGCTTCGATGCGTTCGCCTGTCAATATCAGCTCGATGAATCCGGCTGAAGAGTTTCCAATCAGATGATTGAAGAATGGGCCTATCAGTGTTCCCATAAACATATCAACCAACTCCCTATTGGACAAGGGTGGTTGAACTCTGCCTGCTAGATCTCTCCATTTTGAGCATATTCTTTGAACTTCTCGTCACGACCCATAGGCATGCTCTGTAGCTGCATGCGGGTGGGTGTTAATTCAGCATTGTACTGGTATTTCTTGTAGGAAGCATCTACTAAGTCATTCCAGGTACGAATGTGGGTACTCTCTAGCTGATAATACCACTCCAACTGAGTTCCGGACAAACTCTCTTGGAAGAAATGGATCCGTAGCTTTCTGTCATCAGTGTGGGGATGGATCTTCTGAACATAGGACTTCAAATGCAACTTCGGGCAAGAGATGCCATCATACTTGGCAAAGGTAGGAACTTTAAACTTGCGGGGAATTACCACACCAGGAACAAGACTCAGATCATCAAAATTCAGCCCGGACATTTTCAGATTTTCCACAGCATTCAGACGGTCTTCAAGTTGCTTGTATCTGTCGTCATCAAGAGGATACTGTTCGCTCAAGTAGTCTTCTTCTTTGTTTTTAGACCCCTGACGGCTTCCTTCACTGTTCTTGATGCTTTCTTCGGTTTCACCACTCTTTTCTGAGATTTCCAACCGGCTGACCATCTTAGGTGCACCCTTGTGATTCCTTCCCATGTTGAGAATACCGATGGTCTTCTTCTTTCTGGTGAGCTTTTTCAGGTCCTTCTGGCCTTGGACCAAGTTGGTGAACATCTCCTGGAATTGAGCATTCTGAGCTTGGAGATCTTTGACAGTCTGTTCAAGAGCCATTTCTGCTGAAATAAACATCGAGAAAATAAGAAAATCGGTCCTCAATGTACCTGTTATGGAATGTCATGCCATGATATGTGATGTTTATGCAATGCAATGTTTTCAAGGACCTTAGGAATTTAAATTTGTTAAACAAGCACGAACAAACTTTTATTAGTTTCTATCTTTTCTTTTTCTTTTTCTTTTTAAGTACAAAGGATAATTTTGGAAAAATAAAAGAACAAATTCCTAAATCTCTAAGTCTCCCATGGGCGCTTCCTCTTTGTGTTGAAGTAGGTGTTGATGTTTCGCTCCTCGTGAAGTAACTTTGTCAACTCTAATACCTTTTTCTCGCTTGCATAGCATTGTGCTTCGAATGTATCCCTTTCTTCTTTAAGTTGAATCCAGGATCTCTTCAAGTCTTCGAAATTAGTAGGCATGTCGGGTGAAGTACGGTATAGGGTTCGTCACCTATAGCAACAGGTTCCATAATCACTGGTAGCACATGTGTAAATGGCATCATGAGGTTTTGAGCTCGAGCTCGCACCCATTTAAGGTAAGGTTCCCAAGGAATGGAGTTTCTGTGTCCCAAAGTCTTTGTATCTGTCTTCTTTACCATGCCCTAAGCGTGCACAAATATTCGATGATAGTTTTGGAGATCGTTGTTGTAGTTAAACACAATGTCTTGGAGAAGCATATCATGAGGACCATCTCTTCGAGCATAACCAAACTGATGTAGAGCTAGAGAATGGTTGTAAGTGATACCTCCCCTTATGCCAAGGAGTGGTACATTAAGGAATTCCCCACAACTCTCAATGAAAATGAAGTCCTTTTGAGAGAAAAGGCACCAACGGGTATCTGAATGAGAGAGTGACATTAGTCTTTGAGACCACTTCAACCTTTGCTCGTTCTTCATTACTAATTGAGGGAGGTGCGAAATAAACCACCTGGAACGTAACGGTATGCAACACATAAGAGTTCCTTGTCGTTTGATAGTACGGGTATGGAGATAATGTAGAACGTCTCTAAGTAAAGTAGGCACAGGATTACGAGTGAGGAACATCTTGATGGCGTTCACGTCTATGAACTGATCTGGATTAGGAAATAGCACCAAGCCATAGATTAGCAAGGCCACAATGTCTTCGAATGCATGGAGACTCATAGCTTTGAGGAATTCTTGACCTTTCTTTATCAGGAACGTAGCAAGTAAACCCTTAACTCCGCTTCTTGTCTTCCAATTAGCTTCAATGTCTGACCGCTTTAGATGTAATACTGACGCGATGTCTTCGAACTTCGGATCTTTTTCTGAACCGGTGAATGGTATCTGATCAAGGATAGGTACCCCAAGTAACTTAGAGAACTCTTCCAATGTAGGTACCAACTGATAATCTGGAAATGTAAAGCAATGGTGTTTCGGATTGAAGAACTGGAATAAGACATGCATCATGTCTTCTTCAAAACCGGAGATAACCAAGTCAAGCAGATAACCATGTCTTTTGATGAACTGAGCATGATCGAGAACTTTTGAAACCAATTCTTTGAGTTGAGAAGGTATGCCCGTGAAGTTGATTCGGATAGTCTTTCTGGAAGCCATAGTCCTACAAAATAGAGCAAAGATAAATTCCTAGGTCCTTGAAATAGTTTGAAATGATATGATGCGATGTTATGATGTCATGATGTCATGATGTCATGATGTCATGTTTAAACAGATAGCAAGCACAAGCAAATCACACAATAGCCCTAGGTTTAAGGCTTGCATGAGGTATAAGTGTCTACCCTACCAAAGTTTGAGTGGGTTCATCCTATCCTATAATAGTAACTGGGTTCTAGGAATCTCATATCATTGATTCTTCTCGTAGGCTTTGTTTCAATACGACTACCAAGTGGTCGATCGAAACATACCGAAAGTCGGATCTTAATGAGCGTAGCATCGAGTATCAACCAACCTTAGTCTACACCAAAGCCTACCATCTCACGACCTTCTAATGGCCAAGATGGGTCAATTAGGGTTCTAGAAGTTGAGTTAGTGTTGATGACACGACGCAGAAGCCAAATGCTTTCCTCAACTAGACATGACGAGCATCAGGACATCCAAAGTGTCGCACTAACATAGCCATCATGTTGACCGTTTCGGTATACGCCTAACGGTCGCGACGATTTATTGCTACTTACCTAAGGAAACACGGATCCGGTGTAGGATCCCCACAAGTATAATACCCAAGCAACCCTTAAGATAAAGGACAAGTCAAAGCGAAGCGGAAATGATATAGAATCCTTAAGGTATCCTCTCTTTTAGGGTGTCTCCCCGGCAGAGTCGCCAGTTCTGTAATACGGTGGGAGAACTGACTTTGGATTGTTTTGCGTTTGATCTCAAATGTTGCTGATAGCAAGAGTCACCACCGACTTTTCTTTTATCCAATTAAGGGAAGGTGAAAAGAACAGGAAAAGACCTTCGTTAGATTCTGAGTAAGGGAGAAGGTTATGAAAAGGCAAGGTGTTAGCACCCTTTCCACCCGTAGTTATCTACGGGCTCTTAATTGCTTTAGCTCACTTCAAAATTTATTTTCTGTGTGTGTGTGTCATACCCCAAAATTTGCCGTCCATCTTCTCAAGATATTTCATACATCCATACTCAAGGATTCTTCAAGGGTTGATCAGACAAACCCTCTCCTAGACAATCAACCCAAATTAGGGTTTGGTGATTCTCAGATCAAGATGGACTTCCAACATCTCCAATGGTCTTCATGCCTCCTCATATGCTTCAAAGATTCTCCATGTCAAGTTTCAAGCCTCACAAGTCAAGTTTCCTCAGACAATTGCTCAGATGGTTGAAAATCAGTTGTATTGGACAAAAGTCAAGCGTGGTCAACATACAGTCAAACTTCCTGATTTTTGGTCAACATCCTCATTTTGAAGTTACATTCATCATTTGATCAAGGGTTGATCATGATTCATCAAGAAAACTCAAGATTTGCTCAAAAGTCAAACTTTCCAAATTAGGGTTTCTTAAGGAAAAGTCAACCAAACTTTGACTGGGCATAACTTCTTCATACTCTCTCATAAATTTTTCCACCACCTCTTGTTTTGAAGGAAATTCAATTCTCTACAACTTCATGTCTCACAAGAATGTTCAAAAAATGCTTCATTTGGAAGGTATGGATCAAAACATTACAGGTCCTTTTCAAAGTCAACAAAAAGTCAACATTTTGTTTTGAAGATATATTGAGCATGGAAACTCCAATTGAGATGAAACTAAAGAGGTTGGTTAGAGGACTCTTAGAGCTTTCCAAAAAATCCAAGAACACTCAAAAATGTGGAAAATTGAGCAAGATACACTATTCAGAAGTTGGGCATTTTTGGACAATTGCACAAAAGGAGATATTGGTCAAAATGCAAAATTTTCCAAATGGGCCTACAATCTTATGATCCAAACTTGTTCATGATGTTATTTTTGACCCATTAATGCTTGGCCATGACAATTTTCTATTTTATTAATTTATTTTTGGATTTAAAACCATTTAATTCTAAATTAAATTATATAAAATATGAAAATAGGATATTTTTCCAAAAGGAGTGATTTTATATTAAACTTGAGGTCCAAGGAAGCCCATGATACATGCCAATTTCGTGCTTGCTCTTGCATTAAAGAGAAAATCAAATTTTCTCCAAAATTTGATTTTATTTGAAAATTATTCAATGCACATTCAAAACCAAATCTTTTTTCCTTCTTTTTCCTCTCCTAATTCACTCTATAAATAGCCAGCAATATGCCAAGCAAAAGGGACGAAACCCTAGCCAAAAACACAACCCTTATTTTGCCAAATTTTTTCAAGACTTGTGAAAAATCGAATTTCGAGTTTCAGCAAGTTTTAAGGCAAACAAACCATCCAATCTTGTTCCTGAGGTTCCCAGGAGTCAAAACCATCCCTTACTTGAAGCCAAGACTGCCCAGAACGCGATCCACAACTTGCTCCGATTTGGTAGATTTCTGAAAATCAAATTTCATTATTCATGCGTTGCTAATGATTTTTATGTGTTTATTTATGCTCAGGAGGTTCATTAGAACATATTTGATACCTTACATGCAAGCATACACGTAGGAATTGCGCTTTGCCATGGTTAGGTTATTTCGAACTGTTTGAATCGAACCGGTTAACACAGGCGTTTTCAGGGCAAACCAATAGCACCATTGAATTCAGAAGGTCCGATTTAGGGGGGTAGGGTACTCTTTGTCCATTTATTTCACATATTTTGCAGGTTTGGAGTTTATGGTCGCCGGAGAAGACGACCGGAGCTAGGGCTCCGGCGTCGTTGACTGACGAAGACCGGCGGACGCATGCGTGGCAACTTTGCGCATTCTGATTCGCTCTCTCGTTCAACCTGGACCCCACGCACGCTGACTGTGTTTCAAACCCATCCCTGACGCGTCATCACTTATATTCCATTGATTTTCACTTTTCAAACACCAGATGTCACCTGGCCCAGTGGTTAAGGCGCTAGCTGTTGAGGATGCTCCTCCTGGTCACCAGTTCGAACCATGCCAGGACCGGTTTTGCTTTTTCTTTTTACAAACTTAACATTTTTTCTATTTTCATATTTTCTTAATTTTTTAATATTTTTTCCATGCATTTTATTTAATTTCAATAACTTTTATCATGCATTTAAAAACACCAAAAAATATTTTTCTTTTTATATTATTTCCAAAAAATGTTTATTTAATTTATAAAATTAAAAATATTATTTTTGCATGCATATTTAATTTAATTGTTAATTTATCATTTAAATCACATTTAATTAGTTTTTAATTATTAAATTAATTCCAAAAAATCCCAAAAAATTATTTTAGCATCTTAATGTTATTTCCAGCATGAAATATTTTTCTCATTTAAAAATTATCATTTTTGCTAACATTTTTCTCTTATTCGATTTCTTTGAATTTCCCGATTTCTCATCTTTTCACAGGTTATCTTGTTTCGGACAATTTCTTTTTATCGTTTTATTTTTTTCAATTATGTAATTGCTCATGGGATGTAATAGCTTAATTAGGGCTTTTATTTTCCGCATTTTAAATTATGTATCTGCCCCAAAGCCATGTAATAGCGTATGATTTATCTTTCCGCACTTTATATTCCCGCATTTTCCGCACCTATGAGCGCTAGTAATTAGGCGTGTATGGCAAGACTAAAATCAACATAGCTCACTCTAATTTTCAAGATAACATGAATCGAAATCAACACACTTTCACACATGCCCCTTACTCTCGTTGCCTTACAATTCAAATGGTCATGTCCGCAGAGGTATTCTAGCACCGTTGCCTTCAAAACAAATCATCATAGTCCTTCGATACAAAGATCATAAGACCCACGATGTGCCTCCGAATACATGATCTTGACCCTCGATTGTCGCCTCGAAAATGATGATAGTCCCTCGAATGCTAGGATACTTTCTACAAGTTGCTTTCTATGACCATCCGATGTCCCTTCGAATGTCCCGCTTACATCCAACAAATAGAGTTACCTACCAACTAATGGTACGGATAGCACTATTCTAAAGGAAAGTAAAACAACACGAAAACGACCATTCTGAGTAGGTAATAAGACTTTTAGTTGCTTGCTCAATCAAAATACTTTACACACCTCACACTTTTGTCAAAGTTCAAACTCTTTTCAAAACTAAACATTTCCGAACACTTTGTATACATTCCTACATGAATCATTACAAAGTCAAAGCGAAATGCCTTTTTAAAACATTTTTGTCAAAACACACAGAAAACATATTTTTAAAGTGATTTAAGAGCAACTAAGAGCCCGTAGATAACTACGGATGGAAAGGGGTGCTAATACCTTCCCTTTTCATAACCTTCTCCCTTACTCAGAATCTAACGAAGGTCTTTTTCTGTACTTTTTACCTTCCCTTAATTGGATAAAAGAAAAATCGGTGGCGACTCTTGCTATCCGCACATTTGCGATACAAAAATCTACAAAGTCAGTTCACCGTGTTACAGTGTGTGTTTGAAAATATTTTGAAAAGGGCATTTCGCTTTGACTTCGTAATGATTCACGTTGGAATGTATACGAAGTGTTCGGAAATGTTTTGTTTTGGAAAAGGAACTTTGTAATGATTCACGCTGGAATGTATACAAAGCATTTGAAAATGATCTTTAGAAAGTGTGAGGTGTGAAAAAGTTTTTATTGATAGAGCAAGCAATTAAGAGTCTATTACCTACTCAGAACGGTTGTTTCCGTGTTATTTTACTTTCCTTTAGAATAGCGCTATCCATACCATTAGTTAGTAGGTAACCCTATTCGTTGGATGTAAGAGGGACGTTCGAAGGGACATCAGACGGTCATAGAAGGAAACTTGTAAGAGTATCCTAGCACATTCGTAAGGACGAACATCACTTTTCATAGGCAACAATCGAGGGACTAGATCATGTATTCGTAGGCACCATCGAGGGACTATGATCTTTGATTCAAAGGGACTATGATGATATGTTTCGTAGGTAACTTGTGCTAAGATACCCCCACGTTCGAGGGACTTGACCATTTGTAAAGGCAACGAGAGAGAATATCCTAAGGGGTGCGTGTGTGAAGGAAGTGTGTTGAATTCAGATAATTTATCTTGACATTAGAAGTGATCTCTGTTGTTTTTATCTTGCCATACACACCTAATTTACTAGTAGTTTATATGGGTGCGGAAAGTAAATGGCGGAAAATAAATCCTACGCTATTACATGGCTTTGGGGCAGTTACATAATATAGGAGTGCAGAAAGTAAAACCTAATTAAAGCTATTACATCCCATGAGCAGTTACATAATATTGAAAAAAAAGATGCGAGAAAATAAATAACGGAATAGAAAAATAAACCTAATATATTTGGATTTTTGAAATTGTGAAGAATAATCCTAAGTCTAATTGATTTTAATTTTAATCAAAATATTAGTTAATTCTAACCCTAAATTAATTAATTAAAATGAGAGGAAAAATTAGTGGAAGTTGTCTAATTAATCCTAATTATTTAACCTAATTACTAATTTTTGTTAATTATGAAATAAGCAAAAACAAAAAGAAAAAAGCTAAAATCGCTTCTGGAAGAAGCCGTCCCAGAAGCTGGAGCTTCTGGGAAGTCGTTTGCTAGAGGCACCCAAAAGTTAGAACTTCTGGGGTTTCTACGCTGGAGGTGCCCAAAAGTAGGCACTTCTTGGGCTTTTCTGGCCTGGAGATGCCCAGAAGTAGGCACTTCTAGGGCTTTTCTGCTGGAAGTGGATCCAGAAGTAGGCACTTCTGGGCGTGGCGTCTTGTGATGGGGTCCAGAAGCTGGAGCTTCTAGACGTATCTCTGCGTCTGAGGGGACCAGAAGTAGGCACTTCTGGTGACTATAGTTTCTGGAACCTGAAATACAAAAATGTTAAGAATTCTGGGAAAAGACAGGGTTCGAACCCGTGCCTTCTAGGATCAACGCGCGTTGCCTCTGCCATCTGAGCCAACTTGTTTTGGTGTTAGACATATGAAACAGAACAAATACAAAGGAAACTGATTGCTGGGAATTAATTAATCAGAAAACGCGTGCAGGGGTCTTCTTCCCCATTTGAATTTTTAAACCTATAGCCACGGTTTTTTACCTACAGATCGCTGCTGTAGCTAAATCCCTGCAAGTTTCAAAAATTCATCACAAGCAATATAAATTTAAAGTAAGATCATGGTTCGATCCGGTTTGACCTCCTGAACATGAATATGTCCCTAGTTTTGGCCAATTTATCCTAAATCAAAAAGCCCTAATCCAAGGTTTTAAACCCTAGCCATGGTGAGTCCTGCGTTTTGTACCTAAGCTTCAATTAAATTATACAGACATGACCGAAACTTCATCACAAACACAAAAACATGGTTAAATTCAATTGATTATGCATAAAAGTATGAAAACAATTTTGAGTTCAAAGTATGCAAACCGTGACCGTGTTCTTGTGATTCTGGATGTTTTGCTTGCTTGTAAATATCTGGATCGACTCATGGGACTTCCAGCAATCGATTATAAGGCTTGGAATGGATTAAATTGGAGCAAAACTGTGGCTGCTATTTGCTTGCAAGTCACGGTTTTTTTAAGCTTGTTAGGGTTATTTAGGTCAGAATTTTCATCCTTGTGCATGTTGGAATCATCATGTATTTATATTGTAATGAATTAGGTCAAGTATTGTCAAAAAATATCATGCCAATCAATGGAAAATTATTTGATTTGGAATCAAACCAAATATTTCCTTTTTGAGCCAATTTCAATCAAATCAAGTTGTCAATCTCAATTATTTCGAATTAATCAGATTAAATGGCTTGCTTGGACCTCAAGGATGAGAGAAAATCCATCTTGCACTTATTTTTTGATTTTATATCTTTTATTTTAATTAAATTGGTTTTAAATGATTAAAAATCAAAAATAAATAAAAAATAAAAGATAAAAACGTGGCCTTGGGCTTGGAGGTTCCAATTCAGATAAGGAACATGTTTGAATCAAGAAAAGTTAGGCCCATTTGGAATTTTTTTTATTTTCTCAAGTATTTCTCTTTGTGCACCTCCTAAAAAATGTCCAACTTGCACAAGGTGTATCTTGCTCAATTTTTAACATTTTTGGGTGTTCTTGGACTTTTTAGAAAGCTCAAGATGTCTTTTAAATATCCGTTTTGGTTTCATCTTCATTGAAGTTTCCATGCTCTTGAAGACTTCTTTGCAAATAGTTGACTTTTAAAAGGACCTATAATGTTTTGATCCATAACTTCCAAATGAAGCATTTTCTGCCCAAGCTTGTGAGATGGGAAGTTGTAGAGAATTGAATTCTATTCAAAATGAGTTGTAGTGGAAAAAATTCTGATAAAGTATGTGAAAGTTATGCCTGGTAAAATTTCTGTTGACTTTTGCCTGAGAAAGCCTAATTTAGAAACTTTGACTTTTGATCAAATCTTGACTTTTCTTGCGGAATCATGATCAATCCTTGATCAAATGACGAATATTACTTCAAAATATTAGTGTTGACCAAAAATTATGAAGTTTGATTGTATGTTGACCGCAGTTGACTTTTTGTCCAATATAGTTGATTTTCAACCATCTGAGCAATTGTCTGAGCAAACTTGACTTGTAAGGATTGAAACTTGACATGAGGATTCTTGGAAGCATATGATGAATCATGATGACCATTTGAAGCATTGGATGTCCATATTGACTTGAGAATGACAAAATCCTAGCTTGGGTTGATTGCTTAAGAGAGGGTTTGTCTGGTCAACCCTTGTGAAATCCTTGAGTATGGATATGTGAAATGTCTTGAGAAGTGGGAGGGAAAATTTTGGGGTATAACAGCTTCTTTCTTGCGGTCACTCCCTCGGAGGTGGATGATCTCGAGGCCAAGCCTTATGTCAGACGCTCTCTTCCCGGCCCTTACCCCTTTCTTTAGCATCTCAGGATCTTTTTTCCATGTTGCTCTCCTCACCCTTCACGTAGCATTCCTCGTGGGTGATAATTTCATCCATTCTCATCGCCGGATTCTGAGCCAAGGACTCATTGAACTACCCAGCTCGGAGCCCGTGCTCGAATGCAGCCACAAAGATTTCCTGATTGGGGTGGGAAACCTTTATGGTTTCTTCATTGAATCGGGCCATGTAGTCCCTGAGTGATTTTGACGGAAGTTGCCTGACGCTGAAGAACGATGTATTAGCCACCTCTGGTGACAATTTTTTGAGAACTTCTGGATTATCTTCTTATTGAAGTTTTGATAGATGACAACGAAGAGCCAGGGTAGGCCTATATACCACCTTAGTGCGGATTCCTTGAAGGTTCCAGCCATCAACTTACATTTCAAAGAACCGTTGGCCCCAATCAAGGCCATGACATTGTTGACAGAAATGATGTGCTCATGGGGATCTGTTTTTCCGTCGTAGGCTTCCAGGATAGGAGGTTTGAAATTTTCTGAAACTTGATCGTCCCAGATATCCTGGAACACAGGTTGTGGCTCCAAGAGCTCTATCTCCGTATCAACAGTTTCGTCCAGGCTCCTTTGTTGAAGAACTTGGACGCTATCTTAAAAGTATCGTTCTGTTGACGTAAATCCTCAATCATGGCCAGCAGTTGTGCCAAGTCTAGCGGGGGCTGGTCATGCTCTAGTGTTGTAGACATCGTTTGTAACTCTACTGCGATGGCCTGAGAATGTTTATCGAGTCCCCACGTTGGGCGCCAAATGTTCTTCCTAGAAAAACTGTGAATATATTTAGGGATTCAGAGGCCCAGGTGAGATGACTTGAGCTCCAAGCAATATGTCTTGCTTATCCCTCAATCGGGAGCCCTATTTATAGAGGTGTATGGACCTCCATGATTGTTGCATGTAATGGTTGTAGCTTCTCACATTACATAACTGAGTTTCCTTTAAGGCAAGTAATGCTTGTTGTCCCTAATGATGAAGGATAAAGTAACGTGTGCCGTCAGGCTTTAAAGTGGCAGTTACATCCTTGAACAGTCGGCCTCCTCGTAACGTCCTCGTAATTGCCGGGTTGGTTGTAACCCCTAGATCTAGGGAGTGTGCCCGGCATCAGGCCCTTCATCTTACTACGTATCATTGTGTCCTCGGCATCTCCAACTTATAGCTCGATTAAGCCCAGACCTATGAGCCGGGATGTCTCTTTAATAGAGTTTCCTTACTTTTGTCCAACCAACCACTATTGTGAATTTTATGCATGAACATAAATATAAATTATTGAAGATTAAAATATAATCAATATATATATATATATATATATATATATATATATATATATATATATATCAAAAATGTATCAAGACTCGATTTTGTTCACCACTGAAACCCACTTATTTAGCCACTCCGCTTCACAACTTAACAACTCATCCACCACACCTTGTTCTCTCTCCTCCAATAAACAAAAGGTTGGTACCCAAAGGGGTGGATAAGATAGAGAAAAAACCTTCCTTATGGAATAAATCCTACATGTTGTAAGAGGATTCAACATTCATCAACACTTAATAAAAGCTTGATTAAATATAGCCTAAATATCTTCTTCCTCCACCAAAAAATTCAGAACACAACTTGCATTAACACCTCTAGATTTGAACTTACCAACAACTTAATCATATATTTCCGAATCTCCTTACGAATCCATGAAACTTCCCTAAAAACCGACCCATCTCCCTTTTGACCCTTTTCACCACCCTCATGAACCAACTTATGAACAACGCCACCAGGGTTGTATCAAGTTTTTCAAGGTCTTGTGTTGGTTAGCAACTTATTAGCCATGGTAAACAAATATAGGTCCTATATACTCACAATTAAATAAAGAAAATAATTTTATGAGGCTATTTTTAACTATAGTTTAACCTTAGAAATTTTAAAGCTCTGTGGGGTAGTCCTCTTTGCAGGCCCTCAAAAACGGTCCTGAACGCTACTACCTCTTTGAAAACCACCAAAAAATCTAGGAAATATGAAAATGTTGACAAAGATCTTCTTGTCGCCGATGAAAATGTTGTCAAGTTTAATGAAAATGATGAAAATGTTAACACTTAGTGGGCTACTTCTAGATCTCTGGCGAAAAACCTAAAATACCCCAAGACTTCGGAGATGCACATGCGAATGCACCATATTTTGCAACAATAGGTGTTTTCGCATGTGCATATCTGAAGTTATTTTATTTTGTCAAAAACAGGGTGACTTCAGTTGTTCATCTGCGAATTCATCCATAATTCATCATCTCGGATATGCACATGCGATGTTATTGAGTTGTTTTGAAAAACACAAACAGAGCAATCCCAAATACCCATTTCTATTCAAACATCATAGCTTCATATTTCTACTCCAAATCCTAACATTTATACCATCCAAATTCAATCATTTTTTCTCATCTCTTCATTTCAACTCTTTTCAAGTCATTCCAAATCATTTCCATTTGATTCACAATGCAACATTGTAATAGTTTATTAGGTTAGTTAGTGAAAATGACATTGTGTAGGTTGGTGTTAGAATAGTTAAATATTGTTGTTTTGGTGACAAAAAAGGAATTTGGATGATTTAAGGCAAGAATTTGTTGCTTCTTGAAAATGTTTGTTCGCAGGTGGTTTCGCATGTTCACATCAGAAATACCCTTGGATGGCTGGACCAGTTTCGGATGTGCACATGCGAATTCTGGCATGAGTTGTTTTTTTACACCTTCATATTAACAATTATAAGTATTTTTTTCAGGAACATGGCTGACAACCAGGACCCGAGTGTAATACGGTGAACTTTGAGAATTTGTTTTGCTTTTTATCGCAAATGTGTGGATAGCAAGAGTCGCCACCGACTTTTCTTTTATCCAATTAAGGGAAGGTAAAAAGAACAGGAAAATACCTTCGTTAGATTGAGTAAGGGAGAAGGTTATGAAAAGGGAAGGTATTAGCACCCCTTTTCATCCGTAGTTATCTACGGGCTCTTAGTTGCTTCTAGCTCATTTTTAAAAGTGCTTTTTGTGTGTTTGACAAAAATGTTTTGAAAAGGAATTTCGCTTTGACTTTGTAATGATTCATGTAGGAATGTATACAAAGTGTTCGAACATTTCAGGATGCATGCGACGAACCTTCTATTTCACAGGGAGAAAACCTTCTTTTGTCGGTAACCGGTGTACCACAATGTCAATGTCTAGACCCGGCATGTCTTCGTACAACCAAGCAAAAACCTCGATATAGTCTCGTAGCATCTGAACCAATCTCTCTATGACACTGTTCTCAAGACCCGCTCCTATCTTGATCTCTTTTTTGTCTTCATCAGTACCCAAATTCACAATCTCAACTGACTCTTCGTGTGGTTGTATAACTCGCTCTTCTTGTTGTAGCAATCTGGCAAGTTCTCCTGGCACTTCACAATCTTCCTCACCTTTGTCTTCGGCTTGGTAGATCGGATTATCGAAGTCATATTTAGCAATAGCATACCTGTTATCAACGAGATTCGGAGTGGTTCTGCAGTGTATCACGTGGGTGTGTGTAAGAAACACATAGCTTTTTGAAGGGGTGATAAAGTAAAAGAAACAAAACATCATTTAAATGCAAAAGTCCAACGATTTTATTGAATGAAAATATGCAAATGACAGATAATAACCCTCACAAACGAGCCATGATGCCCCGGGCAAGGCACTAGGCTTTAAAGTTTATTGTTCAAAGCATAAAAAATGAAAAGCAAAACAGAAAACAAGAGCAATTACTCCTGTCTAAAGGAGATTGGTATAATGTCTTCGGTCTTCCAATTGCTGAGTCCGTTGTCGGGAGTTGGGAAGATCCATTTGCTGATGTCGAAGTCATTGTCGTCGTCTTCTATAGCATGGACTCCACCTTTGCTGATGCGGAATGGAAGTTGGTCGGCACGTTCGCGGCGTATCATCTTCTGACCTTTGATGGTGAAGCCTAAACCAATCTTGTCGGATTTGAAAGGAAGATCAGGGAGCTGACCCCAAATAGTACTACCTCCTTCTTCAACTGCAACTTGAGCATCTTTCAGTGAGGCCATCCTAGGCGAGGATTGCGTAACTTCAGAAGTAACAGGAGAGTCAACAGGAACGACTCTTGGAACTGTTTCGTAAGCTTGAGAGGGAGTCTCAAAGAATTCACCTTCCATCTCGAGGTATCGGAACGATTGTAGATGACTAACCATGTATTCTTCTTCACCATATACTGTAACAATCTTCCCTTTCCTTTGGGTATTTCACCGATGCGGGGTAGAGGTACACACCCCCATGTATCAAGGGCGTCAAGTAGGCAAGAGTGAGCCGGACGGATGTCCATGACAAAGAAAGTGGATTCAAAAATCTGGGAACCGACTTTAACAGGCAGAATGAGCTCTCCAAGTACTGTTCGCTTAGAACCATCAAAAGCTCTCAAGACCAATCCTTCAACATCAAGTCGGTCGAAAGCACTCTTCGGTAGGATATTCAAAGCAGAACCGGTATCTACCAAAACATGAGACAATGTAACGCCCTTGCATTCAACAGAGATGTGCAAGGCTTTGTTGTGTTTCTTTCCGGCAGGAGTCAAATCAGCATCAGAGAAGCCTAGGCCGTTGTTGGTAGCCAGGCTAGCAATAAAAACTTCAAATTGATCAGTAGTAGTGTCTTGCGGTACGTGAGCATTCTTCAGAAACTTCACTAAGGCTTTAGCATGAGCCTCAGAGCACAAGAGTAGAGCCAACATGGAGATCTTGGACGGAGTCTGTCCCAACTATTCCACAACATTGTAGTCACTCTTCTTGATAATCTTCAGAATTTCCTCCATTTCTCGTTTGGAGGTATCTTCAACAACTTCCTTTGGCACTTCTGTCTGATGCGGCAGGATGAGTCACTGGTTTTTTCCCTCTAGTCTCGGGAACTGGTTGAATAGCTGGAGTGCGAGCTAGAGTCGCAATGTCTTTTGGAGGAGAGATCTCTGGAGAAAACACTCTTCCAGTTCTGGTCACCTTACTTGATCTGGTGATGTTGTCAATGTCAGGAATGGTAGCTTCAACTGTAAGATCCTCAATGGTCAGAGGATCTTGCTTGACACCATGATAGTAAACTTCAGCTCCATAGTTCCAAGGGATAACTTCGTCAGAGGAGTATGGAACTGGTCTGGGAGAAGTAATGATGAGAGGTGCCACTCTAGGCACAGGATCAGTAAAGGAAATCCTTATTGTGTTAACATCAGCATAGGCTTCTGGGAAATCGTCTCCCCATTCGGTTGCCTTAACATCTTCAATTAGAATCTTGTAGCTTTCAGGAACAGTATACTTCACCATGTAGTTAAACTTTCCACTTGGCTGCCCCAAGGTATCCCATACTTCTGGTACAGTTTCGCTCACATCTTCGATCTTCAGACTCTTAGCCAAGTCTTCACACAGATTCTCCACAGGTGATGGCCTTAGAAATAGCACTTCGCGGTTATCCATCATGCACTGAATACGTCTTCTCAACCAAGCACAACCGTCTGGCGCAGATGGGCACCAACGACAATTCTCTAGGCATCTTGGATTGACACCGGCTTGCAGCAAATTCTTCTTAACAGTCATCAGAGGAATGGTCCAGTCATCTATGTTGAAAACATAAGAGTTCTTGTCAATAGCATTGGCACTCTTGCCATGATTAGGCATAGGTGCGTTGATCACATTCGGAGTCTCAACAGGAGGATCAAACTCAATCTCTTTAGCTTCAATCATGTCTTGAATCTTGTTCTTCAGAGCCCAACAATCATCAGTGTCATGTCCTGGGCTGTTGGAGTGGTAAGCACACTTAGCATTAGGATTGTATCTCGGAGAGAAAGTGTTGATGTTCGAGGAGGATCCTCAAGGTGTCACTCACTTTCAACATGTGTTGCAAGGCTTGCAACAATGGCATGTTGATCTTTGTAAACTGTCTTGTAGCGTTCGTTCTGTGCGTTGTCTCGCGAGGTTCTTGGTGTAGGATTGGAGATCACAATGCCCCACAGATTAAGCGGTCGGTCTTGGCTCGACTTTTCGACCATACACAACATTAGCTTCTTTCTTACCACCAAAAGATCTCTTCGCAGCATTTGATGACGACTCTACATGAATCTTTCCGCTCTTGATACCAGCTTCGATGCGCTCCCCTGTCAATATCAGCTCGGTGAATTCGGCTGAAGAGTTACCAATCAGATGATTGAAGAACGGGCCTGTCAGTGTTCCCATAAACATATCAACCAACTCCCTATTAGACAAGGGTGGTTGAACTCTGCCTGCTAGATCTCTCCATTTCTGAGCATACTCTTTGAACTTCTCATCACGACCCATAGACATGCTCTGTAGCTGCATGCGAGTGGGTGCCAATTCAACATTGTACTCATATTGCTTGTAGAAAGCACCTGCTAAGTCACTCCAGGTACGGATGTAGTCACTTTCTAGCTGATAATACCACTCCAATTGAGTTTCGGACAAACTCTCTTGGAAATAATGAATCCACAACTTTCTGTCATCAGTGTGGGGGTTGATCTTCTGAACATAGGACTTCAAATGCAGCTTTGGACAAGAAATGCCATCATACTTGGCAAAAGTAGGAACCTTGAATTTGGGAGGAATCACCACACCGGGAACAAGACTCGATCATCAAAATTCACGACATCTTGATTTTCCACAACATTCGACGGTCTTCTAGTTGTTTGTATTTGTCATCCTCATAAAATCGATCATTCTCATAATCTTCTTCCTTCTTCTCAGGCTCACGCTGGTCTTCTTCGTTGCCCTTGACACTTCCCTCAGTTTTGACACTTCCTTCTGAGAACTCTATCCGGCTGACCACCTTAGGACCACCTTTGTGACGTCTTCCCATGTTGAGAACACCAATGACCTTCTTCTTTTTATTGATGAGCTTCTTCAGATCCTCTTGGCCTTGAACCAAGCTGGTGAACATCTCTTGGAACTGAGCGTTCTGACCTGAAGATCTTTGACAGTCTGTTCGAGAGCCATTTCTGCTAAAATAAATAGCGAGAAAATAAGAAAACCGATCTTCAATGTACCTGTTATGAAATGTTATGCCATGATATGCAATGTTTTTAAGGACCTTAGGAATTTAAATTGGTTAAACAAGCATGAACAAACATTTATTAGTTTCTTTTTATTCTTTTTCTTTTTAAGTACAAAAGATAGTTCAGAAAAATAAAAGAACAAAATCCTAAAGCTCTAAGTCTCCCATAGGCGCTTCCTCTTGGTGCCGAGGTAGGCGTTGATGTTCCGCTCCTCGTGAAGTAGCTTGGTCAACTCTAGTACCTTTTTCTCACTTGAATAGCACTGAGCTTCGAGTGTATCCCTTTCTTCTTTTAGTTGAATCCAAGATCTCTTCAAGTCTTCAAAATCAGTAGGCATATCGGGATGGAGAACAGTATAGGGTACGTCACCTATAGCAAGAGGTTCCATAATTACTGGTAGAACAGGCGTGAAAGGCATCATGAGGTTTTGAGCTCGAGCTCGCACCCATTTGAGGTAAGGTTCCCAAGGAATAGAGTTTTGGTGCCCCAAAGTCTTGGTATCAGTCTTCTTTACCATGCCCCAAGCGTGTATGAACCTTCATCGGTAATTCTGGAGATCGTGGTTGTAGTCGAACACAATATCTTGGAGAAGCATATCATGAGGACCATCTCTTCAAGCATAACCAAACTGACGTAGAGCTAGAGAAGGGTTGTGAGTGATACCTCCCCTTATACCAAGTAGTGGTACATTAGGGAATTCTCCATAACACTCGATGAATGTGAAGTCCTTTTGAGAGAAAAGACACCAATAGATATCTGAATGAGAGAGTGACATTAGTCTTTGAGACCACTTCAACCTTTGTTCGTTCTTCAAAACTGATGGAGGAAGGTGCAAAATAAACCACCTGGAAAGTAACGGCATACAACACATGAGAGTTCCTTGTCTTTTAGTAGTACGAGTGTGGAGAGAATGTAGGATGTCTCCAAGTAAGGTAGGCATAGGATTACGCGTGAGGAATATCTTGATGGCATTGACATCTATGAACTGATCCGAGTTAGGAAATAGAACCAAACCATAGATTAGCAAGGCCAAAATGTCTTCAAATGTATGGAAACTCATAGCTTTGAGGAATTCTCGGGCTTTCTTCATTAGGAACTTGGCAAGTAAACCCTTAACTCCACTTCTTGTTTCCCAATTGGCTTCAATGTCTGAGCGCTTTAAGTGTAATGCTGATGCAATGTCTTCGTACCTAGGAACCTCTTCTAAACCGGTAAATGGAATTTGATCAAGAATAGGTACCCCAAGTAGCTTAGAGAACTCTTCCAAGGTAGGAACCAACTGATAATCTGGGAATGTAAAGCAATGGTGTTTCGGATCGAAGAACTGGAATAGGACGTGCATCATATCTTCTTCAAAACCGGAGATAACCAAGTCAAGCAAATAACCATGTCTTTTGATGAACTGAGCATGATCGAGAATTTCTGAAACCAATTCTTTGAGCTGAGAAGGTATACCCATGAAGTTGATTCGGATAGTCTTTCTGGAAGCTATAATACCTACAAAACGGAGCAAAGATAAATCCCTAGGTCCTTGAAATAGTTAGAAATGATATGCAATGCGATGATGTCATGATGTCATGTTTAACAAGCACAAACAATTCACACAATAGCCCTAGGTTTAAGGCTTGCATGAGGTATAGGTGATTACCCTACCAAAAGTTTGAGTTGGTTCATCCTGTCCTATAATAGTAACCGGGTTCTAGGAATCTCATATCATTGATCTTTCTCGTAGGCGTTTATTTCAATACGACTACCAAGTGGTCGACCGAAAATATCCCAAAAGTCTGATCTTAATGAGCGTAGCATCGAGTATCAGCCAACCTTAGTCTGCACCAAAGTCGGCCATCTCACTACCTTCTAATGGCCAAGATGGGTCAATTAAGGTTCTAAAAGTTGAGTTAGTGTTGATGACACCACGCAGAAGCCAAATACTATCCTCAACTTGGAAATGAAGAGTATCAGGACATCCAAAGTGTCACACTAACGTAGCCATCATATTGACTGTTTCGGTATACGCCTAACGGTCGCGACAATCTATTGCTACTTACCTAAGGAAACCTGGATTCGGGTGTAGGATCCCCCACAAGTATAATACCCAAGCAACCCTTAAAGATAAAGCAAGCAAGTCAAATAGAAAACAATAAAAATGATCTGGAAATCCCTAAGGCATTCTCTCTTTTAGGGTGTGTCCCCGACAGAGTCCCCGACAGAGTCGCCAGTTCTGTACGGTGAACTGACTTTGAGAATTTGTTTCGCTTTTTATCGCAAATGTGCGGATAGCAAGAGTCGCCACCGAATTTTCTTTTATCCAATTAAGGGAAGGTGAAAAGAACAGGAAAAGACCTTCGTTAGATTCTGAGTAAGGGAGAAGGTTATGAAAAGGGAAGGTATTAGCACCCCTTTTCATCCGTAGTTATCTACGGGCTCTTAGTTGCTTCTAGCTCATTTTTAAAAGTGCTTTCTGCGTGTTTGACAAAAATGTTTTGAAAAGTCATTTCGCTTTGACTTTGTAATGATTCATGTAGGAATGTATACAAAGTGTTCGAAAATGTTTCATTTTTTGAAAAGAGTTTGAACTTTGACAAAAGTGTGTGGTGTGAAAAGTATTTTGTTTGAGCAAGCAACTAAAAGTCTTATTACCTACTCAGAACGGTCGTTTTCATGTTGTTTTACTTTCCTTTAGAATAGTGTTATCCGTACCATTAGTTGGTAGGTAACCCTATTCGTTGGATGTAAGAAGGGACATTCGAAGGGACATCAGATGGTCATAGAAGGCAACTTGTAGGAAGTATCCTAGCACATTCAAAGGGACGATCATCATTTTTCGTAGGCAACAATCGAGGGACGAGATCATGTATTCGTAGGAGACATCGTGGGTCTATGATCTTTGTATCGAAGGGACTATGATGATATATTTGTAGGCAACGGTGCTAGGATACCTCTACGTTCGAGGGACTTGACCATTTAATCGAAAGGCAACGAGAGAGAATACTCTAGGGGGTGCATGTGTGAAAAGAGTGTGTTAAATTCAGATATGTTATCTTGCAATTAGAAGTGATCTATGTCCATTTTTTATCTTGCCATACACGCCTAGTTACTAGCAGTTTATAGGGTGCGGAAAATAAATTGCGGAAAGTAAAGTCCTACGCTATTACATGGCTTTGGGGCAGTTACATAATAAGAGTGCGGAAAGTAAAAGTCCTAATTAAACTATTACATCCCATAGGCAGTTACATGATACTGAAAAGAAAAGCGAAAAAAATAGTCTGAAACGTTACAACCTGTAAGCAAATACATAATCGAAAAATATAAGAAAACTCGCAGAAGAGAAAAATGTTAGTAAAAATAAGATTTTTGAAAGAGGAAAAAGATTTTAGGTTAGTCATGCTGATTAGATGATGAGATAATTTTTTGGGATTTTTCTGGATCGATTTTGATAATTAAAAGCAATTAAAAGTCAAATTAATGGTTAATTAACAATTAATTAAAATATGCATGCAAAAAATATTAATTTTAATGTCAAAAATTAAATAAACATTTTTCTGATTAAAATGCAAAAGGAAAATATTTTTGGTGAATTTAAATGCATGAGAAAAATATTTGAAGATAAATTAAATTGAATGAAAATATTAAGAAAAATAAGAAAATAGAAAAATAGTGTTAGTTTGCAAGCTGTAAAAAATAAGTGTCATGGCCAGGGATCGAACTCATGACATCCAAGGAAAACACGCGCTACCTTCACCACTGAGCCAGACTGCATTTGGTGTTAGGATATTGAAATAAAAGCGTTTTAAACGAATTCGGTTCCTGGGAATGCAAATCACGCGCGAAGATCTTCATCTTCTTCGTTTGAATTTTCAAACAGTTAGCGTCGGCTGAGTTCGATGCTAAGGCCCCTGCAATTTTCAAAAATCACACACAAGTAATATAAATGCATTATGAGTACATGGATCGATTAGAAACATCAATCTAAACACGATGGTGGTCTCGATCTGGTCCAATTTTGCCTATTTGAGAAGATCCCAATTCAAACAGAGGAACCCTAGCCATGGTGGATTTCGATTCAGGTACCTAAAATGCAATTAAACTATGCAGAAAGCTTCGAAACTCCATTCTAAACACAAAACAAACATCAAAACATGTTAAATATGCATGATAATCAAAAATCGATTTTGAAAAAGAATGGACAAACCGAAATATGGAATTCATGATTCTTGATGGTTTTGTGATTTGTAAGGGTCTATATCGATTCAGGAGACCTCCAGGAATGCAATGGAATGCTTAGAATCGATTGAAACAAATTGAAACTAGGGTTGCAAGTAACTTGAAGGGCACGGTTTTTTTGAGTTTGGAATAGGGTTCTTGAGGCAATTTTTCTGTTTTTTTTTCATGTGTATGCATTGTGTATATATAATAGATGGATCTAGGTCAGAAATCAAGAGAAAATAATGAATCAATCAATGTAAAAAAATTTGATTTGGTATGAAACCAAATCTTTCCTTTTTGATCCAATTTTCATCAATTCTCTTGCCAATCAATGTCAATTTCGAAATTTCCAGCTCTTATGGATTGCTTGGACCTCAAGAATGAGAGAAAAATCCAATTTGCATTTAATTTTGATTTTCTACCTTTTATTTTAATTTAATTGGCTTTTAAATGATTAAAATCCAAAGAAAATAGAAAAATAAAGATAAAATTCGTGGCCTTGGGCTTGGAGGTTCCAAATTAGCTGAGGAACAAGTTTGAACCAAGAAAAATTAGGCCCATTTGCAAAATTTTGGATTTTGACAAGTATTTCTCTTTGTGCACCTCTTCAAAAATGCCCAACTTGTGCAATGTGTAACTTGCTCAATTTTTAACATTTTTGAGTGTTCTTGGACTTTTTAGAAATCTCTAGAAGTCCTCTAAACAACCTCTTTTGTTTCATATCAATTGGAGTTTCCATGCTCAATAAAACTTCTTTACAACAAGTTGACTTTTTGTTGACTTTGAAAAGGACCTGTAATGTTTTGATCCATATCTTCAAAATGAAGCATTTTCTGACCATGCTTGTGAGACATGAAGTTGTAGAGAATTGAATTATCTTCAAAATGAGAGGTGGTGGAAATTTTTTTGATAAAGTATGAGAAAGTTATGCTCAGTCAAAGTTCAGTTGACTTTTCCTTAGAAAACCCTAATTTGGAAAGTTTGACTTTTGATCAAATCTTGAGTTTTCTTGATGTATCATGATCAACCCTTGATCAAATGATGAATGTCACTTCAAAATATGGATGTTGACCAAAAATCATGAAGTTTGGTGTATGTTGACCACGTTGACTTTTTGTCATCTGTGATTTTCAACCATCTAAGCAATTGTCTGAGGAAACTTGACTTGTAAGGCTTGAAACTTGACATGGAGATTATTTGAAGCATATAAGGAGGCGTGATGACCATTGGAGATGTTGGGAACCACCTTGATCTGTGAATTGCCAAAACCCTAGTTTGGGTTGATTGTTTAGGAGAGGGTTTGTCTGATCAACCCTTGAGGAATCCTTGGGTAGGGATGTATGAAATGTCTTGGGAAGTAGGAGGGAAAATTTTGGGGTATGACACCGAGCAATTGATTGATACAAGGAAAGCCAAACCAGACTGCCTCTACTCGTCGAGAGAGAACTGAACAACAAATTAACAAGCATCGAGGACGGGGTCAGGTACAAAGGAACCAATTGGCTAGAGGTTCTTCTTCTGCACCAAGGAGTTTTCTGCATCATGCAGCTACCTCTTGTGCACATGAGCAGGTACCCGATGAGACGGAGCAGGTACCCGATGAGGAAGAGGTTCCCGAAGAGTTTATGGTGCGTGAGGGAGATGAGGTGCCCGAGCATGTTGCGGTACCCGAGGAGGTGGAGCGGGCTATCTAGGAGGTCCTTATGACACCTCCCTCTTGATCTACTATCATGATCATGCCACTCGAAATGTTTGGGATGAAGAGGTATATTTTTGGTTGCACTTTTTCATTTTTAAGGTTTACTTAAAAATATAATTATAACGGTTTTTTCTTGTTTCAGGAACGATTGCCCATTAAGTCTGTGAATCACTCGCAAAAAATATATCTGAATTATTTATACATGTGTGTGCTTGGTTCCATGAGGTTGTGGTTGGATCGAAACTTTCCAGACTATGATGTACAAGTTACAATACTATAAGCCACGACATGCAAAGGGAATTTGTTGAGAGGTGGCACAAAGAGGTGTTGTTTTGCACTTTCATGTTGGGGAGATGACTATCACACTTGATTATGTTGCTTGATTGCTCCACCTACATATCATAGATAAATTACTTAGTAATCACAAGATACCACGAGTTGAGGCGGTTGAGTGGATGATTGAGCATCTAGAAGATGATCCATATAAGGCTGCTAAGGAATGCAAAACCACTAATGGGTCGCATGCAAAATTCTCCTGCCTGAAGGAGCTATATGAGGAGCACCCAGTTGCATTAACAGGGGCCAAGGATGAGGATGACGAGTTTTTTGTTCAAAATCAGTGAGAATCTTCTTTGTGGTGTTACTACATGTTCTTGGTTGACATGTCCCTCATTATGGACAAAAGTTCCTACTACGTAGATGTGATATGTCTCTGATATTTTATGGATCTGAGCAGAGATCTGAGTGGAAGTGTGGGGCCTCTATTTTGGTATACCTTTATCAGAAGCTGAATGAAGCTTCAAACTGGAGGACGATACAACTCACTAGCTCTTGCACACTCCTCATGGTACCTTTCATTTCAACTATTAACGTTAATTTTTTTAATATAATTAGTACTTACATATTATGTAATTGTCGTTTCAGAGCTTGATAATCTCTCATTTCCACCACATTCATGGTTTCGAACCCGATACACTTTATATTAATGACATTCCAAGGGCTGTCAAGTACATACTCCATAGAGGGAATCATAAAGTGGCTTCATACCGAGTGTATCTTGATCGTACTAATTATGATGACATCAAGTGGACGCCATTTGAGAATTACAAGGATGTTGTTCCATTTGATCTCATCTCATTAAACTCAGGGTGGTTAATTAGCATGTGGGTCGAACCTTATGGTCAGGTATCTTCTAGAGCGGTGTATATGCCAGTTTGACTATGTGTAGAAGATACTGAGATCTCCTTTTCAGACTGCTCCCGAAATGATGGTCCAACGGGATCTCAATGGCATCTTCCAAGATTGGGAGAATCATTTGGTACCACAGGAGTTTCAGATGATGCCGACATCCCAGAGTTGGCATTGTGTAGAGGGTTTACATGACATTGTTCTTTAACGTGTCACACCTTATCATGACATCGGATGGTCCTAGACGTCCACCTAGGCCAACTCACGAGGATCTCTTGGAGAAACAACAGGCCGAGGATGATCATGCCACTGATCTCTTACCGATTTGTCAGCGGATCCGCCTCCTTGGGCAGGAGGCATTGGATATTGGGATTATCGAGATGGACGGTCTTGAGGTGGTTGCCATCGTTGATAGGATGGTTATAGAGGCATCCAGTGCGGCGTAGTTTATGAGGCATAGGAGGTCACAAGGGTGTTAGGATTAAGCATACGCAGTAGCCTATGTTATATTTTATTTTTTGTTACCGATGTAATATTTTGACCATATGCACTTTTCAAATAATTTATGTACTAAATTATGTTCCCTATGCCAGAACATCTAATCTAATCATTATGTTCGTATTGTTATGTTCGTTTAATATTTTCAAAAAAATCATAAAAAAATTGTCTGATTATAAAGAAGGGGGTAATGATGTAGTTTGAAACAAAAATGACACAAACAGAAGAAGTTTCACATATGCACATCAAAAATATTTTTTTATCATATTTTGCATGTGCATATCTGAAACAACTTCTAAATTTTTGCATCCAACGTTTAAGTATTTAAACGTGCTAAAAAAAGTGTCTTCGAATATACACATACGAAACATGTTGAGAGGTGCGTTCGCATGTGCATATCTAAAACAACCTCTAAATATACTAAAAAAAGATTTCTTCGATTATACACATGCGAAACATATTGAGAGGTGCGTTCACATGTGCATATTCGAAAAATATTTTTAAATTTTCAATCACTATTATAGTATTATAAAGTGTAAGCAGAAATCTCATAATTTATTCCATTTTCTAAATCAAAGTCACAGAACTCCAAGAAAACTTAATTTGGTTTTGTGTGTTGATACTTTGTGCCATGATGGTAACATTTAGCATCAAGCGATAACATAAGTGGCTAAAGTCAACACAACCAAAATTGAAGTAATTAATATTTAATGCGTCTACGCAATAAGCCATATTTTCCGTCGGCTATATCAGCACTATAGCCTATATCTATAAGTCATTTATTTTGTCTGATGCTAGTCGCTGGAAGATGATCGATGGAAAATTTGGGGTGCAATATTTTACAACTATCTTGATTTTAATTAAAATGTTGGATTACTTAAGCTTCTTTTTATTTGTTATCTTAATGTTTTTTATTGAAAAAGTAACTTTAATATTTTTGATGAGTTTTTTGTATTCTTAATAATACTCTTATCTATTTACTACTTTATTTGTTTTTAATCAAGTCTCTTTCTTTTTTCAAATATTATATTTGTATAAGTAATTTTACAATATTAATATAATATTAGTCTTGTTTTTATTATATTTTAATGTATTTATTGTTTTATTTTATTTTAAAATAATTTTGATTTGATTTTTTAATATATTATTAATAAACGATAATTGTATAAAATAATAATTTATCATTTTCATAATTAATTAATTCTTCAATCAAAATTAATTTAGTGCATTTGATTTATTAAAAAAATAATAATGGATTAGACAACACAACTATAGTTGTCACGTGTTTGATTTAAAATTTATTTATGGAATGACAAAAATCAGGATTAAGATTGAATAAAAATTTAAAATTTTGTCCATCCCTAAACCATGAGACAATTTTTTGTCTCTGATATAAATTATTTAAAATACAAAAATATTATTTTATTTTCTATTAAATATATATATTCTCTCTCATTCTTCTGTGTTACTTTTTACATTCTGAAAATACTTATTCTCTAATATAAGTTATTTAAAAGACAAACATATCCTTTTATTTTCTATTGATTCAATTTATTTAAAATAAAAAATATCATTTTATTTTCTATTAAAAATATATATTCTCCCTCTGATTCTCTTTTATTAATATTTATAATATAAAAATATATTTTTGTCTCTAATACAAGTTATTTAAAAGAGGAAATTATTAACACAAATTATTTAAAATACAAAATTATATACATACATATATATATATATATATATATATATATATATATATATATATATATATATATATATATATATATATATATATATATATATATATATATATTATAAACACATTTCTTTATTTATCATATCCTATTATCTATTAAACATCTTACATGACAAAAAGCTATTTTAAAGATAAGTATGGTACTTATCTTTTTGCATACACCCTTAAAGTACAATATCTCCAAGATGTAGTGATTAAGAAGGTGTCTGGTTTCACTTTAACAATCCAAAACGTGCGTCTGTGGCATGTTCTACCGTGGTTTTTTTTTGAGTTTTTAAGAAGTTAAACTTTTTAGCTTTACTTTAAAGCGTTTCTTGGAGCATATTTGCCGTGAAAACACACTTAGGTTAAATCTCTTTGTTAAAGGTGGGTTCCAAATTATGCAATCTTCTTGCAAAAGTAATTGTTCTAAAATGATTGACATTTTAAATTTAATTTAAATATTTTTTATACTTAAGGCCTCATAGGTATATATATATATATATATATATATATATATATATATATATATATATATATATATATATATATATATATATATATATATATATATATATATATATATATATCACTACAACATTTTTGATTTTAGGCTACAGGTGAAAAATCGTAGCTTAAAGAGATAACAGGCTACACTTTTATACGCATTGACGAGTTTTCAGATTTTTGTTGAAAACTGTCCCTTATTTACTTTATGCTACAGTTTTAAAAATGTAGTTCTTGTTTATTCCCTTTAGGCAACGGTTTATAAAGCGTTAGTATAACATAATCGTGACATTGTTTTTATGCCACAGTTTTGAAATTGTGGCTCTACCAAATGAAGCTTTAAAGATTGGTATTTAAATATCTCACTATAATACAAATGTCCACCACTGGGGTCGAACCCCAGTCCTTTGAACGTCTACAAATTTAAAATTTATTTCACTTTAATAAAAAAATTGAAAAAGTAATTCTATAGAAACGCTAAAATTGAGAGTCGCACCCAAGCAATTGAACCTCTCGGTGAACTTCCCTATCACTGAAACAACTATACGGACTTGTTTGAGTACTATCATCAAATTTATTTATATATGAAAAGCTTTTATTTCTTTTTACACATACTTATTACCTGTCTCGTAAAAATTGGGGAAATAAACCCTAATATAATCATCTTTCTCTTGTAGGTGCAGTTGTGATTTGCTCTGCAACTTACTCACCCCTTTCACTGTTGGCACCACCATCGATACAAACAACCCTGTCGTTGTTGTTGTCGACAAGGAGGTTGAAAACCAAACTGATTCCAAGGATAAACGACTCAGGGAAGAAAAGAAACCCAAAGATGGTATCGTTTCGAAGAAAGCTAAAGTAGACGAGGAAAAGCCAGTAGAAGAACAAAGGTTGGAGGAGTTAGAGAAAAATGAAGATGGAGAAGAAAAGGAAGCATCTGAATTTGTGAAATTGGGACCAAAGACCTTTGGTTCTTCTGTGGAAATGTTTTATTAATTCCACAAATTTCTTAATGCTTAACCTCATAATCTCAATGTTAACAAGTTATTTCCTAAACCCTTTCTCTGATTTACAATTGTTAAACATTCAATGATTCGATTAGATAGTTAGTTTATTGAATTTGGGATTTTTGTACCGTTCTTGATCTATTTTTAGTAATATATTTCAATTTATTTTGTGTTAATAAAAAATTTTAAAATTCAAAAACTCAGTTTTGGTTTTGACTTATTTAAGATTTTGAATGAAGTTTTCATATCAATTTGATTATTCAAAACAATATTTCATTCAAAATCTTAAATAAGTCAAAACCAAAATTGAGTTTTCAAATTAAAAAAAATATTAACAAAAAATAAATTGAAATATATTACTAAAAATAGATCAAGAATGGTACAAAAACCCCAAATTCAACAAACTAACAATCCAATCGAACCATTGAATGTTTAACAATTGTAAAATAGAGAAAGGGTTTAGGAATTACCTTGTTAACATTGAGATTATGAGGCCTAGCATTAAGAAACTTGTGGAAGTGATGAAACATTTCCACGGAAGACCAAAGGTCTTTAGTCCCAATTTCACAACTCCAGATGCTCCCTTTTCTTCTCCATCCTCGGTTTTCTCTAACTTCTCCTGCCTTTGTTCTTCTAGTGACTTTTCCTCGTCCACTTTAGCTTTCTTCGAAACGATGCCATCTTTGGGTTCCTCTTCTTCCCTGAGTCATTTATCCTTGGAATCAACTACGTTTTCAACCTCCATGTTGACAACAACAGCGAAGGGGTTGTTGGTATCAACGGTGGTGCCAACAGTGAAAAGGATGAGTAAGTTGAAGAGCAAATCGCAGAGAAAGAAGACTATATTAGGGTTTATTTCCCTAATTTTTATGAGACGGGTAATAAGTATGTGTAAAAAGAAATAAAAGTTATATATATATATATATATATATATATATATATATTTGATGATAGTACTTAAACAAGTCTGTATAGTTGTTTGAGTGGTAGGGAAGTTTACCGGGAGGTTCAATTGCTTGGGTTCGATCCCGGTGACGGACATATGTATTATAGTGAGATATTTAAATACAAATCTCTAATGCTTCATTTTGTAGAGCCACAATTTCAAAACGGTGGCATAAAAATAATAAGTCACGGTTATGTTATACCAACACTTTATAAACTTTTACCTAAAGGGAATAAACGACGGTTATGTTAGGCCTACTTTTTTAGAACCGTAGCATAAAGTAAATAAGGGACAATTGAGATATTTAAATACAAATCTCTAATGCTTCATTTTGTAGAGCCACAATTTCAAAACGGTGGCATAAATATAATAAGTCGCGGTTATGTTATACCAACACTTTATAAACTGTTACCTAAAGGGAATAAACGACGGTTATGTTAGGCCTACTTTTTTAGAACCGTAGCATAAAGTAAATAAGGGACAATTTTCAACAAAAATTTGGAAACTCGTCAACGCGTATAAAAATGTAGTCTATTACCTCTTTAAGCTATGATTTTTAATTCGTTGCCTAAATTAAAAAAATGTTGTAGTGTCCACATCGATAGGTTTCCATAATCTAACTTCTTTGAACCACTAACCTAACCAGCCTCTTGCTTTCTCTATGAGAGCCTTCACCTTGACGTCTACATGTTCTTCTAGAAGGAAAATGTTAGCGCTAATGGAGTTACTTTGATATAGAAATATACCTCAGAGTGGCATATATCTTGTAATCAATAAGTTTAGCTCAATTCCCCACCACTTCATTATAAGATTTATGGAACCTTGTTAACTTTTCTTCATCTAAATTAAAATTCATGTTGAATGTTCGTAGTGCATTGGTTTTGGACTAGTTCAATCAAGAGTCAATTCCTCTTGTAATCTCTACATACAATCTACTATTTCCATTATAGTCTTCCGTAAAGTGTGTGATAGTTGAGTTGCTTCCTTCTCTCAAAAAAGCTCTAGTTCTGATGAACTTTACCCTTCTTGCTTACCCTTGCACCTATCTCATTCCTTTGAAACTGAGGTAGGTTTGCAAAAAACTTTCTTCCTTCTATAAAATTGTTATCGAGTTTTGCTTCCAACACGCTTTCATCCCGCACGTTGAAGAAAATGACAAAATCGTACGTTTTCCCCCTCTTATCTCTTTTAAGAGGAATAACCACTTCATTTATTTCCCATTAATCCTTAAGAGCATAATAACAATATTTCACTTTCAAGTTATCTGCAAATGTTGTTATGAAAAAAGTTGTTGTATTCAAGCAACCTTGTCTTTTACCCGCTCTTTCTATATCACATTTCTTTATATTCCTCCTTGGTTTTTGATTAGATGAGACCTTTGTCCAATTTTCCTCTTTGTTGTCCTTCTGTCTGTTGGAAGTTGCCATCTTAAACTACATAGCAATTATTTGAAAGGTTGAGTAACAAGGGTTGTTGGTTATAAAGAAGTTAGACTCTCTCTGTCATCTTAATTTTAATATGTGTCTATGATTGATAATCTAATCTCACTCTTTTAACCAATTCATATAAGAAACGAAATAGAAAGTCTGTATTCCTTACTCAAACACCTAAAGAGAAGTACTTACAATTAATCAACATCATTATTAAGTAACATTCACCATGCTAACTTGTTATTTGTGAAGTGAATAGTCACAACAAAAATATTTACGTACATTGTGTCAAAAGAAACCATATATGTCAGAAAGTCTGCATAGAATCTAACTTTCATTATTCTACCAAACCGAACTATGACTTTCATACTATTTACGAATGTTAACGAACTTAACAATCATGTTGAATAGACCTTAACACTACATATTCATCAAAATATTAAGACATTAAATATATGAGTTTCCTTTATTATAACATCAACATTTCACTCATTCATTAGTAATGTGAGATTTAACCACTCAAACTTGAACCTAACAATCTCTCTCACAAGTGTGAGTTCTCCATAGGTCATTGAATCGAACTTGAGAGGATCACAACTTGTTCTACCAAAATCTTAAAATGTTAGATATATTCAAATCAAATTTGTATATCAATATTAACAAAATATTATCATAATATATATGTTTCTCATATTGTAAGTGGATCAAATACGTGTTAGCCCTTTTAAACTAAATTGATAATATATATTATGATCTCTAAAACACATATGAGTGACCTAATAGACATGATCACCTATTTTGTTAGATATAATGTTTTGGATTTCCAAACAATCTATTTATAATTATAATAATATATTAAATCAGAATTCCAACTTATTTTTCTGTCATCTCAACACTTTGATTGTCACCTAATCTAATTTGTGACAACTCATAAAAAATCTGAGTAGGATACCATACATTAAAACATATTTATGTAATATTATTAGCCAACTACTAGATGCGTCTTTAATTATTTTTCAATTATACTTTTTAACCTTTATCAATAAAATCAATTTAAAAAGAATCACAATATGACATTAAAAATGTAATAGACTGAGTTATTAAGATTCAATAAATTATAAATTAAATTATTTAATTTAATTAGTTGCTCATTCAAAATATTTGAAATAAACACAATAGAAAACTTAAAATTAAATCATTAATTAAAACTATTTTTTACTTCTTACAAATAAGAATTAAAAATATTTTAATTATAATTAAATTTATAAATAAAAAGATAATTAAGTTTAATAAACTCCACTAATTAGCAAAATTCTAATTGTTTGTTTCTAATTGTTATAACTAAATATATTTTAATTTAAAATTAATAAATTAAGGAAACTATATACACACCAGTTGTTTGGGGTGTGGTTCAAAACGTATATTTTAAAACTTATTTAAATATAGAATTTTTCAATAATATAATATATGACTCTAATTGTAAGAATTTTAATATTTATTATTTTCTTAATTGTTTTATATATTTTCTCAAAACATTTTTTAACAAAACTTTTTAAACATTGTAATGAAAAAAAGTGATTTTAACATTTTTTTTTGGAAAATCATTAACAATTATTTTTACATTATTTTCAATAGAAATAATTTATAACAATTAGAAAATATAAACCACTATATCACTTATATACATTTTTGTGAATAATTGCATACTATTATCTCAACTATAATATATCTTAATTTATAATAAAACATTATAATATAAGTTGATTACTACATTTGTTAAAAAATATTTTGATTCCAATTAAAATTTTGTATTAAAAATTAAAAATTAATTTATAACCGTGTATCGAGTGGATCATAATCTAATATATTATATAAATTGTCTACCCTTATTATAAAACAAAAATTCACAAAAATTAGGTGTCTATAGCCGTTTTCTTAGAGCCACATCCACTTCTGCTATAACGATATTTTATCTGATAACGATATTACATTTTACCAAATTGTCTAAAGTAAAAAGTCTCATATTCAACATCTTCCACATAAACAAAAATACTTTGAGATAAATTCATTTTCTTATTCAATATTCAAATTCAATTGACATGATGTTTTTTTACTTAAGTATATTCTGAAAATACATTTTATATAAATCCTGTTAAAATATCATGTTGACATTGGCTCTTGGGCATTGTTGTTTGGTTGTTTTCAAAGGACATGTTGGTTAATCGTTAGCTCGTCTGTTATGTAAGCTATGATGTGACATTGATATTTGACAATAACCTTACTTTAATATAGTATACGATTGATATTTTAATTGTTTTTAAATGAAAAAAATAAAATAATAAAATGCTTACCGTTTTCTAGTCCTCACATAAGGTATTTCATTTAATTATTAAATTCTTTTGACAAGTTATCTCATTAGCAACTAAATAGTTCACACGGTTTTTATGACGATAAAAATAAGTCAAATGCCAACTGAAAGCTTCTAAAAACGATAAAAATAAGTCAAATGCCAACTGAAAGCTTCTAAAAACGATAAAAATAAGTCAAATGCCAACTGAAAGCTTTTGAAAGCTGTTTTGCAAACAATTTATTTGGAAAAGTTATTTTTATGCAATTCTAGAACTTTCTGTTTCGAAGAAGAAACCAACTTCTGCCTCGTGTTTTGGTTTTCAGAACTGACATTTAGTTGGAGAAACCAATTTCCAGGTCTTGGCAGTGGCGGATCTTGCCCAAATTATTAGGGGGATCGGTGAATATCAACTATAATATAATAATTAAAATTTATAAAGTGAAAACCGGAGAAACCATCCATGAAAGAGAAAACCTTATGCTGAGTGGTGTTGTCGATCAGGACATCGATATGTGGAAGCGGAAAGTCATCTTTCGGGCTTGCCTTATTCAGATCTCGGTAGTCCACACAAATACGTACGTTGCCATCCTTCTTAGGTACTGGTACCACGTTCGCAACCCATTATGGATAGGAAGTAACGGCTAAGAAACCGATATTGAACTGCTTTATGACTTCGACTTTAATTTTCTCAGACATCTCAGGACGCATATGACGAACCTTCTGCTTTATAGGGAGAAAACCTTCTTTCGTTGGAAGTCGGTGTACCACAATGTCGATATCTAAACCTGACATGTCTTCGTAAGACCAAGCAAAAATCTCGATGTAATCTCGCAGCATCTGGATCAATCTTTCCTTAACACTGTTCTCAAGACCCGCTCCTATCTTGATTTCCTTTCTATTTTTGTTGGTACCTAGATTCACCACCTCGGCCAGCTCTTCATGTAGATGTATAGCCCTTTCCTCTTGCTATATTAGTCTGGAAAGTTCTCCTGGCACTTCACAATCTTCTTCGCCTTCGTCTTCAGCTTGGTAGATCAGATTATCAAAGTCATATTTAGCAATAGCAGAGTCGTTATCGATGGAATCCGGAGTGAACATGGATCTGCAGTTTATTATGTGGGTGTGTGTACGAACACATAGCTTTTTTGAAAAGGTGATAAAGTAAAAGAAAGACAGAGAGCGCAATATTTGAATGAAAAAGTCAAATGACTTATTGAATGAAAACATGTGAATCACAAATAATAATCCTCACAAATGAGCCATTGTGCCTCGGGCAAGGCACTAGGCTTAAAGTTTTATTATACAAAGCTATAAAGCGTAAAATAGAAAAAACAATTACTCCTGACTAAAGTAGATTGGCATAACATCCTTAATCGTCCAATTGTTGAGTCCATTGTCGGTAGTAGGGAAGATCCAGTTGTTGATGTCGAAGTCACCATCATTGTCTTCTATAGCATGAACTTCATTCTTCTTGATGCAGAACGGAGGCCCACCAACACGTTCGCGGCGTATCATCTTTTGACCTTTGGAAGTGAAGCCTAAACCAGTCTTATCAGATTTGAATGGAAAATTGGGCAACTGACCCCAAATAGTACAACCTCCTTCTTTAACCACATCTCCGGCGTCCTTCAGCGAGGCCATCTTCGGTGGAACTCTAGTAATATTAGTAGTGACAAAAGAGTCGACAAGCATGACTCGTGGAACTACTTCGAAAGCTTGATAAGGGGTCTCGATAAACTTGCCTTCCATTTCGATGTATCGGAATGACTGCAGATGACTCACCATATATTCTTCCTCTCCGCATACTGTAATGATCTTCCCCTTCACTGGGTACTTCAACTTCTGATGCAAGGTAGAGGTAACAACGCCTGTCCCGTGTATCTAGGGGCGTCCGAGCAAGCAAGAATAAGTTGGACGAATATCCATCACAAAGAAAGTAGAATCAAAAGTATGGGAACCTACTTTGATCGACAGGTTGAGCTCTTCAAGTACTATTCTCTTCGAACCATCAAAAGCTTTCACGACTATATCACTGGGTTTCATGACCACTTCTTCAACGTCAAGTCTGTCTAGAGCACTTTTTGGTAGGACATTCAGAGCAGAGCCAGTACCCATCAACATATGAGACAACCTAGTACCCTTACACTCTATAGAGATGTGCAAGGCTTTGTTATGTTTTCCTCCGGTAGGAGTCAAATCAGCATTAGAAAAGCCCAAACCATTGTCTGCGGTCAGGCTAGCAATATAGTTTTCAAATTGATTAGCAGAAGTGTCTGGCGGTATGTGAACATTCTTCAGAAATTTCACCAAGGCTTTAGCATGAGCCTCAGAGCACAACAACAAAGATATCATGGATATAATGGATGGAGTTTGTCCCAAATGATCCACAACATTGTAATCGCTTTTCTTAATTGAAATTATGGTGCCATCAGACTCAGGATGTCGTGACATCTGATCCGACATTGTAAATCAGACAAAGTAGAACATACAATTAACAGTGTAGAAAACTAAAGAACACAAAGAGTTGTTAACCCAGTTTGGTTCTAACCAACCTACATTTGGGGGCATACCAAGCCAAGAATGAAGTTCACTATCAACAATATTAATTCAGAGGGAAACCTCCATGTTTACACTCCTCACTTAATCAGACTACCCAATGACCCTTCTACCTAAGATACCACACTTAGATATGAGAACCTCCGCTCACTTTCGATCACCTCAATGATGTCTATCAGTCACTTTCACACTAGTAACTGCATCAACTGCTTGGCTCCTAACACAATCAGCTTGGAGATACCTCACTCCAAATACAACTAAAACATTTTTAAGATACCACACTTCAAACACAATATAAAACAGTCACGCATATGACACAAACAAAACTCGGAATTTCTTCACAGGTTCTTCCAAGGACACAACTACACTCATTTCTTCATAGCTTCTGAGTGAGTAAAATAATCCTCTTGCCTACAGGCTTCGAGGTACAAATCAGTGACCATCCCACAATTTGGGTGGTTCACTTACATGGCTAACCCTAAAGATTACATCTTTCTAAAACCAACTAGCTTACTAAAACTAGGTTACAACTGCTTATTTATAACCTATTACCCAACTGGATTTGGGCCTTAAAATAACAGCATAAGCTATAACAAACATCTGCAGTACAAACTTTCTGCAGAGATAAACAAGCAGATAACTTCTGCTAGAATCAAGGTCCTTGCTGATCTTTCTCCTTAGCTATTGGACCTCCACATAGCCTTTAAGATCACGCCGCATAAGATGCATAATATTTGCATAATATTCTGATCTAATTAAAACAGAACTGTAACAAACTTAGCAGTTTTTGTAGCGTGATGTCCTGATGTCTGATATTTCGACATCTCATATGACATGTTGTTCCAGATGTTGAAACTTTTCAACACATCATGTTAAGGTATTCCAATAGGAATTTTGTTGCATATATCCTATTGTACAATATATTGTTGCTGCTTAGTATTTGTTTTATTAAAATTGAGCCACTCATCAAGTTCAAGGAACTTACATTAATAATCTTCAGGATTTCCTTCATCTCTTGCTTGGAGGTGTCTTCAAAAACTTCCTTTTGTGTTTCTGTCTGGGCAGGCTGAGTCACTTTCTCTTTGCCCCGAGCCTCTATAGTTGGCTCAATATCAGGAATGCGGACTGGTGGAGTAGTGCCTTTTGGAGGAGAGATATCTGGAGAAAACACTCTTCTGGTTCTAGTTACTTTGCTTGATCTGGTGATATTGTCGACATCAGGATTAGCAACTTCAATTATGTTGTCTTTAATGGCTAATGGTTCTTGCTTAACGCTATGGTAGTAAACCTTGTCTCTATAATTCCAAGGTATAGCTTTGTTAGAGGAATATGGGACTGGTCTAGGCGAGGTGATAATCAGAGGTGCCACTCTAAGTGCAAGGCTGACAGAGGAAATCCTTATTGTGTTTACGTCGGCATATTCTTCGGGATAGTCATCATCTCCCCATCCAATTGCTTTGATGTCTTCAATTGCAATCTTGGAGCTTTCAGGGGTGATATATTTCACCATAAAATCAAATTTCCCACTTGGTTGTCCCAAGGTATCCCAGACTTCTGGTATGGCTTCTTCCACACTTACGTCTTCAATTTTCAAGCTTTTGGAAACATCTTTGCATGAACTCTCTACAGACAGAGTTTTATGAATAACACTTCTCAATTTTCCATCAGGCGTTGAATACCTCTCTTCAACCAGGCACATCCATTGGATTTGAATGCGCAATAACAACAATTGTCAAAACATCTTAGAAATAAGACAGCTTGTAGAAGATTCTTCTTAGCAGTCATCAGGGGAGTGGTTAACTCATTCACAGCGAAGATATAAGAGTCATTATCAATGACGTTGCACTCTTGCCATGATCAGGCATTGGTGCGTTGATCACATTCGGGGTTTCGACAGGAGGTTCGAATTCAATTTCCTAAGCTTCAATCATGTTTTGGATCTTGTTCTTCAGGGCCCAACAGTTGTTGGTGTCGTGCCCAGGGCTATTGGAGTGATATGCACACCTTGCATTAGGATTGTACTTCTGAGAAGATGTGTTGATATGGTGAGGAGGATCTCTTAAAGTAACCAGCTCTTCCTTCAACATGTGTTGTAATGCTTGAGACAATGGCATGTTGATCTTCGTAAACTGTCTTCTTGGTGCATTATGCCTACGCGTGTTGTCTTGTTGAGGTTGCGCCGTGTGGGATTGGAGATCAGGATTGCCCCCACAAATTGATGGCGATCAGTTTTATCACGGATCTTCTGACTATACAGAGAATTAACTTCTTTCTTCGCATCATTTGAAGATGTCTCGGCTTTAATCTTTCCACTCTTGATTCCAGCTTCAATATGTTCACCTGTCAATATCAGTTCGGTGAATCCGGCTGAAGAGTTTCCAAACAGATGATTGAAGAATAGGCCTGTCAGTGTTCCCATGAACATGTCAACCAATTCCTTATTAGACAAGTGTGGTTGGACTCTGCCTACTAGATCTCTCCATTTTTTAGGGTACTCTTTGAATTTTTCATCACGACCCATAGACATATTTTGTAGTTGCATACAAGTTGGTGCTAATTCAACATTATACTGGTACTGTTTGTAAAGAGCATCTGCTAAATCATTCCAGGAATAAATGTGGGTATTTTCTAGCTGGTAATACCACTCTAACGGTGCTCCGAACAAACTCTCTTGAAAGAAATGCATCCACAACTTTTTATCAGCGGTGTGTGGTTGAATCTTCTGAATATATGACTTCAGATGAAGTTTTGGACAAAAAATATCATCATACTTAGAAAAAGTAGGTGTTGGTTCTACTGATTAGCAGAAATTTTGGTAAAACATTATGCTTAGAAATACCTTAAAGTTTACTGAAGTAGCAGATGTCACAGAAGATGTCCTGACATGTGAAACTGACAGAAGTGTAGAATTTTTAGGAAGTCATTTTGTTTGTTATTTGTATGCTTCGACTAAGGAAGCTTGAAAAGCACCTTCAGAAATATACTTGGAGATTTAATGTCCTTCTTTCATGGAGAAAAGACAGGAGGCGCTGAAGACTTGTGAGTAAAGCAACCCTAGTTGTTGTTACTCTATTTAAAGGCTGCAAACCCTGTTTTGCAGCTTGGCTGTTCCAGTTTTAGAGAGTTTAGTATTTAATTATTAGTTGTTCATTGTGTTGGTTGTTAATTTTCTATTGTGAGACTATCGAGTATTTCTACTTGAGAAGGACGGCTTTTGAGTTGTAAGTTTTCAATCACCATAAGCTTTGAAGCAAGTGTGATTGTGTGTCTTTGAAGAGTGTCTTCAGTTTTAGTTATTTTTAGTGTCATGGGTTGTGATACTGAGGGAGTGAACGAAGGTTCTCATATCTAAGTGTGGTATCTTAGGTAGAAGGTTCATTGGGGAGTTTGATTAAGTGAGGAGGTGTAAACAGAGAAGGTTTAGCTCCGAATTAATACTACTAATAGTGAACTTCATCCCTGGCTTGGAAGCCCTCAGACGTAGGTTGGTTAGAACCGAACTGGGTTAACAACTCTCTATGTTTTTATTGATTTATGCACTGTTTTACTTTGTTTTGTTTAGCTGTGTTCAAAGCCGATATAAGTGCCGTGACATTACCTTCGACATCTCATATTTGATACTAAGATTTCAATTGGTATTAGAGCAAGCATCCTGCTCTGTCTCTGGGTGAGATCTAGGGAAGATACTTTATGGTAACATGGACAAGGAAGCAATCTTTATGAATAGACCACCCATTCTAGATGGTTTTAACTATGACTTATGGAAGCATCTCATGGCAGCATACATAAAGTCCTTGGACAACAAAGCTTGGAAAGCTATTCTGAAAGGATGGACTTATTCTGTCATTATTGGAGCTGATAATCAACCTACTGGTGAACTAAAGCTTGAAGAAGACTGGTCAAAGGATGATGATGAACTAGCTCTTTCTAATTCAAATGGGTTGAATGCTATATTTAATGGAGTGGACAAAAACATCTTCAGACTGATTAATACATGTGAAGTAGCTAAAGATGATTGGGAAATCCTTAGAATTACTCATGAAGGCACCTCCAAAGTTAAGATGTCAAGACTTCAACTACTCACCACTAAGTTTGAAAATCCAAGAATGAAGGAAGAAGAAAGCATTCAAGAATTTCATATGAATGTTCTTGAGATTACTAATGTCTGCAGTGCCTTGGGAGAGAAGATACCAGAAGAGAAACTGGTAAGAAAGATTCTCAGATCTCTTCCTAAGAGATTCAACATGAAGGTTACAACGATTCAAGAGGCTCAAGAAATCAACAACATGAAAGTGGATGAACTAATTGGTTCTCTCCAAAATTTTGAGCTAGGCATCAATGAGAGGTTAGATAAAAAACCTAAGAGTATAGCCTTCAAGACCAATACTGAAGAAGTCGAGGAATTTAACCTGGACACTAAAGAAGGACTCTCTAATACCATTGTCTTTATTGTAAGAGAACTCAACAAGGTGTTAAAGAGAACGGAAGATGACTCAAGATCAAATTTCAAGAACATATCACATGACATCAGGAGGTCAGGAGATTATGGCAGAAAAACCAGACCAAATGACAAAATCAGCCAAGATAGAGAATCAAAGTGTCAATGTTGTGAAGGATTTGGTCATATCATAGCTGAATGTCCTACATATATCAAGAGAAGAACAAGAGGACTAGCAGTAACATGGTCTGATGAAGACTCTGGAAGTGAAGTAAAAGAAGATACATCCAAGGAAGTTACAACCTTAACTGGGATTTGCAAGTCAAATGGAGGAAATGATGAAATGCATAAAGAACCGGAGAATCAAAAGAAAATGATAGCTCAATTAAAGGTATAAAAGAAGAAGGACCTAAATACCATCTCAAAGCTGGAACGTGAAGTAAGTTTACTCAAGTCCGATCTAACAAATTTAACCAAATATGTCAAAATGTTGAATAACGGATCAGATGTAATGGACAATATACTTATGACTGGAAGAGATGAAAAAGATATGAGTGATCTAGGATATAATGAAATAACCAAAAAGAGACACCACTTAAATATGAATAACTTTCAGTCTAAACCTCAAATGTTGAAACAAATGTCTCAACATCATGGAAGAAGGAATATTGAACACCCCAAAAGAAGACACCAACATTAGAGGTGTTACCATTGTGGGAGATTTGGTCATATAAAGTTATTCTGCTACAAGCTACATGGATATCCAAAGTCTGATTCTCAACTCAAGATCAATTAAATCACACACACTGGAAAAAGCAAGAAACAACGGGTGCCCAAGGTTGCTATTAATAGTCTCATAGCTCATACATCTCTTAGAGCCTCAGCTAAAGAAGATTGGTATTTTGACAGTGGATGTTCAAGACATATAACTTGAGTTAAAAACCTATTAGTGGATATCAGATCCCACTCTACTATTTTTGTGACATTTGGAGACGGAGCCAAAGGAGAAATCAAAGGTGTTGGAAAACTCGATTGCCCAGGGATCCCAAATCTTGAGAATGTATTACTAGTCAAAGGGTTAACAGCAAATCTGATCAGCATCAGCCAACTCAATGATCAAGGCTTTAAGGTAAACTTAACTAAATCTGAATGCATAGTTATAAATGAGAAAGGTGAAGTAATGATGAAAGATGGGAGATCCACAGACAACTGCTACTTATGGATACCTGGAGTCTTAAGCCTATCCTCAACTTGCTCTCTAGCCAAGGAACATGAAGTTAAAATATGGCATCAGAAGTGGGGACACTTACACTTAAAAGGAATGAAGAGAATCATCTTTATGGAAGCAGTGAGAGGAATCCCTAAACTGCATATCAAAGAAGGCAGAGTTTGTGGCGAATGCCAAGTTGGAAAGCAAACCAAAATGTCACATCAAAAGGTCCAACATCTCACTACTACAAAAGTCCTATAACTACTTCACATGAACCTAATGGGATGAATGCAAGTAGAAAGTCTTCGTGGAAAGAAATATGCATATGTAGTGGTGGATGATTACTCCAGATACACCTGGGTGAATTTCATCAGGGATAAAATAGAAGTACTTGATGTCTTCAAGGACCTCTGCCAGAGAATTCAAAGATAAGAGGACAGCTATGTGATCAGAATCAGAAGTGATCATGGAAAGGAATTTGAAAACAACAAGTTTGCTGAGTTCTGTCCTCTGAAGGAATCAGTTATAAATTCTCATCACCCATCACTCCTCAACAAAATGGGATTGTAGAGCAAAAAAATCGAACATTACAAAAATCTGCCAGAGAAATGATTCAGGCAAAGAAACTACCTTACCACTTTTGGGTTGAGGCCATGAACACCGCATGCTACATTCATAACAGGGTAACTCTAAGAAAGGGTACATCAACTACCATTTATGAAATGTGGAAGGATAGAAAACCTACTGTCAAATACTTCCACATATTTGGAAGTAAATGCTACATACTGGCTGATCGAGAACAAAGGAGAAAACTGGACCGCAAGAGTGATGAAGGAATATTCCTAGGATACTCCACTGACAGCATATCATATAGAGTCTTCAACAACAGAACAAAATTCATGATGGAATCCATAAATGTTGTCATTGATGATAGAGGATGGAATGGAGAAGCTGATGTCTTAGACAATGTCAAAACATCCTAGAAGACACTCCAGTTACTGCCACAAACGGACACGAGGATCCTCCTCAAAATAATGAAGAACCTCTAGAAACTCAAGTCAACAAAGGACCCTCTACCAGAATTCAAAAATACCATCCCAAAGAGCTCATCATAAGAGGTCCAAACAAAGGAGTCACCTCCAGATCAAAAGAAGTCATCACTAACTCATGTTTTGTCTAAAAAATTAAGCCCAAAAATGTCAATGAAGCCCTGAAAGATGAATTCTGGATCAATTCCATGCAAGAAGAACTAGAACAATTCAAGAGGAATAAGTCTGGGGTCTAGTCCCAAGACCAGAAGGCATCAATGTTATTGGCACCTGTTCGCGTTAAAAAGTGACGCGCTAGGGAATTGAATCTGAATTCGGATCCTCTGGCTCGAAACGATTTACTTTTTTGATTTGTTTATAAAGATGTCGCGAGCATCAAGCTTCATTATTTTCAACACAAGAAAAGATGATTTAATGATTATGAAAAAGGGGAAAACTGTTAATACCCTCAATTGATTTTGATATGTGTAACGACTAAGCAAACTAGGCATAGCATTGGGAGATTCGAGTAAGGGGTTTGTTATATAAAGGGAATAGATGGAGCACCCTAAATATATATAGTTATCTATAGCTTTATATATGAATATGTTTGATATGTTTGTGTGTTTTAATTGCTATTTCTATGATTGGGAAAGTTTCTCCTTTGGATTTTAAGAAGGATAGATTAGATGGGATCCTAAGTTTTGTTATTATTGTGCTCGCAAAGATCTTTGGATCTTCTGCATACATATCCCCTAGTGGGAATCAGAGCATTTGTAGCTCGGATCTACAGGGATCTATTGTTTGTTTGGTTTGAGAGAGAAAGAAATTTGCTCGGCAAGGATGAGACCTTGTGCCTACGTATTCTCAAAGGATGTTGAGAAAGTCGAGCAATCGTAGCTCCCACTTATGCTAGTGGAAGCAACGGGATGTTAGTAAGAGACACAGACGAATGTCATCTTAATGAAAAATGTATCTAATCTATTTCATCACATACATTTTGAAAAGTTTGATTGAAATCTTTCATCGTAAGTTATAGATGTTTTGCTTAAGCGTACAAGCGTTACCACTTACATGTTTAAGAAAGATGTTTGAAAAAGGATTAAATCTTTTAACTGTAAGCATTGGGTGTTTTGCTTGAGTGTACAAGCATTACCACTTACAATTAAGAGATGTTTTGTTTGAAAATAGTTTGAAAAGAGTTTGATTGTATGTGATGTGATAGATAAGATACTTCTTCCATAGAGATGATAAACGTCTAAATCTCGAGGAGAAATTGATTGGATTAAAGGGATGCTTTTAAGAAGCCCATGGGTCCTTGTATTGTAAGCCCAAGAGGAGGCATTCCGAGGGTCATCGAGGGTCATCGAGGGTCCTTGTATGAAGCTCAAGAGGAAGCTATAGGGTATGGCTGGCTTTTGCTTTAAAAGGGATTTCACTGGGAAACCATCCTTTTGGAATCTAGAGCAATTTCACCGGGAAATTATACTCTCAGGGTTCTATCCTAACGCGTGTGATTCTTTGTATTGGAAGCCCAATAGGAGGCTGTTAAGAGATTTCTTGGTCTCTTTCATTGTATGATGCCCAAGAGAAGGCTAAACTCAATGAGGAGTTCTTTTGAGCGAAGAGGAGGCGACTCAGCGGGAAGTCTTATATGAAGCCTAGCGGAGGTTAAACTCGGATGAATGAGTTTTCTTATATGAAGCCTAGAGGAGGCTAACTCGTGGGAGATTTATCTTGTATAAAGCCCAAGAGGAGGCTAAGCGTGGGGAACCTATTGGTTAGACTAGTTGTTATGTTATAACTAGACAGTTATATAAACAAGTCTGTGTGTGATATGTATTCACAGGAATTTATGAAGGAAATATAAACAATGCATGATGTTTATTTTAAGAGTTTATGAAGGAAATATAAACAAGTGTCTGTGAAACGAACGTTTGAAACGAGCGTAACTTGATTATTTACAAGTTTGAATTGTGTACAAGGAAGTAAATATGTACATGAACGAGTATTTATGTACAGAGAAGGATGGATGTACATAGGAGGGTTGGGACTTACACCATAAGGGTGGCCCATTGGTTTAAAAGCAGTTTCACCGGGAATAATGCTCCTTTTAATACCAATGGTATTCATTGTATATACAGACGAAACGGAAAACAAACGATCGAAGTTTATCTGTGTTTAAGTTTTAAGTGTACGTATATATACAGTAAAATTTGTATCTACATGAAAAGTATTTGATATGTACAAAGAAAATATGTATGTACATAAAGAATGTTGGTTGGGACTTACACCGTAAGGGAGGCCCATGATCGGTTAAGAAAACGAGAGAAAACGAATTTAGTTTTATCGTTTAATCGGATCGATCATGGAAAAAGATGCAAGTTTGATGAAAAAGTTTTGAAGAAATGATTTTGAAAGTGTTTTTGAAATGTGAAGTTTACTTATAAGAAGTTTTAAAAAATAATCGGGATTCGAAAGTTTGAAAAATTCACCTTTTAAAGTGGTTTTGAAAAGTGCTCAAAGTGTCGTTTTCGGCTCGATCAAAATATAATCGAATGAAAGTTTTTTCTGAAAATTTTTGCACTATCATAAAATAGATACATTAATTGACAAGTGTACAAAAAATCACCTCAAAATGAGGAGTTTTGATTGGTTTTAAAAAATATCAAAGTTTGCAAAAAATAATGAAAAGTTTGAAAAAAAATGGTCCCATGGAGGCTTGAACCCGGGACCTGTTGGGCAATACGTGGCACAAAGACTTACGAGTGAGCTGGCAACCGCTGGGGCGGCAATACATCCGTGTATTGTGTTTAAACTATGAAATTATATTTTAAACTGGATATTTAAATTTGAAAAACGCGTGCAACCTTGTTCTTCTTCCTCGATCCTTCAATCCATGCTAGAATCTTCGTTTCTTGATGAAATCAAACGATGTAAACATGAAACTTGCTCGCCTCAAGCCCAGGAACATGATGGTATTACTTAATTTCATTTATTTTAAGTTAATCGTGATTGAAGTTCTGAAGAACACGAAGAACCCTAAAACTAAAAAACCTAATTGAAATCGTGTATGGTTGATGATTCATTCAATTGATTGAGGGTTAATGATCGTGGAAGGTGCAGAAAACAAATGGCCAAGAGTTTTTTTCAATTGGATCAAAGAATCATGGAGTTGAAGTTCGAGCTCTTACCTGTTGAAGCTGGAATCGAAAACTGGATTTGAGTGCTTCCAGTTGTTGTTTGAGGATTGCTTGAGCACCAACGGCCTATGTGGAAGGTGTAGGTATGGTCTGCACTTCATGAGCTTGCTTGAATCAATCCACCCAAGTCGACCTGCATATGGCTCGAAATGAAACTGGATTTTGATGTTAGAGCTGTTACAGTTTGTTGTTTATGATCTGCATCATGTCTATGATGTATGTTGATGGTGTTTGGATGATTAAAACTCCAGATACTCAAGCCAAACTATGAATTCGAAAGTTATGGCAATTTTGCAAGCTTATGGTCATGAAATGTGAAAACTGGTTTTTAGCTTTCCTTGTGTTGATCTTATGTTTCAAACATGTTAGATATTGATTATAAGATATGTTAGACACCAAAATTCTTCATGGTTTTCACAAGTTTTCAAAATTGCATGAATTCTCAAAATGCACTATGTTTCTTAAATTTCAAGTAAGAAGAGAGAAAGCATGTCTTGGCATTACTTTGGTGTAGTTTGAATGGAAAGTAAGACATCTATTTATAGGCCATGAGTTTGGAAAATAATTGAGAAAGTTTGGCCATTGGTAAATTTGACTTGCCTTAGAGGGAAAGGAAGTCTTTTTTGCATTAAATGCAAAAGGAAGCTTCCTTCTTTTAACCATGGTTAAATTCAACTTGATCCAATCTTGTCATAATTACTTCTCACTGATTTTTATCAGTTCTAATCTTATCTTTGCAAGGTGGCATGTGTTCTAGAAGAAGAAAATGCAAAATGACCTATAATCTTGAAGTTTTGAACTTGAAATCCATGGTTATGGAGCCTTATGTTTCAATTTCAAAAGTATAGCTAGACTCCATGGATTTGAGAGTTCTTGGACATTTTGGAAAGCTTGTTTCAAGGGCTAAAACTTTCATGTTTTGAGTTTTTTCCAATTCAAAGTGGTACTATGTGAAAGAATGTCATGAAGTTTGGAAAAAGTACAAAATTTTAACACTTAAAATTTTTTCTAAGTGTTAGAAATGTTGACTTTTTGTTGACTTTTCCAAATTCTTTGATTTTTTATGATCATGATGGATCATTTAAAGTATTTTGATGATGGAAAAAGTTTTGTTTTGAAAAAGTTGACCAAAAGTCAAAGTTTGACTTTTCTGTGCAGATGAAATTTCATCAGATGTTTCAGAAATTGACTGATGAATCCTGTGAACTTCTGTGATGTTTTGAATCCAAAAATTAGGTCAAGATGTTGTATCTAAGATATGAAGATCAATCTTCAACCAAAAAAGTCATTCATTGATCAGAAAATCAGAGATTACTCATCCTCAATCAAAACCCTAATTGGTCGATCCTTGATAGATCAATGAGAAAAGTTAGATATCTGATGATCAGAGGTTGATGGCTTGATCAAGATAGATCAAATGAAGTGAGTAAAACTCAAACCCTAATTGGTTGCCTCTTGAATCAGATGAAAATTTGATGAAACCCTAATTTTGACCTGTGAAAGCCACACCCGATTAATTCTGTTCTGAATTGTTAGTGATGCAATGATGCAAATGTAAGGTGGTATATTAGGTCAAAAATTGGGGTATGACAGATGCCCCTATTTAAGTTTCTTTAACCTGAAATATGAAGATGAATACCTTCGTTTTGATAGGTGTAAAGAGACTTAAATATCAGAATACGCAAATTTTGGACCTAAGATACCAAAAGATGCGAGTAATGCAAAATGATTACAAATGTTTTCTCCCAGAAAATATCAAAGAAATGACATGATGGGGAAAAATTGTGAGGAAGACTCGATCTGTCTAAGAAAAGAGGATCCTGTTTGTTGGGAAACACGCAATATGTCTCGCTGGGGAAAAAGAGATTCACAAGACATGTGAATATCTGTTTCGTTTTGGGAAACAAAGAGATTACCTTCTGTCAGCCTTGTGACAATGTTTAAGGTAAACGGGGATGATATTACCAATTATCAGCCTTGTGATAGTTTATGGTAATGAATTTTGAAGATGTTACCAATTATCAGCGAAGTGATAACTATAATAAGGTAAATCTTTTTTGAGAAAATTGTTGCGTATTCAGCTTTGTGAATAACAGACAGTGAGAAAAAAAACAGATCTCAAATGAGTTTCTATTTTCAAAACTATAATCTTGTCGGGGATCTCTCTCTAGAGAAGATGCGGGCATTTTGACTGAAAGTCACAGGTTTTTTTTAGACAGAAAAACAACTGCTGGGGAGTTTCTCGTACAGTCGTGATTTGACCCTGTTGAGAAGAACAAACTTTCATGACAAGTTTAGGAACGAAAAGAAAAAAAATAAGCGGCTCAAATGATGAGGCTATTGCTTATTACTTTGTCAATTAGAGATAGGGTTCTATCCAGGGATGAACTGGAAAGAGAAGGTCAATCAAGAGATTGTTCCCAATGAAGAATGCTCTCAGCTGGGGAACATGATAGAGAAAAGATGTATTTCTCTGCTTGGGGACAACCTGCTGGTGGTATAATCGTATCTACATGAGTAAGTGTGATTTAAACCAGTGATATGGAAGCAAACATTGAGGAATACAGGAATGCATTAATGATGCTATTATGTATAAATGATAAATGTTATGAATGTCATATGCATGCTGACGATACTTGACAATAAAATTAAAGAGGTATTTGGGGAAAAGGACCACGTCACAGTTCAAACAAATACTCAGCAAAATCTGCATCGATGGCGTAGACGTTACTGATGAAGGATCTGAGTTGCATGCTTTAGACTTTCGGACAAAGGCATTTCATTGGCAACTTTGCTGGGAACTCTTTTTGGATAAGAATACCGCCCTTTGATAACCTCTGCTGAGGAAAAGAAAACTTTCGTAGTAGTTGTTCTATCTTTCAGAGATCGAAACACTTATGGAAAAAACTGTTGAAGTTCTTTCTGTGTTCAGAGTTCAAAGGAAAATTTCACTTTTTGTTTCAAGATTTTGAAGTAAAAATTCATTTAAAACTTTTTAGTTTCACATAGTGATTTTCACAATAAAAAACGTTATTTTGCAAAACTGAAAAAAAGCAAGAATTGCAAACAACAAGGCACAAGGCTCAAATTTATTGATAGAATGGTAATCAGCCAAAGACGTGATTCCATGAGCTATTTACAAAAGTTGGAAATGATAATTTATTGGGAAAAGGCTACATTGAAAGCAATAACCACTATTATCCCTAACAACTTTGAATTCCAATGTGCTTAAGCGAATATTTGATTGAAGATCCGTTGATGGAAATTTATTCAGATTGACGAAGTACGGACTGATTTGCAGTTACTTTGTCATTTTTTGTATCCTTTACTTTTGCATAGATTGCCTTTTCAGGTTTTCAATCTATCAGGATAATTTCTGTTTATTGTCTCCAATTTTTGCCTGGACCGCCCTTTCAGGTTTTCAATCCACCGAGACGCTCATTTTTGCCTAAGCCTCCCTTTTCAGGTTTTCGACTTACCAAGCTGTTCTTTTCGTTTTTAGACAAAGTATTTCTTGATCGCATCGGCATTCACGGGATGCGGGATTTCATCACCGTCCATGGTTGTGAGAGTCATAGCTTTGAAAAGCTTCTTTTGACGATGTATGGGCCTTCGTAATTAGGAGTCCATTTGCCCTAGAATCGGTTGAAAAGATGAATCTTTTTAAGCACGAGGTCGCCCGAATTCACGGTCGAGACCTTTTGTCGAGCTTTCTTCATCCTTCTTTGATATAGTTGTCCATGACACGGAGCGGTCGCGTTTCTTGATCAAGTTCAATGGTCGTATCGCTTTGACACCATTCGCCTCAGATAGCTTAGTTTCCATGAGAACTCTCATTGACGGAATCTCAACTTCCACGGGGAGCTTTGCTTCCATGCGTATACTAGAGAAAAGGTTTGCCCTGTTGAAGTGCGTCTTGCACGATACCCATGCGAGCAAATGGCGACATTCGTGCCGGTCTTTGTAGGTGATGACCATCTTCTGGACGATCTTTTTGATGTTCTTGTTGGCAGCTTTAACGGCGCCGTTCATCTTTGGCCGGTAAGGTGATGAGTTATGATGCTCGATCTTGAATTCCTCACACAGTTCTTTCATCATCTTGTTGTTCAAGTTTGATCCATTGTCTGTAATGATCTTGCTTGGAACTCCGTATCGGTAAATGAGGTTGTTCTTGATGAACCTCACGACCACTTGTCTATTGACATTGGCGTAAGATGCCGCTTCGACCCATTTGGTGAAGTAATCAATAGCCACTAGAATGAAGCGATGTCCGTTGGACGCTTTTGGTTCGATCATCCCGATCATCGATGCCCACATGGAGAAAGGCCACGAGAGAAGAGAGCGTTGAGTAGAGTCGGAGGCACATGGATCTTATCTGCGTAGATCGGCACTTGTGACATCTTTTGGCGTGTTCTGACAATCGATTCCATCGTTATCCAATAGTATCCTGCTCTCAATATTTTTCTAGACATTGCATGCCCATTTGAATGGGTTCCAAAGGATCCTTCATGCACTTCATTGATGATCGTGTCTGCTTCTTGTCTGTCGACGCATCTGAGCAGGACCATGTCGAAGTTTCTTTTGTATAGCACATCCTCATTCAAGAAGAAATTTATAGAAAGCCTCCTTAGAGTTTTCTTATCCTTGTACGATGCCCCGAGTGGGTACTCTCGTGTTTGAAAGAAACGTTTAATGTCGTGGAACCACGGTTTATCGTCGAAGACTGCTTCAGTTGCGAATACATATGCAGGTCTTTCAAGGTGTCTGATACAGATTTTAGGCACATCGTTCCAATGGTTGACTTTGAACATGGAAGATAGAGTAGCCAAGGCGTCTGCCATTCGATTTTGATCTCGAGGGATATGATGCAGTTCAACTTTGTTGAAGAAAGTCAACAAACGTCTTGCATAATCTCTGTAGGGAATCAAACCAAGATGATGAGTTTCGTACTTATCTTTGATTTGATTGATCACAAGGGCTGAATCTCCATATATGTCAAGGATCTTGATCCTCAAGTCGATGGCTTCTTCAATACCCATGATGCAAGCTTCATATTCTGCGATGTTGTTGGTGCAATCAAATAGCAAGCGAAAGCGGATATGTGAACCCTCGGGAGTAATGATGACTGCCCCAATTCCATTGCCAAAAACATTAACTGCTCCATCAAAAATTAGGCCCCATCTAGATTCTGGATCTGGACCTTCTTCGGGTAGCGGTTCGTCACAATCTTTCATCTTTAAGTACATAACATCGTCGTCGGGAAGTCGAACTTGAGAGATTGGTATTCGTTGGCGGTGATAAGCAGTGATCGTGAGAATGCTTCCTTTGACCGCTTTTGAGCACGATCTTGGATGTCATATTACGATATGACATACGCCATCGAGCAATTCTTCCCGTTCGGCGGGCTTTTCAAATCGTACTTGATCGGATCCATTTTGAGATTAACCAAGTCGTGTGATTGATCATGTCTTGGCGGAGGCGTTTTGAAGCCCACACCAAAGCGCAACATGTTTTCTCGAGCATGGAGTAACGAGTTTCACAGTCTATGAACTTTTTACTCAGGTAGTAAATGGCATGCTCCTTCTTACCGGTGTCATCTTGTTGTCCAAGCACGCAGCCCATGGAGTCTTCTAGCACGGTAAGGTACATGATTAGTGGTCTTCCCTCGACTGGAGGAATCAATATTGGTGGTTCTGACAAGTATTCCTTGATACTTTCGAATGCTTTTTGGCAATCGTCTGTCCACACAACCTTTTGATTTTTGCGGAGAAGCTTGAATATCGGCCCACAGGTAGCAGTCATTTGAGAGATGAATCTGGAGATGTAATTCAATCGTCCGAGAAATCCTCTTACTTGCTTTTCCGTATGTGGCGTAGGCATTTCTTGAATAGCCTTGACTTTGTCGGTCAACTTCAATACCTCTTTGGTGACGATGAAACCTAGGAGTTTTCGGATCTTACCCCAAAGGTGCATTTGTTAGGATTCGGTGAGTGAAATTTTCTTAGTCATTGAAACAACTTTAGAGATATTTTATATGCTCTTCTTGATGTTTGACTTCGCTATCATGTCATCCACGTAGACTTGATCTCTTTATGCATCATGTCATGAAAGAGTAGTCATTGCCCTTTGATAAGTTGCGCTGCATTCTTTAATCAAGCGGCATTACTTTGTAGCAAAAGGTGCCCCATGGCGTGATGAAGGATGTCTTTCCATGTCTTCGGAGCCATTCGATCGATTGTAACCGAGAAAGTCCATAAGAGAAGACGTTGAACTTTGCAGTGCTATCCACTAGCATGTCAATATGCGGTAGTGGGAAATCATCTTTTGGACTAGCTTTGTTCAAGTCCCGGTAGTCAACACACATCCTGACCTTTCCGTCTTTTTTGGAAACCGGCACTATGTTGGCTAGCCATTGAGGATATTCAAAGTGGCGAGAAACTGCGTCGTGTTTTGAACTTCCTTTTTGATTTTGTCGGCCATTTCAGGGTGAACTCTCCTCAGTTTTTGTTTAACTGGTGGACACTCTGGTCCTAACGGCAGGTGATGTTCCACGATGCTGGTATCTAATCCCGGTATGTCTTGGTAGGACCAAGCGAACACATCAACATATTCTTTGAGAAGGTCTATCAGTTTGCTCTTGACGTTGCTGTCGAGCGAAGCTCCGATATTTACTTCTTTTTTGTCTTCCTCAGAACCCAAGTTGATTGCTTCCAGAGGTTCTTTGTGAGGCTGAATGATCCTTTCCTCGTGCTTAAGTAGTCGAGAAATCTCATCCGGGATCTCTTCTTCAACTTCTTCCTCGGCGACTTCACAGGAGATTTCAAAGTTGGGAGAGAGCATAGAGTTATTGCTTTTAATGGATTTGTCCATCTGTTAATCTGCATGTTTGATTTATGTTTGATTAATTAACTTTTTTTATCATTCATTTTTTTTTTTTGAAAAAGTCAATGTGAAAGTGTATGCAGATTAATTGATTGATTGATTTTTTGAAGATTTTTATTTATTGTGTTTTTTAGGATTATCATTTCCAAGAAAGGGTAAAAATGAAAATAAACAAAAAGTGGGGAATCAAAACAACGCGTTTTATTTATGATTCACAATATGAAACAGGGCCCTAAAATACAAACTCATTTGTCTTGGGCAAGACAAAGAGAAATTATTTAAAAGCTAAACCCTATAAAACGTCTCTTCGCTCTGGGTGAAGCGAGAGTTCAAAACAAAAAGCAAAGATAAACTACTTAGAACTAGGAGCGTTAGTCCGAACTTCAACAGGTTTCCAGTAGTGGCGAACTCCTTGGAAGTCGAGGTACTCTGGTAGCTTTCCGCTTGGCTTAACCCTTGAGTAGACTTTGGTCGTTGGTCGAGCAGGCTTTGAAGACTCTGGACGACGGACTTTGCCTTTTGTACTGCTAAAGCAGTCCTCTTCCGCTTGATGAATAGATCGAGAAGTATAGGATACAGCATATGTGCTTCCTGTTGGCCTCTGTGTTGAATTTTGGGGATGTACCCTCCAATCTTCAGAGTGAAGAGACTCATTGTCGGCGACACTTTCTAGTTCGTATCCCGAATCGTATCCTTGATCTTCAGTGATCACGTTGATGTAGTGGTAATCAGGATCTGATTTAACAAACTCTATCGGTGCGTTAAAGCAGAAATCTTCGTTGGGAACCTCAATTGGCTGATTAGATCGGGAAGATGTATACACCTCTTCTGGCTGACTAGGATATTCAAAAGAATCACCCCATCCAGTAGGCTGGATATCTTCGATCCCTGATTTTTGAGCTTTCTAGCGTAGTGTATTTCACCATATAGTCAAATTTGCCACTTGGTTCTCCCAAGGTATCCCACACTTCAGAAGGGACAGGTGGATTTTTATGCCTTTGCAGGGACATATCTCTGAATTGATCAGTCGAAGGATAGTATGGCGCCTATGATTCTTCCTGAGACACATATTCAGGGCTGTTCAGATAAGTGCTCCACTCTTCAGATCCAGAGGGATCATCTTCATCATCTTCAATGGTAACAATGTTAACCTCTTGGAGAACAGGGTTTAAGAAACCCCTACAGTTGAATATTTCTTTGATCGGACGGAGCGCTTCATCCTTTTGCTTGTCTTTGGAGAATACGGGTGCAAACCCGAGTCCGGCTTTTGTCTCGTTGTTGAACAGGTTTGATTACTTGTCCCCAACCTTCGGCATTGCCATCTTTCACTATCTGCGCTGCTTCTTTATAAGAAGAGATAGATGATCTGCTTTTGTTAGTAGATTCATCTTCTAACGAATGTTCGGGGAGATGTGTCCCTTCAACGTCGTTGGCTGTGATGAAAGAGAAACTGGACAAATGGCTTATGAGCAAGGCTTGTTCACCGATGATGGTTACTAGCTTTCCATTTACTGTGAATTTCAGCTTCTGATGGAGAGTAGATGTCACTGCTCCTGCTTCGTGGATCCAAGGCCTTCCTAGAAGACAACTATAAGCAGCTGGCACATCCATAACCTGGAAAGTGATTTGGAAAGTGTGCGGACCAACTGTCATCGGGAGATCGACTTCCCCAATAACTGACTTTCGTGACCCGTCGAAAGCTCTTACTACTATGTCATTGAACTTCATTGGTGTGCCTTTGTAAGTCAAATGAGCGAGTGTTGTTTTTGGCATTACGTTCAAAGATGAACCAGTATCTACCAATACATTGGACAAAGAATCTGACTGGCAAATCATCGAGATGTGCAGAGCCAAATTGTGATCTTTCCCTTCTTCTGGAAGTTCCTCATCACTGAAACTTAGATTATTGCAGGTTGTTATGTTGCCCACAATACCTCCAAACTGGTCTGTAGTCACATCGTGATCCACATAAGCTTTGTCTAGTACCTTCATTAAAGCTTCTCGGTGAGCTTCAGAGTTCAAAAGTAGAGATAGTATCGAAATCTTGGAGGGAGTCTGCATCGGTGATCACGACTGTACTAGCTTTTTCTTAATTAACTTCAGTATCTCATCAAAATCGTGTTGGCGTTGGTTCTATCAAGAGGACCAACATTCGTGCTGGATTAACAAGGGAATCATTGCGGGATTCTCGGGAGATATGTGCCGGATTTTGTCTAACAACAGGAACTGCAGGCGGTCTTGGTGGCAACGGAGTATGTACTCGTCCACTTCGTGTTACTCGTCCTATCTCCGTTATGTTGACATTAGCTGGAAGAGTTGGCATGGGTTTCTCCTTTCCATCCTCTATCACAGTTGCATTGTATTGATAAGGGTGCTTTGCTAGGCGTATGGAGCAGGCCGGGTGCAAATCACCAAAGGAGACCCTGGAACGTTGGAACCGTTGTATTCAATCTCCACATGTTTGGGCGTATGGAAACAGGGGATAACAACGTTTACTTCAGGATTTTCTGAGTTGATATTTGAGACTAAAAGCTCATGCGGAAAATGCCCTACTGTATTGACGTCATAGTCATCTCTGTTTCTGTAGATCTATATGTCACCAATGTCTAGCAATCGTTGAATGTCTGTTCTTATGGTGGAACATCCTTGAGGATTCTTGAAGCAGATGTTGCAGGCTGCGTAATCGTGCTTGGTGAAGGCACCCATTGCGCTATATGCATCATGGAGATGTACTAAGTTTCCTCTGATCAGATTCACGTCTGTGACAAGATATCGATCCGTATTTCTTAGTATCAAACTCTCTGCATGTCCACTGTTGAGGAAGCGGATTTGCTTGCGTTCGGATTCATTTCTAAAAGAAAGAAGATTAGATTTCACTAATCTACGCATACGCTTTCAACGCTATGCAATGTTCAAGGTCATGGCCTGGTGCCCCTTGGTGGAAAGGGCAAGATACGTCCGGTTTGTACCACCATGGCAATTTTTACGGGACGGAGGTGGTGATCTTGTCATGCACTCCTTTCTATTAATGGGGTATAGTTACGTATGCGTCATCGGAATTGGGTCGTGCGAGACCCGAGGCGCCGGTTTTGATTGTTAAGCTGCTGAGCTGTTGGCGAGGCTATTGAGTTTGTTGGATTTGTCGAGTTTGGGCTGCGGGCAATTCACGTGTTTGGACTTGTGTTAACGGTAGGCGTTATGGCGCTACACATGCTGTTGGCTGACATTCTTTCGTGGTTTCCCTCGGGATACCATTCCTATGTCGTGTTCTTTTTTCTTTGGAAAACTGGTTTCGATCTTCCTAGTTCCACTGGAAGATCCTGCTTCCTTGGTTAGGCGTCCGGTTCGAACTCCTTCTTCTAGCCGCATTCCCATGCCTACCATCTAGGTGAAATCTCCGGGAGCGCTAGCGATCATTCGTTCGTAGTAGGATGAGCCAAGAGTGTTTAAGAATACCTTAGTCATCTCTTTCTCTTCTAGTGGTGGGTTGACTTGGGCAGCAATTTTCCTCCATCGTTGAGCGTACTCTTTGAATGTCTCTCTTTATTTTTGAGACATGGAGCGGAGTTGATCCCGATCCGGGGCCATATCCAAGTTGAACTTATATTGTTGTACGAAAGCTTCACCTAAGTCATTGAATGTTTGGATACTTACGCTATCAACCCATGTACCACTTGGCGGCACCGGTGAGACTATCTTAAGTAGTGGATTAACAATGGTGATGCGTTGTATGTGAACATTTTCGGCATACATCGTGAGATGAATTTGAGGACAGGAGTTTCCTTTGTACTTTTCAAAGTCAGGGACTTTGAATTTTGCAGGTATCCTTACGCGAGGAACTAAGCAAAGATCCTGGGCGTTTTTCCCAAACAATTCTTTTCCACGAATTGTTTTTATCTCAAGCTGCATTTTGAGGAGTTGTTCCTGGAGATTTTCCATAGAACCACGAGTATTCGTGTTGTTGCCCGAAATATGGTGAACTTCTTCTTCCATGGTAGTGTGCACTACGGAAGCTGAGTTCGTCATGATTGGTTGAGAAACCGTCATTGTTACTTGCGGAAAAGTTATTCCACGTTGCGGAGTAAGTGTTGAGTTTTGCTGCAAAGTAGGTACTTCAAGCGTGGTTGTTTGCACTTGAGAAGTCGGTTGGCGAAATCCGATGCCAAAGTTGAAAGGCATGCCCATGGATAGCCTTGGCATCTTGAAGAGTGAACTCTGGCTGCCAGTTGAAGCGGAGTAGTAGTGTCGAAATCGCTGCTTGATTTTATTTGCCGATCGCTTAGCGACTTTCTTGGCTGCCAATGAATTGACCAAAGAAGTGAGTCTCTCCACCTCTTCTTGCGGTGTTATTCTTGTGCTCTGAGCTCAACATTTTCTTGCTCAAATCCTTCCATTACTTTCCTTCTTTTTGAGCGTGTATCATATGTTCGAGTAGGTGTGGGGCGGTCGAGAAACTCTGAACACGACGACTTGCGATCTTTTCCTATCATTGGAAAAATTCCAAAGATCGGACTCTAGACAATAGACTCAATATCAAAGTATGATGCATGATTATGAATGTAAAGAAAGATTTCCAAAGAATTTACGCTAAAAGAGAAATTTTTGGCAAATATTTGGATGAAAAACACACATTTTATTGATTACTGGAAGGAGATTACAACAATTTTGCTTTTGAGCATTGCTCACACAAATGATAAAATAAATGATAAAATTACAAACTAAACTAATTAATCGTCCTCGTCGGATGAAGATCCAAAGGCTTGATGTAGCTTCAACTTCAGGATTTCCTTCCCATAGTGAGCTTTTAGTTCAGCTTTCTCGGCTTTCAATTTGCTAATGACTTTCTTCCATTTGTTGGGAGCAGGATCGCTGGTTGTCATTTCCTCAAGCTTTCTCTTTCTTTCTTTGACGTACCTTTTGATCGCATTATCTTTCTGGCGAATCTTCTCATCTTTCTCCATGAGCCATTCATCTTGGAAGTAGAGCGTCTTTTCATGATCTTTGACACCTTAAGCTTCTCATTCGAGATCAGTCTTAAGGAACTTGTTTTCCAAAGCTTCTTTCTCAAGCCTCATCTTGGCCAAAGCTTCTTGGTATTCTCCCATAGTCTCGACGGGAAAAATTGTTGATTTAGAAGCGATTGAGAACATGGGTTCCTCATAAGCATAAGGCATTCGAAATTCCTTCGCTCTTTTCTTTACCCAGGAAGTGTAGATTTCCATGGCTACACAATTCTTTGCTTTCCCTTTTCCTTCCTTCGGATGTGATGCCAAGCTCGATCATTACGGCTTTCAAACCTTGGGGTCCTCCCTTCATGATAAAGTAACTCTCTTTGTAAAACCAAAGGTTTACTAGGTTTGCATACGAGTTGACGTCTACTTGAGAATGGGTTGTAGTTGATTCCTCCTTTTGTACCAATGAGAGAGTACGTTGGCAAATTCTCCACTTTCAATGATTTCCATTTCATTATGCAAGGTATACCAATGGATATCGTTGTTTGTAAGAGACATGAGTCTTCTTGACCAATGCCAATCGTCTTTGTTTTCGGAAGATAGGAGATTTAGGCAAATGTGAGACAATCCATTTGAAAAGCAGTACCTGACACGACGATAGTTCCATCTCCTTGGCGATTCCTATGATGAATGGAGTAAAGTCACCAGCAAGTGGGAATGGGATTTCAATCGAGAAAGATCCTTATGGCGTTGATATCAGCGAAATTTGGGACGTTGAGGAACAACACCAATCCATAGAGGAGTAAAGCTAAAATAGCTTCAAAGGCTACCATACTACCGACCTCGGAGAATTTAAGAGCCTTCTCCATTAGGAACTTTGAAGTCGAGTCCTAAGAGTTTTCCTGGTAGTTAGGTTTTGTCTATCTCGATTTCTTTAAATGAGTCATTGTTGCAATGATGGTGACTTAGGAATGGCTTCAAACCATTGAAAGGCACTTTGTCGATCTTGAGATACCTAGTATGTGTGCGTACTCTTCAAAGTAGGCATCAATGATAGTCGGGAAAGTGAAACAACGATAGCGGATCGTAAAGCGAGCGAAAGTTTTGAGAAGTCCTTCATCAACGTTAGTGTTCGGAATAGTTAAAAGAGTTCCATAGCGTTTTGAAATCAGGGATCTTCTACCAAGGATGCTAACTCTTTTAACTTTCCTACGTCGAAATTCTAAAGCGTATCTCTTGGTGAATCTTCCTCGGCGTCCATCACTCTAACCTAAAATATTTTACAAAGAAAAATCTCTAAATTCTTTGGAAATGGGAAGAGAAATGAAGTTTTTGAATGAATGCATGAATGAATGTTGCAAACATGGTTAGTAGTTATACACGGTCAGCGTTGAAGTCACGAGCATGAGGCCAGCGATAAGAATCAAGCGTGGGTAAGTTCTAAGGGCTTATTCATCGTGAAGCGGGTTCTACGATGTCTGAGCTCAACACTTCTCTTTGAAATATTATCAATTTGTTGAATACTCGATGGTCCAATAATATTTTCAAGAGAAACTACTTTGATCGTAGTCTCATGACAATTATTCTAGGCTTACGCCCGAATAATCTACACTACATCCTAAATGGCGGGATGGGTTATGTGTTCTGACCACTCGACAAGTTCCCTTGAAAGCAAAATGTCTTTGCAAATACTTGCTAAACACAAATACCCCAAGACAACCTCCAGAGAGGGATCTCAAATTAACTCCGTAAATCTTGAGACTTCTCACAAGTTAATAGGACTATACCCCACCTAGATCTTAAAATATTTCTTAAATCGGGTTAGGATTTCTTTCCATCAGATGAAATCGCGAAAACACATAAAGAAAAACAAACATATGCACATATGAAAGCTTAACCCCTTTTTTCTTTTTGAAAACAAAAAAGCTTGATGCTCTTGGCGAGTCATTTTGAAAATCAAAATTTAGCGTTCTCCCAGTGAGTCGCCATTTTCTGTTCGCGTTAAAAGTGGCTAGGGAATCGAATCAATTCGGATCCTCTGGCTCGAAACAATTTACTCTTTTGATTTGTTTATAAAGATGCCGCGAGCATCAAGCTTCATTATTTTCAACACAAGAAAAGATGATTTAATGATTATGAAAAAGGGGAAAACTTTTAATACCCTCAATTGATTTTGATATGCGTAACGACTAGCGCAAACTAGGCCTTACGCATTGGGAGATCGAGTAAGGGGTTTGTTATATAAAGGGAATAGATGGAGCACCCTAAATATATATATTTATCTATAGCTTTATATATGAATATGTTTGATATGTTTGTGTGTTTTAATTGCTACTTCTATGATTGGGAAAGTTTCTCCTTTGGATTTTAAGAAGGATAGATTAGATGGGATCCTAAATTTTGTTATTATTGTGCTCGCAAAGATCTTTGGATCTTCTGCATACATATCCCCTAGTGGGAATCAGAGTATTTGTAGCTCGGATCTACAGGGATCTATGGTTTGTTTGGTCTGAGAGAGAAAGAAATTTGCTCGGCAAGGATGAGACTTTGTGCCTACGTATTCTCAAAAGGATGTTGAGAAAGTCAGAGCAATCGTAGTTCCCACTTATGCTAGTGGAAGCAATGGGATGTTAGTAAGAGACACAAACGAATGTCATCTTAATGAAAAATGTATCTAATCTATTTCATCACATACATTTTGAAAAGTTTGATTGAAATCTTTCATCGTAAGTTATAGATGTTTTGCTTGAGCGTACAAGCGTTACCACTTACATGTTTAAGAAAGATGTTTGAAAAAGGATTAAATCTTTTAACTGTAAGCATTGGGTGTTTTGCTTGAGTGTACAAGCATTACCACTTACAATTAAGAGATGTTTTTGTTTGAAAATAGTTTGAAAAGAGTTTGATTGTATGTGATGTGATAGATAAGATACTTCTTCCATAGAGATGATAAACGTCTAAATCTCGAGGAGAAATTGATTGGATTAAAGGGATGCTTTTAAGAAGCCCATGGGTCCTTGTATTGTAAGCCCAAGAGGAGGCATTCTGAGGGTCATCGAGGGTCCTTGTATGAAGCTCAAGAGGAAGCTATAGGGTATGGCTGGCTTTTGCTTTAAAATGGATTTCACCGGGAAACCATCATTTTGGAATCTAGAGCAATTTCACCGGGAAATTATACTCTCAGGGTTCTATCCTAACGCGGGTGATTCTTTGTATTGGAAGCCCAATAGGAGGCTGTTAAGAGATTTCTTGGTCTCTTTCATTGTATGATGCCCAAGAGAATGCTAAACTCAATGAGGAGTTCTTTTGAACGAAGCCCAAGAGGAGGCTGACTCAACAGGGGAGTGCGTCTTATATGAAGCCTAAGCGGAGGCTAAACTCAGATGAATGAGTTTTCTTATATGAAGCCTAAGAGGAGGCTAACTCTGTGGGGGAGAGTTATCTTGTATAAAGCCCAAGAGGAGGCTAAATTGTGGGGAACCTATTGGTTAGACTAGTTGTTATGTTATAACTAGACAGTTATATAAACAAGTGTGTGTGTGATATGTATTCACAGGAATTTATGAAGGAAATATAAACAATGCATGATGTTTATTTTAAGAGTTTATGAAGGAAAAAGTACAAAATTTTAACACTTAAAATTTTTTCTAAGTGTTAGAAATTTTGACTTTTTGTTGACTTTTCCAAATTCTTTGATTTTTTATGATCATGATGGATCATTTAAAGTAGTTTGATGATGGAAAAAGTTTTGTTTTGAAAAAGTTGACCAAAAGTCAAAGTTTGACTTTTCTGTGCAGATGAAATTTCATCAGATGTTTCAGAAATTGACTGATGAATCCTGTGAACTTATGTGATGTTTTGAATCCAAAAATTAGGTCAAGATGTTGTATCTAAGATATGAAGATCAATCTTCAACCAAAAAGTCATTCATTGATCAGAAAATCAGAGATTACTCATCCTCGATCAAAACCCTAATTGGTCGATCCTTGATAGATCAATGAGAAAAGTTAGATATCTGATGATCAGTGGTTGATGGCTTGATCAAGATAGATCAAATGAAGTGAGTAAAACTCAAACCCTAATTGGTTGCCTCTTGAATCATATGAAAATTTGATGAAACCCTAATTTTGACCTGTGAAAGCCACACGATTAATTAATTACGAATTGTTTGATGCAATGATGCAAATGTAAGGTGGTATATTAGGTCAAAATTGGGTTATGAACACAAGTGGGTTTATAAGAACAAGTCGATGGAATAATTAGGAAACAAATCAAAGGATACACTCAAATAGAAGGAATAGACTTTGATGAGACATTTGTCCCAGTAGCTCGTCTTGAGTCAATCAGACCACTACTAGGGGTTACCTGCATCCTGAATTTCAAACTGTTTCAAATGGATGTGAAGAGTGTATTCTTAAACGGCTACTTAAATGAGGAAGTATATGTGGAACATCCTAAAGGATTTATTGATCCCATAACTCCCAGCCAAGTATACAGATTGAGGAAAGAACTATATGGTTTAAAGCAAGCTCCCAGAGCTTGGTATGAAAGGTTGATTGAGTTTCTAGTTGAAAATGGATACAGGAAAGGTGGTATAGACAAAACCCTGTTTGTCAAAGACGAAGAAGGTTGTCTCATGATTTCTCAAATCTATGTTGATGACATTGTTTTTGGTGGAATGTCTGATAGGATGGTTCAACAGTTTGTCAAACAAATGCAGTCATAATTTGAAATGAGTCTTGTTGGGGAGTTAACTTACTTCCTTGGTCTACAAGTTAAACAAATGGAAGACTCCATATTCATATCTCAAAGAAAGTATGCCAAAAATATTGTCAAGAAATCTGGCATGGAGAATGCAAGTCATAATAGAACACCTGCTCCCACTCACTTAGAGTTATCCAAAGATGAAACAGGTGTCAGTGTTGATCAAAGTCTCTATCGAAGTATGATAAGTAGCCTACTATACCTCACAACTAGCAGGTCAGACATTGCCTTCATTGTTGGATTCTTTTCCAGATATCAAGTTGAACCCAAAGTGAGCCATATCAATTAAGTAAAGAGAATACTGAAATATGTCAATGGAACATCTGACTATGGCTTGATATACTCTCATGGATCAAGCTGCATTCTAAGTGGATATTACGATGCTGACTGGGCAGGAAGTGCTGATAACAGAAAAAGCACATCTGGAGGATGCTTCTTCTTGGGAAACAATCTTATCTCATGGTTTAGCAAGAAACAAAATTGTGTTTCCCTCTCAATAGCTAAAGTTGAATACATAGTTGTTGGAAGTAGCTGCTCTCAACTAGTCTGGATGAAACAAATGCTGACAGAATACAATGTCAAACTATATGTCATGACATTATATTGTGACAACTTAATTGCTATAAACATATCCAAAAATCATATTCAGCACAGCAGAACCAAACACATTGATATTCGCCACCACTTTATTAGAGACCTAGTTGAAGACAAAACTGTTACACTGGAACACGTAATTACAAAAAGACAACTAGCAGATATCTTCACCAAGGCATTAGATGCAACCCAGTTTGAATCTTAAGAGGAAATCTTGGCATTTGCATACATGAAGATGCATAGAAATTATTGATTTCTCTCCTTACCTTTGGCATATAATAGCTAAAAAGGGGGAGTAAATATCTTGGTGCTCCAGATGACTGGGGTGGACCAAAATAATATTGAAGATTCCATTCTTTTGTGATTCCACTTGTGAGCAGCTTATGTGATGACTATGCTAAGGAGGAGTTGGTGATGTGTTTATTATTCTTTGTGTGCTTCTTATGTTGAAAAGAAGCTGATGTGGTATGTGTGCTTCTTGGGCTAAAACGAGAAGTTGAACTGTTAATTGTGCATTGTGTGCTCAGAAGTGTTATTTGTTGATTGTGTATCTGTAACATAGTGGGAGAACTGACTTTGGATTGTTTTGTGTTTGATCGCAAATGTTGCGGATAGCAAGAGTCGCCACCGACTTTTCTTTTATCCAATTAAGGGAAGGTGAAAAGAATAGGAAAAGACCTTCGTTAGATTCTGAGTACGGGAGAAGGTTATGAAAAGGGAAGGTATTAGCACCCTTTCCATCCGTAGATATCTACGGGCTCTTAGTTGCTTTAGCTCATCTTTAAAATTTGCTTTCTGTGTGTGGGTTTGAAAATATTTTTGAAAAGGCATTTCGCTTTGACTTCGTAATGATTCACGCTGGAATGTATACGAAGTGTTTGGAAATGTTTCGTTTTGAAAAAGTGTTTTAACTTTGTAAAAGTGTGAGGTGTGAAAAGTATTTTGATAGAGCAAGCAACTAAAAGTCTATTACCTACTCATAACGATCGTTTCCGTGTTATTTTACTTTCCTTTAGAATAGCGTTATCCGTACCATTAGTTGGTAGGTAACCCTATTCGTTGGATGTGAAGGGACATTCGAAAGGGACATCGGATGGTCATAGAAGGAAACTTGTAGGAGTATCCTAGCACATTCGAAGGGACGATCATCACTTTTCGTAGGCAACAATCGAGGGACGAGATCATGTATTCGTAGGCAACATCGAGGGGTCATCGAGGGACTATGATCTTTGTATCGAAGGGACTATGATGATATGTTTGTAGGCAATGGCGCTAGGATACCTCTACGTTTGAGGGACTTGACCATTTGTTTGAAAGGCAACAAGACAGAATATTCTAGGGGGTGCGTGTGTGAAGAAAGTGTGTTAAATTCAGATAATTTATCTTGTATTTAGAAGTGATCTATGTTGTTTTTATCTTGCCATACACGCCTAATTACTAGCAGTTTATATGGGTGCGGAAAGTAAATTGCAGAAGGTAAAAGTGCGGAAAGTAAATCCTACGCTATTACATGGCTTTGGGGCAGTTACATAATTGAGGAGTGCGGAAAGTAATCCTAATCAAGCTATTACATCCCATGAGCAGTTACATAATATTGAAAAAAAAGAATGCGAGAAAATTAACCTAAACTATTACATCCTGGAAGCAGATACATATTAATCAGAAAAAAGAAACGAATTGCAAATAATAGAAAATATGTTAGTGAAAAAGATTTTTGAGTTAGGAAAAAGGTTTTAAGGGTTAGTAATTCTAATTAGATGAGAAAATAATTTTTGGGAGTTTTCTGGATTGATTTCAGTAAGGAAAAACAATTAAAAGTCAATTTTTCGATTAATCAACAATTAATTAAAATATGCATGCAAAATATAATTTTTTCATGTCAAAAATTAAATAAACATTTTTCTGACCTAAATGCAAAAAGAAAATATTTTTTTATGATTTTTTGATGTGTTAGAAAATTATTTGAAAAGAAATTAAATTGAAAAGAAAATAATGTGAAAAAATAAGAAAAAGTGTTAGTTTTGAAAAGTGTCAAAAAGAATGCTGGAGCCAGGGTCGAACCAAGGACCTCCTTCTCACACGCGCGCTGCCTTGCCATCTGAGCTGAGTGGATTAGCTGTTAGCAATATGAAACAAAAACGTTATAAGGGCAATCAGTTCCTGAGAACCAATCAAAACACGCGCCAAGAACACCTTCTTCTTCGTTTGAATTTTCAAATCTTTAGCTACGGTTTTTGTTCGTAGCTAAAGCCTTCACCAACAGTTTGTCCGTAGCTATAACACCTGTGAATCACAAACCTCAAAAATATGCAATATAAATATGTTAGGAAAGCATGAATCAACTCGGTTTGGTCTCCTGAACACGATGGTGCCCATGGTTTGGCCCAATTTTGTCTAATTCGAAGGATCCCAATTTGAAGCTCAGAAAACCTAACAATGGCATGTCACGATTCCTGCATCTAAGCTTCAATTAACCAACCCAGATAGCTTCGAAACTTTGTTCTAATCATAGATAAACAATCAAAACATGTTAAATATGCATGAAATTCAAGAATCGATTTTGAGAAAAGAAGTTCAAACCGTGATGTGAAATTTCGTGTTCCTGGATGTTTTGATGCGTGGTAATGATCTGGTTTGCTTCCGAAAACACCAAGGAATCGATTGTTAACCTTTATTTGGCTTGAATCGATCCACAACTATGGCTGCTAGTTGCTTGTGTGACACGGTTTTTTGATGCTTGGATTAGGGTTCTTTAGGCCTATAATTCGTCTCTTGTGCATGTAGAATCATTGTCTATTTATATTGTAAGGAATTAGGTCAAGAATTGTAGGAAAATACCATGCCATTCAATGAAAAAAAAATTGATTTGGAATCAAACCAAATATTTCTTCTTTTGAGCCAATTCCAATCAAATCACTTGCCAATCATGATTATTTCGAAATGATCAGATTAAATAGCTTGCTTGGACCTCAAGGATGAGAGAAAATCCATCTTGCAATTAATTTTTGATTTTATATCTTTTATTTTAATTAAATTGGTTTTAAATGATTAAAAATCCAAAATAAATAAAAAATAAAAGATAAATTCGTGGCCTTGGGCTTGGAGGTTCCAATTTAGCTAAGGAACATGTTTGAATCAAGAAAAATTAGGCTCATTTGGAAAAAAATTTATTTTCTCAAGTATTTCTCTTTGTGCACCTCCTCAAAAATGCTCAACTTGCACAAGGTGTATCTTGCTCAATTTTTAACATTTTTGGGTGTTCTTGGACTTTTTGGAAAGCTCAAGATGTCATCTAAACAACCCTTTTGGTTTAATCTTCATTGAAGTTTCCATGCTCATGAACAATTCTTTACAAAAAGTTGACTTTTTGTTGACTTTTAAAAGGACCTGTAATGTTTTGATCCATAACTCTCAAATGAAGCATTTTCTGCCCAAGCTTGTGAGACATGAAGTTGTAGAGAATTGAATTCTCTTCAAAATGAGCTGTGGTGGAAAAATTTCTGATAAAGTATGTGAAAGTTATGCCTGGTCAAATTTCTGTTGACTTTTGTCTGAGAAAGCCTAATTTAGAAACTTTGACTTTTGATCAATTCTTGACTTTTCTTGACGAGTCATGATCAACCTTTGATTAAAATATTGATGTTGACCAAAAATTATGAAGTTTCACTGTATGTTGACCATAGTTGACTATTTGCCCAATACAACTGATTTTCATCCATCTGAGCAATTGTCTGAGCAAGCTTGACTTGTAAGGCTTGAACTTTGACATGGAGATTCTATGAAGCATATGATGAGGCATGATGGCCACTTGAAGCAATGGAGGCCCACCTTGACTTGAGAATGGCAAATCCCTAGTTTGGATTGATTGCTTAGGAGAGGGTTTATCTGGTCAACCCTTGTGAAATCCTTGAGCATGGACATGTGAAATGTCTTGAGTAGTGGGAGGGAAAATTTTGGGGTATAACAGTTGCCCCTGTTCAATCTTCTTGTGCTGGAAGGGTTAGATTGGCATGCTTGCCTTTCGTGGCCTGAAAGTAGAAGATGATTGAACACTCGAATACACCTGAAAATTTGCACTCGTTGTTGGTTGATGATGTGCTGGAATGGGCTTATAGATGCCATTGGGAGAAGCTGAGTTGGAGAGTAAGTCGTACGCTAGAATCGCAAATGTCGTTTGAATAGGAGAAACATCAGAGATGAGCTTAAGATACCATCAGGAGAGACTGATGTTGGGGAATGAATCGTACGTTAGATTTTGTAGAGGTTGTTTGAGCAGAAGAGGCGGCGGAGACGGGCTTAAGATGCCATCCGGAGTAGCCGATGTTGAGTCGTACGTTAGACTTCACGCTTGTCTTTGAATGAGGTTATTGGTATGTATTGATTTTTAACCAAATATGCAGCATTCTGAAGGTGGAGAGATGTCGACAAGTAGTTGGAGATGGGCTTAAAGATGCCATCCGGGGCAACTGAGTCGTATGCTAGACTCTGTAGTTGCTGTTGATAATAAGAGAGAGTCAGAATAAACCTTCGTCCTGGCTATTCTCGAGGTGGATATTTGGCAGAATGTGGATAGCCTTCCCGTCTTGCTTCGGGTGTTGATCCAATGTTCGTTGCCTGGAGACAATTTGTATGGTCTTTCAGATAGACTTCCCGTCTTGTTTCGGGCATTAATCTTTGACCTATTGTCTGGAAGTGATTTTCGTGGATGTTTATATAGTTCTCCCGTCTTGTTTCGGGTATTAATCTTTGACCTTTCGTTTGGAAAATAGCTTTTCATGGTCATTCAGATAGTTCTCCCGTCTTGTTTCGGGTATAAATCTTTGACCTTTCGTTTAGGAAAATAGCTTTTACCTGCTAGGGAAATAAATCTCGACAGGATATGGTTAGTTCTATGCAGATTATGATGCATGCAAGCATATGACAATGTTTGTGAATGATATGTGCACATGTTATGGTTTTTATGAATATTATATGAATGTAGATGTTGTGATATTTCAAAACATATCCATCTTGAAGAAGATATGAACGCTCTGCTGGAGATTTTGACTTCTGCTTGGGGATGAAGTTATTGAAAACCCTGACTTGGAGGGGAAAGAGATGTTTTTGATTCCTCCGACGCACTATCTGACCAAGTTTCGAGTCTGGGTATTAATGTTGTTGGAAGAATAATCGTTGGGAGATACTCCGTTGGGGATCTTGTGCGTAGATCTTGCTGGGGAATATCTGATTACTGCTTAGAGACTGACGTAACATGGCAAAGCTGATAAGGACGTAAAAGCCGACGAGGCTCGAAGATTCCTTTGAGGTGATGGATCTGACATTTGTTGAAACCTCTGACTGGGGAGTAAGAGAGGTGTAGGTTTCCTCCGATGCATTACCTGACCAAGTTTCGAGTCTGGATATTGCTGCTGCCGGGGAGTGACAATCATCGAGAGATATTCTGCTGGGGATAAATATCTCTGTGCATATGAGATAAACTATTATTGCTCGGAGACTGATGTAACGAGGTGAAGCTGATTAAAATCACTGCTCAGGGACTAATGTGATGAAGCTTGAACTGTTGGAACACTAGCGGGAGGAGGTTAGTACTTCGTCGGAGAAGTTTTATCTTTGATAGCGAGAGCGATGGCTCTGTGGGGTTCGTACTCTTGTGAAAGTAACCTGCGGGGGATGTATTGGTGACTTTAGTCGTCATCTCAATTCCTAGAGTTTGTAGTAATTACTTTTTGTTCGTTCGCTTTTCATATGTTCGTGAACAGATGTTTATTATCAAATGCATATAATCATTCAAAGCAATCATTGGACTTTATGCAAAAAACAATAAAAATTACCACTGTGAAAGAAGAATTTGCATTGATTTTGAAATGTGGCGTATGGCCAAGCAGTTTGTATACAAGAGACGAATAAAAGTAAAGCTATGCGGAAATAATCTCGTCGAGTTTCAACTATGTTATTGCTCATATATCTCGACTATCTCATCTCCTTGCTATCAGAAGAAAGTGATCGAACTGATTTGCGCCATTCGAATATTGAAGCTGATAGTAGTGTAGTCTATAAGTAGGTGATCTGGATGAGACATAATCGTACACTTAAATCCCTAACTTTTGCCTAGACCGCCCTTTCGGGTTTTCAGTCTACCAGGATACCCTTTTTTTCCCAAGCCGCCTTTGCAGGTTTTCGACTTGCCGGGTGTACATATTTTTTGTATATATCCTTAACTTTTGCCCGAACCTTTTTGGTTCGCCAGGATACCCTTATTTTTTCCTAGGCCGGTCGACCTAGCGGGTCTCGTTCATGCGTAGTATTTTTTGACTATGTTTGCATTCACAGGGTGTGGGAAGTCTTCTTCATCCATGGTGCTAAGTATCATAGCTCCATCGGAAAATACTGTTTTGACTGCAAATGGTCCCTCATAGGTGGGAGTCCATTTTCCCCTGGGATCACCTTGTGGAAGGATCATGCGCTTGACTACTAGATCACCGACTTGGTAGACTCGGTGCTTGACTTTCTTGTTGAACGCTCTGATCATTCTCTTCTGATAGATCTGTCCATGGCAGATGGATGTGAGATGTTTTTTGTCGATCAAGTTGATTTGGTCGAGGCGAGTCTGGATCCATTCGTCTTCGCCTAGTTTTGTGTCCTGGAGGACTCTGGTTGAGGGTATCTGAACCTCGACTGGCAGGACTGCTTCCATACCGTATACGAAAGAAAAGGGGGTTGCCCCTGTGGTTGTTCGTACTGTAGTGCGATAATTGTGGAGACCAAATGGCAACATCTCGTGCCAATCCTTGTAAGTCACTGTCATCTTCTATATGATCTTCTTGATATTCTTGTTGGCGACTTCCACTGCGCCGTTCATCTTAGGCCGATATGGAGAAGAGTTGTGATGCTGGATCTTGAACTGCATGCAGAGTTCGGTGATTATTTTGTGATTAAGATTGGTACCGTTATCTGTGATAATCCTTTCGGGGATGCCGTACCGACAGATAAGATTATGCTTGATGAATCGAGCCACAACATTCTTGGTAACAAATGTGAACGAGGCTGGTTCTACCCACTTGGTAAAGTAGTCAATTGCGACAAGGATGAAACGGTGTCCGTTGGAGGCAGTAGGTTTGATTTCTTTGATCATGTCAATGCCCCACATTGCGAAAGGCCAAGGAGCGGTCAGAACATTCAGCGGTACTGGAGGTACGTGCACTTTGTCTGCATATATCTGGCATTTGTGACAAGACCGAGCATAGCGGTGACAATCAGCTTCCATGGTGGACCAATAGTAACCTGTTCTCAGAATCTTTTTAGCCATTGTATGTCCACTGAAGTGGGTACCAAATGCACCTTCATGTAGTTCTTTCATGATCCGTTCCGCTGTTCTCTGATCTACACAGCGGAGTAAGCACAAGTCGTGATTGCGCTTGTATGAAATGTCATTGCTAAGAAAGAATTTGGATGCAAATCTTCTTAAGAATTTCTTGTCATTGACAGATGCCCCTGCGGGATATTCCTGAGTCTCGAGAGACTTCTTCACTTCGTAGAACCAAGGTTTCTCTTCTGTATCAAGTTCACGACAGTATGCTGGTTCGTCAAACTTTTCGATGATGATTTGAGGAGCTTCGTTGTCCCATCTGACCTTGAACATCGAGGACATAGTGGCTAATGTGTCTGCCAACTGATTCTCTTCTCGCGGAATGTGATCGAAAGTGATTTCTTCAAAGTAAGGGATTAAGCTCAACACATGCTCTCGATACGGGATGAGATTCGGATGCTTCGTATCTCAATAGCAGCTTTGATACCCATGATGCACGCTTCGTATTCGGCCATGTTGTTAGTGCAACTGAAACATAATCTGGCAGTGAAAGGCGTGTGCCCGCCGATAGGACTTGTAATGATGGCGCCAATGCCATTGCCAAGTGCATTTGAGGCTCCATCAAAGACCATGGTCCATCAGGATCCTGGTTCAGGTCCTTCGTCTGGTCTTGGTTCTTCGCAATCAATAACTAGTAAAACATCTTCATCTGGAAACTCAAACTGCATAGACTAATAGTCATCTACGGCTTGTTGAGCCAAATGATCGGCTACTACACTTCCTTTGATTGCTTTCTGAGTAGTATACTGGATGTCATATTAGGTCAAGATCATTTTCCATCTTGCTATTCTTCCGGAGAGAGCAGGTTTCTCGAATATGTATTTTATCGGATCCATCTTGGAGATCAACAAGGTAGTGTGAGTCAACATATATTGTCTTAGTCGGCGAGCAGCCCAAGCCAAAGCACTACAAGTTTTCTCGATTTGTGAGTATCTTGTTCCACAGTCGGTAAACTTTTTGCTAAGGTAGTATATTGCATACTCTTTTCGACCAGACTCGTCATGTTTCCCCAACACACACCCCATTGAGTTCTCTAATACTGTTAGGTACATGATAAGAGGTCTTCCTTTGGCAGGTGGCATCAGGATAGGAGGATTCTGCAGATATTCCTTGATATTGTCAAAAGATGTTTGGCAATCGTCGTTCCATTCCACTACTTGATCTTTCTTCAGTAACTTAAAGATTGGCTCACAAGTAGCAGTTAGATGTGCAATGAATCTGGCAATGTAGTTCAGTTGTCCCAAGAAACCTCTGACTTCTTTCTCGGTGCGGAGAGCTGGCATTTCTTGGATAGATTTAACCTTGGCGGGGTCAACTTCAATACCTTTACCACTGACTACAAAACCTAGGAGCTTACCGGATCTGACTCCAAAGGTGCACTTGTTGGGATTGAGTCTTAGCCTGTATTTTTTCAGTCTATCGAATAGTTTCCGTAAGTTACTGAGATGTTCTTCTTCAGTTTGGGATCGAGCTATCATGTCGTCGACGTAGACCTCTATCTCGTGATGAATCATGTCATGAAACAAAGCTACCATGGCACGTTGATATGTGGCGCCAGTGTTCTTCAGACGGAATGGCATGACCTTGTAGCAGAATGTGCCCCACTGTGTAACGAAAGTAGTCTTTTCCATGTATTCAGGATCCATTTTGATCTGGTTATAACCGGAGAAACCATCCATGAAGGAGAAAACCTTATGTTGAGCGGTGTTGTCAACTAGAACATCAATATGAGGAAGTGGTAAATCGTCTTTTGGGCTCGCTCTGTTCAGATCTCTGTAATCCACACACATGCGCACTTTGCCATCTTTCTTAGGCACGGGCACCACATTTGCAACCCACTGTGGATAAGAAGTAACAACTAGGAAACCGATATTGAACTATTTCATAACTTCGACTTTGATTTTCTCTGACATCTCAGGACGCATACGACGAACCTTCTGCTTCACTGGGAGAAAAGCTTCTTTCGTTGGTAATTGGTGCACCACAATGTCAATGTCTAGACCTGGCATGTCCTCGTAAGACCAAGCAAAAACCTCGATATAGTCTCGTAGCATCTGGACCAATCTTTCTTTGACACTACTCTCAAGACCTGCTCCTATCTTGACTTCTTTTTTGTCTTCTTCAGTACCTAGATTCACAACCTCGACTGGCTCTTCGTGTGGTTGTACAACCTTTTCTTCTTGCTGTAGCAATCTGACAAGTTCTCCTGGCACTTCACAATCATCCTCACCTTCGTCTTCGGCTTGGTAGATCGGGTTATCGAAGTCATATTTAGCAATAGCAAAGCTGTTATCAACGAGATTCGGAGTGAATCTGCAGTGTATCACGTGGGTGTGTGTAAGAACACATAGCTTTTTGAAGGGGTAACAAAGTAAAAGAAAGGAACGAAAACAGTATTTAAATGCAAAAGTCTAATGATTTTATTGAATAAAAATATGCAAATGACAAATAATAACCCTCACAAACGAGCCGTGATGCCCCGGGAAAGGCACTAGGCTTTTAAGTTTTATTGTTCAAAGCGTGGAAAACGAAAAGCATAACAGAAAACAAAAAGCAATTACTCTTGTCTCAAGGAGATTGGTATGTCGTCTTCAGTCATCCAATTGCTGAGTCTGTTGTCGGGAGTTGGGAAGATCCAGTTGCTGATGTCGAAGTCGTTGTCGTCATCTTCTATAACATGGACTCTATTCTTGCTGATGTGGAAGGGAAGTTTGCCGGCACGTTCGTGGCGTATCATCTTCTGTCCTTTGGTGGTGAAGCCTAAACCAGTCTTGTCAGATTTGAAAGGAATATCAGGGAGCTGACCCCAAACAGTACGACCTTCTTTAACTACCGCTTGAGGCGTCCTTCAGTGAGGCCATCCTTGGGGGAACTTTAGCAACTTCAGGAGTGACAGGAGAGTCAACAGGCATGACTCGTGGAACTATTTCGAAAGCTTAAGAGGGAGTTTCAAAGAATTCACCTTCCATTTCGAGGTATCGGAATGATTGCAGATGGCTTATCATATATTCATCCTCTTTGCATACTGTAACAATCTTCCCCTTCACTAGGTACTTCAGCTTCTGATGCAAGGTAGTGGTAACAGCGCCTGCCCCATGTATCCATGGGCGTCCAAGTAGGCAAGAGTAAGTTGGACAGATGTCCATGACGAAGAAAGTAGAGTCAAAAGTCTGGGAACTGACTTTAACTGGCAGAATGAGCTCTCCAAGTACTGTTCGTTTAGAACCATCAAAGGCTCTTACAACTATGTCGCTGGGCTTCAAAACCAATCCTTCAAGATCAAGTCGGTCGAAAGCACTCTTTGGTAGGATATTTAGAGCAGAACCAGTATCCACCAATACGTGAGACAATGTAGTGCCCTTGCATTCAACGGAGATGTGCAAGGCTTTGTTGTGATTCTTTCCGGCAGGAGTCAAATCAACATCAGAGAAACCTAGACCATTGTTGACAGTCAGGCTAGAAATACAACCTTCAAATTGATCAGAAGTAGTGTCTTGCGGTATGTGAGCATTCTTCATAAACTTCACCAAGGCTTTAGCATGAGCCTCAGAGTACAGTAGCAGAGCAAGCATGGATATCTTGGACGGAGTTTGTCCCAACTATTCCACAACATTGTAGTCACTCTTCTTGATGACCTTCAGAAATTCCTCCATTTCTTGCTTGGAGTTGTCCTTAGCAACTTCCTTTGGTACTTCTGTCTGAGCAAGATGAGTTATTGGTTCTTTCCCTCGCGCTTTGGGAACTGGTTCAATAGCTGGAATGCGAGCTAGAGTCGCAATGTCTTTTGGTGGAGAGATCTCTGGAGAGAACACTCTTCCTGTTCTGGTTACCTTGCTTGATCCGGTGATGTTGCCGACATCAGGATTGGTAGCCTCAACTGCAATGTCTTCAATGATTAACGGGTCTTGTCTGACGCCATGATAGTAAACTTCAGCTCCATAATTCCATGGTATAGCTTTGTTAGAGGAATATGGAATTGGTCTGGGAGAAGTAATGATGAGAGGTGCCACTCTAGGCGCAGGATCGGCAGAGGAGATCCTTATTGTGTTTATATCAGCATAGTCTTCTGGGAAATCGTCCCCCAATCCGATTGCCTTGACATCTTCAATAGGAATCTTGTAGCTTTCAGGAATGATATACTTCACCATGAAATCAAACTTTCCACTTGGCTGCCCCAAGGTATCTCAGACTTCTGGTACGGCTTCGTCTTCGATCTTCAAATTCTTAGAAATGTCCTCACACAAATTCTCCACAGGTGAAGGTTTTAGAAATAGTACTTCTCGGTTGTCCATCATGTGTTGAATACGCCTTCTCAACCAAGCACATCTGTCAGATGTAGATGGACACCAACGACAATCATCAGGGCATCCTGGAAATATACCGGCTTGCAGTAGATTTTTCTTGACAGTCATCAGAGGGATAGTCAGGTTGTTCACATCATAAACATAAGAGTCTTCGTCAACAGCATTGGAGCTTTTGCCGTGGTTAGGCATTGGTGCATTGATCAAATTCGGAGTTTCGACAGGAGGGTCAAACTCAATTTCTTTGGCTTCAATCATGTCTTGGATCTTGTTCTTCAGAGCCCAACAGTTGTCAGTGTCGTGCCCTGGGCTGTTGGAGTGGTATGCACACTTTGCATTAGGATTGTATTTTGGAGAGGAAGTGTTGATGTATTGAGGAGGATCCCTTAAAGTAATCAATTCTGCTTTCAACATGTGCTGCAACGCTTGCGACAATGGCATGTTGATCTTCGTAAATTATCTTCGTGGCGCATTCTGGTTACGCGCGTTGTCTCGTTGAGGTTGCGCTGGTGTAGGATTAGAGATCACAACTGCCCCACAGTTGTACGATCGCTTTGCACGACCCGACCATATCTGACATTGGCTTCTTTCTTACCACCAAAAGATATCTTCGCAGTATTTGAAGATGACTCTACTTGAATCTTTCCGCTCTTGATTCCAGCTTCGATGCGTTCTCTTGTCAATATCAGATCAGTGAATCCGGCCGAAGAGTTTCCAATCAGATGATTGAAGAATGGGCCTGTCAGTGTTCCCATAAACATATCAACCAACTCCCTATTGGACAAGGGTGGTTGAACTCTGCCTGCTAAATCTCTCCACTTCTGAGCATATTCTTTGAACTTCTCGTCACGACCCATAGACATGCTCTGTAGTTACATGCGGGTGAGTGTTAATTCAGCATTGTACTAGTACTGCTTGTAGAAAGCATCTGCTAAGTCATTCCAGGTATGAATGTGGGTATTCTCTAGTTGATAATACCACTCCAACTGGACTCCGGATAAACTCTCTTGGAAGTAATGAATCCATAGCTTCCTGTCATCAGTATGGGGATGGATCTTCTGAACGTAGGACTTCAAATGCAGTTTCGGACAAGAGATGCCATCATACTTGGCAAACGTAGGAACCTTGAACTTGCGGGGAATTACCACACCAGGAACAAGACTCGGATCATCAAAATTCAGCCCGGACATTTTCAGGTTTTCCACAACATTCAAACGGTCTTCAAGTTGCTTGTATCTGTCGTCATCAGGAGGATACTGCTCACTCAGGTAGTCTTCTTCTTTGTTTTCAGATTTCTGATGGCTTCCTTCACTGCCCTTGATGCTTTCTTCAGTTTCACCACTTTTGTCTGAGATTTCTAACTGGCTGACCACCTTAGGTCCACCCTTGTGATTTCTTCCCATGTTGAGGATACCGATGGTCTTCTTCTTTCTAGTGATGAGCTTCTTCAAGTCTTTCTGGCCTTGGATCAAGCTGGTGAACATCTCCTGGAATTGAGCATTCTGAGCCTGGAGATCTTTGACAGTCTGTTCAAGAGTCATTTCTACTAAAATAAATAGCGAGAGAATGAGAAAATCGGTCTTCAATGTACCTGTTATGAAATATTATGCCATGATATGCAATGTTTATGCAATGCAATGTTTTCAAGGACCTTAGGAATTTAAATTCGTTAAACAAGCACGAACAAAATTTTATTAGTTTTTTTTCTTTTTAAGTACAAAAGACAGTTTGGAAAAACGAAAAATAAATTCCTAATGCTCTAAGTCTCCCATGGGCGCTTCCTCTTGGTGTTGAAGTAGGTATTGATGTTGTGCTCCTCGTGAAGTAGCTTTGTCAACTCTAGTACCCTCTTCTCGCTTGCATAGCACTGAGCTTCGAATGTATCCCTTTCTTCTTTAAGTTGAATCCAGGATCTCTTCAGGTCTTCAAAATCAGTAGGCATGTCGGGATGGATAATGGTATAGGGTTCGTCACTTATAGCAACAGGTTCCATGATCAACGGTAGCACAGGCGGGAATGGCATCATGAGGTTTTGAGCTCGAGCTCGCACCCATTTGAGGTAAGGTTCCCAAGGAATGGAATTCTTGTGTCCCAAAGTCTTGGTATCAGTCTTTTTTACCATGCCCCAAGTGTGTACAAATCTTCGATGGTAGTTCCGAAGATCGTGGTTGTAGTCGAACACAATATCTTGGAGAAGCATATCATGGGGACCATCTCTTCGAGCATAACCAAACAGACGTAGAGCTAGAGAAGGATTATAAGTGATACCTCCCCTTATGCCAAGGAGTGGTACATTAGGGAATTCCCCATAACGCTCAATGAAAGTGAAGTCCTTTTGAGAGAAAAGACACCAACGAATATCTGAATGAGAGAGTGACATTAGCCTTTGAGACCACTTCAACCTTTACTCGTTCTTCATTATTGATTGAGGAAAGTGCGAAATAAACCACTTGGAAAGTAACGGTATGCAACACATGAGAGTTCCTTGTCGTTTGATGGTACGAGTGTGGAGAGAATGTAGAATGCTTCCAAGTAAAGTAGGCACAGGATTGCGAATAAGGAATATCTTGATGGCATTTACATCTATGAACTGATCTGGATTAGGAAATAGCACCAAACCATAGATTAGCAAGGCCACAATGTCTTCGAATGCATGGAAACTCATAGCTTTGAGGAATTCTCGAGCTTTCTTTATCAAAAACTTAGCAAGCAAACCCTTAACTTCGCTTCTTGTTTCCCAATTAGCTTCAATGTCCGAGCGTTTTAGATGTAATGCTGATGCGATGTCTTCGTACTTCGGAGTTTTTTCTGAACCGGTGAATGGTATCTGATCCAGGATAGGTATCCCAAGTAGCTTAGAAAACTCTTCCAATGTAGGAACCAACTGGTAATCTGGGAGTGTAAAGCAATGGTGTTTCGGATCGAAGAACTGGAATAATACGTGCATCATATCTTCCTCAAAACCGGAGACAACCAAGTCAAGCAGATAACTACGTCTTCTGATGAACTGAGCATGATCAGGAATTTCTGAAACCAATTCTTTGAGCTGAGAAGGTATACACATAAAGTTGATTTGGATAGTCTTTCTGGAAGGCATAATTCCTACAAAACAGAGCAAAGATAAATCCCTAGGTCCTTGAAATAGTTAGAAATGATATGCAATGTTATGATGTCATGATGTCATGTTTAAACAGATAGCAAGCACAAACAATTCACACAATAGCCTAAGGTTTAAGGCTTGCATGAGGTATAGGTGTCTACCCTACCAAAGTTTGAGTGGGTTCATCTTGTCCTATAATAGTAACCGGGTTCTAGGAATCTCATATCATTGATCTTTCTCGTAGGCTTTATTTCAATACGACTACCAAGTGGTCGACCGAAACATCCCGAAAGTCGAATCTTAATGAGCGTAGCATCGAGTATTAACCAACCTTAGTCTATACCAATGTTGGCCATCTCACTACCTTCTAATGGCCAAGATGGGTCAATTAGGGTTCTAAAAGTTGAGTTAGTGTTGATGACACCACGCAGACGCCAAATACTTTCCTCAACTAGACATAAGGAGCATCGGGACATCCAAAGTGTCGCACTAACGTAGCCATCATGTTGACTGTTTCGGTATACGCCTAACGGTCGCGATGATTTATTGCTACTTACCTAAGGAAAGCTGGATCTGGGTGTAGGATCCCCCACAAGTATAATACCCAAGCAACCCTTAAGATAAAGCATACAAGTCAAACAGAAAGCAGTAAAGATGATCTAAAATCCCTAAGGTATTCTCTCTTTAGGGTGTGTCCCCAGCAGAGTCGTCAATTCTGTAACACGGTGGGAGAACTGACTTTGGATTATTTTGCGTTTGATCGCAAATGTTGCGGATAGCAAGAGTTGCCACCGACTTTTCTTTTATCCAATTAAGGGAAGGTGAAAAGAACAGGAAAAGACCTTCGTTAGATTCTGAGTACGGGAGAAGGTTATGAAAAGGGAAGGTATTAGCACCCTTTCCATCCGTAGTTATCTACTGGCTCTTAGTTGCTTTAGCTCATCTTTAAAATTTGCTTTCTGTGTGTGGGTTTGAAAATATTTTTGAAAAGGCATTTCGCTTTGACTTCGTAATGATTCACACTGGAATGTATACGAAGTGTTTGGAAATGTTTCGTTTTGAAAAAGTGTTTTAACTTTGTAAAAGTGTGAGGTGTGAAAAGTATTTTGATAGAGCAAGCAACTAAAAGTCTATTACCTACTCAGAACGGTCGTTTCCGTGTTATTTTACTTTCCTTTAGAATAGCGTTATCCGTACCATTAGTTGGTAGGTAATCCTATTCGTTGTATGTGAAGGGACATTCGAAAGGGACATCGGATGGTCATAAAAGGCAACTTGTAGGAGTATCCTAGCACATTCGAAGGGACGATCATCACTTTTCGTAGGCAACAATCGAGGGACGAGATCATGTATTCGTAGGCAACATCGAGGGGTCATCGAGGGACTATGATCTTTGTATCGAAGGGACTATGATGATATGTTTGTAGGCAATGGTGCTAGGATACCTCTACGTTTGAGGGACTTGACCATTTGTTCGAAAGGCAACAAGACAGAATATTCTAAGGGGTGCGTGTGTGAAGAAAGTGTGTTAAATTCAGATAATTTATCTTGTATTTAGAAGTGATCTATGTTGTTTTTATCTTGCCATACACGCCTAATTACTAGCAGTTTATATGGGTGCGGAAAGTAAATTGCAGAAGGTAAAAGTGCGGAAAGTAAATCCTACGCTATTACATGGTTTTGGTGCAGTTACATAACTGAGGAGTGCGGAAAGTAAATCCTAATTAAGCTATTACATCCCATGAGCAGTTACATCATATTGAAAAAAAAGAATGCGAGAAAATTAACCTAAACTATTACATCCTGGAAGCAGATACATAATAATCGTAAAAAAGAAACGAATTGCAAATAATAGAAAATATGTTAGTGAAAAATATTTTTGAGTTAGGAAAGAGGTTTTAAGGGGTTAGTAATCATAATTATATGAGAAAATAATTTTTGGGAATTTTCTGGATTGATTTCAGTAAGGACAAACAATTAAAAGTCAATTTTTCGATTAATTAACAATTAATTAAAATATGCATGCAAAATATAATTTTTTTATGTCAAAAATTAAATAAACATTTTTCTGACCTAAATGCAAAAAGAAAATATTTTTTTGTGATTTTTTGATGTGTTAGAAAATTATTTGAAAAGAAATTAAATTGAAAAGAAAATAATGTGAAAAAATAAGAAAAAGTGTTAGTTTTGAAAAGTGTCAAAAATAATGCTGGAGCCAGGGATCAAACCAAGGACCTCCTTTTCACACGCGCGCTGCCTTGCCCTCTAAGCTGAGTGGATTAGATGTTAGCAATATGAAACAAAAACGTTATAAGGGCAATTAGTTCCTGAGAACCAATCAAAACACGCGCCAAGAACACCTTCTTCTTCGTTTGAATTTTCAAATATTTAGCTACGGTTTTTGTTCGTAGCTAAAGCCTTTACCAACAGTTTGTCCGTAGCTATAACACTTGTGAATCACAAACCTCAAAAATATGCAATATAAATATGTTAGGAAAGCATGAATCCACTCGGTTTGGTCTCCTGAACACGATGGTGCCCATGGTTTGGTCCAATTTTGTCTAATTCGAAGGATCCCAATTTGAAGCTCAGAAAACCTAACAATGGCATGTCACGATTCCTGCATCTAAGCTTCAATTAACCAACCCAGATAGCTTCGAAACTTTGTTCTAATCACAGATAAACAATCAAAACATGTTAAATATGCATGAAATTCAAGAATCGATTTTGAGAAAAGAAGTTCAAACCGTGATGTGCAATTCCGTGTTCCTGGATGTTTTAATGCGTGGTAATGATCTGGTTTGCTTCCAAAAATACCAAGGAATCGATTGGTAACCTTTGTTTGGCTTGAATCGATCCACAACTATGGCTGCTAGTTGCTTGTGTGACACGGTTTTTTGATGCTTGGATTAGGGTTCTTTAGTCCAAAAATCCGTCTCTTGTGCATGTAGTATCATTGTCTATTTATATTGTAAGGAATTATGTCAAGAATTGTAGGAAAATACCATGCAGTTCAATGAAAAAGATTTTGATTTGGAATCAAACCAAATATTTCTTCTTTTGAGCCAATTCCAATCAAATCACTTGCCAATCATGATTATTTCGAAATAATCAGATTAAATGGCTTGCTTGGACCTCAAGGATGAGAGAAAATCCATCTTGCAATTAATTTTTGATTTTATATCTTTTATTTTAATTAAATTGGTTTTAAATGATTAAAAATCCAAAATAAATAAAAAATAAAAGATAAATTTATGGCCTTGGGCTTGGAGGTTCCAATTCAGCTAAGGGACGTGTTTGAATCAAGAAAAGTTAGGCCCATTTGGAATTTTTTTTTATTTTCTCAAGTATTTCTCTTTGTGCACCTCCTCAAAAATGCTCAACTTGCTCAATTTTTAACATTTTTGGGTGTTCTTAGACTTTTTGGAGAGTTCAAGATGTCCTCTAAACATCCCTTTTGGTTTCATCTTCATTGAAGTTTCCATGCTCATGAACACTTCTTTACAAAAAGTTGACTTTTTGTTGACTTTTAAAAGGACCTGTAATTTTTTGATCCATAACTCTCAAATGAAGCATTTTTTGCCCAAGCTTGTGAGACATGAAGTTGTAGATAATTGAATTCTCTTCAAAATGAGCTGTGGTGAAAAAATTTCTGATAAAGTATGTGAAAGTTATGCCTGGTCAAAGTTCTATTGACTTTTGCTGAGAAAGCCTAACCACAATTGACTTTTTGCCCAATACAATTGATTTTCATCCATCTGAGCAATTGTCTGAGCAAGCTTGACTTGTAAGGCTTGAACTTTGACATGGAGATTCTATGAAGCATATGATGAGGCATGATGGCCACTTGAAGCAATGGAGGCCCACCTTGACTTGAGAATGGCAAATCCCTAGTTTGGATTGATTGCTTAGGAGAGGGTTTATCTGGTCAACCCTTGTGAAATCCTTGAGCATGGACATGTGAAATGTCTTGAGAAGTGGGAGGGAAAATTTTGGGGTATAACAGTATCTATGAAGATACGATGTGTTTCCACAAGAAGAGAAGTTGTTGTGCAGGGGGAGCAAAGTTTTTATTTGTCAATTGTGCATATGTGTGTGTTGTGTGTAGGGGGAGTAAAATGTTGCATCTTTGAATGTTCTACCTGATGTTTGAACATATGTGTTAATTGTCCGCTGTCATCTCTGTTTTGATTGTTATGCTGATTTTACTGTGCTGCTCTTATGTATGTGATTGAATGCCTGTGTTTATTATGGTGATGTTAATTGTATGGCCTGCACCCCCAAATAATGTTTTAGCCAAAATTTGCCAAAGGGGGAGTTTGTTGGTTCTACTGATTGGCAACAATTTTGGTAAAACATTCTGCTCAGAAATACCTTGAAGTTTACTGAAGTAGCAGATGTCCTGACATGTGAAATTGACAGAAGTGTGAAATTTTTAGGAAGTCAGTTTGTTTGTTATTTGTATGTTTCGATTAAGGAAGCTTGAAAAACGCCTTCAGCAATATAGTTGGAGATTTAATGTCCTACTTTCATGGAGAAAAGACAGGAGGCGCTGAAGACTTGTGAGTAAAGCAACCCTAGTTGTTGTTACTCTATTTAAATGCTGCAAACCCTACTTTGCAGCTTGGCCATTCCAATTTTAGAGAATTTAGTTTTTAATTATTGGTTGTTCATTGTGTTGGTTGTTAATTGTCAATTATGAGCCTCTCGAGTATTTCTACTTAAGAAGGACGACTTTTGAGTTGTAAGTTTTCAATCACCATAAGCTTTGAAGCAAGTGTGATCGTGTGTCTTTGAAGTGTGTCTTCAGGTTTAGTTGTTTTTAGTGTCACGGGTTGTAATACTGAGGGAGTGAGTGGAGGTTCTCATATCTAAGTGTGGTATCTTAGTTAGAATGGTCAATGGGTAGTTTGATTAAGTGAGGAGGTTTAAACAGGGAAGGTTTAGCTCCAAATTAATACTGCTAATAGTGAACTTCATCTCTAGCTTGGAAGCCCCCAGATGTAGGTTGGTTAGAACCGAACTAGGTTAACAACTCTCTGTGTTTTTATTGATTTCTGCATTGTTTTACTTTGTTTTGTTTAGTTGTATTCAAAGCAGATATAAGTGTCGCGACATTACCTTCGACATCTCATATCTGATACCAAAATTTCAGTAGGAACTTTGAACTTGCGGGAAATGACCACTCCAGGAAACAGGCTTAAGTCATCAAAGTTCAGTCCTGACATTTTCAGATTTTCCACAACATCCAGACGGTCTTCAAGTTGTTTATACTTCTCATCATCAGGAGGATATTGCTCGCTCATATAGTCTTCTTCCTCTTATTCTTGAGACCCATGATGGCTTCCTTCATTGGCCTTGACGCTTTCTTCAATTTTGTCGCTCTTTTCTGAGAATTTAAGTTGTCTGACTACCTTGACCGGACCTCTGAACCTTTTCCCCATGTTGAGAATACCAGCGATCTTCTTCTTCTTGACGATGAGCTCTTTCAGATCTTTCTGTCGTTGGGCCAAGTTGGTGAACATCTATTGGAACTGAGCGTTCTGATCTTGGAGATCTTTGACAGTTTGTTTGAGAGCCATTTCTGCTGAAATAAATAGCGAGAGAATAAGAAAACTGGTCTTCAGAGTACCTGTTATGAAATGATATGCTATGATATGCAATGTTACGTAATGTTATGCAATATTATACAATGTTTTCAAGTACATTAGGAATTTAAATTTTGTAAACAAACAAGAACAAACTTTTATTAGTTAATTAGTAAATACAAAGGAAAGTTCAAGCATAAATTAAAACTCCTAGCGCCTTAAGCCTCCCATGGACGCTTCCTCTTTGTGTTGACGTAGGTGTTAATGCTCTGTTCCTCGTAAACTAGCTTTGTTAACTCGAATATCTTTCTCTCGCTTGCATAGTATTGAGCTTCAAATGTATCTCTTTCTTCTTTAAGATGAATCCAGGATTTCTTCAATTCTTCGAAATCGGTAGGCATATCTGGATGAAGAATGGTATAAGATTCATCGCCTTCAGCAACAGGTTCCATAACCACTGGTAGGATAGCAGCATATGGCATCATGAGATTTTAAGCACGAGTTCGCACCCATTTGAGGTAAGGTTCCCAAGGAATGGAATTTTTATGCCCCAAAGTTTTAGTATCAGTCTTCTTCACCATGCCTCAACCGTGCACAAATCTTCGACGATAACCTTGGAGATCGCTGTCATAGTCAAATACGATGTCTTGGATAAGCATATCATGAGGATCATCTCTTCGAGCATAACAAAACTGACGTAGCACTAAGCAAGGGTTGTAAGTGATACCTCCCCTTATGCCAAGGAGTGACACATTAGGGAATTCCCCACAACTGTTAATGAAGGTGAAGTCTTTTGAGAGTAGAGACACCAACGGATATCTGAGTGAGAGAGTGACATCAACCTTTGAGACCACTTTGGACCTTGTCCATTGTTCATCACTGATCAAGGAAGGTGCGAAATAAACCACCTGGATAATAACGGTATGCAACACATGAGAGTCCCTTGTCTTTTCATAGTACGAGTGTGGAGAGAATGTAGAATATCTCCAAGCAAAGTAAGCATAGGATTATGAGTGAGGAATATCTTGATGGCGTTCACGTCTATGAATTGATCAAGATTAGGAAATAATACCAGACCATAGATCAGTAAAGCTAAAATATCTTTGAAAGCATGGAAACCCATGGCCTTCAAGAATTCTCGAGCTTTCTTTATTAGGAACTTAGCAAGCAAACTCTTAGCTCCACTTCTCGTTTCCCAATTAGGTTTGATGTCTGACCGCTTAAGATGTAAAGCTGCTACAATGTCTTCAAACCTCTGAACTTTTTCTGAACCAGTGAAAGGTATTTGATCAAGAATGGGTATCCCAAGTAGCTTAGAGAACTCTTCCATTGTAAGTACCAACTGATAGTCTGAGATAGTAAAACAGTGATGTTTCGGATCAAATAACTAGAATACAACACTCATCATATCTTCTTCAAAACCAGAGGTAACCTAGTCAAGTAGATAACCATGCCTTTTGATGAAATAGGAGTGGTCGGGAACTTTTGAGACCAACTCCTTGAGTAGAGAAGGTATTCCCACAAAGTTGATTCAGATAGTCTTCTTGGAAGCCATAACTCTACAACACAAAGCAAATATAAATCCCTAGTTACTTGAAATGGTTAGAAATGTTATGATGATATGATGTTATGATGTCATGTTTAAATAGCAAGCACAAACAATTCACACAACAACCCTAGGTTTAAGGTTTGCATGAGATATAGGTGCCTACCCTACCGGAGTTTAAGTTGGTTCAACCTATCCTATAATAGTAATCAGGATCTAGGAATCTCATATCACGGATCTTTCTCGCACGCTTTATTTCAGTACGGCTACCAAATGGTCGACTGAAACATCTCGAAAATCGAATCTCAACGAGTGTAACATCGAGTATCAACCAACCTCAGTATGCACCAAAGTCGGCTATCTCACTACCTTCTAATGGCCAAGATGGGTCAATTAGGGTTCTAAAAATTTAGTTAGTGCTTGATGACACCACACAAATGTCAAATATTTCATCAACTGAACATGAGGAACATCAGGACATCCAAAGTATCACATTAACTATAATCATCATTTTAACAATTTCGGTCTATGTTGGACAGTCGCGATGATCTATTGCTACTTACCTAAGGAAACCTGGATCCGGGTGTAGGATCCCCCACAAATATAATACCTAAGCAACCCTTAAAAGTAAGGCATACAAAGAAAACAGAAAGCAAGTAAAAGTGATCTAAATCCCTAAGGTAACCTCTCTTTGGGTGTTCTCCCCAGCAAAGTCGCCAGTTCTGTAACACGGTGGGAGAATTGAATTGTTTGTTTTGCGTTTTATCGCAAATGTTGCGGTTAGCAAGAGTCGTCGCCGACTTTTCTTTTATCTAATAAAGGAAAGGTGAAAAGAACAGGAAAAACCTTTTATCGATTCTGAGTACGGGAGGTAATTATGAAAAGGGAAGGTATTAGCACCCTTTTCATCTGTAGTTATCTATGGGCTCTTAATTGCTTTAGCTCACTTTTTTAAAAACTCGCTTTTTGTGTGTGTGTTTTGAAAAGAAGTATTTTGCTTTGACTTTGTAATAATTCTTGTATCAGTCCTCAAGAATGTATACGAAGTGTTTGAAAATATTTCGAAAGTTTAACTTTGTAATGATTCTCGTATGAATGTATACAGAGTGTTTTTGAAAGTAATTTTGAAAATAGTGTGAGGTGTGAAAAGTATTTGTTTTGATTAGAGCAAGCAATTTATAGTCTTATTACCTACTCAGAAAGGTCGTTCTTGTTATTTTCCTTCTCCTTTAGGATAACGTTATCCATACCATTAGTTGGTAGGTAATTCTATCCATTGGATATTAAGGGACGGACGTAGGGTCATCGTATGATCATTGAAGGCAACATTGTAAGGATACCTTAGAAATTTGAATGGATGATCATCACTTATTTGTAGGCAATAACCGATGGACGAGATCATATATTCGTAGGCAACATCGAGGGACTATGATCTTTGTGATGATTTAACTGAGGGACTTTGCTAATGGTACCCCTATGTTTGAGGGACATGACCATTTTACGGGCAACAAGAGAGGATACCCTAGAGGGTGCAAGTGTGATAAGTGTGTTCAATTCAGATATTTTATCTTGGAGATTAGGTTATTCTAAGATTGATTGATTAGTCTTACCATACAATCCTATTAGACATACATCTAAGAAGTTATATACATTTTATATACAGGGTGCAGAAAGTAAATGCGGAAAAGTAAAGGTCATACGCTATTACATGGCTTTGGGGCAGTTACATAATAGGAGGTGCAGAAAGTAAAGGCGGAAAGTAAACCCTAACTAAGCTATTACATCATGTGAGCAGATACATAATGATAAAAATATGCGAGAAATTAACCCTAGCTATTACAACTTGAAAGCAGATACATAAACGGAAAATAATATCAAGACAAGGATTAAATCGGAATAAGAGAAAATGATGTTGAGAAAAAAAGATTTTTGTGTTAGTAAAAAAAAGCTTTAAAATTAGTAAAAAGTTTAAGATTAATGAAAAAACCTAATTACTAAAAAGAAAAATATTTTGGTATTTTTGTGGATTGATTTTATTTAAGAAAATTAATCAAAGTTTAATTTTATGGTTAATTTAAACAATTAATTTAAATTAAAAAAAGAAGTTTTTGGTGTCAAAAATTAAATAAGGGTTTTAAGAACCTAAATCTAGAGGAAAATATTTTTGTGATTCTTTGTTGTATTAAAAAAATATTTAAAAGAAATTAAATTAGAAAACAAAATTAAAAAGAAAATATGAAAATATGAGAAAAATAGGTTTAGAAAATGGAGAGAAAAAAATATATGCAGCCCCTGGGTTTCAAACTAAGGACCCAGGGGTCAAAAACCTCGTCTCCCCATCTGTACTACCTGCATTTGGTGTTATTGGAATAGAAATAAAATAATATATAATAAAATAAATTTTAAAATATATTAAAAACGTGCGCGCCAGGCGGTCTTCGTCCCCGATTTGAATTTTCTTATGACCTATACCGACGGTCAATTCGTGGCTATAGCCAATAATGACGGCTTCGTCTGTCACTATGATAGCACGAAAATGTATCACATATTTGGCTTGAATTACATAGATTATATCTTTATTTTATCTTAATTATGTTGCTTTATATTCGTATTATGCCGGTATTTTCTATGTTTTTAGGTTTTTACTATTTCTAAGACATGTATGAAGAAAGTCGCAGAAATGGAGAAGAATCGTACTTATAATCCACGAAAAGGAGCAAATATGCAAATATGTGGTGTATGGAAAAATAGGGGTGTGTTATAAGTAAAAAACCTTGGAAAAATAAATAAGAAGAAACAAGTCCAACCCATTTCCAACACACCAAGCCAAGCCCAACAAAGTCGTAACGGTCGTCACACCCCAGTAACGGTCGTTACGCATTACAGGGAAAGATTCCCTCAACAAGCAAAGTTGTAACAACCGTTACACCCTCACCACCAAGCCCAAATGGTCGCGACAAAGCAGGAAGAGAATCTTCCTCACCAAGCCAATACGTAACGACCGTTACGCTTCACTCAGCAGTCCGTAGTGATTTCTACGGACCAGAAAACGGAGGTGAGAAAATCTCAACAGCCCAGTTACTCAGCACATCTCAACTCTATAAATAGGGCTTTAAACCTCACTTTTTGACACGCTTCTCTTTTTCTTCTTTTTCCTATTTTTGAAAAAGCATTATTCTTAGTTATGTCTTAGGCAGAAAATTACCATTTGTAAAAGACGTAGTTTCTCACATCGAAGAACTACCACACCATTAGATTTAGGTGTTGTCTTTCTTTTATTTTCGCTTTGTACCTAATTGTCAAACGTGCCAGCATGTTCTTAATTTTAGTTTTCGTTTTATTTCCACGTTCCATTTTAATTGCTTATTCTAATTGTTTATGAATCCATCTTAGTTTAAATTTATTTCTGTTTAGAATCATGTTTTGTCTTATATTTAATTACCGTAATTGCATGTTTATTTTCCTGTCCATGTCTGGCTAAATAGTCTTGATTCCGGTGTATGAGGACTGTTGTTACCTACGCACTCAGTAGAAAATACTAGGTGCAAATTTATGATTAGAATCTTGGTTTGGTTTCAGTTTCCAAATCTAACTTAGATAGCTTTGTCATGAGAGTGACAAGTTATTTAACATGATTTTGTCACGAGAGTGAAGAATCAATTAAGTTTAGAGTCGACACTGCGAGAGCGTGGGGATCGAATCGGATAATGGAAATTAGGCAACAAATCTAAATACAGTGAGAGCGCTTTATATGCTTTTAGGATATTATTGGCTTACAAAATATATTTCTTAGTTACCAAGTGAGCGAGAGAAATATATTGGGATTAGGAAGTATGGCTTTAGTTAATACCGCGAGAGTGTGAGGCGGAATCTTTAAGTTGGTATATTCTACGAAATTAAGTTCTAGTCGTAATTAGTACCCGTTTTCTATAAGTTCTTTAGGAATGCGGAAATCATATTCCGACCTTGTTTTAGTCTTATTTTCTAAGTTCATTTATTTCAGTTTTAGTTCTTAGTTTCCCCAAATCAAATATTAATTAGCCTTAGCTTTACAAAGCAACGATAGATTACAGTAGGTTGACATTTGTCTCTGTGGTTCGACAATCTTTTATATTACTTCGATATTTTCGTGCACTTGCGGAATTTACCCATCAAGTTTTTGGCGCCGTTGTCGGGGACCAACAATCAATATTGTTAATTTGTTATTACATCGTATAGACTAAGGCACTCTTATTTCTATAATTATGTATCAACCAAACTATTTCTACAACTCCCATTCTCAGTATTTCGAAGTATCATAAGAACCTCATAAATCCGACCTCGAAATACTTTTGGAGAAATTCAATGTGTCACCAACTCACTCTCACCCAAATTACCTCTACAACTACCAATCCCATCATTTTGAGGAGTCACATGAATACCAGAGATCTGATCACAAAACTCATTAGAGGATTACAATGCGACGCTAACTTATCCTCAACCAAATTTCCTCTACAATCAGTACGCCCAATATTTTGAGGAATCGCAAGAATACCAGAATTCCAATCTCAACGCATTAATGAAGGATATGACTACGACATTAACTCGCTCTAGACTATAAACAATGAAGATGGAGCGCTTTTTGGAGACACAAAATGCAACTCTAACTCACTTTGAGGAACCGCAAGAAACCTATAATTTTAACCTAGAAACATCAATGGAGGATTCCGATGCGATTTTAACTCACTCTAGGCTAGAATCTACGATGAAGCACTTTGTAGAGGCATAAAATATCCATAATGAAGAGATAAGAAAACAAAGTCTCTACAACAATGAAACTCTTAGGCAGATGAACAATGCGGTTGAGTCCCTAGTGGCTCACAACGAGGCATTAGAGGCCCAAATCTCCATGTTTTCACAAACACCTCTAGGACCCTCCCTTGAGGAGAATGTGTATGTTGTAACAACCAGTAGAGAAAAACAAATTGAAAATCCTAAGGAGAATGATAATAAGGTTGAAGAGAGTAATAATGAGGTTGAGGAGAGTTCTGGTGAGAAAAGAGTAGAGATTGAGAAAAATCCACCAACATCATCCGAAATGGAGGTTGTAGAAGACGTAGAGAAGGAAGCACCTATTGTTGTTCCTCCTCCCTATACCCCACCGATTCCTTTCCCGCAAAGTTTTATGGAAACTACGATAAACTCACAATCCAAAATGTCTGTGGAGGTATTGAAAAATACCTACACCAATGTACCTTCGTCTGAGGTCCTGTATAAAAAGAGAAAATTTAAGGACCATGAAACTAGGGAAACCATTATAATTAAGAAGGGAATGTTAGCATTCGTGATGGTGGATGAAATAACTAAGCCTAGACTTGAAAAGTTGATACTTAAGATAAATCCAGAACCACCACCACAAGTTCAAAAAAATGAACCATCCCACAGAAGAAAGAAAATAAAAGGCGAGGAATATATGAGATGACTTGATAAGTGGCCATGGAAATCGAAGATTATTACAAGTTTTATCAAGGATTCATTCTCGAGAGAACCACCACGAGTGCTTGCACTCCTGAGACGTCGAACTATTAATGTTAACCAAAGCACTGTGTGGGAGGCAACCCACAAGTTTTCAATTTAATGTTTTCCTTTTAATGTTTGAACTTGCAGAAAATAAATATATTATCATCTCAATGAGTTGGTGCCCACGTATATTCCTACGAATGTTGCTGTTGGTGGTGACACCATTGATGAGTACGATAGGAGAAGACATGTCTCTCATCGTAACTCACCTCACATCTGTCATTTGTGTACCTGAGCAATATGATGGCGACTTGAAATTTTAGCAAATTCGGATATCTCGTAGTACAAGTAGTAGAATGAACAAGGATCGAGCAAAATTGGTCATTGTAGCGTGCAATTCCGTTCATTCAGGTTCTATTTTTCCTCTTTCCACATTTCATCGAAACATTTAGGACAATGTTTGGTTTAAGTGTTGGGGAGGGACTTTACCGCTTTCATTTATCGCTTTTTAGTTTGATTTATTGATTTCTAGTTTAAGTATTTTGTCAAGAATTTTATGTGTTGTCAAGTCTATGTACGTGATTTTCAGTTGTTATTGAATTTCCCCAAAATTTTAAAAATTTTAACCTCGAACAAAAATATATATTTTTATGCATGGCGCACACACTCCGAAAGTATATAGGTTGTCACTTTAGGCTGTGTTAGAGAGACTTGGGAAAGTTTCAATACAATCAATACCGTTAGGACACCCTAAACCCCTCATTATGTGATATCGATTTGGGTACCCATTATGCCGATACCTTAGGCTTATGTTTTCAAAGTAGCTCTTAATAGTTTATATTAGCAGTCAACACCATCTTAAACACAAACTACGTAGGGATTAGATGAATATAAGTGAATTATCCCATTTTTAATAAGTAAATGATTTAATAGAAATATAACTTTCTAAGTTAGGTGACCCTCACCCAGTCATTTAGCCTAATGGTTGTTATGCCTATAAGGATTTAATAATAAGCCCCCATTGTTGGTTGATCCAGAGGTCACTAGTACTGGACTTGGTAGGGCGGGCTACGGTCTGATCCCCCGTAAATGCAATTGGGAAAAATGGGGCTTCACCGCTTAAATACCAGAACCCCGTGCTAAAGACAAGAAAAGGATCATAGTTGCTAATTGATTTCCCTACTATGTGCGTGTACGGATAACGAGCTTAATGTGATTGCGCTTGAATGAAAAGAGTGAAAGAAAAACAAGAGATATATGTTGAGTTATAATGGTATGATTTGAATTAGTTTGCATAAAGAGGGAGTCTTTGAACATTGTGTCGTTACGGTATCCTTGGTGTTGACGTTTAGTACCCATCGATCTAACATTAGCCTAGCAGCCACGTATGACTAGGAGTCGTGGCGTGCCTTTGTTTCAAAAACATGCTTAATCATTTTCTTTTACCGTGTTGGTTGATTGCTCGAGGACAAGCAATGGTTTAAGTGAAGGGGTATTTGATAGCACGAAAATGTATCACATATTTGGCTTAATTTACATAGATTATATCTTTATTTTATCTTAATTATGTTGCTTTATATTCGTATTATGCCGGTATTTTGTATATTTTCAGGTTTTTACTATTTATAAGGCATGTATGAAGAAATTCGCATAAATGGAGAAGAATCGTACTTAACATCCACGAAAAGGAGCAAATATGCAAATATGTAGTGTATGGCAAAATAGGGGTGTGTTATAAGTAAAAAAACTTGGAAAAAGAAATAAGAAGAAATAAGCCCAGCCCATTTCCAACACACCAAGCCAAGCCCAGCAAAGCCGTAACAGTCGTCACACCCCTGTAACGGTCGTTACGCATTACAGGGCGAGATTCCCTCAACAAGCAAAGTTGTAACGACCGTTACACCCTCGCCACCAAGCCCTAACGGTCGAGATAAAGCAGGAAGTGAATCTTCCTTACTAAGCCAATATGTAACGACCGTTACGCTTCACTCAACAATCTGTAGAGATCGCTACAGAGGAGAAAACGGAGGCGAGAAAATATCAACAGCCCAGTTACTCATCGTACCTCAACTCTGTAAATAGGGCTTTAAACCTCACTTTTGGACACGCTTCTATTTTCCTTATTTTTCCTATCTTTGCAAAAGCATTATTCTTAGTTATGTCTTAGGCAGAAAATTACCATTTGTAAAAGAGGTAGTTTCTCACATCGAGGAACTACCACACCATTAGATTTAGGTGTTGTCTTTCTTTTATTTTCGCTTTTTACCTGATTGTCAAACGTGCCAGCATGTTCTTAATTCAAGTTTTCATTTTATTTCCAGGTTCCATTTTAATTGCTTATTCTAATTGTATATGAATCCATCTTAGTTTAAATTTATTTCTGTTTTGAATCATGTTTTGTCTTATATTTAATTACCGTAATTGCATGTTTATTTTCCTGTCCATGTCTGGCTAAATAGTCTTGATTCCGGAGTTTGAGGACCGTTGTTACCTATGCACTCAGTAGAAAATACTAGGTGCAAATTTATGATTAGAATCCTGGTTTGGTTTCAGTTTCCAAATCTAACTTAGATAGCTTTGTCACGAGAGTGAGAGGTTATTTAACACGATTTTGTCACGAGAGTGAAAAATCAATTAAGGTTAGATCCGACACTGCAAGAGCGTGGGCATCGAACCGGATAATGGAAATTAGGCAACAAATCTAAATACAGCGAGAACGCTTTAGATGCGTTTTAGATATTATTGGCTTACAAAATATATTTCTTAGTTATCGGGCGAGCGAGAGCAATATCTTGTGATTATGAAGTATGACTTTAGTTAATACCGCGAGAGCGTGAGGCAGAGACTTTAAGTTGGTATATTCTACGAAATTAAGTTCTAGTCGAAATTAGTACCCGTTTTCTATAAGTCCTTCAAGAACGCAGAAATCATATCCCGACCTTGTTTTAGTATTATTTTCTAAGTTCAGTTATTTTAGTTTTAGTTCTTAGTTTCCCCAGATCAAATATTCATTAGCCTTAGCTTTACAAAGCAACGATAAATTACAGTAGCTTGACATTGGTCTCTGTGGTTCGATAATCTTTTATGTTACTTCGATATTTCCGTGCACTTGTGGAATTTACCTATCACACTATAACACCTGCAAAATCAAATCTTTCACAATACGCAATATAAATTCCAGGTAAGGGCATGAATCGATTGGAAAACATCATTTGAACATGATGGTACCCTTAATTTGGTCCAATTTTTCCTATAATCAAAGTTCCTAATTCGAAGCTCAAAAAACCTAACAATGGTGAACCTCTATAACTGGACTCAAACTCAAATTAAACAATCCAGATAGCTTGCAAACATTATCACAAACACAAATAGACAATCGAATTAAGTTAAATATGCATGAATCATTGAAATCGGTTTTGAAAAAACTTGTGTAAACCGTGATTCTGTTTGGTTGATTTGGCTTGCCTCAGGCTTGTGTGATGATTGGAAAACGTTTCTGGGACCTCTGTGATGCTCGATTGGTCCTCAAAACTCCTTGAATTGGACTACAAAGTGGAATCCGAAGTTGCTTTTTTCTCAAGTTTTTTTGGAGTTTGGTTAGGGTTCTTGAGGCAAGGATTTCGTCTCTTCTTCATCTGGCATCCTTGTATATATATAGGATATGGATTTAGGTCAACAAATTTGATCAAAAATCAAGCTTTGAATGCAAGAATATTTGAAAATCTTGCTATTTTTGGATTCAATCATGTCAATCTCTTGCCAATCAAATATATTTCGAAATTGCCAGCTTGTATTGAGTTGCTTGGACCTCAAGAAGCTTAGATTTACACCCTTGCACTCATTAATTTAATTTTTGTGTTTTATTTTAATTAAAATTGAATTAAAATGAATTAATCCAAAAATAAATAAAATAAATGAGAGCATGGCGTGTGAATGGGCTTTAGAAGCTCTTGACAACATTAGAAACAAGTTTGAACCAAATAAATATAGGCCCATTTGGAAAAATTTCAAGTTTGATCAATATTTTCTTCATGCATTTCTTCAAAATTTCCAACTTTGCCCAAGCCATAACTTGCTCAAATTTTGTCATTTGTAAGTGTTATTTGACTTTTTAGAAATCTTAAGATGTCCTCTAAGATCTCCTTTTGGTTTCACCTTCATTGAAGCTTCCATGCTCATGTACATTTCTTTGGAAAAAGATGACTTTTTGTTGACTTTTAGAAGGACCTATAATGTCTTGACCCATATCTTTCAAATGAAGCATTTTTGGGCAAAGCTTGTGAAAGACAAAGTTATAGAGAATTGAATTCCCTTTAAAATGATATTTGGTGGAAAAATTTCTGATGAAGTATGTGAAAGTTATGCTTGGTCAAAGTTCTATTGACTTTCCCTTAAGAAACTCTAATTTAGAAACTTTTGACTTTTGATCATTCTTTGCATTTTCTTGATGAGTCATGATCAACCCTTGATCAAATGATGAATGTGCCCTCAAAATCTTGATGTTGACCAAAAATGTACAAACTTCAAATGCATTTCTGATTTTTTTGTGCAAACTTGCTACCACTAAGCGCAATCTATCAAGACATCTAATTGTAATTTGTGGTGCTTCATTAGTGAAATTTACTTTGTACATGGAAGATAAAGTGGCCAAAGCATCTGCCACCTGATTCTCATCTCGAGAAATATGATGAAATTCAAATTTATTGAAGAAAGGTAACAACCTCCTCACATAACCCTTGTAAGGAATCAAGCCAGGATGACGATTTTCCTATTCTCCCTTTATCTAATTAATTACCAAACCTGAGTCTCCATACACATCGAGAATCTTGATTTTGAGATCAATGGCTTCTTTGATACCCATGATATTAGCTTCATATTTTGCCATGTTATTCGTACAAACAAACATCAATCTTATAGTTATATAGACGTGGGAACTATGTAGAGTAATAATAATTGCACCAATTATTTTACCATAAGTATTCACAAATCCATCAAATACCAAACCCCGTCACGGTCCAGGCTCAAGGCCTTCCTCAGGCAATGGTTCATTACAATCTTATACTTTAAGATGCATAACATCCTCATCAGGGAAATCAAACTTGATGGGCTGGTAATCTTCAATTAGCTGATGAGCCAAATGACCTGCCATCACATTTCCTTTTATTTCTTTTTGAGTATGATGTTCAATATCATATTCAGAAAACAGCATCTACCAATGGGCAATCCTTCCAATAAGAGTATGATTTTCAAAAATATACTTGATTGGATCCATTTTGGATATCAACCAAGTAGTATGAGTTAACATATACTAATGCAAATGCTTCTCAGTCCAAGCAAAAGCACAACAGGTCTTCTCAAACAATGAATACCATGACTCACAATCTATGAATTTCTTTGTCAAATAGTAGATGGCATACTCTTTCTTACCAATTTCATCTTGTTGACCTAATATACAACACTTGGAATTTTCCAACACAATTAAATACATGATCAAATATCTTCCTTCAACTGGAGGGAGCAAGATATGATGCTCAAGAGGATACTCTTTGAGGTTGTCAAAAGATTTCTGGAAATCATCCGTCCATACACAACCTCGAATTTCTTTAACAACTTGAAGATGGACTCACAATTAGTAGTCATATGAGAGATAAACCTGGATATATAATTCAAACATCCGAATGCTGGTTTGGGGATTAAATGAGAGTTTGAAGGAGGCCAAAGGAAACTAGGTGGGAGAACTACCACATGTGTTGTGGGCATACCTCACGACCCCTCAATCCACGATAGAAGGCCTTGTTTTCGTAGTGCAAAGAAAAACTTAGCATAAGGAACACTCAAAATAAAATAGAGTCACCATTGGAGTTTGTATATTCTAAAAGAAAAGTGAAAATATTGAAAAAATCCTCAAAGAACAAAAATATGGTCTTCCCAACCAAATTCAAGTTCATGAGTTTATTATGCAAGGGTATTAACACCTCTCACATCCGTTGTAGTCAAAGGGAATCCTATAGTTATGTTTGCAAATAGAGGTGTGTTAATGGATTATTTGACTTTTGTAAGAAAGGTTGGGTTTCGAGAACCAACGTTAATTGGTGTTTGATATGCCAATAAAAATTGGAACTTTGAATACCAATGACGCTTGGATTTTAGTTTATCAAAGAAAAATGGGCATTGGGTTACCGATGAAAATCAAGTTTTATTGATGAAAATTTGGCTAGGAGTCAAATGAGATTAGGCCTTTGTAAGGTGCCAATAAAATTGGACTTTTGAGATTTGTATATGCCTGACTTTTCATGCTCGTTTTATAAGGCTTCATGTTATGGGGATATGCCATATGAATGTGACGATATGCATGTCATGATGCTAGAGAGAAGTGACATGTGTTGCAGCGGTATAACGACAAGCAAAAAGTAAAGTATTATTTTTACCGGGTGATATTTATGTTATATTGTATCATGTCCATAGAGATTGGTTATTCTTTCGTCGTTCGACAAATCTATTGTCAATGAGTTTGGGGTTTGAATGGGTTGTAAAGAAAAGTATAAATAGAAAATAAATGCAAACAAAAGTATAAAAAGGATAGACAACTTATCTAGAATGAATGTACACTATTCATCAGAGGCTTAAACCTACCGTCCAGTTATACTCAACCTACAATACTCGTCTATGTCATCATGTATCTCTCATAACCTAAGTTAATCCTAACCCAAATTGAGAATCCTACGCCATCACCTCGGTGGTGATGTCTCACCCACCTTAATAACACAAAAGTCAACCGTGTTGCTCGTATCGACGATGTCTCACCCGACACAACTGACGCAGAGGCATTAATCTTAGATACCCACAATGAATGTCATCTCTAAATCTATGTCTATCGTTCAGAAGCTAACATATAATCATCCTAGGTAAGAATCTAAGCATTATATGTCTATCACAACTCAAATTCCTAACACAAGGTAAAAACCTAAGATAACAACCAACACAGATTTGTAAAACAAGCTTTATATAACGCCATAGGTGACAAATATACATGAGTTAAGAGTAAATATACATATAAAACCCAACTAAAAGAGATTACACAAAGAGGAAGAAAAATGAACCATAAATCTTTTGGTTTGTCAACTCCAATCGAAGAGCAATCCACCCTGGATCATCCATAAGCAAGCTCCGAAGTTGTTTTCTAAGCTATCTCTACCTAAAAATGAAGGTTTGATGAGTTGGGAACAAATACCCCAAAACATAACTTAAAAAATGTGTTTTTTGGCCCTTTTAACTTAATTCTGGTTCAGGGGACCGCCCTCTGCTGTTATGAGAATAAAATCAGCTTTGTGTTTTTGCCATAACTTGAGAACCGTAACTCGGATGTGCGCCCAGTTTGAAGCATTGGAAATATTATTCATTATCCTATCTAACCATGACAAAATATCAATCAAATTGATGAATTTTATTCTTTGATTTTGAGCCTTATTCATTGATGAGTTGCGCAAAATTGCACTCTTGAAGCTTAATATTTGGCCTTTATTACTCAATGCTCCAATTATGAATGAATACCTACAAAAGAGATAAAAAAAAACTATCAAATAATACACACATACACTAAAACTTAATTATACACTAAATATACACATTTATACAAAAGCGGGGGATTTATTCGAAGAATATCTACAAAAGAACCGATAAGTGCCACAAAATATATATACAAAATAACTATATTTTGACACTTATCAACATGATTAATGTATGACAATGATTTATGTGATGATTTTGAATGTTTTAGTAAGTGCACTTGTGGTGCTTCTTGTATGGTTAAAACTGATAAGTGTTTTGTTTTGCCGCAAGGCTTATTGTCAAAAGGTGATAGGATGTTGTGTTAGCACGATCTCCTGACAATCATTTCAAACTTAACAGTTGATGGTGTACGATAGGGTCTACTTGAGCATCTTGGAAGTATGGAGAAGATATTCCCTTATGTATCCTGTCTTGTCTCAGTCTGTATGGTTTTTGCAGAAATTTGCCTCGAAAGGAAATTAAGATACGACTATGCCATAATACGACCTTGAGACAACTTGCCCCAATGTTTAAATCTTAAAATGATCTGCCCTTGATTAATACTTGGAGTGATTTTCCCTTGATCAGCAGAGTCTCAAAATGATTTTCCCCTGATTAAGATAGTCTTTAGGTGATCTTCCCATGATCATTAAGGTATTGAGGTAGTTTTCCCCTGATCAACATTGAAGAATGATCAAGTTCCTCACGAATTTCTCATTATTGGCATTTCCTTGATACCAAGTGGAATAACAAGAACTAGTGTCAACCATTTACTGACGGTAAAGGCATAAAAACCAACGCTATATCTAGTTTAACATCGGATTAGCATAGGTTTCGGGGACATGCTAAAGGACTTGAAGGTAACTCATTAGTGTTGGTCAAAACAATCATGTCTAAACTAGCCTCGGTTAGGCCGAGGCTAAACTGAAGGCAAACACTAAAAACAAACTTTGAAAATCAAGAAACCATAATTAGCGTAGGCCAAACCTATGCAAAATTCAAACTTTAAAGACAATAAAATCCTGTAGCGTGGGCCTAACCCACGCTAAAGTCAACCTTCAAAGGTAAAAATAATAGAGTAGCGTGCGTCTGACCCACACTAAAGTTAAATTTCAACAATCAACAAAGCATGTGGGTCTAAACCACGTTAAGTCAAACTTTAAAAGTCAACAAACGCAATAGCGTTGACCTGACCCATACTAAAGTCTATCTTCAAAAGTCAACAAAATAGAGTATTGGGAGCCCAATCCATGCTAAAGTCAATATTCAAAAGTCAAGAAAATAAAGTAGTGTGAGCATGACCCACGCTATCAAGTAGAATACTCCTTATACTTTTTGTTTCAATAAATTTCTTCTACTTATAAAAAAGAATCGACAAATACTTGATATAGTTAATTTGGTATAAGTAATATTTTTTTTCCATGTATTTAATCTTTCTTCGGGTGTGTTTGGTAGAATAGAAATAGCAAAGAGAGAAATAAGTGAGAGTGAAGTTGAAGAGAAATTGATAATTTCTCTTGTTTGCAAAAAAAAATAGAAGTTGAGAAGAGAGATTAAAAAAGAGTGGGTCCAACATTTTTTTTATTTCTCTTCAATTATGATGAGAAAGTAAGAAGAAGTGAATAAATTAAAAAATTACTATTTTACCTTAAATTATAAAAATATATATTTTTAGAGGTAGGTGGAGTTGTTCAATTGACACTTGCTATAGCTGAATTAAGGGGCTACTGATCCATGTTCAAATCCACAACAACATTTTTATATATATATATATATATATATATATATATATATATATATATATATATATATATATATATATATATATATATATATATATATATATATATATATATATATATATATATATATATATATATATATATATATATATATATATATACACTTTTAAAATCTTATTTATCATAAAAACATTATTATATTTTTAAAAATATATAACATTTCTCTCTTCTCTATTTCTTTTCTCTTTCTCTTAAAATCAAATAATAATAAAAATTTATTTTTTTCTTTATTTTTTTTCTCTTTTCTTACAATCTCTTTTATCTATTTTTTTCTTCGCAACTTCTTTTCCATATCAAACACATCCTTCGTGTAAAAATCAATTTGTGATCCAAAGGGAATTGTTAATTTGCTTCAATTTTTTGATATTACGTCAACTTTGAGAATGACGCCTAGGTACTACAAATGTTATTTCGTATGTTTGTCCCAGTTCATATGAAACCTTCTTCATTGGACGACATATACAAATTACAGATGATGTGTCTTTCTTGTGCCAAAGTCAATAGAAGTATAGTCATATCAATACAAACTTAGTTTTATAAAATAAGTAATGGGGAAAATTAGTTGTCTTAATTTCATACTACTACTTAACTTGAAAAACAAAAACAAAACTAATCAATCAAATAGAATAAGAGCAATCGAAATTGAACGACACTAGTTTTTGCGTAAACCGGGTGTTGATGTTTACATATATCATTATCAAATGATTAAATTTATATAAATGTATATGTATGTGATGTGAAAACCTTTGACAAACTATTTTATGAAATAAAGGACCATTAAAATAATTGCTTAAAAATGTATCAACAATCGTCATAAAAGATACATGCATGTATTTCGTTAAAAAAATAAACTCTATGTATAAATAAATTAAGCATTCATGTATACTTTAAATAATAAATTAAAAAAAGTCTCCTACCAATTTGAGATGATGTTATTACCGAGAAATCTGTCCCGTTTTGCGTCTAACAATTCAATGTTTCACAACCGAATATCTTCATAAACTTTATTTTTACACGAGTAGAGGATAGCCATATGTTTTAGTAATTCTAAATGTTGTAGGGTTCGCTCACTATGATGAGTAATCTCGTTAGGAGAAGTTTTTTTGGTTATGGAGATAACAAGCTTTTGTGAGGTGAAAAAAATATGTGTTTATGTGTTATGTTTATGTGTTACGTTGTGTATGTTATGACACGTCCTTCTAATTTCAGTGGTAAGGTATTTATGGACGCTCTTAGGCCTAGGTTTTTTTGGGAATGATAGTTTCCCATTCCCTCAATGGTGGACCGCTAAATCTCTATTTTTTAGAAAGACATGAATCAACCTTAAGGGTGGCAAATATCTTCATGCATAAGCCCAATGTATTCATATTATCTTAAGAGGTGACAAGGATCTTTTCAAGGAAGTCCATCGTATTCACGTTGTCTTAAGAGGCTGGAAGAATATTCCTAAGAAAGTCCAGTGTATTTGTATTGCCTGAGAGGTGACAAGGATATTCCTAAGGAAGTCCAACATATTCATATTGCCTTAAAAGGCAACAATGATCTTCCCAAGCATGTCTGGCGTATTCGTATTACCTTAAGAGGTAACAAAGATCTTCCCATGGAAGACCAACATATTCATATTACCTTAAGAGGTTGCAAGGATCTTATGAAATAAATTCAACATTATTGTTTTTCTCGTGAAGATGGCAATGATCTTTCTGTGAAAATTTATCATACATGATACCGTAGTAAAAAACGTTCTTCCTAATCATAAACATTTAAAATTTTGCACATAGGTGGGCGATATATACCCTCTTAGAAATTATAACTAATCTATTTGTAATATTTTAAACGTATAAAGTTCCAAATTCTAGGTATAAGTCATTCGTCAAATTCTTGTAGCTTCTATGATCTGTGAGGGAGCTTCTAGAATATGTGGTATGATCCCTCCCAATTAAGTTGTATTTTTCCCTACTGAGCAGGTAAAATCACATGTTTTAAGACCAGGTCACCATCTCGCATTTCTCTTAGAATGACCTTGGAGTTGAATTTTTTGACAGCTTTATACGTGGCAGCGAATTCTCGAATGTGGTATGCAACATCCTAAACACGACATTTTTATTTATTAAAGGTAAAAAAAATAAGTTCTCAAATCGGTGTTACACATACTCAACATACATTTCATCAACATAATAATATGAAAATAATATCGAAACTCAAACGTCAACTATACCGCTACAAATGAGTATTAAGCTCATCATCTGACATGTGATAAAAAGATAGAGGAGCATTGACGATCTTTCTATTGGGCGAGTGAGAATGGGCAGAGACGTGAGAATTTTTTTATTTTCGAGAAAGCGTCGTCACATTCTCTGGTCTACTTGAACCTCTTTTTCTTCTTTAGGGAGGCGGAGAAGAGGAAAGCCTTGTTGCCCACATAAGAGATGAAGCTAGATAGGACGACAAAGTAACTTATAAGCTGTTGCACTTCCTTCACATTGGCACGACTTCTCGTATCGACGACAAATTGACATTTAACTGAATTGCCTTTAATGCCTCTCTTTGTCTGCATAAATCCAAGGAACATTCTAGTTTGAACCCGAAAGAACACTTAGATGGATTTAATTAAGGGAATTTATCCCCCATCACCTTCTCCCACACCATTGAAAACCCGAAAATATCCTCGATAATTTTTGAAGATGCATCTCCGAACACACCCTTCATAAATCAAGCAACAAATTTGTTCGGAGATGCACCTTTGAAATTTTCTAGGGTAAATTTGGAGATGCATATCGGAAAATACTCCTAAACTCATTTACTACGTATTTTCATTAGAATTGCCGTCATTTTCGGGAACTCTCTTTTTATTTTAACCAATATTATAGTTATAGGAATTGTATCCTCACGATCTGGACCGTGCGTAGTTGTGTTTCTGGCCTTTTCCCGACCCAACATAAGAAACTCGATTTTCTAGAACATCGAATATGAATAAAAAATTTACCGTGCCAATTCACCATGAAAAAAATCAGGGATCAAACTCCCTTATTTTAAAACAAAATATGGGGCACCACCCTAAAACCTTGTTTATTTTATTTCATTTAGTTTATTTTCTGTTTTCATGTTTTCAAATAAAATCTAAATTTTTTGTAGATAATTAATTTGATTTTATTTCATTTTTAATTGTATTATCAAAATTTTTATAATTTTATTTTAATTGTTTTTCTCAATAGAAAATTGTTAGTATTTACATTTTTATTGCATTGCTAATGCATGACTATTTGGTCTTCCAATTTGGATACACCAAATACTAAATTAAGAAAAAAAACACAAAAGACACTTTCGAATATGCATATTCAAAAAAGTTCTTTTTGTAAAAAAAATTCGATGTTTTCAAATATACATCTTCAAAGTTAAGTTTAATAGGATGTCACAGTGGTTTGCATTTATTTTTGTAAAAAATATTTACACCCAAAAATAAATCTTTGAATTCTAAAGACATTTTTGAAATTTCGTCAAAAACCTGAGTGAAGATATCATGACAGAAAAAGAAATTCCATTAATTAATTTAATTTAATGGAACACAAAGGAATGATGGACGGGTCTTCAATTAGTACAGCCCATACATATAAGCCCCTAAACGATCCAAACAAGCACCCCGCTCAAATTCAAAACTCAAAATAATCACGTTTGAGATTCAAACTCACTTCATTTCAAGCTCCAATTCAATTTTATCGCTTTCCTGTCCACCGTCCATGGCGGACACCAACTCCGATCAAGAGAAGCGATTATCTCAAAAGATCGCCGCAATCCTCGACGAAGTTCGAACCTCATACGCCACACACAACCGTAAACTCAAGGAACTATCTCTCCTCCGCTCCAAATCCACTTCACCGTCTCACTTCTTCTCCGCGTTTTCCAAATCCCTAATCTCCCTCTTCAAGTTTCAAAGACGAATCGCCTCCGCTGACCGCGTTGTTTCCTTCGTCGCATCTTTCACTGCTGCTCGTAATCCTTCCGATGCCGCCGATTGCGACGAGTTCCTCGACCTTTTCCTTCATTTCCTCCTTGTTGCTGCGGTGGCAGCAGATAAGACTGTTAGATTCCGAGCCTGCCAGATTTTCTCCGAGGTAAGTTAATCGATTTTTGTGTTATTTTAGTGTGTTAGGTTTTGCATATCAACTATTAATGTTGACTTTGAAAGGAAGTAATTCTGATAGACTAGCTGGTTTTCGATTTTGTTTTGTTTTGTTTATGGTTTTGTAGATAATATTGCGGTTGCCAGATGATGCAGAAGTGAGCAATGATCTATGGGATGAGGTGATAGAGGGCATGAAGGTTAGGGTTCGAGACAAGATTCATTTGGTGCGTACATTTGCGGTTAGGGCACTTTCGCGTTTCGTGAATGACTCTTCGAATGTTGATATTCTTGATTTATTCCTTGAGATGCTTCCTTTGGAGCAAAATGCAGTGAGTGTCCCAGTTGGATCAATCAATTTCTTAATGCTACATGCGTATGAGGGGATCTAGTATTCATGTGCTATTGAATTTGACAATGTGTGCAGGATGTTCGTAAGATGATTGTGTTGTCTTTGCCGGCTTCCAGTGCAACCTCTCAAGTTATCATCGATTGTACGTTGGATGTGAGTGAATCTGTTCGCAAAGCAGCGTACTGTGTTCTAGCTAATAAATTTCCTCTTCAAACTTTAAGGTAAATGTGGTATGGTAAAAGAACAATAATTGCGCGAGTTTATACCCCCCTAAAAATCAGATATTCGAATTTGCAAGGGTTCGCCTCAGAGTGTAAATAAAGTGCCACTTGTCTACTGTAAAAAAAGAATCAAACCAATGGTCTAGAGTTTTTTAAATACGAGCGGATGGGTCATGGTTAGTAAATGATTGCTATTTAGTCCCTAAAGTGCACACTAGAATGCAAAGGATCTCAATATTTCCTTTGGTTCGAAGATGAATAATACCTTCCATGTCCATTGTCCATACCTCTTCTAAGTCATTTAATCTTACGGCAATTTTGTAATAAATTGAAATATCAAACTTGTTATTCATATAATATCTTTGCAGGTCCTTTTTAATTATTTTGAAATTATGTAGTCATAGAATCCTATAAGTACAGTCGCCATGGGTGGATTTCCTTCTAGCAATCTTCTCAAACATCTTTTCCAATGTTACTTTACTTAAGCACCTTTTTTACAACTTTTGCTCTATCATTTTCCTGGTTTTGGCAGCATTAAGCACAGGACAGTAATTCTTCGGAGAGGACTTGCTGACCGATCTGTTGGTGTCTCGAAGGAATGTTTCAAACTATTGAAAGACGAATGGCTTATAAAATGCTGTAATGGTGATCCTTTACAACTTTTGAAGTATCTCGATGTTGAAACTTATGAATCAGTGAGTGAGTCTGTCATGGAAGCACTTCTAAAAGCTGGTTTAGTAAAACTAAAGAATGGTGCAAGTATCCAGCAGTATATATCATCAAATGGTGACACAGCAGAAGGTAAGACAGTTAGTAATTCAATATTAAATACTTTTATTTGTTTCACTTTCAGTGTTAGTACATGTTGCTTAATTAAATATTTCAAAAACAAATTTAAAGTCTTGTTTGATAATCATGTTTGTTATGAATAATGATTTTGAGGATACATACACGCACATACTCACACACATTGCACCTTTAATAATTTTTTTTTTTGTAAAATGCTATTTTATAGTTGAAATGAAATTTCTCATTGAGTAGATTAAGCCTACAGATTTTATAATATTCAAAAGCTTTTAAAAAACTTTATCGATTTACTTTATGTTGATGGCAAATAAGCCATTCACATAGATATCTATTATTACATTCTATATACGCATCGATGTCCAAATGACCTAAAATGTCCTAAAATGTGTATAAACAATCATCAAGATGAAATTTAAGTTTAAACAATTGATATGATTGAATACACATTTTACAAAATGTTATTCATGGGGAAGTATGTCAATTGTGATGCTTGGCGGGCACGAGCTGATAAAACAATTTTTTGAGTAGGGCTCAAATTTTGTGAGAAGATTTATGGAAATGGTCAAGTTCGGGGGAATGATTCAGGCCGTGTCCCTAAACATTCAGCTTTTTCCTTGTCTCGTCGAATGTAGTTTTCTGAATGCCAGGGTGACAACTCACCCGTTATTTTTTAGCTAGTAGGTTGAGATTAGGATTTAACCTCCCTGGTTGCTGTTTACCATATTTTATTGCTTTGCATGCTAATTGTAGGGGAAGCGGTTCGATGTCCTCCAAGCATTGTATTGATGGAAGCAGAGGCTGCCCTTTATTGGAGAATTGTTTGCAAATATTTGCAGTCAGAAGCACATGTGAGTCAAAAGAAATATATAGCCATTTTATTTTACCGTATTTACTGCTCACTTTTTTTTAAACCAGTGCTGTCAAATAATAGGAATATGTGCACTGCACTATATCGCTATTCTTAGCAGATTTTACTAAAACAATATCTTTATCAGTTAATATGTATTTTATGCACATAATCTGGGTAAATGTTTTATATTCAAAAAGAGGAAGGGACTAATAGCCAATACTCTTTGTTAATCATGCTCTTTTTGTTTATGTTTTTGCTACCATATTAATGCAAAGGTTACTGGTTGGTATAATTTGTTAATTAATATATTTCAAAATAAAATCAGAATACATCTGTGCTTCGTAACTGTCTTTCTTGTTTTCTCCCTGTTTATTTACTTTTGGAATATAATTATTATTAGAAGTGTAATTATTAGGACTTACATTTTTCCATCTTACTGTGGTTTATGATTTGTGCCCCTATAGGCCTTAGGCTCTGATGCTGCGGCCACAGCGGGCACCGAAGCAGAAGTATACGCATCAGAAGCATCAGATAAAAATGATCTTCTAGAAAAAATTCTTCCTGCAACAGTTGACGATTACATAGAGTTGGTCAGAGCTAATATCGATGCTGGTACATATAATTTTATTTGGATGGTGTTTCTACGCCCAACTCTAATGCATACTTAAGTTCAATCTAATATCTGCAGGATCAAACCATCGCTTTACATGCCGGCAGCTGCTTTTGCTTGGTGCTATGTTTGACTTTTCCGACACTTCATATAGAAAAGCTGCTAGTGCATTTCTGCAGGAGCTGATGAGCAAGCCTCCTGAGCATGAGGTTGATAATGAAGGGAATATTGTTTTCATTGGAGATGGCTTAAGTTTTGGTGGAGATACTCATTGGGCAGAAGCCATAGCCAAATTGGCAAAGAAAGTCCATGCTTCTCCTGGTGAATTTGAAGAAGTTGTTCTTGCAATCATAGAAAAGCTAGCCCAACCTTGCAGAGAGAGAACAGCAGATTACGTGCAGTGGATACACACCCTTTCACTTATTGGTCTTTTACTGAAAAATACTGTGTCCATGCGCTTTCTTCAGGGCAAGGCTATAGAACCAGATGAACTACTCCAATCTTTACTTCTTCCCGGGGTACAAATTGTTGCAAATTTCTTTATTGTTTTTTAAACCTACATTTATCGATTCATAAATCTGCAAAAAATACATTACTATAGTTATTTAAACTGACAAAAATGTTATGCATGCAGTGTGTTCTAGTTTACAACAATTGGAAATGATTCTCTCATCATCAAAACTTTCTTCTGGATTTTTTTACTGATCTTTTGCTAGAATTAAACGTAGTAAAAATTTAGAAAAGTATGGTGAATGTTGCTACACATACTATAAAATAAATCGACATCTTCCAATCTTAAAAATTCGTTTACTTCAGCTCCTCATGCCTGAATGAACAATAATAATAATAATTCTTACTGTTGATATGAAGTTTACCAAATAAAAGAAGTTATGAAATAATGTTTGAGATACACAAACATATACACAGTATATACATTATTGTCAAAAATTAACTTTCAGATGAACAAGGTCTTGTGATTTGATGATTTGCTTGAGAGCTGAATCAGTTTATACTTGTAAATTTTGTTTGAGGGCATTGCTTACTAACTATTTACTGGCATGGACATTGAAATGCACAGGCAAAACAAGCTCTTGCAGACGTGCAAAGGATTGCTGTAAGATGTCTTGGCCTCTTTGGGCTTTTGGAGAGGAAACCAAATGCTGAACTTTTGAAACAGCTAAGGGTTTCATACATTAAGGGGCCACATATAATTAGTATAGAGGCTGCTAAAGCACTAATTGATCTTGTGATGTGGCATGGTCCTCAAGAAGTTGACAGGGTTTTAAATCACGAATTTCCAAGCCAATTAAACTGTGACAAAAAGTGTTTTTGTCCTGTGAACTTCTCTGATTTTGAAGGGGATTCAAATTCAAACGTTGACATACTCGATCTTTTATACGGCGGCTTTGAAAATGAAGACTGGGCTAATCCTTTAACTAGCAGTGAAGATGAATGCATTTATGCTATACTTGGAGAGGGTTTTGCGAAAATTCTTCTCCTAAGTGACAACTATCCAAGCATACCGGCTTCTTTGCACCCTGTGCTTTTATCTAAACTCATTTACTTGTACTTCAGTGATGTATCAGAAAATATGCACAGGTGGTATCTAATTTTCTCCTTTTGTACGACTCTTTCCCTGTATAATGAGCTAATTTAGATAGAATACTTCACCACTGCCAGGTTGAAGCAATGCTTATCTGTTTTCTTAGAGCACTACCCGTGTCTCTCAACAAAACACAAGGCAAGCATTAATGATGTCATATTTTCTCTGTTTTAAGTTATCCATTATTCTTATTTGTTTCTTTTCTTATTTGAATGCCATATTTACTCTGGCCTTGATTGGTTTATTTCTTAATAACTGCAGAGGTGTGTATTGAAGGCTTTCATTCCAGTTATGCGCTCAATGTGGCCAGGAATTTTTGGCAATTCTGGGGGTTCTCCTTTCATGGTGTCTCAGATGCGTAAGCGTGCAGTTCAAGCTTCACGTTTTATGTTGCAGATGGTGCAGATTCCATTATTTGTTAGAGAGACTGAAACAGTGTGTGAAAACTCTAGTCCAGAAGCCCCACAAGTTATAGATGATTATGCTGAAGTACCATTTGAGTGTGGTGAGGAGGGACTTGCACTGCACATAGCCATAGAGGTAAATCATCCACAAATAGAACTTGATCTTCTGTTCACCTAACTTGATATACTAAGGCATACGTAAATCTTTTTCATTTGCTCCTAAAGGTTTTATTTTATTTACTTATTATTTCTTTTTTGTCAATGTTGAGATATATCTCTAGATGATATCTCTATATTATGGCTGCAGAAAGGACATAATTGTTTCTATTTGCAACTTAAAGTGAACAAAAGCAGGTCTTTTTTTAAATAAAAACTTATTTTAAGAAGCTCTTTTATTGTTGCAGTACCAGTATCTTACTGAATTAAACAGGGAGAGTCATTTATGTTGCACAGAGCACTCAATTTAGATTGGCACACTGCAGTACAACCTTTTCCTGAAGATATTTAACACAAAAACTGAAAAAAATTCTGTTAGCTATGTTTGTATTCCATCTGCATTGCATAAAAAGTTGAATTGATTTGAAAAGTATGATTTTGGACTCAATTATTGCCCAGTGAATAAAGTTACTTACTACATTAACTTTGATATAGATACCACGTGTAAGACACATTTTCTTCAACTTAAAATTGTGAATCTTTTGGTTGTATAGATTCTAAGTTCATCCACCTGTTTGAAACTAGTTTTAAGTGTGCAGATTCTAATGAAGCTCTTTCCTATACTGCAAGAAACTGGCTTGTGCATCATATATATAGAATATTGATAATAGTGCGAAGTGGGCATGCAACCGCCACTATATTGCTTAAATTGAAGCTGGTGGATATCACATGGACACATTATACTAAGGAATTTATATGTTAACTGTAACTTAGGAAAGAAGATGAAATGGCATATATGAATTTCATGTGCATGGCTGAATGAAAATGTTGTACGATTTGTAATTTATATAATGTTTATAGTTTCTAGTCTTACTCTCTACTTCGTTAAGGTTGCAAGCTTTCACTCAAAGAAGACAGCTGCTGAGAAGGCATATGTATCGGCATTATGTAGAATACTTGTCTCGCTTCATTTTCGGTTATCAGAACAAGGGCCCATTAAAGTTATGAGGAAACTTTTAAATCGTATGGCTGAATGTGTATCTTCAGAGAAGGATCTTGTTAAAGAATTAAAGCGCATGGCTGAGCATCTGCTGACAGTTGACAGGCAACCAGATCAGGAGTTGTTGCAAGACGAAGTTAATCTCATTTTTGGTAATGCTATTTTTTTTCTTCCGAGAATGTCCGAAAGTATAACATGCTTAGACCGTGGTTCTATTCTTTTGTCTCTTATCAAAGCTTTATAGTTATATTATATGGTGATCGGGCTTTGTACTGAATTTAGTTATAGTCGTATAATTATGATGATATGGGGACAAGAAGGTTTTCCGGCAAGCAAAAGAAACCGACTAAATTTAAATTTAATCAATAATAAGTAACATGAAATATCACTTTTTAAGATTTGACACAGCTATATGTTAACTCTATCAATTATTTATATCTTTCATTTCATTTGCAATCTAATTTGGGCTGTATTATGCAGTTTTACTGGCCTTACATATCCTTTTTGATAACCTTTTTTACTGCTAAACATTTTTCTCCTTCTCCCTATTTTTGAAGGGAAACTAGAACTTGACTTCAACCTAGATTTGGATGCTTCTGTTGCAATGCCACAAACACCAGCTGCACCGCCAACGAGAGCCACACGTACCAGGAGAAGGGTAAGGATTGAGAAAGATAGTTCTGATTCCGACGATGATGAAGTTTCAATTGCTTCTGTGCTTCCTACCACCATTAATACGGCAATAGGTCGCTCACAGAGAGCAAGCAAAACTGCAGCCATGAACAAGATGTCGTCTACCGCTAGAACGCTTGTCATTGATGAAATTGAAGGTCTAGAGGAGGAAGAGTCGAATGTGACATCTGAAGATTCAGAAGAATTCGACCAGGATAGTTAAATACACAATTGACATGATATATTTATTGGTCATTGCTTTTGAATTTTATTAAACACATATGTTGTATTATTTGATTTAGATTGCAGGTTTTGTGTAGGAATACTCAGTAGTTCATCTTGCACTTGCTTGTGCAAGTCGTAGGCTATTGGTATTGCATTTAGTTGGAGTGAATGAAATTCATGTGTTCTGTAACTCATTAGTTAGTAATCTAATGTACAAGAAAATTTGTAATTGTATGAGCTAAAATGCATTCTCTGTTCTACTAATACATATAAAAGTAAAATTGCCAAATTATGTTCTTCAATGATTAACTATTTTAATAAAATTTAATTATTTTACTCTTAACTCATTTCGAGTACATGTTATTGGTAGTTTAGTTGTGTGGCTAAAAAAGAATCAAAGTTATGTAGTACTAAATGTTGTCTGTTAGGCCAAAGCATATACCATGTTTGTGATTGTTGGGTTCCTTATTTTTAGTTTAGGTAGATAAAAGACCATATTATTGATCATGTTGTCATAAAATAAGCAGGAAAAATAAAATGAAGAAGATTTGCAGTGTAAGTGAATCCAAGACAAACAAATAATGTTGCACTAAAAGAAAATTTATTATCTCCACCAACACCCATATGATAATGTCATTGTTGGTGTCTCACTTTAATTCTTTTTAAATTCCCTTTTAAGGTAATTTTTGCTGACCAAGAAAATAATTTATTTATTTATTTTAATAAAATTATTTATCTTTACTTATAATATATCCTTACAAGAAACATTTATCAATAGTTAAATTTTATTTAGTTTTTCATCAACCTTCCAATTACTAAAAAATTATTTTTTTGAAAGCCAATTAAGATAAAAAAAACTTAGAAGTATTATAAAATATAAATTAAGAGCAAAATAAGTTAAATGTTTTTTAAAATATAATCTTTTAACCTTTTTATGTAACACTTTAATTTATAAATAAATAGGATGTTTAAGTTCATTTATTCTTCATAGATAGCCATGTTATAAAATTTGAGATATATATATATATATATATATATATATATATATATATATATATATATATATATATATATATATATATATATATATATATATATATATATATATATATATATATATATATATATATATATATATATAAATAATTAAAAACTTTTCAGTTGCATAATATAAATAACAAACACAACAATTTTTTCCAAAGAGAATTTGTAAGTGGTGTTTAAGTAAAATTTCAAACCTTAAAGAAACACACTTTGTAATATTACAAGTAAAATTAAAACTTATAATAACTTATACTCAGTCAGTCTCATATTATAAACAATTTTTTAATAACTAAAATATCTGATCAATATAGATTATACATCAAATACATTAATTATTTAATTAATTTAAAAATAAATTTATTTATAATATAATCTCATAAATATTGTACAAGATTAATTTATTATACATATTTAATTTAAAAGACCACATATCATATTTAAATCTGTTTGAATAAATTATTTGAACTTTATAATATAATATAAGTGTTTATTAAAATAAAATTGTATAAATTATTTTCACAAAAAAAAAAGAAACTAAATAAAAATTGATTTTAGATATGTTGTAAATTGGTTATAATTTTTTTGTTGAGGAATTTATAAAACTGAACTTAAAAAATTTATAAAAAATATCAGTTATTTCGATAAATTCTATCCAACAATGCTACAAAATTTATATCTGTAGATAAATTTAAGAAAAACTCCTCCAACAAATTATAAACAAAAGGCAAAATAAAGCAAAAAAAACAATCACATTATTATGAAGTCGACCAAATAAAATCCTTAAATAACATTGTCCTTAAGGCTTAAATAGTGCTCAATGTCATGATAGCACACGTCCAAAACCTATAACAAAAAGGAAAAACTCTCCCAACCATATGTGGACACACTATGCACATGATAGTTGATTTTATTTTATTTTTCCGTTTTCATTTTCATATTGCATTTTGTGAGCCTAAAAAGTTGAAAAGAAAAAGACAAATTAATGAATACAAAAATGAAAGAAAGTGAAGTCTCTAGTCTTTTTAAAATAGACATTGATGGATTATCATGCAATTATTTAACAAAAGAGGCATGACATTGACTCTACCTAAGTCTTTCAAATGTTTAGTTAGCTTCTTTACACTATTCATGGTCCCCGTGGATTTACCTTTCGTTTTCATCTTTGTTTAGATGACTCAAATAACGTTGATGGATAATACAAAAATTAGTTCAATATTGTATTAAACTTTTAAGTAAATAAGGAATAGTAGCATCCTATGCGTGTAAGCAAGAATTCTATGTTAACATTATTGAATAAAATTTTGTATCTTATATAGTATTGTAATAATAACATAACATATTGATATGCAAATTATCGAGCATGCATGTGCTGCGACCATGTTGCGATGCATGCAATTAAAGCATACACATGGGATGCTATAACAATTGAAAGTTTGTCGTGTTATTGACTACCATTTAAAAAAAAAATTAAATTCCTTTGACAAAAATGTTTCCATAAACAAAATGAACGTATTTATATAAAAAAACAATAAATTTTAATAAACAAAGTTAGAGTAAGTTATAAAACTATATGACGTGATGATATATTTGTAAACGAAATAGTTTTTATGGTATGAGAATGACTTAGAATTTTTGGTGCACAAGAATAAAAAATGATAGAAATAATGAGAAAATAATAAGAGAATGACGACTACAAAAAAAGAAAATAAATAAAGATTGTTGTTATAAATGACATCTTTCACTAGACTATTTATACAAAGAGAAAATTGCCACATAGACCCTAAAGTAAACTTAATGACCAAGATAAAAGATACATAAATAGAAAAATACTACATTACCCTTCAATACCATCCCTTAATCAATTTCATCCCTTAAGAGGAGAAATTGATCCGTCTTGATTGCCTTCGTCAGAACATCTGCCAACTGCTTCTGGGTGCTACAGTGCACAACTTCTAATGTTCTGTTCTTTCTGGACCTGGCTTCTTAAGAAATGATACTTAGTCTCAATATGCTTGCTTCTCCCGTGTAACACAGGATTTCTGGCAAGATTGATTGCATACTTGTTATCAATCATCAGCTTCAGAGGCTTCTTTACTTTAATCTCCAAATCTTGCAATAAGTTCAGAAGCCACACAACTTGACATGCAGCTATAACGCCTGCAATATACTCAGCTTCACACGTTGATAGAGCAACAACAGCTTGCTTCTTGGAACTCCAAGAAATAGGACCTCCTAGAAACTTGAATAAGTATCCAGAAGTACTTCTTCTATCAACTCTATCTCCACACTAATCAGAGTTAGAGTAACTCATCAACTCTGATTTTGCCTTTCTTCCAGAAGAAAATAATACTCCAAACTTCAGAGTTCCCTTGATATACCTCAGAATTATGACAGCAGCTTGATAATGGGACCGCTTAGGTTTACTCATGAACCTACTAACCAATCCAACTGCATAAGAAATATCAGGTATGGTATTACACAAATACCTCAGAGAACCAACCAGCTGTTTGAAGATCATAGCATCCACATCTTCACCCTAAGAGTCAGAATCCAATTTATGATTGGTTTTTGACGGTGTAACAACAACCTTACAATTCTCCATCTTAAATTTCTTCAGAAGTTCTAGTTCATACTTCACCTGATGCAAAATGATACCCTTCTTCGAGTACAAAATCTCCATCTCTAGAAAATATACCATATTTCCCAGATCAGTCATCTCAAATTCATTCATCAGCACTTTCTTGAACTTGATTATATCTTCTGGACAACTCCCTGTAAGCAATATGTCATCAACATAAAAACACACCAGAATCATATTGCTTCCAGAATGCTGCACGTAAACTCCATATTCCATCTCACACTTCTGAAACCCTTGTTTCTTGAAAAATGAACCAATCCTCTGAACTTGTTCTGAATATTCTCCAGAACTTGGAACAACATTAGCTTCTGGGCCTTGTCTAGAAACCATATCTTTAGAATTACCACCTTCAAAAACATGATCATCTCCAGAAGCTTGTCCTCCAGAACCTACGTCTTCAGAGTTTTCCCTTCCAGAAGCATGATCACCACCAGATTATGGATCATCATCATCAGAATCAGAATCAGATTCATCATCTTCATCTTTAGAGTCTTCAAAATCATCTTCTGACTCTGACTCTTCTTCAGAACTTTCAACTTTTGACTCATCTTCAAAAGTTATTTCTACACCAGAAATGGGTTGAGACTTTCTCCAATCCCAAGCTTCTGACTCTTTTACAATAACGTCTCTGCTAACTTCAACTTTTTTAGTTTCTGGACAATAAAATTTGTATGCACCTGTACTGTAGTACCCCACCAATAACATCACTTTGCTTCTATCATCCAGCTTCTTCCTTCTAGCTTCTGGGACGTGTTTGTAACACACAAAACCAAAAACCTTCAGATGACTAACACTTTGCTTCTTTTCAGTCCACTTCTCTAAAGGAACATTCTCCTTCATCTTCTGCGTTGGACACCTATTGAGCACATATGCTGCAGTAGCAACGCTTCTCCCCATAAGTTGTGAGGAAGCTTCTTCTCTTTTAGCATACTTCTCGTCATATCAAGCAAAGTTTGATTTCTTCGTTCAGCAAGACCATTATGTTGAGGAGTATAAGGAGCAGTAACCTCATGCTCAATTCCATTATCATCACAGAACTTCTGGAATTCTGTAGCGTTATACTCACCTCCACCATCTGTTCTGAGAATCTTTAACTTCTGACCACTTTGGTTCTCATCCTTCACCTTGAACTTATGGAATTCAGTAAACATCTCATTCTTAAACTTGATGAGTGTTACCCACGTCATTCTTATGAACTCATCCACAAAATACACAAAATACCTATTTCCTCCAAGTGAAGGTTCTGGAAATGGTCTACACACATCAAAATATACTACTCCCAGAGCATGTTTTGCTCTTGGGGCTACTTCTGATACAAATGGCAATCTGGGTTGCTTTCCTTTCATGCATACCTCATATGAATTCTCAAGCTTCACAATCTTCGGAATGCCACGTACGAGATTCTTAGAACTTAGATTCCCTAAGCTTCTATAGTTCAGATTCCCCAATCTCTTGTGCCATAACTTACTATCTCCTTCAGAGCCTTCTGCACTAAGATACTCTGCTTTAGATGTTTCTACATTCACCTTGAATGTTCTGTTGCTTCCCTGTTGAGATTGCATAATCAACTTCTGATTGGAATCATACAACTTCAAGAGATTGTTCTTCATAACAACTGAGAAACCTTTCTCAATAAGCTGACTCACACTCATCAGATTGCTTTTGATTCCAGGAATATACCAAACATCCTTGATCAAAACATTCTTCCCATTCTTCACTTTAACTTTGACATTTCCATACCTTCTGCATTAAGGTACTTATCATCAGCATATTTGATCTTTGTCCTCCTTCTGGAGTCAAAATCTATCAGCCATTATTTGTTTCCAGTCAAGTGATTTGAACAGCCAGTGTCCATATACCATAAATCTGCCAAACATCTTCCATCAGACGCAGAAGCCACCAATAACACAGGTTCATCATCTAAATCTCCTCTGGCTATGTTTTCTTCTTCTGATTTCCTTCCTTTGTTTGACCAGCAATCTCTAGCAAAATGGCCAAACTGCTTACAACAGTAACATTGAACTTTCTTCTTGTCAGATTTTTCTTTTCCCTTCTGATGTTTCTTCTCATCAAAACTTTATGACTTCTGGAATCTATCACCACGTCTATTCTTAGCCTCTGACCAAGAATTCTTCTGGTCCTTCTTGACAAAAGAAGCTTTCAGATCCTGCTTAACTTCCCTCTCAGAAGTTCTTTCAGTCAGACGCAACTCATGTGCTTCTAGACTACTTTGCAACTTTTCTATTCTCATGGTTTCCAGACCTTTAGAATGTTCTATTGCTACAACAATGTAATTAAATTGAGGAGTAAGTGACCTCAATATCTTCTCTATGATTACCTATTCAGAAAGAGTTTCTTCACAAGCCTTCATCTCATTAGTGATCAGAATCACTCTAGAGATATACTCTGAAACCTTCTCATTGTTCTTCATGTTGAGATTCTCGTATTGCTTTCTCAGGGACTAAAGCTTCACCTTCTTCACTGATGCGTCACCACCGTAACATCTGACCAGTGTGTCCCACGCCACTTTTGACAACGTCGAATCTACAATCTTCTCAAACGCATTCACATCCACACACTAATGGATGAAGAACAACGCCTTCTTATCTTTCTTCCTCTTGTTTCTCTACGCCTCTCTCTCTCTCTTCTTCTGTTGCATCTACTGCAACCGGAATATACCCATCAATAACAAGCTCAAGAACATCTTGAGCTCGAAATAACACGCGCATCTGAATCATCCATCTGTTCCAGTTCTTGCCATCACACAATGTTTCCTAACCTCACAGAATCAGAAAATGTGATTCTGTCACAATTTTGTTCAAAGATTCAGCACGAGCCTAGAAACAAAATCAATCACACAACACAAACTCACGTCCACTCGTGTTTCCATGCGTTTCTAATCGGAGCTCTAGATACCAATTTGTTGGTGCACAAGAATCAAAGATGATAGGAATAATGAGAGAATGATGGCTACAAAAAGGGGAAAGAAATAAGGATTGTTGTTATAAATGACATCTTTCACTAGTCTATTTATACAAAGAGAAAACTGCCGCATAGGCCCTAAAGTAAACTTAATGGCCAAGATAAAAGGTGCATAAATAGAAAAATACTAAATTACCCTTCAATATGAATGTTGCAATTATTTTAAATAAAATATGCAACAAAATATCATTTCAAACTTGTAATATTGTAATGTTAACATGTAAATTTAATATTGTTTTCCTTTGTTTCTTTTTAAATGAAATAGTGTACATAAATCACGTTAAAAGAAAATACAAAATTATTGTGAACTTTTATATATATATATATATATATATATATATATATATATATATATATATATATATATATATATATATATATATATAAAAGGACCCAAGAAGACTTTTGTCTAAAATTTAATTTATTCATTCGTACTCTATCTACCTTATGTATCAATATTTATTTCATTCATACCCTAGCTCATTCACACTAAAATTATTGAATGTTGACAATAATTCAAACATACTCTAAAAACTTCTTATCGTTTTGTGCAAAATAGTTTATTTGAAAATCACTTTTAAAAAGCTGTAAAATTTTGTGTTTCGAAGGAGAAATCAATTTTTCAATTTGAGGGAATCGGTTTAAGTAATGATTTTTAGTTTTCCTGTTTTGTTTTCTGTTGAGGAAACTGGTTTCTCTGTTTCAGGAAATCGGTTTCCAGCGTAATGTTTTGTGATTTTCTGCTGTTTTGCTGGACAATTTAATCTAACTTATGTTTTCGGTGTACCATATAAATACTCTCTTGTAATGTGTATGGAATTAATGCCAATTTTATATTTTCTCCTCAATTTCTCTCTCTCTCTCTCTCTAGTCTTCAAAATTCTCTCTAAACTTCATCTTCTCCAATTAACCACTTTTCACCATTGATTCACCAAATTAATTTTGCGTATATTCTAACATTTGGCATCAAGAGCCTTGGTTCTGATCTATTAATGTGCTGCAAACATGTCTACCATTTCCAATGATTGAATCCCTACCACCTTCCAATTCTTGATTCCAAGAACTATGACAAGTGGTGCAAACAAATCAAAGTTTTGCTTGGGTATCAAGAAATTCTCGAAGTAGTGAACAATGACGTTACACAACCTGGGACATAAGCTACAACTACTCAACAAGCTACATTCAAGGAAGAGAAGAAGAAAGATTACAAGGCACTTTCTTGATACATTCTTGCGTCGATAATGACAACTTTGAGAAAGTTGGTGATTGCGCGTCGGCGAAGCAAGCTTGGGAGATCTTGAAGAAAGCTTATGACAGGGCTGATAAAGTGAAGGTTGTGAGGTTACAAACTCACAAGAGGCAGTTCGAACTGGTGCAAATGGAAGAAAAATAGTCGATTAATGATTACATTACGCATATAACGCGTTTGGTGAATCAAATGAAGCCTTGCGATGAAACCGTTTTGGTGCAGAATATGGTAGTTAAAATCTTGCGTTTTTTAACGTCAAGATTCGACAATAGTGATTGCAATTGAAGAATCAAAGGTTCTTCTTACTATGTGCAAAAATGAGCTTTAATGCTTATTAGAGGCTCATAAATAAAGGATGGATGAAAGAGGAAATGAAAAGGCTAAAGAGGAGATTGCGTTGCAAGCACGGTTCAATGAGAAGAATAAGAGATCGAAAAAAAGGTCTTCAAAGGGGAAGACAAATTTCCAGAATTTTGGTGGATAAGATTCATAAAATTCAAAGGGTTTGATGACACAAAGAGGTGAAAGTAGCTCCAAAGGTAGTGGTTAAGGTAACTATACCAAGAGGTTTAATAAGAGTGGTTTAAAGTGTTACAATTTTCATAAACTTGGTCATTTTGCAAGGGAGTGTAATGTGAAATCGAAGGAAAATTAAAGTGATGAAGCTAAGGTTGCAAGACAAGAGATGTATGATGATAACACATTTATGGTCATGATCACAGAGGAGAATTATGGCATGGAAAAGGTATTGGACAGAAGTAGAAGCAATTGTCAAAAGCTGGGCAGCAATGCAGAAAATTCTACAAAAACACATTTGGAGCGAAACACAATGGTAATCGTTCGAGACAGAGTCCAAGGCAGTGATTAGTGGTACTTGGATTCTAGTTGTTCAACATATATGACGGGTATAAAGGTTTGGTTTGTCAAAATCAATCAAGCCACAAAAAATAGAGTGACATTCGTGGATGACACCACTTTAGTGGCCGACGGTGTGGGTTATATTTTGATCATGAAGAAGGATGAAAACCATTCCTTGTTCAATGATGTGATATACATTCTTGGAATTAAATGTAATCTCTTAAGCATTGGCCAATTTCTTGAGAAGAACTACACTATTTGCATAGAAAACAAGATTTTGCGTGTTTTGGACCGAAATGAAGTTTAAATTCTTAGAGAAACCATGGCTACAAATCGTACCTTCAAGATATAGTTGAAGGTGATGGAACACAAGTGTCTTGCTATAATATTAATTCATGATGAGTGGTTGTGGCATTACCGTCTTGGACATCTTAATTTTAGAAACCTCGACACGTTGCAAAGGAATGGTATGGTGACTGGATACCCAAAATTAATATTCCAGCTGATATTTCTGAAGAGTGTGTTCAAGGGAAGCAACACAAGAATATTTTTAGCAAGGATTTAGGTCATAGGACAAAGCATCATCTTGAGGTGGTGTACTTTGATGTGTGTGGTCCAATGAAAGTCGATTTGTATGGTGGAAATATGTACTTTGTCACATTTATTGACGATTTTAGTAGGAATTTGTGGATTTATCTAATAAAGAGGAAAAATAAAGTGTTTGATGTGTTCAAACGATTTAAATCCATGGCGATGCGACAAAGTAGTCACCTGTTGAAAATTCTCAAAACGGATGGTGGAGGTGAGTATACCTCGAATAATTTTGGGAATTATTGGGATAGTGAGGGTATAATGCGTGAGGTTGTTCCACCTTATATGCCTCAGAAAATGGTGTTGCCGAGAGAAGAAATCGCTCAATAATGAATATGGTTCATAGCATGTTAAAGGGAAAAGGCTTGCCGAAGGAACTATGGCGTGAAGTTGTTTCTACAACCACCTATTTGATGAATAAATGTGCTACTAAGAAGCTAGACAAATTGACTCCAGAAGAGGTATGGTCTGGTCATAAACTGATTTTAAGTCATTTGAAGGTTTTCGATTCGTTGGCATTTCGACATTCCGGGGGGTCAGCTTTGAAAGAATTTGGATGACAAAGGAGAAATAATATTGCTAGTTGGGTATCATTCTACCAGAGGCCACAAGTTGTTTGATGTGAGTAGCAAGAAGATTGTGATCAGTCGAGTTGTGGTGGTGGATGAGTTAAGGATATTTGACAGCAAGAAAACATACATGACAGTACTGGAAACGAGTTTCTTGGATGAGGGAAACAAATTTCCTCCAGAGATTTTGCATCTTGAAGCTGTTGGAACTGTCAATTTTGAAGCAGAAACTGGTTTCCACAGGAAAATGCATAAATTTAGAAATCTACAGATGCAGTTCAGTAGCCTGTCGAATTTGAAAATGGTGAAGCCAATAGACAACCAACAAGGCACAAAGGTCTACCTCAAGCTCTGAGATTGTGAAGTATTTCATGATAATGAGATTAACAATGATGGTGATCTTATTCACTCTGCGCTTATGGCCGAATCCGAGCCCGTGAGCATGGAAGAGGCATTAAGCAACTCAAAGTGGGTGTGTGCGACGAAAGAAGAGCTGTAATCTATTGAGAAAAACAGTACTTGGGAGCTGGTCGATTTACCAGAACGGAAAAAGCCAATCAGGGTGAAATAGGTCTATAAAGTGAAGGCATATCCAAAAGGCGAGATTGTCAAACATAATGCTCGACTAGTAGCAAAAAGAGTCTTGCAAGAGAAGGTAAAAACTATGCTGAGGTGTTCGCACCGGTGGCTAGATTAGAGACTACACGGCTATTTGTTGGTATTGCGAATAACAATAATTGGTCAGTGTATCAAATATATGTAAAATTGCATTTTTGAATGGTCCACTAGAAGAGGAAGTCTATGTAGAGCAGTCCCCTAGTTTTGTGATGAAGAATTAAGAGGGAAGAGTCTGCAAATTGAAGAAGGAACTTTATGGTTTAAAATAAGCTCCTATAGTTTGGAACAAACACATATATGCTTTTCTTGTTGAGGATGGCTTCAAGAAGTGTGTATCCGAACATGGTTTTTATGTAAAGTCGGATGCAAGCAAAGATGTGATTACAATTTGCTTATATGTGGACGATTTATTGATTAGGAGCATCAATGAAGTGATTATTTCTAAGTTTAAAAGTGATCTTATGGAAGAGTTTGAAATGAGTGACCTTGGAACCATGACTTACTTTCTTAGCATAGAGTTCCACTAGTAAAAGTTGGGACTGCTCATGCATCAAAGAAAGTATGCTTTTGAGATTTTGAAAAAGTGTGATATGAAGCATTGTAATGCTGCGAATACACCTACTAAAGCAAGGCTGCAGCAGTACAAAAGTGAATACGAGGAATATTTGGATCCAACACAATCTAGGAGGTTGATTGGATCGTTACATTACTTGTGCAATACACGACAAGATTTGGCATTTAGTATTGATATTACAAGTAGATTCATGGAGAGACCAGAGGTTTCTCACTTGGAAACATTTATGATGATCCTAAAATACATCAAGTGAGCTCTTGGCTGTGGAATTCTCTTTCCCGCAACTGATATAGGCAGAATTAGCGAGTTACTCGGTTACACAGATTCCAATTGGTGTAGAGATAAGGATGATCGACAGTCTACGATTGGTTATGTCTTTTTGTTCAATGGAGCTCCAACTCTTGGTGCTCTAAAAAGGAACATATGGTTGCATTGTCTTCTTGTGGATCCGAGTATATTGTTGCATCGATGTGTGCGTATCAGGCCGTATGGCTTGTGAATCTGCTGAAGGAGCTGGACAATAATGCAGAAAAAGCTTCCACACTCTTGGTTGATAGTGTTTCAGCCATTAATCTTGAAATGAATCCCATAGCACATGGGAGGATCAAGCATATAGAGATGATATTTCATTATTGGAGGAAACTGGTGTGTGCAGGCCAGCTGAGGTTAGAATACCGTCGAAGTGAAGAATAACTAGCAGATTTGTTGACGAAAGGTGTGGAAAGTGATGTGTTTAAGAAGCTTGTGAGGAGTTTAGAAATGAAGAATGTTGAGCATTTGAATTAAGGTGGTGTATTGGATGTTGACAATAATTCAAATGCATTATGGAAGATTTTATGATCATTTCGTGCAAAGCAACTTATTTGAAAAGCACTTTTGGAAAGTTGTAAAAGTTTGTGTTTCGAAGGAGAAACCGATTTCCCAGTTTGAGGAGACCAGTTTTTGTCACGATTTTTAGTTTTCCTGTTTTGTTTTCTGTTGAGGAAATTGGTTTCCCTGTTTCAGAAAATCGATTTCCAGCGCGATGTTTCATGTTTTTCTGCTGTTTTGTTGGACAATTTGATCTCACTTATGTTTTAGGTGTACCATATAAATATCCTCTTGTAATGTGTATGGAATTAATGCCAATTTGATATTTTCTCCTCAATTACTCTCTCTAATCTCCAAAATTTTCTCTAAACTTCATCTTCTCCAATTAACCACTTTTCACCATTGATTCATCAAATTAGTTGTGTATGTTCCAACAAAAATGACATAAAACGACAATAAAAATGGTATAAACGAATTAAATTTGATCTTTCTATTCCAAAAATTTGAATATTTTATAAGTTTATGATATATTTGATATTTTTTCTTCAAATAAAAAATTTTGTTTAAATTAAATTTGAGGCATTTAAAATACCACCTAATAAATAAAAAATTTAAATTTATCATTTACTTTGTAGAATATTAATCTCAAATTAATCATTAAATATTGTAAAATATAAAATTTAGCACCTATTTATTTTTTGAAGTTTTCAAAATGGTTCTTATATATATTTTTAACTTTGTAAATTTGTTCTTTTAAATTATCAAAATATTGCAAAATGACCTCTATAAAGTTTCAAAAGTTGAAAATTAGTCTTTATAAATTTTATAAATCGTAAGTTAATCTCTAATTTTAATTTGTTGAAAAGTAATTTAAGTATTTTATTCAAACAAAAAGTAAATAAAGATAATGCAATAAGAACATTTAAACTCTTGTTTCCATCAAATTATTACTAATATCCATTTCAAAAGACAATCTCTCGTAATAATCAAAGAGTTTCATTTCATTGAACCTCCTATTTATTTTTCTCGTACTTTATTTTGAGCTTCTCAAACATCTATTCTATAATTCATACAATTCGACATTATTTTGGGTCTTTATAATCCTCTCAGATGTGTCACAATCTTGAATATATACCATGGAAGAAGACAGGGAACAATTAAAGGGATAGGGTGTGATCCGGTGTGTTAGTATTTGATTGAAGATTCAGTTCGAAAGGGAGAAAATGGTGTAGCGATGCTTAGAGGAGTAAAAAAAGTCCTAAATTTAAAAAATGGGGTAGCATCTTTTTTTAGACACCTTATTAAAAAAAAAACTTTTGAGCATTATTTTTTTAAGCCTCTCACATTTTTGTGTTTTATGGGATCCTAAGTAAAAGACTTAAATTATAATTTGTTAGAAACTAAATCGTTTAACAATTAATTTTACTTTGAAAAATAAAAAATATTTTAAAAAAACTTAAAAAATTCATTTTATTATTTTAGAAAATTAAAATAATCGATTACTCCAAAAATATGGAAAATAGAATTTTTCGTAAAAAAATGATTTTTTTTTAGAAAAAAAGAATAATAATTTTTTTAATGAAAATATAAAAAGGTGCATTTTTTGAAAATAAGAAAAGTTAATTTTTTTTAAAAAATAACATTTTAGATTTTTTCGGAAAATATATAACGTCAACTTTTTTAAAAACAAACCGATTTTTTGTCGAAAATATAAAAAGACGATTTTTTCAAGAGCAAATCGATTGTTTTTCGAAAATATAAAAAGTCGATTTTTTCAAAACAAATCGATTTTTTTTGAAAGTATAAAAGGTAGACTTTTTCAAAAACAAATAGATTTTTTGTCGAAAACATAAAAAATCGATATTTCCGAGAAAAAAAACCGATTTTTTATCGCAAAAATTTGATTTTTTGTTGAAAAGTTAAAAATCGACTTAAAAAATGATTTTTTTTCAAAAATATCAGAAATCGATTTTTCCAGAAAAACAACATATTTTTTATCGAAAAAATAAAAAGTCAACTTTTTCAAAAACAAACCGATTTTTTGTCGAAAATATAAAAAGTCGATATATCCGAGAAAAAACCGATTTTTTATCGAAAAAATTTGTATTTTTGTCGGAAATTTAAAAATCGACTTTTCCGAAAAAAACAACCAATTTTTAAAATTTAAAAAAGTCGATTTTTCCGAAAAAGAACAATTTTTTATCGAAAAATATAAAAAGTCAATCTTTTTGAAAAAAACCGTTTTTTTGTCGAAAATACAAAAAGTTGATTTTTCAGACAAAAAAACCAATTTTTTGTCGAAAACACAAAAAGTCGATTTATAAAAAGTCGGGTTTTTAAGAAAAAATTAATTTTTTGTCGAAAATACAAAAATTTGATTTTTTTCGGGAAAAAACCGATTTTATGGCGAAAAGAAAAAAATGTCGATTTGTAAAAAAATCAATTTTTTGAAAATACAAAAAATCGACTTTTTGAAAAAAAGTAATTTTTTGTCGAAAATATAAAAATGTCTATTTTTCCTAAGAAAAAAAATTCCAAAAATACAAAAAGTTGATTTTTTTCAAAAATAAAAAAGTCAATTTTTGATTAAAAATATTTTTTTAAAAAAAATTATGAAAAAAATTTAGTGAAAAATTTGGAACCTTAAGGTTTACTTAAAATTTAAGGTCCTTTACTTTAGAGGTCCTACATATTGGGGCTAATTTATTTTTTAAAATTTAGGCTCCTTATATTTTGAGGGCCTTAAAAATTAAGCCCTGACCCTTCAAATTGACAGCTCTACACCTATTAGGAATCTATGAGAAGAAATTAAGAGGTGAGAAAAATGAGACTTGGTAAAACCTATTTATAGAATTTGAGTGATAGACAAAATGACTGCTGCATTTAAGGCCACCTCAATAGGGTTGTAGGAAAAATGGTAGGTAATGAGTTTCTCCTATTTCCAAGATGTTTGGACATCATCACATTTAGGGAAATTGAAATAATCAAAGAGAGGTCTGGCCAACCCTGATCTAAGTCTACCACACTTCAAAAAATAGAGAAGCCAACTCGCAAAAATGCATCCGCTGAGGGACGTCAGATAATGACTGAAAGGTCTTGGGAAAACATCTCGCTCTTATAAGATTAATGTTTGAGGGGTTGTGTATATGCCCATTTTCTGGGTATGCCTTAGAAACCATCTCACCCTTAAACAAATCATACTAGGGGTTGTGTACATGTCTGTTTTTTGAGCATGCCTTAGAAAAAACATCTATCCATTAAACACCTTTTGCTTGATGGGTTGCGTACATGGGAGTTTTCTTTAGTCAGATTCTTAAATGCACAAGATTCAACCCGGTCCTAGTGGAGTTCACCCAATTAATAATCTATCTAAAAGAATAAGATCATGTTTAAATAGCTGATGGGTTAGGGAAGTTATAACAACCCAAATACAAAGCATGGTGATATCTAATTAACATATCATAGAGCAACCATTTATAAATAGTTGAGGATATCGTTATCAGAGATTTGAGAAATTAAATTGGATTTTCAATCAACATTAAGAGATCATGCGAATAAGAGATAATCACCTTAACTTGTTTTCGATGAGTTGTTGTGTAAGACGGGCTATATGAAAGGGAGAGTGCAAGATATACATAATTTATAAGGGAATTCAATTGTGACTTTATTGATTTTATCTAGTAGAGATATTAGTGGTGTACTTTTTACTAGTCTATATTATAACAGATATATTTTAGTCACGATTTATTTTTTGAAGTTTTCATATTGGTTCTTATATTTTTTTCTAAATGTGATCTTTAAATTTTATTAAAAATTGCAAAGTGACCACTATAAAGTTTCAAAATTTGCAAAGTAGTCTTTCTAAATTTTAATAAAAAATGACTTAGTACAACGTTAAAGAACACTCAAATGTCATAATACTAGAAGAAATCACTAGTGTTATACGTCTTGACACACCGTCACACCATATCACATTTCATCATTGGATCTACTCCAACGACAATCCGAACAAAATATTGAATCACACACCGGTGATTTTAATCTCTCATACTATATAACGACCATATCGCGTTATTTCCGATATTAAATTCATTTCTACTCTCAAACTACTTCTGACTGAGTCATTAACTTAAAAGTCGAAGTGTTAATCTTGTTGGTTCTCTCTCTTCTTAATATCGGAAGCCAAATCCAACATGTTTGAACTCTATTTCATTACTTCATCACTTATTTTTGATTCCTTGACCGAAACAAATATTAATTTAAAATTTGATATTTACTTGATAGAATATTAATCTCAATTAAATTTTTAAATATTATAAAAAAGAATATTTTTAGTCCCCATTTATCTTTTGAAGTTTTTAAATTGATTCTTATATTTTCTAAAATTTGTTCTTTCAACGTTTTTCAAACATTTCATATAAAGTCTCAAAATTTGTAAATCAGGCTTCACAAATTATCAATAATTTGTAAACATTTATATTTTGAGAGAAAAACAATTTTGTTATTATATTGAAACTGAAAAAATAAAAATAAAGAGAATACAATTGAAATATTAGAATTCTTATTTTCATTAAATTATTACAAATACCCATTTCAAATGACACTTGGAACTGTGTATTTAGTGCAACTGTGCAAGTATTTCAAAAAACTACTAGTGAAGTTTTGAAATGATGGAGTAACTACAACCACTAAAATTGTAGTACTCTATTTGTTGAGGTTGTCGGGGGAACTCATTAGTTGCTTCAAACTTTATATAATGGTGCTATGTGACTAGAAATATACTTACATTATTGCATCACCAAATCTAGAATTAGAAGAAAATAGCTCAGCCAATGTGTTCCCAATAGAAAAAGAACAGAATCCTCCTATTTCAACAAAATCTTCATTTTTCTGTTTTTCCTATTCATTCTCAACTCATTCAACATAACTGTGGTGTAATGCACTAACAACATTTTGAACTGTGGCCAATCTACATAGCTTTTATAGGAACATGATGGAATCCACCTAAACTATTTTCTAATCTTCACAAATTTATCGATAGCACATTATAATTTTGAATGACTTCTAAATTTTACAAACTTTTTATATGTTTTTGGTTTGGTATTTGGAATAGGAAAAAATGATTTTAAAGGTGGATAATTGATTTTGAGGTGTTTATTTGTTCCTTTAAAATAAAAGTAATTTTATCTTTATAATTGATTCTATTTGACGCCAAAATTTGTTGTTTATGAGTTTAAAGATGTAGAATTGATTTTGAAGTATTTATTTATTCTTTTAAAATAAATAAATAAAATCTATCTACATTGTTGATTCAATTTGATGTTAGAATTTGTTGTTTATGAGTTTAAACATGATTTTTACAATGAAATATATTGTTCGACCCACTTTTACATAAACGTATCAAACATAAATCAATTATGTTAAACTTAAATCTGTGTGCTTGAACATTGATGTTTTTTGTCCGTGTGTTTGAGCAATTAAAAGTCTCTTTCTTGTATGTTTGAGTATTGAAGTCTCTTTATTTGTGTGATTGAGCATTGAAAGTCTCTTGTTTGTGTGTTTTAAGCAATTCGTGATCAAATTTAGTTATAGTTGAAATTCCTTGGAAGTGCAAGGGAACTGAACAAATTTGATTTACAGGAAGAATCAAGATAATTGCTTGTTTGTTTTCTTGCTCTCTTCTTTATTTTGATCAATTTCATTCTGCTACTAATCATAAAATTTGAATCAGATTCTAAACACTGTGATCAGAATCAAACACGGATCTACGAAATACAATTTAGGAACAATTGCCCCCACTATTAAATTTTTATGTTGGTTAGTATACTAATAGTTTAGTTAACGATTTAGTAAAAATAGTGTATTTCCCTCCCTAAATAAAAACATATTATGAAAAAAATACAACTCTTCATGTTTTTATTTAAATAATTATTATATATATATATATATATATATATATATATATATATATATATATATATATATATATATATATATATATATATATATATATACTTTGAAATTTAATATTAATAAAAGTTAAAATATATTTTATTAAAATTAAAATTAAATAATTCTTCTTAAATTTCATTTAATATCTCTGTTAAATAAAAAAGTTGTCGCTATTTGAATGCTTATGAATTTATTTGATATATTTTTTAATTTATAATATTTTCTCCATTAGTAAATTTTTCTAGATCCGTCTCTGATCAGAATTTAACAAGAGCTTTTATAGAGAAAACGAAGAAATAAAAAACACAATTCAACCTGCTTCTTATGTTTTTCTCACTTTCAATTGGCATCAGAGCACAATCTGTGCTTAGCAATTAACAATGGTATAAAAAAGATCCCAAGAGAAAAACTACATGGCTGAAGTTGAATCAGAAACCACTGTCCCTGCTTATCTTGACATGCCCTTTGATTATAGCACTTGTGAAAGAAATACCTATATGTCTAAACCTCCAACATTCAGTGGAAATTCTAATGAGTTTGAATGTTGAAAAAGAAAAATGTACACTCACATAATAAATTTTAATCATGAGCTATGATATATTCTTAAAGATAAAATTGACTTTGAATTTGATGAAGTAGGTATGGTGGCTGATAGAAAAAGCCTTACACATGCTTAAAAAAGTTATACATAAAACATCATAAAGTAAGAGGAATCTTGGTTGATGCTCAACCTCATTCTGAGTATCACAAGATTCTCAACAAGTCTACTGCCAAAACCATCTTTGATTCTCTTTGTGCTTCTGATGAAGGAAATAAGCAAGTTAGAGAGGTTAAGGAAAACCTTCTGGTCCAACAATATGAACTGTTCAAAATGAAGGACGATGAAGACATTGAAACTAGTTCTCAATGTTACAAGTTCTTGTATATGGAATTCAAATGTTAAACAAGAGTTATACAATTGATGATCATGTCAAAAAGATTCTTAGGAGTCTTCCCGCCAAATACAAACCGAAATTATTTGCCATACAAGAAGCTAGAGACTTAAATAAGATAAGTCTAGAAAGTATAATTAGTAATCTCTAGAGCCATGTGATGGAGCTTATTGGAGATGAATCAACAAAGAAGTCAAATTCTATTGCTTTAAAATTTGTTGATAAATTTGTAAATCTTCCAAAGTCTGGGAATCTGAAGAAACTGCTTATATAACGGGTTCTGAAGTTGAAACATATGATGAGGAGATGACATTTCTTATCAAAAGGTTTCAGTATTTGACAAATAAGGACAAATGATTCAGTGATAGAAGCAGTGGCTTTAGAGGAATTAGTTCCAAAGATAAGAAGGATGATCAAAAGGGATACTTCAACTATAAAAAGTCTGATCACTTCATTATTGACTGTCCAGAATAACATAAGGATAAAACAAAGATAAGAAGTTGTCAAAAGGATAATTTCAGAAACAAGGACAAGAATAATCTCATGGCAACATGGGATGAACTTGGAAATAAATAATATTCTGACAAAAATGAAGGAAAAATCCAATCTAGCTTTGATCGCTGATACATCCTCTGATGTAGAATCTGACTTAGATTCTGGTTCTGAATATGGAGAAGAAGTTGGTGTATTTGCTAATTAATCTCATTCATATTTAATTACTATTGTTAAATATCTTCTAGGTTGTTGTCAAGTTAAAGACATACATGTGAAAATTATGACAAAGCGCTATGATCTCTTGAAAGATGAATGAGAATTTTATAAATATAAAATTGTTGAATTAGAAAGAGATCACACTACTTTAATTAATGACATGTCTGACAAACCTTTTAATAAGTATGAAATGACTCTTAATGAGTTAGTCATTTATGGCTTTAAGAGAACAAAAATAGCTTTTATGATTTACAAAGTTGGTTGTAGCAGAGGAGCAAGTCTTTGCTATTTTGAAGACTCTTTTGATCTTAGGTATGGAACATAGAATAAACAGTCAAACCTTCTTCTCCAAGATATGATAAGAGAGGACTTTATTTTTAAATTGTACATGTTGCTGACAAAGTAGAGGTTTTATAGCAGTCAGAACTCAAAGCTGGATAATCAGAGATTCTGAATAAATCAGAACCAGAGACTTTAAAGTCAAAGGTTCTGACGAAGCCAAAACCAATAATTCTTAAGTCTAAGATTCTAAAGGATTCAGAGTCAAAGGCTAAGATGCATTCAAGATATAAAACTTTTAAACCAAAAGTCTTGAGTGATTCCAAGACTTGCTACATGAAGGCAAAGTTACAAGGTCATAATATACCTGCCAGGACTAACCCCAAAGAACCTATACAACTATGGGTATCTATTTTGTCCTTCTTAAATCTATAGAAATCCTAACACAAAGAATCTTTCATCCTTGCACACTCTCAAACACTTGATTTTAGTCTCTTTAAATAGAAATACAAGCTTTGGGCTTTGTTTTCTTGGGCATAAGAACTGAACACGTCCATAATTAAAGAGGATTATGTTTTGATTTGTTTTTCCAACCACCTCAAACAAAGATTTGATTTGTTTTTTATTCAGATTCAAATATCCAATTAAATAGATTTCATCTCATTCAATCAGTTAAACAAATCTAACTAATCACATTGCTAAAAGATACTCCCTCTGTTCCAAATCATAAGACGTTTTGGCTATTTCATACGGATTAAGAGATACAATTATTACTTTATGGGTGAGTGATATGTCTGACTTTACAAAAATGTCATTTAATAACTATATTGGAAAACAAAATTAAAAATAATTCAAAAAAGAAATAGTAATAAATAATAGAATGTATGTTAGGTAAAAAGTCATTAATGTTTTATTGAGATTGTAAAGTGACGTATAATTTAAGACAAATATTTAAAAAACGACTTATAATTTGAGACAAAGGGAATAGTAACAAATCACGTTGCACACATCTTGAAATTACGCAAAAAACAACTACAACATTAACCTGTTGACAAGGACTAGATGTTACACACATGTTAAAACATCATGTTTCACATGTGTTCTTTTGTCACCAAAACATCTTATACACTCCAATGTTGTTTTGCATAATGTTGCTAATAATATAGAACTACATATTTTTACCATGATAATACATATTTAAGCCATTCGTAAATTATAGTAGCCCAATTATTATTTCTTTTACTGATTTCATATATATACATGCAAGATTGTTAAATTTTTTAAAAGAATTTTTTTACCTATTGAGGTTCTTTTAGACTGAATTAATCTTTGAAAGTCACTAGATATGCTCCATTAAAAACAAAAGTTATGGGGTGATTTTATAAATTTTAAACATTTTGATGAAATCTTGTTATAGCAATAATAAAATTCAGTTTTTATATTTTTAGTTCTAATATAAAGACTCTTTAAATATTCACATGCGTTAAATTTATTATTGGAAAATAAAAATGACTTTTTTTCTTTAAGTTTTTTTTCCGATTTTACGACAACTAATTTAAGAGGATCAAAATCGTAATAGAATTCAAACTCAACATCTTAAAAAAAAAAAAAAACACTCTCAAGAGTGAAGTCACTACCGCTAGACTAATCTTACATAAAAGAATCATATGCATATTTTTTAAAATTTATGGTTAAACTTTTTTATTCCTATGAAATTTGGGGTCTCCTTTATTATGTCATGGATTTGCAAACTTTTCTTCTGGAAAGTTGTGCGCATGGGTGGATGAAAGTGCATGCATGCTTTTGCTTTCGGTCCTACGGTTTGAGAGTCGTGAATCTGACCATTTCCAATCCTATAAAATAAAAACTCTTAGTCATAACTCATAAGCATATGAATGGTATTTATATTTTTTTTATTGATTTATTTATAATTTTGGTCCCTTATTTTATCCCATTCATAATATCAATTCTTCTTTTGTTTTTAAATAGTTTTGGTTCGCATATCTATTTTTTTGTAGAAAATGTTGAAGCAGAGAATATATAGGACCAAAATTGTTTAAAACAAAAAATAAAGAGACCAAAACTATAATTAAAACTGATACACTTCAACATTTTCTAAGAGAAAATAAGCATGAGACCAAAATCATTTAAAAATAAAATAGAGAAACTAATATAGTTGAAAAAAATAGGAGGACTAAAATTGTAATTAAGTATTTTTTATACTACTATTATTTATTATTTCTTCCAACTTTTTTATTATCATAACTAAATTAATGAATAATAATGTATAAGTTAAATTTGATCAAATTACACATTAAAAAAATTAAATTAAAATTTTATTCTCATATTTGTACCTACTCACAAAATTGTATATTAATATTAAAATCGCTCATTTTTATTCCTCTTTTAAACATGTATTTTGTTACACAACTTAGTGTTTAATATCAGACCGCAACTCTCATGGCATCTGAAGGTAAAAAATACACACAAATAAATTTGAATTGTATTAACACTTTTTTTAATTCATTTGATTGATTCACTTCAAATGAAGATTAAATTAATCACAAATAAAAATTGAATGTTTAAGAGAGAAACAAGAGATTGACATAAAATATTTATTTTAATCTTCCTCTAATTTAAAATTATTTTTATTCCCTTAATATTTGAGATATTTTCACTATAATTCAACTCATTATAATATTATTAAGATATTTTAAAGTCCAACTAATCTATCTCTTAAATTTTTCAAATACAAATGACTGATTTCAACTAATTCATTTTTGTCATTTCAAAGAATGTGAATAACACTTTGACATTTCAGGAATACAATCAAATAAACATATAATTGGTAGGGTGTTTACATATATCACTTAATAAAAAAAGAAATAAATATAAACATAAATATAATATTAAAAAATAATAAAAATAAATATTTTTTATGCAACGGAAACACATGAGACTCATAACCCACATGTACATGAATCAAAATCTTAGCTCTGATATCAATTATAAGAAAAATGATAATAAAAATATATTTCTACAACGGTGAAGTATATCTATAAAATAGAAAAGAAGAAAAAATTCAAAAATAAAACTCATCAAATAATAATGGAGAAAATTTAAATACAAATCATTTAGTGTGATGTTTACTATTTTCCAATAAAAATATAGCAAATGTATTTAAATATAGTTTAGGAAGTGAAAAAAGGAGGAAATTAAATACGTGTAGGAGAAAATTATATACTTATCAAATTTTTATTAAAAATAATAAAATTTGTTAGTGTGCGAAACACTTTTAGTGAGGAGAGAAAGAGAAAATAATAAAGAAAATAAAGATTTCTATTATTGAATTGTACAAATAATGATACACACTATGACTATTTATATACAATTCTAATTGGGCTTGGATCTACACAGTTTGGATTATATTTAAATACTAAACTTTAATCAAATCAAATCAAATCAAATCAAACCTAATATTTTAACAAATCTAATTTAATATTTCAATACACCCCCATAATCCAACTTGTCGAACATACTCTAAAAATAGTCAATCTGAACTATTCTTAATTTTTTAATCAAATTCAGGAATTTGTCAATCTTCAATTCTTTGGTGAAAATGTCGGTCAACTGTGCTTCACTCGAGTAATATCTTACTTCAAGCTCACCTCGATTTACCTTTTCCCTCAAGAAGTGAAACCTAGCTTCGATATGTTTACTTCTTCCATACGGAATTGGATTCTTCGTCAAATTTATGGATGACTTGTTGTCAATTTGCAACACTAGATGTTTCTTCACTCCGACAACCAATTCTTCAAGTACTGATATGGTCCAAATTGTTTGACAAGTAGCATAAGATCTTGCTATATATTCAGCTTCGCAAGATGACAATGCCACCACGTGTTGCTTCTTCGAACACCATTAGATTAGGGGTACCAAATACTTGAAAGAAATATCCAGTTGTGTTTCTTTGATCTTTCTTATCTCTACACCAATCAGCATCTGAAAAGCAATTAACTATTGCTTCTTTGTCTTCAGAATCTCGTCGAAATAGTATCACACAATTTATTGAACCCTTCAAATATCTTAGAATTCTTCTTGCAGCCTTCATATGTGACACTCTTGATTCACTCATATATCTACTTACTAATCCGACAACAAAACCTATATCAGGTCGGTTGTTGCACAAAATCTATAATTTCTTTAATAATATCTATTTGATACAAATTAAATTGAATGAATGATCTTACTTATACCATTCATTGCTTCTAAATATTAAAAATATAGTTACATATTCTCACTCATCTATTTTATTATTTGATAATCATTAAATTACAATCTCAATTAATTTCAATCTTTAGAATAACGTTTATAAAATCATTTTCTCATAAAACTACATTTTCATACATAAAAATGAGAACAGTTTGAATAGAGAACACATCAACATCTTTTACGTGTTTCTTTCCTACTATTAAGTTGGTGACATTTTTTGAGTTAGCTACGTAGCTTTATATTAAGAATGGGTCAATTTCATATTTCTTGAAAACAGTTGATACGTATGGATTGTGGAATCATTGCTGAATTTGCTTCACCGTCCAACCATCCATGGTTGCGCAAATCATGTGTTGGTAGGTTGACTTCAGTTTTTCACAGTTAATGGCTCCTATTTTTCAATTTCTAGAATAACATGTTATGTTATTATGATTGTAACGTGATTTTTTTGTTAGTTTCCAATGTTGATGGGAGAATAATGATCTAATTAATTACACATTCATCTTATCCTTATTCATTCAACCATGGAATTGGATAAGACGTAAAAGTTGAATTGAGTTTTAATTTTATAGGTAAAAGTCATCTTTTATAAACTTTGGCTATTCTAGAGAATGTGAAAGCATCGAACTCTAAAAATATTCTTTAGATTCAATTCATCTATGTCAGCAATTCCACTTATCTCTAACTTAGTGTGCACATTAAAATAATTTTGTTAACCACAAGGTTGAAGATGAAAACAAAGATAGAAGAGAGAAAAAGAAAACAACATTTATGATAAATTTTTATAGAGAAAAATTCTATTGTAAAAAAACTTGTAAATTCACTACTTACTTAAATTCAGTTCACGAAGTGTTTAAATATATCAAATAAAATTTTCAGGTATGCATAACTAACAAAATTTAAAACAAACACTAAATATCACGTGGGCAAACACAAATTACTTGTTTCCTCCATGTGAAGTTATTGGAAATGGTCCACATATATCATAATGCACTACTCCCAAAGCATGTTTTCTTTTTGGGACTACTTATGGCACAAATGTAAATTTGGGTCGCTTATTTTTCATGGATACCTCACATGCCTTATCAGGTTTCACAATCTTCGAAATGACATGTACCAACTTCTTAGAACTCATAGACCCTAAGCTTCTGAAGTTCATATGACCCAATATCTTGTGCCCCAGCTCACAGTCACCTTCAAAGCCTTCATCACTAAGGCATTTAGTTTTAGATGTCTCCACATTCACCTTGAATGTTCTATTGCTTCCCTGCTCATATTTCATATTAGATTCTAATTGCAGTCATACAACTTCAAGAGATTGTTCGTCATGATAACAAGGAAATCTTTCTCAATGAGTTGACCTACACTCATCAGATTGTTCTTATCCTAGGAACATACCAAATGTCTTTGATCAGAGCAATTCTTCCATTCTTCACTATGACTTTTACATTTCCCATACCTTCTGAATTAAGGTACTTATGATCAACACATATGATCTTTGTCTTCTTTCTGGAGTCAAAATCAACCAACCACTGTTTGTTTCTAGTTAAGTGATTTGAGTAGGTAGTGTCCATATACCACCAGTCTACCAAATACATATCATCAAACTCATAAGCCATCAATACACAGGTTCATCATCAGGATATCCTTTGGTTATGTTTGTTTCTTTTGATTTACTTTCCGTGTTTGACCAACAATCCTTTGCAAAATGGCCAAATTACTTACTATAGTAACATTAAACCTTCTTCTTGTCAAACTTCTCCCTTCCTTTTTGATGTTTCTTCTCATCAGAATTTGAGGCTTCTGAGTACTACCATGTCTCTTCTTGTTCTCTAACCAAGACTATTTCTGATACTTCTTACTAGAAGACGCCTTCATAGCCTGCTTTACCTCTTTCCCAAAGGTTCTCTCAGTCAAACGCAACTTTTGTGCCTTATAATACTTTGTTGCTCTTCAATTCTGATGGTGCTCAGATCTTTATAATGTTCAATTGCTCTTCAACTCTCTCTTAATATTTTCATTTCTAATCTTATCATTCTAGTTTTATCACACATCCAAAGCAACAATCTCATCTCTGTTATACTTAATTTATTTTCGTGTTGATTCCTAACTGTTTAAAATTTTATCCCGTATGATATCGCAGGTCTTATCGCAGTTCAATAAATTTTTTCTTCTATTTAAACAATACCTTTGAACATATCCCTCTTATTCATGGAAGCAAATCACCTCCTACACTTTTTCTATTGCTATTCCTCCTGCCCTCCATCTAATGGCCGGAAATAATTAAAAATAAATAAAATTGTTTTGAAAAGAAAAATATTTTAAATGAATGATTGAGATGAGCGCCGGATAGACAACAAATAATTGGAGAGAATTCAGGTTCCTTATCCATATAGATTGTAACTAAGACACTTATTTAGCATTACCAACATGATGTATTATGTTAATAATTTAATTTTAAAATAAATTAATGCAGTTATATAATCTAAAGGCCTAAAATATAGTTATATAACTTTTTTTTCTCTAATTATAAATTACTTAAAGTTTTAAAGTAAAACATTAACATTCATTTTCATCATACTATTATTTTATTTTCAATTTTTTCAATAGAGCAGTAAAGGGAACTTTTTCAAAAGTGAACAACATTCCATAATAAAGAAACTATTATTAACATTTGGGTATGTGGAAAACATAATTTGTTACATAAGTTAATTTTGAATAAATTATGTGACAACTGTCCTTCATGACTATGACTATTACTACTTATTACCCTTTGTTTCCTCCCCATCCATTGTTTTATAGGTACTCATTTTGGGGAAAAAACAACTTTCTGTGGGCTTGTTCTAACAAACATGAAAAAAGTTCACCCTTTATTTACATGAAACATCACGTTTTTTTAGCCTCTTTGATAGCAATACTTTTGTAGCTATAATAAAATGTCATAATCAATTGAATCAGCTCATAATTGAGGCCAACGGCCAAACATAAAATTAGTTTACTAGGAAAGTGATTCTTGTAGTGTTTGTTAGTCCTAATATTACTACTACTAAATATAACAACAACAATAGTAACATGTTTAACTCATTTATATTTAGTATTTCTATGTGCTAGCCAAAATGTGTCTATTTTAAGTCAATAGATTTGTTGTAAATAGAAGTTTAGAATTAATCATGTTTGGCTAATGAAAGTACATATACCTTTTCAAGTTTTAGAGGAGGAGAATCCAACTCTTACCTTGAAAATTTTTAAGGTATTCAAGTACGTGTATTAACTGAGGATGTTGTCATAAATTAAGGGTGACTTTCTGAAATAAGGATCTTTTGGAAATTGAAAGCAAAGTGTTTGAAAGTATGGTTTTGGTAGATTAAAGAAATTAATTATTAAGGAAAGTATCAAGCCACAATGTTGAAGTAGAGTACCAGAAGGAGAACATGCTAAAATATGTGGAAATTGGTTGAATCGACCAAGGCATGAAAAGCGAAGGAAATGGTCGAATTTGGTCCTGTCGACCATAGAGGATTCTGGACTTAGAAGAATTATGTTGTTTTTCTTTTATCAAAGGAGGAGTATGTCGAAGCAAGCCAGAAGCGGTTGATTTTTAGTCAGAAGCGAGAAGACTCAAAATTCAATGTCTCCAAGAAGTTATCAGCAATTTGTAACTCGTTTAAGCGACAAATAGGTGGCGACATCTAGTGAAGCGGTTGCCTTAGGATTCAAATGTCATTCGTAGATTATGTCTAGTCAGTTACATTGTAAATACTATAAATAAGTAGATTTAGTGTAATTTTTGGGTGTGTTCAATTGTATACTCAAATAACTTGCCAAAACTTTGTCCATTCCGAGCGTTAGGAAGCAAAGAGTGGAGAAGTGCTTGATGTACGTGAATCACCATCTTTATTTCAATGCAAATCTTTTATCTTTCAATTGTTCCTTTTGAATACTTTACTTTCTTTTTATTTACCTTTGAGCAAACTCTTTACGTTATGTTCTGCTTCGCGTAAACAATTCAATACTCTTTGTCGGTCACAACTCACCTGTCAGTTAGTTTATTGAGTCATACTTCGTATAAAAAGCCTGATGTCGGTCACGAGTTACTAGTCCGTCGGTCGAACCTTCGTGTGGAAAGCCGTTATACCTGTTCCCTTAGTCTTAGAAAACCGTTTCTTTGATAAGGGTTTCGATAGAACTAGTACACCTAGGATGACTAACGGCAACGTAGACAAAGTTCCGTCACAAACATTAAGTTCAAAAAATCCAATTGTTTCTCAGGTTGCACCATTACCTCCTCCACCTGTCCCAATGTCGACTACAACCACTGCTCCTATTCCTCAGGCTCATCCGGTGAGTCCAGGGCCCATGATGACTACGACTGAGATTCCACAAGTGCCCCGTTTTGGAACTGCTAATCCTCTTTATGGAATGCCATATTCCTTAATGTCAGGTTATCAGTCGACTTCAAATGCAGCAGTGGTGTCAGATAATGTTCAAAATGTGAACTCTCCTTTATAAGGATCTGCACCAGGAGGAAATAATATAGGCAACCAAAATAGAGGAGAGCCTTCTCAGCCTAGAGTACCGTCTCTTACCAATACTTCAGTAGCGGTATTAAGGAAAAAAAATGGATGATAGTAATCATGAGTTGGTTAATATGTTAACTAACCAAATGGATAACGTATTTAACCCTATAGTACAAGAGTCGGCTAAGACTAATAGGCAGTCCGCTGATACAAATCGACAGATAATTACCCAATTAACACGTTTGTGTAACTTTTTGGGTCAAATGGACATGGGGGAAATAGAAAATGAAACTGTCCATCAAGGACAAGCGGCAGTGCCTCAAAGGAATTTGGTTGTCGACCCACCTAGGGTATTAGTACATCGACAACAAAAGGCTGATCAAATTGTTGATCAAATTTGACAAGAGGAATTGGCTGTTGAGAATAACCTAACTACGATTGTCGAAAGAATTATGGCTAGGAATGACATGAATACCACACTTCAGAGGCCAACATATTCTTCCCCTTTTTCTGAATATATTTTACAAACTAAAAACCCTGGAGGATGGAAAATTCCTAAGTATACCAAATTTGGGGGAGAATCTGGGGAATCGATAGTCGAGCATATTGCTAGGTACTTGACGGAATATGGTGATATGGAGAATTATGAAAACCTAAGGGTAAAGCATTTCCCTTCATCCCTCACTAAGGAAGCCTTCACATGGTTCACCATTTTGCCTCTAAATTCTATTGATTCATGGACTAAGTTGGAAAAGTTTTTTCATGAAAAACTTTATGAGGGGCATTCAAAAATTAGTTTGGTCGAATTGTCAAACATTAAGAAAAGGTTTGTTGAAACTATTGATGATTATGTAAATAGATTTAGGTCATTGAAAGAAAGATGCTTTACCCAAGTTCCAGAACATGCGCTTGTTCAAAGGCTGCAGGGGGTTTAGATTACTCCATTAGGAAGAAATTAGATCCAACCTTTGTTAAGAGTATGTCACAGTTAGCTTGTAGAGTTCGACATCTTGAGCGGTTGCGACTAGAAAAGGTCAGGCATACTAAAGCTAAAGCTAAGAAATAAAAAGTAGCCTATATAGACTATGATGATACTGATCCCATATATAAGGCCGACTATATCTCGTCGACTGAAGCAGAGGTCGACGTGGATGAAATGAATTCAGGGCCTGCATATGAGTGTAAATCAATATTTCCTGCCAAAGGAAAAAATACTGTCGAAAACAATTCAAAGTTTCTTGCAAAACTTATACTTTTTATGTCACTAATGTGAAGAAATATTTGATTTGTTAGTTAAAGATGGTCAAATATTAGTACCTCTAAATGCTAAATTACCACCATTAGAACAACGACAGAAAAAAGGTTTTTGCAAATTTCATAACTATCTTGGTCATACAACCTCTCAATATTTTATTTTCAGGGATCTCGTTCAGAAAATCATTGCAAGAAGGTCGATTGAAGTTTGCTGCCCGAAAAATGAAAATCGATGTTGATCCTCTCAGGCAATAGGAAGCTTTGTTTGTTGAACTTGTCAAAATCAACATGGTGGAGATAACAGAATTTCCAGATGATGATATGGTTGAGGAAAGTGCCGGTGAAAGTCCAAATGTCAACCTGGCTGATGTTTACCCAAAAGCTGATTAGGATCTGATGGATTTCCTCTACCGTTGCAAGAATAAGGGCTCACAAGTTTGTTTGTGCCCTAGGTGCAGTGCTTTGACTGATAAGATTGTTGTTGAAAACTTTTAGAAGTTGCAATTGGAAAAAGGCAAAGCTAAGCTGTATAACAAAAGGTTCCCTAACCAAAGGCCAAGCCAAGGAGTTTCATTCATTCTACTGCTGCTCCCAGAGGCACCTGGATTAAGCCTCAAGGAAGAATGGGGGCATCAAATGCTGTTGTTGTTGCTAGAGATGCAAAAGGAAAGTCGGTTGTAAACTACCGACACGAGTTCAAATCTGAAAGAAACAACCATGTCTCTGAAAACTACATGGGAAATAATCCCATGTCTCGAACTCAATGGAGACTCTTTCAATGTCGAAAATAGGTTGCAAGACCAGCTGTTGCTGGGCAGGTTGCTGCAGATAAGGCTGGCAATCAGAAGCAGTACAAAGTAAAGGTCGACATTGCTGCTAAGAAGCGAATCAGGGAATTCGTGAATCGACCAATGGCTAAGTGCTCTGAGGAAGCTATTGATGACTTCAAGTCTGATTCTGAAGAGAGTTTAGACATCTTAGTCAATTTAGTGTCGATTCTGCCTGTAGAGTATAACTGCCCGATTGAAGTAGAAGATTTTGCTGATGTCGATGTTGAAGAGATGGCTTTGCATAAGCCAATGTGCTATTTTGTTATGAATAATGGTTTAATTGAGAACCAAGATGCCTTTTTCGAGATGCCAAATATGGCTATGAGAAGCCATTTGAATCCCTTGTTGATCAGTGCCAAAGTTGAAGGTTTTGCTATCAAAAAAGTATTGGTAAATTGTAGCGCAACTGTTAACATCATACCACATCATATTCTGAAGAAAATCGGTAAATTCGATACCGATGTTAGATCCCATAACATGGTTTTATCATACTATGAAGGAAGAACCTAGAATACCATATGGGTGATCCAAGTGGATATTATTGCCAGCTCAGTGACTAGGCCGACTATCTTTATGGTGATTCAAGTAAAGCCAAGCTATAACCTTTTGGTTGGAAGAGAATGGCTACATGGCATCGGAGCAGCACCTTCTTCTATGCACCAGTGCTTGGTAATTTGGAGGGAGGATGGCATTGTGGAAAACATCGAGGTCGACCAATGATACTTTAAGGCTGATGTGGACAACATTGGGAAAAAGCAATTCTACAGGAAACTTGCTAACATTTCCCCATGCCCACCTGCTGAAGAAGTGTATGCCAACTTAGATGAGGCATTCATTTCTTTAAAACTGCATGAGACCCATGGTTTTATATGGGATGTGGAACCTTTGGAGGATCCATATAGTGAAAACCGGCCGACAGGCTAGGGAGACATCAGTGATAATGATGTCATATATTGCCGAAAATAAAATAAATTAGGCATTAGAGGCTGAAGAAAGTATGGTTGTCGAAGCTAATAAAATACAAAATTTGGAGGAATATTGAGCCAAAGCCACTAGATAAAAATGAAGTGGTTAAAGAAAACATCGATAGGCAGCATCTAGACTGCATATATGACGATAAGCCTTTGGGCTTTGAAAATGATCCAATGGTTCATGAAAAGATGCAGCCACAAGACCCTTTAGAGGAAATAAATCTTGGCGAAGAGGGGGATAAAATACCAACCTATATCAGCGCCAATATCGACCAAAAGCTGAAATCTGAGGTAATATTTTTATTAAAAGAATTTAAAGATTGTTTTGCTTGGGACTATAATGAAATTCCAGGTTTAAGCAGGGATTTGATCGAGTTAAGATTGCCAATAAAAGATGGAAAGAAGCCAGTAAATCAGACACCCAGACGTTTTGCTTCGGCAATAATGTCGAAAATCAAAGAGGAGATAAAAAGACTCCTCAAAAGCAGATTCATAAGAACTGCAAGGTATGTCTATTGGTTGGCAAGTGCCAGTGATTAAGAAAAATGGAAAATTAAGAGTGTGCATTGATTTTAGAGATTTAAATGTCGTCACTCCTAAGGATGAATATACTATGCCTGTGGAAAAAATGTTGGTCGACTCTACTGCTGGTTTTGAATATTTAAGTATGCTTGATGGTTACTCTGGCTATAACCGAATTTTTATTGCAGATGAAGATATGCCGAAGACGTCGTTTCGTTGCCCAGGAGCATTAGGAACCTATGAATGGGTTGTCATGCCATTCGACTTGAAAAATGTCGGAGCAACATATCAAAGGGTAATGATTTATATATTTCATGACTTTATTGAAGATTTCATGCAGGTTTATATTAATGATATTGTAATAAAGTCGAACAACAAATTGACTCATCTGCAACATCTTCGAAAATATTTCGAGAGAATGAGGAAATATGGATTAAAAATAAATCCATTAAAATGTGCTTTTTATGTGCAGGCAGGTGATTTTCTTGGCTTTGTGGTGCATAATAAAAGCATAGAAGTGAATCAAAGCAAAACCAAAGCCATCATGGATGTCAAACCTCCGTCGACCAAAAAAGAGCTTCAGTCTTTTTTGGGCAAAATAAATTTCTTAAGGAGGTTCATATCCAACTTAAGTGGAAAAACCAAAGTATTTTCACCACTACTTAGGCTGATGAATGAGGATTTCATTTGGAAAAGGGAACATCAAGAGGCTTTTGACAAGATCAAAGAATATTTAGTGAAGCCTTCAATATTGGCACCTCGTGTTAGACATAGGCCTATGAAGTTGTATATTGCAGCTTCAGATTTGACTATAGGAAGTATGTTAGTTCAAGAGGATGAAAAAGGTGTCGAAAGACCCGTGTATTACCTTAGTCGAATGCTAAATAATCCTGAAACTAGGTATAGTGATATAGAAAAATATGTTTGTGTTTGTATTTCTCTTGTATTAAATTGAAGCAATATATAAATCCTGTTGATGTGTATGTGTCTTCTCATTTTGATATTATTAAGCACATGTTGTCCAAACCAATTTTACATAGTCGAATTGGTAAATTGGCCTTAGCATTAATAGAGTATTCTCTGACTTATATACCCTTGAAAGCGATGAAAGGGAAAGTAGTGGCAAATTTCCTTGTCGACCATTCAATGGTTGGTGTGCCCTAGAATTATGTCGACTTAGTGTCATGGAAGTTATACTTTGACGGTTCTAGCCATAAAAATGGAGCTGGAATAAGTGGTATTATAATTTCTTCCAATGGAATTCCAGCAAAGTTCAAATATGCAATCGATGGCATATGTACTAATAATGAAGCAAAATATGAGTCTTTAATAACAAGACTTGAACTACTGCTAGAATTTGGGGCAAGAAATGTCAAAATTATGGGAAATTCTGAATTGGTGATTAAACAAGTGTCAAAAGAATATAGATGTGTTAAAGAAAATTTAATCCTGTACTTTGTGATCACTATTAGATTGCTCAAACAATTTGAACAAGTGAATATTCGACATGTACCTCGACGAGAAAATCAAGAAGCTAATGACTTAGCACAAGAAGCTTAAGGATACAAGAAAGATCAAAGTGAAGAGTGTATTCAGGTAAGAAAGAAAATTCGAGCAACTTTGTTATCTCCTTCAAATTTGTCAATTATAAAATTAGGGGCTGTAGATGCTAAATTTTTTCAAATTTTAACAATTAACAATGGGCAAGAGAATGATTGGCGAAAGCCTTAGGTCGACTATCTGCGTTCCCCTACAGGTTCGACAGAACGTAAGATCAAATATCGTGCCCTCAGTTATGTTTTGATAGAAAATGAATTATTTAAGAAAACTGCTGAAGGAGTATTGCTTAAATGCCTTGGAGAAAGTGAGGCATATGTAGAAATGTCGAGTGTGCACAGTGGAGCATGTGGTGCACATCAAGTTGGACACAAAATAAAATGGCTTTTGGTGCATTCAGGTGTTTATTGGCCCTCGATGTTAAAAGATTGCATTAAGTTTGCTAAAGGCTGCCAAGAATTCCAAATGCATGGGGGCATACAACATGTTCCTGCAAGTGAATTACATGCAATTGTGAAACCTTGGCCATTTAGAGGTTGGACATTAGATGTGATTTGAGAAATAAAACCAGCTTCATCAAAACAACAAAGGTACATTTTAGTCGACATTGATTATTTCATAAAATGGGTCGAGGTTGTGGCCTTTACAAATGTCGACCAAGAAGTTGTTATTAATTTTATACCAAATCACACCATGTATCGATTTGGAATTTTAGAAACAATTACAACCGATCAAGGATCAGTGTTTACTGGGCGAGAAGTGCAAGAATTTACGCAAGAAGTTGGAATCAAATTGTTAACTTCTACTCCCTATTATGCTCGGGAAAATGGCCAAGTCGAAGCTGCCAATAAGGTAATAATTATCCTAATCAAGAAGCCTGTAGGAAAGAAGCTAAGAAATTGACATAAAACACTAGATCAAGCCTTATGGGCATGTATAACTTCTCCCAAGAAAGCAACGGGAACCACTCCATTTCGACTTGCATATGGACATGATGTTTTGTTTCCTGTAGAGATACATATGCAATCAGTAAGAATTCAAAGACAACATGAAATACCATCTGAATATTACTAGGACATGATGGCAGATGAGCTTGTCGACCTAGATGAAGAGAGGATGCTAGCTCTTGATTCGTTGAGAATACAGAAAGAAAGAGTTTCTAGAGCCTATAATAAGAAAGTAAAAGATAAGGTATTCGCTGTCGAATATTTGGTTTGGAAAGTGATATTTCCTATGGATAGAAATGATAGAATCTAGGAAAATAGTCTCCAAATTGGAAATGACCTTTTAAGGTGATACAAGTTTTTTCTAACAATGCCTATGAACTTGAAAAATTAGCCCCAGACCGACGAAATTTAAGGGTAAACAGTAAGTACTTAAAGAAGTATAAGCCTATTCTTAAAGAAGTTAAATTTTCGACATAGTAGATATTTGTCGAATAAATAAGCTAGAGAGAGTTATGTCGAAACCGGCAAATTGAGCATACATAACATGTTATGTAAGGAAAAAAGAGAAACATTATATTAAATTGGCTAAAAGCCATTGTTCTAATATTACACAAAAAGATCACAGGATAATGGTTACAATGATTAAAAATGCTTAAACTTTTTCTGGAAAGACCACAATTCTCCTTGGAAGCGCAAAACATGATCTTCAAAGTTTTCTGCTTTAGCCTTAAGAGTTATAATCTTCGTTTAAACAGTAGAGATTACACTGCTTACGGCTACAACATCCATGGTATCTTATTCACTTGCGCTTGAGAAGGGGTGATAACTTCATTAATCTTCTCCTCTTGCGTAGAAACGACTTCTAGTTCCTCGTTTAGAACGACAATTTCTTTGTTCAAGTCAGCAAGTCGAATGCATATTTCAACAGCTCTTTTCCTTTTAGGAATCAATTCTTGCTATTTTTGTTCTATCATCGCCATTATCCCGTTAATCTCCTTATGAGCCTGTACCACTACTTCCAAATTTTCCTTCACAAAGGCCTGCTTCGCCTCGACCAATTGCTTATTCTCTTTCATACATTCGAGATTTTCAAGCATATGGGCGAAGAATTTTTCAAATGTTGTCATCATGAGCCTAGCCGAATCCGAAATATCAACAGCCTTCAGTTGAGTGTTTGAAATTTCTGAGCCAATAGCTGGATCATCATGAAACATTTGACGCAACTCAGTGCTCAAAGCGTAGGTTCGAATTTTATTTGTCAATTTCTTAACCTTTGTTGCCTTAGGCCCTAGCTTGTCATTATGAGTTTGAGATTGGTCAGAATCAGAGGAAAAAGTGCGAGAACTCACAAAGCTACATAACATTGCTAGTGCTTCTAGAGTAGAAGCATCAATCCCCAATTTTGATGAAAGCGTTAGTGAGTCGATTTTCTTTTCCTCTGAAGGCTTAGGTGAATCAATTTTCTTTTGTTCTGAAGGTGATGGTGAGTCGACCTTCTTTTTGGATGAATCGACCTTCTTCTCCTCTGTAGAAACTTGAGGAATGCCTTTAGGAGGAGGAGGATTTTGAGAAGTGGTAGAAATTTTATCTGAAGTGGTAGCATTTTTATCTGTCTTTGAACCCTGCAAGGAATCTGAAAGACTAGAGTCAGAGCTAGTCGAACTAGAACCCTTATGTTTGGCAGGACTAATGAATGAATTAGAGTCACTAAGAGTATCCATAATAGTCAGGTCAATGAACTCACCAGCGGCTACATCGAGATTGTTGTGATGAGGATGAGAAAACACGTCTGACAAACGAGAATAGTCAGGCACACTTTGTGGTTGTCTAGAAGTTTCAACCTAAATAAAATAGGGTTTAGTGAGACAAATTTGATAAGCAAAACAAATTGAAGAAAATCAACAAGTACCTGTGTTGACAGATCAAGCTCGACAGGCTCACTCTTCTCAGTAGAAACAACAACAGTGGTCCCTAGTGGATTTTGAACTTCATCAGTTTTGGGGGCACGAGTCGGTGTGACAATGGCTATATTTATCATTGTAATATCAACACCTAAATCTAGGTTAGCTTCGGGATTTTCAGCCAAGATCACTTTACCTCTCCTTCTTGTAACAAGGGGTTGATCGTCGACATCGTCTTGTTCTTCCATTTGATCAGTAGGAGTTGAGCCGACCTTTGCTTCGAGGTTCTGGGCCACAAGTGTCTTCTTCTTCTTCTTCGCTAATTTGTCTCCAATGGAGGAGTCTTTCTTCCTTTTGTGGCTTTTGGATTTATGAGAGTGTTGAGGAGACTGGACGTCAAGTAATGGCTAGGTATCAGAAAAAGATATAAGTTGAAGTAATTGTGTAAGTTGAAAATGAAGAACTTGAGTCGAAAAAATAGATACCTCCATCCTCTCAGAGGTGTGTTGTTTGTCATTCTTGGACCTCTTGGATGTATCAGAGGGAGTAGTCAAATCCGCTGAGCATTTTTGACTCTGGCATGCTGAGAAAATATTAGTACGTTTCAAGTTATAAAATAGAAATGATATGAAGTATACAAATACACCTATAGGGGAATCAGTCTTCTTGAGTGAAGGGAAAATCAATTCATCGTCAGAGGGTGTATGATTAGGAACGATCTGCAAAAACATTGCTCAGTTAGAAATGCCAAATCATAAAAGGTAATTGGCAAGAGTTGAAGTCAAACCTTTGTTGTCGAAAGGCCAGCTTTGTTGACAGGAGCTTTTAGTGGTGCTAACTGAAGAAGGATAGCTAAAAGGAAAGATGGAAAAGTCAAATAAATAGGAAAGTCGAAATAACAAAGAAAATCAAGCTTTCTAGAAGTTGTTACCATTTGGCACAACAATAAGCTCTCTTACATATTGAGCAGAAATATGCAGAAGTCCTGGGTAGTCGTGTAACTAGTACTTCGTCGGCACCACCCTGTCGGCTTTTTTCTTATAAGCATTTTCTACATTTGGCCAAGAGCTATACCATCAATCTGGGATATGTGGGCGAAAAGCCAAGGCCAAAGGGCTAGTCGGTAAAGGAGGAAATTTATTTTTTCCAAAATGAAGTGCGTAAAGATATTTGTCTTTCGCGTAACAAGGAATTTTGAGTTATGGAATCATGTCGGTTACCTTCTCCTTTAAATCTTGGGTCGCGTCAGAAATGGTCCGACAAAGGTTATTAGGTAGATACATCAACCTAAAATATTTCTGGAAAGCTTGTATTTGCTTGATGTTAGTGGCCTTACATTTGGTCGTCTTTCCCTGAACATGATCAAAAACTGCAGTTAGTTCAGCTATCTTCCTGTCAGAATCACCAACGAAAGTAACAAAATATGACTGCCACCAAGTCTAAAACTCCTTGGTGCAGTAGAATGATGGCTGAAAAGGGGTAAAAGTAAGTATAGGCCTTCGTGCCCAGAGATTGTCGACATCTTTTATAACTTCACAAGGTTGGTTAGAGGTGATGTCGACCAGTAGCTCGTGAGAGTTAAACAAAGATTTGGGAACAAGTTGACAGAGCCCAAATTGTCGAGCCACCAAGTTGGGCTGGTAAACAACCAAGCTCGGGTTCAGGCCGACAATCACGGAAGATAGAAATTGGGGAGTTAGAAAACGTCTCCATAAAACTAAGGATCTTTTCTTGTCCTCGTCTCTTACAGGTGGGAAAGACTTAGTGATCCACTCTGGGCCAGTCTTTCCATCATAAAACGGGGCCATTGAGGGTGTAAAATCGACTCTTGTCAACATGACGTTGAAAAGCAGTTTAAAAACGTCGACATTTAGAGAACCCTTGTTGATTGGAGTTAATGGAAGAAGACGCTGCCAAACAACATGAAGTTGATTGTGGGGACATGTTATCTTTCTGCTTCTAAAAGGCTTCATTTCTTCAGAAAAAGTGGCATTCAGCCAAATCTGCAAAAGCCATGAAGGACCATGTACCAAAATGTTCTTTTTATTTAGATTGGTGGGGTCGAAATTCTTGACCTGATTAGCAACATCAGTCAAGGATGCGTACAAGGAAGCCAAAATCAGCTGGCCTAAAGCAACATTCTCGCCCATATGTAATTGGGTGGCCAAATAAAAAAATTGTTTGGTCACCTGTGTGACACCCCAAAATAATACAATAATTAAATACTTATGATTTTTAATTATTAAATTAATTGAGGTCATAATTTATTTAGTTTATTGGATTATTAAGTTTAATGATGGAATTAATTGGAGAATGAGAAATAAATAATTATTTTATTTATGTTAAAAGGAATAAAAGGAATAAAATAAGGAAAGAGGAAGAATAGAATCATTTTGGAGAAAACAAGACTACGTAAAAGTGAGAAGAGGAGAAAGAAGAAGGAAAACCTAGAAGCGTCAGAATCTCGAAGAACCCACAAGGTAAGGGGTGATTTCGATTGATTATTGCTTATTATGGGTTTTGATGTTGATAATATAGGTTATAGCATGTTAGAGAATTGTATTTTGAATTTATAGGGTTCCATGAATGTGTCCCTATAGGTGCCAGATGATGTCAGATTGTGTCAGAATGTATAGATTAATGGATCTGTATGATATAGGATCATTACTGACGAACAAAACATGATATATTGTATGTTATTGATGATGAATGAGTGATTTTATGGTGTTGGAATATATGGGTACGTTTTGGAATGAATGAGGAAATGGTTTTGGGAAGTAATGTTGTCAAAACTGAAATTTTGGGTCTGAACGTCGTGGAAACCGGTTCCCCAGTGGGAGGACCCGGGTTCCAGCTTTTTAAAATAGTGAAATGACATTTTGAAGCGAGGAACCGGTTCGTGGGAGGAACCGGTTCCCATTGATTTCTCGGAGGATGAAAATATATTTTCGGGAACGGTTCCTCACCGAGGAACGGGTTCCCATACATTTTCCAGAGCTGATTTTTGAAATTCTGGGAACCGGTTACTCCCAGGGAGGAACCGGGTTCCACTGTTCATTTTTGAAAATTTTTAAAACTTCAAAAATTCATAACTTTCAAACCGTAAGTCCTTTTTGAGCGCCGCTTTGGACGTTATTTCCTAAATTTTATGCTCTACCTTATGAAATGAAAATATTTTAGAAAACTTGAAATTATTTTGGAAAAGGGGTTGGATTTCGAAATAAATGATTTTTAACAGACACATAAGGATGTATGTGTAGTAGAGGAACCTTGGTAATGAGGACACTGGTAATGTGTAGGTGTAATAGTATGTTTATGCTAAGGTTAGATGTATGCATGATTGGTTGATGTATCATGTTAATTGGTTTGCATGTTTATGCTGATGTTGATTGTATGCATGATTGGTTGAGATATCATGTTGGATGGTTTTTCGTTATGTTGAATTGATGTATTACATAGGCGATTAATGTTGCATGCTATTGATGTGCGTGCATATGCATTGTTTTGGTGAAGTTAATTCCCATTGTGCGAATTTGACTTGGATTGCCAATAACCGATACCGAGTGAGGATGGGTGGTTAGTGGATTAGTGTCCGAGTGGTTATGGACGAATCGATGGTACGTATCCGGTTGATAATGGATCGGTGTTGGGTGACTTGGTCACGAAGTCGGTACCGCATGCACGCATTTGTGTTTGTATGGAATTGTAACATGTTAGGATGTTTTCCAGTGTTGCAATTCATTTATTGTTTATTGATTATGCATGATGAATTATATGATTATGGTTGTGCGTTGGGTTCTGAATGGTGTTAAGTGGTGGAATAATATGCTTGTATTATATTATTGATTGAAAGACTTATAATGTGCTTTAATTATGAGAAGTCTCACCCTTACTTTACCATTTCAGATTGAGTTAGCAGCTGAGGAGTCGGTGAGGATGGCTCTAGAGCTTATCTTTTAGTCTGTGTGTCAGTGTCATGCTCTGATTAGATTGTAACACTGGGGAACGCTTAGTTAAGAGAATCAGTATTGTTTAAGAGTTTGGATTTGAATTCCTTGAGAACTATGATGTTTATTTTAAATTGATTGATTTTGGTATTTCCGCTGTGTAAGACATGGTCTTATGATGATTTGAATTGTTGGATGATGATCCTCAGTGTAGCATGGCTACTGTTTGAATGAAGTTTATTTTGATTATTAATTGTGACATCCCTTATTATACCGTGTTAACTCTGATTAAAGATGATTTAGATATTAATTTAATTAATATATTCGGGGTATCTAGATGGGGTGTTACAATAGTGGTATCAGAGCATAGTCGGTCTTGTCGTGTCGTTACCCTTTAGTATGCGACTAGTGTGAAGTGACATCGATACTTGTGTCTTGATGTAAATTGTTTTGTTATGTTACGAACAATGGCGGAAGAGGTAACGGAAGGAATGATGATGCCATTTTGAGGCTTTGGGAATGTTGGTGGAGTGCTTGGAGGAACCGGAGTGTGATTGGTGCCGATGACAATTGGAGAATTTTCAGAGGAATAATCCTCCATTGTTCAAGGGCACGCATGATCCTGAAGGTGCTCAGAAGTGGTTGAAGGAGATCGAGAGGATCTTCAGAGTGATTGACTGTGCAGAAGGGCTAAAGGTAAGATATGGAACTCACATGTTGGCTGAGGAAGCTGATGACTGGTGGGTTGCTACCAGAGCTGAACTAGAAGAAGATGGTGTTGCATTGAATTGGGCTGTGTTCAGGAGAGCTTTTCTGAGGAGGTATTTTCCTAAAGATGTCAGAGGTAAGAAGGAGATTGAGTTTTTGGAACTCAAGCAGGGTAACAAGACTGTCAGTGAGTATGCTTCAAAGTTTTCTGAGTTAGCAAAGTATTATGCTCATTACCCCAACGATGCAGATGGAGAATTTTCCAAATGTATCAAGTTTGAAAATGATCTTCGTGACGAGATTAAGCAGGGTATTCGGTATCAGCGTATCCGAAGATTTTCTGATCTGGTTGATTGTAGTAGAATTCTTGAGGAGGATCTTGCTAACACTAAGTCGGATGCTCGAGGGTATGTTGATAGGAAAGGTAAGCAACAGATGGATTGTGGTAAGCCTTATGATAGGAATAATCAGAGATCCGAGGTTGGAAGAAGTCCGTGGAGGAGATTCTAGTTCTTCCGCTAGGTGCTATAAGTGTGGTGAGACAGGACATCGTATGGTGGACTGTAAGAGCAATGATAAGAAGTGTTTCAAGTGTGGAAAGTTCGGCCATGTGGCCAATGACTGCAGAGTGAAAGGGGTGACTTGCTACAACTGTGGGGAAGAGGGTCATACTCGTCCTCAGTGCACAAAACCCAAGAAAGAGCAATGGTGGTAAAGTGTTTGCATTGTGCGGATCGAAACTAAACCAGATGATCGGCTGATTAAAGGTACATGTTTTATTAATGGCATACCTTTGATTGCGATTATTGATACTAGAGCTACGCATTCTTTTATTGCGTTAGATTTTGCTAAGAGATTGAATTTGGAAATTTCCAATATGGATGGAAGTATGGTTATTGATACTCCTGCGTCGGGTTCAGTGACTACTTCGTATGTTTGTAGGAATTGTCTGTTGCGATTTTTGATAGGGTTTCGGTATGGATTTAGTGTGCCTACCGCTAGAACAACTTGATATCATCCTTGGAATGAACTGGTTGGAATTCAACCAGGTTCATATCAACTGTTTTGAGAAGACTGTCATTTTCCCCGAAGAGGTTAAGATCGAAAGTGAGATTATGTCGAAGCGATGAATCTAGGCGTGAAAGATGGTGCAGTGGTGTTTATGTTGTATTCCGCGATTGAAGCGAAGGGAAAGGCAAAGAGTGATGGATTGCCAGTGGTGAATGAATTTCCAGAGGTGTTTCCAGAAGACGTTAGTGAATTGCCACCTGAGAGAGAGGTAGAATTTACTATAGATCTGATTCCTGGAACTAGCCCGGTGTCGATGGCGCCTTATCGCATGTCGGCATCTGAATTAGCTGAACTGAAGAAGCAGTTAGAGGAATTGCTTGAGAAGAAGTTTATTCGTCCGAGTGTGTCGCCGTGGGGTGCTCCGGTGTTATTGGTTAAGAAGAAGGAAGGTTCAATGAGGTTATGTGTTGACTACCGACAGTTGAATAAAGTTACAATCAAGAATCGGTATCCTTTGCCGAGGATTGATGATTTGATGGATCAGCTCGTTGGAGCATGTGTGTTTAGTAAGATTGATCTGAGGTCTGGATATCATCAGATTCGCGTGAAGTCAGAGGATATTCAGAAAACTGCATTTAGAACGAGGTATGGACATTACGAATATTCTGTTATGCCGTTTGGGGTTACTAATGCACCTGGTGTTTTCATGGAGTATATGAACAGGATATTTCACCCATATCTTGACAAGTTTGTAGTAGTGTTCATTGATGATATTCTGATTTATTCAAAAAGCGATGAGGAGCATGCAGAACATCTCAGAGTTGTGTTGGAATTGATGAAGGAAAAGAAACTTTATGCGAAGTTGTCCAAGTGTGAATTCTGGTTAGCGGAGGTGAGTTTTCTTGGTCATGTAATTTCCAAGAATGGAATTGCTGTGGATCCTCAAAGTAGAGCGGTGTCTCGATGGGAAGCGCCAAGAATGCTTGAGATCCGTAGTTTTCGGGTCTTGGGTTATTATCGGAAGTTTATTGAGGGTTTTCCAAATGGCGTTACCATTGACTAAGTTGACCAGGAAGGGTCAGATGTTTGTTTGGGATGTTGAATGTGAGAAAGGATTTCAAGAGCTGAAGAGGAGGTTGACAAGTGCTCCGATCTTGATTTTGCCAAATCCGACTAAGTCTTTTGTGGTATATTGTGACGCATCATTAATGGGATTAGGTGGTGTGTTGATGCAAGATAAGCGGTTGTGGCTTATGCTTTGACAATTGAAAGTGCATGAAAGGAATTATCCGACTCATGATTTGGAGTTGGCAGCTGTCGTATTTGTTTTGAAGTTGTGGAGACATTATTTATATGGTTCTCAGTTTGAGGTATTCAGTGATCATAAGAGTCTGAGGTATCTCTTTGATCAGAAAGAGCTGAACATGAGACAGAGAAGATGGTTAGAATTCCTAAAGGATTATGATTTCGGTTTGAATTACCATCCTGGTAAAACAAACGTGGTTGCAGATGCTTTAAGTAGAAAGTCCTTGCATATGTCGATGTTGATGGTCCGTGAGTTAGATTTGGTTGAAGCGTTCGAGATCCGAGTTTGGTTTGTGAAACTACTCGAATAGTGTGAAATTGGGTATGTTGAACCTGACTAGTGGTATTCTGGAAGAGATTAGAAATGGGCAAAAATATGATGTTGGTTTAGTTGATAAGTTGACATTGATCAACCAGGGTCAAGGAGGCGAGTTCCGAATTGACGAGGATGGTGTTATGAGATTTGGTGATCGGGTGTGTGTTCCGGATGTTGCCGAGATTAGGAAGAGCATTTTGGAAGAAGGACATCGTAGCGGGTTGAGTATTCATCCTGGTGCTACTAAGATGTATCATGATTTGAAAAAGTTGTTTTGGTGGCCTGGAATGAAGAAGGAAATTGTTGAGTTTGTGTATGCCTGTTTGATTTGTCAGAAGTCAAAAATCGAGCATCAGAAACCATCAGGATTGATGGAACCGTTGTTTGTTCCAGAATGGAAGTGGGATGGAATCTCAATGGATTTTGTGTCGGTTTGCGAGGACAGCTAAGAATTGTGATTCTATCTGGGTGATTGTGGATAGGTTGACAAAATCTGCTCATTTTATTCCGATAAGAATGGATTATCCGATGGAGAGATTAGCAGAGTTGTATGTCGAAAAGGTTGTGAGTTTGCATGGTATTCCGTCTAGCATTGTGTCGGATCGAGATCCGAGGTTTACATCTAAGTTCTGGACAGGATTGCAAGAAGCTTTGGGTACCAAGTTGCGGTTGAGTTCCGCTTATCATCCGCAGACAGATGGTCAAACGGAAAGAACGATTCAGTCGTTGGAAGATTTGCTGAGAGCTTGTGTGTTAGAGAAGGGTGGAACTTGGGATAGCTATCTGCCATTGATTGAGTTTACCTACAACAATAGCTTTCACTCGAGTATTGGTATGGCTCCGTTTGAGGCATTGTATGGTAGGAGGTGTCGGACACCATTGTGTTGGTATGAAACCGAGAGAATGTGATTGGACCGAAATTTTCAGCAAACTTCGAAAAGATTAAGATGATTCAGAGAAGATGAAGACTTCAGTCGAGAAGAGTTATCATGATAAGAGGAGGAAAGACCTTGAGTTCGGTGAAGGAGAGCATGTGTTTATGCGGGTTACTCGATGATGGAATTGGTCGAGCCTTGAAGTCAAGAAAGTTGACTCCACGATTTATTGGTCCTTTTCGATTACCAAAAGTTGGGAAGGTTGCATATCGATTGCTTTGCGTCACTTGCGAATCGCATGATGTTTTCATGTGTCTCGGTGAGGAAGTACATTGCTGATCCGTCTCATGAGATTCGGGTAGATGATATGGTCGAGAGAATTTGGTGTGGGCGGTACTGTGAGAATTGAGGATCGGAAATTGAAACATTTGAGGCAAGAGATTGCATTGGTAAGAGTGGCTTGGGAGGACCGGTGATGGAAATGTTACTTGGGAGTGGAGAGTCGGATGAAGGACTCGTATCCCGAACTATTCGTCGAGGTATATTTTCGAGGCGAAAACTCTTTAAGTTGGGAGAGTTGTGACACCCCAAAATAATGCAATAATTAAATACTTATGATTTTAATTATTAAATTAATTGAGGTCATAATTTATTTAGTTTATTGGATTATTAAGTTTAATGATGGAATTAATTGGAGAATGAGAAATAAATAATTATTTTATTTATGTTAAAAGGAATAAAAGGAATAAAATAAGGAAAGAGGAAGAATAGAATCATTTTGGAGAAAACAAGACTACGTAAAAGTGAGAAGAGGAGAAAGAAGAAGGAAAACCTAGAAGCGTCAGAATCTCGAAGAACCCACAAGGTAAGGGGTGATTTCGATTGATTATTGCTTATTATGGGTTTTGATGTTGATAATATAGGTTATAGCATGTTAGAGAATTGTATTTTGAATTTATAGGGTTCCATGAATGTGTCCCTATAGGTGTCAGATGATGTCAGATTGTGTCAGAATGTATAGATTAATGGATCTGTATGATATAGGATCATTACTGACGAACAAAACATGATATATTGTATGTTATTGATGATGAATGAGTGATTTTATGGTGTTGGAATATATGGGTACGTTTTGGAATGAATGAGGAAATGGTTTTGGGAAGTAATGTTGTCAAAACTGAAATTTTGGGTCTGAACGTCGTGGAAACCGGTTCCCAAGTGGGAGGACCGGGTTCCGACTTTTAAAATAGTGAAAATGGCATTTTGAGCGAGGAACCGGTTCTGTGTGGGAGGAACCGGTTCCCCATTGATTTTCGAGGGATGAAAATATATTTTCGGGAACGGTTCCTACGGAGGAACCGGGTTCCCATACATTTTCGGGCTGATTTTGAATTGGGAACCGGTTACTCGAGGAGGAACGGGTTCCATTCATTTTGAAAATTTTAAAACTTCAAAATTCATAACTTTCAAACCGTAAGTCCTTTTGCGCCGTTTTGGACGTTATTTCCTAAATTTTATGCTCTACCTTATGAAATGAAAATATTTTAGAAAACTTGAAATTATTTTGGAAAAGGGGTTGGATTTCGAAATAAATGATTTTTAATAGACACATAAGGATGTATGTGTAGTAGAGGAACCTGGTGATGAGGACACCGGTAATGTGTAGGTGTAATAGCATGTTTATGCTAAGGTTAGATGTATGCATGATTGGTTGATGTATCATGTTAATTGGTTGCATGTTTATGCTGATGTTGATTGTATGCATGATTGGTTGAGATATCATGTTGGATGGTTGTTTCAGTTATGTTGAATTGATGTATTACATAGACTGATTAATGTTGCATGCTATTGATGTGCGTGCATATGCATTATTTTGGTGAAGTTAATTCCCATTGTGCGAATTTGACTTGGATTGCCAATAACCGATAGAGTGAGGATGGGTGGTTAGGCTGGATTCGTGTCCGAGTGGTTATGGACGAATCGATGGTCGTATCCGGTTGATAATGGATCGGTGTTGGGTGACTTAGTCACGAAGTCGGTACCGCATGCATTGAGTGCATTTGTGTTTGTATGGAATTGTAACATGTTAGGATGTTTTCGGTGTTGCAATTCATTTATTGTTATTGATTATGCATGATGAATTATATGATTATGGTTGTGCGTTGGATTACGAATGGTGTTAAGTGGTGGAATAATATGCTTGTATTATATTATTGATTGAAAGACTTATAATGTGCTTTAATTATGAGAAGTCTCACCCTTACTTTACCATTTGATTGAGGGTGAGGAGTCGGTGAGGATGGAGAGCTTATCTTTTAGTCCGTCGTCATGCTCGATTAGATTGTAACAATTGAGCAGCTTAGTTAAGAGAATCGTATTGTTTAAGAGTTTGGATTTGAATTCCTTGAGAACTATGATGTTTATTTTAAATTGATTGATTTTGGTATTTCCGCTGTGTAAGACATGGTCTTATGATGATTTGAATTGTTGGATGATGATCCTCAGTGTAGCATGGCTACTGTTTGAATGAAGTTTATTTTGATTATTAATTGTGACATCCCTTATTATACCGTGTTAACTTTGATTAAAGATGATTTAGATATTAATTTAATTAATATATTCGGGGTATCTAGATGGGGTGTTACAACCTGCATCGACCTGGAGCAGAAAATGAAATGGGATAGCCAGAGGGTTAGAAATGCTACATGTTTTTCATCAGTTATAGGGCCAGAATCTTGGGCATGATGGTTGATGAAGTTATTGTATGTTGGATTTTTACCCTCACCAACGTCGAACCTTATTGGCATAGGTTCAGCATCATGGTGGTTAAAAACTATGCCAGACGGTTTCAAACATACATTGCCCTAACTTGACTCATTTCGCTCGTTCGCTTGAGTACTCAGAGTGTTTAGCATTAGGAATATAAAAGTTTGAGTCTTTAACACTATGCACTAAGTACTTTATTTATAATACACATATGATAACTACTTCCTGGCGGGATTCACTCCCTTACACGGCACATGTACTTTATAACTTCTCTCCACGAACCCACATTCTCCACTCATGCTCTCTTTCCCTCCAAGAAATTTCGTTTGCGTGAGCTGGGCCACTTACACAATCTTTGGACTTTTAATATTTCCAGTCCCAATTAACCTCTTGGTCGACTGCAGCTACGTTCGATTGTACCTTTGTCGACTTGAGTATCACACCAATTCAAAGACCCTTTTGAATTCCTTTCTTTTTTTGGTTGAATTTTAACCTTGTTGAAAATTCCAGCCAACATCTCCATAGATGGTTACATATATTTTAGACATGTTTTGTCGAGATTCCACATAAACACAATTACGTGTAAAAACATGCCTACATAAAAATGAAGTTAATAATAATGGAATTTTTGAAAATTTTGATATGTTTGTGGTTTTCATTTTTTTCTAAATCTGAAAATTCATATCAGATAGGCCGATAAAAAATGAAGTTAACACCACTGAACTTTTGATATTTTTTAAATATTGGAAAACACTAGTAAAATAATAAATTTTGTTTCAAAAATTTATAATTTTATATCAAATATTTGAAAAACTCGATATAAAAAATATGAATTTCTATCAATTTTTGAAAAAAATCAATATATGATCATCTATGTTTGAAAACAAATAAATTTTACGTTTTCAAAAAACCGGTATAAAATCTATGTTTTTAAACGGTTTTTTAATTGAATTTGACATATATTAAAAAATCTGATAGAAAAACTAAATATTTTTTTTTAATGAGGCAAATATATTATAAAAAGAAAAGATGGGACAAAAGAGAGGGGGACTATACCAAGACCCTCTCAATCAGAAATGAACCTGAAGAAAGGTAAATCTAACCTATTCTTCACAAGATCTTTCCTCAAAAAAAGGGGGAATGAAGTTAAATCTAATCGAATTAGTAATAGTAAGACCTATGTTAGCAAGAAAATCTACACAACTATTCCCTTATCTAAATATATGAGAAACTATGAACGACATCTTCAACGTAATATTAACACAGTTAAACCATCCAACCATGATCATTGGAGAACTCAATTGCTGACATAGCACCTGGGAGTTCGGCAATAAGCGAGTTAAAAATACCCAAAAAGTGAGCAAAAGCACCCATGAAGTTTCCGTCATGATTTATAAAAATACCGCCATAAGCTGAAACACCAGGATTTTTAAGGGAAGCACTGTCACAATTAATCTTGATCCAATTCCTCGGAGGAGGCTTCTAAATAACTTCAATGATACGAGGCGCTTTAAGAAGCTTGATAACAACTTTGAAGAATTTCAGAAGACTGAAATCATGCATGTTTAAACGGGAGACCATTGTAGCGTTGCTGCCTGCCACTAAACAAGCCACCATAATAGTGGAAATGGAAACAGAAGCCGGAACGAGTTTGTTATTAAATATCTCACAGTTACGAGCATACCAAATAGCATTGACGAGAAATAATTGCAACCTTTAGAACCAACAAACATTGCTCGGACCAAGCAATGTGAAAAACCTTTCAAATGTCGTCCCAACCATTGATACGAAAACAAATATGGAACGCTGAAATCAACCAAGACCAAAGAGTAGAAGCAAAATGACACTCGAAGAACAGATGCTAGTCTATCTCTTCCTCCCGCCTACATAACCCGCACCGGGAAGGGAAAAGAAATTTTCTTCTCTTAAGTTAAGAATTTTGTAATCAATCGATATATTAATCTAAAAATTTGAAAAGTAATTTTTTTTCCTAAAATTTAAACTTTTTATTTAAAATATTTTAGTAAAATTATACATAACAAAATTTTCCAATAAAAAAAAAGATGTCAGGACAAATTCTACTAACTTATCATGATTGATTTAGTTTAATTTGAGCTTTCTTTTTTTATTTTTTCTTTCAAAAATTCATCACAATTAAATTTGAATCCAAATTTCCACCAAACATGATCCGACCAATCTCACATGATCGCTTCTACTAGTACTAGTTATAAAAATAATTCTATTGAGACATTAGGTACACAATATTTTTGGTACATTAGGTATGCAAATTTATTGCTACATTACTTAAATAGAACATTATTGAAAATTCTACCAGAAAAGTATGAGTATGCATTTAATTTGAAGGAGAGAAATAAAAGCAAAGAGTTGAGATTTTCGTGGTTGTTGGCTTTATTATTGAAATATATTAGTTAGCATATGAAATAAAATGTTAACCATAATTAAAGTCATGCACCTTCTTCTCAATCCATAAATAAAATGATGGATAAATGAATATTATAATAGAGGATTGAATTGGATGTTGGGAAGACAAGGACATATATGCAGATTCTAGATTTAAATTTAATGTCAACTATATTAGACTTGTTCATACTTTATACACAAATCAAATAATGCATCACCTTCTATTTTTATTTTTATTTTTATTTTCCTATGCAAACTTAAGCATTAGAATTACATGATGTGCCGCATCTTCAACCTCCATGTGCTTGAGTGGTCCCTATGTTTCTTAGTGTCATCTAGTTTTGCTCTTTAAGGGACCCCCCTCTCTAATACATGTTTGATATTACATTAGGTTTGTCATAATCAAAATAATTTAGTGCCATTTTATAAAAGATGTAATAAATAGCTTGTGTAAATATACGGATAAATTATTGTAATTTATTTTAGCTTAAGGATTTGAATTCTGACACTAATTAAATTTTTAGGATTTACATATAAATTTCTATAGTTCTAACAAAAGACATTCAAAGAGTCTCATCTGGCCGTTCTGCGCATAGCTAAAACCCGTTTGTTCGACGGGTGTCGAACAGATCAGACCAACTCTCTCTATCGAAGATCATGCCCGTTATGTCTTCCTGTTCGACATAACGACTAGTTATGGGCACCATCGTCCGATTTGACCTAGTTAGCTCGGACATCTATATTCGCAGATCCGCATATTTCGGTCCAAATATAGCAATCAATGAGAGTCTCCTAAGATCATTATATAAACACTCATACCTTTGAGGGCAAGGTATCATATTCTTACTCTAACAACCATAATATTCTCTTGTTCTCATCTTGATCATTTGCTTACTTTAGTATCAGAGTGCCTTGCAGGTACACCACCCCCTCGTCAACATCAACATTGCTCGAAGGACCTCCATTCGCTCAGTCTCCATTCTTATCATATATATATATATATATATATATATATATATATATATATATATATATATATATATATATATATATATATATATATATATATATATATATATATATATATATATATATATATAGTGATAAAGCTGCACTTGTAGACTCAAAAATGAAATATGAGATCAATTGTTAGTTGCTCTCTCCAATCTTAAATAAGTTTTGCTTAAGGTTCTACACATATATTAAAAAGAGAAGAATGTGCCGAATGACAATTTCAACTAAAGTTTTACAGACAACAAGCTAACTAATATATATGAAACACTAGCATTAGATAAATTTTATCTAAGAAATTTCATATCATTTTTCAATGATTTATTTTTGTCAATGTTTTGTCGGTTTCTCTTGCTTCTCTCAACAAATTTCTTCATATTTTAGTGACTAACTTACTTCTAGATTATTTGAAATGAGCTTGTAGTTTTAATTACGTTTCACATTATTAGTTGAGTTGACATTCGTAAGTTGCAACTTAAATTATATTCACATTATTAGTCCTACAAAAATATATTAATTCACATTATTAGTTAGTTTGACATCAATTAAAATATATAATAAAAAAGGTAAATGGTCTTCTATTTTCACATGGCACCAAAGACTTTCATGATTTTTTTATTAGCAATAATGCAGATAATTTTTTAATGTTTGAGGTTAACGGTATGAATTATTAGCGTGCTTTTTAATTTTTAGTTTTTTACAAATTCACTTAATTAAATCTTATGACATGAATAATTTTAAATATTTTATGAGCTAATACAACAAAGTGACATGATAATCGAATACTAATATAATTTAGGTTAAAGTTTTATATCTCAATTAAATTTATAATTTTGATCTCTATTTTTTAAGGCAAATTTATCTCTGTCAATTTAAAATATTAAAAGATGGTATTTTGTCCACCTCTTCTCTTGACTTTCGGCAAGTGCCAACTGATAACAAATTGATTCATAGAGGTTGTCATATTATCTCAAGAAGTAGATTTTACAAAGTTAACGTTGAATCTGCCAAACATCTTTTCTTTGATTGTACTTTTTCCAAAAAGATCTACCCTTTGTTTTATAAGACTATTGACATAACGTACTAATCCTCCTAGGTTGTGAGATGACGGATGGACTGCTTGTTCTACCAATAGATTCAAAAAGTGCTCCTTGGTGCTAAAAGTTGCAATCACCTACATTCTATCTAATATTTGAGAATCTATAGATTTTGACAGATTTCAGGGTCTTGCTCCCAACGTCAGGCTTACCATCCACAAGATTAAAACTCAGCTACTCATTACAGGTGCGAATACAAAAGCCACGACCTCCTCTTCCATGGAAGACTTCAAAACCCTAAAAACCTTTACCATCATGATTCAGCCTCCCTAAGCTTGTGTGATTAAGGAAGTGCTTTGGCTTCCTCCTTTGGTTGGTTGGACGAAGTGCAATTGTGATGGTGCTTATATGCATAATTCTCTTCCTGCGAGTTGCGGCGGTGTTTTATGTGACCATCTTGATAATTTTGTTATGGGTTTCGCAAACACTGTGGCTTTTCATTCGTCTTCTCTTGCTGAATTTGCAACGGTAGTTAATGCCTTGAAGATTTCTATTCACAAAGGTTGGTCGAAGTTGTGGTTAGAAACAGACCTCGTTAATGTGGTGCACGCTTTCAGTAACACTTTCCTTGTGCCTTAGCAGTTTAGAAACCATTGGGTCTCGTGTTTAGCTCACGACTAAACACATCCGAGAAGCGAAGCTTCTCCCCCACTTAGCTTCAACTAACTCTTGCAACAACAATCAGAAAATAACAAGTACCGACATTGTTCCACACACTTGCCGCGTACAAAGGAAGTAAACAACATTAGACAACACTGGCCGGACAGACCGACCTGCTCTGACACCACTATTGTAACACCCCAAATCTATCCAACGTATATTATTTAAATTAGAGTGCAGGAAAGATAATCATACAAGGGATGTCACAATTTCTTCGCAAAACAGCATGCATTTAGTCACAACTATACATATGCATAACATTTAGATCAAGGATGAACCTATAACAATACTTTTCAATTAAATCAACTAATCAACTAACCACAGAATCATAATTCTTCAATAGTAACAATAATACATCTTTTATTCAACCTCAAAACATTTCACAATATTATTAATATTATTTAACTACACTTAGCATAATTATTCAACTAAACCAACTTCAATAATCAACATGATCAAGTATTCACATTATTCATAAACTTCAACAATTTAAGCAACTACAACAAATTAAGCAACGTTCATCCCCCCGAGTGTTACGTATCAGAGCAATGACACCAATTTGAACTAACAACAACTAACGACTTCATAATGCTACTTCGAACTTCCACAGCTATCCTTGAGTACCTGCCCATTTTCCATGGTAGGGGAAATATCAGCAGAAGGGGTGAGATATCCAACAATATAAACAAGTGTATGATAAATAATATCCTAGGATTAAATCATACAAAATTGTCACATCGCAGTTAGCACATCACAACAACTTCCCAATTAACAACAACATGAAATCACTTCACCGTTAGCAACAACATAATTCACTTCACAGTTAATAACAACATAATTGACTTCACAGTTAACACAAACATAATTCACTTCACAATTAACAACAACATAATTCACTTCTCAGTTAACAACAACATAATTCACTTCACAGCTATCAACAACATAATTTAAATGAGACACAATAATGCATATGCATGTGGTACCAACAGAGCTTTAGCTCCCTTCACTATTGGCAATTAATAGAGGCACAAGGCATAATCCTTCTTCACAATTCCGCCAATATAGGCCTTCATAAAGATGCAAATGTAATGCAACACTAACAACATACAACAACAACGGAAATTCACTTCACGAGGCATACACCTATATCACTGTTATTACCAATAAATAGAGGTAAACATCGTCACTGAACCATCCTGAAACTTCACATAAAACAACAACAACATATGGAAATATACACATCGCTAATAAATTCACACAGAAAATCACAACACGACGTACTCAACATAGTTTCACAAAACAACCCAATCACGATTACCTACTAACAAACACGAACTACCACGACAATTTTCGGTTAATTCCGAGCAACTAATTATGCCGCTTATATCTACTAATCGGTATTGTTTCTGTCAATTTTTCATTATGCTACTAAATTCTAGATATACATATTACTCTGTTAAATATGCATAGATATACTAACTCAATTCAGTTAATTAATTCAACTAAGTATATACTGCTATTTTTAATTACCACTGACTCTGCAGTTTAATTACTTCTGCTATAATTCATTCTGCAACATGCTAAATCTACAAGCAATATTAACTATATTACATACTAATAAGTCTTGCTACTGCACCTCTACATTGTTTATCTACAACCACTTAATTGAATAACTAATTAGACTTAGTTATGTAAGCATACATTCTACAGCTAATTTTTAATTCTTGTTTCTATAATCTACTGAATATGTTATTTCACCAATATTACTGTTAAACCAACAGTTTATTCTCCGGGACACTTTTGTACTAAATATGCTACTTCTAAATCATCTAAGAATATTACTTGGTTAAATCGATTAAAATAAATTTAATACTACCGCTCGAATGTCAACGTTCCCACAGTATTGGAATAACTCACAGGACGAAACAAGGAACGAAAAGAACAAAACATGCACACAGGGAGTGAGGTGCCCACCCCCAGCTCCCTAGGACGGCCGCCCCTTTCTCTCTCCCTATCCAAGGCGCCCGCCCTCACTCTCTAGTGCCACAAGAGGCGACCACCCCACCTCTTTAGGTGGTCCCCATTTCAATTCTTTTCTTCTTTTCACTCTTCGTCTTCTTCTTCACTGTGACGCCCATCTCAATTCTCCTTTCCGACAATATTGGATTTTCATCTTAATCGATTTAACTAATTTATTCCCAAGATTCAGTTAAATGATCAAAACTTAACTTAACAATTCATAAATTACAACAACAATTCAATCGGATACAGAACAACAACAAATCACATGGCGAGAATTCATATAACCTTAATCCCACATACGATTCATCATAAAACCGTTTAGAGAGTTAGAACCCCACCCTTACCTAGATTCAAGGCAGTTCAATTCCCTGATGCATCCTATTTTCCGGTCGCATTTCGATTTGGCTTTTCGGTATGAAATCTTCTCTCGGCGGCTAATTCTCAAACCTTGTTCCTCCTCTTTCAATTATCACGTAAAGCCACCAACAATAATTCTAATTATTAGCCTTATATTTATCCTTTTATATCTCTTATTTATTTAAACCTAATTCCTTCTCTTATAATTAAATCCAACTAATAATAATATTATTATTATTCTATTGGGTCTATTATTCATACTTCCAACTTTGATATTTAGTAATCCAAACACGCTTCTTACAATAATACCGATAAATCCAATTACTCCGATTAATTCTCAAACTTCGTCTAATTCCAAAAAATAATTTCTTTACTAATTTAATTAACTAATTAATTAAATTTTGGGTGTTACATTTTTGAATGACATCGATATACCTCTCTTGGCAGCGGCGTCAAACTATACTTTTCTTTTAAATTATTTACATTGATTTTATAATATCTTAAATTAAAAATATTTGTAGAATTTGAAAGTAATTTAAAAAAATTGTATTTTCAAATAATTTGAGTACAATGATAGTGTTTAAATAGACTAGTTATTTAATGGTACTTTTTTTCCCCAGCACCAGTATACTTTGGTTTGAGGTCAGTTCTAGCATCAAGTGGTTTTAATCTCTTTCAAATCACAGTTGCTAGAAATTAAATTATGTTCCTTCATATAAAATATAACGCCAATCACCACTAAATCAACTAATAATTAATTAACAGTTCTCATTAACACATGATAAAACAAAATCGATAAACGTAAGTTGTCTTTCAAAGTGGCGAAAGACATTTACATTAAATAAGTTGTTAAATCTTTTGGGATTATAAGCCTTTTTTTTATAACACATCTATTAGTTGATACCAAGAAATAATGCAAGTTATAATTATTAATCCATTAACCAACTTTTTTTATTATGAAATGTCGGTCTATTTTGATATATATTTTGTTTTGTCAAGTTGAATGAAATTGTGAGCAATATTGATGTCTAATTTATTGTCATAAATTTTTTTAGTAGGGTACTCATATTGAATTTAATTGAATCGAATAGACACAAGTTATAGCATATTATAATATTATTGAATAATCATATATTATAGGAACGATGTATTATAGGAACAATGTATTTGGTAGAATTTGAGAGACGATTATCAAAAGAGTAAACATGAGAGAATTACTAGCCTTATTTTCGTTTAGGGTTTTAACTATATGTTAATCGTCTAATGGAACGACACTTTAATAACTAAACGGATGAGGGTAGACATCTCTCATTGGGCCTGACTGGATGGTCTAACCCATCGCAGTCCATTCAAAGACAAAAGTCAAATAAGATAATTCGTCAATAATTATTTAATAATAATTGACCATAATTTATATTAATAATAATTTCTAATAATTGATTATTGTTAATACATAATTGATTAATTAAATAATTAATTCAACACTCTCTCACTTGTATGACAATAATCAATTATTAAAATTATATAAATTTTATTTACTAGAAATTAAATTAGGTCAAAACATTTGTTCACAAAACAAAGTAAACTGCAATATTGCAGAAATGAATCTGATAGAGAAAACAATCCATACAAGCCAAAGAAATATATTTTATATTAAAAAGATGAATTTAGAGAAACTTATTTCATATGAAAAAAATATTATTAAACAATGGTCCAAGCATCTAATTACTTTGTCAAAAAAAAAAGCATCTAATTAAGATGCTATAACAAACTCTCATTAACCAAAAACATTAAAGACTTAATTAAATAAATGTGTTATTGTGCTCATATAAATCTATGGTTAGTGATCCTACCAATAAGTTCTTGTTATGCATAATTGTGAGTGATTAGTCTTATATTTCTTAGAAAAGTGGAGGTTGGACACTTTATAAGTGAGAGAACTATTGTAGAAATTGGTCATCGATATAACCCGGTCCTCTCTTTTTGTAATAACAATGAATAAACCTACAAATTAATAAACAGTTAAATAAACCTGAGGCGTGTAAGTACATTGTCCTTAAGGATTTATCCGTCTCATAAGCCAAATCCATCCGGATTCAACAGGTTCTTCCCATACTGAGGTATCAAAACAATAAGACATACTCTTTATCAATGGTAGATGTGTCCAGAAAGCAAAAGAACAAAAAAGAAAAGAAAGTATAAAAGAAGTTTTCTCTAATTAACACGTTAAGTGTTTTTCATTATTCTCCTTGTACAAAAGTAAGAGAGTATGTATATAAGAGAGAGAGAGAGAGAGAGAGAGAGAGAGAGAGAATATTCAATGACTTGGACTAAGTCAAGTCAATATTATAATAACTATATTATTGACCATATTATAAATATAATAATAATAATAATAATATTAATAATTTTCTTTCAAAATGTTTTTGAATATTTGTCACTTAAAAAATTAAGACAAAAACTATTAAAAACTTTTGATATATTATCAAAATTTACAACAATCTCCACATATTTCAAAAGTTTAAAAGAAAAATAAAAAGTATTTTTTAGATTAACATCATGGTTGTGATGCATCAAATTAGTGTTGCAAGCTATATGAACTAGTCCTAGAATGATAGTACTTAACATACAGTGAAATTGGTGTAACACGCTATATGAACCAAGATCAATTAATGTATGTTAGAGGTCTACCACTCACAGCACACCCCCACAATTCTTGTTGTCGACGTTGTGGTGCGCTAATAGGATGTGCGCACGCCTGATTATTTCTTGAGTGCTCTAGAGATTTTGCCAAAATCTCATACAAGCGGTCCCCACTCGACACTCATATAGGTTATTTCATCAAGTCTATCCTGCAAATCATACACCACTTATAAAGGATATGAAATCCATTAAAAGCTATGTAAGCTTATGCTCTCCATAGTGCAATATCTAGCACTTTCTCACATACACCATCGGAAAAGGATGCAAGGAAAAATTAATTATATAATTTTTTGTGCTAGAAGAACTAACAAGTGACTTGTTCTTACCCATATGAACATTTTTCATGGGATCTCCAATCACAAAGGGTGGGTTCTATTCACTTGTTAGTTTCAATTGGCTTAAGTCCAATTTCTCTCGACGTGTCACAAATTAGTTTCTTCCCAGAGGCTTTGTCATAGGATTGACCAAAATTATTTTCATTCGACTTCACATAAATTGGAGATATTATTTCATCGTTTAGTAGCTATTTTATACACAAATGAAGAAGCCACAATTTTTCTTCCTAAACATATTGACTAAGACGTCTCTAAGTCAATTAAATCTCAAAGATTTACTCAAATATTTAGAATTTTTACTTGATCTCCACAAATAAGTTTATACATATTTGCTTAAATATATAAGAAAAATTACCTCCAACGAGGATATCATAGCAGTATGATATAAATAAATATACTTATGAAAGTATTATACAAATCTATTTGAATGATTTTCAAATGACAACACCCCCACATTAAGTAAAATTAAATATACTCATATATAGATTTATTTTCTTACAATTTTAATCTATATAACATTGTTGTATAATTTTAATACAACAATATAAGCTAATAATATCAATAAAAAATAATATAAAAATATTACTTTAGTTTTAGATATTTTAATAAAGGTCATGCTAACGAGTGTCCTAGGGGCACTCTTTAAAAATTCCAAATAAAGAAAACATTGTATTAAATAGAAGTCTTTTAAAGAAAAACATACCTTTTATTCTATAAAAAAGTCAATTGTCTTAATTTCCAATTCATTAAATACAAGTGTTTTCATACAAAAACATGTCTTTTTTAAATTCTTAACTAGTGCCCCTGAGGCACTCATTAGCATTTTCCTTTTAATAATTTTTAAACAACTTTAAAATTTTCATATTAAACTATAATGTCTGCTTAGATGATTCTAAGCGACAACATCTCCATTGAAAAGTGAATCAAAACTTTAGAAATATAACTAAATTTTACAACAAGAACCACACACCTATCACCTTAAGGTTTTGGATGAATATGTGGTGTTTCTTTCACTTGTTTGTTGCTCTTGATCTAATGTGGATGCTCGCCATGATTATCCAATAGTTCTCAATTTCATAAAAAATCGTATATAGGTTGAAATCGGACCTGTTCTAAAATCTCATATCTTCACTTTTCAACTTGTTTATTTCATTTTCATCATTCGTTTTTGTTGTTGTTTGGACTCGAATTTTTATTCGATAGCTTGAAGTGCGTTTGGTGATTTTTCAAGTTTGAATGTTTCAACTTGCGGATGTATGGTAATGATAATGTTTTGAAGTTGGCACACGCTAGGTACTCGTTTATCGCTTTCTATAGCATAACATGTTTAGGAAACTTTTCATTTGTATAATTAGCATGTCATTCATTCTTTTTTTATTACTTGCTCATGACTTGGATCACTTTAATTTTTGTTTTACCCCACACCTGAGGAATCTTTCCATTGTTCATATATGTTGGAGGCCACAATTCTTGTTTTAACTGGATGTTATTATGCTTAATCTTTTGTTTGTGTTGATTGTATAGTTGCATGAAAAGAATCAAAACATTTTGTTTGATTTTGAGAACAACTACCTAACCAAATTGTCAATTGACCTTGTGAGTGTGTGATAATTAGTATCCCCTTTTGAGCCTTTTTGTTAATGTCCATGTTATTTTTGAACTTAATGTTTGTCTATGAGTATTTTGTTTTCTTTTTTGAACGTACATTAATTCTTTGTTTTCTTGAACCCTCAACTATGATTTTTAGTTGAATTTTTACCTTGCCTTAGAAAGTAGGGAGTATTCATTATGATGTTTGTTGAATTCAAGTTTGAGATATCATTGTTTGCTAATTTATATTGTGGTTGCTATGAGGTTGTGAAAAGATAAAGAAAAGAAAAAAAGTGTGAAAAAGAAGGAAAAGAAAAATAATTTTTTTAAAAAAGCTTTGAAAAACAAAAACAAAAAGAGTACTGAATAATGTTGTTTTAATAAGTGATGAATGCATAATTTTGTCTTTTGTTTGCAATATTGTAGGGTGAGTGTCAAGTCCCTCATTTTGTGTGTTTTTCATCTACCGATGAATTTTTGCTAGGGATGATTCAACATTGAACTTGTTTTGTTTTAGATTGTTTGGTATGATTTTTGTACTCAGGATTTGTTTCATTTTAATGTTGTCGTTGTGGAATTGTGGTAAGTATGTACTTTGCTTGTATATTTTTGTTTTAACCTACATTTGTTTTCCGTTTTCAAAACTTGTTGATTCGTGATGCTTGGATTATCGTCTTTTGTTTCTTTAGGTTGTTTGATTTTGTTTGAGGACAAACAATATTTTAAGTTGGGGAGAGTTTGATGATTGCTAAATTATTGTGAATATGAGTGTTAATAATTAGCACTCATCAGTTTAATTCGTTTGTTTTTGGTCAATAAACCTTAACTTTTCGTATATGTTCGATATAGTTTATGTTATACTGTATATATTGCGTTATCGTGTAAATATCACTGAGTTTAATTAATTTTATCTCATATTTGTAGGTATTCAAGCATTGATATTTAGGACTGGTTTTTTCTATTTTTTATCACCATCGCCCCGAGAGCACCTGGCGGTGCAGTGGCCTCAAGAAACGTGAAAATGTACTAAAAATATAGTTTTGAACGTCGGGCGGTGGATTTTGAGCATCGGGCGGTGCAGGCTGGACAGAAACACATATTTAAGTGAAAAAACATATCTTTTAGGTTATGGTTGGGCATTTTTGGTCTCAATTCATCAAACCTTCAATTTTTTGTCTAGATAGCTTAGATAACAATTATGGAGCTTGCATACGGATGATCCGAGGTGGATTGCTCACCGATCGACATCGACAAACCAGAAGATTTGTAGTTCATTTCTCTTTTTCTTTGTGTATTCTCTATTGGTTGGGTTTGTATATGTATTTACTTTGAACTCATGTATATTTGTCACCCTTGGCGTTGTATAAAATTTGTTTACAAATATTTTTTGATTATTGTCCTTAATTTTTACTCCGTGGTTGGGATTTGGGTTGCTATAGATATATACTGCTTGGATTCTTATCTAGGATGATTGTCTAATAGTGTCTAGATTCTAGAGATAGATTTAGTGTTATTATTCACTTGGGTGCCTGTGATTAATGCCTCTGTGTTGGTTGTGTCATTCTTATAAATCGTTGGCGCGAGTAGTACAATTAACTTCTGTGTTGTTGAGGTTGGTTGAGAGATCACCACTGAGATGGTATAGTGGGTGTTGTGTTTGACACATGATGACTTTGATGAGTATTGTAGGTTGAGTATAACTGGTCGATAGGTTTAAGTTTATGATGAGTGAATTATATGCACTCTTGATAAGTTATTCCTTTTGTTTGTTTTTATACATTTAATTTCTGTTGATAACTTCTGTTCTTTCATTTTAACCCCCTAAACTCATCAATGAAATCTTTGTCGAACAACGACTTGATAAAAATCATCTATATGGACACGATATGATATAACCTATATCACCCGGTAAAATAATACTTTACTTTTTGCTTGCCGCTTTACCGCTTCAGTACCTATGCAAGAAATAAAGTGAGATAGGGAGGCTAGGCAAACTGTGAGTTGTTGTACTTTATTTACGTTAGTGGGTCTCCCCATTAAGATGAATGCTTTTCACTTGTTTGGGTTGGCCTCGATGCATCTCACTGTTAAAACGAACCCCGTAAACTTCCTCACATGGACTCTGAAAGATATTTGGCAAGGATTAGGCGCATATCATACTTCTTAGCAAATTGCATGACATCTTCCAAATCTTCTACATGGTTGCATCCCTCGATTGTTTTAACTTTTATATAATCAAAGTATACCTACAGGTTTCACCCTAACTAGTTCGCAAAGACAACATCCATGAGGCGTTGGTAGGTGGCGCTTGATTTCTTGAGGTTGAAGGGCATCATGACATTGTAGAAGTAGTTGCCTTAACTCGACATAAAGGATTTCTTGGGGGCGTCTAGGGGATCCATCTGAATCTAGTTATACCCTGAATATGGATCCATGAAGCTTAACATACACCTGATGATCTGTCGATGAGGCGATCATTGTCTGATAGTGGTTAGGGATCTTTAGGGCCGACAATGTTCATATAAGTGAAATAAACACATACGCGCCACTTGTTGTTATCTTTTCGTACTAGAATCATGTTAGCTAGCTGGATGGGATACTTTGTTTCTATGATGAACCCCACACCTGATAGTTTTCCCACCTTTAGCTTGGAAGAAGGGTGGGTGGAGAGGCGATGGCTCACCACTTTAGTGTTAATCCCTAACATGCTAGAGGGAGCCCATGCGAATAAGTCGACGTTCTTAATGAGAAGGTAGACCACCTTTGCAGACAAAAATGTACATATCTTAGTAACCTGATGGGCGTGAAGACCTATCTGGACCTCCTTCAAGTTTTCCATGGAAGTGAGCCTTTACGCTACGGATCCCAATATGGGGTCCTAACACTCAAAGTTGGTATTTGGAACTTTAAAAGAGGTAACATCAACAATGTTGATCTCTTATCTAGCTATCTCTAGGCTAGTAAAGTAGCATCCATGAGCCGCTCCTTGAACTTCTCGTATTGTACTGACTCGCCCATATGGGAGCATATATTTCAAGGTTAGGTACATAGAGGATATGATTGCTCCGAGGGCGTTGATAGTTGGCCGCCCAAGGATGTTGTTGTAAGGTGATGCAACATCCACAATAAGGTAGTTTACGTCAATCGGCCTAGTGTCAGTTCCCTATCCACTTGTGTTTCATAAGGTTTTGTGGCCATTATTTATATTGTTTCACCTGATAACCCCGTAAAAAAAGTATTGAACATTTTTAGGTCATTCAGGTAGAGTTGCAGTTTTTGGAAGGGTTCCCAAAATAAGATGTCAATAGAGTTGCCATGTTTTATCAGGATGCGCTTAATGTCCCAATTTCTCTACTGCACAAAAGATCAACATCGTGAGGGTTGGATCTGAGGGTGTCCTCCTCGAAGAAAATGATAATGATCACTATTTTTCTTTATAGCCTCCAAGGAATCCATGGGATATTATGTTTGTCGCGAATACCTACCTTATGTCCTTCATACAAGAAGATGTTAACTCCATCGGCGAAGCCTCCGACGATGGTGTTTGTGCTATAGGTTATGGTTTTATTGGCCATATCCAAGGCAAGATGGAGAGAGTTAGAGTAGAAGTGAGACCCAAGTTAGTTTTACTAGGGCCCCACAATAGGCACCACTGTACTGGTTAAAAATTATACGTGTGCATGTTCCCCCTACAGATTTATAACACGATATGAGGGCTACGACTTACCCATGAAAGCGAGAAGTCATGTATGATGGTATTGTGAGGTGATATAGAAGACATGCTCACGTGAAGTGAGAGACTCTGATGATGACCGATGATACTTGGTAGCAAGTGCATAATTATTAACAGGAGTGTATCAAGGCTATAATGAATGTTGTGCTCTTTAGAGTGTAGACAATATGTATCACTTGGCATCTATTTGTTCTCCTTGATAAGGGATGTATTTATATAGGACCTAGGGTTTATTTCAGTAAGATCACCGCCCACTTAGTCAATAATAGACAATTGGATCCCTATTTTCAAGGGAGTCAGGGGTTAATTAATGACCTTGACTTTCTCTCTATTCGAGAAACATCTTATAATAGATTTTCCATGTAAGAGCGAGGAAAGACTACATGACGAAACAATACCTTTCTTTAGGTGATCTTCTATTGCCGCCTCTACTCAAAGGCATCGCCCTAGGCAAGGCCATTTACAAATATAACACTCCACCACCTCACCCTATTATAGTTATGGAGCAAACTTTTGAAAGACAAGACCACAGTTGACTTGAAATACATATAACTATTTTTCTTTTTTAAAATATTGTTTTGTTGTAGAGTGTCGACACATGTCGATTTAAATATGATGTTTTAATTATTAATGTTGTAACAATCTGATATAATTAATAATAGTTAAATCATATTAGTTGAAAAGAAAAAAAAGGGGTAAAGTTATATTAATTAGTAAGGAGTGTTATAGGTGTAATTATACGGAAGTGAAGTTGAGTGATTTTCTGTTAAGTGCATAAACACAATAAATATGGATAATTATTTTCATTTGGATCAAAAATAATTTTTATTTGTGAGATATTGGATCGAACTCTATTAGGTCGAAAAGTGATTTCTGATTCAACAAGATTGAACATGCCTTCGAAGTCTAGTGTCAGGGACGAATATTACATTATGGTATGACTAAATATAAAGGAAATTATAAATTAAATTAAATTAAAAATAAATAATAATATTGTTTAATGCAATATATTACAGGGGAAATTTCACATCATATATATTTTTTTGAAATTAAACTAAAATAACATTATTGTTAATTGTTTTAAGAACATCCCTTTCTATAAAAAGTACAAGACAATTATTTAACCGCTAACCACCCATTTTATCATATAATTGACCAAACAATTCACAATTCTTTTTTTTTTTTCTAAAAATATTTAAAATTAATATTTCATGTTAAATATTATTTTGGTTAGGTTTAAAATTTTTTTTAATTTAGTTATTACACAAATTTTGGTTTAAATGTTTTAAGTGAATTTTTTAAAATTAAATATCCTTGACACGTAAAATATTGTTGGTCTAATAATAAAATTATTTAAACTTTATTAATTTATTTATAATTTTAAATAAATTCTCGTAAAATAGAACATAAGAAATAGTGTAGTGATAAAAAATACATTTAACATGAAACATTAATCTAAAAGATTATAATAAAAAATTGATAATGGTATGTAGGGCTGCTCATTTCATTCGCGGATACGGATATCCGCCGGATATCCGCTTTTACGGATCGGATCGACCCAATCCGTTGGTAAACGGATTGGATAACGGATGATAATGTTTTCTATCCGTAGAAAACAGATAATTTGGATATATCTGACGGATATCCGCGAATATCCGTCATCTGTTCAATTTTAATCCATATATTCATTTTATCCACATTTCCTTTCACTTTCACTCTCACTCTCACTGATGTTGCCCTAAATTCGATTCTTCACTGCTCTCTCAAAGGTTTGTAATTTCCTATTTCTCAGTTTGAATTTTCGATTCCTCTCTCAAAGATTTGACTTGATTATCATTCTCTGATTCAATTTTATCTGTGTGTTTGGAATTTTCAGACCTCCAATGTCGACACCCACACCTTCGGAGAGTGTTGCTAATAACAATGGAAGCAATACTACGGCGGAGACTCCAGCAGCTGGTGGTTCACCAAAGAAAAGAAAAAGGTCAGTAGTTTGGGATCACTTTCATCTTTATATGGAAGATGGTAATCAGAGATGTAGATGCAATTATTGTCCAACAAATTATGTGTATGGTCCTTCTAGTATGGGAACTACAAACTTGTTAAGTCATATGCACAAGTGCAAAAATAATCCTGATAATCATAAGAAGTCTCATCAAATTGAGGATTTTTGTCGAGCTGCGAACGATAGTGAGGGGGGAACTAAAAAAGAGAGATATCTGGTTTGGCTAAATTTGATCAAAAACTTGTCTTGGATGCCTTAATCAGGATGATTGTGATAGATGAGTTGCCTTTTCGATTTGTTGAAAATGAAGGGTTTAAGTATTTCATCTCTGTTGCTTGTCCTTTATTCTGCTTGCCATCTAGAAGTAAGGTTGGAAGAGATTGTCTAGCATTGTACAAGGTTGAAAAAGAATCTTTCAAAACCTTTTTCAGAAAATCCAAACAAAGAATTTCCCTCACCACTGATTTATGGACATCAAATCAGAACCTTACTTACATGTGCTCGACTGCTCACTTTATTGATGATGATTGGAAGCTCCAAAAGAGAATAATAAACTTCATGGCATGTCCTAGTCACAAGGGGGAGAAAGTTGGTCTGTTGATAGAGGAACTTTTGAATGTTTGGGGGGTTAATAATGTTTTCTGGGGGTTCATCTTCTTCCGGCTTTGGTGGGTTGGGTAAGAAATCTTCTAAATTGGTGAAGCCGAATATGTCATTTTATAACAATTTGCAAGCTACTATGGGTAATACTGCAGCACAGACCGAGCTTGAGAAATACCTAGCTGCTGATTTACATAAACAAGAAGCAGATGACTTTTGTGAGTTTCAAATTCTTGAGTGGTGGAAGGATCATAAGAGGGATTTTCCTATTTTAGCAAGAATGGCTCAGGATGTATATGCTATCCATGTATCTACAGTTGCATCTGAGTCAGCGTTTTCTACTGGTGGTCGTGTGATTGATGACTATAGAGCTTCAATGGCCCCTTCAACCGCGGAGGCCTTGATATGCACACAAGATTGAATTCGCCATGGACGTATCTTGACGGATGAGGAGGAGTTTGAAATAATTCAAGAGATTGATAATGGTAACTTACTACTTTTGTGTGTTTTAAACTTCTTGAATTTGGTTGTTTATATTGCTAATGTATTTCTTGTTTATATTTGTTCAGAGTTGTCTCAAATGCGGCTTAATGATGAATAGTCGGTAAATGGTTGACTGGATTTCTACTTGATGAAGTTGAACAAGACTACAAGTTGTTTTATTTACTTTTCGATTTGGACATTTGAATTTAAATCATGTGTTATGTATTGAATTTATGTCACTATGTGTAATGGTATTATGGATTTGAATCATGTTGAATTTGTAATATGTAATTAGGGCTGCTCATTTCATGTTGATCGATCCGTGTCCGTCGCGCAACCCTATATGTAATACTAAATTTGTGATACAATAGTAATTTTTTGTTTAACTCTGATAGATGACGGATATCCGCCGGATTTATCCGTTAGTCAGCAGATTTATCTGTATCAAATCCGTTCAAAACGGATCGGATAACGGATCGAGTATCTTCCTATCCGTTTGAACAGATATCCGGTTAAACGGATGCAGATCGATCCGTATCCGTCCGTTGCGCAGCCCTAATGGTGTGTTTCTAGATATAAATAAAGATGATTTAAATTTGTAAATAATTGAGATTGATTTTAGTTTTTAATTATATTTTTAATTCAATTTAATAATTAATTTGATGATTATTTCTGTGCTGCAATTAAATTACATGGAGCTATAGTTGTCCAGAATTTGTATGAGATGGTATTTACGCTGTAGTTAAGGATTTTTTTTACCACTATTAAACTATATGGAGCTATAACTGCCGAGAATTTGTATGAGATGAGATTTACATTCATGATGCACTTAATAAATTTTATTACCAATATAATGGTGGTATATTGAAACAAATATTATGGTGTGGCTATAGCCACACCATGCCTCAACGTACATCCGTTCACGGGTGTCGAAGATCTCTATATTATAGTCGAAGTGTATTCTAGTATGTGAGTGTCAAATGTTAGGGTTGTTAGTATTTTGAATTAGACATGTTTTTTATATCCAATTGTTTAAGTTAGCTTGTATCCTAAGTTAGTTTGTTATGGGTGTTTGTGATAAAAGACCATTAGTTTAGTGTGTTAGATTTATTATAAATAGCATAATAGTCTCTCATTATTGCATACTGCAAATCCTAATCTAAGGTGAGAGGAATATTTGTGATTCTTATATACTCTCTCTGATCTATTTATAAGGAAAAAATGCACTTTTTAGATACATTGAGTAAGTAATGTATCTACAAAATATATTGTACAAATACATTATTTATTAAATATATCTAAAAATGATATTTTTTCTAATAAATAGGACCAGAGGTAGTAATTGTAATCTTATTTTGAAGATAAAAGAAAAAATAACAATTAATAATTAATCTGTGTTCTTCTTGTTTTATCATCCTTTCTACTCTTATTGTTTCTTGATCATTAAGAAATAAATTTATACTTTGTACCTAAGGCATACATTATTTTCTTCTTCCTTCTCAATCGAGCCCTCCTCTCCTTCATATTTATAGCGATATAATTTTTGACGCTATAAATTTTAGTGATAAAATATCATGTGATATTCTGGTCAGTATCTTTGACACGTTGATATTGTCATATATATGTCTAGTCAGAAAAAAATTATTATTTTTTTTTAAAAAATTTAAAAAGGATTAAAAGTGAAGATTAAAATATTTATGGAAATTACAAACATATTTAATTCTTGTTGAATTTTTTTGATTTAATAAAAAATAAATAATAGTACTCTGTCTCATTAAAGAAATAATATTGAATTAAAATGTGTGCTTAGATAAGCATTTGACGATCATAGTTTTAAATATAGTTATACTGAATTGATTAAATATCAATTTTAAGTAAAATAAACTAGTTTGTATTTAGATGATTTTATCTAAAAACAACTTCTATGTACTGTTTGGAGGAAATCGAGCCAACCAACTTATTTAACCACTTAACTACTTTCTAAGATCAAAGTGGAGACGAAGAGGACATCTCCCTAAGTTATAATAGAGTTTTTTTTCCTCTTTTTTTTGACAAAGTTGTGAATAAATTGTTTAACAAATTATTTATACTATATGTTAAGTCACTTTAAAATTTAATTACCTCTGCAAATCTTATATAATTAGACAAATTAAAAATAAGCTTTTTCAAATATGTCACTAACATAAGAGCAGATATTCACAGCCACATAAGAAGCTACATGACACGTCATTCATATGTGTCTGTAGGGTCTAGGCATTTCCATTCCAAGTGGGTCTCATGCTTTTCCAATTCCAACGTTACTCTCCTTCTCTCTTAAACTATCATGTTTGGTTACAAAATTGAATCTATATTGTACATACAATTTTAAAATCCAACTAAATGAAATATTGAATTGAAATTAATAGTAAAAAATGTTATAAGTAAATTTAGAATTTTCTTCATACATGTGAAGTGCACTTTAAAAAATCCATAGTGAGAATGAAAAGAAAAATAGTTTTATAAAAAAAAATGAGAAAATAAAAAACATCATAAAAACAATGTTTTAAAACCCGGACCGGTGATCGACTCGGTAAAGTTACTGGGTCACTGGGTTACTGGTCGGACCAGTGGGTCACTGGTCAGACCGCATGGCTTTTGACCCGGTTTCTATAAAAAAATATATTCATTATATGAAATTTGTAACTATAATAATACAGAAGATTATAAATTCAAATAATTTAGAATAAACAAAAGTATTAATAACAATCAAAATAAGTGATAGAAACTTAATGTAGCAAATTATAAACTCAAATAAGTGATAGAAACTTAACAATTCATAAGTTATAATATTATAATAAGTCACAGAAATCCACACTCAACAATCCATAATTTTTTATGTCCATGAAGTCAAATTGTCATAATCTTGATATTCATATTCATCTTCAGCTTCATTGTCTTCTCCACCAACTTTGTCAAACCCGTCGGTTCAGTCAAAACCGTCGGTTCACTGGTTTAACCGGTGAACCGGCCGGTTCACACCGGTTTCATCCGGTCTAAATGTAATTTCGGTCTTATCCCTTAATCGGACCGCCTGAACCACCGGTTCTCGGTCAGACCGGTCCGACCGGCCGGGTCGGGCTGGGTTTTAAAACACTGCATAAAAAAAAGTTTCTCTCTCCTGAAAAGGTACATCCTTTTCTGTTTCTCTCTCTAAGCAGCAACAATATTAAAAGGGGTCCCTTCCTCGCTTCCCGTTATGCTATCCACTCAACAAAACTCTCTTCACTTTCTGTTCCTTAAACTCTCTGTTTCATTATTCCTCACAAAAACACTGAAACCGAACCAACAATCATTAAAAATGGTCGCTTTGGTTTCTCAAGAAAATGTCGTCACATTGGTTTCTCGTACCGGTCGAGAGTTGCAGCGGTATAAAAAAGGTCGTCGTCAAGTTGTTGGGTTCGTCTCTTTCTATTTCTTCAATGATTTTTTCAACTGGGTTTTTGTAAAAACTTGTTTTTTTTCATTCATGGTGGAATTTTGTTTTGTTTTGGTTTGGTTTATCCATTAATGGTGGAATTTTGTGTTTGTGCAGATGTATACCTTACAGATTTAAGACTGGGGAGAAAAAATCTTTGGATGTTTTGGATGAATATGAAGTGCTTGTTATAAGTTCTCAGAAAGGAAAAGGGATGTTATTTCCAAAGGTATTATTGATATAATACTATTGATTGTTATATTATTTTGATTCATTTTGTTCTATTTTGTTATTTATAATTTTCCTTGTTTACCAAACACTAGGGAGGTTGGGAGTTAGATGAGTCTCAAAAGGAGGCAGCTTTGAGAGAAACTATGGAGGAAGCTGGTGTCAAAGGCATTGTTGAGGTGAGAAATTTGCTCAACAACTTGTTGTAATTTGGTTTATATAAAGGTTGTGTTTGCGTAAAGACTTTTGTGATTTTGGTTGGTACAAATTTTATTCAGCACCTACCTTGTGATACTGATTGCAGTCGTCCCATCGATTGGTACAAATGGTACTGAGTACCACCTATCTTGTGACACTGATTGTAGTCGTCTGTTGGTACAAATAATACTGAGTACTTATATTGTGACACTGATTACGGTCGTTCCAATTTAAATTAATCACAATTTATTCTTTATCATAAAAACGATGAATAATATAATATTGATATCTTGTAATATTGTTTTTCTTGTGGCGTTTTTAGAGTAAATTAACTTTTGATGCTAATTACTCATGTTTTTTATTTATTTATATTGGTGCAGGGTAAATTGGGTAAATGGAGTTTCAAGAGTAAAACATATGACACTTTATATGATGGTTACATGTTCCCTTTACTTGTTCAAGAACAAATGGAGTTTTGGCCAGAACAAAACCTTCGTCAAAGAACATGGGTAAGTATAGCATAAGCAATAAACAATTAATTATGTGGGAATTATTGTTATTATTTAATGTAGAAAATGAGTTTTGAAAGATTCAATTTTGGATTATGCAGATGAGCATAAGTGAGGCAAGAGATGTTTGTCAACACTGGTGGATGAAAGAGGCTTTGGACAGATTAGTAAACCGTCTTTTGGGTCAAAAACTTGTTGGTGAAAACCAAGTTTTACTTCGTCCTCTAAATTGCATGGGAGATGCCAAATCTGACTTGTTAATAGTGTAATTTCCTCGAGGGTAGAGAGAGCTTGAGGAGAAGAGTTTGTAGGATGGATCCAATGAATTGAGCCAAATCATATGATAGTATATATAATATAAAAGTAATAATAATATGAATAATAGACTTTTAGATCTCTCATTGAAGTTTGCAATTCCCTATAATATTGTTTTTTTTTTGCTAAGAGAAGGAATTTGAACATGACTTTTCTCATCTTATAATGAGAGGTTCTATTTTTAAATGTATTTGTGGGAATTGCAAAACTTGTTGAAATTCATTAGGGGACAAATACATTGCTTTGTTTTTTTAAGCAATGGATTTGTGCTAATGTGTGCTAATGTGTGCTAAGAGGGGTGATATGAATATTAGGTTATTTGTATACACTCTATGATATAATGGTCAAGGCTGTTTTTTTCACCCAACTTATTGTACTATGTGATGTGATTATCATTTGTGGATTATAAGTTCACTTTTTGTTAATGGAAATGAAGTTTTGTCTAGCTTGATCAAAATTGTTAACATTTCATTCAATGAAAACTTAAGAACTTAATTTGTTTAGGGATTATTAATTCTTCCTACAAAAAGGATACATGTCAAAATCAAGTATATCTTTAAATCATTTTAATCAAGTATACTGTGTGTTGCATAAGTACGGATACTTACCCGGTACGGGTACAACGACATTTTTAAAAAAATTAAAGTGCGGATACGTTAATATAATTATAAAAATAATAAACAAATTACATTATTTAAATAATAATAAAATATTAAAATTAAAAAATAATTTACTTTAAAAATGTTAATATTCTCACAATAATATAAATAAGTTACACTTAAAAAAGCAGTTTCTAGTTCAGTTCAGGTTCATTGAAAAAAATACTAGCAACTTCAAATATATCAACTCTATCAAATAGATCACATTCATCTCCACTAATATCCCACATTTTTGTTGCTCTTTTATTATAAATCAGATCGCATTCATCTCCATCAATATCCCATATTTTTGTTGCTATTTTATTATAAATCTTATTCTTTCTCGAGAGATGACAGTAATTTATATGAACAAAAACTAATATATGAATAAAATAAAATAAAAATTGGGTACATGATGTCAAATGTGTATTCGTTGGTGTACTAATTTTAAAAATAAAAAATAAAATAATTAATACGGTTTTGATGTGTATCGGGTGCATACCGTACACGTACCGGTACCCAATACATACTCGATACCAATACTTTATATAAAATGGAGTTCTCATGCTTCGAAAACTATACCTTTAAATCATTTTGATTACGTGTAAAGTATTATCTATTGTTAACCACGACTAATCTCTAGACAAATATCTAAAAAAATCATTATTGAAATGAGTTGATCTTCTTATTTTAAGTTGGTTTAAGACCATTCAAAGCCTTGTGTAGTTTGTACACCACATTCTCCTTTTCTAACTGTTCATTGTAAAATGAAAGTTTTACATCTAAATGGCAGATGGACCAATTTTTTCAGTTTAATCTAACAGTTTCAAGTATAGCTATATGTCCAAAAACTTCAATGTAATTCAAACCTTATAAATATATGTTTATGATTATTTGAAGCAAGATTCTTAACGCATATTTCTCAGGCTTAATAATATTGATTTTGGTGCATAGATATAAATGCAAGTAATAAGAGGTGGTTTATATTTTGATATTATTGAATTTTTTTTTATGTGAGATTCTTAACACACATTTTTGATGCATAACAATTTTAAATTTGGTAATTAAATATAAATAGTGACTCATTTAATAATGCAAATTTAATAGTAAGTGTTATACTCTAATATCATTGAGATTATTCGATGTGAGAATCTTAACATATATTTCTCATGCTTAACAATATTGAGTTTGATGCATACATGTAAATGGCGGATGATTCGATAATGAAAATCTAATAGTAGATGGTCATTCTATGATACCATTTTAGAATTATGAATTTGGTCTAACTCAACTTTTCAAAACTGGTTTGTAAATTGATGATTGTTCAAGCTTCATAAACACTACACATATCATATCTCTAAGTAATTTGCGAGTAAGTTCAACCTTTCAAAATGTTGGAGGGTGCAAGAAAAATAACGCAAATAGTACCATTATTAAGAGACTGGGGGCATACCACAATGAAGAAAGTGATGAGTCATGAGGGGAGCAACTACATTGAGTCAAAAACATTGACATAAATGGGAAAGACACCACGTATTCATCAAAAATCTTAAAGATTTGTTTGAGTTTGGAGAGGAGGGGAGGAGAGGTCTTTGAAAAAAAGAGAATGATTGAGTGAAAAAAATTGAAAGATTTTGTTTAAAAGGATATTGAAGAGTTTGTTTTTATGCATAACATAAAAAACTCCATAATTTAGATAAATTCAAAATTTGTATTGAAGGAAGATTTTAAAGGACTTCCATAAAATTTTCGAACATATTTTATATTGTTATAGTATTATGAAAATTAAAAATATAGTAATGATGAACACTCTCTTTTATTATTTTATATAAAATAATTGTTTCAAAAAATGTTAAATATTTTCTTATATTTTTTAAAAATTTATTTTTGGCCCATCCCTTCCAAACTCCCAAATAAATTTTAAAACTTTTAATATATGAATCCTCTCCCTCATAAAATATTTTTTTAGGCTTAATTGAATCGTGGTCCTACCTATCAAATTCAACGTTAATCACCATTGAACCAACTAAAACCAACTAATGATTTGTTCAATGTGAGACTTTAACTCACTTATATCACAACTTTCTCATCATCAAGTGTGAGTCCATCTATTTTATATGCTCCCCTACCTCTTTCATTTACATACACTTGTACTACTAGTGGCACCCTTATCACGTCGTCGACACTTCAACATGATATGTCGTATAACCACAATCTATCCTTTACTCGAACCATTAATTCTAATACTATTGATGAGTCATAACAACGAACATTCACATTAGATTAAGATCAATCACACAAATAAGAAAAACACCATATATTCATCTAAAACTTTAAAATATTTGATTTAAAGATTCTCTCACTTATATAAGGGGTTAAATATTTATTTTTTCAAATGATGCGGAACTTTCAACTCACACCTATATAAAAAATTGGGACAATTTTCAACATTTTCACTTCACTTCAAAAATCCTGTTGATAGTTATTATTGTCTTCTTTATAAGAGGCTACTTGACAAAATCCAAATTTTACTCCTTTGAATGGTCTTCAACTCTTTTCACAAGGTTGTCTTTCATATAGTACATACACTTCTTCATTGCATCTTTATGACCATTTGGTTAAGCATTTGAAAATAAGTTATAACGTACCAATTCTCCTCCAACATCATCTGACAACAACTTAGAGTCAATCAGCCTAGCAAGAAATTGTTTAGGCCTTAGCGGCCATTAGATTGGTAAGGTTACTTTATGAGTAGAACATGATTCAACATTTCTACCTTGTCATTTTTCACCGACATCTTCAATTACCCATGAAAATAAACTAGTACTATTGAAGTTGTTTGAGGTATCCAATGTCATGAATCTTGCTCATTGGTTGAGCATACATGTGTTTAACAATTATATCTGGCTTTAAGATGAACATTAACATTAGGCAAGTTGGCAACTATTAGCTGTGAGGCTAATAAATTGAGAATGATAACATTTCACCATCATCACTAATAATATACCCCACGGAATAGTAGCCTATAAGTTGGGGTAACACTGACACCAACTTTAATTTTGCCAATATGTGAAGGAATCAAATGAAGCTCTTAACATATCCTAAAAGCCAAATAGAGACATTCATTTCAGTTTCAAGGGTTTGGCTACTTATAAATGAAAAGTGCAAGCTATTTTGTCAATATTTTAACATATTCAAAATATCTGTTTGAACAATCTCTTCATTATGAAGAGTTCAATGATAAGTTAAATAACTATTAAATATATTGAAAGAATAAAAATGTTTTTATGCGTTTTTGCCCTGTTCTTACAATTTCTAGATAATAAGAGAGTGTCGGGTTGAACTGAAGCGAAAAAATAAAAAATCATACAAAAAGGAAATCCTCTCATACACAAAGTCTGAGGCCTACACAATTGATCCATGTCAGTTGATACAATGTCGTGTTGGTTTAAAGTACCTCGTGTTGAAATATTAAATCAGATTTATTAAAATATTAGGTTAGATTTGATTTAATATTTAAATATAATCCAATTTGTGTAAACTCAAACCCAATTAGTGTTGTATATAAATAGTCATAGTCTATATCATTATTTGTACAATTCAATAATATAAATCTTTATTTCCTTTATTATTCTCTCTTTCTCTCCTCACTTAAAGTGCCTCACGCACTAACAAATTGCTATCCAGAGCTTTCGATTATTGTTCCTGATCGAGTTTTCAAGAATTTCACATCAGAGATCGTGTTTCCAGGGCAAGTGAATCAACCGCTGCAAATGAAATTCTGGTGCTAGCAGACTCAGATGTTACATAAGGATGTCAAGACATCTGATCTGACATAATAAAATAGACAAGGTAGAGTTACAATTAACAGTGCAGGAAACAAAAGAACACACAAAATTGTTCACCCAGTTCGGTTTTAACCAACCTACATATGGGGGCATACCAAGTTAGGAATGAAGTGCACTATAAGTAGTACTAATTCAGAGTTAAACCTCCCCGTTTATACCCTTCACCTAATCCCTACCCAATGTCCCTTCTACCTAAGATACCTCACTTAGATATGGAATATCCTCATTCCACTTTCAATCACCGCAGTGATGTCTAGCAGTCAACACCCCAGTCACTGCATCAACAACTTGATACCTATCAATACAAAACCAGATTGGAGAACATCACTCCAAACACAAAACAGTCAAACTTGTGACTCAAATAAACTTGGAATTGCTTCACAACTTCTTCCAAGGGCACAACTGCACTCATTTCTTCACAACTTCAAAGTGAGTAAAATAAACCTCTTGCCTACAGGCTTTGAGGCACAAACCAGTAACCATCCCACAATCCGGGTGGTTCACTTACATGGGTAACCCTAAAGACTACATCTTTCTAAAATCGGGTAGCTTACTAAAACTAGGTTACAACTTCTTATTTATAACCTATTATCCAACTGGATTTGGGCCTTCAAATAACAGCTTGAAGTTGTAACAAACTTCTGCAGTAACAAACTTTTGCAGAATTAAATACGTAAATAACTTCTGCTACAATCAAGGTCCTTGCTGATTTTTCTCCTTAGCTATTGGACCTACACAAATGCTTTCAAGATCACGCCACATATGATGCATAATATTCCCATAATATTTTGCACTAATTAAAACAGAAATGTGACAACCTTAACAATTTCTGTAGCGTGATGTCCTGATGTCTAATGTCTCGACATCTTATTTGACATGATGTTCCAGTTGTTGAAAGTCTTCAACACAACATGTTTAGGCATTCTAAATAGGATTATAAGTTAAAAATCATATTGTACAAAACATTATTGCTACTATTATTTGTTTTATTAAAATTAAGCCAATCTATACAAATCAGGAACTTACAATCTCCCCTTTTGGAAAATTTTAGCAAAAACAAATAAATACAATTACAAGCAGTTTAAAGTAGCAGCAACAATTTACAATATACGATTAACAATTAAAAGAGTCTTCAGCAGCTTCATGTCTTGAGAGTAGGGGAGCAGACTTCAATTGGAATTTACAGCAGTGATTATGCTTTCTGCACTGCTGGTCTATCACTTGAAGACAATGTCTCAACATCTAGTTTGACATCTTCTCATATTTTTGATTTCCTCCATTGAACCAATAGGTTAAAGGGAAGGAAGGTCCAGAAGTACACGAGGAAGAATATAGCTCTCATTCCCCCTTAAGGCAAGAGCCAGGTCTTGTCACAGACGGTGGAAGAAGAGGACAATGGGAAGTCTTGAAGTTTTCCCAAGTAACTCAGAACACAAGTCACAATTGTGTTCAAAACTCATATCACAAGTCACAAGTAATTTGATATGCATTATTGTGTGACATAACTTATGACTTAGACATTGCTTTGCTATTTCCTGCATCATTTTCTTATGCTGCACTTTCTATGTGACAATATTTCTCTCCCCCTTTTTAGGTAAAATTTGACAATTTGAACCCTCATCGAACCAGATCTAGACACAGTTTACCCAAACTTTAACAAAATGCATGATGAAAACGAGTTGAATACGCACTTGTTGTTAGAGGATAGCTGAGATTTCTTATAAATAGGCCAACAATTCCTTAGGAATTAACGGTAGATTAATTGCTGGTCAAGGTGCGTTAATTTAGGCTGATAATGATTAGTTGTCCACCGTCCAGGCTATCCTTGAATGACTTTAATAGCCATTGACTGTTTCTTTCGAGATAAAACAGTTCCAATGCATGCATATGTCACTTCACTTATGTTGTTCATGCAGAGACACGTTCTGTATGATGTCCTGACATTCATTCAGACATTATCGACCGACATTTCTTAACTTCTCAGCATAATACATTTTCACTTCCAAGTGTTCACATGTTGTCATATCTTCTTTTTCAGATTTAGAATAATATTGATGTTCCAACATCACATAAGACATTCACACAGAGTCCATTTATCTTGGCTCTGAGGTTATAATAATACTGCTTATTATCCCATTTCAGCACATAACAGTTTATACTCCCCTTCATATCAGCTAAAGAACAATTTCTCTCCCTTAATACCAGTTGGACATTGAAACATATTTGGATCAACACATATAGCAACTGCCCCTCCTTTAATAAATATCTCCAATGGCACTAGACATGGCTGCTTCCACAATTAATAATTAACAGTTGCTCCTCATATATATAGTTGCTCCCCCTTAATATCAACACTTCTCCCCTTTAGAAGCTTTCCATAATATTGTTACTCCCCCTGAGTTATACAAAATAAGGACATCTTTGATGTTGATCCTTGAAGCATTCTTTCTTTGGAATTTTCCATAGTTTCCGAATTGGGAATCCTTAGTTTGCTTGCTACACAAGATTCAAACCGCCACACTCTGTAACTTGTAATAGAAGAAACCACATAGTTAACCATAGATACGTCTTCAAAAGATAAGTCTAAACCTTATCTGCCTTCTTCAATCCATGGTGTCTTCAACAATTGTGATGTTACATCTTCATGTAGAGCATTCTCTTTTATGCATCACATACTTCATCTTTTCTTGATTCTGATTTCCATACAGTTATCACAAATATCTAGCTCCCAATCAAGATATTTGACAACATCTGTATGCATCTCTTAGCTTGAATTATCTCTTCAAAAATCACCAGATAATGTTGCCACACATCCTAAATTTACGAAGATCACAATGAACTTTAACATTGACATTCAGTTCACAACATACCATGAAACCATCAGACAAACACTCAGCTCCCGACAGGGTATATGTAGTTTGGTATTCAGGTTACATACTAATAAGTACTTAGTCTCCCGTCAAAGTACTTACCAGTTAGTTAGTTAAAATTATCTACTCACACTAGATTATCCTGACTGATTACTTCTTCACATCCATACTAACTTCCTAGAAACAATACATACTTCTCACTGCTGAAGACATTAAGATGATGTTTCAACATCTGATAAGATATCACCCATTATGGTTTTAGGGGTAACATCCATAATATCTCATCCATTACACTTGGGGGGAGGGAACATAGGAAGTACAATAAACACCAACTGTACAGCCAAACAATCAACAAATCAAGGGATAATATAGGCCACATCTCAATAAGCTTTTCTTCAGACTTTTATTCTGATCTTGAGATGATGGATGCCATAGTCTGTACCTACAGAGGAGATTCCCTCAACTAGGTTTCTAGAACAGACTTAATCATGCATAACACAAAAGCATGCAAATTCTTCAAAGCAATCTGTCTCCTTTGATTATTCTTGACAATACCCTTCCAGGATAATATTTAGGGAAGTCAACACTTAAGACCATAAATCACTGTGGTTGAGTCACAATATTCAGCTCCAAACAAAACTATTTTATGGTCATGAATAAAACTCCACATATCTAGTTTCTTTGATCAAAAGAATATCTCAGATATAAACTCATCCTGATTTTACATAAAGGGACTGTAGATTATACCTCTATGAATCCTTTTACTTGCATTGAGCTCAACTTCAATACTCCCATAAGTTTAAGTCAGAAGTAAACTGACATCTAGAGTAGAAGAACTTGTTGATTATGTCCTGATCAACTAATACAGATGTCTCCTCTTCCATATCAGGAGTAGGTTCCAAACATATGTACTCACACTACATTTGTTTAGCACCCAGAACATTTATTCTTCAACTGGTAACTGCATACCAGTAGTAATAATGTTCTAACATCCCATAGAACATCAATTCTATCTCCTTGGAACACATCATCCTTGATAATCTTCAAGGTCTTAAAAATACTTGCAGATGAATATGAGAATCATTGATCAATTGATACTCATCAGCTCTATTAATAAATGCCTTTATGGGTGGACTTAAGGAAGATCTCAAGTATCTTTGACACTTTTAATATTGTTGTGAAAATCTTCCAAATATTCTGTTGAATAAAAATAACCCTAGAATTCTTCTTGCACTTCGAGGGTTGCATCAGAGGCTATACAACAAAATATAGCCATACTTCAATAGAATTTACTCAATGCTTACTCCATAATTCAATTGTAAGCATGACATTTAAGGATTGAAAATAAATCAACCCTACAATATGCTTGCTTCTTCACCAAGCAATAGACTAGACCTAACCAATATCCTTACCAGATGGAAACACATAAGCACAAGAGTTACCTTATCAATATCTTCACTCCCGCGTGAAGGTTTTGACAATCTTCTTCTCTGTGCTAAATATCAGCTGAACAATTCAATCCAAATTCTTCACTCTCGTAAGAAGTCTTTGAATTTAACTCTCTTTGTTCCAGCTGAAACAACCGACTGAACATCATCTGATAGAATATCAATGAAGTTGCCATCGAACGTTTTTTATCTCGCAAAAGGAAAAAGGCAAACATATCGAGAAAACCTGAAAGGGATAAGGCACGGTCTTACGACTGAGAGATAGGGTAAGAGAGTATATTACGTGAGGGGAAGGTATTAGCACCCCACACGCCTGTAGTACTCTACGGTATCCACTTGTATTTTCTATCTAATGGGTGTGTTTATATCTATTTATGGCTTAATCGCTATATTTGTATGCTAAAAGAGAATGCATGTAAAAGAAAGAAAATAAAGAAAACACGGGGAAAAGAAGGAAGTATTTACAAAGTTTGTTCGATCGAGCCCCGTGACAAGATGCCTACATATTCCCTCGTGCAATGGGAAAGTCAAAGCGTCGTAGTTTGGCTAACTTGTTTTGGTGGATTTTGTGTTTTTTATTTCTGAAATGAGTTTTAAACACAAAATAAAGCGCCCGTAGGCGAAAAAGGTTTGCATTGGTTGGTTGCTTTTACATTTGAGAAAGGAGTTTTGAACCATTATTAAGTATTTTGATTTTCAAAAGAAAAGAAAACAAGTTTTAGTATTATTACATGCAAGGATGCAAAAGAAACTAGAAAACAAGAAAGGGAAACTAACTAGTTCTACCCCTAATGTTATCATGCAAAAATGACCCTATGGTTAAGGATAAAAGCCTAAGCTCGAAGACTATCCTAACCGAGCAAACCTGGGGAAACTATCCTAGCATCCACCTTGGTTGAACGACCAAAGCGGTTAAACCCTACTTCTCATGCTCTCTAGCAAAGCGGTGAAAGAATGCAATAAAAAGGTATAGCAAATACCACACGGATAATAATCCGTAAGCAACTGCAAGCTAAAAAATACTCTAGAAAACTTCGAGCAAGCTGCCATCGCAATAAAGAAATTCGGTGAGAAATGCGTGAAGTCATCAATAAGCATAATCGGAATATGTTTCATACACATTCGAAGCAAATTAACCTGCAAGAGATTGCAGTCCAGACAATACAAACAAAGCATGTGCATTGATATGCACAGTCAAGAATGTGTGTCTATACATATTCGACGTAGATCCAATGAACCTGCAAGAAACTATCCAGACAACACAAACATGGGATATGCATCGATATGCATGGTCAAGAATTTGTATCTATACACATTCGACGTAGATCCAATGAACCTGCAAGAGATTGCAATCCAGACAAAGCAGACAAAAAGTGCACACACATGTGTGTAAGGACGAGATATAGATTCTACACATCCAAATCAATCCGATAACCTGCAAGAAAGGTGAAAACAAATCAAGCCGACAAAAGTGTGCACACACATGTGTGCAAGCATGAGATATGGATCCTATACATCCAAATCTCAAAAATAATGCTCAATGTACCTCACACATGAAATGAAGTGTCAGAAATAATAAGGCAAGTGCTTTAAATAAAGCACAAGATGCAAAAACGATTATTCACAATGAAATTTGGGCATGAAGGTTAACTTCCTAATAGGGGCAACAACTATAGATCCTAATGCTTACCTAAACATCTCTAAAGGTAGAGTAAAATATTGCATACTAAACATGCAAGAGGAACCTAGAAGAACTATACAAATATCAAACTAGTTCCTAAGAATTATACCGCTAAAGGTTAGCTTTAAAACTCTACTTACAACACAATGGTACGGTTTACATTTAATTACAATTAAATTGAGATAAATATCCTAAAGTTTCTAGGAAACATGTGGTATTACACTCCTACGATTAATCGATTCAAACGACAAAGGAGAAACATGTTTTTAAACAACACAAACTAATCGAAACATGGAAATTGAGTAAGTATTGAATTAAACTAGGTATAGAACTTTACAAGTCAGTAGCTAACATATATTCAATGATTTCAAACAAAATGTACAAGAAAAATCGTGATTGAAACAAAACTATGCGCAAAACTAAGTCAAAACAATCTATCGTCGCTCTAAGGATCAACTATCATGGTACCCTAATCATATGACTCAATTATCGATTCTAAACCAAGTGAGAAATACCTAAACATGTCAACATGTTAATCAAGAGGTTAGTTGAGGGTTAGAACAATTATTAAGCATCGTATGCGAAGAATTAACTTCTAACTAGGTGAACTAGTAAACAATTATCTATCTTTGTGTGATACAAGAGAAAAATTGGATGAAGACCTAAAGAGATCTAAAAAATTATGAGAAAAATATGTAAGGACTCATAACATCAAATATAAACAGAATCTAATATTTATAGATTTTTATTGTTGAGAGACGGTAGAAAATTGCTTCGAAATGCAAAGTGTTATGGAGAAAAACCATTCCTAAACATGTTATCAAAAATTGACTAAAAACTAATGGAAATTAAATATTGAAAATTCACAAAACATATCAAAAATATCCTAAGATACTAAAAAGTCAGAAACTTATTTTTACACATTTTTTATAAGTCGATAGAAACAAAATTACGAACGAAATTGAAAATGTATGAATATTGCATATGTACAAAGGGGGTGTCAAACTGAATTTGTAGAATGAACTAAATCTAGCTATCAACCAGTTATGGGCCCAATACAGGGGGTATGATGTAACACCCCTTCTAATTTCCCCGTGATTTATATAATTAATCAGAGTTTTAACATAACGAAAGGGCGTCACAATTTAAAAAATCAAAAATAACAAACCAGTTATCATGCTTTTACTAAAGAACGTATTAAATATAGTTCAAACCAACGATTATGTTTTACACAGCGAAAATAATATAAAACCCAGAATAAATTCAAATCATAATTATTCCAAACATAAACTCAAAAGAAACTAGTTTAATCTTTAAAATTCTAAACAATCGTTCCCCAGTGTTACAACTACCAGAGCATGACACTGACACACGGACTATCTAAATAGCACAACTCTATAATCCATCCTCACCAATTCCCGAGCAGCTAATCACTTTAATCTGAAATTATTAAAGTAAGGGTGAGATTTCATCAAGATTAAAATGCATTATACGTTTCTTTAAAACAATAAAACAATCAATACATTATTCCACCCGCATTAGCTTCATCAGAATACGATTCACAAATATAACCCACACCGATCATTATGCATATAACAACAATCAATGTAATTATAACACTGGAAACCATCCTAACATGTTATAATTACATATGCAATGCAAACTCAATGCATGTGGTACCAAACGTGAACAAAGTCCACACCCTGTTCCGCTTACACCTCAAAAAACAGCGTCAATCAACGATTCGCCCATACACCACTGGGTCAAGAATCTAGCCTCACCACCACTATCCATTGGGTACGATTATTGGTCCTGCAAGTTCAATTCCACACAATGGGAATGAACCATCACCAGAATGCTTATGCATGCACATCAGAAGCATGCAACAATTCAAACACGGAATATGATCACACAACATTATTCCAATTATAACCAATAACAATCACAACACATGACAACAGCAATTCATGAACATATAACGTTAATTACAACACATGGAATTAACCTACAGCACATATACGCAACGAATAATTCATGAATTACAATGAATTCTTATTACGCAAGCCATATTAATTCTTCAAGATCTCAATTTCTGGTTTTGAAAATGTTTCTATTAGATAGTACTCATTCTAAGCTTTCCAACGATACCAACTATGCCTAAATCGGAGTTACGGTCGCGAAGATATGACCGAAACCGTTTTCAGAAAATCACCTTTTGTTCCTATACAGTATGTATCGACACAAAACCTCATGTGTCAATACATAACTTGCTTGCGTCGACTCATAGATCGTATGCATCGATGCATACCATTTAAAATTCTGAATTTTTCAAAATTGGTTCAGTATGTGTCGATGCATAACACGTATGTGTTGATGCATAGCTTTAAATGTTTTCCTATGAGTCGATGCATAGAGTTATGGGTCGATGCATAGCTTATTCCAGTTTCTGTTTTTCCAAATTTTGACTGCTTACATCGATTCATAACCCTATGGGTCGATGCATAACACGTGATTTTCACCAAAAACCAGTTCTTCTCCCTGTTTTCCAATGCCCATTGATTCCATTCATTACCAAACTTCATATTATCACAAAACAGAATTAATTCATGCGTTTTCACATCCAATTGACCACAGATTCATGTTTTCAATTTAGCCTACAATCATTCTACATCAATTACTCGTTCTTATCAATTCCAATTGAATTATTACGCCGGATCATAACGATAGGGCACAACCTAAAATCCTAATTCGAGATTCCTAACGGATCGAATTATTCTATTGATCATCAAAACCTATAAGGCGTAATAATCAGATCAAATCACCCCTTACCTCGCGATGATTCTTTAAAATTCCGACGGTTTGGCTTTTTCTCCTCTTTCTCTTCTCTTCTCCAAAATACGTAGAATGAATCCTAATTTCTCTTCTCACTTTTTCCCTTTATTTATTCCTTTTTATTTTCCAAATAATAGAAATAAATAAATTAGATTAATTAAAGTCTTTTACTCTACACACCTCCCAAATCTACTTTACACCCCAACCATCCATTTATTTAATTAAATAATTAAATCCATTAATTCAAAAATGTCAATAATTAAACCTTTAATTAAATTAATAATTAAATTTCTAATTATTTAATAGTTAAATTAATTTGGGGTGTCACAACTCTCCCCTACTAAAAGAGTTTTCGTCCTCGAAAACATACCTTAGACGAAAAGTTCGGGATACGAGTCTTTCATCTGGCTCTGCAGTTCCCAAGTTACATTTCCACCTGCTGGTCCTCCCCAAGCTACTTTCACCAGCGCTATCTCTTTACCTCGTAACTGCTTCACCTTTCGATCCTCAATTCTCGCAGGCAGGTAATGCTTCAACAGTCAGATTATCTTGCACCTGTATATCATCTACCTGAATCTCATAAGATGGATCAGCAATGTACTTCCTCAATTGAAATACATGAAAGACATCATGTAAATTTGCAAGCGACGGCGGTAAAGCAATATGATAAGCAACTCTTCCAACCTTCTTGGTAATCTGATACGGACCAATAAAGCGCGGAGTCAACTTCTTTGACTTCAAAGCGCGACCAATACCAGTCATCGGAGTAACTCGCGTAAACACATAATCTCCTTCACTAAACTCGAGATCCCTCCTCCTCTTATCATGATAACTTTTCTGACAACTCTGAGAAGCACTCATCTTCTCCTGAATCATCTTAATCTTTTCTGAAGTCTGTTGGACAATTTCCGGTCCAATCACATCACTTTCTCCAGATTCGTACCAACACAACGGTGTCCGACACCTCCTACCATACAATGCCTCAAACGGAGCCATGCCAATACTCGAATGAAAACTATTAATGTAGGTAGACTCAATCAATGGTAAATAACTATCCCAAGCTCCACATTTCTCCAACACACAAGCTTGCAATAAATCCTCTAACAAATGAATCGTTCTCTCCGTCTAACCATCTGTCTGTGGATGATAAGCGGAACTCAACCTCAACTTAGTACCTAACGCTTCTTGCAACCCCGTCCAAAACTTAGACGTAAACCTCGGATCTCTATCCGACACAATACTAGAAGGAACACCATGCAAACTTACAATCTTCTCAACATACAATTCTGCCAACCTTTCCATAGGATAATCCATTCTTATCGGAATAAAGTGAGCGGACTTCGTCAACCGATCAATAATAACCCAAATAGAATCACAATTCTTCGCTGTCCCTGGCAAACTAGATACGAAATCCATAGAAATGCCATCCCATTTCCACTCTGGAACAAACAACGGCTCCTTCAATCCTGACGGTTTTTGATGTTCAATCTTTGACTTCTGACAAACCAAACAAGCATAAACAAACTCAACAATTTCCTTTTTCATTCCAGGCCACCAAAATAACTTTTTCAAGTCATGATACATCTTAGTAGCACCGGGATGAATACTCAATCCACTACGATGTCCTTCTTCCAAAATACTCTTCCGAAGTTCTGTAATATCCGGAACACACACTCTATTACCAAATCTCATAACACCATTTTCATCAATTCGGAATTCACCTCCTTGACCTTGGTTAATCAATGTCAACTTATCCACCAAACCAACATCAGATTTCTACCCAGTTCGAATTTCCTCAAGAATACCACTGGTCAACTTTAACATACCCAACTTAACACTATTTGAAGTAGTCTCACATACCAAACTCAAGTCTCTGAACTGCTCAACCAATTCCAATTCATGAACCATCAACATAGACATATGCAAGGACTTCCTACTCAATGCATCTGCAACAACGTTTGCCTTACCAGGATGGTAATTCAAACCAAAATCATAATCATTGAGAAATTCCAACCATCTCCTCTGCCTCATATTCAACTCTTTCTGATCGAAGAGATACTTCAGACTCTTATGATCACTGAATACCTCAAATCGAGAACCATACAAATAATGCCTCCACAATTTCAGAATGAATACCACTGCTGCCAATTCTAAATCGTGAGTCGGATAATTCCTTTCATGAACTTTCAATTGTCTCGAAGCATAAGCCACAACCTGCTTATCTTGCATCAAAACACCACCTAATCCCATCAATGATGCATCACAATACACAACAAAAGATTCTGACGGATTTGGCAAAATCAGAATCGGAGCACTAGTCAACCTCTTCTTCAACTCTTGGAATCCTTTCTCACATTCAGTATCCCAAACAAACACCTAACCCTTTCTTGTTAACTTAGTCAACGGCAAAGCTAACTTCGAAAATCCTTCAATGAACTTTCTGTAATAACCTGCGAGACCAAGAAAACTACGGATTTCAGAAGCATTCTTCGGCGCTTCCCACTGAGATACCGCTTCTACCTTCGTAGGATCAACAACAATGCCATTCTTGGAAATCACATGACCAAGAAAGCTTACTTCACTTAACCAGAACTCACACTTAGATAACTTCGCTTACAACTTCTTCTCTTTCAACAGTTCCAACACAATTCTAAGATGTTCTGCATGCTCTTCATCATTCTTTGAATAGATCAGAATGTCGTCAATAAATACCACCACAAACTTATCAAGATACAGATGAAATATTCTGTTCATATACTCCATGAAAACACCAGGTGCATTAGTAACTCCAAACGGCATAATAGAATACTCATAATGTCCATACCTCGTTCTAAATGCAGTTTTCTGAATATCTTCTGTCTTCACCTGAATCTGATGATATCCAGATCTCAAATCAATCTTGCTCAATACGCAAGCTCCAACTAACTGATCCATCAAATCATCAATCCTCGGCAATGGATACCGATTCTTGATTGTAACTTTGTTCAACTGCCTGTAATCAACACACAGTCTCATCGAACCCTCTTTCTTCTTAACCAACAACACAGGAGCACCCCACGGCGAAACACTAGGACGAATAAACTTCTTCTCAAGTAATTCTTCCAACTTCTTCTTTAACTCAGACAATTCAGATGCCGACATGCGATAAGGCGCCATCGACACCGGACTAGTTCCAAGAATTAAATCTATACTAAATTCCACTTCTCTCTCAGGTGGTAATTCACTAACATCTTCCGGAAACATTTCTGGATATTCATTCATAACAAGTGATTCCCCACTCTTAGCTTTTCCTTTCACCTCCGTCGAAGAATACAACATAAACACTACAGCACCATCATTAACAGCCAAATTCATCTGTTTAACCGGTCACATCTTCGACACTAACCTCTTCAGGAAAAATAACCGTCTTCTCAAAACAGTTGATATGAACCTGGTTGAATTCCAACCAGTTCATTCCAAGGATGATATCAAGTTGTTCTAACGGTAGGCACACTAAATCCATACCGAAGCCTCTACCAAAAATTACAATAGGACAATTCCTACAAACATATGAAGTAGTCACTGAACCCGACACAGAAGTGTCAATAACCATACTTCCATCCATATTAAAAATATTCAAGTTCAATCTTTTAGCACAATCCAAAGCAATAAAAGAATGTGTCGCTCCAGTATCAATAATCACAATTAAAGGTATACCATTAATAAAACATGTACCTTTAATCAACTGATCCTGACAAAGAAAACACCTTACCACCAGCTTGTTCCTTCTTTGGCTTAGTACACTGCGGACGAGTATGACCCTCTTCGCCACAGTTGTAACAAGTTACCTTTCTTTCCCTGCATTCAGTAGTTACATGACCAAATCTTCCACAGTTGCTGCACTTCTTCGCATCATTCCTGCATTCGTTAGCTCTATGCCCCATTTCACCACACCTGTAGCACTTAATAGGAGCATTAGAATCTCCCCCACTAGGTTTCTTCCAACTATTAGATCTCTGGTTATTCTTATCATAAGGTTTCCCACGATCCATCTGTTTCTTTCCTTTACGATCAACATGTCCTTGAGCATTGGTCCGAGTACTAGCAAGATCCTCTTCTAGAATCCTACTATAGTCTACCAAATCAGTAAACCTCTGGATACGCTGATACCTTGCTTGATCTCATCACGAAGACCATTCTCAAATTTGATACATTTGGAAAATTCTCCATCTGCATCGTTAGCATAATGAGCATAGTACTTCGCCAACTCAGTGAATTTCGAAGCATACTCACTCACGGTCTTATTGCCCTACTTGAGCTCTAGAAACTCAATCTCCTTCTTGCCCCGAATGTCTTCAAGAAAGTATCTCCTCAGAAAAGATCTCTTGAATACAACCCAATTCAGTGCAATACCATATTGCTCCATTTCAGTCCTGGTAGCAACCCACAAGTCATCAGCTTCCTTTGCCAGCATGTGAGTACCATATCTCACCTTCAGCTCATTCGCACGTTCAATCACTCTGAAGATCCTCTCGATCTCCTTCAACCATCTCTGAGCACCTTCAGGATCATGAGTGCCTTTGAACAATGGAGGATTGTTCCTCTGAAAATTCCCCAACTGTCTGTCAGCACCAATATCAGCTCCCAGCTGATTCCCTCCAAGCACTCCTGCTAGCATTCTCAAAGTTTCAACAATAGCAGCATCGTCTCTTCCGTTACCTCTTCCGGCCATTGTTCTGTAACATTACAAAACAACCACATTAGAACACCAGTATCTACAGTGTTACCTTGCACTAGTCACATACAAAAGGGATAACGACACTAAGACACGACCGACTATGCTCTGATACCACTATTGTAACACCCCTTCTAATTTCCCAGCAATTTATATAATTAATCAGAGTTTTAACATAACGAAAGGGTGTCACAATTTAAAAAATCAAAAATAACAAACCAGTGATCATGCTTTTACTGAAGAACGTATTAAATATAGTTCAAACCAACGATTATGTTTTACACAGCGAAAATAATATAAAACTCGGAATTAATTTAAATCATAATTATTCCAAACATAAACTCAAAAGAAACAAGTTTAATCTTTAAAATTCCAAAACAATCATTCCCCAGTGTTACAACTACCAGAGCATGACACTGACACGCGGACTATCTAAATAGCACAACTCTATAGGCCATCCTCACCAATTCCCGAGCAGCTAATCACTTTAATCTAAAATCATTAAAGTAAGGGTGAGATTTCATCAAGATTAAAATGCATTATACGTTTCTTTAAAACAATAAAACAATCAATACATTATTCCACCCACATTAGCTTCATCAGAATACAATTCACAAATACAACCCACACCGATCATTATGCATAAAACAACAATCAATGCAATTATAACACTGGAAACCATCCTAACATGTTATAATTACATATGCAATGCAGACTTAATGAATGTGGTACCAAACGTGAACCAAGTCCACACCTTGTTCCGCTTACACCTCGGAAAACAGCGTCAATCAACGATTCGCCCATACACCACTAGGTCAAGAATCTAGCCTCACCACCACTATCCATTGGGTATGGTTATTGGCCCTGCAAGTTCAATTCCACACAATGGAAATGAACCATCACCAGAATACTTATGCATGCACATCAGAAGCATACAACAATTCAAACACGGAATATGATCACACAACATTATTCCAATTATAACCAATAACAACCACAATACATGACAACAGCAAATCATGAACATATAACGTTAATTACATCACATGGAATTAACCTACAGCACATATACGCAACGAATAATTCACGAATTACAACGAATTCTTATTACGCAAGCCATATTAATTCTTCAAGATCTCAATTTCTGGTTTTGAAAATGTTTCTATTAGATAGTACTCGTTCTAACCTTTCCAACGATACCAACTATGCCTAAATCGGAGTTACGGTCGCGAAGATATGACCGAAACCGTTTTCAGAATATCACATTCTGTTCCTATACAGTATGTATCGACACAAAGCCTCATGTGTCAATACATAACTTGCTTGCGTCGACTCATAGATCGTATGCATCGATGCATACCATTTAAAATTCTGCATTTTTCAAAATTGGTTCAGTATGTGTCGATGCATAGCTTTAAATGTTTTCCTATGAGTCGTTGCATAGAGTTATGGGTCGATGCATAGCTTATTCCAGTTTCTGTTTTTCCAAATTTTGACTGCTTGCATCGATTCATAACCCTATGGGTCGATGCATAACACGTGATTTTCACCAAAAACCAGTTCTTCTCCCTGTTTTCCAATGCCCATTGATTCCATTCATTACCAAACTTCATATTATCACAAAACAGAATTAATTCATGCGTTTTCACATCCAATTGACCACAGATTCATGTTTTCTATTTAGCCTACAATCGTTCTACATCAATTACTCGTTCTTATCAATTCTAATTGAATTATTACGTCGGATCATAACGATAGGGCAAAACCTAAAATCCTAATTCGAGATTCCTAACAGATTGAATTATTCTATTGATCATCAAAACCTATAAGGCGTAATAATCAGATCAAATCACCCCTTACCTCGCGATGATTCTTTAAAATTCCGACGGTTTGGCTTTTTCTCCTCTTTCTCTTCTCTTCTCCAAAATACGTAGAATGAATCCTAATTTCTCTTCTCACTTTTTCCCTTTATTTATTCCTTTTTATTTTCCAAATAATAGAAATAAATAAATTAGATTAATTAGAGTCGTTTACTCTACACACCTCCCAAATCTACTTTACACCCTCAACCATCCATTTATTTAATTAAATAATTAAATCCATTAGTTCAAAAATGCCAATAATTAAACCTTTAATTAATTTAATAATTAAATTTCTAATTATTTAATAGTTGAATTAATTTGGGGTGTCACATATGACACAAAATTCGCTAAGCCTGACCCATGGTTTGCACTAAGTCCATTACAATTTTTTTATCTAAGTCTAATGGTGTTTTGCTCTTTTATGCATACAAAAACGAAAGCTGAGCTTTTATTTTTTTAATTAGTGTCACGTTTTTATAAACACTATATACGTACTTATCAACTGGTTCAATAAGATTATATTATTTCATAAAATAAATAAAAATGAATGAAATATTACAGAAAAAGAAGAAACTCACGGCCAATCAGGAAGCTTCACGCATAGGGTTTCGATTAACACTCACATCACTGGACATAATTTCGATTACCTTCTCCTGACCCATCTCGCCGGAATTAACAAACTTCAACCCAAGTTTTCGAGGTTCACTCTATTTCACTCGGTTTTCCTCCCTGATTTCGAATCTAGTCTCTAAATTGCCAAATTCTCATTCCATTATAGGTAAATGTCACATGAAGAATCAGATTTGAAAACTCGTCCTTTCACGTAAACCTCCACCATGTAGATACAACCTATCATCGCTTGAATCCTGGAATGTAAAAACGGAGTAAGATCTTAATCGATGTCGTTGGAAGAGATGAAGAGATTCAAAGAACGTTTCTGCCTGCTTTGAGAAGAGGAAGGGAGTTGTTAAATCTTGTGACTGGTTGTGAGGTTCTTTATTGTTATACCCCAAAATTTTCCCTCCTATTTTTCAAGTCAATGTACATCTCCATACTCAAGAATTTCTCAAGGGTTGACCAGATGAACCCTCTCCTAAGCAATCAACCCACAAACTGGTGTTTTTATTCTCTCAAGTCAAAGATGGTTTCCATTACCTCAAGTGGTCATCATACTTCCTCATATGTCTTAAGGTATCACCATGTCAAGTTTCAAGCCTCACGGCTCAAGTTTGCTCAGTCAATTACTTAAATGGTTGAAAATAAGTTGTATTGGACAAAAAGTCAATTGTGGTCAACATACAGTCAAACTTCGTAATTCTTGGTCTACAACAAGATTTTGAAGTCACATTAATCATTTGATCAAGGGTTGATCATGATTCATCAAGAAAACTCAAGATTTGATCAAAAGTCAAAGTTTCTAAATTACAGTTTCTTGACAAAAAGTCAACAGAACTTTGACCAGACATAACTTTCACATACTTTATCAGAAATTTTTCCACAAAAAATCATATTGAAGAGAATTAAATTCTCTACAACTTTGTGTCTCACAAGCTCTGGCCAAAAATGCTTCATTTGAGAGTTATGGATCAAGACATTATAGGTCCTTCTAAAAGTCAACAAAAAGTCATCTTTTTCAAAAGAAGTGTACATGAGCATGGAAACTTAAATGAAGATGAAACCAAAAGGAGTGTTTATAGGACATCTTGGGATTTCAAAAAAGTCCAAGAACACTTCAAAATGTTGAAAATTAAGCAAGATACAACTTGTTCAAGTTTGGGAAATTTGAAGAAGTGCATGAAGAGAAATGCTAAGCAAATTCAATTTTTTTTCCATATGGGTCTAAAGTTTTATGGTTCAAACTTGTTTCTAACATTTCCAAGGACTTCTAAAGCCCATTTTCACACCATGCTTCCAACTATTTTATTTATTTTTGAATTAATTCAATTTAATTTAATTTTAATTAAAATAAATTGAAAAATTCAAATCAATAAGTGCAAGGCTTATTATTCAACATTTTTTAGGTCCAAGATACTCTTTGAAAGCTGTCAATTTCAAAGATACTTGATGTTAGTGTTTTAAGTTGGCATTACTTTTTGGTAAAACTAGACTACAACAATGTCTTGATAAAAGTCATGACATCCAGAGATTGAAGATAAATCCTAATTGACAAGGATGTTTAAAGTACAACTCAGAACTGGAAGCTAAGTGTTGTGCTGGAAATTCTGCAGAAGTTTGATTGATGTCATAACAGATGTCATGACATCCTGTGTGACATTCTGTTCTGCAGAATCTGTTTTTCCTGAGATTTTTCAGGAAGTTTGTTGAGCTGGTTTATTATGTTTTTCTGTTATTAGATTGCATGCTCACGTGGATGTTAGGTTAATCTTAGTTAAACCTAAATTGGTTGTTGAAAAGACCAAGTTTTTAGGATTAATTAAGTGAACCCTAACTATTATTATGGAAGCCCAAAACTGAAGTTTCAGGACTACTTCTATAATAGGAATAGAACCCTTACTCTGCTGCTGCGCCTCTGGACTGTATTGAAGATTTAGCAGGTTGTTATTTGTGTAATTCTAGTTACTCTTGTGAGCCAAGCAATTATTAATTGATAAGTGCTTTGGACTAGGATTTGTTTGTAAGGATAGTTTATCACTCAAAGCTTTGGAGCACGAGTGTTTTGTCTCTTGATTAAAGCTTTGAAGCAAAATCAAGATAGTTTATTGAAGTGTTTCTTCACAATTCAATTAATTAATAGGTTGATATCACTGCTGTGATTGAGGGGGAGTGAGTAGGAACTCAGGTCTAAGTAGGACTTAGATTGAAGTTGCATTGGATAGGTTTTAAGTGAAGGAGATAAACTGGTTGGTTTATTCCTGAATTAATTCTACTAATAGTGAATTTCCTCCCTGGCTTGGTAGCCCCCAGATGTAGGTGTTGTTATACACTGAACTGGGTAAACAATCTATTGTGTTTTTACTGCTGTTTAAATTTATTTGTGTGAATTGTTAACAGAGTGTCAGATACTATGTCATAACATTCTCTGTGACATCACGTATCTGCTGCCAGGAATTTCAATTGGCATCGGCGGGCACCACACTGTTATTTCAGGTGAGATCTAGGGATAATAGTTTACGGCGTAATGGATAAGGAAGGAGGATTTGGAGGTAGACCACATATCTGGATGGATCTAATTATGATTCGGAAACCTCGTATGGTTGCCTTTTTGAGGTCCTTTGGATATTAAAGCTTGGAGAGGCGACAAAGGATGGAAACATCCCACCAAGCTTGAGAAAGATGGGACTCTGTCTTGAAACACGAGGAAGAATGGAGCAAAGAGGAAGAGGAGCTAGCAGGGAACTCTAAAGCATTGAATGCCTTATTCAATGGAATTGTGAAATATCTTGAGACTAGTTCATCAATGTGAGCTGGCCAAGGATGTTTGGGACACTCTCAAAACTACTCATGAGGGGACATCCAAGGTGAAGATGTCAAGACTTCAGATGCTCACTATCAAATTTGAGAATTTGAAGATGAAGGAAGATGAGACCATTCATGAATTTCACATGAATATCTTGGAGATTCCCAACTCCTCAGGAGCTTTAAGAGAAAAGATGTCAGAAGAAAAGTTGGTGAGAAAAATTCTCAGATCCTTGCCTAAAAGATTTGCAATGAAAGTGACTGCAATAGAGGAGGCTCAGGACATCAGTACCTTGAAGGTTGAAGAACTTATTGGATCTCTTATGACTTTTTAGATGGGAATCAGTGAAAATGTTGATAAGAAGAATAAAAACATAGCCCTTGTATCCAATACTGAAGAAGAGTGCAAGAAGGATGATGATGAGAGGATATCTGAAGCCATAGCTATGCTTGGAAGACAGTTCAACAAGATCATCAAGAGGATTGATCCAAAGTCAAGGTCAAATGTCAAGAACATTCCATCTGACATTAGCAGATCTTATGACTCCAGCAGAAGACCCAAGTCAGAAGAAAAAGGGAGTCAAGGCAGAGGAATCCAGTGTCATGGATGTGAAGGATATTGGCATATTAGAACTGAATGTCCTACCTTTCTTAAGAAACAAAAGAAAGGAATGGCTGTCACTTGGTCTGATGGTGATTCAAGTAGTGACTCTGAAGAGGAATCAGCCAAACTTGTCACTGCACTTTCTGGAGTTTGTAATTCTGATAGTGACTCTAGTGATGAGGAAGTGACCTTTGAAGAACTTGCGATACTTAAGAAGTGTATCGAGTGGTGAAGTATGTCGAGAATGAAAACAGAAAAAGGCGATTGAGAAGTGGAGGCGTAAAATATGAAGTTGGAAGTCGAGAAGAAGGAAAATCACTATAAGTCATCTCAATAGTGAAATTATAGTGTTGAATTCCAAGCTTGATCGGATGACTAAATCATCAAGATCTCGACAACGGGACCGATAAGTTGGAAGAAATCCTTGACTTGGACAAAATGCAGGAAATAAGCATGGTCTAGGATATGTGGCTGAAAAGAAACCTGTTAGTGACAAGAAGAAGAAGAGGCATGGGAAATCAATGTCAAAGCAGATGTCATAGCATAAAACAGGAAATGTGTCTGGCTCAGGGTATGTGGCTGCAAAGAAATTTGCTGATAACAAGAAGAAGAACAGACCTAATAAGCCAATGTCAAAGCAGATGTCACAACATTGGGTTCAACATCAAGATCAGAGAAACATGAATAAAAAGTTTCAAAGATGGAGATGTCATCATTGTGGAAGGTTTGGGCACATAAAACCCTTCTGCTATAGACTACATGGATACCCTAATCAGACTCCTTATGTCAAGCCTAAGAACAACAAGGTACCCTACACTCAACAGTGGAAGAAGAGGACTGCAACATTGATAGCTCACACTTCCCTTAGAGTTTCTGCCAAGGAAGACTGGTACTTTGACAGTGGCTGCTCTAGGCATATGATTGGAATCAAGAACCTCCTAAATGAAGTCAGACCTCATACTACCAGTTATGTCACTTTTGGAGATGGAGCTAAAGGTGAAATAAAAGGTGTTGGAAACTTGGATTGCCTTGGGGTTCCAAACCTAAATGAGGTACTGCTAGTAAAGGGTTTGACTGCCAATCTCATAAGTATCAGTCAACTATGTGATTCTGGATTCAAGGTCAACTTTACCAAGTCTGAATGTATTGTGTCTAATGAAAAACAAGAAGTTGTAATGAGAGGAGTCAGATCAAAGGACAATTGTTATTTGTGGGAGCCTGAGAATACTAACCTGTCCACTGTGTGTTCTACAGCCAAGGATGAAAAAGAGGTAAAACTATGGCACCAAAAACTTGGTCATCTGCATCTCAAAGGAATGAAAAAGATCATTTCTATGGAGGTTGTCAGAGGGATACCAAGACTCCATATTGATGAAGGGAGAGTTTATGGTGAGTGTCAGGTTGGAAAGCAAACCAGAATGTCACACTCAATGTCTAGACATCTGACCACTTCTAAAGTGCTGGAGCTGCTACACATGGATTTGATGGGGCCTATGCAGGTTGAGAGTCTTGGTGGAAAAAGATATGCCTATGTTGTTGTGGATGATTTCTCCATATTTACCTGGATAAACTTCATTAAAGAAAAATCTGATGTGTTTGATGTTTTTAAAGAGTTATGCAAAAGACTTCAAAGAGAGAAGGAAGGCTGCATTGTCAAAATAAGAAGTGATCATGGAAAGGAATTTGAGAACAACAAGTTTGATGAATTCTGTTCCTCAGAAGGAATCAATCATGAGTTTTCTTCTCCTATAACACCTCAATAAAATGGGGTTGTGGAAAGGAAGAATAGGACTATACAGGAATCTGCCAGAACAATGATTCATGCTAAGAAACTCCCTATTCATTTTTGGGCTGAAGCTATGAATACAACTTGCTATGTTCACAACAGGGTCACCTTAAGAAAGGGAACATCCTCCACCCTGTATGAAATATGGAAGGAAAGAAAACCTACTGTGAAATATTTCCATGTGTTTGATAGCAAATGTTATATTCTAACAGATCGTGATCAAAGGAGAAAGATGAACTCTAAGAGTGATGAAGGCATTTTTCTGGGATACTCTACAAACAGCAGAGCATATAGAGTATTCAACTCCAGAACTAAATTTATGATGGAGTCTATTAATGTCATAGTTGATGATCACCATCAGGAAAATAATGTCCCATGTGATGTTGAGACATGGTTTGAGACATCACCACAAGTGTCTGATAAGGATGATGTACCTGTTCCTACTTCACCAAAGTCTGAACCAGAGGAAGCTAACAAAGATCCTTCCATCAGAATTCAGAAAGATCATCCAAAGGAACTCATCATTGGAGATCCAAACAGTGGTGTCATTACAAGATCTAGAGAAATTGTCTCAAACTCTTGCTTTGTGTCAAAAATTGAGCCAAAGAATGTCAAAGAGGCTCTAACTGATGAATACTGGATTGGAGCAATGCAAGATGAATTGAACCAGTTCAAGCAACATGAAGTGTGGGAGTTAGTTCCTAGACCAGAAGGAACAAACATCATTGGAACGAAATGGATTTACAAGAACAAGTCTGATGCAGAAGGGGTTGTCACCAGAAATAAAGCAAGACTTGTTGCTCAGGGATACACTCAAGTTGAAGGGATTGATTTTGATGAGACTTTTGCTCCAGTGGCTAGACTGGAATCAATCATACTACTACTAGGGGTTGCTTGCATTCTGAAATTCAAATTGTTTCAGATGGATGTGAAAAGTGCTTTCCTAAATGGCTATTTGAATGAGGAGGTATATGTAGAACAGCCTAAAGGATTTGTGGATCCAAGTTTTCCTGATCATGTCTACAAGTTGAGGAAAGCCCTATATGGGCTAAAGCAAGCTCCTAGGGCCTAGTATGAAAGGCTGACCAAGTTCCTTACTGACAAAGGATATAGGAAAGGAGCCTTGGATAAAACTCTCTTTGTCAAGAATGAAGGAGGAAAGATAATGGTGGCTCAAATTTATGTTGAAGACATAGTATTTGGAGGAATTTCAGACACAATGGTGAGACATTTTGCCAACCAAATGTAAGCTGAGTTTGAAATGAGTCTCATGGGAGAGTTGACTTATTTTCTTGGACTACAAGTCACATAGATGGAAGACTCAACATTCCTTTCACAAAGCAAGTATGCAAGGAATATTGTCAAGAAGTTTGGAATGGAGAATGCCAGCCATAAAAGGACTCCTGCTCCTACACATTTGAAGTTGTCCAAGGACACAAGTGGAGAAAATATTGATCAAAGCTTGTATAGAAGCATGATAGGAAGCTTGTTATACTTGATAGCCAGCAGCAGACCTGACATTGCATTTGCTGTTGGGGTGTGTGCAAGATACCAAGCTGAACCTAAAGTAAGTCACATCAATCAGGTAAAAAGAATTCTGAAATATGTGAGTGGTACTTGCAATTATGGTATACTGTATTCTCATGGATGTGAACCAATTATGTCTGGCTATTGTGATGCTGATTGGGCTGGTAGTGTTGATAATAGAAAAAGCACTTCTGGAGGATGTTTCTTCTTGGGAAACAATCTTGTTTCTTGGTTCAGCAAGAAGCAAAACTGTGTGTCCTTGTCCACTGCTGAAGCTGAATACATAACAGCTGGTAGCAGTTGTTCTCAGATGGTCTGGATGAAGCAGATGCTGACTGAGTACAATGTCACACAGGATGTCATGACATTGTACTGTGACAACCTGAGTGCTATTAATATTTCAAAGAATCCTATACAACACAGTAGGACTAAGCACATTGACATTAGACATCACTTCATCAGAGACCTTGTGGAAGAGAAAGTGATTAAATTGGAACATGTAGCCACTGAACTTCAACTGGCTGACATTTTTACTAAAGCTCTTGATGCTAGTCAGTTTGAGAATTTAAGGGGCAAACTGGGTATTTGTCAATATGAGGAATTGTAGCAATTAAAATTGCTTACAACAAGGAATGGAAGAGACTTTTTATTTCAATTAATTATAAGTGGGTCATTTAATTATTTTCCTCTTATTTTTAAAAGATTCAAGAATAGGAAGAGACTTCTTCATATAATAGTCTCTTCATTTGAAAGTATCATATTCTCTTCATCCAAAAGATACTCTCAAACTCTCTGTCATTCTCGTTCTCATTCCCTCAAAATCTCTCAGCAAAATATGTCTACATCCTCTTCATCATCCCAAGATTCTGGCTGTTCATCTCCTACCATGGCTGAGATAAGGGCAAGCGCTGAAGCCATGCATGTTGAACCTGTGAAGGTCACTCCTCAACGTACAATGGCAACTGACCCTGAGAAAACCAAGAAACTGCACACAAGGAATGCACGAAGGTCACTAGCTTCACCCTCTGGTAAGACCTCTGAACCATCCTCATATGTACCTCCAGAAATAGCAAATAGAGAAGGTTCTAGGTATGTGCAAGAAGCCATTGCTAGGATAGTCACCAGGATCCTAAACGAAAACCACTCTTTACCTGGGGTTTCTGTTCCTCTAAACCAAAAGTCTGCTAGCCCTAGTTTAGCAGCTGATCCAGATGTCACTGAGAATGTCAAGACATCTGATGGTCATGTCAAGAAAACCCCTGTGGATCCTGATACTGAAACTCTTGTTGATTCCCCTGTCAAAGAAAAGGTTGGTGACAATGTCTCTAAGGCTGAGAAGAAGACCAAGGCTGGACTCTCTACAAAGAAGTGCAGAGTAAAAACTGTTGGTGGTGGCTCTAGACCCAAGAGAACACCTATTGTAAAGAAGAGGAAAGTTCCTGAACCTTCAGAGTCTGATCAAGACTCTGTTTTTGAGATTGAAGATGAAGGATTACCTGGTAATGATGCAGATGGTGATGCTGATCATAATGTTCACAGTGCTTCTTCAGGAGAGGAGAGCACCTGAACTGATAGCTTGTTGCTATGATGTTTCTTGTTTCTGTTGTTTTATTGTTAACCTTGTTCTGCATTTTCCCCTATTTTGCTTTTGTTGATTGTATTAAATTTGACAAAGTTGTAAACTTAATCGTGATGGTACTTTCTCTAATATATGATGACTGTTGGGGTATTTGTACTGGTTCCTTTGAGGCTAAAAAGGGGGAGAAGTATTTGTGTGACAATTGGGGAAACTGTATCGAGATTTATATGTGGGCAAATGTGGGCATTTGGGAAATTGTATGAAAAATCATGGGTAGAATTTATCTTCTCTAGGTTCTGGTTTTCTTAAGCTTAGGATAGCTTAGAACTAGTCTGTTTTCTTCTGCTGCATAGGTACTCTGGTGACTTAAGTTGTTTTAGCCAAAAATGTGCCAAAGGGGGAGTTTGTTAGTGTTTTAAGTTGGCATTACTTTTTGGTAAAACTAGACTACAACAATGTCTTGATAAAAGTCATGACATCCAGAGATTGAAGATAAATCCTACTTGACAAGGATGTTTAAAGTACAGCTCAGAACTGGAAGTTAAGTGCTGTGCTGGAAATTTTGCAGAAGTTTGATTGATGTCATAACAGATGTCATGACATCCTGTGTGACATTCTGTTCTGCAGAATCTGTTTTTCCTGAGATTTTTCAGGAAGTTTGTTGAGCTGGTTTATTATGTTTTTCTGTTATTAGATTGCATGCTCACGTGGATGTTAGGTTAATCTTAGTTAAACCTAAATTGGTTGTTGAAAAGACCAAGTTTTTAGGATTAATTAAGTGAACCCTAACTATTATTATGGAAGCCCAAAACTGAAGTTTCAGGACTACTTCTATAATAGGAATAGAACCCTTACTCTGCTGCTGCGCCTCTGGACTGTATTGAAGATTTAGCAGGTTGTTATTTGTGTAATTCTAGTTACTCTTGTGAGCCAAGCAATTATCAATTGATAAGTGCTTTGGACTAGGATTTGTTTGTAAGGATAGTTTATCACTCAAAGCTTTGGAGCACGAGTGTTTTGTCTCTTGATTAAAGCTTTGAAGCAAAATCAAGATAGTTTATTGAAGTGTTTCTTCACAATTCAATTAATTAATAGGTTGATATCACTGCTGTGATTGAGGGGGAGTGAGTAGGAACTCAGGTCTAAGTAGGACTTAGATTGAAGTTGCATTGGGTAGGTTTTAAGTGAAGGAGATAAACTGGTTGGTTTATTCCTGAATTAATTCTACTAATAGTGAATTTCCTCCCTGGCTTGGTAGCCCCCAGATGTAGGTCTTGTTATACACTGAACTGGGTGAACAATCTATTGTGTTCTTTACTGCTGTTTAAATTTATTTGTGTGAATTGTTAACAGAGTGTCAGATACTGTGTCATAACATTCTCTGTGACATCACGTATCTGCTGCCAGGAATTTCACTTGATTGGCATGATATTGAGACAAAATTGGAAGCTTTGGACGTAAATTTCAAAGATTGGAAAATCAAATATTTTCTATTCAATGCAATATATTTTCTTCACATCTCTTGACCTAATTTCAATCCTCTATAAGTATACAACACATTCAGATAACAAGAGGACGAAATCCTTGCCTCAAGAACCCTAAAAAAACCTCAAAAATCTGTGACACCCAAGCAACTTGCAGTCCAGGATTTCCATCGATTCAAGCCATTCAAAAGGTGTCAATCAAATCGCCCCTTGAATCGTTCCAGACCATCACAGTTCATCAACACCTCCAGAATCACGAATTCACAATCACGGTTTGCACAACTTTTTTTCAAATTTGATTTAAATGATTCATGCAAATTTAACATAATCCGATTGCATATTTGTGTTTGAGATGATGTTTGCAAGCTATTTGGGTTGTTTGATTTGAGTTTAAGTGCAGGAATCGTGATACGCCATGGCTAGGGTTTCTGAGCTTTGAATTATGAACTTTGATTACAAGCAAAATTGGACCAAATTGATGGCACTATCATGTTCAGATGATGTTTTCCAATCGATTCATACCCTCACAGCTAATTTATATTGCATATTCTGGATTTTTGAAAGTTGCAGGTGTTATAGTGACGGACGAAGCCGTCACTATAGGCTTTAGCCACGAAAACGTCTGTAGGTTAAAGTCCCAAAATTTCATATCGGGGACGAAGACCCCCTTGGCGCGCGTTTTAATTTGTTTTAAAATTTTGGTTTTATTATATATTATTTTCTTCCCATTCCACTAACAGATCAAGCAAGTGGCACATATGGCAATGAGGCGTGGTTGTTCACTCCTGGGTCATAAAAATCCTAATTTAATTTTTGACACCAAAAATATTAATTTTCCCTTTTATTTTAATTAAATGTTTAATTAAACCTAAATTTAAACTTTTAATTTATTTTCTTAATTAAAACCAACCCACAAAAATACAAAAATATTTTTTTTCTTTCTAGTAATTAGGTTTTTTTTAATCTAAAACCTTTTACTAATTTTAAAACTTTTTTCTACTAACACAAAAATCTTTTTCCTAAAATCATTTCCTCTTATTTCGATTGAATCCTTCTCTTGATACTTTTTCCAATTATGTATCTGCTTCCAAGTTGTAATAGCTAGGGTTAATTTCTCGCATATTATGTATCTGCTCACAGGACGTAATAGCTTAATTAGGGTTTATTTTCTGCTTTTACTTTCCGCACCTCATATTATGTAACTTCCCCAAAGCCATATAATAGCGTAGGACATTTACTTTCCGCACTTTATTTTCCTGTGAATATTAAACTGCTTAGATGTATGCTAACTAGGGTTAGTATGGCAAGATTAATCAATCAATCTTAGATCACCCTAATCTCCAAGATAAAATATCTAAAAACAACGCACTTTTTACACTTGCACCCTCTAGCATATCTTCTCTTGTTGCCTTCGGATAAACAATGGTCATGTCCCTCGAATGTAGGGGTACCATTAGCAAAGACGCTTACAAATAATATCATCATAGTCCCTCGATATAAAGATCATAGTCCCTCAATGACCCTCGATGTTGCCTACGAATATATGATCTCATCCCTCGATTGTTACCTACGAATTAGTGATGATCGTCCCTTCGAATTGCAAAGGGATCCTTACATGTTGCCTTCAATGACCATACGATGACCCTACGATTGTACCTTCACATCTAACAGATAAAGTTACCTACAAACTAATGGTATTGATAGTCTTATTCTAAAGGAGAAGGAAAATAACAAGAACGACCATTTTGAGTAGGTAATAAAGACTATATTGCTTGCTCCAATCAAAATAGTTTTCACACCTCATATTATTTTCAAAAATACTTTCAAAACACTTTGTATACATTCCAACGAGAATCATTACAAAGTTAAACATTTTCCAAACAAATATTTTCAAACACCTCGTGTAGATTCCAACGAGAATCATTACGAAGTCAAAGCGAAATACTTTTCAAATCACATACACATAGAAAGCAAATTTTCAAAATTGAGCTAAGCAATTAAGAGTACGTAGATCACTATAGATGGAAAGGGTGCTAATACCTTCCCTTTTCATAATTACCTCCCTTACTCAGAATCTAACGAAGGTCTTTTCCTGTTCTTTTCACCTTCCACTTATTGGATAAAAGAAAAGTCGATCGAGACTCTTGCTATCCGCAACATTTGTGATAAAACGCAAAACAATCAAGTCAGTTTTCCTACTAGTGTCACATTTGGAATTCCAACCATAGTTATTATTACCTAAAAAATAAGTAAAAAAACCAAAAATATTAGTGATGGGATTTGAACCCATGACCTGACGCCACTGTAGTTAAAATGATATTTTACTTTTCACCGTGATTTTTACTAAGGGCTGTAGTGAAAAATATTTTAATAAAATATAAAAAATGCACACGCCTAAATATTACCTATTATTTCAATTGGTTGAATAAACTTTATAGTAACATGTTACTAATGATATATTAGTGTTTAAGCGAAGAGTGTTTTCATATGTTTAGTTGTATTAAGTGTAAAGCTAAGTTAGGGTTACTATATATGTCCTTGTATAAGTGTGACTAATAATTGATGCTCAAAGATAAAATGCATAAATATGTTATACACCACTAGTGTAAAAGATAACATACCATCTCTCTCTATATATATATATATTATATTTATTTATTTTAATCAATCATAATGAAATATATTCACGGAAGCAGAACTTCCATTAAATCCAATAGCAAGTGAGGCAACTGCCTTGGAACAAAATTAGTCATTAAATTTGGTGACACAACTTCACATATTTTAATTCAATGCACTACGCCAAAAAACGCTTTTGACAGCACTACAAAGACAACGCTTTTTGACAAAAGCGCTGCTATAAGTTGCAGTAAAAAATTCGATAAAAAAAGCGCTTTCTAAGGCTACCTTTAGAAAGTGCTTTATAAAAGCGCTTCTAAAGGCCTTACAAATACCCCACCTTAGAAAGCGCTTTCGTAAAAGCGCTGCTAAAGGTTAACCTTAGAAATCGCTTTTGAAAAGCGCTGCTAAATGGTAACCTTAGAAAGCACTTTTAAAAAGCGCTGCTATAGGCATATGAAATGAAAGCGCTTTCTAAGAAAAAAGCGCTGCTAAAGCTGGAAGTAAGAAGGAGCTTTTTAAAAGCGTTGTCTTTGCTAATTTTATAATTAAAATTTTTAAACCCTAAACTAACAAAACACTCGCTTTCAGAATTCTCTCATTTGTTTCTTAGAACGAAAACCTATTCTCAGAACGAAAACCCACTGTTCATGTTTTTCTTCTGCCTTCGCCTTCCACCTTTTCCTCCCGTCGTCGTTAACAACCATCCGCTACCGTCCCGTCTTCGTTAACAATCATCCACTCCATTCTCCTCGTCATTGTTCATGTTCTCCTTCCGTCTATCTCCTCGTCATCGTTCTCACTTCGCCACTGTACCAGCACCGACTCTACTGGTATTTTCTCTCTTCCATCGTTCTCTTTGTTTAAAATTGCATTGACAGTGTTGATAAGGATCTTGTTACTCTCTGTTTTTCCAATTTTGCTATTTTCTCTCGTCGATTGTTACCATTCCGTTATAGATAGGGTTTTGAATCTAGGCGTGCAAAATACAATGATATCATTATGGTTTTTGAATCTGTTTTGTTCCTTTTGGATTTTTTTATTATATGGATGTTTGAGAATTTGAGTTTTGTATCTGGTTGAGTATCTTTATTAGTGATTATGGTGTGTTTGCTGACTCTAGTATTCTGAAAATGATTTAGCATATGTTTGTCTTCTACAATATAGAAGCTACACTATCATAAATAGTTGCAGGTTAGTGTTAAACCGTGATTAACAGCTTATGGAAGACTTAGAAATTAAGGTTCTCATGTAGGAGTCCAATTGTTTACTTCTAATGAAAAATGCTTCGGACTAAGAGGATATATATAGTGTGAGAAGGAGCAAAGACTACTTAGCAATAGGAAACTTTTACTATTATTATTATAATAAATTATTAAATCATAAGAACAGTTGTAATTATTTTCTTTAATCAATAACAAAGAAGTCAAAAAAGTGAAAACAAAGAGAAGTTGAACTTTGGTTTATGTCACTACTAACAATTTCACTAACACTTGTCTTGGATTCTCATGCCAAATTTGGAGGCTGATTTAATCAAAAGAAAAACTCAATTTCATATATGATTATGTGCATGTATCTTATTGTATAAAGTTTTTAATAATAGAAGTTGGTAAGATTATCGTGTAGAATTGATTGTCATTAGTATCAAACGATGCAAATTTTGTCTTTTAGTCTAAAATCACTCGATAAATAATTATATGGGTTGCATTGAAAAAAAATAGTTTTGTGAGAAAGACTTCTCTACAGAGTTACCTGTGAAGTGTGAAAGTATGATCGCTTATAGGGTTACTTGTATGAAATTTTTTATAATAGAAGTTTTCTTTCATTTGAATTAGTAGCGTTTTCCGTCCTAGTTCGACGTACAACACTCGTTCTCTACGTTTCCTTGAGTTTGACCTTCTCGTGTCAACATATCGATGTTGCTGTTCAGTAAATTCGAGGTAAATTTCTTCCTCAAATTACTGGTACTGGTGTGAGTGAAATTCTCTTTTATGAGACATTATAATATGTGATGAATTTGTCTGAAATTGCGTGAATATATTTGTATTTGCGTTTTCGTGAATATATTTATAATAAAGTTTTTTGTCTTCCTCCCATGTCAACCAACGGTCAATTGTTGACAATCCGGATTCAGTAAGAGAGCACTTAGTCGAGATATTCATGACCAGCAATACAGAAAACTTGTATCTTTGGGTGTATAATACTATTCCTACAGGGTTAGATATTTATTCTAAACTTTTGTTTTAATTTATAGAAAAAAATTTCATCTAAACTTTTGTTTTAATTTATAGAAAAAAATTTCATCTAAACTTTTGTTTTAATTTATAGACGTCACTGGTTGTTGGTTGTTGTGGATCCTATAAAAGAAGTGGTCTATTATCTGAATTCGGTAGATGGTGATTGGACAAATTATCCGAAAATGAAGTTAATGGTTAATACATAAGTGGATTGTTCTAAATATTCGTGTGTATTTATATAATTAATTATTTATGTGAGATTGTTCTAAATATATGTTTTTATTTTGTTAGAGCAATACAAGTATTCCGATCTCAAAGAGACGCTCGAGTACCATGGTCTAGATCAAGCAACATTACATGGATCAAAGTGGAGGTATATTAATTTTCACAATTTTGTTTATAATAGTGACGCTACTTGATAAAACAAGACAACTACATATTATTTGTTTTTCTATGTAGTGTGCTCAACAGCAAAACGATATAGATTGCTGATACTTTGTTATGAGGTTTATGAGAAAAATCATTAATTTGGATCATATAAGGAGGAAATCAGTTGGAAGAACTCAAGGAGGAATTGTGTGAATATTTGATTGAGAAAAGAATCATATAAGGTATTAATACATTATTGTGTGAAAGTATTATGAATACATTATTGTGTGAATACATTATTGACCGTGTTATTATGTTCATACCTTGCAGGACCAGGACTGTCCGCTCGTCGTATTGTGGCGATTTCGAACAAATTTTATTAATTAGGACTGATTTAATTGTTGCTAGGGCTGATTTTGTTATGGTTGATTTTTTTAGGGTTGATTTGGTTATTGTTAGGGATAACTTTGTTATTGTTAAGGATGATTTGGTTATTGTTAGGGATAACTTTGTTATTGTTAAGGATGATTTGGTTTTGTTAGAAATATGTGAATTGAATTATAATGGTGTACATATATTTTGAATTACAATGATATATAATGTAATGGTATTATAATGCTCTTTTTTTTTGCATATATTTTGGTTATTGACATATATTTTGGATTACAATGGATTACAATTGAATATTATATTTCAGGTTTACAGGTTATTATTGACCGTGTTATTATTCTAGGTTTAAACCAAAATATAGACACAAAAAACGCTGCCTATAGATACTTTAGAAAGCGATAAGGTAGTGCTTTTCCAGTAAAAGCGCTTTCTAAAGTAGGCCTTTAGCAGCGCTTTTTCTTGAAAAAACGCTTCCTAAAGATGCCTACAAAAAGCATAAAAAACATTCTAAAGTAGGTCTAAGAAAGCGTTTTTCTAGAAAAAAAACGTTGTTAAAGGCCTACTTTAAAAAGCATTTTATAAGAAAAAGCGTTGCCTTAGGCCTACTTTAGACAGCACTTTTGCCTAAACAAAAAACTTTTGCCTACGTCGGCTCTGTTAAGCACTTTTGTTCTAAGTATTTGTGTGTTATTTTGTTGCAATTTCTTGTAAGAGCACTAAAGTATTATCAGAGTTTTTTATTATAACTCAAAGCATTATCTTTATTTAGGTTTACTTTTTCCATTGTTATTGCTTTGATTTATATGTTTTCTATGTCTCTAATTTGTTTAATTGCAGTAAATATCATTGAGTAGTTCATCAGGGACAAGGGGTGAGAACTATATCATAAAAAATCCTGATAGATTAATTTGTATGCGAATAACAAAAAAGAAAAAAAGAACAATGGTTATTTTAGAATCCGAATGGTTAAACATATTTGTGTTGGTTGCAAAAGCAAATGCAACTCAGATATCGATCATGTACTAAAAGGACATGATTCGGTATACGAAAACGAATTGCTAAACAACCAAATTGTGGTGCCACTGACAAAGCGTCTTACTCTTGGTTGAGAATCAAAACTGCAGTCTTGAGTGAATATATGTATTCTTTCATTTTCTAATCTCTAATACCTCGAGGCATCAAAACTACAGAGAAGTTGCATTAATGTGTTTGTACTTCTAATTTATTAATAGAATGTTTTGACACTCTACTTATCAATATATAAATGTATTTCATATGGCATGTGGTGAATATACTTTTGTTACAAAATGATCTCGAGTAGGAAAACGAGTCTGTCAACAACTTCCCTCCGGATGCACCTTTCGTATGTCAATGCTGCATGGATTGAAATGGATGAAAAGGAGTTTACATCACCGACGACATTGACAAGAAGAACACCAACACTGATGTTTCATTTTGTTCGACTCTTAATGCACTGGTTTGTGTATGACAGTTTATTGAGAGATGCTTTGTCGCACCGTCTGATCCTTTTGTTTCGTGTAATTTTAATTCGGTTGTGAAAGGAAGGAAGCAGTAACATAATGATTAATTTGCATTTAACATAATGGAATAATAAATATGTTATTAATTACATATTATTGATAAAATATTATACATTATTACATTTAATAATTTGAATATTTAATCACTTATTGAACAAACAATACAAATAGTAGTACACAATTACCAATAATTTTATTGAATACGTAATTTTTATTCTACTACAAATAAAGATGTGAGCAAACTATTGTATGTTAACTTTGAATTATAAAGCAAAATGCAGATAATGTTATCTAGCTCATCTATTATAACTATTATATACGGAGATAAATTTATTATTGATTTAAATATTTTTATATAAAAAAATGGTATTTATGATTTAAATTTTTTTTTTCAAAAAATATATATGGAAAAAAAATCTATTATTCATCTAAATATTTTTATATATAAAAATTTACTATTAATATATTTGTAAACGATACCTAAACAAAAATAATATTTGTATACGGGAAAAAAAATACTATTGATCTAAATATTTTAATATACTAAAAATGGTATTTATAATTCAAATATTTTTTATTCAATAAATGGTATAGTGAAAAAAAGAAGCTATTATTGATCTAAATATTTTTATATACAAAAATTTACTATTGATTCAGATATTTTTGGTAACCATACCTAAACAAAAATAATATTTGTATATGAGAACATGAAATTATTGATTAAAATAATAAATATTAAAGGAAATATGAACTTATTTATCAAAATATTTTTTTATTAATCATACATTCAATTATTTTTTTCTCACAGGTATCAGACATTTTTCTATTAAAAAATATACAACTAAAACAAATGCATGTCCCGTACCAGAGCCAGGGCGAATTTTTGATGAAAATTGTATTATATATGACTAATTTATAATTATTTTTTATAAAAAAGCAAAACTACTATATGGTTATATATAAGTTACTAATTAAATGTGTCAAATAATTTTTTATGGGTAAATTCAAAATATTAAATATTAACGAGAATGAAGTTATTGATCAAAATATTCAATATTAACGAGAACCTGAAAATACTGATAAAAATATTTAATCTTAACAAGAATATGAAGTTACTGACCAAAATATTGAATATTAACGGAAACTTGAAGTTATTGATTAAAATATTTAATCTTAACATAAACATGGAGTTACTGATTAAAATATTGAAAATTATCGAGAATATTTTTATATACAAAAATTTATTATTGATCCAAATATTTTTGATAACGATACTTAAACAAAAATAATATTTGTACACGAAAATATGAAGTTATTAATCAAAATATTAATTATTAAAAGGAATATGAACTTACTGATCAAAATATTTTTTTATTAATTATATACATTCAATTATTAGTTTTTTCACGGGTATCAGACATTTTTCTATTAAAAAATATATATCTAAAACAAATACGCGTCCCGTACCAGAACCCGTGCGAACGCACGAGTTTATTACTTGTAATTATATTACTCTACTAACTTGAATTCAAGTTATAGTGCTTAAGTTCATGCGTTTATTTTGGGTTTATGCCATAAACAAGAGTTTTTTGTTTTTGCTTTTTTTTTTAAATGATCTTTATAATGTTAGTAAATTTTATAAAAAAAAATTTTAAAAAAAAAACTCTTTATAAAAATTTTAATTAAAATTTTGTTTGAATAGTTGTTATTAAAATGTTATTTTAAATATTTTATATTTTTATTGAAATTTTTTTGGATATCAAAATTTAAAAAATTATTCAATTTTAAAATTATTTTAAATAGATTTTAGTAAAAATCATTTTTAAAATACAACTTTTTGAAAAATTACAATTTTGACTATGTGGTCTTTAATAATTTACATTTATGGTATTGGATTTCATAATTAGTGTTTCGATTTAAAGAAAAAACGAATATAAAAAAACTTTTAATATTTTAAAAAACAGTTTTAAAAAATTTATTTTCAAAAATACAAAAAAAACTATTTTTTTAAAGCTGTAATAAAGAGGTCCTAAGTTTGCCAAAATACAACATCACACTCTGATTTTAAACTTTCAAACAACAATTTTTTTAGACAATTTCTTTTCTTATCCTTATAGATTTTCTTAAATCTTTGACAAAAATTAAAAAATGTCCAGCTTTTGAAGATGTATTTTTATATGTATTATTTTCACATGAAATAAATATAAGTGAGTGAACAGAAATTTTATGGAGTATATTCAGATATATATCTCTAAAAGTACTCTATAATATACGAAATATATATTTAAATAATTAAATATATATTTAAAAATTTAAAAATATTTTTAAAGATGCATTTACGAATTAATTTTTAACAAAAAATAAAGATCCTACATTAAAATAACTAAAAGTGGACTCAGAAATGTTTTTAGAGATATCTCCAAATTATTATTTTTTAAATGGAATGACTATCTTAAAATAGTTAAAAATATACTAATAAAATAATTTATAAATGTGTCTCCGAATTAATTTTTTATGGATAAAAATAAGGCAAATTCTTGATTTATAAATGGTAATACGATATAAAATACGTTCGAAATACCACTAAAAAACTTAAGAACATTTTCAATTTATAAGAGATGTTTGTTCCATAATAAATGTGTGTGGGAAAATAAATCAATTTTTTTTATATCACGGGCCTATATTGGAAATGTTCAGGATATTTGAATGTAGAAAAATTTACTTTTGTAATCATAATTAGATTTGTACCCCTATAATATTTAAAAAAGACCAATTTATCTTTCAATATTTATAATCAATTTATTATTTCTTAAAAGAGTTTTAGCAACTGTTTAAAATCGTAGTCAAAACTGAATTATTTTTAAAATTATCATATTAGAACACTTTTTAAAAGTGTTTCGATTTGGTGTATTATTAAGGTATCGTTTCTATATCCCTCTCTTTAAACATGTAGTTTATCAGAAATATTTATTTAATATGATATTTTGACAGATTTGACATTTGAGTGCATCTTGGCTTGGTTTAGGAAAACTCGAGTTTGACTAATAAAAAATCGTTACAAAAAATTCAAATTAAAATAGTTAAAAGTGAAAAGGGTTATAGTGGGATTTTAAAATATTAAAAAGATATTTTCAAATTTGAATCTCCTATGGGCCGTATATAGTTGTGGGCTAACCTATGATTTCATGATGTGAACTTCTACTCTTCCCCCTCTTTTCTTCAACGCCCCCTAAAATATTGAAATTGTTTTGATTTGGTTTTCAGAATTTGGACGACAATTGTCTGGATTTTAGAATTTACATGCCAATATTTTAACACTTAAAGTTTATGTGTTTTGTGCATTAAGAATGCATTGGAACGGTAAAAACGTAAGCAAAAGGCTTTAAAAAAAGAGGAACATGCATAATGGGGGTGTTGAAAAAAATTCAATAGTTGAATGCTTGCAATGAAGGTGTTGAATAGGGTGTTGAAGGTGAGGTGGATTAATTGATGTTGAAAACATTCAATATATTGAATGAGGAGAGAGTGAGGCCTACAAAATACTTTGTAAAATTTTATTGGTTGTTTTGAATGTTTAAATTTTTAGTGTGTTGTGAATGGTGGTGAGATAGAATGTTGAATTTTATTAAACAAAAATCATTGTAATGAGTAAAAGTTGAATGTGTGTTGAATTATTAGGTGGAAGAAAGAGAAGATGATGTATAGTATAAAAAGTGAAAAAAGAAAGTGTTGAATAATGAAATCATTGTACATACATACATATTACTATAAAAAAAATCTATTTTAAAATTTATTTACTTTTCCTAAAGTAGACTTGTAGAAGGTAATAGAACTTAGTTATGTAGTAATAGTAATAGTATCTTGTTATGTAAGGATGTAGTAATAGTATCTCGTTAGATAAGGAAGTGGAAGAGTAAAGTAGTTAAGTTTGTTACTTAGTTAATTAGTTTTTGTAACTAATTTGATCCATTTGTAACACTTGTATATAAGGAAGTAATGAGTTTTAGTCATCCTCTAAGAAAGCAATACTACGATGCATGTATAACATGTTTCATTCTCTTTTTCTCTTCCTCTTCATGAGCTCATTCTAAAGCTCCAGCAATGGTGTTGCATGGTTTCCATGCACAACTCTAAAGTTGATTCACAATATGGTATCAATCGTCTTATGGGACCTTATTTTTTGATGTGTTCTTCATCATCTCCACAACTTCATAGAAGTTAAAGCTTTGCTTTCAAATTTCGAACCATTTCTAACTTCAAAGATGCTCGAGGTTTCGTTGCAATTTCAAATTGTTTCCAACTTCAAATAAGCTTAAGGTTTCATGGCACATAGTGCATTTTCCAAGTTCAAAATTTGTTTTTAAGTTTCAAATTGTTTCTGACTTCAAAGAAGCTCGAGATTTAGTTGCAATTTTAAACTGTTTCTAGCTTCAAGGTAGCCCAAGGTTTCATTGCACGCAGTGCATTTTCCAATGTTTCAAAGAAACAACAATGGAAAAAATTAAAGCTCTCATGTATAAACCTCCCAAACATCAAAGATTCTATTAAGCTTCAAGAGAGTAATTTTTTGTTATGTAATCAACAAGTGGAACGGGTCATTCTTTCTCACAAGCTCCAGATAATAGTTGTTAATCCACAAATTCCTCCAATGTTGAAGAATGAAAATGGTCGGCTTGAGAACATTGTTTTTGAAGAATATGAATCTTGGATTGTCCAAGACTAAGCTCTTCTCACATGGCTATTCTCCACCATCTCTGAAGTAGTTTTACCAATGGTGTTATCATGCAACCATTCATATGAGGTGCGGGATATGGTGCACAAGCACTTCAATTCCTAGATGAAAGCTCATGTACATCAATTGCATTGAAGACAATCAAGAAAGGTAATAGAACAATTTTTTCCTATGTTCTTCGTGTGCATTCTTTATCCATTTCTCTACTAGAAATTGGTGATCCAATATTTGAAAGAGATTAAGTTGATATTATCTTAAAACACCTTGTAAAGGATACAATCCATTTATCATGAGGATGCATGGTAAAGGTGGTTCTACTAATATTTATGATGTTGAAATCTTGTTATATGTTCAAGAAGCTCAACTGGACAATTTCTCCAAGAGTTAGTGAATCATAACACCATTATAAAGATTTCTCAACCTTAAACCGATATCAATGTTGGGAAAGGTAGTCAATCTGGTAGATTTCAACAATACTATCATGACAGAGGGGGATCCTCATGTGGTAGAGGATATGGAAGACAAGCTTCAACCGCTGGGAACAGGCTAACTTGTCAACTCTACAAAAAAAAATATGGACACTCATTGATGGAGTATTGGCACAGGTTTGATGACTTCTTTGAACCAACTCCACCAAAATATCATGCTCAAGCATCAACTTTGACATATGGAATTGCTCAAGATGGAAGTAATCCTCATGGATCAACATATACACAAGCCATTACTTATCTATCTCATCAAGATATGGTGAGAGTTCCTCAAGAGCTAGAATCACAAGCTTGGTTTACTAATTCAGATGCTTCACATCACATCACATCTCATCCTTTTAATTTGAAATATATTAAGTCACATTCAAGGACAAGTATAGTTATAGTTGGCAATGGACATAATTTATAGGTCAAAGATGTTGGTCATGCATATTTTATTTCCAAACTTGCACCTTATGCATCCTTTAAGTTGTCTGATTTACTACACGTTCCTAGCATTACTAGTGTCAAAATTTGCAAATGATATTGATGTGCATTTTGAAGTCCATGCTAACAAATGTTTTGTGAATTGCCAAGCATCTAATGTGGTACTTCTTGAATGATTCCTTGATGAGAGTGGCCTTTATTGCTTCAACAAGCTTGACTTGGAATTTTCACAAGGCACCTTGATTCAAAATTCTCCTTTGTTGGAACAAAATTAGTAAATATCATATCCATTAGTTTTTGATAATAACAAACTATTTAAAGAACAATTGGGTAAACTAATATGTGTTCAAGTGGGTGGCTACAAAGTTCAATATACTGATCGAAAGTCATTTCTGAAACTGATCTGAACATAGAAAGAGAAACTCTTAAGAGGTAGATTTTAATTATTAGATTCTGGAGAATCAACTTTTGATCAATATGATCAGGACCTAATGTGTTTATAGTCTAAACAAGCCATCCTCTGAAGAGTCAAAGTTTGAAGTATCAGAAGCCAATACTCAAACGCTGAAGGAACAAAAGCTAAACCCAGTCAAAACACAAGAATCGAGGAATTTCTGACATGTCGTTGTCAGACTATGAGGTCAACTTTTCCTATTCTAGTCACGTGATATCTTAGTAGAAAGTTGTAAAATCCTGAACATTTGCAACTGATAACTCCTTTTATAGAAAAATAAGTTCAAATGAGTTTTCAACGACATTATACATTCGAGGAAGCTTTGCAACATATATGTTCATGTTTATCTACAAAGTCTCTCTTATGCATGAAGATCTCTCCAACAACTCTTTTTCTTGGAACTTTATAAAAGAAGATAAAGATTTGGAGAAATATACAACACTGCACCTTGACAAGAAAAATAGAAGCTACTATATCAAAATAAAGAGAACAAACTAACTTAGAACTACTTACCATTGTACATTCTTAGAAGTTCTCAAGTCTTAGAGTTTTAATTGTTGTAAACTACTTACACCTCTAATTGAATATCAAGTGTAATAATCACTCTATCACTACCAATTTTATGTTAGATAGATTGTTACAAGTCTATTTCCTATGTGCTTGATCAGTGAAGTCTCTTGCTTATGTGTTTTAGCATTTATGAAGTCTCTTTCTTGTGTGCTTGAGCATTTGTGAAGTATCTTGCTTGTTTTCTTGAGCAATCAAATACCTATAGCAATTACAGGTACGGGGGAATGCATCAAATACTTTGTCTTTTCTCTATGTTATGAGGCATGATATGCCTAAGTTAATAGCTAGTGTTAAACCTGTCAAAGGGTGGAAAAAAGATATTTGCAAGGACTAAAGTTTGGTTTGAAAGAGACATGATCTATGGTTGTGGCAAGGAAATTTAGTGTCAAAACACCTAAAATATGTAACAATAGAAATGAGTGCGAAAGGATCTTTGACAGGGGCAACATGCGGAATACCACCTGAAGATGGTCATGAATGTGTGTTTCCATCAGAGTTTTTTTTTACTTCCATTGATATTTTGTGCTTTCATCTGTGTTTTTGCTTGTATGCTTCTGTGTGCTTCTAAATTGTTTTTAATTTACTCTATTTTTTGTAAAATTTTGGCTTAAAAGGGGGAGTAAAGTGTTAGTGTGTTTTTGTTTATCCTGATGTCTTGTCACATGTCTTAAGATGTTGAGTAACATTGTGATAGGATTGTGCTACTGTTAAGGGAAGGGTAGTCTATTGAGGTTGCTTGTTGTATGCAACTATTAAAGGGAAAAATTATTATTTGTCATGGTTGTTGGTGATTTTGTTGCTGCTACTGCTGATGGTGGTATATGTACATGATCTCTTACTGTGAGTGTAACTTCACCATTAGATATTTTGCATGGTGTCATAACTAGGAAAACTTAGCATTTCTATATATTGGACATTATCTCTATGTCTTGTGGAACTCCCTTGCATTGGAGGTCTTAAGAATCGTTATAAACCATTTTGAAATTGACCAAAGTCTTGAAAAACAATTTTTCACAAATTTTTCTTGCATGTGCCGACACATATGTGTTTCAGGCCGACACATGCAACTCAATAGGTCGACACACACTTCTATATAGAATGGCACATACTGAAACTTTCATTTTTCAATTTTATGTGTCGACCGTACGATTTTCAAGCTGACACATGTATTGTAGTATTTAAGCCAAAAGTTATTGCCTTGCATAGGCCGACACATCTGCCTTTTCAGGCCGACAAATACAGTTGGTTTCTGACTTATGTGTCGGCACATACATATTTGAGGCTAACACATAGTGTTTGATTGGGTCAATTTTTCAATTCTTTTTAATTCCAAAAATTACCACTTTGCATCTAAACTTTCATAACTATAAATAAATTATTCATGCATCATTCCAACTTGATGAAACTATAAACACTTACTACATTTTCTCTTCACCTTCAACCTCTAACCTATGCATACACATTGAGAAATCACACATAATCATCTTTTGTCAGGGTGCTATCTAGGCGATATTTGATAACGTCCAATTAGGTTCTTATGTAGCCGAGAATATTGGGTTGAGATTTGCAGGGAATTTTATCCAGAAAAATCATGGGTTAGTCCTCCAAGATATTTGGTAGATATGGGGATCTAATACATTCAATACATGATTATGGTCTAGTGAAAATCCTTCCGAGTTTGGTATCCAAGGAAGTAGCGCGAGAACGAAGAATCGAATTGAAGTGTCTTATGTGCAATAGGTACAATTAATCGTGCGAGAAAGAGCTTTGGAGTTTGGTACCCAAAGGAGTAGAAAGATTTGATAAATCAATTGGTATACTATTGTGTCTTGGTCTTGTTCAAGATTATGAGAAGAGAAGGGGTTGAATCAACAACAAACGGTTAAGGTTTATAAGGTTGCTCTTGGAACACTTCTCTTGTAACGACTTTTTGCATAGTAAGAAATTATGCTAATTCCAAAATTGGAATGAGGGAGGAGGGGGAGACGTAGCCATAGTGAGGACAATTGGTGAACTTCCTGGACAAATGATTGTGTCTTTTTTCTCTTATCCATTTACTTGCTTTATTTTTCATCAAGAATTTGACAAATAACATTTATTAAACAATCGACTCGTAAGAATTTTTTCGTGGCTGTTTTTGTTTTGAATTAGGTGTGATTAGATTATAATCACTTCTGAGTATAAGTGTTTTTTAATATCAACACAATTCAAAGGAAATCACTTTTGATAAATTGCATAGTTCGTTATTTTTGCTAGTTACCATTGAAAATAGTATTGCTAGTAACTTGCTATAAACGATTAATATTGTGTTACTTGATTCAAATTTATAAATTATATTATTGTGCTGTTCATTCCATAGGGTATTTTATTTTGCATATCAATGTTCCAATAGGTAGGTTTGTATAGATGACGTTTTCTATCTATATCAAAACCTTATATGTGCACTCTTTTCAATCTGTTTTTAAAAACCAAGTTTTATTTGGAATTTTGGCTTGGTAATCTATTCACTCTTCTCTAGATAAGACACTGGAATCTAACACTTACCAAATGTTATGAAATCTTGCCTGATGTGTCTTATAGAGAATTTTGATGTGATGCTTGTTATTCTTCTATTGCATGTTGATCACTGATTTTTACAAGGATATTTATCACTTATTTTAATTGTTGTTTCTTTATTTTATCATGTGTTTTATTTCATTATTCTATATTTTATGCGTTGGTTGTGCGTTTTAGTATTTTTATACTTACAGGAACAAATTCGGATGAAAAAATGCAAAATTCGGAGTTTCGAAAAAGTTTCCAGCATGCTCCAGCAGGTCTGACACGGGCTGTGTCAGCAAATGCTCTGATTGATCAGTTTTCACTAAAAAAAATCATAACTGGAACTACGGGAATCAGATTGACGCGTTCTAGTACTTTTCGGAAAGCTGAGAGAAAGAGCTACAACTTTCATTTTGAATTCAGAAGCTAATTTGAACTTTAGATGCCTCGAAAAATTCATTGAAGTTGCAAACTTTAGAAAATAAGTTGTTTCGGGTCGTTTACGAGTCTGGTTTATGTTTCTGATGCAATGTGAGTTAGTAGTGAAAACTCTCATTAGGTTTAAATGTGTTTTTTCTGTTTAAAGGAGTTTCCACGATGGAAAAAGGACTTTTTGCCAGCAAAGAATTCCAGGAGAGAAGATTGGAGAAAACAAGGGTTTCAGCGGAAGGAGATTTTCATGAACAGACAAGATTGAAGATCAAATTTCTCCCCAATACTTGTAACATTTACAATATATCTTTTGTTTTCTTTGAATAGAATGAGTAGTTAAAACCCCAATGCTAGGGGGTGTCCCTGATTTGACTCTGTAACTATGTTGAATTCCTGAGTGATCAATTTCATGGTTTTTATTATTTAATTCAATCGTGCAATGTTTTTAATGCTTTCTTTGTCGGACCAACAAGACTTGATTTACGGTTAACAATCAGCTGGACCGTGGTTGTTAAGGTTTTTGTACGATTAGACTATAGTAGATATCACCTAGGACTATAGATACCCTATAGTTACCGAATTTAACCCTTGATACAACAAAGGCTTGATTTCATCATAAATCTCTAAGGACTTAGGATTTAGGATTGAAGGTTCAAAGGTTTTCCCACTAAGGATTAAGGGGAAAACAACCTAAAGGGCTGGTAATTGAATGTTATGAACTTGTTGAAAAAACCAGGATTCAAGGTTATTATAGGGAAAATCATACATCTTCTCTAGCATATTACTCATATATGTCAAAACAGTCCTTAGCATTTATTTATTTTATTTGCCATTATTTTGTTTTAGAAAATCAAACCTAAACTCTAGAAGTTTTTGTTTAATTGAACTATAGATTGAACTCGATACAGATACGTAGTCCCTGAGATCGACATTCGAGGAATTTCCCTATTATTATAAGAGGCAAAAATAGTACACTTGCTATTTTTCCCATCACATGTGCCTTTAATGTGTGAACTTGGATAGTTCATATTGGTTTGGTAATTCATATTTTCTGGTGATTTGGATTTTCCCTTGAGGGGAAGTATTGATTATGTGTGACAAGGGGGAATGGTCTTGTATGAAGTTGTTGAGTATTGTTTTTAACACTGAGCTCTTGTGTTGTGTTGGAATCTTTTGTGTTGTATTGTGTGATGTCATATCACGTGTCTCTACACCTATCTTTTGGAATAATTGAAGAATATTTTGTGTAAGGTTGGGTCTCTCTGTAACTACAATGTATCTCTGATATATTTTTATGTCTGAGGTTTTGTACAAAGTTTACATATTTTTCATGTAGATTGTGTTTTATGTTTGTAGTTGTATTCCTCTCTCCAGTTTGATTGTGCTAAGGTTTTTTAGCCAAAATTTGCTAAAGGGGGAGATTATTAAGTTCAGGGTTTTATGATTCACAAAAATTATGCTAAAACATGGTTCATATTTGATGTTGTGAAAGATGTTATGACATCTTAACCAACTGTCCTAACATGTTCTGTTGTCATGAATATAAGACAGAAGTTATGCCGAATGTCTCGACATCTTGGCCAAATGTACAAAAGTTGATGTTGTCATGAATATCAGACAAATGTTGAGCCAAATGTCTTGATATCTTGATAGATTTGATTTAATTTTGTGAGATCCTCTTGGATATATGTCACTTATTTGCGCAGGTCAAGAAGATTTTATTAGGAATAATGCATATTTGATTTGGTTTCATAAAAAGGATTTCAGAGACTTTTTAGAGAACTTTGAAGATTGGTTCCTATTTTTATAGAAGATCTTGCAGCAAATTTAAAATTAGAAGATTTGATTTGATTGAATAGTGTAGATACATACTGCAAGAGTCTATATATAAGGACTTGATAAATCTAAAATAAGCAAGCATTCACATAAAAAATTGCGGGTGCATAATATAAGGGTTTAGGATTTTGAGAGTACTTTAGGTGCTTTGTTTATTTTTGTGTCACTCATGTATCTTTTGATACATTAAGGTAGACTAATTCTTCATTGTTGCTTGGCCATCACTCATGAGATTTTAAGCAAATAGTTGATTGTGTGTCAAGTTATTGTTCTTAGTTAAAAGCATTTAAGCAAAATTGAGTATTGTGATATGAAATGTGTTCTTCTATTTTTTTGTCACTAAGGTGACTGTTGAAAGTGAGATGGGGATCTCAAATCTAGAAGGTTTCTAGGTAGAAGTAGCACAAGATATTGATTAGGTGATAAGTTGTACACTAGAGTTGTTTAGATTTGAACTAATACTATCATAGTGGATTTCCTTCCTGGCTTGAATTCCCCTAGAATAGGTGATGTTGTACTGAACTAGGTTAACAATTGATTGTGTTATTTTACCTTCTGTATTTTAACTCTGCATATTTTATTGTTTGGTAAAATTGTTTTGGCAGAAGATGATGTCTTAACATATGTCTTAACATTGTGTTTGTGTTGGGACATCAGTCTTGACATCTATTTTATTTGGCCAGAATTTCAAACCTTGATTCCTTTATTTCAAACCTAGTAAATGAGCGAACAATTTTCTTCCTTCAATGAAAGTGCTATCTAATTTTGATGTCATCATTCTTTCATCCCGCGCATTGAAAAATTGACCAAAATCGTACATGTTTCCTCTCTTGTCTCTTTTCAGCGGTATGATCACTTTGTCTAGATCCCCTATCCTTAAGTGCGTTGTAGAGATCTTTTGCTCTCATCTTGTCTGCAAATGTTATTAAGAAGAATATGGTAGTATTTGCATCATCATGTCTTCTTCTCAAGCTTTCTGCATCACATTTGTCACTATTCCTCTTTTTTGCTTGGTTTGATGACACCTTTGTCCACCATTCATCTTCATTGACCTTCCTACTGATGGAACTTGCCATAACAAATGTTGTTACTTTGAAGAGTTGATGTTGATGACCTACTTCAATGATTAAGTCTCACCTTCAAAGTTTCTCAAATATTTCAAAAGATATCTCTAGAGATATCATTTATCTATTTTAAATCATTTTAAGTGTGAGTCTCAACTTAATTGCATCAAAACTTATTATTTAAATTTGCCTTTGGATTGGCGGTGGAGAGAATTGATTTTAATAAAATTGAGTTAGATAGAATTGATTTTGATAGAATTGGATTTGTTAGAATTGATTTTTGTTTGAATATAATAATATAGTAGTGATTGTTATCAATTAATGTTGTTTGGATAATTTTTGTTAAAATTGATTTTGAAAGTATAATTACCAAAATAGGCATAGTTAAATACATAAAAATAAAATTACTAAATTATTAAAATACGTTAAAATTAATAAAATATTCAAATTATTTATATTTTTATGTATTTTAGTTAATGAATTAAAATTAATATTGAATTATTAATTAATTAATTTTTTTTATAATTTATTTCTATTTTATATAATTTTTATTAAACTTATATTACATTATTATTATTATATAAAATTACAACTTTAAATGAATTAGTTTTGTAATTTATTTCTATTTTATATAATTTTTTTATTAACCTTATATTACATTATTTATTCTTATTATTCTTATTATTATTATTATTATTATTATTATTATTATTATTATATAATTATAGTTTTACACGAATTATAAAAAAAATTGTCAAATACATTATAATAAAAAAAATATGTTTTTTTTAGTTCGAAAACATATTTTTTAATTAAACGTAATTACATTTTTTTTATGACTATCTATATCATTTGTCTACTTTTATTTTCTTAAGTTTTTGAACTCTCTGCAAAAGATCAACTGCTTCTAGCGTTAGAAAATCAAAAGTATAAAAGATAAATAATATAAAAATATATTGGTTTTCTGAACACACTTTCTATTATTGTAAAAACTAGAATTTGTTGTTTCTATCATAATTGATTCTAGGATCACAAATCAATTTTGCAAATGGAAACCAAACATCTTCGAATTTAATAAAATCACGTTTGAAATCAATAACCGTGCGGTAGAGACTTTTGGATGCGGAACCAAACAAGCACTAAGTGTATGTTTGATACTGCTTTTCATTCTACCCACCGTGATATTTTAAAGTTAAAAAAGATAGCTTTTAGAAAAAGAAATACGTGTTTGAAAGGAATGTATCGCGGAAACAAAGACACACTAAGTAGAATGATGACTTTAAGAAAATTGTTTACAATGGAAAAAATAAATAAGACTACACAATAAATCATTCGAATTTCTTTTCCTAATTAGTGGGGTTCTTCTCCATCCTCGGTGAAAAACCCAAAATACTTCCAAAATTCGTAAGTGCACTTACAAATTCACCACAAACGTGAATTATTTGATTTACTTCGTAAGGGTACTTGAGAATTCACCTGTTGGGACTGTGAATTTGCAGATGCATATGCGAATTAATCCATCCATTATTTTTTTTAATATTTAAGGTTAATTCGCATGTGCACTTACGAAGTCACCTGTTAAGAGGTGAATTCGCAGATGCATATCCGAAGTCACCAATATCCTAAATTTATTATAATTTTATTTTGAATTTTATTCTTATGTGATGTATATCTGTTTAATATAGAAGATCTTTATAGTTTATAAATTATTCATCAATTTTTACATGAATCTATTCATTTAATATTAAATATTCTAGTTTAATAAGAAAATAATTTTTAAACACTTTAAGTGTAAAATTTGTTTACACAATCAACCAATAAAAATTTAACAACATGCCAAGTTATTAAAAAAATTAAAATAAAATTAGGTCATAATTAGATACATGGTTATGATTGGTTGATAATGTAAAATAGTGCATGATTAGTTTTTTCTTTTAATAATATTAATTATTAATAACATTCAACTTTTGATTATAATATAAATATCTTTTTGATATAATAAATTTGTAACTACAACATAATGATTAATTATCAATTCTATAATAAAAATTAAAAGTGTCATCTAAATTAAATTAAATTTTTAAAATTGCAATAAAAAATATTTCTTATATTTTTTATCAAAAAATATTTATAATTTTAAATTAAAAAACAATTACATTTCACTATTATTACATTCATTGTTTAAATTTATATTATAAATTTACTTTAATAATTTAAGTTATTTTTATTAATAATAATTCAATTTAATTATATTATTATATCATAAATAAATATTTTTTTAAAGTATAATTCTAATAAATTTGAAATATTGAGCGAATCCGTAAGTGCACTTATGAAACATCTTGATAGATGAATTCGTAAATGCACTTATGAAATACACTAAAAGATGAATTCATAAATACACTTACGAAAAATATTTTAGAATCTTGAAAAATGTGGGAGAAAATCATCACATGGAAAAATAAGTTTTCTAAATCATAGTTAATCATCACTGGACATGAATATGGGACCAACTTTTAATGATGTTACACTTACACATTAGTATGGGACCAAATTTGTGCAACTCTATATTTATATGAGTCAGAACGGTTGAAGGAAATGTCATTGGGGACCGTATGTAAACTACAATAAGGAAACTGAAATGGAATGGAGCGGGTTGAAATTGCAGGGGTGAGATCTTTTTTGATTTTCCTCGACTTATAAAACTTTCTCGTGACACACTTTCCTATAGTGTCATTAGAAACCATGCCCACTACATTTCTCTTTTAAGTTCACTTGAGAAAACAAAGTTGGCTTGTATAACTTTCGTGCTATAAGTAGATGTTCAATTCTCTACTAGCAATTGAAAATTTGCAATATAAAACTTGCAAAAGTTATTTAGATGAGAAATCAAATGTCCAATGGAATCATGAATGGATCTTACTAGTAGGGTGAGGTAAACCAAGAATGTGATCGAAGATGGTGTAGGACTAGTGCGATGTCACAGTTGTACTCTTGTGTCTTCAATCGAAAAAGGTAAGTGTGTGTGTAATAGAGAAAAGTGTGCAAAGCCTTTTCCTATGGGAGTGAGTGTGCAAGGTTTACTTTACAATTAATCGTTTATATTAATTTATGATAAAGTCACTAATAGGAAAAGTACTCTCCTTAATCCTTTACTATATGTACTTTTCACATGTATTAAAATTTGGGTTTTTTTTTTTTAATAATAAATGTGAGTTGAAAATATTGAGAAACAAACTATGGACAAGTCTCGTATTTATTAAAAAAATGAGACTTCAGTATTTAGAAGTGAGAGAACCTACACATTTATCACATTAAGGTTTGATTGGGTATGTGATTTGTCTCTTACAGAGTGTGTTTCTCATAAATGAAAGTCTCGAATATGAAAATGTTCTCTCCCTCATGTTCATCCTTAAATTGATGACCCAACAGTGGTATCATGAGTCGTTGGTTCGAGTGAAAGACTGACTGAATTGTATCGAAAGTACTTCCCACATGGTGGTGGATAGAAAGTGTCCAATTGAAAAGTGTTAACGGTGGTTCAAAAGGATTATGTTGTATCGAAAGTATACATAGAGGTGGATAGTAGGTGTCCCGTTGAAAAGTGTCAACGGTGGTACATGTATATATATGGATGAATGAGCTTGCGCTTAAGGGAGAACATTGTGGATAGACTCACACTTGAGGAAAAATGTTAGAAATGTTGAGAAACAAGGTATTGGGAAGTCTCACATTGATTGAAAAAGTGGATACTGGAGCATTTATAATTGAAAAAACTCACACACACATATTACCTTAAATTTTTGAGTGAGTATGTGGTGTATCTCTCACAAGGTGTGTTGCTCATAAGGTTCGAGTGAAGGACCGATTCAGTTGTATCGAAAGTACTCCCCACATGGTAGTGGGTAGGAGGTGTCCAATTGAAAAGTGTTAACGGTGGTTCAAAAGGATTAGCTCTCTTGTATCAAAAGTTTTCTCTACATAGTGGAGGGTAGGAGGTGTTCTATTGAAAAATGTCAATGGTGGTACATGTATATGTCGATTAATGGGATTGCGCTTGAGGGAGGAACATTGTGGATAGACTTACACTTCATGAGGAATTGTTGGACTTGAGACTTCACACACAAGAGGGGAAGAATTGTGTGGTTTGGAAAATGTGGTTTTGAAAACTTTTCCTAAGATATATCAGAGTTTAAAAAGTTTTTTCAAGACTTAGCAGTGGAATATAAATCTATACATCAAAATAAAGTGCAGAAAATAAAAGATTTAAGAGAAGAAGAAAAACACCGAGAGTTATAGAGGTTCAGTCATTATAAAAGACGACCTACTCCTCTCCCCAAGAACTAATCTTGAGAGATTCCATTATATACTTGAGATCTTTTGGTAGGTAAAGCTCACGAACCCCCTTATACAAAGATATGGTGGTTGTCCTACAACTAAAATAAAAATGGAATATATGATCATTTGCATCTTCTCCATTGAAATTGCTGATATTGAAGTGGCCAAGCTTCCTTCCTAACTGTAGATTGAAGCAATTAGTCTTATCTCCACAAAATGATTGAGCTCAATTTGGTTTAACATGTTGATCTTCTAACTTATGATTTTAACCGAGCTAACCATGAACTTAATGGTAATCTCATCAATACTGATAATATTTAACCTTCAAATAAACAAGATTTACTAAGATCCTTAAGGGAAGTTCATCAATATTAACAATCTTTAACCTAAATAGACATAGGAACTGATCACATATTATCCAACCAAAGCTTTTAATGGGTTTAATTTCTAACCACATATTTTTATCCCTAAATGGACTATGTTCATACAAGATGTATAAACCCCATTCTTGGAGAAGTTATACAATTCTATCCATCTAGAATTACAAGAACACCTCACTCACAAAAGATCTTTCCCAACAAAAGTATTTGGCTATAAGAACTAAATAGAGAAAGTTAAAATGAAAACTTAGAGAGAGGGAGAGAGAAAGTGTGTGTGTGTGTGTGTGTGTGTTTGTGTGTCAATACATAATTTGTTTTTTGGATGAAATGAAATGAGGAATGCGACCTATATTTATAGGCTTGAAAATCCCTAAAAGTGGAAACTTTATTAAAGCAAAAATGACTTTTGTTAATCGATTAAACCAATATGTTAGCTCATTTAAAAATAACGGCTATGATATCCAAAATAGGAAAAAAGACATATATAGTAGTTGCTAATTGTCTGAGTGCATTCAAATTGCCTTGTTCCTCAACAACTTGTTAATCTAATCGATGAAAACTTGGTGTTAATCAATTAGATTTGGTAAAAACAAATTCTTGACTTTTTGAATGGTCACGTCTTTTTCCATGCAAGTTCTATATATTTCTTCAAAGCTTTTTCTTTTCAATTTTTTTTATAAAAAGGTTTTAAGTGTGTGTGGGGGGGGGTGCGCTTATAGCCATCTACTTCTACAAATAAAGAACTTTTTCTTTTACAAAGGTTTCACTCACTAAATTGGAAGATTAACTCCTCTAAGCCTTGTATGATGTATTCATTGTGTTAACCTTGCTTGAGATGTATTTTGAGGCTTTTGATGTAATATGTTTATTTGTATTTTCATGAAACTTTGTAACTTTGTTAGTGTCCGAGACTTGTAATCCTTATCAAATCTCATGGATTTCACCTTAACTGCTCAGGTTCATTGGTTGACTTTCTTAAAGGTTGCATCTTTACTTCGTTGAATGTTATCTCTTCTGATCTTTTACAGCTGTTATTATGTTGCATCTTTATTATATTGGGTGTTACCTATTCTGATCTTTTACAGTTGTCATCATGTTGCATATTTATCATGATGGATATCTATTCTTGTTCTTTACAGTTGTCATCATCAAAAGAAAAACATATTACATGTAAAATAAGATTCCACATTTTCCTCCTTTTTATGATGACAACGCATCTCTCAAGGGAGGTGGTAAAAGAAACAAAACAAATATATATATTGGAGTGATAATAATACTTACCCTGAATTAGATAGAGTGCGTATCCTCCTCTTAAGAGTATCTCTTCCCCATATTGTCAAAATTAAAAAAGCGGGTAAAAGATACAAATATGCACTTATCATGGCATGTTGAAAAAGTATCAATGTAAAATACATGTCATTATGCATATCACACTCAAGTAAGATAATCTAGGGTTGATATTTCTATTTGTGATAAGTTGTAATATTTCTTTGTATGCAAAACAAGATTATAAGTGTTGAATCATTTTATGGAATACAAAAGACAATTAGTAATGAGAGAGACTCGTGCATAAAAAATATTTTTTTTATCATATGTCATATGAAAAGCATGTGTTTGGCAAGAGATAAGATTTCCTATGGTATGCTTGTGCAAGACATGATACATAAAATTATGGAAAAATCTTATGCCTAGCAAGAGTAATCAAATCTTGGCATAGAAGTTGTTATATTTGAATGGGAGAAAATAAGATTTCCTAGAGATGTATTTAGAAATGGCATAAGACTAAACATATGCCAACATGTTTAGATTATCATGTAATTATTATGACACGTGTGATGTTTTTCTTTCTTCAAGTAGATTTTTTTGATAATATCATGTTGAAGGTAACTATCTTACTTTATGAAGGGTAGCATATTTCCTATCTAAAGTGTGTGAGATAAGTTTACAATATGACACAAGTTAAGCAAAAAGTATCATGGCATAATGAGGGAAATATCACTCTTAGTGGGAAATTTTTATATTAGATGATCCCATTTGCTTTGGTTTCTCTAAAACAAAGTTTTTGAACCCTACAAAGTTGAATGCTTCTATGAAGGAGCAATCTTTGAAGATTTATTCATCTAGGTAGTGGGTGTTGAAGAGTTATCTATGTGAGTAGTAGAGGTTGAAGTTGGTTTCTTGAGCTAGGTTTGAGAAATCCTCCAAGAAGTAGCAAGATGATGGTTGGGAAGAATAGGTTCTTTTTTAGGCCATTTTTTATGATGATGATGATGATGATTTGAGAACAAGAAAAGTAGTTTTTATGCAAGAAAAAGTGAGAAATTATATTGTGAAGAGCAGCTGAAACGTACCTCTTTATATAGCCTCTATTTAATTGATTGGTCAATAAATTAGCAACAGTAGTTTTTGAGAATTGTTCGTTGCAACTATCTGTTACTGCATTAACTCCTTCAACTATATGTTGGGGAGTTGTTCAACTTTCAAATTTTCTCTATTTTGAATATTTTAATCAGATGTGTCTATCGATTAATTCTCCCTTTTCTCTATTGTATAGATTCTTCAAATGATCTTTCTTTATAGTTCTGAACTACAAAGCTTTTCCTACAACACAAGTAAATAAGTTATTTTGATTTTTATTTATATATCATATCTTCCTTTTAGGGTGCCTTTAAGGATATGTTATCTTCTTCATTGGAATATGATTAATTATGTTTCTCCCCAGGGTTGAAATCTTTCCTCTTCTTTGTTAAATTGTTGAAGAAACTTCTACATCTTCTTTGTTGTTCTTTGAACATGAGGATTCTTTGATTGATTTTAATTGAACCGTAACATGGTATGATATGAGTGATGATATTCAAGTTTAATCTTTTGATTGTATTGATTTCTATAATTTCATTCTCTCTTGGTTTTCCTAAAATTCATGAAGGTTTCTATCTATAGATTTAGGAGTTTGAATTTTTTTTTTCTAATTCTTAATTCTTTAGATAAACATTAATAACAATAATCTAAAAATTTTAAGTTAGAAATTTATTTGTCTCATGTGTTCATATCCTTTATCTTGATACTTGGAGAGACTCTGTATATCTTTTCCAAAGTATCTTACATTTCCGTGGCGGTTTTTCAAAACAAGATATTTTTTGGTCAAAGAAGATTTTCCACTCATTCATCATTTATTTGATGATGAGTAGGGTAAAACAGGCCTTAAATAAATTTATAAAGAAAAATATAATATTTAAAGGAAAACATATTTATATACGAGAAAGGATAAATTTTCAAAATGTAGTAGTGTTTGAAAAGAAATATTGGGTTGGAAATCATCTTTGTGGAGTCAAGTTTATCCAACTATTGATTTTGATGAAGACAAGTTAGGAAACAAATACTCCGGCAAAAGAATGGAAAAAGCATCAAGTCAAAGCTAAAGCATACAGTTTCAAAATTCATTGAAGTTATGACTAACTTTGGATCTTTATGTTTCATCAATATCTTTTGAGGTACAAGCAATTAACTTTGTTATGTTAATATTCAAGTGCTCAATAAAATCATGTAAACATTTCATACTACGTGCGTGGTATTTAAACATTTCTGAAATTGGATTCAACTCATTTTCTAAAGTATTTTTCTTTTTCAAAGCAGGTGTAACCGGGTACACAACCTTATGTAGCACTTCTGTTTCTGACGAGAAAAAAAGAGGTGCAATCAGTTACACCATATCTAGTAACTGGTTACACGCATGATATTTTTGAAAAAAATGTACACCACTTCAGGTGTAACCGGTTACCACTAAAGCAGTGACACTTTTCACTCAAAATCTAACAGCAACAAAATTATTTGATCCTTTTTCAAGCATGACACCTTTTCATGGCTTCATACACATTCATATATATATATATATATATATATATATATATATATATATATATATATATATATATATATATATATATATATATATATATATATATATATATATATATATATATTCTACTTATCAGGTTTTGAATCTTCACATGTTTCATCCCATCCTTCCACCTATTCTTTAATTGGAAAATTAACTCATTAACTATATCCTTTACTACCCATTCATACTACACCAAATACAAAAATAATCCAATTAAATCTCCACTTATTAAAAACTCTATAAAATAACTTTTTTCTTTCCACAACCTCATAAACTATTCAAAAAATCACTTTTACCTAGAATCATAAGCTATTTCGAAAATCTCCTCCAAACCCTAACTTCTCTAAACTTTTAAGCCCCACCAATGGAACCCGCAAAGAAGGAAAGAGGCAAAGCAAAAATTATGGAAAGTGCTTATGTTCAAGATTGAGAGCAAGAATTTGACACAATGGAACCAACTCTCAAGCAAGGGAGATTGTTTTTCTCCATAAATCGCTCTGTAATTCCATCCAAATATAGTTTGATTGCTGACTCAGGACCCTATTATACTGACCTAGTTAGAGACTTATAAGCATTTGGAAAGAAAACTTAAAGTTGTGTTGATGGATCACATGCTCTGGTCGATGCATTCTTTTGTGCAACTCACAAATTGTGTTGCTCCGACCCTTTAGTTGACCAAACAAACAACCTAAACTGGGTGGCTTAAAAATTGAAGGCTGGTGAAACTGCTGGTGAAATCATCGGATAGAATATCAAATAATTCAACATCGAATGTTTTTTACCTCATGGAGAGAAAGGAAAACATCGAGTAAACCTGAGAGGGGGAAATCATGGTCTTTCGACCAAGAGATCGGGTAAGGGAGTCAGTTACGTGAGGGGAAGGTATTAGCACCCCACACGCTTGTAGTACTCTACGATATCCACCTTTATTTTCTATCTAATGGGTGTGAGTGTCTATTTAAAACCTATTCCTAAGGAAAAATGAATGAATGCAAAGTATTATGTACAAAAAGAAAGGTTTTTTAGTTGTGCTTGCCGCGGTTGCGAACCTTTAGTGCCTACGTACCCCATTCATGAAATTAGGGATCAACGCACTACGTAGTTCTCCTTGAAACGTTTGGTGGGTTGCAATGTTTTTTATGAGAAATTACATTTCGTATCCTCGCGATTAGGATTGCAATTTGTGCTTGGCGTTGCAGCTTATCGAAAGAATCGTGCTCGACTGCTCGCACACTTAGCAACTCACTTGGATTTTAAAGGAACACCCTTATCGAAAAGGTTTTCATAGAAAAAGGTCCGAAGACAAAATGGTTTGAAGTTGGTGGATTGTTTTTACCTTGGCGAAAATATTTAAGTTTATTAACATGTTTTGAGATTTGATAAAGAAAAGGTTTTAGTTTTAATATGTAAAAGGGGAAGAAGAACATCTAAGGGGAACTATCTAGCTCTATCCCTAATGTTATCATACAAAGGTGGCCCTATGTCAAGGATGAAAAAGGATTCTCTACCTATGTTAACATGCATGAATGACTATCCTAATGTCTAATATCGAAAGCTACCCTAACCGAGCGGTCCTAGGGGAGAGTATCATAATATCCACCTTGTTTGAAGAACCAAGTGATACAAAGGGATGAGGCAAACAAGTGCTTTGGAAAAAGCACACAAACAATGCAATGCATAAACAAATTCTACATAGGGGACAGGGAAAAGAGACCATAATACTCTACAATATCCACTTCTATTTTCTGTCTAATGGGTGTGTTATATCTATCTATTGCTATATCTGCATTTATGCTATGTGCTAAGGGAAATGCATGTGAAAAAAAGAAAATAAGCAAACACGAGGAACAAAAGGAAGTATTTACAAAGTTTGTTCGGTCGAGCCCAGTGACAAGATGCCAACGTATTCCCTCGTGCAATGGAAAATTTAGAGTCGTAGTTCGGCTCACATGTTTTGGTGGGTTACAATGTTTTTATGGGAAACTCCATTCCGCATCCTCACAATTGCAACTCGTGCTAGGCATTACAGCTTATAGTAAGTCTTATGCTCGACCGCTCCCACACTTAACAATTTGCTTGGATTTGAAAAGGAACTCCCTTATTGAAAAGGTTTTCAAAGAAAAGAAAGAAGTCCGAAGACAAAAAGATTTGAAGTGAAGTTGGTTGTTTTTACCTTGAAAAAGGAGTTTGAACCATTATTAAGTGTTTTGATTTTCAAAAGAAAAGAAAACAAGTTTTAGTTTTACATGCAAGGATGCAAAAAAAGAAGAAAACATGCAAGGGAAACTAATTAGTTTTACCCCTAATGTTATCATGCAAAGATGGACCTATATCAAGGATGAAAATTCTAAGCTCAAAAGCTATCCTAACCGAGCGGTCCTAAGGGAAACTATCCTAAAATCCACCTTGGTTGAAGAACCAAGAGATGCAAAGGGATGAAGCAAGCAAGTTCTTTGGCAGAAGCACGCAAACAATGAAATGAACAATCAAATGATACACACATGCGCGGGGAAGAAGAAAGAAGTCCCATAGCCTCCACGGTAACAAGTATACCAGAGTCAACTAGGATCCAACTTTAGGAGGAAAACCATAACTGCGAATGGAATTAAACGTGTCAATCAGGAGTTTCCTATGGGAGAAAGGTATCACATCTTGATATGAATTACCAAGTGTGAGGAGAATATGAGTGCGAGTATCAACTTGTGTATGCAAACCCCATGAGAAAGCGTGGAGAGTCAGAATAGGGGACTCTTGCCACTTTTATTGACTCGATAAAAGAAGCTTCACAATTCGTGTGAGCTGAGCTGACACGGACTGAATTGTGCGGGGGTTGATTGCGACCCCTTTCCGCGTGCCCTTCAAATCATCATATATATATATCAACTATATCAGAAGCAGGACTTTGCTTGGTGGGGCCACACTGGGTTGCCTAACCACTCATGACCTATGCAAGCACAAAAGTAAACACAACTGAAAGTCGCCTCCCTTTGCACAGAAGAGAATTTTAAACAAACCACGCACAGTTAGCACACAAAATTTCCTTAAACGAGTCTTTAAATAAACCAGAGGGGTTCCTGAACATGCTCCAACTACGGAAGCCCTATCATGCATCTTTATTCCTACTTCTCATAGCAAAATAAAGCGGTAAAACCCTACTTCTCATGCTCTCTAGAAAAGCGGTAAAAGAATGCGATAAAAAAGAGAAGAAAATACCAAACGAATGACAATCCGTTAAGCAAAAGCAAGCTAAAAAATACTCTGGAAAACTTCAAGTACTACCGACAAGCAATAAAAGAAAACCAGTGAGCAACGCACAAAGGCACCAAAAGCATGATCGGATTGTGTGTCATACACATCTGAAGCAAATAAACCTGCAAGAGATTGCAATCCAGACAATACAGACAATGGAGTGCCTATCGTAGGCAAATATCAGAATGTGTGTCAATACACATCTGAAACAATCCAATAAACCTGAAAGGAATCACAATCCAGACAACACAGACAAAAGAATGTCTGTCGTACGCAAGTATCAGAATGTGTATCGGTACACATCTGATACAAATGAAATAACCTTCAAGAAAGGTGAAAACCAAGTAAGTAGACAATAAGCGCACACACATGTGTGCAAGATCAAGATGTGTGTCGTACACATACGAATCAATTCGATAAACCTGCAAGAAGGTGAAAAATAAGCAATGCATACAAATAATACACACACATGTGTGCAAGATCGAGATGTGTATCGTACACATCCAAATCTCAAGAGTAATGCTTAAAGTACCTCGCACACGTAACAAAGTGTTAGAAATAACAAAGTGGAGTGCTTGTCGGAAGCACAAAGCTCAAAAGCAATTATTCACATGATGATATACTAGCATAAGCATACAAGAAGTTAAATAAAAACTCAACAATTGGCTTGGAAAAGACCTTATTCGAAGTCGGAGCAAAAAAGTCAACTTGTCGGAATTAATTAAAAATCGCATGGTTTCTTACAAACGCGTCAACGGATTCAAAAATATGATCGGTTTTAATCAATTCTGAGCGGAAGCGACATTTTTCGGACCTTAAAAGAACGAGGAAGCAACACCGTTTTAGGAATGTTGCACTTGAAATTCGGTTCCTAAACCATCAAAACTGATTTTAAAACATGCCAAGACGTTGGGAACACGTATTGCTATCTTGAACCTTTGAAGAAAAACAAGTTTCGGTTCACAAAAATGCTTATGGAAAGTGAAATTCATGTGTCGATTTAATTTTCAATTCTCATTTGTTTTACATTTTTGAAATGAGAAAGAATTGGATATTAAATCCATAAATGATGCAAACAATTCTAAACAAATGAATATGCAAATGATATGTAAAAATCAAAGAGTTAGAATTAAAATGAATGTAAAGATATGCATGAAAATGCACACTTATTCATGTATTTATGTCTTTTCCATGGATGAAATGCAAATGAATGACATATAAATGCATTCAATGAGGTAATTAACCTATACCACATCAAATCATGATGTAAAATATGAATTAAAGTCAATTAAGAATCAAGAATTCAACATGTTACAGTGCATCAATTTAAACGTTCAAGAATGCATCAAAAACACATGAGAATGTGCATAAAATTAGGCCTGACACACTTTAACATTCACAAAATAAAGCCTAAACACATGAATTCGAGTCAATTATTCAACTTAAGTGAAAACTAATGCATGAACATGCATATCATAAGCCAAACAATCAATTCAAGTAGTTTATGTACAAAGAAATAGCCTCAAGCAAGTGTATGTATGCTCTATGTACAAAAATCCTACACCTCGACACAATAACGTTCACAAATCAAGGCCTAATCAACCAGTTTTCAAGCAATTAATCAAGAATGGATTAATCGGAACAATTACATGCAATTCCTCAAATCAATTTCAAGAAAAATCAATTTCGACAAAATCACTTAAAATAAGTGCTTATTTGAATAAGTACTTACTTGTTGAAGCTTAAAATCGGAGAATCAAAGTAGAATTAATGAGAAATTGGAGAAGAGGCTTGATATTGATGCTTAGAAGCCTTGAATTGATGGAGGAAGGTTTTCCTTGTGCAAGAAAGATCAAAACCGAGCAAGAAGATATCGAGGGAGGGCGGTCCGAGCGATCAAGGCATAGATAGAGAGGATCGGCTGGTGGAGCGATCGGAAGGAGGGTGTCATACCCCAATTTTTGACCTAATATACCACCTTACATTTGCATCATTGCATCACTAACAGCTCAGAACAACATTAATCGGGTGTAGCATTCACAGGTCAAAATTAGGGTTTCATCAGATTTTCATCTGATTCAAGAAGCAAACAATTAGGGTTTGGGTTTTACTCACTTCATTTGACCTACCTTGATCAAAATATCAACATCTAATCCTCAGATATCCAACTTTTCTCATTGATCAATCGAGGATCGACCAATTAGAGTTTTGATCGAGCATGAGTATTCTCTGATTTTTTGAACATTGAATGACTTTTTTGGATAGAGATTGGTCATTATATCTTAGATACAACATCTTGACCAAATTTCTGGATTCAAAACATCACAGAAGTTCACAGACTTCATCAGTCAATTTCAGAAACATCTGATGAAATTTCATCTGCACAGGAAAGTCAAACTTTGACTTTTGGTCAACTTTTTCAAGACAAAACTTTTTCCAACATCAAAATACTTCAAATGATCCATCATGATCATAAAAAATCAAAGAATTTGGAAAAGTCAACAAAAAGTCAAAAGTTCCAACACTTAGAAAAATTTTCAAGTGTTGAAATTTCTTATTTTTTCCAAACTTCATGGCATTTTTTCACATAGTTCCACTTTGATTTGGAAAAAACTCAAAACATGAAAGTTGCAGCTCTTGAAACAAGATTTCCAAAATGTCCAAGAACTCTCAAATCCATGGAGTCTAGCTATACTTTTGAAATTAAAACATAAGGCTCCATAACCATGGTTTTCAAAGTTCAAAACTTCACATTATAGGTCATTTTGTGATTTCTTCATCTAGAACACTTGCCACCTTGCCAAATTGGGATAAGAACTGATAAAAATCAGTGAGAAGTAATTATGACAAGTTTGGATCAAGTTGAAAATTTTCACACATGGTTAAAAAAGGAAACTTCCTTTTTCTTTGCAAAATGCCTTTCTTACCCTTTAAGGCATCTTTGAATTACCAATGCCATGTACTTGTGCCTAATTTTTCAGAACTTTTGACCTATAAATAGAGGTCATCTTGGCCATTTGAATTTACACCAAAGCAATGCAAAGTTATGCTTTCTCTCTTTTTTTCTTCAAAATCAAGAAACATAATGCATTTTGAGAAAACTTGCAATTTTGAAAATTAATGAAAACCATGGAAAGTTTTGGTGTCAAACACATTTCATAATCAATATATAACTTGTTTGAAGCTTAAGATTAACACAAACTAAGCTAGAAACCAGAAATCACATCTCATGATCATAAGCTTGCTAGAACTGCCATAACACTCGAATTCCATCTTTGGCTTGAGCAACTTGAGATTTTTTCATTCAAACACTATCCATGAACATCATAGACATGATGCAGATCAATTACAACTAACTGTAACAGATTTTTTCCAGAAATCGAGCTTCCATTTTTAGACTGTGCAGGTGGACTTGGCTGGAGTGATCCAAGGTGATTCAAAGCAAGCAGACCATCCTCACACCTTCCACATAGGCCGATGATGCTATAGCAATCACAAAACCAGTTCTGGAAACACTCCAACACCATCTTCGATCTCATCTTGAACAGGTGAGAACTCAAACTTCAATCTCATGATTCCTTGCATCTAAATGAAAAAACTCTTGGCCATTTGTTTTCTGCACCTATCACGATCCTTAACCCTCAAAAAATTTGAAAAATCATCAATCATACATCATTTCAATTAGGTTTTTCAATTCTAGGGTTCTTCGTGATTTCTGGAAATTCAATCGTGTTAGACCAAAAATAAATGTAATTAACAACCATCATCATATTCCTTGTTAAATTTCGAGCAACTTTCATGTTTATAACTTCCAAAATCATTGAGAAACAAGCAAGTTACAAATCTGAGAATTGATGAAGATGAAGAACACTTCGCGCGTGTTCTTGAGTTTTTCAAATTTAAATTTTCCAATATTTTATCAACACGTGTTTTGATTCAAATACACAAAAGCACGCTTGTCCCAGCGGTTGCCAGCTCGCTCGTAGTCCTCTCTGCCACGTATACCACCCACAGGTCCTGGGTTCAAACCTCCCATGGACCATTTTTTTTCAAAACTTTTCATATTTTTTTCATGTTTTCTTCACAACTTTGACATTTTTTTTAACCAATCAAAACTCCTCATTTTGAGGTGATTTTTTGAACACTTGTCAATAAATGTATCTATTTTATGATAGTGCAAAAATTTTCAGAAAAAACTTTCATCTGATCATGTTTTAATCGAGTCGAAAATGACACTTCGGGCACTTTTCAAAACCACTTTAAAAGGTGAATTTTTCAAACTTTTGAATTCCGATTCTTTTCAAAACTTCTCATAAATGAACTTCACATTTCAAAACACTTTCAAAAATCATTTTTCAAAACTCTTCATCAAACTTGCATCTTTTTACCATGATCGATCTGATTTAAACGATAAAACCGAATTCGTTTTCTCTCGAATTTCTCAATCGATCATGGGCCTCCCTCACGGTGTAAGTCCCAAAAACATTCTTTTATGTACATAATTATTTCCTTGTACATATCAAACTCTCTTCAGATACATACAAATTTTTATCTGTACATAATACAGATACCTTTTTATACTCAAGTACAGACAAACTTCGATCGTTTGTTTTCACTTCACTTGTGTACACACAAACCAACATTCTTTATGTACATACATTTCTTTTCCTTGTACATATCAAATTCTTTTCATACAAATTTTTATCTGTACATAATACAGATACCTAATACAGATAAACTTCGATCATTCGTTTCTGTTTCGTCTGTACATATACACTAAATACCATTGGTATTGAAAGGAGCATTATTCTCGGTGAAACTGTTTTTAAACCAATGGGTCACCCTTATGGTGTAAGTCCCAACCCTCCTATGTACATCCATCCCTCTCTGTACATAAATACTCGTTCGTGCACATATTCACTTCCTTGTACACAATTTCAAACTTGTCATATACTTGTTTATATCACAAACTTTTGTAAATAAACATTATGCATTGTTTATATTTCCTTCATAAACTCCTGTGAATACATATCACACACACACACACACACTTGTATATACAACTGTCTAGTTATAACATAACAACTAGTCTAACCAATAGGTTCCCCACAGTTTAGCCTCCTCTTGGGCTTTATACAAGATAACTCTCCCACGGAGTTAGCCTTCTCATGGGCTTCATATAAGAAAACTCATTCATCTGAGTTTAGCCTCCGCTTAGGCTTCATATAAGACAAGACTCGCTGAGTCACCTCTTGGGCTTCGCTCAAAAGAACTCCTCATTGAGTTTAGCCTTCTCTTGGGCATCATACAATGAAAGAGACCATAAAATCTCTTAATAGCCTCCTATTGGGCTTCCAATACAAAGAATCACCCGCGTTAGGATAGAACCCTGAGATTATAATTTCCCGGTGAAATTGCTCTTAATTCCAAAAGGATGGTTTCCCGGTGAAATCCCTTTTAAGACAAAGCCAGCCATACCCTATAGCTTCCTCTTGAGCTTCATACAAGGACCCTCGATGACCCTCGAATGCCTCCTCTTGGGCTAACAATACAAGGACCCATGGGCTTCTTAAAAGCATCCCTTTAATCCAATCAATTTCTCCTTGAGATTTAGACATCTATCATCTCTATGGAAGACGTATCTCATCTATCACATCACATACAGTCAAAAACTTTTCAAACTCTTTTCAAACAAAAACATCTCTTAATTGTAAGTGGTAACGCTTGTATACTCAAGTAACACCCAATGCTTACAGTTAAAAGATTCAGTCATTTTTCAAACATCTTTCTTAAACATGTAAGTGGTAACGCTTGTACACTCAAGCAAAACACCTGTAACTTACGATGAAAGATTTTAATCAGTCAAACTTTTTAAAAATGTATGTGATGAAATAAGATTAGATACATTTTTCATTAAGATGACATTCGTCTGTCTCTTATTAACATCCCGTTGCTTCCACTAGCATAAGTGGGGACTACGATTGCTCTGACTTTCTCAACATCCTTTTGAGAATACGTAGGCACAAGGTCTCATCCTTGCCGAGCAAATTTCTTTCTCTCTCAGACCAAACAAACCATAGATCCCTTTAGATCCGAGCTACAAATGCTCTCGATTCCCACTAGATATATGTGCGAAGATCCATGATCTTTGCGAGCACAATAATAACAAAACCTAGGATCCCACATAATCTATCATTCTTAAAATCCCAAAGGAGAAACTTTCCCAATCATAGAAATAGCAATTAAAACACACAAACATATCAAACATATTCATATATAAAGCTATAGATAACTATATATATTTAGGGTGCTCCATCTATTCCCTTTATATAACAATCCCTTACTGAATCTCCCCAATGCGTTACGCCTAGTTTGCTTAGTCGTTACGCATATCAAAATCAATCAAGGTATTAACTTTCCCTTTTTTCATAATCATTAAATCATCTTTCTTGTGTTGAAAATAATAAAGCTTGATGCTCGCGGCATCTTTATAAACAAATCAAAAGAGTAAATCGTTTCGAGCCAGAGGATCTGAATTCACGTTCGATTCTCTAGCGCGTCACCTTTTAACGCGAACAGAGGGAAGACCGAGGGGAAGACTGACATGATGAAGAAGGTGGCCTGAGACTTGCTCGGAGCAGGGATAGATCAGAAAAGGAGGGAGTAGGCCATTTTTCTGGCGAAGAGGGCGGTGGTTCCGACGGAATGCTGGCCAGAAGTAGGTGGCAGACGGTGGCTGCTCGGTAAGGCTAGGGAGGAGCAAGGGGAAAGGCTTGCCTTGGAAGAAAATTCCCTTTTATTTGTTCTTGATTTTTGAGAGAAAAAGATAGAGAAAAATGAGAGCTCTTGGGTGAATTTTAACAAATGAGAGCTCTTGAGAGAAAAATGAGAGCTCTTGGGTGCCTTGGATCCAAGATTAGGTCCAAATCGCGATTATCCGAATAATTTTCGTCAATAGCCCAAAACATCGAAATCCGTGCGGCATATGAACTCAGACTCTTCACGAAAAATATCCGAAACAAAAAATTGTTTACAAGAGTCAAAATTTCGACTCAATCAGACGAACGGTTGATGAGATATGAATTTTTGAAGTTTTAGCACACTTTTCAGGCATCTGACACATGTAGAATTTTTATTGCGCCACTCGGGGAAATTTCTTTAAACGAGGATCTTCTAATCAAAATCTGAACTCGGGATGTTCATAACAATTGTAGCCTATGGAATTTGTGAACTTTTGACACCATTATCACCTCATTTCAATAAAAATCGAGCGAGATATGATTTTTTGAACGTTGCGTGTCAGATGAAAAATGCTCGGTTCATCTCAAAATCAACTCCAAAGAATAAAATTATGGTATTGATTAGTAAGGAGTCAGCTCTCGCCTTGACCATGGAAGTTGAAGAGGACGTCGAGACGGAACTTTAGACATCGGGCCCACTCAGTTTTGATTTTCCAGCCAGGAGTTATAAATTTTTTAGTGCACCGTGAACACGGTTTAACCCTAAAATTTAGTTTATTCCACTTGAAAGATTGAACTCTTTGGAGACTTTCTTCACGGAATTGGTTTCCGGCCTGTGAATGAAAGTTGTAGATAATAATACTGAGAGGAACTTTCCAATCTAAAATCGTCCGAAAATACCCAACGAGCTGAGAGATACGAACTCCAGAGTGTCCGAAACGCACCCAAAATCCAAAATTCACTTTATTAAGAAATGAACTGTTAAAGTCTTTTTCTTGATGAAATGGCTCTCGATCTGAACAGACGAATCGAAAAACACATTGAAAAGATTCCAAAACATGTGGAACCATCCCGAGATGACCTTTTGACCAGAAAACCATGCATTGAGTATACGAACCGGAAAATATCAATTTTTGGCTCGAAATAGTCTGAATCTGCCGAAACGCACAGTTTCTTCCACAAGTTGAGATGCTTTGAATCTCATCACCGCATTATCAATGAATGATATATATGTAATACATCTATAGGTTAAGTGTAAGCCAATTATTTTATTAAAAAATGAAGAGGGAAAATTTTGGGGTGCAATAGAGATAGAGATAGATAGATAGAGAGAGAGAGGGTGTGTTGTCGATATACAATTTGTTTTTTGGATGAAATGAAACGAGAAATGAGACCTCTATTTATAGGCTTGAAAATCCTCAAACGAGGAAAGTTCATGAAAGCAAAAATGATTGTTGTTAATAGATTAAACCAATCGATTATCTCATTTAAAAGTCATGTTTATTTTGTGTATATTTTGTTGAATTGTTGCATGTCCGGTTTCCTTCTTTAAGCATTATTAGGAGTTTCATAAGTGGCTGCCTTGTTTGGTTTAGTGTTTTGTTTTGATAAGTTATAACTATTGTGACAGTTGTGCAAATCTGAAGTATATTTGAAGTCGCTTTTTTATAATGTTATGTTGTCCGATTATTGCTTGAATTCTGATTACTATTAAGTAGCTTGTCAACACTTTGCTTGAAAGTTCAGTTTCAAATTGGTGCTATATACGCCTAAATTTTCGAGTTTGTAATGACAATTTGCATTTGTGTTAAGTCCTAAAAACTATGGGCTTATGATTGTCTCAGCTTAATTTCACTTGAACGAAAAGTCATTTTATTTTGAGTAATCGTTTGAATTGTGGTTGCCCGGAACTAGAATGAATCATTGATTGAGTTTCGGTTGTATTCCTTGAACAAGAAATTTCAATATTGATACTAAGGTTTTCCGTTTGCTTTAAGTTTGTTTTAGTCGAAATTATTAAGATATCTCATCTAAGATAAGTGGCTGCCTGGCCAAATATTATTTAAGAGGTTATGACTTATTTTTTATGTTGTTTTATATGTTACGAGTTATCCCTGATGTTGTTTTATATGTACATATTCCTACCAAGAAAATAAAGAGATGTTATTGAAAAAGGTAATAGTATAATTATAGCTTATATCATTCAATAAAATTTAAATATGTGCTATTTATATATATATATATATATATATATATATATATATATATATATATATATATATATATATATATATATATATTCAATATATGGATTATGGATCATGGATTTTTATATTTGTCATTTCATTTATATTTTTTTCTTTATTACAGGTCAAATGGCTAGTAATCAAGAAAACTCACAAGATGCATATGCTCTAGATGAAATTTCAGATAGAGACATTACACGAGGCATAACTATTATGAGGGGAATCATTCGTGATAGAGATAAAGGAGTAAAATATGATGTACATTGGAATGATGAATAGAAACTAATTGAGCCTAATGGTGCAAAGTTAGAAAGCTACATTGGTACACTTGTTTGTATGCATATTCCAATCACCGCTCCTAGATGGAAAAGAGAAGAGTTGGAAATTGGTAAAGAGAAAATTTGGACTGAAATACAAGTACCATATATGATTGTTATTTTCTTTTTGTTGACGATAATGTGTTTAAATTACTTATACTAACACATTGTATGCGTATATTTTTTCGTAGAGTTCTTTTAACATTAAAGATAACCGAAAAAAGTATATACTTCAATTGGCCGGAAAAAGACACAGAGGGTGGAGATCTTTTTTAACAAACAAGTTTCCTAAGGATGAGGAAGGAAATTTTGTTGAAGCGGAACGTCCAATGAAGTATGCAAACTTCATTACACCTGAAGAATGAGTTGCTTTTGTATGCCAAAGAAGAGATGTAAATTTCAAGAAAGTGAGTGACACAAATCGCGAGAGAGCATCAAAACCCACATATCCATACAAAAAAGGGTGTTTGAGATATGCACGCTTACAACAAAAAATTGTAAGTAAATGTAAATGCTATAATCTTATTAATTGTCTCAATGTGTTCTAATTGATGATCTTATTATTTGTGTCAATGCGTAGTTAGACGAGACAAAAAGTGATGAAACATCACTTCCAACACATGTTTTATGGAAGGAAGCTCGTGTGGGCAAGGATCGAGTTGTTAGGGATGATGTTCAATATATTTATGATGAATGTGTAAGTATAACACCGTGTCTTTAATTAAAGTAAAAGTTTATTAATATATAATTAATTTTTTATCTCCACTAATAATTTTTTATATGTAAATGAATTTCAGGAGACTCTATCTCAATCGGTATCCACAGGTGAGGATCGGGATAACATGAGTGTACTTAGTCGAGCACTAAATGTTGTTGAGTATCCCGGTCAGGTGAGGGGTAAAGGACATGGTGTGACTCTAACCTCCTTGTATAAGCATACAAGGAAAAGAAATCCTAGAAATCAAGAAGTGATTCAAACATTGCAAGAATTACAAGCACAAGTATGTGAATTGCAAAAGGATAAAGAGAGATATATGGCGGAAAAGGTGCAGTTCACAATTGAAAGAAACTAGTGACAAAGCTAGTATCAACTGTCAAAATAAATTTTCCAAGGTAATTATATATGTTATTATGAAATTAAAATAGAACATTTATGTTAATTGACATATATACACATTAACAATAACATATTTATTATTGGTTAGGGCATTTCATCTTGTCAACTATACTTATCATCACCGACTTATCGCCTAGTTGGCAAGGGAAAAGTACATAACACTTTGGGGAATTTACTTCATCATAGACCGCTCCCTGATGGACATATGAAAGTATTGATTGATGTTGCATTAGACCTGGATGCGTTGCTACCGATACCTGACATTGTTTCAGAGACATCATTGCTGAGAGATGCAATAGGATCTTTTGTTGCATGGCCATCGAACCTCATTTTAATAGATGATCAGGTATGTTGAAAACCATTATGAATCTTTAAGTATTCAACTGTCAATTTTGACCTCATTTTTTTACATGGTAATTTTAGACTCCTACAAAACCCGCATCTAAGGATAAATGAATTTTGCAACACGGCGAGTCTGTTGCATCACAAAAAGAGGTACGTTTAAAGTGTTTATTATATGATCCGAATAAAAAACTGCATGATGTTATAATTTACCTAAGTTATATGATTTTTAGGTACCTGCTCAAGGGTCACATCAAGTGAGCCAGAAAAATAGTAGCGTACCTAACCAGAAAAGGGATCTACTTCCAAGGACCGTGCAAAGAAAAATAGTACCTCGATTCCGGATGTGTCTTGAAACACTTGTGAGAAAATCAGATTTGATGAATGGTTCTATTCGTCATATGCATATGGAGGAAGGTATCATTGGTTTTTCTTGCTTCGAAACAATTGGAAAAGAGGACATAGAACACATTTTCTTGCATCAAGAATTAGACGTCGGTATTGTACACTTATACATCCGATAATACGGTCAATCTATTATTTAATTAGCTGAACAACTTATTTACACATTTCAATGAAAATAGTCTAATATTTATTATGTTTTTATTTAAGGTTCTTGTATGACAAATTGATGCACGTGAATCAATTGTCAAACATATTCCATTTTGTGTCTTCCTCCCGTGACAACCAACGGTCAATTGTTGACGATCCGGATTCAGTAAGAGAGCACTTAGTCGAGAGATTCATGGCCACCAATACAGAAAGCTTGTATCTTTGGGCGAATACAAGTGTGCATATTACACGAAAAATCAGTTGGAAGAAATCAAGGAGGAATTGTGTGAATATTTGATTGAGAAAAGAATCATATAAGGTATTAATACATTATTGTGTGAAAAGTATTATGAATACATTATTGTGTGAATACATTATTGACCGTGTTATTATGTTCATATCTTGCAGGACCAGGACCGTCTGCTCGTCGTATTTTGGCGATTTCAGACAAATTTTATTAATTGAGACTGATTTAGTTGTTGCTAGGGTTGATTTTGTTAGGGTTTATTTGGTTATTGTTAGGGATAACTTTGTTATTGTTAAGGCTGATTTGGTTCTGTTAGAAATATGTGAATTGAATTATAATGGTGTACATATATTTTGGATTACAATGGTATATAATGTAATGGTATTATAATGCTTTTTTTTTGCATATATTTTGGTATTATATTGGCATATATTTTGGATTACAATTAAATATTATATTCCAGGTTTACATGTATTTATGGACCTATAGACACTTTTGAAAGTGTTTTTACTGGAAAAGCGTTGCCTAAAGTAAAATATACTTTAGGCAGCGCTTTTCCAGTAAAAGCACTTTCTAAAGTTGGTCTTTAGCAGCACTTTTCTTTAAAAAAATACTGCCTAAAGATGCCTACAGAAAGCATAAAAATCATTATTTAGAAAACGTTTTTCCAGAAGAAAAAAAAAACGCTGCTAAAGACCTACTTTAGAAAGCGTTTTTTAAGAAAAACTGTTGACTAAGGTATACTTAAGACATCGTTTTTGTCTAAACAAAAAAAACACTGCTAAAATCTATAACAACACCACCTACAACTGTGCTTTCAAAAGAAAAAAAAAATATTTTCTTAAAAAGAATTGTGTAGTGTTTGCACACTCGACTACTACATACTAGATTTGACACTATCAAATACTAATACTAGTACGTACAATTTCAATTCTGTCGAATCCTGCATTTAAAAACATGCTTAAGATAAAGAATTATATATTTAACAATTACATATTTAACAATTAATTAGTAACATTTTGATTTGTGTTATATTATGACTTTGGTACGTACGCATTGATCTTGGTAATAGTGAACCGACTTCATCTATATTCTCCACTTCTTGTTTTCTCAACTTTTTCTAACGAGCAATGCAAGTTATGTCGTCATACAAACTTGCATGTTATTCCCCTATAATTAGCTTCATGGTACGTACACATCCTTCTTTTTCTTTATCTTAATTAAACTTAATAGTTACGGTGATTGGGTACAGCCATGACTACAATGATTAAGGTTACACTTAAAGGTGTACAAATGGTTTCGGGACTTCTTTCGATAAAAAGAAAAAGCAAAGCAATACAAAAGATACTTTGACTTAAGGAACTGTTAAAAGGAATGACTTTAAAAATAATACAAAAGATACTTTGAATTAAGAAACTGTTAAAAAGAATGACTTTAAAAATAATAAGGGAAAAGTTTGAGATATATGGATCCCACATGGCCACATAGTTAAATTTTAAATCTTAGTTGCTATAAGAAATATAAATTGGTCATTGATTTATATCCTACATGGTATTGGTAGTTGCATCATGCATTAGTTTTTCTCTAAATTAAATGTTTTTTTATCTATATCGGTATAGATTAGTTCTTTAAATTACATCTTTAAAAAATTAAATAATACTGCATTTTCAAAATTAAACTCAAAATTCAAATTTCATTAAGTTAAAATATACCAAAACAGTCTCAATCAAATTATTTAGCTGCAAATTAAAAAGAAGTAGAAATTTAAAATTCAACTAACTTACATTCAACTGGATTTTAAATTGGAGTTCGTAAATTGCAATTACAACCACAATATATTATTGATGTAGTAGCTTTCACAATTACATTCACTATAATAAATAACACATATAATATTAATTTTACAAAATGCATTTAATCTTGACTATCCATACGAGGTAATATTGAAGAACGGCATGAAAAACTATCACTTAATATCTCGGTGTTTTTAAAACATATGTTATAATTTAAAAGATCATAGATTCGATCCCTAACAACTGCATATTTTCATTTTCTAAATTTTGTTGCGCACGTCATATACCTCTCAGTTTTATTTAAAGGCCGAGGTAATAAGGTATTTATTTACCTAGGTTTTAAGTAATATCCAAGGGATTAAATCTTAATTTTTGTCTGTATCATTTTCATTGGCATGTATCACTTTTACTGAAATATATCATATCATTATAAATATACTAACCTGTATGTATCATTCTTACACAAAAACTACATAATATGTAACATAATTAGAATATATCATATCATTTTAAATCAAATGTATAAATCTACATTATTATCATCAAGAGAGAATACATACATTTGACATTTACATATTTACACATCGAAATGACAAAACATTTTCATTTACAAATTAAGTGTTGTGAGTCTTGTTGTTAATTACGACAAAATTCAATATCAATTTGTGAGGCAAAGAATAGTAGCAACAAAAATAAATGGTCTACAACAATAATAACTCATTCACAAATAATATAACAAATAAGACAAGAAAAAAGATGAAGATTTGTTTATCAAATTCGATCAAACGATTATAATAACAATTACCCAACAACTAAAGCCCAAAATCACAATCCAATCACACACGGATCCACGGACGGAACCGAAAGAACCCGAAACACACAAAACGAGAAACTATTGAAAAGTCTGAAAAACCCGAAATCACTATTCGCATCCGTACAATCACTATTCACCATCCATTTGGTGACTATGCATCGTCCGTACGGTCATTATTCATTGTCTGTACGGTTCACTATTCATTGTCTGTACGACCACATGACTTTATTCGAATCTTGGTTTTTCTATTCATTGTCAACTTTTTGAAACTTCTAATTTTATTTGAATCTCCAAAATATATTTTCTTTCTCATAATAAACAAAGGCTTTAAAGCATATTCCAACATTAAGATTATAACAACAATAAAAAAAACTATTGTTGTTGTTGAGATTCATAATAAGATAAGACGACATTGGTCCAACGTAATTGAATGCATCCATATCTTCTTTTTTAAATATGGTGTTGTGTTGTTAAACTCGCATAATTAGAACAAAATTTAAATTATGATAGGTTAAAAGCAACAACGTTAACTAACGAAGTATACATACACAGGGGCGGATCTAGATAATACATATTGATGTGGCTAAATATAAAAGAAAATATTAAATAAATATATTATAGATAAAAAATAATATTATTTAAAGCAATACATTCATAATAAATATGGTTTATCAAATATGAGGAATTAACAAATATAAAGTGAGATGACAGTGGTTCAAAAATCGAATTTGACCGATCAATCAACTCAAGAATTTGAATGGTCATCGGTCTGATTTAATTGTTGGATTGATGTGAGTTGGCCAAAACCAACCAAAACTAATAAAAAGTGACAAATTGACGATTTTGGAAAATCGCCGAATAATATGACATATAAGCTATACAATTAAAAATATAAGTAGAGTTTGTTCCTAAGTTATTTGGAACAACTTTTCCTTCTTGAAATTAAATTTATTAGACAAAACACTTATTTTGTTATTTAATTTATGTTCCAATTAAATTTTGTTCAAATTTATTTTAATTTGTATTTTGTATTATTATGTTATGTGTTATGATTATGTTTAGAATTTGAATTTAAGCCTCTAACTCGTCCACACTATGCCCACATATAATTATACTTATGAGCTCTAAATTTGTAATATAGAATTGTCTAGGTACACATCTCCCTTTAAAAATTCATGTATATAAATATTAACAAGTACAAATAACTGCTCTGGATAATGACTTAATGTCATAACGAAGCATGTGCCTTTAATACTCTCCATCATCATCTGTAGTCTCTTAAGGTTATCTTGTTTTGGATGTGAGGGTTCAATATTGTCCTAGTTGACAGAAACACTATGAGTTGCGCTTGCACTATCTATAACTTTCTCAACTACATTCTCTTTAATTTTCAACTAATTTGAATTTGTGTAGCTAATTAGACTCAACGAATTAAATTTTTGCATCATACAACATACAACTTATACCTCAAACACGTCGTAAATATACTTCTATAACATCGGTTATAGTGTTCTATTGAAATGCTCACATGACCATATATAATACAAAAATAATAATATTAATTTATTCACTTTGAATGAGTTAAAATTATTTTTTTCAAATTTAATTTTAAAAGATGAGTGTTTTTTTTTTATCACAAAAGATTATTTGAACACCATTTTTAACACCCAAATTTAAATCTCAAAAAATCATTTCCATAAAAAAAATCCCTACATCAAAATCAGAAATGCCTTCAAGTCTTCACTCATGAATTACTACAAAGCAATAGTATGCCCGGGCATGAATAAGTAGCACCATCTAGCATCATCTCCCACACAGAAACCATGCATGTATTTATCAACCTCTTCTACGTACGTCAGAAACCACCAAACCTAGCTATCTAATTCTCTTTCTCTCTCACCAACAAAACTTTCAAACACAAAATAACGAGAACAACAGAAATGGTCAAAACAAAAACGTTCCTCTCCCTTCTATTCTTCTCAATTTTCATTCCCCATTCTCTTTCCTTCTCCACAGACACATTCATCTACGGCGGTTGCACACAACAACCATTCACCTCAACCTCACCCTACGAGTTCAACCTCAACTCACTCCTCACTTCACTAGTCAACTCAGCAACCTACACATCCTACAACAACTTCACAATCGTCGCTTCAAATCCCAACGACGTCGCTTACGGTCTCTACCAATGCCGCGGCGACCTCTCCATGCCAGACTGCTCCTCCTGCGTCTCACGCGCTGTCTCACGCGCCGGTGACATATGTCCGACCACCCGCGGTGGCGTAGTGCAGCTGGAAGGATGTTACCTGAAGTATGATAATGTGAAGTTTTTGGGCGTGGAGGATAAAACGGTGGTGCTGAAGAAATGTGGATCTTCTACCGGGTATGACCCGAGTACCCGAGATGCGGTGTTGGCTGGGTTGGTGGGTTCGGGTGGGTATTTTCGGGTTGGTGGGTCGGGTCAGGTGAAAGGGATGGTGCAGTGTGTTGGGGATTTGAGTTTTTTGGAGTGTCAGGATTGTGTTTCGGAGGCGATCCGACGGCTGAGAAGTGATTGTCCTGCGGCGGATTATGGAGATATGTTTTTAGAGAAGTGTTACGCCAGGTACTCTATTGGTGGTGAAGGTGGGGGCCATACTTACTCCAAATCTCATGGTAAAGCTCAAATCTTAATATTAACAAATTATTAGTACTACCATAAAAGATATTTTATGGTGATAACTTGTTTAATATAGTTTATTTATTTTAAATATTATTCTAAAGAAATTTGCAAAATTTATTTTCATTAAATTTTCTTGTTTATTTTTTATACTATATATATTTTTAAATTTTTAACAACCACGAGATAAAAAATTTATGACAAAATTAATCTTTTTAAAAATTATAGTTATAAATCTAAAAAATATAATATTGATATTCACAAATTTTCGAACTCAGTAAAAAGATCAACTATTTTTTCTGCTAAAAAATAAAAAATAAAAAAGATAAATGATATAAAAATATTTTAATAATAATAAAATTTAAAAGTTTTTATTTAAAAGAAAAAGAAAATTTAAATAATTAAATTATTCTCTCGACAACATCATATATTTAGAGTATTACTTATCGCATGATCAAGATTAAAAAATGTAAATTTAAATTTAAAATTCTAAAAACAAAAATTTAAAATATATAATAAAATTTCAGTTAAATATTTTAAATTAAAAAGAAATATTTCTTTATAATTATACCTGATAAAATTATTAATACAAATATTTAAAAATTGTTTATTTTAAATAATCAAAATGCGTGACAACAATAATACAATTTCTTTTATTTGATTCTTAGTGAATGGTCTTGCAGGTAAATTAGACAATGATAATGAGAAGACATTTGCCATAATTATTGGGTTATTAGCAGCTGTAGCCATACTTATAATTTTCCTAGCTTTCTTGAGAAGGATTTGTGAGGGACAACACCTCGGTAAATACACCATATAATTTCTTCCTTTCACCATTTTACCACTAATCTTTATAATCTTAAGCAAAAATCTAATTGGTTATTCATTGATTCCTTAATTTATATATATGCAGGTAAATAAATTGAGTTGAGTTTTGTCAAACTCATGGCATGGCATTGAACTACTCCATTGCAAATTTGCTTTTGGAATCTTTTCTTTTCTCCTTTTTATTTTCTCAATGTCTTATCTTTTCTTCTCATCTATCTTTATCTTGCTATTTTATTATAAAGTTAAACTTATAAGACTAAAGAGGTCTTTGATATAAAGAAGACATTACAAAAGGATGCACAATGGGACACACAACAAAGGGATAAAGGAAAAGGAGAACAAAAGAGAGCAAAATATTCTGTTTTCTCAACCCTCCCCCCACCCAACAAAGCTGTGTTGTAACTTGTCTTATCCCCTTGCATATTACGAAATAATCTTTTATCATTCTTTGTTTTTTGAAAAGTTGTATAAGATTTTATGCCAATGGGTTATCGTGAGTATGTGCTCGCATGAACTTTTGAGTATATCCGATGTACAAGAGAATTTTTGTGTTATCCACCTTCTTGTCTCGGAGTTATTTACATTTAAAAATAAATATTTTCTTAGTTGAGATCAACATGAAGATAATCTTGTATCAATGTTCTCTCAAGTTTAGGGTATTCAAAATTAAATCTGTAAAACTGTAAAACTGAACCGAATTAAATCAAAATTGTAAGAATTTGTATTTAATTAGAATGTGTTTGAATCATTTTCTAATGGAACCACATAATTTAATTTGCAGTTTGTATTTTATAAACCGAACCAAGTCAAACTAAACCGTATTATATTATAAAATCTTACTAACGGATATATATTTCTTTAATTCTTGAGAGAAATCAATATGATATATATATTTTATCATATTTATTTTAATTTATAAATCATAAAATATTATTCATTTATAAATATTATTTTCACAAAATATATTTTGTTGTATTTTTTGTATAATATTAATTTAAAAATATAATCTTATGTATATTATTCTTTAAATTTAGATAAAATTATAAGATGCAATTTTATGTATCAAATTATAAATTTATTTTAAAATTCATAAATTTTTTATGGTAATGTATGAATGATTAAACACAAAATTATATTTTCTTCTACATGTGAATGTATGACTCAATAATTTTTTTGTAAAAAACCGAACCAATTCAAACCGTATTAATTTGTTTTGGTTTGGTTTTATTTTTAAAAATCAACTGAACCACACGTTTTTTCTCTTGTGGTTCAAATAATTTTTGTTTTAAAACCATCAAAACCGCATCGTGAACACCAGTATCTCAACCGATATAAGTGTAAGCGGGCATAACATACATTATGCAGCCTACTCAAATCCTTTTTAATTTTATTGAGTTCTAGGGAAGTCTTAAAAGTGTTAGAATCACTGAGATTCATTTGGACTCGATAAAAGAATATTTTATTTTCTATATTTATAGCACCGCTAAGCGAATAAGGGTCTGTTTGGTAACAACAAAAAAGAGCTTTCACCTTTTGGCTTTTACATTTTCAGTTCATATTAACAAAAAAGTTTTGTTTGATAATTGTCATTTAGATTTTAGCTTGTAGCTTTTTAACTAGCTTTTAGTTTTTTTCTCAATAGCTATTTGAAGTAGCTTTTGAGCTTGTAGCTTTTAGCTGGTTATTTTTTCTTTTATTTATACACTTATTACTTTAACAAAAATATATTGAAACTATCAATTTCTTAATTAAGAATGTCCTTTTATGTTATTTTGTATTTATCAGCTAATATAACAGTTAATTTACCAAACACTCTAACTAATTTATCAGCCACCACCTAATAGCTACCAACTATCAGTTACCAGCTACCAGCTATCAGCTACCAGCTAGTTTTATCAAACAGAGCCTAAAACAGAATGCAAAAAAGAACATTATGAGGAAGTTGTGCATGTGTGAATAAGGAGAAATAAATTATGAAATTGGAGAATCGAACCAATGTGGGACACCATCATTTTGGCCAATACGATTAATGTTTATCTATAAATACTAAACTCGTAAGATTTTCAATATACAAAATCAATCATTTAAAATATTTTACTCATTTTTATTGTTTAATATTTTTCTCTTTATATTATGTTATGTACCGATCTTGCGAAAAACAATGAACTAAGTAATTTTTTATAGGGACATGGAGAGTCTTAATATATGATGATTTTGAGGGATTCGAGTGGCACAAAGATGTTCGTATGCATTTAAGAGTATATGTCTTTCTTATCTCTCTAGCGGGAGTCTCTTTATATAGTGCTTCCATTGCTCCTTGAAGAGCCTCATTCAAGAGGCGACTCCCAGTTTCCATACCGTACCAAACAAGTATAACAACCACCGCCAACCATGAATGGGTGCATTCAAGATAGTATAACGCCTGTCTTTAACCAACCGACAACCGTTACACTTGTGTCTATGAGCGAGCTCCTAGCCATTTATGTGTTATTGGGTCCCGATCATAGACATTCTCTGGCCACGGGCTCCAAATGAGTTAATACCCAAGTGTAGTGATTACTCGATTTCCAACTTTAGATGTGTCAGTACCCGATCATATTACCTTTTGCCTATATAGTCGATTATACATCTTACCCTTTCTTCTGGTGACTTTATAACCCGACTAGAGTAAATATTTATAGGATGTACATAAGCCCCCCGAGAGTGAATTTTGTTATAAGAATCAAATGTTCAGTCAAGGAGAGCCCGAGATTTATTAAGGCTAAGCCCAAGTTATAAACCCGACTCCCACTCTGACTCACATGTCAAGTTATGAAGAGTCACGTCCCTTGAGCAACTTTTCTCTCTCATAGCACAATGATGACTTTTATTCAAAATTGATGCTAGAGACTATTCCTTTCTAATGCTACTATTCATTGAGCCCCCTATTTAAACCATATTTCCCTCTTTCCTTTTTAATCTCATCTCAGCACCTGTAACGCCTCTCTTCAGCGAAACTCACATTGATCAAAGCGTTCATAACTTTCAGGTATCTCCTTCTCCTTTTTTCGTTCTCTTTTTCTTTTTAGAGAATGGTACCATGAGTGTGACGATGAGGGAAACATTGTAAAACTAAAAAAATTTGAGGAGAGAAAAGAATTGTGGGACCAACACTTGCGTGAGATTAAGGGTGCCTTAGGTCGGGAAGAGTTTGATCGAGTCATAAAAGAAGTTTATGGTGACATCTTCACCTCTTTAAGTGATTATGACTCCAACTCTTCCTCCTAGGGTTTTGTAGAAATCTTGATGGAAACGGTCACCCCTTTTGACGACAAAGTCGTGAGCTATAAAAATAGCTTCATTCTGAATGAGGATGACATCATCCCTTAGTCTTGTGTTCCCGGAGAACGAGTATGTATTCTCCACCCTAAAGGCTCTAAAGACGGGTTTTTCTACTTCTACACCGAGGTACCGAAGGATTTCAAGATCCTCTTTCCTTTCTTGGACTTTGAGGTATATATTTAAGATCGTGAATATCACGCCTTCTCAACTTTGTCCCAATAATTGAGGTTTTTTAAAAGTCTTTGAAATAGTCTGTGAGGCGATGAATATTTTCCCCACCGTAAGTTTAACTTTATTTCTTTAAGGTGAAATGGGTTGAGAAGTGTTGTTGGATTCAGATCAGTGGCATTCTCCATAAATTTTTTTAAATGCATACACTACTAATTACAAGGGTTTTAAGGACCGATTATTGATGGTCAAGTGTTGGCCGAGATGCCCTCAGGTGCTATATGCTTTACATGGACTTCCATGTTTTACTCACTATTGGGCTAGATATCCACTGCCGATATTCAGTTTTACCTATGAGAAGTTGCACGACTCGGAGACTCGAGCCCTGAGGGTACTCGATTCCTTTCGTATGATGTGGGTCAGAGATTTGTTTCCTTTAACTAACAAATTGATCCCGAATTTTCTGGGTCATTATTTTTATTTTTACTTAACAGACATGTTTGACTTCTGAAGGTACTCATATTGTCTCTTTTTTGTGTTTCCATTTTGCAGACACAATGATAGATCTATCTATTTCTGAACAAAAGAAATTGGTATTTGAGGCTTGCGCTGCACAAAAAGGAGCCGGTAGACCCTTTGCAGAAAAGTTCGACCTTGTCGAGCTGGAAACCCGAATGTTGACATTATTAAGCCTCAGATCTCTACTTTATCCTTTCATGAGCAGCCTCATCAGGGTCTTCTGAAGAAGCACAAAACTTTCATGAGTGATGATGTCTACCGGGCAGATTTAGAGATTACTTCATTGGTGCGAGAAACCGGGGAGGGCAACTCCAATTTGACAGAGGAGTTCAAGTTTTGGTCGAACAACTTTGATAGACTTAGATTTATTTATGACACTCTTAACACAAACAAGGAAGTTAAGAAGGTTAAGACTATAGGTTGTAAAAAGATGACCCATAATATTAGCTCTTACCTTATGAGGTGTGTCGTGCTGGCTTAAGGTTTGTTTAAATCTGGCGAAGATTATGAGAAGACTAAGTTAAAGCTCAAAGAAGAGATTACTCAACTAAAAGATGCTGAGAAGGCTCAGTTTGAGAAAATATCTGAATTTGAGAAGAGCTTGTTCGAGGAGAATAAGAGGAGGGAAACTTTGGAATCAGAGAGCAAAGCCTCCCTTTCCAAGATTGCAGAGGAGGTGAAGTCGGCAAAAGATTCTAATTCTAGACTCCGCGAGGCTCTTAAGAAGTCCCAGGTTGACATTATTTTTGATCAGTATGAGGATTTTGATAGGGATAAGGAGTAGGTGATGTGCTTGAATCCCAGCTTGGATTTGTCTGAGGTGGACTACTTTAAGGTGATTCTGGATGGTCGCCTTGTGGACCTCGAGGAAACAGAAAATAAACCTCTTGATGGGAACGATAACAATGGAGGTAGGGGAGATAATGGAAGCAATCAATATTTATGGTGTACTTTCAAAAGGTGATTGATTCTATAAATTGCGTTGAACTTGAGACTTCATACACAAGAGAGAGTGAATTATGTGGTTTTGAAAAATATTTTGGCAAATTAACTTAAATCATAGTTTAAAAATTATTTTCAAATGATAAGTAGTAGATAATAAATAGCATAAATTAAAATATAGGGGAAGAAGGATACACAAAAAATTATATAGGTTCGATTAAATACTAAAGGACCTATTCTTCTTCCCAAGACTTGGTCTTAAGAATTTCCAATAATACTTCAGAGCTTTTAGTAAGAGAGGCTCATGAAACCCCGTATACAAGGAAATGATGGTTGATCTTGAACCAAATATTACAAGATGATGAATATGGGCATTTGCGTCTTTTCTCCAATAAATTGTTGAGAGTGAAGTGGCCATTATCCATTCCCAACAGAGGATTGAAGCGGTTAATCTCTTTTCCACAAACACAAACCTTGTAGCGATTAGTCTTCAAGTTCCAAATATTTGAGCTCAATTTTGGTTTAATAGGATAACCAAATAATCTATGAGATTTTAACTGGGCTGATCTCAAACCTAGGAAAAAATTTAATATCGGCTAATCTTCAATCAATCTTTGTTTTACCGGCTAACCAAAAACCAATGGAAGATTATTAAAGCTAGATAATCTTCAACCTAAATAGGAACTGATCGCATAATCCTCAACCAAAGTTTTTATCCTATTTAGCTTCGAACCACATATATTATCCCTGAATGGATTTTATTTAACCAATGTGTATAAACAACATTTCCTTAGAGAATTTTACAATTATACCCTTCAAGAATTACATTAATATCCTTACTCACAAAGGAACTTCCTCACAAAAGGATTTGGCTATAACATCTAATTAGAGAAAGTTTAAATGAAACTTTAGAGAGAGAAAGTGCGAGACAGAAGTGTCAAAACACGTTTATGAATGATTTGAAATAAGAAACGGAATTCTTATTTAATTATTTTGACAGTTGTCTAATTGATTATCACTTTGTCATAATAAATTAGATCATAAAAAATAGTCGTTGTTGGTCATTCAAAAAGAAAAAGAGATATTGTGAGTCGTTGCACATCATTGAGGTGTTGTCTAAATAGATTAGGGCTTAAGTTTGAATTGATCAAATTAATTAGAAAAATGTCTAAATCAATTAGATTGATCAAATATTCCCCTTACATTATTTCCACTACTCATAAGTCATCTGGTACAATTTAAAGATATTTTTGAAAATGTTTTCTCTTGGTTAAGGTGTTTGAAAAAAGGTTTTAGTGCATGGGCTTATAGCAATATACTTTTATGGAAAATTATTTTTCTTTTTACATAAATTCATTCACTTACTATCTTAGGAGATTAACTCCTACTACAAGCTCTTTTCTAGATATTATCTTATGTGTTGACATTGCTTCAGAATACTTAAGGCTTTAGTTAAAAGCTCTTTGTTTGTCTTATCCTTTAAATGGTCAAGTTCATCAAACCACATCTCTTGGGTTTGCATCGTTAACTACTCCGGCATTATGGTTGACTTATTATTAGTTTCTTTATGGTTGAACTTATAGATGTCTTTATAGTTGTACTTAAAATTTTCACCATATTTGTCATCATAGTTTTCATTATTAAAAGACAATGCCTTGTTTAAAGTTATATTACCTTCAAAACAAGGTCCTACAAACTGGAATTATCTTCAATAAAAGTTGGAATGTATGGGATTATTTTATTAGTGTAGGAGATGGATTGAAGAGTGCTTAAAACAACTTTAGTATTAGCTCTCATAAACGGTAGTCCTACCGTAGAGTTTCGGGTTGAACGAGGTTTAAGGCAAGCAAATCCCTTATATTTGTTCTTGTTTATTATAACGACACATGGGTTGGGAATGCTATTGAATAAAGCTTTGGACATGGTGAATTTTTCTAGATACATATATAAGAGGCAAATAAGAACTTTATCTTATTTACACTTTGTGAACGACACTCTAATAACATGAACTAGCACTTTTGAGAACGTCATTTGTAACACCCCTTTTCTAACTCTAAATAATTATAGCATAAATTAGAGTAAAATAGAATGCACACATACAAAAGGTGTCATATGTTATTTTCCACGCAATGGAAATCCATACAAACATAATATAACATGCACCTGGTCATAATCATAACACATATTTGAATCTCATGCTTTAAAACAAAACTATGCATTTCACTGTGGAGTATTTCATTTTTCTCATATACTGTCAATGATTACATCCTATACTATAACTATTGGATGAAATAACCATGAATCCATAACATAATCAAGTCATATAAATTCATACATCGGCACCAAGGACACATCAACATAGTATCTCAACATACAAATCCAAAACATATGAGAATGCATAATGAATATCTCATAGCAGCATAAATCCAAATAATCCCCGTGTTACATGTCCAGAGCAATGACTCACCACCCAAATAAACTCCTTAAATAGTCTCGTGCGAAGCACCGTTATCCTCGGAACCTGCACGTTACCCATATAGATGCAACATCACAACAGAAGGGTGATAATTCACATAATTATCCAAATGTATATAAATTGGAAGCAATATAGAAACAAAATCTATTAAAGAATCCTACACACTTCATGTGATATTCAAAATAATATGATTATACAAATATTCCAAGTATAACATATCCACATTTATCACAAATAGCATAAATGTCATCAATGCAATCAATTCAATGATTAATATAATCAATTACCACAAATACCAACATACAGCACACATTCTTTAATGACTCATGCGAAACAATGCATTGTGACTCATGCATGTGGTACCATCGTGAACATTCTGCTCACCTCGCTTCCGATTCAATAACTTAGAATTGAAGCCACACTTCCGATCCGGACAAGACCAAAGCCACCAATATGAATATATAGTCCAGCGCTACTGTTTCCATATAGGATCAAGCACATTGTGAATCCAAAGTTTCACCGCTACTGTTTCCACTTAAGGATCAAGTCAATCATATACCGGAGTTCCAACTCCCCATTAATGCATGTGCAATTTAACCAACAACATATGAAATTAAGATTATTCATCAACCTTAATTATCAAGCATACCACAATAACCCAACACATTTGAATTATCCATCATTTTGCACAAACATCATGTTTCATCATTAACAAGCAATACACATAGTATTTACTATCATCACACATCACAGATAACACATATCATACAAGCCAACACAAGTTATTCTCAACAATTCATCCAAACCATAACATACATACACTAATTCAAGTAGCATGTATTCATCGTCATCGCATCAAAACACAATCCAAAACTCATCAAAATAATTATTAGAAATCATGTAAACTAATGATAAATCATAAGCAAGAAATCCTCCAAAACATTCATGCATAATCAAAGTATTTAATTTTCTGCACACAGTGAAGCGCACTTAGTCGCACCACACCCGCTCAGCGACCTCACGATTATGCAGAAAAATCTATAGCCTTACAGCACTGCACCAGCTACGAAATCCTTTCCCAAAATCAGTTTTAATGCTTATTTAACATCAATTAAACATCATCTAACATGTATACACTATAGGGAACCTATTCATGTCATCAAATCTAGTTTTAATCATCAAAAACCCCAAATTACAACTTCAATTAAAGTAACCAAAACCTAGAAATTGAGATACTCAATCCTATAGCATGTTACTAATCACTACCCAATAACATACAAATGCATAATAATGAAGATTCCCCCCCTTACCTCTTGAAGATTTAGCTTCTTGGGGTTTCCTCTTCTCTTCTCTTCTTTCTTTCTTTTTCACCAAATGACAAACACTAACTATGTTTTTCCTCTAACACTTTACTAACTAGTAAACTCAAAATGGGCTTAACACTTAACACCTCCTTATTACTTCTATTCTTATAGTTAGGCCCAACACTAAATAATCTCATATCTACTCATAAAATCCAATTATTCAAATAATACACATATTTAAATAATTCAAATACTCATTTAAATCACTCAATTAAATTAATTATTACATAATATACTAAATAATAATAGTTAACAATTAACTATTAAAATCGAGATGTTACAACTCTCCCCCACTTAAAAGATTTTCGTCCTCGAAAATTACCTCAAGCAAACATCTCAGGATACAAATCCTTCATCTGACTCTCAAGCTCCCATGTCACATTTCCATTAGCAGGACCTCCCCAAACCACTTTTACCAAAGCGATTTCCTTACCTCAGAGTTGCTTAACTCTTCGATCCTCAATATGCATTGCTGAAGTCTCAACAGTCAAATTATCTCTCACTTGCACATCATCTAGCGGAACAACATGAGACATATTCACCATATATTTCCTCAATTGAGATACATGGAATATGTCATAAAGATTAGCAAGTGACGATGGCAAATGAATTTGATAAGCCACTCCACCTACCTTCTCAGCAATCTGATAAAGACCAATAAAACGCGAAGTCAACTTCCGTGACTTCAAAGCTCTACCAACACCAGTTACAAGAGTAACTCTCAAAAACACATGATCCCCTTTCTCAAAGCTAAGATCCTTCCTCCTCTTATCATGATAACTCTTCTGACGACTCTGAGAAATCTTTATCTTTTCCCGAATCATCTTAATCTTATCCGTAGTCTGTTGAACTATCTCAGGTCCAACCACTCTCACCGAATTCATACCAACACAAAGGCGTCCTACACCTTCTTCCATACAAAGCTTCAAACGGAGCTCCAATACTCGAATGAAAACTATTGTTATAGGTAAACTCAATCAAAGGAAAATAAATATCCTAAGAACCTCCTTGCTCTAAAACACAAGATCTCAAAAGATCCTCCAATGATTGAATCGTCCTTTCAGTCTGACCATTAGTCTGCGAATGATACACTGAACTCAAATGCAATTTAGTACCCAAAGCATCTTACAAACCTTCCCAAAAATGCAAAGTAGACCTCAGATCTCTATCTAAAACAATACTCAACGGAACACCATGCAAACTCACAACTTTCTCAATATACAACTTGGCAAACTTCTCCATAGGATAATCCATCAAAATTGGAATAAAGTGAGCAGATTTTGTCAATCTATCCACAATAACCCAAACAACATCATAACTACTCGGAGTCCTCGAAAATCCAGCTACGAAATTCTTTCCCGAAATCAGTTTTAATGCTTATTTAACATCAATTAAACATCATCTAACATGTATACACTACATGGAACCTATTCATATCATCAAATCTAGTTTTAATAATCAAAATCCCCAAATTACAACTTATTTGAGTAAGCAAAACCTAGAAATTGAGATACCCAATCCTATAGCATGTTACTAATCACTACCCAACAACATACAAATGCATAATAATGAAGATTCTCCCTCTTACCTCTTGAATGTTTAGCTTCTTAGGGTTTCCTCTTCTCTTCTCTTCTTTCTTTCTTTTTCACCAAATGACAACACTAACTATGTTTTCCCTCTAACCATTTACTAACTAATAAACTCAAATTGGGCTTAACACCTCCTTATTACTTCTACTCTTATAATTAGGTCCAACACTAAATAATCTCATTTTCACTCATAAAACTCAATTATTCAAATAACACACATATTTAAATACTTCAAATACTCATTTAAATCACTCAATTAAATTAACTATCACATAACATAATAAATAATAATAATTAACAATTAACTATTAAAATCGGGATGTTACATCATCACTATTAAATAAATTCTACACTTATTTAAGTTGACTTAAAGTGAAAGTAAACTTTCACAAAAGTCAACTTATTGGAATCAAGACGTAATCCTAAAACACTGATGTTAAGAGACGAATAACGAACATCTAATGGTTTGTCTGGGGTTCTTCATCAATCAATACTTCTAATGTCTTGAATACTCTTTAAATAAGGATGAGAGATAAACGACTTGTGCACTATATATTTGAGAGGATGGCTTATCTATAGAGTGATGATAACTAGGAACTACAAGAAAAATTGTTAATACCCAAGGTCAAAAACCCTCTATAACAAGAGAAAACTGTGGGTAAAGATAAATTATTGAGGACCTATCGACGACCACGAGGCTCTCGATAAATCGCTCCTTGGTAACGTCTACTGACGACCAAGATATCCCATGATATTACCGATGGATAAACCTTAAATACTTTGCGGGTATAAGTGAGAAAAGTCTAAAAACAACGAATATGAGTCATATGGTATCCACGTCTGAACCGTCGATAAATTCACTGAATGCTAAGCCGTCAATAAGTTTTGTAATTTTGATTTTCCTTTATTGACTGTTAAGCCGTATATAATTTGTATTATTAAAAGAACCTATAAATTTATAACTAGTAGACCTCACGTAAAATATATTTTTCCTTTTTTGAAGACTAATAAAAATGAGTTGCTAACACTCTTGATGTATGGATATTTTTTCATGTCAATCTATATATCTACAATAAAAGTTGTTTTTATCATGACCATAATATATTCATTGATTACTATGTAATCAATGACATCTAAAATAAAACCAAATTTCAAACCTTAATATCAATCCATAAATCTAAAGAAACTTCCAATTCAACAAATTTGATGTAAATAAGTCTCAAACAAAACATAAAACATGTTCAACCAAAACATAATATCTAAGAATCAATCTCTAGAGTAAAAAAGTATGACACATAATCTAATCTAATCTTACGTGTTGTCAATAGAATCATTATCAGTTTTCCGAGTCATACTCTTCACAGTACGGATGACGACGATATCGATCACCCTTGTTAGAAGCAACACTTTCAACTAATTACCTCAATTGTCTCTCCACCTATTGTGTATGTTTATTTACGTTGCGACATTTTTCTCGGGCATCCAGAGCATCATCTATGCAGCCTTTGCTCTTTCTCCAATTGTTTCCAATTGTGCAAACCACTTAATACAGGAATTTCCTGCAGATTTTTTTACGGAAATAAATCCGCAGGAATAACTGTTTGAATAATTTATAAAAATAATAATTGTTTTTGTTTAATCCTTATTTTTCTATTTTATTAATTATTAATCCTTAATTATTAATGGTTATTTTTCTATTTTAATCCTTACAAAAAATTATTAATTCTTATTTTTCTATTTTATTAATCATTTTTATGGTGTCTTTTATTTAGTTTTAAATATTTTATTTTTAATTCTTATTTTTTCTATTTTATTAATTATTTTTAGGATATTTTCTAATTAATTTTAATAAAATAAATGATTTGTAAATTTTAATATATTTATTTAATTATGGTAAAAATTAAATTAAAAAATATATTGCTGCTTAGAAAGTCCGGTGAGTAGTTTAAATTTCCTTCTCCTCTTCTATTAGCTTAGAATTTATATGCTGCTTGGTTGTGTTAAGTGTATTGCTGTTATCTTCTTTGATGAAATGCCTTATAGAAAAATTTATGTTTTCTTATAGAAACCTGCTGTCCAATGGATTGATTGGTAGATTGTCTCATGAAATATGAGATACTTTTACCTTTAAGAACTTTGAAGATGCGGTTCTCCCATACTCTCACCGGAGCTTCCTCCCTATCCACTTCTGTTCTATACAACATCCAAACTCCACTACGCATATACTCCCTCCGTGCACTCCCGATCTATCACCTTCGTCTATACACCGGTAGCCACCACCACCTGCAACCTTCTACAAACTTTTTTTATGTTTTACTTTCACACTTAAAATTATGTTATAGAGAAATAGAATAGAAGTCACCCTTGATAATTAACAAGTTTCTTCTATTGGATTGTTTTAAATATGGAATTGATGATAATTATTTCTAAGATTGTGTGATATTAATTCAAATTTAATAATTTGAAACTCAATTAAGATGACAATTTGAAGTAAACTAGTATGTCATTTTTTCCCATGAAATGGAGGGTGTGTGAATGAGTCTTCCACCTAACTATGATTTGGTCCAGCAGGACAATTTATATGTTTTTTTTTTTTTTTACTTTTTGTTATTGAACTCATTTACAGTAAGACCCATTTAACTGTTCGGATAAACAACTTAATTACTATCTAATTGTATATTGATTTATCATCTAATTGTTGCTACAATTGTAAATTAATTGAGTTACCATCTAAATACTGTTAAAGTTGAGTGTTTTCAGAAAATATCAATATATTATTTGTGTACAAAAGGAAAGGAAAAATTATTGATTTTACCTTCATGGAGAAATCCAACACCTTAAAACCTTTCCCCTTTTCTTCTTGCTTTTGCAGCCTTCGTCGCAACATTTTGTGAAACTTTGTGATAAATGCAGATAAGGAAGTCATGGAGAATGGTTCAAATAGAAGACAACTTACTCTTTTATGCTTATCAACTGGTACACACAATAAACTTTTCTTTACTACGGCATCTACCATTGATTTTACATACCCCTTGTCGAAAAGATCAAAGTCATTAGCAAATATTGTCCTTGCGCCTTCAGGATTAGGAATAAATACATGAATCTTGCCAAATAGTCTTGTCATGAACCAAATCGAAAGTTATGTGAAATTGAAGAAATTGGTTCTACTTGTATTATGTGTATGGAAATTTAACTTTATTTAAAAGAATGAGCTCTACAGATTTGAAAGTTTAAACAGGCTTTGGTACTTCTATTAGTTATAATTATAAAATCATTCATAAGTCTTCACCGAACACTTCAAACACCCGGGATGGTTAACTCACAACATAATATCCATGTCTTTATAATCAGGTGGTCTAAACATCAACCTCTGTTGCTCTCTATTGAGATTGTACACCGTCTTGAGCAATCATCGTGTCTTGAGTTAGATTTTGAGATTGAGTTAAGTCTAAAGTCTAAATTCTAAGATGGTGTTAGAATCTATTTTATATCTTCTCTTAGGTCACGAGTATTTGTCCAAGCTCCTAGCGTGGGCTTGCCCATTAAGCAAGCATCCTGACATTAATAGTCTGACAAGACTTGTTGAGGAAATCTTTATGAGCCTTCTATGTACATATATTCGGTCATACCCATTTTGCAGAATATTGGTTATACCCCTATCTGTTTTTTGGCTAGTTCCCTTTGCTCCATGTTGGTTCTACCTGTAAGCTCTGCTACAGTTCTAGTTCTCTCCTAGACTATCTGTAGTTATTTGTTCTATAGTTATTTTTCTTTATCCAAGGTGTTAACTCATATATTGAGTACTAGAATTTGTACACTGTCAACATGTTGCAGAGATACCTTGTGAGAATGAACTAGTTGTGGATGTTCACAAAGTTAATCATGGAACTGTTACATATTTGGACAAGATTGACTTCCTTCAAAACCATATCTTAGTAACTCACACAGTTTGGGTGGATGATAATGAGGTAAATTTTTGCGTAGTTCTCTTTCGATAAAAATCAATTCATCATTTAATTTTCTATTTTTCTTGTTGATAATAAATAGATGGTGATGGTGGTATGCAAATAAGCATCCACAATTGTTTATGAGTATTCACTGATATGGACTTTGTGGATCCAACAACAGACTTTACTAGAAAGTAGAAATAATCCTTTCATTCACCTCTTAAATGTGACAAGTTTAAAATGCAAAATTTTCAGATATCTCTTCTTTCAAGGACAGGGGTCAAATTGTCTCACTGTACAACTGCTGTTATGAGAATGCTTGGATTTGCACCGGTGTTACCTGCTTTAAGAAGTCAAGTCCATGTTTTGAATGCATCATTGCAAAAGACAAATCAAGAGAAGGTGACATCCACCACAACCAATTAATGAAAATGATCCATATGAAAATGACGTCGAAGAAGCATCTAATGAAAGTGATCAATATGAAGATGGCGTCGAAGAAACACATGAAGAAGACGTAAGTAATTAATTATAATTTTTAAGTTAGCGAGACAAAAATTGTTTGAGTCATTTTTAATAATATGACTATGTAAGAACTTGTTAAGTTTATAAATTGTTGTTCTATGAATGTGTTTTATTTAAAATCAAAGCATTTAAAATTAAATTTTTATTTTTGTAGTGTATAAATTGTTCTTCTATGAATTTTTCTTTTTTAAAATCAAAGTATTTTAAACTAAATTTTTATTTTTATATTATGGTTATTTAAATATATAATTTAAAATGATTTTAAAAAAAATATAGATAAACATTTCCTATAAAATTTTCTGCAAAAATTATTACCCAGGAAGGTATTAGCTGAGAACCATAAACCACATAATAATCTGCAGAAAACTATTTTCTGCGGATTTGTTGCTCAAATCCACATAAAATTCCGCAGGAAAATCCAATTTTTCTAATAGTGTTCCTATAGCATTGAAGCAACAACAATTAACCAAAATATTAATAGCGAGGCCATTTTACATGCATTTAGCGAAGTTACAATTAGAGAAGCAACCTGAACAAATGTTGAGCCACGAATCTAGTTCCAAGATTATGACAAAATGATTGGCAAACGTAAGATCACAACAAATTGTCATAAAGAAATAAGCCACGAATCATACCTTCTTTGATAATGAAACACCCCGACTTGTGTAGTTGTGTTACATTAGGTACCTATACACATAGTAGTATAGTTTCATCATAAACAAAATACCAACACCTCACCAAGTTTTTCATTATCTCCATATACCACAACAAACTGTCATATGATGCACATTAATACAGTAACACATGAACATTGTTGGACAAGAAGAACAAGTTTGTAAGGCACTGGTACAAAATCTACATCCTCAAAATGACCATAACCAAATTGACAAATAAACTATATTTATATGAGATGGAGATAGTCTAGTTACATTTCAATCTGTAAATACAATTTATAATTAACCACCTAACTAAACTGTAGGCGAGTCTACAGCTTTAACAACCTTTTTATGGGAAATTATAGTCTTTTACTGTTTGTTATCTGCAACTTTAAGCTTGGTAAGTTTTAACTCTGAGGGAGAGTTTGAAGATTTGAAAATATCTCTTTTTATATCTGTTGATATGTATGAACAATGGTTTATAAATTCAACACCTTCAATTTTTTCATTTTATTCTATATCATTTTCTCACTTTTCCACCTAATAATTCAACATATAATCAAGGATTAATAGCCTTCTATCCCTGTCATATGACCGTGTTTTGATTTTGCTCTCCTTAAAAAAAACTTAATAGCCCGACCTTAACAAATAAAGATTTCAGCTCCAAAGACCCTGATGCATTTTTTTAGAAAAGATTCTATTATTTTGCCTACGTGGCAATCCACATGTCTTTTCTTTTTATTTTTGAATTATTTTTTAAATCCAAGTGACATTTTTATTAATTATTATTTATTTAATTTTTTTAAACATTATTTTGTTTTTCCTTTTTTATAATAATTTTTTACGTTTTATTAAATTATTTTTATTATTTATTACTTAATTTTTTTTACGTTTTTCTATTTTTTTTTATTTTTTACGCTGAATCATTTTTATTTTTTTTAATAAATTTTTTGTAATTATTTTATTTTATGAAATTATTTTTATTTAATTAATATTTCTTAGAATTATTTATATAATAATAATAATAGAAAATTATTTATTATTTGGGACTATTTACTAAAATCTCAATCAATTTAATTCAATTTTAAATTTAATCGTTAATAATTTAAAATTTGAAGAAATACTTTAAAGATAGAGTTCTATTTTAAAACTGTATTCCACTTTTACAGTATCAGTATTTTATTTCAGATTCAATTTTCTTATATTTAAAAATAAATAATTTATTTATTGTTTTAAAGAGTTAAGACCTGAATTGAATTCTATATATACGGATGTTTTGATGACGATAGTTTATATCATTAACTTTTTCAAATTAAATTATTAAATAATTAAATTTAAATTCATACCCAAAAAAAAATTAGTGAGAAGACTTTGTTTTAAAAGCAACCTGACAATAAGAAATAATATGTTTTAATACTTTTAAAGTTAAACTGAAAACAACTCACTATGAATATAATTTCTACTGTAATAGTTATGAGTATAAAAATTTAATTAATTTATTATTATTTGGATCAATTTTATGTCACTTATATATAAAAGTATATTAATATTGTAAAAGTATATTAATATTGTAACTGACATAACTAAATTTTTATTATGAATAAAATAATAGAGAAATTACGAAAAATAATTTAGTTAAGGTATCAGTATTATGAATAAAATAATAGAGAAATTACGGAAAAAAAATTAGTTACGGTATTAGTATTATTTTTTATTATTATTATTATTATATAAATAATTTTAAAAAATATTAATTAAATAAAAACAATTTCATAAAATAAAATAATTACAAAAACTCATTAAAAACATAAAAATAATTCAGCGTAAAAAATTTAAAAAAAATAAAAAAACGTAAAAAAATTAAGTAATAAATAATAAAAATAATTTAATAAAACGTAAAAAAAATTATTATAAAAAAAATAATGTTTAAAAAAATTAAATAAATGATAATTAATAAAAATGCCACTTGGATTTAAAAAATAATTGAAAAATAAAAAGAAAAGCCATGTGGATTGCCACATAAGCAAAATAATTTTTCTAAAAAAATGCATCAGGGTCTTTGGAGCTGGAATCTTTATTTGTTAAGGTCTGGCTACTAAATTTTTTTTTAAGGGGACAAAATCAAAACACGCTCATATGGCAGGGGGTAGAAGGCTATTAATCCTATAATCAATTTTTATTCACTACAATAACTTTGTTTAATAAAATTCAACACCCTACCCCACCACCATTCACAATACACTAAAAATTTAAACATTCACGACAGTCAATAAGATTTTGTAAAATATTTGTGGTCTCACTCCCTTCTCATTCAACATGTTGAATGTTTCAACACAAATTAATTCACCTCACTTTTGGCACTCCATTGCAATCATTCATCTATTAAAAAAATAATTCAACACCTCCATTAGAATTTTTTTTTGCAATAACCAACTTTTAACAAAAAATACGCAAATAACCAACTTTTGAGAAAATTTACGCAAATAACCAACTTTCAGAACTGAATAACACTTAGGCGCCATCTGAGATGGCTCCTGCATTAAAAAAATGCATGTAGGCGCCACCCTTCTTGGCGCCTCCTCTTGTAAAAGTCATCCCAGATGGCGCCTCCCTTATGTAGGTTACATGTAGGAGCTATTTCAATGGCTCCTTCGTGTATTTGTGTTTTTTATAAATACAACACCCATGTCTCCTTCATTCTTCACATTTTTTCAACTTCTCATCTCACATTCTATCTTATTTTTCTATCATGACATCTCCATACATCCATACCAGAGATGGATACGTTGTTTTTTCGGTCTCCAAACCTCCAATGAAAATGAAATTTTGGCACATATTTACCATGGCCAAACTGAAAAAGAGTTGATGCGTTGGTTAGAGGGAGAAATAGAAGTTGGTGAAGAAATTAGAAGGATCCAAAGGAAGAGAACAACCATGAACTTCACAACTGGACAACCTCGAATTTGGTTAGAGGAAGTCAAAACAGACGTCGACGTTATTGCGATGATGTATGGTTGCGATGAAATTGTTTTGACAGTTGTAGTGTCTTAAATAATTTTTAGTGTTGTTGATGCTACATTTTCATGTTGTTTTTTTAATCGTGTAGTTTTTTATTTTGTTGTCTGTGTATTGGTGTTTGTAAGAAATGCTATTAATGGAAAGAAGAAGGTTTGTTACAATATTAAAAAGTGCAGATAAATTAAATATAAATTTCAGGATGTTGAGCTTGTAGCACGTTGGGGACAATTTTTTCGATTGTGTCCGGGTTGACGACATAGACCACACTTTCTTTCTAGTTTGTCAACGTCGTCCATTTCAGTTGTTATACATTTGCTCTTGGAACGACCCTTTTATTTCTCCGCATTTGACTGTTATGCCAAACTACTTCCCCTTCGTATGCAGGCCAATAATCTGGTTTTGCTACTGATTCGAAGGCATTGTTGTATACGTTGAGCAAGGTCTCGGACTTGTAAATGGGAGAAAGAAGTACTAGTGCATCTTGATGAACATGTGCACACGCCACAATGACATGAGAGCAGGGCATTCGAAAGACCTGCAACTTTATACAGTCGCACCAACGAGATGGTAGTTTAACCTTGTACTCTTGTCTAGGCAAACCCTCATTGTGGTCGATTGTCTCTTTGACAATGAAGTTATGGTTATGCCAGTCGAATCTTGTAACAAGATGAGTGCTAGCTTTGGCACTTTCGACATTAATAAATTTCAGGCAGATTTCACTCCACACTTGTCCGGATTGTACCACTGACTTCCACTTTTCACCTCTCTCTGCAAACAACGAGGCCATCCTAAAATATATTGTACTCATCAAAGCAGTTATTGGGAGTGCTCTTATGCCTTTGAAGACGCCGTTCATTGATTCGACTAGATTTGTTGTCATGTGGCCCCGACGCACTCCATTGTCGTATGACCGTGTCCACTTTTCCACTTGTAGATTATCAACCCACGTACCTGCATCTGGGTTTTCCATTCTGATATGGCTGCGATAATATGTAAAACCTGGTTGTGTTAGTGCGTACACTGCGTTCATAATTGCTTTTTGAAGACGCTTATCTTTGATCTCGCGCATGAAATTTTGAACGATATATCTTACGCAATAAACATGTGTAGACGGTGGGTTGTGCCAACCGTTACCAGGATTGTCGTACGCACTATCAATTGAGGCATATCTGTCAGAAATCAGACAAAGATCACGTTGTGGAGTTACGTGTGTTCGAAGATTCTTTAGGAAGAAACTCCAAGCTGCTCCAGTCTCTGCCTTGACAAGAGTAGAGGCGATTGGGAGCACATTATTGTTGCCATCATGTGCGACGACCATCAGTAGGGTGCCCTTGTATTTCCCGTACAACCATGTTCCGTCTATCTGTATGATAGGTTTGCAGTGTGCAAACCCAGTGATGCAAGGTCAAAAAGCCCAGAAAAGTCTATTGAATATACCATGTCCGTTGACACAGGTACCGTCTTGGGCATACGTCGGCGTCGTCTCCATAACATAAACTGTTCCAGGAGCATACGTTCGTAGTGCATTCATGTAGCGAGGTAACTCTTTGTATGAACCCTCCCAGTTTCCGTAAATTTACTCAATAGCCTTGTTTTTTTGCTAACTAGGCCTTTCTATACGAGGGGGTATAGTTGTATGTTGTAGTGATGTGCGAGATTATTGTTTTCAACTTCAATGAAGGATCACAACTAACAAGTGGTAAGATTTCTTGACAAATGAGATCATAACTCAATTTGCGATGATCCTGTGATTGTGTGGAATTAACACAAGTGTGTTCCGTCATAGAACCTATCACCCAGGAATCACTCCTCAATCTATACGATGTAGTTAGATGAAAGTTACACTCAAGGTGGGTACAGATGATTCTGTATCTCTCTGTATTTGTTCGATCCACATGAAAGTCATAGTTGTTTTTCATGTGGAACTTTTTTATTGCTCGCACACAATCTTCTTTTGAACGAAATTTGTCTTTGACTTTTAAATTTGCATTTGACTGCACTTCAGGGTTGTAGAATATATCAGATGATGGGCCATCTGTGCACATGTTGAGGGTGGTCATGTACGGAGGTGGTGTGTAGATCTCATGTGTAGGCAGTTGGCGTTCTTCATTGGCCTCTGATTCTTCGTTTACTATGATGTTGAACTACATCTCATCAGCTTCCTCTTCTTCATCAGTAACATCCACCTCAGCTTGTTCCTCCTCCATAGGATCAACCCTCTCTGTATCCTGGAACACAACGTACAACTCAATCGAGTCGTACCCAGAATATTCATGATTACAAAACATATTTTACAGATCTTCATCGTCTTCAACAGCTACCTGATAAAATGTTACTTGGTTCTCACCAGTAAAAGCAGGATATTGGTAGAAAATGTGTGACGTCGGACCTTGCCGAAGTTTGGTCTCGAGTCTTTTTTGAAATACGAAAAGTTAGCATTTCTATTTAGACAAAATTGGATATTTTCGGTGTTTCTGAATAAAAAACCTGCTACCTCACTGTTGTATGTCTCACCATTGAAATTTACAGTGATAATATATTGTGGTGCAGATGACATTTTTTTTGAGTGTTTGAAATTTGAGTGTTTGAGATGTTTGTGTGTCTGAAAATGTTTGATTGTGTGAGATATTTATAGATGGTGCAGATGATTATATGAGAATATATGAGACAAAATTCAAATTTCAAAATGACATGTACAAGCCATGTTGAATGGCGCCTAGGTGTCTTTTTAAAAGGGAGGCGCTATCCCATTTGTCTTTTTACAGGCCTAGTTATAATTAGGCCTGCCACCTAGCTGCCACCCTAGTCTGCATGCATGCAACCTGCCACCTAGCTGCCACCTAGCATGTCACAAGCCATCTTGAATGGCGCCTTAGTGTTAATTTAGAGAGGAGACGCCATCTCTCTTGACTCCTCCATGACACGTGGCCTGCATGCATGCAAGGCCCCAACCACCTCATTTATTCCCCTGTTCCCTGAATCGCCTAAAATATGACTCCTCATTTGTGTTTTTTTCATCACCACTCTTCACTCTACCTCTATCTCTAATACAATTCTCATATCATCAGAAAAAATTTCAAGCATGAGTCTTTTGACGTTAGGAGAATCTCACCGAGGAACAAGGGAAAACATTGTTACCTATGTAAGTTTTATTCGTTATATTCTGTTTTTTTTACATTCTTTTTTTATTATGTTTTTAATATGGTTTACACTTTCTTACACAATTTATTTTCACATTATATTTAGGACACGACAAAATTTAGATGCCGCTCACATCATTATGTTGCTCCCGATCCATTAATCGTTCCATACCTTGTACGTGCCAGTTTTGGGGATGTTATTAAATCTCCAACTGTACAATCGATTCAAAGTTTATTCTTGCATTGTGTGAAAGGTGGAGACCCGAGACACACACCTTTCATCTGCCTGTAGGTGAATGTACCGTCAACTTGAGGACATTTACATGTTGATGGGTCTTCCGATTAATGGTAAGGCGGTTAATGGTCCGGTCCAACATGCAAACGCTCTATGCGAGGAGATGTTGGATAGAGATATGGTGGAAGATCCTAGTGCAAGAGGCCAAGGTATATTTTTATCCACACTTAGAGCGCATTATTATTCCCTTGGTTTGGACGAAAATTCCACCGAGGAAGAAAAAATAATAAAAACAAGAAATTATATTATGTTAATGTTTGAGAGTTTATTATTCCCCAAGAGTACAGGAAATAGTGTAAATTTTATGTACTTGAGTTTACTTGGGGACGTTGATAAGATAGGAAAATATAGTTGGGGTTCCGCTGTTCTAGCCCAGCTATATAGTTCCTTGTGTAAGAACTGTAAGAAAGACACATCAACTTTTAATTGATGCGCTTTCTTACTTCAAACATGGGGTTGGTGGAGAATGCAATCACTTAATCCCGTCAACGACCTACCGTTCAGTTTTCCATACGCAACAAAGTAAGTACATTGCTTAATTATTAAAATATTTATATCTTTCATATATATAAAATCCTAATATATTAAATGTTAATTCATTTAGGTATAGCGTAACGGGCATGAATTACGGAAAGAATCCGAGACACAATGTTGTCCTCTATTGTAATCTAATAGACCACCTTGGCGCAACTGATGTACGTAATTTCGATTAACTCCAACTAATTTCAACTTTAACGTATATTATTTTAAAATTTATCATTAATCTGCATTTTTTTATCAACAGTTTACATGAAGACCATACTTAGGTTTGGACTATGTACCAAATGAAGATGATGTAGAGGTTTGGACTGCGAAGACTGCTATCATACGGTTTAACATTGTGGAAATGCACCACAGCGACCGTGTGAAGATGCAGTTCGGTATGTTCCAAGACATACCACGCGATCCGATATGTTTGGATCCTTGGCATCTCAAAAGGGTCGATGCTTAATGGGGATATGATAGTTGGAAACATTTTGCCAGGGAGTATTATAGGATGTGGAAAAACCGAGCAGACCATATCTTACAATTTCCTGTTTACGAAGATGACGATATTATGCAACACTTTCGTCAATACATTGCTTGGTATCGGTCAATGACTAATCCAGAAATGCATGTTTCTCACCCCCACTATTTGGTCGACCCTCGCACCCAGTAGGGCCAACCTTTAGATCCACAACAACAACAACCGCGACAACACTACCGCCAACACCACCACCAACAACAACTACACCAACAATACCAACAACAACCACACCAACAATACCAACAACCACCCCAACACCACACCCAACATCCATCAACCTCCCGCCAACCAATCCGACGATACAGGACCACCAACACTCAATCTCAACTGCAACCTCAACCTAATTACTAACCCAACCAAATGTCCGACCCACAATTTCAATACTCACATATGCCAACACCCAAGTACAATACTCTGAACAAAGAGCATATGTCCAACCCCTTTATGTGGCCCATCAACATCTCACCTCAGCCCAGACAATGGCTTCCTCGAGGAATATTCTCCAATCAACCCAACATACCACTAACCATCACTGTATCAAACCCCCCACCATTCATATGGATACGAGTCTCCAAACACCCAATTTCCTTTTTACCCCACTCATTCACAATCCACCTATACGAATGAAGACTGCTATCATCCCACATGGAACCTAACCCCCCACCACAACAACCAAGCTATGAGAACATGGGAACACGTCTATACGAAAGCGGTACAACAAGCAATGCAGATCTTGAAGCATTCATGGATCCTGATCGCATTCACTATGAGCAGCCATCAACCCATGCACAGGGGCCATCGACCCAACAACAGTCGGATCAAGAACCTCGCATCACACGAGTTAAGAGAGGACGCGCATGTGAAACCCGTGGTCGTCTACACGTCACGGGTCACCGGAAATAAATTTATGTAATTGTTATTCATTGTAATGATAATTTATAATGCAAGTTTTATTTCACAACATTGTCCTACAATTTAATTTAAATTGAATTTTTTTACCTAATACACATAGGCGCCATCTCAGATGACTTTTCCCATGTGATTTACACATAGGCGCCATCTGAGATGGCTTTTAGAAAAAAAATTACATGGAGGCGCCAATTGGTGTGACTCCTGCTTGTTAAAAATCAATGCATGAGCCATCTCACATGGCTCTTGCTTATATGTTAAACCTAAAACATGATTATTTAGGTAATTAATTTCAATACATGATTATTTACGTATTTTTTTTAATTGGTTATTGAAAAAAAAAAAATCCCTCGATTACACACAATCTTAGATTAACTCCAGCATGAATACAAAACAAACGGAAAAGTAGAGTGAGATTGAAGCGAAAAACCATGCAGAAAAGTAAAGTGGAGGTCAATCTCTTTTTAAACAACTCTATAACCTCATCATATCATTAAATAGTGTGGTTTCTGTATGAGTACATTGATCAAACACATTGTATGAAGAATTGAGAAAGCTCAAATCAGAACATGCACATTACCAAATCCTCCATGGAAATACTCATTAACCTTTTACTTTTATATATACCAAAGTCTAAATTGAAAGTAGTCATTTTTATTGTATGTATAATTTAATTGTGTATATATATATACCATTAGGAAAATATTTTTTGTTAAGAAAATATGAAAGTAAAAAAGATAAGAATTAAATTTATCTCATTCATTACTATCATTATCCCTTGATTTCTACTAAACAGAAAATTAAATTTAAAATAAATTTAAAATAAATTTAAAATTAAATAATTATTTTTGTTTTTCTTATTCAAATGATTCTTACTATATATAGCATTATTGATACCACTATTTAAAGGAGAATTTTATATATACCATTCTTTGTAAAAAATTTATAAAAATTAATTAAATAATGGATTATTTATATGGAAGAAAAATACTCTTAATTTAATTATGTATCAATAGTCACAACATTTTTTATTTGATTTTATATAAAATAAATTAAATTATAAAACAATTCACGTTAAAGATATCAATATTCAACTTAAATTTATAGATGTAAAAGAATTCTCCAAAATAAAAAAGTTTAATTATATTAACTCTAATCTTTATTATAAGAAAAAATTTATTTTTTAGATTTATTAAATAATTAATATATTTAATCATATATAAATCAAATACATTATTAATCTATAAATTAAAAAAAAAAAAGAAAAAAAAGAATAATAAACAATTTTTTGTTTTGAAAATATACATGTACCTCTAGTGGTTACTCTAGTTAGTATTTTATGGCACAGTAACTGCATACACCAGCCATACGTTAAAATGACATCATAATTGGAAGAATTAAATTCTTGAAACAATTGATCAGACATGTGCAATGCAAATATAATATATGTATGATGTCATATTGTCCAATAGTTTTTTTCTTTAAGTAATAAATTTATAAAACTCATGATAAGTTTCTTGAATAATTACCTTAAAAGATGCTTTTAGATATTATAATGCTCGTACACATTATCCATCAACGCTCTGTGGTTGATCCGTCAATTTATTCAAATATATTATTTGTCTTTACACTTATATATATATATATATATATATATATATATATATATATATATATATATATATATATATATATATATATATATATATATATATATATATATATATATATATATATGAAAAAGGTTATAATATTTTAAATGACTTTTAAATAATTAGTAAGGGACTCTTACGTTCGCACGTGTCACAATATTTTTTTGATTATCATATTTTATTAATTCAAAAATTCGAAAAGTATAATGGCGTGGTCGATTGGATCTAGCCCGCAAAAATAATCTTGTAACCTATACATCGATTTCTAATATTTAAAATAAAAATAACGATTTCTAATATTTAAAATAAAAATAAAGCATAAATAAAAAGAAAATTATTTTTAAAAAATATGACAACATTCTAAAACTCTAATATTAGAAAAAAAACATATTTTTGGATGTTTTAGTGGTTGATTTTAATTAAGAAAAAAATTTCTAAATTAATTAGTTGTTAATTATAAAAATAATTTAAATGAAGAGAAAAATAAAATCTTTTTGTGTTTAAAATTAATGAAACATTTTTAAAATCTAATTCTGAAATTAAAATATTTTTTAGAGTTTTTTATAATAGGTAAAAATATTTATGAAAAGAATTAAAATAAGTTGAAAAATTAAAAGAAATTTACATTAAGAAAAACGAGTAGTAAAAATTAAGGATGGTCCTGGAAGGTGTTGAACCTATGACTTTAAGGTCATTGATCCCAAAATCTTGCCAGTGCGCCATGTGCATGTGATGTTCATAACACGCCTCCAATTGTATATGAGTGATACCCTGTAAAAATTAGAAAATTATGAAAAAAAGTTGCAAAAGGCAGGTTCGAACGAGCAACCTGATAAGGTAAGGACTATGTGCGTATGTCTTTCCACTGGGTGGCTATACATCAGTGTATTTAGACACAATGATAAATATATATTGGATTTTGACTCCTTTAAATTAATTAAAACAAAAACGTGAGGTCAGTGGGTCCCTGTATTTCAAATGAACGAATCACAACACGCCACGCCTATGTCGTCGGGGTCAAAGAAAGTTAGAGATGTCGAAGCTAGCTCTGATCGTCTTCTCCGGCCGATCTAAACACCAAACCTGCAAAATATCACAAATAAATAGAATCTAAGAACCCTACCCCTAATTCGAGGGCTGCAAATTGATTGATGGCATCAGTTTGTCCTAAAAATCCCTGTATCAATGGGTTCGAAACTTCACAACAGTTATGCCCTAACAATGACATCACGCAATTTAAGCCTCAAAGCTTACATGTAATGCGTTGTATCTATTCTAACAAACATCCTGAACATAAACAAACACATCAAACATGTCAACAATGCATGAAAAATTAAAATCGATTCCAAGAACTTTTACCAAAGAGGTGCACTTGAATGGCAAGATTCGGGGATGCTTTGGGATGGTGTAAAGGCTTGGATCGGTTCCTGGAAGCCTCATGAGTACGAATGGATGCTTGAAATTGATTGAGAATGGCTGTAAATTGAAATTTGAGAACTTGAGATTTTTTGAGAGTTTGGCTAGGGTTCTCAAGGAAGAAAATTTGTGTTCTCTTCTTGTGGTCTTGTAGAATATATATTGAGGAGTGTATTAGGTCAGGATTTGTGAGAGAATATATTGCCTTTAATGAGAAAATATTTGATTAACATTTTGTATGAAAATCTTCCAATTTTGATTCAATCTTGTGTCAATCTTCTCCATGCGTTTTTTCCAGCTTTTATTGGGTTGTTTGGACCTCAAGGCATTCAGATATCAATCCCACACGCCTAACAATCCTTCCTTGCATTTTTTTAATTAAAATTGAATTTAAATGAATTAATCCAAAAATTGAGTTCATGGACTTGTAAATAAATAGTAGGAGGGCGTGTAGCTGGGCTTAGAGGTCATGTACCATGTTATAAACAAGTTCAAATCATGGAAACATAGGCCCATTTGGGGAAAAATTGAGTCTACTCAATACTTCTTTTCATGCACTTCTTCAAAATTTCCAAACTTGGTCAAACTATATCTTGTTCAATTCTCATCATTTGAGGATGACCTTGCACTTTTTAGAAAGTTTAAGATGTTCTCTAAGAGCTCTCTTTGTTTTTATCTTCATTGAAGCTTCCATGTTTATGTACACTTCTTTGAGAAAATATGACTTTTTGTTGACTTTTGAAAGAACCTATAATATCTTGGCCCATATCTCTCAAATGAAGCATTTTTGGGAAAACCTTGTGAGACAAAAAGTTGTAGAAAATTGAATTTCCTTTAGAATGAACTTTGGTTGAGAAATTTCTGAAGGAGTATGTGAAAATTGTGCTTGGTCAAAGTTCTGTTGACTTTCCCTTAAGAAACCCTAATTTAGCAACTTTTGATTTTTGAGGTATTCTTGAGTTTTCTTGATGAATCATGATCAACCCTTGATCAAATGATGAATGTGACTTCAAAATCTTGATGTTGACCAAAAATGATGAAGTTTGACTGTATGTTGACCACAGTTGACTTTTTATCCAATATAACTAATTTTCAACCATCTGAGCAATTGACTGAGCAAACTTGGGCTCTGAGGCTTGAAACTTGACATGGTGATACTTTGAGGTATATGAGGTAGCATGATACCCACTTGAGCCATTAAAAATTACTTTTTCTTTGAGAAATATAAAACCCTAGTTGTGGGTTGATTGCTAAGGGGAGGGTTTATCTGATCAACCTTTGAGTATGGATATGTATCTTGATCTCAAAATGGGAGGGAAAATTTTGGTGTACAACAAGACCCTTTAAGAAAATTTGGTATAATAACTAAGAGGATATAAGAATCTGATTATTTGAGATAAGGATATGAAACTTACTTCAATGCATAAGATAAAAATTAGGAAGCCCATACAAGGTGGCTATATGCATGCTCCTAAAAAGTGAGACTAGCATGGTTCTAGTATTCTAAACGACCTATTAGAACAATAGATCGAATAGTTGTCATTTTAGAAAAGCCCATGACCAAACTATGAAATGTGTGCAAGTGTGCATTTGTATGTGTATACATGCTCATTGATGAAGAGCCCAAGAGGACACCATGTGTTCTAATAGAATGACACATGCATAATTAAGCAGTAATTAAAACATGCAAAGAATTAAAATCCTAAGCTACAAAGAAATAAAATTCTAAGCTATTACAAACCATATGGGGATGGGGGTACAATTTTATGAAAGAGGATGTATCGAATCGACAATACGATTAAAAGTCTAGATAGACAAATAATACAAACCAATTGAAATAATTAAATTAAATCATCTCATTTAATAAAATTAATTAGAAAAATAATTAATTAAATAAAATATTATTTTTCAATCTAATTAAATATTTAAAACAAAATATATTTTCTACACATATTTTTATTTGATGAATACAATAATAAAAAAAGGAAAATATATAAATGAAAAAAAGATAAAAAAATTGGGCCTGATTTAGAGAAATATGGGGGGTGTGGACAAGAAATCCACTAGGCCAATTAATAGAGAAGCCCAAGTCTAAAGGAAGCAGCGTGCGAACCCATGCGCCATCTTTTGGGAATGTCCAATATGGATGAGCATTTTGGAGCGTTAAATCTGGGTGTGAGGAGATCTAAAGGTGATGGATGAGGGTGCACCGTGGGACTCTTTTCTAGGCGTTGATGAGGAACTGAGATATCCCATGTGTGTCTTCAAAGAGGGCACACCGTGGAAGGTGCCTCTATGGTGTTGGATATGGAACTGGCGAGAACAGACGGCTGCGATGCGAGGGAGCACGGTGTGGCCGCTGGTAGTACCTACATAGAATCATAAAATAATCCACAACGACTATGACAAGTATGACTGCCAGATTAATTATCTAATTAAAATGAAATATTAATTAACTTTAACTCTTAAACAAAATTAGCCAAATGAGACAAAGTGTCTCATTCGTACTTTTCAACTCTCTCGTATCTTTCATTCTTCTCTCAAAAGAGCGTTTGCCGGAGCCTTCGCCAAAAATTGCCCGTAGCTGTGACAACGACGACGTACGACAAACTTGCTCTGATCGCAAATTTTCTTCCATTCTCCGATTCGTCTTTGTCTTTTAATCGTGGTTTTGGTGTGTGATTTTGCAGGAAATCAGTGATTTGTTGGAGATTTGAAGGGGATTCAAAACCCTAGGTTTCCTCAGATGCTAAAATTGGTGATGATGATGACAGATCTGGATAATGAGACACTAAAATTAGAATTTTTGAGGCGTGGTTGAGTCTTAACGGAGGACGACGACGACAGAACCTCTATGACGACGGTTATGAATTTGACCATCTTCGGTTTTCTCGGTGAGATCTTTCCTTCTCTCTTTGCTCTAATTTCGAAACTGCGGTTTAACTTTTCCTCTTCTTCTTTCTTTCAAATTCTGAAGTGTTTGTTAGCTTAAGGAAGATGATGATGTTTGTTAGGGTTTTGCGTTTTGATGACTTGTTATGGCTTTTCTGAGTTTGTTGTGTTGTTATATATATGATGATTTTTTTTGATATTTCTGGTTGCAATTTTCTGAAGGGTTTTTGAATGAGGAAGGTGATGAAAAAAATTAGGGTTTGGTCTTTTGGTTGTTGCTTTTATGCGGTTTTCGTGAGCTATGCTATTGATTTTGTACAAATATATATATATATATATATATATATATATATATATATATATATATATATATATATATATATATATATATATATATATATATATATATATATATGAGAAATTAGGGTTTCTATTATGATTTTCCCCTAATTTTGTTGTCTAATTATGACTTTGCCGTTTGGGCTTTGAATTGCAATTCTGTATTTTTTTTTTTGCAGTTATGTTATCTTGTGGCCTTTTTCTTTATACCCTCCTTTTTGAGAATCGAAACTAACTTCGTGATTTTCAAAAGAGGTTTTCTTGGCCAATGATTGAACTTTGCAATTTCTAAATTCGAAACAAACAATATGAGGCTCTTAGTTGTTGCTTGAATTCATGAACATGATTTGAAAGGACAGGCGTAGGGTCACCGTATGATCATTGAAGGCAACATGTAAGGATACCTTAGCAAATTCGTAGGGATGATCATCATTTATTTGTAGGCAACATCGAGGGACGAGATCATATTTTCGTAGGCAACATCGAGGGTCATCGAGGGACTATGATCTTTATGATGATTTTTGAATCGATGGACTTTTGCTAATGGTACCCCTAAGTTCGAGGGACATGACCATTTTATCCGAAGGTAACAAGAGAGGATACCCTAGGGGTGCAAGTGTGCAAAGTGATTTAGTTTAGATATTTATCTTTGAATTAGGGTTATCTAAGATTGATTTTATGTCTTACCATACAAATCCTAATTAGCATAGATCTAAGCAGTTAAATATTTGCGGAAAAGTAAAGGTGCAGAAAGTAAATATCCTACGCTATTACAGGGCTTTGGGGCAGTTACATAAGAAGGAGGTTTGAAAAAGTAAATTACCTAAACTATTACATCCCGTGAGCAGATATATTATAATGAGAAAAAAGTGCAAGGAAATTAAATCTACGCTATTACAAAAACAAATGTGCAACCTATACATCGATTTCTAGAATTTAAATGAGAATAAAGCATAAATAAAAAAGAGAAAAAAATATTTTAATGAAGATATAAGTGTTCTAAACCCTAATTTAAAAGGGAAATAGTTTTGGTATTTTTTGAAATCGATTTTAATGAAGAAAACCTAATTCTAAGTTAATTAGCAATTAATTAAGAAAAATAATTTAAATGATGAGAGAATTAAAATGTTTTTGTGTAAAAAATTAAATAAATATTTTATTAACCTAAAACTAAAATCAAGATATTTTTTAGGGTTTTAGAAAATAATTAAAATAATTTTTAAAAAGAAATTAAAATAGGTTAAAAAATTAAGAGAAAATAGAAAAATGTGAAGAGAAAAGGTGTTAAAAAATTGGAATGGCACCCTAGGGTGTTGAAATCGTGACCCTGGGGTGATAGGTACAAAACTTAGCCACCAGACCACTTGCATGTGTTGATAACAAACACGACTCCAATTGTATGAAAGTGATACATGCAGAAATCATAAAATATTGATTTTTTTGGGCAAAAGGCGGGTTCGAACCAGCGACCTGATGGGGGATAAGGGGACTACGCGCGCATGTCTTGCCACTGAGGTGGCTATACATCCATTTATTTTACCAAATTCATAAATCTATATATATATATATATATATATATGATAATAATATCAGAAAATCACTTTAATTAAAAAACATGCGCATGTGGGTCCCCTGATTTCAAACAGACCACTAGATCCTTGCCCTGCCTTGGTCCTCAACGATGAACCACCCTGGGACGGTGGTTCCGGTCACCATCTCCAGCCATTCAAACATCAAAACCTACAAAAATCAATCAAAACGAAAATGAAAACAACCCAGATCCACTAAAAAGGTGCTGCAAATCTAATGGTGGCATTGGTTTAATCTGAAACGGCCTGAAACTAGGGTTTCAGCGAATCAAAAGCTTCATGCCTAACAATGGCAACTCCTAATCTCTGCACTATAACTCATGCACGATGGTTCTAAACATTTACAAACATTAGTATGAGCATGGATACAAGCATCGAAATCATTTATATTGCATAAAACAAAGGTTTGAGATTAAAGAAACCTTACCAACCGGTGCAACTTCGTAGGGACGGTTCTGGGCACGATTTTGCTTGCTTAAGGACTTGGATCAATTGTTGGAAGGCTCAGGAAGATGAATGGATGGTTAGTTTCGATTGAAAAAGGCTGGAGAATTGCTTTTGATCTTGCCCTAAAACTTGAAATTTTGAATGGTTAGGGTTTGTGTAAGAGAGCAGCAATCTGTGTCTTCTTGGTTTGTGTCTTGTAGTATATATAGAAGTGAAGATCTAGGTCAAAAATTTGAGAGAAAATATATTGCATTCATTGGAAAATATTTGATTGAAAAATCAAATGTAAAACTTCCAAATTTTCCCAATCTCATGCCAATCTCTTCTTGCACAATTTTGCCAGCTATCATGGACTTCCTTGGTCCTCAAGACACTTACATCCAAGGCCTTGCACACATGTCCCGTGTTTTTGCATTTTATTTTAACTAAAATTGAATTTTAATGAATTAATTCAAAAATAAATAAAATAAATGGCAATGTGGAGTTTGCATGGGCTTAGAGGTCATGGAACAAGTTTGGATCATGAAAATATAGACCCATTTGGAAAATTCTCAAGATTGATCAATATTTCTTTCATGCACTGCTTCAAAATTTCCAAACTTGCACAAACCATATCTTGCTCAATTTTTATCATTTGAGAGTGATCTTTGACTTTTTATAAAGCTTAATATGGCCTTTAAAATATCTCTTTGGTTTCATATTCATTGAAGCTTTCATGTTCATGTACACTTCTTTGGAAAAAGAAGACTTTTTGTTGACTTTTGAAAGGACCTATAATGTCTTGACCCATATCTCTCAAATGAAGTATTTTTGGGAAAACCTTGTGAGAGACAAAGTTGTAGATAATTTAATTCCCTTTAAAATGAGCTTTGGTGGAAAAATTTCTGATGAAGTATGTGAAAGTTATGCTTGGTCAAAGTTCTGTTGACTTTCCCTTAAGAAACCCTAATTTAGAAACTTTTGACTTTTGATCAATTCTTGAATTTTCTTGATGAATCATGATCAACCTTGATCAAATGATGAATGTGACCTCAAAAACTTGATGTTGACCAAAAATGATGAATTTTGATTGTATATTGACCACAGTTGACTTTTGTCCAATACAACTGATTTTCAACCATCTGAGCAATCGGCTAAGCAAACTTGGGCTATGAGGCTTGAAACTTGATATGGTGATACTTTGAAGCATATTAGGAGATATGATATTCACTTGAGCCATAGAAACCATCTTTATCTTGAGAGAAGCAAAACCCTAGTTGTGAGTTGACTGCTTAGGAGATGGCTTGTCTGATCAACCCTTGAGTAATTCTTGAGTATGGAGATGTATCTTGATCTCAAAAATAGGAGGGACAATTTTGGGGTATAACAGTTGCCCCTATTCAATCTTTCTGTACGTGAGGGTTAGATTGGTGTGCACGTCAATTGTGACCTGAAGGTAGAAGATGATTGAACACTCGAGTGCCCCTGAAATTTGCACTCGCTGTTGGGAATTGTTGGAATTATTATAAGAGGCGTTATTGGATTAATATGTTAGTTTGGCGGTTAAGTTGATAGTTGAGTAATTGGTCGGATTAGTCAGAAGAAATTATTATTAGAAATAATAACTGAACATTAGAATATTATTCAGTCGGGCTTAATTGTTGTACGAGGAATAGTAAAGTTGGGGGTGTGAGTAATAGGCCTAGTAGAATAATATTAATATTATTATTATTATTATTATTATAAGTTGGAAATATAAAAGGAGAATTATAAGGGTTAGTAGAATATTGTTGGTTGATGTACATGAGGAGAAAAAAAAAACAAGGGTTTTGAAGAAAAAGCTTTTATGGTTGATTTGCTGTGGAATTGCTAAGAGAAGAATTAGAGAGGCAAAAGTTGGAAGCTGTGGCGAAGTGGACTCGACCGGAAATTATAGAGAGACCGTCAATCCAAGGTAAGGGTAGGATTCGAATTATATAACCGGGAATATGATGATTGATATGTGGGATCGAGATTTTATAAATTTTAACTGCGACGTGTTGAATTTGTGGTGTTTGATTCAGATGAACTCATGGCTGTTATTTGACGAAATCGTGTTGAATAGTAATTGTTCAAGTCGTTATTGCTGGCATTGTACTGTGGTAGATCTCATGTTAATATATGTTGTGTTGATTTGAATTGATACCCGAGAAAATTTGTATTCGAAAGAATTTTGGGAAATTACGTTGTTATGATTAAATTGTGTTATTGTGATGATTATGCGTTGGTTTGAGAATTGTCGATTAAATAGAAAGAAAAACTGAGAATCGCAGAATTGCTGGAAAAATATCAAGGAGGAGTTATGTAGAAGATGAAGATGAAATAAGGGACGACTACCATGGGTGTGAAAGGCGTCCGCCCTTGAAGGGAATTGGGCTTGAGGCGACCTCCCTTAGGGGTGAGGGCGTGGGCCTCACAACGTGGGGTGAGCGCCCTGGGATTAAGATGGGGCCACATGCTCTTTTGGCATTTTTGGCTCATTTTGTTGTTACCGTTCATAATTAATATTAATGCTAGTACCAATGAACTGATAAGAATAAATCTAGAAGATAGTGACATGAAGAATAACAGTAGGTAGCATAATATTATGGCACTGATATGTATAGTTTAGTTGCAGTATCATAACAAATTAATAGGAACCTTGTTATTTTTAGAAATAGTGATATTTCAGCAGCAGCTATATTTTGTCAGTCGGTATAATTTGATCAGTTAGGAAGTAATAACAGAAACACTGATATGTTAGCAGTAAGGTAGCAGGAATTGGTATTTTAGAAGAAGACGCGAACTGTAGCAGAATTAAGAAGATTAGCAGAGTTAGTTTGTTTAGTAGACAGTATAATTTTGATGACATCAGGAATTGAAATGCGGGAAATTAAATATAGAAGTCTAATAAATTAATAGAAGTTATACAATAATTGATAGTAATAGCATTGAATAGAAATAATGCCGGAATTAGTCGATTAGCCGAATTAAGTAGAATAATTAGTTGTTCGGAATTAACCGAAAATTGTCAAAGTAGTCTGTAATTATTAGTAGGTAATCTTGGTTGATTTGTTTTGTTAAAAAGATGCTGGATAAATTGTTTTGCAGGTACAGTTAAATAAGTTGAATTGTCTGTATTATGGATAAGTTTAAGTTGGAGGCTTAATAGCCAACATTGAAGGTTGCTGTGTTGTTTGAGTTGTAGGTCTAAATGACCGGTGTTGTTTAAGTTGATGCAATTGATGTGTGTTGTTGTTGTTGTTATTGTATTGTTGTGTATTTTTTGTTGAAGTTGAGGTCGCGTAACATACATTGCATGATTAAATTGGCCTTGATGGCACCATGTTGAAAGTTGAAGGCTTATGTATTGGCCTTGATGGCACCACGTTCAAGGCTTATGCCTTGTTAATGCCTCGATAAACTGGCATATGTTTAAGTTGGGAGTTCTGCTCCAAATGGTACCACATGCATTTGCATAGTTGAGTCACATTCGATTTGCATGTTTAAGATGTTGCTGTTGTTGTTGATGTTTAAGTTGTCGTTGTGGTTGATGACGTTGAAGTTGATGCTTGATAAGTTGTTGTCTGATGAGTTGATGTTTGAATAAGTTGTTATTTGATAAGTTGATCGTCGATAAGTTGATGCTTGACAAGTTGCTGTTTAATACATGTTGTTGTTTCTATTAAGTTGTTCCTAGTAGTTGTTGTATGAATTGTTGTGTGAAGCAGTGAAATTGTATGATTCTAGTCTAATATATTAATTATCATACTTTTGTTTATATTTTTCGAGATCTCACCCCTTCTGCTGATATTTCCCCTACCATGGGAAGTGGGCAGGTACTCAAGCATAGCTGTGGATGTTAGAGTTAATTCTTGAAGTTTGTACGTCACTTTATGATAAGTCAAAGGGTTTTGCTCTGATACGTAGCACTCGGGGGGAGGTTTATGTTGTTTTGATTATAAGATGATGAATGGTTGTTATTACCTGTTGTTGGAATTGTTTCTAATTGTTGTCATTACAATAATTCTCGAATAATTATAAATTAAAGTTTTGATTTAGTCGAATATAGTTGTATATGACTTATAAGATGTGAAGGTCGAATGCTATGTATCTATATTGAATGAAACACAAGTGTCTGATGATAATAAGTTGAAATGTGACACCTGTTTTATGGTTTGAAACTTTGGCACTCTGATTCTATTATGAATGTTGGATAGAAAATGGGTGTTACAGCTGGTGCATGGAGTGAAACCGTCGGCTGGCGATATTCTTGGATGGGGTTAAGGATGCAATTTGGAGGGACAAACTTGGTGTGCAGGTGGAGATGGACTTAAAGATGCCATCTGGAGAAACTGATGATGCGGTTTGTATCGAAGTAAGTCTTACGCTAGACTTCATTCGGAAAGGTATTCTTTATGATAGCTTTCTCGAAAGAGGAATTTGTACCAAGATCTTATTTGAAGAAAAGCATTTGTATGCATTGATTTTTAACGAAGTATGTAGAAATCTGCAGATGGAGAATTCTAACCTGAACAGACATGGTTAGTTTTATAGATATTATGATGCATGCACTATGTAATGACGTTCTTAAAATAAATGAGGATGCTATATATATGCCATGCCATTTTGTAAATGATGTATGAATATAGATGCTGCTGTATTTCAAACCATATCCATCTTGATGAAGATGATTCGTCGTTCTTTATTGGAGATTCCATGTTTTAGCCTGAGGATGTTCTGCTGGGGATCCTCGACTTCTGCTTGGGGAATAGAAGAGTGACCGTTGGAAATCCTGACTGGGGATAAAAAAGATGTAGATTTCTCTGATGCACTATCTGACCAAGTTTCTGGTAAGGATATCGACCTTACTGGGGAATAATAAGCCTTGGGTAGCGCTTAGCTGGGGATGAAATTTGGCTGGGGAATAAAATCCTATGAGTAGTATTGAGGAAGGAACCCTTTGTTGGGGAATAATGTGATTTTGAATAACTTATTATTGCTCGGAGACTGACATAATAAGTTGGTAGTTGTCTTGTGTTGTTCATATTTCCAAAACAAGTATTTTTAATTATCGTTTTCCACAAGGATTGATGTGATATTACCGCTGTTCAATAGTTAAAGCGTATTTTAAAATTTGGTAACAAAAGGGTTTTGTTTTCTAACTACAAAAATCATAAATTTGAATCAAACAAGTTTAGTATCAATTCCAAAAGAGAGTTTTGTGGATTAAAGAGAGTTTTGGTTGGTTTTCAATTGGTAAAGGCATGTCAAGATTAGTTTCATTAACCTAGTTTCATATAAATTCAATTAACCAAGCGGATGAACTTGTTGATGATCGATATAATTACGTATCCTCTCAATATTGTTGATTTCTAACCAATATTGTGAGTTTTATCATGTTAATCTTTAGTTGATGTCTCACTCTAACTATTGACATGATAATCTTAAAGTTCAGTACAAGTAAATACTAACTCACAAATCTATATCTAGCATTTGTTATTTAGTAGAAGAATATCTTAGGTCAACTTTGAAGCATATTTCTCAATCATGATCCAAAGCATAAAAAGATAGTAAAACAAAGATATTCAACATATATATATATATATATATATGAGGAGGATCAAATACAAGAGTTACAGAGTTACACTCGCTCAAAAACGTCACTTCAGATTAATATTTTTTAAAATTAACCGTTGGATTGAAATATACCATCATATAGATCATACCTATAAAGTTTGAGATTAATCTATAATAATTTACTATGTCATTGAACTACATCAAAATTAACGTCATATGAAAGTCCATTTTGACGTTAATCTTTGGATATCTCGATCGTATAGTAAATCATTATAGATTAATCTCAAACTTTATAATATGATATATATATTTCAATCAACGTTTAAAAATATTAACAGTGTAACTCGTGTAATTTGATACTCTCTCTCTCTCTCTCTCTCTATATATATATATATATATATATATATATATATATATATATATATATATATATATATATATCATCAACCAAGTTCATACACCAAGACATCAAAAGAAATACATAAAAGTTAGGTTAACTACCTTTAATCTTGACATAAAGAAATTTAGCTACTCATTCCCATGGTAGCTTGACTTGCAAGAAATAGAGAGATGATGATGAACATGGATGGAAAGTAAAGAAGCAAAGATTCAAGAGATTGCTCAAAGAATTTTAGTTACAATGGAGAAAGATGGCTTCTTCTATGCCCTAGAACTGAATTTGGAAGGAAAAGGTAGAGTTGTTGGAGAAAATATCTAAGCATGGTACTTATAGAAGTGACCATGATAGGTATCCGCGCTCAGCGGCGTGACCGCGCTCAGCGCCATCAGCAAAATAAAAATCCACGTCCAGTGGCCTGCGCTCAGTGGCCCGCGCTCAGCGACCTCAAAATTCCAAATTTGTTCAACCTGAACAGTAACAGGCAAAGCGCGCTTCAATTTGCGCTCAGCGGCCTTGCCTGTTCAAAACTTCAAAATTGGCTTTTTTGGATGGTCCAATGTGATCCAAGCATGCCCAAACTTCAATGCTTCAAGAATCCACTTCAAAAACCTACAAAATGAACATAAAACTTGGTAAACTAAGTTATTTACAACAAAAACTACTTAAAAACAAATTTATATCAAATTAACAACTAAAATACTACTAATAATTAAAGGAAATAGTAAAGGACCACAAAATTATCTACAAAAATATCTATATTTTGGTCCTTAACATCTTGCTACTGCTTGGGGACTAATGTAGATGATCACTGCTCAAGGAATGACATGATAAGTTGAGACGAAATGTAGATGATTATTGCGCAGGGACTGACGTGATAATGTTGAAAGTTGATTTGTTACTGCTTGAGGGCCAACGTAACAAGAAAAAGTATAGACGATCACTGCACGGGGACTAATGTGATGAGACGAGAGGAAATGTAGATGATCATTGCGTAGGGACTGACGTGATGAATTAAAAATTGATCTGCTACCACCCGAGGACTAATGTAACAGTAAGAAATGTAAATGATCACTGCTCGGGGACTAATGTGATAAACCGAGAGGAAATGTAGATGATCACTGCGCAGGGACTAACGTGATGAATTGAAAATTGATCTGCTACCGCTCGGGGACTAATGTAACAGTAAGAAATATAAACGATCACTGCTCGGGAACCAATGTGATAAGCTGAAAGCTGATCTGTTACTGCTCGGAGACTAACGTAACAAGTAGGAATGTAGATAATTAATTAATCACTATTGTGAGAGGAAGACCTTGTTGAGGATATGATAGTGTAGTGAGTTTGTTGGAGAGATTCGTCTTTGTCGAGGGTGTGGTAACCCTGCGGGAGTTGTAAGAGTCGCTCTATGGGAGTATTTTGGTTATATCGACTTTGTTGGGGATTTCAAATGTGATTTTATGAGAATATTTTTGTGATACTAAATCTGTGGGGATATGTTGGTGACTTGGGTCGTTAACCCAACTCCTAGAGCATGTAATAACTGCTATTTCGTTTATTTTGCATATATTTGTAAGTAGTAATTATTGTCAAATGCATATGACCATTCAAATTAATCATTGGACTTATGCAAACAAAATAGAGAAATCAAAGCTCTGGAATTGAAAGGGAGATTATATTGATTTAAAGGAGTTGGCCTATGAACAGGAGATTGTGTACAAAGAGATAGATATCCTAGTAAGAGGAAATCGTCAAAATATTGAAAAGCTATAAAATGATAAAAGCTATGTGGAAACAATACCATTGAGTTTCAATTCTTCTATTGCTCATATACTTTCGAGTATCTCATCTCCTTGCTGTCAGAAGAAGGTGACTGTATTAATCTGTGTCATTCGATGTTGAAGTTGATAGCAATGTAGTTTGTAGATAGATGATCTGACGGGACATAGTTATATGCTTAAATCCCTAATTTTTTCCTGGACTGCCCTTTCGGGTTTTCAATTCACCGGGATACCCTTTTTTGCCCAAGCCGTCTTTGTAGGTTTTCGAATTTCCGGGTGTACAATTTTTCCACAGATATCCCTAACTTTTGGCCGAACCCTTTTGGTTCTTCGGGATGCCCTTATTTTTGCCTAGGTCAGTCAACCTAGCGGGTCTCTTTTATGCGTAGTATTTTTTGACTATGTCCGCGTTCACAGGGTGCGGAAGATATTCTCCATCCATAGTAGTCAATATCATAGCTCTGCCGAAAAATACTCTTTTGACGACAAATGGTCCTTCATATGTGGGAGTCCACTTCCCCTAGGATCACCTTGTGGTAGGATGATGCGTTTGACTACCAAATCACCAACTTGTTATACTCAGTGCTTGACTTTCTTGTGAAAGGCCTTGATCATGCGCTTCTGATATATCTGTCCATGGCAGATGGCCATAAGTCTCTTCTCATCAATCAAATTTATCTGGTCAAGTCGAGTGTGGACCCATTCATCTTCGTCTAACTCTTCATACTTCATAATTCTAAGTGAAGGAATCTAAGCCTCGATAGGTAAGACAACTTCCATACCATATACGAGAGAGAACGTGGTTGCCCCGGTTGATGTTCGTACTAAGGTAGGATTACCATGAAGAGAAAATGGTAACATCTCATGCCAATCCTTATACGTCACTGTCATCTTTTGTATAATCTTCTTAAGGTTCTTGTGGGCGGCTTCCACTGCGTCATTCATCTTTGGCCGATATGGAGAGGAGTTATAGTGCTTAATCTTAAACTGCGTGCAAAGTTCAATGATCATCTTATTGTTGAGATTGGTGCCATTATCTGTGATAATCCTTTCGAGGATGTCATACTGACCGATAAGGTTATGTTTGATGAATCGAGCCACAATGTTCTTAGTAACAGATGCAAACGAGGCTGCCTCTACCTACTTTGTAAAGTAATCAATGGTGATGAGGATGAAGCGATGTTCGTTAGAAGCGGTTGGCTTAATCTCTCCAATTATATCAATGACCCACATTGCGAAAGGCCAAGGAGCAGTCAGGACATTCAACTGTACTGGAGACACATGTACTTTGTCAACATAGGTCCGGCCCTTGTGGCAAGTTCGGGAATAACAATAGCAATCAGTTTCCATAGTGGACCAATAGTAACTTGCTCTCAGAATCTTTTTATCCATTTTATGTCCACTGGAGTGGGTACCAAAAGAGCCTTCATGCATTTCTTCCATAATCATTTCAGCTTCCCTCTTATCTACACATCAAAGTAGAGAAAAATCGTGGTTGTGCTTGTATAGAATGTCGTTACTTAGAAAGAACTTGGCGGAGAACCTCCTTAGAAATTTCTTGTCGTTGACAGATGCCCCCTCAGGATACTCTTGAGCCTTGAGGTATCTCTTCACTTCGTAAAACCAAGGCTTTTCTTCCACTCCTTTAGTATCAAGCTCAAAACAATATGCCAATTCATATAGTCTTTCAATGGTAATCTGAGGAGCTTCGTTGTCCCATCTGACTTTGAACATAGATGACATGGTGGCTAATGCGTCTGCCAATTAATTCTTTTCTCGCGGGATATGTTCAAAAGTAATTTCTTTGAAATAGGGAATCAAGCTTAATACATGTTCCCGATATGGAATGAGATTTGGATGTTTCTTGTCCCATTCCCCCTTAATCTGACTAATCACCAAAGTTGAGTCTCCATATACTTGAAGGAAATTGATCCTCAAATCGATAGAAACTTTAATACCCATGATGCACGCTTCATATTCGGCCATATTATTGGTGCAATAAAAACATAATCTGGCGGTGAAGGGTGTATGGCCGCCTTTGGGAGAGATGATTATTGCGCCAATACCATTTCCAAGTGCGTTAGAAGCTCCATCAAAAACCATGGTCCATCGGGATCCTGGATCAGGTCCTTCATCTGGTCCAGGTTCTTCATAGTCGGTAACTTATATGATATTCTCGTCGGGGAACTCAAAATGCAAAGACTGGTTGTCATCTATGGCATGATGCGTCAAATGATCTTCTACCACACTCCCTTGATTGCCTTCTGGGTAGTTTATTGAATGTCGTACTCGGTCAAGATCATTTTCTATCTCGTTATTCTTCCGGAGAGAGCAAGCTTTTCAAATATATATTTTATCGGATCCATATTAGAGATCAACAAAGTGGTATGAGTTAACATATATTGTCTTAGTCGGCGAGCAACCCAAGCCAAAGCGTATCAAGTTTTCTCGAGCAGTGAGTATCTTGTTTCACAGTCGGTAAACTTTTTGCTAAGGTAGGATATTGCATACTCTTTTCGACCAGACTCATCATGTTGCCCCAATACACACCCCCATTGAATTATCTAATACTGTTAAATACATGATTAGAGGTCTTCATTCAACTGGCGGCATCAAAATAGGAGGTTCTTGGAGGTATTCCTTGATTTTGTCGAACGCTATTTGACAATCAGCATTCCACTCCACTACTTGATCTTTCTTCAATAATTTGAAAATTGACTCACAAGTAGCAGTCAGATGTGCAATAAATCTAGCGATGTAATTCAAACGTCCTGGAAGCCTCTGACTTCTTTCTCGGTACGGGGAGGTGGAATTTCTTGAATAGCTTTAACCTTGGTGGGGTCAACTTCAATACCTTTACCACTGACGACAAAACCTAGGAGTTTACCGGATCTTACTCCAAAGGTACACTTGCTCGGATTCAAACTTAATTTGTACTTCTTCAATCTATCAAACAGCTTACGTAGATGATCTAGATGTTCTTCTTCAGTCTAGGAACGAGCTATCATGTCATCGACAGAGACTTCTATCTCGTGATGGATCATATCATGGAATAAAGCTACCATAGCGCGCTGATACGTTGCAAATGCATTCTTCAATCTGAATGTCATAACCTTGTAAAACAAAGTGCCCACTGTGTGACAAAGGTAGTCTTATCCATATCCTCGGGAGCCATCTTGATTTGATTATATCTGGAGAAACCATCCATGAAAGAAAACACTTTATGTTGAGCAATCACTATGCCATATATGACCTACGAAAGCGCTTTTTTTGGGCTTTAAAAGCGCTTTCGTAGGTGGCGCTGCTAAAGGTTTTAGCAACGCTTTTTGTTCAGAAAAGCGCTCTCGTAGGCCTACATATGAAAGCGCTTTTTACCAAAAAGCGCTCTCATTGGTAGGCCTACGAGAGCGCTTTTTTCTGAAAAAGCGCTTTCATAGGTGAATTCAGAATGCGTGTCAGGAAATCTAAAGTAGGCCTATGAGAGCGCTTTTTTTCAGAAAAAAGTGCTCTCATAGGCCTACCTATGAAAGCGCTTTTAAACAAAAAGCGCTCTCATAAGCAGGCCTATGAGAACGCTTTTTTCTGAACAAAAAGCACTCTCATAGGTGTCCTATGAGAGCGCTTTTAACCAAAAGCGCTTTCATAGCCTACATATGAGAGCGCTTTTTGTTTAAAAGCACTTTCATAGGTTTTCTACTGAAAAATCTAAAATTTAAAAAATTTCTAAACCTGCATTTTTTTGCAGCAAACTTGTAATTCCTAAACCGGTATTTTACAATCTTATCTAGAAATACCAATATATATTAGTTTTAATCCAAATACCAAATGTAATTCAAATACCAAATGTTATATACAAATACCATTATAATCAATTCATATCCAAAATATATATACACCATGGTAATTCAATATTAACATGTTTTTAAACGTAACAAAATACATCCTAAGAAATCAACTATATAACACTAAGTAAATCAATCCTAATGTACATATATACCCAAGGTCCTGATCCTGCAATATGAACATAATAACACGGTCAGTGTTGTATACACAAAACAATATATTCATAATTAACCATTTTCACACAACAATGTATTCGTACCTTATTATAAGATTCTTAGCTCAATAAAATATTGGCACAACTCCTCTTTGAGTTCTTCCAATTGAAGTGGCGAGTAATATGGACACTTGTATTGATCAAAATACTACATTACAAAACAAAATATATGCATGATTTAGTTTAATGTAATAAATTATATGCAAAATCCGATAAGTAATAAAACAAAGTATAAATCCATATCGTGATTGGAATCTCGATTTCATTCATTTGAATGATTTCTTTGATAAACTTCAAAACGAAGTATCCGCAATCTATGCCGTTTTATTGTTGAGGGCACTACATAGAAAAACAAATAAGATTATATACATCTATTGTTTTATCAAGTAGCATAAATATTATAAGCAAAATTGTTGAAATTTATATACCTGTACTTTGATCCAATTAATGTTGTTTGATTTAGACCGTGGTACCCGTGCTTCCCTTTGACATCGGAATACTTGTATTGAACTGACAAAATTAAAATATTTATTTAGAACAATGACATAGAAATAGTTAAATATATAAACACAAACGAATATTTAGAATAATGTCACTTACGTATCAATCATTAGCTTCATTTCCGGATAATTTGTCCAATCACCGTCAACCGAATTCAGGTAATAGACCACTTCTTTTATGGGATTGATAGCAAGCAACAACCAGTGACATCTATAAATTAAAGCAACAATTTAGAAGCGAATTTTAATGTAAAAAATACAAATATTAAAAGGAGCTTAGAATGAAAATCTAACCCTGTATTATACGGTAAAAGATACAAGCTTTCTGTACTGGCAGTTGTCATGAATCTTTCGACCAAGTGTTCTCTTACTGAATCCGGTTCCCTAGAAATTGTTGCTCCGACAGGAGGAAGACACGAACGGAATGTATTTGACAATTGATTCCCGCGCATCAATTTGTCAAATAACATCATAAATAAAAACATAATTAATATTAGACTATTTCAATTAAATGTTTAAAAAGTGTTCAACCAATTAAATAATATATTGATCGGGTTCTAGGATGTACGAGTGCATCACTCGATGCCTCTCGATGATGAAAGATTTGTTCCATGTCCTCTAGTCCAATTGTTTGTACATGGAAAACCAAAGACACATTCATCCATATCGATTTGTGAATTCCATCATTCATCAAATCGATGTGCCAACTAGTGTCTCCGACACTACCGATATCTAGGCACAAATTTACGGACAGAACCTCTTCTTAGGTGGAACCCTACTAACTTTCGGCTCACTGCTGTGGTGATCTTGAGAAGGTACCTTAAAATCATATAGAATTATGTAAGATACAAAGTTATGCGTTTTTATTCGATCATAAATGAAACACTTTAAAGTACCTCTCTGCGATGCAATAGCCTCATTTGCAAAATCCCTTTATCCTTAGATGCGGGTTTTGTAGGAGTCTAAAATTACCATGTAAAAATTCAGTCGAGCATCGGTTGAATACTTAAAGATTCATAATGGTTTTCAACATACCTGATCATCTATGAAGATGAGGTCTGATGGCCATGCCACAAAAGATCCTACTGCATCTCGCAACAATGTGGTCTCCGCAACAATGTCAGGTACCGGTAGTAATGCATTCATATCTAAAACAACATCAACCGATACCTTCATGTGGCCATCCGGGAGCGGTCTATGGTGAATTAAATCTCCCGAGGTGTTGTACACTTTTCCCTTGCCAACTACCTGATAAGTCGGAGACGATAGATACAGCTGACAACATGAAATGCCCTAAACCAATAATAACCGTTAGACTTCCTTTAATGTTGACAATAATAACCGTTATAATTATACTTTCTCTAAATATAATGGATTATCATCTTAATTACCTCGAGAAATTTATGTTGATAGTTGATACTAGCCTTGTCACTAGTTTCTTTCAGTTGTGAAATGCTCCTTTCTGCCATATATCTCTCTTTGTCCCTCTGCAGTTCACGGACTTGTGCTTGTAAATCCTGCAATGTTTGCATCACTTCTGCATTGCTAGGATTTCTTTTTCTTGGATTGTTATACAGAGAGGTAGGAGTCACACCATGACCTTTACCCCTCACTCGTCTCGGATACTCAGCAACACATAGTGCTCGACAGAGTACGCTCCTGATATTCGGGTCATCACCCGTGGATACCGATTGCGATATAGTCTCCTGTAATTCATTTAAATATCGATAATTAAAGACACAATGTTAATTATATATTAATTAAAGGCATAATGGTATACTTACACACTCATCATAAACATGTTGCAGATCGGGATTAACAACTCGATCTCTGCCAACACGAGCTTCCTTCCACAGCACATGTGCAGGTAGTGATGTTTCGTCACTTTGCGTCTCTTCCAACTACGCATTGTTACAAATAATAAAATCATCAATACACATTGTTACAAATAATACACATTGAGAGAATTAATAAGATCGTAGAATTGAGATTTACTTACAATTTTTTCCTGTAAGCGTGCATATCCCAAACGACCTTTTTTATATGGATATGCGGGTTTTGACGCTCTCTCGCGATTTACGACACTCACTTTCTTGAAATTCTCGTCTCTTCTTTGGCCCACAAAAGCAACCCATTCTTTGGGTGTAATGAAGCTCTCATATTTCTTTGGACGTTCAGGATCCTCTTCAACAAAATTTCCTTCATCGTCTTTAAGAAACTTATTTGTCAAAAAAGTTCTCCACCCTCTATGTCTTTTTCCGGCCAAGCCCATTATATACTTTTTGCGGGTATCTTCAATGTTAAAAGACCTCTACAAAAAATCATACGTATAGAGGGTGTTAGTATATGTAATTTAAAAACAATATTATCGTCAAAATAAAGCAAATAACAACAACCATATATGATACCTTTATCTCGGTCCAAATTTTTTCTTTAGCCTCGTCCAACTCTCCTTTTTTCCATCTAGGAGTGGTGATCAGAATGTGCATACGAACAAGCGTACCGATGTAGCTTGTCAGCTTTGCAGAATTAGACCCAATTAGTTGGTCATCATTATTCTAATCTACATTATATATAATACCTCTATCTCTATCACGGATGATTCCCCGCATGATAGTTATGCCTCGTGTGATGTCCTTATCTGAAGTATCTTGTGGAACATCTCCTTGTGGAACATTTTCTGAATTATCTTGATTACTCGCCATTTGACCTGTAATAAAGAAAAATTAAATTAAATTAAATGACATGTATAAAATTCCATAAAGCAAAAAAATGAAATGACGTATATTTAAATTTTATTGGATGATATAGGCTATATATATTATACTATAATGAAAAAAATGAAATGATATATATAGACTATATATATTATACTATAATGAAAAAAAATGAAATGGCATATATATAAATTTTATTGAATGACATTGTCTATAATTATATATACTATTACCTTTTTCACTAACATCTCTTTCTTTTCTTGGTAGGAATATGTTCTACTCGTCTCTTAACAACGCGGACGGTTGGATTGATCCAAATACCCTCATTATGATCATTTCTAATGCATGATTCGTTCTCATTTTGATCATTTATGGTAAAAGATTCAATGTCAACACCAGTATCGCCTTGATCTCCAATCTTTTCATCAATTACTTTGTTAGAGAAAAGCACTATAGACCATTTCGTACTTGTCGGATCAGTGACATAGAACACTTGTTTAGCTTGAGAGGCTAGAATGAAAGGCTCATCTTTGTACCCCGCCCTGTTAAGATCCACTTGCAAAAATCATGACTTATCCATCCGTATACCATTATTATTTTCAACCCACTTGCAACCGAATATAGGAATATGAAATCTCTCGTAATCAAAGACCCAAATGCGCTTGATAACCCTAAAATATGACAGATTTGCAAATTTCGGGTTTAAGTCCTTCACACTAGATATGTGCATTGCTTCAGCTACCAATGTGACACCACTATTTTGCATAGTAATTTTATCATCTTGTTCTTTGGTATAAAATGTGTATCCATTAATTGCGTATGCGCTATAAGAAAACACAACCAAACTTGGACCATATGCTAAACATCTCAACCTTTCTGTTACTGAGGCGGGATCTGAACGATACTTTGAATAAATATGTTCCTTAAACCATGGTATGAAACTTCGATTGTGCTCTCGTACAATCCAATTCTCATTTCTATTCGAATTTAAACCTCGAAGAACACCCTTGTGTATTTCAACATACGGCTCAACCTCAATCTCGTTGTGCAGAACATACAAATGCACTTGATCCCGTTCGACCCTTGATACTGTCACAACTTTATTTCCAATTAGCTTCTTACCTTCTTTTTTTTCAACAACATGAGATTTGGGGAGTCCAATTGATTGAACATTTGACAAATATTCAGTACAAAACTCAATCGCTTCTTCAACAATGTATCTTTCGGCAATACAACCCTCTGGTCGACTCCGATTTTTCACATACCCTTTTAATATTTTCATATAACGTTCAGCAGGGTACATCCATCTCATATAAGTTGGTCCGCACAATTGTGTCTCTTTCACAAGATGAACGACAAGATGAACCATTATGTCAAAAAACGAGGGAGGAAAATACATTTCAAGCTCACACAAAGTAACAACTATTTCTTTTTGTAATGTTGGTAAGATCTCAGGATCGATCACCTTACTGCAAATTGACTTGAAGAAAAAACACAATTTAGTTATTGTGCTTCTTACCTTTTTCTGGCAGAATAGAACGTATACCTATCGGTAGAAAATGTTCCATTATAACATGACAATTATGCGTCTTTAAACTCTTTAACTTGAGGTCTTTCATAGACACAAGTCTTCTAATATCTGATGAGTAGCCTTCTGGAACTTTAACTTCACTCAGAAACTTACATAATATTTTTTTCTCCTTTATAGATAGAGTGTAAATAGCAGGTGGTAGGTGTGTCTGTCTTCCTTTCTTCACGGGTCCCAATTCAGTTCTTATTCCCATGTCTACCATGTCCTCCCTTGCTTTAAGGCCATCCTTAGACTTCCCTTTTATATTGAGTAACGTACCAATAACACTGTCAAATACATTTTTTTCAATATGCATCACATCAAGAAAATGTCTTACGTAAAGATTTCCAATATGGCAATTAAAAAATCGACCTCTTCTTCCACCCACTGTGACAACTTTATGTGCAAAAGGCTTGCCAAACGAATATTCACATCTTTCACCTTTTCAAAATTTGATCACTGTCAATCCAGTGAGCTCTACGTTGTTCGGTATCTCCATTGAACGCTTTTCTCCATCCACGATACTGATGTTTAGAAGTTAAGAATCTACGATGACCGAGAAAGACATTCTTCTGATAAAGTTTCAATCGCATGGTATCGGTTCCGTCTTCACAAACAGGACACGCTTTTTCACCTTTAATGCTATACCGAGATAGATTTCTGTATGCTGGAAAATCGTTAATTGTTCCAAACAACATCGCCCTCAAGTTGAAACTTTCTTTCCTATAACCATCATAAATCTCCACACCGTTCTCCCACAAAATCTTCAAATCTTCGATTAATGGTTCCAAGTATACGTCTATGTCATTTCCTGGTTGTTTAGGCCTAGAAATTAACATAGATAGCATCATGTACTTACGCTTCATACATAGCCATGGAGGTAGGTTATAAATCATAAGAATCACAGGCCATGTGCTATGCGAGATACTTTGAATACCGTGTGGGTTCATTCCATCAGTAGACAATGCCAAGCGAAGGTTTCTTGCTTCTTTTCCAAATTCAGGATAATCATTATCAATTTTCATCCACTGTGGAGAATCTGCCGGATGTCGAAATTTTCCATCAATAATTCTTTCATCTGAATGCCAAGTCAAGTGTCTTGAATCGGTTTCACTACGATACATCCGTCTAAATCTCGGGATTATAGGAAACAACATTTGTTTCTAATAGTATCGTTAAAAACAATCAATCACTACTATATTATATCCCATTAAATCATATTGTAATTTATAACTTAATAATATGTTATGCATGTATAGAAATCACTACCATATTATATCCCATTAAATCATATTATATCCCATCTTTTAGCTTTTTAAATATCAAGTGTGAACAATTTTGCATGGTTTAAGTTTGACATATTGATAGAACTGAGAACAATTAAAGTTAAAAAGAAAATGATCTTTGACATAATGACCCGGCTATACATGTCAGTTAAGAGATATATGAAAAAGTGTATAGAAATTTTCATGTACAACTTGATTTCATTAATTCCTTATGCCACTATTGTCCGTCTCAAGCGAGAGGGTGGTTTTTGGGTATGTTCTAGAAAATGAAGCGAGAGGGTGGTTTTTGGGTATGTTCTAGAAAATGAACCTTAACTATCTTGGGTATGTTCTAGGAAAATAGTGTGTAGCCATGTTCAAATGACTTTCAAAAAATGGTATTTTGTTGCTTGTATGGTTTGTAATGTATTGTAAAGAAAGTATAAATGGCTATTGAAATGTCTAAGTTATCAGAAGAAAAATAAAAAGATGATAATGGGAAAAGAAGCACCCAAGTTATCATGCATAAAAGAAGATCTTTGGATGGTCCACTACACACTGTGGAGTATCAAGAACAATGTTAATATTATTTTCGTTGTAATTTCTTAATTTCAGGAAAGGTACTCCTATTTTGATTTTAATATTTAGTTTTAAGAACAATGCTAATTCTGTTTAAGAACACATTTACAGTATAGAACATAAACAAGGAAAAGTTTACAGATTTGTGAATGTCATACTGGTTGTTTGGTTTGGTTACAAAATGGAAATCAATGTGTTAACAAGCAATAAGTGTAGAACCTCTAACCAGAAGAAAACAGAAGAAAACAGAAGAACCTCCAACCTTGTCAGACGGAGAGAACGGGAATGGCAGGAACGACGGCGAGAACGGGAATGGCAGAGAGATCAAGAACGGGACGGCGAGAACGGGAATGGTATGCTTAAGGAAGAATGACGGCGTGAACGGATGCTGGTGGAAGAACAGAACTGATGAACGGATGTTGTGGAGAACAAGAACGACGAACAGAACTGAATGAAGTACAAAAAGCGTATTTAGGGTTTTAAATTTTAAATATAAATGACATACGAAAGCGCTTTTAAAAATGCTTTCTAAAGCCCACATACGAAAGCGTTTTTTACTTAAAAAGCGCTTTCGTATCATAGGCCTATAAAAGCGCTTTCAAAAGCGCTTTCATAAGGCCCCCTATAAGAGCGCTCTTTGAAAGCGCTTTCAAAAGGCCCCCTATAAGAGCGCTTTCCAAAAAGCGCTTTCGTAGGTTAGATTTTTAAAATACCTATGAAAGCGCTTTCAGAAAAGCGCTTTCATAAGCCCACCTATGAAAGCGATTTTTCAAGCAATTTTTTTTTAAAGCCTACGAAAGTGCTTTTCCTTAAAAGCGCTTTCGTAGATGCGCTGCCAAAAATTGTTTTTTTGTAGTGAATATTGTCAACCAAAACATCGATATGTGGAAGCGAGAAATCATCTTTAGGACTCGCTCTATTCATATCTCGGTAGTCTACACATATACACACTTTGTCATCCTTCTTAGGTACTGGTACTATGTTTGCAACCCATTATGGATAGGAAGTAATAGCTAAGAAACTTGTGTTGAACTGCTTCACGACTTCATCTTTAATTTTCTCAGACATCTCAGGACGCATTCGATGAACCTTTTTCTTTACAAAAAGACACCCTTCTTTTGTTGGTAATCGGTGTACCACAATATCAATGTCCAACCCTAGCATGTCTTCATAGGACCACGCAAATATCTCAATGTAATCTCGCAACATCTGGATTAACCCTTCTTTGACACTGTCCTCAAGATCACCTCCTATCTTGACTTCTTTTCTATCTTCTCCGGTACCTAGATTCACGACCTCGATTGGCTCTTCATGTGGTTATATAGTTCTCTCTTCTTGATGTAACAATCTAGCAGGTTCTCCTAGCACTTCATAACCTTCCTCACCTTCGTCTTCGGCTTGGTAGATTGGATTTTCGAAGTCATATTTGACAATAGCAGAATCGTTATCGATGGGATCTAGAGTGGATGTGGATCTGTAGTTTTTTGGTGGGTGTGTGTAAGAATACATATCTAATTTTTTTTGAAAAAAAGTAAAGTAAAAGAAAAGACAGAGAGCGTAAAATTTGAATGCAAAAGTCCAATGATTTATTGAATGAAAATACGCGAATGACAAATAATAACCCTCACAAATGAGGCATCATGCCTCGGGCAATTCCTTAGGCTTAAAGTCTTATTGTTCGGAATTACATAAAACTTAAAAGCTCAAAATAGAAAAAGCAATTACTCCTGACTATAGGAGACTGATATAACATCCTTCGCCGCCCAATTATTGAGTCCACCGCTGGTAGTATGGAAGATCTAGTTGCTGATGTCAAAGTCACCATCATTGTCTTCTATAGCATGAACTTCATCTCTGTTGATACAGAAGGGAGATATGTCGACACGTTCGCGATGCACCATCTTCGGACCCTTGGATTTGAAGCCTAGACCAAATTTATCATATTTGAATGGGAAATATGGCAATTGAACCCAAATAGTGCATCCCCCCTCTTCAACCACAGCTCTTGCATCCTTTAGTGAGGACATCTCCGGTGGAACCTAGTAACCTTGGGATTAACAGGAGCGTTGACAGACATTACTCGAGGAACTACTTCGAAAGCTTGACAAGGAGTTTCAATGAATTCGCCCTCCATTTCAACGTATCGAAAGGACTGCAGATGGCTCACCATGTATTCTTCTTCTCCATAGATGGTGGAAATCTTCCCTTTCACTGGGTACTTCAGCTTCTGATGCAAGGTTGAGGTAACAACGCCTGTCCTATGTATCCAGGGGCATCCAAGCAGGAAAGAATAATCCAAGAGAATATCCATCACAAAGAAAGTAGAATCGAAAGTATGAGAACCCACTTTTTATTTGCAGGTCGAGCTCTCCAAGTATTATTCTTCTCGAACCATCAAAAACTCTCACAATTATGTCACTAGGTTTCATCACCACCTCTTCAACGTCGAGTCTTCCTAGAGATCTTTTCGGTAAGACATTCAAAGTAGAGCCGGTATTTACCAACACATGAGATAATGTGGTACCCCTACACTCTATAGAGACGTGTTAGGATTTGTTATGTTTCTTTCCCGCAGGAGTCAAGTCAGCATCAGAAATGCCCAAACCATTGTCTGTGGTCAGGCTAGCAATACAGTTTTCAAATTGATCAGCAGAAGTTTCTTGCGGCACGTGAGCATTCTTTAGGAATTTCACCAAGGCTTTAGCATGAGCCTCAGAGCACAGAAACAGATCTAGCATGGATATCTTGGATGAGGTTTATTCCAACTGCTCAACAACATTATAATCACTCTTCTTGATAATCCTCACGATTTCCTCTAGTTCTTGCTTGGACGCATCTTCGGTAGCTTCTTTCGTTATTTTTGTATGTGCGGGCAGAGTCATTTTTTTTGCCTCGAGCCTCTGTAGTTGGCTCAATAGAGGGGATAAGAACTGGTGTGGTAGTTTCTTTCGGAGGAGATATTTCCAGGGAAAATACTGTTGTTTCTAGTCACTTTGCTTATCCGCCAATATTGTCGACATCAGGATTAACAACTTTGACGTTATCGTCTTTGATGGCCAATGGCTCTTACTTGACGCCATGGTAGTAAACTTCGACTCCATAATTCCAAGGTACAACTTTGTTAGAGGAATATGGAACTGGACGAGGTGAGGTGATGATCAGATGGGCCACTCTGGAAGTGATCTTCATAGTACCCGCAAAGGAGATCCTTATTGCATTCACATCTGCAAACTCTTCGGGATAGTAGTCATCTCCTCATCCGGTTGGTTTGATATCTTCGATTGAAATTTTTGAACTTTCAAGGGCGGTATACTTCACCATGAAATCATATTTCCCACTTGGTTGCCCCAAGGTATCCCAGACTTCTGGTGTAGTTTCTTCTTTGTCTACGTCTTCAATTTTTAGGTTTTTGGAAACATCTTTGCATAATCCCTCTACAGATGGAGTTTTTATGAATAACCTTTCTCGGTTTTCCATCGGGCATTAAACACCTCTCTTCAACCATATATAGCCATTGGATTGAGACGCACAATAGTCGCAATTGTTGAAACATCTAGGGAATAGACCGCCTTGTAGCAGATTCTTCTTGACAATCATCAGGGGAGTGGTTATCTCACTCACAACAAAAACATAAGAGTCATCATCAATGGCATTGGCACTCTTACCATGATCAAGCATTGGTGCAGTGATCACATTCAGAGTTTCAACAGGAGGGTCAAATTCAATTTCCTGAGCTTCAATCATATCTTGGATCTTGTTCTTCAGAGCCCAACAGTCTTTTGTGTCATGTCCAGGATTATTGGAATGGTATGCACACCTTGCATTGAGATTGTATTTAGGAGACGACGTATTGAAATGTTGAGGAGGATCTGTCAAAGTAATCATCTCTGCTTTCAGCATATGTTGCAATGCTTGAGCTAATGGCATATTGATCTTCGGGAACTCTCTTCTCGGCGCGTTTTGTCTATGCGTATTATCTTGTTGAGGTTGCACTGGCACAGGATTGGAGATCAGAACTGCCCCCACAGATTTATGGCGATCACCTTTATCATGGCTCTTTTGGCTATACACAACATTGACTTCTTTCTTCCCACCAAAGGATCTTTTCGCAACATTTAAAGATGTCTCGACTTGAATCTTCCCACTCTTGATTCCAGCTTCGACACGTTCTCCTATCAATATTAACTTGGTGAATCTGGCTGAAGAATTTCCAATCAGATGATTGAAAAAAGGACCTGTCAACGTACCCATAAACATGTCAACCAATTCCCTATTAGACAAGGGAGGCCGAACTCTTCCTTCTAGATCTCTCCATTTTTGAGCGTACTCTTTGAACTTCTCGTCATGGCCCATAGACATATTTCGTAACTGCATACGGGTTAGAGCCAATTCAGCATTATACTGGTACTGCTTGTAGAAAGCATCTTCCAGATCATTCCATGTATGAATATGGATATTTTCCAGCTGATAATACCACTCCAATTATTCTCCAAACAAACTCTCTTGAAAGAAATGCATCCATAACTTCCTGTCTTCGGTGTGGGGTTGGATCTTCTGAACATAGGACTTCAGATGAAGCTCTGGGAAAGAAATACCATCATATTTTGCAAAGGCGGGAAGTTTGAACTTGTGAGGAATCACCACTCCTGGAAGAGGACTTAAATTCTCAAAGTTCAGCTCTAACATTTTCAAATTTTCCACAACATTCAGACGATCTTCAAGTTGTTTATACCTTTCCTCGCCTGGAGGATATTGTTCATTGATATAGTCTTCTTCTTTCTCTTCTTCAGACCCATGATTGCTTTCTTCATTGGCCTTAACACTTCCTTCAGTTTCACCACTATCGTTCTAGAATTCAAGCTACCTGATTACCTTGACTGGACCTCTGAACCTTTTCCCCATGTTGAGAATACCAATGATCTTCTTCTTATTTTTCTTGGTGATGAGCTCCTTCAGATCTTCTGTCCCTTGGCCAGTTGGTGAAGATCTCTTGAACCGAGCATTCGAGCACGGAGATCTTTGACATTCTTCGAGAGCCAGAAATATCAGAGAGAATAAGAAAATTGGTCTTGAGTACATGTTATGCAATGTTTTCAAGGACCTTAGGAAATTTAATTTTGATAAACAAAAAGAACAAACTTTTTCATTAGTTAATTAGTGAATATAAAGGAAAGTTCAATCATAAAGTAAAATCTCCTAGTGCTTAAGTCTCGCATGGACACTTCCGCTTTATGTTGACATAGGTTTTAAGACTTTGTTCCTTATTGAGTAGTTTTGTCAGCTCCAATACTATCTTCTCACTTGCATAGCACTGAGCTTTGAATGTGTCCCTTTCCTCTTTAAGTCGAATCCAGGACCTCTTCAAATCTTCAAAATCAGTGGGCATATCTGGATGGAGAATGGTATAAGGCTAATATTTTTCAACAACAGGTTCCACGATTACCTATAAGATAGTAGTGTATGGAATCATGAAACTTTGAGCACGAGCTCGTACCCATTTGAGGTAGGGTTCCCATGGAATAGAGTTTTTATGCCCCAAGGTCTTGGTATAAGTATTCTTTACCATGTCCCAAGCGTGCACAAATCTTTGACGGTAACCTTGGAGATCGTTGTCATAGTCAAATACGATGTCTTGGAGAATCATATCACGAGGACCATTTCTTCGAGCATAACCAAACTGACGTAGTGCTAGACAAGGGTTGTAAGTGATACTTCCTCTTATGCCAACACATTAGGGAATTACCCATAATGCTTAATGAAAGTGAGATATTTTTGAGGGTAGAGGCACCAACAAATATCTAAATAAGAGAGTGACACCAACCTTTGAGACCACCTCAAATCTTGTTCATTCTTCATTACTGATCGGGGAAGGTGCGAAATAAACCACCTGGACAATAAAGGTATGAAACACATGAGAGTCCCTTGTATCTTCATTGTACGAGTGTGGAGAGAATGTAGAATTTCTCCGAGCAATGTAGGCACCAGATTATGAGAGAGGAATATCTTAATGGCGTTCACGTCTATGAATTGATCCGGATTAGGGAATAGCACCAAGCCATATATTAATAAAGCCAAAACATCTTCGAATGCATGGAAACTCATAGCCTTCAAGAATTCTTGAGCCTTCTATATTAGAAACTTAGCAAGCAAACCCTTAACTCCACTTCTTGTTTCCCAATTAGCTTCAATGTTTGATCGCTTTAGGTGTAAAGTTGTCGCAATGTCTTCAAACCTCAACACATTTTCTAGACCGGTGAAAGGCATATGATTAAGAATGGGTATCCCAAGTAGCTTAAAGAACTCTTCCATGGTAGGTACCAACTGATAGTCTGGAAAAGTAAAGCAGTGATGTTTCGGATTAAACTAGAATACGACGCTCATCATATTTTCTTCAAAACTGGAGATAACCAATTTGAGTAGATAACCATGCCTCTTGATGAACTGAGTATGGTCAGGAAATTCTGAAACTAACTCCTTGAGTTGAGAAGGCATACCCACAAAGTTGATTTAGATAGTTTTCTTTGAAGCCATAACCCTACAACACAAAGCAAAACTAAATCCCTAGGTCCTTGAAATGGTTAGAAATGTTATGATGTTATAATGTCATGATGTCATATTTAAATAGCAAGCACAAACAATTCACACAATAGCCCTAGGTTTAGGGCTTGCATGAGGCATAAGTGTCTACCCTTTACCAAAGTTTAAGTTGGTTCAACCTGTCTTACAATACTAGGTTCTAGGAATCTCATATCATGGATCTTTCTCGCATGATTTATTTCAGTACGGCTACCAAAAGTCGAATCTCAATGAGCGTAGTGTCGAGTATCAACCAACTTCAGTTTGCACCAAAGCCGACTATCTCACTACCTTCTAATGGCCAAGATGGGTCAATTAAGGTTCTAAAAGTTGAGTTAGTGTTGATGAAACCACACAGACGCCAAATGTTTCCTCAACTGGACTTGAGGAACATCAGGACATCCAAAGTGTCACACTAACCGTAGCCATCATTTTAACCGTGTCGATCTACACCGGACGGTCGCGATGATCTATTGTTACTTACCTAAGGTATCCTGGATCCGGGTGTAGGATCCTTATGAACAATAATAACCAAGAAATACCCTTAAAATAAAGCAGACAAGTCAAACAATTTAAACAAGTAAAAGTTATCTAAATCCCTAAGGTAATCCTCTCTTTAGGTATTCTCCCCAACAGAGTCGCCAGTTCTGTAACACGGTGAAAGAAATGAGTTGTTGGTTTTGCGTTTTATCGCAAATGTTGCGGTTAGCAAGAGTTGCCACTGAATTTTCTTTTATCCAATAAAGTAAAGGTGAAAAGAACAAGAAATACCTTTTATCGATTCTGAGTTCGGGAGGTAATTATGAAAAGGGAAGGTGTTAGCACCCTTTCCATTTGTAGTTATCTATTGGCTCTTAATTGCTTTAGCTCACTTTTGAAAATTTCTTTTGTGTGTGTGTGATTCGTTGAAAAATATTTTGACTTTGACTTTGTAATGATTCTTGTATCAATCCTCAAGAATGTATACGAAGTCTTTAAAAATATTTGTTTGAAAGAGGTGTACAAAGTATTTGTTTATTTGAGCAAGAAATTAAGAGTAACTACCTACTTAGAGGGTCGTTCTTGTTATTTTCCTTCTCCTTTAGGACAGTGATATCTATACCATTAGTTAGTAGGTAGCTTTATCCATTGGATATGAAGGGACAGGTGTAGGATCATCGTATGGTCATTGAAGCAACATGTAAGGACACCTTATCAAATCCGTAGGGACGATTATCATTTATTCGTAGGCAACATCGAGGTTCATCGAGGGACTATGATCTTTATGATGATTTTTGAATCGAGGGACTTTTGCTAATCGTACCCCTATGTTCGAGGGACATGACCATTTTTATCCGAAGGTAACAAGAGAGGATACCCTAGGGGTGCAAGTGTGCAAAGTGATTCAGTTCAGATATTTATCTTTGAATTAGGGTTATCTAAGATTGATTTTATATCTTGGCATACAAACCCTTATTAGCATACTTCTAAGCAGTTAAATATTTGCGGAAAAGTAAAGATGCAGAAAGTAAATATACTACGCTATTACAGGGCTTTGGGGAAGTTACATAATAAGGAGGCGCGGAAAAGTAAATTACCTAAGCTATTACATCCCGTGAGCAAATACATAATAATGAGAAAAAAGTGCGAGGAAATTAAATCTACGCTAATACAAAAACAACCGTGCAACCTATACATCGATTTCTAGAATTCATATGAGAATGAAGCATAAATAAAAAAGAGGAAAAAATATTTTAATGAAGATATAAGTGTTCTAAACCCTAATTTAAAAGGAAAATATTTTTGGTATTTTTTGAAATCGATTTTAATTAAGAAAACCCAATTCTAAGTTAATTAACAATTAATTAAGAAAAATAATTTAAATGATGAGAGAATTAAGTTATTTTTGTGTCAAAAACTAAATAAAGATTTTATTAACCTAAAACTAAAATCAAAGTATTTTTTTAGGGTTTTAGAAAAAAATTAAAACAATTTTTAAAAAGAAATTAAAATAGGTTAGAAAATTAAGAGAAAATAGAAAAATGTGAAGAGAAAAGGTGTTAAAAAATTGGAATGGAACCCTAGGGTGGTGAACTCGTGACCATGGGGTGATATGTTCAAAATTTAGCCACTAGACCACTTTCCTGTATTGATAACAAACACGCCTCCAATTGTATGTAAGTGATACCTGCAGAAATCAGAAAATATTGATTTTTTTTGCAAAAGCGTGTTCGAACCAATGACGATAGGGGGTAAGGGGACTACGCACATGTATTGCCACTGGGGTGGCTATACATCCATTTATTTTACAAACTTTATAAATATATATGTGATAATAATATCAAAAAAAAAAATTAATTAAAAAACGCGCGCATGTGGGTCCCCTGATTTCAAACGGACCACTAGATCCTTGCTACGTCTGCCCTGGCTTGGTCCTCGCTGGTGAACCACCCTGGGACGGTGGTTCTGGTCACCATCTCCGACCATTCAAACATCAAAACCTGCATAAATCATTCAAAACGAAAACGAAAATAACCCAGATCCACTAAAAAGGTGCTGCAAATCTAATAGTGGCATTGGTTTGATCTAACATGGCCTGGAACTAGGGTTTCGACGAAGCAAAAGCTTCATGCCCTCACAATGGCAACTCCTATTTTTTGCGCTATAACTCATGCACGATGAACATTAGTATAAGCATGGATACATGCATCGAAATCATTTATATGGCATAAAACAAAGGTTTGAGATTCAAGAAACCTTACAAACCGGTGCAACTTTGTAGGGACGGTTCTGGGCCTGATTTTGCTTGCTTAAGGACTTGGATCAATTGCTGGAAGGCTTAGGAGGATGAATGGATGGTTAGTTTCGATTGAAACAAGATGGATAATTGCTTTTGATCTTGCCCTAAAACTTTGAAATTTTGAAAGGTTAGGGTTTGTGTAAGAGAGAAGCAATTCGTGTCTTCTTGGTTTGTGTCTTGTAGTATATATAGAAGTGAAGAGATAGGTCAGAAATTTAAGAGAAAATATATTGCATTCATTGGAAAATATTTGATTGAAAAATCAAATGTAAAACTTCCAAATTTTCTCAATCTCATGCCAATCTCTTCTTGCACAATTTTGCCATCTATCATGGGCTTCCTTGGTCCTCAAGACACTTAAGTCCAAGACCTTGCACGCATGTTCCTTGTTTTTGCATTTTATTTTAATTAAAATTGAATTTTAATGAATTAATTCAAAAATACATAAAATAAATGGAAATGTAGTGTGTGGCTGGGCTTCGTGGTCATGGAACAAGTTTGGATCATGAAAACATAAGCCAATTTGGAAAATTCTCAAGATTGATCAATATGTCTTTCATGCACTTCGTCAAAATTTCCAAACTTGCACAAATCATATCTTGCTCAATTTTTATCATTTAAGAGCGATCTTGGTCTTTTTAGAAATCTTAAGATGTCCTTTAAAATCTTTCCTTTGTTTCATCTTCATTGAAGCTTCCATGTTCATGTACACTTCTTTGGAAAAAGATGACTTTTTGTTGACTTTTGAAAGGACCTATAATATTTTGACCTATATCTCTCAAATGAAGCATTTTTGGGAAAACCTTGTGAGAGACAAAGTTGTAGAGAATTGAATTCCCTTTAAAACAAGATTTGGTGGAAAACCTTCTGATAAAGTATGTGAAAGTTATGCTTGGTCAAAGTTCTGTTGACTTTCCCTTAAGAAACCCTAATTTAGAAACTTTTGACTTTTGATCAATTCTTGAATTTTCTTGATGAATCATGATCAACCCTTGATCAAATAATGAATGTTACCTCAAAACCTTGATGTTGACCAAAAATGATGAAGTTTGACTGTATGTTGACCATAGTTGACTTTTATCCAATACAACTAATTTTCAACCATCTGAGCAATTGACTGAGCAAACTTGGGCTATGAGGCTTGAAACTTGATATGGTGATACTTTTAAGCATATGAGGAGACATGATATTAACTTGAGTTTTTAGAAAATATCTTTATCTTGAGAGAAGAAAAACCTTAGTTGTGGGTTGACTGCTTAGGAGAAGGCTTGTCTGATCAAGCCTTGAGTAATTCTTGAGTATGGAGATGTATCTTGATCTCAAAAAGAGGAGGGGAAATTTTGGGGTATAACAATAAAAATTGAATTTCTCAATACAAGCTCCTTGCCAAAATGCTTATAAAGCAAGTTGAATCTTGAATGCAATACTTGAATGAGTTTGACAACACATGAATCCTTAAACTTGATAGAAAATCTTCAAATTCCTCTTCACCTTTAAACTTGACAAAATGTCAAAACAATCTATGTAGTAAATGTAAATGGACTTGGGTATACATAAAATAAAATTATCTTCAATTTCTTTAGTTCCAAACTTGTCAAGATGAACATCTCTTTAGTAATGAAACAAAAGAACCAAAATTCTTTTCAATGGCCTATTGGAAATTCAACCTCTAATAAGCCCAAGAAATGCACTCTAAAATCCCAACATCTTCAACAATTCTTGCATAATATACTTCAATATCCATCCTTAAAATGAATGTCCCAACAAGTATCTCAAAAGTTACTCAATCATCGGAACCGATAAAATCTCTTCTAGTGAAAATCCGCCTAGAAAAGCCTTTTAATCATTGAACTCAACAAAAAATCTTACCTTTGTAGAATCTTTTAGAAAGATAAAATGGAATCGAGAAGAGAAATTCGAGAACCTCGGTTGGTGATTGAGGTAAAACTCAAGATGATAATGCTCCAAGAACTTTCGTAACCTTTTGTACACCATCACACATTAACCATTTAGAACTTCTTCTTATTTTCAGAGGCTTCAGATAATTTGAATGTTTGAAGCTCGTTGTAGAAGAATCACTCTTAAGTCTTAGAACGTAAGTCTTGGAGTCTTCAGAACTTGTCCTATCAGAACCTCATCTTCAGAGTATTCATCACTTGGTTGTAAGAACTTTATTTTCTTCAGATCATCAAAACTTGTTCAACAAAACCCCGTCTTCATAATCTTCAGAACCTGTAACACACAGAAGCAAAGATTTAGAATGCCTCCAAAGATTAACCATAAAGTCACAATCATAACCTCTTGTACTAATTTTCCTAAGAACCATTACATAAGATGAATTCCAGAATCTTGACTTTAATTGTAACACGTAACCATGTGTTTTCTTCTAGTAGTGTGTGTGTTTAGAACCTGATGATGTCACATGCCTTGATAACATATTTAGAACATTACAATAGTAGCTTCACACTAGAACAAAACCATTAAAGTATACAATTATTTTTATGATATCATGTAAAGTTATAGTCAAAATCTTAAGGCTAGATGTAGAAATAGTTCTTGTTCATAAAACTGCCATGCAATTTTCCCTTGAAAAAAAAAGACTATCATCAGTAAATAGAAAGTGCAAAATGGTTGGTGTCTTTCTTGCCACTTGAATGGCATGAATGGTATTAGCCTCGATCTCTTTCCTAAAAAATCCAGATAACATATTTTCACAAATAACGAATACATAAGGGGATAGAAGATCCCCTTGATGGGGGCCTATTTTTCTACTAGGTTGACCATTAAGAAGGATCTGAAAAGAAACTATTGAGACACACTTGGAAATCAGTTCACCAAGGAACCAAGAAACCATCAAAGTCAAAAAACCCTCAACAAAACTCTACTTCAATCTATCATAGACCTTATACATATATAACTTCAAAGCCATGATCCTCTTCTTAACTTTTATTTTCTTCTTCATCCAGTGAAAACATTCCATGGAAATCAAAGCATTGTTGGTAATCAATCTCCTTAACCAAAATCACTTTGCTTAATGTCTATGATATCATGAAGGATCTATTTAATATGACTTGCAATCGTTTTGGTGACTAATTTTATAATTGCAATGCACAGGCTAATGGGTTGAAACTCTTTAGGGAACTTAGGATTTGTACATTTGGGGATCAATGTAATGAAAGTCTCATTTTTCTTTGTTGAATCCTTCTCATTATTCAGAATATCAATCAGCATGTTCTTCACATCTTTCCCCATAAATGCCAATATCTCTGGAAAAAGAGGGCATGGAGTCAATCTGGCCCCGAAGACATCAAAGGGTGCATTTGAAAAAGCAGCTTCCACTTCTTGTTCAGTGAACTTCCTAGTGCACCAAGTCTTATGGTTATTTCTATGTATGTTTTTAACAACCTCACGTGTGCTAAGGATTTTTATAGGATTTGGAGAAGAGAATATATCTTCAAAGAACGAAAGAAAAATCATCTCACAATTCTCCTAGCCCTTCCACCACACCACATTCTCATCCATCAACTTTCTGATGGCATTGGTCTTCCTTCTTTGGTTTACTTTTCCATGATAGAACTTGGTTTTTCTATCCTTGACCTTTAACCACATAGCTCTACTTTGTTGGATACAAATAACTTCCTCAACCCTAAGAAGGTTATTTGTTTGATTTTCCAACACTTTAAAGGCTCTTATATCATCTCCATTGGCATCCCACCTAGAATCATCCTTAAGTAGTTCTTCTATTCTTTAGGTTTCAGCATAAACGGTTCCACACTTGAATTCCTTAAAAAATTTCTCCAACTCAACCATTGACTTTAGTTTTTTAAACCCTTCAAGAGATGCAACCTCCCATTTTTGTTTCCAAGATTCTCATATATTGCATCTCTGGCCCCAACATCCTCAAACTTAAACTAAAACTGCTTGGGTTTAGCCTATTCCATGTTGTTCTTCTCTATCTCAATTTTAAGCACTGCATGGTATGAACCAAAATGAGGCAGCTTAGAAACTTTAATTGGATGGAACAAGTTCACACTTGCAGTAGTAACCATAGACCTGTCAAGCCAAAACTAGATGTTGTCATCTTTAAATCTTCCATTAGACCAAATGAAAGGGTAACCCTCAAAACCAAGATCCCACAATCCACAAAGAAAAATCTCCCTCCTTCCCTAATTGAATTGGTCATTAGATCTTGCAAGCCCTTAAATATTCTCACTCTTTAACACTGTATCATTGAAGTCCACAAAGCATAGCCACTTCTCATTGCATTCACCACACAATTGTTGAACTAGCTTCCAAGTGTTCCTTTTGAATTTCTCAGAAGGGTAACCATAAACACCAAAAAAGAACCAAGGTTTCTCTTCCTATTTATCAAAAACATCTCCACTAATATGATTAAGAGATAAAGATTGTATCTAAATGTTAATTTTATCATTCCACGGCAATGCAAGGCCAATTTCCTATCTTTTCCAAAACCACCACAATCCAAGAAAAAAAATATGTTCAAAACCACACTTAAATTTAACAATATGAATATCCTTCTTTTTAAGATGAGTCTCCATCAAAATACAAGGTTGGGATTTTCGAATCTGAATGAGCCTCTTTAAGGATCAAACTGCACAAGGTCTCCCCAACCCTCTATATTTCCAACTCAAGAGTTTCATTATTATAGGTAGTGTTGGTCGTACACCACCTCTGAATTCAATTTTCTATAAAGTTGCATTTTTGGATCATGTCAATATTTCTCCCCCATACACCCAATCTATTATAGGGAGGCTTCCAAGATCATAAGATAAATCAGTTTTCTTTTCTTCTTATCAACCTCCAACTTCTTAATTATTTCTTTAGTAGTTTTCTTACCAACTTTTTGTTGGTTCCATTTCCTTGCCTTCAGTTTATCTTTACTTGTTGCACCGTATTTCCCCCCTAAATTATATGTAAGAACCAAAAATTCTAGAGATTAAGTAACAATCTCAATCTCTAAATAGTTTCTCTTTGAAATCATATCTCCTTGAAGTTTACCTACTGGATTTATACCTCCTTACCTCTTTTGAATTACTTCTTTATCTTTATTGTCTTCTTTTTCTTTTGTTTTGCACCTACTTTGACTAGATGAAACATTGAAGATAATTTTACTGCAAGTACCAGAGCTCAAATATTTAGTCCTCTGTTCTTCAAAATTATTTGGTAAAGGTGGAGCCCTTAACCATATACCATAGGACATGTCATGTTCATCCATTTCCTCAAATCCTTCCTCACATAGATCCCTTAGCCTACCACAAACAAAACATAAAGTAGGGAGTCTTTTCATATTTGAAGAAGACCCTGTAACTTTTATGTTTAAATCGCACCATTGTCCCTATTTGTAGTGGTTGTTTCAGATCCACAATATCCTTAATATGTAGGAAAGGACCGCATAAATGCACATCTTTTGTATCCATATCTTCAAAGGTTCCCAAGTTATTTCTAATCTTCCTAGACATATCTTTAGATAGGAGAATAAGTGGCATATCGTAAACCCTAACCCAAAAATAACTGTAGTGCATGTTCATCCCCAAAGGTTATTCTTCCCCCAAAGACTCTCTTTAACACCACGAAACTCCTATCAAATCTCCAAGGACAGTTCCTCATTACAATTTCAAGATCTATCTTCAACTAGAACCTGTAAAGAAATAGGTTTTTACTAGGTTTCGGGGTTTCAACATGGTTTTTCAATCACTACGCACCAAAAATGGTACTCGTAAAGGAACACACCTTAAAAGAATTTTCCTTCCAAATTTTACTAGCTAAGGTTTGTTGGAAAGTATCCTCTTCACTAACTCCGTCCACCTCAGCCGTCACACCTTTCGCTTCCTCCTTTGAAAGGGAAATATCACTACTACAAAAAACGCTTATGGACTCGCACCAAAATGCATTTAACCTTGGCTAAAGAAGTGAGGTAACAGGCGCCATGAAAAGTATCAACTTAACTCCTCGATTTTTAAAACACATAGGGGAAAATTCTTATGTACTTGGGTTCAAACCCCAACCACTACACTTTTAATACTTTCAAAACTAGAGCATCAAACCTCCAAGTTAATTAATAACACTGAGGGATAAGATTGATATTTTTTTTAATCTCGTTAAAACTACGGAATATTAATAAATTAATTGTTTACCCATAATATTACATATTTTACACAAATATTTTTGTAAATATATAAAACAAATATGGAATCTGATTCATCGTCATCTCTATTGGTGAAGATCAGATGTTATGCAAGAGAAAATGTTGGGTGCAATATATTCCAGATCACTTTCGTATTTATTTGTTTCTGATGTAAAACAAGAAAAAGGGTTAGTTAAATGAATGAATATATGATTATAGAAGAACTCCATAAAAAATTGATTATTAAAGAACATAAACCTTAAACCTAATTTATTTTCTACTCTTGCAATCCATTGTAGATAAGTTTACCAAGTTTTTTACACTTCAAAGTTTTCATATTATGGTTAATGAACAAATATTGATATTCATAATGCTTTTATAATGAATGTATGTTAGGTTTCATGCGAATCACTAATGGAAGTGTCATGAGCGTTGATACCCATGAAATGAACGACACATATTTATTTAAGGAGAGTGATAAATATCATCAATAATCACACCTAAATTATTCCCTCAGTTTATTTCAAAAACCAAGGTAAAATGTGTATAAGCTTTTTTTAACATTACATTATTTACACAGAATATTAAATTACATTAATACAACAAATACAATATTGTCATAGTAGTTGTTGTTCTTGGAGAACAATACATCTTTTCTCTAATTCAAATTTATTTGGATACATTTTTTGCTCATTATTTTAAAGTTTAATGAATTTCATGCAATCAATTTCTAAGGAGCTATCTAATCCAAGTAAGGAGTTATCAATTCCAAACAATGGAAATATTTTTTCTGCACTTGCAATCCATCATATAAAACTTTTTGATTTTTTTTAAATTGCAAAATTTCATTATCTTGAGAAAATTTTATCAAGGCCAATGCTTTCACAATAAAGATATATAGTGGTGGGTGTAGATATTTTGTTGTTGATTGATGCGTTGGAAATATATTGAGCATTGTTCCTTTAGGAATGTACGGTGAAGGTTTAGAAAAACACAAGAAAAGGGGTTTGAATTGGGTTTTCAAAAACTTTTTCATTTAGAAGTACTTTACACAAACAATCAAATTAGACTCAATGTTATAGAGATAAATAATGACACGTTTGGTTTATACAAGTTCACCTTAGAAAAGGCTACTCTTGTCTACCCACCAAGGTGGTTTTGTCTTAGAAAAGGAATTAATCCATTAATCTTGAAATATTAGAAATGCCTAGGCTACCCACCAGTGACTAACAAAAAATCACTGATAACCTGTTAGTGATCCCTTAAGAATTATAATCTACCCGGTTCCTTAAGAGACATAACGATCACTGACTCCTTAAGGCTTTAGAAATACCCGGTCCCTTGAAGGAGATTTCTCTAGTCTTCTTGAGTATTCTGACTAACACCTTAGTCACTCAAGGAAAATCAACTCATAGTTGAATAATGTGTATACAAGGTTGCTTCTTAAAAGAAGATTAAACAAATGTTTAAGTACTTATTATTTAACACATATATGAGCAACAAATCTTATGTTCAAACAAAAATTACAATAGTAACAAATTAATGAGCAACAACTATTGTGTCCAAACACTACAAATGAAGAACAAATAATAACATAATTAATGAGCAACAACTATTGTAACTTTGTCTTCTTTCTTGGATGAATAGTGAAGAACTAATATCAACACAAATAATGAGCAACAACTCTTTGTGTTTTAATCTTTTCTCTTGAGTGATTTGTTCAAGTTTATCATTTGGAATCATTATTATTCTTGTTCTCTAGTATTTTTGTATTTTCTTGTAATGATTTTATGCAGTTTTCAAATGAACAGTTTATCCTTTATATGGATGTGGAGGAAGTAGACCATTGTAGTAGTACACACGTCACTTTCATCTTTCCAGTTGCCAATAATAAGAAACTATTGTCGGAGACAAATAGTACACAGTATATCCATTTGATTTGAATGTGTAAATGTACCTTTTTACTAATTCTTCTAGTGCACGTTTCTGATGATACTATATTTTGATGAAGTAGATTGGCTTTGAGAAGATATCATATTTTAATCTTGTCTTCAGATGGGCTATATGATGTTGAGTATTAATGATTCCAATAAATCTAACTTTACTTGATATTTTCTTCTAATGGAATATTTATGATGTTGAGAAGATGTGAGCGTATTCCAGAAAGTATCTGAGTCTTTAGAACCTTGACTTTGTCTCCAGAATTAGAAGCAATAACTTTTATGATGAGCAAATATTGACTTTTGATTCAGAAGTAGAAGTTTTCTTTTGTTGTGTTCAGAATCTTGTTTTTGTCTTTAGAATTAGAAGCAACAGTTTTCTGACGAACAAATCTTGACTTCTGATCTCTGCACTAAAATCTTGTTTCTGGTACAATCTTGATTTTTGATCTTGAAGCAGGAGCTTAACAGAAATTCTTTTTTCTCGAACACTTGTGACTTCTGAAGCAACAACTTATTGAGAAGTACACATGAGATCCTCTTTCTAGCAAACATTCAACATTCTTCAGAATTACTAATGTTACTTCAGAAGTGGATGCAAACAGTCTTTCTGATGATTCTCCAGACAATAGTCATGAATCAATTAGAACTTCTAATCTGCATACTCAAGAAACTATTAGAAACAAAATTGTTTACATATAAAATATATGGTATTATTATCATCAAAATCCAGAGATTAATTGTAGAATTCAAATCTTATTCTAACATAGGGTAGAGATTCATTGTTCCAGCTGTGTAACATGTTCCCTCGATTATTTGAAAAAACCTAGAGGAAACATATTTTCTATTTTAAATAGAAAAATAAAGTAAAACATGAAAGCCCCTAGATTTTAGAATAAAACCAAGGTGAATATATATATATATATATATATATATATATATATATATATATATATATATATATATATATATATATATATATATATATATTAAATATAACATTGTTTACACAGAATATTAAGAAAAATCCAAATTCATCACCATCGGTGCAAAATTCTAGATTTTGTTGCATGTATCTTTTCAAAGGTTGAACAACCTTCTTTGTTTAACCTGGAAGCATGAATCTTTTTATATCATAGGGAACTTTTCCAACATTTTTTACCAGAGAAAATGTTTTGTTTAATGATAGAAGAATATTGAAGATTTTTTTGTCTTGATATATATCCCCAAGAATGATGGGTACTAGTTTGGGGAGGCTTCATAAACGTAAGGATTATGGTTAAATTTTTAATGAGTGCTTTTACAGTAAAATCTAATTATGTTAACCCTCACTTTTAACAAAATCAAAGGGACAAGTCATTTAGTATTCACTTATAAAAAATAAAATATAAACGACAATAATGGGATTTGAAGGGTGTCCTAAATTTTTCTCTCTCTCAGTTTTATTAAAAATCGAGGTAATATGTTGTTTTAATTTTTATAAAAAAATAAAACATGGCGCAACTTGGTATAATACCTTGAGTTTTTCCGATTGAGGTGAAAGTTTTCTCATGAAATGTATTATTTGTAGTAGTGTACGTTTCAATTTCTCCATCTCAAACAAAAATGTTTAACACCCAAAGAGAACCAGAAAGCAAAACTAAAGAAAATGAGAAACAAAAAAGAAAGAGATATGAAAATAACTGAGAAAAACAACTAGAAAACTAGGTTAAAACCATAACCCTAGGGGCATGGATAAAAGAACACGCTAAGTTTTAGAGAGAGATGGGGATCACGTTCTCTCTAGAAACACATGGAAAAAGATATCCACAAAGATTAGAATAAAGCAAGTGAGGAATTTGTAAACAATTAAATTTAGATGAGGTTGAGAACGATGCACAACTCAATTATGGATAAAACATGATCAAAGGAATGATATAGTTGATGAGAAAGATGTTATGATTGATTTTGATGCAGATGCCTTTGATGAAGAAGGAGAGCCCGACATTGAAAGAAATTTCCCTCCTTTGAATTAAATTTATTAGACATTACTATTCCATTTATGTTGAGATCAGGCCCGATCCATAGTCTAGGCAGGTGAGGCCTATGCGTAGGGCCTCAAATATTTTTCTACTAATATATTGTATTGGTTCAATAAAAATACCGTTGATGTTAATAATTTACCTAGCTATCGTAGAATTACTTGAACCCAAATAGCCATTTCACTTTGAGTTTTTTAATATAATAATCTCACTAAATAATCATTAGTATCATATTCTCTCTCAAAATCAATTTATACTATTAAATACTAGTAGTAGATACAATAAGAATACTACTTCACTCATGTGCATGTGCCTTTCTCTTTCTCTACTTCTATCTATTAGTGTTGCTTACCTCTCTACTGTTTCATCCAAATATTGAAAAGAAAAATATAAAATATAAGAAACAAAAGAAGAACATAAAAGACACGATTAAAGAACTAACAAGCATTGCAAACATCAGCTTTAATTTTGTTGAATTTTATTTGTTTATATAATGTGTACTACAAAATATTTATTATTTTATTTTAGAATAGAAGAATGTCAACTCGAAAATTTGAATCAGAAGTTCAAAATTGAAGAAAAAAGAATCGAATCTTTAGTTGAATCACAAAAGGGAGCTTTAGATAAATTTATCAAAACAAATAAAAAAAGTAAATTTGAAAATATAGGCGATTATTTTTTGAATGAACAAGTTAACAATAATGTAGAAGCTAATATTATAGATATAAACGAACATGAAAATGTAGATTTAGTAGAAGAACTTAACAATGTAGATGAAGTTAACAACTTAAAAAATGATGAAAATACAAATAATGAAGAGCTTAATAGTATACACACCGTTAAAAATATATGTGATTCAAGTCAGTGGAAAAATATTAGTACCAATTTGAGAGATTTTTTAGTAGAAAAATGTCCCTTAAAGTTACCGATATAGATTTTCTTAAGGATGAATCTTCAAGACATTTTTCTTCCTCATTTTATATTAAAAAGTTATCAAACAGAGAAAAACGCACAAGAAGATGGCTAATATATTCTCAAGATTTGGATAAAGTATTTTTTTTTGTTGTAGATTATTTAATACTCTTTCAAGTACAAGAAGATTAGCAAGTTGTGGCATTAAAGATTGAAAAAATATGAGTTCTAAGTTGAGGGGTCATGAGATGAGTAATGAACACATTGTTAATATAAGTTCATGGGTTGATCTAGAAACGAGATTGTTAAAGAGTACAACAATTGACGTACATGTTAAAGGACAAATAAATAGAGATAAAGAACATTGGAGAAATATTTTATTTAGAATAATTGTAGTTGTTAAAACTCTTGGAAATAATAACTTAGCCTTTCGTGGAACAATGAAAAGATTTATCAAGAACATAATAGAAATTTCTTAAGTCTTATTGAAATAATTGTTGTATTTGATCATATAATGCAAGAATACATTCGTCGAATTAAAGATAAAGAAATTCACAATCATTACCTTGGGCATAAGATACAAAATAAATTAGTAAGTTTGATATCGAATGAAATTAAAACAAAAATTATTCAAAAAATTAAAAATGCAAAATATTTGTCAAATACACTTAATTGCACTCCTGATATAAGCCATCAAGAACAAATGACATTTTTCTTATGATGTGTTGATATTTCTTCTACTCCAATACAAATTTTTGAACATTTTATAGAATTTTTAGTAAATGATACAACTAGAAAATGTCTTTTTGATGCAATTATAAATGAGATAAATATTATTGGACTTGATATTAGTAACTTAAGAGGACAATTTTATGATAATGAGTCTAATATGAAAGGAAAACATCAAAGAGTGCTAAACATATTTTTAGACATTAATCCTAGATCATTTTATACTACACGTGGTTGTCATAGTTTAAATTTGAAATTCTGGTGCAACACTAGACTCAGATGTCATATAATGATGTCTTGACATCTGCCTGACATTATAAAAACAAACAAGGTAGGCATAAAAATAATAGTGCTGGAAACAAAAGAACGCACAAAATTGTTCATCCAGTTCGGTTCAAACCAACCTACATCTGGGGACATACCAAGCAAGGAATGAAGTTCACGATCAGCAGTATTAATTCAGAGATAAACCTCCCTGTTTACACTCCTCACTTAATCCCTATCCAATGACCCTTATACCTAAGATACCTCACTTAGATATGAGAACCTCCACTCACTTTCAATCATCGCAATAATGTCTAGCAGTCAACATCTCAACCACTGCATCAATAGCTTGATACTTATCAACACAAAATCAGTTTGGAGAACATCACTCCAAACACACAACAATCAAACTTGTGACTCAAACAAACTTGGAATTTCTTCACAACTTCTTCCAAGGACACAACTGCACTCATTGCTTCACAACTTCTGAGTGAGTAAGATAATCCTCTTGCCTACGGGCTTCAAGGTACAAATCAATGACCATCCTACAATCTGAGTGGTTCACGTACATGGCTAACCCTAAAGACTACTTCTTTCTATAACCGGCTAACTTACTAAAACTAGGTTACAAATTGCTTATTTATAACCTTCTACCCAACCGGATTTGGGCCTTCAAACAACAGCTTGAAGTTGTAATAAACTGCAGTAACAAACTTCTGTAGAAAAACAAATACGCAGATAACTTCTACTACAAATGCCTTTACCAACACGCCACATATGATGCATAATATTCACAGAATATTCTGCACAATTTAAAACCAGAACTATAACAAACTTAATCGTTCAGTAGCGTGATGTTTGATGTCTGATGTCTCGACATCTCATTTGACATGTTGTTCCAGATGTTGAAAGACTTCAACACAACATGTTTCTTCATTAAATAGAACTTTAACTTGCTTTCTCCTTACAAGTTATAAATCCTATTTAACATATTGCTGCTATATTAGTTTTACCAAACATAAAGTCAATCCTAAAAGTAGAGAATCAACAAAATTTATTACTTTGTGATATGGCTAATTGTTCTCCTAAAGCTACATATTTTTTTGGAGTGTTGCAACATATATATATACATTATTTTCTTCTTCAACTAAAAGATGGAAAATTTGACAAGATCATATCCATAACCTAACACTTAAATCATTGTCGCAAATACGTTGAGAAAGTCGTATTGAAAGTCTGAAAGCTTTGAGATTTCAGACTTTACAAATAAGAGATGCTTTATTGAAATTATGTGAAATTACCGAAGAACATAAAGTAAAAAACGAAGTTGAATGTTTAGCAAATTATGAGCTTGGAAATTTTGAAATTTATTAGGAATGACTATTTGGTATGATATATTATTTGCAGTGTAAACTCTATTAGTACAAATATGCAATCAAAAGATATGCGTATTGATGTTGCTATAGAACAATTGAAAGGACTTATTTTATTTTTTGAAAAATACAGGGAAAATGGATTTGAAAATGCTATGATTTCTACAAAAGAAATTGCTTTTGAAATTGATATAGAACCAAATTTTCGTGAAAAACGTATTATTCGTGGAAAGAAACAATTTGATGAGATTATTAACAATGAATTTATAAAATCTCCCTGAAGAATCATTTAAAACTGACTTCTTCTTATATATAATAGATCAAACAATCACTTCATTTCAAAGTAGATTTGAACAATTTAAAATATATAGTGATATTTTTGGTTTTCTATTTAGTATTAAGATGTTAAAATCCATTGAAGTTGAAAATTTAAAAGAGAATCGTTTTAACCTTGAATGATCATTCAAACATAATGACAAAAATGACATTGATGGATTAGATTTATTTATGGAATTACAAATTTTAAAAGAAATAATAAAATAATAAAATGATACACCAATTAAAATACTTAATTATATAAAGAGACTTGATTCTTTTCCAAATGCATATATTGCTTATAGAATAATGTTAACATTCCTATAACGGTTGCATCGACTCAAAGAAGTTTTTCAAAATTAAAGTTAATAAAATCAGATTTAAGATCAACCATGTCTCAACAAAGATTAAATGGATTGACTTTATTATCAATTGAAAAAGGAATTTTAAATGAAATCAATTACAATAATTTTTAATAAATAATTTTGCATCTCAAAAAGCTCGTAAAATAAAATTTAAAGTAAAAATATTCTTAAAAATGCCTCATTTCAAAATCTGTCTCAAACCTCTATAAGTGTTGGGTCGGCCCTGGTTGAGATTAGATTGTGTTCAAAATTTATTTGAATTTGCATTTTGTATTATTTTGTTGAGTGTAATAAATATATTTATAATTTGAATTTAAAGAATTGACTAATGAAATAAAGATATTTTCAAATTTTCAAAATTTATAGGTGTCATAATTTTTTAGTGGCCGAAGCATTTGGTTCAATCAATTTAATAATTATATAATTTTTTATAGAGAAAAATTTATTCAACCAAATTATTTAATTTTATTCTCTTTAATCATAAAATTTGATCAATAACTTAATAATTCGATTAATGAATCAACAATTCAAGATTTCACCGATTCGATGACGCTCAATTTTTAAAACACTATGATGAAATACATCAAACTATTTATATATCATCAAAAACAAATGTATTTAGCCAATAGATTTCACGTCGTAATTATAAATTTCTTCTTTGTGTCATGTAGCTGTATACGACTAAAACCAAATTCGAGTTGTACTGAACAACCTATCATTGTTCAAGTCAACTGTGAACTCAAAACTGTTTTTATGCAATTTCGATTTGACCCAAGGAAAAATATGGTGTATGAATGCAAGGATGCCTTTGACTAAGTAATCACTCGTTTTGTTTGTACATATTTTGTTCTAACTTCTGTTGAGTGTTGACCGCTAAAACTGTATACTCTTTGCTTTCATAACTACTAACGTCCCAAAGACACTAAAAAATTAGTTTTTCTTAGATATTTGTGTATTCAATATCTTGGAAATTCATATGCTGAAATTTCATTTAAAATGATTTTATTATGTAGAATTATAAAGAGTGCATTTAGAAAAATAGTCATATTTTTCGGCAATGTTTTAAAAACAGGTCTGATCCAATCAATTGGACTGTTCAGACTAGAAATTAGAAGAGTTATTGGTCTGATTTAAATGTTGAATTAAAAAAAATTGAACTTAGATGAATTGGTCAGTATCGGTAAAAAAAAAAAGAAAAAAAGAGAGAATGAAGATTTAAAAAATTGGTGGATTAATTGTTTGTTTTTTTCCTCAGACAAAATAAAGTCATTTTGATGATTTTTTACAAAAATAAAATATAAATTTATTTTGTTCAAAACTTTTTTACAATAATTTTTCCTCTTTAGAATTGTTGAAAGTAAGTGTGGGGAAATAGTCTCACATTGGATAAGAATGTGGTGACTTAGAGCATTTATAAATGGGAGAATCCACTCACCTATAACCTTAATGTTTTAGATGGGAGTGGTGTGTCTCCCATAAAAGTGCTCAAACGAAAAGTCCGATAATATTTTATACTATTTTGTCATGTGTGGTGGTAGTATTTATAAATAGAATTTAAAGAATGAAATTGTGAAATTATTATTTTCTGAAATTTTGTAGATGTTGTGATATTTTTTAGAAATCGATTTATCTAGTTCGATTGGATTAATAATTATATAATTTGTTATAAAAATCCAATTTATTTTATTGAATTATTCTATTTAATTTGCTTTAGTTATCGATGAATAACTCAACTAATAAATCAATAATTTAACTCCATCACGATTTGATAACCAGTTAAATTTTTAAACATTGTTTTCGGCAAATATCTCAATCACACAATTTTGCCATTTCATTCTTTAAATGATTTTAGTGTTTTATATTTTCCTTCTTTGTGATTTGGTGTTTTCCTTTTTAGTTTTCCATAAATTTACATTGAAGTGGCTTTGTTTAGTGACATGAACCAAACTCTCATAAATAGCATTGATTTTTCCTGATAATTAAAGTATACAAAACGTAAAAAATCAACTTGTATGCATAAAAGTGATTAAAAGTCTTAATTAGAGTTTCAAAATTGTGGTTTTCAATATGTTTTTTATTTTATTTTTAATTTGAATGAAAAGTCTTAGGCTCATATAGTTTTCTTTTACGTTAATAATAAATGATGCCACCTAAATAAAATTTAATAAAAAATTAATAGAGAAATTATCAAATTACAAAGAAAAAATAAAATATCAATGTTGGGATAATTTGTCACACAAGATAAGGATTAGAATGAAATTAGAGTGAGGATACAAATTATTTATCATGAAGTTGTCAATTTCTATTGTTATGTTTCATAACCATAAATAGTAATTATCGCGTAAATTAAGGAGGATCAGAGTTTCTGTAACACTACATTGTTGCGAACAGTGGAGCAAAGGTTGTAATCATAGTGCTTTATGAATTAGAGGTATCGATGTTGATGTGATGTTGTTAAAAGTTTTGTGATCTCCAACATGATGGAGCTAACAGAGTACTTGAATGGTTAGTACTCCAACATCCAAGTCAATTTAGGGTTCAAGATCAAAGGTAGTGAAAAGTGTAATTCAGAGATCATGCACCTTAGAATCCTTTAGAAGATATTTTTACCTAAGGCCTGGAGAAGTAAGCTAGCTAATGAGTCTCATGCTATTGGACCTCTGGCTGACATGGAGTAGTGGATCCCGGGTCTTTGGTTATGAAATAACAATTTCCCCTTAGACTCGTCAGACATGTTTAATGATATGAGAGTCTTTCAATAATAATGATGGACCTCAAAGGAATTTTATCCATATGTCGGCAAGCATGCGCCGCTGTGGTTTTGCCTAAGCATGATGCGAGTGCAGGTATTAAATGTAGTTCCATCATTAAAACCGTTTCACCGTTCTTTCTTTGATGTGTGACTTGAAAATGTATGGCGTGATGTGACACAATTTTTGGTGTACTCGAGTACACTCGAGCATAGTTGTATTGCCCAAACGAAATCTAACCATCAAATTGTCCTTATTTCCTACTTTCAATCAGAACCTTTTGATTATCTTTGCTTATATGAAGATAGAGAGAAGACGTGAGTAAACCTTTAATCCTTCTCGCAGACTGAGTTTCCTTTGTCTCTTTGATTCTTCCCTCTTATTTGAGAGTACTTACTTCCCCGAGTAACCGTTGTTGTTGTTCAAATATTTGATATAATATTAAATATAATCCAAGTTGTGCAATCCAATTCCAAGTCCAATTAGAGTTTGTTAGCCTACTTAGTATACAAGTTAGTTGTATATAAATAGACTATTTTGTAAATTAGTTTGTAACAATTCAATTCAATAATAAAATTTGTATTTTCCTTATCTCTCTCTCTCTCTCTCTCTCTCTCTCTCTCTTTCTCTATCTCTTACTCCCTTCACTAAAAGTGCCTCACGCACTAAGAAATTGGTATCTAGAGCTCAGATTAGATTCTTGATCGTGTTCTTAAGAATCACATGTCAGAGATTGTATTTGGATTGTGGTCAGTGCACTAGCAATTCCGCAAGATGAATGGTAACAATAGCATTCAATTCTCTTTCAACTCTTGACGAAAACAATTGGATTTCAATTCCGTAAAAATGGCGCCCGCCAACATTTGGAAAAAGTAGCGGATGGTCGGGTTATGGATCATGGAAGCAAGGTTCCTCAAAAAATTAGTATTCAAACAAGTAATCCCTCCAAAATACATAAGCCTCATTTCCCATTCGAATCAAGTGGAGCTCATTAAGGTATTCCTTCCCCACGGGGAAAATTCAACATTTATGCAATTTCGTCAGTAGTGAATTCATACTCATTATTAAACATGCGAAATTTAATGGTGTCGATAGTACTTTCCATCTTAGGCCTAACTAAGTAAATGAGAGAACTAAAAAATTCTCGGGTTAATATTTCATATGTGGAATATCTTCGTTCTAACAAACACGTAAACCGAAGTTATCAACTAAATAATGAACATCATCGTAAATGCCTAGAATGTGAAGACAAGGGTTATCGGAATACTGATAACACAAAAATATACTGCATATTTGGCTTAATTCGCATAAATAATGTTATTGTTTTCCTTTATTTATATTGTTTTATTTAAATATTATATTGGTATCTCTTGTGTTTCAGGTATTTATTCTATTTAGAGTTGTTTGAGAAAAGAATAAAAAATTGAGGAGAAATGTGTGGAAAATCACTTAAAGAAGGCAAGCAGGTGAAAACAGCACGGGTGAAGAACTAATGGACTAACAAAAATATAAATGAAGGCCCACCAAAAAGAGAAGCAAGCCCACGTCTCACTACAATGGGGCGACCACCCTCACATCCAAAATCCTCCAAGGGCATCCGCCCCACATATTGCAAGGCACATCCCTTAAAACAAGGGGCGTCCGCCCCACTACTCCTAAGTGGCCGAAGTGCCACATCCTGGAGTGGCCGCCTTTCATCATATGTGGCCCCCGCCACTCAAGGAAGCACATTCACTATATTTTCTCAACTTCCTAAATTTGCTCAACAAGGAAGCACGTACTCCCTATTTCTTCTGAACAACTAAACAACTAATTCAAATGTGGAACGAGATTTACGCAAGGCTGGATTTTCTGAAGCAGTTACAAATGAAGTATATAAATACGAAGCTTCAGAAGACGACAGGGGTTCCACGTTTTTCCCTATTTTACCGTACCTTTTTCCAGAATCCAATCGTTCAGAGCTTTTCCATTGTTTAGTTTTAAGCGCTTTTAATTTCAGATTTCATAGTAATAGTTTTCTACACTAGATAACTATTACACCATTAAATTGTTTCAAAACCTTCATATTTTTTTAGGTTGTTCTTTTGTTATTTCTTATTTCGGCAAACTTTATTTAGTTCAAGTCAAATTACTTTCTGCAAGCTAATCTTGCCAACGCATCGTGGAGGATAGCACTTCAAGTTTTATTCCAATTTCAGTTTTCTCTTTTATTTCAGGTTCCTTTGATCGTATTAATTTTATTATTTATTGTTTGCATGAAAACCATGAAGATGATATTGGCTGCTATGTTATTAATTGTTATATGTTATTATGTCTCGATAACAAATACTATGTCGGCTAAATCATCTAGATATCGGTATGTAAGTTAATCAAATTAAGAGATCCAAATAAATTGGCCAAATTATATTTCATCAAAATTGCTTATCCGGTTTTAGTTTTCAATTATAATTAAAAAGAGTTTGTTACGAAGTAAAATGCACAAAGGTTAAAAATCAACAAAGCGGAAGTTTGAGGTTTTTATCCGGATAGTGATTACTAGATATTAGTTTTAAATACAACGGAAGCATTTTAAAACAAATTAGGTTCTATTTATTTTCAAAAATTATTTTTAAATTTGGCAGGACAGCGGATGCGTACGTTAGGGTTTAATAGCATAACCTCATTCAATAAAACGAGAGTTTGAGATAAGGGTTTTTAAATGAATATTGTCTACTGAAAAGGGAATTTACATTTATTTAGAAATTGGCCAAATCAACTAGATTTAATATTTACATACCGATATCCGCCTTATTAATATTTCAACTAGATTTAAGCTTTTATTCCCTTAAATTCCCCCAAATCAATTAATCATTAGCTTTAGCTTTACACAGTAGGTTTAGAATATGATAGATCGATTTATAGTCCTTGTGGGTTTGACAATCTTTTAAAACTATGCAATACGACTTTGCACTTGCAGTCAGTATAATCCATAGACTGTTAAAGTCGCGATCAAGTTTTTGGTGCCGTTATCGGGGACTATTCAAGTCGATATCGTAACTCTATTGTTACGAAGTATAGACAAAAGCACCAAAATTCCCATTTTTTCTATTTTATGCCAAATACTCATTCTCAAGGCGAGCCATTACACCTACAAATCAACGATATCGAGCGTTATCTCAGATTAAGACGCCGAATTCAAGAATACCGTCTTCTCAACAATCTTCCTTCGACTAATCTTCTTGATATTTCAATCCCTGAATTAGTTGAACAACCAAAAATGGCTGAAGAAAGACCACCACCACCCCGTCCTCTTAAGGATTACGCAGTTCCGTCTCAAGCAGAACCTCACAACAACTTTGCTGCCGCCGCTATTGTGACACCCCAAATAATTCAATTATTAAATAATTAGAAATTTAATTATTAATTTAATTAAAGGTTTAATTATTTGTATTTTTGAATTAATGAATTTAATTATTTCATTAAATAAATGGATGTGTTGGGGGTGTGAAGTAGAATTGGGAGGTGTGTAGAGTAAAAGACTCTAATTAATCTAATTTATTTATTTCTATTATTTGGAAAATAAAAAGGAATAAATAAAGGGAAAAAGTGAGAAGATAAAATTAGGATTTTATTCTACGTACTTTGGAAAAGATAAGAGAAAGAGGAGAAAAAGCCAAATCGTCAGAATTCGAAGATTCATCGCGAGGTAAGGGGTGATTTGATCTGATTATTATGCCTTATAGGTTTTGATGATCAATAGAACGAATTGATCCGTTAGGAATCTCGAATTAGGATTCTAGGTTGTGCCCTAACGTTATAATCTGACGTAATAATTCAATGGGAATTGATAAGAACGATTAATTGATGTGGAATGATTCTAGGTTAATTGGAAAACATGATTCTATGGTCAAATGGGTGTAAAAATGCATTGATAAATTCTGTTCTGGTGTATTGTAAAGTTTGGTGATGAATGGAATCCATGGGAATTGGAAAATAGTGAAAAAGGGACTGGTTTTTGTGAAAATCACGTGCTATGCATCGACCCATAGGGTTATGCATCGATGCAAGTAGTCAAAATTTGGAAAAACAGAAACTGGAATAAGCTATGCATTGACCCATAACTCTATGCATCGACACATAAGGAAAATTTTAAAGCTATGCATCGACACATACGTGTTATGCATCGACACATACTGAACCAAATTTGAAAAATGCAGAATTTTTAGAGCTATGTATCGATGCATACGATCTATGAGTCGACGCAAACAGCTTATGTATTGACACATGAGGTTTTGTGTCGATACATACTGTGCAGGAACGAAATGTAATTTTTTGAAAACGGTTTGGGTCATATCTTTGCGACCGTAACTCTGATTTAGGCATAGTTGGTATCATTGGAAAGCTTAGAACGAGTACTATCTATTAAAAACATTTTCAAAACCAATAATTGAGATCTTGAAGGATTGTTTTGGCTTCCGTAGGAAGAAACCGTTGTAATCCGTGTTTGTGCCATTAACTTGAGTATACTTGAAACATAAGGCTCCATAAACATGATTTTCAAAGGTCAAAACTTCACAATTATAGGTCATTTTGTGATTTCTTCATCTAGAACACTTGCCACCTTGCCAAATTGGGATAAGAACTGATAAAAATCAGTGAGAAGTAATTATGACAAGTTTGGATCAAGTTGAATATTTTCACACATGGTTAAAAAAGGAAACTTCCTTTTCCTTTGCAAAATGCCTTTCTTACCCTTTTAAGGCATCTTTGAATTACCAATGACAAAACTTTGTGCCTAACATTTCGTAATCCATGGCCTATAAATAGAGCATCCTTTTCAAGTTCAAATCACACCAAATCCATGCAAGTACATGCTTTCCTTCCACTTTCTCCAATTTCATGAATTATAGTTCAAAGTGAGGATAACTTGCAATTTTGAAATCTAGTGAAAACCATGAAAACTTTGGTGTCAAACATGTTCTAATATCCATTTGAAACTTGTATAAAACTTAAAAGCAACATGATCAAAGATAAAACCGCCACATCTCATGTCATTATGCTTGCCAAACCGCTTTAAACTTCAAATTCATGGTTTGGCTCGAGCATTTTGTGTTTTGATCATCCAAACACTATCCATGAACATCATAGACATAATGCAGATCAATTACAACTAACTGTATCAGCTTTTTTCCAAAAATCGAGCTTCCATTTTTAGATTGTGCAGGTGGACTTGGGTAGTGTGATACGGTGAACCGACTTTGTAGGATTTTGTATCCAAATGTGCGGATAGCAAGAGTCGCCACCGACTTTTATTTTTATCCAATTAAGGGAAGGTAAAAGTAATGTAAAAAGACCTTCTTTAGATTCCGAGTTCGGAGAATGGTTATGAAAAGGGAAGGTATTAGCACCCTTTCCATCCGTAGTTATCTACGGCTCTTAGTTGCTCTAGATCACTTTTAAAATTGCTTTCTCGTGTGTTTGACAAAAATGTTTTGAAAAAGGCATTTCGCTTTGACTTTGTAATGACTCATGTAGAGTGTATACAAAGTGTTCTAAATGTTTCGCTTTTGAAAAGAAAGTTTGAACTTTGAAAAAAGTGTGTGGTGTGAAAAGCATTTGATAGAGCGAGCAACTAAAAGGCTTACTTACCCACCTAATTGGTCGCTTTGTTGTACTTCTACATTCCTTTAGAATAGCGCTAGCCATACCATTAGTTAGTAGGTAGCTCCATTCTGGATGTAAACGGACATTCGAAGGGACATCGGATGGTCATAGAAGGCAACTAGGAAGTATCCTAGCACATTCAAGGACTATCATCATTTTCGAGGCGACAATCGAGGGTCAAGATCATGTATTCGAGGCGACATCGTGGGTCTTATGATCTTTGTATCGAAGGGACTATGATGATTTGTTTGAAGGCGAGTGCTAGAATACCTCTACGCTCGAGGACATGACCATTTTGAATCGAAAGGCATCGAGAGAATTACCCTGGGGTGCGTGTGTGAAAGAAGTGTGTCAAATTCAGATATTTTATCTTGAAGATTAGTGTGAGCTATGTCCAATTATTATCTTGCCATACACGCCTAATTACTAGCAATTGATAAGGGCGGAAAGTAAAATGCGGAATGTAAAGTGCGGAAAGGTAAATGTCCCACGCTATTACATGGCTTTGAGGCGATACATAATTTAAACTTATGGAAAATAAAACCCTAGATTAAACTATTACAACCCATGAGCAATTACATAATTGGAAAAAGAAAATGATAAAAGAAAACGTCTAATCGAGCAACCTGTGAAAGAATGGGAAATCGAAAATACGAGATGAATTGAATAAGAGGAAAATGTTAGAAAAATGCAAGTTTTAATATGGAAAAATTAATACATGCTAGAAATAAGATAAATAAGCTAAAATAATTTTTGGGATTTTTGAAAAGATTTAATAATTAAAATGCAATTTATAATGATTTAAATGCAAAATATAAATAAAATAAATATGCATGCAAAATTATATTTTTAATTTATTAAATTAAATAAAGATTTTTATGAAAATAATGCAAAAGAAAAATGTTTTGGTATTTTTAATGCGAAATAAAATTATGAAAACAATTAAAATTGAATGGAAATATTAAAAAATATGAAAACATGGAAAATAGTTAGAGTTTGTAAAAGAAAAGGGATTGTCTCGAACCAGAATCGAATCGAGACATCCCTTTCAAACCTTAAAACCAATACCGACCGCACGCCATGTGTGCAAGCGTGTTATGGAATGAAAACGTGAAGTGATGAGCAACACGCCTTGGGAGAAGTCAAAGCACGATCAAGATGGTGGGGTCCCCGTGGAAAGAGAAAGCCAATCGGATTGCTCGAAATGCCACGACGCTCGCCGGTCAGTGGAGTCAACGACGGAGCCCTAGTCCTTTGCCTTCTCCCCGACCAAATTGAAACAAGAAAAAAATACGAACGATAAATGGGAAAGGAGGACCCTACCCCCCTAAATCGACCCCCCTGAGTCCATTGGTGGCCTTAGTTTCTCCTGAAAGTGCCTGTATGGGCCGGTTCGATCGAGACAGCTCGAAAAGCCCTAACAATGGCAATCAATGATTTCTACGTGTATGCTTTCATGTAATGCATCAAACATGATCTAATGAATGCCCTGAACACAAACAAATACATGAAAACGATTAATAATGCATGGAATTATGAAATCGAAATTTGGAAAGTTTGCAAACCGGTGAGAACTCAAGGACACGTTCTGGGCAGCCTGGGCTTGAGGTATGAGTATGGATTGATTGTTGGGAACCTCCCGAAGGTGATTGAGTGGTTAAATTTCAAGTCACGAAACAAAATTCAATTTTTGGATTCTTGAGAAATTTTGCAAGAGTTTGGGTTTGTTTTAGGTTGTTTCCCTTTGTTTGTACACAATGCTGAGCATTTATAGAGGAAGTTTGGATGGCAAAAGCAAGCAAAAAAGATTGGACATTGATTGTACAAATATTTTCCAATAAAAACAAATCAAATTTCCTTAAAACTTGATTTTTTTCTTTCCATATGCATGAGTCACGAATTTGGCAATTGTTGTGGGCTTTCTTGGACATTAAGGAAGATATAAAATCAGTCCTTTTGGAAAAAATAATTAATTTTCATATTTTATATAATTTATTTTGAATTAAATGTTATAAAATTCAAATATAAACCATAAAAATAGAAAATTACCAATGCCAAACATTTATGGGTCAAAAATCATGTCATGAACAAGTTTGGATCAAAAGATTATAGGCCCATTTGGAAAATTTTGCATTTTGACCAAAATGTCCTTTTGTGCAATTGTCCAAAATTGCCCAACTTCAAGAGTGTATCTTGCTCAATTTTCCACATTTTGAATGTTCTTGGACTTTTGAAAGCTCTAAGAGTCCTCTAACCAACCTTTTGGTCTCATCTCAATTGAGTTACCATGCTCAATATATCTTCAAAGCAAAAGTTGACTTTTGTTGACTTTGAAAATGACTTGTAATGTTTTGAGCTATACCTCTCAAATGAAGCATTTTGGACATTCTTGTGAGACATGAAGTTGTAGAGAATTGAATTTCCTTCAAAACAAGAGGTGGTGGAAAAATTTCGAGAGAGTATGAGAAAGTTATGATCACCAAAGTTCATTGACTTTTCATCTAGAAACCCTAATTTAGAAAGTTTGACTTTTGGGCAAATTTTGAGTTTTCTTGATGAATCATGATCAACCCTTGATCAAATGATGAATGTAACTTCAAAATGAGGATGTTGACCAAAAATTATGAAGTTTGACCGTATGTTGACCATAGTTGACTTTTGTCCAATACACCGATTTTCAACCATCCGAGCAATTGTCCGAGGAAACTTGACTTGAAGCTTGAAACTTGACATGGAGAATCTTTGAAGCATATGAGGAGGCATGAAGGCCATTGGAGATGTTGGAAATCCATCTTGACTTGAGAGATACCAAACCCTAGTTTGGGTTGATTGTCTAGAGAGAGTTTGTCCGTCAACTCGAGGAATCCTCGAGTATGGATGTATGAAATCTCTTGAGTAGATGGAGGGCAAATTTTGGGTATGACAATGCCCCTGCTCAATCTTCTTGTATCGAAGGGTTAGATTGACACGCCTTTCGTGACCAAGGTAGAAGATGATTGAACACCGAGTACACCGAAAATTTGCACTCGTTGGTGGATGATGCGAAATGGGCTTACGATGCCATTGGAGAAGCGGATACTTACTGGGGATGAGTCGACGCTAAACTCGAGGTTGTTAATAGGAGAGTCGAGAGATGGGCTTGAGATGCCATCCGAAAGGTCGATGCGGGGTGAGTCGATGTTAGACTCAGATGTTCCTCGAACGGAGAGGAGATGGGCTTAAGATGCCATCCGGGGAGTCGACGTTAGACTTCCTGTTCACCTTGAATGAGGTTATTGGTTTGTATTGATTTTTAACCATATATGCAGATTCGAAAGTGAAGAGATGTTGACAAATAGTCGGAGATGGGCTTAAGATGCCATCCAAGGCAACCGAGTCGACGCTGACTGTGAGTTGCTGTTGATAATCGTAATAAATCTTCGCTACCGACACTGGAGAGATTGTAGCGCCGTAATGTGGATAGCTTCCTGTGCATCGGTGTTGATCCATTGCTCGTTATCGGAGGATAACCGAGGTGGTCTTTCGGATAGTTTTCCGCTTGGGGCTTAATCTCGACTGTCGGAGGCGGTCTTTCGATAGTTTTCCGCCGGCTCGGGCTTAATCTCGACCTGCTTGGCGGTCTTTCGATAGTTTTCCGTCGGCTCGGGCTTAATCTCGACCGCTTGCGCGATGACACTGCTTGGAGAAAACAAGAGAAACTTTGATAGAATATTTGTTAGTCTTATGCAAAGTATGATGCATGATGTATATGAATGACATATGCATAAATTATGACTTTATGAGAAATGTATGAATGATGAATGTTGTGATATTTCAAAACATATTCATCTTGAAGAAGATGCGGATATTCTGCTTGAAGATTTCGACTTCGCCTGGGAACCGGTAGGTGAGAACCCCGAAGGAGAAGGAAGATATCCCGATTCTTCCGATGCACTATCCACCAAGTCTTGGGCCTAGATATTGTTGAGGAAGGTAGAGACCGAGAAACTCGTTGTTGGAGATCTCATATATAGATCCCGCCGAGGAGAGTCGGGAGGCGATCCGTCCGGGGACCTTGATGTAGATCCCGCCGGAGGGAGATTTGAGAAGAAAGCGCCCTCCGGAATAAAGTGTAGTCCTGATATCATTCTGAGGAGATTGAGTATCCTGGGATGAGGCACTGAGCGATGTAACATTGCTTGGTCAATTGAATTGCGGCCGTGCTCACTGGGAAGTTGTGTTGTGAGTGACACCTTTGTGGGGATCATGTTCGTGGGGAATTACTTTGACTTTCATCCCAACCCTGTAGTAAGTACTTTGTATGTTCACTTTTCGTATGTTTGTGATTAGATTCTTATTGTCAAATGCGTATAGTCATTCAAAGCAAACGTTGGACTTATTGCAATAACAACAATGTAAATTGTAAAGAGAAAGAAGTCAGATTTATTTGAAAGGTGGCGATGGCCAAGTAGTTTGTACACAAGAAAGGTAAAAGCTATGCGTAAATGATCTCGTTAAGTTCCAACTATGCTAGTACGCATATATTTCGACTATCTCATCTCCTTGTCAAGAAAGTGAGTAGATTGATCTTCGCCATTTGAATCTTGAATGATAGTAGTCCGAAGTGTGATCCGAAGAGACATAGTCGACGCTTAAATCCCTAACTTTTGCCTAGACCGCTTTTCGGTTTTCACCACCGATACCTTTTTGCCCAAGCCGCTTTTCGTGTTTTCGACTTGGTGTACATGTTTTGTATATATCCTTAACTTTGCCCGAACCTTTTGGTGGCCAGATGCCCTTATTTTGCCTAGGTTCGACCTAGCGGGTCTCTTTTATGCGTAGTATCTTTTGACTATGTCCGCGCTCATGTGTGGAAGTCTTCACCATCCATGGTGCTAAGTATCATATCACCGAAAATACTGTCTTGACTACAAACGGTCCCTCGAGGTGGGAGTCCATTTGCCCCGGATCACCTTGTGGAAGAATGATGCGCTGACTACTAGATCACCGACTTGGTAGACTCGGTGTTTGACCTTCTTGTTAAATGCTCGATCATTCGCTTCGATAAACCGTCCATGGCGATGGATGCGAGTCGCTTCTCATCGATCAAGTTAATCCGTCAAGGCGAGTCGAACCCAATCGCTTCGCCTAACTCGCCTCTGAGGACTCGTCGAGGGTATCCAACCTCGATAGGTAAGACGGCTTCCATACCGTATACAAGAGAGAAAGGGTTGCCCTCGTTGATGTTCGTGTGAAGTGCAATAACCATGAAGAGCAAATGGTAACATTTCATGCCAATCTTTGTAAGTCACCCATCTTCTCGATGATCTTCTTAATGTTCTTATTGGCGGCTTCCATCGCTACTGCTCATCTTAGGCCGATATGGAGAAGAATTGTGATGTTTGATCTTGAATCGCTGCATGAGTTCGGTGATCATCTTATTGTTGAGATTGGAACCGTTATCCGTGATAATCCTTTCTGGAGTGCCATACCGATGATAAGATTATGCTTGATGAATCGAGCCACAACATTCTTGGTAACAGATGCATACGAGGTCGCTTCTACCCACTTGGTAAAGTAATCGATTGCCACAAGGATGAAACGATGTCCATTGAAGTCAGGCTTGATTTCTCCGATCATGTCAATGCCCCACATTGCAAAAGGCCAAGGAGAAGTTAAAACATTCGAGGTACCGAGGTACGTGCACTTTGTCGGCATAACCGCACTTGTGACAAGATCGAGCGGTGACAATCGCCCATGGTGGACCAATAGTAACCTTCTCAAAATCTTCTTAGCTATGGTGTGTCCCCGGTGGGTACCAAATTCGCCTTCGCAACTCTTCCATGATATGTATTGTCGCCTTCCGTCTACACATGAGTAAGCACAAGTCGTGGTTGCTTGTATAAGATGTCGCCGAGGAAGAATTTGGATGCAAATCTTCTCATGAACTTTATCATTGATGATGCCTGGATATTCCCGAGTCTCAAGATACCTCTTCACGCCATAGTACCAAGGTTTCTCTTCGCCAAGCTCATAACAATACCGGTTCGTCAATTTTCAATGATGATCCGGGAGCCTCGTTGTCCCATCCGACCTTGAACATAGACGACATAGTAGCTAATGCGCCCGCCAACCGATTCTCTTCTCGTGGAATATGATTGAAAGTAATCTCTTCAAGTAGGGATCAAACTCAAACATGCTCTCGATATGGAACGAGATTCGGATGTTTCGTATCCCACTCGCCTTAACTCGATCACCAAAGCCGAGTCTCAATACACTTGTAAGAACTTGATTCTTAAGTCAATAGCAGCTTTGATACCCATGATGCACGCCAGACGCCATGTTGTTGGTGCAATCGAAACATAATGCGGTGAAAGGCGATGTCCACTGTAGGGATGTAATGATGGCGCCAATGCCATTGCCAAGCGCTTGAGGCTCCATCAAAACCATAGTCCATCGGGATCCTGGTTCAGTCCTTCGTCGGGCCCGGTTCTTCGTAATCTGAACTAGTAAAACATCTTCGTCTGAAATTCGAAATGCATAGATCGATAGTCGCTCACGGCTTGATGAGCCAAATGATCGGCTACCACACTTCCTTTGATCGCTTCGAGAAGTGTACCGATGTCATATTCGGTCAAGATCATTTGCCATCTTGCTATTCTTCCGAGAGAGTTGGTTTCTCAAAGATGTATTTTATCGAATCCATCTTGAAATCAACAAGGTAGTGTGAGTCAACATATATCGCCTTAGTCGGAGAGCAGCTCAAGTTGTAGCGTTGCAAGTTTTCTCGAGTGTGAGTATCTTGTTTCACACGGTAAACTTTTGCTAAGGTAGTATATTGCATGCTCTTTTCGACTGCACTCATGTTGCCCCAACACACACCCCATTGAGTTCTCTAACACCCAAGTACATGATAAGAGGTCTTCCTTCGCAGTGGCATCGAATAGAGGATTCAGGTACTCCTTGATTTTGTCAAAAGCGATCCGCAATCGCTGCTCCATTCTACTACTTGATCTTTCTTAAGTAACTTGAAGATTGGCTCACAAGTAGCGCTAGGTGTGCAATGAATCTGCAATGTAGTTTAATCGCCCAAGAAACCTCCGACTTCCTTCTCGTGGGAGCGGCATCTCTTGAATAGCTTTAACCTTGGCGGATCAACTTCAATACCTTTACCATCGACAACAAACCCTAGGAGTTTTCCGATCCGACTCCAAAGGTGCACTTGTTAGATTCAATCTCAATCAGACTTCTTCAACCCGTCGAAGCTTCGCAAATGACCAAGATGTTCTTCTTCACCGATCGAGCTATCATGTCGCCGACGAGACCTCTATCTCGTGATGAATCATGTCATGAAACAATGTCACCATAGCACGATAAGTGGCGCCGCGTTTCAATCCGAACGGCATAACCTTGTAAGAAAGTGCCCCACCGTAACAAAAGTAGTCTTCCATGTCTTCGGAGCCATTTTGATCGATTGTAACCGGAGAAACCATCCATGAAGGAGAAAACCTTATGCGAGCGGTGTTGTCAACCGTAACATCAATATGAGGAAGTGGGAAATCGCTTTCGGACTTGCTTTGTTCGATCTCTAATCCACACACATTCGTACCTTACCATCCTTCTTAGGTACGGGTACCACATTTGCAACCCATGGGATAAGAGGTGACCTAAGAAACCCGCTTGAACTGCTTCATATACTTCGGCTTTGATTTTCTCGACATCTCGTGACGATGCGATTTAACCTTCGCTTCACCGAGAAAACCTTCCTTTGTTGGCAATCTGTACCACAATATCAATGTCTAAACCTGCATGTCTTCGTATGACCAAGCAAAACCTCAATATAGTCTCGTAGCATCCGAACCAACCTTTCTTTAATACTTCTCAAGACCCGCTCCTATCTTGATCTCTTTTCTCGCCTTCACAAGACCAAATTCACAACCTCAACTTGCTCTTCATGTGGTCGTATAACTTGCTCTTCTTGCGTAGCAACGGCAAGTTCTCCGGCACTTCACAATCTTCCTCACTTTCGCCTTCGGCTTGGTAGATCGGATTATCAAGTCATATTTAGCACTAGCATAGTCATATTAACGAGATTCGAGTGATTCGCAGTATCACGTGTGTGTAAGAACACATAGCTTTTGAAGGGGTGATAAAGTAAAAGAAAGAAAACAAACAATTGAATGCAAAAGTCCAACGATTTATTGAATGAAAATACGCAAACGACAGATAATAACCTCGCAACGAGCCATGATGCCCGCAAGGCACTAGGCTTTCAAAGTTTATTGTTCAAAACATAAAGAAATACGAAAAGCAAAACAAAACAAAAGCAATTACTCCGGCTAAAGGAGATTGGTATGACGCCTTCGCCTTCCAATTGCCGAGCCCATGATCCGAGTGGGAAGATCCACTTGATGTCGAAGCCGTTGTCGCCGTCTTCTATAGCATGGATTCCACTGACGGATGCGGAAAGGAAGTTGGCACGCTCGCGCGTATCATCTTCGACTTGATGGTGAAGCCTAAACCGCCTTGTCGGATTTGAAAGGAAGATCGTGAGTCCCCAAATGTAACTACTTCTTCAACAGCTGAGCATCTTTCAAAGAGACCATCCTAGGCGGAACTTTAGCAACTTCAGAGTGATGGAGAGTCAACAGCATGACTGGTATCGTTTCAAAAGCTTGACAGGAGTCTCAAGAATTCACCTCCATCTCGAGATAGCGGAATGACCGTAGATGATCGACCATATACTTCTTCACCACATACCGTGACAACCTTCCTTTCACCGGTATTTCAGCTCGATGTAAGGGAGGTACCCCCATGTATCCAAGGGCGCCCAAGTAGGTAAGAGTAAGCAGGACGGATGTCCATGACAAAGAAAGTAGAGTCAAAAGTCGGGAACCGACTTTAATAGTGAGCTCCAAGCTCGCTAGAACCATCAAAAGCTCACAATAATGTCACCGGTCTCGTAATCAACCCTTCGACATCAAGCCGATCAAAAGCGCTTCGAAGGATATTCAAAGCGTAACCGTGTCAACCAAAACATGAGATAAGGTAGTACCCTTGCATTCAACAGATGTGCAAGGCCTTGTTATGTTTCTTTCCTAAGGAGTCAAATCAAGATCGAGAAGTTTAGGCCGTTGTTGGCAGCCAAAGCTAGCAATACAAACTTCGAATCGGTCGGTGGTAGTGTTTGCGTACATGAGCATTCTTCAAACTTCACCAAGGCATTAGCATGAGCCTCGAGCACAAGAGCAAAGCGAGCATGGATATCTTGGACGGAGTCTGTCCTAACTGCTCCACAACATTGTAATCACTCTTCTTGATGATCTTCGTAATTTCCTCCATTTCTTGTTTGAGGTGTCTTCAAGAACTTCCTTTGGTACTTCCGTCGAGGTGATGAGCCAACGGTTCTTTCCTCTAGCCGGGATATTGATTGAGTAGTGGAATGCGAAATGGAATCGCAGTTGTCTTTTGGAGGAGAGATCTCGAGAGAATACCCTTCCTGCTCGTCACCTTATCGATCCGGTGATGTTGTCAACGCCGAATAGAAACTTCAAGAGAAGATCTTCAATGGTCGAGGATCTTGCTTGACGCCATGATAGTAAACATCACCCATAATTCCAAGGGATAGCCTTGTCGAGGAATATGGCACGGTCTTGAGAAGTGATGATGAGAGGTGCCACTCTAGGCACAGGATCGCAGAGGAAATCCTTATGGTGTTAACATCAAGATAGTCTTCTGGAAATCGTCACCCCATCCGTCGCCTTAACATCTTCAATAGGAATCTTGTAACTATCGTGACTGTACTTCACCATGTAATCATACTTTCCACTTGGTTGCCCCAAGGTATCCCACGATGGCACGCTTCGTCGCATTGTCGATCTTCAACTTAGACATTTCTTCACATCAGACCGTGGTTTCGTAAATAGTATCTCACGGTTATCCATCATGCCGAACACGCCTTCTCAACCAAGCACAACCATCGCGCAGAGGGCACCAACGACAATTCTGGGCATCCCGGATTGACACCGCTTGCAACAAATTCTTCTTAATACCATCGAGGGATGGTCAAGTTATCTATGTTGAAAACATAAGTGTCGTCGCCAACAAAGATTGGAACTTTTGTCATGGTTAGGCATAGGCGCTGATCACATTCGAGTTTCAACCGAGGATCAAATTCAATGCTTAGCTTCAATCATATCTTGAATCTTGTTCTTCGTGAGCCCAACAATTGTCGTGATCGTGCCTCGGGCATTGGAATGGTAAGCACACTTAGCATTAGGATTGTACGGAGAGGAAGTGTTGACATTCGAGGAGGATCCTCAAAGTAATCAGCTTTCAACATGTGTTGCAAGGCTTGCGACAATGGCATGTTGATCTTCAAACCGCCTTCGTGGCACGCCTGCCACGCTGCTGTCTCACCGAGGTTGGCCGATGTAGGATCGAGATCACAACCGCCACAGATTGAGCGGTCGGTCTTGGCTCGGCTTTTCCGACCATACACAAGATTAGCTTCTTTCTTAGCACCAAAAGATCTCTTTGCAGATTTGAAGATGACTCTACATGGATCTTCCCACTCTTGATACCACTTCAACGCTACCGTCAATATCACTCGGTGAATCCGGATGAAGAATTTCCAATCGATGATTGAAGAATGGGCCTGTCGTTGTTCCCATAAACATATCAACTAACCCTATCGACAAGGGTGGTTGAACTCACTGCTAGGTCTCTCCACTTCGAGCATACTCCTTGAACTTCTCGTCACGACCCATAGACATGCTTTGTAGTTGCATGCGAGTGGGTGTCAATTCAAAGATTGTACTCATATCGTTCAGAAAGCATCACCAAATCACCCAAGTACGGATACGGTCATTCTCTAGTCGATAGTACCATTCCAACTGGTTCCGACAAACTCTCTTGAAAATAGTGCATCCACAACTTTCTCACATCAAGGGGTTGATCTTCCGGACATAGGACTTCAAATGCTTAGGGCAAGAAATGCCATCATATTTGGCAAAAGTAGGAACTTTGAATTTGGGAGGAATCACAACACTGTGAACAAGACTCGATCATCAAAGTTCAGCCCGGACATCTTCGTGTTTTCCACAAGATTCGACGGTCTTCAAGTTGCTTGTACTTGTCATCTTCATCGAGTGTTGGCTATAATCGAATGATCCTCTCCTCCTTTCTTTGGCTCACCGATCACCTTCATCACCCTGGTACTCCCTCGATGGACACTTCCTTCAGAGAGCTCAATACGGTGACCACCTTAGGACCCCTTTGAAACGTCTACCCATGTTGAGGAGACCAACAACTTTCTTCTTCTTGTTGATGAGCTTCTTCAAATCTTCTTGGCCTTGGACCAAGTGGTGAACATCTCTAAACCGAGCATTCTCGAGCTGAGATCTTTGAACTGCTCAAGAGCCATTTATGCTAAAATAGATAGCGAGCAAATGAGAAAACCAATCTCCAATGTACCTGTGATGCAATGTTATGATATGCTATGCAATGTTTATGCGAATGCAATGCAATGTTTTCAAGGACCTAAGAGATTTAAATTTGTTAAACAAGCAATGAATGACATTTATTAGTACTCTTCATTATTCTTTTTCTTTTAAGTACAAGATATAGTTCAAAGCAATAAAAGAAAACATAAACATCCTAAAGCTCTAAGTCTCCCATGGGCGCTTCCTCTTGGTGCCGATGTAGGCATTGATGCTTCGCTCCTCATGAAGTAGCTTTGTCAACTCTAACACTTTCTTCTCGCTTGCATAGCACCGAGCTTCAAAGGTATCCCTTTCTTCTTTAGTTGAATCCGTGATCTCTTCAAGTCTTCAAAATCAGTAGGCATGATGGAGAACAAAGATAGGTACGCCACCTATAGCAACAGTTCCATAATTACCGTAAAACAAAGCGTGAATGGCATCATGAGGTTTTGAGCTCGAGCTCGCACCCATTTGAGGTAAGGTTCCCAAGGAATGGAGTTCGGGTGCCCCAAAGTCTTGGTATCAGTCTTCTTTACCATGCCCCAAGCGTGTATAAACCTTCGTCGGTAATTCTGGAGATCGTGATTATAGTCGAACACAATATCTTGGAGAAGCATATCATGTGGACCATCTCTTCGAGCAAAACCAAACTGACGTAGAGCTAAGGAAGGGTTATAAGTAATACCTCCCCTTATACCTAGGAGTGGTACGTTAGGGAACTCTCCACAACGCTCAATGAATGTGAAGTCCTTTTGAGAGAAAAGATTCCAACGGATATCGGAATGAGAGAGTGACATCAATCTTTGAGACCATCTCATCCTTTGTTCATTCTTCAAAACTGATGGAGGAAGGTGCGAAATAAACCACCTTGAAAGTAACGGTATACAACACATGAGAGTTCCTTGTCGCTTAGTAGTACGAGTGTGGAGAGAATGTAGGATGTCTCCAAGTAAAGTAGGCACCGGATTGCGGGTAAGGAACAACTTGATGGCATTGACATCTATGAATTGATCCGAATTAGGGAATAGAACCAAACCATAAATTAGCAAGGCCACAATGTTTTCAAATGCATGGAAACTCATAACTTTGAGGAATTCTCGGGCTTTCTTGATCAAGAACTTGGAAAGTAAACCCTTAACTCCACTTCTAGTTTCCCAATTGGCTTCAATGTCCGAGCTTAAGATGTAAGGCGGATGCGATGTCTTCAACTTAGGAACCTTTTCCAAACCGGTGAATGGCATTTGGTCAAGAATAGGTATCCCAAGTAGCTTAGAGAACCTCCAAAGTAGGAACCAACCGATAATCGGAAAGGTAAAGCAATGGTGTTTCGGATCAAAGAACTGGAATAGGACATGCATCATATCTTCTTCAAACCCGGAGATAACCAAATCAAGCGGATAACCATGTCTTTTGATGAACTGAGCATGGTCGGGAATTTCTGAAACCAAATCTTTGAGTTGAGAAGGGATACCCATGAAGTTGATTCGGATAGTCTTTCTAGAAGCCATAATCCCTACAAAACAGAGCAAAGATAAACTAGGTCCTTGAAATAGTTAGAAATGATATGCAATGCGAATGATGTCATGATGTCATGTTTAGCACACACAAACAATTCACACAATGAGCCTAGGGTTAAGGCTTGCATGAGGTATAGGTGATTACCCCACCAAAAGTTTGAGTTGGTTCATCCTGTCCTATAATAGTAACCGGTTCTAGGAATCTCATATCACGATTTTTCTCGAGGCGCTTATTTCAATACGACGCCAAGTGGTCGATCGAAAATGTCCCAAAAGTCTAATCTCAATGAGCGAGCATCGAGTATCAACCAACCTCGGTCTACACTAAAGCCGCCATCTCACTACCTTCTAATGGCCAAGATGGGTCAATTAAGGTTCTAAAAGTTTAGTTAGCGCTTTGACACCACGCAGAAGCCAAATACTATCTTCAACTTGGGAATGAAGAGTATCGGACAACCAAAGTGTCACGCTAACGTAGCCATCATGTTGACCGCGAGTTATACGCCCAGCGGTCGCGATGATCTAATGCTACTTACCTAAAAGGAAACCCGATCCGGTGTAGGATCCCCAACAATATAATACCCAAGCAACCCTTAAAGATAAAGCATACAATTCAAACAAAGCATTAAAGGTTATCTAGAAATCCCTAAGGCAATTCTCTTTAGTACTATTCTCACAGAGTCGCCAGCCTGGATACGGTGAACTGACTTTGTAGGATTTTGTATCCAAATGTGCGGATAGCAAGAGTCGCCACCGACTTTTATTTTTATCCAATTAAGGGAAGGTAAAAGTAATGTAAAAGACCTTCGTTAGATTCTCGAGTTCGGAGAATGGTTATGAAAAGGGAAGATATTAGCACCCTTTCCATCCGTAGTTATCTACGGGCTCTTAGTTGCTCTAGATCACTTTTTAAAATTGCTTTCGTGTGTTTGACAAAAATGTTTTGAAAAAGGCATTTCGCTTTGACTTTGTAATGACTCATGTAGGAGTGTATACAAAGTGTTCGAAATGTTTCGCTTTTGAAAAGAAAGTTTGAACTTTGAAAAAAGTGTGTGGTGTGAAAAGCATTTGATAGAGCGAGCAACTAAAAGGCTTACTTACCCACCTGTAATTGGTCGCTTTGTTGTACTTCTACATTCCTTTAGAATAGCGCTAGCCATACCATTAGTTAGTAGGTAGCTCCATTCGCTGGATGTAAACGGACATTCAGGGACATCGGATGGTCATAAGGCAACTTGTAGGAAGTATCCTAGCACATTCAAGGACTATCATCATTTTCGAGGCGACAATCGAGGGTCAAGATCATGTATTCGGAGGCGACATCGTGGGTCTTATGATCTTTGTATCGAAGGGACTATGATGATTTGTTGGAAGGCGACGTGCTAGAATACCTCTACGCTCGAGGGACATGACCATTTTGAATCGAAAGGCATCGAGAGAGAATTACCCTAAGGTGTGTGAAAGAAGTGTGTCAAATTCAGATATTTTATCTTGAAGATTAGTGTGAGCTATGTCCAATTATTATCTTGCCATACACGCCTAATTACTAGCAATTGATAAGGTGCGGAAAGTAAAATGCGGAATGTAAAGTGGAAAGGTAAATGTCCACGCTATTACATGGCTTTGAGGCGTATACATAATTTAAACTTATGGAAAATAAAACCCTAGATTAAACTATTACAACCCATGAGCAATTACATAATTGGAAAAAGAAAATGATAAAAGAAAACGTCCGAATCGGAGCAACCTCGTGAAAGAATGGGAAATCTGAAAATACGAGATGAATTGAATAAGAGGAAAATGTTAGAAAATGCAAGTTTTAATATGGAAAAATTAATACATGCTAGAAATAAGATAAATAAGCTAAAATAATTTTTGGGATTTTTGAAAAGATTTAATAATTAAAATGCAATTTATAATGATTTAAATGCAAAATATAAATAAAATAAATATGCATGCAAAATTATATTTTTAATTTATTAAATTAAATAAAGATTTTATGAAAATAATGCAAAAGAAAAATGTTTTTGGTATTTTTTAATGCAGAAATAAAATTATGAAAACAATTAAAATTGAATGGAAATATTAAAAAAATATGAAAACATGGAAAATAGTTAGAGTTTGTAAAAGAAAAAGGGATTGTCTGAACCAGGAATCAAACTGGAGACATCCCTTTCAAACCTTAAAACCAATACGCTGACCGCTACGCCATGTGTGCAAGCGTGTTATGGAATGAAAACGTGAAGTGATGAGCAACACGCGTCGCCGTTTGGGAGAAGTCAAAGCACGATCAGCATGGTGGGGTCCCCGTGGAAAGAGAAAGCCAATCGGATTGCCTGGAAATGTCACGCACGCTCTCGCCGGTCCAAGTGGAGTCAACGACGAGCCTAGCTCCTACCGCCTTCCCGACCAAATTGAAACAAGAAAAAAATACGAACGATAAATGGGAAAGGAGGACCCTACCCCCCTAAATCGACCCCCCTGAGTCCATTGGTGGCCTTAGTTTCTCCCGAAGTGCTGATGGGCGGTTCGATCGAGACAATGAAAAGCCCTAACAATGGCAATCAATGATTTCTACGTATGCTTTCATGTAATGCATCAAACATGATCTAATGAATGCCCGAACACAAACAAATACATGAAAACGATTAATAATGCATGGAATTATGAAATCGAAATTTGGAAAGTTTGTAAACCGTGAGAACTCAAGGACACGCTCAGCACTGGCTTGAGGTATGAGTATGGATTGATTGTTGGGAACCTCTCAAGGTGATTGAGTGGTTAAATTGTCAAGTCACGAAAACAAAATTCAATTTTGGATTCTTGAGAAATTTTGCAAGAGTTTGGGTTTGTTTTAGGTTAGGTTTCGCCCTTTGTTTGTAATGCGAGCATTTATAGAGGAAGTTGGATGGCAAAGCAAGCAAAAAGATGGACATTGATTGTGCAAATATTTTCCAATAAAAACAAATCAAATTTCCTTAAAACTTGATTTTTTTCTTTCCATATGCATGAGTCACGAATTTGGCAATTGTTGTGGGCTTTCTTGGACATTAAGGAAGATATAAAATCAGTCCTTTTGGAAAAAATAATTAATTTTCATATTTTATATAATTTATTTTGAATTAAATGTTATAAAATTCAAATATAAACCATAAAAATAGAAAATTACCAATGCCAAACATTTATGGGTCAAAAATCATGTCATGAACAAGTTTGGATCAAAAGATTATAGGCCCATTTGGAAAATTTTGCATTTTGACCAAAATGTCCTTTTGTGCAATTGTCCAAAATTGCCCAACTTCTGAAGAGTGTATCTTGCTCAATTTTCCACATTTTTGAATGTTCTTGGACTTTTTGGAAAGCTCTAAGAGTCCTCTAACCAACCCTTTTGGTCTCATCTCAATTGGAGTTACCATGCTCAATATATCTTCAAAGCAAAAAGTTGACTTTTTTGTTGACTTTGAAAATGACCTGTAATGTTTTGAGCTATACCTCTCAAATGAAGCATTTTTGGACATTCTTGTGAGACATGAAGTTGTAGAGAATTGAATTTCCTTCAAAACAAGAGGTGGTGGAAAAATTTCTGAGAGAGTATGAGAAAGTTATGATCAGTCAAAGTTCAGTTGACTTTTCATCTAGAAACCCTAATTTAGAAAGTTTGACTTTTGGGCAAATTTTGAGTTTTCTTGATGAATCATGATCAACCCTTGATCAAATGATGAATGTAACTTCAAAATGAGGATGTTGACCAAAAATTATGAAGTTTGACTGTATGTTGACCATAGTTGACTTTTTGTCCAATACACCCGATTTTCAACCATCTGAGCAATTGTCTGAGGAAACTTGACTTGTGAAGCTTGAAACTTGACATGGAGAATCTTTGAAGCATATGAGGAGGCATGAAGGCCATTGGAGATGTTGGAAATCCATCTTGACTTGAGAGATACCAAACCCTAGTTTGGGTTGATTGTCTAGGAGAGAGTTTGTCTGGTCAACTCTTGAGGAATCCTTGAGTATGGATGTATGAAATCTCTTGAGTAGATGGAGGGCAAATTTTGGGGTATGACAGGTAGCACGATCCAGGGTGATTCGAGGCAAGAAGGGTGATCATACACCTTCCCTAACATCTGTTGAAGCTCAAACAATCACAAAACCAGTTCTGGAAACACTCCAACACCATCTTCGATCTCAGCTTGAACAGGTGAGAACTCAAACTTCAATCTCATGATTCCTTGCATTTAAATGAAAAAACTCTTGGCCATTTGTTTTCTGCACCTATCACGATCCTTAACCCTCAAACAATTTGAAAAATCATCAATCATACGCCATTTCAATTAGGTTTTTCAATTCTAGGGTTCTTCGTGATTTCTGGAAATTCAATTGTGTTAGACCAAAAATAAATGCAATTAACAACCATCATCATATTCCTTGTTAAAATTCGAGCAACTTTCATGTTTACAACTTCCAAAATCATTGAGAAACAAGCAAGTTACAAAATCAGAGGATCGAAGAAGAAGAACAGGGCATTCGCGCGTGTTCTTGAGTTTTTCAAATTTAAATTTTCCAATATTTTATTAACACATGTTTTGATTCAAATACACAAAAGCACGCTTGTCCCAGTGGTTGCCAGCTCGCTCGTAGTACTCTTTGCCACGTATACCACCCAATGGTCCTGGGTTCAAACCTCCCATGAACCATTTTTTTCAAACTTTTCATATTTTCTTCATGTTTTTTCACAAACTTTAACAATTTTTTTTAACCAATCAAAACTCCTCATTTGAGGTGATTTTTTGTACACTTGTCAATAAATGTATCTATTTTATGATAGTGCAAAAATTTTCAGAAAAAACTTTCATCTGATCATATTTTAATCGAGCCGAAAACGACACTTTGAGCATTTTTCAAACCACTTTAAAAGGTGAATTTTTCAAACTTTCGACTTCCGATTCTTTTCAAATCTTCTCATAAATAAACCTCACATTTCAAAAACACTTTCAAAATCACTTTCTCAAAACTTTCCATCAAACTTACATCCTTTTACCATGATCGATCCGATTTAAACGATAAAACCGATTTCGTTTTCTCTCGAATTTCTTAATCGATCATGGGCCTCCCTCACGGTGTAAGTCCCAAAAACATTCTTTTTTTTATGTACATATATTTCTTTGTACATATCCATCTCTTTTATGTACACATCTTTTTACCTGTACATAATACAGACAAACTTCTTCCGTTTGGTTTCATCTTACACTACATACCATTGGTATTGAAAGGAGCATTATTCCCTGTGAAACTGCTTTCAAACCAATGGGCCTCCCTTACGGTGTAAGTCCCAAACAAAACATTCTTTTATGTACATAATTATTTCTTTGTACATATCAAACTCTTCTTGATACATACAAATTTTTATCTGTACATAACACGATACTTTTTATACTCAAGTATGCATAAACTTCGATCGCTTGTTTTCACTTCACTGTATACACAAACCAACATTCTTTATGTACATACATATTTTCCTTGTACATATCATAATACTTTTTATACAAATCTTTTTCTCGTACATAATACGATATTTTCACAGATAAACGCCGATCGCTCATTTCCGCTTTCGTCAGATATAGATCAATACCATTGGTATTGAAAGGAGCATTATTCCTGTGAAACTGCTTTCAAACCAATGGGCCACCCTTATGGTGTAAGTCCCAACCTCCTATGTACATCCACATCCTCCTGTACATAAATACTGCTCGTGTACATATTTAATTCCTTGTACACAATTCAAACTTGTAAATAATCAAGTTGCTGCTTTTAAAACGTTCGTTTCACATACACTTGTTTATATTTCCTTCATAAACTCCGTAAATGAACATCATGCATTGTTTATATTTCCTTCATAAACTCCCGTGAATACATATCACACACACACACACTTGTTTATACAACTGCCTAATTATAACATAACAATTAGTCTAACCAATAGGTTCCCCACAGTAGCCTCCTCTTGGGCTTTATACAAGATAACTCTCCCACAGTAGTTCAGCCTCCTCTTAGGCTTCATATAAGAAAACTCATTCATCTCGAGTTTAGCCTCCGCTTAGGCTTCATATAAGACAACACTTCGCTGAGTCACCTCCTCTGGGCTTCGCTCAAAAGAACTCCTCATTGAGTTTAGCCTTCGGGCATCATACAATGAAAGAGACCAGAAATCTCTTAATAGCCTCCTATTGGGCTTCCAATACAAAGAATCACCCGCTAGGATAGAACCTAGAGAGTATAATTTCCGTGAAATTGCTTTAATTCCAAAAGGATGGTTTCCTGAAATCCTTTTAAAACAAAGCCCGTCATACCCTATAGCTTCCTCTTGAGCTTCATACAAGGACCTCGATGACCCTGAATGCCTCCTCTGGCTAACAATACAAGGACCCATGGGCTTTTAAAAGCATCCCCTAATCCAATCAATTTCTCCTAGATTTAGACGCTTATCATCTCTATGGAAGAAGTATCTCATCTATCACATTACATACACCAAATTCTTTTCAAAACTATTTTCAAACAAAACATCTCTTAAATGTAAGTGGTAACGCTTGTACACTCAAGCAAAACACCCAATGCTTATAGTTAAAAGATTCAATCATTTTTTCAAAACATCTTTCTTAAACATGTAAGTGGTAACGCTTGTACACTCAAGCAAAACACCTATAACTTACGATAAAGATTTCAATCACCAAACTCTTCAAAATGTATGTGATGAAATAGATTAGATACATTTTCATTAAGATGACATTCGTCTGTCTCTTACTAACATCCCGTTGCTTTCCACTAGCATAAGTGGGAACTACGATTGCTCGACTTTCTCAACATCCTTTGAGAATACGTAGGCACAAGGTCTCATCCTTGGCGAGCAAATTTCTCTCTCTCGCACCAAACAAACCATAGATCCCAGATCCGAGCTACAAATGCTCGATTCCCACTAGATATGTATGTAAGATCCAAAGATCTTTGCGAGCACAATAATAACAAACACTAGGATCCTTCATAATCTATCCTTCTTAAAAAAACCCAAAGGAGAAACTTTCCCAATCATAGAAATAGCATTTAAAACACACAAACATATCAAACGTATTCATATATAAAGCTATAGATAACTATATATATTTAGGGTGCTCCATCTATTCCCTTTATATAACAAACCCCCTTACTCAGAATCTCCCCAATGCGTTGCGTCTAGTTTACGCTAGTCGTTACGCATATCAAAATCAATCGAGGGTATTAACAGCTTTCCCCTTTTTCATAATCATTAAATCATCTTTCTTGTGTTGAAAATAATAAAGCTTGATGCTCATGTATCTTTATAAACAAATCAAAAGTAATCGTTTTGAGCCGAGAATCAATTCGATTCAAACCTCTAGCCACCTTTAACGCGAACAATATGCATTCTAGTGGAGTTAATTCCCATTGGGAATTTGGCTCAGATACAATAACTGCATCCGGTGATTGTGGGTGGTGAGGCGGATTCGTGTCCCGTGATTGTGGACAATCGATGTTGGTGACTTGGTCACGTTTTGGTACCACATGCATTTGAGTCTGCATTGCATATGTAATTATAACATGTTAGAATGTTTTCCAGTGTTGTAATTGCATTGATTGTTATTATGTGCATATTGATCTGTGTGATCTATATTGGTGAATGGGAATATGAATATACTAATGAGGGTGGAATAATGTATTAATTATTTTATTGCTTTAAAGAAACGTATAATGCATTTTAATCTTGATGAAATCTCACCCTTACTTTAATGATTTCAGATTGAAGTGATTAGCTGTTCAGGAATTGGTGAGGATGGCTTATAGAGCTGTGCTATTAGATAGTCCGCGTGTCAGTGCCATGCTCTGGTAGTTGTAACACTGGGGAACAATCATTTTGGAATTTTAAGGATTAAACTTGTTTACATTGAGTTTATGTTTTGAAATAACTATGAATTGAGTTTATTCCGAATTTTATGTTATTTCCGCTGTGTAAAACATAATCATTGGTTTTGGAATTATATTTAATAAGTTCTTCAGTAAATACATGATTACTGGTTTGTTGTTTTGTTATTTTTTAATTTTAAATTGTGACGCCCTTTCGTTATGTTAAAACTCTGATTTATTATATAATTCGCGGGGAAATTAGAAGGGGTGTTACAGCTATCGCTCGAAACGATTTCAAATTGAAACCTTCGCTTTCTCATTGCTCAATGTAACCAGCTCGATTCCCGATGGACCCAAACCTACATTTGTCGTTGTTTCAGCAGATGCATAATCGAAAGCGAATGGTGTTAACTCTGAGGCGATACGATTGCGCCTATTCCATTTCTCTCTAAGAAACAGAGATAGAGCATGGGTCCAATCTTTACCTTCTAACTCAATCACCACATGGGATGAGTTAAAGAAAGTCTTCTTAGCAAGATATTTCCCACCTAGCAAAACTTCTATGCTGAGAGCCAACATCAATGGATTCATGCAAAAGGAAAGTGAATCACTTTTCGAGGTGTGGGAACACTACAAAGACACGATAAGACTCTGTCCGCATCATAATTTAGAAGAATGGCTGATCATTCACACATTTTACAATGGTCTCTTGTACAACACAAGATTTACCATAGACGATGCTGCAGGCGGCGCGCTGATGGATAAATCGTATAGCAAAGCCAACCAACTTATTGAAAGTATGGATCCAAACCATTATCAATGGGGAAGCGATAGTACTATTGTGGAGAAACCTCGATTTAAAGGTGGCATGTTCAAGTGAATAGTTTAGACCAAGTTAACGCTAAGGTGGAAGCCCTTACCTAAAAGATAGAAAATATAACCACAACACCCGCAGCCACCGTGGATGCAGTAGCTCAAACTTGCGATCTATGTGGACTTCAATCACATCTAGATTCAGAATGTCCACTCTTAATAGGAGTTCCAGCTGAGTAAGCAAATTACATACAGGGTAACCCTTATAGCAATACTTATAACCCTGTTGGAAGAATCATCCCAATTTTTCGTATAAGAACAACAACGCATTGTATGCACCTGGACAAGCTCCAGCTACACAACCAGGTTATCCAAAAGCTATCCCAAATCATCCTAATAATGTTCTGAATGCTTCCAATATCCCTAGGACATCCAACCTTGAAATCATGATAGAACACTTCATAGCTAACCAAGCCCAAACAAATAAAGATGTTCTAAATCAAAATTTGCACACTAATGAGCAGATTAAACAATTAACCAACAAAGTTGACGCTCTATCCACTCATAATAAAATCCTAGAAACACAAATCTCTCAATTGGCACAACAATAGGCGGCTACCGCTGCCCCATCTGGCTCATTTCCTGGACAACCTCAACCCAACCCAAAGGGACAAGCAAATGCTATTATCCTGAGAAGTAGAACAAAATATGATGGACCTGTAGATCCAAGAATTGATAGCCCAACCATAAAACAAAATCCTGGTAAAGATATTGAAAAGAAGGATAAACCAGAGGAGGAGAAGAATCAAGATTACAATGTTGAGGCTGCAGAAAAAGAAGAATCTTATGTGCCTCCACCACCATACAAACCACCCATTTCTTATCCTGAAAGGCTAGATAAAACGAAGAATGTAGGACAATTCAAGAAATTTGTAGATCTTCTGAAACAACTAAATGTTACAATTCCATTCACAGAAGCAATCACACAAATGCCCTCCTATGCCAAATTCCTTAAAGAAATTTTGTCTAACAAGAAAAATCTAGAGGATAAAGAAACGGTTACACTTACTGTTGAGTATAGCGCGATCATTCAAAACAAAATGCCTCATAAACTCAAAGATCCTGGTAGTTTCTCTATACCTTGCGTAATAGGAAAGTTTTTCATAGACAAAGATTTATGTGATTTAGGAGCCAGTATCAGTGTAATGCCTTTATCCATATGCATCAAACTCGAAATAGGAGAATTAAGACCAACTAAAATGTTTGTTCAATTAGCAGATCGTTCTGTTAAATACCCCGTAAGAGTTCTTGAGAATGTTCCTGTGCGAATAAGTCAATTTTATATCCCAACCGATTTCATAATTATGGACATAAAAGAAGACATTAATACCCTTATTATATTAGGAAGACCATTCTTAGCTACCGCTAGAGCCATCATAGATGGAAAGAGAGGTAAGTTAACTTTTGAAGTTGGTGAAGAGAAAGTCAAGTTTATTCTTACAATCACCAGCCATAGATGATACTTGTTACCTGCTAGACGTTATAGACGAATGCGTAAGAGAAATGGAGTCAGGAAAAAAAGCTTATTCCTATGTTATAAAGATTCCAATTTCGTTGATTTTCGAAGATGATAACTTTTCCCCAAATACCGAGATGATAGCCTAACTGAATGTCTAGAACTAACTTCTAATCCTATGCCCTGCACAAAGAAACCAGCTATAGAACTTAAAACACTACCCAATAATCTTATGTATGAATTCTTAGACACTGAGCTTGAACGACCAATTATAGTCAATGCTGACTTAGGACAATTAGAAATTGAAAAACTGCTACATGTCCTTCGAAAATATCCTACAGCTCTAGGCTATAACATCTTAGACTTAAAATGAATAAGTCCCTCTATTTGTATGCATTACATTATGCTTGAAGAGGATAGTAAGACTTCTCGAGAACATCAAAGACGAATCAATCCTATTTTAAGCGATGTTGTCAAAAGGGAGGTACAAAAACTATTAGAAGTAGGAATTATATATCCAATATCCGATAGTAAATGGGTCAGCCTAGTTCACGTCATGCCTAAAAAGGGAGGTGTTACACTCATTCAAAATGCGAAAGGAGAATCTGTAACTCAACGCACTCTAAGAGGATGGAGAATGTATCGGCTACAGAAAATTAAATAAAGCCACTCATAAAGATCATTTCCCATTACCATTCATCAATCAAATGCTCGAACGTCTGGCTAAGCATTCTCACTTATGTTATTTAGATGGATACTCAGGATTCTTCCAAATCCCCATACATCCGGACAACCAAGAGAAAACAACGTTCACATGTCCTTATGGCACATTCGCCTATCGGAGAATGCCTTTTGGACTATGTAATGCTCCAATAGCTTTCCAACGATGTATGATGTCAATATTCGCTGATTTCATAGATGGTATCATGGAAGTTTTCATGGAAGATTTCTTCGTTTGTGGACAAAGTTTTGAGGAATGCCTATCGAACCTAGAAAAGCTACTCAAATGATGCGTTAGCGTTAATTTAGTGCTAAACTAGGAAAAATGCCATTTCATGGTTTGACAAGGGACTGTTCTCGGACATATAGTATCAGATAGATGAATCAAAGTGGATAAAGCTAAGATCGAAATCATAGAAAATATTCAACCTCCTAAAATTGTTATAGAATTTGAATCTTTCTAGGACACAGCGGTTTCTACCGACGATTCATTTTGACTTCTCTAAAATAACTAAGCCACTCACTGAAATTATAATGAAAGACACTGAATTCATATTCGACGATAAATGTCTAAACTCTTTCGAAACCCTTAAACAAGCTTTAATATCAGCTCCGATCATACAACCTCCTGATTGGAATGAACCATTTGAAATCATGTGCGAAGCTAGCGATTATGCTGTAGGTGCAGTCTTAGGACAAAGAAAGGATAAAAAGCTTCATGCAATTTACTATGCAAGTAGAACCTTATATCCTGCACAAATGAACTACACCACCAATGAGAAAGAAGTCTTAGCCGTTGTGTTCGCCTTAGATGAATTCCGTTCTTACTTGGTAGGAGAAAAAATAATCATCTATACTGATCACGCTGCAATTAGATACCTGCTAAGCAAGAATAATGCTAAATCGAGACTCTTAAGATGGATTCTACTCCTTCAAAAGTTCGATTTAGAAATTAAGGATAAGAAAGGTACATAAAATGTGGTAGCATACCATCTATCGATAATGGAAGGAATCGAACCCGATAATGTCCTTATAAATGATGATTTTCCTTATGATCGAATAATCGCCTTGATGGAACATAACAAGATCGAATACCCTTCATCAGATCATGTTGATGAAACAAATGAAGCAGTAGACATAGTCTCTAACTCAATACTTCCATGGTATGTTGACTTTGTCAACTACCTAGCAACCAGAGTACTTTCACCCGGCCTAACCTACCAGCAAAAGATGAAGTTTTTGCACGACCTTAAACAATATTGTTGGGACGAGCCTCTGCTTTTCAAAAGAGTCACCGGCAGTATTTTCCATCGATGTGGCCCCGAAGATAAAGTATCCAAAATAATTTCCCATTGTCATGATTCCCTATATGGATGACACACAAGCACCTCGAAGACGTGTGCTAAGATCTTACAAGAAGGCTTCTTCTGGCCTAATTTATGGAAGGATGTGCACATCGCTATTTTAAATTATTTATTTTTATTTCTGATTTTACTATTTTTGAACATTTTTAGTTTGTTTTACCATTTTCTTTTATTTTAAAAAAGTAAAAAATATAGTTTCTGATTTTTTTTTTAATTTCTGAAAATTTTTGTCAATACTTGTTGAACTTTGTTTGACCTTGGAGAATTTTCTTGGAATTTTATTTTGGTGCATGGATACCATTATGTATTTCATCAATTAAAATCCAATTAAATAATCCATTTTCAAACTATTTTAATTAGCATTTTAATTACTTTATTTCTTCTTTAATTTGCTGATTTTGGATTTATTTGAGTCATAAATTTCTCAACATCAATGGAACTTGAGTGTTGATAGGTTTCATGACCAAATCCACCAAGATAGTTGGTTGATTTTGACGGGTTAGGTCGGGTAAGTTCATGTGATGCATTGTTGACTTTGAGACTAGTTCTTTCTTCTCCATCTTATTTTTTTATTTTGTCCCGAATGGAAAAGTGATCAATTGGTGGCATAAACTTCAAAGTTTAGTAGAAGCCCCAAAAGATTGTTTGAGCTTTGATATTGGTTCAACACTTGTGATACTTGTCGCGTGGTCCCTACGATTTTTTAAATCATGCTTCTGGCAAGTTTTCATCAACTTTGTCCAATTGAAATTCTCAATCATCTTTGATCAAGTGTTGAGGCCCACAAAAGTTCTAAAATAGGTGATATACTTGACAAAAAGTAATTGAAACTTGTCGTGTGGTCGCTATGATTCTATCAACCTTCTGGAAAGTCTTCATCCGCAAGCTTCAAGATGATCACCTAACTAACGATTAATTACTAACAATTAACTTTATTTTACGCTTATACTTTCCGCCTTTATTTTTCCGCTTTTATTTTTATGCTCTTTAATTTATACACTTTACTTTTAGCATTTATATTTCATGTCATTTTTTCTTTGCTCACTTGAGCATTTTATTTTCCTGTTATTTTGAATTTTCTCACTTGAGTTTTATTTTCCTTTTTCAAGATACCTAATAATTCAACTTAAACATAAAAAACTTTTAATTTGACTTGGTTACTATCCCTATGCTCAGAGTTTGACCTTTGGACTTAGGATTAGGACCTCTACCTCAGGTTGAAGATTTCTGTGATCTTGGTGTTATTATGTCTTGATTGGTTATTATCTTGTATGCAGGTTATTCTGTTTATACTCGATCATGAGTGGATTTCCTTCAAAGTTTTTTTTTGTCTGGTTATTTGTTGCTTGTGTGGTAATCCAAAGGATGGGATATGGTATTGGATTTTTGATGTCAAGTACTAGCTTTCTCACCCGGTTAGATCTTTCTTTACCCTTACCTTTTAATTTTATGTACATAGGTGAGCCTCTTCATCTCCTCCCATGTTCTTTAATTTTCAAAATATTCCCTCTTTTTCAAAGGTTTCTTGTTTTCAAAACTCGAACCGCTTTCATAAAAAACTTGGACTTAGGTCCATGCATTTTCAAACTTCTTTTCTTAATAAACTTTCAATTCATTTAATAATACTTTGACCATATTTTGTTAAGACTAAAAAATGACATAACCTCATTCAAACGTTTTGAGCCCTTTGTGGCTTTCTTCTTAAAAAACATTTTCTTAAAATCAACCAACACATAATTTAGTTTTTTTTACCCGAACTACATTGGGTAAAGAATTCAACATTGCACGTTGTTGGTATGTAGGCCTGGAACTCATTAGAAGATCCATCAAATAAAAAATTGTAAAAAAATACTTCTTTTCTCACCCCCACCATCTATTTTGTACACATACTCTTGTTTAGCACACATATACAAATTTTCAAAAAGGTTCCTACGGAGTACCGTAGATGCTTTGGGTGCCTAACACCTTCCCTTAGCATAACTAACCCCCGGATCCAGATCTCTGATTCTTTTTTTTTAAGGATTTTATTCCTTTTTTTCCTAGTCCCTATGGATAAAATAAAAGCGCGGTGGCGACTTCATTGTTTATTGTTTTCAGGTTGAGTCAATTCAATGGCTTACACTAGCGAGTTTTTTGCCACTACAGAAATGTGGAGACTCCATTGGGGATGTTTGACCTATTTCTGGACCATCTCTAAGTGGTTTGACCCTATTTTTGTTTATTTATATATGTGCTATATTTTGTATATGTTGTGTACTTGTTTGTCTTTTTCTGGTTTTCGTGGGTTCTTGGTGATCTTCTTTTGAGTCCTATACCCGACTGGGAAAACTTAAGATAGGACGGTGATATAGTAATGTTAACTTTAGGAGTAATCCCAAAGAAGGAGATATGAGATCCCCCACTCAGTAGAGACCTCCTTGATTGTGGTATTTTGTTTATCGAGCTATCAGGAAGACATGACTGCTTTCGACCTGAGAGTCACCAAAGTCGAAAGGTCGTAGAACCCTTAACCCATCTTGGCCTTTTAGGGTAGTGTGGGGACTATTACAGAGTTATCGTGAAGTTAGTAGTATTAGATGGAGGAATAAAACTCGGGGATTCCTGTTGGAACCTTGATCTGGTGACAAAGCTTAGTATACCCCATGTTTATGATCTTTGTGTGATTATCGCATCATGCATTCATGCATCCATATGCATTCTTTCAAACAAATGTTCAAGGAACTTAAGACTGACCTTTGAAAATATCTCAGGTATACTTTGACCATGGATTTTGGACAGAGGAGAACTCGGGAGTATAGTTTCAAGGATCCTATGATTGAGGGATTGATGAGCTTGATTGACGAGATTGAGAGTCCAGAGGATTTCTAGAAGAAGTATGAAGCTATTATATATTTGATGAATCTTAAGATGAAGGATGGTCTTGTTTATACATTGGTCCAGTTCTATGATCTGTTGTACCATTGCTTAACCTTTCCTAACTACCAGTTAGTTCCTACCTAGGAGGAGTATTCTTATCTGTTTGGTCGACCTATTAATAGTGTTGTTCCGTTCACTGGTTTGGAGGAGGAGCCTAAGTACCATGAGAATGTTGTTATTACCCACTTGAAGAGGTCTCGAGATCAAGATAATATGACTACCAAGGTGTATCGAGGTTTGCAACCTGTGTTTCTATTGAAGAAAGCTCGTTACTTTTATGATATGAAGAGTTTGGAGACTTTGGAAGCTATATTTGCCTTGCTTGCCTATGGATTATTCTTATTTCCCAACATTGACAACTTTGTTGATGTTAATGCTATCGATCTTCATGATTGGGATCCAGCCTCACACTTCACGAGACTTATTATTCTATTCATCTCTAAAACTTTCGTCAAGAAGGGGATATCATTTGTTGTGCACCATTGCTATATTGCTGGTTTGTTTCTCACTTGCCTCAATCTGATGCTTTTTGGGATCCTAGGAGGGATCCTTGTTAAGCACCGAATATTATGGCCCTTAATCATTCTGACATTGTTTGGTATCATCAGGTTTATTATGGTGTGGAAATTATAGACAGTTTTGGTAGCTTTCCCAATGTTCCTCTTCTTGGTAATGCATTAGCTACAATCATGTTCTTGCACGTCGTCATCTTGGTTATCCGATGAAGGATAAACCCAAGGGAATTCATGTGAGTGACTTCTTTATTAAAGAGAGTGAAGACCACAAAGCAGCTAGGAAGGATATAGAGAAAGCTTGGCGCCATATTCATAGGAAAGGAAGAGAGAATCTAGGGAAGAGAGGAGTTGTTTCTTTGGAGCCTTATCTTCTATGGGTACAATCAAGACCTATTGAGTTGAAGATATCTTATTCTCACGAAGAGCCTTTCACTGATTTGTTCTTAACTACTACTCATGATTCGAGTGATATAGAGGAGCTTCAACTTGCTTTGGTTAGGATGCAACAAGAAAAAGAACCTTGGAAGAACAAGTATCATACCTTGAAGATGTCTCATGCGGAAGAGTTTAAGGAAAAGGATAATTTGATTGAGATTCTTGAGAGTCGTGTTGTAGAGATGATGGAGAATCAAGAGGATTTACTTTCCTCTAGTGTTCTCCCAGTTCTTAGTACTCTTTTTTATTCTCACACTCCTCTCGAGTCCGGAGCTTGGAAAGGTTTAATTGACAAGTACATGTTGGAGAATGAGTAGTTGAAGGAAAAGATTAGGAAGCTTAAGAGGAAGCGTTTGTCTGAAGAAGGGTCTTCTGCAGATTTGATTCCTTAGGACTCATAGTTTCTATATTTTGCTCTCTCTTGTACTTAAGGTTATTGAAACTTGTATTGAAGAGTTGTAATCCTCAAAATATTTTATTAATGATATGAGTTTATTCAGTATTTCAAATGCGTTATTTGATATTTGCAAATTAAATTGTCTTTAAGTTCCTTGAAAAAAGAGAGAATAATAAACAAATCATATGCATTACATGTCATGCATCATGACACACACATTCTTGCATTTTGGTACTCTCCAATGTGTCTTATCCATTTATCTTCTTCGTCCAGTTTTCAAGTTGTTGCATTAGTATAACACTCGAGACAACTCCAAAAAGAAGATGGAAATCTAGAGCAAGAGAATTGCGAGTTGCGCGAAGAGGTTACTTCCTTGAGGACCGGTATGGCCAACTTAACTGCTATGGTGGAACAGTTGATGGCTTCTCAGAATCATCCACCACCTCCTCCTCCGCCTTCTCCTCGTATTATTCAACCCCAACAAGCAATTGTTATTTATAAAGTTCAAGATGCTCATGTTTCTGTTGAGCTAGTGGTTTCTACCGTCCAACACCGCATGCCTTATAGTTATCCTTAAGGAATGCCAGAGAATTTCATGTCTGAAGGTTACAACCCTACTGAAAGTCTGGACTTCTATGATCGGATGGACAAATTTCAGGAACAATTTGACAAAATGCAGAAAGAGTTGAAAGCCCTTAAAGGGAAAGAGTTGTTTGGTGACAATGTCAACTATTTGTGCTTGGCTCCCAATGTAAAAGTGCCTACTAAATTTAAAGTTCCAGAGTTCGAGAAGTACAAGGGAAATTCTTGTCCCCATGATCATTTAATGATGTACTTGAGAAGAATGTCCACTCATACTGAAGACCAACGTCTTCTCATTCATTTCTTTCAAGATAGCCTGACTAGTGCATCCTTGAGATGGTATATGAATCTAGATAGCAGTGACATCCATACCTTCAATGATCTAGGTGAAACTTTTGTGAAGAATTACAACTACAACATGTATATGGCTCCCGACCGTGATCAGTTAAGGGAGATGGTTCAGAAAGATAAGGAGACATTCAAAGAGTACGCTCAACAATGGCGTGAACTTGTTGCACAGGTTATTCCTCCATTAAGTGAATAGGAAATGACCAAGGTTTTCTTGAAAACTTTGGGTCCTTTCTATTATAGGAAGATGGTAGCCAGTGCACCTAGTGATTTTGCTGAAATGGTGAGCATGGGATTTCGTCTAGAAAAAGTTGTCCGAGAGGGACGTTTGTCGAAAGAAGAAGGATCGAGTGGAATCCAGAAGCCATCATTTGGTTTCTCCAAAACCAAAAAAGATGTTAATGTTGGTGTTCAAGAAAAGAGAACTAGACTTCCTAGAAGACATCCTCATAATCAATAAGTTGCTATTGTTACCCCTGTTGTTGACGTTGCTCCAACTACCATCCCTTATCACAAACCCTCTCAACAAGGGAAAAACCTAAAAAGAGAACCGTTTGATCTGATTCCGATGACTTATGCAGAGTTGTACCCAGTATTGATTCAAAGGCACTTGGTGCAACCGAGGGCTCCTCAAGTTGTTCCAAATCCTTTGCCTTGGTACTACAAGGCTGATCAGACTTGTGCCTACCATCAGGGAGCTCCAGGGCATAATATTGAGAATTGCTATCCATTGAAGTCAGAAGTGTAAAAGATAGTCAGATCAGGTTTGTTGTCTTTCAGTGACATGGGTCCTAATGCGCAAGAGAATTCGTTTCCCAAACACGAAAATATGGTGAATATGGTTGATGGAGAAAACAGGGTTTATGATGTGAATTTGATCATTGGAGATCTCGTAAAGATGCATGTTGCTCTTTGTAAAGTTTGTTATTGCACTCATGATCATGCTGCTTGTAATGTGTGCAGCGAGGATAATCTTGGTTGTGATGATTTAAATAATGATCTTCAAGATATGATGGACAGAAACCTTATTCAGGTTATCAGGTTGAAAGACGAGCCTGAGAATGAAGTGAATGTCGTTTATGGCCCTCCTAGAGAAATTCAAATTCGTGATGTAAATGAAACTAATGTTGATCTGGTCTATTGAATGCTGCATTTTGCTTCTTGGAAGGCCAGGAAGCGCATAATTACAGTGATTTCCCCATATGCAGCAGAGATCATTGTGGTTGTGAACTTGTTAGAAGAGGAATCCAGCAACTGGTTGATGAAGGCACCATCTAAATTATAGTGAGCAAAGTTGGTTTCAACAATGGTGTCAATATGATTGAAGAATTGTCTGAAGAATCTGATGATGAATATGTTTCTGCTCATGAATATTTCTCCGCCAATGAGTCTGAGTTGCATGAAAAAGCAAATGTAAATGTCATTATGCCACACTTTGATATTCCCACTCCTGTGGAGGTGACCTACTACAGAAAAGCGCTTGTCGCTCCTTTGGTTATTAGCTTGTCAAGTCCTGTCCCGTATAGTTCCAACAAAGTCGTGCCATACAAGTACAATGCCATATTTTGGAAGGAGATATTGAGATCCCTATTTGACCTTTGTCTCATGTGGAAAAAATTGCTGAAGCTAGTTGAGTGACCCATAGTGGTCATGTATTTGCTCCGGTATATCAAAAAATGACCGATGTTGGTAAGAAATTTATGGAAGCTGGTACTGAACCCAAGAAAGATGAAGGAAGGACTATAGGGGTAACTCAAGAGAAAGAAATGGATGATTTGTTGAAAATTATCAACTTGAGCGATTATAAGATCGTTCAGCAACTGCTGCAGACACCGTCAAAGATCTCGATCCTGGCTTTTGATTGCAACTTTATTGTCTATTAATCGGGAGACTGCAAGTATACATTCCTATCGCATAGTTTTAAAAGATATCGAACCCACAGGAACTATAAATCGATCTATCGTAATCCAATCCTATAGTGTAAAGCTAAAGCTATCGAATAATTAATTAGGGGGTTTTTTTTTTGGGTAATTAAAACTTAATCTAGTTGAAATGATAAACGGATATCGATATGTAATTCGTCTAACCTAGGGAATCTGAATTTCCACTGGCTTGTTTCTCAAATTGATAAAAATCCTTTTTCAGCAACCAATACTTATCTAAAAATCCTATCTCAAACTTTCGCTCTATTGAATCAGATTATATGTTTAAACTCTAACGTATGCTCTCGCTATCCCGCTGATTTTAAAAATACTTTTTGAAAATAAATATGGTTTAATAAGTTTTAAAACACTTTCCCAGTCTTTAAACTTAATACCTAGTATCCACTATCCAGTTTTAAACCTCAAACTCTCGCTCTGTTGGTTTCTAACCTTAGTCCAATTTATTTAACCTCAAACTTCGCCTGTTGGTTTCTAAACCTTTTAATAAATTAAATGGATATCTAAGTTAGAAAAAGTATTTATTTAAGAAATAAAATTAAGCCACTTTGTTTCGGATCCCTTCAGTTCGACTAGTTTACATACCAATATCAGAATGATTTAGCCAGACATATTAATTAATTCAAACATGCATAAATAATAGTATTCAATACATTTAAACATCTCCATAATCAAACAAATAAACATCAGGCAACAATTCTTTAAATAAATTAAGACAAATAAACTAAAAACCTGAAAATAAGAATACTGCAACAAATCTTGTTCTTCAAAATAAACGAGCACTCCACCACAAGTCGGTTGGATCTGCTCGGAGACTTCTTAAATCGAAAGGAAAATACGACAAGGAATAAAAAAAGGGACCGAATCTAACGTAAGGTTAGATCGATCAAAAGTTCGCAACAATTTCCGGTGTAGAAATTGTTACGAGAAATATAACTGCTTAAAACTAAAAAGAAAAGAAAATCTAAGACTAAGAATAAAATAAGAATGCTGGAAAAATATTGCAATGTTCGGTAAAAATGTCGACCCCTTCTCTGGGACTTGTACGTTCTTTTTATAGCTACCCTATGGAAATTCCTTTTCCAATCTTGTAGGAAATGGTGATCGTAGAAAATGCCTCAAGAGTCGGACACGGACGCCCACGAGAGGAGAAAGTGAGACGCAAGGCCCAAATAACGAAAATGTGGGCCCCGGACTTGAGGTGACCGCCTGTGAGAGAGAGGGTATGAGACGTGGCCTCACATGTAAGTATATGGCTTGTTGCTTTTTGACTGGAGGCGGACGCCCAAGGTTCAAGAGACTGCCCGGCCTTCTTCTTTGATTGGGCCTTCATGTGTCATCCTCAAATATCATCCTTCCTTTTGTTCTTCACCCTCCAACTATTATAACACCCTTTCTTCATTTCTCTCACTTTTAATTAATTTTCTTCTCAATTTTATTTCTTTTCTCAATCAACCTTAATTTAATACAAATACCTAAAACATTAAAATAAAATATTTAAAATAAAACAATATAATTAAACAATAATATTAACATTATTTATGATAATTAAATCAAATTATGCTATGTAAATTCATGTTATCAAACTCCCCTTTAGTTGAACCTTTGTTTGTCTTCAAGAAAAAAGTAAAATGAAAATCTCTTAAGCATTAGTCAAACGCAGATATAAAACACACTTCAGTTCGTACTTGGTTGTAAGTCGATTCTTCGTTGGATAACCTAAGTTGGACTTCGACACCAAAGCTACCGTATAAACACTAGATAACCCCATTTTTTCAAACCAATTAAAGTCATTCTATTATAGCTTAACCTAATTCTTTCATTTTGTTTCACCCGTTTTCATTCTGGCACAATCACATTAATCTCTTTGCCTTTCGCGCGCATAGTGGAGTAACCGGTAAGTAAACTTGATCTTTGTAATCCAGCTAGGAGTTCTGGTACTTATATTTGGTACTCCTTTATCCAATTACAAATTGCGGAGGATCGGACCGTAGTCCTCCCTACCAAGCCCAGCACCAGGAACCACTGAACCAATTCATAATGGATTATTTGCATATAAAATTTCTAGTTTCCGCAACTGTTGGATTAAACGATCTGGTGAGGACCATCTAACTTAGTAAGTGATCCATCGATAAAAATTCTCTTAAATTTTTTGATCAATCACTTATATTCATCGGTTCTCCACATAGTTTGTCGTTTAAGCCGGTGCCGACTGCTTTTATAAACTACTCAGGGTTACTTTAAAACTAAGTTTTAAGGTGTTGGTATAATACGTACTTAAACTGATCTAGCGCATTGGGGTTTTGAACTGTTAGGATAGTAACGATTTTTATTTAGTCGCACTCAAGTTCTTATTTATAAAAATAAGCAACCTTAATACTCTTTGAGTATGTCAAGATATGCGTTTGAAATTTTTCGTTATGGCTCAAGAAAATGAAGGAATTCGAATAAGCACGAAACTTTTGCATAAAAGACTTAAAATTACATAAACATGTTTTTTATTGAATATAAATTTTGCAATACAGGAAAAAATGAAACAAAAAGGGAAATACTAATAAAGCAGAGAAAATAAAATGAAATAAGAAATATTCTGACTCCCCTATACTTAGAATGAGCATTGTCCTCAATGCGATAAAATCAGGAGAATCAAAAAGGAAAGGGTAATCACTGTTGTCATCGATGTCCGGCTCCTCATCCTCTAGTTCATATGGCTGCTACCGTAATCGTAATCATGAAGATGTAAAGCATCTTCCATTTGAGCTAACATCATTTCGAAGTTACGGTCGGTCTGAAAGCATATTCACGTTGATCTCGTTGTAACTCTCGAACTATATGCAATGTTTCGTTTTAATTCAATTCCATTGCTTGGAAACGCTGATCTTGTCACAAGATAGCAGGATACATTGTGTCAAGGGTGTGTCATGGAGGATATTTTGAGGCGGTTGTGTAGCATGTGCATCTAGAACAAAATGCCAATGATTGTTGTTCCGCACGTCAATTTGATTCGGACAAGGTAGAACCACACTTGGGACTAAGCGTTTGTTGACCATCAAAGTAAACCTTCCATCTTGCCTTGGTGAGATTAGATGCGAGTCACGACAATAAATAACATCAAGAAGTTGTGCTGGCATCAAAAGATGTCCAATGGATAAAATTTCATTGGCCAGGCCCAAAGTGTAAGCCAATGATGTTATTAGACCACCGAAAATGAAAGGATTTGTATCTGCCGCATTTGCGCATGTTTGGAAATGGCTGAGCATGAAAGGCGCGACATTCACTGCACTACCGTTGAGTGCACATAAAAGAAAAAACATTTCATTTTGGTTAACCTTGTGGTTATTGGTCCTCCCAAAAATCGTGTTCGCTAAGATGCGATGGAAGTACCTCAAGGCGGGATTTTGAATGTGAGAGGCATATAAATTCCTCCAGCTTTCAGTTGTTTGGCCGGTTAGATCTTGCCATAATGAGAAACCAATATGATCCCAAGATACATCCCCTTCTATTTTGAAAGGTTTGTAGTAGATATTTTGCCCTCGTGTGAACTGCAAAAGTTCGGCCACCCTTTCTTGATCTATAACGTACTCGCAATTGAACATGCGGTAATTGGCGGTTCCTGTTATGAAAGGATCTTCTAGGAGTGGTGTAGGAGAACGAACTTAGGAACTCCAACATGATTTGTTCAAATGTAGGAAACGAATTAGTGCATAGATTTAGTAGGCTAGTATTGGTGAGCATGAAAATGATGTTATCCATCAAACCCAGAGTTGCTAAATAGTTAGTGTCCACGTATTTTGTGGGGACAACTGAGCGTGTATAGAACTTTAAATATTTTTTGCGTTGTTGCTCTTCATCATTTTCACGTAACACCATGGTAGATAAGTCGGGTTGTGGTCGCTCGGTCTCACTTGTCTCGCTGGTGTGCATGGAGCCATGGTAAGGAGAGATAGAAGGGATATGGTGGGAAATGTAGTAATGTGGGGATATATGAGGGTGATGGATGATGAGAAGTATAAGAATATAGATAGTATTTATAATGAATGGTTGGTGGAGATTTGAAAATAGGAAATGAATGAGAATAAATGGTCTTGAGTGGTATTGAAGTGGTGGGTAAATGATATTTATAGTGAGTAAAAGAAAATGCGTGGGAGACAAGAAGAGACAAAGACAAGGAGAGAAAGGCACGGGGGAGGTCGCCTCAATAAAGGTTGAAGGACAAGACGGTCGTCTCAGGGATGTGCAGGGAAGATGAGGCGCGCATCTCAAAAAGGAATATTAGAACTGATGAGGCGTTCGTCTTAGGATAGGGAGGCGTGCGTCTCGAAGTACAAGAACTCAATTATTAAGGCGTGCGTCTCAAAGTACAGTAATGTTATGATTTTCCATTACAGTAATTATAGCACGAGGTAGAAAATAAGTTTTTTCAGATGTCCCACATGCATACATACATGTATATATATATTATAGATAATTTAAAATTTTAAACCATAGATATATATATATATATATATATATATATATATATATATATATATATATATATATATATATATATATAATACTAGTACATATAATAGTTAGCATGCATTATAATTGATAGGATAAATGTTGGGAAATATTAATTCAGTGTACTGATAGAAGACAGAAAATAACAATAATTAAAATACTCAATAATAATAATAATAATAATAAGTATAAACGCGAACTGTTTAATCGAGATAAAATCGAGTATTAGTGTAATTATCGGTAGTACAACCGTATCATTATAAGAGGTGCATTGATAATCGAATAAAATTAAAATTTAATATAAAAGAGAAGAATGAAAATAAGAATAAGAATGAAATTATAAAAAAAAACTTGTGGGTTGCCTCCCACAAAGTGCTTGTTTAAGGTCGTAAGCTCGACAGTTCAGGAGGACAAACATTCATGGTGGTCCTCTTGAGAATGACTCCTCGCTGATTTTCCATGGCCACTTATCAAGCCATCTCACATATCCCTCACCTTTTCTTTTCTTACTTTTGTGGGGTGGTTCATCCTTTTGAACTCATGGTGGTGGTTCTGGATCTATCCTAAGTATCAATTTTTCAAGTTTGGGCTTAGTGATTTCATCCACCTTCTCAAGGGTTAACTTTACCCTCTTAATAGTAATTATATCCCTAATTTGATGGTCCTCTAATTTTCTCTTTTTAGGAAAGACTCAAACAGTGGTGCATTGGTGTGGATATTTTTCAATACCTCAACACAAGTTTTAGATTGGGAGTCTACCTGAGCCTCCATAAAACTTTTCGGGAAAGGAATCAGTGGGGTGTAGTGATTTGGGATAACAATATGTGCTTCCTTCTCTACCTCTTTTACAACCTCCCTTTCGAATGGTGTTGATGGATTTTTCTCAATCTCTACTCTTTTCTCGTTGGAACTCTCCTCGGCCACAATATCACTCTCCTCAACCTCATTATCACTCTCAGGACTTTCAAATTGTTTTTCTCTAATGGTTGTTTCAACATCCACATCCTCCTTCGGGAAGGGTCCTAGAATGTTTTGTTCAATTTGGGAGATTTGAGTCTCTAGGGCCATGTTGTGAGTCGCGAGGGACTCAACCACAGTGGTCAGTTGCCTAAGGGTTTCATTGTTTCGAAGACTTTGTTCTCTAAACTCTTCATTCTAGACAGTTTGTGTCTCTACAAGGTGCTCAATCATAGACTCTAACCTAGAGTTAGTTAGCATCTCATCGGAATCCTCCATTGATGTTTCAAAGTTGAAATCTTGTGATTCTTCTGATTCTTGAAAGTGAGTTAGAGTCTCCTTTTGTGTGTCCCCAAAGAGTTCTATCATCCTGGATGTTTCATTAAAATTTTCCATTAATATTTCGAGGTCAGATTTATATGGTTCTGGTGATTCCTCAAAATATTGGGCGTGGCAATTGTAGAGGAAATTGGGTTGAGGATAAGTTTGGTTGGAATTATAAGTTTCTTGTGGCTCCTCAAAATGTTGGAATTGGTAGTTGTGGAGGTAATTTGGGTAAGATTGAGTTTGTGAAGAATTGAAATCTTCCATCAGTATTTCGAGGTCGGATTTATGGGATTCTTGTGATTCCTCAAAATTCTGATAATGGGTGTAGAAAAAATTTGGGTGATACATAGTAAACAAAGTAACGGTGCCTTATTCTATACGGTGTAACACTGGAGTTACAATATCGACTTAAATAGTCCCCGACAACGGCGCCAAAAACTTGATCGCGACTTTATCGTCTATTAATCGGGAGACTGCAAGTATACAGTCCTATCGCATAGTTTTAAAAGATATCGAATCCACAGGGACTATAAATAGATCTATCGTAGTCCAATCCTACAATGTAAAACTAAAGCTATTGAATAATTAATTGGGGGAATTTTTTTGGGTAATTAAAACTTGATCTAGTTGAAATGATAAATGGATATCAATATGTAATTCGTCTAACCTAGGGAATCTGACTTTTCACTGGCTTGTTTCTCAAATTGATAAAAATCCTTTTTCAGCAAACAATACTTATCTAAAAATCCTATCTCAAACTTTCGCTCTATTGAATCAGATTATATGTTTAAACTCTAATTTATGCTCTCGCTATCCCGCTGCTTTTAAAAATACTTTTTGAAAATAAATAGGTTTTAATCAGTTTTAAAACGCTTTCCCAGTCTTTAAAATTAATACCTAGTATCCATTATCCAGTTTTAAACCTCAAACTCTCGCTCTGTTGGTTTCTAACCTTAGTCCAGTTTATTTAACCTCAAACTTTTACTTTGTTGGTTTCTAAACCTTTTAATAAATTAAATTGGATATCTAAGTCAGAAAAGTATTTATTTAAGAAATAAAATTAAGCCACTTTGTTTCGGATCCCTTCAGTTCGACTAGTTTACATACCGATATCAGAATGATTTAGCCAGATATATTAATTAATTCAGACATGCATAAATAATAGTATTCAATACATTTAAACATCTCCATAATCAAACAAATAAACATCAGGCAACATTACTTTAAAGAAATTAGACAATTAAACTAAAAGCCTGAAAATAAGAATACTGCAAAAAATCTTGTTCTTCAAAATAAACGAGCACTCCACCACAAGTCGGCTGGATCTTCTCGGAAACTTCTAGAATCGAAAGGAAAACACGACAAGGAATAAAAAAAGGGACCGAATCTAACGTAAGGTTAGATCGATCAAAAGTTCGCAACAATTTCCGGTGTAGAAATTGTTACGAGAAATATAACTGCTTAAAACTAAAAAGAAAAGAAAATCTAAGACTAAGAATAAAATAAGAATGCTGGAAAAATATTGCAATGTTCGGTAAAAATGTCGACCCCTTCTCTGGGACTTGTACGTTCTTTTTATAGCTACCCTATGGAAATTCCTTTTCCAATCTTGTAGGGAAATGGTGATCGTGTAGAAAAATTGCCTCAAGAGTCGGACACGGACGCCTCCACGTAGAGGAGAAAAAGTTATGAGACATGCGTCTCAAATAACGAAAATGGTGGGCCCTGGACTTGAGGTGACCGCCTCAAGCTGAGAGAGAGGGTATGAGACGTGTGTCTCACATGTAAGTACATGGCTTGTTGGGCTTTTGACTGGAGGCGGGCGCCTCTAAGGTTCAAGAGACGGTCATCTCGGCCTTGTTCTTTTGATTGAGCCTTTGCGTGTCATCCTCAAATATCATCCTTCCTTTTGTTCTTCACCCCCTCCAACTATTATAACACCCTTTCTTCATTTCTCTCACTTTTTAATTAATTTTCTTCTCAATTTCGTTTCTTTTCTCAATCAACCTTTATTTAATACAAATACCTGATACATTAAAATAACGGCTTAATACAAAAATAAAACAATATAATTAAACAAAAATACTAACATTATTTTTGCTAATTAAATCAAATTATGCTATGTAAATTCATGTTATCAGCTTTGCTAATGAATTCTTCAGCTCATAGAGAGTATCTAATGAAGGTCTTGGATCAGGATTTTGTTGACTATGATGTGCCTCTTGAAACCTTCAATAGTATGGTTGGAAATATCATGACATGCAATAATCTGAGTTTCAGTGACGAAGAGTTACCCGCTGAGGGAAAGAACCACAATATGGCTTTGCACATATCTATTAATTGCAAGAATGATCATTGTCCAACGTGCTTATTGACAACAGTTCTATGTTGAATGTTATTCCCAAGAGTACCATTTCAAATTTCAAATATCAAGATTCATTGATGCATCCTAGTGGTATCATTATGAAGGAATTCAACGGATCTCGTAAATCTGTTATTGGGGGAAGTGGATTTACCCATTTATATCGGCCTGCATTTGTTTCATATCACTTTCCAAGTGATGGATATATTTCCTGCTTATAGTTGTTTGTTGGGATGACCTTGGATCCACAAGGCTGATGCTGTGACTTCGACCTTACATCAAAAATTGAAGTTTTTCCGTGAAGGTGTTGTGATTATTGTGGAAGGAGAACAAGTTATGCTAGTCTCTCACCTATCTTCTTTCTCTGTGGTAGAAGCTAATGAAGCCACTGTTGGAACGCAGTTCCAAGATTTATCTATTGACATCGCCCAAAGGAGTGAAGACTTCATTGCCTCGTTGATGGATGCCCTGAATGTAGTTCAAAAAGATTCTAGCAATGCTTGGGGACAAGTTATCGAGCCAAAATTGAACAAGAATGATGCTAGCCTAGGGTTTTCTATAAAGAATAGGAAGGAGGTGCTTAAGCCAAAGTCTTTTTTAGTCAAATAACAAGATGTTTTTCGAAGTGCTGGATATCTCAATCCGACCGTTCCAGTTCGTTCAAGGAGTCAATTCCATTGTTGAAGATGAACCAGAGCAGGAAATGTCCAACTTTGTGATGCATGGAGCCAGAGTTCATAATTGGATTATTATTGATATTCTTAATTGCATTCACCTTTCAAAGTAATTCACTTTTTCTTATTTAAATTTTCAAATAACAATCCTTTCACTCTGCCCAAGGTGAAAGTGATGTTGTATAGGCAGAATCTGTTGTTTTGAAATTTAAGATCATTAATAAAAGTTTGTTTTTCATTCCAAAATTGTGTCTTTTATTTTCTGATTTTTTTTGAAAAATGGTAATCGAAAAAACCTTTCATAAAAATAATAACTAAAATGAATTTGCATATTCACTTGTCACATGTGTCAGTTTCTAAAATCAATCATAATCATATGTGCAAATTAATTGATAAACCCATTGAAAACAATGACCTTGGACCCTCTTCCAACTTTAAACATCTTGTATATGTAGCTGATGAAGAAGAATTTGATGAGATCTCTGAAGAGGTTTCACGATTGCTTGAGCGCGAGGAAAACACCATTCAGCCGTATAAAGAGTTGTTGGAAGCTATAAACTTGGGTTTTGTTGAAGACGTGAAAGAGGTCAAGATTAGAGCATTGTTGCATCCTAAGGTGAAGAGTTGTTTAATTGAAATGTTGAAAGAATATGTGGATATCTTTGCTTGGTCGTATCAAGATATGTCGGGGTTAGATACTGATGTTGTGGAGCATCACTTGTCGTTGAATCCCGAGTGTCCACCAATCAAACAAAAGTTAAGAAGAACTCATCCTGATATGGCAATAAAGGTTAAAGAGAAAGTTCTAAATCAGATTGATGCAGGTTTCCTTATGACCTCATTCTGTCCTCAGTGGATTGCCAATATTGCGCCAGTACCAATGAAAGACAGAAAGGTTCACATGTGTGTTGATTACCGGGATCTGAATAAAGCTAGTCCGAAATATGATTTTCATTTGCCACACATTGATATGTTGGTGGACAGTACCGCAAAATTCAAAGTGTTCTCGTTCGTGGATGGATTTTCCGGATACAATCAAATTAAGATGGCTCCTGAGGACATGGAAAAAAACAATGTTTATCACACCCTGAGGAACATTCTATTACAGAGTGATGCCTTTTGGGTTGAAGAACGTTGGTGCAACGTACCAGAGGGACATGACGACCCTATTCCATGATCTGATGTTTTTATACCCCAAAATTTTCTCTCCTATTTCTCAAGAGACTCCACATCTCTATATTCAAGAATTCCTCAAGGGTTGACCAGACAAACCCTCTCCTAAGCAATCAACCCACAACTAGGGTTTTGCTTCTCTCAAGATAAAATCAAGTTCTAATGCCTCAAGTGGTCATCATACCTCCTCATATGTCTCAAGGTATCAACATGTCAATTTTTAAGCCTCACAGCTCAAGTTTGCTCAATCAATTGCTCATATGGTTGAAAATCACAGTATTGACAAAAGTCAACTGTGGTCAACATACAGTCAAACTTCATTATTTTTGGTCAAAATAAGGATTTTGAAGTCACATTCATCATTTGATCAAGAATTGATCATGATTCATCAAGAAAACTCAAGATTTGATCAAAAGTAAAAGTTTCCAAATTAGGGTTTTTGGACAAGTCAATGTACTGACCAAGCAAAACTTTCACATAATTTATCTGAAATTTTTCTTCCAAAGTTCATTTTGAAAAGAATTCAATTATCCACAAAAAGTCATCATTTTGCAAGTAAGTGTACATGAACATGGAAACTTCAATGAAGATGAAACCAAAAGGAGTGTTTAGAGGACATCTTGAGCTTTCTAAAAAGTCCAATAACACTTAAAAATGTTGAAAATTGAGCAAGATAAAAGTTGTGCAAGTTTGACATTTTTGAAGAGGTGCATGAAGAGAAATACTAAGCAAAATCAATTTTTTTTCCAAATGGGCCTAAGTTTTTGGGATCCAAACTTGTTCCTAAGATTATCCATGACTCCTAAGTCCAATTACACACCTCTTTTCCATTTATTTGATTTATTTTTGAATTAAAACATTAAAATTCAATTTAAATTAAATAAAATGCAAAAATTACAAGCAAATTATTTTGGGCTTATGTTTTAAGTATCTTGAGGACCAAAGAAGCCCATGCTAGCTGGAAATTTCGTGCAAGGAAATAATGGCATGATATTGAGCAAAATTGGAAATATTACATTTGATTTTTCAATCAAATATTTTCCAATGAATGCAATATATTTTTCACTTAATTCTTGACCTAATCTCTTGGTTTATAAATACTCAGCACATTCAGACATCAAGGACACGGTTTGCTACACTTAAAAACCCTACACAAAAATTCCAAAAAAAGGCAAACCTAGGGCAAGTTCGTATCATAATTTCCAGTCATCCTCAAGCCATTCCAAGCTCTCATTCATCCTCTTGAGCTTTCTAGGAGTCAATAGCAGGTCTTACACAAGCCAGATCGGGCCCAGAACATGCCAACCAAGTTGCATCGGTTTGGTATAATTTATGAAACTCAAACTTTCAATTCATGCTGTTTAAACTGATTCGATTTATATATTCATGTTCATATTGATGTTTGTGATCGTTTAGAACCATCGTGCATGAGTTTTAACGCAGGAATCATGGTATGCAATTGTTAGGGTATGAAGTTTTTGCTTCATTGAAACCCTTGTTACAAGTCGAGCCATGTCAAACTAATTACACCATCGGATTCGCAACACCCTAATTAGAGGATCTAGGCTGTTTTTGTTTGCCTTTTCATTGATTTTTGCAAGTTTGATATTTGTATCAATCGGAGAAGGTGACCGGAATTAATATCTGGCACCTCTGTCTTTGGCTTGACCGGCGAGGCAGGTGTGGCACGCTCTGGTTGGTTGATTCAAATCTTCCAGGCCCAATGCGTTTGACTTTTATTTGGTTTGATTTTCAGAAAATAGTATCACATATATATTTATGAATGAAACTAAATACACTGATCTATCACCACCCCAATGGTTCGACATGCACCCGTAATCCATTCCTCTCTCTTAGCATGGGTTCGATCCCTTCCTTTTGGCAACTTGTTTTCATATTTTCTGGATTTCGCAGGTTTACACACATATACATTCAGGAGCAAACATATAACAACACAGGCAAGTGGCCTAGTGGCCAACTTTTAAACCTGTGACCTCAAGGTCACGAGTTCAAACCTCAGCAAGGCCATTCTTTTTTTTTAACACCATTTTCCTTCATATTTTTCTTATTTCTTAATTTTTAACTTATTTTAATTTTCTTCCAAATAATTTTTAAACTATTTTCTAAAATCCTAAAAAATGTTTTAATTTTAGATTTAGGTTTCAAAAACCTTTATTTAATTTTTGACACAAAAACATTTATTTTTTATTTGCATTTTCAATTATTTTTCTAACTAAATGCTAATTAACATGGATTTAAGATTTTTACATTAAAATCAGTCTCAAAAAATGCAAAAAATATTTTTGCTTATTTAAATTAGGTTTACTAACCCTAACAACATTTTTGCTAATTTACAAAATATTTTCACTAACATTTTTCTTATTATTCTGATTATTTGTTTACTATTTCGCATTTACAATTCTAGAAAACGATGTATAGGTCGCAAGGTTTATTCTGTAATAGCGTAGATTTATACTTTCTGGCTTTACTTTCCGCACTTATATTATGTATCTGCCCCAAAGTCATGTAATAGCGTAGGACTTTTACTTTCCGCTTTTACATTCCGCACTTTACTCTTCGCACCCTTATTTTTCTGTACATATTAACTATATAGTAACTAGGGTTTTTATGGCTAGATAAAATCAATCTTAGATCACCCTAAATCAAGACTAAATATATGAATTAAACACACTTATCACACTTGCACCTTAGGTATCCTCTTGTTGCCTTCAATACAACGTTATGTCCTCGAACGTAGGGGTACCATTAGCAAAGACGCCATTTAATAACATTATCATAGTCCTTCGATACAAAGATCATAGTCCCTCAATGACCATCGATGTTGCCTACGAATAAGTGATGATCGTCCCTACGAATTGCTAAAGGTATCCTTACATGTTGCCTTCAATGATCATACGATGACCCTTCGATTGTCCATTCACATCCAAACGAATAAAGTTACCTACCAACTAATAGTATGGATAGCCTTATTCTAAAGGAGAAGGAAAAATAACATGGAAATGACCATTCTGAGTAGGTAATAAGACTCTGTTGCTTGCTCAAATCAAAATACTTTTTCATACCCCACACTTTTCATATACTTTCAAAAACACTTTGTATACATTCCAACGAGAATCATTACAAAGTTAAACATTTTGCAAACAAACATTTCCGAACACTTCGTATACATTCTAACGAGAATCATTATGAAGTCAAAATGAAATGTCTTTCAAAATACTTTTCAAACTACACAAACACAGAAAGAAATTTTTCAAAGTGTCAAGCATTTGCTCCGGGTATTCACACTCCGGCTGAACTTCTCCACACCGTTCTGGCCCCATGGCCTTCTATCGCTGGGGTCGACATCCAGGCCGCTCCAAGGGCCCCAGATGGAAGTTTATAATTGTTGCTGTTGACTACTTCACTAAGTGGGTGGAGGCCGAGGCAGTGTCCCGGATATCGGCAGATCGGGTTCAACGTTTTTATTGGAGGAACGTTATTTGCGCCGTTACCCCTGTTATTGTTTCTGATAATGGAACGCAGTTTGCAAGCGCTTCGGTGGTGGAATTCTGCAAATAGCTTCAAAATAAATTCATATTCGTTGAACACCCCCAGGCAAATGGACAGGCCGAGTCAGCCAATAAAGTAATCTTAAATGCGTTAAAGAATAAGCTAGATTCGCTAAGGCCATGGGGCAATGCCTACGAGGTATTGTGGGGTACCACACCACGATTCACTCCACGACTCAGGAGACTCCCTTTAGGATGGTTTTTGAAGTCGATGCCATGATTCCGGTGGAGGTTACCTTGCCATCTTGGAGACGTGAGTACTTTGAGGAGGAGTCCAATAAACTAGCTTTGAATGAGGAGGCAGATCTGTTGGAGGAGGTAAGGAGCACGGCCCATGTTAGGGAGGTAGCAGCAAAACAAAGGATGACCAAACGTTTCAACTTGAAAGTAAAGCAGCGCGGTTTCAAGGTCAGAGATCTAGTGCTCAAAAAAGTAACCGATCCAACCAGGAGGGGCAAGTTGGATCCTAATTGGGAAGGACCGCTGTGGTGTCGAGAAATTGCACAACGGGCTTATAAGTTGAAACGCTATGTGGTCCAAGTTGCTCAGACGGAATGTTGTTAGTCTTAAATTGTATTTCGCTTAGACATGTGATGATGAAATAAATGGTGCACTCTTTTCCCAGGCAAGGGCCGTGGTTTTAACGAGGCACCTATATGTTATTTTTTTTGCAAATTATAACTTCCATCTTAGGCGGAGCCAATCGGTCTCCCCGGAGCTCGTCCTAACTCCTGATCAACTCGGTGGCGGTAACTCAATCCAAGGGAGCCACCGGGTCTGGCCCCATGGAGTTCGTCCTATCTCGCATCAACTCGGGCGGTAAATCCTCGAATCCAAGGTGAGAGCCTCCGTCGTCCCTAGTAGCTCGTCCCTCCCTGATCAACCTCGGCGGTAAATCCTCGAATCCAAGGTGGGAACCTCTGGTTCGTCCCGTAGAGCTCTGGTCCAAACTCGGAGCAACTCTCTGTGACGGTGTAAGCATGGTATGAAGGAGTACATTGGCGTTGTGAACAGTTGTTACGTGCTCGTCAAATCCATCAGGGTTGTTTTCTGCACCCTATGGCTCGGGGGGCTAATAGCATAACATAAAATTGTTCACAACTATACGCAAGTAATCATGCAAACAATCATGCAGTTAGACGATGTTTTAGCAAAAGTAAACACGCTGAAGAAGTATCAAAAGCCCGGAGGGGCGAAGTTCAAACATACAAAATGCATCCACCAAGGGGGGATGACTAACTACAAAAGAGCAAAAACAAAACATTAAAGGCGATCAGTTGTTGGGGTCGGCAGTGCCCACGTTGACATTCTCTTCGCTTTATGTGGCTTCACTGTCATCTTCATCGATCTCCACCAGCTTCCCGTCAACAATAGCCTTAAAAAGTCGATCGAGATATCCAATCGGATATGCAAGTGACTCGAGCTTTAGCTCTAAAAGCCAAGTCCCCGATTCAAAGACGCCTATTCTGGATTTCTCCAGAGATCTTCAATTGAACGAGACTTCTAATCTTGAGGCCGATAACTCTCTAGCCAAGTTTTGGTTTGGGTAAGTTCTTTCTCTAAAGCTTTTATCCTATTATTTGACCAGTTTTGTTCTCCAGATCCGTGATGCTTGCAGCGACTTCCACGATTTTGTTCTTGAGCACGTTGTTCGCTTCATAAAGGAACTTCTCGTTGTCAGCCAGCCTTGTGATCTCCTTCCTGTGTCGGACTTTTTCGCTCCACATCGTCACCGACTCAAACAGTTCCGGGCATCGCACACCTCATCGACACGAGCTCACTGTTTTGTGATCCATCGAACCTAGATTCCTCGGCTTGGTTACGTCTTCAGTAGCATTGAGATGATTGTATAGAAATTTGAGACCGTCAAAATCGGAAGACCAACTTATTCTCCGTGGAGGCCCGACTTGAATTTCCACCCCTTTTTAGCAAAGTTGACATTTCCCATCAATAATTGTTCTCGCTCCCCATAATGGTTTTTAGCTTCTGGGGCATGTTCAATGGTTGCTTCAGCTCAAAGGACGCTGACCGAGAGGCAAGAATCACGGCAGCCTTCCAATGCACTTGCTCGGCCGTGGTATTCTTTTTCTTTTGAATGCGGACCTCCACCCGGCTAGGTATGACTTGTCTCAAGGGCCACCATCACCCATCCGAGCAAAGACGAGCCGCCATCAATTTCTTTTTTCCTTCACGGACATGTCACCATTTTGTTTGCATTAAAAGAAAAGCAAAGGGAATTAGACAGTATGATGGGATGATTGCAAAAGCTTGATAGAAATTTTACCTAGGAAGTCGTGGACTTCTTCGAGGAGGCAAGCAAGTCTCGACCCGATCGGGCCTCAAGGAATCCAAAACTTCTAGGAAAGGGTCTCGATTCATTTAGGCTATCATAATCAAAGTCAAGATGAGCGGGTCACGGTCCAATACAAAGGAATTTTGGAGTCTGGCGGCAGACCAGAGATAACTGGGGACACCGGGCCCACATTTGATTCGTATTTAAGCCGCCTTGTAACCTTGAAGTTCGAGTATAGGCTTGAAGGAAGTCCTTTCGGGATGTCACTGATGGCAACCTGCCTGTGCTCAAAGACTTTTATCTCAAGAAGGAGAAAATAGGCCGATAGGGGGCTATTAGGAGGGCTTGCAGACACCTCAAATGCCTCGATAAACCCTCAACTATTTGGGCGGAGTCGAGAGGGAGAAAAATTCATGGTCTGTAGGATGTCACCTCAAAATCGTAGAGGGAAATTGATACTAAACTCTTCTATGACCCCGGTATAAAAGTAGAACCATTCGGAGTCAACTCCTTTGGGCTGGATCATGCAAACGTTTTCCCCAGATTCACAGGGTTCTAAAATCACATCATCCTCATTCCCCGTGGATGAAACGTTCCAGAGAGAACGCAAGGTAGCGATCTCGACACCTTGTATCAAGCTTTGCTTGAAGCCTATGGCCTCTCCTTTGATTAATTTGTTGGATTCTATTATAAGCTCCACCAAACCTGAAGAGTCAGGGTCAGAATCACTGTCAGAAGTAAAAACTTCAGTGTAAACCCTGTCCGTAATCCTTTTTAGTTCAGATACCCTCTGAGCATCTCTCATCTCATGCATGCAATCCTCAAACAAGATTTTGCGTTCTTCGTTTCCTAAGTGTATTTTATAATCAAGTCATCGCACTCTCTAATAATGACCATTTTCTGATTAAAATAAAAATAAGATAAAGAGAAAGAGGATACCTGAGTGGATGATTGGATGACTGGAAGAGGGTTTTGAAGCAATTGATGGCAATAATGCAGAGGGGTTGTTAAAATATAAAAGAGAGGATTTCTTGGGAAAAGAATAAATGTAATATAATGAGAAAAGAGGAAAAGAAGGCGTATAGTTAGCCATTCCCTATTTATAGGGTAATCATTACGACTACAAGTGACCGTTGGGATGGAGGCGTATGGGTCACGTGCAGAATTTTAAAACGCTCTGGGAATACATCTCGCTATGGGTTTACGGTTTCTAGACGGTTGGTCAACACGGATTCAAAGAGTTTAAAACCGTATGACCAAGGGGGCTTATAATCATGCATAAATTCCCCAGCCGAGATGTAAGGCCGGAGGGGGGTTTGCAGGCATCCGGGATGGATCTCGGACTGATAGGTAAGATCTTTATCCGCGTGATTCCTAATTGATAGAGACCAGTCGGCCCCGGATATGATTTCCATCCGTCCGGTTAGAGGCTCGATAGGGAAGACGTTACGATCGAGGAATAATGAGGGATGGAGTCATTGAGGCTGCTAAAGTGAGCCATCATGAGCTGAAACGGTCGATTCCTTCACCTCCAAGCCATAGTTAATGCGCTAAGGTAGTTGCAGGAAGGGAAAAAGGGACTCCATGAATCGTTGATATAAATAGGGCTCCCGCCAGCGGGATAAGCAAGACAATCATCAGCTTGGAACTCTAGCCACTACGCTTGAGCTTCCAAATCCCTAAAATATCAACAAAGAGGTTTTTTCTGCAAGAACAACATCTTATACAAACGCAATCACGACTTGGCCTTACTCCGATGTGTAGATCAGAAAACAGCTTAACGAATTATGGAAAAGTTACATGAAGGCGTATTTGTTACTCACTCTAGTGGACATACAATGGCTAATAAGATTCTGAGAGCAGGTTACTATTGGTCCACTATGGAAGTTGATTGTTATTGTTATTCCCGATCTTGTCACAACTTCTAGATATACACAGACAAAGTACACATACCTCCAGTTCCATTGAATGTTCTGACCGCTCCTTGGCCTTTCGCAATGTGGGGTATTGACATGATCGGAGAAATCAAACCTACCACTTCTAATGGACACCGATTCATCCTCGTCGCTATTGATTACTTTACCGAATGGGTAGAAGCAGCCTCGTTCGCATCTGTTACCAAGAATGTCGTGGCTCGATTCATCTAACATATTCTCATTTTCCGATACGGTGTCCCCGAAAGGATTATCACAGACAATGGTACTAATCTCAACAATAAGATGATCACCGAACTCTGCACGTAGTTCAAGATTAAGCGTCATAATTCTTCTCCATACCGGCCAAAGATGAATGGCATAGTGGAATCTGCCAACAAGAATCTTAAGAAGATTATACAGAAGATGACAGTGAATTATAAGGATTGGCACGAAATGTTGCCATTCTCTCTCCACGGTTATCGCACTTCAGTATGAACATCTACATGGGCAACCTCTTTCTCTCTCGTATATGGTATGGAAGCAGTTTTATCCATCGAGGTTCAAATACCCTCACTCAGAGTACTCAAGGACGTAGAGTTAGACGAAGACGAATGGGTCCACACTCGACTTTACCAAATCAACTTGATTGATGAGAAACGACTCGTAGCCATCTGCCAGGGACAGATATATCAGAAACGCATGATCAAAGCCTTTGAAAAGAAAGTCAAGCACCGAGTGTACCAAGTTGGCAATCTAGTAGTCAAGCACATCATCCTACCACAAGGTGATCCCAGGGGAAAATGGATTCCCACCTACGAGGGACCATTTGTAGTCAAGACAGTATTTTCGGGCGGCGCCATAATACTAAGCACTATGGATGGAGAAAACTTCCCACACCCTATGAATGCAGACATAGTCAAAAAATACTACGCATAAACGAGACCTGCTAGGTCGACTGGCCTAGGCAAAAATAAGGGCGTCCTGGCGAACCAAAGTGGTTCGGTTAAAAGTTAGGTACATCTATATAAAAAAATGTACACCCGGCAAGTCGAAAACCTGCAAAGGCGGCTTGGGCAAAAAAGGGTATCCCGGTAGACTGAAAACCCAAAAGGGTGGTCTAGGAAAAAATTAGGGATTAAATTGTACAACTGTGTCTCGTCAAGATCATTTACTTACAGATTCAAGACTCAAAAGGCGCAGATCAATCCAATCACTTTATTCTGAGAGCAAGGAGATGCGATAGTTGAAAATATATGAGCAATAGTAGAGTTGAAACTCGACAAGATTGTTCCCACATAGCTTTTACTATTTTCTAAATTTTTCCGACAATTTCCTCTTACTAGGATATTTGTCTTTGTGTACGAACTGCCTATCTATAGGCTCACTTTTCAAAATCAATACAACTTTCCTTTTCCAGTTTAAATTTTTACTTTTATCTATTTTGTTTGCATAAAGTCCAATGATTTCTTTGAATGATTATATGCATCTGAAAATAAATATATGTTCACAAACATACGAAAAGCGAACAGAAACAACAATTACTACAGACTCTAGGAAGTTAGATAACAACTAAAGTCACTAGTACATCCCCACAGAGTCATTTTTATCCCCAAAGGATAATCCCCACAGAGCCATCACTCCCAACAGAAACGGATCCCTCCAACAAAATTACTACTCTACCATCTCCTTACAGTAGCATCTACATTTCTTCTTGTTACATTAGTCCTCGAGCGGTAGCAAGACAACTTTCACTTCATCACGTTAGTCCCCGAGAAGTGCTTCTATCTACATCATCACGTTAGTCCCCGAGAAGTGATCCTATCTACGTCATCACGTTAGTCCCCGAGCAATGATCCTATCTACATCATCACGTCAGTCCCCGCACAGTGATTATCTATATTTTTAACTCATCATATTAGTCCCCGAGCAGTGATCTTATCTACATCATCACATCGGTCCCCACGCAGTGATCATCTACAACGTCATCATGTCAGTCCCCACGCACTGATTATCTATATTCTCAACTCATCACATTAGTCCCCGAGTAGTGATCATCTACATTGTCACGTCAGTCCCCACGCAGTGAACATCAATATTCTTACATAGGTCCCCGAGAAGTAACCCACAATCAATCAACTTGTTATGTCAGTCTCTGAGTGATAATAGGTTATACAAGATCACATTATTCTCCTGCAAGATTCGTACACGAGATGTTCATCCCCGGCTGAATATCTCTCAAGGATTGTCATTCCCCAACAGCATCAATATCCAAACTTGAAACTTGGTCAGATAGTGCATCGGAGGAATTTACATCCCTGTTATTCCCCATCTCGGGTCACGAACCACTACATCCCCAAGCAGATAAAAAATTCCCAGCATAATGTTTTTATCTTCTTCAAGATGGATACCACAACATCTACATTCATGCATTATTCATAAAAGTCATAACATGTGCATATATCTTTCACGAGCATTATCATATACTAGCATGCATCATAATCCGCATAAAACTAACCATATCCTTTCAAGTTAAATTTCCCCAGCAGGTGAAAGTTATCTCCCAGATAGAAGGTCAAGGATTAATACCCGAAACAAGACGGGAAAACTATCTGAACGACCAAACATGTTTATCAAGAGACAGTAGGACACAAATTAATACCCGAAACAAGACGGGAAAGCTACCTACAACCTGACGAATACTCATTTCAGATACAACTAAGACGAAGGTTCATTCTAACTGTCTTTTATCATTAATTACTCTATATGGCATCTTTAAGCCCATCACCGACCACACATGGTCATCTCTCCACCTGTAGAATGCTACATATATGGTTAAAAATCAATGCATACCAGTAATCTCATTCAAAGAGGAGTAAATAGTATAATGTACGACTCACTACCCAGCATCATCTTTTCCAAATGGCATCTATAAGCCCATTCTAGCGCATCGTCAACTGACGATCTCATTCCATACACCGACAAGTGCAAATTTTCAGGTGTACTCGAGTGTTCAATCATCTTCTACCTTCAGGTCACGAAAGGAAAGCATATCAATATAACCCTTCAGGCACAAGAAGATTAAACAGGGGAAACTGTTAAACCCCAAAATTTTCCCTCCTATTTCTCAAGACACTCTACATCTCTATATTCAAGAATTCCCCAAGGGTTGACCAAACAAACTCTCTCTTAAGCAATCAACCCACAACTAGGGTTTTGCTTCTCTCAAGAAAAACTCAAGTTCTAATTCCTCAAGTGGTCATCATACCTCCTCATATGTCTCAAGGTATCACCATGTCAAGTTTCAAGCCTCCCAACTCAAGTTTGCTCAGTCAATTGCTCATATGGTTGAAAATTAGTTGTATTGGACAAAACGTCAACTATGGTCAACATACAGTCAAACTTCATTATTTTTGGTCAACATCAAGATTTTGAAGTCACATTCATCATTTGATCAAGGGTTGATCATGATTCATCAAGAAAACTTAAGATTTGATCAAAAGTCAAAGTTTCCAAATTAGGGTTTTTGGACAAAAAGTCAACAGAACTTTGACCAAGCATAACTTTCACATAATTTATCATTATTTTTTCCTCCAAAGTTCATTTTGAAGAGAATTCAATTCTCCAACACTTCATGTCTCACAAGCTTTGTCAAAAAATGCTTCATTTGAGAGTTATGGATCAAGACATTATAGGTCCTTCTAAAAGTCAACAAAAAGTCATCTTTTTGCAAATAAGTGTACATGAACATGGAAAATTCAATGAAGATGAAACCAAAAGGAGTGTTTATAGGACATCTTGAGATTTATAAAAGGTCCAAGAACACTTAAAAATGTTTAAAATTGAGCAAGATACAAGGTGTACAAGTTTGACATTTTTGAAGAGGTGCATGAAGTGAAATACTAAGATAAATCATATTTTTTTTTCCAAATGGGCCTATGGTTTTGGGATCCAAACTTGTTCCTAAGATTATCCATGACTCCTAAATCCAATTACACGCCTATTTTCCATTTATTTGATTTATTTTTGAATTAAAACATTAAAATTCAATTTAAATTAAATAAAATGCAAAAATTACAAGCAAGGTACTTGGGGCTTATGTTTTAAGTATCTTGAGGATCAAGGAAGCCCATGATAGTTGGAAATTTCGTGCAAGGAAATAATGGCATGTGTTATACCCCAAAATTCGCCCTCCCACTTCTCAAGACATTTCACATGTTCATGCTCAAGGATTTCACAAGGGTTGACTAGATAAACCCTCTCCTAAGCAATCAACCCAAACTAGGGAATTGCCATTCTCAAGTCAAGATGGACATCCAACATTTCAAGTGACCATCATGCCTCATTATATGCTTCAAATAATCTCCATGCCTAGTTTCAAGCCTTAGAATTCAAGATTGCTCAGACAATTGCTCAGATGGTTGAAAATCAGTTGCATTGGAAAAAAAAGTCAATTGTGGTCAACATACAGTCAAACTTCATAATTTTTGGTCAACACCAATATTTTGAAGTAATATTCATCATTTGATAAAGGGTTGATCATGATTCATCAAGAAAAGTCAAGAATTGATCAAAAGACAAAGTTTCTAAATTAGGCATTCTCAGACAAAAGTCAACAGAACTTTGACCAGGCATAACTTTCACGTACTTTATCAGAAATTTTTCCACCACAGCTCATTTTGAAGAGAATTCAATTCTCTACAACTTCATGTCTCACAAGCTTGGGTAGAAAATGCTTCATTTGGAAGTTATGGATCAAAACATTACAGGTCCTTTTAAAAGTCAATAAAAAGTCAACGTTTTGTAAAGAAGTGTTAATGAGCATGGAAACTTCAATGAAGATGAAACCAAAAGGGTTGTTTAGAGGACATCTTGAGATTTCCAAAAAGTAAAAGAACCCCCAAAAATGTTAAGAATTGAGCAAGATAGACCTTGTGCAAGTTAAGCATTTTTGAGGAGGTGCACAAAGAGAAATACTTGAGAAAATCAAAAATTTTCCAAATGGGCCTAACTTTTCTTGATTCAAACATGTTCCTTAGCTGAATTGGAACCTCCAAGCCGAAGGCCACGAATTAATCTTTTATTGTTTATTTATTTTGGATTTTTAATCATTTAAAACCAATTTAATTAAAATAAAGATATAAAATTAAAAATTAATTGCAAGATGGATTTTCTCTCATCCTTGAGGTCCAAGCAAACCATTTAATCTGATTATTTCGAAATAATCATGATTGGCAAGTAATTTGATTGGAGTTGGCTCAAAAGAAGAAATATTTGATTTGATTCCAAATCAATTTTTTTCTCATTGAATGGCATGGTATTTTCCTACAATTCTTGACCTAATTCCTTACAACATAAATAGACAATGATTCTACATGCACAAGGGACGAAATTCTGACCAAAAAGAACCCTAGCAAGCTTCAAAAAACCGTGTTTCCCAAGCTACCTAGCATCCAAGGATTTGCATCGATTCAAGCCAAACAAAGGTTGCCAATCAATTCGTTCGTGTTTTCTGAAGCTAACCAGACCATTCCCACGCAGCCAGACATCCAGAAACGCGAATTCACCATCATGGTTTGCACACTCTTATTTCAAAATCGATTTTGATCATACATGCATATTTAACTGCTTTTGATTGTTTGTTTGTGTTTAGAATGATGTTTGCAAGCTATCCGGATGGTCCGATTTGAGTTTTGATGCAAGAACCGAATTACACCATTGTTAGGGTTTCTTAAGCTTGAATTAGGGATTCCCAGAATAAGAAAAATTGGACCAATCCAATGACATATTCATGTTCAGGGGACAATTTGCAATCGATCCATGGCTTTACATTTAATTTATATTGCGTATTGCTTGAGTTATGAATTTGCAGGTCCTATAGCTACAGAAGCAAAAACCATGGCTATAGGTTCAGATATTTAAATGGAGAAGATGACCTATGACGCGCGTTTTCTAGTTCAATGGTTCCCAGAAATCCATTCCCTTTGTATTCTTTTTGTTTCATGTTATTAATGATAGTCCACTCAAATTTCGATGGCAAAAGGCTTGTCCAAGAGGACATGGGTTCGAACCCTATCTTTTTTTCTTAACATTTTTTATGTTTCAGATTTCCAGAAGACACAACGTCTATAAGCTCCAGCTTCTGGAACCCATCACCACACGCCACGCCCCAGAAGCTCCAACTTCTAGGCTCATCTACGGCAGAAAGCCCCAGAAGTGCTTACTTATGGGCGCCTCCAGGCCAGAAAAGCCCCAGAAAGCCTTATTTCTGGGCACCTCCAGCGCAAGAATCCCCAGAAGTTCCTACTTCTAGGCATGGTCAGTAAGAGGCTTTCTAGAAGCTCTAGCTTCTGGGATAGCTTCATCCAGAAACACTCTAACCCTTTTTCCTTATTTTTTTTTCATATTTTCATTTAATCAAGTTCTTTCAAATAATTTTCTAACACATCAAAAATCACAAAAATATTTTCTTTTGCATTTAGGTTAAAAATACTTATTTAATTTTTGACATGAAAAAATTATATTTTGCATGCATATTTCAATTAATTGTTAATTAATAAAAAAATTGACTTTTAATTGTTTTTCCTTGCTAAAATCAATCCAGAAAATTCCCAAAAATTATTTTCTCATCTAATTAGGTTTACTAACCCTAAAAACTTTTTTCCTTACTCAAAAATCTTCTTCACTAACATATTTTCTATTATTTGCAATTCGTTTTCTTTTTTCAATTATTATGTATCTGCTTCCAGGTTGTAATAGTTTTAGTTTAATTTTCTCGCATCCTATTTCAATATTATGTAACTGCTCATGGGATGTAATAGCTTAATTAATATTTACTTTCCGCACTCCTATATTATGTAACTTCCTCAATGCCATGTCATAGCATAGGATTTACTTTCCGCACTTTATTTTCCGCAATTTACTTTCCGCACCCATATAAATTGCTAGTAATTAGGCGTATGGCAAGATAAAACGAACGAGATCACTTCTAATTTCAAGATAAATTATCAATTCACACTCTTCACACATGCACCCCTAGAGTATTTTCTCTCTCGTTGCCTTCGAATAAATGGTCAAGTCCTCGAACATTGAGGTATCCTAGCACCGCTGCCTACAAACATATCATCATAGTCCCTTCGATACAAAGATCATAGTCCCTCGATGACCCTCGATGTTGCCTACGAATACATGATTTAGTCCCTCGATTGTTGCCTATGAAAAGTGATGATCGCCCTTCAAATATGCTAGGATACTACAAGTTGCTTTCTATGACCATCCGATGTCCTTTCGAATGTCCTTTACATCCAACGAATAGGTTACCTACCAACTAATGGTATGGATAGCACTATTCTAAAGGAAAGGAAAATAACACGGAAACGACCGTTCTAAGTAGGTAATAGACTTTTAGTTGCTTGCTCTATCAAAACACTTTTTCACACCTCACACTTTTCAAAAACACTTTCAAAACACTTTGTATACATTCCTGCGTGAATCATTACAAAGTTCCTTTTCTAAAAAACGAAACATTTCCGAACACTTCGTATACATTCCAGCGTGAATCATTACGAAGTCAAAGCCAAATGTCTTTTCAAAATCTTTTCAAACACACACACAGAAAGAAAATTTTAAAGTGAGCTAAAGCAACTAAGAGCCCGTAGATAACTACGGATGGAAAGGGTGCTAATACCTTCCCTTTTCATAACCTTCTCCCTTACTTAGAATCTAACAAAGGTCTTTTCCTATTCTTTTCACCTTCCCTTAATTGGATAAAATAAAAGTCGGTGGCGACTCTTGCTATCCGCAACATTGGCGATCAAACTTAAAACAATCCAAAGTCAGTTCTCCCATCGTATTATAGCAGGATATTGAGCAAAATTGGAAATATTAAATTTGATTTTTCAATCAAATTTTTCCAATTAATGCAATATATTCTTCACTTAATTCTTGATCTAATCTCTTACTCTACAAATACTCACTACATTCAGACATCAAGGACACGGTTTTCTACACTTAAAAACCCTACACAAAAATTCCAAAAAAAGGGCAAACCTAGGGCAAGTTCGTATCATAATTTCCAGCCATCCTCAAGCTATTCCAAGCACTCATTCATCCTCTTGAGCTTTCCAGGAGTCAATACCATGTCTTACATAAGCCAGATTGTGCCTAGAACGTGCCAACCAAGTTGCACCGATTTGGTATAATTCATGAAACTCAAACTTTCAATTCATGTTGTTTAAACTGATTCGATTTACATATTCATGTTCATATTGATGTTTGTGATTGTTTAGAACCATCGTGCATAAGTTTTAACGCAGGAATCATGGTATGCCATTGTTAGGGCATGAAGCTTTTGCTTCATCAAAACCCTTGTTACAAGTCGGTCTAGGTCAAACTAATTACACCATTGGATTCACAACACCCTAATTAATGGATTTGGGTTGTTTTTGTGTGCGTTTTCATTGATTTTTGCAGGTTTGATGTTTGTATCAATCGGAGAAGGTGACCATCATTAATCTCCCAGACCTCCTCGACTTTGGCTTGACCCGGCGAGGCAAAGTGCGGGCCCGTTGGTTGATTCAAATCTTTGCCAGCTGCTTGACTTTTGTTTGGCTTGATTTTCAGAAAATAGTATCACATATATATATATATATTTATGAATGGAACTAAATACACTGATGTATCACCACCCCAGTGGTACAACATGCGCGCGTAGTCCATTCCTCTCTCTTGGCACGGGTTCGATCCCTGCCTTTTGGCAATTTGTTTTTCATATTTTTTGGATTTCGCAGGTTTACACACATATACATTCAGGAGCAAACATATAACAACACAGGTAAGTGGCCTAGTGGCCAACTTTTGAATCTGTGACCTCAAGGTCACGAGTTCAAACCTCAGCAAGGCCATTCCTTTTTTTTTAACACCATTTTCCTTCATATTTTTCTTATTTCTTAATTTTTAACTTATTTTAATTTTCTTTCAAATGATTTTTAAATGATTTTCTAAAATACTTAAAAAAAACGTTTTAATTTTAGATTTAGGTTTCAAAAACCTTTATTTAATTTTTGACACAAAAACATTTATTTTTTATTTGCATTTTCAATTATTTTTCTAATTAAATGCTAATTAACATAGATTTAGGAATTTTACATTAAAATCAATCTCAAAAAATACAGAAATATTTTTTCTTATTTAAATTAGGTTTACTAACCTTAAAAACATTTTTACTAATTTCAAAAATATTTTCACTAACATTTTTCTTATTATTCTGATTATTTGTTTACTATTTCGCATTTACAATTCTAGAAAACGATGTATAGGTCGCAAAATTTATTCTGTAATAGCGTAGATTTATACTTTCTGTCTTTACTTTATGCACCTATATTATGTATCTGCCCCAAAGCCATGTAATAAGGTAGGACATTTACTTTCCACTTTTATATTCCGCACTTTACTTTCCGCACCCTTATTTTTCTGTACATATTAACTGTATAGTAACTAGAATTTGTATGGCGAGATAAAATCAATCTTAGATCACCCTAAATCAAGACTAAATATCTGAGTTGAACACACTTATCACACTTGCACCCCTTAGGGTATCCTCTCTTGTTGCCTTTCAAATACAATGGTCATTTCCATCGAACGTAGGGGTACCATTAGCAAAGACGCTTACGAATAACATCATCATAGTCCCTTCGATACAAAGATCATAGTCCCTCGATGACCCTCGATGTTGCCTACGAATACATGATCTCCTCCCTTAGTTGTTTCCTACAAATAAGTGATGATCATCCCTATGAATTGCTACAGGTATCATTACATGTTGCCTTCAATGATCATACGATGACCCTTTAATTGACCCTTCACATCCAAACGAATAAAGTTACCTACCAACTAATAGTATGGATAGCCTTATTCTAAAGGAGAAGGAAAAATAACATGGAAATGACCATTCTGAGTAGGTAATAAGACTTTGTTGCTTGCTCCAATCAAAATACTTTGTCACATCTCACACTTTTCAAATACTTTAAAAACACTCTATATACATTCCAGCGAGAATCATTACAAAGTTAAACATTTTGCAAACAAACATTTCCGAACACTTCGTATACATTCCAACAATAATCATTACGAAGTCAAAGTGAAATGTCTTTCAAAATAATTTTCAAACTACACAAACACAGAAAGAAATTTTTCAAAGTGACCTAAGAAACTAAGATCTCGTAGATAACTACGGATGGAAAGGGTGCTAGTACCTTCTGTTTTCATAACTGCCTCAGCATACGTAATCTAATGAAGGTATTTTCCTATTCTTTTCACCTTCCCTTTATTGGATAAAAGAAATGTCGGGCGATTGCTATCCGCAACATTTGCGATAAAAAGCAAAACAAACAAGTCAGTTCTCCCACTGTGTTATAGATGCATAAAGAAATTAAAGTGTATGTTGATGATATGATTGCCAAGTCCCAAACTGAGGAAGATCATTTGGAGAACTTGTTGAAATTATTTCAGCATTTGAGGTAGTATCGTCTCTATTTGAATCCTAAAAATGTACATTTGCCGCCTAATCTAGGAAATTGTTGGGTTTCATTGTCATCCAAAAAGGAATTGAAGTTGATCCTAATAAAGTTAGGGAAATTCAAGAGATGCCGACACCAAAGGCTGAAAAGCAAGTCAGAGGCTTCCTTGGACATTTGAATTACATCTCCAGGTTCATTTCCCATATGACTGCAACATGTGAAACAATCTTCAAGCTATTGAAGAAAGATCAAGGTTGCGTATGGACAAATGATTGCCAAAGGGCATTTGAAAGTATCAAAGAGTATTTGCTTGAGCCTCTCATCCTGCTCCCTCCCGCTGAAGGAAGAACATTTGTTCTATATTTGGCTGTGTTGGATAGCTCCATGGGTTGTATTTTGGGATAGCAAGACGAAACCGGAAGAAAAGAATACGCCATTTATTACCTAAGCAGGAATTTCACTGACCGTGAGTCACAATATTCTTTGTTAGAAAAGACTTGTTGTGCTTTAGCATGGGCTGCGAAGCATCTGGGGAAATATATGTTGAACCATACTACTTGGTTGATCTCTCGAATGGATCTGATCAAGTACATCTTTGAAAATCCTGCTCTTACAGGAAGAATTTCCCGTTGGCAAATGTTGTTATTTGAATATGATATTGAATATCACTCCCAGAAAGCTATCAAGCGCTGTCATGGAATACCTAGCTCATCACCGGTTGAAATGATCAATCTATTGGATTTGATTTCGGATGAAGATGTGATGTATTTAAAATGAAAGATTGTGACGAACCTTTACCAAGAAAGTCTAGACCTTAATCCCAATGGGGTATGGAGTTTGATGGAGTTGTGAATGCTTATGGAAAAGGAATTGGTGTTATAATCATTACTTCCTCAAGGATCTCACATTCCTTTCAAAGAAGGTCGATGTTCGATTGTACGAATAATATGGTATATGAAGCTTGTATAATGGGTCTTGAAGAAGCCATGGATCTCAGAATCAAAATTCTTGATGTGCATGGTGATTCAGCTTTAGTAATAAATCAGATTAAAGGAGATTGGGAGACTCGTCACCCTAGCTTAATCTCTTACAAAGATTATGCAAGGAGACTGTTGACCTTTTTCAATAAGGTGGACCTTCACCACATTCCTCGGGATGAAAATCAGATGGCAGATTCCTTAGCTACTTTGGCTTCCATGTACAAAGTAAACTAGTGGGATGATGTACCTCAGATCACCGTTGAACGCCTAGAAAGGCCGACTTACATATTTTACGTGGATGTGGCAAAGGACGACAAACCCTGGTACAGTGATATTAAGCACTTCCTGATGACTCGAGAGTATCTGATTGATGCGACAAGCAAAGATAGAAAGATGTTGATGCAATTGGCTGGTAGCTTCTTCCTCAATGAGGGTGTGTTATACAAGAGAAACCATGACATGGTCTTGCTCAGATGCGTGGATAGACATGAAGCAGATATGTTTATTCATGAGATTCGTGAGGGTTCTTTGGGTACCCATGCCAATGGAGACTTTATGGCTAAGAAAATGCTAAGGGCAGGTTACTATTGGTTGACAATGGAATATGATTGTTACAAATTTGATAATAAGTGTCATAAGTCTCAGATTTATGTTGATAAGATTCATGTGCCTTATACACTTCTCAATATTATTTCTTCCCTATGGCCTTTCTCTATGTGGGGTATTGATATGATCGGGGTGACTGAACCTAAGGCTTCTAATGGACATCATTTCATCTTTGTAGTGTTCGCGTTAAAAAGTGATGGGCGAGGGAATCGAATTGGAATTCGACTCTCTGGCTCGAAACGATTTACTCTTTTGATTTGTTTTTAAAGATGACGCGAGCATCAAGCTTTATTATTTCCAAAACAAGAAAAATAAGATGAAAAAGGGGAAAGCTGCAATACCCTCAATAAATAATGATATGCAGTACGACTAGCGTGAACTAGACGTAACGCATTGGGGAGAGATCTGAGCAAGGGGGTTTGTTATATAAAGGGAAAGATGTGGCACCCTACATATATATTAAGAGACAAAGACAAATGTCATCTTAATGAAAAATGTATTTAATATATTTCATCACATATATTTTGAAGGGTGGATTGATTGAATCTTTCATCGTAAGTGTAATACGGTGAACTGACTTTGAGATTTTTGTATCGCAAATGTGCGGATAGCAAGAGTCGCCACCGACTTTTCTTTTATCCAATTAAGGGAAGGTAAAAAGTACAGAAAAAGACCTTCGTTAGTTCTGAGTAAGGGAGAAGGTTATGAAAAGGGAAGGTATTAGCACCCCTTTCCATCCGTAGTTATCTACGGGCTCTTAGTTGCTCTTAGATCATCTTTTTAAAAGTGCTTTCTGTGTGTTTGACAAAAATGTTTTTGAAAAGGAATTTCGCTTTGACTTTGTAATGATTCATGTAGGAATGTATACAAAGTGTTTGGAAATGTTTCGTTTTGAAAAGAGTTTGAACTTTGACAAAAGTGTGAGGTACGAAAAGTATTTTGATAGAGCAAGCAACTAAAAGTCTTATTACCTACTCGAATTGGTCGTTTGTTATTTTACGCTCCTTTAGAATAGCGCTATCCATACCATTAGTTGGTAGGTAACCCTATTCGTTGGATGTATGGACATTCAAGGGACATCGGATGGTCATAAAGCAACTGTCAGGAAGTATCCTAGCACATTCGGGGACTATCATCATTTTGCGAGGCGACAATCGAGGGTCAAGATCATGTATTGGAGGCGACATCGTGGGTCTATTATCTTGTATCAAGGGACTATGATGATTTGTTTGAAGGCAACGGTGCTAGAATACCTCTATGTTCGAGGGACTTGACCATTTGAATTTGTAAGGCAACGAGAGAGAATTACCCTAAGGGGTGCATGTGTGAAAAGAGTGTGTTAATTTCAGATATTTTATCTTGGAATTATGAATGAGCTATGTCCAATTTTATCTTGCCATACACGCTTAATTACTAGCGCTTATATAGGCGAAATTAAATTGTGGAAAGTAAAGTGCGGAAAGATAAATCCTACGCTATTACAAGGCTTTGGGGCAGATACATAATTGAGAGTGCGGAAAATAAAAGTCCTAATTAAACTATTACATCCCATAAGCAATTACATGATTGGAAAAGAAAAGCAATAAAAATTGTCCGAAACGGTATAACCTGTAAACAGATGAGAAATCGAAAAACGGGAGAAAATTGCATAAGAAGAAACTGTTAGTAAAAATAAGTATTTTTGAATGAGAAAAGGTTTTTATGCAAATAATGACATTAATATGATAAAATAATTTTTTGGGAATTTTTGGAGTTAATTTGATAATTAAAAATCAATTAAAAGTCATTTAAATGATAAATTAGCAATTAAATTAAATATGCATGCAAAAATAATAATTTTAATTTTAAAAATTAAATAAACATTTTTCTGATGAGTATGCAAAAAATAAATATTTTTGGTGTTTTTTAAATGCATGATAAAAATATTAGAAGATAAAATAAATTGAAGGAAAATATAAAAAATAAGAAAATAGAAAAATATGTCAAGTTTGCAAAAGGAAAAAGTTTGGTCCCGCTAGGGATTGAACTCGTGACCTTTGAGAGAATCTTCACAAACCAACGCCTTAACCACTACGCTTAGCTTGCACTTCGTGTCATGGAAACCAAAATCAATTGTTTTGAATGTAAACGTCATGGATGTGTTTCAAACCAAGTCAAGACGCGGCCCGGATCGAATGAATGGACGAATCATAATGCGCCATCGTAACGCCTTCGGCCACGGTCTTTGCTCGAATCACGAGCTAGGGTCTTGGCCATCTTCTCCGGCTAGCCCGATCTTCAATCCTGCAAAATAATGGAAATAAAAGCAAAAGAAAGACCTATTCCCCCTAATTCGACCCTTCTGAGTTCAATGGTGCTATTGGTTTTGACTAAAAACGCCTGTACGAGCCGGTTCGATCGAGATAGCTCTAAATGCCCTAGCCATGGTGATTTGTGATTTTCACGTGGAAACTCACATGTAAGGTATCAAATACATTCTAATAAACATCCTGAACACAAACAAACACATGAAAACAGTTAACAATGCATGATTAATGAAATTAATTTCAAAGAAATACCAAATCAAGCAAGTTCTAGATCGAGTTCGCGCCTTGGCTTCAAGTGAGGATGGTTTCATCATTGGAAACTCGAAGGTGTTTGGATGGTTGGTTTGCTTTAAACCCATTGAAATTGAAATTCAATTTTGCAACTTTGAGAAAAATTTTGGCAAAATAAGGGTGTGTATGGGGCTAGGTTTGTGTATTGTTCTTGGCACTTGCTTGGTATTTATAGAGTGAAATATGAGAGCAAAGAGTGAAAAAGATCGATATTGAATGTGCAATAAATTTCATTCAAATAAAATCAAATTTTGGAGAAAATTTGATTTTCTTCCATGTGAGAGCTAGCACGAATTTGGTATGTTTGTGGCTATCTTGGACCTCAAGCTTGATAAAATCCACCTCTTGAAAATATATCTTATTTTCATATTTTATATAATTTAATTTTGAATTAAATGGTTTTAAATTAAAAATAAATCAATAAAATAAATGTGGTCATGGCAAGGCATCAATAGGTCACAAATAATATTATGATCAAGTTTGATCATAAAATTATATGCCCATTTGGAAAAATTGATTTTGACAAATATCTCTTTTTGTGCAATTGTTCAAAAATGCCCAACTTCTGAATGGTGTATTTTGCTCAATTTTCCACATTTTTGAGTGTTCTTGAACTTTTTAGAAAGCTCTAAGTGTCCTATAACCAACCTCTTTTGTTTCATCTCAATAGGAGTTTCCATGCTCAATAAATCTTCAAAACAAAAAGTTGACTTTTGTTGACTTTGAAAAGGACCCGAATGTTTTGATCCATACCTTCCAAATGAAGCATTTTTTGAACATTCTTGTGAGACATGAAGTTGTAGAGAATTGAATTTCCTTCAAAACAAGAGGTGGTGGAAAAATTTCTGAGAAATTATGAAGAAGTTATGCTCAGTCAAAGTTTGGTTGACTTTTCACTAGGAAACCCTAATTTGGAAAGTTTGACTTTTGAGCAAATCTTGAGTTTTCTTGATGAATCATGATCAACCCTTGATCAAATGATGAATGTAACTTCAAAATGAGGATGTTGACCAAAAATCATAAAGTTTGATCAGTATGTTGACCATGCTGACTTTTGTCCAATACAACCGATTTTCAACCATCCGAGCAATTGTCTCGAGGAAATTTGACTTGTGAGGCTTGAAACTTGACATGGGGAATCTTTGAAGCATATGAGGAGGCACGATGACCATTAGAGATGTTGGAAGTCCATCCGGATCTCAGGATAGCCAAACCCTAGTTGGGTGATTATCTAGAGAGGTTCTGTCGATCAACCTCGAGGAATCCTTTATGGATGTGTAAAATGTCTTGAGAAGTAGGAGGGAAAATTTTGGGGTATGACAGTAAGTATTAAGTGTTTTGCTTGAGTGTACAAGCGTTACCACTTACGAGTTAAGAAAGATGTTTGAAAGCCCAAGAGGAGGCATTCCGAGGGTCATCGAGGGTCCTTGCATTGTGAGCCCAAGAGAAGGAATTCTGAGGGTCATTGAGGGTCCTTGTATGAAGCCCAAGAGGAAGCTATAGGGTATGGCTGGCTTTGGATTTAAGAGTGGTTTCACTAGGAAACCATCCTCTTAGGATTCAAGAGTGATTTCACTGGGAAATCATACTCTCAAGGTTCTATCCTAGCGTGGGTGATTCTTTGTATTGGAAGCCCAATAGAGGTCTAAGAGATTTCCAGGTCTCTTTCTTGTTTGATGCCCAAGAGAAGGTTAAACTCAACGAAGGAGTTCTTTTGAACGAAGCCCAAGAGGAGGCTAACTCGGCAGAGGAGTTGTCTTATATAAAGCCTAAGCGGAGGCTAAACTCAACGTGTGAGTTGTCTTATACGAAGCCTAAGAGGAGGCTAAACTCAATAAATGAGTTGTCTTATACGAAGCCTAAGAGGAGGCTAAAAGGGACCTAGTTGTTAGACTAGTTGTTATGTTATAATTGAACAGTTATATGAACAAGTGTGTGATGTGTATTAACAGGAGTTTATGAAAGAAATATATAAACAAGTGTATAAAACAAGCATTTAAAGCAAGTGTAACTTGAATATATACAAAGGGTTTGGGACTTACACCTTAAGGGAGGCCCATTGGTTTAAGAGCAGTTTCACGGGGAATAATGCTCCTCTTAATACCAATGGAATCAATGTATAAACAAGCGGATGAAAACAAACGAACGAAGTTTGTTAATGCTTGAATATTTACAAAGACGATTGAATGTGTACAAGGAAATGAATATGTACATGAAAGGGTGGTTATGTACAAGGAAATAAATATGTACATAGGAGGGTTGGGACTTACACCGTGAGGAAGGCCCATGATCAATAAATAAATTCAAGGAAAAACCTGGTTCGATTTATCTTTAAACCTAATTGATCATGGAAAAAAGGTGTGTAAGTTTATTGAAAGGTTTTTGAAAAGGTTTTGAAAATGATTTTGAAAAGTGAAGGATATTCACAAGAAGTTTTGAAAAAGATTAGGTTTGAAAATTGGAAAGAAAACATTTTTGAAAAGTATTAAAAATACTTAAAATGTATCATTTTTAACCTAATTAAAATATAATCAAAAAGAAAATATTTTTGGATTTTTGACATAATCATAAAATAGGTATATTAAATGACTGTACAAAAATCATCTCAAAATGAGAAGTTTTGATTGGTTTTGAAAATTTTGAAGTTTGTTAAAAACTTAAGAAAATTAGTGATAAAAAAGAGTTTTTGGTCCTAAGGAGGTTTGAACTCTGGACATTTGGCTTAGAAGTGAAGAGTTTTTCCACTGAGCCATGTGTTTGACTTGTCATTTAATTACCTTGTTTTAAAGGAGTTTTGAAAAAATGAAGTCTTTGAAAACGCCAAGTTGGATGCTTCGAGGAGGTCGGTCGATCGCTCAAGGAAGGGGGTCAGAAGCTTGCTGCTTTTGAAGGAAGTTAGAAGCGTGTTGCTTCTGGAGAGTGAGAAGCGTGTTGCTTCTGGAAGAGTCAGAAGAATTTTGCTTCTAGAAGAGATTAGAAGCGTGCTGCTTCTGAAGATTGAGAAGCATGATGCTTCGAAAGGGTAGTACTCAAGGCCAGGAAACTGAATGCTTCTGGAGGGTGAGGAGCACTAGAAGTGCTTCTGAAGGTAGTAGAAGCTGAATGCTTTTGGAGATAGTAGAAGTTGGCTGATTCTCGAAGAGTGAGAAGCATCGGCGCTTCGGATGAGCATCGAAGCGCTCAAGAAGCAAGCATCGTGTCGACGAGCCTTCTATTAAAAAAATAGGTCCCAGAGGGATTCGAACCTTGGGCCTTGAGGCGAAGGAAAGGATTAAGAGCGTCGGCAAACCACTGGACGGTAATACATCCGTTCATTTAATCATATCCAAATAAATATATTGTGAGTCAAGTTTTGAATTTATGAGTTTTCACTTCATCTTCTTCGTGGAACCAAGAACGAACATCCATGGCTCAAATTCAAGATCCTTTGTTTCTCAACCAATTCAAAAACTTCAAACACCAATCATGATTATAATTTCAATACGGACTCAACCATGTGAATTATTAAAGTTATAAGTCAGAAACAAGCTCTAATTTTGGATGTTCCCAAACTTGACCTAACTGAACAAATTCACATATCTCATGACATGATTGATTTTAATTGCAATTAAGGGTTCAATTAGCTTCAGAATGATCAAATACACATTTCTCTTTTCAAAGTTTTTGCTAAAGATACATGTATCATGATATCCAAAAACTCATAAAACTCACCTTGGCTGGAATTTACAGAAACCAGACGTGGACTTCGAGATGCCTTTTGTTGATCCCAAAAGCTTCCTTGAGTGTTACTGAGTGTGGCTGGTTTTGAAATGGAAGATGATGATGGAGCTGTTCCAGAACTTGTTTAAGTGTTTGGACAGTCTCTATATGTTGTATAGAGTGTGTTTGAAGTGAAAAATCAGAACAAGCACGAGTAGTTTTCAAGTTTGGAAGTTTTGGCTCAAAACTTGCACAAAGGGAATTTTCTGGAGCAAACTGACTCTTGGCTTGGTTTTGGATGATTTGAAGTTTCAAACAAATTCTAAATGATGTTTAGAAGATGTTTGAATGACACCTTTGGTTAGTACTTGCAGGATTTGCAATTTGGAATTCTAACCTCTTGAAACTTAGAAACTTGCAAAATAAGAAAGAAGTGAGAAAACAAGTTTGGATTTTTTTTGGTGTCATTTGAATGAAATAAGAACCTCTATTTATAGGCAAGGAATTTGAATGGCAAGGCAAGATACACTTGAAGAGCTTGCAACTGGAAGCTTAAGGCTTAAGAAAGGAATATTCCTCATTAAATGCACATGGAATCTTTTAATCATCTTAAAAACTCAAGTGTTTTTATCCTTTCCTAACCATTTCCATCATATTTTATCCCTTAAATCCTATCTCATTTGGTGACAAGGCTTCTAGAAGGAAAAATTGCAAAATAACTTGTAACTTTTGATGAAGGATTTCAAAATCATGGCTATAGCTCTATGTTTCAAAATCAAAACCCTAGCTACACAAAGTTTTTTTGCAAGTTCTTGGAAATTTTGGAAAGCTTGTAACAAGATCTACAACTTTCATGTTTTGAGTTTTTCTTGAATCAAAATGGATCTAGGTGAAAAATGGTCATGAAAGTAAGGAAAAACCATGTTTTTCAACACTTGAAAATTTGTCTAAGTGTTAGAAAAAATTCCAACTTTGACTTTTTGTTGACTTTTTCACATTTCTTGATTTTTTATGATCATGATGGATTATTTGAAATGATTTTATGATTGAAAAATTTTGGATTTGAAAAAGTTGACCAAAAGTCAAAGTTTTGACTTTTTGCACAGATGAATTTTCATCAGATGATTCAGAATTTGTCTGATGAAGAAACATGGATTTTGCAATGTTTTGAACCAAGAAATTAGGTCAAGATGTTGCATTGAGGATGTTAAGATCAATATTCAAGCAAATAGGTCATTCATTGAGCAGAAAGTCAATGATTCACTATCTTCGATCAAAACCCTAATTGGTCGATTCAAGGTAGATCATGAGAAAAAGTTGGGAATTTGAAGATCAAATGTTGATGATTGATTAAGATAGATCAATTGAGGTTAGTGGAAACTCAAACCCTAATTAATCATATCTTGAACAGATGAAATTTTGATAAAGCCCTAACTTTGACTTTTAGGAGCACACACTCGATCTATCCTGTTCTGAAACAGTTAGTGATGCAATGATGCATATGTGAATGATATAGGTGGTATCTTAGGTTAAAAATTGGTAGGATTACTTCAAATGGGTTTAAGTAGCCTCTTATGCAAATGTTACAAGTGGTGGTCCGATTTATCAAGAATAACCTCATTTGTCGATATGGTGTGCCAAGGTGATTATCACGCATAATGGTTTCAATTTGAATAATAAGATGATGACGGAGCTTTGTGAAGAATTCAAGATTTTCCATCACAACTCTTCACCTTACAAACCCAAGATGAATGTGGCGGTTGAAGCTGAAAACAAAAACATCAAGAAGATTATCCGTAAAATGGTTATTACCTAAAAGGATTGGCACGACGTCCTTTTTACATGGGTATCAAACTTCAGTCAGACCAACAAGGGCAACCCTTTCTCTTGTTTATGGCATGGAAGCAGCCTCCCTATAGAAATTGAGAATATGTCTTTTGAGTGATCATGGAAGTCGAGTTATCATATGCCAAATGGGTTCGTAATCATTGACCATTGAATTTGATTGAAGAAAATAGAATAACTACTTTGTGTCATGGTTAGCTATACCAAAAGAATGAAGAAAGTTTTTGATAAGAAGGTCAAACCTCGTGTATTCATAGAAGGCGACCTCATGCCCAGAAAGATCATGTCTTTAAGCTCTGATTCTAGGGCTGGACTCCAATTTTGAAGGCCCATATGTTGTCAAGAAAGCCTCCGTGGTGTATTAATTTGAAACTATGGATGGAGAGGATTTCCACTTCCTTTGAATGCTGATGTAGTCAAGAAATACTTCGCCTAAATAAATAAAAGAACAGATCGCTAAGTCGAAAACCCTAAAGGGATCACTTAGGCAAAAAGGAGCGTCTTGGTAGGCTGAAAACCCGAAAGGGAGGTCTAGGCAAAAGTTAGAAACAAAAACAGAATAAATTTCCCAGCAGGCTAAAAACCCACAAGGGAAGTCTAGGAAAAAGTTAGGGACTTTTATGGCAAGTAACTACATCTAGAAGACTTGATCGTAGAAGCAACAATCTACATGGATCATCTTCACACCTCAACTGAAGCATAAAATACAGGAGTTCAAAGTTATTAGGGAGGATAATGGTCATTGTTCTTTGATGTACGTTTTCCATGTATTTACGATTTTTCAAAACTTTGTAATCATCACATACAATATTTTATCCCCGATGGAGTTTGAGAGGTTTGTTGCATCTCTGCCGTTCATGGAATTTGATGCTACGTGATTGAGATTTGACTAAACCTTGAAGTAGGACGTTGTCCTTTAGTTGTTGGTTCGTTATGAACATCTTCATGTTGAGGGCGCTTTGGTCGAGTGTTATCCTTACCCAGTTAGCCTTACATGATTATCCTTAGTGCAGTGTGTCTATTTTGTCTGTATACATGCATGCACACGCTCACACATACATCAAGCATAGCATAATAACAATGCTTTAATTATTTGCATTCATAGATGTCTTTGTGTGTCCTCTTTCCATTATAATTCCAACCTTAAGTAGAAAGTGTGTACCTTTTCATCTATCTCACTTTATCCCTCACGGAAGAATAGAGTCTTGACCCTCTTATCCGACTCTTTGATCATTCAATTCTCTCTTCCCCGGAGTGGTCATGGTTTTAATTCTGGTCTCCAGGAAGTGTTATCATTTTGTTCTCCCTAGACTATAAAATCTAGATGGAGAGTGCATTTATTTTGCACAAGAAGACTTTATCTCTTCAGCAGGATTGAACTTGATTTTTCACAAGAAGTCTATTTTCATCCTCCAACAGTATTGTTACGACCCTCTCTTTCCTAACAGTAGGTGGAGGTCTCTTTACTTGAGCAACCAATATCCCCCAACAAGTCTGTTAACTCCCATGTGATTCTTTTCGATGCTCCGGTGGGGAATATCTTGTTGTTGATTGGGCGTATCTCTCTAGCGATTTGAACACTCGTTGTTGAAATCTCTGATGGGTGATTTACAAGCTCATTGATGAACGTATATTTGGGTGAATAACAAGCTCATTGTTGAACGTTTCTTTTCGGTATTCGAATGGGTTAATTACAAGCTCATTATTTATTAGCCCTTTATCTCCGATGGGTGATTTACAAGTTCATTGATGAACGTCTCCTTGGGTGAATTACAAGCTCATTGTTGAACTTTCTTTTCGGTATGCCAATGGGTGATTTACAAGCTCATTGCTGAACAATTTTGATAGATGTTCGTGACTAGATTTGGTTTCACCGATAAATGGTAGCCTCTTCATTATGGAGAATGTTTGTCGAAGATATGATTTTACCGCTAAATGGTAGCCTCGTCATTATGGGAGGTAGTTTGTCAAAGATATGATTTTATTGATAAATGGTAGCCTCATCATTATGGAAGGTAGTTTTTCGAAGATATGATTTTACCGATAAATGGTAGCCTTGTCACTATGGGAGGTAGTTTGTCGAAGATATGATTTTACCGATAAATGGTAGCCTCGTCATTATGGGAGGTAGTTTGTCAAAGATATGATTTTACCGATAAATGGTAGCCTCGTAATTATGGGAGGTAGTTTATCGAAGATATGATTTACTGATAAATGGTAGCCTCGTCATTATGGGAGGTAGTTTTCCAAAGATATGATATACCGATAAATGATAGCCTCGTCATTATGGGAGTTAGTTTGTCAAAGATATAATTTACCGATAAATGGTAGCCTCGTCATTACAGGAAGTATTTTGTCGAAGATATGATTTACTGATAAATGGTAACCTCGTCATTATTGGAGGTAGTTTTTCGAAGATATGATTTTACCGATAAATGGTAGCCTTGTCATTATGGGTGGTAGTTTGTCGAAGATTTGTTTGAATATTCCAATGGGCGAAATTTTAGCTCGTTGTTGAATGATTGATTTATTACCATTTCCAGATGAAATGTCTTGGTTAAAGAAGAGGTTGAGACCTGTTTCTGGTGAAACGCCAAAATTCTTGGGAATCTTAGTCTATCACCAATGTTGTTTTCTCAGCCACTTTTTGGTTAGAAGTTCTTTGTTATTTGCTCTAGAATTCATAGTCTATTATCTTTAGAAAATCGGTATGGCTCTCTTGTTTTTTGTTAGTTCCTCTATGAGGAGATAGTTTGTCGCCCATCTATGGATTGTTGTTATTATTTCCTCTTTTCTTTCTCCTCGTGTATTGAGTCGATGTTATTATGTCTCTTCTTTCGTCCTTACCCCAGCAAAGTTAGTACCCATTCCCTAGCGGAGTCTTTTTTCTCCCATGAGCTCGAGTTTCTTCCCCCGGTAGTTTGTTCTCTTGGACGAGTTGTCATTCCTAGGATGGCCTTATTATTTATGCTTCCCTAGTGGTATCCTGTTTCTTGTAACACCCTTCTAAATACCCCGGCGATTTATATAATATTTCAGAGTTAACATGCATCAAAGGGCGTCACAATTAGTTAAAAATAAAATTTCAAATACAATGCCATGCTATCATGGGAACATAATTCCATTTAAAAGAAGTACATGTTTAACAGAGAGAAATTTACTCAAACTTGGATAATTCAAAACCAAATAAAATACCATCCATATGGTCAATGTTATAAAATGGTTATCCAAACAACATCAGTCAAAATAACTGAGTTTAATTGATAACTCTAAAGACAAGTGTTCCCAGTGTTACAAGACCAGAGCATGACATTGACGCGCGATAAAATAAAAGCACAGCTCTACAAGATACCACTTCTACCTTCGTAGGATCAACAACAATACCATTCTTGGAAATAACATGACCAAGAAAGCTTACCTCACTCAACCAGAATTCACACTTAGACAACTTCGCATAAAGCTTCTTGTCTTTCAACAACTCCAACACAATTATGAGATGTTCTGCATGCTCTTCATCACTCCTTGAGTAGATCAGAATGTCATCAATAAAAACCACCACGTATTTATCAAGATACGCATGAAATATTTTGTTCATATACTCCATAAAAACATCAGGTGCATTAGTAACTCCAAACGGCTTAACAGAATACTCATAATGTCCATACCTCGTTCTAAACGCAGTCTTATGTATCTTCCGCTTTTACACAAATCTGATGATATCCAGATCTTAGATCAATCTTAATGAATACACAAGCTCCAACCAGTTGATCCATCAAATCATTAATCCTTGGCAATGTATACCGATTCTTGATTGTAACTTTATTCAATTGCCTGTAATCATCACATAGTCTCATCGAACCTTCTTTCTTTTTATCCAACAACACAGGAGCACCCCACGACGAAACACTCGGACAATTAAACTTCTTCTCAAGTAACTCCTCTAATTGCTTCTTCAATTTAGCCAACTCGGATGTTGACATGCGATACAACGCTATCGACACCGGACTAGTTCCAAGAATCAAATCTATAGCAAATTCCACTTTTCTCTCAGGTGGAAACTCACTAACATCTTTCGGAAAAACTTCTAGAAATTCATTCACAACGGGTAACTCATTACTCTTAGCCTTCCCCTTAACTTCCATCGAAGAACACAACATAAACACTATCGCACCGTCATTAACAACTACATTCATCTGCTTAACGAACATAGTCAAATCTTCGACACTGACAACTTTAGGAAAACTAATCGTCTTCGCAAAACAGTTGATATGAACCTGGTTGAATTCTAACTAGTTCATTCCAAGGATGATATCAAGTTGTTCTAATGGAAGGCATAATAAATCCATACCAAAACCTCTACCAAAAATTATAATAGGACAATTCCTACACACAAACAAAGTAGTCACTGAACCCGACACAGGAGTGTCAATAACCATACTTCCTTTCATATCAGATATATCTAAATTCAATCTTTTAGCACAATCCAAAGAAATGAACAAATGAGTCGCTCCAGTATCAATAATCACAATCAAAGGTGTTCCATTAATAAAACATGTACCTTTAATCAATCGATCATCAGGCTTAGTCTCTTGCCCAGCTAACGCAAACACTTTTCCACCAGACTGCTCATTCTTTGGCTTAGTGCACTGTGGACGAGTATGACCTTCCTCTCCACAGTTGTAACAAGTCACAATTCTCACTCTACAATCATTAGCCACATGCCCAAGTTTTCCACACTTGAAACACTTCTTATCATTACTCTTGCATTCCTGAATATGAGGCCCCATTTCACCACACTTGTAGCACTTAATCGAAGCACTAGAATATCCTCCACTAGGCCTTCTCCACCCACCGCACTGGGTTATTTCGCATTTGTTTTCCATGACCCATCTATTTCTTTCCTTTATTATCGGCAAACCCTCAAGAGTTCGACCTAGTATTAGCAATATCCTCTTCCAGAATCCTACTACATCCACCAAGTCAAAACTCGAATCACGACACCGATACCTTGCTTAATCTCACATTTAAGACCGCTTTCAAACTTGATACACTTAGAGAATTCTCCCTCTTCATCAATATTATAGTGAGCATAATACTTAGCCAACTAAGTAAATTTAGAAGTGTAACACCCCATCTAAATACCCCGAAATATATTAATTAAATTAACATTTAAATCATCTTTAATCGTAGTTTAACACGGTAATCACGGATGTCACAACTAATAGGTAAAATAAAACTTCATTCAAACAGAGCTATGCTACATCGAGGATCAACACCTTCAAAATAATTCAATATAGATAAGACCATGTCTTACACAATGAAAACATCATAACCAAACACGGAATAATTCCATCATTATTATTCCCAACAAAGTTTTAAATAATTAATAAACCAATATCTAATTCCTCATCTAACATTCCCCGGTTACAATCTAATTAGAGCATGACATCGACTCGCCATAAACGATAAGCTCTAGAGCCATCCTCACCCACTCCTCACCGCTAATCTTTAATCAAATGGTAAGGGTGAGACTTCTCATAATTAAAGCATATTATAAGCTTCTCAATTAACAATATATTTCAAGCATATTAACCCACCCATTTCAACATGACTTCATATTCCATACACAATCACAACCATATAATCATCATGCATAACCATCATCAATCGAAAATAGTAACACCGGAAGACATCCTAACATGTTACTATCCCACACAATCAAAATGCGACTCAATGCATGCGGTACCGACTGTGACTCAAAGTCACCCAACACCGATCCATCACCAACCGGATACAAGACCATCGATTCGCCCATAAACACCCGGACACGAATCCAAATTTAACCACCCATCCTCACTGCATTTGTTATCGGTAATCCAAGTCAAATTCGCACAATGGGAATTAACTTCACTAAACAATGCATATGCACGCACATCACCAAGATGCAACATTAATCTATGTATACATTCATTTAACATAATCGAATCACAACAATCAACATGATATATCAACCAATCATGCATACATCTAACATCGATAAACATGCAAACCAATCAACATGATATAATCACCTATCATGAAATAATTCATCACCGAGCATAAATATGCCAAACACTTACCCTTCAATTGGTAAGACTATCACCAAGATATATCACAAGAATGACAACTAAGGTCAACAACCATCGTGCATATACAACACCAACAAACACATGATATCAATACAATCATGAATACACCAATCATCATAAACCGAATCAAACTCAAAACATGATATTCCAACCATCATGCATACAAATAACCACAGATAACACGCTTTACATTCACTCAAGATCAATATACTCATCACCACAGCTGTTACATGCACCTCAAAGTGCATCACCAATAATTGTTTGTTTCGAAATTCGCCTCTTTTTCAAAATAATTTCAACTTTTAGAAAATCTTTCCATTTTATAAGATAGAGCATTAAATTTAAGAAACAACGTCCAAAACGGCGCCAAAACGGACTTACGGTTTGAAAGTTATGAATTTTAAAGTTTGGAAAATTTTCAAAGCTATGGAACCCTGCCTCCTCGAGTAACCGCCCCACAACTCAAAATACACGCCTGAAAATGATGGGGAACCCTCCTGTAGGAACCGTTCCTAAGTAAAATTTCATTTTTCTCGAAAATTAACGTGGAACCCGTTCCTCCCACAGAACTGTTCCCGAGTTCAAAATACCATTTTTCACTATTTTAAAGTGGAACCGGTTCTCCCACCGGGAACCGGTTCCCACGACCATCGACCAAAAATTTAGTTTTGACAAGATTATTTTCCCAAAACCATTTCCTCTTTATTCCAAAACGCTACACATTCCGACACCATAAATTCACTCATTCATCATCAATAACATACAATATAACATGTTTTATCCACAAGAATGATCCTATATCATACGATCCATTAATCTATACATTTCGACATAACTGACATCATCCGACACCATTAGGTATACACCCATGGAAACTTAGAAACCCTAAACATAGATTTCCTAACATGCTATGATCTATAATATTAAAATCAAAACCGATAATAAACTATAATCAATCGAAATCACCCTTACCTCAGGGTTCTTCAATTCACACCTTAGGTCTTCTTCCTCCTTTTCTCCTCTTCTCAATTCCACGCAAATGAGTTTTCTCCAAAAGATCTTTTTTCCTCTTTCCTTCTTTTATTTCTTTTATTATTCTAACATAATAAAATAACATAATTAATGAGAGTAGAGTCTTTACTCCTCACACCCTCACTTTATTCATCATACCACCAATAAACCCACTTCCATTTAATTCAATTGACTTCCAATAATCCAAAATATTAAATATTACATTCCTAATTAAATTAATAATTAAAATCATAATTATTTAATAATCGATTTATTGGGGTGTCACAACTCTCCCCACTAAAAGAGTTTTCGCCTCGAAAACATAACCTAGACGAACAGCCGATACGAGTCCTTCATCCGACTCTCCAGCTCCCATGTAACATTTCCATCCGCTGGTCCTCTCCAACTATTTACCAATGCGATCTCTTTGACTCAATCGTTTCAACTCTTCCCGATCAAAGAGATACTGTGCTCTTATGATCACTAATACCTCAAACCGAGAACCATATAAATAATGCCTCCCCAACATCAAAACAAAACAACAAACCGCTAACTCTAAATCATGAGTCGGACAACCCTTTCATGCACTTTCAATTGTCGTGAAGCATAAGCCACAACCCGCTTATCTTGCATCAACACACCACCTAATCCCATTAATGAAAGGCCACAAGACACAACAACAGACTTAGTCGGATTCGACAAAATGAAGATCGAGCACTAGTCCACCTCCTCTCACTCTTGAAATCCTCCTTCCAACTATCACGTCATGTTTGACATCATTTCCAATATCACTAACAAATATCCTTCTTATTCAACCACTAGAATCCCACACGATCCATTTCTAGTTAAGAATACATCACCAAATCACTTCTTACCCCTTCACTCTAGGGTACATGATTTATCACTTCACCACACCGCAACACAATTATAAGAACCTCTACATAACCGCAATGTCCACAACATTTATACACAATGCTAGTACCACTAGGCTACGCCCAACGATAGAGCTTGCAAATTAATACATCTATTATAATGGATGTAACATCAATAAGACAGAGAACCCTTCACCTAAGAATTCTATTCTGAAATTCCTAATAGTTTCATAAACTCCACACCTTCTAACGTTTAATTTGTGACTTCCAAAAAAATAAAATCATACTCGCATAACAAAGTGCATCACGTTATGCTTTCGCCACGACTGATTAATTACCTTAAGTCATTATCTTCATTTGATTTTCATCAACTACCACTCTACAAGTTTCACATTTTATCTTTAGACTTTCTCCTTAATATCTATCAAAATCACCGCTCAACTTCTTACATTCTAAACTTTCCACTCGCCTTCAACTTGCATACACACTCAAGTCTCCGACCGCTAGATAATTTCCAAGTCTTTTCATAGTCCTTTTCCTCTTAGTTTCATGCGAACGATGAACTACTATCTTCTCATTATAACGTCAACCACTTCACACACTATCAAGCTTGCAAGATGAGTCTATTAAATCCAACACGATCCCGCCTATTATCAACAAGAGATTAAGGGTGATCGGCCTCAATTTGTCAATAGATAGCCGGCAATCACAATGGAGTATAAACCACCGTATCAAACTATAATAGCGTTCCTTTAGAACTTGTGCTCAAGTCACCCAAGCACCATGGTTCCATAATCTTCCTTTAGGGTTTACAACTTCACACTCACTTAGCATCACACGATTGTTAAGTATTTTCCTTCATGAGATGCTAACACACCAAATACACCATAACTCATTTTGTTTCCATTTGAAGTCCTTATACATGCGGAGAACTTTAACGACATTCACAACTCTTAGTCTCCCTTTAAATCTCATAACATCTAGGATCCATATATGCTCAATCTGAATCTTATTTCAAATGAAATCTCGGTAATACACCTCATCATATGATCGGTAAAAGAAACTTCCAACATTTTCTTAACACATGTCAATATTTTGACATCTTAAACATAATTGCATTTCCTATCGAATTTATTTTTCCTCTAATTATCACTTATCTTTTCCTAAGCTAACGCCACTTATCCATCCTTAATCGACATAAGTCGCATCTCTAATACTTGTCGCACTCTTATTAATACCAATATCTCATTCATTAAAATATATCATTCTTGACCTCGTCTCAAATAATCGCGATCACATCGGTTATGTCCATGAAATCTTCCAATACCCAACAAATTTTGGACCTTCCCACTACAACACTACGCCGCCTCGGATGGGTCTACCGACCGCCACTTGAGATAACATGATAAAGAAAGCTCACATCCTCATACCGTAATCTACACCATGAAAACTTAACAAAATTCTACTCTCAAGTTGGAATTTCACAACATTCAACATACCTATACCGAGTTTTAGAAGCTTATCTCTAACTATCTTCATCCTTAACTCGACCACGAAGGTAAGTTTAATCTAAACTCAACTTTACCAAGGCATACTTTCCAACTAATTGATCCATCAAATCACCAACAATTTGAAATAGATATTTAGTCTCAATCACCACTTAAATCGCTTATCAAAATCCACACTAATTGCGCTACTTCCTTCCTTGACTAAGGAAATTAGAGCTCCCAACAATACACTTGGTTTTACAAATCCATTTCATCACGATCTTCCAATAGCTTCTTCAATTCCTTAACTCAAAAGTTGACATCTTGCACGGTGTCATAGAAATAAGTTTTGTACCAAGAACGACATCAACAACAACTCTGATTCTCCTCAAACATCATTACATGATAAATAAATTACTTTCAGGTGCTAGGACCATTTTTAAAACAAAGTTCATCACATTATCTTTCCAATGCTTCAAACGGAACTCAAATCAGACATCCAAAACTCAAGTTATGAATCTTACAAGTTTTCGGAAGAAATGCTGTCAGGAAATCAATTCCCTGCAATAGGTAGTCGATTTCCACCTTGGGAGTGAGAAATCCCAAAACATCCTCGAATACAAAATTTGGGATCCTAACTTCAACATACCGCAACACACATCGTTCTCCATGATCACTTCTCAAGTTACAATTCCAATAACCAATTCACACCACTACATACTTTATATCAACCATTGACACAATCATTCTTTTCAAGAACACAAAGAAGTAACTCACAGCATAGCTCCACAATCAATCGGAAGTGTTACAACCTTCCCACCACACCAGCCTTCATCTTCTCAAAGTCATCCTTCTTAATTACCAAATATCTTCTAGGCCAAGAATATGCATCGACTCATCATAACGATTCATAATCGCTGGTTTAACTTCAAACATCCAACCCAAGGATGACCTCCATTAATCCAACATCTTGCTCGACGGTGAGTCGCTATTATTCCCATGGAAACGCGGAACTCACACCTCAAATGGAACATCATTGTCCATAACATCGCCCTCCACTCCAAAGGATGCGAACAACACAAGCACTTAATTGTCACCACTTAAGAGAACCTTATCCGACCATCATATCAATTTCGAATTCGTAATCCCTCCAAATTCGGAAACTACGCCTAATCAACATCTCGCACTCGTGTAACCAATAGCACATCGATCCAACTCTTCACACCAGAACATCTTAGAGAAGCAAAGTTTCTCCCCCACTTGCTTCCAAACCACTCCTGCAACCAGATAACCAGAAAAACAGCGATCGATGTTGTTTCAAACACATGTCGACATGTATGAGTAATGACATTAAGACACGGTCACAATGACCGACTATGCTCGATACCACTATTGTAACACCCCATCTAAATACCGAAATATATTAATTAAATTAACATTTAAATCATCTTTAATCGAGTTTAACACGGTAATCACGGATGTCACAACTAATAGGTAAAATAAAACTTCATTCAAACAGTAGCCATGCTACACTGAGGATCAACACCTTCAAAATAATTCAATATAGATAAGACCATGTCTTACACAGCGGAAAACATCATAACCAAACACGGAATAATTCCATCATTATTATTCCCAACAAAGTTTTAAATAATTAATAAACCAATATCTAATTCCTCATCTAACATTCCCCAGTGTTACAATCTAATCAGAGCATGACATCGACTGCGACTAAACGATAAGCTCTAGAGCCATCCTCACCCACTCCTCAGCTGCTAATCTTTAATCTGAAATGGTAAGTAAGGGTGAGACTTCTCATAATTAAAGCATATTATAAGCTTCTCAATTAACAATATATTTCAAGCATATTAACCCACCCATTTCAACATGACTTCATATTCCATACACAATCACAACCATATAATCATCATGCATAACCATCATCAATCGAAAATAGTAACACCGAAGACATCCTAACATGTTATTATCCCACACAATCAAAATGCACTCAATGCATGCGGTACCGACTCGTGACTCAAAGTCACCCAACACCGATCCATCACCAACCGGATAAGACCATCGATTCGTCCATAAACACCGGACACGAATCCGGCCTAACCACCCATCCTCACTCTGCATCGGTTATCTAATCCAAGTCAAATTCGCACAATGGGAATTAACTTCACCAAAACAATGCATATGCACGCACATCACCAGATGCAACATTAATCGCTATGTATACATTCATTTAACATAATCGAATCACAACAATCAACATGATATATCAACCAATCATGCATACATCTAACATCAAGATAAACATGCAAACCAATCAACATGATATAATCACCTATCATGAAATAATTCATCACCGAGCATAAATATGCCAAACACTTACCCTTCAATTGGTAAGACTATCACCAGATATATCACAACAATGACAACTAAGGTCAACAACCATCGTGCATATACAACACCAACAAATACATGATATCAATACAATTCATGAATACACCAATCATCATAAACCGAATCAAACTCAAAACATGATATTCCAACCATCATGCATACAAATAACCACAAGATAACACGCTTTACATTCACTCAAGATCAATATACTCATCACCACGTTTCTGTTACATGCACCTCAAAGTGCATCACCAATAATTGTTTGTTTCAAATTCGCCTCTTTTTCAAAATAATTTCAACTTTTAGAAAATCTTTCCATTTTATAAGATATAGCATTAAATTTAAGAAACAACGTCCAAAACGGGCTCAAAACGGACTTACGGTTTGAAAGTTATGAATTTTAAAGTTTGGAAAATTTTCAAAGCTATGGAACCGGTTCCTCCACGGGAGTAACCGGTTCACAACTCAAAATACACACTGAAAATGTATGGGAACCCGGTTCCTCCGTAGGAACCGGTTCCAGTAAAATTTCATTTTCCGAAAATTAACGTGGAACCCGGTTCCTCCCACACAGAACCGGTTCCCGAGTTCAAAATACCATTTTCACCATTTAAAGTGGAACCGGGTTCTCCCATCGGGAACCGGTTCCCACGACCATCAGACCCAAAATTTAGTTTTGACAAGATTATTTTCCCAAAACCATTTCCTCTTTATTCCAAAACGCCACACATTCCGACACCATAAATTCACTCATTCATCATCAATAACATACAATATAACATGTTTTATCCGTCAAGAATGATCCTATCATACATGGATCCATTAATCTATACATTCGAATAATCGACATCATCGACACCATTAGGTATACACCCATGGAAACTTAGAAATCCCTAAACATAGATTTCCTAACATGCTATGATCTATAATATTAAAATCAAAACCGATAATAAACCATAATCAATCGAAATCACCCCTTACCTTGTGGGTTCTTCGAATTCCGACACCTTAGGTCTTCTTCCTCCTTTTCTCCTCTTCTCAATTCCACGTACAGTGAGTTTTCTCCAAAAGATCTTTTTTCTTTTCCTTCTTTTTATTTCTTTTATTATTCTAACATAATAAAATAATATAATTAATGTGAGTAGAGTCTTTTACTCCTCACACCCTCACTTTATTCATCATACCACCAATAAACCCACTTCCATTTAATTCAATTGACTTCCAATAATCCAAAATATTAAATATTACATTCCTAATTAAATTAATAATTAAAAATCGTAATTATTTAATAATCGATTTACTTGGGGTGTCACAAGAAGCATACTCACTTACAGTCATGTTACATTGCTTAAGCTCTAAAAATTCGATCTTTTTCCTTCCCCGAATGTCTTCAGGAAAATACCTCCTCAAAAAAGCCCTTCTGAACACAGCCCAAGTCAGCATAGTACCATCTTGCTCCATCTTAGTCCTAGTAGCAACCCACCAGTCGTCAGCTTCTTCTGCCAGCATATAAGTATCATAATTCACTTTTAGATCTTCAGCACAATTAATCACTCGGAAGCTCCTTTCAATCTCCTTCAACCACTTCTCAGCGCCATCAGGGTAATGCGTGCCCGTGAACAACAGAGGATTGTTCCTCTAAAAATGTCCCAGCTGCCTATCAGCACCAATACCAGCTCCCTGCTAATTTCCTCCAAGCACACCAACAAGCATCCCCAAAGCCTCAGCAATTGCAGTATAGTCTCTTCTGTTACCTCTTCCAACCATTGTTCTGAGAATCCACAAAACAATGCTCATTAGAACACAAGTATCGACAATTTTACCTTGAACTAGTCGCATACAAAAGGGATAACGACACTAAGACACTGATCACAACGACCAACTATGCTCTGATACCACTATTGTAACACCCTTCTAAATACCCTGCGATTAATATAATTTTTCAGAGTTAATATGTCATCAAGGGTGTCACAATTGATTTAAAAATAATATTTCAAACACAATGTCATGCTTTCATGGGAATCACAATTCCATTTAAAAATAAATACATGTTTAACACAACGGAATTTATTCAAACTTGAATAATTCAAGATACCAATAAATATCATAAGGTCAATGCCTTAGTTCATAAACAATTATCCAAAAACAACGTCAATTAAAACAACAGAGTTTAATGATAACTCTAAACCCAACGTTCCCAGTGTTACAAGACCAGAGCATGACACCGACACGCTATATAAAATAAAAAGCACAGCACTACGAGCCATCCTCACCAACACCTAAGCCGCTAAAGCTTTTATCTGAAATCATCAAAGTAAGGGTGAGACTTCCTCATAATTAAAATGCATTATAAATTCATAAAATAAGAGAATATCATAAGCTATTATTCCATCCTATTCAGCATAATCAGATTTATTCATCCATTCAACAACACAAGTCATAAACATACATCACCATAACAACCAAATTATAACACTGAAATTCATCCTAACATGTTATAATCCATACAAATGCAATGCAAGACTCTATGCACGTGGTACTAAAAGTGAACTAAGTCACACAGTGATCCATAATCACCCGAATACAGTTACATCGATTCGTCCATAATCACCCAGACATGAATCCAGCCTCACCACCCATAATCACCTGGGAACGGTTATTGGCAATACTCACTAATTACACACAATGGGAATTAGCTACCACCAGAATGTATAGGGATGCACATCATAAAAGCATGCAACATTCAACACAGGTTATGATAACATCGTACATCATAAACCATCATCAATCCAAAACATCATAACCATCATTTATCATGAACATCATCAAACAGCATAAACATGCACAAGCAATTACTACAACATCATCACCAAAACAAGATAACCATCATTTATCATGAACATCACCAATAGCATAAACATGCAAGCACTTACTCATTAACTAGTAATGCTATCACCAACATACACATATAGCCATCATTATATACACATACATCATCACAAAACCACACATCATTACCTACCCACCAAGTATGCAAGGTATGAATAACCACAAAGTCAGAAAATCACTACTTTCCAAAATAAAACCAAGTTACTATTATTTTCTTTATTTCATAAAATATAATATTTAATTTAAGGAATAATGTCCAAAACGGCGATTAAAAAGGACTTACAATTCAAAAGTTATGAATTTTCAAAGTTTAATATTTTTTAAAAAGTAACAGTGGTAACCGATTCCTCAAGGGGAGTAACCGGTTCCCACTATCATAGTGAAAACATGTTCTGGAAAATGTATGGGGCACTCGGTTCCTCCTAGGGAATAACCGGTTCCCACGTTTTATAAAAATCAACTTTCTGAAAAATGTACCAGGAACTCGGTTCCTCCCACAGGGTAATCGGTTCCCAAGACTCATAAAAATCACTTTGCTGAAAATTATATGTGGAACCCGGCTCCTCCCAGAGGATAACCGGTTCCTGCGATGTCTGTAGCAAAAAAACTTAATTTTGATAACATTCATGGTTTCCAATTCAATCCAATTCATACCATGACAAATCTAACACCCAACAACACCAAAACAAGTTACAATACATGATTCCAATGCAATTATAACACACCATAACATCATACAATAACCCTATAACATCAATTTGCATCAAAACATCAAAATTCATGAATTTGGGGTTTAAACTCATAAACCTAGAAAATCCTAAATTGGGATTCCTAACTACTCAAACAATCCTATCGTTCCCAAAATCCATAAGGCATAATAATCAGAGAAAGTCACCCCTTACCTTAGCCAAATTCTTGAATTCCTAGAGCTTTGGGTGTTCCTCTTCCTTTTTGCCTTTTCTCTTCTCACGTACGATCTATTATTCTTACTTTTGGCTTTCTAACTCTTTCCTTCTTATTTTCCTTTTTATTATAATAATAACAATAAAAATAGGGTTAGAGCTTTTTACTTCACACACCCCTCACTCCTTCTCATCATACCACAAGTCCAATTTCTTTTTCTTTATTTAATTATTTCCAATAATTCCAAAAATACTAATAATTCAACTTTTAATTAAATAAATAATTCAAATTCAAATTATTTAATAATTGACAATATTGGGGTGTTACATTTCCCCTGTGAAGTTCATTCTTTTGAATTGCATAACCATTAATCATTGCATGACATATTAGGGCCAAAAATAGGGCTTATGTTATGTAAAAGTATCTTCTATCCAGTCGAGGCGAAGGTTTCCTTCTTATCTACGGATAGAAGACACTTAAATAAGGGCAGCTGCTGTACCACAATTCCCCCCCCCCTAAGATTATCTAACATCTCATGCCATTGCATTGCACAAAGATCACAAATTAGGTCTCTCTCTCTCTCTCTCTCTCTCTCTCTCATCTTTGGGTTTTCCCTTGGGAGATCACCAAGCACCTTTGAATGTGTTTTCTTTTTTGTGTGTAATGATTGATACTTGACTAATCATGATGTGCATATCATTTGCTCTCTAGATGTTTTGATATAGGTGAATGATGCAAGACTTTCTTATTCAAGAAGTTTATAGGTTCATGAGATTATTTCCATGCCTTCTCTCCCCAACTCTCAAGATTTTGAAGTATTGTTTCTCATTGAAGACTTCTCTGGTCATCTATTATGGTATATCATCTTGAGTGTGTGCTTCATATATGGAGAAGATCATCAAAGTTGAAGAATTCTCCATACCATGGCCATCTACCTTAAAATTAGGGTTTTGGGCTTCTGAGGACCATATCTTGATGTTTGTGTGAAGTTTGTGGATGATTTCAAATCCATTTGACTCTTAAAAGGACTTCTAACATGTATATTCTTTGGTCCAAGGATTTTAATTGATGAGAAGATTGTCTTGAAGGTCTATGATTGCAAACTCTCAAGATTGATACATCATCTATCTTGTATGACTTCAAAGCATCTTAACTTGCTCATCCCTTGTCTCCTTGAGCTCATTATTTTTTCACAGTTAACCTAAGGATGTCTAATACAACTTAGTTCAATTGATAGGAAGAGAAAATGCTTGGAAATTTGCCTGAGAAGTCAAAAGATTACAAGTCATTGATGGATTTCTCAAGTTTTGATCAATCAACTTCAAGAGATCATATCTTGATCATCATTTATCACCTTGAGGTCATTATTTTTGCACAACAATCTTGAAGAGGTGAACTTTATCTCCCTGTATGTTTCAAATATTGAAAGTGTTTGGAAGTTGCTTGAAGAAGTCAAAAGATTATAGGTCATTTCGTGATTTTTCATCAACTTCACAAGACCATAACTCTCAATTTTTGGAGTTATTGGTTGGTTATTTTTGCAAAATTCTCTTTGAGAGATCTAGTTCATATTATATTTGATGGCCAATAGCAAATTTTGAATGGAGGCCATGTTTGCATTGAAAAGATTATAAGTCATTTTTTGTGAAAAACTTAGAATTTTTTCTAAGTGTAGAAAAGCAGATGATTTCTCACGATTTCAAGAGGGCACAACTTCTATCTCAAGATGCCAAATGACACATTTCCAATCACATTGAAATTTTTTTAACCTCGTCTTTCCAAAGAGTCCAAGATTGCATCATAAAGGTCCCTGAGCAATGAGCTATACAGGTTTAAAGGAGGCTCCATGACATCCAATTTTTGCTTCGAATTAGAAAATTTACCACAAGTACACTTGGATTATGTTATACCCCAAAATTTTTCCTCTTATTTCTCAAGACAATCCACAACTCCATACTCGAGAATTTCTCAAGGGTTGATCAGATGAACCCTCTCCTAAGCAATCAACCCACAACTAGGGTTATGTTTCTCTCAAGACAAAATCAAGTTCTAATACATCAATTGGTAATTATACCTCCTCACATGTCTCAAGGGATCACCATGTCAAGTTTCAAGACACATAGCTCAAGTTTGCTCAGTCAAGTGCTCAGATGGTTGAAAATTAGTTATATTGGACAAAAAGTCAATTGTGGTCAACATACAGTCAAACTTCATAATTTTTGGTCAACATCAATATTTTGAAGTCATATCCATCATATGATAAAGGGTTTACCATGAATCATCAAGAAAACTCAGGATTTGATCAAAAGTCAAAGTTTCCAAGTTAGGGTTTTTGAACCAAAAGTCAACAGAACTTTGACCAGGCATAACTGTCACATTCTTTATTAGAAATTTTTCCACTAAAGCTCATTTTTAATGGAATTCAATTCTCTACAACTTCTTGTCTCACAAGCTCTGGCCAAAAATGCTTCATTTGGGAGTTATGGATCAAAACATTAGAGGTCCTTCTAAAAGTCAACAAAAAGTCATCTTTTTGCAAATAAGTGTACATGAACATGGAAATTTCAATGAAGATGAAACCAAAAGAAGTGTTTATAGGATATCTTAAGCTTTCTAAAAAGTCCAAGAAAACTTCAAAATATTGAAAATTTAGCAAGTTACAACTTGTGCAAGTTTGGCATTTTTGAAGAAATGCATGAAGAGAATATTGACCAAACTTGAGAATATTGCAAATGGGCCTAAGTTTTTATAATCTAAACTTGTTTCTAAGATGGCCCATGACCTCTAAGTCCAGTTACACGCCCTTACACCATTTATTTAATTTATTTTTGAATTATTCCATTAAAATTCAATTTTAAATAAAATAAAATGCAAAACAATAGGCCAAGGCGTGTGGGCTTTGTTCTTTAGACATCTTGAGGTCCAAGAAATATGTTGCAAGCTGGAAAGAAGCATATAAGAAATAATTGCATGGATATTGGCCAATTTTGCAAACATTACATTTGATTTTTCAACCAAATATTTTTCATTCAAGTTTATATATTTTTCATTCAAGTCTTGACCTAACCTCTAGCCCTATATATACATAGCACATTCGGACATCAAGGAGGACGAGTTTGGCAGCCAAAAAAACTAAGGTTCTTGTTCAAATTCTCAAGAGAAAGTTGCACCATCGAAACCCTAGTTTCAACCGTCCTCAAGCAATTCCAAGCACCCCATCGTTCTCCCGAGGTAACATAGGGTAAGTATGGATCAAAATCCATGACCAAAACATCCTGAATTGCATGCATCATGAAGCTCTAATTACATGTTTTTTCTTAAATCTGTATTTCTGTTTTTATGATGTTTTGATCTTAACAAACCATGCTAATCGTTTCCTGAGGTTCATTAGAACAGGTCTGGGCCATCATTACAAGCTTTTCATGGCCAAATCATGATTTTCCATAGTTAGGGCTTAGTATTGTTATTTACAGGAATTTTCAGGCCAAGATAACACCACCATCGAACTCGTAGCATCCTAATTATTCGATCTAGACTATTTATTTTCATTTTTTGATGGATTATTGCAGGTTTTAAAAAACCCTTTCATCGGAGAAGAAGCTGGAAACCATCATCCACGGTGGTCAAGAGTTTTTAGAGGGAGATTCTGACTCTCGCGTGGCAAAACATTGCCTTCTGAATGGTCCATTCAAACCCCCTGGGGTCCACGCGTGTTTTAATATGATCCTCTGATAATATGATCCTCTGATGATATGATCTTCTGATAATATGATTCTCTGATGCTATGATCCTCTGATAAACTTGATACTCTGACCTGTTTATTATTTTTCAGCAGATGTTCTGACTCAGGTGTTATAATGAAACGCTACACCGTATTGAGCAGAAGATGAACCTAGAAGTTCGGGGAAAGAACTTCCGGAACACAACCTCTGACAGAAGCATACAAGTACAACTTCTGATAGAAGTAACTTTTGATGGAAGTATCTTCTGTTAGAAGAATACAAATGCAACTTCTGACAGAAGTAACTTCTGATATAAGCATGCAAGCACAACTTCTGGGGCTCGATCCCTGCTGACCCTTTTTCTTATTTTTCTAAGTTTTCTTATTTCTTTATTTTTTCTATTTTCCTTAATTTAACCTAACTTTCTTTTCAAAATTAATTAAAACCTTTTCAAAAATCACAAAAATAATTTCTTTTCTAGTAATTAGGGTTACTAACCTAAAATTATTTTTTTTACTAATTTCCAAAATATTTTCACTAACATATTTCCTATTATCCTGATTATTTCTATTTGTTATTCTGCATTTACAATTCTAGAAAAGATGTATAGGTCGCATAGTTTTTATTCTGTAATAGCGTAGATTTACATTTCTGCCTTTACTTTCTGCACTCCTATTATGTATCTGCCCCAAAGCCATGTAATAGCATAGGATTTACATTTCCGCACTTTACTTTCTGCACATATTAACTGCTAGTTAATTAAGGTTTATATGCTGAAGACTAAAACCAATCCTAAATCACCTCTAATCTCAAGTTAAATATCTGAATAAAACACACTCTTCACACTTGCACACCCCTTAGGGTATCCTCTCTTGTTGCCTTTACGAATAACATGGTCATGTCCCTCGAACATAGGGATACCATTAGCAAAGACGCTTACGAATAATATCATCATAGTCCCTTCGATACAAAGATCATAGTCCCTTGATGACCCTCGATGTTGCCTACGAATACATGATCTCGTCCCTCGATTGTTGCCTACGAAAAGTGATGATCGTCCCTATGAATTCCTAAAGGTATCCTTACATATTGCCTTCTATGACCATACAATGACCCTTTGATTGTCCCTTCAAATCCAAACGAATAAAGTTACCTGCCAATTAATGGTATGGATAGCCTTATTCTAAAGAAGAAGGAAAAATAATATGGAAACGACCATTCTGAGTAGGTAATAAGACTATGTTGCTTGCTCCAATCAAAACACTTTTTCACACCTCACACTTTTCAAAACACTTTGTATACATTCCAGCGTGAATCATTACAAAGTTAAATATCTTTCAAACCAACATTTCCAAACACTTTGTATACATTCCAACGAGAATCATTATGAAGTCAAAGCGAAATGCCTTTTAAAAAAACATTTTCAAACTACACAAACACAGAAAGCAAATTTTCAAAGTGAGCTAAGCAACTAAAGAGCCCGTAGATAACTACGAATGGAAAGTGTGCTAATACATTCCCTTTTTAATAACTACCTCCCGTACTCAGAATCTAACGAAGGTCTTTTCCTGTTCTTTTCACCTTCCCTTTATTGGATAAAAGAAAAGTCAGTGGCGACTCTTGTTATCCGCAACATTTACAATAAAAATCAAAACAAACAAGTCAGTTCTCCCATCGTGTTACAGATTACAAGGCGAATTACTCAAAGTTTAGATGCTAAACATGGATAGCAAGAGTCGCCACCAACTTTTCTTTTATCCAATTAAGGGAAGGTGAAAAGAACAGGAAAAGACCTTCGTTAGATTCTGAGTAAGGGAGAAGGTTATGAAAAGGGAAGGTATTAACACTCTTTCCATCCGAGTTATCTACGGGCTCTTAGTTGCTTTAGCTCATCTTTAAATTTTGCTTTCTGTGTGTGTTTGAAAATATTTTGAAAAGACATTTCGCTTTGACTTCGTAATGATTCACGCTGGAATGTATACGAAGTGTTCGGAAATGTTTCGTTTTTAGAAAATGAACTTTGTAATGATTCACGCAGGAATATATACAAAGTGTTTGAAAAAGTTTTTGAAAAGTGTGAGATGTGAAAAGTATTTTGATAGAGCAAGCAACTAAAAGTCTATTACCTACTCAGAACGGTCGTTTCCGTGTTATTTTACTTTCCTTTAGAATAGCGCTATCCATACCATTAGTTGGTAGGTAACCCTATTCGTTGGATGTAAAGGGACGTTCGAAGGGACATAGGATGGTCATAGAAGGCAACTTGTAGGAGTATCCTAACACATTCGTAGGGACGATCATCACTTTTCGTGGGCAACAATCGAGGGACTAGATCATGTATTCGTAGGCAACATCGAGGGTCATCGAGGGACTATGATCTTTGTATCGAAGGGACTATGATGATATGTTTGTAGGCAACGATGCTAGGATACCTCAATGTTCGAGGGACTTGACCATTTATTCGAAAGGCAACGAGAGAGAAAATACTCTAGGGGGTGTGTCATACCCCAAAATTTGCCCTCCTACTTCTCAAAACATTTCATACATCCATGCTCAAGGATTCCTCAAGGGTTGATCAGACAAACCCTCTCCTAGACAATCAACCCAAACTAGGGTTTGGCTATCCACAGATCCAGATGGACTTCCAACATCTCCAATAGTAATCGTGCCTCCTCATATGCTTCAAAGATTCCCCATGTCAAGTTTCAAGCCTCACAAGTCAAGTTTCCTCAGACAATTGCTCAGATGGTTGAAAATCAGTTGTATTGGACAAAAAGTCAACTGTGGTCAACATACAGTGAAACTTCATGATTTTTGGTCAACATCCTCATTTTGAAGTTACATTCATCATTTGATCAAGGGTTGATCATGATTCATCAAGAAAACTCAAGATTTGCTCAAAAGTCAAACTTTCCAAATTAGGGTTTTTTAGTGAAAAGTCAATTGAACTTTGACTGAGCATAACTTCTTCATACTTTCTCAGAAAGTTTTCCACCACCTCTCATTTTGAAGGAAATTCAATTCTATACAACTTCATGTCTCACAAGAATGTTCAAAAAATTCTTCATTTTGAAGATATGGATCAAAACATTACAGGTCCTTTTCAAAGTCAACAAAAAGTCAACATTTGTTTTGAAGATTTATTGAGCATGGAAACTCCAATTGAGATGAAACCAAAGAGGTTGGTTAGAGGACACTTAGAGATTTCTAAAAAGTCCAAGAACACTCAAAAATGTGGAAAATTGAACAAAATACACTATTAAGAAGTTGGGCATTTTTGAACAATTGCACAAAAGGAGATATTTGTCAAAATCCAATTTTTTCCAAATGGGCCTATAATTTTATGATCCAAACATATTCATAATATTATTTGTGACCTATTGATGCCTTGCCATGACATTTGTTTATTTTATTGATTTATTTTTGAATTTAAAACCATTTAATTCAAAATTAAATTATATAAAATATGAAAATAAGATATATTTTCAAAAGGAGTGGATTTTTATCAAACTTGAGGTCCAAGATAGCCCATGAAACTTGCCAATTTCGTGATTGCTTGCACATGGAAGAGATAATCAAATTTTCTCCAAAATTTGATTTTATTTTAAAGGAATTTATTGCACATTCAATATCCAATCTTTTTTCCTTCTTTTTGCTCTCATATTACACTCTATAAATACCAAGCAAGCTGCACAAGACCAGGGACGAAACCCTAGCCCCAACAACAACCCTTATTTTGCCAAAAAATTTCTCAAAATTGTCAAAATCGTGTTTGAACTTCCAGCCACTTTCAGCCTCTCTCAATCACTCCATTACATTCCTAGGGTAAGTTTGAGTAAGTACACATCATTACCAATGATTGAAACAGCCTGAATCGATGCATACATGTTCATACATATTCAAAATTTTCTTGAAATTGCATTTTTATTATCTGCTTGTTTTAATCGATTCTAATGGTTTTAATGTGTTCATGAGGCTCTATGTGATTGATCTGGGCCATCGTTGCATAGCTTGAACGCCGTAAATTGATTTGCCATGTTTAGGGTTCTTGAACTGCTGAGCTCGAACGGTAGCTAGGCGTTTTCAATCGAAACTAACATCACCATTGGACTCGGAAGGGCCGATTTAGGGGTAGGGTATCCCTTGCCTTTTAATCAGATTTTGTTTGAGAATCATAGCCATCGGAGAATACGACCGGAGCTAGGGCTCCGGCGTCGTTGACTTGGATGACTCCGGCGAGGGTTGGCGTAGCGCGTTGAAGCTTCCTGATTCGTCCATTCGTATTGACTGGGGTCCACGCGTGCTGACTCGATTTGAAACATATCCATGACATGTTTACATTCAAAAACAATTGATTTCAGTTTCCATGACACGAAGTGCACGCTGGCGTAGTGGTTAAGGCGTTGGTTTGTGAAGATTCTCTCAAGGGTCTCCAGTTCAATCCCTGGCAAAACCAACTCTTTTTCCTTTTTGCAAAATTAACTATTTTCATATTTTCTTATTTATTTTTCTTTAATATTTTCCATCCAATTTAATTTATCTTCTAATATTTTTATCATGCATTTAAAAAACACCAAAAATATTTATTTTTTGCAGACTCATCAGAAAAATGCTTATTTAATTTTTAATATAAAAATTATTATTTTTGCATGCATATTTAATTTAATTGCTAATTTATCATTTAAATGACTTTTAATTGTTTTTTAATTATCAAATTAACTCCAAAAATTCCCAAAAAATTATTTTATCATATTAATGTCATTATTAACATAAAAAAATTTCTCATTCAAAAATACTTATTTTTACTAACATTTTCCTCTTATGCAATTTTCTTCCGTTTTCCGATTTTGCATCTGTTCACAGGTTATACCATTTCGGACAATTTTTATCGCTTTTCTTTTCCAATTATGTAACTGCCTATGGGATATAATAGTTAAATTAGGACTTTTATTTTCCGCACTTTCAATTATGTATCTGCCCCAAAGCCATGTAATAGCGTAGGATTTACTTTCCGCACTTTACTTTCCGCAATTTACTTTCTGCACCCTATAAATTGCTAGTAATTAGGTGTGTATGGCAAGATAAAATTGGACATAGATCACTCATAATTTTCAAAGATAACATATCTGAATTTAACACACTCTTTCACACATGCACCCCTTAGGGTAATTCTCTCTCGTTGCCTTACGAATACAAATGGTCAAGTCCCTCGAACGTAGAGGTATTCTAGCACCGTTGCCTTCAAAACAAATCATCATAGTCCCTTCGATACAAAGATCATAGACCCACGATGTCGCCTACGAATACATGATCTTGACCCTCGATTGTCGCCTACGAAAAATGATGATAGTCCCTTCGAATGTGCTAGGATACTTCCTACAAGTTGCCTTCTATGACCATCCGATGTCCCTTCGAATGTCCCGCTTACATCCAACGAATAAGGTTACCTACCAACTAATGGTATGGATAGCACTATTCTAAAGGAACGAAAACAACACGAAAATGACCAATTTTGAGTAGGTAATAAGACTTTTAGTTGCTTGCTCTATCAAAATACTTTTCACACCTCACACTTTTTTTGTCAAAGTTTCAAACTCTTTTCAAAATGAAACATTTCTGAACACTTTGTATACATTCCTACATGAATCATTACAAAGTCAAAGCGAAATGCCTTTTCAAAACCTTTTTCAAACACACAGAAAGCACAATTTTAAAGTGATCTAAGAGCAACTAAGAGCCCGTAGATAACTACGGATGGAAAGGGGTGCTAATACCTTCCCTTTTCATAACCTTTTCCCTTACTCAGAATCTAATGAAGGTCTTTTCCTGTTCTTTTCACCTTCCCTTAATTGGATAAAAGAAAAGTCGATGGCGACTCTTGCTATCCGCACAGTTGCGGTACAAAAATCTCAAAGTCAGTTCATCATATTACAGAACTGGCGACTCTGCCGGGGAGACACCCTAAAGAGAGAATGCCTTAGGGATTTGTAGATCACCTTTACCGCTTTCTGTTTGATTTGTATGCTTTACTTTTAAGGGTTGCTTGGGTATCATATTTGTGGGGGATCCTACACCCGGATCCGGGTTTCCTTTTAGGTAAGTAGCAATAAATCATCACGACTGTTAGACGTATATCAAAACGGTCAACATGATGGCTACGTTAGTGTGACACTTTGGATGTCCTAATACTCTTCATTCCCAAGTTGAGGATAGTATTTGGCTTCTGCGTGGTGTCATCAAGCACTAACTTAACTTTTAGAACCTTAATTAACCCATCTTGGCCATTAGAAGGTAGTGAGATGGCCGACTTTGGTGTAGACCGAGGTTGGCTGATACTCGATGCTACGCTCATTGAGATCATACTTTTGGGATATTTTCGGTCGACCACTTGGTAGTCGTATTGAAATAAACGCCTACGAGAAAGATCAATGATATGAGATTCCTAGAACCCGGTTACTATTATAGGACAGGATGAACCAACTCAAACTTTTGGTAGGGTAATCACCTATACCTCATGCAAGCCTTAAACCTAGGCTCATTGTGTGAATTGTTTGTGTGTGCTAAACATGACATCATGACATCATCGCATTGCATATCATTTCTAACTATTTCAAGGACCTAGGGATTTATCTTTGCTTTGTTTTGTAGGGAATTATGACTTCTAGAAAGACTATCCGAATCAACTTCATGGGTATACCTTCTCAGCTCAAATAATTGGTTTCGGAAATTCCTGATCATGCTCAATTCATCAAAAGACATGGTTATCTGCTTGACTTGGTTATCTCCGGTTTTGAAGAAGATATGATGCATGTCCTATTCCAGTTCTTTGATCCGAAACACCATTGCTTTACATTCCCAGATTATCAGTTGGTTCCTACCTTGGAAGAGTTCTCTAAGCTACTTGGGATACCTATTCTTGACCAAATGCCATTCACCGGTTTAGAAAAGGTTCCTAGGTATGAAGACATCGCATCAGCCTTACACCTAAAGCGCTCAGACATTGAAGCCAATTGGGAAACTAGAAGCAGAGTTAAGGGTTTACCTGCTAAGTTCCTAATTAAGAAAGCCCGAGAATTCTTCAAAGTTATGAGTTTCCATGCATTTGAAGATGTTGTGGCCTTGCTAATCTATGGTTTGGTTCTATTTCCTAACTCGGATCAATTCATAGATGTCAACGCCATCAAGTTGTTTCTTACCCGCAATCCTGTGCCTACTTTACTTGGAGACATTCTACATTCTCTCCACACTCGTACTATGAAGAGACAAGGAACTCTCATGTGTTGCATACCGTTACTTTCCAGGTGGTTTATTTCGCACCTTCCTCCATCAGTTATGAGGAATGAACAAAGGATGAAGTGGTCTCAAAGGTTAATGTCACTCTCTCATTCAGATATCCGTTGGAATCTTTTCTCTCAAAAGGAATTCACATTCATTGAGCGCTGTGGAGAATTCCCTAATGTACCACTCCTTGGTATAAGGGGAGGTATTACTTACAACCCTTCTCTAGCTCTACGTCGGTTTGGTTTTGCTCGAAGAGATGGTCCGCATGATATGCTTCTCCAAGATATTGTGTTCGACTACAACCATGATCTCCAGAATTACCGACGAAGGTTCATACACGCTTGGGCATGGTAAAGAAGACTGATACCAAGACTTTGGGGCACCAAAACTCCATTCCTTGGGAACCTTACCTCAAATGGGTGCGAGCTCGAGCTCAAAACCTCATGATGCCATTCACGCCTGTTTAACCAGTAATTATGGAACCAGTTGCTATAGGTGACGTACCCTATACTGTTCTCCATCCTGACATGCCTACTGATTTTCAAGACTTGAAGAGATCCTAGATTCAACTAAAAGAAGAAAGGGATACATTCGAGGCTCAGTGTTATGCAAGCGAGAAGAAGGTACTAGAGTTGACTAAGCTACTTCACGAGGAGCGGAACATCAACGCCTACCTCGGCACCAAGAGGAAGCGCCCATGGGAGACTTAGAGCTTTAGGGTTTATATGTTTTCTTTTATTGTTTTGAACTATCTTTTGTACTTAAAAAGAAAAAGAATAAAAAGAGAACTAATAGATGTTTGTTCGTGCTTGTTTAACAAATTTAAATCTCTAAGGTCCTTGAAAATATTGCATTGCATTTGCATAAACATCGCATATCATGGCATAACATCTCATAACAGGTACATTGAAGATTGGTTTTCTCATTCTCTCGCTATTTATTTTAGCAGAAATGGCTCTTTGAACATCAAAGATCTCCGTGCTAAGAATGCTCGGCCCAACAGATGTTCACCAGCTTGGTCCAAGGCCAAGAAGATCTGAAGAAGCTCATCAATAGAGAGAAGAAGGTTGTTGGTGTTCTCAACATGGGTAGACGATACAAAGGTGGTCCTAAAGTGGTCAGCCGGATAGAGCTCTCAGAAGGAAGTGTCAAGAATGAAGGAAGTGTCAAGAATGAGGGGAGTGTCAAGGGTGATGACGAAGGCAGTTAGCGTGAGCCTGAAAAAGACTATGATCATAGCCAGTACTCTGATGAAGATGACAAGTACAAGCAACTTGAAGATCGTCTGAATGTGAGAAACCCCAAGATGTCCGGTTGAATTTTGATGATCCGAGTCTTGTCCCCGTGTGGTGATTCCTCCCAAGTTCAAAGTTCCAACTTTTGCCAAGTATGATGGCATGTCTTGTCCGTCGCATTTGAAGTCCTATGTTCGGAAGATCAATCACACGATGATAGAAAGTGTGGATGCATGATTTTCAAGAGAGTTTGTCCAGAACTCAATTGGAGTGGTATTATCAGCTAGAGAATGACCGTATCCGTACTTGGAGTGACTTAGCAGATGCTTTATACAGGAAGTATGAGTACAATGCTGAATTGACACCCACTCTCATGCAACTACAAAGCATGTCTATGGGTCGTGATGAGAAGTTCAAAGAATATGCTCAGAAGTGGAGAGATCTAGCAGGCAGAGTTCAACCACCCTTGTCCAATAGGGAGTTGGTTGATATGTTTATGGGAACACCGACAGCCCATTCTTTAATCATCCGATTGAAACTCTTCACCGGATTCACCGAGTTGATATTGACAGAGAGCGATCGGTGGTATCAAGAGCGGAAAGATTCAGACAGAGTCATCCTCGAATGCTGCGAAGAGATCTTTTGGTGGTAAGAAAGAAGCCAATGTTGTGTATGGACAGAAAAGCCGAGCCAAGACCGACCGTGCTCAACTGTGGGGCATTGTGATCTCCAATCCTACATCAGACAACCTCGGTGAGACAACAGAGCAACGCGCCACGGCGATTACTAAGATTAACATGCCATTGTCGCAAGCCTTGCAACACATGTTGAAAGCAGAGCTGATTACTTTGAAGGATCCTCCTCAGAGTGTCAACACTTCCTCTCCGAGATACAATCCTAATGCTAAGTGTGCTTACCACTCCAATAGCCTGTGGCACGAATCGACAACCGTTGGGCTCAAGAACAAGATTCAAGATATAATTGAAGTTAAGCAGATTGAGTTTGATCCTCCTGTTGAGACTCTGAATGTGATCAACGCGCCTATGCCTAACCATGACAAAAGTTCCAATGCTATTGGTGAGGATACTTACGTTTTCAACATAGATGCTCAAGCCGCAGTTGAAGAAGGAGGTAGTACTATTTGGGGACAGCTCCCTGATCTTCCTTTCAAATCTGACAAGACTGGTTTAGGCTTCACCATCAAAGGTCAAGATGATCGCAACGTGTGTCGACCAACTTCCTTTCCGCATCGCCAGTGGAATCCATGCTATAGAAAAGCAGCGACAACGACTTCGACATCGCAAGTGGATCTTCCCAACTCCCGACAACGGACTCAGCAATTGGAAGACTGAAGACGTCATACCAATCTCCTTTAGACATGAGTAATTGCTCTTGTTTTTGTTTTGCTTTTCGTATTTTCTACGCTTTGGACAATAAACTCTAAAGCCTAGTGCCTTGCCCGGCATCATGGCTCGCTTGTGAGGGTTATTATCATCATTTGCATATTTTCATTCAATAAAATCGTTGGACTTTTGCATTCAATTGTTGTTTTCTTTTACTTTATCACCCTTCAAAAGCTATGTGTTTCTTACACACACCACGTGATACACGCGAATCACTCGAATCTGATGATAAACTATGCTATTGCTAAATATGACTTTGATAATCCGATCTACCAAGTCAAGACGAAAGTGAGGAAGATTGTGAAGTGCCAGGAGAACTTGTCGACCGCTACAACAAGAAGAACGAGTTATACAGCCACACGAAGAACAAGTTGAGGTTGTGAATTTGGGTACTAATGAAGATAGAAAAGAGATCAAGATAGGAGCGGGTCTTGAGAACAGTTAAAGAAAGGTTGGTACGATGCTACGAGACTATATTGAGGTTTTGCTTGGTCATACGAAGACATGCCCGTTTAGACATTGATATTGTGGTACATCGATTGCCGACCAAAGAAGGTTTTCTCCCAAGAAAGGTAGGTCGATGCGTCCCGAGATGTCGAGAAAATCAAAGCCAAAGTTATGAAGCGCTCAACGCGGTTTCTTAGTGTTACTTCCTATCCACGTGGGTTGCAAACGTGGTGCCTGTACCTAAGAAGGATGGTACGAATGTGTGGATTATAGAGATCTGAACAAAGCAAGTCCGAAAGATGATTTCCCACTTCCTCATATTGATGTTCTGGTTGACAACACCGCTCAGCATAAGGTTTTCTCCTTCATGGATGGTTTCTCCGGTTACAATCAGATTGAAATGGCTCCTGAAGACATGGAGAAGACTACTTTTGTTACACAGTGGGGCACTTTCTGCTACAAGGTTATGCCGTTCGGACTGAAGAACGCGGGCGCCACTTACCAGCGTGCTATGGTAACACTATTTCATGACATGATTCATCACGAGATAGAGGTCTATGTCGAAAACATGATAGCTCGGTCACAGACTGAAGAAGAACATCTTGATCATCTACGGAAATTGTTTGATAGGTTAAAAAAGTATAGACTGAGACTTAATCCCAACAAGTGCACCTTTGGAGTCAGATCCGGAAAACTCCTAGGATTTGTCGTCAATGGAAAAGGTATTGAAGTTGACCCCGCCAAGGTTAAAGCTATTCAAGAAATGCCAGCTCCCCGCACCGAGAAGGAAGTCAGAGGTTTCTTGGGCTGTTTGAACTACATTGCCAGATTCATTGCACACCTAACTGCTACCTGTGAGCCAATCTTCAAGCTACTGAAGAAAGATCAAGTGGTAGAATGGAACGACGATTGCCAGATCGCTTTTGACAAAATCAAGGAGTACCTACGTAATCCTCCTATCCCGATGCCACGGTCAAGGAAGACCTCTTATCATGTACTTGATGGTGTTAGAGAACTCAATGGGGTGTGTTGGGGCAACATGACGAGTCAGTCGAAAAGAGTATGCAATATACTACCTTAGCAAAAGTTTACCGATCGTGAAACAAGATACTCACACGAGAAAACTTGCGCGCTTTGGCTTGGGTCTTGCCGACTAAGACAAGATATGTTGACTCACACTACCTTGTTGATTTCCAAGATGGATCCGATAAAATACATATTTGAGAAACCAGCTCTCCTAAGAATAGCAATATGGAAAATGATCTTGATCGAATACGACATCCAATATACTTCTCAGAAAGCGATCAAAGGAAGTGTAGTAGCCGATCATTTGGCTCATCAAGCCGTAGATGACTATCACCTATGCATTCAATTTCTAGATGAAGATGTTTTACTAGTTACAGATTAGAAGAACAGGCCCGAAGGACCTGAACAAGGATCCCGATGGACCATGGTCTTTGATGGAGCCTCAAACGCACTTGGCAATGGCATTGGCGCCATCATCACATCTCCTACAGGCGGGCACACGCCTTTCACCGCCAGATTATGTTTCAGTTGCACTAACAATATGGCCGAATACGAAGCGTGCATCATGGGTATTAAAGCTGCTATTGACTTAAGAATCAAGTTCTTGCAAGTATATGGAGACTCATTTTAGTGATCACCGATTATGAGTGGGATACGAAGCATTTGAATCTCATTCCATATCGAGAGCATGTTCTGAGTTTGATCCCCTACTTCGAAGAGATAACTTTCAATCACATTCCACGAGAAGAGAATCAGTTGGCAGGCGCGTTAGCTACTATGTCATCTATGTTCAAGGTTAGATGGGACAACGAGGCTCCCCAGATCATCATTGAGAAGTTTGACGAACCAGCATATTGTTATGAGCTTGATACAGAAGAGAAACCTTGGTACTATGACGTGAAGAGGTATCTTGAGACTCAGGAATATCCCGCAGGGGCATCTTTCAATGATAAGAAATTCCTAAGAAGATTCGCATCCAAATTCTTCCTCAGCAACGACATCTTATACAAGCGCAACCACGACATGTGCTTACTTCACTGTGTAGATCGGAAAATAGCGGTACGTATCATGGAAGAGTTACACGAAGGCGCATTTGGTACCCACTCTAGTGGACACACCATGGCTAAGAAGATTTTGAGAACGGGTTACTATTGGTCCACCATGGAAGCTGATTGCCACCGCTACGCTCGATCTTGTCACAAATGCCAGATTTACGCAGACAAAGTGCACGTACCTCCAGTGCCTCTGAATTTTCTAACAGCTCCTTGGCCTTTTGCGATGTGGGGCATTGACATGATTGGAGAAATCAAGCCCACAGCTTCCAACGGACACGGTTTCATCCTTGTGGCAATTGACTATTTCACCAAATGGGTAGAAGCAGCCTCGTTCGCATCTGTTACCAAGAATGTTGTGGCTCGATTCATCAAGCATAATCTTATCTGTCGGTATGGAACTCCTGAAAGGATTATCACAGATAACGGCTCTAATCTCAACAATAAGATGATCACCGAACTCTGCACGTAGTTCAAGATCAAGCATCACAACTCTTCTCCTTATCGGCCTAAGATGAATGGCGCAGTGGAAGCCGCCAACAAGAACATTAAGAAGATTATACAGAAGATGACAGTGACTTACAAAGATTGGCATGAGATGTTACCATTTGCTCTTCATGGTTACCGCACTACAGTACGAACATCAACAGGGGCAACCCCCTTCTCTCTTGTATACGGTATGGAGGCAGTCCTACCCATCGAGGTTCAGATACCCTCAACCAGAGTCCTCCAGGACACAGAGTTAGGCGAAGACGATTGGATCCAGACTCACCTTGACCAGATTAATTTGATTAATGAGAAACGACTCGCATCCATTTGCCATGGACAGATCTATCAGAAGCGAATGGTCAGAGCATTCAACAAGAAGGTCAAGCACCGAGTTTACCAAGTCGGTGATCTAGTAGTCAAGCGCATCATCCTTCCACAAGGTGATCCTAGGGGCAAATGGACTCCCACCTATGAGGGACCGTTTGTAGTCAAGACAGTATTTTCCGGCGGAGCTATGATACTTAGCACCATGGATGGTGAAGACTTCCCACACCCTGTGAACGCAGACATAATCAAAAAATACTACGCATAAAAGAGACCCGCTAGGTCGATGAACCTAGGCAAAACTAAGGGCATCCTGGTGAACCAAAAGGGTTAGGGCAAAAGTTAAGGATATATACAAAACATGTACACCCGGCAAGTCGAAAACCTGAAAAGGCGGCTTGGGCAAAAAAGGGTATCCCGGTAGACTGAAAACCCAAAAGGGCGATCTAGGAAAAAGTTAGGGATTTAAGCGTACGACTATGTCTCGTTTAGATCACCTATCTACTTCCAGACTACTATCAGCATTCAAGATTCAAATGGCGAAAATCAATTCACTCACTTTCTACTGACAGCAAGGAGATGAGATAGTCGAAATATATGAGTACTAGCATAGTTGGAACTTAACGAGATTGTTTCCGCATAGCTTTTTACTTTCCTTGTGTACGAACTACTTGGCCATACGCCGCATTTCAAATAAATACAAGTTCTTTCTTTACAATTTTTGCTATTTGTTGTTTGCATAAAGTCCAACGTTTTCTTTGAATGATTATATGTATCTGACAAAAAATATCTATTCACGAACATGCGAAAAGTGAACATACAAAAGTAATTACTACAGGCTCCAGGAATTAAGATGACGACAAAGGTCACCAAAACATTTTCCCCATAGAGCATGATCCCCACAGAGGTGTCGCTCACAACAAACCTTCCTCAGCGGAGTGTACGTTAGTCCCCGAGCAATGATTCCACTCAACTAAACCATGTGACAACAGATTTCCAAGCAGTAACGATCCATCACCAGCAGAGGTATTTATCCCCAGCAAAATATCTCTTGACAATCATTATTTCCCCGGCAGCATCAGTATCCAGACTTGAAACTTGGTCAGATAGTGCATCGGAGGAAACCTACATCTTTTATTCCTCAGCCAGAGATTTCAACGGGCTCCAGATCCTTCTAACCCGGTCTCCCAGCAACTTTTCAAATACTCTTCAACAGGATTTATGCGCAAGATCCCCAGTGGAGTACCTCATAGATTCTCCTCAGCAGGGTCTATATGCAAGATCCTCAAAAGCGTATCTCTACCATCCTCAATAATATCTAGGCCCGAGACTTGGTCAGATAGTGCATCGGAGGAATCAGAGTTATCTTTCTTCTCAGGATTTCCATCTATTTCGTCCCCAAGCAGAAGTCAGAAATCTCAAAGCAGAACATCCGCATCTTCTTCAAGATGGATATGTTTTGAAATACCACAACATCTATCATTCATACATTACTCATAAAAGTCATAATTTGTGCATATGTCATTCATACACATCGTCATGCATCATAACTTGCATAAGACTAACGATATTCTATCAAAGTTTCTTTTGTTTTTCCAAAACAGGTGAAAATCACTTCTGAAACAAACAGGTCCAGGATTAATGCCCAAAGCCAAACGGGAAAACTATCTGAACGACCGCCCTTGTTGTCCTCCGACAACTGGTCCAAGCTTAATGCCCGAAGCCAGACGGGAAAAATATCCGAACGACTGCCCTTGTTGTCCTCCGACAACAGATCTAGGATTAATACCCGAAGCCAGACGGGAAAACTATCTGAACGATCACAAGTTATCCTCCGATAACAGGAATTGGATCAATACCCGAAGCACCACAGGGAAGCTGTCCATATTTTGCCAACTATTATCCCCTCAGAGTAATCAACACGAAGATGCATTCTGACTCTCTCTTATTATCAACAGCAACTACAGAGTCTAGCGTACGACTCGGTTGCCTTGGATGGCATCTTAAGCCCATCTCCGACTACTTGTCAACATCTCTCCACCTTCAGAATGCTGCATATTTGGTTAAAAAACCAATACAAGCCAATAACTTCATTCAAAGATGAGCACAAAGTCTAACGTACGATTCCCTCCGGATGGCATCTTAAGCCCATCTCCATGCTCCTTTCATTTCCAGAAACATCTACAGAGCCTAGCGTATGGCTCACTCCCCAGCATCGATCTTTCCAAATGGCATCTTAAGCCCATCTCCGGTAGTTCTCTTATTCAAATAACAATATCGAGTCTAGCGTACGACTCATTCCCCAACGAAGTCTCCAACTTCTCCAAATGGCATCTGTAAGCCCATTCCCGCGTCATCAGCCAACAGCGAGTGCAAATTTTCAGGTGTACTCGAGTGTTCAATCATCTTCTACCTCCCGGTCACGAAAGGCAAGCACGCCAATCTAACCCTTCCAGTACAAGAAGATTGAACAGGGGCAGCTGTCATACCCCAAAATTTGCCCTCCTACTTCTCAAAACATTTCATACATCCATGCTCAAGGATTCCTCAAGGGTTGATCAGACAAACCCTCTCCTAGACAATCAACCCAAACTAGGGTTTGGCTATCCACAGATCCAGATGGACTTCCAACATCTCCAATGGTCATCGTGCCTCCTCATATGCTTCAAAGATTCCCCATGTCAAGTTTCAAGCCTCACAAGTCAAGTTTCCTCAGACAATTGCTCAGATGGTTGAAAATCAGTTGTATTGGACAAAAAGTCAACTGTGGTCAACATACAGTGAAACTTCATGATTTTTGGTCAACATCCTCATTTTGAAGTTACATTCATCATTTGATCAAGGGTTGATCATGATTCATCAAGAAAACTCAAGATTTGCTCAAAAGTCAAACTTTCCAAATTAGGGTTTTTTAGTGAAAAGTCAATTGAACTTTAACTGAGTATAACTTCTTCATACTTTCTCAGAAAATTTTCCACACCCTCTCATTTTGAAGGAAATTCAATTCTCTACAACTTCATGTCTCATAAGAATGTTCAAAAAATGCTTCATTTTGAAGATATGGATCAAAACATTACAGGTCCTTTTCAAAGTCAACAAAAAGTCAACATTTTGTTTTGAAGATTTATTGAGCATGGAAACTCCAATTGAGATGAAACCAAAGAGGTTGGTTAGAGGACACTTAGAGCTTTCTAAAAAGTCCAAGAACACTCAAAAATGTGGAAAATTGAGCAAAATACACTATTTAGAAGTTGGGCATTTTTGAACAATTGCACAAAAGGAGATATTTGTCAAAATCCAATTTTTTCCAAATGGGCCTATAATTTTATGATCCAAACTTATTCATAATATTATTTGTGACCTATTGATGCCTTGCCATGACATTTTTTTATTTTATTGATTTATTTTTGAATTTAAAACCATTTAATTCAAAATTAAATTATATAAAATATGAAAATAAGATATATTTTCAAAAGGAGTGGATTTTTATCAAACTTGAGGTCCAAGATAGCCCATGAAACTTGCCAATTTCGTGATTGCTTGCACATGGAAGAGAAAATCAAATTTTCTCCAAAATTTGATTTTATTTGAAAGGAATTTATTGCACATCCAAGATCCAATCTTTTTTCCTTCTTTTTGCTCTCATATTACACTCTATAAATACCAAGCAAGCTGCACAAGACCAGGGACGAAACCCTAGCCCCAACAACAACCCTTATTTTGACAAAAATTTTCTCAAAATTGTCAAAATTGTGTTTGAACTTCCAGCCACTTTCAGCCTCTCTCAATCACCCCATTGCATTCCTAGGGTAAGTTTGAGTAAGTACACATCATTACCAATGATTGAAACAGCCTGAATCGATGCATACATGTTCATATATATTCAAAATTTTCTTGAAATTGCATTTTTATTATCTGCTTGTTTTAATCGATTCTAATGGTTTTAATGTGTTCATGAGGCTCTATGTGATTGATCTGGGCCATCGTTGCATAGCTTGAACGTCAGAAATTCGATTTGCCATGTTTAAGGTTCTTGAACTGTTGAGCTTCGAACTGGTAGCTAGAGGCGTTTTCAATCGAAACTAACATCACCATTGGACCGGAAGGGCCGATTTAGGGGTAGGTATCCTTTGCCTTTTAATCTTTGTATTTTGTGTTTGAGAATCATAGCCATCGGAGAAGACGACCGGAGCTAGGGCTCCGGCGTCGTTGACTTGGATGACTCCGGCGAGGGTTGGCGTGGCGCGTTGAAGCTTCCTGATTCGTCCATTCGTATTGACTGGAGTCCACGCGTGCTGACTCGGTTTGAAACATATCCATGACACGTTTACATTCAAAAACAATTGATTTCGGCCCATGACACGCACGGCGTAGTGGTTAAGGCGTTGGTTTGTGAAGATTCTCTCAAGGGTCTCCAGTTCAATCCCTGGCAAGACCAACTATTTTTCCTTTTTGCAAAACTAACTATTTTCATGTTTTCTTATTTATTTTTCTTTAATATTTTCCATCCAATTTAGTTTATCTTCTAATATTTTTATCATGCATTTAAAAAACACCAAAAATATTTATTTTTTGCATACTCATCAGAAAAATGCTTATTTAATTTTTAATATAAAAATTATTATTTTTGCATGCATATTTAATTTAATTGCTAATTTATCATTTAAATGACTTTTAATTGTTTTTTAATTATCAAATTAACTCCAAAAATTCCAAAAAAATTATTTTATCATATTCATGTCATTATTAACATAAAAACTTTTTCTCATTCAAAAATACTTATTTTTACTAACATTTTCCTCTTATGCAATTTTCTTCCGTTTTCCGATTTTGCATCTATTCATAGGTTATACCGTTTCGGACAATTTTTATCGCTTTTCTTTTCCAATTATGTAACTGCCTATGGGATGTAATAGTTAAATTAGGACTTTTATTTTCCGCACTTTCAATTATGTATCTGCCCCAAAGCCATGTAATAGCGTAGGATTTACTTTCCGCACTTTACTTTCCGCAATTTACTTTCTGCACCCTATAAACTGCTAGTAATTAGGCGTGTATGGCAAGACAAAATTGGACATAGATCACTCATAATTTTCAAAGATAACATATCTGAATTTAACACACTCTTTCACACATGCACCCCTTAGGGTAATTCTCTCTCGTTGCCTTACGAATACAAATGGTCAAGTCCCTCGAACGTAGAGGTATTCTAGCACCGTTGCCTTCAAAATAAATCATCATAGTCCCTTCGATACAAAGATCATAGACCCACGATGTTGCCTACGAATACATGATCTTGACCCTCGATTGTCGCCTACGAAAAATGATGATAGTCCCTTCGAATGTGCTAGGATACTTCCTACAAGTTGCCTTCTATGACCATCGATGTCCCTTCGAATGTCCCGCTTACATCCAACGAATAAGGTTACCTACCAACTAATGGTATGGATAGCACTATTCTAAAGGAACAAAAACAACACGAAAATGACCAATTTTGAGTAGGTAATAAGACTTTTAGTTGCTTGCTCTATCAAAATACTTTTCACACCTCACACTTTTTTTGTCAAAGTTTCAAACTCTTTTCAAAACGAAACATTTCCGAACACTTTGTATACATTCCTACATGAATCATTACAAAGTCAAAGCGAAATGCCTTTTCAAAACCTTTTTCAAACACACAGAAAGCACAATTTTAAAATGATCTAAGAGCAACTAAGAGCCCGTAGATAACTACGGATGGAAAGGGGTGCTAATACCTTCCCTTTTCATAACCTTCTCCCTTACTCAGAATCTAACGAAGGTCTTTTCCTGTTCTCTTCACCTTCCCTTAATTGGATAAAAGAAAAGTCGGTGGCGACTCTTGCTATCCGCACATTTGCGATACAAAAATCTCAAAGTCAGTTCACCGTATTACAGGGTGCATGTGTGAAGAGAGTGTGTCGAATTCAGATAATTTATCTTGAAATTAGAAGTGATCTACGTTCGTTTTTATCTTGCCATACACGCCTAATTACTAGCAGTTTATATGGGTGCGGAAAGTAAATTGCGGAAAGTAAAGTGCGGAAAGTAAATCCTACGCTATTACATGGCTTGGGGCGCTACATAATAAGCGAAAGTAAATCCTAATTAAGCTATTACATCCCATGAGCAGTTACATAATATTGAAAAAGGATACGAGAAAATAAAACTAAAACTATTACAACCTGGAAGGAGATACATAATAATTGGAAAAAAGAAAACGAATTGCAAATAATAGAAAATATGTTAGTGAAAAAGATTTTTGACTAAGGAAAAAGTTTTTACGGTTAGTAAACCTAATTAGATGAGAAAATAATTTTTTTGGGAATTTTCTGGATTGATTTTAGTATGGAGAAATAATTAAAAGTCAATTTTCTGATTAATTAACAATTAATTAAAATATGCATGCAAAATATAATTTTTTTTATGTCAAAAATTAAATAAGTATTTTTTCTGACCTAAATGCAAAAAAGAAAATATTTTTTGTGATTTTTTGATGTGTTAGAAAATTATTTGAAAGGAAATTAAATTGAAAAGAAAATAATGTGAAAAAAATAAGAAAAAGTGTTAGTTTTGAAAAGTGTTAAAAAATAAGTTGACAAAGCCAGGGATCGAACCCAAGCCCTCTCCTTCATACGCGCGGTGCTTTACCACTGAGCCAACCTGCTGATGGTGTTAGTGGAATGAAACAAAAACAAAATAAGAGAAATTGATTTTCTAAAAACCAATTTAAAACACGCGCCAAGAACACCTTCTTCTTCGTTTGAATTTTCAAACCTTTAGCTACGGTTTTTGTTCGTAGCTAAAGCCTTTACCAACGGTTTGTCCGTAGCTATAACACCTGTAAATTACAAACCTCTAAAATATGCAATATAAATATGTTAGGAAGGCATGAATCAACTCGGTTTGGTCTCCTAAACACGATGGTGCCCATGGTTTGGTCCAATTTTGTCTAATTCGAAGGATCCCAATTTGAAGCTCAGAAAACCTAACAATGGCATATCACGGTTCCTGCATCTAAAACTCAATTGAACGATTCAAATAGCTTCGAAATATCATTCTAAACACAGATATGCAATCGAATTATGTTAAAAATGCATGTAAGTACATAATCGATTTTAAGGGAAAAGTGTGAAAACCGTGAGTTTGATTTTGTGTTTCTGCACGTTTTGCTTGCTTGTGAGTGTCTAGAAACGATCAGAGGGCCTCCAAGAATTGATTGCAAGGCTTGGAATGCTTTGAATTGGACTAAAACTATGGCTGCTACGTTGCTTGAATGCCACAATTTTTTGAAGCTTTTTTAAGGTTCTTTTTGGTCAGAATTTCGTCCCTTGTGTATGTAGAATCATCGTCTATTTATATTGTAAGGAATTAGGTCAAGAATTGTAGGAAAATACCATGTCATTCAATGAAAAAAGATTTGATTTGGAATCAAACCAAATATTTCTTCTTTTGAGCCAATTCCAATCAAATCACTTGCCAATCATGATTATTTCGAAATAATTAGATTAAATGGCTTGCTTGGACCTCAAGGATGAGAGAAAATCCATCTTACAATTAATTTTTGATTTTCTATCTTTTATTTTAATTAAATTAGTTTTAAATGATTAAAAATCCAAAGTAAATAAAAAATAAAATATAAATTCGTGACCTTGGGCTTGGAGGTTCCAATTCAGCTAAGGAACATGTTTGAATCAAGAAAAGTTAGGCCCATTTGGAAATTTTTTGATTTTCTCAAGTATTTCTCTTTGTGCACCTCCTCAAAAATGCTTAACTTGCACAAGGTGTATCTTGCTCAATTTTTAAAATTTTTGGGTGTTCTTGGACTTTTTGGAAAGCTTAAGATGTCCTCTAAACAGCCCTTTTGGTTTCATCTTCATTGAAGTTTCCATGCTCATGAACACTTCTTTACAAAAAGTTGACTTTTTGTTGACTTTTAAAAGGACCTGTAATGTTTTGATCCATAACTTCCAAATGAAACATTTTCTGCCCAAGCTTGTGAAACATGAAGTTGTAGAGAATTGAATTCTATTCAAAATGAGCTCTGGTGGAAAAATTTCTGACAAAGTATGTGAAAGTTATGCCTGGTCAAAGTTTTGTTGACTTTTGTCTGAGAAAGCCTAATTTAGAAACTTTACTTTTGATCAATTCTTGACTTTTCTTGATGAATCATGATCAACCCTTGATCAAATGATGAATATTACTTCAAAATATTGACGTTGACCAAAAATTATGAAGTTTGACTGTATGTTGACCACAGTTGAGTTTTTGTCCAATACAACTAGTTTTCAACCATCTGAGCAATTGTCTAAGCAATCTTGACTTGTAAGGCTTGAAACTTGACATGGAGATTCTTTGAAGCATATAATGAGGCATGATGATCACTTGAAGCATTGGAGGCCCACCTTGACTTGAGAATGGCAATTCTCTAGTTTGGGTTGATTGCTTAGGAGAGGGTTTATCTGGTCAACCCTTGTGAAATCCTTGAGCATGAACATGTGAAGTGTCTTGAGAAGTGGGAGGGAAAATTTTGGGGTATAACACCATTCCTCACTCATTTTCTCAAGCTTTGAGAGCCAGAAAATCACTGCCAAACTCACTCCAAACCTCACATTACTGCAATTTCGTTTTCACTCTTAAATTCATTCTAGTTTGAAATTAATCATTCATTCTTCTTCCTTGAATTTCGCTGAAGCTAACAGAGCAAGTATCGTGCCTTGAGGTTCCCTGAATCGTGCTATCTAAGTCAAGTTTCAGAGTTCTGAAAGTGAACTTCGTTCAGGTAGAATTCTCAATCATTTCAACTCAAATAAATTGCTAGGATGTAGTCCCTTCATCTCTGAAGCTCATAGTTCTTCTGGTTTGCATTTTCATTGAGAATTGAGTATGAATTTCTGAAAACAAGTGCTCGTTATTTTTATTCTTTTCTTTAAATTGTTCTTGGTACAGGTGAATTAAATTTTTCGCGATGGTACCATTATCTTGAAGAGACGAATCCAATGGTGCCGGTCTGAGGAATTTATTTCACAGTTGGAGGAACTCGAATTTCAGATGGCTGGAGGTTGAAGACGACCTACGTGTCCGTCTTCAACCAATGAAAACAAGCCATGTAATTTTTTCAAATTTGATCCGGTGATGATGTTTTACCATGTGCGCGTTATAGGAGCCCTTGGATCTGATTACTTTAGTGACTCAGACTCGATCCAACGCGCCATATTTTTCGTTTTATTTTAATTTTAATTCCTAATCCGATGTGAAAACCAAGGAGGTCTATATCAAGGACAACGCGTCTAATCCATTGGATTAGCTTACTAACGCGTTTTGAATGTGATTCAATGGCCTACATTTTTTTACTTTTATTTTATTTTCTCGATTTTATATTTTAAATGATTTAAACTTCAAAACATCATAGAAAATTCATTTTTGTCTCAAAAATTATGAAAAAATTCACAAATATTTTCAAATATTCTCTTCCTGATTTTTATTTTTTCATAATTTTATTTTCAGATTTGTGATTTTTTAATGATTTTTCTCTTTTATTTGATATATTTAGGTTTTAAATACTTTTTTGGAATTTAAAAATTCTAGAAAAAAATATGGAAGGATCCAATGGTCATTTGACAAATATTGGTGACCTCGTTTTATTTTTATTTTTGATTTTACTATTTTTGACCATTTTTAGTTTGTTTTACCATTTTCTTTTATTTTTAAAAAGTAAAAAATATAGTTTCTGTTTTGTTTTTTTTTTCTGAAATTTTTTGTCAACACTTGTTGACCTTTGTTTGACCTTGGAGAATTTTCTTGGAATTTTATTTTAATGCATGGATACCTTTATGTATTTCATCAATTAAAATCCAATTAAATGATACATTTTTAAACTATTTTAATTAGCATTTTAATTACTTTATTTCTTTTTTTTTTACTTTGCTGATTTTGGATTTACTTGGAGTCATAAATTTCCTCAACATCAATGGAACTTGGGTGTTGATAGGTCTCATGAACAAATCCACCAAGATAGTTGATTGATTTTGACAAAGTTAGACCGAGTAAGTTCATCTGATGCATTGTTGACTTTGAAACTAGGTCTTTCTTGTCCATCTTTTTTTTTATTTTGTCCCGAATCGGAAAATTGATCAATTAGTGACATAAAATTCAAAGTTTAGTAGAATACCCAAAAGATTGTTTGAGCTTTGATATTGGTTCAACACCTGTGATACTTATTGTGTGGTCGCTATGATTTTTTAATCAAGCTTCTGGCAAGTTTTCACCAACTTTGTCCAATTGAAATTCTCAATCATCTTTGATCAAGTGTTGAGGCCCACAAAAGTTCCAAAATATGTGATATACTTGACAAAAAGCAATTGAAACTTATCGTGTGGTCGCTATGATTCTATCAAGCTTTTGGCAAGTCTTCATGCGCAAGCTTCAAGATGATCACCTAACTAACGACTAATTACTAACAATTAACTTTATTTTACTCTTTTACTTTCTGCCTTTATTTTGGTGATATTTTGTGATCTTGATGTTATTCTATCTTCCTTGGTTATTATCTAGTACGCAGGTTATTTCATTTATACTTGATCATGAATGGATTTTCTTCAAATACAACCGTTACTCTGCTTGTTTTTCTTGAGACATGAATTCATCTGAGACACTGATTTATCTGAAGCTTGTTTTTTGCCTGGTTATTTGTTGCTTATGTGGTAATCCAAAGGATGGGATATGGTATTGGATTTTTGATGTCAAGTACTAGCTTTCTCACCCGGTTAGATCTTTCTTTATCCTTACCTTTTATTTTATGTACATAGGTTAGCCTCTTCATCTCCTCCCATATTATATAATTTTCAAAATCTTCTCTGTTTTTCAAAGGATTCTTGTTTTCGAAACTCGAACCACTTTCATAAAAAACTTGGACTTAGGTCCATGCATTTTCAAACTTCTTTTCGTAATAAACTTTCAATTCATTTAATAATACTTTGACCACTTTTTGTTAAGACAAAAAATGACATAAACTCATTCAACCTTTTTGAGCCCTTTTTGGCTTTCTTCTTAAAAAACATTTTCTTAAAATCAACCAACACACAATTTAGTTTTTTTACCCGACTACATTGGGTTTTGATTTCAACATTGCACTTTGTTGGTATGTAGGCCTGGAACTCATTAGAAGATCCATCAAATCAAAAATTATAAAAAATACTTCTTTTCTCACCCCCCACCATCCGTTTTGTACACATACTCTTTTTTAGCACACATACAAATTTTCAAAAAGGTTCCTATAGAGTACCGTAGATGTTTTGGGTGCCTAACACCTTCCCTTAGCATAACTAACCCCCGGATCCAGATCTCTGATTCTTTTATTTTAGGATTTTATTCCCTATTTTTCCTAGTCCCCTTGTATAAAATAAAAGTGCAGTGGAGACTTCATTGTTTATTGTTTTCGAGTTGAGTCAATTCAATGGCTTACAATCGCGAGTTTTTTGTCGCTACAATTTATACATTGCCTGACTGTTTAAGTCGGATCAGATGTGTTAACATGTAATAGGACATCTGATGTCTGATATACCAGAATTTCAATTGGTATTAGAGCAGGTATCTTGTTTTGTTTCTAGGTGAGATCTTGGGATGATACTTTCTGGTCATGGGCAAGGAATGAGGTATTTACTGAAAAGTTGTTTGACTTGGATAGTTCATATTGTTTTTGAATGGTCCCTTGAAGTGGAGGATGGACTATTCGTGCCAGGATATGTATTGGACCTCTATGTTGTTATCAGGCCTTTAGCTTTGATGGTGAGCTACTGTGTTGGGTTTGATTTATTTTTAAACCTAGGATTATTGTTGTTTGCACATGGATTGTGGTGGTTGTGTGCAAGGATGATCGATTTGTTCCTGAAGAATGTTGAGGAGTTTCTTTTATGTCTTCCACTGCATTGTATCTGATGTAACCCTGGTTTTCCTTGCGTCTCTGGTGGTGAGATTTTAGTAAGGTATTTTCTTGGAACGAAAATATAGGAAAGGTGTTATGGTTTGGTCTCGTCAATAGGTTTGTTGTGTGTAGTTTGTGCAAGACATCCTCAACTAACTTTGTAAAGTTGCCAACCATACTTGAGTTTTATTTCTTAAGTCCACTCATAAAGGAACTTTTGATGAGTTTGTTGAAAAAAGATCTGAAGGAAGGTTAAAGGATCTCTTGGTGTGTCCCCTGGAATGATCTCCTACCAGATGTTAGAACATCACATCAGAGTTGTGTAAAACTCTGATAAGGTTAGTACATCAGATGCTTTGGGTGCTAAGAAAATGTGTTTTGATCACATATGTTTAGAACCTTCTCCTGATCTGGAAGAGGATACATCTGAGCTATGTGTCTAAGAAGTTTCTGGACTAGAAACATGTCTTAATTTTTTTTTTGAGAGTAATGTCTGAATAAGATGTTCGAAAATCATCTCGGGTGTTTGTTTCTTTTTAAAGATCATGGGGTGAGTATTATTGTTGGATTTCAAAGTTGGAATGTATAATCATGATAGAGTATGAAGTCGAGTCACTAACCAAGTCTTGAATGTTGTGGAGAATCCTCGTGTGCTAGGAATGTGAAGAAGAAGGATGTCAAAACAAATGCTCTAACATCTGTGGAAAGGGAGCATCGTCTGCAGTTTGTGTGTGAGGAATTTTTCCTCTAATAACAAATACCTTGTTGGGAGTTAGGTATAAGTCTAGTCTTGTGAATATGTGCATGTTACAGATGGTAAAGACCCTGTCAGGACCTGGGTACATACCTGATGTGTAGTTGTGTATCTGTCCTCTGAACTGAGGGTTCAGAAACTGTTTGAGACCTTATTCCCCTCTATGACATTCAGGTGTTTGTGATAACCTGAATGAGCTACAGAAAGTGTGATATTTTGAGATCCTCTTGTGTTTATTGGGAGCTTCTTGAAGGAATTCTCTGCATAATGAGTCCTTTGAATGGCGTGTTAAGAACCATGGTGTTAGGGTTCTGAATTATGAAGGTGATGTGCTAAATGATGTTGTAACATCATGTTGGGCTGTATTTGGAAGATGCTTGAGATTGTCCATGTGGATTTGGATGCTCAAGCATGATTCTCAGAAGTTACAGTTCTGACCATGTGGATTAGAATATGCCTATTGTGATCCTGTCTATCGTAGTATGCCAAGTGATTGCATGAATACTTTGTTGAAGACTCCACTAGTATCAACAACTACTAGTGGATGTAATAGGAGAGAAATGTTGTCAGATGGTGTGATTTGATCAGTTGTTTTTTGGTCTCTTCTGTTGTTAAGGAAAGAGTGCGGCTTAGTCTGGATCTTAGTAAAGTTGTTAAGAAAACTAAGAACTTTTTGAGTTTACAAATGTGCATGATTTTTTGCCCCTCTAAGAATCATGAAATTTTGTGTGGATTTGTAAATACATTTTTTCCCAACATGTGTTTAGTAAAATGAAGAAGTCAAGAAGCAACTATATAGTCTAAAGGAGAGAGAGTATCTAGTTTGTTTCAGTGTGTGAATCTGTTCAGCAAGCGTGTGGTGTTGTGAGATCATTCATTTGATTTCATTTGGTGCTCAAGTGTTCATCTTCATTAGGAGCATTGGTTATCATGACACGGGGATTGAAGTTTTTGTCTATGGATTATTGTTGCAATGTTGCAGATCCTTTAAAGCTTGCATGTTGTGGAGTTTATATGCCTCTTGAGCGGTCATGATGTCAAACAATCTGTTGTGCATTGGGCTGCTAAATAATGTTATGATTTGTTCTTATTAACATTGGATGATTGATGCTAGATTTGTGAAGCTAGTTATTTGAATTATGTGCACATATGTTTCTTAGGAGTAGTCTGGAGGTAAGTTTGGTTTGTATCTGGGAGAATTTATTTTTCTTTGCGGTTTTCGAAGGACTTTATTAGAAGTTCTGGTTGAAAGGGAATTGTCACATGTGATGATATTGAGATTTTGACTTGTGCCAGCCAAAAAGTAGGATATTCAGAGTCCAGTGGAAGGCTATGTATTTAGGCTTTAGACCTTATATGGATAAATCTTAGGAAGCATATCTGAATGATAGTTGAAGAATTGTTGGTCACAAGAAAGTAGACACTGTACGGGTGTGGATGATTTGGGTCTGGTCATGTGAGCGTTTTGTTTGTCAATTTTTGGCCAAAAAGGGGGAGATAAGTGTTGTAGTTGTTCAGCTATTGAGTCTGAACTTTGTATTTGAATCAGTTTCCTAAAGATGTCATATAAAATGTCCTACTCGGAGTTTGATTTTTGATTGGGGTGGTTTTGGTGACTTGTGATCTGAGTTTGGAACACAACTGTGACATATGTTCTGAGTTACACAGGGTGGTATTTGGATATTTCTTAACTTTCCACTTATGCCAAAGGTTGACTGGTGGTTTCTTCCTGGTTCTCTTATGCCACTAGCTTGAAAGAAAGACATATTCTGCTGTGACAAGAATATGTTCTTAGGTTAAGGGGGACTGTAGACTATCTTCTTCCTCGTGTGCATCGTATACATCAAATGTCTTCAGGACCTTTCTTCCTTTTAGCTTGAAGTGGATCTTCTTTGATGCTGATGGTATTACTACAATGGAGCTTATTCGAAATGCTGGAAAAAACATGTCGAACAAAGATGTCCTGACATCTTGACTGAAGACTGACTCCATGTTACTGTGCTTAGTAGCTTCTGAAGACTAAGCTGATTTTTTTGGTTGTTGCTGAATTGTATTGTTTTCTATTATTATTTGTTTTAGCCAAAATGTTTCAAAGGGGGGTTGTTAGTTCTCTATTTTTAGGATTGTCATTAATTTTAGTAAAACAAATATAGCATCAATATGTTAAATAAGATGTGATTACTTGCTATGAAGAACATGTGAAGCAAGAAGACTTATTTTATGTTGATACATGTTGAGTTGAAGTGTTTCAACATTTGGATTAACATGTCAGATAAGATGTCCTATGCAGGTTCATTCGACATCGCGCATGTGCTGAACTGGACAATTGGATTTTGTTAAGATTAAACAGAGGCAGAATATTCTGAGAATATTATGCTATATTATGTGGCGCTGATTTATAGGTCAAGAAGAATCAAGAAGGATATTGAAGAATATTGACTTTCTAATTATGGAGACAAATTAGGAAATATTTTCTTGAAGACCTATTTTGTAACAAACGTTTCTGCTAAGTTGTAACAGCCGATGAGTTGTGACTTGAAGCCCAAATCCAGTTGGGGTATAGGTTATAAATAGAAGCTTTGTAACCAAGAATAAGGCACCATCCGAGAATGTTAAGATCATATTATTAGGTTTGAGGTTATATTACTCTCTAGGAGAGTTGGTTGTGTGTTTCAGTCGACATGTGAGTTGGAATATGTTCCTTGAGTTGCAAGGTTATGTTCTCCTCGAAGTTGTGAAGCAAGAGTGAGTATTGTTATTGGAGGAAGCTTTTAAGAAACTCCAAGTTGTGTTCTTAGTCAAGAGTCTTGGCTAGGTATTGTCATGTAAGTGTGTCTTCTGTTTTGCTATCATGGAAGTGTGTTTTCCTGTTATTGTCCAATCGTTGTCTGTGATTGTTGAGGGATTGGGGATGGCCTCATACCTAGGTGAGTCTTAGGTAGAAATTTATCATGAATAGTGATTAATTGAGAAGTTGTAAACGGAGGAGTTTAGCTTCGAATTAATACTATTATAGTGGAGTTTATCTCTGGCTTGGTATCCCTCAGATGTAGGTGATGTTGCACCAAACGGTGTTAACAATTCTGATGTGTTGTTTAATTTTCAGTACTATTCTTATGTGTTTATACCTTACCTGGTTGTTTAAGTCGGATCAAATGTCTTAACATGTCATAGGACATCTGAAGTTTGATATACCAGAATTTCAAAGTCCTTGTTGAGAAAGGAAAAATCACCTTGGCAGGGGGACTAGATTAACTTCATTAATAGTGAACCAGGATTAAAATAATTGTGTTCATTTATTTTTGTTCTTGTTTCATCCTTGTTTGTTTGGGAAGAAAATGTTTTCATTTTTAGAAACCAAATTCAACCCTCTTTCTTGTGTTTCTTGTACCTTTAAATTGTCGACCGCGTATTGAACCTGATGGAATAAACAAAACCCATATGAATCTCCATCTACGGGAGAAGTCTCCTCCTCCCCGACCATATTCCAAAGGAAAGACTTTGAAGATGATTGGCGTGTAAATTAAGAGGAAATGCAATTCGTGTCTAAAGGGTGTATAATGTATAACTATTCGGGATATTCTATATGCCACAAAGCTAGAAGAGCATCGAAGATTCGTCAGCCAATTGTCTCTCAAGCTGGGGACCCTAATAACCCATTGTTGCGGCGGGAAAATTGAGATTAAGATATTGATTAACTTAACTAAAAAACAAGATTCGCCACCAAACTTTATTATTTCCAAAGGAAAGGGAAAATATCGAGAAAACCCAACACTAAAATAAAACAAAAGAGAAATCTGTGTACGGGGGTTGGTGATAAAAGTAGTATTTTTTATTATTTTGAGAAAAAGAATTATTTATTATTATTTTGTACTCGGCAAGACTTCAAGAGTCATGTGCCTACATATCCTCATAGTGCAATAAGGAAATCAGAGCCTCGTAGTTTGTGGTAAAAATAACCACGAAAGTTTGTTGATTGGTTTAAATTGAAAATTCATTTCGTCATATTCAAGTGGAAAACAAAACTTAGTACCCACAAGTATGGGAAATGATAATTTGCATCATATTGATATAGAGAACTTCTATTTAGACTTTCTCACAAGCATGTCTCAACATTCAAGTGGATATGTCAATCACTTCACAATATAATATAGAAGTATAGTGGTTTGCATCACTAATAGACTAATATCCAATCTTTTGAAAAGGTTTTAAAAGAAAGGGTTAGATGTATAAATTCCAATTGTAATGTTGGCGAGATTCACATTAGACCCCTGTAAAATTATTTTTTTCAATTACCCCCCAACGATTTTTGGGTACCCTCCTAAGCGTGTAAAAGCGGAGCGAAACGAATGGGGGTAAAGAAAAAAAAATATTTTACAAGGGGGTAATATTTTTTCCTATGGGGAAAAAGACTTAGAATTTTAACATTTCAAGGGGGCAATTAAAAAAAAACATTATCAGGGTCTAAAATGAGAATTCGCTAACATTACAGGGGGATTTATATTTTTAACCCTAAAAGAGAAGTGCACAAAGGCACAAAAAAAATATGATTAGGTTTGTCTTTTTTTGAAGTTTTGAAAAGAGTTTGAATATGCTTAAGTGTTTTGACATTTATTATGAAAAATATTTTCGGGATCACTTGATAAGTTCAACATTTATTACGAAAAGGTTTGAAGTTTGAAATAAGAAGTTATGAAAATAGGAATAAGTTTTGAAAATTGAAGAAGTGGGTAGGATATGAAGAGACTATCCTAAAGCATAATGTAAATGACATGTAATAAAAGGTCTAATTATAAGGTAACCGAAGAGAAAACTTTTATGTGTGCAAGTGTACTAACACCAAGATGGATCAAGCATTTGACATTGGTCAAAATAATCCTTCCTTTCCCTTTGGATTAACCCACAAGATAAGAAAATTACATAAGCAAGCACATAAGCAGATGAATCATCAAGAGCGAGCAATGGAAGCAGATGTACATCAAAAGATCCAGATGAAAGCAGAGGTCACATAGCCATAAAAGAGAATTTCATGTCTTCAAGCAAAGATCAAAGTTTCTCATAATAAGGTCAAATCTTGAATTTAAGTTCAAAAGTTTAGATGAATAGCAAGGTCCCGATGTAACCACTCTAAGAAAAGCAAAAAACTAAGTCCTAAGGTCCAAATTCCAAAAAACTCCTTAAGAAAGGGATAGTAACACAAAGTCCACAAGATCAAATTAAAGTTTTTTAAGGTTTTATCCATTCTATCATGTTTTTGTTCTTTTTGAAGCAATAAATCAAGAGAAGCAAAAGATAAAAGGCAGAAAGTAAAAGGCAAAAATAAAATTGCAAGAATGTAAATGACAAAAAAGTAAAGAGAGTAAAAATAAAATTTAGATGTCAGCACAATTAATATGTCAATATTAGTATTAATGAGGAATCAACCGAGTCGGGGAAATTTAGGGCTATATTAAACAATCATAAATAGACTTATGTAGAAGTTACACATAGGTGAGTGCGATCAATAGAAATTTATGTGTTAACATGTTAAAGGAATGATACAAAATTATCCTCCTAAAACAATGTAACACAATAATAATAAAAAGCAAAAGAAGAAAGATGGAGAAGGAGAGATGATAAAACACATTTGAAATGTAAAAAGGAATTATCTATCGTCAATTTCAATCATTCAAGCTCACAATACAATGGGATAAATTATCATTAATCCAAAGTACCTAAAATGATCAAATGACCATTTAAATTATAAGTTTGAAATAATGAAAGATCATGCAACCAAAACCTCATTAAAACACCAATTGAAATTGATGAAGCATTGATCAACCAAGTCATGATCTAAGTCAACAAAGGTCAAACAGAAATGGATGAAAATAATAATTAAAAATTGATTAACAATGATTTTGAAAATGATTTAAAATGGAAATTAAAAGGACAATTCTAAAGAGGCATCAAAACATCAAATAAAATTATTATTATTTTGAGAAAGTTAGTAATATTACAAGTAATTAGGTCTCAAAAGTTGGAGTGAAAAATATTTCAAAATATGTGAGAATTAATTGTTAAATGAAAATTAAAAAGAAAATAGAAAGAAAATAGAAAAAAATGCTAAAAATGATTTTAAAAATTTGAAGAAAAAAATATATGTGATAGAAAGTGGTTTTTGTGATTTATGAAAAAAAATTGGAGTAAAAAAATGTTAAAGGAGCTATTTAAAATAAATCAAAAAAGAAAGAAATATCAAAAATAAATTTAAAACGAAAAAGAAAATAAAATCACAACAGCCAGATTGAAAGGCGTGCTATGATTGGCTAGAATTCAAATTCTCCCACCAAAGCGCACAAAGCTTTATCGTCTTTAACCTTTGGACAATTTTTGCAGATTCATGAACTCTGGGTTTTAACCTCAAACACCACATGGTTAAACTTCTACTCATGTCATCATTCATGTCTCTTTGCATTAGATCCATTGATTGGCTCTAAGCAGAGAGAATTTTCTCAAGAACACAGAAAACCCTGGTTCTTCAAAGTAAAATTAAATGACAAATACAAAGAATAAATTCTAGGTAAGTGAGGTTTTTGAATCAGTGAGTCAAGGCGAAGAGTGTGGTAACTTGTTTGTTATAAAATTTAACTCTTATCTACCTTTCAAGTTGAGGCTTCGAAGGTTAACAATGTTGAAATCAAGTTGAAGGTTGCAGGAGGTTGCAAGCTTTTGTAATGGTCCTGTTAGCTTCAGATGAGGCCGTTGAGTGATTCTTTGTAGAATTTCGAAGTTAAAATAGGCTTAAAATGGAATGAGGGTTTATGGGTTTTTGAAACTTTTCGTGAGTGAAAATGACAAAGGTTTTGTGGTTGTTCAAGCTTTCCCATGAAGGCAAAATGGTCCTATATTTATAGGAAATGCAATGAGGTCATGGTACGTGCGAATTCAGATATAGAACATGTGAACCAAATTGGAATTTTCTTGTTTTACAATCCGTGTGAGAGTGAGAGTGAAATGTGTGACTTGAGCATGAAATCTAGTTGTTCTGCACTCTACTCTACGCATTTCATAAGGACAAATGAGTGTGTACATGTATTGGTGGTTCCAAGTGAAGATTTGGTGATTTCATATTATAGGTCAATGCGTAAAAATGTAGAGTCCATGGCACCATGTTGGAGCTTAGGCCAAATGAAATCCACTTGTTCGTTTTGAAATATTTTGCATGCCAAATGATATCCCTATGATGAAGAATCAAATGCAAAAAGAATCACATCAAAAGGATGCTTGAGCTGAAAATGGCACAGATGACAAGTTTAGGTCATTACCTGAATTCTAGGTCAGGCAATAGGTTGAACTAAATTTTGGACCAGCTTTTGTTCACACATGGGCATCTTGTCCAATTCCAAAATTGAGGTTCTTAGAAGAAAAATGGATGTTTGACCCTTGAAACAAAGTTTTAGAGTAGTTCAAATGTGACATTTGCTCGAAGTTGATTCCGAAAATGTTGAGAAATGAGAGAGTTATGATGTTTGGACCAAGTGACATGTCATACTTGATTTTTAGGTCAACCAAACATGTACAAACTTGTGATTTTTGATATTTTCTTGCATCCAAAGGCCTAATGATGAACACTTGAACATAAATTAAAGGAAACTTAATTGTTTCCTGGATAATAATTGCTTCAGAATTGGATAAAGATTGCATGGAAATAAACACATGAACCATTCTTGAATCAACTTTGAAATCATACACCAAACTTGAACTTTTCTTGACGAAATGAAGTTGGATGAAGCTTAAAGTGAATATTACCTAAGATTATAGGTCATTCCTTGAAGTAAAACCTCTTGAGGACCACTTGTTGACCAAAACCCTATGTAGAAACCAAGTTTGATCCTTTGATTACAAGTCCCTACCTTGTACAATAAGAAGAAAAAAAGCAACACATATTTTGTATTTTGAATAAGGTTAGTAAAGTTAAAATGAAAACAAGCATAGATGCAAAAATAAACACAAAGGGTGCTTGGTGATCTCCCACAAAGATTAAACCACAGGGGTAAAGGTTGGGAGGATACCATGCTTGTGATCTTTGGTTAGAGGTCAATGATATGATAGGTGGAATCTTAGAGGTAAAAATTAGGATATAACACCCATAACAACCGATAATCAAGCCACTTATACCACACATTCAAAGGCATGAAATAGTTATATGCTTGGGGCCAACCACAATTTTTAATTAATGTATTTGTAAATTTATTGTCTAGTCGCAATTAGTGATATAATTGTTAAATGCAGACTATATACTATATGTATTGCTATTATTGTTGTTCTCGAATGATAACAAATGCAGTTGATGCCCAAATTTAATATTTCAAGGGTGATGTTGGAAGCGTTTTGCATGTCTAACTATAACAACCCATTACCCATAGTGTCGAGCGTGCCTAAAAATTTCAGGGGTGTTTCTAGAGACACTTTGCATGTCCACTACATCAATCAATTCTCTATAGTGTCAAGCATGCCTAAATATTTGAGGGGTGTTGTCGAAGACGTTTTGCATGTCCGAATACAACAATTAATTTCCCATAACTCCGAGTGCACCTAAAGAGTCCAAGGGAGCTTCCAGATGCGTTTTTCACGTTCAACTAAAACAACCAATTCCCACATGGATGTTGTCGGAGACATTTTGAACGTTCGACTACAACAATTAAATACCCCTTATCAAAGAACTACATGTAACGTAGCATAGCCGACGCCCCCTCCTTAAGATTTAGACCATTCAAAGGACGTGAGTGGTGGAGCCTAAGGATGTCTACCTCGATCCGAGACTTACCTCAAGGAGAGGGACGTGGATCCTCTACCTTTGGTAGGGGAATGATTCTCTGTGATGCAGGGGGAAATTAGATGATTCAATTCACCACACCTATAAGTATGGTTCAAAGCATAACTGTGTACAATCAGACTCATGCCTTATTCCTATTAACATAATTCAAATCATAATCACATATAGTAGGCTCCAAGCATAATCATTAGAGGTGAAATTAAAAGCTTAAACACTCGTAGTTGAACTTATGTCTCACTATTACAGATTGAACTTACAGACACATCTAGTCGAGCTAACACATTACTTATAAAAGCTCAATTTTACTATGTCTGCGTACAACCAGTCTAGAATTTTACCAAGGCATCGCGTACATCTTAACGCGACCTGACCACGAATAAAGTAGCCAAACATGGTCTCACAAAGAATTTTAAGGTAATTCACACTTTAATAAATTACTACATGGCTCAAAAGCAAACATGAACGCTCTTTGGTTCTTAGTTGGGTGGAAATTTTGATTAACATGAGAACAATGTAAAACCAAAAGTAGAAGCATGCAAAAGGTAATGATATAAATAAACATAAATATTGTTTATAAGGCAAGGCCCAAAATCCTTGCAAAATATTATAGGAAAAAAATAAAAAATAGAGGAAAATTGGCAAAAAGACCCACAAACATCAGCTCTCGATCCACCCCTTGTGTCCTCCATAAAAACATTTCGAAAAGGATCAAGCTAATCCGTAGTGATAAAATGATTGTGGAAAAATCTTTGTGCCTGCTCCAAATTGTAATCTTGGATCCGATAAACAGACTCTACAGTCCACTAAATGGATTCCAGAAATTGATGTCGTGCAACAACCACATCATCCTCAAGGTCATTTAGAACCTTGGGTCGATCATCCTTCTTTTTTGAAGATATTTCCGATCCACTTTGAACTCTTAACTCGCTTTTGCCACGTCTTTAGAAACCTTATTCCAACGTTTCTCTCCCTCGACAAGAGAAACCTTCAACTTCGCTCTATCTGAGTAGCCAAAGTCGATGTAGAACTGTATCGCTCTACCTCTTCTTACAAAGAGTCGACAAGCTCGTCCTTTGTGTGAAACTCAACCAATTCCTTCTCAGTCATTGAATTCTATCGCTGAAGGGTTTCACACTTCTCTTTCAACTTGTCCCGCTCCCTAAAAAGGTCACCAGAGCCTAATACATCATATTGGTCAGAAGCTACCATTGAAACAAGAGATCCATCCCATAATAGGGTACGAGAAGCATCCGTAAAAAGACACCACCTGTCAGCCATAGGGACACCACCTATCAGCCGTAGAAAGGTTCCAGATAAAAGCCAGGTCCTCAGCTGCCACGATAACAGAAAATTCCTCTGGGGTGTTGGGTACCCAAGATGAAAGAACTACAAGAAGCTAGAAGAAAGGAGTAAGAGCCTCTGACTTAGCATCCACCGTCAAGCGAGCCCATTTGGAAGAGGATCCTTCAATAAGAGTAGACTAGCAGTAACCCCGATTCCTCTTGGAAAGGGAAAAAGATGTTGATGGCTCGTGAACACAAAGGTTAGTTAACCAAGACTAATATAGGATTCAAAGTCTCCGAAGATCCACATTGCTTAATTTTGTGAAGGAATATGGGGTCCAACGCTATATAGGATTCAAGTTCTTCGTTACAAGATATATCAGACAAAATAATTTTAACTTGTATTTGATTTTTTTTTATATTTTCTTTTATACTCTTGTGTTAGAGTGTTGTGTGAGATAGTTAAATATTTATTTTAGAAAGTGCGAGTATATTGGGGCCTTAAGGTAGTTGAGAATGATTTGTGTTGTAATAATTTATATAATATTATTATTTGATTGTTATTTGATAATAGTCTTAATTTTTTCTTCGATTTTTAAAATTTTCACGTTAAACTTTTGTGTTATTATTGTGTTTCACTATTTTCTTTATGATTTGTTTTTCCCACTCGAAATCACTTATTTTCTTGGGAAAAGGTTACACAATTTCAACTAACTAAATATTAATCGATGATATACTTCTTTCCAATATATTTAAATACAACGCCAAGGTTGAATTCAAATTTATCTTGGATACAGTATTGTCAATGTGAAATGTATGAAACAAATTATTGAAGTGGCTAATTTACTGGTATAAAATGTTCCCATTTTCTATCATCCGTATCCCAATGTGAACGTAAATGAAAATATTACATTTTTGGTAACCAGTAGTATAAAGTAGACTTACCTTACCGATACAAATCAAATAGTCAACAAAGTTTGAAAGAGTGAAAATACCTATTGAACTACACCACGGTGCTTCCAATTATTAATTTATTTGTATTTTATGGAAGGTTTATTAGACCTTAGCAATTAGAAGAAGAATGTACTTTAAACTATTAAATTAAATTAAATTTAAATATGTTTTTTAGACTGTCTGATCATGATCGAATGGCTAGAAATATTTTGACTGTGTAATTGCATGATAAATATGATTGCATGGAATCTATTTTCTGTTTGAGTTAGTGGAATATCTCACGCTTAAAACCCAAGCAATGTAGTTCGATGAGGTGGTGTAATCTGACAATGACATAGCACGTGTGGACTCTGTCTCTTCCCCATGCCACTTGTCATTGGTCACAAACATTGATACTTATTCAAAACACAGAATCATATCGATACATCACAAATTTGATCAAAACTTTTTTGTGTCTGATAATCTAATTGTGTAAATTTCATAAAATATATTAGTATATCAATAGAATACTCATTGTTTTTTCTTTACAGAATTACATCAGAGTGTTTTAAGTTATTTTACGATAATAAGTTGATCTTTTACATTTTTTTATAATAATTTAATTTTTAAAGTTTTTTTAGTTAAATTAAAATCTAACTTTATATTTTTTAGATGCTACTTTATATTTTAGGATACTATATGGATTTTGTTGCAACTTTATATATTTTGGTAGATTGATTTAATTTAAAATTGAATAAAAAAGTAAAAAAGAAAAATGTGCGGAGTATTTGTTAATATAAAAGACAAAATTATTCCAAAATAATTAAATGACCAATTTATTATAATAAAATAACTTTAAAAATTTCGGATATAATTATACCTATTTTTTCAATTATATATTTCTTTATTAATTTTCACTCTATTCAATTATTTTAAATATTATAACTAATATTACTATTTTAATAAATAATACTAATTGTATTAAAAACAACACATTTAATAATTTTTTTAAAAACCACTCACATAACTTAAATAAAACACTTATTATATATGAGACGGAAAGAAATAGGTTATTTCTTAAATGTTAAAATAAGTTTAAGATGTTCATCTGAACATATTTTTACAATGTAATAAATTATAATTATTGAATCATTATAAACTTCTTACTTTACACTAATAGTTGGTTGTTGGATGTGATGTTCTATAAGTCTACCTGTGATGATCTATAAGTCTACCTGTGATGTTCTGTAAGTCTAAAGATTTTGACAATGCATAAAAACTGTGTCAAAATTGTAAACTGATCATTTAAAATGGCCGGAGATAATATTCATAATATTCATTAATCTTAATGAAGAAAATATAAATAAATTAATTAAAAAAAATAACAAAAAAGAAAAGACAAAAAAAAAAAAGTAAATTGGGGTAGTGGGCTTCAAAGACTTTTAGGAGCTAAGAGGGAATAGAAATTTCATATATAAATAAGTAGGTGGTATTGCTCTATCTTAACTTGTTATGCTCATAATCTTGTGAACTCTCAAGTTTTCTCTCTCTATCTCTTTCTCTCTCAATATCATTTTGATTCCTCCATTTTTAAGGTATCACTTCAAAGTTATACTTTATAGGCATATTTCCAACATTTGGTAAAACAAAAACAAAAAATGGGAAGACAACCTTGTTGTGACAAAGTTGGTCTGAAAAAAGGTCCATGGACGGCAGAAGAAGATAAAAAACTCATCAATTTCATCCTTACCAATGGCCAATGTTGCTGGAGAGCTGTCCCTAAGTTAGCAGGTCTCCTCTAATTACTTACACGATTTTCTAATCATAGTTTTAAATTGCAGTTGCAGACGAATTAGTCAGTCACAAATGACTTTATGACTAATGTGATCTAAATATTAACATGGATTGAATATTTTTTTAAAATTTTTTACAATATTTTTGACCTTAGCTAAAAATTGTTATGAAATTCATGCAGGGTTGTTAAGGTGTGGAAAAAGTTGCAGACTTAGATGGACAAATTACTTAAGGCCTGACCTAAAAAGAGGACTTTTATCAGATTATGAGGAGAAAATGGTCATTGATCTTCATGCTCAACTTGGCAACAGGTTTATTCATTATCCATTACTCTGTTTCCTCTGTGTTTTTTTTCTTTTCTGTTCTGCATGCTTTTGTAATTAAATCTAAACACCTTAATTAACTATTAACTAAACGACAACACAATGATGATTTAAAATATTTGACTAGGTTTATCTAAGATAATCATTTAAACATTTTTTAATCATGCCAAACACAATAACTTAATGAAACTTAATCATTTCTATAATACACGCTCTTCATCTTGAACTTTGTTTATTCATCACAAAAAGAAGACATGGTCCCATAATATATAAAATAACTAAAATACTTATTATAAAAAATTGTAGACCAAGTTTTTTTTTTAATATATTTTTTAAAGTAAAAGAAAGAAAATATTCATGATTGCTGTTTTATAAAGTTGACTCCAAATGGGAAACGTAATGTTGAATAAGTAATATTAGCCATGTTTGCCTTATGGTTTAATTTTTCTCATTTCTTAACTTCAATGACATTTGAAAAAGATAACTTTAATGACCATCAAATCATCATCTAAATTTTGTCTTAAAAATAAAATCACTTTAATGATTATAACTACTTTCTATTATGAGTTTTACTTTTAAAAATATATTTTTTTACATAATAGTAAAATTATCATTTTAAAAATCTCGACAAAAGTATGTTTTAGGTAAAAAAAAAATGTAAATATCGTGTATTAGTATTTTATACACCTTGAATAATATGGTTTGAATTCTAATAAAGCCGTCTAATCTAATAATATTTGTTTCCACAATTTATTAAAATTTGTGGGCACTTTAGATGATTTTTAATGGAAAATATAATTAATATGAATTTTTTTTATGCAGATGGTCAAAAATTGCTTCTCATTTACCTGGACGAACTGATAATGAGATTAAGAATCATTGGAATACACACATTAAGAAAAAGCTTAAGAAAATGGGAATTGATCCTGTTACACACAAGATATTATTCACTACTGAGATAGAACAACCTCAAACAAAGTCTGAACAACAACCTCAACAACATCAAAGAGAATCTTCCACTATTGAAGAACAAGACACAAAGGTTGAATATGAGAATGACAAAAACAAAGAACCACAAAATCCAGAAACTTCATTTGATTCATCAACCATAACTGAAGAACAAGACCAAATTATGACACCACTCTTTGACTCATTGGAACAAATAAACGAGTTCTTAATCGAAGAAGTTCCAATAGTAAAGCAAGATGAAATTATGGTTCCATGTGTCCCTTCATCTTCGTCAACAACAACTATAACTACAACATCATCATCATCTTCTTCAAATTCATCTAACTTTCTTGAAGATTTGCTACTACCTGATTTTGATTGGTCACACGATAATAGTAATATTGAAAATAGTGATAATAATGATGATATTAATATGACATTATGGGATGATGACTTTATTAGAAATTGGGCTGTTTTGATTAATGATGATGATAATGGTGACAGAAAGCAAGTATATGATGCTCCTCAAAATCAGTATCCAAGAGTGGTCATGGATTCAGAATCATGGGCTTATGGATTGTTTTGAGTTTAATAATATTTTTAACAATGATCATAGCATTTACTTGTAATGTTCTTGTAGGTTTTGTTTCAAAAAATAAAGAGTGAATTAGGATTCATAAAAAATAGAAACTTTTGTGTTGTGTTTGGAATAGTTTTATTGTTTATCCATTTCTATTTTCCAAACTCTATATCATATGATAAAAGTGAAAAATAATAATTATCTATAAGTAAACGTGTCGATTTGTTGTTTCTTATAGTCATGGCATACTTGAATTTTTATGTTGCTAAAATGATGTTTATCTTTTTTTTTTCTGTCACAAATTATCTTCTCTTGACTTGCAAATTTAAAGAGATAAATTTGAATATAGAAATAAAAATGAGTTAATTTTCATATACTTTAGTGTTGTAGTGGCAATTTTATTAGGGAATTTCTTTCTTAGAAGAGATACTATTAATATTAATTTTTATACGAAGAGATACAATTGATTTTTTGTCTTGACTTATTTGATATACATTAATTATATAATATATTTTTAATAGTATAATATAATTAAATTATTATTTATAAAAAATAATTTAAATTTATAATTAGAAATTATTAAATCATATTTATGATATGAAATTAAATAATGCATGTCATAATTAATTTTTAGTTATATAGTGAAATGTAATTGTCTTTTAATTATTTATTTAACATTATGAATAATTTTTTATAAAAAATATAAGAAATATTTTTTAATTATAATTTTAAAAGTTAAATTTAATTTAGATGACACTTTTAATTTTTATTATAGAATTGACAATTAATTATTATGTTGTAATTAAAAAATATTTATATTAAAAAATTGAATGTTATTAATAAAAATTTATATTATAATCAAAAGTTGAATATTATTAATAAAAATTTATATTATAATTAAAAGTTGAATGTTATTAATAATTAATATTATTAAAAGAGAAAATTAATCATGCACCGACACTTTAACATTATAAAATAATTTTACACTGTCAACCAATCACAACCATGTATCTAATTATGGCCAACTTTTTATTTTTTTAATAACATGGAATATTGTTAAATTTATTGTAAAAAATGATGAATAATTTATAAACTATATATATATATATATATATATTTTAAGAATAAAAATCAAAATAATCAATTAGGCCTCGAAAAGAGGATAAAAAATAATTAGTCTTGAAGTAACATATTCCAGTGTCATTCAAGCACTGATCTACCTTGCTAATTATACATACCATGATATATTAATTTCTATTAATCTATTAGCAAGACATAGTTCTTCACCTACACGAATATATTGGAACGTAGTTAAACATATACTTCGTTACCTTAGAGGTACAATAGAAATGAGTTTGATTTATACCAAAGTATCCAAATTCGAATTAACATGTTATGCAGATGCATGTTACTTGCCAAATTCTCACAATGATAGGTCATAAATAGGTTTTTGTTTATAAGTGGTGGTACAACTATTTCATGGAGATCAGTGAAACAAATAATAGCAACACCTTCATCTAATCATGCAGAACTTTTAGCACTACATGAGGAAATTCGAGAATGCATTTGATTGAGATCATTAATCCAACACATACAAAATACTCTTGGTTTGTCTTATGGAAAAACAAATACAACGACCATATATGAAGATAATATTGCATGCATCGCTCAATTAAAAGATGGTTACATTAAAGGAGACCGAACAAAACAAATCTCTCCAAAGTTCTTTTTCACTTATAATCTTCAGAATAATGGTGATATAAACATCTAACAAATTCGTTTATGTGACAATCTGGCAGACCTTTTCACAAAGTCACTCCCAAGTAGAATTTTTAATCAACTAGTAAAAAAAATTGGTCTTCATCCTCGAAGAAATAATCATTCAGCTGAAGGGGAGAAATAAATTTATTTTAAAAATGATATTGTACTCTTTTCCTTTCACTAGATTTTTTTTTCACTGCATTTTTTCTAGTAAGATTTTAACGAGGCATATCCAAAACAAACATACAAGGGGGAGTGTTATTGAATATTTTGATGATTTGTCTCCCAATAACTTCATTCCTTATTTAATAAATTTATATTTATTATATTGTCTATAGGATCAAGCTCATTGTATACGATTACATTGATAAAATAATACATAATCTTTCTATCTTTCTCTCATCTCTTTATTCCTTATTTATCTTAATTTTATAACAAAAAATATATATATATATATATATATATATATATATATATATATATATATATATATATATATATATTAACATTCTAATGTATATTTCTAAAATTTCTAAATAATAGTTAAAAGTCTTTAATGGTTATTTCATTTAATATATGTAATAAAAGTTTAATTTTAACATACAATTTTATTATGCACATATAAAAATTGCTTAATAAAAATAAAATCACTTTTATCTATATATATTAAAATAAAATTTTATAATTTTGTTATATAAACATGTTTTATTTGTTAAAATATTAAAAAGGAAAATTTGATAATAAAACTTAATGAAATTGGAAATTATGAGAGAATAAAAATTGTTTAACTATCATGTACCAAGCAGCTGCAAATTTCAATAAATCAAATAAATATAAATATACCCCTATATAAACTCTTCAGTTAGTCATATGATGAAAAACTGATGGATCAAACGTTATATATAAAACTTTATACAAATTGCTAGTATTGAACAAATTGTCTCCATATATAATACTCTTCTGCTAGTATTGAACAAATTGCTCTAGTTCAACACTAATTTAGGATGTTGAGGAAAACTCTAGCAATTATGTTAAGTTATTTAAGTACAACAGAATGATGGAATACACTAGGGTCCTATAACCAGATTTCTCACAATAAAACCATAAATCTAATACTATTGTTCAAATTGAATTTAGAACACAAATAAAAACTCGGGAAAGAAACTTCATTACCTTATCTTCAACCAAATTTAAACAACAAAGAACACAATGATGTTTTGACTATTCTTTCTCAAACAGAATCAGGATTAAAGAATTAAGCTAAGTGTTACCATAAAACTTCTTCCCTTAATTTTAAAATGAGTAGCAAGATACGATCATCAAAACTTAAACTAAAGCAACGAGACCGATTTCAGAACATCAAAATGTGTAATATTTAGCAATGCTTGTCATTTACAATCATAACACAAAAACCATCAAGATTCAGCATCACTCAATACTTATGAAACATAATTTTCAACAAATCCACAAGATATTGACACAAGTCTCGCCGCATCCTGACCCAAACACATCAATCACGGCCAACCTACTCCATATTTCAACTTAAACAAACACTAACATAGATCAAACTCAACAGGCATAAAAAATTGTAATATTTTTCTGAATTTTATCCTAGGAACCTTCAGCATCACAGTTCAAAAACCTAAAACTAAAATCAATTATTATCACAGCTTAACAACTCTAACTTGGAGGAAAACTAAACATCACAACCTCTTTACAGAGTTAACATAGTTATGCAGAATTTTAATATACATCGACACAGACCAACGAACTCGCAAATCAAACAAAATCAGCATATTCAAGATTGACGAATCATTATAACATCAGCTCAGTTTAACACTAAGGCCTAGATGAAGGGTAACCGAACCTTACCAAATCAGAAACAACGACGAGAAGTTGAGAAGGAGCGAATTGTAGGAGTTCGGAGCGAAACGGAAGCGGCGAAATGTGTGTTGTTACATTGTAACTTGCAGAGAACAACAAGGACACAACTTTTTATCATAGACAAATAGAACCCAACTTCGGAAGTGAACAAAGTTGTTGATGTGTGGCGGAGGTTGATGTGTTGAAGGTTGTTCAAAAGTAGCTTCGACGGAGGTAGATCGAAGAAGGGAATGGTGCGTCGATAGTGAAAACAATGGTGCTTGAAGGGAGTTTATAACAGAGGAGAAGGGTTTGAGAAAGTTCTGAGAATTAGAAAGAATGAAATGAAAATAGGGTTATGTTTTATTTTAAAAAAAATTAAAGGCTTTAGAAAGCGTTGTCTAAGGGGCTCTAGCGCTTTCAGAAAGCGCTATCTAAGGATAGGCCTCTAGCAGCGCTTTCTAAATAACCTTAGGCAGTGCTTTTTGAAAAGCGCTTTCTAAGGGGGTCCATTAGTAGTGCTTTTCTAAAGCGCGTTCTAAGGTTAAAATTTAGAAGAGTTTTTGTAAAAGCGCTTTCTAAGATGGGGTCTATGTACAGCCTTTAGCAGCGCTTTTTAAAAGCACTTTCTAAAGGTAGCCTTTAATGTAACACCCCATTTTCCCATAACAATAAATAATTGAGAAAACCATACAAAATATATCAGAGTTCCACAAATGAAATGTCACATACTTCCAAAAAAATTCATAAAGTCTAAGATTCACTTTATTACCTCATTTATTCAAAATAATTGATTCAGCAGCGGAATAATTAAATCAATTCAGTTTTATGGCACTACGGCCCCAATAGTAATTAAAACTCCACAAACACGTGGTCTAACACAATCATAGTTCAAGATACATAACAAATGAAAGAATGTAAAAGACAAGACAAAATTCCCAATTCATATGTCACATATCAGAGCGTCGATCAGGCGACACTCGCTCCAAGCACTACTCGTGTACCTGGTTATCTGCACTTCCAGAGAAGCATAGACACAATAACACAAAAGGGGTGATAATTACATTCAATAAATACACTGTGAAATATCACATGCCAAGGAGTAGTAACACACACAACCACATATAGCACAACACATAAATCCACACAATAATTCACAATACATTCCTCATTCATATGATCAACAACAAATCAATACAAGGCAATATGATGCAATCGACTACGATTAAATGCATGTGGTACCAACAGTGCATCAGCCCTCAACATAGTGCCACTTTGTGGGCAACAACAGGGCATAAGTCCTCAACATAAACGCCAATACAGGCCAACAATAGAGCATGAGCCCTCAATAATGATATGAATGCATTATCGACATGCAACAACGTATTTTTTTAAAACAACAAGGCATAAGCCTTCAACAATTTCCTGTTAAGGCCAACAACATCATCATCATCATGAATAATTCGTACAAAGTCTCATGTTTTAATCTCATTTCCCACTATTATTAGTCTTCCTAAACTTACTTACGTCTCACTAGTTATTAAGAATCAAGAGGATTTGCACTGCGCACGAAAACGGAAAAGAAATCGCAAAAATAGATTTTTCTCAACCTCATCGGTTCCATACGCGCACATCTCCTACCTCACCCTTGCCATACGTGTATCATACATGTTCCACTCCAGAGCCCAAGGTCATATGCGTAGCACCAGAGGATATTTTCCTTTGAAAATATTCCTCAAAATCCCATACGCGTATAGCCCTTCCACACGCATAAGGCCTCTCTTCATACACGTATCATACGCGTACTGGCAGAAGGTCGTGCTGGCAATAGGGACAGGGCACGTACCATACGTGTACAACCCTCTGGGACGTCCCCCATACTCGTATCATACGCGTACGGCCAGTGTGTACGCCCAGTGAGCTGCATAATTTTTCCAATCATCATATCAGTTCGACATCATACAGAATCTCAACACACCCTGCGCATTCAAATTAAAATCACTATTTTCATACTGATCAATTCCGACCATCGAATCTACCAGTTTCACATCCAATCTCTGAGCTTCCTTGATTTTATCCAGGAAATCATTGTTAATCTTTAGCATTCCTAGCATAACACTTTGCGGCGTTGTCTCGCAATAATTCCAACCACCTTCGTTGTCTCATTTTCAAATATTTCTGGTCGAACAAATACCTTAATCTCTTATGGTCACTAAATACTTCAAATCTAGAACCATATAAATAATGTCTCCAAATCTTCAATATGAAAACAACTGCAGCAAGCTCCAAATCATGTGTAGGATAGTTCTTCTCATGAATCATCAATTGTCTTGACGCATATGCAACTACTTTATCATTCTGCATCAGCACTCCTCCTAATCCCATCTTGGAAGCATCATAATATACTACAAAAGGTTCTCTTGCATTTGGTAATGTCAGAATCGGAGTTGACGTCAACCTTTTCTTTAGCTCGGTAAAACTTTCTTCACATTTCACATCCCACACAAAAGCTTTACCCTTACAGGTCAATTTAGTTAATGGAAGTGCCAACTTGAAAAAATCTTCAATAAACCTTCTATAATAACCAGCCAATCCCAAAAAGCTTTTAATCTCAGTAACCGACTTTGGAGTTTCCCATTGCAATACTACATCTACTTTAGATGGATCCACAACGATGCCACTACTTGAAATGACGTGGCCAAGAAAACTAACCTTTTTCAACCAAAGTTCATATTTAGATAACTTTGCATATAACTTTCTTTCAAAACTTGCAAAACTATTTTCAAATGTTCTGCATGCTCTTCTTCCGACTTGGAGTAAATCAAAATATCATCAATGAACACCACCATAAACTGATCCAAATAATCGTGAAAGATACGGTTCATATACTCCATGAATACTCTCGGCGCATTGGTAACACCAAAAGGCATCATAGAATACTTGTAGTGTCCATAACGCGTTCTGAAAGTCGTCTTCTGAATATCTTCATCTTTTAATTTAATCTGATGATAACCTGATCTCAAATCAATCTAGCTAAACACACTAGCACCCACTAATTGATCCATCAAGTCATCTATTCTTGGAAGCGGATAATTATTCTTAATCTTCACTTTATTCAGTTGTCTGTAATCAACACAAAGCCTCATACTTCTGTCTTTCTTCTTTACTAACAACATTGGAGCTCCCCACGGCCATACACTTGGTCTTACAAACTTCTTCTCAAATAAATCTTCTAATTTCTTCTTCAATTTTGACAAATCAGATGTAGACATCCTGTACGGTGCCATAGAAACAGGTCTAGTACTCGGTACAAGATCAATACCAAATTCAACTTCTCTTTCTGGCGGTACATCAGGAATTTCATCTAGGAAAACTTCAGGAAATTCGCACACCGCCTGCAACCCTTCAATTGTAGCTTAATTCTCAGAAGATAGCGATGCTGTCAACGAGAATACCTGAGTTTCACTTATCATCAACTTTTTCAGTTGTTTGACAATTAACAAACTAGCTTCTTCTTCTTCGAGCGAAGGAAACCTCACAGACTTGTTATAACAATTAATATGAACATAGTTATATTCTAACCAGTTCATACCTAAGATTACATCCATCTCACTTAACGGCAAACAAACCAAATCAACAGCAAAATCTCTATCAAAGATCGACAAAGGGAACTTCAAACACGCAAGAGAAGTAGTCACTGATCCTTTAGAAGGAATCTCGACCACCATCTAACATAAGACCCAAACTTTCAACACAATCAGCAGCAATAAAGCAGTGAGTAGCACCAATATCAATAATAGTAATTAAAGGAGTACTATTAATGGAATATGTACCTCTGATGAGTCTATCCTCGCTAGCTATCTGAGTTCCAGCCAACGCGAATACTTTTCCACCGGTATGCACCTTCTTATGCTTCTAACAATGACTACTAATGTGTCCCTCTTCACCACAGTTGAAACAGACCATCTCCTTATGCTTGCAATCAGACATAGCATGTCTGGTCTTACCACAACGGAAACACTTCTACACTTCATAATTGCACACATTACTCTTATGACCAGGTTTCCTGCAATTAAAACAAGTCACACTAGGAGGAACATCTCCCCCACTAGTTCTCCGACCTTCAACAACTCTCTATTTATCGCGATCAGCTGGAGCTTCATACGGCTTACCACAGTTCTGTTGGTGCTTGCCTCTTTTCTCCTTAACAATCTTATAATGAGCATCGTTATCCTCCTCATAAATCCTACAACTATCCACCAAATCAGGAAAGACACGGATCTTCTGATACCTAATTGCCTTCTTGATCTCAGAGCGCAACTCATTCTCAAACTTGATGCACTTTGAAAATTTAGCATTAGCACCATCAAAATGCGGATAGAACTTAGCCAACTCGACAAAACTGGAAGCATATTCAGTAAAAGACATATTACCCTGCTTCAGCTCGAGAAATTCAATTTCTTTCTTACCCCTAACATCCTCAAGATAATACTTCCTCAGAAACTCTCTACGGAACACATCCCACGTGATCTCTTCACCTGCAGCTTCCAACCTCAAACGCGTCTCTAGCCACCAATCGTCAGCTTCGACCGCTAGCATATGAGTCCCGTAACGAACCTTCTACGCTGGAGTGCAATCCATCACATGGAAGATCCTCTCAATCTACTTCAACCAGTCCAATGCACCATCAGGATCATATTTGCCTTTGAATGTAGGCGGATTCTCCCTCTGGAAGGTCGCCAAGCTACAAGATCCAGCATCCCCGCCAGCATTCAGCTAATTCTCCATAGCATGAGTCATTACTTCTAAAGCAGCAGCAATCGCAACATTTCTCCTTCCCGCCATCTTAATGTATCACTACAACGTAAACAATAGTTAGAACTAAATAACAATACTCGATTGTTAAACAGCTCAACAACTTGGCCGGACAAACTGACCTGCTCTGATACCAATTGTAACACCCCACTTTCCCATAACAATAAATAATTGAGAAAATCATACAAAATATATCAGAGTTCCACAAATGGGATGTCACATACTTCCAAAAAAATCATAAAGTCTAATATTCACTTTATTATTTCATTTATTCAAAATAATTATTTCAGCAGCGGAATAATTAAATCAATTCAATTCTATAGCACTACAACCCCAACATTAATTAAAACTCCACAAACATGTGGTCCAACACAATCATAGTTCAAGATACGTAACAAATGAAAGAATTTAAAAGCAAGACAAAATTCCCAATTCCTGTGTCACGTATCAGAGCGACTCCTAAGACTCGATCAGACGACACTTGCTCCAAGCACTACTCGTGTACCTGGTTATTTGTACTTCCAAAGAAGCACAGACACAACAACACAAAAAGGGTGAAAATTACATTCAATAAATACACGGTGAAATATCACATGCTAAGGAGTAGTAACACACACAACCACATATATCACAGCACATAAATCCACACAATAATTCACAATACATTCCTCATTCATATGATCAAAAACAAATCAATACAATGCAATACGATGCAATCGACTACGATTAAATGCATGTGGTACCAACAGGGCATCAGCTCTCAACATAGTGCCACTTTGTGGGCAACAATAGGGCATAAGTCCTCAACATAAACGCCAATACAGGCCAACAACAAAGCATGAGCCCTCAAAAATGATATGAATGCATTATCAACATGCAACAACATATTTTTTTAAAACAACAAGGCATAAGCCTTCAATAATTTGTCATTAAGCCCAACAACACCATCATCATCATGAACAATTCATACAAAGTCCCATGTTTTAATCTCATTTCCCACTATTATTAGTCTTCCTATACTTACTTACGTCTCACTAGTTATTAAGAATCAAGAGGATTTGCACTGCACGCAAAAATGGAAAAGAAATCGCAAAAGCAGATTTTTCTCAACCTCATCCTGCCCATACGCGTACATCTCATGCCTCGCCCTTTCTATACGTGTATCATACGCGTTCCTCATTCATATGATCAACAACAAATCAATACAATGCAATACGATGCAATTGACTACGATTAAATGCATGTGGTACCAACAGGGCATCAACCCTCAATATAGTGCCACTATGTGGGCAACAATAGGGCATAAGTCCTCAACATAAACGCCAATACAGGCCAACAACAAAGCATGAGCTCTCAAAAATGATATGAATGCATTATTAACATGCAACAACGTATTTTTTTTAAAACAACAAGGCATAAGCCTTCAATAATTTATCGTTAAGGCCAACAACACCATCATCATCATGAACAATTCATACAAAGTCCCATGTTTTAATCTCATTTCCCACTATTATTAGTCTTCCTATACTTACTTACGTCTCTCTAGTTATTAAGAATCAAGAGGATTTGCACTGCACGCGAAAATGGAAAAGAAATCGCAAAAGCAGATTTTTCTCAACCTCATCCTGCCCATACACGTACATCTCATGCCTCGCCCTTTCCATACGTGTATCATACGCGTTCCGCTCCAGAGCCCAAGGTCATACGTGTATCATACCCATACCACCAGAGGATGTTTTCCTTTGAAAATATTCCTCAAAATCCCGTACGCGTATAGCCCTTCCATACACGTAAGGCCTCTCTTCATACACGTATCATACGCGTACCGGCAGAAGGTCATGCTGGAAATGGGGATAGGTCAGGTACCATACGCGTACAGCCCTCTGGGACGTCCGTCATACGCGTATCATACGCTTACGGCTAGTTTGTTGCATAATTTTTCCTGTCATCATATTAGTTCATTTTTTCTTCGTTTTGAGTATTTTCAGTCTCTAATTTTGAGTCCAAAACAGTGTTTTCTACATCTAATAACATCCATTCTTCATCTGATTTCATCATCCTATGAATCTACAACAATTTCTTCATCTAATCTTACAATTTTCGTCACGGTTCTAGGATTATAATTTTCAGGTCTACAATTTTATAGAGCAACATAACAACAACAGATTCAACAACATCAGTCCATCTAGGCATCACCAGATTCATGAATTTCATAGAGAATCAATCAAAGAGAATCATACATCAGATTATACACAAAATTTAAAGAGAGGAAGGAACCCTCACTACCCTCTCATGTTAATACCACCATTTAGAGAATCCATTCACCCCTCTTACCTTGATTTGCAGCTTTGATTCCTTCAACAATGGTGGGATTCTCCTTTGCCCCAATTCTTCTTTTCTCTTCTCTTCTCTCCTTCTACATGACAGTAATTCCTAATAGGTTTAACCCTCTTCTAATTGTATTTTATTACTATTACCCACTAATAATAATAATAAGGCAATAATTATAATAACCAAATAATATAATTAATGATAATAATATAACACTAATAATATTAATAATTATAATATCAATATTAGTATTCTATCTCAACCTCTAATTGCACCCACAAAATCCTAATTATGCCAAAACAAATTAACTCAACAAACAATGACTTAAATATTTAATTGGGGCGTTACATTTAACAACGCTTTTTTTAGCGAATTTGTTTTACAACTTATAGTAGCGCTTTGTGATAAAAGCGTTGTCTTTTTAGTGCTACCAAGCCTATACCAATTTCTATAGATAAAAGATGGAACATAAGATCTCTGCAAGATAGAAAGGATTGTTTGAAGGAGACATGTTCTAAGGTAGTGACAATGAAGTTTCAGTGCCAACACTTCTAAAACATGTGACAGTAGGAAAGAGTGTAGAAGGATTTTTAATAGGGGCAAGAGGTGGAATACCACCTGAAGATGTTTAAGATTGTATGTTTCCATCTGTTTGTTTTTACATTAACTCTTTTTTTTTTCTTCAATTTTTGGCTAAAAAGGAGCAGTAAAGTGTTAGTGTTTTTGTTTGTCCTGATATTATGTTTTATGTCTTGACATGTTGATTAGCATGGTGATAAGATTGTACTACTGCTAAGGGGAGAGTAGTTATTGTGATTGCTTGTTGTATGCAACTATTTAGGAGAACGTGATTGTCTGTCATATTTGTTGGTGCTTCTACTACTGTTACTTGTGATGATAATATGTGTACATGATATCATGCCAGATGTCCTAACATCTTACCTAAAGTTTTGTGTGAAAATAATGTACAACTATTTTCTATTTGTGAGACTTAGTTTTTTATTTGTGCAACTATATCTAATAGCAAGGCCGGCCCTGTGCAGGAGCAACAGACTCTACATCACAGGACCTCATATTTTAAGGGGCCCAAATTTTTTTGAAAAATCCAATTTTTTTAATATTAATACTAATAAAAATAAAAAATTACTATAAAAAAGTTCAATAAATAAAAAATACTATAATAAAAATTCAATTCATTATAAAAAGATATTGATCAAAATCAAAATAATTTTAATTAAATATCTTTTAAAAATAAATAATTATATTTTTATATGTCATTTTTAATTTATTATAATTATATTTTTTAAATTAAAGTTCATTTTTAAAATTAGAATAGGGCTTCAATTTGATTAGGCTGATCCTGTCTAATAATAATTAAAAAATATATAGTTAAATAAATAGAACACCGTGTACCTTTATGTATTTATAGAGATTTTTATCATAGAATTTTTAGGGTTTAATATCATATGTTATATTTAGAGTATCTTAACTAAAATAATCATACAGTTTTCTAGCCTTTTAAAATGTATCATGTTATCTTTTTCCATTTAATTAGCAACGGGAAACTTCGGAAATCAGTCACTAAATTTATTATTAATTAAACAAAAATATTAACGTAATACGTTTTTAAAAAATGAACTAAAAAATTATAATGATTTTTTTAAGTTAAAAAAAAATCATAGTGGACAAAAAGTTTATTAAACTTTTGTTTAATTGTAAGTATGAATGTGACGGCAGGGAGGATTCAAAACTGTTAACTCTAAATTGCTCTAAACTTTTCTCGAGAGTGGCTATTTATCACATCAAGGACCAAGAATTGCATAATACAATTACTTGTACAAAAACAACAAAACGCGTGCGAAATAACTAACATTATTAATATTATCCAACTATTATTTAGGAAGCTATGGAAGAAAATGTAAGAAATTTGTCATAGTTTCATAACCACAAAATCATTCAAAGAAAATGACCTGTGGAAGTGGAGATAATTAGGCTTTGAATTCTCTCTCATACACACATTGTTTTCTAATGGTCCATAATCCTTCGTGACATAGTCTTTGCAAATACTTATAGCTTCTTTTATGGACTTAGATTTTGTCCTTCTTTGCAAATATTTCGATTTTCTTCTATTGCATTTCACACACTCTTTTTGCACTTTTTGGTTTTGCCTTGTGGACAAAATTAAGATTCACTTCATGGCCCTTAGACAATGGCACTTCATGTATAAAGATTATTATTTATTATTATTGTCAATCCTTTATGATGCAATGCCGCGTTATCCCCATTATTAAATAAATGTTCAATGTTCACTCAAAAAAAATCCTCCATTACATGAATATACATTTATTTATGAAAAATTAATATACATTAAATTTATCTCCTTCATTTTTCTATATACATGCAATTCGAGTCGTTAGAATGAACGGTCTATATGGTCTGGTAAGCTCAATAAATTAAATTAGGTTTTACAATTGAAAATCGAATTTATGTTTTCAATCCACCTCTAAAAAATTGTTATTCATTAAAATTCATTTGTACGAATCGTTAGTAGTTCGTTTATCCACATAACTAAAAGTTATAAAAATTATATTTATGTTATTTTTTAAAATATAATACATAAAATTATCTCACTTCACTGACTTTTATATCTTCTAACTTATTCAATTTTTACATGTTAAATAATACAAATTAATATAATTAAGTTAATATTTAATCATATCACTTTATAATTTTTCACATTTTATTGTATTATGTTTGATATTTGTGTATTGTTTTGAATAATTTAAAATTTTATTGTATTTAAAAATATGTTATGTAATTTTAAATAGTAATATTTAAACTATATTATTAAAAATAATATAAATTTATATGTGTTTATAATAAAGGTGAATATGATAACTCAATTGGTATTTGTTAGTTAGATTTTATGAGTTAAACATGTTCTTCCGAGTTCAATACCATGATGGGAGACATTATTTATTAATGTAAATAAATTATAATTATTTTTAAATGAACAATGTTTTTTTTTTAAAATATTGTATTTCTAATAAATGTTTATGAAGTTTTCATTTTATTATTGTTTATGAAAAAAATGACCCATTTAACTCTCTATGCGTATAAGATTAGCTGAATACTTAATATTTAATTTGTAATTAAACAAAACTTTATTTCAATTCTATAAAAGCAAAAAAAAAAATGCATGTCCAAATTAATTCGTTTATAATGTACACGTTTTGATACCACCGTACATGATAATCACTATTATATTTATAAAAAAAATAGTTAGAACCCTCTTCATTTTTAAAAAGAAATAGAAAGTACAATTGTTAAGTTTAAGTGTATAAATAAATATATATATATATATATATATATATATATATATATATATATATATATATATATATATATATATATATATATATATATATATATATATATATATATTATTAAATATGACATATATTTTATGAGGATTTTCTGTATTATAATTAAATTTTATTTTTTAAATTTATTAAATAATTAATATAATTGATCTATATATAAATTAAATACATTAAGTATTCATAAATTTAAAAACAAAATTTATTTATAAGTTAGACGAAGTATATAATAAAACTATTTAATAATTGTCTGTCTTTCTCAAAAGAAATACAATATCGCAACTCGTAAAAAGATTTGTTCATTATTGATATTCATTTATCAATGGCCACTATAACAAATAGTATGGATAACAAGATGTGATGTATGTGATTACATATGATGCGCATCATTCTCAATCCATATCACCTGACATCTACAGATTCTACCATCCTCCACACACTCTCAAACTAATTCATCAAGGACAAGTGGAATTTGCAAACTAGCTAGTGCGAAACAACAAAAAAGCCAGATCGAAAGATCACACTCATCTTTGTCCACAGACTGTACTTGTAAATTGCACATCATTACACTTAAATTTTAAAACACTTGTTGTTATTAGCCAAGTTTCTATGACTAACATTAACTGTGAAGCTTTGTAGTACAAAATAAAAACATCATTATCATTCTTCAGAATAAGAAATATTCTCTTCAGCGACATAAAATAGTAACGTAAGAGTCATGTGCGTAATTATTGTCAGTTGCGACGTGACAACCACGTCGTAAAGTGTTTTTAAATTTTAAATAAATTAATAATCATAAATTAATCAGCAGTCATACATTAGGGTTGTTGAAAAACATTGTGACGTGGGTTACATGTCACTATATTAAATTTTTAAATTAAAATTAAAAAAATTGTAACGTTCACGTGGGGGAAGATTCAAATTTTAAAAAATTTAATTGTGACGTTATAAACACGTCGCAATTTTTAGAGGAAAAATTTAACGTTCCACTGAAGTGACATTGTGACAGCATTGCAGGCAGGGACAATAATTAATCTTACCGTTGGCATATTACGACGTGAGTCTTACGTAGCAAGGTTGCGAAGTGAGTCTCACGTCGCTGATTAATTTATATACTTACCCCTTTCGCTTCTCCACTTTCATTCATCGTTACAACCCTTCTCTGGAAAAAATTTCTTCTCTGTTATCACTCTCAAAGCCAACCCTTATCTCTCAAAATCTCCAAATTTTCAATCCCAATTCAAGTTTTCATACCTTTCAATCCTAAATAATTTTCACAAATTTCACATAATCTTACATCAAAGATAAATACTTCCCTATTTTTTTTATAATTTCATTTTATATTCATACTATATTCTATGTTTAATGTTAGAATTTTTTTATTTAGATTTTGAAGAGAGAAGGTAAAGTAGAAGATGGTGTAGAGAGGTGGAGTAGATTGAAGAAGAGGTAAGTTATTTTTTTCTTCATATTTTTATTAAATGTTTATTTATAATATGTGATATATTTTTAATAGAATTATTAGGTTATCTTTTTTATTAGGTTATTATATAAACTAATTATTATAAAACGAAATTTTTATTTATATATTTAATTTTTATTTTATAAAAAATTAAAAAATAAATAGAATATAGTAAATAAAATAAAAACGAAAATTATATATTTTTTACTAATAATTTTAAAACTATTAGAAAAAAAACTGATATATTTAAACTATTATTAAAATTATTATATATTAATGTTATTGAGACTGTTATATATTAATATTAACATTAGTACAATATATTATATGTTGTTGTTTTAAAAATTAATAGAATACATTATTAAAAATAATATATGTTTTATCTTAATGAAAAACAAAATAATAAATATTAATAAAAACATAATTTTAAAAATAGAATATAAAATATAATAAATTTAATTAAAAACAAAAATTTATATATTTATAAATAAAAATAGAATATTTTATGTATATTAAAACAAAATATTTTTATATTATGAAAATAGATTATTTAAAACATAATATATTTATGTATTGAAAATAGATTTTTATGTTTATGTTAATTTTATTTAAAACAGAATTATATTATGTATACAATAAAAACAAAATTATATTTTTGAAAAATAGAAATATAAACAAACTATAATTAAAAAACATCATTTTGTATATATTTAAAAAAAAGATTTATTAAAAATTATAATATAATATGTTTTAATATATATATATATATATATATATATATATATATATATATATATATATATATATATATATATATATATATATATATATATATATATATATATATATGAAAACATATTTATAATAAAATAAAATACATAGTTTATATTATTGTTTTTAAAAATAGAGTTTAATATTGAATAGTATTTATAATTAAATACTTCATATTTATTATTAAATATTTATCTTAATGAATATAATAATTATGTGTAAAAAATATTATTAATATTTTAAAAATAAAATTATAAATAAAATATTATGAAGTTACATTTTTTATATAAATTATATTATATATTAAATAAAAAGTTATATATATATTTAATTATATTAAATAAAGACAATGATTGTATAAATGTGCAGTATGGAATATTATCGGTATTATCATAGTTGGATGTACAATAAAACATTTCCAGGAAGACGTGGACTTAAACTCAATTTTATAGTAGGAGTTGATGGGTTTATCACGTGGGTGTTTGCTCAAGAATATTGTCGAAGCGAAGGAGGAGTTAGGTGTCCCTGTCTTAAATGTGAATGTAGACCAACAATTAGTGACCCAGAGGAAGTAACACGTCACTTGCATAGAAGGGGTTTCATTGAAAATTATTGGGTTTAGACGTATAATGGTGAAGAATTGCCGAGTAACGTACCAGAGACTAGCAATGCACATGCTTCAAGTAGTCGACCGACTATGGAATATGAGGAGAACTTTAATTTGATCGGTGAGATGGTTGAAGATGCTTTTGGTGAGAACGTGACATATGATGAACCTAGAGATTTTGACGGGGAAGCGTTGTCGAATGAGGAAGCACAAAGATTTTATCAATTGTTGAATAAGATAAATACGCCGTTGTTTGAGGGGTCGTCGGACTCAAAGCTATCAATGTGTGTAAGATTATTGGCCGCCAAGTCAAATTGGAATGTTTCTGATCAGTGTTTGGAACACTTTGCAAAAATGATCTTGGATTCCACCGCAACGAAAGACAACTTGTCTACAAGTTATTATGTTGCAAAGAAGTGGGTGTCGAAGTTGGGTTTAAAAGTAAGAAAGATTGATTGTTGCATTAACGGTTGCATGTTGTTTTATGACAATGAGTTTGGTACTCAAGATGGATCGTTAGAGGAGTGTAAGTTTTGTAATAGTCTGAGATATCAAGTTCGCAGTAGAGCCGTTAACAGCAAGAAAAAGTGTGTAGCAGTAAAATCCATGTTTTATCTTCTGATAATACCAAGGTTAAAAAGAATGTTTGATGCACAGTGCAAGTCAAATGACATGGCATCATATAAACCAAACAAGTTCAGGTACTATGTGACATCCATCTGATGGTGAGGCATGGAAGCACTTTGATCGGACACATCCAGATTTTGCTGCAGAACCTAGAAAATATCAGGTTTGGATTATGCTATGATGGTTTTGCCCCATACGTGAAAGCGTCGGGAAGTGCGTATTCCTGTTGGCCAGTTATTGTAACCCCTTACAACCTCCCTCCTGAGATGTGCATGACAAAACCATACATGTTTTTGACTTGCGTCATACCAGGCCCGCACAGTCTAAAAGTCGAAATTGATGTGTACTTACAATATTTAATTGATGATTTGAAAAGGTTGTGGATTGGAGAATGGACTTATGATATATCCCGTAAACAGAACTTTACATTGCGAGCTGCCTTGATGTGGACCGTTAATGACTTTTCAGTATATGGCATGTTGTCTGGTTGGGGTACGCATGTCAAAATGGGTTGTCTGCATTGCATGAAATACACCAAAGCGCTTACGTTGGATAAAGGGGGAAGAGCTCGTGATTTGACTGTCACCGTGGATTCCTACCAACAAATCATTCTTATAGAAGAAACAAGACAAATTTTAAAAAATATAAACGAGTGACAGATTTTCCTCCGCCTCGATTGTCACCAGGTGCTATATGGAACCAAGTTTGTGAACTTCCAAAATTTACAAATACTGGCAAAGCATGCCGAATTGAAGGATACGGAGTCACGCACAATTGGACAAAAAGAAGTATATTTTGGGACCTCCCGTATTGGAAAGATAATTTGTTGCGCCATAATCTTGATGTTATGCATATTGAGAAGAATTATTTTGATAATGTATTTAACACAGTGATGGATGTGACAGGCTAAACAAAAGATAATGAGAAGGCTAGACAAGACATGGAATTTTGGTGTAACCGAAAAGAGTTGGAGTTGAAGCCTCAACCGAATGGAGAGTTATTAAAATCCAAGGCTTGTTTCAGTTTGACTTCCCAAGAATCTAAAGCGATTTGTCGATGTTGAAAAGATTTGAGAATGCCCGATGGGTATTCATCGAATTTAGCAAGGTGTGCTGACCCCAACACTGGAAAGTTGCATGGTATGAAAAGTCATGATTGCCACATTTTTATGGAACAATTGCTACCAATTGAATTTGGATCGCTACCCAAACATGTTCTTGATCCACTAACTGAAATTAGTCAATTTTTCAGAGATATTTGTGCGTCAGCTTTAAGAGTGGAAGACATCATTAAGTTGGACCAAAATCTTGCACTCATTCTTTGTAAGTTGGAACATGTATTTCTGCCTGGTTTCTTTGACTCCATGGAACATTTACATGTGCATCTTGCATATGAAGCTTATCTTGGTGGACCTGTTCAATATAGGTGGATGTATCTGTTTGAAAGGTTCATGGGTGATTCAAAATGATCAGTGAAAAATAAAGCTAGAGTAGAAGGATCTATATGTGCACATTACTTGCATCGGGAAACATCACATTTTTATAGTCACTATTTCAATCACTTGATGTTACGTCCTAGAATCATATGGAATCCTGTAAATATCAACAGAGAAGTCAATTTACCTTATCAGTCTTCGGGCTTCCAGGTCGAACTTCTGAAAAGAAGTGTGTGTATTTGTTGACCCAAAAAGAAATGAAATCTGCACATGTCCATGTCTTGATCAATTGTGTTGAAGTTAAACCATATCTTGAGTAAGTTTACCCAAACTTTTTTAACTCTGTTGACAATGTGTTATACCAAACTTATTAAACTTATGGTGTGTGTTTTGTAGGGAATTTAACAATGCCTATTTTCATAGTACTGGTGTACAGTCAACATCTGGGTGTCATTCATGCTCAATTTCCCGCATGGTTCAAGGAAAGATTGTCTTGCGTTCTTGCACCAACTCCAGAAATACTCCATTTGAAAAACTTGGCAGAAGGCCCTATCCAAAGCGCAAATGATTGGCACACATACTTCGTGAACGAATATAAATTTCACACTGAGGCCTGGACCAAAGGGAAAAACCATAAACTGTGGTGTATTTGTAAAAGGAGTTACAGATGGCGGTGAAGACGACTTCTATGGTTTTGTTAAACATATCTACGAGTTGGTATACAATTACTTGGACTCAAAAAATACAGTTGTCTTGTTTTATTGTGAATGGTATGATCCAACTAGAGGCACAAAAATAGACAAGTCATATGGTACTCTTGAGATTCAAATGAATCGGACATACAAATAGTATGACCCTTTCATAATGTCATATATTGTTAGGCAAGTTTATTATGTTCCTTATCTTTCATTTGTAATACGTAAAAGAGGATGATGTGTTGTAATAAAAACAAAATCGCTAGGTCATATTGAAACTGGCAATCTAGTGGAAGATGTTGCCTACCAAGTTAATCATGTTGAACAAATTAATAATGTGGTTGCAGCTGAAGACCTTACAAGTATGTCTAATACAACTGTTGAGGGACATCAAGTTGATGCGTCTATATTGTTGGTTGATAATAATGTATATGAAGAGAATGATGAAGAGTCTGAATCCGAGGAAAATATTGCATCAGATGATAAGAATGATATGGATAACGAGCATGGAGATTTAGAATAACTAAACAATTTATTAAATGTAATATTAGTGAACATGTATTGAATGTGTTAATGAATATCTATTGAATTTGTTAATGAATATTTATTTATTGAATGTGTTAATGAATATTTACAAGAAAGGGGGGGTTTGAATTGGGGTTTTAAAATTAAATTAAATTGACAATATTATTTTTATCTTGGTTCGTTTGAACTCAAACTACTCCAGTCCATCCGTCAAGGTGATTTGCCTCTCTCAACGAGGTCTTAATCCACTAATCATAACTTGATTACAATTCACTAAGACAACTGTCTTAGTCTTCTCAAGAACAACCACAACTTGGTTTCTCAAGGAATTTCAACTTAACAGTCAATTACAATTATGTGTGTTTAATGATGCTTCTAAAAAGCTATATCACAACTGTGCTTTTTACACAAAATATCAAGTACTTATGAACTAGAGAATATGAATGCTTTGAGATTTTTCTTTGTGTTGTATGCGCAGGAGTTTTCTATAGTTTTCTTCAAGAATGGATCTTATATAGGCGTCAAAAACTTATCCGTTGGAGACATAAAAACTGTATATGGAATGATGATAATTGGAATTAATTGTTCTTTCCATAAAAATGAGATCCTGTTGGAAATTAGTCGTTGCTTCAAATCTCTATTTAATGAATAACAACGCATCAGAACATTGCAGGCAGAACATGGATATTAGAGTTTGTAGAGAAGTCTGGTGATTTCAGAAGTTTGGCTTGAATCCTTGATGTCTTGATCAGAAGATGATGTAGTAGAGCTTTAAGATTTCTTAGATCAGTTGATAAGGTTTACATCAGAGTTTGGTGCAGCGTCTGGTGCTTTTAGAAGTTCATCAGAACTTCACTTAGAGCGTGAATCTTCTAACGTATCAGAACTTCGCTTAGATCAGGGTCTTCTAACGCATCAGAACTTCACTTAGATCAGAGTCTTCTAACATATCAGAACTTCGCTTAGATCATAGTTTTCTTCTGCTATCAGAACTTCTTTAGGTTTAGATCAAAATCTTCTTCTATTATCAGAACTTCTGTAAGTTCAGATCAAAAACTTATTTTCTTTTCAAGGTCAGAACTTCATCTGCATACTCTATTAAACAAAATTAGGAGACAACAATATTTCATACAAAATATTTATTTATTAGGGTCAGAACGTAATTGTCATCAACAGTACTTGTTATCATCAAAACTTCTAAGATTAGTGTAGAACCAAACTATGTTCTAACAATCTCCCCCTTTTTGATGATGACAAAACATAAATCTTTTGACAAATAGAGGTCTCCCCCTAAATTTAATATTCATATAAATTTAGAGAACATTGTACTTCCCTGAAGTTTCGTCCAGAGTATGATGAAGGTTCTAAGTTGATTTCCAGAAGGTTCCAAGTTAATTTCTAGAAGTTGTATTTCTTGTTTTAATCTTTAGACATAAATGAAATCAAAAATGATATTAGAATGTTCGAGACTTAGTCTATCAGTAACTATGATGTTCAAAATATCTTACGTTCTCCCCTTTTTTGTCATAAATCAAAAAGAAAATAATATAAAATAATAGTGCAAAGTAGAAGATAATTGTATGAAGGGGAAAAACAGAGTACAGAAGGAAATGTGCAGGAGATGAAGGTTTGAACATGAAATCACTTAAGGGTTGAAAAAATTTTTGCTGAATGAGACCAGTAAAAGAGAAATTTTTTAAAAAATTTCAAAAGAGAGAGAAATTTCAAAAGAGAGAGAGAGAGAGAGAGAGAGAGAGAGAGGATTGCAAATGAATTAAGAAACACTATGATTTCTGACAAGAGAGATGTCGTGAAAATATAGTGAACAATTACCAATCTGACTAGCTCCTCAATGTAGCCACTCAAGCGTTTTCACTCTATCAGAGTTTGAACATGTGTTCATCTTCTGAGAGTGACTTTAACGATTAAGATTGACAGGTGTTGTTCTGGTGAACTGCATGCTTCTATCTTGATTTGAGTCATCTCTCAGATATTCTGATAAATTCTGATTCATTTACCCTTCTCACTTCTGAAGGACAATTGATCAGAAGTTCACATAGAATAGTACTCTAAGAGTTAAACATAAAAAAAATTTAGCTTTTCATTCTAGGCATAATTCCATATTGAGATGTTTCAGAATCAAATTGAACTTATCTTCGGCAAGGGGTTTTGTAAATATATCAGCCCATTGATGGTCTATATCAATAAATTTTAAAGAAAGAATCCCCTTCTGAATATAGTCCCAAATGAAATGATGTTTAATTTCTATGTGCTTAGCTCTAGAATGTAAAATAGGATTTTTAGATAAGCAAATAGCAGAAGTGTTATCAAAGAGGATAGGAATTTTACTCTCAAATATCTGAAAGTCCTCAAGTTAACTTTTCATCCAGAGCATCTGAGTACTGCATCCAGCTGCTGCTATATATTCTGCTTCTAGAGTTGATTGTGCAATAGTGGATTGTCTTTTGCTGGACCAAAATATCAGATTTTCTCCGAAAAACTGGCAGCTTCCAAAAGTGCTTTTCCTTTCTATTATGTATCCAGCAAAGTCAGCATCACAGTATCCTACAAGTTTGTATTCTCTAGATTTTCTGTAACATGGGCCAAGATTAGTAGTACCTTTCAGATACTTGAGAATTCGCTTAACAGCAGTTTGAAGCAGTTAAATATAAGATAGAGCCAATCATACCTATGTAGATCTTCTGATATACTTTCTTACTAACCTCTTCCTTCTCCAAGATACACGTGGGATGCATAAGGACTTTTAAGGGTGAAACAATATTTGGTCTGTTTTGTACAAAATAAGGTGCGAACTGAAAATATATTTCAGGTTTTAAAAATGGCATTTTTGAATTTCCATATGGTGTCTCACTCTACCATGAGGTGAGTTAAGAAATACCCAATACCTATATATATATATATATATATATATATATATATATATATATATATATATATATATATATATATATATATATATATATATATATATATATATATATATATATATGATAAAAACAATACATGAATAATAATCGTGAATAATATACAAACAATCATTTTTAATTGTAGAAAAAAATTGATTAATAAAATAATTAGATTGGTTAATGAAATGTGAAAAATTACTTACTAAAGTGATGAAGTTGGTGAACATACACTCAAATATTAAAAATAATTTTTAATATTAAAATTGATTATTAAAATATAAAAAATTAATTAATAAAATTGATTAATAAATTGTCTAGATTTTTAATTGGTAAGAAGTTGGTTAATAAAATATAATATATTAGTTAATAAAATTACTCAATTGGTTTATCAAATAATAATAATTTATTTTTGTACTCCCTAAATTTTAAAAAATAATTAAAAATTTTAATTAAAAAAAATATTATTAAGATATTATTAATATAATATTTTATTATTAATAAATAATAAATACATTGTAGGATTAAGAATTTGGTGTAAGAGGTCCACAAATAATGTTGTTTGATCATGGTGAATATTTATTTAATTTATTTTGTCGGAGCAATGTTATTGGTCTATAGTTTCTTTCCACACATAATTCAGCGTGTGTACTTATTTGGTTAGGAATATTTAGTGACTCAAATCACTTTTAAAAGGTCAATTTAAATTTCATTAGGATATTATTAAAATAATTATTTATAGAATGTCACAGCCATGTATAATTACTACTTTGTCTGTATGCCACGATTCAAAATTGGCAAATTAGCAGGTCAACTAGTAAAAACGAGAGTAGAGTACTATATAATGTGATTGTTAATTATATTTTATATGTTTTTTCAATAATAAAATTTGTACACACTCTATATATTTATTTGAATAATATTATTTGGACAAGTTCTTGATAAATGTGTAATTTTTAAGAATTGTTATAGTTGAAATTGTTATAATAATTTATAGTTTTTTTAATGATTCTAGATATTTATATTCAGACAAATCTAATTTTCTTTTTTTAAAAAATAGTTAAAACTATCATAGAGTTTGTATTTACATAAATCTAAATAATATTAATTGAAGAATTTAATGTATTAATAAATACAAAATTATAGTATATATTTATATTTATTAAATCAAGAAAGACATAGTCGATAGAATTTGAGAGATTGTTGTTGAGAGAATTACTTATCATCATTGTTGTTTAAGTTTTGTATAATATACTAATTGTCCATTATTTATTAAATGATAATAGTTAAATTTATTTCTCTCAAAAAAAACATTTGAAGGTATGAATCTCTCGTTGGATTTAAATGATTTGTTCAACTTATCATGATTCATTTAATAATAAAACCCAGTTAAACAATTTATCCATAATTAATAATTAATAATAATAGACCATAATGTAGTTTGTTAATAATTTATTTTGTCAACTATAATTAATTTAATACTAATGACCGTTATAAAATGAAGATCAGATATACATAACATTAAAAAAAATGACGTCATGAAATTTAGTGATTAAAATTCACCTTTCTTTTAATTTAGATGAACAAGTGGGATGTCGTGAATTCGAACCTCAACCTCGACAGTTAATATTTTTACACAATTACCAATAAGTTGTTTAAACGAGTCTGTAATACGGTGAGATAATTGACTTAGTTGTTTTGCGTTTTATCACAAATGTTGCGATTAGCAAGAGTCGCTACCAACTTTTCTTTTATCCAATAAAAGAAAGGTGAAAAGAATAGGAAAGACCTTTTGTCGATTCTGAGTACGGGAGGTAATTATGAAAAGGGAAGGTATTAGCACCCTTTCCATCCGTAGTTATCTACGGGCTCTTAATTGTTTTAGCTCACGTTTTTTTGAAAACTTGCTTTGTGTGTGTGTGTGATTTGAAAAGAAGTATTTTGCTTTGACTTCGTAATGATTCTTGTATCAGTCCTCAAGAATGTATACGAAGTGTTTGAAAATATTTCGAAAGTTTTAACTTTGTAATGATTCTCGTATAAATGTATACAAAGTGTTTTTGAAAGTATTTTGAAAAGAGTGTGAGTTGTGAAAAATATTTGTTTTGATTAGAGCAAGCATTTTAGAGTTTTATTACCTACTCAAAAAGGTTATTCTTGTTATTTTCCTTCTCCTTTAGGATATCGTTATCCATACCATTAGTTGGTAGGTAACTCTATTTGTTGGATTTGAAGGGACAAGCGTAGGGTCATTGTATAGTCATTGAATGCAACATTGTAAGGATACCTTAGCAATTCGAATATACGATCATCACTTATTCGTAGGCAACAACCGAGGGACGAGATCATATATTCGTAGGCAACAACGAGGGTCATTGAGGGACTATGATCTTTGTATCGAAAGGACTATGATGATGTTATTCGTAGGCAACTTTCATAATGGTAACCCTACGTTCGAGGGACATGACCATTTTCCGAAGGCAACAAGAGAGATTACCCTAGGGGTGCAAGGGTCCAAAGTGTGTTCAATTCATATATGTTATCTTGAAGTTAGGTTATTCTAAGATTGATTGATTACTCTTGCCATACAATCCTATTTGTGAGATATTGAGTCGAACTCTATTGTGTCGAAGGATGCTAGGATTGTTAGCATCGAATTGGGCCTGTTTGTTATGTCCAATTGGTTAAGTTAGCTTGTACCCTAAGTTAGCTTGTAATGGGTATTTGTGATAAAATCCCATTAGTTTAGTATGTTAGGTTTATTATAAATAGCATACTAGTCTCTCATCATTGCATACTGCAAATCCTAATTTAGGGTGAGAGGGTTATTTGTTATTCTTGTATACTTGTAATCTTGTTTTGAAGATAAAGGAAAGAATAACAGTTAATAACCAATCCTTGTGTTCATCGTGTTCTTCATTCTTTTCCCTACCTTGATCAACAAGCTTATATATATTTGTTTCAAGGCATCCAATTCACAACAGATTGGTGCGGTGAGTGTGGAGAAGATGCCTTCGACAAAGTATGAGATTGAAAAGTTCACCGGAGTGAACGATTTCGGTCTGTGGCGCTTGAAGATGAAAGCCCCACGGTTCAACAGGTTGTTTGGAAGCGTTGAAGGAGAGTCACCATGAATGAAGCGTTAACGGCAAAGAAGAAGGATAGAGAAGGCCCACAACGCAATTTTGTTGAGCCTTGGTGATAAGGTTCTTCGACGGTATCAAAGGAGACGACGGCGGTTATGGGTGAAACTTGAAAGTTTGTACATGACTAAATCGTTGGTGAATCGACTTCACAAGCAAGCTTTGTATTCATTCAAGATGATTGAAGACAAAGTGTTGGCTGAGCAGTTGGATATGTTCAACAAGCTGATTCTTGATCTTGAAAATATTGATGTGAAGATCGATGATGAAGATCAAGCGCTGTGCGCGTTGCCCAGATCACATGCCCACTTCAAAGAAACTCTCTTGTATGGAAGAGAGTCCCTGACCTTTGAAGAGGTTCAATCAGCCTTGTATTCGAAGGACTTGAATGAACGAAAGGAGCATAAACCTTCGACGGTTGGTGAAGGTTTGGCCGTTAAAGGAAAATTCTTGCGAAAGGATAATAAGTTCGACAAGAAGAAAGGTAAAAGTCAGCAGAAGTTTTACAATGGTGAAGCATTTGGTATTCGATGCTATCATTGTAAGAAGGAGGGTCACACAAGAAAAGTGTGCCTTGAACGCCTGAAAAATCATGGAGGAAAGGATAATGGCAATGCAACTATTGTTCAGGATGATTTCGACTCATCTGATGTTCTTGTGGTTTCGAGCAAAGAACGTCGAAGGAATGGATTATGGATTATGGGTGCACTTGGCACATGACTCCAAACAAAGACTTGTTCGAGGAATTATGTGATCAAGATGGTGGATCTGTATTGCTGGGAAACAACAAAGCTTGCAAGATTGCAGGTGTGGGATCTGTGAGATTCAAACTCCATGATGAGTCAATAAGGTTATTGATCAAGTCGTATGACGATTTGAAGAGAAATTTGATTTCTCTTGGTGAATTCAACAAGAAAGGATATGTTTTTCAAGGAGAGAAAAGTATCCTAAGAGTCATGAAGGGGTCGAAGGAAGTCTTGAGAGGTGTGAAGAAACAAGGCTTGTATACCCTTGTGGCTGAAGTTGTAAGTGGTTCGACAAATGTTGCATCCACGAAATCTTTGTCGAAGACAGAAATCTAGTACATGAGATTAGGCTATGTCAGTGAAAGGGGTTTGGTCGAATTGGGGAAACAAAATTTGCTTGGTGGAGACAAAGTCGAAAAGCTGAAGTTTTGTGAACCCTGTGTACTTGGAAAATCTTGTAGAATGAAGTTCAACAAAGGCAAACAAAGAACACATGGATCCCTTGATTACATCCATGCTGATCTTTGGGGGCCTACAAGGTGTCCATCACATTCAGGAGCAAGGTATTTTCTATCCATAGTAGATGACAATTCCAAAAAGTTATGGGTATTCATTCAGAAGACTAAGGATGAAACTTTTGAGAATTTCAAAGGTTGGAAGACTCTGGTCGAAAACCAAACTGCCAAAAAGGTCAAGAGGTTGAGAATAGACAATGGTCTTGAATTTTGCAATAAGGCATTCGACAACTTTTGTGCTGCCTCTGGTATTGCAAGGCACAGAACTACTGCAGGCACTCCACAACAAAATGGTTTGGCTGAAAGTTAGATGCATGTTGACTAGTGTTGGCTTAAAGTTTGGTGAGGTCGCTTCGACAAGAACATATCCGATAAATGATGTCCTTCGATCGTGTTAGATATGAAGACACCAAGAAGTTTGGTCGGACATCCACCAAATCTCGACAAACCGAGAGTATTTGGTAGCCTATGCTCACATTAGGCAAGACAAGGTCGAACCTAGAGCTCTCAAATGCATGTTCCCGGATACCCCGGGAGTCAAAGCTTATAGCCGTGGTGCCTGAGTCGTCACGTATGATTATCACCACGAGATGTTGTTTTCAATGAAGTGAAATGGCTTTCAAGAAAACGGATGATGTTGGTTGCGTAAGTATCCGACGAAGAGTGGAACAGTAGAGATTCCGTTGAGGTGGAGCATGTTGATGCCGAATTGCATATCCCGATAAAGTTGAAGAAGGATGATGTGATGAAGTTGAGAAACTGCTGATGACTATCTATTGGCAAGAGATAGGACACGAAGAGTCATCAAACCACTTCAAAGGTTCGTATGCGATCTTATAGCTTATGTCTTAATCTCGCAAGTGAGGTTCTAGAGGAAGAACCAAGAGACTATAAGGAAGTTATGAGGATTCAAAATAAACCGAATGGTCAAGGCCATGGATGATGAGATGAAGTCTCTTCATGATAACAACACTTGGGAATTGATCAAGAAACCACTGGAGCCGTTAGTCACCGTAAATGGATTTTCAAAGTTAAGGAAGGAATCGGAGTGGCGCCGAAAAGATACAAGGCAAGGTTGGTTGCAAGGGTTTCACCGTAAAGAAGGTATAGATTTCAATGATGTGTTTTCTCCTGTGAAGCATAGGTCCATTCGAATGTTGCTTGCCATGGTGGCACGCTTAATCTTGAATCGAACAGATGGATGTGAAGATGCGTTTTGTATGGTGATCTAGATGAAACAATCCGATGAGGCAACTCAAGGGTATGTCAAAAAGGAAAGGAAGATTATGTGTGCAAGTTGAATAGATCTTTATATGGGCTGAAACAATCTCCTCGAGTGGAATAGGAGATTCGACAAATTCATGACACGCATAAGTTTCTAGAAGTCGTTCACCGTGTTTACTTTAGATTTCGCCCGGTAATTCATTTGTTATTTTGTTACTTTATGTTGATGATATTCTCATAGCAAGTAACAATGTTGAAGAGGTAATGAGGGTGAAGGCAGAACTCAATAAGGGGTTCGAAATGAAGGATCTAGGAGCAGCTTCCAGGATTCTTGGAATTGACATTCGAAGAGATAGAAAGCAGTCAAAATTATGCTTATCTCAAGAGGCATATTTACGAAAGATTCTCGAAAAGTTTGGTATGTCGAATTCGAAGCCTGTTGTGACTCCAACAAACCCTCAATTCAAGTTAAGTATTGATCAATGTCCTAGTACTGAGGTCGAAAGAACTTATATGAATAGCATCTCATATGCTAATGTAGTAGGTTCTTTGATGTATGCTATGGTTTGTACTAGACCCGACATAGCATATGCAGTAAGTCTTGTAAGCAGGTACATGGCGAATCCTGGAAAGGCTCACTGGCAAGCATTGAAGTGGATTCTAAGGTACATAAATGGGTCTCTCAATGAGTCTTAATTTATGATGGAGCCTTTGGTGAAGATGGTAAAGCAAAGAATCGAACGATATGTCGACCGATTATGCAGTTGTATGGATTCCAAAATCTATTTCGGATATGTTTTCACTATGTTTGGTACAACTATTAGTTGAAAGCAACACTTAAGGTTGTTGCATTATCAACCACAAGCGGAATATATTTCTTTAACAAGTCGTGAAAGAAGCATTGTGGCTTGAAGGTTTTGCTAAGGAGCTGAAAATTCAAGGGAAGTTATCATAAATGTGATAAAGTGCAATACACGTCAAGAACTTATCATGAGCGAACCAAGCACATTGATGTGAGGTTGCATTTCGTCGAGGGTAATCGAGCATGGAGAAGTCCAAGTGTCAAGGTTTCGACAGATCATAATGTCGATATGATCACCAAGACATTGCCTAGTTGCAAGTTTTTCCATCGTATGCATTGATAAAGTCGCATGAAGAAAACTAATTCGTTAGTTGATAATAGAGTTTGTTCCAAGGTGGAGATTTGTGAGATATTGGGTCGAACTCTATTGTGTCGAAGGATGCTAGGATTGTTAGTATCGAATTGGGCCTGTTTTTTATGTCCAATTGGTTAGGTTAGCTTGTACCCTAAGTTAGCTTGTAATGGGTATTTGTGATAAAAGCCCATTAGTTTAGTATGTTAGGTTTATTATAAATAGCATACTAGTCTCTCATCATTGCATACTGCAAATCCTAATTTAGGGTGAGAGGGTTATTTGTTATTCTTGTATACTTGTAATCTTGTTTTGAAGATAAAGGAAAGAATAGCAGTTAATAACCAATCCTTGTGTTCATCGTGTTCTTCATTCTTTCCCTACCTTGATCAACAAGCTTATATATATTTGTTTCAAGGCATCCAATTCACAACACTATTACTAGAGGTTATATATATATATGTATGTATGTATATGTAGTTTAGAGTGCGAAAAGTAAACCATACGCTATTACAAGACTTTGGGGCAGTTACATAATATGAGGTGCGGAAAAGTAAATGCGGAAAGTAAATAATGCTATTACAAAAATATCCTTGCGACGTATACATCCATTTCTAAAATTTAAAATGTGAAATAAATAAATAGATAATAAAAAAAATGTTCTAAATGTTAGACAAATGTTAGAAACCTAATTACTAGAAGAAAATATTTTTTAAGTTTTTTGGAAATCGATTTTAATGAAGAAAACCCTAATTCTAGGTTAATTAGAATTTAATTAAGAAAAATATTTTAAATGCAAAGAAAATTAAATATTTATGTGTCAAAAATTAAATAAATGTTTTTAAAACATAAATCTAAAATCAAAACATTTTTTAGGGTTTTTTATATGCGAAAAATTAATTTGTGAAAAGAATTAAAATTGGTTAGAAAATTAAGAAATAAGAAAAAGTTAAGAAAAGAATGTGTTAAAAAATAGGGTGGTCCCAGAGAGTGCTAAACTCGTGACCTGAGGGTCACAGGTTCAAAATTTGGCCACTAGGCCACTTGCCTGTGTTGATAATAACACACCTCCATTTATATGTATGTGTCACCTGCAGAAATCAGAAAAAACAGGAAAATTTTGCAAAAGGCATGGATCGAACCCATGCCTTGAGAGAGTGAGAGGAATATCACGTGCATGGTTAACTATTGGGGTGGTGATACATCCATTAATATTGACACATTCATAAATATATATATATGTGAATTTATTTTTTGAAAGTCAAACCAACCAAAACCCAAACGCGCTGGGGCCCAGAGGATTCAAATCAACCAATCAAGACACGCCACACATGTCTCCCTGAGTCAAAAGAAAGTTAGAGGCGCCAGAGAGGGATTCCGATCATCTTCTACGATCTGCCAAACATCAAACCTGTAATAATCGATCAAAACAAAAACAAAAACAATCAATATTCACTAATTAAGGTGTTGATAATCTAATGGTGTGGTTAGTTTGTCCTGAAATAGTCTGTAGTCGTGGATACGATGAAGCAAAAGCTTTGTGCCCTAACAATGGTGAAACACAATTATGGCATCAAATCTTGTAAATGATGGTTCTAAACAATCAAAAACATCAGCATAAACATGTATATATGAATCAAAATAGTTTAAATGACATGAATTAAGAGTTTGAGTTTCATGAGTTTTACCAAACTGGTGCAATCTTGTTAGCACGTTCTGGGATGCTTTAGGCTTATGTAAGGACTTGGATTGACTGCTGGCAACTTCATGATGATGAATGAGTTCTTGGAATGGCTTGAGAACGGCTAGAAGTTTTGTTTCGAGTTTGCCCTAGAAACTTGAATATTTGAAGAATTCTCTTGTGTTTTGAGAGGCAGCAATCCATGTGTTTTGCTCTTGGTCTTGTAGAATATATAATGAGGAGTGTATTAGGTCAAAAACTTGAGAGAAAATATATTGCATTCATTGGAAAATATTTGATTGAAAAATCAAATGTAATATTTTCAAAATTGCTCAATCTTCATGCAATCAGCTTTTACACAATTTGGTTAGCTATCATGGGCTTCCTTGGTCCTCAAGATGCTTAAATCCAGGGCCTTACACGCATGCTCCTTGTTTTTGTATTTTATTTTAATTAAATTTGAATTTAATGATTTAATTAAAAAAAATTTAAATAAATGGCAAGGTGGCGTGTAGCTGGGCTTAGGAGTCATGGATGATGTTAGAAACAAGTTTAGACCAAAGAAATATAGGCCCATTTGGAAAATTTTCAAGTTTGATCAATACTTTCTTCATGCATTTTTTCAAAATTTCCACTTTTTCTCAAGCCATAACTTGCTCATTTTTTGTCATTTGGGAGTGTTCTTGGACTTTTTGGAAAGCTCAAGATGTCTTATAAGAGATCCTGTTGGTTTCATCTTCATTGAAGTTTCCATGCTCATGTACACTTCTTTGGAAAAAGATGACTTTTTGTTGACTTTTGAAAGGACCTATAATGTCTTGACCCATATCTCTCGAATGAAGTATTTTTGGGCAAAACTTGTGAGACACAAAGTTGTAGAGAATTTAATTCCATTTAAAATGAGCTTTGGTAGAAATTTTATTGATGAAGTCTATGAAAGTTATGCTTGGTCAAAGTTCTGTTGACTCTCCCTTATGAAACCCTAATTTAGAAACTTTTGACTTTTGATCATTCTTTGAATTTTCTTGATGAATCATGATCAACCCTTGATCAAATGATGAATGAGAGTTCAAAATCTTGATGTTGACAAAAAATTATGAAGTTTGACTGTAGGTTGGCCACAGTTGACTTTTTGTCCAATACAATTGATTTTCAACCATCTGAGCAATTGACTGAGCAAACTTAGGCTATGAGGTTTGAAACTTTACATGGTGATAATTTAAGACATGTTAGGAGGCATGATTCTCACTTGAGACAATAGAAACCGTTTTTCCCTTAAGAGAAACAAAACCCTAGTTGTGAGTTGATTACTTAGGAGAGGGTTTGTTTGATTAACCCATGGGGAATTCTTGAGTCTGGAGATGCATCTTGACCTAAACAATAGGAGGGAAAATTTTGGGGTATAATAGAGACAAATAACATTAAATTTAAGCTTAATACCTCTTTTGGTACCTTAACTTAATTAAATGTTTCACTTTTGTCCTTTAATTATAAAAAGTTAAGAAGTAGTCTCATAACTTACATTTTGTTACCTTAAATGGTCATTTCCGTTAGTTTTTGACAAAAAAAATGGTTAAATGTTGCCTTGTTGGACATTTAGAGTAAGACCTGGAATTTGGTTATTTTATATTGAGTTAAAATTTTGAAATAAAAAAAAGGAAACAAAGATGAATTGTATTAGGGCATCTGAAACGTATTAGGGCAAACAAAGTGTGACGAACAACCATTTGAATTTTGAAGACGAAACTAAAGTGTGAAGAAATGAAAGTTACATCACTTAGCTCTTTGAAGATGAAACGAAGTGTAACGATACGAAAGATGAAACCTATCTCCGTTGAAGACGAAGCCTCACCATTTCTGTAGTAAAGTAATGTTTGATTTTTGAAATGTTAAGGTATGAATACTCAACTGTAAGGTCTAAAAATATTTTTTAAAAAAGTCTTTAGTCATCTTCCTTACTACTTGTTCTATCTTATGTATCTTGAATAGGTCATAAAGAAGAGGTTTCAATGTATTGGTCATTATTCTGGTGAGTTTTCTAAGGAGTTTGTTAATTTTACCAAGTCATGTTATGAAGGTTTAGAGTCAATTTGGTATGTTGATCCTGATTATTGGAGTTATTTTGAAATTTTGAGCAAGTTAAGAGATATTGCTTCCTCTGCCAATTGATGTGTTCCAAACCGCACATTCTATGGTCCATCAAGATCGTACTTACCTTTGAAAATAGGTGGATGGTTCCTCTGAAACGTCTCTAAAACATAAGATCCATCATTCCCTCCAGCATTAGGCTGATGTTGCACAGCCTTAACAATAACTTACAAAGCAACATCAATCGCAATATTGTTTCTTCCAGCCATCTCTTTGTTTCACGCCCATAATAGTCACAATGGTTAGAAACTATCTCGATAGTATTTCAATCTCATACACTACAGGCTCAACAACCTGGTCTGACAAACCGACATTCTCTGATACCACTAATGTAATACCCTTCTAAATTCCATGAATATTATAAACAATAAATCATAGTATTTCACCAACAAGAGTGTCATATCTTTATATAAGACATCATACATACAAAACATGTCATGCTCCGTAACACGAGTTCTCATAATTAAAGAATTTATCTTTTCTAAAATATAACACAAAACTTCAACACATTGCAACATAATTATTATCTCAAAACATCTTAACTAAAACTTAAGAAAATCATATATTATCACACTTCCTTGTTCATAGGTTTGAACTTAAAGGATTTATCTCTTCTAAAATATAACATAAAACTTCAACACATCACAGCGGAATTATTATCTCAATACATCTTTATTAAAACTTAAGAAAATAATATATCATCACACTTCCTTGTTCATAAGTCTGAACTTAAAGTATTTATCTCTTCTAAAATATAACATAAAAAATTCAACACATCACAGCAAAATTATTATCTCAAAACTTCTACATTAAAACTTAAGAAAATTATATATCATCACACGTCCTTGTTCATAAGTTTGAACTTAAAGGATTTATCTCTTCTAAAATATAACATAAAACTTCAACACATCACAACGGAATTATCATCTCAAAACATCTTCATTAAAAGTTAAGAAAATCATATATTATCACACTTCCTTGTTCATAAGTTTGAACTTAAAGAATTTATCTCTTCTAAAATATAACATAAAACTTCAACACATCACAACGAAATTATTATCTCAAAACATCTTCATTAAAACTTAAGAAAATCATATATCATCATACTTCCTTGTTCATAAGTTTGAACTTTAAAGCGTATTAAAACGAAATAAAATATTTCTCAACATATCATGGCAACGAGAATCATGCAGTTTAATTCAAATGATCCCAAAGACCTCAATGTTACATATCAGAGCAATACCCTTTTATTTTCAATGAAGCAACTAAAAGACTCCATAAAGCTATCTACGAGCTTATACGTCTAATCCTGATTACCTGCAAGTTACCCACGTATAGAGGCAACATTTTCAAGCAGAAAGGGTGAGTAATTATAATAATTTTAAAAGACATAAAGAATAAATATAGTCGTTACAATACAACAGCAATAAAACATACATCATTAAATCCTCTTATTATCCTCACACCTTTACAAACATCACAGCACGCGTCAAACACAACATCATATCATCATAGCAACACATGTCATAAAATACCACAAATATCACCACATATCATTATCATATAACCAGTCATCATGCAATGTTACATATAATGCAATGCACTTCAATAAACTCATGCATGTGATACCAAAACTTCATTGATGACTCAGTCATTGTTTCTCCGAAGATCCCCACCAATATGATTGATTCCTTCTTGGAACTAGAGCACATCATAATATTGCTCTCAAATCCACAATATGGGATTAAGGCCATCACTGGACCATTTGTCCTACAAAACTTCACTTGAACAATGCCCTGCAACCAGAACTGGGCAATGTCTATCATATGCCATGAATGTATGATACTAAACACCTCAATAACAACATGACCACAACTAGTCAAAATGCATCATCATTCATATAATTGTTATAATATCATCACATATTTCATATTATACATGTCATCAATATAGCAACAATAATTCATCATATACACATACATCATACTGGAACAATCATCAAATCATCTTATTCATCATAACCTAGACACTGGAAAAACAAACCCTATGATCTATTTTATTACACTAATGTATATCTCATTGCGTTATCTCTCTAACGCTTCGAACGACGCATGAAATAGAGTCTTGAAACTCAAGTTACGACACATTAAAAATCTTATTGTTGCCCATCGCCCAAGGCTCGCCCGACGAAGCAGGTTTATTGTAACGCCCCAAATTTAATTAATTATTTAATTAAATTATATAAGGAATTATGTTGGAAAATATTGAAGTTGGGAATTAATTGGGTATTTCTACGAAGTATTATTTAGTCGGTTGGATCAGAGAAATAATATTAGAAATAATATTATTTTAAAATATTGTTTATTTAATCGGAATTTGTTATGGTATGGTATATAGCAATTTGGTGGTGTGTATTAGTTGGCCCATCAAGGAGTTTATGAGAAAAATTATTATTTGGTTTATTGGGTTAAAAGAATAAAAGAATGGAAAATTAGGTTTGGTTGGAGAATAAGGGTTTTGAGCTTCTGGAAAATAGATCGTGAAACAAAGGTGCAGACAAAGAGGAACGAGAGTTTCAGCCAAGAAAAGGAGGCAACGTGAAATTCTTGTGAGAAAGGAAAGAGGCAAACGGAGTTCCGACGGATAGATCGTAGATTATAGAGAAGTCTTCAATCCAATGCAAGGCTGGAATTTGATTGGTAGAATAAAACAACCTCTAATCCAAGGTAAGGGTGGGGTTCGAATTCTATAACCGGGAGTATGATGATTGATATGTGGGACTTGGGTTATATGAGTTGGCCATGAATTTCTTGTTGATGCTGTGGTATATTGTATTAGGTGGCAATTAGAAGACTATAAATCGTTAGGTTATTTCTGCATTGATAATTGGGTTGTGTTGTTGTGTGGGAACTTGATAATATTGTAGTATTGCTGTGTTGAATCGATAATTGTTATCAACCTGTTCGTGTTGAAATTTTTATAACGTAGGCTGTAATTAAACAACGTTGCAATTGGAACTAATTGGTGAATTAATCTGGCTAGAAAAAGGCTAAGGCATGTAATTAGATAAACAAAAATAATAAAACAACTGAAAAGTTTAAGTGGGACGCTTGCTAGGGAAGGTAGGGAGACCGTCCTAGGGTGTTAATGGGGTGTGGAGACTTCCTTTAAGGTGTTAGAGGGGGTGGGGAGTCCGCCCGTAGGCTATTGGAGTGGGTCGTGTTTGTTTTTTTTCTTCAATTTTTCTTGTATTTTTGTTTCCCTTGTTCCCTATGCTTAAGTTTGTGTCTGTCAATACATGTAGACTCCTTTATAACTTAAATTACATTATTTTGTGCATTAATTCAATTGAATCAGTAACATTGGAAAATAAATATGTAGCCGTTAATTAGGAGATACATTGCAGTTTAGCAGAAGTATAGAAAAATGATAGCAGGTTATTGGTAGAATGTTATGGCGTTGTTGCAAATAAATTGTAGTTGCAGTCTTAGAAGAAAACAACAGGAACTAACAGAATTATTAATATCGTGATGAAGGTAATTTTGGTAACAATAGAACATATTAATAAAGTTGGTAGTTAAATTACAGAGATAATTAAGTAGCAGGCTTGGTGATTTAGTAGCATAAAGAACAATAGCAGTGTTAGCAGAAAGGAATAGAACAATAGGTAATAAATTGTAATGACAAAATGAATTTGAATGCAGGGAATTAAATATAGCAGGCTGATAAATTAATAGAAGCTATATAATAATCGGTAGTGATAGCCGTGAACAAAAACAGAGCCGAATAAGCCAAATTAGTATAATTAAGTGGTAAAATTAGTTGTCCAGAATTTTATGAAACTTGGCGGGCTAACTAGGATTAATTAGTAGATAAGTGTGATTATTTTATTTTGTTGAAAATATGTTGGATATGCTGACTTGCAGGTACAATTAGGTAAGTCGATCCGTCCTATTAAAGGAAACTGCTATTTGTAGGTCTTATGACCAACGTTGAGTTGTTTTGTGTTGATTGTTGAATGTGTTATTGTTGCAAGATGTTGTTGATTACGTTGATATGTTGATTACATTGTAGGCCTATGGCCAGTGTGGAATTATTGATTAGGTTGTCGTGTTTGTGTTTTCGTTGAGTTTTTGTCGTTGATTGAGTTGATGTTGTGGTTATGATTGCATGCACACATTTGCATATTACGTTGGCCTGGATTGGCAAAACACGTTGGTCGGTAGGGGAAAAATGATTACATTGAAGGCTTATGCCTTGTGCCTCGGTAAACTGGCAAATGATTACGTTGGAAGTTTTACTCCGATAGTACCACATGCATCTGCATAATTGAGTCACATTCGATTGGTATGTTTAAGTTATTGTTGTTGTTGTATTTGACATTGAGATTGCTGTTTGATATAAGTTGCCATATGATTTACGTTGTTGTTTGATATAAGTTGTTGTTTGATATGAGTTTTTGTCTAATACATGTTGTGGTTATTACTAAGTTATTTTTAGTAGTTGTTGTATGATTTTCGTATGAAGCGGTGTGATTCGTATGATTCTAGTCTAACATATTGATTATCATAATTTTGTTTATATTTTTCGATATCTCACCCCTTTCATTTGTTTTTTCGTTGTCTTTATACTGGTAACGTGCAAGTATTCAGGAATGAAGAATTAGTTGTTGTTAGTTCAAGTTGGTGTCAACTGCTCTGATACGTAGCACTCGGGGGGATGTTTTTCTCTATGTCGTTTCATTTGTTATTATTGCTGTTACATTTTAAGTTGAATAATAAAAAGTAATATGATGTTTCAAGTGGTTTTAAATTAATAAAGATGATCATTTGTTTGAATTGAATACTTATGAATTTGCGCTACGTATTAAATAAAAGATTGTTTTGTTTTAAAAGCTGATGCAAGTGGTTATGCGATCCTCCGAAATTAAAGTTTTATATATCTGATTATGTGTTGTTTTAAAATTGAAAATGTGGCATCCCATGTAGTAGCGACAACCACCTCCTCATACAAACTCCAGGGGCTCTAGTTTCTACTTTGCTCCTTCTCCCGGTGAGGAACTTTGCCCGCACGGCGAGACACCCTTCGCCTTTACTTCGCCCAATGAAGCTCGGGCGAGTCATCACTCCCCATACAAATTCAAGGGGCTCTGTTTTTCAGCCCTCCCCTTTGCCTCCTACTCTCCTAACGTGACAAGGGAGATATCCCTTCGCCCGACGAAACATCACGCTCACCCGCGAGCCTACAAGAACAGGACTTCCCTGTTGTGATCTTTGCACTACACAATCTTAATTTCTACACGATTTCATAATGCTACAGGTATCAAATTATCATAATTTCACTTAGTTTCACTATGTAGCAACAACACCAATCATATACATCAATTCTTTGCAAGAAAACATCAAAATTTCACCAATTTCTCATCAAACATCATATTGACATCATTATTCAAAACCCCAACACACACCTACAATTATCTAAACCTTAAATCAATTATAATAACAACGATAAATTCTCATTACCTTAGATTCTCCTAGAAATTGATCTCTCTCCGTGTTCTACAAAAATCACTTTTGCTCTCTTTTTCCCTAGCTCTCTGTAACACCCTTTTTTACCCCGTACGAAAATAACACATAGATGGCAAAACAACAGAAATAACAAATATCAGAGTTAAAAAAAAAGGCCATCAATGACTCCAAAAGAGAGCGTTTACATTTTGAAAAACAAAATACATACGACACATGCTCATAATGCGATACATAACACAAACAAGAGATATGAACACACACACACACACACACACACACACACATATATATATATATATATATATATATATATATATATATATATATATATATATATATATATATGGCTCCCTCAAACAAAGAGGAGTTTCAATCACAGAATAAAAGTGGAATATCTACAACTGAAATGTTTCCCAAAATATCATTTATCATACAAATGATCATATAAACAAATTCAAAATAAGTCATATACAAACGACTATCAACGGTCTTCCGACTACCTGTGCTACGTGTTCATGGTAAAAAGTGACGAACAAGGGAATCAAATCGGAATTCGAATCTCAGGCTCAAAACGATTTACTCTTTTTATTTTATTTTTGTTTTAAAAGATACCGCGAACATCAAGCTTTATTGTTTCCAAACAAGAAAAGAATATGGAAAAGGGGAAAGCTGAAATACCCTAAATAAATATTGATATGCGATGCGACTAGCGTGAACTAGACGCAACGCATTGGGGAGAGACTTGAGTAAGAGGGTTGGTTATATAAAGGGAAGGTATTAGCACCCTATATATCTATAGTTTTCTATAGGAACTTTTTTATGCATACTTTTGTATATTTGTGTGTTTTATTTGCTACTCTATTTCGGGAAAGTTTCTCCTTTGGGTTTTAAGAAAGGTAGGTTAGGCAGGATCCTAAGTTTTGTTATTATTATGCTTGCAAAGATCATTGGGATCCTCTACATACATATCCCCTAGTGGGAATCAGAGCATCTGTAGCTCGGATCTAAGGGAACTAAGGTTTGTTTGGTTTGAGGGAGAAAGAAGTATGCTCGCCAAGGGTGAGAACTTGTGCCTACGTATTCTCAAAGGGAGGTTGAGAAAGTTAGAGAAATCGTAGTTCCCACTTATGCTAGTGGAAGCAAAGGGTGTTATTAAGAGACAAAGACAAATGTCATCTTATTGAAAAATGTATCTAATCTATTTCATCACATACATTTTTGAAAAGGGTTGATTGATTGAATCTTTCATTGTAAGCATTAGATGTTTTGCTTGAGTGTACAAGTGTTACCACTTACAAGTTAAGAAAGATGTTTGAAAAGATGTTTGAATATTTAATTGTAAGCATTGGGCGTTTTGCTTGAGTGTACAAGCGTTGCCACTTACAGTTAAAAGATGTTTTGTTTGAAAAAAGTGTTTGAAAAAGTGTTTGATTTGAAGAAAAAGTTTGATTTGTATGTGATGTTATAGATGAGATACTTCTTCCATAGAGATGATACATGTCTAAATCTCTAGGAGAAATTGATTATTGATAGGGGAATGCTTTTAAGAAGCCTGTGGGTCCTTGTATTGTAAGCCTAAGAGGAGGCATTTCGAGGGACATTGAGGGTCATCGAGGGTCCTTGTATGAAGCTCAAGAGGATGCTATAGGGTATGGCTGGCTTGGCTTTAAGAGTGATTTCACCGGGAAACCATCCTCTTAGGATTCAAGAGTGATTTCACCGAGAAATCATACTCTTAGGGTTCTATTCTAGCGTGGGTGATTCTTTGCACTGGAAGCCCAATAGGAGGCTGTTAAGAGATTTCCATGTCTCTTTCTTGTTTGATGCCCAAGAGAAGGCTAAACTCAACGAGGGAGTGATAAGTGCCAAAATTTAGTTATTTTGTATATATGTTTAGTGGCACTTATCGGTTCTTTTGTTGATATTCTTCGAATAAATCCCCCGCTTTTTGTATAAATATGTACATAATAGAATAATTGATTTTTTTGTGTAAATATTATATCATTTGATAGTTTTTCATCTCTTTTATAGGTACTCATTCATAATTGGAGCATTGAGTAATAAAGTGTCGAAGACACGGCTTCAAACGCACGATTTGAGCAACTCATCAATGAATAAGGCTCAAAATCAAAGAATAAAAATCATCAATTTGATTGATATTTTGTCATGGTTAGATAGGAAATTTAATAAGCTTTCCAATGCTTCAAACCGGGTGCAATTCCGAGTTACGGTTCTCAAGATATGGCAAAAACAAGATGCTGAACATCACAGACCGCGCTTAGCGCGAATATCGCGCTTAGCGCGTCCTGCGACTTCATAATTCTTTAAAAAAGGCTAAAAACACATTTTTAGGTTATGGGTTGAGTATTTTTGACTCCCAACACCATCAACATCATTTTTTGGTCTAGATTAGCTTAGAAAACAACATTAGGGCTTGCTCATGGATGATTGGAGGTGGACTGCTCTTCGATTGGCTTTGACAACCAGTGTAGATCTGTGGTTTATCTCTTCTCCTCTTTGTGTATTTCTATTTTGTTGGGTTTGTATGTATTTCTACTCATAACTATTGAATATTTATCGCCCTTGGTGTTATATAAAGCTTGCTTTACGAATTTGTGTCGGTGATTGTCTTGGGTTTTTACTTTATGTTAGGGGTTTGAGCTTTACTAGAGATAGATTGCTTAGATTCTTACCTAGGATGATTATCTGTTAGTTTCTGAATACTAGAAATGGGTTTAGATCTAACATTCACTATAGAGTATCCGAACTTAATGCCTCTGCGTTGGTGAATTATGCTAGAGATGGTTATGGAGGTGATGCAATTGACTTCTGTGTTGTCGAGATAGGCCAAACATGGCTATTGAGATGATTTAGGAGGATTCTCAATTTGGGTTAGAAATAACCAAGGTTGTGAGAGGTATGTGATGACACAGACTAGTATCGTAGGCCGAGTATAACATGGGTGATAGATTTATTGTGACGGGTAGTTTGGATAAGCTGTCTATCCTTTATACTTTTTGTTCATTTACTTTTTGTCTTTTATTTTCATCTATTTTAATCTCAAACTCATTAACGGTAGAATTGTCGAACGACGAATCAATAACCAATCTTTGTGGACACGATACGATATAACCTAACCAGTATATATCACCCGGTAAAAATAATACCAACTCTTTGCTTGCCGCTTTACCGCAGCAACAGGGAGTTCTTTTGAACGAAGCCCAAGAGGAGCATAACTCAGAATGAGAGTTCTTTTGTATGAAGCCCAAGAGGAGGCTAACTCAATAAATGAGTTATCTTGTACAAAGCCCAAGATAAGGCTATGGGGAACCTAGTTGTTATACTAGTTGTTATGACATAAATAAACATGAAAAAGTATATATATATATATATATATATATATATGGCAAAGTGTGTGTGTGTGAATTCACAAGAGTTTATGAAGGAAATATATAAACAAGTGTTTAAAACAAGCAATTAAAGCAAATGTAACTTGAATATATACAAATGATGTGTGAAAATATAAACAAGTGTTTAAAACAAGCAGATAAGCTAGTATACTTGGATATATACAAAGGAGTTGGGACTTACACCTTAAGGGAGACCCATTGGTTTAAGAGCAGTTTCACCGGGAATAATGCTCCTCTTAATACCAATGGAATCGGTGTATAAACAAGTGGATAACAATTAGCGGAACGAAGCTAATTGTACTTGAATATTTACAAAGATGATTGAATATGTACAAGGAATACAATATGTACACAAAAGTGTGGATATGTACAAGGAAATGAATATGTACATAAGAGGGTTGGGATTTACACCGTGAGGGAGGCCCATTGGTTTAAGAGCAGTTTCACTAGGAATAATGCTCCTCTTAATACCAATGGAACCGGTGTATAAACAAGCGGATAAAAATTAGCGAAACAAAGCTAATTGTACTTGAATATTTGCAAAGATGATTGAATATGTACAAGGAATAGAATATGTACACAAAAGGGTGGATATGTACAAGGAAATGAATATGTAAATAGGAGGGTTGGGACTTACACCATGAAGGAGGCCCATGATCAATTTGATTTTGAGTTCGAAAGAATTTCGAAGAAAAAACCTAGCTCGGTTTGTATTTTCAAAGATTAATCGAATCAATCATGGAAAAGAGGTGCGTAAGTCAATTAAAATATTTTTTGAAAGTTTTGAAATGACTTTGAAAAGTGAAAGATATTCACAAAAAGTTTTGAAAAATATTAGGTTTGAAAATCAGAAAGAAGACATTTTTGAAAAGTATTCAAAATACCAAAAACGTCTCATTTTTAACCTAATAAAAATATATCGAAAAGAAAATATTTTTGGATTTTTTTGACATAATCATAAAATAGTTATATTAAATGACAAGTGTGGAAATAATAATCTCAAAATGAGAAGTTTTAATTGTTTTTTGAAAATGTTGAAGTTTGTTAAAAAAACTTAAGAAAACAAGTGATAAAAATAAAGTTTTGGTCTTGGAAGGGTTTGAATCCTTGACCTGACTTTGAAAGGTGAAAAGAAATACGACTGGGCCACATGCGTGGTTTGTCAACACAAGGTTTTGATTTGATTATATTTAAAAACAAGTTGTGAAAATGTTTGAAAATAGTGGAAAAATGAAGGTTTTGGAAGAAGAGTCAGAGTTAGAAGATTACTCTAAAGCTGAAGACAAGTCAGAATCCAAAGGTGATTCTGGGTCTGAAGAAGAATCAGAAGATGAGTTAGAATCTCAAGGAGATTTTGCTTCTGAAGATGAGTCAGAACTTGAAAGTTCTGAAGAAGAGTTAGAGTCAGAAGATGAAACTTCTGAAGAAGAATCAGAAGATTAAACTTCTGAAGAAGAATCAGAAGATGAAACTTTTGAAGAAGAATCAGAAGATGAAACTTCTGAAGAAGAATCAGAAGACGAAACTTCTGAAGAAGAATCAGAAGATGAGTTAGAATCTCAAGGAGATTCCGTTTCTGAAGATGAGTCAGAACTTGAAAGTTCTGAAGAAGAGTCAGAAGATAAAACTTCTGAAGAAGAATCAGAAGATGAAAATTTCTGAAGAAGAACCAGAGATGAAACTTCTGAAGAAGAATCAGAAGATGGAACTTTTGAAGAAGAATCATAAGATGAAACTTCTGAAGAAGAATAAAAATATGAGTTAGAATCTCAAGGAGATTCTGCTTCTGAAGATGAGTCAGAACTTGAAAGTTCTGAAGAAGAGTTAGAGTTAGAAGATGAAACTTCTGAAGAAAAATCAGAAGATGAAACTTTTGAAGAAGAATGAGAAAATGAAACTTCTAAAGAAGAATCAGAAGATGAAACTTTCTGAAGAAGAATCAGAAGATGAAACTTCCGAAGAATCTAAGTCAATCAAAAAGAAAAACGCACGTACGATCATCATTTTCTCCAACCTTCATTAATCCATGGATTCTTCATTTCTCAATGAAATTAAAAGTTATAAACATCCAAATTGCTCGTTTTGAACTCAGGAATATGATGGTGGTGTTTAATTTCATTTATTTTAAGCCTAAGATGATTAATTTCGCGTGAACTCAGATGAACCCTAATTCTAATAAATCAATATAAAATTGTATATGGATCATGATTTATGAAATTGATTGAGGGTTTATGACCAGTGTAGGTGAAGAAACAAGATGGCCAAGCAATTTTTAAACGGGAAGGCATAAATTATAAAGTTCAAAGATGAGCAACTTACCTCTTATGAGCAGAAATCGAATCCTTGCTTAGAGTCTAGTTGTGTTTTGATGATTGTTATAGCTCCACTGGACCTCAAGGAACATGTGGATGTGCTTAGCTTGGATTGAAGCCTTCTGGAACTTCCTACCCAAGTCCAACTACAGCTTGAGCAAGTTGAATATGGAGGTGATGAATCTGGAGTTACAAAAGTGGTTTAATGGTATGGATCACTTATAAATGGTATATAGGTGGTGTCTAAATGATTGGGAAGTGAAGAGCACAAGTGAAATTGAAGATGACAAGTTATGGCTCAAAATTGCATGTTTATGGAGTTTGGATATAATTTCTGAGTTTGACTAGTTTTTGGGCTAGCTTGAGGATTCCAACAACTTTCTAATAATATTTAGAAAGTGTTTGAAGCCTAAGATTGCTTAGAAATTGCAAGGCTTGAAGTTTTGCAATTTCTCCAACTTAGAAACTTGAAACTTGAAAAACAAGAAAGAAAGCTTAGTTTATGATGCTTTGGTGTCCTTTGTTAGTGAAATAGAGACCTCTATTTATAGGCAAATAAGTTTTCTAGAAATGGAAAGGATTGACTTGAAATTTAACAACTTGCCTTAAAGGGCAAGAAAGACATTTTTGCCATAAATGCACATGGAATCTTTTTTAACCATGGTTAAAATTTCAAATTGATATTATCCTTCTCTTCATCACTCTCATTTGATATTTATCTCTCAAATTCTATCTAATTTGATGACAAGGCTTCTAGAAGGAAGAAAAATGCAAAAAATGACCTATAATCTTGAAAAATGACTTGTAAAATATGGTTATGGAGCTCTAAGTTTCAATTTCAAAACCCTAGCTACACAAAGTGTTTTTTCAAGTTCTTGGAAATTTTGGAAAGCTTGTAACAAGATATACAACTTTCATGTTTTGATTTTTTCTTGAATCAAAATGGATCTAGGTGAAAAATGACCATGAAAGTAGTGAAAAATCAAGTTTTTAACACTTGAAAAGTTTTCTAAGTGTTACAAAAAATTGCAATCTTGACTTTTTGTTGACTTTTTCAAAACATTTTGATTTTTTATGATCATGATGGATAATTTGAAATGTATTGATGATTGAAAAAATTTGGATTTGAAAAAGTCGACCAAAAAGTCAAAGTTTGACTTCTGAACAGTTGAATTTTCATCAGATGATTCAGATTTTCTCTGATGATCAATCATGATATTTGGAATGTTTTGAGTCAAAAAATTAGGTCAAGAGGTTGCATTTATTATTTTAAGATCAATCTCCAAGCAAATAGTTCATTCATTGAGCAAAAAGTCAATGATACACCATCCTTAATCAAAACCCTAATTGGTAGATTCAAGGTAGATCTTGAGAAAATGTTGGGAATTTGAAGATCAAATGTTGATGATTGATGAATATAAATAAATTGACGTGAATGGAGACTCAAACCCTAATTGATCACATCTTGAACAGATGAAAATTTGATAAAACCCTAATTTGGCTTCAGGAGCACACACACGATCAATCCTGTTCTGAAACTGTTAGTGATGCAATGATGCATATGTGAATGATATGATGTGGTATCTTAGGTCAAAAATTGGGGTATGACACTACGTATCAGAGCGACCGACAAAAAATGAAGAGATACCTCTTCCAAAACTCCTCCAAGCGACTAATCTGCACGATGCCATTAAGGCATCATTCAAACAGAAGGGTGAGAATTCCAATCATATCATAATTGCATAATAATATGTAAACACATAACAATTATCTTGAACAATGGCAATTCACCCAGAATCCACATGTTACACATAAAGTATAACAATCACCAATCAATATATAAATATATATATATATATATATATATATATATATATATATATATATATATATAAATGCATATGCAATGCAAAGAGACCGACACAATGACTCTATGCAATGCATGAGGTACCTTGTCACAACAATTACCATTGGAATTAGATCATCGCTTACACCCCGTCGGGCCCAAGAACGATCTTCGACCACTCAATGAAATAAACAACTCAGTTTATCTAAACATTGGCTCTTGCATGGATTTCCCATAAAAGGGGTCCAACCAATGAATTGTGGCCTCGCAAGAACCACCGATCGTTCTTCATGGCATCTCATTTGCGAGATCCAAAAACAACAAACCGCATACACCCCACAAGGGCACACGATTATTCTACAACCAATAATGCAATAACCGTTACGGGCTATCTGAACATTGGGCCATTCATAATGCATGTGACATGTCAAGACATATGACAATGAACACACACAGACATAATTCAACAATGTGAATTACCTTTCTCGTCCTCAACCTGCATGTTAAATTAAACCATGCATATAACAAACATTCACTAGGATTCACGTCGAAAGGCTACCCACAACATTCATCAAAGCATACATTGATATCAAATTCAAAAAATTCCATCACAATTGCTAACAATATATAAATAGCACACAAGATCCACATTTATATAGCAATTGTCCAAACAACCAAAAATACAAAAATCGCACGGTTCCTAAACGGTAAAACAAACGAAACTCGAACGATTTCCAAAACCACACCTAAATAAAACCCTTTATTGTTCCTCAAACCTACACTACTAGAAAGAATATTTAATTAGATCCTCAACACTTCGAATGGGGACCAAAACGAAGTTACGGGTCAAAAGTTATGAAGTTTTCAATTGTTATAATTTTTCAGAATTTCGCACAAGAAATCGATTTGCCACATAGGTAAATCGATTTCCACTAGTCCAGGGGCCAAAATTCATATTTTTCTCTAAGGAAGTCGATTTCCCATATAGGTAAATCGATTTCCACTGCACCATAACCAAAAAAACATATTTTTGATGTTTCTAAACCCAATTTCAACCCAACTTCAAAACCCCAAACCTCTTGTATCATTAACCAAACATTCCATATAATCACACGACTATACTACGTGTTTCACACAACATTTCAACCGCAAAAACATCGATTCCCATCAAATCTACAACTTTGTTCAAAAATGGAAACTTCACATTTTCCATAAAACAAACCACATAAAAACATACATATACATACACAAGCATAACATAATCGAGATTCACACCCTTACCCGATGATTGGCAGTTGATTTTGATCGAAACCTAGCTTTTCTTCTCTTTTGTTGGTTTTCTCTTCTCTTTCTTTCTTCTTCTTTTCTTTTCTCTCTTTTTCTTTCTTTTCTCTCTTTCCCTCTATGTCATAAATATCTTATGATATAGTTTCTAAAAATCCCATTTTGCCCTTACTCTCAAATATCGCCCAAACGCCCCCAAAATGTGTTAAAACATAAACAACGATAAAATACATCGGGAAAATAACATTTATCAATAAAATAATATTAAAACACAAACAATCAAATAAAATTAGATTAAATAAAAACGGACAAAAAATCGGGGTGTTACAACTCTCCCCCACTTAGAACATTTTCGTCCTCGAAAATATACCTGATCAAAACAACTTCAGATACGTCTCGCGCATCCGACTCTCCAATTCCCAAGTCAAATTCCCTTCGGAAGCTCCACCCCAAGCTACCTTCACAAGCGCAATCTCTTTGCCTCATAACTGTTTCACTTTCTGATCCATAATCTGCACCGGTAAAGCGTCAACTGTCAGGTTATCTTTAACCTCGACCTCATCCATCGGAATCACATGAGATGGATCTGAAATATACTTCCGAAGTTGAGAAACATGGAAAACATCATGAAAATTCGAAAGATTTGGTGGAAATGCTACTCTGTAAGCAACTGCACCAACTCTCTCGGATATTTGATATGGACCAATGAACCTCAAAGTAAGTTTCCTCGACTTTAACGCACGTCCAACACATGTCAATGGAGTGACCATCAAAAACACATGTTCACCTTCTTGAAATTCCAAATCTTTCCTCCTTTTATCATGGTAACTTTTCTGCGTACTCTGAGAAGCTTTCATCTTCTCTTGAATAAGCATCACCATGCTCGAGAACACAAGCCCTCAAAAGATCTTCTAACAAATGAATCGTTCTCTCTGTCTGACCATCTGTCTATGGATGGTAAGCAGAACTCAATCTTAGCTTAGAACCTAAAGCTTTCTGCAAACTTTCCCAAAAAATAGAAGTAAACCACAAATCTCTATCTGAAATAATGCTTAACGGAACACCATGTAATTTCAAAATCACACAGATATAGATCTCGGCTAACCTCTTCACAGGATAACTGATATCAATCGAAAGAAAATGAGCCGATTTAGTCAGCCTATCTATAACCACCCAAATGGCGTCATGCCCTCTCTATGTAACAAGAAAACCTGTCACAAAGTCCATGGAAATACTATCCCATTTCTACTCTAGAATATCCAATGGTTGCAATAACCCTACAGGCCGTTGATGTTCCACCTTTGACTTCTGACACGTCAAACAAGCATACACAAATTGAGCCACGTCTCTTTTCAAGTAAAACCACCAAAAGATTTTCTTCAAATCTTGATATATCTTATTAGCTCTCGGATGAATACTCAAACTACTACGGTGACCTTCCTCTAAAACCATATGTTTCAACTCAGAATCATCGAGTATACAAATCCTACCATGGAATCTCAACACACCTGAATCATCCACCTTGAAATCACAATTCTCACCTTGATTTTCAACAATAAACAAATCGACAAGTTTCACATCCAACTTCTATCTCTCGCTAACGATCAACAAAAAATCATTTGTTACCTTCAACATACCTAAAGCCACACTTTCAGGCATCAATTCACAAACCAAACTCAAGTCACAAAACTGTTCAAGAAGTTCCCACTCTTCCGCCATCAAAACAGATAAGTACAAATATTTCTTACTCAAAGCATCGGCTACCACATTAGCTTTACCAGGATGGTAATTCAAGCTAAAGTCATAGTCTTTCAGAAATTCCAACCACCTATGTTGTCTCATGTTCAACTCTCTCTGATCAAATAAGTATTTCAAACTCTTATGATCACAATAGACTTCGAACCTTGCACCGTAGAGATAATGCCTCCAAATTTTCAACACAAAACAATCGCAGTCAATTCCAAAACATGAGTAGGATAATTCTTCTCATGAATCCTCAATTGCCTCGAAGTGTAAGCCACAACCTTACCTTCTTGCATCAACACACCACCTAACCTGATATGCGATGCATCACAATACACCACAACGGTTCATTAGGATTCGGCAAAACCAAAATTGGAGTTGTAGTTAATCTCTTCAGCTCCTCAAAACTTTCCTCACAATCAATATCCCAAATAAAAGCCTTACCCTTGCAAGTAAGTTGAGTCAATGGGAGTGCCAAATTGGAAAAGCCTTATATGAATATGCAATTATAACCCGCTAAACCCAATAAGCTTCTGATCTCAGTAACCGATCTTGGAGCCTCCCATTGTAGCACTGCATCTACTTTAGATGGATCCACAGTAATCCCGTTACCTGAAATCACATGTCCAATAAAAATTACTTCTGACAACCAGAACTCACACTTGGATAACTTAGCATAAAGCTTCCTTTCCTTCAAAATCTGCAACACCATACGCAAATGCTCCACACGTTCCTCAAGAGACTTAGAATAGATCAAGATATCTTCAATAGAGACCACAACAAACTGATCCAAACGATTATGGAATATGCGATTCATATACTCCATAAGCACACCATGTGCATTAGAAACCCCGAATGGTATCACCGAAAACTCGTAATGTTCGTGTCGTGTTCTAAAAGCCGTTTCCTGAATATCCTCTTCTTTTACCCGAATCTGATGGTAACCAGATCTCAACTCAATCTTGATAAACACATCGGCTCCCATCAACTGATCCATCAAATCATCAATCCTTGGAAGTGGATATTTGTTCTTAATCGTCAATTTCACCAATTTCTCACCAAACATCATATTGACATCATTATTCAAAACCCTAACACACACCTACAATTATGTAAACCTTAAATCAATTATAATAACAAACATAAATTCTCATTACCTTAGATTCTTCCTAGAAATTGATCCCTCTCCGTGTTCTACAAAAATCCCTTTTGCTCTCTTTTTCCCTAGCTCTCCACAACCTTCTTCTCTTTTCACGTTTGATTTGAATGAACATTTTCCCTCTAATACCTTGTTTAACCCTTGGACTCTTTCTATGGTTTTCCCATCTTACCCTTATTTACTTCATAAAATTACTACATTGTCCTCATAGCCTCTTCCTATTATTATTATTATTATTATTATTATTATTATTATTATTATTATTATTATTATTATTATTATTATTATTCTTTACTAATTAAAATAATTCCAACTAACTATTCCATTTATTTTAATTATTCTAATTATTCTAAAATTACTCGATATCATCTTAATTTTCACTACCCATTATACACCACACAAAATATCATATCAAACATCATAATAATCATCACAACATCATAGATATACTCTATAATTACGTCACAATTACTCATCATAATTCAATTAAATAATTAAATAATTAATCTAATTAATGTAGGGTGTTACAGATTTGATCAGAATAATGTGATCAATAAATTAATGAACACGAGCATGGATTTTAAAGAGTTCAAACCATGTGTTATATTTGTCTTTTCAATGCTTAAGGTACTTTTGATGAAATTTGTGAGGTTTTAGACAGTGAAGTGGGGTGAATATAAGGTTGTGTTGTTGTCGTGATGACTGACAAGTGCCAAAATGTCTATATTTTGAATAGTATTTTGTTGCACTTAGTGATACTTTTTTATTAATATCCTTTGAATAAACCTCAACTCGTGAGTGTATTTGTACATATTGAGTATAATCATGTTTTTGTTTAAATATTGTATTTTTTGATAGTTTCTATTCTTTTTTATTTTTTATAATCTCTATTTGTTGGAGTTTGTGTGTATATTAATCTTGATCATATGTTTATTTGTTGATTATGGTGTTGTATAAAGTTTGATTTACGAATTAATCTTGATATCTTCCTTGATTTTTTTGCATCTATGTTTAGGTTTGGGTTTCTATATACATATACCTCCCAAATCTTGATTAAGGATGGATATCTATTAGTTTCTAAATTCTAGAGATAGATTTAGGGCTAATAATCATAGTGGGTATCAGAGCTTAATGCCTTCGTGTTGTTTGTGTTGCGCTAAGAGATCTCTGACACGAGTAATACAGTTGTCTCCAACTTTACGTTAGACATAATCTCTGTTGTGGTACATCTCGTGGTGTCCGTGATGATTGTGACGAGTAGAATAAGTTGAGTGCAAATGATCAATAGATTTAAGTTTGTAATGAGTAAATTATATGTATTCTTGATAAGTTTATCCTTTTCTTTGTTTTTATGCATTTATTCTCCGTTGATAACTTTTTCCAACCAACCCATTTTAACCCAAACTCATTAAAGAGAGATTTGTCGAACGGCGAATCAATAACTAATATTTGTGGAGACGATGCGATATAACCTATATATCACCTAGTTAAATAATAATTTACTTTTTACTTGTCGTTTTACCGCTTCAGCAGTGAAAGACTTGAGAGAGGAGGTTGGGATTTTGGTAGGAGAGAGGGGGAATGGTTGTCCGTGTATATGTCAGAAAGAAGAAAGTTGGGGATGGGGAGGTGTTCGAATGCATGTATAGCAAGCAAGAAAAAATTAAAGTATTATTTTTACCAGGTGGTATATACCAGTTAAGTTATATCGTGTCCACATAGATTGGTTATTGGTTCATCGTTCGATAATTCTATCGTTAATGAGTTTGAGATTAAATGGTTGTAAATAAAAGACAAACAGTAAATGAACAAAAAGTATAAAGGATAGACGGCTTGTCCGGAACGAATGCACACTACCTGTCACAGACTTAAATCTACCATCTAGTTATACTCAGCCTACGATACTCGTCCGTGTCATCACATACCTTTTACAACCCAAGTTATTTCTAACCCAAATTGAGAATTCAACCGCATCACCTCAATACCCATCTCTGGCATATCTCACCAACACAGAGGCATTAAGAACAGATAATCTAAGTAAATATCAGCTCTAAACCCATTTCTAGCATTCAGAAACTAACAGATAATCATCCTAGGTAAGAATCTAAGCGATCTATATCTAGCAAAGCTCAAATCCCTAACATAGAGTAAAAACCTAAGACAATCACCAACACAGATTCATAAAGCAAACTTTATACAATGCTAAGGGCGACAAATATACATGAGTAAGAGTAGATATACATATATAACCAACAAATAAAGAAATACAAAGAGAAGAGAAGAGATAAACCACTCATTTACACTGGTTTGTCAATGCCTATCGAAGAACAATCCACCTCTAATCATCCATAAGCAAGACCCTAGTGTTGTTTTCTAAGCTAATCTATAAAAAATGTATGGTGATGAAATTTGGGAACAAAAACTTCCCCAAAACCATAACCTAAAAATGGAAAAAAAATGAAGTTATAAAACAAATCTTAGACGACCGTGCTCAGCGCCATCAACTATTTACACGTTAAATCGCCTTAATGTCGCTCAACGGTGAGGGTGCACTGAGCGGCCTCTAAAACTAAATTTCTTTCTGTCGGAACAGTACCAAAGCACTCAACACGCTCCAAAACACACTGAGCGGACTGGCGCTGAGCGGCCTCACCGCGCTCAGCGTCCTCCACTGAACAAAACTGGTCTTTTATTCATCAAAACTGCGTCTTCGAAGTCGTGTCTTCGACACTTTATTCCTCGATGCTCCAACACGCACAAATACCTACAAAAATACATTAAAACTAATCAAACGGTACATTATGTACACAAAACACAATAAAACGTATTTACAACAAAAGTGGTGTTATTCAACAATTATTAACAAACAAGAATAAATAAGTGCCACAAAACGTATATACAAAATAACTACATTTTGCCACTTATCAGAAGGGGAAGTTAGAGTTAGGAAGGAGAAGACGACGAGTTAGGTTTTAGAGTTTGATATTTGGATAAGTCATGTCTTTCTATTGATTCTCCAATGATATATATATATATATATATATATATATATATATATATATATATATATATATATATATATATATATATATATATATATATATATATATATATATATAATGTAATTAATTTTTTTATATAATAATATATTTAAAGGTCATGAACATTACTATTATTTTTAAGTTATCATGACTTAATAGAAGATAAAAAGAAGAGTATATAAGTTTTTTGATTGACACACACGCCCGCGCGCACACGCACACACAAACACGCACACGCGCACGCGCACACACACAACACACACAAACCTTCGTATCCCATGCGTCATCCATTGCATCGTACTTCCGTCAACTCTGGTGAAAACTATAACCCTAATCCTTTCTTTTGAGTCGTAACATAGTAATTTTCTCTACTCTCTGAAACAAAAATGAAAAATATAACCCAAAAAGGAAAAATTAAAATCTAATATTAGTTGTTCAATTTTTATTAGGGTTAATTTTGATTATTTGTCTTAAGCATTTAAAGGTTAGGATTGGCTTTGATAAGCATGTTTATTTATAACTTTGTAAATTTAAACCCATCAACACATATTTAGTACTCCCTCCCTCCCAAATTATAAGAGAAATTTACTTTTTAGATTCATTGAATAGTTAATGTATTTGATCTATATGTGGACCAAATACATAAATTATTCAATGCATCTAAAAAATAAGTTTCTCTTATAATTAAGGACAGAGGAAGTATAACTTTGTATTTAAATTTTTTATGATATTTATATTTTTAGTTAGTATGTGATCTTTTTTTATATTTTATTAGTGTCAATTTTAACGATTAATAGTGAATCTAAAATTTTTAAAAATTAATAGTTATCTCTAAATTTTCTAAGACGATCATGACCCGGACAAATTTATTAAGGGAATTTCTTTGTACACTTTTTATGGGTGGAAAAAAAACTTCTTAAAACCCAAAAATATCCTTCGAAGATATATTTTCGAACTCCCTCCAAATCAAGGTGTTTCGGAGATGTTTCTCCGAAAATAATTTGTTTGCACTTTGACCTTATATTTAAACATACGAAAATATTTTCGGAGATGCAGCTCAGAAACCCTGGATAGTGATATTTTATTAAAAATCATCAATATTTTGATAATTAATTAGATGAAAATGATAATAAAAATGCAAATGAAAAATGATAATAGATAAAAAATGATAATAGACACAATAAATTATTTTAAATAATAAAATAAAAAAATAATTATTCAAAAATTGTTTTGAAATGAAAAAAAAAAGCATAACCTACTACGTATGTCTGGTCTTCACTCCCTGACCTCTCTTCTGTCTCCTGTATCCCGCCACACTCTTTGTCTCCCTATTCATCCTTTCTATAATGGCCACCAACTCATGACCTCCCTCATCAATAATACATATGCCCAAAGTCTTTTGCCCAATCATTTGTATCCGCTGACAGATCTGCAAGAGATCAATGACATGATCATCCTCTTCCTGTTGGTTCTCTAAGATATCCTCATGAACTCACCTAGGTGGACGTCCAGGAGCATCTGGTGCCTCAATAGGATGTGACACTGTGTAGAACCATGTCATGTATCCCTCAATATAGTGCCAACTGCTCGATGTCTGCACATCAGATACTCCTCTGGCACCAAATGATGCTCTCACTCCTGAAATATGCCATCGAGATCTCGACGAAGAATGGTGTTAGTAGAAACATGAAATGGACATATGGGTATGATTTGCACATAGCCAAACTGCCGCAGGCATCGCTCCAGCAGATACGTGACCATAGTGCCTCTCCCACATGTCAGCCACCCAGAGTACAATGCGATAAAGTCAAATTGGATAATCTCCTGATGATTCTCGAGCGATGTCCATAGGATTTCATCATAGACAATATGATCCCGATACACATGGAATGGCAACACATCCTGGTTCCCTTTATGGAGGACATATATAGCAGTCCTCGATATATGCTCACTATAATGCATATTCAGCTCAAAATCATGGATGCGGTGGAAGTGAAAAATGACCTAATCCTGAAAAACAAATAAGATTCATGTAAGAACAAATTATAGTTATTAATAGAAAACTACAATTAATTTTAATAGTTGAAATGAAAATCACTGTCAGCGGTATAGCAGAGTCTATCAGTTGTCGTGTCCTCCAGTTAGAGACTTCTTTCAGCTTTTGGTACAAATATACCAAAAAGTCGGCCCCCTAGTTCCACTCCTTCATTGTATTCAAATCCATGAAATGCCGGGGGTATGTTACATCCACGTAGTTGACACTTTTGTCCATAAAAACGGACATGCCAACCAAGAACATGAAGTAACACCTCAGAGCACACTAACAATGATACACCTTAAAATGGATTAAAGAAGTTACTCAAATTTGAAACTTTTATAGTTGTTAAAATGTGTTAATATTGAGAGTTACAGTGAGTTGTAACAAGTGCAAATTAGTAGATAAACTTGAATGAACTTTGAAAGTAGATATTTTAGAGATTTTTGGGATGTTTGACAATTAAAAATGAAAGAAATGAGATTCAGAGGTGGATGTCCGTGTTTGTCACTGTAAACCCCTAATTCGAATATGTATCTCTGGAATATCTCTGATTTTAAAAAAAATACTTCAACAATACATCTATGAAAATACTATAAAAAAATGTGGTGTTTTCAAAGATACATCTTCGATTTTAAAGTAGAACTGAAATTTCAAAAGGACGATGAAAAGTAAGCCACTAGTTTTAGCATGTTTTATTGGATTCAGATTAGTATGTTTTTTAATCAAAAGAGGAATTCATTGAAAAGTGGAAGTTGAGCAAAGATAATGTGTTTGTTTTGAATTTTGATAATTCCGAGAGAAAGATGTAGATGTGATGATTGGTCGGTCACTTTTATGTTTAACTTTATTTTCATTACATGGGACAAGGTGGCACTAAAAAGTTCATAGAAAATTGGATAAAATGGAAACTTTAAGAAATAATATTCATAAGTATTTAATTTTTGTTAAAGTATATGTTTTTTAAAACAATATTTTTCAAACATACATTTATTTAGAATATAAATTTTAATGCATTGTAAGGGTGAGTTTATTATCTACTTAAATGTTATTTAATTTAATCTCTTTTAAAGTGTATGATTATATATGCATTTTTTAAAATTGTGAAGTTCTACCCATACCTATATCCCTTGATTGGGGCGGTGCAAAACGGTCTCCCAAAATGAATAGTATGATCGACCCAAACACGCATGAGTTCTGTGGGAAGACTGAGTGCATGTTGGGACCCCATATCATGTGTCTCTCCAATGTTCCTTCAAACTCCAAAGCAAACTGTTTCATCATACTATGCTTAATGCCTACAATGCCTTATCTTTCAACTCTAACAAATAATTATTTTTTAGAAAAATTAAATTGGTGTCATTAGATTATTAGATAAGGATGAAGCCACTTATTTTTCTGAAAATGTGTTTCAGCAACACACATATATTATAAAGTGTTTAACTATTTTTTAACACATTCATATATATATATATATATATATATATATATATATTCATATATATATATATATATATATATATATATATATATAGAGAGAGAGAGAGAGAGATGAGAGATCAAATTACATTCGAAAAGTTACACCAAGAGTTACACTCGTTAAAAAACGTCACTTCAGATTAATATTTTTTCAAATCAATCGTTGGATTGAAACATACTATCATATAAATCATACCTATAAAATTTGAGATTAATCTATAATGATTTACTATGTCATTGATTTGTCTTGTAGGTAATATTAAAATTAAAAACATTACAAACAACTTAAAAGGAGGGCCAAACTTAAACTTCTTTATGGCAAAAACGAAACTTAGGGGTATCAGATTTGTCTTGTAGGTAATCCTTAATCAAATTAGAATGGACAAAATTATAATACGTAATAGTTTTTCTCTTTAAGCCAATGTTAGCCAGGAGAGCCGCACAAAAATTGGCCTTTTTATAAATATGTGTTACCAAGAAATTGATACTGAGAGTGAAAGCCTAACTCACAAGCCAACAAGATTTGATCTTCCAAAGCACCAAATTATGATTCGAAAAGGATTTGACCACTTCGATGCAATCAGTTTCTAACCAGAGTTTAGACCAACCCAAATCCAAAGCACACTCAATGGCCAAAATTTGTACTAAAGCTAAGTAATTGGATTGAGTTTTCGTCCCAGAAAATTCCCTCGCTGGCAACTATCAAAGGAGAACCAGAAGCACCCCCGTTAATATTACATTTGATCCAGCAACACACATATATTATAAAGTGTTTAACTATTTTTAACACATTCATATATATATATATATATATATATATATATATATATATATATATATATATATATATATATATATATATATAGAGAGAGAGAGAGAGAGATGAAAGATCAAATTACACCCGAAAAGTTACACCAAGAGTTACACTCGTTCAAAAACGTCACTTCAGATTAATATTTTTTTAAATCAATCGTTGGACTGAAACCTACCATCATATAAATCATACCTATAAAGTTTGAGATTAATCTATAATGATTTACTATGTCATTGATTTGTCTTGTAGGTAATATTAAAATTAAAAACATTACAAACAACTTAAAAGGAGGGCCAAACTTAAACTTCTTTATGGCAAAAACGAAACTTAGGGGTATCAGATTTATCTTGTAGGTAATCCTTAATCAAATTAGAATGGACAAAATTATAATACGTAATAGTTTTTCTCTTTAAGCCAATGTTAGCCAGGAGATCCGCACAAAAATTGGCCTTTTTATAAATATGTGTTACCAAGAAATTGATACTGAGAGTGAAAGCCTAACTCACAAGCCAACAAGATTTGATCTTCCAAAGCACCAAATTATGATTCGAAAAGGATTTGACCACTTCGATGCAATCAGTTTCTAACCAGAGTTTAGACCAACCCAAATCCAAAGCACACTCAATGGCCAAAATTTGTACTAAAGTTAAGTAATTGGATTGAGTTTTCGTCCCAGAAAATTCCCTCGCTGGCAACTATCAAAGGAGAACCAGAAGCACCCCCGTTAATATTACATTTGATCCAGCAACACACATATATTATAAAGTGTTTAACTATTTTTTAACACATTCATATATATATATATATATATATATATATATATATTCATATATATATATATATATATATATATATATATATATAGAGAGAGAGAGAGAGAGAGAGAGATGAGAGATCAAATTACATTCGAAAAGTTACACCAAGAGTTACACTCGTTAAAAAACGTCACTTCAGATTAATATTTTTTCAAATCAATCGTTGGATTGAAACATACTATCATATAAATCATACCTATAAAATTTGAGATTAATCTATAATGATTTACTATGTCATTGATTTGTCTTGTAGGTAATATTAAAATTAAAAACATTACAAACAACTTAAAAGGAGGGCCAAACTTAAACTTCTTTATGGCAAAAACGAAACTTAGGGGTATCAGATTTATCTTGTAGGTAATCCTTAATCAAATTAGAATGGACAAAATTATAATACGTAATAGTTTTTCTCTTTAAGCCAATGTTAGCCAGGAGATCCGCACAAAAATTGGCCTTTTTATAAATATGTGTTACCAAGAAATTGATACTGAGAGTGAAAGTCTAACTCACAAGCCAACAAGATTTGATCTTCCAAAGCACCAAATTATGATTCGAAAAGGATTTGACCACTTCGATGCAATCAGTTTCTAACCAGAGTTTAGACCAACCCAAATCCAAAGCACACTCAATGGCCAAAATTTGTACTAAAGTTAAGTAATTGGATTGAGTTTTCGTCCCAGAAAATTCCCTCGCTGGCAGCTATCAAAGGAGAACCAGAAGCACCCCCGTTAATATTACATTTGATCCATCCACACCGAGGAGGACACCAAAAGACTTCAACGTGAATAGGATTGGGACGAGGTTTTATATTTATATCAAAACTTTTGAGAACGAAGAAGCATCTTATAGAATCATTTGAATGCCTGGTGGAAAAATTCTCAACTAACTTAGCATGAGCAACAATCTCAAAGCAACAAGCTTTCCAATGTTTGAATTTATTGTTGAATCTGGTGCTATTTCCGGTTTTCCATATGAGATAGAAAGTGAAAACAATACAAGCTTTGATTGCAGCTGCTGCTTGCGGATTCCAATTCTTGTCCAAAATTATCTTTCAGTCATTGAAGTCCATAATGGTGTGAGATATTTGGAACTTAGACATCAACCAAGCCCACAGATTAGAAGCGAAATAGTACTTGAAAAGAAGTTATCAGTAGATTTCACATTCAGATGAACACATAGAACAAATGAAAGGAAATGAGAAGCCTCAAATTTTGAGATGCTCATCAGTGGGGACTTTATTGTGCATTAGCCTCTATACAAACAAGGAATGAGAAGGTGCAAAGTCCTTATCCCAAGGCAGTTTAGTCCAAGCATTAGCATGGTCGTTAGAAGAAGCTTCCTTATAAGCATGCTTCATGGTAAGCTTGCCATCCTCAACGTTTTTCCAAGTCAAGAAATCAATAGAAATTTCTGAAATTAAGTACTTAGATAAAATAGGCTTAAGGGAAGGGAAAGAAACATTGATATTGTCGTACACTGACCAGTTTTTATTAATCCACCAATCACTAACGGTTCAGGACTTTGCAAGTGACAGGCTTTAGGTTTTCCCAAAAAAATAGGGACTCCTAGGTAAAAAAAAGGAGGAAAAGCTTTAGTAAACCCAATAATTTCATCAAGCTTGATATGTCTTTCAGAAGACACCCCTGCATAAATTAGAGATTTAGAGAGATTGCATTTTGGCCAAAGCATAAAGCATAATCCTTTATAAAGTTAGAAATAACAACCAATGATTTAATATCTCCCCTGCAAAAGATCATTATGTCGTCAACAAATAATGTGTGAGAAGGAATTTTGAAATTTTTGTTAGCTTGAATGAGATTGACACAGTTAGTCTTAACAAGATCAAATACGCCTCTACTTAAAACCTCATCAGCAATATAAAAAATAATGTGTGAGAGAGGATTTCTCTGTCTCACCCCATTAGAACATTTGAAATAGCCCACATGCTTACCATTAAAACCAATAGATAAGTTAGCAGACAAAATAATAGTGTGAATCCGTTGGAAACATTTGTTACTAAATCCAAAACTAATGAGAGTTTTAATAAACAAGTCCCAATTAATAGTGTCAAATGCCCTAGAGATATCAATTTTAAGAGAAAAATTTCCACTGAAGCTCTTATTGTTAAGAATGTTGATCGCCTCATAAGTAATGCATATGCCATCTTTGATGTTTCTACCTGACACAAAAACTTTTTGTTCGGGGGAAATGATGGTAGGAAGGATAGCAGAAAGCCTATCAACTGAAATTTTAGATATGATTTTGTATTTGAAGTTAGCCAATGTAATAGGTCTATATTGGTTAACACAGTTGGCATCTTTAGTAATAGGAAGAAGACTAAGAGTATTCACATGAAAATTAGGAAGGATTCATCCTTGAACAAATAATTGAGTAACAACATCAATGACATCCTTTTTAATAATCTCCCAGTACTTTTGGAAAAGAAACCTACAAATCCATCAGTACTTGGAGCAAATTTGGATTTAAGATTCATTACAACATGACGAATTTCCTCAGGGCTGGGAAGCATGGTCAAATTGTCATTAGTAAGGTCATTCACCATTTTAGGGATAACTCTTTGGATCAGGCCATTGTCCTGGGTGACAACACCATTTTTAAATAAGCTTTTGAAAGTTAATTCAATGTGATTTTCTAATTTAGAATGTCCAGTTTCAACCTTACCATCAATAACTAAAGAAGAAATCAATTTTCTTTTCATCTTTATTTTGGCATAAGTGTGAAAAAATAGTGTTCCTATCCCCATTCAGATGCCAATTAATTATAGCATTCTCTTTCCAGAGTTTCTCTTCCATATTTAAGGCAAATTCCAAGTCATGTTGAGCTTTGGGTTCCGTGTCCTACAAACTGTTAGAGTAGCCTAAGGTGCTAATGTCCAATTGAATATCTTTCAAAATATTCTCAGCAGTGTTGACATTGCTTTGAACATTACCAAAAGTAGTTTTATTCCAATCTCTCAGCTTGGTTTTCAAAATTCTAAGCTTTTGATTAAGGATAAACATAGGACACCCAAAAATCTTTACATTTCAAGCCTCTTTAGCCACACTATCACAATCCTTATTTAAGGAACAAACTTTAAGAAATTTGAATTGACTTTTAAAGGTCAACGAATAAAATTTGAAAGAAAGAAGAATAGGATAGTGATCAGACTTAAATTTAGCTTAAGTGTTACAAACCATAGTATGCAAAGCATCAATAAGTGGAAAATTGCATATAACTTTGTCTAACCTTTTCTTAGTCCTGTTCTGCCCTTTCTCCCATTACACAAAGTATAGAAATTGCCTAAAGTTCTAAGGTGAATAAGATTATTCGAATCAGTCCAATTGTGGAAATATTTGATGGGAGTTTTCGCAAGAGTGTTATTACCTCTATATTCATTAGCACTAATAATGGTATTAAAATCACCAATAAAGGACCAAGGAATGTTAGGAGGATTATTACTTAAATTCAGCCATAAGTTTCTTTTAAGCGCATAATTAATGGAGGCGTAAACAACAGAGAAACCAAAAGTGCAATTATTTAACTCAATACTACATGTTGGTCATCAGACTTAATGATGCAAAGAGGTTTAAATTAAACCTGGCTAGCTAAGCATGTGGGAACTTCTCATAATCCATCCAAGGCTCTGCTATAAAGACAAAGTCGAGCAAATTTTTGAGAATCATCTTCTTAAGGGCCAACCTTGAAGCATTATTTGCAATACCTCTTATATTCCAAAAGAGGCAATTCATAAAAGTCATTTTGATTTTACTAGACTTGGGCCTAGTGTTGTTTTCAAATTTAGTCTTTTAGCTTTTTTTTTTCTTTCTAGATGTTACCAACTTGAAGTCTTTTTCAGGAAATAGGTCAATTCCATTGTCATCATCTTGTTCAAACTCCGCCATGTTATCCCAAGATTTAGCCAAGAAATATGTCACTTGTTTCTTGTGAGCAGGATGCATTTGTGTTTCAGGCACAAATTCCACAATCTGAGTTACATTTATATATTAACTTTCAAATTTGCTTTCCTCTTCATGAGAAAAGTCAACATTATAGATCACTGTAATGTTACCATTATTGGGGTCTTTAGTAACATGAGGGGGATTAATTGAAACATCATTAGGATTAACTAGAACAAGATCAAAATTGGATTGAGGAGGATTAATTTGAACATCATCAGGATTATTAACATTTCATATTTTCAGCAATATTATTGTCTTCAATTCTAATGCCAGCCTAATTGACATCCATGTTAGCCTATTCCATCACCTTGAGTTCATTAGAATCAACTTTTCCCTTAGCATATTTTTTCTCCATATCTTTACTTTTGCCAAGATTTACCTTTTTCCTTTTGCAGATGTTGATAGAGTGGCCAATACATGAGGTGAAATTGTAGAAACCTGGAAACTTCTCATACTCAATGTCTACGAAGAAAGAAAATCCCACTCTTCCCACCAAAACTTTGTAACTTAGATCCTTTGTCAATTCCAGATCAATAAGAACTCGAATGAAGTGACCAAAAGGTCTATCAAAGGCTGATTTATTAGAGGTAAAGTATATGCATATTTGAGTTCCACTACTGCTAACAATAGTAAAAATGATCCTTGGTCTCCAATATTCTCGAGAGAGCCCATGAATCTTAATCCAAACTTGAGAAGACGTTTGTTTAAACGTTGATGGTATGAAATCTTTGGTCCATGGAAAAGCTTCAAAACCCTTGAGGTAGAGCCCAAGTGATTACATATCTGACCCTTTGAATGTCTTCAAGAGAAGGACATGCAAACTCAAAAAATCCTTTGCCAAGTGAAGTTACCCCCCATTTCACTATGGAAGGCCAAAGTTCCATAAGTTTAGCTTTCATATTAACCACTGTAAGCGGAGTAAAACCTTTTGACCACACAACTCTTCTATGGAGGTGATGCTTGCAAGCAACAACCCCTAATTTGTATTCTTCCTCTGGTATTGTGATATCTAACTTATCCCCCTTAAGACACAGAGTTGATAGTTGACTCAAAGGTATGTCTCACACATTATGGGATACAACCGCTGCAAATAATTTCACAAGAATTTGTCTAGTTGTCGCAACATGTAGATTTGGAATTGGAGGAACATAGTTGGTTTATGGGAAGAGAAAATTCGTCTCCATGATTAAGAGAAGAAAGAAGGGAGGCATTGAACGCATAGAGGAGGCGTTGAGTGCAGATGGAGGGCAAAACTAGCCGTTACTAGGCCAGTTTGAGGAGAGCATTTTTTACTCTATATGACACTAGGGTATATCAATATATTTTAAAACTTAAATAAAGAAGAGATAGATTTTTTAATATTTTAATTCTATATTGGAGGATAAGATTTAATTTATATTTTAAATGTTAAATATAGAAGATAGAGATTTTTTTTCATTCATTAGGAATATATATTTTAATTTAATTTATATTTTAAAACTTACATATATCTTTGTTGGAAGATAAAATTTTATTTACGTTTTAAATATTAAATATGAAAGATGGAATTTTTTTTTATATATCTTTTTTTAATTTTTGTTAAAAGATAAATGAGAATAGAATGTAATAAATTAAAACTAAAAATAAGAAGTATTATTAAGAGGGTTGATAAAAAAAATGAGAGTTTATTTTTAAAATAACACAAACAAAAAATAATATAATGCTTCTTAGATTTACACATAGTGGGAGGCAAGACTTAACCCATTGAATTAAGAAAATAAATAATGGATTAAAAAAAAACATAAAAAAAATTTAAAAGCTGAAAAAATTCTTGAAAAGTTCTTTCAAATAAAATATAATATTGTATTCTATCTAGTAGTGAAATTTTAGAGGCATGATATTGGTTTGTCAATTTTAGTGATGTATGATAATAAATCATAATTAAGTTAATTAACTTACAATTTGACCATTATTCTTAAGTTTTATTTAAATGTTTTAGAGACACTAATGTTCCTATTGAATCACTTTTGATCTAGAATTTTCTTAAATCTCTTGCACGTGCTTGCTCTAAAGTAAATTTAAGTTTTTTATTATTTATGCTTGCAATATATTATCTTCGCTAAGTCTTCCAAAAATATATAATGTATTTTATATGATAATAAAATAATATACCGAGAGATATGTAAGTATCTCTATAAGCGTTGAGATATGCATGTCTTGATCATGGTGAGTCCCGGAGCCCAACTCACCTAAATATTTTGTAACAAAAAAAAATAGACTAATTGAGTATAAAATTTAATAAAAAGATAAACAAATATGCAAATAGTAATTAGAAGAAAAAACCTCTTATTAATTTGTTATCAATAGAAAGCATTGTAAAAAATCCTAGAAAAGAATGAATGAGGGAAAATATGTAGAAAATTTAGGAAGGATGTTTATGAAAGTGTGTAAGAATGCAAAAATACATAATATTTTATGACTGCGTTAATATATTATTATGACCTATCATATTCTATCAATTAATAAAAAAATAATATCGATAAATAAAAATAATGTATTGCGCCAAATAAGATTTTTATGACACTCTTATTAATAAAGAGTTAAAGAGATGAAAAGAAACTCAAAAATTGAAAAGAAAGAGTTAAAGAGATGAAAAGAAACTGAAAAATTGAAAAGTGGTATGTGAATAGAAAAGAGTTTGTTATATATTTATAATAAGTTACACCAAAATATATTATTATTATTATTTTTATTATTATTATTATTACTATTAGATTTAGAGTAATTTTAAAATTAAAAATAAAGATAAAATATAGGAATATTAGTATTTTTCTAGAATTATGTATTTTATATGTTGTCTCTATTATATGAATATGCATATTATTTATATAAAATATATTATTTTATTGTTCTATGTAGTGTTTATGATTTTAAATAATTAAAAGTCGTTAAATTTTTTTAAAATAAAGTTAAAATATAGAAATATTACTATTTTTTTGAATTATGTATTTTTTATTTATAATGTTGTCTTTATAAAGATATGTAAACATATATTACCTAAATATGCATTTTATATAAGTGCATGAATTATTTTTAATCTTTATTTAATAAAAATGAGGGGGGAATTAGATAAAGAAATATCATGTTAAACACTATCGTAATCTTAAATTATATTAAAATATTTTAGATTAAGAGATATTAAAAAAGAAAATCTTATTGTTTTCATCTATATATTTTTTGTGAAACTAAATAAATAAAACCCGCTAAATATATTTTTAAGAACAAATATATTATATATTATAAAAATTCAACTCAAATAAAAACTACACCATTTTAAAGAAATAGTATATTGTAAGAAGTAAATTCTTTTTAATAAGGCAAATGGAATTAAAAGAAAAGGTGGTATACAAAAAAGAGGGGGACTATACCAAGACTCTCTCAGTAGTTAAAGAATCTATAAAAGCTCATCCCTAATCTATTTTTTACAAAATCACATCTAATAGCTATAGGGATGGCATCAAAAAGGTTAGAGAAGTAGCACTACGACCTACGTTAGCAAAATAGTCGACACGAGAATTTCCTTCTCTAAAAATATGAGTGATGATAAAATCCATGTGTGCTATAATATCTTTACAATGAAACCATCTAGCCTTAAGTTGTCCGGGGATCAGATTCTCCATTGAAAAAGCTTGGACCACAAGAGAAGAATCAGTTTCAATCCAAAGCTTTTACCATGCACGCTCTTCAGCAATTTCAATCGCCCTGAACACCGCAGAAAATTCGGCATGTAAGGAGTAAGGCCATGAACAAGGCTTAGCAAAAGCTAACAGAAAGTTACCAAGAGAGTTTCGAAAAATGCCACCACAACCACTGGAATTTCACATTAAAGAACCGTCACAATTTCCTTTTACCCAATCATGAAGGGGAGGCTGCCATAAGACCTCCACAATCCGTGGAGCTTTAGGATAATTAATAGCAATCTTGAAAGATTTGATGAGCCTAAAATCCGACATGGAAGAGGAAGCGTAACAGGAAGAGTTATTACCAAGAATACGAACCTTAGTAAGAATCGAAGCAATGCTGGATTGCAAATTAAAGTAATTAGTGAAAAATCTCACATGGTTTCGAGCCTGCCAAATAGCATCAAACACAAACACAATGACAATAGTGATGATAATAACGCTTTGGGGAAAGTCACCTTTCTTGCAAAGATCCCACATAGAGTCTACCGAAGTAATCGAGAGGGAAGAATTTAAGTGAGAACAAAGCCAATTCCAAAGCTTAGTAGCAAACTGGAAAAAGAAAAAGAAATGATCTAAAGAATCTTCGGCCATTCCACAAAGACTACACCGTGAGAAAAGAGAGCACCATCTCCGCTGAAGCGCCTCATCGGTCGGGAGTTTGTTGTGAATGATTTTCCAAATGAGAAAAGCTTTGGAGGGAGAAATGTCCTCGTTCCAAATATTACCAGCCCATCCCATTTTAGAACCAATAGGTGATTTGTGGGTGAAATCCTCCTTTAGGGAAAGGCTTCCACTTCCAGTATTCTTCCAAAACCTGCAGTCCTGTTTAGAAGAAAACGAAATAGATGTGGGAATGGAATAGTGCAGGAACGAAAAGCTAAGATACCTGGAGTAAGGAAAACTCCAAGAGCCATCAACAAACAAATCTGCCAACCGCACATTAACGTCGATCCCAAGATCCAATAACAATTGCACTTCCGTATGATCAATCAACGGGCCTCCGCACCAATCATCTTACCAGAACCGAATTAATCTGCCATTCCCAATAACCCAAGTCGTGTTTTCAGCAAGGCAAGCGAATTCGGGACAGATGCCGCTCCAAATGGAAGAAAAAAATATGGTGTCGGATGTGGCCAAAAGTCCTCAGCATTCTGGCCCGAACAAGAACAGTCCAATCCTCCTCACTAGACATGGCATCCCAACATAGTTTCAAATTGGAGGCAGAGTTGAGAATTAACAGAGACCGAATTCCTAAGCCACCCAAATATTTCGGACGACAAACTTTCTTCCAAGCAACCGTGACAAGTTTTTTGTTATTAACGTTACCGCTCCAAATAAAATTGCGGGAGCAAGACTCAATTTTCTTTAGCAACGAGATCGGCCAGGAGTAAATAACCATAGAGTGATATAACATACTATGAATAATGGAGCCCACAAGAATTACCATGCCGACGTAAGAAAGAGAAGCACCCTTCCAGGAAGCCAATTTGGAGATGATGTTATCAACTATGTGTCATACCCCAAATTTTGACCTAATATACCACCTTACATTTGCATCATTTGCATAACTAACAGTTCAGACAACATTAATCGGGTGTACCATTCACAGGTCAAAATTAGGGTTTCATCAGATTTTCATCTGATTCAAGAGTTAACCAATTAGGGTTTGATATTTTCTCATCTTATTTGATCTATCTTGATCAAATCATCAACCTTCAATCCTCAGATATCAAATTTTCTCACAGATCAATCGAGGATCGACCAATTAAGGTTTTGATCGAGCATGAGAATTCTCTGACTTTTTGAACAAGAAATGACTTTTTTGGATAGAGATTGGTCATTATATCTTAGATACAACATCTTGACCTAATTTCTGGATTCAAAACATCACAGAGGTTCACAGAATTCATCAGTCGTTTTCAGAAACATCTGATGAAATTTCATCTGCACACAGAAAAGTCAAACTTTGACTTTTGGTCAATTTTTTCAAAACAAAACTTTTTCCAACATCAAAATACTTCAAATGATCCATCATGATCATAAAAAATCAAAGAATTTGGAAAAGTCAACAAAAAGTCAAAATTTCTATACTTAGAAATTTTTCTAAGTGTTAAAATTTCTCATTTTTTCCAAACTTCAAGCCATTTTTTCACCTAGTTCCAATTTGAATTTGAAAAAACTCAAAACATGAAAGTTGTAGATCATGGAAAAATATTTCCAAAATGTCCAAGAACTCTCAAATCCATGGAGTCTAGATACACTTTTGAAATTGAAACATAAGGCTCCATGAAACTTGATTTTCAAAGATCATAACTTCAAATTATAGGTCATTTTATGTTTTCTTCATCTAGAAGCTTTCTAACCTTGCCAAGTGGATGGATGAACTGATAAATATCAATGAGAGGTGATAATTGAGAGGATTGGATCAAATTGTAAAAATTGGGCACATGGTGAAAAAAGGAAGTTTCCTTTTTTGGGTAAATTGTCTTTCTTGCCCCTTAAGCAATCCATGAATCACCAAATGGCTTGTCCTTCTTGCCTAACATTTTCAGAACCTCTTGCCTATAAACACATTTCAAGTCCAAATAAAGACCAAATCTTCACAAATACATGCTTTCCTTCCACTTTCTTCAAATTCAAGTATCATAGCTCAATTTGCCAAACATTGCAATTTTCAAATTTAGCAAGAACTATGATGTTCTTTGGTGTCTAACATATCATAATATCCATATGGAATCTGTTTAAACATTAAAATCAACATAGGGCAAGCTAGAATTCAGAATCACATTTCATGTCATTTTCTTAACCAAAACTGCCTTAAGACACGAATTCATGGCTAGGCTGGATTACTTGGAGTTTTGATCATCCATACACCTTCCATAAACATCATATGAGTGATCCAAAACAAGAACAACAACCTGTAACACTTCTAACCACGATTTCCAGTTTTGTTTTCAAGCTTGTGCAGGTGGACTTGAGTAGAGTAATCCAAGCATGCTCATGAAGTTCTAAACACTCATACACCATCCCTAGAGGCCGCTGGTGCTTAAGTGATCAAGAAGAATCGAAACACTCCGGATCGTTTTCGATCCTCACTTTTCCAGGTATACATACGAACTTGGATATCCATATTCTTTGAACCAATTGGAAAAAACTCTTGGCCATTCTCTTTCTGCACCTAACACGATCATTAACCCTCAACAAAATCAAACAATCATCAACAACACGTAATTTAATTTGATTTCTTAGTTTTTAGGGTTCTTCGTTTTTCCAGAAAGTAAAACATGATAGACTGAAAATAAATGAAATTAACAAACGCCATCGTGTTCGTTGTTCAAAATCGAGCAAGATTGATCTTTACATCACTCAATTTCATGGAGAAACGAAGATTTTGGATCGAGTTTGGCAAACTGAAAATCAAAACCATGAACCCAGAACTGCGCGCGTGTTCTTGGTGTTCTTCGTTTTCAAATTTTCAAATAGTCCAATCATACATCAACGCGTGTTTTAATCCACTAAACAGTTCAGCACGTTTGGCCCAGTGGTAGTATGCTTGCTTCTAAGTTCTTCTTGCCACGCGTCCCACTCAATGGTCATGGGTTCAACACCCATCAGGACCATTTTTTTCATCCTTTTTTACAAAACTTTCAAATTTTTCATGTTTTTTTATTAAACTTTCAACATTTTTTTGACCAATCAAAACTTCTCATTTTGAGATGATTTTTTAAACACTTGTCAATAAATACATCTATTTTATGATAGTGCAAAAATTTTCAGAAAAAACTTTCATCTGATTAATTTTTAATCGAGCCGAAAACGACGTTTCAACACTTTTCAAACCTCCTTAAAGGTGAATTTTTCAAGTTTTCGACTTCCGATTTTTTCAAAACTTTTCATAAATGAACCTCACATTTCAAAACATTTTCAAATCATTTTTCAAAACATTTCATCAAACTTGCATCTTTTACCATGATCAATCCGATTTAAAACGATAAAACTGATTTCGTCTTCTCTCGAATTTCTCGATCGATCATGGGCCACCCTTATGGTGTAAGTCTCAATCCTTTATGTACATACTTAGCTTTACTTGTACATATTCAAATCATCATTGTCAATATTCAAACGTAAACAAATTTCTTTCATTTGTTTTTCATTCGTTTGTCTATACACCAAATCCATTGGTTCTAAAGGAAGAATTCTTCCCTGTGAAATTTCTTTTTAACCAATAGGCCTCCATCACGGTGTAAGTCCCATAACATTCTTTTATGTACATAATATTTCTTTGTACATATCAAACTTTTGTCAAATACTTTTTACAAAGTTTCATCTATACATAATACAGATACTCCTTTTATACTCAAGTACAGACAAACTTCGATCGTTTGTTTTCACATCACTTGTGTATAAACAAAACAGTCTTTTGTGTGTATATTTTCTTTGTACATACCAAAAACTTTTCATACAAAAACTTTTTCATCTGTACATAACACAGATACTTCCTTTTTTCAAATAATTTTCATCTGTATATACGATACTCTTTTTGAAAATCGTTTTACAGATAAACTTTGATCAATCATTTCTGTTTCATCTGTACATTTTACACTGAATACCATTGACATTGAAAGGAGCATTATTCCCTGTGAAACTACCTTCAAATCAATGGGCCTCCCTTATGGTGTAAGTCCCAACCCTCCTATGTACATCCATCTTTCTTTGTACATAAAAACTCGTCCGTGTACATATTCATTTCCTTGTACACAGTTCAAACTTGTAAATAATCAAGTTGCGCTCGTTTTAAACGTTCGTTTCACAAACACTTGTTTATATTTCATAAACTGCTGTAAATAAACATCATGCATTGTTTATATTTCCTTCATAAACTCCTGTGAATACATATCACACACACACACACCTGTTTATACAACCGTCTAAAAATAACATAACAATTAGACTAATCAATAGGTTTCCCAGAGTTTAGCCTCCGCTTGGGCTTCATACAAGATAACTCATCCCCAGTTGAGTTTAGCCTCCGCTTGGGCTTCATACAAGACAATCCATCACCAGCATGAATCAGCCTCCGCTTGGGCTTCATACAAGATATTTTATCTCCAACAGAGTTTAGCCTTCTCTTGGGCTTCGTACAAAGAAACTCTCCCCGCAGAGTTAGCCTCCGCTTAGGCTTCATATAAGACAACACTCTGAGTGGGCCTCCTCTTGGGCTTCGTTCAAAAGAACTCCTCATTGAGTTTAGCCTTCTCTTGGGCATCATACAATGAAAGAGACAGAAATCTCTTAATGACCTCCTATTGGGCTTCCAATACAAAGAATCACCAGCTAAGATAGAACCACGAAGGATGGTTTCCGGTGAAATTACTTTCAAATTCCAGAGTAAAATTTCCGGTGAAATTGCTCTTATTCGAAAAGGATGATTTCTCGGTGAAATCCCTTTCAAGCCAAAGCCACCATACCCTATAGCTTCCTCTTGAGCTTCATACAAGGACCCTCGATGACCCTCGATGACCCTCGGAATGCCTCCTCTTGGGCTAACAATACAAGGACCCACGGGCTTCTTAAAAGCATCCCTTTAATCCAATCAATTTCTCCTTGAGATTTAGACATCTATCATCTCTATGGAAGAAGTATCTCATCTATCACATCACATACAGTCAAAACTTTTCAAACTCTTTTCAAACTATTTTCAAACAAAAAAATCTCTTAATTGTAAGTGGTAACGCTTGTACACTCAAGCAAAACACCCAATATTTACAGTTAAAAGATTCAATCACCTTTTTCAAACATCTTTCTTAAACATGTAAGTGGTAACGCTTGTACACTCAAGCAAAACACCTAATACTTACGACGAAAGATTTTAATCAATCAAACATTTCAAAAATGTATGTGATGAAATAGATTAGATACATTTTTCATTAAGATGACATTTGTCTGTATCTTACTAACATCCCGTTGCTTTCCACTAGCATAAGTGGGAACTACGATTGCTCTGACTTTCTCAACATCCTTTTGAGAATACGTAGGCACAAGGTCTCATCCTTGCCGAGAAAATTTCTATCTCCCTCAGACCAAACAAACCATAGAACCTTGTAGATCCGAGCTACAAATGCTCTGATTCCCACTAGGGGATATGTATGCAAGAAGATCCACAGATCTTTGCGAGCACAATAATAACAAACACTAGAATCCCACAAAATCTACTGTTTCTTAAAATCCAAAGGAGAAACTTTCCCAATCATAGAAATAGCAATTAAAACACACAAACATATCAAATATATTCATATATAAAGCTGTAGATAACTACATATATTTAGGGTGCTCCATCTATTCCCTTTATATAACAATCCCCCTTACTCAGAATCTCCCCAATGCGTTACGTCTAGTTTGCGCTAGTCGTTCGTTACGCATACCAATATCAATTGAGGGTATTTCAGCTTTCCCCTTTTTCATAATCATTAAATCATCTTTCTTGTGTTGAAAATAATAAAGCTTGATGCTCGCGGCATCTTTATAAACAAATCAAAAGATTTAAATCGTTGCGTACCAGAAGATCCGAACTCACGTTCGCATCCTCTAGCGTGTCACCTTTTAACGCGAACACTATGCCTTGAAGATAAATCCTTTTGACGTAGCCTTTGAACAACGGAACACCAAGGTAAGTGAATGGAAGGCTACCTATATGAAAACTAGTGGCAGAGGAGATCCTGTTAGCTTTTCTAACCGACATGGATCTGCAATAAACATTGGATTTAGCAACGTTTATAATCTGCCCAGAACAAGCAGAATAAGAATGAAACAAGGTTTTTCAGGGTGGTAATGTTCGAATTAAGCCCTTTGGAGAAGATGAGGATGTCGTCGCGTATAATATATGAGAATAAATGGAGATGTTTCGGTTAATTCTCATAGGAGCAAGGGAACCAGAAGAAGCAAGAACAGAGATGTGTCTGCTTGACACATCTTCGGCAAGGCAGAAAATCAAGGGAGAGAGCGGATCGCCTTGACGAACTCCCCTTTTACAGTTGAAATAGCCATGAGCAACACTGTTGAAAGTAATGGAAATTGAGGCTGAATCAAGAATGAAAGAGATCCATTGACAGAATAATTCATTAAAACCAAATTTCTTAAACACTGAGATGAGGAAACTCCAATCTAACGTGTCGAAAGCCTTAGATATGTCTACCTTCAAGGCCACATTCCCACCCACCGTCTTCTTATCAAGAAAATTAATTGCTTCCGAGGAAAGGCATAAACAATCTTTAATATTCCGACCACAGATGAAACCTTTTTGCTCCTTTGAAACAAGAAACATCATAATACAAGAGAGACGATCAACAAGAATTTTGGATATGATTTTGAACTTGAAGTTGGCCAAAGCAATTGGTTTCCATAGAGTCTGCCGCTTTAGCTTTGGGGATAAGGATAAGCAAATTAGCATTGAAGTTTCTAGGAATCCATCCATCTTTGAAGAACTTCCACACTGTGTTGATCACTTCTTGTTTAATAATACACCATAACTTTTGATTAAAAAAACACCATCAAAACCGTCAGGACCAGGCGCGCTATCCTTTTTAAGACCGAAAACCGCCAAAGTGATCTCTTCTACAGTCGGAATCGTTATGAGAATATTATTCATATTATCCGTAACTAGTAAAGGAATGATATCATTAAGATTTTACTGCTGGACAGTACCTGCAAAATCGAAAATGTTAGAAAAATAACTCACAGCATGGGCTGCCATGGAAGCAGGATCATTTAATAATGTTGCCTTTAACTCTGAGGTTAGTAATTTTCTGCTTGCTTTGCTTAATCTTGGTAATCCTGTGGAAAAAAAAGGTGTTTCGGTCACCCTGCTTGTGCCATCTGATACGAGATTTCTCCAACCAAAATAACTCCTCCTTAGCCAAAGCATCTTCCAAATCAGATTGAGCTTTAAAATCCTGAGCTCTTAAGGTTTCGTTCATGCCCAGTAGGTGAATTTGATGTTGAATATTCACAAGATGAGATGTAGTTTCTGTAACAAGATTATGTACATTTCCAAAAACATCTTTGTTCCAAGGAATGAGTTTTCCTTTCAACAATTTAAGTTTTTGGGAAAGAATGTACATGGGCCATCCAATAACAGGTTAGGCCCAACTGTCAGAGATGAGGCTATAACAACTATCATGAAGAGTCCACATACTCAGAAATCTGAAAAAGAAGCCTTCAAACACAAGGAAAAGTGATCTGATCTAATCTTTGGAAGTGTGTAAGCAAGAGAAGAACAACAACTAGAAATCCAATCGTGATTACATAAGAAACGATCCAATCTCCTTTCAACTAACTACGATCTGGATCTCCCGTTAGACCAGGTCTGCAAAGCACCACACACAGGAAGATCAATGAGAGAATTAAAGTCAATCCAATTACAGAAATTAGAGATGGAAGCTCTAGAAGGAGCAGTGTGACCATGATATTCATGAGTACCAGAGATTGCATTAAAATCTCCTAAGAAACACTACGGGCCGACATGATTCGAAGACAGATAAGAGAGATTCATCCAAAGAAGCCTACGATTTGACACAGAAGTGAAGGCATATACGATAGCTATGAAAAGGGGGACAACATCAATTGTAATACTGAAGGGGACCAGTTGATCAGTGATAAGGATGATAGAGGGTGCCATACTAAGAGAACAAATACACCAGAGATTCGGCAGGTTGTTAGAGCGGCAATTAGTGGCAAAACAATAGAGATTAAGAGAGTGAAGGAAATTTGTAGGTAGATTTTGCAAATCCATCCATGGTTCTACAAGGAAACAGAAGTCAGGCTTATGAGAAATCAGAAAATTCTTAAAATCCAATCTAGTGGGAGCATTGGCAAGACCCTGTGCATTTCAAAAAATGCACTTCATGGCAAAGGCTTGAAGAAACCAGGTTGGGATCTGGTGATGAAGGTGCTTTTTGAATTCACCTTTTTGCGATTCTTTTTTCTGTGACATTTGGATTTCACTAGTTGGAATTTTAGTTTTGCAGGATCGAAGTCTTTTAAGTTATTTAATTGTAACAGGTTAGTCTTTTATGTTTTTTTCGCTACATGTGAGTCCTTTATATTAACTAACGCTTGCACCGTTAACATTTTTTCTGCTTTATTTTGTTCTATTAATTTATTTTAATTTCTAAAGTTTATATTAAATTCATTTTTGGTCCAAAAATTATAAAAAGAATTCTAAAAATATATTTTCTCATTTTATACTTCGTTTAATTTTCTGAGAATTTTATTTTCTATCTTACTATTTTTCTTTAATTTCTTTCTTTGTGTGCATTTTAATTAATTTAAAAATACTTTTAAGCACTAAACAATTCTGGAAATTATATGACCCAATAATGGTCTCTGACCTATGTTAAGTAACATATCAGTACCATTAATGTCACTTCAACTTTTTTGGAAAGGAATTTGGGAAAAGGTCACCAGCGCATGCATTAATTAACATAAAGAACCCACATGTAGCGAAAAAAACATAAATGACTAATTTGTTACAATTAAATAACTTAAAGGATCCTGAAGATAATTTTGCCTAAGATAAATAAGATATTTTCTAAATTTTTGTATTATCTTTTTTGTATTATCTTTAATTATATTTTATAAAATTAATTAATGAAAAATGAATGAAATACGTTTAACAAAATACTGTTAGTAATAAAAAATTAGTTATATATTAATTTTAAAAAATGAATGAAATACATTTCACAAAATATTATTTTTTATTAGACAAAATTAATTATATATTTCCAATTTATTTTATCAAAAAAGAGAATTAGAATAATAAGATATAATAGAGTTAATTGAATATATTATTATTATGATTTATAATTGTAGTAGTTGATTATTATATTATTATTATTGTATTAGTTGATTATATTATATTTTTAAATTTATTATTGAAATTGGAGTATGAATATAAATACGCAGAGTATTATTATCCTAACTCATAAATTATATCAACTTTAAGATATTATAATTATATCAATTTTATTAATATTTTTTATTTAAAAATATATATGAAATTGACACATAAGCTTAAATTTTTGTGAGATTGGCATATAAATTTAAATTGTTTTGAGTTTGACACATAAGTTAGGGTTTGACTAGGGTTGCCATCAAGACTTCTTTACATTTATATTAAAAATAGATTTTTCATCATTGTCTTCTTCTCTGTTTCCTTCTTCTTTATCTTCCTTTGCACTGTCTTCATAATCATCACCATACTACTCATTCTAAGTTTTTCCACCGCTTCCCTTTAAAGCATCTAGATGAGCATAATTATTTGGCTATAAAACTCATCCCCTAGATAAAATTGCATGTCTTCAAGCAAAGAAACTAAAGAAACGAAGACCTCAATATTTGGAAACTAGTATTGACGGGATAAGCGATCTTAAATCTATAACTACTACTCAAGAGGCAGAGATGAGTCCTCATTAAGTCGATATTGAATTATATTTTTACCTGAGGACAGGGAAAGGGTACCGACCCTTGGTCGAATATGATCCTCAAAGATATCCAACAAAACTTCGAGCAGGACCTTGGAGAACAAGTTATCTCTTAAAAAACAAACTTGATTGAGACCTAAAGCAATTTCGTAAAACAAAAATGGTAAGTAATATAAATTGAAATACACACTGCCAAACAAAAGTAATAAAATGAATTATTCATTGAAGACATGGCTGATACAAGCACAACATATATAAAAAAAATAGATAAGGACTATATATTTGACTCATCCATAACAGAAACCAATATATCTTTCACCATTTCCCGGTCAGGGTGAACTAGTACTCGGAAAACACACGCAATGGAGTAAAAATGTTCCACCTAGTGGAATGTGTGATCGAAAGACACATGAACAATAGATTAACCGTATTCTATGGGCTTATATACTCCTTAGTTAAATAATTATTTTCGAGATCAATCTCCCAAGGGTTATCCTCAGTCTTCTTCCAACCTTCTTGTGCCTCACTCAAAGATTCCTCTATCTCCTCGATCATATTCTAGGAAGAATCGTATGCCTTATTTTCCTCAGCGAGAAAGAAATCAAATTGTGTGAGTGTTGTATAGGAAAGGTCTAGAACTTTGATTTTCCCATCTCAAAGCATGTATAAGGGACTACACCTTCATAGCCAGCATGTCAAGGGTACTCAAAAGGTTCCATAGTTACCCATAAACCTCTATAAGTACTAGTTTTGCTTGTTTGTAAGAGCATTGACATTTTCTTTAAGCACTTTATTTTCCTTCAAAGACAGTTCGGTAAGAAGACCATTCCTTTTCCACACGTAAATCCCCAAGACAACTAATGCACAATGAGTATAATACATCGGATATGATCATTTATTCTAGCGGACTAATGCATCTTTTCTTGAAAAGTATGTGTAGTCATCTTCTAAAAAATAAACTCGAATCTCCCCAATTGTTCTTGTAACGAGACAGATATGGAGTGAAGGGGGGAGGACCATCGGGTCCTACGTAGTCCCTCCCGTAGATCTAGGTTCCTACAAGTCTTGCTCAATCATTCAACCCTGAGGGATAAACGGCCTTTCCTCTCGAGTGACCTCGAACTTAAGACTCACGATCACACTTCCCCTAGACACGAGCAGCGATAAGCACAAAGCATCTTCCACTACTATCTAGGTAGGAGTAACACAAGCATCTTCCTGCTTCGAGGAAGTGTAGCAAAGGGAAACTGATTCAATAGAGGCCCCCATGATCAATACTTCCCCAATAGTTAGAACATTATTAGTACCACCCAAAGGAGGTACAACCCTAAAAGTACGTTTCATTTTCTGTCTTGTTTTATAGCATTTCATTTTATTTGCAAGTCAATAGTAGACAAGTTATAAATCAAAAAACATAAGACTATTGAAGAAAAAAAGGGATTCCCCGTGTCACACACCAAAAATGTTCCACTTAGCCTTCTCTGAGACGACATCCACTAGCAAATGATTCTATATATACCATTTCCCCTGTTTCTTCATCCTCAGACCAAAAGGGACCACACAATTGACGTAGTCCATATCCCCAAAGAAAGAAACCAATTTCCTTTTTAGGAAAACTACCTCTTGAGACAAATCGTCCGTGTTGTAAATATATGAATCATAATCTGCCAAGAAACGACAATGACACTATAGTTTGGAGAACCTATCATAACATCGGCGTGGCGGCCAATACTCTATGATACATAGGTTAGAATGGGCCACCTAGGTAAGGGAGTGACCAAGAAGTATTAGTATTTAAACTATTTCATACTCTTTGTGTAGACCTCAAACATCTTGGTGCACTGCCTGAGAGATATTAAACCTTGACCTCACACCAATTTACTAGAGCTATGTTGGTCTTTAAAGAGATGAAATAATAACAACGTGTTTGGCACACCCCTCTAATATTCACACTAGTACTGGAAGATCTTGATGTAGGCCCAGTTCACTGGTTGTAGTTGTGAAGACGCGGTTAATAAATGATTAAACACGTCGACCTCGAAAGCATTTAAGGTAATGTGATATCATGTTAAAGAGATAAGCATTCGATAACAGGAGTGACACCCCATCGTATTTGGTGCAAATCCTCTTATTCTGTTATGAGAGAATACCCTTAATCTTTAAAAGGTCCCACCGCTGTGAAAGCAAGACCTAAGATGATTTCATGAGCAAAACCAAAGGTTACATCTAGTGTCTCTTGGTCCACCAACACATATGAGTTATCCAATGCGGATTTCCAAACTTTAGTTTTATTGCTCTCCATTATAATGGGTCATGTTAACACATGAAAGAAGTAAATGTAACTAGCAGGTTAAATTCCAAGCCTATTGTTCCAGCTAAAATGTATGTGGAGTGAGCCACTATATAAGAAAAAATCTCCTTCGTCAAAACATGTGTCCTTCTTCCCTAAAAACCTTAATAGAGAAAGCAAGATTGAAAGAATGGATAATTTGGGCATTACCTTAAAAGAATAAAATTTGAGAGTTCACACACTGAAAGACAAGGCAAGATTTGGTCAAAGATGAAGACCTTGCTAGGAAGTTTACAATAATTGAAGAAATCACAAACAAAGAAGAAGATTCACTCAAACCCACAAACGGAAAAAAAGGAAGATTGGTAGTTTAGGTGCCTTTTATATGCATTTTAGAAACAATGAATTATGAAATCTATCACGTTGATAGATTTGAATCATATTATCAATCGATAAGATCTCATTGAGAATTATTCACAGTACTTGAATTTCCTAGGAAAAAAAGAGCATCATTACAGTCAGACATAGGAAAACATGTCATGACCTCCCAACAAAACGTCATTGATCAAGGGACATGCATTTAATGTGTTTGTTACCAATTCAATTAAACGTTCCATTGATACTCTCCACCTAATTTATATAAAAATCGGCCTAAAGATGTACAAGATGATGCCCTCACTCTATAGAACATGAATAAGGACTTGAGGGCTACTATTGCGTGCCATTCACAAGACCCATAACAAAAGGTCCGAGAGTAAACCTCCAGTCGAACAATAGCAAAACATGTAGACATTTGCTTGGCCAAAAATAGACAATAACACACTTCTGCGCATCAATCACCATCTGATTCAATCATATGATTATCCGTACAATGCGCTGCATCACACGTGAACAATTTAAACTTTTTTTATTATATAAGTGTGAAGCACGTCAGTTCAGATATTCAAATTCATTCTCATTATCAATTTGCTTCTTAGTTTCTCACTAATTTAAGTGTTCGAGTGTTAACCTTACCGTGTCAACTCTCTCTCAGCCACACCGTAAACTTGTTCCGCTAATCCAAGATCGCATCTCATTATTTCATCGAACATTCTAGTTTCCTAACTATATAACATGGGAAAAATAAACGATAATAACAACACAAGAACATAACGTGGAAATTCCAAAATGGAGTAAAACCACGGTCGTTGTTAATAGATAACCAGAGAATAACACTATGTGAAAATTGTTACAACTCATAATATACCCTTAATTAACCCAAACCCAAACCCCAACTACAATCACACCCTCCAAAGCAAGTATTTAACTGCATCTCATAACACTCTAACACAAGAGCATAAAAGAAAAAGTCGAATACAAACCTAAATTTCTTTTGACTGATACATCTTGTAAAGAAAAACTTAAATCTTATATATATCCTTGAGTTCTCTCTTCCATTACCAAACTAAGCGATATGAGACTTGTTAGTGTTTTAATTTGGCATTAATTTTTGGTAAAACTAGACTATGGCAATGTCTTGATAAATGTCATGACATTCAGAGATTGAAGATAAATCCTACATGACAAGGATGCTTAAGTACAGCTCAGATCTGGAAGCAAGTACTGTGCTGGAAATTCTGCAGAAGTTTGATTGATGTCATAACAGATGTCATGACATCCTGTGTGACATTTTATTCTGCAGAATCTGTTTTTCCTGAGATTTTTCAGGAAGTTTGTTGAGCTGCTTTATTATGTTTTTCTGTTATTAGATTGCATGCTCACGTGGATGTTAGGTTAATCTTAGTTAAACCTAAATTGGTTGTTGAAAAGACCAAGTATTTAGGATTAATTAAGTGAACCCTAGCTATTATTATGGAAGCCCAAAACTGAAGTTTCAGGACTGCTTCTATAATAGGAATAGAACCCTTACACTGCTGTTGTGCCTCTTGAACTGTATTGAAGATTTAGCAGGTTGTATTTATGTAATTCTAGTTACTCTTGTGAGCCAAGCAATTATCAATTGATAAGTGCCTTGGACTAGGATTTGGTTGTAAGGGTAGTTTATCACTCAAAGCTTTGAAGCACGAGTGTTGTGTCTCTTGATTAAAGCTTTGAAGCAAAATCAAGTTTGTTTATTGAAGAGTGTCTTCACAATTCAATTAATCAATAGGTTGATATCACTACTGTGATTGAGGGGGAGTGAGTAGGAACTCAGGTCTAAGTAGGACTTAGATTGAAGTTGCATTGGGTAGGTTTTAAGTGAAGGAGATAAACTGGTTGGTTTATTCCTGAATTAATTCTACTAATAGTGAATTTCCTCCCTAGCTTGGTAGCCCCCAGATGTAGGTGTAGTTACACACTAAACTCAGATGTAGGTGTAGTTACACACTGAACTGGGTAAACAATTTATTGTGTTCTTTACTGCTGTTTGAATTTACTGTGTGAATTGTTAATAGAGTGTCGAATCGTGTCATAACATTCTCTCGTGACATCACGATCTGCTGTGAATTTCAATTGGTATCAGAGCAGGCACCCTGCCTGTTATTTCTGGGTGAGATCTAGGGATAATAGTTTCTGGCGTAATGGATAAGGAATGAGGATTTGGAGGTAGACCACCTATACTGGATGGATCTAATTATGACTATTGGAAACCTCGTTGCCTTTTGAGGTCATGGATATTAAAGCTTGGAGAGCTGCTGACAAAGGATGGAAACATCCCACCAAGCTTGAGAAGGATGGAACTACTGTCTTGAAACTTGAGGAAGAATGGAACAAAGAAGAAGAGGAGCTAGCACTGGGGAACTCTAAAGCATTGAATGCCTTATTCAATGGAATTGACAGAAATATCTTCAGACTAGTTCATCAATGTGAGCTTGCCAAGGATGTTTGGGACACTCTCAAAACTACTCATGAGGGGACATCTAAGGTGAAGATGTCAAGACTTCAGATGCTCACTACCAAATTTGAGAATTTGAAGATGAAAGAAGATGAGACCATTCATGAGTTTCACATGAATATCTTGGAGATTGCCAACACCTCTGGAGCACTTGGTGAAAAGATGTCAAGAAAAGTCGGTGAGAAAGATTCTCGATCATTGCCTAAAAGGTTTGCAATGAAAGTGGCGCTATAGAGGAAGCTCGGGACATCACACCTTGAAGGTGGAAGAACTTGTTGGATCTCCGGACTTTTGAGATGGGAATCGGTGAAAGCTGACGGGAAGAACAAGAGCATAACACTTGTATCCAATACTGAAGAGGGATGCAAGGAGGATGATGAAGAGAAGATATCTGAAGCTATAGCTATGCTTGGAAGGCAGTTCAACAAACTCATCAAGAGAATTGATCCAAAGTCAAGGTCCAATGTCAAGAACATTTCATCTGACATTAGCAGATCTTATGACTCCAGCAAAAGATCCAAGTCAGAAGAAAAAGGAAGTCAAAGCAGAGAAATCCAATGTCATGATTGTGAAGGATATGGGCATATTAGAGCTGAATGCCCTACCTTTCTGAAGAAACAACAGAAAGGGATGGTTGTCACTTGGTCTGATGGTGACTCAGGAAGTGAATCTGAGGAAGAAGCGACCAAACTTGTCACTGCTCTCTCTGGAGTGTGCAATTCTGATATGGATTCTAGTGATGAGGAAGTGACATTTGAAGAGCTTGCTGAAACCTACAAGAAGTTGTGTATAAAAAGTGGTGAAGTATGTCAGCAAAATGAGAAACAGAAAAAGCTGATTGAGAAGTTGGAGGCTGAGAATGCAAAATTCGAGGCTGAGAAGAAGGAAAACACAGCTACTATAAGTCACCTCAACAGTGAAATTATGGTGTTGAACTCCAAACTTGATCAGATGTCTAAGTCAGTCAAAATGTTGACATCTGGTACTGATAAGTTGGAGAAAATTCTTCAACTTGGACATAATGCAGGAAATAAGCATGGTCTGGGATATGAAGCTACAAAGAAACCTGCTGGTGACAAGAAGAAGAACATACCTGACAAGTCAATGTCAAAGAAGATGTCACACCACAAGACAGGAAATAGGTCTGGCTCAGGATATGTGGAGCAAAGAAATTTCGATAACAAAAGGAAGAACAAACCTAATAAGCCAATGTCTAAGCAGATGTCACAACATTGGGTACAACATCAAGATCAAAGAAACATGAAGAAAAAGTTTCAAAGATGGAGATGTCATTATTGTGGGAGGTTTGGTCACATAAAGCCTTTTTGCTTTAGACTACATGGATATCCTAATCAAGTTCCTTATGTCAAGCCTAAGGTCAACAAAGTATCCTACACTCATCATTAGAAGAAGAAGACTGTAGTTCTGATAGCTCATACTTCCCTTAGAGTGTCTGCCAAGGAAGATTGGTACTTTGACAGTGGGTGTTCTAAGCATATGACTGGAATCAAAAATCTTCTGAATGATGTCAAACCTCACTCTACCAGTTTTGTTACTTTTGGGGATGGAGCTAAAGAAGAAATCAAAGGTGTTGGAAACTTGGACTGTACTGGTGTTCCAAACCTAAATGGAGTGTTGCTGGTAAAAGGTTTGACTGCTAATCTCATAAGCAAAAGTCAGCTATGTGACATGGGATTCAAAGTCAACTTCACTAGGTCTGAATGTCTTGTAATCAATGATAAACAAGAAGTGGTTATGAGAGGAGTCAGATCAAAGGACAACTGCTACATGTGAGAATCTGAGAACACCAACCTGTCTTCTGTGTGCTCTACAGACAAAGATGAAAAGGAGGTAAAATTGTGGCACCAAAAACTTGGTCATTTGCATCTCAGAGGAATGAAAAAGATCATTTCCATGGAGGCTGTCAGAGGGATACCAAGACTCCATATTGATGAAGGGAGAGTCTGTGGTGAGTGTCAGGTTGGAAAGAAAACTAGAATGTTACACCCAATGTCTAGACATCTGACCACTTCTAAAGTGCTGAAGCAAGCTCCTACGGCCTGGTATGAAAGGCTGACCAAGTTCCTTACTGACAAAGGATATAGGAAAGGAGCCTTGGATAAAACTCTCTTTGTCAAGAATGAAGGAGGAAAGATAATGGTGGCTCAAATGTATGTTGATGACACAGTATTTAGAGGAATGTCAGACACAATGGTGAGACATTTTGCCAACCAAATGCAAGCTGAGTTTGAAATGAGCCTCATGGGAGAGTTGACTTATTTTTTTGGACTGCAAGTCACACAGATGGAAGACTCAATATTCCTTTCACAGAGCAAGTATGCAAGGAATATTGTCAAGAAGTTTGGAATGGAGAATGCCAGCCATAAAAGAACTCCTGCTCCTACACATTTGAAGTTGTCCAAGGACACAAGTGGAGAAAATGTTGATCAAAGCTTGTATAGAAGCATGATAGGAAGCTTGCTATACTTAACAGCCAACAGACCTGACATTGCATTTGTTGTTGGGGTGTGTGCAAGATACCAAGCTGAACCTAAAGTAAGTCACATCAATCAAGTAAAGAGAATTATGAAGTATGTGAGTGGAACTTGCAATTATGGTATACTGTACTCATGGACCAATTCTGTCTGGCTATTGTGATGCTGATTGGGTTGGTAGTGCTGATGATAGAAAAAGCACTTCTGGAGGATGTTTCTTCTTGGGAAATAATCTTGTTTCTTGGTTCAGCAAGAAGCAAAACTGTGTGTCCTTGTCCACTGCTGAGGCTGAATACATAGCAGCTGGTAGCAGTTGCTCTCTAATGGTCTGGATGAAGCAGATACTGACTGAGTACAATGTCACACAGGATGTCATGACATTGTACTGTGACAACCTGAGTGCTATTAAGTATTTCAAAGAATCCTATACAACACAGTAGGACTAAGCACATTGACATTAGACATCACTTCATCAGAGACCTTGTGGAAGAGAAAGTGATTAAATTGGAACATGTAGCCACTGAACTTCAACTGGCTGACATTTTCACTAAAGCCCTTGATACTAGTCAATTTGAGAATTTAAGGGGCAAGTTGGGTATTTGTCAATATGAGGAATTGTAGCAATTAAAATTGCTTACAACAAGGAATGGAAGAGACCTTTTATTTCAATTAATTATATGTGGGTCATTTAATTATTTTCATCTTATTTTTAAAAGGTCCAATAATAGGAAGAGACTCCTTCTTATAACAGTTTCTTCATTCGAAAGTATCCCTATTCTCTTCATCCAAAAGATACTCTCAAACTCTCTGTGTCACTCTCGTTCTCATTCCCTCAAAATATTTCAGCAAAATATGTCTTCATCCTCTTCATCATCTCAAGAATCTGGTTCTTCATCTCCCACAATGGCTGAGATTAGGGCAAATGCTGAAGCCATGCATGGTGAAGCTTTGAGGGTTACTCCACTGCGTGCAATGGCAACTGGCCCTGAGAAGGTCAAGAAACTGCGCACAAGGAATGCACGAAGGTCACAAGCATCACCTTTTGGTAAGACCTCTGAACCATCTTCTTTTGTACCCCCAGAAATAGCAAACAGAGAGGGGTCTAGGTCTGTGCATGAAGCCATTGCTAGGATAGTAACTAGGATCCTAAATGAAAATCACTCGATGCACAGGGTTTCGTCCCTTTAAACCAACAACTAGCCCTAGTTTAGAGCTGATCCAGATGTCACGAGAATGTCAAGACATCGATGATCATGTCAAAAACCCTATGGATCACGATCGAAACTCTGATTCTCCGTCAAGAATGTTGTTAATCCCTCTGTTCCAATCCCTGAAGTGTGTGAAGATGATACTTTTATTGAACCCCCAGCTGTTAATGAAGATGAGATTTTTGATGGTATTCTTGAGGAATCCCCAAAAAAATGTACCTCTGTTAAATCACCTGTGAAACCTGCTGACTATATCTCTGATAGTATCTTAGAAGAGACTCCAGAGAAACCAATTGGTAATGATCTTGAAAAGTCTCCAGTTCAAGATTCTGAGGATTTAGCTGAAACCCCTATCATTGATTTGGATGAAGTATTCTCAGACAATGACCTCATTGCAAATGTCAACCCAAACATTGCAAAGAGGATGATGAGAAGGAAAGGTAAGCAGCCTCCGAGTCTGTTAAAGAAAAGGGTGTTGAAGATGTGTATAAAGCTGAGAAGAACTCCAAAGCTGGACCCTCTACAAAGAAGAGTAGGGTAAAAACTGTTGGTGGTGGCTCTAGACCCAAGAGGACACCAATTGTGAAAAAGAGGAAGGTGCCTGAACCTTCAGAGTCTGATCAAGACTCTGATTTTGATGTTGAGGAGAATGTCACAGACATTCATCCAAGGAAGAAGCCAACTCTTGGGAAACTGCCCAAGGTGCCTGAAGTGGCTATTGACAACATCTCATTCCATCATCCTGAGAATGCTGGAAGATGGAAGTATGTGTGCTTAAAGAGGATTACACTGGAAAGAGAGTTGAATAAGAGTGAACTTGAGTGCAAGGAGATTGTTGATTTGATTAAGGAGGTTGGTTTAATAAGACAGTTGTGAGTTTCTCAAACTGTTATGATGTTTTGGTAAAAGAGTTTATAGTCAATTTGTCAAGTGGTTGTGGTGATGGGAGGTCTACAGACTACAAGATTGTGTATGTGAGGGGGAGAAAAGTAAAGTTCTCTCCAAGTGTGGTCAACAGATTCTTGGGGAGATCAGATGATGCTCAACCAGAGCTTGAGGAAACTGACAACCAAATCTGTCAAACTATCACTGCTAAGCAAGTGAAAGTCTGGCCTCTGAAGGGAAAACTCACAGCAAGCAAGCTGAGTGTAAAATTTGCTATCCTGCACAAAATAGGTGCTGCTAACTGGGTCCCAACCAATCACAAGTCAACCATTTCCATTGGACTGGGCAGATTCATATATGCAGTAGGCACTCAAGCTAAATTTGAATATGGAACCTACATATTTGAGCAGACCCTCAAGCATGCTGAAAGCTATGCAATCAAAGGACCAATAGCCTTTCCCTCCCTCCTGTGTGGCATAATAATGGATCAATATCCTGATATACTAGTTGACAGAGATGCAGTCTGCAAAAGAGCCCCTGCTCTTGGGTTTCACTACAAGCTGTTTCAAGGAAGACATGTCCCAGACATTGTCATGACATCTGGTGAGACATCCAATGTCAAGGCAACTTCTCAGAAGGCAACAGTCTTAGCTGTGCTGAAAGCAACCTGCAAAGAGCTTGAAGCCAGGAAGCAAAGCCTTGAAGAACTGATCTCTCAACTAGAGCAGGACACAGAGGTTGAGGATGAAGGGTTAAATGATAATGCTGACAATGATGATGTTCAGATGGCTGGAGCTGAAGGAAGTTCAGAAGATGCTTCCTTTCATAGTGTCTCTTCAGGAGAAGAGAGCACTTGAGATGGAAGGCTACTGCCTGTTGTTTCTTATTTCTGTTTGTTTTTGTGCCCCCTGATGTAAACCTTGTTCTGTTATTCCCCTATTTTGTTTTGGATGATTGTATTAAATTTGACAGAGTTGTAAACTTAATTGTGTTGGTACCTTCTATAACATATGATGAATGTTGGGGTATTTGTACTGGTTCCTTTGGCCTCTTTGAGGCTAAAAAGGGGGAGAAGTATTTGTGTGACAATTGGGGAAACTGTATGGGGATTTATATGTGGGGAGTTTGTGCAATTGGGAAATTGTATGAAAAATCATGGGTAGAATTTATCTTCTCTAGGTTCTGGTTTTTTTTAAAGCCTAGGATAGCTTAGAACTAGTCTATTTTTCTTCTGCTGCTGGGTACTCTGTTGACTTAGTTGTTTTAGCCAAAAATGTGCCAAAGGGGGAGTTTGTTAGTGTTTTAAGTTGACATTAATTTTTGGTAAAACTAGACTATGGCAATGTCTTGATAAATGTCATGACATTCAGAGATTGAAGATAAATCCTACATGACAAGGATGCTTTATTTCGGATCGGAAGCAAGTATCTTGGAAATTCTCGAAGTTTGATTGATAACAGATGTCATGACATCCATGTGACATTTTGTTCGAACTGTTTTCCCGAGATTTTTCGGAAGTTTGTTGTTGCTATTATGTTTTTACGTTATTAGATTGCATGCTCACGTGGATGTTAGGTTAATCTTAGTTAAACCTAAATTGGTTGTTGAAAAGACCAAGTTTTTAGGATTAATTAAGTGAACCCTAGCTATTATTATGGAAGCCCAAAACTGAAGTTTCCGCTTCTATAATAATGAATAGAACCCTTACAGCCTCTTGAACTGTATTGAAGATTTAGCAGGTTGTATTTGTGTGATTCTAGTTACTCTTGTGAGCCAAGCAATTATCAATTGATAAGTGCCTTGGACTAGGATTTGGTTGTAAGAGTAGTTTATCACTCAAAGCTTTGAAGCACGAGTGTTGTGTCTCTTGATTAAAGCTTTGAAGCAAAATCAAGTTTGTTTATTGAAGAGTGTCTTCACAATTCAATTAATCAATAGGTTGATATCACTACTGTGATTGAGGGGGAGTGAGTAGGAACTCAGGTCTAAGTAGGACTTAGATTGAAGTTGCATTGGGTAGGTTTTAAGTGAAGGAGATAAACTGGTTGGTTTATTCCTGAATTAATTCTACTAATAGTGAATTTCCTCCCTGGCTTGGTAGCCCCCAGATGTAGGTGTAGTTACACACTGAACTGGGTAAACAATTTATTGTGTTCTTTACTGCTGTTTGAATTTATTGTGTGAATTGTTAACAGAGTGTCAGATACTGTGTCATAACATTCTCTGTGACATCACGTATCTGCTGCCAGGAATTTCAAGACTTCTAAAAACTTTAATCTTATATATAACCTTGATCTCCCTCTTCTTTCACAAAACTAACTGATCTGAACAAGTTATCAGAAATGGAGATGGCCAGAACGGTTGAAGATCCTTCGAGCAAGTTGATGTTGGGGAGGGGGTAGTGTACCTGCAAGTCACTCCGATGCTAAAGTAAGCAAATGTTTAAAGAGAGAAAATAATGAATATTAGGGTTTCGAGTGTAAGAAATTGATACCTTTCCCTCAAGGATATGAGGGTTTATATAATGATCTTAGGAGGACTCTCATTGGTTGCTATATTTTGGTCGGGATATGCGGATCCACGAATATAGCTGTCCGAGCTAACTAGGTCAAATCGGGCGTTGATGCTCGTAACTAGCCGTTACGTCGGGCATATGAGGCATAACAGGCATAGTCCTTAGTGGGATAAATAGCAGTTCTGCTCGACGTGTGTCGTGCAGTGGATGTCGCGTGGCTGATGAAACGGGCAGGTGGAAGCCCCCAGTGTGATGCTGGATCTCGGTGGATCGTCGCACCTCTAGATGGAGTGATCTTCCCGATAGGCGTTCGGGCGGTCCAGAACACTAACCGATATGAGACTTATTCAACATGTATATTTTTAATCTATATATATAGACACACACACACACACTAGAGAGAGAGGGGTTATTACCACTTTATTCCCTTGCTATATAGGTGACTTTTAATTTTTCTCCCTATAATTTTTAAAAAATACATCCTTGCAATTTCAAAATACTAACAATTTAGTCCCTAAAGTCAAAACCCCCAAGTTTCGTGTGAATTTTGATTTTAGAGACTAAATTGTTAGTATTTTGAAATGACAATGGTGTTTCTCAACAAAAAAAATTACAGGGGACAAAATCAAAAATTACCTATATGACATGGGGTAAAGTGGTAATAACCTTATATATATTTTGTATCATTCTCTTTTAAATTTGATGGTTCTTTTATATATATATATATATATATATATATATATATATATATATATATATATATATATATATATATATATATATATATATATATATATATTATTCGATAGATGACGCCTTAACTCGTAATGCTTTGGTCATTCCCACAGTCACAAAATACAAAATTCAAAATTAGTTAGATAGTGCTGTGCTTTCTTAAAACTTTCCTCACTTCAATGACTTCAATTAACAAATCAGAGCTGGTCGACGGAGTAAGACTTGTCCTACTAGTTTACTTGAAATAACATGCGTCAGTGTCTTCCTTTTTCTAATAAACAAATATCCAAAAAGAAAAGTTTCAACAATTTATCTTGTTATATTGTTTGCAAATTGCAATCAAAGTGGAATTCCAAGTGTAAATAGAAAGGGAAGTTAAGGTATCGATTTTCTTTTATTTATTTAAATTTGATATGAAACTCTCCTTGGCCATATATAGAATAGATGGAACTAATGTCCACACGCACTAACATTATAGACATGTGTGTGTCCATGCAAAATATAAATGATATTTGAATTTGAAGGGTTGAAAATAAAAGTTTTGATGTAATGTGTCCAAAAGAAAGGTGTAGCAACAACTGGTTCAGGTTTTCTAATTCTTGCAAAGCTCAAAAGTTAGAGAAAAAAAATACGAGGTCAACATTTTAGAGAGTTTAATAATTATTTTTTGGGTTAATTGTAATTTTGATTATCCTATTGTGTTAGAAGGAGTTAATTGTATAAACATTAATATAAAGTTGAGGAATAAACACCTTGTAATATTTTCTCACTTACTCAGACTTGTTATATTATTCTAACACTCTTCCACTCTCTCTCAAGTACGAGTCAACAATGCTCTCCCACTTGTAACGCTATTAACACCTTGAAATGTCGTTGACACCTTGCAACGGAACATCACTCAGTCCACACCACTCTGTCCTTTCTAGTCCCGAACAAGCACCTTGTCGAACCAGGCTCTGATACCATTGATATAAAGTTGTCATTGATATATAATTGAGGAACAAACACCTTGTGAGAGACACACAACTTTCCTACCTAAAACTTTAAGGTGATATGTGAGTAGGTTCTCCCACTTATATATGTTTAAGTCTCCACATTCTTGTTGGAGCATACACAATTAGGATGAGGTGAATCAATGGTGAAAAGGGTGATTGGAGAAGATGAAGTTTAGAGAGAAAATAGAGAATTGAGAGAGAGAGAGTAATTGAGGAGAATTAAAATTATATTATTCCCAATGACATTATTTTCTTGCACATTACATAGAGAGGGAGAGTATTTATAGTGTCCAAACATGACACAACAAAATACAACACAACTACAAAATCTGTCAAACTGAAAAAACTAAAAATCGCGGCAGAAACCGGTTTTTTCAAAATTGGAAACCGATTTCTTCTTCGTAATTTTATTTTTCTGCACTGCACCAGAAGAGCTTTTCCAATTAAGTTGTTTTTCAAAACAACTTCTGAAGCTTATTGCACTTCACTTACACACTACATTCAACAATTCCTACCCAATGTGAAACTATTTCCTCAGTTACTCACATTGCATATTATTCCAACATATTGAACTTTTTTTATTTTATTTTGTCTCTATTTTAAAAAATATTACTATCTTTATTCTTTTTTATAACTGATTGTTCACTTTTTAAATTTATTAAATAATTAATATATTTAATCAAAATATAGACTAAATATAATTATTTAATAAATTTAAAAATAAATTGTCCCTTTTATATATATATATATATATATATATATATATATATATATATATATATATATATATATATATATATATATATATTCTCATTATTTCTACATGTATTTACTCTAACACAAAACAACCCTTAAATCTTAAGGCAGCCCTACAATATATTAACAGTTGATAATAAGTTTATATATATATATATATATATATATATATATATATATATATATATATATATATATATATATATATATATATATATATATATATATATTTAAATCAGGAATATTTTATGATGGGGACAAATTTTGTAATGTATTCATCAAATTAGAATATAAAATTTAATAAAATATCATGATAATCAAATCACTAGGTTATAACCCAAACAATATTTTCAAAAGTTTTTAAAAAATAATTTATAATAGATTTTTTTTGTAAGCAAGTATATTAATAAAAGGAGAACTAAGGGTTTTTATAAAATGATACGGGATAACCACCAGACAAAAAAGGATGGAAAATTAACAATCAATTTAGAATTAAGAAAGGTATAGCAAAGGTTCTTTGCTAAACTCATAAAATCTTAAATTGGGATTGATAATTTCTCTTATACCCAACCATTTTCACACTAAACTTTTTATACACCACACTGTATTATCAACACTCCACTCATCATTTCTAAAGCAAATATTGTTTCTCAATAACCATATAGAGCAAGAAGTTGCAAGCCAAAGAACTCCCCATTTTCCTTCCTTAATCTTCTTCCTTTTACAATACCAATATCATTCCATAAAACTAGCATGACATTCTTCCTCTTCACCAACCGGTTTACCTACCCAACAAGCTATTTCATTCCAAATAATCTTCACAATGTGACATTGAAAAAAAGAATGGTCCCTACTTTCTTTAAAATTACCACAAAAAGCACACTTTAAAGATTCTGAAGGAAAATGCATACCTCTAATCTTCAATTGATCTTTTGTCGGAATCCTATTCACAAATAACCTCCATCCAAACGCCTTGATCTTAAAGAGAACCTCCATTCTCCAAATTATGCTCAAGGCCTCCTCAAATTTATTATTATGGCCAAAAGGGATACGTTTTGAAGCGTACCACTTATAACAAGAACAAACCAAAAAAGACCATTATCCTCCAAAGACCAAATGACTTTATCTTCCTCCTCACTATTTAATAAAATCCCATCAAGTTTCAAATAAAGGGATGATAGGTTCCTCCGATCATTCGGAGACAACAACGACAGCTCGATACCCAAATCACCCCCATCTCCAAACCCCCTCCCTCCAACCTCCCTTACCAACCACCGAAACCTTTTTCAAACATGAAACCGAAAAAAGACCCGGATAAATATCTTTTAAATACCACTCATCCAACTATCTAGCTTCCCAAAAAGATGTAGTGAATCCTCTCCCAATCACAAACTTTCTCAACAACTCCATAGGGTCATCACTAGATAAAGAGCCAATTTTAATTAAATCCTTCCACCAAAAAGAAGAAATCGAAGAAGAATAAAAAACTACACGACTATAATTCTCACCCATCATCTTCAACGACACATCTTCGTACCTCGCTTTTAACAAAGCCAACCAAAGACAATCACCCCTTGCAATATGTGCCACCTCCACTTATTAAGAAGATCCAAGTTGAACTCCGAGAGTAATTTTAGACCTAAACCACTAATAAGTGTCAAAATGTAGTTATTTTGTATATATGTTTTGTGGCACTTATCCTTTCTTGTTTGTTAATAATCGTTGAATAACCCCACTTTTTGTTGTAAATACGTTTTATTGTGTTTTGTGTACATAATGTACCGTTTTACTAGTTTTAATGTATTTTTGTAGGTATTTGTTGCATATTTAGAGCATCGAGGAATAAGGTGTCGAAGAGACGGCTCCAGATGCGCGTTTCTACAATAAAAGTCCATTTTGGGAAATTTTGTTCAGTGGAGGCTGCTAAGCGCGTTTTGTAGCGCAGTGCTTGCGTTTAGCACTGTTCCGATAGAGACTTACTTTTAGAGGCCGCTGAACAGAGTTTAGGTCGGTTTACGTGTAAATATTCGAGGACGACGCTAAGTGCACCCATGCCGCTGAGCGCGGTCGTTTGAGATTTGTTTTATAACTTCATTTTTCTTCATTTTTAGGCTATGGTTTTGGGGTGGATTTTGATCCCCATTTTCATCAACTTTTAGTTTTTATAGATTAGCTTAGAAAACAACAATAGGTCTTGCTTATGGATGATTGGAGGTGGATTTCTCTTTGATAGGCGATGATAAACTAGTGTAAATGAGTGGTTTATCTCTTCTCTTCTCTATGTATTTCTCTATTTGTTGGGTATGTATTTATTTCTACTCATAACTCATGTATATTTGTCGCCCTTGGCGTTGTATAAAGTCTACTTTATGATTCTTTGTTGGTGATTGTCTTAGGTTTTTACCTTGTGTTAGGGATTTGAGCTTTGCTAAACATAGATTACTTAGATTATTACCTAGGATGATTATCTATTAGTTTCTGAATGCTAGAAATGGGTTTAGAGTTGATATTTAGTTAGAGTATCTGATCTTAATGTCTCTGTGTTGTTGAGGTATACCAGAGATGGATATCGAGGTGATGCAGTTGAATTCTCAATTTGGGTTAGAAATAGCTTGGGTTGTGAGAGGTATGTCATGACACGGACGAGTATCATAGGCTGAGTATGACATGGACGATAGATTTTAGTCTGTGATGGGTAGTGTGCATTCATTCCGGACAAGATGTCTATCCTTTATATTTTTGTTCATTTACTTTTTGTCTTTTTATTTCAACCATTTAATCCCTAACTCATTAATGATAGAATTTTCGAACGACGAATCAATAACCAATCTATGTGGACACGATATGTTATAACCTAACCAGTATATATCATCCAATAAAAATAAATATCTCACTCTTTGCTTGTCGCTTTACCGCTTCAACAAAATGGAGCCGTTGTCGGGGATTGGTTTTATTGTTTCTGTATTGCGATAATTTTGTTGTTTTTGAGTTTTGTAATTAATATATATGTTGTATAGACTTTGTATATGAATTTGTATATTGTTACTTGTACATGTTGTGTGTTTACTTTCTATACTTGTGCATATTTGTGTTTTTCCTTGTTTTCAAGTACTGTTGCAGGTTGTCTCGTATTTGTAACGTTTGTTGTGTGGTTGTTAGGACACTTTCTTTAGGTTTGCGCGGTGTGGCAATACCATGGCATGACGAGAGGAGGTTACTAGTGCTCACACAATAAAGACATCGAGATTACGACGTAAAACAAGCATGTTTGTTTATGTTTGTTTATGTGTGTGGTGGCTTATATTTTAACAAGTTGAAATAGGAAATGTTCTAAATTTTCAAATCTTCAGTTTTCAACTTGTTGATTCACTTTCACCCATTTATTTTGTTTTGTTAAATTGTGTCATTCACAAGCTCTCCGTGTTTAGATTGAGGAGTTTTGTTAGATGTAAATTTTGTAAATTTTGTTTTTCTAATTCTTTTGTTGTTGTTTGGACTCAAATTTTGGTCCGGTAGCTTGAGGTTACATTTGGTGATTTTCCGAGTTTAATCGTTTTAACTCGCGGATGTATGGTAATGATAGTTTCAAAATTGGTACACGTCAGGTACTCGTTTATCGCTTTCTATAGCATAACATGTTTAGGAAATTTTTCATTTGTACAATTACCATGCCATTCATTATTTTTGCATCACTTGCTCATGATTTGAATCATTTTAGTTCCCTTTTTACCCATAAATGTGAGGAAGCTTTCCATTGTTTACATATGCTGGAGGCCACATTCTTGTTTTAACTGGATTTTATTATGCTTAATATTTTGTTTTTTGTTGATTGTATGAATGCATGAAAATGATCAAGAAATTTTTGTTGATTTTGAGCACAACTAGGCCAAATATTCAATTCACCTTGTGAGTGTGTGAACCTTTGTTAACCCCTTTGAGCTTTTATCAATATCCATGTTTATTTGAACTTGATGCTTGTCTATGAGTGTTGAATTCACCTTTTTTATGGATGTTGATTTCTTTGTTTCTTGAACCCTCGACTATATGTTGTTGTATGAATTTTTAACTTGCCTTAGAAAGTAGGGAGTATTCACATAATGATGTTGGTTGATTTCAAGTTGGGGAGAAGAATGTTTATGTGCTTATGTTGTGGTTGATATGAGGTTAAGAGAAAATAAAAAGAAAAAGAAAAAGAAAAAGTGAAAAAGAAAGATTAGAAAAAGAAAGAAAAAAAAGAGAAAAAACTTTGAAAAAGTAAAAAAAAAACAAAAAAAAAAGTATGAATAATGTTGTGTTAATAAGTGAGGTGTTTTGGTTTGACAATTTGTGATGAAGAATAAGTTTGATTGAAATTCTATTGTTTGGAACTTTGTGAGTTGATCACTCCCTTAGGTTTAGGCAAGTTTTTGTTTCGATTAGCTTTAGGACTTATCACTTGTTTGTTAACCAAGCCACATTACAACCTTGAAAAGCCCTTGTGATTCTTGCATTTGTATTTTCAATTGAGTTTTTGGATGAATGCATAATTTAGTCTATTGTTTTCAAGATTGTGGATGAGTGTTTTTTGTCCCTCACCTTTGTGTGTTCTTCATCTACCGATGAATTTTTGCTAGGTGTGATTCATGATTGAGCTTGTTTTTTTTTAGAATGTTTTGCATGATTTTTGTACTTAGGATTTGTTTCGTTTATATGTTATCGTTATAGGATAGTGGTAAGTATGTATTTTGTCGTGTACGTTTTTGTTTGAACCATACGTTTATTTTTCGTTTTAAAACTTGTTGATTCGTGATTATTGATTATTGTCTTTTGTTTCTTTAGGTTTACTTGACTTTGTTTGAGGATAAACAATGTGTCAAGTTGGGGAGAGTTGATAAGTGCCAAAATGTAGTTATTTTGTATATATGTTTTGTGGCACTTATCCGTTCTTGTTTGTTAATAATCGTTGAATAACCCCATTTTTTGTTGTAAATACGTTTTATTGTGTTTTGTGTACATAATATACTGTTTTACTAGTTTTAATGTATTTTGTAGGTATTTGTTGCACATTTGGAGCATCGAGGAATAAGGTGTCGAAGACACGGCCCCGGATGCACGTTTCTGCAATAAAAGTCCATTTTTGGGAAATTCTGTTTAGTTGAGGCCGCTGAGCGAGTTGTGGAGCGCGCTGCTTGCGTTTGGCGCTGTTCTGGCAGGGACTTAGTTTTAGAGGCCGCTGACTGGCGTTTAGATCGGTTTACGTGTATTTCTGAGGACGGCGCTGAGTGCGCCCATGCCACTGAACACGGTCGTCAGAGATTTGTTTTATAACTTCATTTTTCTTCATTTTTAGGTTATGATTTTGGGGTGGATTTTGATCCCCATTTCCATCAACTTTTATTTTTGATAGATTAGCTTTAAAAACAACAATATGTCTTGCTTATGAATGATTGAAGGTGGATTTCTCTTCGATAGGCGTTGACAAACCGGTGTAAGTGAGTGGTTTATCTCTTCTTTTCTCTATGTATTTCTCTATTTGTTGGGTATGTATGTATTTCTACTCATACTCATGTATATTTGTCTCCCTTGGCGTTGTATAAAGTATGCTTTACGAATATGTGTTGGTGATTGTCTTAGATTTTTATCCTGTGTTGGGGATTTGAGCTTTGCTAGACATAGATTGCTTAGATTCTTACCTAGGATGATTATCTGTTAGTTTCTGAATGTTAGAAATGGGTTTAGAACTGACATTTACTTAAAGTATCTGATCTTAATGCCTTTGTGTTGTTGAGGTATGCCAAATATGGATATCGAGGTGATGCAATTGAATTCTCAATTTGGGTTAGAAATAGCTTGGGTTGTGAGAGGTATGTGATAACACGGACGAGTATTGTAGGCTGAGTATGACATGGACGATAGATTTTAGTCTGTGACGGATAATGTGCCTTCATCCGGACAAGCTGACTATCCTTTATACTTTTTGTTCATGTACTTTTTGTCTTTTCTTTTCAACCATTTAATCTCAAACTCATTAACGATAAAATTGTCGAACGACGAATCAAGAACCAATCTCTGTGGACACGATACAATATAACCTAACCGGTATATATCACCCGGTAAAAATAAATACTTTACTTTTTGCTTGCCTGCTATACCTACACTCAAACAACCACCTTTTTCAACCGAAAGACAAACCTTTTTTCAACTAACCCAATAAATCTTCCTCCTACCATCCACTCCACCCCATAAAAAATTGCTTTGAATACTTGAGAATTCGTTAAGAACCTTAGAAGAAATAATGTTTATAATAGATAGAATGATGTTTTCCTTTAAAAATATACCTTTTTTTTTTAATAAAAATTAATAATTGCATTCATAATGTATATTTATTTATACATATATTAAAAAAATCACATCATATATAAGTATTCGTAAAAAGATTTTAGAAATTAATATATAAAAATGATATGTTTTGAATTAAATACATGTGTAAATAAATTTTATATTCTCAATAAATAACAATTAATTTTTATATTTAATTAAACATTATATATATGAGGAGGGATCAAATTATATCCGAAGAGTTATACCATGAGTTACACTCGCTCAAAAACGTCACTTTGGATTAATATTTTTTAAAATCAACCGTTGGATTGAAACATACTATTATATAGATCATATTTATAAAATTTGAGATTAATCTATAATGATTAATATGTCATTGAACTACATCAAAATTAAAGTTATATGAAAGTCCATTTTGACGTTAATCTTTGAATATCTTGATTGTATAGTAAATATAGATTAATCTCAAACTTTATAGATATGATTTATATGATGATATATTTCAATCCAACGGTTGATTTTAAAAAAAAATTAATCCAAAGTGATATTTTTGAGCGAGTGTAACTCATGGTGTAACTATTCGAGTGTAATTTGATTCCTCTTCAATTTAATTGGACTTTATTGACGAAATACATAAATAATATTTTTTCATCAAAATAAAATTCCAAAAAAATTACTCAAAGTCAAAAGAGGTCAACGAGTGACAACATTTTTTTAAAATTTTTTTTAAGTCAAAAAATATTTTTAAATAATAAAATAAAAAGTGAATGAATCAAAAATGACAAAATATAGTAAAATCGGAAACAAAAGTAAAATGATATTACGATAGTCCATATATATATATATATATATATATATATATATATATATATATATATATATATATATATATATATATATATATATATATATATATATATATATATATATATATATATATATATATATATATATATATATATATATATTCACTTTAATGACCATGATGAATGTTGATTATCCTATGGCAATGCTACACCCATTCATTTTACATAAGCATTATCTTCTGCATTGAAATTATGGCTTCTACATTATTCTAATAAGTGCCAAGGTGTTCCATATAATGGGAGCATTAAAATTAAGTAGAAGGCCCAGACATTATGTTAGGATGGTATTCGTCTATGAATAACTCCAATATAACAAATACATGTGTAGGTGCTTAAAGATACATAATCACTAAAACCATGATATTTTTCACTTTGCTTTGCATTTTAGTTATTACGTATTGACGTGATTTATTATATTTCTATTTAATTAATTACTTTTAATAAAGTGTTGACACGTCAAATTATTTAATGATAAATAAGTGATAGATATGATGTACTTTCTAGGAAGACTATTGGTTGGTTTTGGTTGCCAAAAAAGTTATTAAATAATTTGTTAAAAGGCTTCCCTTTTTTCCAAAGCATACCCAATTACTTTTCACTTTTATATGCTTTGATTAATATTATATATATATATATATATATATATATATATATATTCTCATGTACGTTTTGTGTATGCAACAAAATAAATTAAAAGCTCTTGAAGTGCCCATTCCTTAGAAAATCAAGTTCACATGACGTAAGAACTGTATCACGGTTACCATAGATAACTCTAATTATTTATTAGTATGCATTAACCTTTAAACATTATTCTTTATTATAATAATATTATAAGTTTTTAGTAGTAAATAATAAATATATTTGTTTATTATAATAATATTATAAGTTTTTAGTCGTAAATAATAAATATATAAATTAAATTTAGTTTAAGTTTAGATATTCGAATGAAACTAATCAAATTAAAAATAGTCAAATGTGACTTAGGCAATGTTGGGAGAATAAATAATAGGAATATTGATATAAAATTAAATAACAAACATCTTTGTGAAAGATATATTATTTGTTTATTTAAAATCTTAAAATAAAATATCAGTGCATTCTACCCTTACTAAAAATCATAAGTCTCTATATTTTTATCTAATGTGAAATTACTCTCCCTTTACTCACACTCAACAGACAAATCTTTTGCAGAGACATAGTCTGAAACTGTAAAGGATGTTAAAAATTATTTGTGATAGAAGGGAAAATCAGTCAAAGCAAGACATACACTAAGCAACGAGAAGAAACAAGCATTTCCTACAAAATAACCAAATGAGATTATATCAAAGTTAGACTAGTGAATTTTTTACAAATGTAGCATCTTTTTCTATTTAAAGTACTTCCTCATAAATCACAAAATACCATCATTTAAAATGTAGCATCTTTATTTTTGTATTTATTTTATTTTACTGCGGATTTTCTTGCCAAAATTTACTGTTTTGGAATTTCTTGTGGAGTTTTCACGAAAACTGGTTTCTGGAAATTTTTCAGCAAATTTTTACAAAAAAACTATTTTAAAGATTCATGTATTAGAGAATTCGAAGAAAATTTTATTTGAATCTATTTTCAAAGAAAATTCTGTATGAATTTATTTTCGTAGGAAATTTGACAGAAAATCCACAAGTAAATTACAAATAATTAAAAAATAATAATGCATACCCGACAAAGCATTGGGCTGACATGTAGTAACAATAAATATTTTGTTTCCAAATATTGTAGTTAGATACTCCCTAGGTTTCAAAATAAGTGTCATTTAAGATTTTTGTACACCAATTAAGAAATATAATAATATTATTATAGAAAATTATATTTTTACTAAATTAGTCTTATTAATGTATTAGAAGTGGTGTAAAATATAATAATTATAGTACACATTGAAAATTTCGACATTAAAAAGTGAGAATGACATTCATTTTAAAATAAAATTTTATAGTTAAAACATCGCGTAGAAAAAATATGATAATTTGGATAATAAATTGAAAAAGAATGGTTCGATGAAAGTTATGTAGACCCCAATATTTTAGACAATAAGATTAACTTTACATATAAATATCTCTTGTACACTTTATTCACATACATATTCAAACAAATTAAATTATTTCTTGTAAGCATGAGAGTGTAATTTAAGAGGATGTTTTAAGATTTTTTTAATATATTTTTACACGATGTTATGGTTTTTTTTTTAATTATTTCGAAAGATATGATAATCGGATGAATGATAAAGTAGAAAAATTAAAATGCAGTAACAAATAAATAACACAAAAATGTATACTAGTTCTCTTTTTCAAACAAGGGTATCTAGTTCCTTCACATCTCATGAGAGATTTCACTATGCTAGATCTTTGTATAATCCTTACACCAAGACCCCTCTTACAATATTATAACATAAACACTAAACATATGTTAGACTTTGAATCAAACCAATTCAAAGAACATTTTTTCAATAATGAGCAACATTGTGATGATTATCATCACATAATCAAGAAAACACACCGCTTTATATTTACAATACTTAGAAAGCATAATACTTCCTATTACAAACAAATGTCACCACACACTTGGAGATCAATACAAATTATGAATACAATTTTGAATAATTTTTTCAACTTGCCTTATGTTCCAAGATATAACAATTTTGATCTTCTCTTCCACTTGATCATATATATATATATATATATATATATATATATATATATATATATATATATATATATATATATATATATATATATATATATATATATATATATATATATACACATAACTGCTCCTAATATTTGAATAAAACTCTTTTTAATGAAATAAAATTTATGCATAAAGTTTCATTGTAATGGAAATATGAACACCTAAATAAAATTGTTTGAATTATATAACAAATTATGTATGAAAGAGGTAATTGAAAAACTAATTTTATATTTTACATACAACAATTAGACATGACAAGGGGGCGGGACATGGGGGTTTAACCTACTCCGTACCCGTACCCGTCTCCCTGTAGATGACCCGTACCCGTCCCAAAACCCATCCGAAGGTGCAAACTTACCACCAGGGCCCGCCCCTAATGGCGAACGGGTTTGCCTGCACCCAAAAAAATAATTTAATTAAAAACTTGATTATTTTAATGATATACTTGTTTCTACATGTTAAAATAACTCTAATAAACATATTTGTAAAGAGTAAAATAACTCTATTTAAAGAGCTTAGTACCTATTTGGCAACAAGCAAAAATTAACCATAAACTATACAAATTTAAAAAATTAAAAGTTCTTAAATTAGTATCATTTTAGAGGCTACATATTAGATTTTCCAGATAGTTGAAAGAAAATAAAAACAAAGGTTTCTAAATAGCTAATAACATCTTCAAAGGTTCCAATAATAAACAAAAGAATTAATCCAACATTTTGAACAAAAGATTATAAATCATCATAACTAAAAAGGTTCTAAATTATTGTTCCATGATTTTATGATTGGCTAAATTTTGCTAAAACATGGTTCTACTGATGTTGAACAAAATGTTTTAACATTTGCATCAACTGTCATAGCAATTTTGCTGTTATGAGTTTTTCAGCCAGATGTCGAAGCAGACGTTGTGACATCCCGGTTTGCTGCAGCAGGAGTTGCTATTGGATATCTCTTGACAAATTTGATGAGATCAATTTGAATATTTCTCATTATTATGCGCAGGTCAAGGAGATAATTTAGGAACAAAAGTACATATTTGATTTGTGTCATAAAAAGAATCTTTGAGACTTTTTAGGAAACATATATGAGATTTGTTTCTATTTTGTGGAGAATATTATGCAAGGATTTTTCAGGTGGAGATTGAATTGGATTCAAGTGTCCAAGCCAGTCCAATTTCAACTGTAGAAGTTATATAAGGAGACGTCCAAGACCTAGTTTTTAAGTAGAATAGTTTATTGTAAAACCTTGTGAAAAATAAGGGTTTAGGGTTAAGTAATTCCCTAGGTTCTCCGTGTGTTTTTCCTACGTCCTCATATATCTTATGATGCATTTGGGTTGATTTATTGTTACTTGTTTATCAAGTTATTGTTCTCCTCTAAGCTTTTAAGCAAAAATTTGAGTATTGTTCTTAGTGAAACTTTTAAGCAAACTAAGTATTTGTATTTGAAGTGTAGTCTTCTATTTGGTTTTTCTTTGCACCGGTTATTGTGATTGCAACTGGTTTATAGACTTCCACTAGGATTGGAGAAGGTCTTTTATCATTGCGGTGATTGAGAGTGAGAGGGATTCTCATATCTAGAAGGTGCCTAGGTTGAAGTTACACTGTGTAGGGATTAAGTGGGAAATGTAAATTGGGACTATTTAGCTTCGAATTGATACTACTTATAGTGTTTTTCCTTCCTAGCTTGGTATCCCCCAAAGTAGGTGATTTGTGCTCAACTGGGTTAATAATTGATTGTGTTCTTTGAGTTTCTACAATTTATCTTTCAACACAATCTTTTTGTTTTTAGCAAGTCTATTTTCTGTTAGCAGATGTTATAACAGCAACCATGATATTGTGTGTTATTAAGACATCTATCATGACTTCTAATATTATGTGTGCCATAATTTCAATTGGCATCAGAGCAGGAACCCTGTTATGCCTATTGGGTGAGCTCCAGGGAAAATATTTTCTGATACTATGGAATGAGAAGTTGTTAACAGACTACCTATTTTGGATGACACCAACTATGATTACTGGAAGACTTGTATGATGATTTTCTAAAATCTATGGATAGTAAAACCTGGAAAGCAGTATTCAAAGGTGGGGAACACCATGTGGTGAAGGGTACAACTGAAATGAAGCTAGAAGAGGACTGGTCTAAAGTAGAAGATGAACTTTCTCTTAGAAAATCCAAAGCTTTGAATTCCATATTCAATAGAGTTGATACAAATATGTTCAGACTGATAAATACATGTATTGTTGTCAAAGATACTTGGGAAATTCTCATAATCACTCATGAAGGGACATAAAAAGTTAAAATGTCAAGACTTCAAATTTTCACCACCAAATTTGAGAATCTCAGGATGAAGGATGATAGGTGTACTCATGATTTTCACGTGAATATTATTGATATTACTTGAAATTCCTGGCAGCAGATACGTGATGTCACAGAGAATGTTATGACACAGTATCTGACACTCTGTTAACAATTCACACAATAAATTCAAACAACAGTAAAGAACACAATAAATTGTTTACCCAGTTCAGTGTCTAACTACACCTACATCTGGGGGCTACCAAGCCAGGGAGGAAATTCACTATTAGTAGAATTAATTCAGGAATAAACCAACCAGATTATCTCCTTCACTTAAAACCTACCCAATGCAACTTCAATCTAAGTCCTACTTAGACCTGAGTTCCTACTCACTCCCCCTCAATCACAGCAGTGATATCAACCTATTGATTAATTGAATTGTGAAGACACTCTTCAATAAACAAACTTGATTTTGCTTCAAAGCTTTAATCAAGAGACACAACACTCGTGCTTCAAAGCTTTGAGTGATAAACTACCCTTACAACCAAATCCTAGTCCAAGGCACTTATCAATTGATAATTGCTTGGCTCACAAGAGTAACTAGAATTACATAAATACAACCTGCTAAATCTTCAATACAGTTCAAGAGGCACAACAGCAGTGTAAGGGTTCTATTCCTATTATAGAAGCAGTCCTGAAACTTCAGTTTTGGGCTTCCATAATAATAGCTAGGGTTCACTTAATTAATCCTAAATACTTGGTCTTTTCAACAACCAATTTAGGTTTAACTAAGATTAACCTAACATCCACGTGAGCATGCAATCTAATAACAGAAAAACATAATAAAGCAGCTCAACAAACTTCCTGAAAAATCTCAGGAAAAACAGATTCTGCAGAATAAAATGTCACACAGGATGTCATGACATCTGTTATGACATCAATCAAACTTCTGCAGAATTTCCAGCACAGTACTTGCTTCCAGATCTGAGCTGTACTTAAGCATCCTTGTCATGTAGGATTTATCTTCAATCTCTGAATGTCATGACATTTATCAAGACATTGCTATAGTCTAGTTTTACCAAAAAGTAATGCCAACTTAAAACACTAACAAACTTCCCCTTTGGCACATTTTTGGCTAAAACAACTTAAGTCATCAGAGTACCTATGCAGCAGAAAAAAAAGACTAGTTCTAAGCTATCCTAAGCTAAAAGAACCCAGAACCTAGAGAAGATAAATTCTACCCATACAAATTTCCCAATTGCCCACATATAAATCTCCATACAGTTTCCCAATTGTCACACAGTACTTCTCCCCCTTTTTAGCCACAAAGGGGCCAAAGTAATCAATACAAGTGCCCCAACATTCAATCATATATTGAGAAAAGTACCAGCACAATGAAGTTTACAGTTACAACTCTGTCAAATGATTACAATCATCCAAAACAATAAGAGAAAATGCAGAACAGGATTTAACAACAAGGCAATAAAACAACAAATTACAAGAAACACCACAGCAACAGACTATCAGATCAGGTGCTCTCCTCTCCTGAAGAAGCACTGTGAACATTATCATTTTGAGCAACACCATCAGCAACATTACCAGCTAACCCTTCAGCCTCAATCTTAAAATCAAATTCTTGATCAGACTCTGAAGGTTCAGGTACCTTCCTCTTCTTATCAATTGGTGTCCTCTTGGGTCTAGAGCTACCACCAACAGTTTTTACTCTACACTTCTTTGTAGAGGTCCATGTCTTCTTCTCGGAGGCATTGTCACCAACCTTTTCTTTGTGGGAATAAGCGGAGTTTGATGTCGGGATCCACAGGGGTTTTCTTAACATGACCATCAGATGTCTTGACATTCTCAGTGACATCTGGATCAGCTGCTAAATTAGGGCTAGCAGACTTTTGGTTTAGAGGGACAGAAACCCCAGGTACAAAGTGGTTTTCGTTTAGGATCCTGGTGACTATCCTAGTAATGGCTTCTTGCACATACCTAGAACCTTCTCTATTTTCTATTTCTGGAGGTACAGATGAGGATGGTTCAGAGGTCTTACCAGAGAGTGAAGTTAGTGATCTTCGTTCATTTTTTGTGTGCAGTTTCTTGGCTTTCTCAGTGTCAGTGGCCATTGTACGCTGAGGAGAGACCTTCACAGGTTCCACATTCATGGCTTCAGCGCTTGCCCTAATCTCAGCCATGGTAGGAGATGAACAGCCCAGCCAGAATCTTGGGATGAAGAAGAGGATGAAGACATAATTTGCTGAGATATTTTGAGAAAATGAGAACAAGACTGGCAGAGAGTTTGAGAGTATCTTAAGGATGAAGAGAATATGATACTTTCAAATGAAGAAACTATTATATGAAGGGGTCTCTTCCTATTCTTGAATCTTTTAAAAATAAGAGGAAAATAATTAAATGACCCACTTATAATTAATTGAAATAAAAGGTCTCTTCCATTCCTTTTTGTAAGCAATCTTAATTGCTACAATTCCTCATATTGACAAATACCCAGTTTGCCCCTTAAATTTTCAAACTGACTAGCATCAAGAGCTTTAGTAAAAATGTCAGCCAGTTGAAGTTCAGTGGCTACATGTTCCAATTTAATCACTTTCTCTTCCACAAGGTCTCTGATGAAGTGATGTCTAATGTCAATGTGCTTAGTCCTACTGTGTTGTATAGGATTCTTTGAAATACTTAATAGCACTCAGGTTGTCACAGTACAATGTCATGACATCCTGTGTGACATTGTACTCAGTCAGTATCTGCTTCATCCAGACCATTAGAGAGCAACTGCTACCAGCTGCTATGTATTCAGCCTCAGCAGTGGACAAGGACACACAGTTTTGCTTCTTGCTGAACCAAGAAACAAGATTATTTCCCAAGAAGAAACATCCTCCAGAAGTGCTTTTTCTATCATCAGCACTACCAACCCAATCAGCATCACAATAGCCAGACAGAATTGGTCCATGAGTACAGTATACCATAATTGCAAGTTCCACTCACATACTTCATAATTCTCTTTACTTGATTGATGTGACTTACTTTAGGTTCAGCTTGGTATCTTGCACACACCCCAACAACAAATGCAATGTCAGGTCTGTTGGCTGTTAAGTATAGCAAGCTTCCTATCATGCTTCTATACAAGCTTTGATCAACATTTTCTCCACTTGTGTCCTTGGACAACTTCAAATGTGTAGGAGCAGGAGTTCTTTTATGGCTGGCATTCTCCATTCCAAACTTCTTGACAATATTCCTTGCATACTTGCTCTGTGAAAGGAATATTGAGTCTTCCATCTGTGTGACTTGCAGTCCAAAAAAATAAGTCAACTCTCCCATGAGGCTCATTTCAAACTCAGCTTGCATTTGGTTGGCAAAATGTCTCACCATTGTGTCTGACATTCCTCTAAATACTGTGTCATCAACATACATTTGAGCCACCATTATCTTTCCTCCTTCATTCTTGACAAAGAGAGTTTTATCCAAGGCTCCTTTCCTATATCCTTTGTCAGTAAGGAACTTGGTCATCCTTTCATACCAGGCCCTAGGAGCTTGCTTCAGTCCATATAGGGCTTTCCTCAACTTGTACACATGATCAGGAAAACTTGGATCCACAAATCCTTTAGGCTGTTCTACATATACCTCCTCATTCAAATATCCATTTAGGAAAGTACTTTTCACATCCATCTGAAACAGTTTGAATTTCAGAATGCAAGAAACCCCCTAGTAGTAGCCTGATTGATTCCAGTCTAGCCACTGGAGCAAAAGTCTCATCAAAATCAACCCCTTCAACCTAAGTGTATCCCTGAGCAACAAGTCTTGCTTTATTTCTGGTGACAACCCCTTCTGCATCAGACTTGTTCTTGTAGATCCATTTTGTGCCAATTATGTTTGTTCCTTATGGTCTAGGAACTAACTCCCACACTTCATGTTGCTTGAACTGGTTCAATTCATCTTGTATTGCTCCAATCCAGTATTCATCAGTTAGAGCCTCTTTGACATTTTTTTGCTCTATTTTTGACACAAAGCAAGAGTTTGAGACAATTTCTCTGGATCTTGTAATGACACCCCTGTTTGGATCTCCAATGATGAGTTCCTTTGGATGATCTTTCTGAATTCTGATGGAAGGATCTTTGTTGGCTTTCTCTGGTTCAGATTTTGGTGAAGTAGGAGCAGGTACATCATCCTTATCAGACACTTGTGGAGATGTCTCAAACCATGTCTCAACATCACATGGGACATTGTTTTCCTGATGATGATCATCATCTATGACATTAATAGACTCCATCATAATTTTGGTTCTAGAGTTGAATACTCTATATGCTCTGCTATTAGTAGAGTATCCCAAAAAAATGCCTTCATCACTCTTAGAGTCCATCTTTCTCCTTTGATCACGATCTGTCAGAATATAACATTTGCTACCAAACACATGGAAATATTTCACAGTAGGTTTTCTTCCCTTCCATATTTCATACAGGGTGGAGGATGTTCCCTTTCTTAAGGTGACCCTGTTGTGAACATAGCAAGCTATATTCATAGCTTCAGCCCAAAAATGAATAGGAAGTTTCTTAGCATGAATCATTGCTCTGGCAGATTCCTGTATAGTCCTATTCTTCCTTTCCACAACCCCATTTTGTTGAGGTGTTATAGGAGAAGAAAACTCATGATTGATTCCTTCTGAGGAACAGAATTCATCAAACTTGCTATTCTCAAATTCCTTTCCATGATCACTTCTTATTCTTGACAATGCAGCCTTCCTTCTCTCTTTGAAGTCTTTTGCATAACTCTTTAAAAACATCAAACACATCAGATTTTTCTTTGATGAAGTTTATCCAGGTAAATCTGGAGTAATCATCCACAACAACATAGGCATATCTTTTTCTACCAAGACTCTCAACCTGCATAGGCCCCATCAAATCCATGTGTAGCAGCTCCAGCACTTTAGAAGTGGTCAGATGTCTAGACATTGGGTGTGACATTCTGGTTTGCTTTCAACGACACTCACCACGCCCTCCCTTCATCAATATGGAGTCTTGGTATCCCTCGACCTCCATAGAGATGATCTTTTTCATTCCTCTGAGATGCAGATGACCAAGTTTTTGGTGCCACAATTTTACCTCCTTTTCATCTTTCTCTGTAGAGCACACAGAAGACAAGTTGGTGTTCTCAGATTCCCACATGTAGCAGTTGTCCTTTGATCTGACTCCTTTTATAACCACTTCTTGTTTATTATTGATTACAAGACATTCAGACCTAGTGAAGTTGACTTTGAATCCCATATCACATAGCTGACTTATGCTTATGAGATTAGCAGTCAAGCCTTTTACCAGCAACACTCCATTTAGGTTTGGAACTCCAGAACAATCCAAGTTTCCAACACCTTTGATTTCTCATTTAGCTCCATCTCCAAAAGTAACAAAACTGGTAGAATGAGGTTTGACATTATTCAGTAGATTTTTGATTCCAGTCATATGCTTGGAACACCCACTGTCAAACTACCAATCTTCCTTGGCAGACACTCTAAGGGAAGTGTGAGCTATCAATGCTGCAGTCCTCTTTTTCCACTATTGAGTGTAGGGTACCTTACTGTTCTTAGGCTTGACATAAGGAGTCTGATTAGGGTATCCATGTAGTCTATAGCAGAAGGGTTTTATGTGTCCAAACCTTCCACAATGGTGACATCTCCATCTTTGAAACTTTTTATTCATGTTTCTCTGATCTTGATGTTGACCCCAATGTTGTGACATCTGCTTTGACATTGGCTTATTAGGTATGTTCTTCTTCTTATCGAAATTTCTTTGTAGCCACATACCCTGAGCCAGACACATTTCCTGTTTTATGTTGTGACATATGCTTTGACCTTGGTTTCCCATGCCTCTTCTTCTTCTTGTCACCAACAGGTTTCTTTTCAGCCACATATCCTAGACCATGCTTATTTCATTTTGTCCAAGTGAAGGATTTCTTCCAACTTATCGGTCCAGAGTGACATCTTGACATATTTAGTCATCTGATCAAGCTTGGAATTCAACACTATAATTTCACTGTTGAGATGACTTATAGTGACTGTATTTTCCTTCTTCTCGACTTCCACTTCACATTTCGCCTCAACTTCTCAATCGACTTTTTACGCTTTTCATTCCGACATACTTCACCACTTCGATACGACTTCTTGTAAGTATCAGCAAGTTCTTCAAAGGTCACTTCCTCATCACTAGAGTCATTATCAGAATTACAAATTCCAAAAAGTGCAGTGACAAGTTTGGCTGATTCTTCTTCAGAGTCACTACTTGAATCACCATCAGACCAAGTGACAGTCATTCCTTTCTTTTGTTTCTTAAGAAAGGTAGGACATTCAGCTCTAATATGCCCATATCCTTCACATCCATGACACTGGATTTCTCTGCCTTGACTCCCTTTTTCTTCTGACTTGGGTCTTCTGCTGGAGTCATAAGATCTGCTAATGTCAGATGGAATGTTCTTGACATTGGACCTTGACTTTGGATCAATCCTCTTGATGAGCTTGTTGAGCTGTCTTCCAAGCATAGTTATGGCTTCAGATATCTTCTCATCATCATCCTTCTTGCACTCCTCTTCAGTATTGGATACAAGGGCTATGCTTTTATTCTTCTTATCAACATTTTCACTGATTCCCATCTCAAAAGTCATAAGAGATCCAATAAGTTCTTCAACCTTCAAGGTGCTGATGTCCTGAGCCTCCTCTATAGCAGTCACTTTCATTGCAAACCTTTTAGGCAATGATCTGAGAATCTTTTTTCACCAGCTTTTCTTCTGACATCTTTTCACCAAGTGCTCCTGAGGTATTGGCAATCTCCAAGATATTCATGTGAAACTCATGAATAGTCTCATCTTCTTTCATCTTCAAATTCTCAAATTTGGTAGTGAGCATCTGAAGTCTTTACATCTTCACCTTGGATGTCCCCTCATGAGTAGTTTTGAGAGTGTCCCACACATCCTTGGCCAGCTCACATTGATGAACTAGTCTGAAGATATTTCTGTCAATTCCATTGAATAAGGCATTCAATGCTTTAGAGTTCCCCAGTGCTAGCTCCTCTTCTTCTTTGTTCCATTCTTCCTCAGGTTTCAAGACAGTGGTTCCATCCTTCTCAAGCTTGGTGGGATGTTTCCATCCTTTGTCAGCAGCTCTCCAAGCTTTAATATCCAGTGACCTCAAAAAGGCAACCATACGAGGTTTCCAATAATCATAATTAGATCCATCCAGATAGGTGGTCTACCTCCAAATCCTCCTTCCTTATCCATTCGCGAAACTATTATCCTAGATCTCACCTGAAATAGCAGTGTGGTGCCCGATGCCAATTGAAATTCGGCATCGTGATGTCACGAGAATGTTATGACATAGTATCGACACTGTTAACAATTCACACAATAAATTCAAATAGCGATAAAGAACACAATAAATTGTTTACCCGCCTGTCTAACTACACCTACATCGGGGCTACCAAGCCGGGAGGAAATTCACTATTAGTAGAATTAATTCAGAATAAACCAACGGTTTATCTCCTTCACTTAAAACCTACCCAATGCAACTTCAATCTAAGTCCTACTTAGACATGAGTTCCTACTCACTCCCCCTCAATCACAACAGTGATATCAACCTATTGATTAATTGAATTGTGAAGACACACTTCAATAAACTATCTTGATTTTGCTTCAAAGCTTTAATCAAGAGACAAAACACTCGTGCTTCAAAGCTTTGAAGTGATAAACTACCCTTACAATCAAATCCTAGTCCAAGGAACTTATCAATTGATAATTGCTTGGCTCACAAGAGTAATTAGAATTACACAAAATACAACCTGCTAAATCTTCAATACTGTCCAAGAGGCGCAGCAGCAAAGTAAGGGTTCTATTCCTATTATAGAAGCAGTCCTGAAACTTCAGTTTTGGGCTTCCATAATAATAGCTAGGGTTCACTTAATTAATCCTAAAAACTTGGTCTTTTCAACAACCAATTTAGGTTTAACTAAGATTAACCTAACATCCACGTGAGCATGCAATCTAATAACAGAAAAACATAATAAAGCAGCTCAACAAACTTCCTGAAAAATCTCAGGAAAAACAGATTCTGCAGAATAAAATGTCACACAGGATGTCATGACATCTGTTATGACATCAATCAAACTTCTGCAGAATTTCCAGCACAGTACTTGCTTCCAGATCTGAGCTGTACTTAAGCATCCTTGTCATGTAGGATTTATCTTCAATCTCTGAATGTCATGACATTTATCAAGACATTGCTATAGTCTAGTTTTACCAAAAAGTAATGCCAACTTAAAACACTAACATTACTAATTCATTTAGTGCCTTGGTTGAGAAGATGTTAGAAGAAAAGCTGGTTATAAAAATTTTCAGGTCTCTACCTAAAATATTTGACATTAAAGTAACAATTATTGAAGAAGCTCAAGATATCAGCAATATGAGAGTAGATGAACTTGTTGGGCACTTCAAACATTTGAATTAGCTATTAATGAAAGATTTGAAAAGAAGAAAAATAGCATAGATTTTGTATCCAACACTAAAGATTAAGAGGATCAATCTGACCTGAATACTTATGAAGAAATTTCTAATGCCATTGTGCTTCTTGGGAGGCAATTCAATAAGGTGTTGAAGAGTATGAAGTCAAGACCAAATGTCAAGAACATTTTTCATAACATTAGCAAGAACAATGAGGTTCAAAGAAAAGGAATATTAGAGGATAAACAAAATCAAGTAAAAGACATGCATTGCCATGAATGTCATGGTTTTGGTCATATGAGGCCAGAATGTTCCACATTTCTCAAGAAATTGAAGAAGGGATTGACCACTTCCTGGATTGATGATTCTGAAGGTAAAACTACTAAACAAGTTATAGTCCTGACTAGTATATATGATTCAGATGTAGAATCTTGTTATGAAGAAATGTCTTATGATGAGTTGGCTGCTTCTTACAAATAATTGTGCATTAGAAATGAAGAAGTCTATCAACAAGGAGAAAAACATAAGGTAATTATTTTTCAACTGCAGACTGAAAAAGAAAAATTGTCATCTATTGTCTTTGATCTTCAAGAAGAGGTAACCTTATTAAATTCTAAACTTGAAAACATGACCAAATCCATAAGAATGTTGAACAATGGATTTGATGTGTTGGATGAAATTCTTCAAGTTGGGAAATGAGGTAAAATATTTACTAGTATATGGTTTAATTGTTAGTCTTTAAATAATCAAAGAAAACACATGTGACAAAATTTATTCCTATTGAAGTGAAGGATAAACTCATAATATCTAACAAAATGTTACAACATCCTTCCAGACTTCAAAAAACTCATATTAAAGCCAAGCTCCAGCCTTGAAAATGTCATTATTGCGGTAAATATGGTCAAATAAAACCATTATGCTACAAATTGTATGGTTATCCAAAATATTTACCTCAAACTAGGGCTAATCATGTAAGGATTAAAATTAGAAAGGAGTGAAAACCTAAGGTTTTTGATACTAGTCCTATAGCCCATACTTCTTTTTTGGTTGATGACTTGATCATTAACAAATGGACTGATATCGACAAAAAATGTTGGAACCTCATCTCAGCAGACTAATGCTCTAGATAATGAGGTAGACTATGAGTCTAATAATGAGTATGTGCCTATTGAGTCCCCTTAAAAATCTCAAGAGGTTGTGTCTGAAGGTAAATATGTTGGTGATAAGGAAGATGATTCTGATAATACTGTTTGCAAGGAGATCATGGCTAAACAGATCAAACAATGGCCAGAGAAGGACAAACTATCTTCTAGCAATTTGAGTGTGAAGTATTATGTGCTTCGTAGAATTGGGATTTCCAATTGGTTTTCTACCAATCATACATCTACAATTATTACATGTTTGGGTTGTTTGCAAGAACATATGTCCCAAACATTATTGTGACATCTGGTAAAGAAATTGCCAGCTCAACTCCAAGGAAATGAATCATTGTTGAGATGAAGGATACCTGCAAAGATTTTGATAAGTGCAAAGATTTATTTTCTTTTGTATCTCTTTCATTTGTGGGATATGGTCTGATTTTTGTGTGTTTCCATTTGTGATTCTACCTATGGGCAGCTTTTGCTGCTATTTGTTGTTGCTTTTGTGCAACATGTTCCCATTGCTTTTTGTTCTTCCATTTTTTTATTGTTGGTGTGCAATATGTCCTAATGTGATATGATTTTTCACTACTTGTGTACATCTACTCTATTTTCTTTTTGTCAATATTTTGGCTAAAAGGGGGGAGTAAAGTGTTGTGTCCTAATGTTACATCACATGTTTTGACATGTTGATTAAACATTGTAATAGGACAATGTGTTACTTTTGGAAGAGTATCTGTTTATGATTGCTTATCCAATCATTCAGGTGGAGCATGATTGTTCATGCTTGGTTGTGTTGAAGTTGATGTTGTTGCTTCTTCTGTGCCTTCTATAACACCCCATTTCTACCCGGTAATTATAAGGGAAATCATAGTATAAAATTTTCAACAAATAAATGAGATACCACATTTCAACTTAGAACAATTTCATATAACCATAATTAATTTAGATACATAACATTGGTTCTGGTAAACTGATAACAACCTGATTTATTCTTTTGAATGTAAAACAACTTTTATTAAAACAATTATTTAATAACAACAACTTAAAATTCAACTACTAAAACAATAACAACAATTAAGCAACAATTGTTCATCCCCCCGAGTGCTACGTATCAGAGCAACTAAACCAACTTGGACTAACAACAACTAAATTCTTCTTTCTCGAATACCTGCACGTTACCAGTATAAAGGCAACGGCGAAACAAATGAAAGGGTGATATATCTACCAATATAATTGAATTCATGATAAATAATATATTAGAATGTAGATCATATAATTCACCGTTTCACATAATTCAAACAACATTTATATCGACAATACCAAACACAATTACATCAACATATATACTAACAATTAGCAACGACAACAATTATAACAATTATATCACAACAACATTTCCAACACAACATAACAACTATTTCACAACAAAACAATAACAACCAACAACATAAGTCAACTGACACATCAATATATCAACTATAATAATGAGACTTCAAATGCGACTCAACTGTGCATATGCATGTGGTACCATTGGAGTAAAACTCCCAACTTAGAACATTTGCCAGTAATTCTGAGGCACAAGGCATAAGCCTTCAACATTTTGCCAATCCAGACCAACATTTTGAGCATTCGCTCCAACATAAAAATTGCCAATCCAGGCCAACTTAATAATGCAATGTATGTCATGCGACCTCTACCTTAATCAACAAAATCACAACTAGTCAACTGAAATTCAACATTGGTCATAGGCCTACACCTTAGTGCAATTCAACATTGGCTAAAAGCCTACAACTTAATCAACTCAACATTGGCCAGAGGCCTACGACGTAATCTACGTAATTAACAACAAATCATCACTGGCTAAAAAGCCTACGACTTAATATCAACGTAATTCACAATAACTCAACACTAGCTAAAAATCCTACGACATAGTAACAAGTCAACTTATAATCATTCAGATTATTTTATCTAATTCTATTCAACTGCTCATCGGTTGGGGTTGCTAGTATTTCGATTCTACAGTACTATCAACAACCATCACGCTATTATCCATTAACTATTGAATTAGTATATTGATTCTAGTTATTAAGTATACTACTAGTCCATAATACAGCAACTAGTCAGCTTCTACTATTTCAACGCTACTACAATACCTCGGCTAACCAAAACACTGTCTGTTATCTTCAACCATTTCGCTCTTATCGGTATTCACATAATATACATAATCCAACCAAAACCAACTTAATTAAATTAAACACGAAACAACCATATGGTCACTTTATTAATAAACTTTCCACCAATATCAATCACTTATCTTAGTTGATTCCAATGGCATACTATTTCAATTTCCTTCAAATTTCGCTTAATTGGCTATATCGCTTACAACTACCAATAACCACAACGTTCGACAACAACAAAAACGAACAACAACAACTTTCAACAACCAATTACAAAATTTATCACATATTAGACATCACATAAATAGCACAAAAGCTCCCCATTTATATGACAAAAGTATAACCCACGAAAATATACTGATCGCATGTGTTTTAAATGACAAAACATCCGACAATACAACCTTTCCATAACCACTCATTAATAAAATCATCTACTGTCCTCTAAACCAATCATATTAGAAATAATATTTCATTAGCTTTCTAACGCTTCGAACGGCACCCAAAACGGAGTTACGGTTCAAAAGTTATGAACAAAACAATTTTTCAAATTTCTGTCAATAGTACGCGGCGCGCAGCCTAGTTCGGGCCGCGAACTTAATAGGTTCAGAAGGTTCGCGCTGCAAATAAAGTTCGAGCCGCGAACTGGGCAAAACATAACCCAAAAACATGATTTTTATGTTCCCAAAACTCAATTTTAACCAAACTTCAAAACCCCAAACATCTTTTATCACTAACCCACTATTTTTTATCATCAACACAACATATATACCTTAATTACAACATCAAAACATATTTCTACCATCAATTTGGAATTTCAACAACAACAACAAAACACCAAAACAATGGAAAAACTATAAACCCCATCCCATATATCATCCATCATGCATCCCGTTATACAGTTAGAACCTCACCCTTACCTCATTGATGGCAGCTCTAAGCTTGGCTCTAGCTCTTGGTTCTTCTCCAAACTCTAGCCTCTTTCTCTTCTTCTCTCTATTTCCTCTTCTCTTATTTCTTTCTCTTCTAATCATAATACACTTATTTCTTTTCTTTTATAACCTTTTCCAATAATAATAATAATACTATTCTTTTTATTTATCTTACTAACTCACCTTAATGGGCCTAACAAATAACACCTCCTCGTTACTTTGTGATACCACAATTAAAGCCCAACTTGATTAATAAAATAGTCCATTACTAATAATAATATTATTCCTAATATTATTTCTTCAATGTAATCAACTTAATTAATTCTCCGACTACCCGAATAAAATCTGACTTCAACTTAATAATCCAAATACGTTTCCCAAAATAATACCGACAAATCCGATTGATTTCTTGAACTTTGAGTAAATCCAATAATCAAATCCTTAAATAATTCAATTAACCAATTAATTAAATTCGGGCGTTACAACTCTCCCCCACTTAGGATATTTTCTTCCTCGAAAATCCGCCCAACACAACTATCCTTAATATCGCTATCTCATCCAACCCTCTTATTCTCAAGTTTCGCTTAACGACAATTCGACCATTACTTTTCCGATATAACCGTATCTCAACACGACTTGAATCCAATACACGTACGACATAACCGCTATTAACTTTTCAACCATTTTTACAATATCTTGAAACAACACCTCATAACATATCAACAACCTTCGCTTGTTCATACTTGACTTACGCTACTTCGCGTCATTACCGTCACAACATAAACAACACTTAAACACATACACCTTTCTCATTCCATATCCGAGGTCACTCATTCACGGAATAATGATAACTCTATTAATCTCGTCGTATCACTCTTATAGTGACATCGACATAGTCCACTTGATCAACTTCACCGTATCATTGAGTATTACTCATCATCTACGGTAACCAACAACAATATCATGCAACCGAACAAAATTCTATAATGCCAACTTAATAATAATAGTTCGACCACCAACCATACAATCCATCTTAATTCACCGTCTTTATTAGAGTTCCTATCCACTTATAAGATTCACAGCTTCAACCAAAACTCAGACTCCCTTCACATGCATCAATCTTTCGCTTTGCGACGTTAGCTCGCACATAAACCATCTATCCCGAATTGTTCAATGTTTCTCGACTTTTCCATGGGTACATCTCTGTTAATTCTCATCAACTCGGAAGCAACTATCTTCACGACATAACATCCATTACTTAATGCATTATTGAGATAGCAATTCCAGTCTACATCCTCCAATACGATCTCGTCTACTATCAACAAGGGATTAAGGGTGATCAGTTCCTCAATTTGTCAATAGATAGCCGACAATCATAATGGATTATAAACCATCGTTACTAACCATAATAATGTTATTTTCCAACTTGTACTCAAGCGCCATACTCCAAAGGGAATATTCATTCCAATCACTAAGACGTAACAATCATCTTCTGATTTTTTTTTTCAAAAATCACACAGTATGGGTCGCAAACAATCCTTGGCGCCGCGATCCTTGCAGAAACACAGTTCGCGCCACGTCCACATGTTGGCGCTGCGAACTGAACATAACAGAAAGGTTTGATGCGTGAACATCATCCTTCCAACACAATTAACACCAGACTTCCATTCGATTCCATCTCAGATCGGAAACCAACTATCACAGCTTATGACAACGATTATCATAAGGTTACTCAACTAAACATCACGACGAAATCATTCAACCTTCTTTAACAACTTATTTAGAATCACAAGAATTCCACGACACCATCCACGACAATCTATTACTCTATCACTGTTTCAACATCGACATCCTACACAAGGCTACATCAACTGACAACTTCGCAGTCCACCAGCAACGCTAAAACATCGCAACCTTCTAAGTTTCATCCGCTAAAAGTTTTATCCCTTTTTACTTAACAGTTCACCTTCAGAAACATCAAGAATTCTCATTCTACTTGTATACCAACAATCGCTACATTACTCCTCATCCTTCAAGAAATAAACATTAACAACATCTGATCATGCTCCATCAAAACCTTCCAATTTGATCCACAAATGAAATCTTGAATTCATGTCACCATCGAGAAACAACACAACCTAGACAATACTTGCATTGTCTCCACCAGTAACATATGACACCAACATCTCACAATCAAAACACATTCGAGAAGCAAAGCTTCTCCCCAACTTAGATGCAAACTGTGACACCCCAAATAATTCAATTATTAAATAACTAGAGTTTTAATTATTAATTTAATTAAAAGTTTAATTATTAATATTTTTGGATTATTGGATTTAATTAAATTAATTAAATAAGAATAGAGGTGTTGGGGTGTGAGGTTGAATTGGAGGGTGTGAGGAGTAAAACACTCTAAATGTACTAATTATTTTATTATTATTATTATTGGAATAATAAAAGGAATAATAAAAGGAAAACAGGAAAAAGAGAATATTAGAAGTTTCTATCATACGTACATTGGAGAAGAGAAGAGAAAGAGGAGAAAAGCCAAAGCGTCGGAATTCGAAGAATCATCGCAAGGTAAGGGGTGATTTTGTCTGGTTACTATGCCTTATAGGTTTTGATAATCAATAGGATGGAATAATACGTTAGGAATCTTGAATTAGGATTTTCTAGGTTATGTCCTAATGATGTGATCCGACGTAAAAACCCCAATTGGAATTCATAGGAATGGTTACTATGTGTAGGTTGATTTGTGGATTAATTAGAGAGTGTAAATTCTATTGTTAATTGGATGTGAAAATACATAAATTTTACTGCTTCTGTTGTACTGTGGTTGTTGGTGATGAATGGTATCTATTAGAATTACATAACAGTGGAAAAACCAGGTTTTTGGGTGAAAATACGCAGCATGAGTCGACCCAAGAGGTTATGTGTCGATACAAGCTGCGTTGATTTAAGAAAACAGAAGCTGGAAAACTGCTTGCGTCGACACATACAACCTTGTGTCGACTCATGGGGTAGTTTTGAGAGTTTTGCATCGACACAAGAGGGTTATGTATCGACACAAGAGAGTTTTGTATCGACACAAGAGGAGCTTGTGTCGACTCATACTGAAGAAAAACAAAAAAATGGAACTTTGCAGAACGTATCAGTCGACTCATACAAAGCTTGTGTCGACACAAGCTGGTTTTGTATTGATACATAGGCTTATGTATCGACCCAAGCTGGAAAGAAATAAACAAATACTTTTGAAAACTGTTTTGGCTGTATCTTTGCGATCGTAACTCCGATTTAGTCGTAGTTGGAACCGTTGGAAAGCTGAAAGCATGTATTTTCCTATAAAAACATTCTTAACACCTAGTAAGTGAATCTTATTGGATTAATATGACTTTCCGTATGAGGAATTCGTTGTTATTCGTGGTTGTACGTCGTTGATGTTGTAAATACTTGATAGATGTTATATCATGTGTTGTGATAGACGTTATATATGCATGATTATGATGTGCTGTTTGATGGTATTAACCATGTATGGAATGATGTTGTGATATCATATTCCTTATTTGAATGTTGCATTCTTCATGTTGTGCATGCATATGCATTCTGGTGGTGGTTAATTCCCATTGTGTGGAATTGGACCTGCAGAGCCAATACCCGTACCCAGTGGTTTAGTGGTGGTGAGGCTAGATTCGTGTTCCAGTGGTGTATGGGCGAATCGTTGATTAAAGTTGTTTCTGGGGTGTAAACAGAACAGGGTGTGAATTTTGTTCACGTTTGGTACCACATGCATTGAGTCTGCATTGCATATGGAGTTATAACATGATAGGATGGATTCCAGTGTTATAATTTCATTGTTATTGTTATTGTGCATATTGATCTGTGTGAATTATAAATGTGTACTGCAATCTGATTATGCTAATGAGGGTGAAATAATGTATTGATTGTTTTATTGTTTTTAGAAATGTATAATGCATTTTAATTGTTGATGAAATCTCACCCTTACTTTGATGATTTCAGATTGAAGTGTTAGCCGCTTAGGAGCTGGTGAGGATAACTTTGAGTTGTGCTATTTAGTTTATCCGCGAGTCAGTGTCATGCTCTGGTAGTTGTAACATTAGGGAACGATTGTTTTAGAATTGTAATTTTTAACTTTGTTTTCTTTCGGTTTATGTTGGAATAATTATGAGTTGAATTTATTCCGGATTTTTATGCTATTTTCCGCTGTGTAGAACATATTATTGGTTTTGAATTATTTTAATAAAGTTCTTCAGTGAAGCATGACATTTTAAATGAGATTTTCTGTTTTTAACAAATTGTAATGCCCTTTCGTTTATGTTAACTCTAATTTAATTATTAATTCGTGGGGTATTTTAGAAGGGTTGTTACAAAAGTGGTATCAGAGCATAGTCGGTCGTTGTGACCAGTGTCTTAGTGTCATTATTCCCTTTTGTATGCGACTAGTGCAAGGTAACACTGTCGATACTTGTGTTCTAATGTGGTTGTTTTGTAATGTTATAGAACAATGTCCAGAAGAGGTAACGGAAGAGACGATGCTGCTAACGTTGAGGCTTTGGGAATGCTAGCTGGTGTGCTTGAAGGGAATCAGCTGGGAGCTGGTATTGGTGCTGATAGGCAATTGGGGAATTTTCAGAGGAACAATCCTCCATTGTTCAAAGGCACTCATGATCCCGAAGGTGCTTAGAGATTATTGAAGGAGATTGAGAGGATCTTCAGAGTGATTGACTGTGCGGAAGAGCTGAAAGTGAGGTATGGTACTCATATGCTTGCAGAGGAAGATGATGACTGGTGGGTTGCTACCAGGACAGAGATGGAACAAGATGGTGTTGCACTGACCTGGGATGTGTTCAGGAGAGCTTTCTTGAGGAGGTATTTTCCTGAAGATATTCGGGGAAAGAAAGAGATTGAGTTTTTGGAGCTCAAGCAGGGCAACAAGACCGTGAGTGAGTATGCTTCGAAATTTACTGAGTTGGCGAAGTACTATGCTCATTATAACAATGATGCAGATGGAGAATTTTCCAAATGTATCAAGTTTGAGAATGGTCTTCGTGATGAGATCAAGCAGGGTATCAGGTATCAACGTATCCGAAGGTTTTCTGACTTGGTGGACTGTAGTAGGATTCTGGAAGAGGATCTTGCTAATACTCGAATGAATGCTCGAGGGTATGTTGATCGGAAGGGTAAGCAACAGATGGGTCATGGTAAACCTTATGATAAGAGTAATCAGAGATCCGGTGGTTGGAAGAAGCCTAGTGGGGGAGATTCTAATGCTCCTATCAAGTGCTATACGTGTGGTGAAATGGGACATCGAGCTAATGAATGTAAGAATGACACGAGGAAGTGTTACAACTGTGGGAAGCCTGGTCATGTAGCTACTAATTGCAGAGCAAGGAAGGTAACTTGTTACAACTGTGGCGAGGAGGGTCATACTCGTCCGCAGTGTACTAAACCCAAGAAGGAACATGCTGGTGGTAAAGTGTTCGCTTTGTCTGGATCAGAGACTAAGCCAGATCGGTTGATTAAAGGTACATGTTTTATTAATGGCATACCTTTAATTGCGATTATTGATACTGGAGCGGCACATTCTTTTATTGCTTTGGATTATGCTAAAAGATTGAATTTGGATATATCTAATATGGATGGAAGTATGGTTATTGACACTCTTGCGTCGGGTTCAGTGACTACTTCATTTTTTTGTAGGAATTGTCTTATTGTGATTTTTGGTAGAGGTTTCGGTATGGATTTAGTGTGCCTACCGTTAGAACAACTTGATATCATTCTTAGAATGAACTGGTTGGAATTCAACCAAGTTCATATCAACTGTTTTGCGAAGACGATTATTTTTCCTGAAGAAGCTAGTGTCGAAGATGTGACTATGTCGGTTAAGCAAATGAATTTAGCGGTTAATGATGGTGTTGTGGTGTTTATGTTGTATTCTTCGACGGAAGCGAAAGGAAAGGCTAAGAGTGATGAATTGCCAGTGGTGAATGAATTTCCAGAGTGTTTCCGGAAGATGTTAGTGAATTGCCACCTGAGAGAGAAGTGGAATTTACTATAGATTTGATTCCTAGAACTAGTCCGGTGTCGATGGCGCCTTATCGCATGTCAGCATCCGAATCATCTGAATTGAAGAAGCAGTTGGAAGAATTACTTGAGAAGAATTTTATTCGTCCTAGTGTTCCTCCGTGGGGTGATCCTGTGTTGTTGGTTAAGAAGAAAGAAGGTTCAATGAGACTGTGTGTTGATTACAGGCAGTTGAACAAAGTTACAATAAAGAATCGGTACCCATTGCCGTGGATTGTGATTTGATGGATCAACTGATTGGAGCGTGTGTGTTCAGTAAAATTGATTTGAGATCTGGATATCATCAGATTCGTGTGAAGACGGAAGATGTTCAGAAAACTGCATTTAGAACAAGGTATGGACATTATGAGTATTCTGTTATGCCGTTTGGAGTTACTAATGCACCTGGTGTTTTCATGGAGTATATGAACAGGATATTTCATACGTATCTTGATAAGTTTGTGGTAGTTTTTATTGATGACATCCTGATTTATTCGAAGAGTGATAAAGAGCATGCAGAACATCTTAGAGTTGTGTTGGAATTGTTGAAAGAAAAGAAGTTGTATGTGAAGTTGTCCAAGTGTGAGTTTTGGTTGAGTGAAGTAAGCTTTCTTGGTCATGTGATTTCCAAGAATGGTATTGTTGTTGATCCTACGAAGGTAGAAGCGGTATCTCAGTGGGAAGCGCCGAAGAATGCTTCTGAAATCCGTCGTTTTCTTGGTCTTGCAAGTTACTACAGAAAGTTCATTGAAGGATTTTCGAAGTTAGCTTTGCCGTTGACTAAGTTGACAAGAAAGGGTCAAGTGTTTGTTTGGGATTCTAAATGTGAGAAAGGTTTCCAAGAGTTGAAGAGGAGGTTGACTAGTGCTCCAATTTTGATTTTGCCGAATCCGGCGGAATCTTTTGTTGTGTACTGTGATTCTTCATTGATGGGATTAGGTGGTCTTTTGATGCAGGATAAGCAGGTAGTGGCTTATGCTTCGAGACAGTTGAAGATTCATGAAAGGAATTATCCGACCCATGATTTAGAGCTGGCAGTCGTGGTTTTTGTTTTGAAATTATGGAGACATTACTTGTATGGATCTCGATTTGAGGTATTCAGCGATCACAAAAGTCTGAAGTATCTCTTCGATCAGAAAGAGCTCGATATGAGGCAGAGAAGATGGTTAGAATTTCTAAAGGATTATGATTTTGATTTGAATTACCATCCTGGTAAGGCAAACGTGGTTGCAGATGCATTGAGCAGGAAGTCCTTGCATATGTCTATGTTGATGGTGCGTGAATTGGATTTAGTTGAGCAATTCAGAGATTTGAGTTTGGTATGTGAGACTACTTCTGATAGTGTCAAATTGGGTATGTTAAAGCTGACTAGTGGTATTCTTGATGAGATTCCAACTAGATAGAAATCTGATGTTGGTTTGGTGGATAAATTGACATTGATCAACCAAGGTCAAGGAGGTGAATTCTGAATCGACGAGAATGGTGTTATGAGGTTTGGTGATAGAGTGTGTGTTCCGGATATTGCAGAACTTAGGAAGAGTATTCTAGAAGAAGGACATCATAGTGGATTGAGTATTCATCTTGGTGCTACTAAGATGTATCATGATTTGAAAAAGTTGTTTTGATGGCCTGGAATGAAAAAGGAAATTGCTGAGTTTGTCTATGCTTGTCTGATTTGTCAGAAGTCAAAGATTGAACATCAGAAACCGTCAGGATTGATGGAACCGTTGTTTGTTCCGGATTGGAAATGGGACGGCATTAAATGGGATGGCATTTCTATGGATTTTGTGTTTGCTCTGCCAAGGACAACGAAGAATTGTGATTCTATTTGGGTTATTGTTGATTGGTTGACGAAATCTGCTCACTTTATTCCGATAAGAATGGATTATCTGATGGAGAGGTTGGCAGAATTGTATGTTGAGAAGATCGTAAGTTTGCACGGTATTCCTTCTAGTATTGTGTCGGATAGAGATCTGAGGTTTACGTCAAAGTTCTGGACGGGGTTGCAAGAAGCTTTGGGTACTAAGTTGCGGTTGAGTTCTGCTTATCATCTGCAGACAGTTGGTCAGACGGAGAGGACGATTCAGTCGTTAGAGGATTTGTTGCGAGCTTGGGTGTTGGAGAAAGGTGGAGCTTGGGATAGTTACTTACCATTGATTGAGTTTACCTACAACAATAGTTTTCACTCGAGTATTAGTATGGCTCCGTTTGAGGCATTGTATGGTAGGAGGTGTCAGACACCATTGTGTTGGTACGAATCTGGAGAAAGTGCTATGATTGGACCGGAGATTGTCCAACAGACTTCAGAAAAGATTAAGATGATTCAGGAGAAGATGAGAGCTTCTCAGAGTCGTCAGAAGAGTTATCTTGATAAGAGGAGGAAGGATCTCGAGTTTAGTGAAGGAGATCATGTGTTTATGCGAGTTACTCCGATGATCGGTATTGGTCGAGCTTTGAAGTCAAAGAAGTTGACTCCGCGCTTTATTGGTCTATTTCAGATTACGAAGAAGGTTGGCATAGTTGCTTATCAGATTGCTTTACCGCCGTCTCTTGCAAATTTGCATGATGTTTTCCATGTATCTTAGTTGAGGAAGTACATTGTTGATCCGTCTCATGAGATTCAGGTAGATGATATACAGGTGCGAGATAATTTGACTGTAGAAGCATTACCTGTGAGAATTGAGGATCGGAAGTTGAAGCAGTTGCGAGGTAAAGAGATAGTGTTGGTGAAAGTAGCTTGGGGAGGACTAGTAGGTGGAAATATTACTTGGGAGCTGGAGAGCCAGATGAAGGACTCTTATCCCGAACTTTTCGTCTAACGTACGTTTTCGAGGACGAAAACTCGTTTTAGTAGGGGAGAGTTGTGACACCCCAAATAATTCAATTATTAAATAATTAGAGTTTTAATTATTAATTTAATTAAAAGTTTAACTATTAATATTTTTGGATTATTGGATTTAATTAAATTAATTAAATAAGAATGGAGGTGTTGGGGTGTGAGGTTGAATTAGAGGGTGTGAGGAGTAAAACACTCTAAATGTAATAATTATTTTATTATTATTATTATTATTATTGAAATAATAAAAGTAATAATAAAAGGAAAAGAGGAAAAAGAGAATATTGGAAGTTTCTATCATACGTACATTGGAGAAGAGAAGATAAAGAGGAGAAAAGCCAAAGCGTCGAAATTCGAAGAATCATCGCAAGGTAAGGGGTGATTTTGTCTGGTTAATATGCCTTATAGGTTTTAATAATCAATAGGATGGAATAATACGTTAGGAATCTTGAATTAGGATTTTCTAGGTTATGCCCTAATGATGTGATCTGACGTAAAAACCCCAATTGGAATTCATAGGAATGGTTACTACGTGTAGGTTGATTTGTGGATTAATTAGAGAGTGTAATTCTATTGTTAATTGGATGTGAAAATACATAAATTTTACTGCTTATGTTGTACTGTGGTTGTTGGTGATGAATGGTATCTATTAGAATTACATAACATTGGAAAAACCAGGTTTTTGGGTGAAAATACGCAGCATGAGTCGACCCAAGAGGTTATGTGTCGATACAAGCTGCGTTGATTTAAGAAAATAGAAGCTGGAAAACTGCTTGCGTCGACACATACAGCCTTGTATCGACTCATGGGGCAGTTTTGGGAGTTTTGCATCGACACAAGAGGGTTATGTATCGACACAAGAGAGTTTTGTATCGACACAAAAGGAGCTTGTGTCGACTCATACTGAAGAAAAACATAAAAATGGAATTTTGCAAAATGTATGAGTCGACTCATACGAAGCTTGTGTCGACACAATCTAGTTTTGTATTGATACATAGGCTTATGTATTGACCAAAGCTGGAAAGAAATAAACAACTACTTTTGAAAACTGTTTTGGTCGTATCTTTGCGACCGTAACTCCGATTTACTCGTAGTTGGAACCGTTGGAAAGCTGGAAGCATGTACTTTCCTATAAAAACATTCTTAACACCTAGTAAGTGAATCTTATTGGATTAATATGACTTTCTATATGAGGAATTCGTTGTTATTCGTGATTGTACGTCGTTGATGTTGTAAATACTTGATAGATGTTATATCATGTGTTGTGATGGACGTTACATATGCACGATTATGTTGTGCTGTTTGATGGTGTTAACCATGTATGGAATGATGTTGTGGTATCATATTCCTTATTTGAGTGTTGCATGCTTTATGTTGTGAATGCATATGCATTCTGGTGGTGGTTAATTCCCATTGTGTGGAATTGGACCTGCAGAGCCAATACCCGTACCCAGTGGTTTAGTGGTGGTGAGGCTAGATTCGTGTCCCAGTGGTGTATGGGCGAATCGTTGATTAACGCTGTTTATGGGGTGTAAACGGAACAGGGTGTGAATTTAGTTCACATTTGGTACCACATGCATTGAGTCTGCATTGCATATGGAGTTATAACATGATAGGATGGATTCCAGTGTTATAATTTCATTGTTATTGTTATTGTGCATATTGATCTGTGTGAATTATAAATGTGTACTGCAATCTGATTATGCTAATGAGGGTGAAATAATGTATTGATTGTTTTATTGTTTTTAGAAATGTATAATGCATTTTAATTGTTGATGAAATCTCACCCTTACTTTGATGATTTCAGATTGAAGTGTTAGCCGCTTAGGAGCTGGTGAGGATAACTTTGAGTTGTGCTATTTAGTTTATCCGCGAGTCAGTGTCATGCTCTGGTAGTTGTAACACTAGGGAACGATTGTTTTAGAATTGTAATTTTTAACTTTGTTTTCTTTTGGTTTATGTTGGAATAATTATGAGTTGAATTTATTCCGGATTTTTATGCTATTTTCCGCTGTGTAGAACATATTATTGGTTTGAATTATTTTAATAAAGTTCTTCAATGAAGCATGACATTTTGAATGAGATTTTTTGTTTTTAACAAATTGTAATGCCCTTTCGTTTATGTTAACTCTGATTTAATTATTAATTCGCGGGGTATTTTAGAAGGGGTGTTACACAAACCAACTCCTGTAACAAGCAATCAGAAAAGAAACAAGTACCGACAGTGTTTCACACACTTATCGCGTACAGAGGAATAAACAAATTAGACAACACTGGCCGGATGAACCGACCTGCTCTGATACCACTAATGTACACCCCATTTCTACCTAGTAATTATAAGGTAAATCAGAGTATAAAATTTTCAACAAACAAATGAGATACCACATTTCAACTTAGAACAACTTCATATAACCATAATTAATTTAGATACATAACACTGGTTTGGGTAAACTGATAACAACCTGATTTATTCTTTTGAATGTAAAACAACTTTTGTTAAAACAATTATTTAATAACAACAACTTAAAATTCAACTACTAAAATAATAACAACAATTAAGCAACAATTGTTCATCCCCCCGAGTGCTACGTATCAGAGCAACTAAACCGACTTGGACTAACATCAACTAAATTCTTCTTTCTCGAATACTTGCATGTTACCAGTATAAAGGTAACAGTGAAACAAATAAAAGGGTGAGATATCTACCAATATAATTGAATTCATGATAAATAATATATTAGAATATAGATCATATAATTCACCATTTCACATAATTCAAACATCATTTATATCGACAATACCAAACACAATTACATCAACGTATATACTAACAATTAGCAACGACAATAATTATAACAATTATATCACAATAACATTTCCAACACAACATAACAACTATTTCACAACAAAATAATAACAACCAACAATATAAGTCAACTGACACATCAACATATCAACTATAATTATGCGACTTCAAATGCGACTCAATTGTGCATATGCATGTGGTACCATTGGATTAAAACTCTTAACTTAGAACATTTGCCAGTAATTCCGAGGCACAAGGCATAAGCTTTCAATATTTTGCCAATCTAGGCCAACATTTTGAGCATTCGCTCCAACATAAAAATTGTCAATCTAGGCCAACTTAATAATGCAATGTATGCCATACGACTTCTACCTCAATCGACAAAATCACGACAACGCAACAACAACAACACGCGGCAACGACAACATAACAACTAGTCAACTGAAATTCAACATTGGCCATAGGCCTACACCTCAGTGCAATTCAACATTGGCTAAAAGCCTACAACTTAATCAACTCAACATTGGCCAGAGGCCTACGACGTAATCTACGTAATTAACAACAACTCATCACTGGCTAAAAAGCCTACAACTTAATATCAACGTAATTCACAACAACTCAACACTAGCTAAAAAGCCTACGACATAGTAACAATTCAACTTATAATCATCCAGATTGTTTTATCTAATTCTATTCAACTTATCATCGGTGGGGGTTGCTAGTATTCCGATTCTGCACTACTATCAATAACCATCACACTATTATCCATTCACTATTGAATTAGTATATTGATTATAGTCATTAAGTATACTACTAGTCCACCATACAGCAACTAGTCGGCTTCTACTATTTCAACGCTACTACAATACCACGGCTAACCAAAACACTGTTCGTTATCTTCTACCATTTCGCTCTTGTCGGTATTCACATAATTTACATAATCCAACTAAACCAACTTTCCACCAATATCAATCACTTATCTTAGTTGATTCCAATGGTATACTATTTGAATTTCCTTCAAATTTCGGTTAATTGGCTATATCGCTTACAACTACCAACAACCACAACATTCGACAACAACAACAACGAACAATAACAACTTTCAACAACCAAACACAAAATTTATCACATATTAGACATCATATAAATATCACAAAAGCTCCCCATTTATATGACAAAAGTATAACCCACGAAAATATACTTATCGCATGTGTTTTAAATGACAAAACGTCTGACAATACAACATTTCCATAACCACTCATTAATAAAATCATCTACTGTCCTCTAAACCAATCATATTAGAAATAATATTTCATTAGCTTTCTAACGCTTCGAACGGCACCCAAAACGGAGTTACGGTTCAAAAGTTATGAACAAAACAATTTTTCAAATTTCTGTCAATAGTACGCGGCGCGCAGCCTAGTTCGGGCCGCGAACTTAATAGGTTCAGAAGGTTCGCGCTGCAAATAAAGTTCGAGCCGCGAACTGGGCAAAACATAACCCAAAAACATGATTTTTATGTTCCCAAAACTCAATTTTAACCAAACTTCAAAACCCCAAACATCTTTTATCACTAACCCACTATTTTTTATCATCAACACAACATATATACCTTAATTACAACATCAAAACATATTTCTACCATCAATTTGGAATTTCAACAACAACAACAAAACACCAAAACAATGGAAAAACTATAAACCCCATCCCATATATCATCCATCATGCATCCCGTTATACAGTTAGAACCTCACCCTTACCTCATTGATGGCAGCTCTAAGCTTGGCTCTAGCTCTTGGTTCTTCTCCAATCCCTAGCCTCTTTCTCTTCTTCTCTCTATTTCCTCTTCTCTTCTTTCTTTCTCTTCTACTCATAATACACTTATTTCTTTTCTTTTATAACCTTTTCCAATAATAATAATAATAATAATATTCTTTTTATTTATCTTACTAACTCACCTTAATGGGCCTAACAAATAACACCTCCTCGTTACTTTGCGATACCACAATTAAAGCCCAACTCGATTAATAAAATATCCATTATTAATAATAATAATATTCCTAATATTATTTCTTCAACATAATCAACTTAATTAATTCCCTGACTACTCGAATAAAATCCGACTTCAACTTAATAATCCAAATACGTTTCCCAAAATAATACCGAAAAATCCGATTGATTTCTTGAACTTCGAATAAATCCAATAATCAAATCCTTAAATAATTCAATTAACCAATTAATTAAATTCGGGCGTTACACCTTCTACTGAATGTGCAATGATTAAGGGTTTTTTCCTTGAGGGAGATAACTGATTGTGTATGATAGGGGGTAAACCTATCTGATTTTACAAGCTTTTTAGCTGTGTTGGTTTTACAAAGTTTACATGTTTTCATGTAACTTGTGTTTGTGGTTTTATTCGTCTTTTTAATTGAATTTGGTTTTTGATTGTTTTAGCCAAAATTTGCCAAAGGAGGAGATTAATAGTTCCAGGGTTATATGATTGGCTAAATTTTGCAAAAATATGGTTAAACTAATGTTGAGAAAGATGTTTTAACATATGCATTTTACTGTCTTAGCAGTTTTCCTGTAATGAGTTTTTCAGCCAGATTTCGAAGCAGATGTTGTGACATCCTGCTCTGGTGCAGCAGGTGCTCCTTTAGATGTATCTTGACATATTTAATTTGATTTTTTGAGATCAATTTGAATATTCCTCATCATTATGCGCAGTTTAAGGAGATAATTTAGAAATAAAGTACACATTTGATTTGTTTCATAAAAAGGATCTTTGAGACTTTTTAGGAAATATTTATGAGATTTGTTTCTATTTTTGTGGAGAATATTCTGCAGAGATTTTTCAGCTGAAGATTGGATTTGATTGAAGAGTTCAATTCAGTCCAAGCCCAACTGCATAAGTTATATAAGGAGACGTTTAAGCCCTAGTTTTTAAGTAGCATAGTTTATTGTAAAACCTTGTGAGAAATAAGGGTTTAGGGTTTGGTAGTTTCTTAGGTTCTCTGTGTGTTTTTTGTACGTCCTCATGTATCTTATGATGCATTTGAATCGACTGATTATTACTTATTTATCAAGTTATTGTTCTCCTCTAAACTTTTAAGTAAAGAGTTGAGTATTGTTCTTAGTGAGGCTTTTAAGAAAACTAAGTATTTTGTATTTGAAGTGTAATCTTCTATTTGGTTTTTCTTTATACTAGTTATTATGATTGTAACTGGTTTATAAACCGTCATTGAGATTAGAGAAGGTTTTTTATCACTGCGATGATTGAGAGTGAGAGGGGTTCTCATATCTAGGAGGTGCCTAGGTAGAAGTTGCATTAGGTATAGATTAAGTGAAAAGTGTAAAATGAGGTTGTTTAGCTTCGAATTGATACTGCTGATAGTGGATTTTCTTCCTGGCTTTGTAGCCTCTAGAGTATGTGAGTTGCGCCGAATTGTGTTAACAATTGATTGTGTTCTTTATGTTTCTACAATTCATCTTTCAACACAATCGTTCTGTTTTAGCGAGTCTGTTTTCTGTTAGTAGATGCTATAATATATGTCATGACATTGTGTGTTGTTAAGGCATCTGTCTTTACTTATGGTATTGTATGTGGCCGAATTTCACAAATAAACAACAAATTTTCTGATAATCATCATCTTCGAGGCAGGAGTTGGAAACTGAAGTAACACCATTGAGCAACAACTCACATGTATTGAAAAATAAAAAGTTAGAACATAAAAATTTAACTTGAAAATTTTAATATAAATAGTATGAATAATAACTTCGTCATTATACTTAATTTCAGTGAGTAAAATAGCATTTTCATTTCCCACATTAGATTTAAAATTACCTATCAATGTAGTAAAATTAAGTCAATGATGGTCTGACATGTAAAAATAAAAAATAAAAACAAAAAATGTCTTATCAATAATCTAAGTACTCCATAACCAACTTCTTGAACACATCAAAGCTTCTAAAATGGTCCAATGAAATCGGCTTAGATGAGGGCTTACGATATGACCACATGTATTAAATTCATTCAACCAATGTACCACAAAAAATTTCACTAGTATGAGGTGCACGAACATAAGAAAACCTAACATATTAAGATTCACAAAACTAGGATTAATAATATGCAATCAAACTAGTATATATATAATATGCAATTAAGCCATTATTAGAAGGAATTATATTTACCTCAAAGTAAAGACAGATGCCTTAACAACACACAATGTCATGAAGTAATGGCTACTCTTCCTTCATGATTTTCTAATAACTTCAAAGTTGACGATCTCTCCAAATTGTATACTTTGAGTTTCTCCTTTTTTTATAGTATATCTACAAGGAACTTGAAATAGTGGTTAGAGAGAAGTTGAGTATCTTCTAAAACCAATATTTGAAAGCGGATATTCATGCAAAATAATTGCATGTGCAAGCTCTTTCTTAGCATTTTCTGCATCATAAATTTAAGTACTAAACTCTTGTTTACCTTGCATTGTTTTAGGCGTAAGGAATGTTTGTCCTTTATGAGATGGTTTCAAAAGCTTCTTTTTAGGATAGGAATCCATATGTCCTTTTAAATGTGTTGTCCCATCATTTGATGATCCATTAAGCAATTTTGAGCAATAATTACATTTAGCCTTATCTTTTCCGTTAACTTTGACTTTTGTAAAATGATCTCATACAATACTTCTATGTCTGGACCGATGATTTACAGTTGTTTGGATATCAACCTCCATATTATCGTTTGATGTGGGAGGAGGAGAAACAACTGATATGTTACTACTTTCATTGGGAATCGGTTAATGTGTACTTTTTTGTAAAATAGATGGATGTTGTGTTTGAGAGGTACATCATTTTCCATTACTATTATCTGTTGAGTTGTACATAAAAAATACAATAAATATGGTCACCTATCTATTGAAGCAATTTACAATACCAATAAACAGAATTAAGCAATCTCAAACAACAACAATTCCAAAGCAGTCTAAACAAAAACACATAAATTGGATAAACTTATAACCACAAACAAATTCAAATATTGCATTGCGATTTTAAACTCCTAAAGGACTAGCAATTGTAGCTTTGTAGGAAGAAATGATTGGTTATCAAATTATATATCTACATAACAGCTTCGCCGCCATAAAAGGAAAGCATGTAGTATCAAATACACTTCCTGTCTTAAAATCAAATTTAATATCAATTTAACTCAATTTGATAACTAACTACACATACTTCATGTGTTTATCAAATAACTAACTACACGTACAAATATATTAAAGCATGTAGTATCAAATATACTTCCTGTGTTTATCAAATGTAGTATCAAATTAACTCAATTTGGTAAGTAACTACACATAGATACATAGAAAATTATGCATATGTAATACTAAAAAACTAAACACGGTTACAAATAATACAATGTCTTCTTGTCTTAATATACTCATAAACAATTACTTATAATACATATTAAAAATAACTGTATAAATATTACTGCAACTTCAATTCCAATCTTAAAAACATTTACTTATTATACTTAAAAATATTACTGCAGTTTCAGCTCCAGTTTCATACTTACACGTTTCAAATGTTACTTATGCTTTAAACATTACCTATACTTAATAATTACAAGTTGTAAACCATTATAATATATCGAATTTATTAAAATTCACAATTCCATATATTTATTAAAAGTTACACGTTTCAAATTTTTAACACATATCTCACACAAGAGCGGTTGAACTACATATATCACACTTATTCCAGAAACATTAAAAAAACTTCCTTCAGACATTTGAATAAGGTAGACACAATCCAAATTTAAAATAAATTGTTAAAATAGTTTTAGTTTATTAGCTTGTAAATTTCAATCACAAATTAATGCAAAATAGAGAGATAAACAAACACAACACCTAGAAATCAGTCAAATCACATAAGATTATTGTCGGCGAGTCGCGACCAAGAATTTATGTTGTGTAACATGTGTTGAGAGGAAGACAAGAGGAAGGAAATGAAAGGGTTCAATAGTCGTTCAGTGGCATACAACTTGACTTGTTAGAGAAAACAAATGTACGATAAGATAATTAAAATAGAGGGTATTAAAGTAAATTTTATCAGACCGGATGGGGCAGGGGTGGATAGTACCATCCCGCACCCGCTATTAAAAATCGGATTTTCTTTGTACTTGTATTAAATCAAATCGAGTTTTTTTCGCTAATTAAAATAGTAGTCACAAATTTTAAATTTATTTAAGGATTAAATATGTTTTTGATCCTTCTATATATCTCAAATTTTATTTTTAGTCTCTCTAAAATTTATTTTCAAAAAATAGTTCTACTAATAATTTAAATTTTAACTCTTGGTCCTCTTGCAATTTAGTGACGGTTTTTACAATTTAGCGACGATTTTAGCGATAGTTCTTACAACTTAGTGAAGATTTTAGCGACGATTTTTACAACTTAGCGACGATTTTAGCAACGATTTTTTATTTAGCGATGACATTAAAGACTATTTAACTACGATTTTATCATGAGGGATCAAAAATTTAAATTTAAATTTTTAGGAGAACTATTCTTTAAAGAAAATATTTAGAGGGACTTAAAATAAAATTTGAGATATATAGAGGGACAAAAAATATTCTTAACCCTTTATTTAAACTTTTCATTTATTTATTTTATAAATTTTCTGTTTAAAACTAGTTATAAATAATGGATTTTATAAATTAAATAGTTGATAAATTATCAAGGTCTGTGGGATCTTGTAAAGGATGGAGTAAAAGAGCTTGAAGAAGACGCTTCAGAAGAAGAAAAGCAAGAACACGCAGAATCAGAGAAGAAGAGTTATAAAGCTCTCTTTATAATTCATCAATGTCTGAGCCCAGACAACTTCGAAAAGGTTAGTGATACAGAATCTGCAAAAGAAGCTTGGGATATTCTTGAGAAATCTTTTAGAGGCGCAGAAAAGGTAAAATAGGTGAGGTTACAAACTCACAAGAGAACATATGAGTTGCTTCAGATGGAAGACAACAAAAGCATATCTGATTTCTTCACTAGGGTTACAAAACTAGTGAATCAAATCAAGACATGTGGAGAAGCATTAATAATAAAAGTTGTTGTTTCAAAGATTGTGAGATCTTTGGCTCCCAAGTTCGACCACGTGGTGGTGGCTATCAAAGAAGGGAAAGATTTGTCGAAATTTACAAAGAAAGAACTTCAAGGGACGCTTGAATCTCATGAACAGATAATGAATGAAAGAGCTGCAAGCAAGACAAAAAGTGATGTGGCTTTGCAGGCAAATTCGGCAAAAGAAACCAACGGCAAAGGAAAGTGATTCGGCAAAGGTAGAGGTGGCTACAACAATTCGACTGGCAGAGGAGACTAGAACGAAGGAAATGTGTCAAATCAAAGAAGACCATGCCAAAGCAACCAAAGAGATGGTGTTGCAAATAGAGGAAGAGGTGGTGGTCGAAAAACTGACAAGAGTCACATTCAATGTTACAATTGTCAGAAATATAGTCATTATTTTAGTGATTGTCCAGAGAAGCGAAAGAATCAAGAAAGTGATGCAAAGTTCGCTAAGTATGAAGAAGAAGAGATGTTGCTAATGGTGACAACAAGAGATGAAAAATTAAAGGATCAATGGTACTTGAATTCAGGATGCTCATAACATATGTATGGAAGGAAAAATTGGTTTGTTAATCTAAAGCCCTCAATGAAGAACATGGTGAAATTTGCAAATGACAATACTCTAGCAGCTGAAGGTATTGGAGATGTAATGATCATGATGAAAGGTGGAAAAATGGAAGTAATTTCGAATGTACTATACATTCCAGGCATGAAGAGCAACTTGCTTAGTATAGGGCAGTTGGTAAAAAAGAATTACAAAGTAACTGTCGAATAAAAGCTGATGAGAGTTGTCGACGCGAATGGAAGATTAATCTTGAAGGCTCCTATGTCTCAGAATAGAACCTTCCAGATCGAACTTAATGTGATGGAGCACAAGTGCCTTTCGAATGCAGCTAGCAAAGACGAATGGATATGGCATTATCGACTAGGCCATCTCAACTTCAGAGACATCATAGATTTAAAAAGGTAGAATATGGTTTCAAGATTTCTAGAAATCGACATTCCAAACGAAGTGTGTGAAGAATGTGCGCAAGCGAAGCAACACAAGAATAGCTTCAGCAAGGATACAGGAAGCAGGTCGAAGGTTGTTCTTGAAGTCATATACTCTGATGTATGTGGACCAATCAAGGTGGATTCGTTTGGAGGTAACACATACTTTGTCACATTCATAGATGATTTCAGTCGAAAATTGTGGACTTACCTGATCAAGAAGAAAATTAAAGTGATCGAGATATTTGCCAAGTTTAAGTTTATGGTCGAAAGACAAAGTGGTCGAAAGCTAAAGTTTTGAGAACTGATGGTAGTGGAGAGTATGTGTCGAAAGACTTTGACAGGTTATGTGAAAAATAAGGGATTGTGGATGAGGTGGTGCCACCCTACACTCCACAGCAGAATGGGACTGCAGAAAGGAAGAATTGAACCATCATGAATATGGTTTGAAGTATGTTGAAAGGAAAGAATTTACCTAAAGAGTTTTGGGGTGAAGCTGTGTCGACTGCAACATATATTTTGAACAGATGTCGAACAAAGAAGTTGGAAGGAATTACTCCAGAAGAATGTTGGTCTGGTGTAAAACCTAGCTTAGGTCATCTTAAGGTATTTGGATCTATTGCATATAGACATGTGCCAGATCAATTGAAAAGAAAACTTGATGACAAGTCGAGTCAAATGATTCTAGTGGGATATCATTCGGCAAGAGGTTACAAGTTGTTCGACCCAGTGATCGAGAAGATTGTGATCACCAGGGACGTGATCATAGATGAGCTAAAATAATGGGATTAGACTCAAAATTTCAAGAAAGATTCAGTGAAAATCTTACTTGAAGAACCAGAAACTCAAGTCGAAAGATAAGTTAGACAAGAGGAACCAGCAGTTGTGGATCAACCTAGCACAAGTACAAGCAAACCTCAAAGAGCAAGACGCATGCCTGCAAGGTTGCAAGATTGTGTGGTTACATCAGATGATGTGGTTGATGACGAAGGTGAGCTGGTACATTATACTTTCTATGCAGATGTTGAACCTGTCAATGCAACTGAAGCATTGAAAGATTCAATGTAGGTGAAAGCGGTGAACAAAGAAGTGAAGTCCATCGAAGACAACAACACTTGGTCACTTGTCGAATTTCCTAAAGGCAAGAAGGCAATTGATGTCAAGTGGGTGTACAAGGTGAAGATGAATCATAAAGGGAAAGTAACTCGACACAAAGCAAGACTAGTGGCGAAAGGATTTCTCCAGAAAGAAGGAATTGACTTCGATGAGGTTTTTGCACAAGTGGCTAGGATCGAAACTATCAGATTGGTTGTCGGTTTAGCAGAAATAAATAGTTGGCACATATGTCAGATGGACGTGAAATGTGCATTCTTGACTGGACCCTTAGACAAAGAAGTTTATGATAAACAACCAGTTGGGTTTGTGAAACATGACAAAGGGAGTGCAGGTTGAAGTATTCAAAAGACTAAGAGCTGTGATGAATATAGATAGCTTAGACACAATGAATTAGGTGGTGTGTTGAAAGTAATTTCCTGTGTCAGGAGTGTGAAAACAGTTTTTTACACACATATTTGATTTTAAATTTAGATAGATTTGATTTAAATCTAAAATAGAATATATTTGATTTGGCTTAGAGAACAAATCAAATATAGGGAGCAAGCTAACATAAATCTATAAATAGAGGGAGTAATCTCTATTTTTTGTAATTGAATTCATTCACAGTATTTTGCAGTTGCAAAGTGAATAATAAAGTTTTTCATGGTTTGTGGGCAGAGAAAAACTCTGCAGAAAATAATTTTTACTTCTTCTTTCTCTAATTGTTCATTATCATTATGTGGTGATATCAATCTACTTCATCAAAATTGGTAAAAATTCATCATAGATATTTGGTGAATTTTCAACATTTATAGATGAGGAAAAACTCAAATCTACATATTGCAAAAGAAAAACCATTTTTATTTGTCACAACTCACGTCTTTAAGTTTTTCTTTGTCATTGGACAATAAGATTTGTTTCCAGCCGGGCTATAAATTATTGGGTCTGGTTCAGTTTTATGGGGCCAATAAGGAATTGTGAGTATAGGGTTTCTTTTCACACCTCCAAGTATCAGTTCTAAAATATAAAATAGTGAATGGAAGACCATTACATTTTGACAGTTTGGATAAGTTGTATGATCTGCACTGTAAATATATGTTGGAAAAAATTAATTGTAATAGATTATGGATTTGAAAATAAAAATAGTAAATTATATTAGATTTTAGACTAAATTATATTTTGAATCTTCTATTTTATCTCGTCTACAAAAATATTTTTCATATTTTAAATTTAAATCATTTTAAAAAAAAATGATGTGACAATAGTGAAACTTAACAAATAATTATATAAGAATCTTTATGTATTTTTAAAATTAAAATATCTAATTTACATGTTATTAAAAAATGGTAATGTAATCAATTTCGTGTATAAAAAGTGAGAAAAAGACCACAGAAAAAACTACATTCTGAATCTTTAAAGATACAAATTTATACAAATTTATTAGTTATAAGTCATTTAAAAGAATGTACACGTTAATTTTTAGTGCAAATGTTAGAGAAAAAAACAAAACAATTAGAATTTAATAGGAAGACTTGTTTTGTGAATGAGGTAATATAGTAGTATCAAATTTTTTATTTAGCATAAATTATATAATTATTTTAATTTAATGATATTGTTTTTTTTTTCTTTCTATTGGCTTTAGTGGCCGATGATTCTTTATATGTACAAGTATATTTCGTCAAAGTGGTAATAAGTGTTAAAAATAAGAGTATCGTTTTTATATATATTATAGGATTAAATATATTTTTGATCCCTCTAAATATCTCAAACTTCATTTTTAATTCCTGTAAAAAAAAAAATTTCAAAGAATGATCCTCCTAAATATTTAAATTTTAACTTTTGGTCCCTCCTGCAATTTAGCGACGGTTCTTACAACTTAGCGACGATTTTAGCGACAGTTCCTACAACTTAGAGACGGTTTTTACAGCTTAGCGACGATTTTAGCGACGGTTTTTTATTTAGCTACGATTTTGTTATGAGGGGCCAAAAGTTAAAATTCAAATTTTTAAGAGGACCATTCTTTGAAGGAAATATTTAGAGGGACTTAAAACGAAGTTTGAGATATTTAGAGGGACCAAAAACATACTTAACCCTATATTATATTAACTTAAGTTGATTTTCAAGTCAAAGTTTTGAATAATCATGAGAAGAAAATAATAATTGGTGTTCATGAGAAGAAAATAATAATTATTGTTGTTGTAACTAGGGGAGTTTGTAGTTCGGTTTAGATCAGTTTTAAGGCAAAAACGCATCCGATCTAAAGATAAATTTACGTGCGATTTGGTTCGGCTTTGTATGATATATTAAAAAAAAAGGGTTAAATATATAATCCCCTTGTAATGTTAGTGAGATTCGTATTAGACCCCTGTAAAAAAAAAATTTAATCGCCCCCTTATCATATGTAGATTCTCTCACTGCTACCCCCTACTGGCCAGGTGTCAGGGAATCTTGGCTTGTATTTTCACACGTGGCATTTACATTAATATTTTCTTCAACTTAAGTGAAGTCAACATCCAGCATGACATAAATTTGCAAATTAGGGTTATTGTTTTTCCAATTTGTGTGTTGTTCTTGTTCATTATAAACAACGTCAACATTGTAGCTTGCCATATCCTTCGTGTTCCCAGAAAATTCATTGTGTCATCTCATCCAACAACCTTCTCCTTGTCTGCACCCATCTTCTATGTGTCTCCAACAACCTTTTTCCTTGTCTGCACCCATCTTCTTTGTTATCAGTCGTGTAGCAACACCATGGGTGGGAGAAAGTCCTCTTCAACGAATGAATTTGGAGTGGATTTGCCCAAATGTGGTTGCAACTTGCCAACGAAGATGTGGGTCTCCAAGTCAATTGATAATCCCGACAGAAAATTTTGGAAATGCAAGAACATATTGGTGAGTAAATTTACGAATTCATGGTCTTTGTTATATGTAGTGTTATATGTGCTGATGATTATACGATGAAACTACAGGATGGTTGTGGTCTTTTCTTGTGGGATGATTTGGTTGAAAGGAAAGACGTTAATCCATCCAGATGCTTACAATGTGATTCAGAGAAGACATACTTGAGAGAATTGACTAAACAAATTGTGGACGAGATGAAGTTTAATCTGGCTAAACAATTTATATTTTTAACCCTAAATAAAATTCAATCCGATCCGATCCAATTTTAAGCAGATTAATTTGGATCGATTTTTGGATATCCAAATTACATATTATTCTTTTATTAATATTATAAAACTACTAATAAATCATTGATTTGATATAATATATAACATATAGTATATTAAAAGTTAATATTACAATATGAGAGTGATTCACTATGGTTGAAATAATCAAAATAAATATACTATACCAAGCTAATAAATATTATTAAAAAATTATTATCATCTAATAATAAATATATCATACTAATAAAAAGTAAATAAGTATAAAAGTATATGTATGCGGTTCGGTTTTGAAAAATCAGTCTGAAATTCTATTCGAACCAATCAATCATAAAATGACATCCAAATACATCCAATAAATTTCGGGTTTTTTTTTTTGCAATTTTCGGTTTTTTGGATTGGTTTTCAGTTTTTTATTTGGATTGGTTTGGATTTGAACACCTCTAGTTGTCACATGTTCAAAATGGATATTAATAACTAAGATAAGGAACTTTCACGGAAATGAGAGTGAGCTCAGCAAAGACCCATTTAATGAGTTTCACCTAATGTATTAGCATGATGAGATTTGTCTTGACTAATGAAGCCAGAATGTGACATAGTAGCGTGTGTCTACCACGACAAAATAAATACAACCAATAGTTATGGAACAAATTCTTTGTCTTACAATAACACCAGGTCATGTATTTCTTGAGTTCTAATTTCCTGGATGATTCTAGTTCTTTATCTCTAAAGCATCTAGAGTTCAAATATTTTTAATTACTTTTTGGCAAAATATCATTCTTGGTCCCTTAAGTTTACCTCGGATCCATTCAGTTCCTTTATCTTTAAAAAGTTTTAAAATGGTCATTTAATTGTTCAAAAAGGTCCACGTTAGTCATCTTCGTCTATTTTTTTTACTAACGTCATTAATATTTACATAGGTGGCATTCTAAATGACATCTATTTGTACGCGTCACATGTGACTGGACATACACAATCTAACTTCCACCAGACCATTACGCCTTTGTTTGTTTAATTGACAAATGTCTTATATATGAATATTAACATGCAATTTGTTATTATATATATATAATTGTACTGCCCTGTTATAATGGCAAAAAAAAAAAAAAAAAATGTATTCTATTTGATCTTTGTTTTTCTATTGCTTTATTGTAATATTTAATATTTTGGCGAAATACCCTTTTTGGTCCCTTAATTATACCCCTAGGTTCAATTTGGTCCCTTAATTTTTTTCGTGTCAAATTGATCCTTCAACTTTTTAATGGATGCATATGAGTCTCTTCCGTCAACTCCGTTAGTCAAAATCTGTTAAAGTCTACGTGGCAATGACAGTGACGGAGTTAGCGTCGGAGAAATCGACGCTAAAAGTTTTTTTCTGGAATTTTCAATTTTGTTCATCTTCTTCCCCAAATATTTTAAACCCAGAATCCTAAAGCAAAAAATTATCTCAAAACCTATCCGTCACTTCAAGAACACTCAGTAACTCATCACCTCCCATCCGTTTCGTAACCACCTTCACCCAGCGACCCTTACCTCCACGTCTCACTCTCCATACCCACCGCCTTTTTTTAATCTCACCGCCACATACTCCTTCACCCAGTAACATATTGAATAACTGAAGTAGAAAACAAAAAGAAAGAGAAGAAGAACTCAAAGCAGAGCGGCTGAAACGAGATCGTAGATCAACATACCTGTTTGTTTCTTTATCTTCGTTCATATATCCGTGATTTAATTTCTACGATGTAATCCGTAATTGCAAAACTTGTTTGAAATTGGGGCTTTGGGGTTTATGTGGGTTAAGGGTATTGCGATTTAATTTTGGTGTGTTTGTTGTTGAATCATTGAGCGGAAGAGACCGCGAAATCGTGAGAAGAAGGCCGAGAGAAAAAACGATGAGAAGCGATCGAATCAGGAGGTAAACAAAGAGACGAAGAGACACATGGAAGTAACGAGAAACCGAAGCAACACGAAATAGAGAGAAGTCAAAGAGTTAAGAGTTTTTTTTGTTTACTTTGTTTTCTGAACACGGAAGCGTGTAAAAGAGAGTATTATTATTTCTTCACTCCATGAATGTCTTTTTATCAACTCACTCAGATTCATAGTTGGACACATTTGCACACTGTCTTGTTGCATACCTTTTCGTTTCGGGGAAATTGAGTGTGGATAGGTTTTTCCGACGCTAACTCTGTCACTGTCATTTCCACGTAAGCTTTTAATAGATTTTGACTAATGGAGTTGACGGAATGGACTCATATGCATCTATTAAAAATTTGAATTATCAATTTGATACAGAAAAAAATTAAGGGACCAAATTAAACTTAGGGGTACAGTTAAGGGACCAAAAGGGTATTTCGCCTAATATTTATAAGTTAAAATCTTATAACTCTCATGACAAAACATTATCTAAATGCAAGGTGAAGTTTGTGAGTAAATCTATTTACATGGGAATATATATGTGTACATGTTGGCATTTCAATGTGAAGTTAGTAAATAACTGTTTTCCATTATTGAAAGTCGCTAGTTTATTTTGTTAGTTAGTGTCGTCTTTCGTTGAACTCATCTTTGCATATTATAAACTGGGGTATATTGCTTATCAATGCATGATTATGGGATGATAGATTTATAAATAAAAAGTATACAGGTTGTTAGAAGCTTTTAAATGTATGCAACGCTTGGATGGATGTGTATCATATGTTTAAACAGACTTTTCCACAACATTAATCAAATTAAAGAAGAATAGAATATATTCTAAGAATAAATAAGATCATTCATGCATCTTCCTTTTCACATGAATATGATGGCAAGATATTGGAACACAAGCAGGAGCTCAACACACAGTCTATGTCTAACCAACCTTCTACTTTATTATAGTTCATGCAACCATACATTAGCAAACATTATGATATCTATTCACTCTCCAGGTTGTTTATTTGATATGTTTAGCATGGCAATGCAACATGTAAATCTAAGAGAGTGCTAAATCAACAAGAACTCATTTACTAAACAAGATTGAATTTTGACGCTATCAAAGGTTGTATTAAAAATAGTGGGGTTGGTTATTAAGAACCTTGAATGCAATACTATTAATTAATAGTGAAGTGATTCAGTGGTAAGTTGTTCTTCTTGCAACCATGGTGACTTTGGTTTGAATTCAGGGTGTTTGCAGAATTTTAGATTTTTTTAGAATGTTGATGACCTTGGCAAAAAATAAATGCCACATCATATGAGCATATGGCATATTAGATGCTAGCATGGAAAAATTAACACTGTTAGTCAAAATTGGACGGAAAGGATTAACATGGACCTTTTTGAACAATTAAAGGATCATTTTGAAACTTTTTAAAGATAAGAGACTGGAACGGACTCCGAGGTAAACTTAAGGGACCAAAAAGGGTATTTTACCTTACTTTTTTATCCATATTTTTCATGATTTTCCATTTATCCCTGAATTCCTCAAATGTTTATCTATTCTTAAGACGACTAGCCAAAGAAATAAACGTGCATCGTTAAAATATATGATAAAATATGTCAGTAGAATCACATCATATCACACAAAAAGGTTAAATTTCATTATTTTCTCAATATAAAGAGTTTAGCTAATGGTGAGTATAAGAAATGCATCATAACATGATCTCAAGCTTAACATTTCTAAAAAACAAGGAAAAAAAATATAAACTTGAGAGTGACACTACTATTTCTTGCAGTCTTCAACCAGCAAGAGGTGAGTTGTGTCACACCTAACTAGATGATATTCTTCAAGAACGGTAGGGCGCGAGTTTACGACTATATGGCTTTCAAATCATATGACTTCCTTGACCCCTTCAACTAGGACAATATATTATACTTGAGTTGTAGATAAAATGACTATCGATTATTGATTTTATTTCCAACTTATAGTCATTACAAATAATGTAAACAAAAAACTCGATAAGAATTTTTTAGAGTCCACATTACTCTTATAGTACACTTCCATAAAGCCTATAAAATGTGTTTCTATTCAACTTCCACTGTGTACTTCAAACCCTTCTACAATGAACCATTCAGATAAATCAACGCTCACTTCAAACAATATCATATATGATGCTCCAAACCCAATTGCATTGGGAGTACTCTTTATTATTTTTTTATCTTATTCAAATGAGGACATTGTGTAACCCAAATCTTAGTGTGATGATCCAAATAAATGTTGGTTGCTTAAGCATCGAATATTCTAAAATGCTTAACGATTTCTTTAAGTAACTAGACTGAGACAATAAAAATTCGCTCCTTTTGTGGTTTCTTATGATATTCATCCCGAGGATCCTTTTATCATACCAAGATCTTTCATTTCAAATTCTCTATTCAAACTCTCATAGGTCTTTCCAATTTCTTCCCTTCTAGAATTTCCCTTCAATATATAATAAACATATAGAATAGTATAAAGATGACTTCCTCATTCCTCTTCAATATGTATTCAGATCTATCATGGCCACTTCTTACAAAATCATACTTAAGAAAAAAATCATCAAATCGATGATATCATTGTCTTGAGAATACTTTCAACCAATATAAAGATTTCTTCAATAAACATACATTATCATTGTCCTCTAGAAAAACTCCATTTTTCTAATGTAGATTGTCTCTTCAAGGTATCAATGTAAGAAATTAGTTTTTACATACATTTGTACTAACTCAAGATCATATTTGTAATACGGTGAACTGACTTTGAGATTTGTTTTGCTTTTTATCGCAAAATGTTGTGGATAGCAAGAGTCGCCACCGACTTTTCTGTTATCCAATTAAGGGAAGGTGAAAAGAACAGGAAAAGACCTTCGTTAGATTCTGAGTAAGGGAGAAGGTTATGAAAAGGGAAGGTATTAGCACCCCTTTCCATCCGTAGTTATCTACGGGCTCTTAGTTGCTTTTAGCTCATCTTTAAAAAGTGCTTTCTGTGTGTTTGACAAAAATGTTTTGAAAAGGCATTTCGCTTTGACTTTGTAATGATTCATGTAGGAATGTATACAAAGTGTTCGGAAATGTTTCGTTTTGAAAAGTGTGTTAATTTTGACAAAAGTGTGAGGTGTGAAAAGTATTTTGATAGATCAAGCAACTAAAAGTCTTATTACCTACTCAGAATGGTCGTTTTCGTGTTATTTTACGTTCCTTTAGAATAGTGCTATCCATACCATTAGTTGGTAGGTAACCCTATTCGTTAGATGTAAAAGGGACATTCGAAGGGGCATCGGATGGTCATAGAAGGCAACTTGTAGGAAGTATCCTAGCACATTCGAAGGGACGATCATCACTTTTCGTAGGCAACAATCTAGGGACGAGATCATGTATTCGTAGGCGACATCGTGGATCTATGATCTTTGTATCGAAGGGACTATGATGATATGTTTCGTAGGCAACGGTGCTAGGATACCTCTACGTTCGAGGGACTTGACCATTTATTCGAAAGGCAACGAGAGAGAATTACCCTAAGGGGTGCATGTGTGAAAAGAGTGTGTCAATATTCAGGTATTTTATCTTGTGTTAGAAGTGATCTACGTTCGTTTTTATCTTGCCATACACGCCTAATTACTAGCAGTTTATAAGGTGCAGGAAGTAAATTGCAGAAAGTAAAGTGCGGAAAGTAAATGTCCTACGCTATTACATGGCTTTGGGGCAGTTACATAATAGAAGTGCGGAAAGTAAAAGTCCTAATTAAACTATTACATCCCATGAGCAGTTACATAATATTGGAAAAGAATGCGAGAAAATAAATCCTAACTATTACAACCTGTAAGCAGATACATAATAATCAGAAAATATAAGAAATCCGCATAAGAGAAAAATATGTTAGTAAAAGAAAATTTTGAATGAAGAAAAATGTTTTTGGGTTAGTAATGATAATTAGATGATAGAGTAATTTTTTGGATCCTTTTTGATAAGGAAAAACAATTAAAAGTCAATTTAATGGTTAATTAAAAATTAATTAAAATATGCATGCAAAAATATTAATTTTAATGTCAAAAATTAAATAAGTATTTTTCTGATTAAAATGCAAAAGGAAAATATTTTTGGTGATTTTTAAATGCATGAAAAAAATTATTTGAAGATAAAATAAATTAAAAAGGAAATATTAAAAGAAAAATAGAAAAAAGAGTTAGTTTTGAGAAGTTGTAAAAATATATTGCTGAACCAAGGATCGAACCCGGGACACATGGGTTATACGCGCGCTGCCTTGACCACTGGACCAACCTACATATGGTGTTAGGTAAATGAAACAAAAACAATTTAAACGAAATTGATTTCTGGAAAACCAAATCACGCGCGAAGATCTTCATCTTCTTCGTTTGAATTTTCAAACAGATAGCATCGGTCTGGTTCGACGCTAAGGCCCCTGCAAAATTCCAAAATCTCATACAAGCAATATAAATTTGTTATGAATACATGGTTCGATTGGAAACATCGTTCTAAACACGATGGTGGTCTCGGTTTGGTCCAATTTTTCCTATTTCAGAAAACCCTAAATCAAAGTTATAAACGCTAACAATGGAAAACTCCAATTCCTGCACTGAAACTCAAATCAAACCATACAGAAAGCTTCGAAACATCATTAGAAACACAAATATGCAATCAAAACACATTAAACATGAGTGTATGTATGAATTTGATTTCAAGTTTTGTTGACACAAACCGTGACTTGGAGGGGTCGATTCTGGGTGTTTCAATGCGTGGGGATGATTGGAATAGCTTCCTGGGACCTTGAGGATGCTTGTTCAATCCTCAAAATTCCTTGAATTGGCCTGCAAAGGGGAATTCGAAATTGCTTTTTTCACAAGTTTTCTTGAAAAAATTTTAGGGTTCTTGAGGCAGATTTTTCGTCCTTGTGTCATGTGTATGCATTGTGTATATATAGTAGATGAATTTAGGTTAAGAATCATGAAGAAATAATGTATCAATCAATGAGAAAATATTTGATTTGGTATAAAACCAAATATTGCCTTTTTGATCAAATTTCAATCAATTCTCTTGCCAATCAATGCCAATTTCGAATTTGCCAGCTTATATGGATTGCTTGGACCTCAAGAATGAGAGAAAAATCCAATTTGCATTTAATTTTGATTTTCTACCTTTTATTTTAATTTAATTGGCTTTTAAATGATTAAAATCCAAATTAAATATAAAATAAAAGATAAAATTCGTGGCCTTGGGCTTGGAGGTTCCAAATTAGCTGAGGAACAAGTTTGAACCAAGAAAAGTTAGGCCCATTTGCAAAATTTTGGCTTTTGACAAGTATTTCTCTTTGTGCACCTCTTCAAAAATGCTCAACTTGTGCAAGGTGTATCTTGCTCAATTTTTAATATCTTTGGGTGTTCTTGGACTTTTTAGAAAACTATAGATGTCCTCTAAAAAACCTCTTTGGTCTCATCTCAATTGGAGTTTCCATACTCAATAGCACTTCTTTACAAAAAGTTGACTTTTTGTTGACTTTGAAAAGGACCTGTAATGTTTTGATCCATATCTTCCAAATGAAGCATTTTATGACCAAGCTTGTGAGACATGAAGTTGTAGAGAATTGAATTCTCTTCAAAATGAGAGGTGGTGGAAAAATTTCTGATAAAGTATGAGAAAGTTATGCCTGGTCAAAGTTCTATTGACTTTTGTCTAAGAAAGCCTAATTTAGAAACTTTGACTTTTGATCAAATCTTGAGTTTTCTTGATGAATCATGATCAAACCTTGATCAAATGATGAATGTTACTTCAAAATATGGATGTTGACCAAAAATTATGAAGTTTGACTGTATGTTGACCACAGTTGACTTTTTGTCCAATACAACTGATTTTCAACCATCTGAGCAATTGTCTGAGGAAACTTGACTTGTGAGGCTTGAAACTTGACATGGAGATTCTTTGAAGCATATGATGAGGCATGATGACCATTGGAGATGTTGAGAACCATCTTGATCTGAGAATTTCCAAACCCTAGTTTGGGTTGATTGCCTAGGAGAGGGTTTGTCTGGTCAACCCTTGTGAAATCCTTGTGTATGGATATGAGAAATGTCTTGAGAAATAGGAGGGAAAATTTTGGGGTATGACAATATTGATTTACTATTTTCATAAGTACCATTTTAGAACAATGTTTTACCGCTTGTCAAAATGTTTCATTATGAAACCCTTTCCTACACGACTTGCCTTAAACATTTTGTTTTGAGTTTTTCAGCATTTTTGTTGCATGCAATAACAAGTAAGATTAACATAACTATACATTTGAGGTGGTACAATCTCCCTTATAACTATATTATGATCTAACTAATAAGCTAGTCTCACTAAACAATTGCAAAACAAACTCAAGACCATTGACAGCTCTTAAAACCTTTAAGTCGAGTTTCTCAATAATTTTGAATAAGAGTATTTCATTCATTAAACTTTTCAAAGGTATCAATTTTATGTATCAAAATATAACTCAAATTTAACTTCCCCTTCAATTTTACAGGTGTTAAAATAAACTTGGTAGATTTAGGCCCATAACCCAACAACATTGATCCAACCCATTATTGCTTACCTGGTTATGCTAGTGCAAAATATATAAACACTAGAACTAATTCTAATAAAAAAGATGCGGGATTATAACCCATCAATTTTTCAGTTCTTATTGCTAATACAACTTTCTCATGGGACCTGCAACAAACTGGAATTATGAACCATCACTATAAGGAACTGTAACATCTTCAGTATCACTACTACCACTACAATTATACTAAGATCAATTTTCTTAATGTTTATAGTATTCTACAATCTAGGTTGACAATAAAAATGGTGCAAGTCGGGTTCAAAATTGTTTTTCTTTTTAAAATTGATGCAAAGTCAGACTTTCTTAATATCCACAATGCGCTGAGGGATTACAGGAAATAGCTGTTTTAGGTCTTTGAGGTGGAGACGATGGGCGATTCTTTTCCAAAGCCTCAATGCGCTGGCCCTGCTGGAGAAGAAGACAGTTAGTGTGATTGAGGGAAGACAGAATAACAACCAATGTTAGGTCCGCGTTGGTCGACAGTGGTGCCGAGGGATGAGGGATGACGAGGTCATCAGTTTGATCCCCGGGTTTCTGGTTATCCAAGATGGAATCTTGGTCGCCAACATCTTCAGAGTTGGGGGATGCAGTCCTGTCATCACTGTGATCAATGGTGTCCTTGAAACGAGGAGAGGTATTATTCCTCTCCCTTTTTTGGACATGTGAGAGAACGGTATTGCCGGAAAGGAGTTAATCATTGTTATCAACCATCTCGTTAGGTTTAGAGTATCTTTGATCTTCTAATATCGGAGCGATTTGATAAAGACGCGGAAGATAGTTCCCACAGACGGCGCCACTGATCTGAACAAATGATCAGAATCGGATACGGCCGAAACGATTGATGATTCTTCGAGCAAGTTGATGTTGAGGAGTGGGTTGTGTACCTGCAAGGCACTCCGATGCTAAAGTAAGCAAATGTTCAAGGAAGAAGATAGAAAAATTAGGGTTTTGAGTGTAAGAAAGTGATACCTTGCCCTCAAAGATATGAGGGTTTATATAGTGATGTTAGGAGGATTCGTATTGGTTGCTATATTTGGGCCGAGATACGCGGGTCCGCGAATATAGCCGTTCGGGCTGACTAGGTCAAAGCCGAGCGATGATGCTCGTAACTAGTCGTTATGTCGGGCAGAAGAGGACATAATAGGTATAACCCTCAGCGAGATAAATCTCTTATCTGCTCGACGTGTGTCGAGCAGGGGACGACTGAGGAAACGGGCAGAATGAAGCCTCCAACGTGTCACTGGATCTCGGTGAATCGTCGCACCTTAAGATGGAGTAATCTTCCTATGCATTCAGACCGAACAATATATATATATATATATATATATATATATATATATATATATATATATATATATATATATATATTAAAAGTCGCACATTTTAATATATAAAAAAAGTAGAGATGACAATCAACAGCAATATTTTTCTACTTAATTATACTAAAATATTTCTTTTATTTTTCTTCTAAAATATATGTTTCCAACCGGTCCACACTATTTAATTTGTATATCTTTTATTTACAATTTTTTAATTATCATTATATTATATTTAATATTTATAAGGATATTATGTAACTCATGCAAACACACAGGTAGATAATCAATTTTATATATGTGTGAAGTATATTAGACCATATACTCATATATATATTTTTTCTCTTACTTCGTATAAATTTTTATATATATTTGTTAATCATAATTATATAATATTTATATTGACTTTACGAAACCCGTGCAAAAGAGTCCTATACATTTCTTAACCATCATTATACTATATATATATATATATATATATATATATATATATATATATATATATATATATATATATATATATATATATTGCACAACCATGTAAATGTACGGGTTGATAATCAATTTTATAACAGTAATGCTATTTGTACACCATTGTGTACACCAAATACTGTTCACCGTATTTATACGGTAAACATTGTTTTTAAAAATAAGATAATAGTATTTATAAATAAAAAAATTATTTTTAAAATTATTTTTATAACACAAATATAAAATTTATTATTAACCAACTTCATTATTGCATTAACCAGAAAAATACATGCTATTGTCCATATATTTTATTTATAATACATTAACCAAGTTTACTACTTCATTAACCAATAATTTACATAACATTAATCAAATTCTGACATTAAAATATGTAATATAATAATCAGTTTTTACATTCCATTTACCAATTTTATTTGCTATGTTTCATAATATAATATCAAAACTTGGTTAATATAGTGTAAAGATTGGTTTTATATTTCATATTTTAATGTCAACTTAGTTAATGTTATGTAAATTATTGGTTAATGAAGTAGTAAATTTGGTTAATGTATTATAAATAAAATATATGATTAATAATATGTATTTTTCTGGTTAATGCAATAATGAAGTTGGTTAATAATAAATTTTATATTTGTCTTATAAAAATAATTTTAAAAATAAATTATTTTTTTATAAATATTATTTTTTTATTTTACCAAACACTGTTCACTATATAATACGGTGAACAATGTTTGGTGTAAGTATTTGGTGTACACAATGGTGTACAAATAGCATTTCTCATTTTATAAATGTGTGTAATATATTAGACTTCTCATTTTATAAATGTGTGTGTAATATATTAGACCAAAAAAATGTATTAGACTATATACTCATATATTTTTAAACATATTTTTTATCTATATCAAGACAACTACTACAATTTAATTTATATCTAATTTATGCGAAACGTACAAACTCATAAGTCATTTACTAGGTGTATTATTAAATGATATTGTAAAATTATTTTACACTAATAGTATATGTCAATTATTTTTTTAAAAAAATTTTAATATAAAAAAGTTTTAATAAAAATAATAAAATATTTAAAATAATATTTTAATAATTAATAGACTAAATTACAGATTTGGTCCCTCTATTTTAGTGTTTTCACGATTTTCGTCTTCCTATTTTGTTTTTAAACACTTTTGGTCCCCATTTTCTATTTTGGCTAAAAAAAACGCTTATATGTGATTTTTTAAAATAAGTGGCATATAATAAAATATCAGTTGTGTGTTATACAATTACAAAGAAGAAAAAATATGTATTTTAAAAAGTGAAATATAGTCGTCTTTTATAATCAAAATGAGAATAAAGACTAAAAATATTTAAAAATAAAAAAAGAGACTAAAATAGTGAAAATATTAAAATAATGGACCAAAATATAATTTATTAGAGCTAAATTTCCATTTATAACTTTTATGAAAAAGTAGTATAATAAAAATTTTAAAACAAAAATAGAAACAAACTCGCCTATATTTGATACTAATTCAATGTTTTTAATTTTTCTCAAACCAGTTTAATTATTTAAACATTAAAACTTGGATTTATAGTTACGAGAAACTAGAGTACACACTAATACACCTAGTTAATTCATGCTGAAATTTGACCGTTGTTGTTTGCCCGAGGTGTCGTTACTTTTTGCGTTTTCAAGCATAGGGGGGCCCACTCTCGCGTTTACAGTATTTCCTTTGTTATTTCAAAACAGACAATTCTCAATTTCTCAGACGTCTTTATCTCGTTAAATTAAATACTATTAAAAATTTGTGTAAAAATAATACTATTAAAAAATAAAATTAATCAACTACCAATATTGTAAAAAAATAATAGTATTGTATTCGAATTTTGAATTTAATTTTACCTTAAAAACGATTTAAGTGATTTTTTCTCTTATATTTTAAAGTAAATTTTTTTTTTTTTTTCTCTTGTAATTTAGAACGAAAAGAAGTATACTATTTTTAGAATAAATTTGAAAAACTAGAGTACTATTTACATAGAAACAATCACTCTATTCACTAAGAAAAAAGAAAACACTGCACATTTATATATCATTTTATTTTCTCTCTTGGTTTTCTGCTAATTTGTCTTCCTCTTTTCTGTCAACTTTTCTATCCACATTTTCTTACTTGTTCCTCCCATAAACACCAGATTTTTTGGTGAGATTTGAAGTTTTAAGCCATGGTTATGCATTTTCTTCTTCTGCTTCTTTTTGCAGTCTCCAATGTTGCAGCTGATGAAGGTTAGTTACCACTTACCAGTTTTTATTTCCACATACATTCTTCTTTGTTCTTTAGAGTAATCAATCTGAATCACTCTATTGCTCACTGTTACCACATTTTCCTTTAGCTTGAAAGCTTGTATATGTTTCTTTCTTTGCATGTTGCTTATTTTGACTGATATAAATTTTGAGCTAAAAAGTATAAAGTAAATGGAAATAAAGAAGAGGGTTAGATAGGTTTTTATTGATTAATCTTCTTAAATTGCAATGTGGTCCACCAGTAATATTCAGATCTATTAAATATGGTAGGAGAGTTTGAATAATTTTTTCACATTTTGAACAACAAACAAAGAAGCTTATTTTTAGATAACCACATTAGAACCCTATGGTATTGTTAATGTGTGGTATGTTTGTTCCGTGCAGAACCATTCATTGGAGTCAACATTGGTACAGATCTTTCAGACATGCCTCATCCTACTCAAGCAGTTGCATTGCTCAAATCTCAACAAATTCGACACGTTCGACTTTATAATGCAGACCAAGCTATGCTAACCGCATTATCAAAATCAGGAATTCAAGTAGTTATCTCTGTCCCAAATGAAGAGCTCTTAGCAATTGGTCAATCAAATTCCACAGCTTTGAATTGGGTTTCTCGCAATGTGTTAGCCTATTATCCATCCACAAATATCACTTCTATTTGTGTTGGTTCTGAGGTTTTAACCACAGTCCCAAATGCAGCAAAGCTCTTAGTCAATGCACTTAACTATATTCATTCAGCCCTTGTCGCGTCGAAACTTGATTCCAAAATCAAAGTTTCTACGCCGATTCCTTCTAGCATTATACTTGATTCATTTCCACCTTCACAGGCCTTTTTCAACGCGTCCATGAATCAAGTCTTGATTCCTATGCTTGATTTCTTGCAATCCACTCAATCTTATCTCATGCTTAATGTTTATCCTTACTATGATTACATGGAATCAAATGGCGTAATCCCTTTGGAGAACGCGCTCTTTAAACCGATTCCACCAAACCAAGAATCTATTGATTCCAACACACTTCTCCACTACTCGAACGTCTTTGATGCTGTCGTAGACGCAGCTTATTTCGCAATGTCGTATCTGAATTACACTAACATTCCTGTGGTAGTAACCGAAACCGGCTGGCCTTCGAAAGGTAACGCGAATGAGCCTGATGCAACACTAGAGAATGCAAATGCTTACAACAGCAACTTGATCAAGCATGTATTGAACAAAACCGGAACGCCAAAACGTCCCGGGATTAGCATTAGTACTTACATCTATGAGCTCTACAATGAGGACACAAAAGCAGGGGCGTTATCGGAGAAAAACTGGGGACTGTTCGATTCAAATGGCGTGCCGATTTATGTTTTGCAATTGACAGGTTCGGGAGCAGTTTTGGCAAATGATACAAGTAAAGAAACCTACTGCATTGCTAAAGATGGAGCTGATCCGAAGATGTTGCAGGCCGGAATCGATTGGGCTTGTGGACCAGGAAAAGTGGATTGTTCTCCATTGTTGCAGGGAAAACCATGTTATGATCCTGATAATGTTGTTGCTCATGCTAACTATGCTTTTGATAGTTATTATCATCAAATGGGAAAGTCTAGTGAGTCTTGTGATTTCAAGGGTATGGCTACTGTCTCCACTTCTGATCCAAGTAAGTAACATTTTCCCTTGAATCTTTATATGAATAAAATTCTTATAAATATTGGATTTTGTTTACTGACGCAGACACCAGACACAAGTACACAACACCGATACTGATACATCAACAATTGGAATAATTTGAAAATTTGAATTAATTTGTTGTAATCACAAGTATTGGTGTTGGTTGTGTTGATGTCCGATACAGACACACCTCTTTTCAGAGGAGTCGGTGTTACAGAGATCACTAATGATGTTATTCTGAATGATTGCAGGTCATGGTTCTTGTATATTTTCAAGAAGGTAAAAGCTTTCTTCTCTTTGTTTAATTTTGTTAAAACTTTGTGTGTTTGTCCTAACATTTTTTGTTACAAGTGTTTGATATGTTGCGTTGTTATGTGTAGTTTTGGAAGAAATGGCATCTTCTCTAATGCCCCTGCACCATCACCGAATGCCTCATATTCTTCTGCATGTGAATTGGGAGCTAGAAGCTTTATAATCATGATTGGAGTTCTAATATGGGGAGTAGTTTTGCTATAAGCTTATGTTTGTGTATGTATGTCAGAAGAACATGCGTTGATGTTTTAGATATTGTTGGGAATGGTTTCTTTTTTTAACAAATATGAATGAGTTTTGTTATATGCAATTTTAGTGGTTAATTAGTTTTAGATAAAGTTGAATTGATAGAGATTATTTGGGTAGTTTCTTTGTTGCATTTTGTTTAACTTTCTATTATATGGACGAACTTCAAAATTTTAAGATAGAATCAAAATTTACTTTTTAAATATTTAAATATGTTAAAATACAATATCGGACAAACCACCATTTTAAAGAGTGAATTGAGAATATACAATGTCATTTTTCTTGAAAATAATGTTTCAAATAGGTTCATACAGGAGTCACGGTGGGTGACTTTTTATTCTGCTTTTGTTCTTCTCTCCTCCGAGTTCTTTTGAAGGTTGTTTGTTTATATAACTAACATCCCTAATGAGGAGATGTAGACAATTTTAATGTCCACTAATGGTCATTAAGGTGGATGTATGATCAGGAGATATAATAAAGGCTTATGAAGTCATGTTTTTAAATACTCATGAAATCATGTAAGAGTGTGATCGAATTCTCACCCAAGATCGATTTAAGGGTATGATGTACATCAAACGGGGGTGGGATACCCTTGAGATATGTCTTATCTTGGAATGACTTATTCGAGATGTACATAGCCCCCTAACTGTGACGCCCAAATGGGTGAAGAATTTTAAGGGTGTCATCCTTATGTCACCCAATTTCGGACTAATTTATCCAAGATGTACACAGTCCACCAAGCGTGTGGCCCAAAAGAGGTGAAATGCTTAAGGGTGACGTTCTTATGTCGCCCAATTTCGGGTTAAGTGAGTCAAACATTGCTTCATGATTGCATCTTATGGGAACTTGTGCCGGTTTTTAGGGTTATGATTGCTAACCTAACAATAGGTTTTCTGTGTCCTCCCTAGGAGACCTTTGATCTACTTTCATCTACTATACTACGTAACTAAGATTGGAAGATGCTTAGGCACTTTCAATCTCATCCTTTAATCAAAATTACATTTGCACTACAAAAAGCCTTTTATGCTAATTGACTAAATAGAAATATACTACATAATCAGTTTTTTTCTTTATGCCAAGTCAAGTGACACTCAATATTTTAAAATTTCCTTTCCCTCTCACTTTCTTCGTCTACCCTTTTTCCACACTTTTTAATTTTCAACACTCTCCACACTCTCTCCTTATCTCTCTCCCGTTTTCCATATTCTCTCTTTTTTCCCCAAACCCTAACACCTCTGTCGCCGCCCTTTTCGCGGCCACCGCCACCTCCTTTTCCTTTGTTTCTCATTCAAAACCCATTAATACCCCTCTCATCAACTGCGAGCTTCATCCATGGAGAAACACTTGAGAAAGGTATGTTGAATCCATTTCGTTGAATCATGTGTTTCTGCACGTTTCTGTTGAGAGGTGTGTTTCATTTTTTTCTTTAAACCTTTCATGTTTCATCGAATTCATAAATGTCCAACAACATTCTGATTTTTCGCTTACGTTGATTCATGTGTTTATGCATTGTTGTCTAGACCTAAATTTATTTTCCATCATCACCATCGAAGGAGAGAGTCAGTGTTGTGGGTTTCTCTATTTTAACATAGCTTCTGATTTTAAAATTTTTTCTTCTGATTTTTCGATTTTAGGGTTTTGAGTTTTTATATTTATTTATTTTGTTTCTTTATTTTAAACATGTTTTTGATTTTGTTATTGAAATGGTAGTTTGTTGAATTGGTTAGTTTATTTGTTAATTCAATTAGATTGGTTTGTTGTTTTGAAAATACAGGGAATATGAGACCATCGCCAGATTTTGATGACGAAGATTATGGCAATGGTCCTTTTGCACAGAAGAAGGTAACTTGCATGAATCTGTTATGAAATTGTTGTATTTAGCTTAGGATATTACTGATTATAGTATTATGTCAATTATTAATTGTGTTGGTTTAATAGTTTATGAATAAGTGATTATGGGATTCTATTCGTTATTGATTTTGTTGATTAAATAGTTTATGAATAAGTGATTGAAAATGGGAAAATGAAACAACTTGAAAGATGTTACCGTGTTCGTGCAATAATGCAATTTAATTGTTTCTATTAATTTTTTTTAATGTTGAATAGAAAGAGGGGAAATAGTGCAATGAAAGCAGAAACATGAAGTCCATGGTGAAATGAGAGGTTGAATTATTCAATATCGATGTTTTGAGCGAATATGGGCATCATGGTTGTATGCAAAATGATTAGTAAGATATTATTTCTTTTCATGATTGAATCTTCCATGTAAATCATTTAATTTCAAAATTTACTACAAATATTTTTCCAAACATTTGTATGCCTTAATTGATGGTAAGTATTTAGTATATGGCAAAGTATATATTTTCATATACTATGATTGTCGATAGTTGAACCAAATTCATTATCTTTGGGTCTCTTTTAGAAGGAACAACTATGTTATTGGTTAAATTTCCATGCTTAGGCGATTTTACTGATGGTGCTAATGTATTCTTTATTTATTTCATCCATCATTTCATGTTATAGATGATATCTTACTAATTCAATAGATCTCATAGTTTTAATCAAGATCATAAATTTCTCACAATTGATTCTTTGATCTCTGACTTCATCATTCCCTTGTAGGTAATTATTCCTTTTCTCTTTTATAAGTTTATTTTTGACTTTTTCACCAGTCTGGTCGTGTTTATGGATTTTCATGTCGTATGCTAGCTTAATATGTTTCAATTCAATGACAGGGAGATGATATATCTGGAAAGAATCAACGAGTTCATTGTTCCATATATATCAACACAAAGATTGGACGTTTGTCAGCAAGAAGACCAAGTCGTTATATTTTTCCTACTTTCTCATCAGATGTATATTTGGACCGACTAATCACCGGATTTCAAAAAGACGAAGTTTTAATCTAACTTGTAAAATTTACATTAGAATTAACCATTTTTGGAAAAGTACCGTATAAATTTGTCAAGCATTTATAGTTGCTCCTAGAAAGTCTCTTATAGTTTATGATTATGGACAAGTTTGTAGTTTACTTATCGGTTTAATTGAGGTAGTTGCTTGGTATTTCATTTTGTTGATGAAGTTGTTATGCATTGTTACAGTTGAAACTTATGATACTTGGACGTCTTACTGATTGCAAGAGCATGTATTTCTAATTTCACAATGGCAACTTGGGACCCGTTTTTCCATCACATCACTGACAACTCTGCCGCTTCTTCATATGTAATTTCCTGGCTGAAAGTGGAGTATACTCTGGTGCATACCGTGCATTTGATAGGTCTAGTTGGAAGTTACGCAATAATGCAACATGTTTTTTTGGATTTCATGATTTATCATGGTCATTGTATCAGGGGTGATTACAGTAACTTGATATATTCTACTCAATGTTGATAAAAGGTTATTATAATATTGGGATTATCATGCATATTCATATATTGCATATCATGTTAATTGCTAACTATGCAAGATAATTATCATGAGTTATGACAACAAAAAATAGGATTTCACATGGTAATGAATAAATTCTTTGCATTTGCTGTTTTGGAATGTTAGTTTTTACACTCTTTCTTGTAGAACGTGAGGATAAACCTTGAGTTTTTTTTAATACTATCGATTGAAAAGATAGTAGATGTTGAACTTGCAGTTTTTCATAGATTAGAAAATGACCCATTTTGCAATACAAACCATTGCATTGTCATCTACTACCTAACTAAGATTGGAAGATGCTTAGACACTTCCAATCTTACCCTTTAATCAAAATTATATTTGCACTACAAAAATCCCTTTATGGTAATTGAATAAATAGAAATATATTACCCAATCAAATTTTTCCTTTATGCCAAGTGACACTTAATTTTTTCAAATTCCTTTTTCCTCTCACTCTCCTCGTCTACCCTATTTCCACACCTTTTTTTTCTTTTCATTTTCAACATTATCTACACTCTCTCACCATCTCTCTCCCATTTTCACTTTTCTCTCCCGTTTTCCCCACAAACCCTAACACCTATGTAATTGTCATTTCTACTACCACCACCACCTCATTTCCCTCCGTTTCTCATTCAAAAACCCATTCCTACCTCTTTCATCAACTGCGATCTTCATCTATGGAGAAACACTTGAGAAAGGTATGTTGAATCCATTTCGTTGAATCATGTGTTTCTGCATGGTTGTGTTGAGCGGTGTGTTTCATTTTTTTCTTTAAACCTTTCACGTTTTATCGAATTCGTAGATGTCCAACAAAGTTTTGATATTTCATTTTCATTTATTCATGTGTTTCTACATTGTTGTCTTTACCTAAGTTTATTTTTCGTCATCACCATCAGAGGAGAGAGTCAACGATGGGTTTCCTGCTTTAACATAACTTTTGTATTTTTAGATTTTTTCTGATTTTCAATTTTAGGATTTTGATTTTCTTTTAATATTTATTTATTATGTTTCTCTGTTTTAAACATGTTTTTGATTTTGTTACTGAAATGGTGGTTTTTTGAATTGTTTGATTTATTTGTTAATCATGTTTGATTGGGTTGTTATTTTGAAAATACAAGGAATATGAGACCATCGCCAGATTTTGATGATAAAGATTATGACAATGATCCTTTTACACTGAAGAAGGTAACTTGCACAAATCTGTTATGAAATTTTGTATTTAGCTTAGGATATTACAAACTATGATATTCTGTAGGTTATTTATTGTGTTGGTTTAATACTTTATGAATAAGTGATTATGATTTTCTGTCGATTATTGATTTAGTTGGTTAAATAATTTATGAATAAGTGATTGAAAATAAGAGATACATCTCCGAATGAGTTCAAAGAAAATTTGAAGATATATTTTTGAAGAAAACATAACTTTATCACCTTTTTTTTCTCCAATATAGCCTTCTATTAAAAAAATATGATTAAATATTGACTACAATCTAAATTTAAATATTGTTGTTTAATCTAACTTTAGTCTTTGTTTTGTTTATAATTCAAATCCATTTATAAAAAAACTCAAAAAGCAACCTTCTAATCAATCTATGCAAAAGTTTCTAATTAAAATTATCTTGATTGCACTGCAATGTCAAATATTAAAATCTATTTGAGCACACAGAAAAAAGAAAGAAAGACTTAAATAATATGTATTTTAATAATAATTAAATAGTCATATATGTTTTTTTATAAATAATTTTGACAAATTTTTAAATACTTATAATAATTAGTTGGATACGGAGTTCTTTAATGCAAATAAATTTAAAATTTTAATTTATTTTAAAATAAAATAATTTAAAAGGTGTCATACAATTAATTACTTATTTAATTAAATGAAAATACTGGTATCCTATTAAATCTAAAAATATCGTGTTCACCAATAATATTTATTTGAAATTTTAACTAAATAAATATATCTCATTTAATTTTCAAAAGTATCTTTTTCTCAATCAAATAATATATCTAATTGTACAAACTTTTTTTCCAAGATTTGTTCCTTTCCTTAAATAACCAAAAGTAAACTTCAAGTCAAAAATAAAAATAGAAAAGAAAGAAGTAAAACATCAAGACGAAAGACAAGTATCTAAAGAGTAGTTCCTAATTAAAAAAAAAAATTCACAATATGTCATTGCCACAAACATCATCATAATCCATGTGTGTCTCTCAATCTCTCTCCTCCAGCTAGCTCCTCAAGCTAGCTCGAATCTTCCATCTTAGGTTTCACGATCAAGCATAAACTTAAATCCTCCATTTAGCTTTCTCTCTCAAACCAAACCACACTTCAAACTAAATCCACCATCCATTACCAAAAACCACCGCATTACAAAACCATGTTTGTCGCATGTGGTGTAGAGTGTGTTCTAGTCTTCAGCTACGTGCATTAGCTATGGAAACGCTGCACATACATCGACTCCTACAACGACGCCACATGGTCATCTGCCACCGCAGTTGAATTTGAACTGGTCCCACGCGTCTGCTAAGTCACCCTTGCCATCTACGAAACCATAAAATCTTCTTGGTAATAATAGACTGATGAACTATAACTCCTCTGATTCACAATTTGTGCCCTAAACAATATGGTCTATGAAGAAATTTGCCTCAAGATAATCTCTCGTACCATAGTAACTTGCACTAGTCTGCATCATAATCTTCTAGTTTTGAAATAATTCCTCTTATTAACATATCTTTGAAAAAGTGCCTTGGAGCATTTGATATCTGGGGTGGTTTTACCAATTCTGAAGTGACTCCTTCTGATTTCCTGACTCTTGGGGAGATTTATCGAATCTTGACTTAACTGCCTCAGATCAAGAGATTTGAATCTCGACTTGATTGCCCCAGATTGGCTGAACTTAGCATATCCTTTGCTCAATAGAGACTTCAAACTCCTCCCCCTTTGCCTGAAAATTTATTCTAAGAATGATGATTCTAATGCAACACTTATGTAAGTCTTAAAGTTTTTATTGAAAAGATGTCGCAACACTCTTGTGAACGAATCACTAGTTAAAGTGCAACATCGATTTTTTATAGTATGAAAGAAAAAGTGAACATATGATACGATCACAAACATTTTAGCACACATCATGGGAGTCAGTTAAACACTATCTCGTTGCAACATGCTTTCGAAATAAATCATGCTTCAATTAGGACTTTGAGGGTTATAATGTGGTCTGGTTCACAGTTTAAGAAAAATGATTTAAGGCTCAAAGTTTATTTGTACCCACTCATTCTCCTTGACGTTCTTCAGTCCTATGTTCAACTAATTTGGCACAAGCGCTCACCTCTCAAAGGATTTTTGTGATGGTTAAGGAACTGATGAGGCTTTTGGAGTTGTGGTTACCCTGTGTAGTGACACGACTTTGTTCATGCTTGAGGTTTTTTGTTTTGTAATCCTTTCTCGCTTTCAGCATTTCCCTAATTTATTCCTAGACTTTTTTTTAACCCAGCGGGACGCCCTAATTTTGCCTAAATAATTTGTTTTGACTAAGCGGGCTTTCTTTTCTTTTGTATTTCTTTTTCCTTTTTGATTTCTGAATAAATCGCGTGACTTTGGCTTGTCTTGAATATTTGAAAGAGTAGTGAGTGCCTTGTTCCTTGGTTGGAGAGGGTTATAATTGCCATTGTGGTTTCATATCTTTTCGGCCTTCTAAGGCACACTCCTTTTGAAATTTTGTACACTCGGTCAATGTTAGCTTAAGACTACCTTGCCCCAGGTTAAAATGTGAGAATTTTTTCTATATAAAAACAAAAGTCCTACTTCAAGACTCAAAGGGGTTAACGTATGATGTCAGATCATGCATGTGAGTGTTTTTAAAAATAACGCATTTGATTTTTTCGAAGATATACATCTACAAAATTATCTAACATGCAAAAGTGATAGATTTCTAAAATTCTCACTTTAAATGTTCGGATATACATCTTTGTATAACTCCCTAGAATGGACAATAGACAATTTATTTAATACTACTAGTCAGAGACCCGTGCGGGAATTTAATTTTGACGAAATAATTTTTTTAGATATACATATAAAAAACTCATTTATTGAAAAAGTACCATAAAAAAATTATGAAATTAAAATATTACAACAAATAATATGATTATACAAAATATAATGGTAAATTTGACAAATAATGTATTTAAATATACATGTGAATTTAAATTGAATTTCTTAATGGTAAAATAAATAATTATTATATAAAGTCAATTGTATTAAATAATTTTTGAAAGAAAACTTCTAACATGGAGAAAGAAAAAAATTGACATTTATACAGAATATAAATAATTTGATAGTGACCCGTAAATAAAATATTAATTGTGAATGACTATATAGTATTATTCAATTTTATAAAATATATTTTTTATTTTATTAAAGTTAAAAAATAAATTATTAGTATTTTTAGTGATAAAAACAAATATAATAGATAAAATGTCTTAAATATAAAAAAAAATCAATTTAAGATAGAATAAAATTAATTATTAATTAAAATAAAATAAATATTTGAGTCAAAGTGACCTGTGAATTATACCGACAATTATACTCACATTTCTTTGCATATATCTATCTGGTCTACTGAACCACGTATTGTTCAAAAAGTTTCTCAATGATATATTATAAACAAAATGCATAGCTTCAACCAAGTTGCAACAAAAAGGGTCGAAATAATATTGTATCATATAGATTACTATTTTAGATGTTGAGAGAGAAGCAAAAAGAAAGAGAGAGAAAAAAGAGACCAGAGATAGAGAAAAAATAAGGGAGTTTATGTGAAAAAGAAGAACTATCAATGAAAATTAAACACTTGGTGCTTCTATTCATAAAAGTTGTAAGTTTGAAGTGTTATTTTATAGTTACTAAAATATATTTTTAGTAGTAAAAAAATATTTTAAAGAAAGGGCAATAATGAAAGTGTGGTCAATTTTCTAGTAAATACTTTAATAAGTAGATTCTACAGAGATGTATCTTTAAAATAATATTATATTTGTCTATAGGATGAATCCATTTTTACTCGTTTGCGTTTGATACAAAAGATACGTTCAAAAATATAATTTTAAAAAATAAAAAACATTTTCGATTTTGCATAAAATTCTTTTCCACCTAATATGGTGGAATAAGAAATTTATAATATGAAAGTAGCGAATTTTTTAAAATAATATCCAATTTCTTTCGTATAATCTAAATTTAAATATTATTTTTTATAATAAAATTTAATATTATTATTTACTTTAACTTTAATCAAATTCATTTATAAATAAAACTCAAAAAGTACCTTCTAATCAATCTATGCAAAAATGTCAATTAAAATTACCTTGAGTGCATTGCCATGTCAAATACTAAAATCTATTTGAGAACACAGAAAAAAGAAAAGAGTTAAATAGTATGTATTTTAATAATAATTAAATAGTCATATATGTTTTTTTATAAAAACATTGACAAATTCTTAAATATTAATTAGTTGGTATTGATACTCTTAATTATTTTAAAATAAAATATGTTAAAAAGTAATATAACAATTAATTACTTGATGCATTCAGCTAAGTTTAAGGGTACAGTTTATTCAGCAATAATTTTTATTTGAAATTTTGACTAAATAAAACATCTCATTTCTTTGTTCAAAACAAAATATCTCATTTCTTTTTCAAAATGTATTTTTTTAAAGTCAAATATATCCAATCAGTGTTCTAAAAATTAGATCGGATATCAAACAGTGAAGATACTAAATTATTGATTTATTGGTCAAACTACTGGGTCACTGGTCAAACCGCATGACAAAATCAAATTAAACCAGATAACTCAGTTGAATAGATCGGTCTTTATAACAAAACTATATATGTATAAAACTTGTCGAACCGGATGACTCAATCTCTACAAAATATAACTAGCACTTAATTTTTTTAAAATATCATATCATAAATAAATTCACAATTTGATATTTTAAATTTAAATTTTAAACATTTAAAAATATCATATCATAATTTGATAATTTAAATTTAAATTTTAAATATAGGTATCATACATGATAAAACAGTACATAATTACAAAATCTAATTGCAACATCACACAATTGAATAATTTATAACAAAATAACTCCATTGTCTATTAAATTTAGTTTAAGTAAAAATTATTTCAATGTTGAGATATTCTTTTTCAATATCAAAACTATCTGCAACAAAATCAACCGCATCTGTAACATTTTCTCTGTCAATAATATAATTAATTAATTTAATTTTTATTTTTTATTTTTATTTAAATATAATATTATAATAATATAATCAAAATGAATAAATAAAATAAACTGATGCAGTTTTTAAAAAATAAAATAAAATGAGTAAAAAAATAAAAATAAAAAAATAAATGAAGTTGAACCACCAATTTTATAAAATTGCCAATTTTCTGGTTTCTGCCGATTTAACGGCACCCAATTCAACAATTGAATCAAACCATTTATTTAACCAATTTCCGATTCGATCGGTCCAATTGATCCGGTTCAGTTTTTAAAATAATGTATCTAATTATAAAAAAATTCTTTTTCTTAAATAATCAAAAGTAACTTCGATTCAAAAATAAAATAAAAATAGAAAAGGAAGAAGTAGAGTAAAGCATCAACAAAAAGACAAGTTTCCAAGGAGTAGTTCCTAATTTAAAAAAAAAAGAAAAAAAAAAAGACCAAAATCACAATCTGTCATTGCCACAAACATCGTCATAATCCATGTTTGTGTCTCTCACTCTCTCTCCTCCAGCTAGCTCGAATCTTCCATCTTAGGTTTCACGAGCAAGCATAATCTTAAACCCTCCGTCTTAAGCTTTCTCTCTCAAACCAAACCACACTTCAAACCAAATCCACCTTAACCACCGCATTACAAAAAACATAACATGTCCGTCGCATGTGGCGTAGAGTGTGTTCTAGTCTTCGGCTGCGCACGTTGGCTATGGAAACGCTGCACATACATCGGCTCCTACGACAGCGCCACATGGCCATCCGCCACCGCAGCTGAATTCGAACCGGTCCCACGCGTCTGCCGAGTCATCCTCGCCATCTACGAACCCGATCTCAAGAACCCCCAGCATTACCAACCTGCAAACGGCTACCGTTTGAACCCCGACTGGGTTATAAAGCGCGTGAGTTATCTAGAAACTGAAGGCCACGCACCGCCGTATATAATCTACGTCGATCATGACAATCGCGAGATTGTGATGGCCGTGCGTGGACTCAATTTAGCTAAGGAGAGTGATTATAAGATGTTGTTGGATAATAAGTTGGGGAGGCAGATGTTTGATGGGGGGTATGTTCATCATGGGTTGTTGAAATCTGCGGTTTGGTTGTTGAATAAGGAGTCGGAGACGTTGAAGAGGTTGTGGGTGGAGAATGGGAGTGAGTATGGGATGGTTTTTGCGGGGCATTCGTTGGGGTCTGGTGTGGTTTCGTTGTTGAGTATTTTGGTTGTGAATCATAGGGAAAGGTTGGGCGGGATTCCCAAAGAGAAGATTAGGTGTTATGCTATTGCGCCGGCGAGGTGTATGTCGCTTAATTTGGCTGTTAAATATGCTAATCTCATACATTCCATTGTCTTGCAGGTTAGTTATAGTTTTTACTATGCATATGCTACTTCACATTTAGTTTTAGTGTACTATTATTGTTGGCTGTATTGTATGATTTGTTGCATTGTATGCTTTTTATCATTTCAAGGACAAATTTGTCTGTAATTGCTATGATGCAGTGACTAACTACGGACAAATTAGTCAAAACTAGTCTATGTTGTAGTGACAATGATGTGAGATTGGTGAAGGTTTGGGTCCTGAGGGTGTGATCCTTTCAAGCTCATGTTTGAATTTCACTGTGTGCTAACAATTTTTGTGTTGGACTGGTTAATGCAGAATTTTGCTCTGACTTTAAATGCCCCCGGCTAGTGGACGGTGAGATTGATCCCTTAGGATTAGTCGGTATCAATGCTATACCGGATACCAAGTGCTAAAACAAAATAAAAAATGGAGGAGCTGAATATTTAGATAATTTAGCATGGAGATCACCTTATATTTTCATGGAATTTGATCAGATCCCCTATAAATGTTCTTGCTCTAGATCTAACAATTATCTTAGCAGCTGAGCCTAGTTTGCGGGGATAAGTTTCCGTGAAACTTATGCTTCTGCAACGTGGCGGATGCATAAATTTTTGTTTACGAGCAAAGAAAATAACCTATAATATTTACACACAAGAAAAATGTTAGTATAGTAAATGTCCAAGTTGGTTTTTGAGAAAAAAAACGAGACTTGTTTGGTTTCTAAATTGTGAGTTTGGACCTTTTGTCTAAATATTATAAGCTTATACAATAGTGTGATTCACAAGGATTCAATTTGTTGAATTCAAGTGTTAGTAGTTAAGTTTCACATAGACTAGAAAGGGTGGAAATGTTGGATTTATAAGAGAAAAGACTCATATACCCAATGCTTTTATTCTATCATATGATGATGCTTGCTTAAATTTTAATCTACTATTCATTTTATTTATTGGTGCAGGATGATTTCTTGCCAAGAACAGCCACTCCATTGGAAGATATATTCAAATCAATATTCTGGTTAGTAGCACTCCATTGGGTTTCAACTTTCAAGTGTGTGTGATTTATTCTCGATTTTCTCATGTTTGCTATTGAGCATAGCAAAATGCGATAATGGTCTCTTAAACCAGGTGTTGATGATTTAAACAGCTTGCCTTGCTTGTTGTTCTTGGTTTGCTTGAGGGACACCTTCATACCTGAGGGCCGAAAGCTAAGAGATCCAAGGAGACTTTACGCACCTGGACGAATGTATCATATTGTGGAAAGAAAATTTTGCAGGTATTGGACTTGCAAGCAAGTTTTATCTTTTCATACGAATCTCCTATATAGTAACATTGACCCGCATATGCATTGCTAATAATGAAGTCCTTGTTGGTTGGTGAACACAACAGATGTGGAAGATTTCCTCCAGAAGTGAGGACTGCTATTCCTGTTGATGGAAGATTTGAGCATATTGTCTTGTCCTGCAACACAACAGCGGATCATGCAATTATTTGGATAGAGAGGGAGGCAGAGAAAGCCTTACAAGTAAGAAAAACTATCTTGTAAAAATACCTATGTGTCATTGTTCGTGTTGGTGCTTCATATATCAAAGTATTTCAAATTCTCTTTATTAACCCTTTTCCACATTTAATGAATTGTTGGTTTTTCGTGTTCATCGTGTAGTTAATGAAGGATCAAGACAGCACCAAAACTGTGACAGTCCCACCAACGGTACAAAAGTTCGAGAGATTGAAGACGTTAGAAAAAGAACATAAAGATGCGTTGGAAAGAGCTGTTAGCTTAAATGTACCTCATGCAGTGGACACTGCAGAGAAAGAACCATCTGAAGAAAACAATGAAGGTGAGGCAGCAACCACTAGTAATGGCGACAAAGAAGCCGGAGCCGAAGCCACCTCAAGTACCGAATCAAAACCTAGTGGTGGAAGATTAAACTGGGAAGAGGTTGTTGAAAAGCTATTGAAGAAGAGTGAAACAGGAGACAAACATATTCAAGAGGATATAAATGTCCCACATTGACATCTTCATGTTTAGGTTAGACATCAACTCAATGACAATTAATATGTTTGGTTATTTTTGTGTCTTATAGGCATTCTTGATTTTGTAAATTTAGATGTAAAAAAGATAGTTACATTTGCTTGGAAAACCACACTTAAGGGGGAAAACTACAAATGATTAAGAGGTGCTATTCCAATTGGTTTTGTTGTGATATTATTTATGTAAAACATGAGATTTTATTTGTATATTTGTGAGATTGACATGGATGGATTGATACATTTCATGTTATGAAATGGCCTATTTTCAGTTGCGGACCTTCCTTATAATAAATGGAGAAATTAACATACCACTTCTCAAATCTCAAATTATACATGTCACTTCTCAATTTTTTTTTATTTCAGAATTATCCTTGTTGAGTTTCAAACAAATTTTCAGACGAAATTTTCGGTAGAGTTATTCAAATTTCTGATACACAAAATTTTTACGAAATTTTTGGTACACCATAAAAAAATTTCGGTGTATGTAAATTTCCGGTAGTGTATTTTTAATTTTCGATATTCTGCAAATTTCATATTTACCATGTAGTACTGAAAATTTTAGGTATATGAAATTTTCGATAGTTTAGTTATTCAAGTTTTTTAACGGTTAAGATTTTGCCGACATCTTGGGAGGATTTAGATTGCACCGACAAATTTGTGTGTTCCATAATGCATCATCATTTGTATAAATAAGGACCAATGCTACAAAGAAAAACATCTCAAACAATATCTCTTGCTCAATTTCTGATTAAGACAAAAGTATATCTCCACGGAAACAACTCTGTTGTTGAATTCAAGCTTCCAAATGACACCACGTCCTTCAACAACTTGAAAGATAAGTTGAATGAACTGTTACCTAATTCTGATAATAGAAGGGTGACGAAGATAAAGATTTGGGGGGATTTGATTGATACAAGTGGAAGGGTGATATACAACCTGATCTACCATGTGGAAATCACTTCGTCGTACGATAACAAAAGGTTTGATCGAGTTGGAAGCAGAGATTCAAAGATCCGCCATGACATAATCAAGATGCTGAAACGTCCAGAAACATTCGATAGTGCCTAGGTTTTCATGTTTAGTTATTTTTTGTATATGTTTGTTGTACTGTTTTATTTTATGTTCATCATCAATTCGAAACATGTAATCGCGAAAATATTATGCAATAAATAAAAAGTATGTGTTTCACAAAATATACATATACAACCAAATAAAATTTATCTATATATGACTCTCTGGAAAGTTCTTCAACTTCGAACAATAGGTACAACCTCCTCTATATGTTTTTGAATCGTCGACTCAATCATAAGCACATGAGCAAGAATATGTACTTCCTCGGCGGTAGAAACTCTAAGTCCTTGACGGCGGGAACTGCGCCAACTGCTTGGCTATCCATTTCCAATGAGAACTTGTCGGAGGACGTCGTCTAGCCCATAGCTCAGAAGCGTGTGACTCGTCAGTCCGGGCCTAAGCTTACACTCTATCTTCCACCATACTCGCAACATAACCATTTACGCCTCTGGTCCTCACTGAAACATTAATAAAAATTAATAAAATATGTACTACCGAAAATTTTAAATTTCCAGTATTTTTCAAAACAAGTTGAACTACCCGAAATTTCAAAATTTTTGGTACATGCTGTTAAGCTACGAAAATTTTAAAATTTCTGGTACAAAAGATAAATGTATTAACCGGAAATTGCAAAAATTTCGGTTCAAATATACTAGATATTTTGAAAATTCGGGTATAATGTATCAGAAATTTCACAAATATACCGTAAATTTCTTACTTGTTCATCAAATTTCCAGTATCGCCTCTAAATTTTCGATATCGCCTTGGGAATTTCAAATTTTCGATATCGCCTTGGGAATTTCAAATTTTCGGTGTGGTACCACATATTTTGAATTTTTGAGAATTTTTTGAGTTTGGGTAATTTTGTCTTTTCATATACTTTAGAGGGTGACATGTATAATAAGGGGGTGAGATGTTAATTCCTACACAATATATCCAACTTTCTTTGGCATGTGTCAACGATAATAGTGATCAGGATAATTACGAGCATTACTTCTTTTTTCCTCATTATAGCCTTTGTAAATTAAAAAAATTGATTTTCTTGTGTCACTAAAAAGTAATAATTTTAATATGATATTAGTTAATATCGATCGGTTAGGTTATTTATCATTTATATCCAAACATCAAATTTAATAGTGTTAAGTGTAAGAGGCGTGTTAAGAAAATATCAAGTTCAACATTGGTTAGACATAGAGTATGAAAAAAGTTTATGCATAGTCAAATTTTAATTCTAAAGGAATTTCTTAAAGCACCATATTAGGTGACAAAAAAAATTGTATCCGTGAATATGTGCTGACAAAAGATAGTGAGCAGATAGCTTAATAGATATTTGCGGATAAAATAAATTGATATTTAAATACTCGTTTATTAATAGATATGAATATGAATTTAATATTACCCGTATCCGTTAATAAATTCTAAAAATTACATAAATATTATTAGTTTATTATACTATATCTTTTCATCTTCTAACAAAACAATCTTCTCATATTTTTTTGTTTTCTATAAAGAAAACATTTATATTCCATACAAATCCTATTCACCATTTCATATTTAAGTTTCTTGTATATTCTATATCTCACTTCAATAATTCTAATGTCCAATCAATTTTTACCGTCATTTCCCTGTCCAACCAGTGTCATCCTTTCTACTACTCCATTAATCGTTCTTCCACCATAACTCACAATCACAATATCTTTTAATTTATTTTGTTAAAATGAAATGTATGAATATTATGCTTTGGTGAAAATGAGGAAAATTGATGTGATGAAATTTTGTTGTTAAAGTAAGAGAGATTTATATGGATGTTATGTGAAAAAGTGTTATCCATGGATATCTGTAAATGTTTGTGGATATCTTAAAACCTGCAGATTACCTGTTTAGCGGATACCCACACAAATAGGGGGCGGAAATGGATATCATATTTATCCAACGGGGCAAAAACAAATATCATACTATTTGTCCCATGGATGTCCATTTACATCCATACACCATATGCATTATTGGCACAGTACGTGAAAATACAATAATGTCCTCAGTTTTTATAGATGCATCTTCGAACACACCCAAAAACATACAATCAAAGTTGATTTTGAAACACGCTCCATGTTTGTGTTTATTTTGCACCTGGAAATGCATCTTTCGATGCTATACGAAGTTGCATTTCTATATTGAAGCAGCAACAGAAAGGAAAAAAACCAAAAAGGTGTAGGTTGACAAAATAATTTTTTTTAATAACCTAAAAAAAGAAGTACATTTGCGATGTCAGCATATATCAAACCTTACATTTCAATATTCAGGTGGACAATGAAACATCTTCATAATATCTTCGACGGTCGTGAAATTGCCGCATCCAGCTCGATCAAAACTTTTGTTTCTAAACGGAGAAAAGTATCTCACATAGCCTTTAAATCTACACCCATCTTCAGCTCAAAGTTGCTAAACTCAATATTCTTTTATCTTCTTTAGGTTTTGAAGCAGATTTCTCTTTTTCTTTTCATTTATCTTTAGGCACAACCCCACCTGAGACAAAATGGAAAAGAAGAGTATTATGTTTGTCTTCCTTAATAGAATTAGATTCGTCATATGAATTATAACCAACAACATTTGTCCCATTTTAGCTCGCACCATAGATCATAGAAGCCATCATGTTTCTCCATATGCTTCGGGCTAGGAAATTATGAAAATCTTTGTCATATTTCGTAATGACATCATCATTACTCTTAAAAGATTTTGGAAGAGTTCACATGCAAGGCGTGAAGAACACAAGAAAGGGGGGGTTAATTGGGTTTTATCCTTTGAAAACTTTTGCTTTTAAAAACAATTCCCTTAAATATGCTTCTCTTTTGATGAAAAATGAAATATAGGAAATCAATAAATAACACCGTATTTTTATCCTAGTTCACTTGAAACATCAAGCTACTCTAGTCCATCCTTCGGAGGTGATTTGCCTCTCTCCACCGAAGACTTAATCCATTATAACCAAACTGATTACACTTGCACGGGCAACCGCCGGTGACTAACACTTGCACACACCAACTGTGTGTGACTAACAACCTCTAAGACTAACTGTCCTAGACTTCTTGAGAAGTTGACCCAACTGGTCTCTCAAGGAACAATCGAACAAAAGTTTGACAACAGATTTGTTTACAAGTAAATATGCTTCTACACGCGCTGATTATGTAAACAGATTTTTAGTACAAAGTGACTTGAATGAATTTACAACTTTTTACAAAGGATAAAGAATTTAAGCACAAAGACTTTCCTCGTGAATTAGCATTTGTTTCTTCAAGTATTCAAGCTCTTGTATAGTGCCATGCATGATGTAACCGTTGGAGAGTACATTTGGAATATGAAACTAATGGCGGCTTGAAAGAACGTGGGGGACAAGATTGTACGCAGCGTCTGTCCTTCATGGTACTAGAATAAAAAAGTTTGCTTGTACCATTTACTGTTATACCACGTTAACGTTATCTTATTTCCTTCTGCACTTTAGAGGCTTCTGCGAGCATGAGTTTGGAAGTGGAGAATCTAACGTCTGGTTGATCAAAACTTCAAGTCTTCAGAGTCTTCAGATCTTCCTCTTCAAAAGCTTCAGCACTTGGTTTTGAAAAACCTTGTATTGTAACCAAAAGGTTGAAAGAACTTCAAGTCTTGGAATCTTCAGAACCACGTTCTCCAGAGTCTTCAGCACTTGGTCTTGTAACCTTGTATCGTAACGTAAGTTCAAAAGAACTTCAAGTCTTGGAATCTTCAGAATCACATTCTTCAGAGTCTTCAGCACTTTCTCTTCAGAACCCTTTGTGTCGTAACCAAAGTTTAGAAGAACTTCAAGTCTTGCGAATCTTCAGAGCCACGTCTTTAGAGTCTTTAAGCACTTGGTCTTCAGAACCCTTTGTCTTCTAAAACTTGAGTCTTCAGCATCATGACATAAGTCACACTTTTGTCTTTAGATCTTCTTACTGGTTTCTTCAGACGAACGCATCAGAGTAACTTCAGATCCTTCTGAAGCTTTTCCTTGCTACTCGTTCAGCAGAACCTTTGTAGCTTAGAAGCGGAAAGCATTCTCTTCTAATGTCTTGGCCACACCATTCATCAGAAGTATAACTTGTTTGTTTATCATAAAAATACAACAAACATTAGAGTAATAAAAAAAATTCACTCAAACATACTCTTTGTTATCATCAAAACTCAGAGACATAATTGCAGAACCCAATCTTGTTCTAACAATCTCCCCCTTTTTGATGATGACAAAACCATGTATTTTGATGACACAATTTTTCATAATATCAGAAGAAGGTTAAACAATAAAGGTAAGGACTACTTAACCTTTACATGAAAACTCCCCCTGAATCACAAACTTGGTGAAAGATCGGAACTTTTGACTAAGGACCATCTGAGCCACAACTCCCCCAGGTTCCAATAGATCAGATGAAAGATCTTCAGAGTCTTGATTCTCGAAGATACAAGTTCTCCGTTGAGAAATTGAACTTTAACTTCACTCAAACAAGTTCCAGAATCTCCAGTTAAAATTTGACTTCGGACTAACTCTTTTAGAGTCTAGTGTAAGGAGTCAGATGCATAGACTTTCTTCAGATTCTTGAAAAATCCTGCAAAAGAAAAGCAACACAATTCTACCAAAAAACAACAGTTTATATTTGGTTAGAAATGTAAGCAACATTTTTCAAGAGAATTTTATCATTGAGAATCAAAATTACTTCTTTAACTACTCCCCCTTTTTGTCATAATAAAAAAGAAATATTTTAAAAACTTGTGAAAAACACATAAATAAAATAATGGGAAGGGAAAAGTGCTTTCATTCATTAAAACAGATCGAAAATATCCATCAAAACACAAAGTTCTCAAGAAAGAAAAAACATGAAAGTGGTTTCAAAAACATTGGTTTTAAAGATTTGAAGAAGAGGGGTCTGGTCCAGTGATCTTATGAAGAATCAAAGCTAGCATGTTTTGAACATTATCATTAATGATCTTTTGTTCAGCTAGACTTTGTTGCATATCCTTTTGCTCAGCTTTCATCTCTTTCAGAGTGGATTTGATGTCATTGATCTCATGTTGGGTTAAGGGCTCAACCAAAGCAACTTGAAAAGCTTCACTTGCCTTCTCTACCTGAATAACCAATTTGTCCTTTTCAGCCTAGACTCTGGCATCTTCTTTAGCTTTCAGCCTTGCTTCTTCTTCCTCTTTCCTTTCTGCAGCCTCAGCAGCATCCTGAAGAGCCTTAGCTTTTGTTTCCTTCTGCCTCTTAGCAATAAGCTGGAAGACACTAATTCCTTCAAGTTCGTCTTCCTTTTGCTTAACAAGCTCCACGGAAGAACTTCTAGAATTGGCAAAGAAGTTGAAAATCATCTCAACTTCATTCTTCATCCAAAGCTCACAGGTTGCCCAAGAGGCATCCATATCCTTGTGTGAAGAGCTAGTCCTAGCCTCTTCATTAAGCTTGGAAAACTTCTTCTTTGCTTTTTCCCTGAATGTATCAAGGCATTCATCCAGAGATCTGGGGCAAGGTTTCTCATAGATAACTAGTGAACGAACAGACGGTAGTGGTTCAGATGGACGAATAACCTCAGTCATTCCCAAGAGTTCAGACATCTGATTTGATTCATTAATGGATATTTCAATAGGTTCATGATTGTCAGCTGTCATGATTTTAATTTCCGCAGGATTGATGGGTGAAGTTGGATCAATACAAAACGTGTTTTGGTTAAAATTGGAGGATTGTTCATCTGAGATAACAAGATTAACGTCAAATGACACAATACAAGATGGAGGAGTTTGAAATTCAGCAACTGAAGTAACAATGGAGGGAGTGAAAGTGATAATGGGTGTTGGTGTTATGGTATATGTGATGGATTGAGTTATTGAAAATGAAGCAACAATATCAGATGAGGTTAGGTTTATGGCAGAGGTGGGAGTTAAAATGGTAGTGATGATGTCAGAGAACGATATTGTTGGAGTTGTTTAAGAGATAGTGGTAATGAGAGGTTGTGATAAAAATAGAGGTGATTTAGGAGTGATAGGGTTACTGGATTTTGAAATGAGTGGTGAGATATTTTGAGGTTCAGGAATAGATTTTGAAATGAAGGGTGTAAGGGAGGACTTACTTGGACATTTTTCATCTAAGATAGCGTCATTAAGAAGCATTGTTCTCTTCTTCTTCTTCTTCTTTTTCTTTGAATCTGAATTATCTGTCCTTTGTTTACATTTGCCTTTAGAATAATCCTTTTCTTCTTCTTCATCAAACGTGATGCTCACATCATGTTCATCCTTGGACATTGACTCCCCCTATTTAACTACTTTTGTCATGTCTCTTGAGAAATGGAACAGAGGAAAATTCTCAATGGGAACCGAGTTTAGAATCTCAGTTAGATTATGCTGATGTCTTTTAACGACTTCAGGAATGATCTTCACATTCTTGAGATTTTGAGATGTGAATGAATCACCAGAAGTAGATTCCAAATCCTCAATACACTTAGCTTATTTTATCAAGAAGGCTACTAGGCCACTTTCAATTAAAATTTCTGTAATCAAACGCCCACAAGGAATGTAATTTGGAACCTTTTTATTTGGAAATGCAGTGGTTCTTGTTTTAATGATGGCTTCTTTAAGGCGATTAAGAAGAACAAATGGAAGATTCACACTCTTCTTGGTCATTATATAATACAACATGAATTATTAACCAACATTGAAGTAATCTGGAGAATTGTTATTGGGTCTAGGGTTTATGCATCCTAAGATAAGTTTGTGCCAAACTCCGAGATTGTCATCCATATCCCTGCTTTTGTAGTCATTCTTCTATTTGGGATAGTTCTTTGGCATATGCCTCCAACATTTTTTCAATTCAGGCCAACATGGGTGAGCATAGCTCCAACTTTAATGTAATGCAATGTATGCAACTTTCATGTATGGCATACAACAACAACATTCACACAAGACAACTTAGAACAACTATAACTTTCAACAACAACAACTTTTCAACATCGATAACTTTCAACAACAATAACTTTCAACATCGACAACTTTCAACAACAACTTTCACCATTGGCTTTTAAGCCTCCAACAAAGCTTATTCATATTTAGGGCAACAATCAACTTATATTTATAATTCATTACAATCAACATATATTCAGCAAAAGAAACACTCTACGATAGTTTACTAGCGTACATGAGCCACTCCTTCAATTCTTCCAATTTCGGTTAATCGGCTATACCGCGTACAATTACCAACATATTAATTCGGAACTATTTATAATCAATTCCTATATCATTCCTTACTAATTACTAGTGTTATACTACTCATAAAAGCCTACACAAAGTATCCTAGTTAAAGTGTTTAAAATTGGGCAGAATTCAAAATCAGAAAAATGTGATCAAAACAAATCAATACGTGTCGCGAACCCTACTTTGCGCCGCGACATTAGCAGGGTTCAGTTCGCGCCGCGTCAACTTGTTGGCGCGGTGAACTGAGCGTGACAGATTGGTTTCCTTCAGCGCTGCTAGCATCTTTTCAACACCATTTCTCCAAAGTTTTGGCACCCAACACCCACACAACTCAAAACGAATCAACCTAAGGTACTAGCAACATGGGTAATCAAACAAAGACAACATTTACCACAACATTCAACAAGTTCCATGGACTTTCAAGTTCAAATTGAAATTAACAACAACAACAACAAACCTAGCAAGATTACAAACCCCACTACCTATCATTCATCATGTTCCCAATTAGAGAGAAAAAACCCCACCCTTACCCTGTGAATCGGAGGTTGATTTCTTAGAGATGGAGGTTTTCCCTAGCCAAGCTTCACTTCTTCTCTTCTCTTCCTTTTTCCCCCAAAACCTCTTTTCCTATTCTACTGATAAATAACCCTTTCATCTCTTCTCATTCTACTTCTTTTAAGATAATAACCTTATTATTATTATTATTATTATTATTCCTACAACTTATTTTAATCAATCACCCAATAATCCTATAATAACTTAAATTGGCATTCTACACTATTACCAATTATTCGGAAAAATATACGAAAACATTAAATTAAACAAATAATTAAATAATTTGGGTGTTACATCCTTGATCCTCTGAACTTACTCTGTCTGTGTTTCCACAGTTTGTTTATCTTTCTAGTAATCAAAGACAATTCATTTTCCTCTGATTCTTCTTCAGACTCTTTTGATTCCTCCATTGCTTGATAAGCCTTTGTCTTTTTAGACTTAGACTTGAGAGCGAAAGATTTATTTTTCTTCTGGGGATCATCTTGTTGAAGCTCAATCTCATGAATTCTCAAGGAACTAATGAGTTCTTCAATACTTGTATTGTTTAGATCTTTCTCCAGTTTTAAAGCAGTTACCATGGGTCTCCATTTGACAGGCAGACTTCTGATAATCTTTTTGACGTGATCAGCAGTAGTGTATCCTGTCCAGAACTCTGAGTCCTGCAACCAACATCTGGAATCTTGAAAACATTGTTTCCACGGACTCAACTTCCTCCATTCTAAAGGCTTCATATTTTTGGATTAAGGCTAACGCCTTAGTTTCCTTGACTTGAGCATTTCTTTCGTGAGTCGTTTGAAGAGAATCAAAGATGAACTTAACAGTCTCTTTATCTGTGATCTTTTCGTACTCTGTATAAGATATTGCACTGAGAAGGATTGTTCTTGCTTTATGGTGGTTTTTGTACATCTTCTTCTAAGCTTTTGTCAAGGCGCTTTTGGAAACTTCTTTTCCGTCTTCATCTACTGGGTGTGATTAGCCATCAACTATGATATCCCATAGATCTAGGTCAAAATCAAGAAGATGACTTCTTATCATATCTTTCCAATAGTCAAATCTTTCTCCATCAAAGATCGGAGGCTTCGAACTATAAAAATCTTTTTCTTGATCAACAACAATAACTACATTGCCATTTTGAGCAGTCATTATTATTTTTCACACACTGGATCGATACTGAACATTGTTAGGTGCTTGATAAAACTCCAACCTTTTTATCTCTTCAGAATCGGAGCTCTGATACCAATTCAAGGCGTGAAAAACACAAGAAAGGGGGGTTTGAATTGGGTTTTATCCTTTGAAAACTTTTTCTTTTAAAAACAATTCCCTTGAATATGCTTCTCTTTTTATGAAGAATGAAATATAGGAAAGCAATAATTAACACAATATTTATGTCCTAGCTCACTTGAAACATCAAGCTACTCTAGTCCACCCTTCTGAGGTGATTTGCCTCTTTCCACCGAGGACTTAATCCACTATAACCAAACTGATTACACTTGCACGGCAACCGCTAGTGACTAACACCTACAAACATCAACTCTGTGTGACTAACAACCTCTAAGACTAATTGTCCTAGAGTTCTTGAGAAGCTGACACAACTGGTCTCTCAAAGAACAATCAAACAACAGGTTGATAATAAATTTGTTTACAAATAAATATGCTTCTACGCAAGATGATTATGTAAATAGATTTTTATTACAAAGTGACTTGAATGAATTTACAGCTTTTTACAAAGGATAAAGAATTTAAGCACAGAGAGTTTCCTTGTGAATTAGCAGTTGTTTTTTCAAGTCTTCAAGCTCTTGTATAGTGCCATGCATGATGTAACCGTTAGAGGGTACATTTGGAATATGAAACTTGTGGCAGCTTGAAAGAACGTGGGGGATAATATCGTACGTAGCTTCCGTCCTTCATGGTAGTGGAATAAAAAGTTTTGCTTGTACCATGTATTATTGTACCACATTAATGTTATCTTATTTCCTTCTACACTTTAGAGGCTTCTGCGAGCATGAGTTTGGAAGTGGATAATCTAACTTCTGGTTGATCAAAACTTCAAGTCTTCATAGTCTTCAGATCTTCCTCTTCAAAAGCTTCAGCACTTGGTTTTGAAAAACCTTGTATCGTAACGAAAAGGTTGAAAGAACTTCAAGTCTTGGAATCTTCAGAACCACATTCTTCAAAGTCTTCAACACTTGGTCTTTAGAACCCTTTGTGTCATAACCAAATTTCAGAATAACTTCAAGTCTTGTGAATCTTCAGAGCCACGTCTTCAGATTCTTTACGCACTTGGTCATCAGAACCATTTGTCTTCTGAAACTTGAGTCTTTAACATCTTGACATAAGTCACACTTCTATCTTTAGATCTTTTGACTAGTTTCTTCAGACGAACGTATCAGAGTAACTTCAGAGCCTTTTGAAGCTTTTCCTTGTTACTCGTTTAGCAGAACCTTTGTAGCGTATAAGCGGAACACATTCTCTTCTAATGTCTTGGCCACGACATTCATCTGAAGCAGAACCTGTTTGTTTATCCTAAAAATACAACAAATATTAGAGTAATAAATTCTTTTCAGTCAAACATTCTCTTTGTTATCATCAAAACTCAAAGACATCATTGAAGAACCAAATCTTGTTCTAACAACCTTTTAGGGAAGAGTTCTCATCTTTATGAAAAAATTATTCAATAATAATGAAGAGAACTTCCTTAAGTTTACTATTTTTAGAAGATATGGATGGATTTATAGGACTTTTTAAGTTCCTAATCTTGAGTAACTCATGTTTTTTCCAGAATTTCAAGTAACGAAGAAGTTAATTCTGAATGAGTAAGGTCAAAAAATACCTATCTTGTGTATGAATCAGAGTTTGCTTCATATTCTGGAGGGATCTTCACCTCAGAAGTTCTAACATGAGCCATTAGCCCACGTTAGCATGTTCTTCTTCTGAGTCATCTTCTGAAGAATCAAAATCATCACAGGTTGCCATCAACTCTTTCTTATTACTCTTGAGAGCTTTCTTCTTGGTATTGTCCTTATGAAGTTTAGAACAGTCGTACTTGTAGTGTCCTGAATCATTGCACTCATAACAAGTGACTCCTTTGCCACTAGACTTCCTTTGACCATAAGTAGACTCAAAGCGACCACCAGTCCTTCTAGTTCTTTTAAAATTGTTGCCTTAATTTCTCTTCCAGAGACGGTTAACTATTCTGGAAAGCAGTGATAACTCATCTTTATCTTTCATCTTCATCAGAATCTTCCTCTGAATCCTCAATCTTTTCAGCTTGAAGAGCTTTATACTTCTCAGGTCTTCTGACAGATTTGAGCGCAAGATTTACCTCTCTTCTGATTTTCATCCTGTTTTATCTCAATCTCGTGACTTCTAAAAGAACTCACTAGTTCTTATAGAGAAATATCGTTCAGATTCTTTGCAAGCTTGAGTGCGTTTATCATAGGCCTCCATTTGGATGGCAAGCTTCGTATAATCTTCTTCACGTGATCTAACGTTGAATATTCTTTGTTCAGAATTCTCAGTCCTACAACTAAGGTTTGAAACCTTGAGAACATAGTTTCAATTGTTCCAACACCCTCCATCTTGAAGGCTTCATACTTATGAATAAAATCCAGAACCTTGGTCTTCTTGACTTTATCATTTCCTTCATGATTCATTATGAGAGAGTCAAATATAGACTAAGTTAAGTCTTTATTTGTGATCTTCTTATACTCAGTATAAGAAATAACATTCAGCAAGATATTTCTTGCTTTATGATGATTCTTATAATCCTTTTTCACTGATCAGTCATAACTTTCCTTTCAAACTTATTTCTAGCAGCATCTCGTAGCCATCAACTACCATATCCTAAATATCAACATCATGTCCTGGAAAGAAACTTTCTAGTATATCTTTCCAGTATTCAAACTTTTCACCATATAAAATGGGAGGTTTAGCATTATAGTTATCTTTATCATTTGAAACTGGAGCAGGTGGTGGTGGTGTATGATCAACCATAGTGTTTCTAAAACTCGTCTGGATCTTTATCTGACACGATCAAGTGTTTGATAATAATCAATACTAGAATTTGAGCTGTGATGCCAATTGAAGGTGCGAGAAGCACAAGAAATTGGATTAGAATTAGGTTTCACCAAATATAAACTTTTCGAAACTCAAACATAATAGCTAACTGGTGAATAAAAATAAATGAACACAATTATTTTTGTCATGGTTCATTGTTAACTAAGTTACTACAGTCCACCCTGCAAGGTGATTTACCTTATCCACAAGGACTTAATCCACTTATTACAAACAACCACAGTAAGTCTAATCAACCTTGTTGACAACCCCTAACAAGTCCGTCTATCCTTATTACCAATCCACAATAACTACATCCAAAGTTTTCTTGAGAATCCTGACTACACTTAGTCTCTAAAGGAACCTATCAACAACCATTGATTATAATAAGGCATATCAACCTTGTTGACAACCACAACAAATCCTTCGATCCTTATTTCCAATCTATAATGACCGCAGTCAAAGTCTTCTTGAGAATCCTGACTACACCTAGTCTATCAAGGAACCTATCAACAATTATTGATTATAAAGATGTGTATACATATATGCTTCTAACAAGAAGATTACATAATATTTAAGTACAACAACACAAAAGTGTTGATAGCAAGATATGAACAAAAGTTCCTTGCTAATTTACAAAACTATACAAAGAATGTCTCAAAAGAGTTATGCAATGTTTTAGTGTAATTTCGTAGAACCCAAAAGTCTTATTTCCAATTCTTCCAAGTTCTCCTTTTATAGCTGAAAAAGAGATACGTTGGAGGTTAGAATAGAAAACATAAAACCAACTATTTTTGTCCCCAACGATCATGGCGGGAATGGTAGACAACATAGTACAAAGAATTGTCCTTACACCACTCTAGCAGAGTAGTGGTCACAGTGTATTTTGTATTTTTATACCCACCATATCATACAAACCAGTCTTGATCTTTATCTTCTATTTCTTCATAGGATTCTGATTGTATGTTCGTGAAGCTTATTGTATAAGGATCAGAACTTGAATCTTCAAACCTAAGTCTTTGGAGTCTTCAAAACTTGTTCAGCAAAGCCTTGTCTTCAGAGTCTTCAGCACTTGGTCTTCAGAAGTAATGCCTTCATATCTTCATAACTTGTTTAGAAGAACCTTGTATTCGACATCTTCAGAACTTGGGACAATAGAAGCAAATCTTTAGAAGATCTCCAAAGCTTCATTGTAAAGTCTCGATCAGAAGCTCTTATACTAACATTCCTTAGAATAGTTTTATAAGAAGCATTCCAAAATCTTGACTAATCTTTGTAACGCAACATATGTATTCTTCTACAGTGTTGAGTTCATAACCTAATGACGTCACACATCTTCTACCAGAGTTAAAAACTATTAAAGTATACCATGTAAAGTTATCATCAAAACTCAAGACCATATTTCAGAACCAATCTTGTTTTTACACCTTTCTCCTAAAGGAAACTAATTGAGTCGTGTCTTAGTGTGAAGACAACAATAGTCTGGGTCCAAAAAACTTTAATTTTTTTCTTTAAGAAGTTTTGTTGTTTGATGACTTTCCCCATTTTACATTTTTACCTCGCAATTTTTCTTTCTTTTGTGACCATTATCCTCAAAGTTACGAACCCCTGATCCTTGGGAATTTTTGGCCCATCTTCTTGGTTGGATCTCTGTATAAGTTAGTTTCTAAAGTTTTGGCTAATCGATTGGGGTTGATGATGGATAAGTTTATCTCTCCTAATCAGTCGGCCTTTTTTTTTAAGGGAAACAATTCGTTGATAATGTGGTTGTTCGTAATGAGGTAATTGATTTGGCCAAACGCTCTAAAAAGGCTTGACTCATCTTTAGGGTCTGTTTGGTTCAATCAAGGGGAGGGGAGGGGATGAATTTAAATTACATATATGTTTGGTTCAAAATAAGATAGGGGAGGGGAAGGGAGGTATTTTATTTACAAACATGTTTGGTTCACAAGGGAAGGGGAGGTATTTTAAAATTAATTTACTTTTATATCCTTGTAATTTTATCATAAGATATTTATCGTTTATAATTCAAAAATACAAACTCAATGACGAAATATAAGTATTCAATCAGATAATATAATAAAAGATTTTATAATAACGTAACGATTATGATATATAATTTTAAAAATATTACTGAATATAATAAAATATAACAAAAATTATTATAAACAAAAACATAATAATAATTTAAAAGTTACATTAAAATATATTAAATAAAATAAATAAAAATTAGACACATATAATGATAATAAGATGAAGATATGAAAATACAAGAAATATATAAAAAGAAGATAAAATTTGTTCAAAATAGAACTTTTAACATTTTAATAAGTTAAATTTTTATTTAAATAAATAAATAAGGGTAAATACGTAAATATAGTTATAATTAAAATTAAATGCCTCCTCTCCTCTCTAAATCTCTTCAAATCGGAGGGAATCAAAAAGTGGTTCATGAAAGATTTTGGCCCCCACCATCTATCTCCCCTCCTCCTCTTAAAATATGAATCAAACACATAAATTATTAAATATCTCCTCCCCTCCCCTCCATTTACTCACAATCAAACACACCCTTAAAATTAACTTTCCTTTTTTTTTTCTCGTGGTCGAAAGTCTTAGTGGCTTGGTAAAAAGAGCTTATCACCTCAATTTTTCTCTGGTTTTAAAGTTGACCCTTTTTAAAAGTTTCTCATCTTCAATATGTCGATGATACAATAATATTGGATGATCTTTCAAATGAGAATGTGTGATCTACCAAAGTATTTTAAGGGGTTTTGAGTTGAGTTTGGACCTTGGAGTTAACTTTGAAAAGAGTAATTTGATTGGGATTAATGTTGAAACTTAAGTTATCTAAAAAAAAATTCTGCAAGATTGAGACTCTCCCATTTAAGTATCTAAGGTTTTCAATTGGAGTCAATCCTCGGTTGACTTTTACGCACAAACCTTTAGTAAACCTTGGAAGAAAATTCATTCCTAAAGTCATTGATTTGTTAGCTTAGAAGGTAGAGTTATCCTTCTTAACTATGTCCTCAATGTTATCCCTATTTTTTTCTTCTCCTTAGTAATGCATGTGAAAGTGTGGAGAATGTTGATCAGAATTCAAAGAATAAGCCTTTAAAAATGAGTGACAAGATCTCTTGGGTGAGTTGGTTCACTATTTGCAAGTATAAAAGGTATGAGAAATTTTTCTGCCACCTTTTTTTTAGCTGCCACCCCTATTTTTTGATATTTCAAAAATATTCTGAAGTTATTTATTCAAAATTTTAATTTTTTGGAAAAGAATATTTATTATTATCAAAAATTAAATTTTTGGTATCTCAGACTAAACTTTCGATATCTTTTTGTACGCATAACAAAAATTCTTGTATTTTATAAAATTTCTAGTATCTATTTACCGGATATTTCTAATTTCTAGTGCAATCTATTAAAAATTTAAAAAATCCGGTATATTTTAGGAAAAAATTTATCCGTACCGGAAATATTCTAAATTTCCGGTATAAAAACAATATCGGAAATTTTATATTTTCAGTATATTTTATTCAAGTATAAATTTATACGTTTAAAAAACAATAAAAATTAAGTCTCAATATTATCGGAAATTTGAAATTTCCGGTATATAAAAAAATACTGGAAATTTAAAATTCCCGGTTATTTTTGTACTGAAACCATACATGAAATTTTAAATATCCGGTATTTTTTTGGTACTGGATTTTTGAAATTTCCGGTACGAAACATCTGTCACAGTAAAAATGATAAAATTTACAGAATTTCCAGTATTTCCTATGAAATTTTCGGTATGTATCGAAAATCACTAAATATCCGTTATTTTTCTGGAGATATTTTAGGAAAAATACCATATTTATGGAGTGTCAGGATGTAACTGTGGGGTAGCCGAAAAAAATCTCAAAAGTACGGGGTTTAAGTGTTTGAGACTTTTTATTAGTCAACCTAGCTCTTTTAGCTAAATGGAGGTGTAGACTTCTTAAGGAAGTTTCAGGTTTTTGGTTTGAAAATCTCTCATCCAGGTACGGAGCCTCCTTTGTCTCATCCATGTGTGGGGAAAGGAACTCAAGTCCCTCTATCCTATTAATCCTAATTGATTTGAGACAACTTCTCTTGAATGTAAAATAGATGACTCTTCGAATTGATTTGAGACAATTTCTCTTGAATATAAAATAGATGACTCTTCGAATTGATTTGAGACCTCTTGAAGGTCAAATAGATGACTCTTCGAATTGATTTGAGACAACTTCTCATTTGTTTGTTACCTGTGTGGTCTCTCTCTAGTGTCTGATAAGAAATTTTTAAGTGGTTAAAAGTGTCGAGTAGGGGTGTCTATGGTTGGTTATTTTTAATAACCAAAACATAATTATTTTCAAACCATTTAAATGGTTTGGATTTATAACCAAAATCATATTTTAATTAAAACTGATTATAAAATCAATTATAAATTTAACTATGGTTATATAATCATATTTTAAAGTAAAATCCAGTTTTACAAAAAAAAGTTTTAAAAAAATTATTATTTTTATTTCCAAAATTAAAAAAATATTTATTTTTTTTATTTTAAAAATTAAAAAAATTAGATTTTGAATAATAACTGGATAATAATCAAATCTAGAAAAAATTAACCGGTTAATAACCATTTAATTATTAATTATATCCAAATTATATGAATGGATATCCAAAACTATAAACTCATCGCATTAGCACGTAGCAGTGTTGTCTATTTAGTTAACACGCAATGATAAGTTGTTCTCTAATTCTTTAACAAAAGATGGAGATGAAAATTAAAATCCCCGGTGGCATGGATCCACAAAAGACAACGACGAAGATTCCCAATGGCAGGAAAATAATTGTTCATCTCTTCCGGAGTCAGGAAAATAACTCCAGTTTGCCTTTGCCCCTTGGACACCATGGAATATTTGATTTTAGCAAGGATAACAATTTTAAAACAGTTATATTAAACATTGAAATCTGGCTGAATGTTGACATTTCCCGTCGGACACTCAGAACGCAACTTCAATTTCATCCAGATAAAAAATATTATATAATGGCAAAAACAACTACAATATATAATATGGCAACTTCAAAATCACCCAATTATCATTCAGCCCCAAACAAGATTTCAACGCTGTCAGATACGATGGCATATTTAACAGCAAAGCCAAGTGCATTCAAGTTAAAGCCAAAAGAAAAACAAGCTTCTGTACAAGGAAGCCAATAGCAATTTTTGACTCAGAAGTACTAATCATAATCAAAGTTGCTGATTCCCAGGTTATGAGATGTTCATAGCCTCTGCATGATAGGTCTCGAGTTCCTTGTCAAGTTGCTCAGCAGACTTTTCAACTCCATCCTTTCTTCCACGACCACGACCTCCACCCCTGCCAGGACGGCCACGACCACGGCCACGTCCACTGCCACTCCCACCCCTTGAGACACCTCGACGTCCCCAACTGAAGCCAACAATAAGAGGTAATCAGTTGCCATGTAAAGCAAACAATAAAGAGGTCATCAGTTAGCAACGTCATTGTAAAAAATGGATACCACAACAATAGTAAGCTTCATAAAAGAAAAGGCGGAGCCTACAAAGAACGATTCCCAACCCAGGTCAACAGCGGAATCCATAAGAAAATGAAGTGAAATGAAACTAAACCTACATTCAAAAGCAATCTACACATACAACTTCAAAACAGAACTAAAAATTCTTGGTACATTTGAAAAGTGACAGATCTTAAATGGTTTTTATCCTTACCAAGTTCTTTTGAGGACTAAGTATTAATTATATGTAAAAAAATTTCAAAATATGGACTATTTCTATGAACTGTAATATTTTGGAAGACCAAACTTTGAAAAGCGATAGATTTGAATTTATTAATCCTTACATTTATGCTTTCAAAACTAATCCCTCAAAATTTATTCTTTTGTAGTTCCTATTTGCATTTTAGGTACTCTCGAGGACTACTATTCATCTTACATAAAAATGTTTCAAAATTAACAACAATTTCTACAAACGGTAATGATGTGTGGTAAAATTTCAATTACAATTTAATAAGAAATAAACATGAAAGTTCATGATCTTGTAAGGAGTAAATATATTTAACCCATTAAGTAAATATATATCTTTGTACATATATGACATGACACCGACACCATTAAACTCAAAACATATTTTATATATGCACATACGATTCAGTATATATGCATATGATTCAGTATATATGTAATGTAGGTGAAAGTACTTACCCAGCACCGCGATTTGACACAGCAGGACCTCCACCTCGACCACCTCTAGGCCTGCAACACACAACAAAAAAGTGAGTGACTAAAGACTTCATTCAACATAACTTGCAACAATCAGAATCATCATACAAAAGCACCCTCTCATTGCTTTAAGTAATAGACTTACGTCATTACAACTGTCCTCTTCCTCTGTCCATTCATCCCAGTTACATTCACCCGTGCAGTAACAGGCAATTCTGATTTTGCTCCAACGATCTCAATTTTCATGGGCTTTCCATCCAAAAGTACATTGTTATATCGTTTAAGAGCAGCAAATGCGTCACTTCTTCTATTATAGACCACTTCAGCTGATCCCTGTTACACAGTGAAAAGTTGAAGTTTAAAAAACTGAGAATTGCAGATACTTGGAATGTAAAAAGCTACACCCCACCCCTCCTTAAAAAACCACCTTATAAATTAAAAGGTGAAAACAGACTGCTCATCTAAAAGACCTCAAACAGGTAGAAATTGGTTTGACCATGAAAAATAGGTAAAACAAAAATGACATGAGCTTAAAATACAATATCAATTACTTACAGTTGGGTGTCCATTTTTGTCATAGTGAACAGCAAAGCGCTTCAACTCTCCAAGCTCAGAGAAAAGCTCCTGAGTAGCAAATCAAGATTCAAGAAAACTTCCAGAGAGGTTGGATAGAAACAGTGGCTAAGAATGAAGCATATGATGATAGGACATAGTATATACCCTTATGTCTTCATTGGTTACTCCTCTGTCCAAGTTGGAAACATACAACTTTGACTCAGCTTCTACTCCTTGAACTCCAGCAGCTCTAAGACTATCCTCAAACAAATCACTGTGCCATGGAAAAGTCTTGGTTCTGCGAATAGACTGGCCAAAGCAAAGAGAACAGTATCCAGAATGGCAGAAGAACACGTCAGATTATGACCAAAAAAGTTATATACGTCTTCAAGATTTATCAGAACAGGAAAATCCCCAGATTAAAACAATAACACAATATTAATGAAGTAGATCCGGTCATGGTGATATATTCAAATGAAAACCCATAGTCAAACATCAGTGTTCTATGTTAAAGATGGCAAATTGGAGTAAGAATTCAACCCACTGCATTCAAGCAGCTGCAATGTTACAAGTCAGAGCTCTGGTGCTGATATTAAGCGAAAAGCTCCATTGCAAAACACCATGAAACAGGGAAGTTACTGAATTCTCGCACCATGGAACCATACTTAGCAAGAGGACCCAATAAAACACCGGTCCACATAAACCAGCCAAAGATTTAAAGTCACCTCATCTTAATGAAACGGTTAGAATGATAGTGTTTTAAACCCCACTTATAGTTCTAAGATTTTTGTGCTACTTGTAAGAGCTGCATTTTGAAATTCAACTAATGAAGCTCCTTCAGAAAATATAATAGAATCACCAATGAAATCCTGCACATATCAGAGATCTGTAGCAAAGCCCCCTAAACAAAAGCAAACAACTCCTAGATGCATATTAATTGACACTATGGAACTATGCAAAATGGTCGAGCATGAGCTTCTCCACGGAACAAATAATAAAAGGAGTTCCTCTTGCTTTTGAATTTCTATAATACTGAATCATCTCATTATTGGGTATTTATAGTATATCAGAATCTCAAGAACATGTATAAGCAAGCATCCACGTTTTTTGAGCTTGCCTTGGCAATAGCATAAGATGATGGGCGAGTGTTGACCATAAGTGGGCCTCTACGAACAGCACCAGTTGCTCTTCCACCATTACCAGGACCAGTCATTCTTCTACCATTAAGAGCACCAGTCCTTCTTCCACCTCCTAGAGTCCCACTTCCACGGCCAGAAAGGGCTTTGCCACGTCCTCTGCCTCTGCCTCTGTTAGTCCTGTTCTTAATTCTATCATCAAGCGACATATCCAACGAAGAAGACATTGCACTTGCAATTGAACAAGATTAAATCTTTCAACAAAATTCAATGATGTATCCCTGCAAAAATAACAATTTAATCAGCCATTCGTACAATGATTATAAAGTAATCATACCATGACTAGATCCACTTCAGATATCCTAGAAGCAATAAACCATCAGCCCCAAAATTTAAATAACCGGCCCTAACTAACCTATTTTAGTGACGACATTAGTGACTCGCTTGGCCTAAGGGTCAAACAAGTTTAATAGCATAGATAACATCAAAATAAAATTTTAACATAACACAACTTCAGAAACAGCAACACAACCAGAATCAAACCAAAATCAAATTAAAAAATCCTCATAAGTATAATCCAATTTAAAACTTCCCAAAATTCGATAGAGAATCAATATTGAAACCCATAAACTTCCATATAAACAATCCAACATACAATTTTCAACAATTAACAAACAGATTAACAGATCAGAACATTTTCACAACCATCGCATAACCAGATCCATGATTCAACAAATTTCTCATATCACCCAAAAACCTAATCTACTCTCATCCCAATTCACGATCTCTTAGCACAATCACAGCCACAGACAAATCAACATCAAAATTCGAACCAAAAAAGAGGTAAAGAGATAAAAAAACAATACCTGGATACGATTGAAAACCAAACCAGCGTCTGAAGAATAAGGGGATAGTGAGCGTTGTGCGTTGCTTGATGAAGAAGACGAATCGAAAATTAGGGTTTCGAATCGTAGAGAATGGGGTTTAGGGTTTCGGCCAGAGAGCTTTTTGGGTTTGGATTGGATTCACGGAAAGAAAAGCATCGTTGAAGTGGTTTTATAGGCACGTAGGGGCTTTCATGTCTTTATGCTTTTTTGCCAAACCGCGTACAGCGAGAGAAGTTATTATATGCCACTGTTTGTTGCGTCATGAATGGATGAGATGAGATATTCTCGTTCTCATCATCATATTTCATGTTCCTTTATTTTATTTTTTTAATTTTATTGGATTGATTTTTTATTTATGGTTTGATATTTTAGGCTAAATCGTTAATCAACAATTGTTGATTTAGATATTAATCTATGGAGACGATATTAATCATGATATTTTGGACGATTTCATTGAAAAGTTTTGGGATAATCAACGGAGTCGATATTATAAATTATATTTGATTAGTAATGAGACATATAATTAACAAAATATTTGTTTACTTGTTCGGGTGAAAAATTCATATTGTGAGTTTAAAATTTTCAAAAATATTGTGATTTTATGAGGTTTGTCGTATAGTTTCTGATTCATTGTGTTATTTTATTGTGATTTTGGTATTTTTTAAACATATGTTAAGTTTCAAGGTTTGAGACAAAATGTAAGCTATTTTATTAGGTTTTTTTCTAGAAATCAATGAAGTCGATATCAAATATTATACCAAATAAGTATTTGATGCACAATAATTTATTTATGATTGAGAAAAATCGAGGGTCAATAATCGGAATTTGTATTCATAAAGCTATGTAAAGTTTAAAAGTTGGCTTTTAAAAACTTACACGAGAGCTAACCATATTATTTCAAATTGTCTATTATCATAGAGATAATGTCGAACTTTTTTGTTTAAAGTTTGGAGGTAATAATGAAAGTTTTAAGAGTGACAGAACATCCTCTAATATATAGGTTTGTTTGAGTTTAGAATTAGATTAACAAATTTGAGAATAAGTTTTTCATTGTCATCACTTTTAAATAATTAAAATTATAAAAAATTGTTTTTTTTTTCAATCATTGATTTAGATTATAATGTATTATTGGATTGATGTTATTTATGATTTGATATTTTAGGTTATATCATTAATCAATGACTTTTGATTCATTTTGTTTTCTATCATAATTTTGGTATTTTTCAAATATGTGATATGCTGAGGTTGGGGGATAAAATGTAAGTCTTATTAACAATTAACAATAACTCAATATATGCTTGTTTGCTTATGCGACAGACAACTAGTATTGTGAATTTAGAATTTTCAAGCATTGTGATTTTTAGGAGGTTTGTTGTAGAAAATTCATTGTGCTTTTTAATTGTGATTTTGGTATTTCCAAACACGTGTTAAGTTTTAAGGTTAGGATCAAATGTAACCCTTATTAGTAAAAAAAAAATGGAAATCAATGGAATCGATATCAAATATTATATCTAATAAGTACTTGGGACATAATTACGATTGAGAGAACTATAGGATCAATAATCTGAATTGTTAATCATAAAGTTATGTATAGTGTAAAAGATTACTTTTAAAAAGTCTTACAAAAAAGCTAATAATATCATTGCAGGGGCGGTTAATTCATAGGGCTGCTGATATCAAGTTCTCTATAATAATATAGACTACATTAATCTTTTCTAATATATAGGCTTGTTTGTATTTAGAATTAGGATCACAAATTAAGAATAAATTGATTGTTGTCATCCCTTTTAAATACTTAAAATTATATTAAAAATTGATCTTTTGCAATCATGGGTTTAGATTATAATGCATGATTTGATTTATTTTTAATTTTTTTAATTTGATATATTAGGCTAGATTATTAATCAATGGTTTTTTACTCATTATTTTTTTATCGTGATTTTTGTATTTTTCAAACATGTGGTAAGCTTCGAGGTTGGGGACAAAATGTAAGTTTTATTGGCAAGTTTTTATGAAAATCAATAACGTCGATATTAGATATTATAACTTATTAATAATGAGACACATAACTCAGTAAATGCTTGTTTGCTTATGTAGTAGACAACTTGTATTGTGAATTTAGAGTTTTCAAACACAATTGTTTTAGGAGTTTTGTAGTAAATTTTGATTCATTGTGCTTTTTATCGGGATTTTGGTATTTTCCAAACACGCGTTAAGTTTGGAGGTTGGGTACAAAACGTAACCCTTTTTGATAAAAAAAATTAGAAATCAATGGAATTGATATCAAATATTATACCTAATAAGTAATTGGAGCACAGTTACGATTAAGAGAACTAGATAGTCAATAATCTGAATTGTTATTTCTACTTGCTAGAAGTACAAATGCATGATAATCCCTAGTGATTAAAAGCTTTCAAAGGCTTTAAGGTTTATTGTGAGGTTTAGAGATAACTCAAGTGGGGTGAGAAACTTTGTATGTGATTATTTCTATGTTGAAATTAGGTTGTCCTCCTCAATTGGAATGTTGAGGTATTTATAGCCACATTAGGCCAGAATCTAAGACTTTCTTGGGAATAGCAACCACTCAAGGAGTGAACAGTTTATCTCCTGATAATCATAAGAGTGTAACTCATTTTCCTCGCGGCGTCTTCTATGCCGTTACAGGGTGAGGACACATCCCACCCCAATTTTCATGTTGGGCGACTTATATCTGAGAATAGCGGGATATCTAATAGAAAGGTGACATCCAAAAAAGTAGGCAGTTGATTAGATAGATGGATGACTAAGAAACTCCATGACACCTCTTGTAACCTTTACGAAAATGTACTAATACATAATCCCTCAAGCACAAGGGTTTGAAAAGGGCAAAGTGATTTAGTTCATTCTCTATATCTATACATTATAGAGGAATCTTAAATGATACAATCATAAGTCAAACTCTTTATACAAAATGCTAGTGGAATCTGTAACACCCCAAATTAATTAGATTATTTATTTAATTATTTAATTAATTGTGATGAGTATTTGTGACATATTTGTGGAGTATATGTGATGATGCTTGATATGATGTTTTGTGTGGTGTATGATGAGGTAGTGAGAATAAAGGTGATATTAGGTATTTTTAGGATAATTTGAATAATTAGAATAATTAGTTGGAATTATTTTAATTAGTTAAATATAATAATAATAATAATAATAATAATAATAAGAGGTAGAGGCTATGAGGACAAGGTGGTAATATTGTGATGTAAGTGAGGGTAAGATGGGAAGACCATAAAAAAGGTCCAAGGGTTAAACAAGGAATAAGGAGAAAAAAGTCTCATTTTGTCCAATCGTGAAAAGAGAAGAATGTTGTGGAGAGTTAGGGCAAGAAGAGAATAAGGGGTTTTTGTACTAGAACGTGAAGAGGAATCAATTGCTAGGAAGAATCTAAGGTAAGAGGAGTTTATCATTGTTATTATACTTGATCTAAGGTTTAGATAATTGTGGGTTTGTGTTGGAGTTTTAGTTGATGGTGTTATTATGATGCTTTGATGGAAAATTGATGAAATAATGATGTTGTTGTGTAATGAATTAATGCTTAAGATGTATGTTATGATATGTTGATGTTATATGATGAAAACATGAGTATTTTTGATGAATTGAGACATGTAATATGAATAAATCATGTAGAATTTGGGATTGTACAATGCAAAGATCACAATAGGGAAGTCATGTTCTCGGTGGCTCGCTGGGTAAGTATGATGCATCGTCGGGAGAAGGGAGATCGCCACTGAAGCATTAGGCGAGAATGAGGCAAATGAAGGGGTGAAAAACATGGCCTTGGACTTTTGTATGAGAGAACGGGATTCGCTCCGTCTTCGTCGAGCGAAGCGGAGGTGAGCTAAGCTCGTCGGGCGGGCAAACAGCCTCGATGGGTGAAGGAGATAGGTGAGAAGTACATGCTCCTGGAATTTGTATGGGGGAATAGGATTTGCCACATCCTCATCGGGCGAGCCTTAAGCGAGCAATGTGTTTCGCCATGCGAGCCTCAGACGAGGGGTATCTGTCAAGAACTTTGAAAGTGTCGTAACTTGAGTTTCAAGACTTCGTTTGACACGTCGTTCGAAGCATTAGAAAGCATAAGGGATGAACTATAACTAGGTGTAATTGAATGAGTAAAAGGATGTAAATTTCTAGTACCCATACTATAATAAAATTAGACTTCTCTATGATGGAATATAGTGATGTGTGTTATTTGATGAATTAATGATACTATGATGATACCATGTTGTTGCTATGATGATTTGATGATGTTGATATGATGCCATGTGTATATAATTGATGTATGTAATGATTTTATGATGATTAAGTGAATGATGACGTGTTTTGACTAGTCGTGGTCATGTTATTATTGAGATGTTTCGTATCATGCATTTATGGAATGTGATAGGGCATAACCCAATGATGGTTGTAGGACATTGTTCCAGTGAAGTTTTGTAGGAATAATGGTCTAATGATGGCCTCGATACCATAGTGTGGATTGAGTGCAATTTTATGATGTGCTCTAGTCCCGAGCGGGAATTAATCTTATTGGTGGGGATCTTTGGAGAAATAATGAATGGGTTATCTATGAAGTTTTGGTACGACATGCATGAGTCTAATGAAGTTGCATTACATTCTTTGTGATATTGCATAGTATGTGATTGTGTGAATTAACGATGATTAGTGATTTATGATATGATGATGCTATAAATGAATAATGAAGTGGAGGTGTGAGTATAGTATGGAGTTTTGATGATATGTGATTTCTGGATAATGTGTTTATAACTACTATATTTACTCCTCATGTCTTTTATAATGATTATGATTACTCACCCTTTCTGTTTAGAAATGCTGCCTCTATACGTGGGTAACTTGCAGGTGATCAGGATTAGTCCTTCGAAACTTGGAGGATGGCTTTGGAGTGTTGTCTATTTCTGTTGATTTTATAAGGTCTTTCTCTGATATGTGACATCAGGGTCTTTGGGATTGTTTAAATTAAAATGCATGATTCTTGTTGACATGATATGTTGAGAATATTTTATTTTGTTTTTTTAAGTTCAGCTTATGAACAATGAAGTGTGATGATATTTGACTTTCTTAAGTCTTTAATGAAGATGTTTTGAGATGATAATTCTGTTGTGATGTATTTTCGTGATTATATATTTAAAAGAGATAAATTCTTTAATTTTGAGAACCCATGTTACGGAGCAGGATACATTTTGTATGTATGGTGTTTTATATGAAGATGTGTCACCCTTGTTGGTGAAATACTCTGATTTATTATTTATAATATTTTTGGGGTTTAGAAGGGTGTTACAGAATCCCTCAGACGAGATGATAGTTGACTCCCTTAGGTCTCCCATACGTGGGAGAGTCTTGACATATCTCTAGGTGTTCATATTATGAATCATACGTCATCTAGGAAATCTCACAACGTCTTTTGGAAGGATAAGTGTGCATGACATTTAATGCCATCAATGATGAGTTACCCTCATGACACCCAATTGGTGTTATTTCTCTGGCATGTATCGAAGAATGCAAAACCTTTCACGTCTAATTGAAAACTTATGGAACCTTTGATTACCTTTAACTTTCCTCTCTTATTTAAGGTGATGAATGTAACACCCCAATTCTACCCCGGTAATTATTATGAAAATCAGAGTTATAAAAATTCTTTTCAACAAACAATTGGAGTATTACAATTCAACTAAAACAACAACACGCTAACACAGATACATAACACCTAAACTCGGATGAAATGAAACAACATGAATCAACTTTATTAATATTAAGTAGCGGAACTACATTAATCAACTTGGATGCCATAGCATATTTTCAACTTAAAACGATTTAAAGTCAACAATTACTTTTCATATATCAACATAGTTATTCAACAACAAAATCAAAATAGCAAAACAACTAGTGTTCATCCCCCCAAGTGTTACGTATCGGGCGACAAACTAACAAAGAACTAAACCTTTGTTCTTCATTACCGCACGTTATCCACGTAGAGGCAACATCACAATAGAAGGGTGAGATATCTAACAATCTAATAAATCGTATGATAAATAATATATTAGAATTCAGATAAGGTAAATCAATGCTTCAGTAATTATTCATACAACCAACAAACAACTAAATAATAACAAGAAGACATTTTATTTAATCAACGTAACAACTTAAATCAACACAACCTAATAAAAACATTAACTTATAACAACAGCAACTTATAACCACAACAACTTATAACAACGGAAACTTATAGCAACAACAACAACTCACAACAATAACAACTTATAGCAACAACAACTTATAACAACATCACAATGACAATCAACAAATAACGAATAATACCAACAACTTTAACACGCGACTCAATATGTGACTCAACTATGCAAATGCATGTGGTACCATTTGGAGCAGAACTCCCAACTTAAAATCATGCCAGGTTATCGAGGCATTCAACAAGGCATAAGCCTTCAACGTGGTGCCATCAAGGCCAAGGCATAAGCCTTCAACTTTCAACGTGGTGCCAATCCAGGCCAACTTAATCATGCAATGTATGCCATGCGACCTCAACTTCAACAACAAATACACAACGATGCAACAACAACAACAACAACATACAACAACAACTAGATCAACACTGGTCATTCGACCTACAACTCAAGCATGTCCATAAATTAGAACAATTCAACTTATTCAACATTGACCATAGGCCTACATCTTTATCAATCAAAACAACTTATCAACATTGGTCATCGACCTACAACTTCATCAACGTATCAACAACAATAATAGTTTATCAATAGAATTAATACGAGCAAACAACAACCAATTTCATAACAATCTACAACTTAATTTATTAACAACGTCAATACCAACAAACAATAACAATTACTACACCATTTACAACTTCACAATTTATTAACAACATCAATACCACCAAACAACAACAACAATTCAACGGAAACAACACGACACAATTTATCACCGTAATTATATAACTTATTCTATACTTTTAACTCATAAAATGTCATAATAATATATAATTATAACTTGACATAATTCTCAATAAATTATAAATCACTCTACCACGATCCCTACAATTCTAAAATAACTCTAAGGTGCTCAAAATTTCTACCGACAACTCTTGTATGTAAAATAATATTTATGAAAATAATTGGTTAATGGTCCGACTCAAGTAATAGTAAAACAACTCTAAAGGGTCAAATACCTTTACCTTTAATTCTACTTATTAGGTTTAATTTTAAACAACTCGAAAACAATGCTGACAACTCTAGACATGTCAGAATCACCCAAAACCATTAAAGTATGACTCTTAATAACTCAAAACAACTCTGATAATTTTATTGACAATTCTAACAACTCTATTGACAACTTTAATAACTCTAATAGAATCGAAATAATTTAAATTAATCAATTAACCAAATAATCGTCTCTTACTCAAAACTCTTAATTTATCATATTAATAACACTAAAACTATTATAATTATAAAAACTAATAGTTAAATAGCTAATATTATTCTCATAAACAAAACTTTATGTTATCAATATATTAAAATTGTAAATTAACAATTCTAAGGTTAAACTTTATCAAACATTAACCAATCAAATAAACTAATGCTACAATGTATGAAACATTAACATAGATTTTCACTTACTCTAATATATCAGAACGTGATACCCTCAATTATCTACCCAATTGTGATGTCTACCAAAACAATTAAATTAATGAAAAGTTACGATACCGTGCATATAAATATATTTGATAAAGTTTCACATATGTGGATAAACATGGTTATACTACACATATATAAATATTACAACGAAATAATATATACATATTCAACCTACAAAATCAATTTAGCAACTTAAAACTCAAGACAAATTTCATCATATTCAAGAATAATTTCAACACACTGACATCAAATAATTTCTCACCAAATAGAACAATCATAAATACATAGCAAAATTCTCCATTATCCTAATTTCCATATACTACTCATCATACAACTCATTAGAAAGTCGAACCCCCCCTTACCTTAGATTTGTCGGTGGTTATAACTCCGATCGAATTCCTATTTTCCGGTTCCGATAGTGCACTTCCGGTATTCTCTCCTAGCCCTTATGCCTCCACTTTCTCTTTGTTTTTCCTTTTCTCCCGTAAACCCTATTTTCTCTTATTTCCTTCCTTTAAATACTCCTTAATATTATACTCTATTATTAATTAATTAATTATTCTACTCCTTTAATAATTCAAATATTATTCTATCATATATTCTATCATTTATTCTATCATTTATTTTATTGACCAATTAAAATTAAATAATATTTCTCATTTTATTTCTCACATTATAATAAAACTCACTAAATATTTTAGTCAATTAATTTCTACTCATAATATTAATTCTCCGACTAAACTGGTTATTCACTTAATCCTATTTTCTTTCTCCCACATACAACCTTTTCCCAAAAATCTTCACTAAACCCTTATAATTCTCCTTTTATATCTCTTATAATTAAATCCAACTTATAATAATAATAATAATAATAATTCTATTATTTTTATTTGGCTTAATTTTCACACCTCATTTCTACTACTTCTAACACCAATTAAATAACTCTATTAATCCACAATTATTTCTAATATTATTTCTAATAATATTCTATAATAAAATTAATTCATCACTAATTAATCCCAACTTCCTATAATTCATTTAATCACCCTAAATCAACTTATCAATTTATTAATGCTCCTTATAATTTTACTGATAAATCCAACTTCGACTAAATTCCAATAAATAATTTCTTATATAATTTAATTAAATAATTTTCGGGTGTTACAATGAACCCCTCAACTCTCTCAATTTTATATATAGTTCTTGCTAAATTTTTTAAAATGTTTCTTCTACCATCAACAATTTTTGCACCTCTACAAGCTCAAACCCATATGTTGTACCCCAAAAATCTCCCTTTTCACTTCAACAAATAACTGGCTTACACTTAATTAATAGGTGCATTACATACATATCGTTTGTACATTAACCATGGGATCGATATTTTCTAAGTGTGTGAGTGTACACGATTCAAGAGAAGAGGTTTGATTCGCAAGGTTGAATATCTGAAGTTTCATCATCACAAATGTCATCTCAATGTATAAGACATGTGTGCCAAAAAGTTTCTAATTATCTCATGAGAATCGGGGGTTTTGAAGTTTTGATCTCCTATAGTATGAATATTGATTAAGTTTCTCGAGCAAGAGTATGTTGTGGTCGAATATTTGAGCCCGAAGCGATTCTATGGCCTTTTGTGAGCCTCAAAGTACATGTATATGGTTTATCGATCCATACGATTCATCAAAAAATCAAGAATGGTCGGATAAAAAGATATTTGTGTGTACGTATTGAAAAGTCAACGAAAAGTCAAAGATTGACCGAGTGAGATTCTTGGTCAAAATTATTGTTACAAGTTGAGATTTGAGAAAATGTGGTCACTTGTTGAGAAAGTCGGAAGAATCAGATGAAAATAAGATTTCTTGCATTTTAAGTAATCTGGGACTTAGAATTTTTTTTAAAGTTTTAAGACTTTTATGTTTGTGGAGCTATGTTGTCGAGTCTCTATCTCCTTCGTTTGTGGTCGAAATTTTGCGAATTTGTGATCGATGGAAAGAGCGCATTTTGTACTTCAAATTTGTCCTTATGGAGGTATCCCTGAAAAATGTCCGTATTCCGAGTTATGAGGCTTGGAAGTTTGATGTTCACAACTTTGAAAATTTACACTAGTGAAATTTTAAAGAATTTCAACATGGCCAAGTGTCCGACTTCGGAAGCATTTTATGTACGATTCTAAGCATCATTTCGAGTCGAGTTCAAAAACAAAGTTGTTCACATCGCGGCAGCCTACAACTTTTTCGAAGGGATCGAAGTCATCCGAGCCATGAGTCTTAAATTACGAAGCTCGAAAAATGGGAGTTTATCATGCTTACCAATTAAACACAGTAAAAATTTTGAGCATTTTTCATGTGGTCAAGTAGTCGACTTTAGGTTCAATTTTCGCATAGTTCTCGACTCCGTATCAGAAAATGTTCAACTGTAAAGTTGTTCACCTTATGGAAACCTACCATTTTCCCGAAGGAATCAAATTCATTAGAGCTCTAGATTTGGAGTTATAAAGCAGTAAAGTTCAGAAAATACAGTTGGAGAATATTTGTCGGAATTGTCAGCGTTTTACCGATTACGATTTTTTTAATCTTCATGGCCATTTTTAAGCATGCTACGAGCATCATTTCGAAAAACTTTCAACATGAAAATTTCTCAGAGAAATCCGCTCTTCCATTTTACTCTATGAACTTTTTCCCAAGAATGCTTACATTTCGAGTTATCGAGCGTAGAAGAAGGACACGCGGTCACGAGTTCCAATTGGTGTCAGCTGGCCATACTTTTTGTCGCGCGTTTGTTGGGCAAAGCTTGCATGGTCCGTTCTAGCATCAGGTTGCATGAATGATGGATAGAAACTAGTGGAAATAAATACATCCTTTCACCCCTCACAAAAACGATTGGTCTGCAACAAAACCACTCCTCCGCTCCCATTCAAAAAACGACCATAATAGTAAAAAAAAACTCTCTCTTTTGTTCGCTAACATCATCTTCATCACCTCACCTTCATCATATCCAACAAACTCGCTTCTCTCTATTACCTCCATAATCTCTAACAAACTCTAAGAGGAAATCAGTGACAACATAAAAAAAAGTTTGGCTCTCTCATCAAGCCACCTTCAACACTTTCATACTCTCCCTTCTTTTTCTCCATGACCAGGAGAATACTTCATCAACCTTGTTCCTCCATTAAAGCAAGCATCAATATTTGAGCAAGTACCGAGTTTATTTCTCAGTGCACCTGAATTATCGATGTTCCATTTTCATCATCGAGATCTCAAGAACGCATTGTAGAGTTTTTCTAAATAAACTTGGAATCTCGATGAATCTTTAACAAGGAAGTTTTTTGAATGCTCAACCCTCATAATCAAGCTCCAAGCCACAAACTGTATAGTTTTCTGAAGATTTTTGCCATACTCAAGAACCCCCAACATGTGAGTTATGTATAGCTTGTTAGAACAAGATTTGGTTCCGCAATTATGTCTATGAGTTTTGATGATAACAAAGAGTATGTTTGAGTGAAAAGTTTTTATTACTCTAATATTTGTTGTATTTTTAAGATAAACAAACAATTTCTACTTCTGATGAATGGCGTGGCCAAGACATTAGAAGAGAATATATTTCGCTTCTAAGCTACAAAGGTTCTGCTGAAAGAGTAGCAAAGAAAAGCTCCAGAAGGCTCTGAAGTTACTCTAATATGTTCGTATGAAGAAACTAGTCAGAAGATCTAAGGACAAAAGTGTGACTTATATCAAGATGCTAAAGACTCAAATTTCAGAAGACAAAGGGTTCTGAAGACCAAGTGCTTAAAGATTCTGAAGACATGGACCTGAAGATTCGAAAGACTTGAAGTTCTTCTGAACTTAGGTTACGACACAAAGGGTTCTGAAGACCAAGTGATGAAGACTCTGAAGAATGCGATTCTGAAGATTCCAAGACTTGAAGTTCTTCTGAACTTAGGTTACGATACAAGGTTACAAAACCAAGTGCTGAAGACTCTGAAAAACGTGGTTCTGAAGATTCCAAGACTTGAAGTTTTTTCAACCTTAGGTTACGATACAAGGTTCTTCAAAACCAAGTGCTAAAGTTTCTGAAAAGGAAGATATGAAGACTCTGAAGACTTGAAGTTTTGATCAACCATAAGTTAGATTCTCCACTTCTAAACTCATGCTCGCAGAAGCCTCTGAAGTGCAGAAGGAAAAAAGATAACGTTAATGTGGTACAACAGTACATGGTACAAACAAAACGTTTCATTCCACTACCATGAAGGACGGACGCTGCGTACGATCTTGTCCCCCGCGTTCTTTCAAGTCGCCACAAATCTCATATTCCAAATGTACCCTCCAACGGTTACATCATGCATGGCACTATATAAGAGCTTGAAGACTTGAAGAAACAACTGCTAATTCAAGAGAAAAATCTCTACACATAAATTCTTTATTCTTTGTAAGAAGCTGTAAATTCATTCAAGTCAATTTGTACTACAAATCTGTTTACATAATCAGCTTGTGTAGAAGCATATTTACTTGTAAACAAACTTGTTATCAAACTGTTTTTTGATTGTTCCTTGAGAGACCAGTTGGGTTAGCTTCCCAAGAAGTCTAGGACAATTAGTCTTAGAGGTTATTAGTCACACACGCAGTTGGTGTGTGTAGGTGTTAGTCACCGGCAGTTGCATGTGCAAGTGTAATCAGTTTGGTTATAGTGGATTAAGTCCTCGGTGGAGATAGGCAAATCACCTCAGAAGGGTGGACTAGAGTAGCTTGATGTTTCAAGTGAACTAGGATAAAAATAATGTGTTATTTATTGCTTTTTTATCATTCATTCTTCATCAAAGCAAAACATATTCAAGGGGATTATCTTTAAAGGCAAAAGTTTTCAAATGATAAAACCCAATCCAACCCCCTTTTTCTTGTGTTTTTCACGTCTTCATAGCCTAGAATATATGAATTTAATATTTTCGGATCTTGCTTTCTCGAGAAGAATTAAGTGATGATAAAGTGCGTTTTAGGGAAAAATTGAATTAAGATCTTTAATCAGTAGTCTAAACTGAGTCTAGTAATGTGAGGTTGGTGCATTTCCATGTTGGTTCACTATTTTCGGGCGTCGGTCTCGTCGGAGAAGACGTCCAGAAATTTGTAAGGGTTGTGATTTTACTAACAACCCAAAAAGAACATTATAATAATAAATGGATGAATATTATATAGTTTTAATTCAAGAGTTTGGGATTAAAAATAGATTCAATATTAGAAAGATAGAAGAAAGCTAAGTGTCAGACTTAAGCTATTACTCTACAAGAGAGTACCAAAGAGAGAGGAGAGACTTCATCAATTTTCTTTAATGCCTTTCTTTCCTATCCGTTCTCCCTTTTATAAAAGCTTAAGAGAATATTTCTTGTGAAATCTATTCCCTTAATTGTTGGATCAAGTAACACGTGTCTCTTTTCTCTAGTCATTTTAATGACTCACTTTGATGACATGGTTATTTCAATTTGAATCATAACATTACTCCCTCCATTAAAATCAACCTTGTCCTCAAGGTTGAAGCTAAAACAGTGTTGGGGAGTAGTAGAATCTACCAAAATGGCTTCCAAGTTAATTGAACATCCGCCGGGATCCCATTGATTGAATTGTGAGGATACCTTTTTATGGATAAAACAACCATTGAGCAATATAGCAACATTAAGTAGAGTTCTCTCAAAATTTACAGAATAATGTGACTGCTTTCTTGAACATGCTTTTTTAGTAATGTATTGGAGTAAGTTTTTTGAGCATTGAAGATGTAAAAATTGCCTCCAATATGTAGTATAAATGCCAAGAGTGCAGCCTATGTTGGTGATCCCATTATGATAATTGGCTCACATTTACTTTTGAGAACTTCACCTCTAGTGCGATGATTGAGTGATTCAAACAGATTGTAAGAGAAAGCATAAAGAATGACAGAGTCATATTGCTCTTTGATCTTCCCACATGTGTAAGTCTTTGCAACATGTGCCTTATCCTGCTGAATCTTTTTCATGTAAAATACAACACTCAGTGTCATAGCTAAAAGTAAATCTTCAGTGGCAGCAACTACACGATTTATAGCAGAAAAATAAATCAATCCCCAAACTCTCATAGCACCATCACGGGAAAGATCATGCAAGTAGCTCAAAGAGTGAACATGGTATGTTTCAGGGGTTAACTTTTATACTTGTTGCAGAATATCTTCCAGTCCCAACGGAATTAACATCCAACAACTACCACTCTCTAATCCATCAAATAAAACATGAGTAACCAAGTAAGAGTTAGACACCAAATATTCAAATTTGTTTATATCATAAACAATTAAAGCCATGTGTGTGGAAGCTTCATACACTACTTTTTCATTCAACTCCATTTGTTGGGTTCTAAACACGAAACCCCATGTTAAAACATAAGGTAACACACAAGATGAGAAAAACACTTATTCATACTGCATGATTGATTTGCAACAAACAACAGTGAGACTCACAAATATCTCCATGGTCTGCTTAACCATTCACACTTTTATCAAAGCTACACCAAATTAATCAAGGGCACTTATATATCCATATGGTGAAACAATATATCCAAAGGGCTCAACTAAACATAAGGAGATACTAGAGTTGAGTTATTGTTCTTAGAGGAAGTTGTGAAGAAACTCCAAGTATGTGTGTCAATAGTCTTGACTATTTTTAATATTTGAAGTGTTGTTCTTCAAATAAGTAGTTACTGTTACAGGACTTTGTAACAGTTAGTTATCAATAGGGAGTGAGCAGAGGTTCTCTTGTCTTAGATGGTGTTCTAAGATAAAGATTTCATCAGGTAGTGATTAGGTAAACCGGAGGTTGTTTATATGTAAACCAGAGGTTGTTTACATAAAATAATATTATTGATAATGGAGTCTTCTTCCTGGCTTGGTAGCCCCCAGATGTAGGTTTGTTTACACCGAACTGGGTTAACAATTCATTGTGTTTATGTTTTGCTGCACTATTTTATTCTACCTTGTCTGTTTTGTTTTAATGTCAGATCAGATGTCTCAACATCCTTATAGGACATCTGAATCTGCTGCACCAGAATTTCATTGAGAATCTCCCAATATTCTTTTGCAAATTCTACATCACTAACCTTTTCGAAATTGTCTGGGCTAACATATTAACGAATTATAAAGAGAGCTTTATAATTCTTCTTCTCCAATTCTTTGTATTCCACTTCTTCCACTTCTAAAGCTCTTTCATCAAGTGGTTCTACTTCATATTTAACAAAATTCCAAAGATCTTGAAAACCGAATATAACCTTCATTTATTTGCACCAATTCTCATAGTTATCTCCTTGAATTGGAAAATTTGATGGAAAATTTATATTCACATAATTCATCGCCATTGATTTTCTTCTTCTTCCCTTGGTCTCTTAAGAGAAGCTCTGATATCAGATGTTGGAAATCCATTAAACTCTATGATGAATTTCTATCAATCTTGATGAACAAGATTGTTATCACCACACAATAACAATGACAATGAAAATTCAAAGAAAAGAAAGACAATGATTATCTGCCGAGTTTCTCTCTGTCCACAAACTATGGAAAACTTTATTATTCATTTGCAACTGCAAATATTGTGAATACAAACTTGATTGATTACAAAATTAGGGGTTACTCCCTCAATTTATAGATTTAGGTTAGATTGCTCTCCAAGCCAAAATACAAAACTATAAAATCTCAAAATATCTATTTTGGAACTAAATCAAATCTATCTATTTTAAACCTAAATCAAATATTATATATTCTACATCTAAAACAAATCTGTGTGTAATAAATTGTTTCCACACTTCTAAATCAAATCAAATATTTTCGACACTCCCTTGTCTATGTCGAGCAAATTGCTTGGACACAAGGAATTACTTTCAACAGACATGATCTCGTGTAACAGCTCAAGGTTGTTGGGATGATCCTGTGCAAAATCTCAACTTATTTGTGAAAGGTTGATTGGGTTTATCCTTTGGAAAAAGTTAAGTTATTTATGTAAAGTTATTGGATGAACATGTGCAAAATTTCAAGTTATCTTTAGAAAAAATCTCAAGGGAAACTCTTGGGTACGTGGTTTATATCGAACTAAGATAATCTTGGATACGACATTTCTATTAATATCTCTTTTGTTTTTGTCATTTATTTTATTTCGTTGCTTATTTCACTTCTCTTCAGATTTTTATTATTCCACTGCTTTGTCCTGTTTATTTCTCTCTTTTAATATAAAATGTTTTAAAGTCAAAGTGTTTTTAAAATTCGAATATCACAATTTTTCACTCATATGTTCGGAATTACTTCTTCAATACTACTTTGATGTGTTAGAATAGTTTATTGAAGATAACATTCTCGCTTGGAAATCTCAGCATGAGGGGTCACATGACTCTGATTAAATACTTTCTATATGAGAATGCGCCAGATTTGTCAGCTATTGTCAGAGTTATTTTAGTTTGTTTCATAACACCATACGGAAATTGAAATTGGTTTGATAACTAGTGTCAAATTTATCTTGTTCAGTTTCACCTCTTCTCTAATTATTTTGATAATGGAGAGTGGCGTCAGGTTGATTATTTCTCCCAAATTACAAAGAGCTCTCTCAATTTTTAAGATAAATAATGAGAGCTTCCTTAAAATAATTTAGGATGAAAGATGAAAAAGCATAGAAAAAGAATCAACGGTCAAAAAAGAAATAATATCTTAGTCAAAGATCCAGAAACGAATATGAAACCAAATTCACTTGATAAATTTGAGCTTGACCAACGAAACAACGCGAGAATAAAACTAAAACTATCAGTAATAAAATTAATCGGATCTGCAACATCTTCTCGTAAATAAGAATATTATTTTATTTATTCTTTATTAAAATAATCAAAACGACGTAGTTTTGATTTTTTAAAATTATTAAAAAAATTAAAAATTAAAAAAGCAATTAAATCATCGATTTAGAAAAACCACCGATTTTTTCAATTTCATCAGTTTACACCAATTTTTATCGGTGCAATTACGGATTTGCATCAGTTCAATGATAAATCCGATCCAACAATTAAATCAAATTGATTCTCGATTCGACCGGTCCAACCTACGAATCTAATTTTTATAACACTAATTATTATCGTAGTTCAGTAAATATAAAATTTAACATTGCTTCTTTTTAAAAAAGAAAGATATAGTCTTACCTAATATTTTAAAATTCGGATGGGTTAAAAATCCCCTTCAAATTATTTGGACCGTACATTAATGGTCGGACCATCGAAACCGTATGAATTATAATAATGTGAAAATCTATTTTTTGTAATATGATTTTTTTTTTCAAAATTTTTGTTGGTTTAAAATATTATTATATTATATAATTAATTTTTAATATTTATGATTAATAATAAATAAATTTAATGATAATTATAATGTTGTAATTATAAAATATATGTTGTAATCGGTGCAATAAAAAAAACGGTTAAAATTTTAAAATTATGGTCTTATCTCAATTAGATATTACATCTACTAGTTTTTAGACCCGTGCGAGGCACGGGTTAAATTTTTTTCAAATAAGCTTAATGGAATTCAAGTCCATCAAATTTTGCCGATTTCCTATGTTAAAAACAAGTTAATAATTCATATTATTATAATTTTTTTTATTCGATGTTTTAAAAAAATAATAAATTATAAAATAATCAATTTTTATTTACTATAGTTAACAAATACCAGTAGTCAGATTTTTCCGTTTCATATAAACTTCATGATAAAAATAAATAAATATAATATATATAATAGCAACTATAAGAATATATTTTAAAATTTAATTTTCAATTATCATTTAAAAACTTTATTTTTAATGTATAATACTCATTTCTAATATATGATCACTAAGTGAAGCAAATAAAATATAAAATAAAATTAATTGTCATTGATTATCATTGAATCATATATATATATATATATATATATATATATATATATATATATATATATATATATATATATATATATATATATATATATATATATATATATATATTAGCAAATATAAAATATATTTTGAAATTTAATTTTTAAGTATTATTTAAAAACTTAATTTTAACACTAATTATTATTTTAGGTCACTAAATACAAAATTTAACATTGTGGTCGGACCTCGGACCACTAAAACCGTATGAATTATTTTTTTTCCAAAACTTTTGTTGGTTTAAAATATTATTATATTATATAATTAATTTCTAATATTTTAAAATTATTATATTATCATATTTATATAATTAATAATAAATAAATTTAATGATAATTATAATGTTGTAATTATAAAATATACATTGTAATCGGTGCAATCAAATAAAACGGATAAGATTTCAAAATTGAATTTTTTACTGTTTTGTCATCTTTTTCCAACATATTTCCCATTATACCATTTCATTCCCTAATATTTCTCATTCTACCATGTTTTCAACGTAAAAAGCGCACCACCGCCAAAGGAATGGGCGGTGGCCTTAAAAAATTTGGAAGCACCGCCCTTTCCTTTGCATGGCATGTGTAGCATCTTTTTTTTTTTTTTTTTTCTCTTCATTTTTAATATATTTACTAAAAGAAATTAATATATATATATATATATATATATATATATATATATATTTAATATATATTTCTTTTTAACAAATAAATAATTTAGTAAATCTTATTATTATTTAAGTATATTAAATTATTTTAATAAATTATTATAATAAATAATAAATAATAAATATAATTTTTAATATAATAATTAAATAATAAATATTATAATTATAAAATTTAATAGTAAGTACTATAAAAAAATTAAATATTTATTTTTTTATATTATAATGAAATATTAATTTATTTATTTATATTAAAAAAGTAATTATATATATATATATATATATATATTTAATATATATTTCTATATATATTTATATATTTCCTATATATTTTATATATTTACTATATATTTAATATATATTAAATATATATCAATTTATTATTTAAATTCAGTTCCGCTATTGTAATGGGCTGAGACATTGTTTATTTTATTTTTGTACGGTTCCGCCACTGTGATGGGCGGAGAGTCTCATTATTTTATTATTTTATTATTTTTATTGTGGTCTATAAATACCATTGATGTTGGATCACCACACTTACACATAACTCTTCACTTCTCTCATAAAAATGTCTTTGAGAGTTCCCGAGTTTCCATACATGAAAAGAGATGCAACTTTGATTTTTCTCCTGAAGCCTCCGATGAAGATCAAACTTAACACAGAGATTGGAGCAGCTCCATCTCCATAGGCACTTGGCTGGATGGTTGGGGGAAGAAATGGGGGAAGGTGAGAAGATCAGGCTAGTTGTGGAACCCGGCTTAAACGGACCAAATCGTTCTTGGAGACTTGTTCACAACGATGCAAGTGTCCTTATGATGATGATGGGATCAACCGAGATCGTGTTGTTGATTGTAATATCCTAGAGATATTTTGGTGTCAAAGATTTATGTTTGTTTAAGTATTTAATTTGTGTGTGTTTTGAACTTGTTGATGTTGTTTAGGGTTAAATGTTGTTGTTACTTATTAATTTTTGTGCAAGTAGGTAATTAATGTGATGTAAAATTTATATTAAATGCAAAAGTAGTAGTGGATGAAACACTAATTTTTTTGATGTCATTATATAATACAACTTAGAAGCATGAAAACAAAAACTAATTGTTACTAGTTCCTACATTAGGGCATCGTTTTCGGTTGTGCCCTAGGAGACGACACAATGCACATTTTCTCTCCAATTTATTAAAATTGTCCATTTCATTTATACTGGTGCTTACGGACGACCTTTTGTATTCGCCTCATGGTTGGGTTGTGGCAAATTTGGTCTCCCTCATAAGTAGCCAATACGCATCTAACGGTAGAACGAGAAAACTTGTACTGTAAACCCCAAAAAGGTTAGGCACCTTGTAAACGTCAGCCAATAGAAGATACGCCACACGCACCACGTAACATGCGGCGATAACATGTGAACAAGGCAGACGGTATGCTTGAAACTTTCCAGTCACACCAATAATCGCTCAAGTTGACCTTGTAACGTCCCATAGGCTTCCCTCACCGTGGTCAATGGTTTCCTTCACACTAAAAGTGTTATTATTGTAGTCAAAACGCTAACCCTATGCGTGGAGGATTTTGATGTTTCGTGTTTCATGACCTTCACGGATTGCTCCGTAAATGATTGGCGTAATTCAAGATGCTCCACATTGCACCCTTTTAGCAAAGAGTGTACCCATTCTATAGTACGTTGTTTGTATAATTCTGTGATGGGCGATTACGAGTTCCTTTGAATAATTGATGACTCGACAAGGTTCGTTGTCATGTGCCCCATCGACGACCTTCATCAAATGCCCTCGTCCATTTTTCAACAGAATTTTGTCTATCCACGCCAAAGCATCGGGTTAGCCATGCCAATCTTTGGCGATAATACCTAAATGTCGGTTGGTTCAACGATACCCTATATGGTTTAAGAAAAAGGTGTTAATATTAAGGTGTAATAATAATGTTACATAAAGCGTGAATAAAATAGACTTACCCATGTTGATCATTGTTTTCCAGAGGCTTCGGTCCTTGATTTCCTTAACAAAATTTTGCGCGATATGTCTGATGTAATAAACATGGAAAGATGGAGGATTATGCCAACCATTTTCAGGATTGTTGTAAGCGCTTTCAATAGATGCGTGTCTGTCAGAAATCAAACACAGATCAGGTTGGGGAGCTACATGAATTCTCAAGTTCTTTAGAAAGAACCCCAACCATCCGCCGTCTCACCTTCAACAATGACAAAGCAATCGGGAAAATATTACTATTTCCATCTTGTGCTACCGCCATTAGTAGTGTACCTTTGTATTTACCATATAACCATGTACCATCAATTTGCAATATAGGCTTGCAATATGCAAAACCTCGTATGCATGGCTGAAATGCCCAAAAAAGTCTATGGAATATTTGTTTTCCCGCAACAAGAGTTCCGTCATCATATACATCGAGCTGTTTGCATATCTATCATACTGAACAAAAGCTTGAAGTGCTAACAAGTAATTTGGAAGATCGTTGTAAGACTTTTCCCATTTCCATAAACTTGTTCGATTGCCTTATTTCTTGCAATCCATGCTTTCTTGTAAGTGGAGTGTATCGAAATATATAAACAATTTCGTTAACATACGCTCACCTTGATAGAGGATCTTGTTCAACGGAGGCATTAATCGAGCACTCATCAAACGAGAGCTAAGTTATCGATGATCTTGGTTAAAGATAGTTGTTGAACAACTGTGTGGGGGCTCCATGACTCATATCTCCCATATCTTATCTGTTTTACTACTGTGGAAATGCATCATACAGATAGGGTCAAACTCCAATTTGGAATTCTTCAAGGCATACCTGATGCTCCAATCTGCATGGACAACTATCACACAATCAACTTGTCCGACCAATGGTCATCTGATTCGTGGAAAAATTTTCAGAAGGAAGAGCGTAGTTGGAGGCAGTATGAATAGAGTCTTACAAGGAGAAATCATGTCAGATGAATGTAAACCGAGTCAAGGTTACATGAATTGGTATAAGTCTGTTTCATATTTATATTTGTCACCAAATAACTATTTATTTGACCCTCGTAACCAACCATCATCTTCAAACGTCCAACACACCGGACCATCATCAAACACCTACCCCCAACCCTCATTCATGACCAACCAACAACAATTCACTAACACCCAACTACCATTCTTCCCAACGCAACCATCTTTTACCCAAACCCAACAATCCCATCAACAACCATTTTCAAATTTTTTTCCATCTACATCACATAACGTACCACAATACTCCACTCAACAAACCCCACAATACCCCACTCAACAAACCCCACAATACCACACTCTACAAACCCCACAATGCCACACCTACCAAACACCCCAACAACCACTCCAACAACAAATGCATTTTTCCCAACCCCAATATTTTACCACACCCGAATGTTACCAACCTGCAATGCATAGCCAAACACCAGCCGATAACCTACCTAATTGGAATTTCGAGGGTACAAGATTAAGTTATGGAAGTGCCGCTGAACCGACTTTTACCAATGATGACATGATAACTACATTTTTGATGAATGACAATGACGTTGGACCTTCTACTCAACCACAAGATGCAGAACAACAAAATGCAGAGCAACGTCAAGGTATGCGTCTACGGGCCAACAGACAAGCTCCTCGTTGTGGAATCCACCAACGCTTAATACGTCCGGGTCAAGATCCGCATTAAATTTCAATTGTTTTCATGTACTTTTTCTTCTCTTTTTTGTAAATGTTGGTTCAAAAATTAATGAAGTACTTTTTTATATTTTTAATTGTTTTACTTTTATAATATAAATAAATTAATATTTTATTATAATATAAAAAAATAAATATTTAATTTTTTTATAGTACTTACTATTAAATTTTATAATTATAATATTTATTATTTAATTATTATATTAAATATTATATTTATTATTTATTATAATAATTTATTAAAATAATTTAATATACTTAAATAATAATAAGATTTACTAAATTATTTATTTGTTAAAAAGAAATATATATTAAATATATAGTAAATAGATAAATATATATATATATATATATATATATAATTTCTTTTAGTAAATATATTAAAAATGAAAAAAAAAAGATGCTACACATGCCATGCAAAGGAAAGGGCGGTGCTTCCAAATTTTTTAAGGCCACCGTCGGCGGTGGTGCTCTTTTTACGTTTTTTTTTTTTGAATACATGATAGAATGAGAAATATTTGAGAATTGAATGGTATAATGAAAAATATGTTGGAAAAAGATGGCAAAACAGTAAAAAAATTCTTCAAAATTATGGTTTTATCTCAATCTTAGATATTACACCTATTACTCAATAGGTGTGACTTTTCAGCTAGGTTGCTCACACAGAAAAGTAAAATTGTACTTATGGTGAGACATTTAATATAGTCCTATTATAAATTCTCCTATAATTATTACTCAAAAGATGAAAATTTAATTATATCTTTCATAACCTAAACGATATAGGATTTTTATATCCAAAAGGTGTATGCATTTCTATACTTTATCTCAAACGTTGCAACCTCTTTTTCCTGAGGTGGTTAATTCCAACTAAATCAAAGCTCCTATGTGAAACTATATATAAATGTAGATTTATTTGTGAAACAATATCATCACACATTCGAGTCAATCATAACCTATTCCAAGCTTTATATTTACAAAATGGTTTCAAATTCAAGGCCAATTAAGGTAATGAAATTTGAGGATCTAATCCAGTTAGTTCCTAATTGGCTTGAACTTCCCAAAGAATTGACATCAAAGATACTTCAATTGCTTGGTCCAGTAGAAATTGTGAAGAATGCACGTCAAGTGTGTGCTACTTGGAGGAACATTTGTAGGGATCCTAGCATGTGGAAGAGCATTGAAATGATTAAGGTGTTCAAGTCACCCTATAACTTAGAGAAGATTTGTATGTATGCTGTTGATCAAGGTTGTGATCATGTTGAAGAAATTAATGTTGAGTATTTTGCTACTGATGAACTCATCAAAAAAATAGCTGAAAGGTAATAATACTATATCTTATTTTTGTTTTGTTGTTCAAATAATTTTTTATACATTTCTTAATATTCTAATCAGGTTATTTTTTGGATTTAATTTTGATTTTAATTTATATAGAACTACCAATTTGCGGCGCATTAGGATCTCAAAATGCTCGAAAATTTCTGATAGAGTATTTAGTGAAGCTGTCAAAAAATTCTCACTACTTCAGGAGCTTGAACTTTCATTCAATGATTTAAACAAAGACTCTCTTGAAGCTATTGGCCAAAACTGTCCACATTTGAAAACTCTGAAATTCAATAGAGCTTACAAAGGAATTAAGTGTACATCGTACAAAGGTTTCAAATGCAACAAAGAAGCATTTGCCATTGCAAAAACAATGCCCGGATTAAAACATCTTGAGCTATGGGGAAACAAGCTCACAAATGAAGGTTTAGTTGCCATTCTCGATGGTTGTCCTAACCTTGAATATCTTGACCTTCGTATGTGTTACAATCTTGTTATGTTTGAAAGTTTGGAGAAAATGTGTGATGAGAAAATTAAAAATATTAGACGTCCATATGAGTATATTGACGAACACGATAATGATAATGATGATCATATTAAAGAGTATTATTGTGAATGTCGTGATAGAAATAGGAGAAGATAACGTACATGAATTTTAATAAGTTTCTTTAATTAATTGTTTGACTAGAAGCTGGAGTGTTTTAAAGAAATTTTGTTGGAGTAATTTTATAGTCTTTTTGTTTGATTTGTTTGGATAGTAATGAAAATGAATTTTGGCTAATTGTTGGAGACAATTGTGACCTTTTTATTTTATTTTATTTTAATATTGAGACTTCTTTTTTAAAATGAGTATTTTGTTTTGAAAACTCCTTTCCGTTTCTCTCACCTTTTATTTGTATTTTAGATATTTAGAGTTTTAATTTAAACTATTCTACTATATATTATATAAAAAAAATTATATTATTATCTCTCTAACTTCTTCTTCTTTTTTTTTTTTTTAATTTAAATTTCAAATAGATATGTATAATATTAAAAGAACATTCATTTTACAAATTATATCATTCTACCACACTCTCTTTTAAAAATTCCAAAAACAAATTCATTAATAAACTATATAGATTATAAAAGAAAACAACAACAACAATAATTATCACAATAACAATTATAAATATAAACATATAAACAATATAATGTTAATAATAAAATGATAGGTTGTTTTATTTATTTTTAATTGAATAAAATATATTTTCCAATAATTTTCTTATATAGGTGTAGCATAAATATATTAGTTAAAAAATATACAAAATTTCTCAATTTAAAACAATTATTTTAATTTTTAATCAAAATGACTACTTATTTTTAAAAAATAATTAATTTGTAAATATCATAATTATTTTTCAAAATTAATTTTTAAATATTAGAAATTTTTTCTACTAACAATTTAACAACTTCTTTAAATAAAACTATTTTCTAGTATTGTATAATTATATCAAGAAATCGTATAAATAAAATTTTCAAAAATATTATATTTCTTTAATCCTATTCCTTAAATATATAACTTATGTTTTTGATTAATTTTAATATTATTTAACTTTAATAATTGTTTTAGTATTATTATTACAATTATTATTATTATTAAAATTTCTCTTATAGGTATTTCCTATAATTTTGATTTTTAAAAAAATGGTCGAATAGATATTTAGAAATATTTTTAAACAATAATAATATTAATAATTAACAATTTTAGTAATAAATTTAGAAATAATAATAATAATAATAATAATAATAAAGTTAATAAAAATAATAATAATCACAAAGTTTATAATAATAATAATAATAATAAAAGACCTTATATTATTGTTATCGTTATTTTAATTTTAATTATTATTATAAATTTTTTCAGATCGGTATATTATGAAAAGAATAATGAAATAAATGATTCATAAAAATTAAAATGATGTGTTTTACTAAATATTTATTCGACCATTCTTTTTAACAAATTACTTGAAAATACTTATCATAATTTTTTTATAATAATAATAATAATAATAATAATAATAATAATAATAATAATAATATTTAATCTATTTTTATTACCATAATTGTTATTACTATTATTATTTCTATTTTTATTATTAAATTTTTTAGTTATTATTATTATTTTTATTATTATTATTATTATTATTATTATTATTATTATTATTATTATTATTATAAACACACTAAGAAAGAAGACAATATGTTTCTCACTTTTATGGTGTGACTCACACATCTGAAAATCTAAATTTGTACTCAGAAATTTTTGGAGATTCATTTTTGGCGCATCATAAATGACTTCATCCTTTATAAATCAAATAGTCATCCCTTGTTTTCCAAAATTTAGTCTGAAGATGCACCTAAGAAAATTTCTGAGGTGAATTCGGAGATGCATCTTCAAAAACACTATTGAATCCATTTACTTAGAGTTTTTCATTAAGATGATTTATCATTAAACTATTTAGTGATATTTGTAGAGATTCATCTCCGAAAATGTCAAGTAGGAAATTGAATATATCACCACCTTTCATGACCATCTCTCTCACACTCCATACCCCTTATATAACCCAAAACCCTTAAAAAATCATTTTCAATCAACTTTTCGACTCCAAATAATCATTCTTGTGTTTTATCACATCAAAGAGAGAAAAAAACCTCAACTTAAGATAAATTTCATTCATTTCATACTTCATTATTTGCATTAATTTTGTTCTTAAGCTAAAACAATGAGCGTTGAGTTAGGAGATACAACACTAAATTCACATGTTATATGTTTTGGAGATGCATCTTTGAATTTGCATGTCACTTTTCTGTAACCGTTTTCTGTTTTTGTTTATATTAGATATGGTGCATCCAAATATGTTAAAGATGATGTTAAACCAGATGAGGTGAAAGATGATGTTAAACCAGTTGATTTTGAGATAGTTGTTGGTCAACAATTTAAAAATGAATAACTGCTTACTCCTCGTGAAAATATGCTTGAATAGGTCCGCATGGAGGCCATGAAATTGAGGTTATGCATTATAATCGAAAGGTCCGAAAATGGTTCTTATAGCAGGCAAATATTTGTAACAATGAATTGCGAGAGAAGTGGCACATAGGTTTCATCGAGCCCGAAGTTGAAATGTGATGACACTGGATCGAGAAAAATGTAAGTATACGTTTAAATTGTGTGGATACCATAAGGTGGTTGATACATGAAAATTTAATGTGATTTTGGTTTACATAATCGTGCCTTGAAAACCAAGCTAGTGGGTCATCCCATTGTATGTCTCCTTAAACTGGAGGAGAAGGAAATTATTTAGAACATATATTTAATTAGAGTGGCGTCGAAAAACATACTTGAAGATTTGAATTAGAAAAGACCTGAAAGTGTTTCAAATATCAAGCATGAATACAATGCATGTTATCGAAACAACATGGCAATATAAGGTCCAAGATCCGAAAACCAGCAAGTATTGACTCCCGCTTTTAGAAATTCTTGGTGTTACTTCTACGGAGAAGAGTTTTTCAATGGGATTTGCATTTTTGGAATCCAAAAAAGAATTCAATGTTATGTAGGCCTTGGAAATGTGCAAGACTTTGCTAAAGGATCAAGGAAAAAAATTGGAATTAGAAAAAGAGGTCAACTTACAAAGATGCTCATATTATCAAACCACCTCCTTGTCCGACGATGAGGAAAATCAACTTCCTTGAAGAAATGTCGCTTTTATGCACAAACACATTGAGCATATTTTAAATGTTAATGAGGATAGTAGTTTTAGTTATCGGTCCGTATTTGACTTGCTCGATAAAAGGTGTGATGAGAATATTAAATATTTTAGACATCCAGATGAGTATATTGATGAACACGATGATGATAATGATTATCATGTCAAAGAATACTATTATGAATGTCGTGATAGAAATAGGAATGGAATAAAGGGGAGAAGACCACATACATGAATTTTAATAAGTTTTGTTAATCAATTCTTTGACTAGAAGCTGGAGTGTTTTGAAGGAATTTTGCTGGAGTAATTTTATAGTCTTTGTATTGGTTTGTTTGGAATGTAATGAACATTATTTTGGCTAATTGTTGGAGACAATTGTGAGTTTTTTTATTATTGAAGTTGTTTAATTTGGAATTTTTTTTTTTTAGTTTATGGATGTCTAATACACACTTTTTCAAGAGCCTGTTAAAACAATATCAGCAACCACGATTCTTGGTAGACATGAATGCAGTGTGGAGGCCACTTCTAGTTTTCAGGTATGGCGAGTTGGAGCGAGCGGTGTCTTGTGGAATTGTTGAAAGGGTGTGGAGGAAATCCTCATTATGGTGGAGGGATTTAATTATAGCTACGACGAATACGGTACTGGAAAATTGGTTCTTAAATGGGATCTGTTGTGGTTTAGGTTCGAGGAAAGCCATAAGTTTTTGGAGAAATAGATGGATTGGTGGCATTTCATTGATGCTTCAATTCCCAAATTTATTTTAGGGTTATTGGAATCAGGAGGCCACAGGGGAGGATATGGGGTGTTTTGTTCTCAATCAATGGTCTTGGTCGGTGGTGGAGGATTCGGGGGCGTTGGTGGGAGAAGAGTTAGAGCAATATTAAGGGAGCTGGAACAAATTTGATTAGATGTTGCACCAAAGGTGGGTGAGGTGGATGTCTATAAATGGTTCAAACATCCTCAAGGTAAGTATACGGTATCTTCTAATTATGAAGTTTTTGTCAAAGGCTGCATTGATAATTCACATATTTTGGTTAACCTGTCAGTAGTAGATAAGGTTTGGAATACTTTGATCCCGTATAAAATTCAGGTATAAGTATCCCGTCTAAAATTCAGGTATTTGGTTGGAGGACAATCCAAGATAGGATCCCTACTAGGGAGCAGTTGGAAAAAGAGGTGTTATTGCGAAAGAGGTGGACAAAGTATGTGTGTTTTGTGAGAGTTCGACTGAGTTTTTGAATCACCTCATGGTTGGTTGCATATTCTCTATAGCAGTTTGGCAGAAGGTAGCTTTGTGGGTGGGGATTCAAATGGAAAACTATGCGATTACGGTAGAACACATGACAGCGTTCTAGCAACTTCTTGGGCCATTTGATGGATGAGAAATGAAATAGTATTTAATGCAAAGTCTTTCAAGAAGAGGAGGTGGTAAACAAGGCAATTTTGCTTATAATTTGTGGAATCACTATCCATTGGAATTCCTAAATTTCTAATTTTGTAACGTTTCGGGCGAGTACCCCTCGTACTCTTTTAATGCAGAGTTGCCCCATTGCTTATAAAAAAACAACCATCCTTCTAATTTAAAAACAAATACTAAGTTTTTGAAACTACTCATAAAATTGACTGTTGAGTTAGATCCGATGACATAAGGTGTCAAAGTTTTCTATGATTCAAATATTGTCCGTTCGATTTTTTTATTCTAGATATTTGGAGTTTTAATTTAAATAATTAATTAAAAAATTATAAAGTTATGTCTTTTTAATTATTATATTATATATTATAAAGAAAAATTCATATTATTATCTCTCTACCTCAATTTTTTTTAATTTCACCCTATTATGGTATGTATAATATTAAAAGAATTTCCTTTAAAAAATTAATAAAAGTTCATCAATAAACTATTGACTATAACAACAACAATACTAATAATAATACTATTAATAGTAAAATGCTATATTATTCTATTTATTTTGGATTGATTAAAATATAATTTTCAATAATTTTGTTATTTATGTGCAGCGTAGATATATTAATTAAGAATATATAGGTGTTTCCACAATTTAAAACATTTTTTAATTTTTAATCAAAATTATAAATTTTGGAAATAAATTAATAGTTTTTAAATACCAATTTTTTTCTACTAACTACTTTTTCTTAAAAACTATGTTCTAGTATTGTATAATTATATCAACAATTTGTATAAATAAACTTTAAAAAATATTATATTACTTATATCCTATTGATTAAATATATAATTTAAGTTTGGATTAATTTCAATATTATTTAACTTTAAAAATTGTTTTTATTATTATTATTATTATTATTATTATTATTATTATTATTATTATTATTATTATTATTATTATTATTATTATTATTATTATTGAGACTGAATAAAATTGGTTCAAAATAGTAATATTAATAAAATATTATTATTATAGATAAAATTGACATAGATTTAATTTAAATAATATGACAATGACACATCATCATATTTAGTATTATGTTATTTAAATTAATTTCAAATTGGGAGACTGAATAAAATCCTAAAAAAAATTTAAAAAGAATTAAAAATTCAGATTTTGTAATTGAAGGATTAAAATTTGAAAAAAATAATTAGAATTGAGATCAAAATTGTAATTAAACGAAAAATTTAATGGAGAATTGAAATTCAATGAATACAAATTTAATATAAAAAATTTAATGTCATTATAATGTGACATTAATTGTTATTCTATTGACCAGTTAAAATTATTTTTTAAAAGACTCAATTTGATGATTTCACCATAAAAATTTCCTTAATTTAATGCTTACTCTGCGCTTTTGGACTTTAGCTACAAATAAATAGATCTCAAATGTGACAGTATCTATGTGATTTTTTAAATGATAAAAGCACCAAAAAAATGCAAACAAAAATCCATTTAATTTGAAATAATTTTAATTAATCGCTCAAATAATTTTAAATAAAATTGGGCAACAAGAGAAAGATTACACAAGTTTATATAGAGTGCTAATGATACTAAAATATATTTAAAGTAGGTTTAATAGTTTTTTTTCTTTCAAAATACTTTGTATATCTAGAATATAAAAAGTTATATAACAATTTTAATTTTCAATTTTATTTTATTTACAAAAATATATTTTTTATTTTAAATTAAATTTTTTTTGGTCTTTTTAACAGAAAATTGATGATTTTTTTTTTTTTGGTTTTTTAACTTATACTTTTATTTATAAAATTTTACAATAAACTTATATATAATTATTTTTTTATATATGATTTTTTTTTACGAGATATTGTCATACATTTTAGATTTGTTAAATTTGTAAATATGAATTAATAAAAAGATTTAAAATTTTATATTTAACGAGAAACTAACATACATTGTAGGTTGTAAAAAAATATAAACATGATATAATAACAATGTTTTAAAACTAAATTTGTCAGGGAGCGATCATATATTTTAGGTTTGGAAAAATAGATTAATATCAAAAATATATTTAATAAACTTGTAGAATTAACTCATTTGAATTCAAGATTTTTTTCAATACATATCGATGCTTAAAATAGAGCTGTCAAAATGGGCTACCCGACTCATTTAGGGTCGGCCCTCATGGGCCTGAGTTTTTTAGGTCTGGGCAAAAAAAAACTCTATTATAAAATGGACTTCAAAATTATTACCCGAGTCCGACCCTAGATGAGGCTACCCGACCCTAAAAAAGATTTTTTTAAATAAAAATATTAAAGTAAAAAATCCATAACATTAACCATAAATAAAATAAAAAATTATATCATTCTAAATATAATACATTTTTAAGTACTATATTATTTTTTATAAATATTATAATGTATTTTTAAATATAATATATATCTACATTATAGAAAATAATACCAAAAATATTTAACATAAGAGAAATTAATAGAATACGAGGAAAAATGTTGGTTATATTAATGTATAATATTTAAAATAGAAAGATGGAATAGAATAAAGATAAAATTTAGTAAAGTGAGAAAAATTAAAGTGTTATTTTATAATAACATAATATAAAAATTAATATAACTTTTTTAAATTTTATAGCAATGCGAGTCTAATGTGCTGTCCATATGGACTAACCCTAATGAGTAATAAATTTTTTAGGATTGAACTAAAAAGAGTCTTAAAAATATGAGTTCTAATTTAAAGGCGTCCTATAATTTTTCTAGTCGGGCGGGCCAGTCCATATGAACTAGTCCATTTCGACAACTTTAACTTAAAAGCTAGATTATATTATTATTTTATATTTATGACTATGTGAATATTAGTCAATGTACTCTATAAATGATAATTTGATAAACACTAATTAATAGTTAATCAGGCTACATTGGAACAAATTTCCACTTTCGGGGGAGAGATTAAACTCCTACATTATTTGTTTCCAACTATTGAAATAATGGAGTAATATTCCATGTTAAAATCATGGCATCATTGATTGATATCGAGAACCGAACTGTTTTTATTCTTATAGCATAATTAGCCCCGGCGTTTCTCTTTCAAAACGTTTGGGTACCCTTGTGACAATAATAATTTTTCAACGTTTATTGGAAATAACTCCTACTCTCCTACTCCTATAGTACTAGTACAAATTAAAACGTTTAGGTTTTACGCTCATTGTCTATAAAAGGTCTATACAACCCTTTCGCTTTACATACGTGAAGATGGCCTATTGTTCTATTCATTCAAAGCAAAAAGAGTGTGACGCCAAACCCTTGCCAAATTGGCTTGAACTTCCAAAAGAAATCACAATAAACATCTTACAGAGACTTGATACCATTGACGTTGTGAAAAGTGTATGTCTAGTTTGTCCTCTATGGTGGAACATTTGTAAGGATCCTTCTGTGTGGCACACCATTCTGTGTGGCACACCATTCATATGACCAGCTTCACCTGTTCACCACATTTTCAAAATGATCTGGTGAAGATTTGCCATTATGCTGTTGAAAGAAGTTGCGGTCATCTTGAAGATGTTGATATTGAGTATTTTTGCACCGATGAACTCCTTGACTGCATAACCGAAATGTAATCATTGCTATTAATTAACTTTTTCCGTTCAAGTGTTAATTTTAAGATAATGTTGCTTTGCATTTTTTAATTATTTTGTTCTCTCCACTCTTCAAGCCTTCCTGGAGTTTTCAATCCACAAGCCCAAGTCATACATTGTGGAATAAAATAATGGTCATATTCTACATGGTTACAATTTTTATGGATCCTCTCATTTTCTTTTTAATCAATGTGAAAAAGGTATAGTTCTTGTTTATTTAATTATGAAATATTTCATCATTTACTCTAATTTTTCACCTACTTTTTAAACTTATAATATTCACTTTTTATTCATTTATTGTAGGATAATAAATGTATTACTATTGATTGGGCATTGACAACTCCACTCACCTTACTAAAAAACATAAAAGATGTTGTACATTTCTTTAAAATTTTCCTCAACTTCATCAAGTTCCTATTTAAATATTTTAGAATGGAACTCCTCATGTGTTTGTTGTAAGATATGACAAATAATTCCATCTCTTAATCTTTTGAAAAATTATTACTCGAATTATCTTATACTTAATCTTAAAAGTTGAAGTATTTAAAATGATATTTTTCTTATCAACATACACACTAAAGAGAACAGAACAAAACACTCATAACCCACATTATTATAACAACGAAGTCCATACATGTCTCAATGTACTAAAGCTGGTACTCAACTACACACAATTATTATTTATATCATTTCGTTAGAAGCAAACATCATCAAGTTCAAATTAGCCTGTAATTTGGATGGGTTTAGCTTCAGACTTCTTAATCTACTCCTTAGAAACAATAACAGTAAGAACACCATTAGAGTTCAATTGAAACACACGAAAACAAACACTATATCAGAACATTTGTATGCATTTTATCCAGAGTGAATGACAAAAAAAAGTTGTACCTCAACAATGAAATTATGGACGGTGCTGCCAATATTAGTTAAAGCCTCTTGCTATTTTTGAGTCAATTAGTTCCATCTATGTCACAGATCTCTCAGTGTTGCACCTATTACTCACAAATCTCTCGTGTCGCTTCCCATAAAAATATATTATCATGTCTTATGAGTTCAATCTTAAGTTAATTTGGGTTGAGGTCAATAAAGCAAGTCCTGAAAATATATTATCATGTCTTTTGAGTTGTGTATCAATTTATGGGCAAGAGGGAGACCACATAAATATTGTCTATGATAAAGACAAAAGGAGAAACCGTATATTATAGAATTCATTATTGGTCTCCTTATTGCATTGCATAGTAAACCGTATATTAAGGCTTGAAGTGGTGGAAACCTACGATGCTTGAGGCTTTTAGATTGCCAGCTAGTTACAGATAAAGGATTCAGCGCAGCTGTGAGAAAACTTCCGCGGTTAGAGGAAGTAGACATTTCATTTTTCAACCTAGTGAAGGAATCTCTTGAAGTCCTCCGTCGATCTTGCCCTCTTTTGAAATCTCTTAAATTTGTAACAAGCGGGATTGAATACCTTGGATATTATGATGGTGATAATGCTGAGGCATTTGTTATTGCTGAAACTATGTCTGGTCTACGCCATCTTAATATCAGAGGAAACCTGATCCGTAATGAAGGGTTGATTGCAATTCTTGATGGATGTCCTCTTCTTGAGTCTCTTAACATTGCAGAGTGTAGTAATCTTCATTTGAGTGAGGGTTTGGGGAAGAGGTGTCGTGAGCAAATTAAAACTGTGCGGCTGTGGACTCCATTTAATGAAGAAGGTCATCTTCCTTATCAAGAATCTTTATTAAGGACTATATTAAGATCCTTGTGATTGATTTTGAATTTGGAGAACTTATCGAAGTTGAATGCAATTGAAAACATGTGACATGCTCTATATATCAGAATAATAATGTATGTTTTTATTAATGTTTTTATTCATGAATGATTTTGAATTTTTGATTATACATGATCTTGACATATTAACATTTGAAAGTGGAAGTGAACATGTCTATTTTTGTTCTTAATTTCTTAGAAATTTTAGGTTCGCATAAAACATGTGTACATAATGAAGTTGTTAAAAAAATGTTTTCATAGGGAATTTATTGGTGCACAAAATTTAATGAAGACAGTAACTGCTATATCTAGAAAAGAAAGACAAGGTTGCAAGTATAAAACATGTGACATAAGTTGAAATCCATGTGAAAGAAAAAATATTCTAATTTTATTATAATGAAAAATAATCCTTATAACTATTGCTAAAGGTATTTAAATATATAAAACATAGAAACTCTAATAGACCTCATGGGCCTTTAATCCAAAACATAATAAAATAAAGCAAATAAAATAGAAATTGCTTAACTATTAAAATAATATTATTTAAATATTAAAATACTTTCTAACGTGCGATATCTTCTTCTATTTTGAAGACAGTCATCCTACATCAAGAACAAGAAGGAATAATGAGAGAATATAATTACTGCAATGGCGGTTAGAAAGCTTATAAAAAGGAATGAAAGAAAAAGTGTTGTTGTTAGAAATGACAACAACCATTAATCTATTTATACACAGTAAATTATCACATATGCCCCAACAAAAGATAAACTTAATAACTAAGCAAATAATACAAACTAAAAAAATACTAAACTTAACAGTTACGCTAAAAGAATAACCGGAATACCAGAATTGCAGAAGCTGAACATACTTCTTGACGCAACCTCAAAAGCATCTCTTTTTGACTAACAACAATTTCTGACTATATCAAACTGCTGCTTCTAACTAAGCAGTCTCAAAAGCTACGACATGGTACACCCTCGAAGCTCTCGCCGACCAACATCGAAGCGACTTCGACAAACAATAACCGAATATGGCTTACTTCCAACACCATCCCTTAATTCATATTCAGCTAACCAAAAATCTTCAACACTAATTCCATCCCTCAATTGGATAAAGTGTTCATTCTTGACATCCTTCGTCAGAACATCTGCAAGTTTCTTCTGGTTGTTACAATGTGCAACTCTATTTAGAAATGAAGATTTCTCATTGAAAACCCATCTGACGCTAATGGTTTTCTTCTCCTTCTGAAGCTCAGCTAACTTCCAAGTCTTGTTTCTTTCTAAAGTCTCAAGTTCTTCTTTAATGGCATTCAGCCACATTTTCTTCTTGAGAACTTCTTCAATACCCACTTGTTCAGAATCTCCTTCTGATTCTGGAATCGTATCTCCTTCTGGACTTTCTTCGGAAGTTGAACTACCACCATAAGTTCCACCTTTGTTAGCTTCTGAACCTCGTCCAGAACCACTACCTTCAGAAGTTGGATCGCTTTTAGAAGCTCTACCTTCAGAAGTTCCTCCTTCAGAATCATGACCACCGCCATAGGTTGAACTACCTTTAGAATCTTTTTCTTCAGGAGGTCCACCTTCATAGTCACGATTACCACCATAAATTTGATCACCTCCAGAAGCTTGTCCTCTAGAACCTACATTTTCAGAATTTTCCCTTCTAGAAGCATGATCACCACCAGATTCAAAATTTGGATTAGAATCATATTCACCATCTGAATCATCTTTAGAGTCTCTAGAAGATTCTTCATCTTCTGACTCTAACTCTTCTTCTTAACTTTCAGGTTCTGACTCATCTTCAGAAGCAGAATTTGCTTTAGATTCCAACTCACTATCTGATTCTTCTTCAGACTCAGATTCACTTTCAAATTCTTACTTGTCTTCAGCTTCAGAGCCATCTTCTAACTCTAACTCATCTTCAAAAACCTCAGATTCAGACTTATCTTCATAATCGTCAAAAGCATTTTCCGACTTTGACTCATAAAGAAACACTCTTTTAGATTCAGAATATTCAAATTCATCTTCTTCTCCTTCAGAATCAGAAAGTCATAATCTCACATGTTCCTCATCAGATTCATAAGCGATCAATAACACAGGTTCATCATCTGAATCTCCTCTGGCTATTTTTGCTTCTTCTTTGTTTGACCAACAATCTTTAGAAAAGTGATCAAACCTATTACAACATTAACATTAAATCATTCTCTTGTCATACTTCTCCTTTCCCTTCTGATATTTCTTTTCATCAGAATAGAAGACTTTTGATTTCTGAGACCTACCATGTTTTTTCAGCTTCTGGAATCCTTCTTGACAAAAGAATCCTTCAAAGCTTGCTCAACTTCCCTCTCAGAATTTCTTTCAGTCAGACGCAACTCTTGCGCCTCTAGACTGCTTTGCAGCTCTTCTATTCTCATGGTGCCCATATCTTTATAATGTTCTATTGCTACAACAATGAAATCAAATTGAGGAGTAAGTGACCTAAATACCTTTCCATGACTACTTGTTCAGAAAGGGTTTCTCCACAAGCCTTCATCTCATTAGTGATTAGAATCACTTTGGAGATGTACCTTGAAACATGTCATTATTCTTCAAATTGAGATTCTCATATTGCTTTCTCAAGGAATGAAACTTCACCTTCTTCACTGATGCGTCACCACCGTAACATCTGACCAGTGTGCTCAACGCCTCCTTTGACGTCGTCGAATATGCAATCTTCTCAAACATGTTTACATCCACACATTGATAGATGTAAAACAACGCATTCTGATCTTTCTTTCTCTTGTTTCTTTGCGTGTGTCTCTCTTCTTCTGTCGCATATGCTGCAACCAGAATATAACCATTAGTAACAAGCTCAAGAACATATTGAGCACCGAATAACACACGCATCTGAATCATCCATCTGTTCCAGTTCTTGCCATAAAAAACAGGAAGTTTAGTACTCAGATTACCGTTTCCATTCACCTTCAACCTTGTACAGTACACTCATATCTCACTCAAACATAATATTTCCCAATCCCACAAAATATAAAAAATGTGATTCTTGTTCAAGATTCAACACGAATTCAAGAACCAAAAATAATCATACAACGCCACACGTTTCACTCGTGTTTTCATGTGAATCTAACTAGAGCTCAAAATACCAATTTGTTGGTGCACAAGGTTTAATGAAGAACAAGAAAGACTAAAGAGAATATATTTACTGCAATGACGACTAGAAAGCTTACAAAAAGGAATGGAAGAAATAGAGTTGTTGTTACAAATGACAACTACCACTAGTCTATTAATACACAAAGTAAATTGCCACATATGCCCTAACAAAATGTCAACTTAATAACTAAGCAAATAATACAAACTAAGAAATACTAAACTTAACAGCTAAGCTAACAGAATAACTAGAATCCCATAAGCTGAACGTAATTTTGGATGCTACCTCAAAAGCATATGCTTTTGACTAACAACAACTTCTGACTATATCAAATTGTTGCTTCTAACTAAACAGTCTCAGAAACTTACAACTTCTGACTAACACCTTCAGAAACTCTACTGCTTTTGAACAACATCATAAGCTTCTACTTCTGACAAACAACAACTTCTAAATATAAATTACTTCCAACAGAGTTGAGGAGTACTAGTATAACTTACATATCTCTCTTTTATACTACCTCTGTTCCTATATATAAGAGACAATTCATTTTTTAAATTCATTGAATAATCAATGTATTTGGTCAATTTATAGACTAGGTACATTGATTATTCAATGAATCTAAAAATTGAATTGTCTCTTATATATAGGAACGGAGGTAGTAATAAATAAGAGATGTAAGAATTAAACAGGATTTTAAAAAGGTTTTGTAGAATTTGGTTGGAAAGAGAGACAAGAATACCTTATATATATATATATATATATATATATATATATATATATATATATATATATATATATATATATATATATATAAATTGTTGGCAAAATTAAATATGACTAGAAGAATTTAAAAGTTATTACTCCTTCCGTGTGTCCTCTTTAAAATTTTCACACTTTTTAAGATAATGGTTAATTATATGTTAGTTTCAATGATAAAATGAGTCTTATTTATTAAAATAAATTTATTAATAATAGGTAGTAGAGTGGTTATATGAATTAAAATACAATAAATAAGAGTAAGTTAATGGAAATAAATAATAAATATTACATTGAAATTCTAAAGGAATAAATATTTTGAAACAAATAAAAAAAAGAAGAGAACACTTATTGTTAGACGGAGAGATTACATGAGAATTAATCTTAGAAAGAAAACTAGTGGACATCATCTCACCGTCTCAAATTCCAATGCTTGCATGCTAAGTATATTAACCATTAAGTTAACAATTCAAATGCTATAAATGCATCTAAGACATGCTTTGTAAATCATTTGATTTAAAAAATTCAAATACTAGTCAGAACCCTCATAAAAAAAAAACTAGTGAGAACAATTATTTTCTCTTGATATATCTCTACTTTGTGTGTTTTTTATTTTAGTTTAATATATGTCCATTTAATGTCAAATTGATATAAGAGCTGATTAGGTCATGTTAGTGTTTAGTTTAATATATGTTCATTTCATATCAAATTGATATTAAAGCAGATTATGTCATCTTAGTGTGAGTGTCAAAGGTATTTTTGATTGTGCGAGGAATAATCGTTTTTTTGTCAAAAATTATTGTAAGTATTTTTTTTAGAGATATGACAAACAAATACAATTTTTTAGTTACTCAAAAGTATTTATGACAACATATTTAAAAACTCATAATGTTTGGAGCTTTATAGATACTGTAGGAATTCAATAACAATTAATCATATATACATGTTCTATATATTATACTATTTAAATTAGTGCGAAATATAATAAATAATTATGAACATGTATATAACTATAGGATCTACGACATGTTAGTATATAAAATATGAGAGTTTAGAAATACCTGACCAGCACTTGTTGGATCTATAGGATCTATGAAGTGTAGAGACAAGTGACCAATACTTGTTGGCTTGTGAATCTTTCTCAATCGGTACTCCTAATATCTTGAAGAGATTATCTTTCTTGTGTACAGTATATTGTGGACTATGGCCTTTATATAGTGTGATGACAAAATAGGATTTCCATTATTCCTAAATAGGTCATCCTGACATCCACTCATATTTGAGTGATCCATACCCAATTATTTATTTAATTACTTAATTAAATAATTCATAAATGAAATCTAAATAGCCTTTTAACATTATTGAATAACATAATTATTTAAGGCACTTTATTTAATAAAGTAGCTAATATAATTAAATACATATATTTGACCACATACTTTTTTGAATACTAATATAAGACTATATTATTAAAATATTCCAACAATCTCCCACTTGACCAATATATTTTAATCATTATATCATAATTTCTTAGGCGCACACCCGAATGCTATTTATCTTTAGATTTCAATTTTACAATCTGGTTCACCTTATACATCAATAGTGGAACCATCCCGACTGTCGTCACGTATAACGTGACGGAAACCCGATGACTACCACATAAATGTACTTGATGACATAGATCAATATGGATGAGTGACATGAAAATTTCATGCATTGTGATATCTAAATGAGATATATTTTCAACTGGTCTAACTGAAGTCTTTATTAAGATCAAACTGAAGTTTGCAAGTTCAATATTTGCACAAACGATACATAAATGGTAATAATATAAATAAACTTATAAACATTATTTCTGCAGATTATCTTAACATAAATTCTGTATCGATATCAAAATAATATTATTAAACATAAAGAAGTGATTCTCACTAATCTAAGACATCCTTAGTTACAATAATCATATGAAAGTCTTTATATGCCAAGTCTTTGATTAGTGAGTCTTTATCTTAAATTTCATATGCATATATCCTAGGTTCAACAATAATCACTTATAAGTCTAGCTATTAACTTTTAAAACCTATTGTTGAAATAATATATGACTGTCTTACAACAAAATATAACTTGAGTGATTTTGAAAGCCTTATATTGAATTGTAAATGAATGACATAAATACTTACCTTCATTTATTCTATATTAAAATGTCTATTCGACATCTAAAATATTGGAGTCAAACATACTAATGATCTCTTCATTGTCAGATTTCTAATTTGTGAGTACAAACTCTTTTTTTCTCTACAATAATCCTCGTGGTTGGCCTTTTGTTTCTTTCAAAAATTCAATTTTGAATTGTTCAAGTATCTACTTAATGATTTTATGTATGTCTTTCCATATACGTATAAAATCATATATAAGATTCCCACAATCAAAGTATAAAAAAAAAATTCAATTTTCTAAGTTTTCAAATTCTTTTATTTTGGACAATGATTGAGACTTAATAGTATCCCTTTGTAATTGAGACATATATCAGTTTATTGTCTTTCATATCATTTTCAATATATATAAATCTTTTGTGATAACCAGATGGTATCTTAAGAATAATCTCTAAGTATCTAAATACCTAATACAAAAGAGATGCGTCCAAGATCTTTCATAATTGTTAGAGATTTCTTGGTTTCACACTACAATTATATATCATTACTGACTAAAGAAAATCGACACATAAAACTAGGAATGTAAACTTACTCCCACTGAACTTATAAAACCCAATATTTTTCATAATAAAAATCTCAAAATCAAACGAGACAATTACCTTATGAAATATTGCGGTACACCAATGAGACAATTTCATTAACTAATAAATGAATTTTATTTGTTTGGAAATCATAAACTTTGTATCTATTGATACAGAATTTTCCCTTGTTGCACCATATTATTTTTCTTAATGTCGCCATTAAGAAACACTAACTTGATATCCATCTTACGAAACTCCAAAATTATAGCAACTAACAAGTGTCACAACTATCATAATAGAGTCTTTCTATCATACTGAATATAATTTATATTTTCAACCAATTCTTTATGACACTTTATGCTCTAGTTCTTGAGAATGTTGAGTATGACCTTCAAAGATTAATTTCTTATTCTAATTGAGAAAAAGAACAACAATATCCACATGAGAGTCCAAATTGCTATATAAATAGCAACTATATGAATTGAGTTAGAACCAATTCTTTCCCACTCAATTTTGTTCTTTGAACATATCTCTCCTCCAAACTTAATATTCTCGAGACACATTATAATAGTTGTCTCAAAATATTATTTAACTTGAGACTAAAGTTTATATTTCTCAAAATTTTCAACAATTCTAGGTTGTCACAAGTCATGACTGAATTAACTATAATAATATTTGAATTTAAAAGACATATTGAATCCATCATTTACAAAAAAAAAAGGTTATAATATTAAAATAAAATTTTATTTGTCCTCCAAATTGTCTTTTAAAATACAAATTTAAGCTTATAATGACAATCTAAAATAATTAAAAGTAAATAAAAAATATCAATCTTCATCAAATTTGTTTACTTTAAATTAATGTATCTTTAAACATCATTGAACATTATCAGTTCATATTATATTTTCTTCTTATTATTTATTTGTTCTTATCCTTTGAGGTATTTATCAAATGAGCAATATTTTCTTTTCTTTTGCTTCAATATTTCCTTTATTGCGAAGTTTATGAAATTATTCTATTAAAGAATAATTCCTAACTTTAACAGTTATAAACTTAGTTGTGTAAAATTTTCGACAAAGTCACCTGATTGACAAAACTATAGCTCTTTAGAAAGCTTAAATAGTTTCATAATATGCTTATGATATTTTCTTTGCTTAATAATATTAATGAAAAGTCATCACTCCTATGGGAGTTTGTCTTTCACTTATTACTTTAGAAGCACTAGATTTTAAGCAAAAATAATATGATAAAATTTATGTCATCTTAAATAACACATCTAATATCTCTGAATTGCAAAACTTTAAGATTATATAATTGGATAGTTTGGAGGGTATTCACTTTTAAACTTGAGTCTCACTTTAAATATACTAAATTGTGAAAGAATTGAGACAATAACCTCAAATAACATAATCATGCTTAATGTATAATTTTAAATTAGATAAATATTAAATATTTATATATCTAAATTAAATGTCAAACAAATTCACATATGCAACAAATAATTCTTTAAATAAATCATTTTAAAATTAACAAAATCCATTTTAAAATCCATAGTATCCAAAATTTAAAGAATCAGATCACCAAAATAAGATTTAAATTCAATATTTATCGTTCCCAAATAATTCACATAGATGTATATTTCTAAATATATTATTTATAGCTATAAATAAAGTGTGTATAATCAAAATTCTTTAAAAGAAAATAGATTTTAGTATTCTCAATCATCGATCATAATCATATATGTGATTCCAAATAGATTTAACATAATATATATTAAATGACATGTCTCCTAATGAAAATCAAAATTTTCACAAATACTCTTCTTTTAAACAAATCTTATAATAGTTTCTATGTCAAATTCAAAACTTTTCACTATCAAATATATAATTCTATGAATATAACTTAAAAATAGATTCTTACTATGGTATCATAGTTTTTAAATCACAATTATAATTCCATATGTGATCATCAAAATAAATATCATTTAAATATATATTGTAACCAACTTTATTTTCAAGAATTCATACAAAAGACATGGGAGATCCTAAATCCATATAAATCTTTGGAAATTAAATATAACCCACAAAACATAAACTCTATAGCAAGTGTAACAAAAAAAATACTCAATAATTATCATTAAAACTTCATGCCTCATAAAATATATATATATATATATATATATATATATATATATATATATATATATATATATATATATATATATATATATATATATATATATATATATAAAGAATCATGAATTTAAAATATATATTTTCATGATCCAAAAAAGTAATAAAATAAAATAAACATTGGTGTTTAAAGGAAAAATCTCAATAAACTAAACATGAAGACCTTCTCTAATATCACATGTTGGAATTAATTCAATACACATTAATCACATGTACATGTTCTATATAATATAGTACTATTTACATTAGTGCGGAATGTAATAAATAATTATGAACATGTATATAACTATAGGATCTACAACATGTTAGTATACGAGATATGAGAGTTTAGGAATACTTGGATCCATAAGATAAAAAAATGTTTGACAATGATAATTGTAATCCTAAAATGAAAAAGTGTAGAGATAAATTACTGACACTTGTTGGCTTGTGGATCTTCCTCAACTGGTACTCCTATTAATGCCTTGAACACTCTTTAGATGGGGAGAAGAGATTATTTTGTTTGTGTACGGTATATTGGGGATCATAACGTTTATACAGTGTGATGACTAATTAGGGTTCTCATTATTCCCAAATGAGTCATCCTGACATCCACTCATATTTGAGTCCATACCCAATTTTTTAATTAATTAATGAATTAAATAATTCCTAAATGAAATCTAAATAGCCTTTTAACATTATTCGATCACATTTTTATTTAAGGCACTTTATTTAATAAAACAGCTAATATACTTAAATAAATATATTTTTCCACATAATTATTATAAGACTATACTATTTAAATATTCCAACAGATACTAGTTTACAACAAGGAGTTAATGAAGTTGTTTGTAGAAGGGATCAATTGGTACTTTCACAAATTCATCAAATAATTGATTACTCAATATTTGAAAAAATAGTAAATGCGAAGACTACTAAAGAAGTGTGTGACATATTGAAGTTGTTACATAAGGCTCAAAATTCCAAGTTACAATAGTTACGTAGAGAATATTAAAGGTATGGAATGTCTAATTCAAAAATAATAGAACAATATTTTTCTCGTGTTATAGATCTTGTCAACAAGATGAGAGTATATGGAGAAGATATTCTAGATAGTCAAATGGTGGAAAAAACATTCTACGTACAATGCTTATGAAGTTTGACCATGTAGTGGCATGTGTACGACGTCACAAATACTTTATCGGTGGCAGAGTTACAGAGAAGCATTGAAATTCATATCAACAAAATATTAGAAAAAATTAAAAAAGTATTAAAATAAGAAGCTCTCAAGAGCCAGGTAAATTTCAACAACACTTATGAATCAAGCCATATTATATAGGAAAGAAGTCAAAGTAAATTCAACAGGAGAGGAAGAGGAACTTATTAAAACAGAGGCCAATGAAATTATGGAGGAAGAGGACGTGACAACTTCAACCAATGGATAAACAACAAGTTCAACAATTTCAATCCAGGACATCAAGAAAGAGGAGGACATAACTTTGGATCTACATATCATGGCATAGGAAGAGGTAACTACAATCATGAAAGGACAAATTATAACTTTTATCACTATAGAAAGTTTAGACACAAATTAACTGATTGTAGATATAAACAACATGCAGTGTTCATCAGTGAAGTTTGGTACCACATGCATGAGTCAATAAAGTTACATTACATTCTTTGTGTCAATTTATGATTATTGATTAGATGATGTTTTGATGATATTGTGACTTTAGTGACGTGTTGGTGATGATATTTGAATTGATGATATGATGAGGTGGTGAATGAGTTAATGATGTGAAAGTGTGAGTTTGATATGTGATGTATGACGATATATGGATGCTTGATAATTGTTGTTGTGACTACTATGTCTATTTCATATATCTTTTGTAATGATTTGTGATTACTCACATTTTCTGTCTGAATGTTTCCTCCACATGGGTAACCCATAGGTGATCGCGAATAGCTCGTGGAAGCATAGGTATAGCTTTGAAGTTATTTAGTGTAGTTATTTGAATAAAAAGGTCTTTCTATTATATGTAACATTGGGGTTGGGAAAGTTTGAGTTATAAAGTTTGGTATTATTTTTAAAACACATCTCATAAGTTTTGTTATTCTGTTGGATTTATTTTGATGTTAACCTTGCATAAGACTAAAAGATCTTGATGTTTTGATCAAATAAATGAAGTTATATCGAGACAATGATTCTACCGCAAAGTCTGAAGTTATATGTTGATATTTTTGAAAATTAACTATTATAATTTTTGAAAACCCGTGTTACAGAGTAGGATGTTTAATTAAGATGTTTTATATAACAATGTGACACCCTCGTTGGTGCTTTGTGCTGATTTAGTTACTAAATTAATCATGAATTAGTCTTGGGGTTTAGAAGGGTGTTACAATAGTGGTATCAGAGTAGGTCGGTTCGTTCGACCATATTTTTGTATAATGTCCATGTCCTGTCAGTCGATTGGCGTGAGTACATTATCGATACACTTCCTTTTCTAACGTTAGTTTCCTATATGCACAATATGGATGGAAGGAACGATGTTGCGATTGTTGCTGCTTTGTAGGTTGTTGATCAGGCTGTGCAGAATCAGCCAAATGCTATTGGGAATGATGATGAAGCTCGTGCATGAGGAAGATTTCAGAGAAATAATCCACCGACCTACATGGGAAGGCATGATGCAGATGGCACACAATTGTGGCTTAAGGGAATTGAAATGATTTTTCGGACGGTGATCAACACGGAGGATCAAAAAGGGCAGTTTAGCAATCACATGTTGGAAGAATAAGCTAAGGAATGGTGGAATAATGCACGCTAAAGGATGGAGATTCAAGGTATAAAGATTACTTGGGCTGTATTCAGAGCTGCTTTTCTGAATAAGCATTTTCATGAAGATGTGTGTGGTAAGGAGGTCGAATTTCACGAGATGAAGCAAGGAAGTTCGACGGTTGTTGAGTATGCTTCAAGGTTCAAAGAACTCTTGAAGTTTTATCCGTATTACAATAACCCAGTAGCTGAGGTGTCTAAGTGCATCATGTTTGATAATGGACTGCGTCTAGAGATCAAGCTGAGTATTGGGTATCTTGAGATTCTCCAGTTTCCTATGTTGGTGAATAAATGCAGGATCTTTAATCAAGATGATAGAGACAAATATTCTTATTATAAAAGTCTTAATGATAAGAAGGGAAAGAATCAGGGTCGTGGAAAACCTTTTGTTGCTCCAATTGATAAAGGGAAGTATACAGTTTTTTATGGGAAAAAGACAAGTGGGGGACGAGCTCCCGCTCCTGGTAAATGTTTTAGGTGTGGTGAACAAGGTCATCGCTCTAATGATTATGAGAATAAGGTCCTAATATGTTACAAATACGGTAAGACATGTCATCGTACATGCTCCTAAATGCAAGAACGATGGTCCAACTTCTTTCAATTGTGGCGGGCAGGGTCATATGGGTACTCAGTGTCAAAAGCCGAAGAAGAATTTTGCTACTGCTGCCCAGATCTGTGGTAGAGTGTCTGCTCTAGGTGGTTCAGAAGATTCCAAGGAAGACAACTTGATTCAAGGTACTTGTTTTATTAACGATGTTAAGTTGATTGCTATGATTGATACTGGTGCTACTCATTCATTTATTTTGCTAGAATGTGCTACTATGTTGTGATTGAAAATGTCTTCTATGAATGGTAGTAGTAATCTATACTCCTGCTAATGGTTTTGTTACTACTACTTTCGTCTATTTGAGTTGCCCTTTGACCATTTGTGTAAGAGTTTCGTGATGGATTTAGTGTGTTTATCCTTGCACCAAATTGAGATCATTCTTAGAATGAACTTGTTGTAGTTCAACTATGTTCACATCAATTGTTACAGCAAGACTATGAGATTTCCAAAATTTGGTGAAAACGGAAAATTAATATTTGGGTTAATACCATTTTACCCCTTGTCATATAGGGTCTTTTCGAAAAAACCTCTGTAAAAAAAAGTCACATGCATTCCCCCAACATTTGAACATCCTCTCATTTTAAACATTCAAAAATATAAACATCCTCTCATTTTAAACATTCAAAAATATAAAAGTCACATGCATTCCCCCAACATTTGAACATCCTTTCATTTTAAACATTCAAAAATATAAACATCCTCTCATTTTAAACATTCAAAAATATAAAAGTCACATGCATTCCCCCAACATTTGAACATCCTCTCATTTTAAACATTCAAAAATATCATTCCCCCAACATTTGAACATCCTCTCATTTTAAACATTCAAAAATATATTTGACATAAGAATTGATTCGTTGCCCTAACATTAACAAGTTGTAGCACCTTACCACTAGGCCAACTATTTCAACCTATTTTGTAACTGTTTGGAATCATTATTATACTTTACATGTAGTATATATTTCCATATACATAATTAAATATTTTCATGTAGTATATATTTCAACTTGTTTTAATGACTATAATTAAATATTTCAACGTAGTATATAGTTATAGTTTATATTTAGCTAAATATTAATCAAATTAGTTAGTAATTGTAACATATAGTTGATTATTTATATGTATTAATTTTAATGTATTTTTCAGAAAATATTTCAATGTATGAAATTATGAGAAAAAAATAATTAATATATTTAATATTTATTTATAACAATAATTGTGAACAATATAAATTTTGTATATAAGATTTTTGAAAGACATTTATTTCAAAACGAAAAGTGTATATACATTTAAAATTTTACAAATTTTGAACAATATTAAAACATAATTTTTAAAATGTAATACATTTAAAAAAGAAATGTTTAACACTAGAACCTAACGTAATATTTAGAAATGTTATAACAAATCATTTATAAAACTTAATATTTAAAATTAAATAATTTTTAAAAACGTAATAAATAATTTATAAAATATAATTTTATAAAACATAATTAAATACTTTTGATTAAATATTAAAATATTAGTATTAATATTAACTATATACTTGTTATTAATTAATTTTTTTATTTATTGTATACTATATTATTAACTAAATATTAATATTATTAATTATATACTATTAACTACATACTATATTAATATTAATAATACTGTACTAACTATATACTATATTAGTATTAATAATATTGTATATTATATACTATAGTTATTAACTAAATATTAGTATTATTAACTATATACTATATTTGTACTATTGATAATGTATATTATATACCAAGTACATTATAAGAATCATTCCAAACATTTACATTACAAATAGAACCAATTAGTCTAGTGGACAACATGCTTATGTTGGGAAGGTGAGGGAGTGGGTTGAACTCCCATCCAAAACAAATTTTTAAGCATTAAAATATTTTTTAATATAAACCAAAATGTTAATATAATATAATATGCCTACTACAAAGGGTTTTTTTGTAAAGACCCTATATGACAGGGGGTAAGGAGAACTCTAAGAAGATGAAGTCTAAATATTTGCAATGTTTGCAGCATGTTGAGCGTGAAACCTATATATGAGATAACAATTGTAAAAAAGAACGTCAAATCAAGAATGTGTAATGTTCCCACACCTGATTCTATTTTTTTTAGTCTTTTATACAATTTTTTAAATTTTTTTTTTTTTGGATAAATGGAGGGCCGAAGCCCCGAAAAGAAAAACTACAAAGGACACAAACGGGCGATACTAACACCCGCTAAATCATTATCAAACAAAACTTTCAAGAAAAAAGGGCAATCTTGAAAGTTACAAAACTTCTGGTTTTGCTTGATACCATTCTTTGCAAGCATATCCACACAAAGATTTGCCTCCATGAAAATGTTGTCATAAACCACCTCAATATTATTTTGACCCAACTGCCTGATCTTTTGAATCAGAGTATGGCCAAGCCCTGCCTTGGTAGAACTACCGGGAATGTCTTTATAAACCTGCTTCGAGTTCGTCTCAAGAATGATCTTCCTAAACCCCATACTTGCTATCAATAACAACCCTTCATAAACCTCCCACACTTCCGCCATGTAAGCGGAACAAATGCCAATATTCTTCGAAAACCCCCAAATCCACTCGCCTTCGGAGCCTCTGATAATACCACCACATCTAGCATTACCTTCTCTATCCATGGCACCATGAACATTTATTTTAATCCAATCTTGAGGAGGAAAATTCCACTTGACTATTCTTTCTTCCATGTCCATGTTGGAAACAATTCTAGATAACCCCCTAGCTTCTTTGTAGTGCTGAAGGTACTCCAGAATACAAGTTTGTATGCACCTAGGTCTGTTGAAATTATCATCACGAGGATCTCTTTACTATGCCAGCTCTAGATGTAATAAACAACAGTAGCCCAAAAAGATATCCAATCAATATCCTTATTCCTTCCTAACTATTTTGTCAAGTTGATATGGATCCACTCTTTAAGGTTACCTACAAAAAATAACACTTTTTGGTTAGTAGAAATTGACTGCCCCCATAAGGCAACAGCAGTGGGGAAATCTCGCATCACATGAAGAGTGTCCTCCTCGATATCTCCACATCTATGGCACATGGCACTACCCAACCCCATACGAGATTTTTTAAAATTAGCAAGAAGACCATCGTGCTGAAGGAGCCAAACAAACTGCCGCCCCCTTTCTGACACATGAATTTTCCAGATTGTCTTCCAAGTTGGGTTTGTCTGCACATTTTCATCTTTAACAAGCAGACTATACATACTTCTAACAGAAAAGCTTTGCCCATCACCTATGCCACTACGTACATCCGGTCCATCATCAGATCTCGACGGAGGTATACTTTCATTTACACTATGAGTAAAATGGTTTGACATTTACACTGCAATACTATTAAATTCATTTCGAGATAAGTAACAATTGTTTTCTCATGAATTTCTTATCAAACTTTAGTTCAATATATCAACCAGAGAACTCGTGTGATAGCACAAATATTTTACCAATATTTTACTAGTTGAAATTTCAATATTTTTGAATATTCATACAATTGATTCTAAGGGTATGTTTGGTAACACTTAAAAAAGAGCTTTTAACTTTTAACTTTTCAGTTTATATTAATAAAAAAATTCTGTTTTGTAACTGTCATTTAACTTTTAGCTTGTAGCTTTTTTACTACCTTTTAGTTTTTTTTCCAAAAGTTATTTGAAGTAGTTTTTGGACTTGTAACTTTTAGCTTGTGACTTTTTCTTTTATTTATAGCTTTATTATTTTAACAAAAATATATTGAAACTATCAATTTCTTAATTAAGAATATCGTTTTATGTCATTTTGTATTTTTCAGCTAGTATAACAGCTAATTTATCAAACACTCAAACTAATTCATCAATTATCAGGTATCAACTATCAACTATCATCTACCTCAGCTAATTTTACTAAACAGAGTCTAATGTATCTTTATTGAAAATAGTTGTGACTTATTTGTATTACGTTTTTGTGATAATAACTTTTGAGATTATTTTCAATATGATAATTTTTTTTCATTAGAGTTCAATTTAAATTATTAAAAAATATGATATAATAAAAATTTATTATAAAGAATTACAATGGTTTAAATATTATTTTTATATTTAGTGTGTCTATAAAATTATTTCACACTAGAATGACGGTAGTTTACAAAGCAGCTGTCACCAAAATGATCTCAACTGCAACATTCACAACTGTAACCAAGATGTTGAAGACTTGTTGGTTTTTAGTTGTATTATGTTGGAGAAAGATGCTATGATTATTTGACGTTAGAAACTTGCCATCTTGGAGTTGTTTTGAATTGGCCATGATGCCAGGATATTTTAGCTAAATTTTATGAATCCGCTGTGTAGAAATAAAAGTTATTTACTTTTGAAGAATAAACATGTTGTTATTGTTTTACCGAAACTATGTGCTATGTATCTGAACTACGGGTGATTGATTGTTGTTTGTTTTACGTTGAATTTGTGACACTCTATTGGTTTTTGGAGAATTTTTGTAACTCTGATTTTATATAATTTGTTGGGTAGAAATGGAGTATTACATTAGTGTTATCAGACCAGGTTGGTCCGTCCGGCCAAGTCGTCTAATATTATTTGCTCCTTAGTACGCGACAAGTGTTTCAAACATTGTCGGTGCTTACTTTCTTTTCTAATCGATTTTATGTAGGAGTTGGGTTTGAAGATAAATGGGGGAGAGGCTTTGCTTCTTGAATGTGTTTCAGTTGTAATATGTTGGTTCAGTATGTTGCTGCTGGCGGTAGTGAACGTATTGCTGAAGTTTGGTCGTTCCTGAATCTGAAGGTGACTTGGGTGCATGTTTTAAAGGAACCATATTATAGTTTATTAACGATGGTTAGTACTCCGTTATGGTTTTCGGCTATCTATTGACAAATTGAGGAACTGATCACCCTTAATCTCTTGTTGATAGTGGACGAGATCGTGTTGGATTCTATAAACTTGTCTTGCTATCTTAATGGTGAGTGGAGTGGTTGATGTTATATCATGAGATAGTCGCTCACCAATTTGTGTGAAGATTGGCTAAGAAAGGGTTGAGACGTATTGAACAATTTGGAGTAACAGGTTTATATGCGAGTTAACGTCGCAAAGTGAAAAGAATTGAGAATGTCAAGTGAACAATGATTTTATGGTGGATGTTGAAGAAAGCGTGAAACTAGAATGAGACTTGTAAACTGTATAGTTGACAAAGACTTTAATGAGGACGGTGACTTAAGATTTACTATCAGAGTTGTGCAGATGAAGCAAATGTGGCGCAGTTGCTATGAGTATACGACTCTACATGCTTGATTGGTGAATTATTGAGGTAGGAATGATGTGTCAAGGTGCCGTGTTTTCTTGGAGATGTTTGATGATTTCATAAGGATATTATGGTGGTTGTTGGTTGAGGGTGAGTTGTGTGTATAGTTGTTGAGTGGTGTTGTTAAGTTGATGTTGTAATGATTTTGTTTTTGTTGCTGCAATATTGTTGTTAGTTACTATTAAAGATGAATAATATTCCATAATATGACAAAATTGATAAGGTTGGCTATGAGGTACGACGATGTGAATAAATTTGTTGATAAATTGACATCCAGAAGTCTATGAGAATGAAATGGTGTAGGGGTTTTGGTGTCGAAGATGTTGTTAAGATAATAATGTGACATTGTATGTCGAAGTATAAGTGTGTGATGGTTGTTACTCCTTAAATGATGATGTGTCAGAATATTGTTGACGTGGTTGATAAGTCGTTAACAAATTATGTTGTGGAAGTGTTAAGTGTTTAGCATGTGTATAGTTGAATTAAATTGTGTTGAGTTATCGTTTTGTTGGAAAAGTAGTGGTCGAAGTGTTTTCAAACGTAAATTGGAGATCAGAGAGTTGGATGCAAAATTCGCGTTAAGAGTAGTAGTATCAAGTGGATTTTCGAGGATGAAAATATTCTAAGTAGGGGAGAGTTGTAACACCCATTTATTTATTTAATTAATTATTTAAATATTTTCGAATTATTCCGATTTAATTGTCGAAGTTGTGAATTATTGATTTAAGTTGTCAAGTTGTTAGTTGATTTATTTAGTTGATTAATTGTCGAATTGTCGGTCAATTAATATTAATAATAATATGAGTTGACTAATAATAATAATAATAATAATAATAATAATAATAATAGTATAGAAATATTCACTACAAGAAATTTGCCATTTACCAACGGCAAAAATCCGTTGGTAAAACTCCAAAAACCGTTGGTAAAAGTCAAAATACCTATACCAACGGTCATATACTTCCGTCAAGTATAATAGCTTATACCAACGGAAATATTCCGTCCCTATATCTTTTACCAACGACAATTTTGAACGTTGGTAAAAATATCAGGGCTATAGCAACCGCTAATTTTATTATTTAATATGTTTACCAATAATATATTTTCGTTGGTATAGATAAATTTAGTCGTTGGTATATGTTCCTTTTTTTAATATTTTTTTTGTATTTAATTTTTTTTCATAATTAATTTTTTTAATAATCAAATTTTAACTATACTTTCTACATGCACTACACACAATTTAAAGGAGATTTAAAGAAAATTTCAATTATATTCTAAAAATATAAGTCTTACAAACATATCAAAAAAATAAATAATGTCATTTATATAATAACAACCACCAAAATAGATGCTACCACAAAAAAAAAAAATCAAAAAACATATCTAAGATAAAAAAATTATTTCTAATTTTCCTCTCTTCCATCTTCGTCAGTGCATATATTTTGAGAGTTTGTCTGGTTTTGAACACTAGAAGCATCTGTAGCCTATTGAAAATAAAATAAAATAAATTACAAACTCTAATTTATAAATATTTCCATAATATTTGAAATATGAAGCCGAAGAGTAAAATATGATATACCTGCCTTGCAGCTTGTAAAATAACATTCAAATCTTCTTGGGATAGTCGATTTTGTATCACTGACATCATATTTGCCATAAAGACATTTGTCCTTTCTTGACTTTCTCGCATTTTCTTAAGTTCATCCCTCAACTCTTGATTTTCAGACAAAGAAGCTTTTGACTTTTTAGGCTTGATAATATTACCTAATCAACACACACGTCCTCTATTTTCAGGTTCTTTTACTTGGGAATAAATGTCATCCTTCCAAGGCATATGATTTTGTGTCTTTTGGACCGATTGAGAAGTTTCAGCCTCATTATTATGTTTATTTAGTTCTTCCTAAAATATTATAATAGTTGTGATAAGACAAAATGTCACATGGAAATTGTAGCAAAAAAATATAACATAGATATAACTTTATTATAACACCATATTTTGTCAAACAACAAAGAAAATAGCAGTAAACATAACAAGTCACCGATCAGTTCAATTTTACTTTTACATATGCTATGAAGTAAATATAACAGGTCACAGATTCAATTTCACTTTCACACATGCTATGAAGTAAATATAACAAGTCAAAGAATCAAAAAGGCATGAATGAAAGGAAATCTTACAATCAATCTTGCAGCCTTTTCATTAACAACCGAACCGTCTTTACGAGTACGAGTATCAATGTAAATCTCTTTGCGTGTGGGAGACACTCCTTTAGCCTTTTTTTTTCTAACACCAAACAAAAAATTTATAAGTGATTTGTGTTATAAATACAATTTACTCAAGTAAAATCTCAAATCTTAACAAACCTTTTCATTGATCAATTTTGGGAGACTTTTAGTACCCATACAATGAATACCTTCATATTTAGCACGATTCTGGCTATTTATTTTACTTTCTTTCTACAATTGATACAACATATTATTAGTCAAAACTCGAAAAAAGAAACCAAATTCAAACATTTTTATAATATGACAAAATCTCTTTTCAATATGACTTACTTGTGCTTCTTCAGAAAACCAATGATGAACCAATTCACGATATTGATCTGGGTCAACTCGACAATCTGGTATAGAGGATGCAACTTCTTCTTTCGTTTTACTAGGGCCAAATGCCTTTGCTTTTAAATCAAACTTCCATTGTTTCCACTTAATATTCATCTCAAATTTCAACATTTGTCTTGTAGTGTCATTCATAGGAGGAACGAACTCAAATATGGTCTAAACAAAAAGACATGTGTTAAGTAAATTCAATATTAGTGATACAAAATTTGGTCCATCGTGATTTAAAAATAATGTTGTATATATAATACCTCTATTTGTGCCAATGTTGCATCTTTTTCCTCATCAGGCATATCTTTCCAAGATTTGTATTTAATGGAAGCATATTGTTTCCTTCGAACCAAACTTCCTATGAAACGAGTAAGAGTCTTGCCTTCAGGACCAATTGGTCGACCATACTCGAATATATTCTTCACTTCCCTTTGTTGGATCACGTACCCACCCTCTATTCTCCATTCGAAAAATTTAGCTGAAACATTTGAACCAAATTATCTCGAATAAAGGAAAGAGTAAGAACCTATCTATAAAACTTAATTGAAACATTTTAACTATGAAAAATAGTTAATAGACATTGAGTCATGGTCATCGAAGGTTTCTGCTTGAATGATTTATAGGTGACATTAGGGACGAAACTAAGTTTAACAATGAAACTCTTTCATGTTTGTAGAACTTCTTTCATGTACATTAAATTTTGTATACCTATTTTTTTCTTCATATTTGTTATATACTTATTTGTTAATATGAAACTCAAATTTAATATACATTAACAGTAAACATAAGAGATTCATACTAAAGCTTAAAAAGAAACTGCAAATAAAATCACAACTATTGAACAAATTGGTATGTTCAATAATTGCTATATATATTTTATGAGGGATTTCTTTATATATACCTGTAACAACGATATTGGAAGAGTTGTCGAGCTCGAGGACGGAATGTACTCACAGGAAAGTCCTCCCTGAAAGATTCATTATGCTCATAATAGAAAACCATATCATCAAATGCATTTAATTAATCAAAAGTAGTGAAAAAAATAAACATCCTTATTATTTATCTTGTGACACGAGTAAAAATAACATTAATTGTAGCAAAGCAATTCAACTGTTCTAATTATTTGTCATGATATCTCGTTAAAAAAAGTATTTTAATTAATAAAAATCTTAAGTTTCTATGTATATTTGCAGTCAAGGAAGTCACTGCCAAACAAAACCAAATTACTGCATAATGAAGCAACTCGATTTTCAAAATCATTTAATTTTCAAAAACAAGTGAAATCGCCACCTAATTTTATTTGTTCCAAAAGGAACAGGGAAATATAGATAAAACCCCACAAATGCGGATAAGACGGTCTACGACCAAAAATATGGAATCGGGAGTCGGTTATGTAAGAGGAAGGTGTTATCACCTCTTACATCCATCGTACTCGATGGGACCCGTTTAATTCTAAGTGTGTGTGTATATTCGCTAATCTCTAAGTTATAATCGAAAAAGAAACGGAATTTGTTTATTATTATTTTGAGTTTGGCACGATTTTGAAACCGTGTGCCTACGTATTCCCTTGTGCAATGGGAAATTCAAAACTCCGTAGTTCCTCTCAAAAATGTTTTAAGTTTGTTGTATTGATTTTATAAGAAAAATCGTGCATTAGACATTTCAAATGCTTGAACTTGGACTTGTTTAGTTTGTTTGAAAAGCTTAAGTCCTCGTTCGTGTTTGAAATGGCTATCGCACACTCTTTATCAGAAAAGAGTTTGATGATCGCGTATGAGCGATAAAAGAGTTTGAGTGAGTTGAGTTATTTTTATGCGGGAGACAAGTATTGGGCCATAAGCGTTCAACGGCTAACGCCCCAATTACTCGGATGAGTGGACAGAAACATCCTAATCATCTTTTTCTACCCAAAAGTTTGTTAAGAAAAGGTGAGGTGAAACAAGGTTCACGTTAATTAAATTCGATTAAGACACCAAACATACGGTCGAGGGTCGATACTGGACTGACTACCATATGTTTGGGAAGAGGGAGAAATAGAATATTTATTTGTGAAAGTATTTTGAAAAGAAACTCGACGATGGATCGAGGTTTAGAACTTTAATTATGAAAGTGTTTTTAGATACGTGCTGAGATGAAATGTGGAATCGGGTTATGATTAATCAAGTATATGGACTTAATTAACCTCGTGAGGATATGTGCTCCTATCCCCAACCATGAGACCTTGATGCATGGGCAATTGGTATATAGACCAATGTTATTTTCGGGTTATGATTGATTAAAGCAACAAGGGCTTTAATCAACCTCGTGAGGACGGCCATGCCCGTCCCCAACCATGAGACCCTTTAAGAAATCGGCTTATGAGCCAATCAAAGCGAAATCGAATTAATTTTAATGTTGGTCGTGTGCGAAGTGTAAAATGGTGAATATATACCGAATAAGCAAGTAAACAGACAAATATCAGACAATACAAACGAAAATTTAAATAATTATTAGAAATGATTTTGTCTGTTTGATGAAAAATCAACTAATAGTTTAATCGATAAGTCATCAAATAAAAACTATCAGAACCAATTATTATTTAGTACATCGCACACAAATTAAATTATTTACATGGAAATAAATCAATTTAAAAGATGAGAGTTTATAATTAGTCTGTATTGCAGTGACTTTGGGAGGTGCGAAAAGAAATCCATCTAATTCTTGTACGATTAGTCAGCAGAATCTTAACACGTGCTAGCGATCTAGATGCGTCAATCTTTCTCCAAAATGCCCGGTCAGCAAGTAGCAGTTCGCTCAGACAGACTCTCCTATTTTCATGCAAATCCCTGGCTAAGGGAATGAACCTACTTGCTACTTGCAAGGATCTGCTGCAGAACACATATCGTGACAACCATAAAGTAAGGAAAGCAATGTGTTCTACGTCTGAGACGCTATCCCCTTTAATATGGTAGTGGCTGATGAACTTGGAAAAGCTAGCTAGTTTGACATCGAAGTCAATAATGCTAAAGTGCTCTTCGTTGTCAGGGATATAAGTTTCCCCTACTGGTGAAAGACCAGTGATGGCAGTTATATCAAAAAAGGTGGGTGTTATCATTCCGCCAGGAAGATGAAAGGTATTATAGGTGCTATCCCAGAAGTACAATGAGGCGAATAACAGTGGGTGACTATAGGTGAAGCCTGGTTTCGACAATTTAATCAAATTATAGATTCCTAATTCTTCCCATTGCTGGGATTTTTTGGCTTCTACTTTAGTAAGCCAGTTTTGATACGCTATATCTGAAGTGGGGCAGGATCGAAATGGTTTGAAATTACTTTTTACATAATCTAAGATAAAGGGATCTTTTGGAGGTGAGACTGGAGTTTCAGTGGCTTTCGAATCAGATGATTCGCTATTGTTTTCAGTTCCTACCTTAGGGGCATCCATTTTGTTGAATAGGGGTTTGAAGTTATAGTAAACGGGAAAGATTTTCCTAGTGTCTTTCAAAATTTCAAAAACAGTTAAAGGACCCATTAAGGCAAATCTTTTTCCAGCGACATTAGTAGGGATTAATACCTGAGAAGCATACAACATTTCCTTCTCCTTGGAGATCGTTTGAGGAATGAGCACAGATTGATTCTGGTAAGTGCCCACCTTACTCTCCATGACTGTTCCCGTGTTCTTGTTCTTCTTCTTTGATGATTTCTTCAGTTGAGATGATGTTGATGAAGACATTGTTGAGATTGTTGGAGGTTTTAGGGTTTAGTGAAAGGAATAAGAAGAAGAGTTTCAGAATTTTGGAGAAAAAAGAAAAAAGACTAAAACTGATGAGTTTTTATAGAGTGTGGAAGTTTAAACACCCACTAAGTGAGACTAGGGATACGTGGGAGTTGTGGATTGGATTCAGAGAGAGGTGGCGTAAAATCTGATGTTGGTAATGAGTATGATTAATAATGATCGTTACTTTTAAAACTGCACCATGCTGTGGTAACTGGTTCAAAACGGTTAAGAAATCAAAGAGGCGTCTTGATTGACGTGTGTGAAGTCATATACAGTAAATGTTGTGATTACTCAAAGATCATATCAAAATCTTGTGAATCTATTTAAAATAAATATTTCTTAAAGAGTTCAAAATACATATTTTAAAGGGGCATTTTGTTGGCTGAAGATTTTGATAATGTGGTTCGAAATGAAATAATTGGCGCTTGTTGGAATAAAGCAAGTTTTGTGGTTTAGAACGGAAGAGATTGTTCTTCGAATGGAAATGTTAAAAGCTCAAAGTTTCGAATGATAGTCGTGAAGGTACATTTAAAGAAGCTTCGAAAAGATGATGAGACTATATTTGTGAAGGTTGTTTTTGGAAAGTAACTTGTGAAACGAATTCGAAGCGAAGGATACCAAAACGTTTGAAATTCAAATGTGAGCGGGATATTGGAAATTCAAATACATAAGCGCTGGAGCATTCGAAGACGCGTGGAGGCTAGAGAGAAGCAATACTCTGCATGCTTCGAACGTGGCAGAATCTTATAGCAAGACCGTTATGGTCGAAATAGTATAAATAGAAGTCTTAGTGTTAGGATTTCGTGTGTCATATCTATTGTACAAATTCAGTAAACATTCAAAATACCGCATGGATAGGGAAACGAATGCTCGAAAGATGCACGTATGATAACACCAACATTTATAATAAAAACTCTTTACATTTTCCAGTTTGTCTTTCATTTTTATTTACAGTTGTGCTTCAAACACTTTTACATTCATGCCTTTACATTAAAGCTTTTACATTCAGAGTCATTTACTCCTTTCTGCATTTAAACGCTTCTTCTCATGTTCGAATCTTTAAACATTCACCAGTTTTTACATTTATTTACTTAATCATGCCATTTACCCGAATCTAAAGTCTTTCTACTTTTCTGATGAGCATTCCTTATATCATATAGAAATTATCATTCAAATCATTTAGTGTAGTAATCGAAGTGGATTGAATGCCTTTAAGACACTTTAATAAGAAGTCCTAAATATGAATACCAGTTTTACAATTAGATTTATCCAAACGACCATACCCCATAGGATCAATCTAGTCGCTCCTGCAAGTTACCAAAGAGATTGAATAACAGTAATTATGTTTATTCGATAGTTTGGAAGACTAGCGGTTGTTTACCAGAAATCACTGTAAACAGCTGTTTGACTCAAACTTGAACATGGTCGTGGGTAAGCGTCCCGCATGCAAGTTTGAGGGGGAGTATTGTGGTCACACTTGAGGGGGAGTGGTGGAATACAAACAAGTGTGCGTAGTGGGAAAAATAGTCCCACATTGGAGAATAATGTAGTGATTTGAGAGTATATAAGTGGGAGAACCCACTCCCCTATCACCTTAAGATTTTAAGGATAAAGTGATGTGTTTTTCACAAATGTTCTTACACTACATGTCAATGCTCCGAAATCTCCCTCCAACAACATAGGATCTAGGAAGTATAACTTAAGAGTTTAAAGGAGATGCATTGACCTTAAAAAAAATTACATTCTCATCCAATAAAAATATATTGTTTTGTCATACTATATAAATTTTTTTAAAATCATAATCTGATTTGACTGCATTTATGATCTTGATTGGTTAACAATGTAAAAAAAATTTAAATCGCCAATAAATCATCCATTTTCTTATAACTTAAATAGGATGAAATTTGATTTTTTTTTCTCAAAATATTAATAAGTAATATGAATTTTTTAAGTTATAAATTGGGATGGAGGGGGAAATATACTGTTGTCATGTAATGGTCAATGAAACGTTTGAAGTGTTCTTGAGAGCAGAGGTGTGACTTATTTCAAACTACTATAATACACTAATACGATAAATTCTTAGTTACCAGCAGGAAACATTTATTGGAAACAGAGAGCGGCTTTATAATCATTAGAAGCCGAGAAAAAATTTCCAAAGTTTATTGGAAATGATGTTTCACTTTTAAAACATTTCGAATCACTACAAGTATTTATAAAAGGTTATAATTTGGAATTAACTACACAACCATTTCGTTTGCTTATACCATGGCAACTAGTTCTGTTGCTGCAAGGGAAGCCGAATTTGAGAGCACAATGGTGCCAAATTGGCTAGAACTTCCAATAGACATCACAAAAAACATACTTCAGAGGCTTTGTACCATTGAAGTTCTGTGTGCATGTCAAGTTTGTCCTCAATGGTGGAACTTATGCAAGGATCCTCTATTGTGGCGCACCATTAACATCAAGTTAATGGACAGTATAACCTACGGTCTTGGTCTTTGGGATATGCAAAATATATGTCGTCTTGCTGTTAAACGAAGTTGTGGTCGTTTGGAAGACATTGCCATTGAGTGTTTTGGCAGCAATGGCCTCCTTGAATTTATAGCAGAGAAGTAATTATTAATATCCAAAATGAGTTTTTTAGTTTTCTTATAATTTATTAATTATTTTATTAAGATGTGACTTTGCTTACTTATATGGCTGCATAGTATACGTCTTACATAAATAATTTCTTAATCTTTCAAACTCAATTTTACAGTGCCAGTATAAGATGCATGAGGCTTGCATATTTCACTATTTCAAATGAAGTATTCAGTGAAGCTGTAAAAAAACTTCCACTGTTAGAGAAGGTGGATATATCAGGGTGCTGCGTATCAATTGACTCTCTTGATGTTCTTGGCCGTTCTTGTCCACTCTTGAAATCATTAAAAATTTCAAGGATGTATGGGAGTAATGAGGATGTGTCATTTGTTATTGCAGAAACAATGAAAGGACTATTCCATCTTGATATTGCAGGAAAAAATGTCAATGACGATGGATTGGGTAGAATTATAGACGGGTGTCCTCTTCTTGAATCATTTTACATCGATGGAAATTTTCAAGTTAATTTGTATGGAAGTGTGGGGCAGAGGTTTCTTTAGCCTATCAAATCTCTGCGCTGCTGCGAAGTAGGCTTAACATGAAGACTACCATTGAGATGCTGATCTTCAAGAGGCTCAAGAAGCTAAAACATGTAATGTACCATCACATGAGTATGAGATTCACCTCTGTAGTTCGTATATTTGTATGGTGTTGAATTGTCTAGTATCGAATTTATAATTTGAAGCATACTTTTATGTATAAATCAAAGATAGAGTTGAAATGCAAAGCTCCACATTTCGGTTCCAAGTTGATTCACGAATCAAAATCCTATTACAAATTTAATTGTGGCTTAGGTTTTTTATAAAAATCAAATATAAAACTAGCAGTAGATGGAGTTTTACATATTTACGTGTAGAACTTGGAGAATGTTCTAGCAAAGAGAAAGATTTTACACAAAAAGTTGACTTATGCCTTATTTTTCTATTACTAAAAACCAATCTATAAAGGTTTGACTTATGCCTTATTTTCCTATTACTAAAAACCAATATATAAAGGTGAGGCTTAGGATACCCCTTGAAAAATTAGAGATAATTTATCTTTAATGACTTATATCAATGAAATTTTATCACATAAAATTAATTTTTAAAATCACATATTAACCTAAAATCTTAGGATATTAGGTCTATCCCTTTTCTCACCTAAAAAAAATTTAATATTCACTTTTTCATCCAATGTGAGAATTAATACTCACACTTGACATACCAACACCTTACTACTCAAAAATTAAGTTCTATATTATTTTTTATTTTATTTTGATTCATTAAGATTTTAAATTAATATTTAATTTTAAAATTTTAATTTATATAATAAAATTTCATTGATACATGTCATAAGGAGTAAATTATCCCTAAATTTACAAAGGATAACAAAAATTTTACCGTATATAAATATTAGAAAATATTGAAACCAACATGCAGTGACATTTGAATCAACCTCTCCTATTACTAAAGTTGAAGTGCACGTATATAAATATTAGAAAATATAGAAACCAACATGCAGTGACATTTGAATCAACCTCTCCTATTACTAAAGTTGAAGTGCATTGGCTTAACCTAAGTATCCCTTTATAACCAAGCCCTCAAAGGGTTTGAGTTTGGAAACGGGGAAGTCAAAGTTTCACATATTCAAAATGTAGATGCTACTATCATAGGGAAAGAAAAGTTGAAACAATGTCTGGGTAATTAAAACAACTCTTCAACGATTTAAACTAACACTACTATAAAGCGTGCATTCAACAACGCTATGGTCACAACGGTTCTTTCTATATTATGGTGACATCTTTAAAGTAAGGTGCTATTATATTTATTTTATTTTTTAATTAAAAATTATTTATATCACTATGCTAAAAATTTAAAATAATAGCGCACCAACGCTTATTTCAAGAAGCGCTGCTATAGGTTAAAAAATTAAAATTATAAACTAAATTAGTAAAAAGCGTTGCTAAAGGACATAGATAAGAAAGCGCTGCTATAGGGCATATATAAGAAAGCGCTGCTAACGACCATATATTAGAAAACACTTTTTGAAAGCGTTGCTAAAGGGCATAGATTACAAAGCGCTTCTTGAAAGCGATGCTAAAGGTCATAGATTAGAAAGCGCTTTATTATAAAAAGTGTTGTTAATGCTAATACTTTAAGCAACTCTTTATGAAAGTGTTGCTTTTTCTAAATTCTAAAATTAAAACTCTTAAACCCTAAAATAACAAAACACGATTGTTTCTGCCACTCACCTCCTCTCTGCAACAGTTCTTAGCGATTTCACCTTCATTCACCGTTGTTCTAGCAACTATCACCTCCGTTCACTATCGTTAACAACTATTCACGCAACATTGGGTTCTTCCAACGTTCATCTTCGTTCACCTCCCAGCGATTTCACCCTCGTTCACCCAACAATTTCACCCTCGTTCACCCAGCGATTTCACCTTTGTTCACCTTCGTTCACCGCCATTCACGATCGTTCTAACAGATATCATCTCCATTCATGGTCGTTAACAACTATTCACGCAACATTGCGTTCTCCCAGCGTTTTCCGGCTGAGTTTGACGTACATGTCTCATTCCCTACGTTTCCTGAGTTTGACCTTCACCATCATCGTCTTCATCTTCTCAACCAACACCGTGTCAAATAAACCTTCATACAACTTCTCGTTTCAGCTTCTCGACGTTGTTGTTCGGTAAATTCGAGTTAAATTTCTTCCTCAAATTACTGTTATTGGTGTGAGTGAGCTTCTCTTTTATGAGACGGTTTAATCTGTGATGAATTTGTTAGAAATTGTGTGGATGTTTCAGAAATAATATTTTGGTTTGTGTTAGCAAGTTTGAAGTGAATTAGTTTGGATTTATAAATCGTTATGCTGTCGAATTTTTGTCGGGTTGATTATGATTACGACGTTACCATGTCGAAATTGAGTGAAAATTGTGACGTTATATTCATTTGAACCTTGAAACGTTGGTTGTTTGTGTTAAATTATATCGGGTGTTCTTATTGATGTTATGCTTGTGTAAGTGATAAAATCGCGTGACACTTAGTGTTGAAATTCATGATATGTACTCTTAATTTTATTTTCGACTGAAGTTTCGATCCTAGTTTCATGATACGATACTCTTAGTGTTACTGCTATTGCTACGATTATTCATATTGAAGCTAATAAGAGTATATATATATATATATATATATATATATATATATATATATATATATATGCTAATGTGTTACAAAAATAAAGTGTTAATTAGTATGACATTAATAGAACTTTAACTATAAAAAAGTGGAAGAAGTTATTATGTTCTGCTTTTTTAGAAAGTTTAGATTTGTACAAATAGAAAACTTTGAGTATTAAATTATTCAAAGATCTTAGCTTTGGGTAAAAGAATAAAAAATTCTACATAGGATAAAAGCAAAATTAGTATCCACCTTGAAGAAATATTTTCTTAATTTGCATTAGATTTTGTCTGGGTTTTCTTTATACTTTGTTATTATTCTTCTATTTCAATTTTTTGAATTTTGATTCGATCGTCTTTGATTTGTCAAGGCTTGACGTGGTTGAGTTTTAGCCAAAAATGTGTCATAACATTACATTTTCTAAGCCAAGAGTTGTCAAGTTCAAGTATGTGGAGGCCTAAACATCACACTCGTTGTTAGTTTCAAATTGATACCATTATTTGAATCTCATTTGTGTCAAATGCTAATCTTCCAGAATTGTGGTTACTAACTTGTGTTATGTTGCTCTATGTCAATTCAGATCAATGTACACATTTGATAATTAATTCTTGGTGCTAGTTTCAAGTTTGTGCACTAACGCTAACATTTACAATTACATGTTGTAGCGCCAAAAACTGCGAGTATAAACCATTGAATTGAGTTAACTCAAAAAAATAACAAAAGAGTCACCACCGCGCTTTTATTTTATCCAAATGACTAGTAAAAAGAGCGAATAAAATCCTAAAAAAGATCAGAGATCTAGGACCGGGGGTTAGTTATGCAAAGGGAAGATGTTCGGCACCTAAAGCATCTACGGTATTCCATAGAAACCTTTTTGAAAATTTGTATATGTGTACTAAAAGAGAGTATGTACAAAATGGATAGTGGGGGAGAAAATAAGTATTTTTTATAATTTTTTTGGTTTGATAGAACTACTAATGAGTTCCAGGCCTACATACCAACAATGTGTAATATTGAAATCAAAACCAAGTAGTTCGGCTAAAAAAAGACCAAATTTGTGTGTTGGTTGATTTTAAGAAAATGTTAGTTTAGAAAAGCTACAAAGAGCTCAAAAAAATTAAATGAGGTTAGGTGTTTTTTAGTCTTATGAAAAGAAAAGTCAGAGTATTATTAAATGAATTGAAAACTTTATTAAGAAAATGAGTTTTGAAAATTCATGGACCTAAGTCCAAGTTTTTTATGAAAGCGGTTCGAGTTTTGAAAACAAGAATCCTTTGAAAAAGAGGGAAGATTTTGAAAATTAAAGAATGGGGGGAAGATGAAGAGGCTAACCTAAGTGCATAAAGTAAAAGGTTAGGGTAAAGAAAGATCTAACCGGGTGAGAAGACTAGTACTTGATGTAACACGGTGGGAGAACTGACTTGTTTGTTTTGCGTTTTATCGCAAATGTTGCGGATAGCAAGAGTCGCCACCGACTTTTCTTTTATCCAATAAAGGGAAGGTGAAAAGAACAGGAAAAGACCTTCGTTAGATTTTGAGTACGGGAGGTAATTATGAAAAGGGAAGGTATTAACACCCTTTCCATCCGTAGTTATCCACGGGCTCTTAGTTGCTTAGCTCACTTTTGAAAAATTTCTTTCTGTGTGTGTGAGATTTTGAAAGTATTTTGAAAGATATTTCACTTTGACTTCGTAATGATTCTCGTTGGAATGTATACGAAGTCTTCGGAAATGTTTGTTTGGAAAAATGTTTGACTTTGTAATGATTCTCGCTGGAATGTATACAAAGTGTTTGAAAAGTTTTTGAAAAGTGTGAGGTGTGAAAAGTATTTTGATTGAGCAAGCAATTAGGAGTCTATTACCTACTCAGAATGGTCGTTTCCATGTTATTTTCCTTCTCCTTTAGAATAAGGCTATCCATACCATTAGTTGGTAGGTAACTTTATCCGTTTGGATGTGAAGGGACAATTGAAGGGTCATCGTATGGTCATAGAAGGCAACATTGTAAGGATACCTTAGCAATGCGTAGGGACGATCATCACTTTTCATAGGCAACAACCGAGGGACGAGATCATATATTCGTAGGCAACATCGAGGGTCATTGAGGGACTATGATCTTTGTATCGAAGGAACTATGATGATGTTATTCGTAAGCGTCTTTGATAATGGTATCCCTACGTTCGAGGGACATGACCATTGTATTCCGAAAGGCAACAAGAGAGGATACCCTAAAGGGGTGCGAGTGTGAAATAGTGTGTTGAATTCAGATATATTATCTTGAGATTAGAAGTGATCTAGGGTTGATTTTAGTCTTAACATGCAATCATATTAGCCATACATCTAAACAGTTAATATATGTACATAAATTAAGAGGTGCGGAAAGTAAAAGTGCGGAAAGTAAATCCTACTCTATTACATGGCTTTGGGGCAGATACATAATATAGGTGCGGAAAGTGAAGGCAGAAAGTTTAAATCTATGCTATTACAAAATGAACAGTGCGGCCTATACATCGTTTTCTAGAATTTAAATACGAAATAGCAGTAAATAAATGAAAGAAAAAAAATGTCTAAGGATAAGACAGAATGTCTAAACCCTAATCGTAAAAGAAAAATATTTTGGTGATATTTTTTGAAATCGATTTAGTTACTAAAACCTAATTTCTTAGTCAATTATCAATTAATTATGAAAAATAATTTAAATTGTGAGAAAAATAAATTATTTTTATCTCAAAAATTAATTATATGTTTAATTAACCTAAATCTGAAATTATTTTATTTTTGTGATTTTTGAAAATAGTTTAAATTATTTTTGAAAGAAAATTCAATAAGTTAAGAAAATAAAAGAAATTGGAAAAATATGAAAGAAACAAGTGGTAAAAAAAATTGATTTGGTCCTGCCAAGGTTTGAACCCAAGACCCTCAGGTTATTGGTGCAAAACATGACCACCACGCCTCCATTTGTACGTATATGTGAACCTGTAAAAATCAAAATTTGTTAAAAAAATGAAAAAGGTGGGGATCGAACCCACGCCTTGAGACACAAAGGGACATAGCGTGTGCATGTTAAACCACTAGGGTGGTGATACATCCGTGTATCCAACTGAAACAATAAGTATATATGTGAAAATTAATTCAGAAAATCAGAACAAAATTAAAACGCGCGCTGGTGGGTCCCGTCACCTTCTCTGATCAACTCAAACATCAAACCTGCGAAAATCAACCAAAACGAAAAAAAACAACCCAGATCCACTAATTAAGATGCTGCGAATCTAATGGTATGATTAGTTTGTCCTGAATTGGCCTGTAGCTAGGGTTTCGATGAAGCAAAAACTTCATTCCCTAGTAATGGTGAAATATGATTCTGGCTTCAAACCTTGCAAACGATGGTTCTAAACAATCACAAACATTAGTATGAACATGTATATATGGATCAAAACAGTTTAAATTGCAGGAATTAAAAGTTTGAGATCCATGAGTTTTACCAAATCGGTGCAACTTTGATGGAACATTCTGGGATACTTCAAGCTTGTGTAAGGGCTTGAATCGACTGCTGGAAGGCTCATGAAGGTGATAGAATGCTTGAAACACCTTGAAAACGGCTGGAGAATGGTGTTTGGATTTGCCCTAAAACTTGAAAAATTGGAGAATTTCGTGTAGGGTTTTTTTAGTGCATCCAACCTCTTTCTTTGCTTGTGGTCTTGATAAATATATATAGGAGAGTGCATTAGGTCAAGAATTGAATGAAAAATATATTGCATTGATTGGAAAATATTTGATTGAAAAATCAAATGTAATATTTCCAAATTTGCTCAATATCATGCAATAAGCTCTTGCACGAAATTTCCATCTAGCATGGGCTTAATTGGTCCTCAAGGTACTTAAAACATAAGCCCAAAACACCACGCTTGTAATTTTTGCATTTTATTTAATTTAAATTGAATTTTAATGTTTTAATTCAAAAATAAATCAAATAAATGGAAAATAGGTGTGTAATTGGACTTGGAGGTCATGGACCATCTTAGAAATAAGTTTGGATGTTGATTTCTTTGTTTCTTGAACCCTCAACTATATGTAGGGAGTATACACACATTAATGTTGGTTGAATTCAAGTTGGGGAGTGGAATGTTTATGTACTTATATTGTGGTTGGTATGAGGTTAAGAGAAAAGAAAGAAAGAGAAAAAATGTGAAAAAGAAAGATTAGAAAAAGAAATAAAAAAAGAAAAAAACTTTGAAAAATAAAAACAAAAAGAGTATGAATAATGTTGTGTTAATAAGAAAGGTGTTTTGATGTGAAATTTGTGATGAAGAAGAAGTTTGATTGGAATTGTATTGTTTAAAACTTTGTGAGTTGATCACTCTCTTAGGTTTAGGCAAGTTTTTGTTTCGATTAGCTTCAGGACTTATCACTTGTTTGTTAACCAAGCCACATTACAACCTTGAAAAGCCCCTGTGATTCTTGCATTTGTATTTTCAATACGTTTTTGGATGAATGCCAGAGCCGGCCCAACATTCTACGAGGCTTAAAGCAAACTTTAAATTGAGGCCTTTTATATTCTAATAAAAAACTAAATTAAGTTAAATTATTATAATTTTTATTTAAAATTTACTTTTCGAGCTTTTTGAGAAGCAAAATTATTTATTAAACTATTATAATCAATTTCATTTAACATTTCTTTTTCAATTGATAGTAAATCCAATTCATTTAATCTTTTTTGAGACATTGTTGATCTTAGATAAGATTTTATTAATTTTAAGTTTGAAAAAATTCTTTTTGCTGAAGCAACAGTTACATGAATCGTTAATATTATTCTATAAGCAACAAATACATTTGAGAAAGAGTTTAGTCTTATTATATAGTTGAGTATATCAATTGGTGTATCATTTTTGACGTGTATGTTTTCTCTTAATATTTTCAATTCTAAAAATAAGTCTAATCCATCAATATCAGAGTTGTCGTTATGTTTTAACGATCATTCGAGGTTAAGACAATATTCTTTTAATTTAAATTTTCAATGACCTTAATTTTTCTATACTAAATAAAAAACCAAAAATATCTTGATATATTTTAAATTGTTCAAATCTACTCCGAAATGATGTAATTGCATGATCTAATATGTACAAAAAATAGTCATATTTAAATAATTCTTCAGAAGTTTTTAAAACTTCATCGTTAATATTCTCATTAAATTGTCTCTTTCTACGAATAATACGTTTTTTCACGAAACTTAGGTTTTATATCCATTTCGATAGAAATTTCTTTAGCCGAAATTATGGCATTTTCAAAACCATTTTCTCTATATTTTTCGAAAAAAGAAATAAGTCCTTTCAATTTCTTTATAGCAACATCAATGCTCATATCCTTTGATTGGAAGTGTTTCTTAACTAAGTTTACAGCGAACAATATTTCATACCAAATAGTCATGCCTACCAAAAATTCAAAATTTTCAAGCTCATAAGTTGCCAAACATTCAACTTCACTTTTTATTTTAGGTTCATCATTCGCTTCACCTAATTTCAATAAAGAAATTAGATTTAACAAAAAACAAAAGAACGCTGATAAAAAGAGAATAAAAGAGAGAATAACTTATTTGCCATCAACAAGTCAGTGATTGGAGATGGAGAATAACAAGGAATTTAAAAAACAAAATAACAAGAAGTTGTCTCTATCTATGTAGGAGTGATTCTAATATGATACAGCGGCGACTCAAAATTATAATATAAATATGTAGAGTTTCTTCGATGGCAGATTTGCAGTTACATTTTTTTTCTTTTGAGAAAATATTCAATTGTAATTTAAATAATAATGAAATAAGAAGAGTTATTAGGAAACATTGATCAAATAAATCAATTTAATAATTGTGTTATTAATATTATTATTGGAACGTTGGAAAAAACATAGTCATAGCAAAATTAAATTAAATGAAAAAGCATACTTTTTCTTTTCACGTTGATACTGTTGGGAGTATTAAATTGAATTAAATTTATTTTAATTTAAATTAATTCAAATAAATCAAAAATCCTTGCAAAATTGATGGAGGCTTTTTTATAAATTGAATAAAATTTTATTGAGTTCTTTGTTAGGAGTGCTAATAATATGTTAATTTATTGGGAGTGTTAAATTGATTCAAAATTGATGGAGGCTTTTTTAGGCCTTAATTTCTTTAATAACAAATTATATATTTGGGGGCCTAAAGCCCTATTTTTAGTGGCTTCACCCAATGACCGGCCCTGATGAATGCATAATTTAGTCTTTTGTTTGCAAGATTGTGGAGGAGTGTTTTTTTTATCCCTCACCTTTGTGTGTTCTTTATCTACCGATGAATTTTTGCTAGGTGTGATTCATGATTGAGCTTGTTTTTTTATAGAATTTTTTGCATGATTTTTGTACTTAGGATTTGTTTCGTTTATATGTTATTGTTGTAGTATAGTGGTAAGTTTGTATTTGTCGTGTACATTTTTGTTTGAACCATACATTTGTTTTCTGTTTTAAAAACTTGTTGATTCATGATCATTTGATTATCATTCTTTGTTTCTTTGAGTTATTTGACTTTGTTTGAGGACAAATAATGTGTCAAGTTGAGGAGAGTTGATAAGTGCCAAAATATAGTTATTTTGTCTATACGTTTTGTGGCACTTATTCGTTCTTATTTGTTAATAATCGTTGAATAACCTCACTTTTAGTGTATAATCAAGTTTTAGTGTATTTGTGTATCATTTGATAGTTTTTCATATCTTTTGTAGGTATTTATTCATAATTGGAGCATTGAGTAATAAAGTGTCGAAGACACGGCTTCAAACGCGCGATTTTGAGCAATAAAATAGAACGCATAAAGCAAGGAATAAGTTTTTCAAATATTTCAAATAGTCATAAAAGCTTGATATTTATTCATGGTTAGATAAAGCATTGAATAAGCTTTCTAATGCTTCAAACCGGGCACAATTCTGAGTTACGGTTGTCATGTTATGACGAAAACAAGTGCTAATTTTTTTTTCCGGAATAGCACAGACCGGGCTAAGTGCGCCCTGCAATTTCAGAACTCTTTAAAAGGGGGCTAAAAACACATTTTTAAGTTATGGGTTGGGTATTTTTGAGTCCTAACACCATCAACATCATTTTTTTGATTGATTAACTTAGAAAACAACATTGGAGCTTGCATTTGGATGATCCGGAGTCGAATCTCTCGTCGATTGGTGTTGACAAACCAAGAAATGTTTGAATCCTCTTCTTCTATTCTCTTTCTAATCTCTTTTGTTGGGTTTTGTATGTATATCTACTCATAACTCATGTATATTTGTCGCCCTTGGCGTTGTATAAAGTTTGCTTTACGAATTTGTGTTGGTGATTGTCTTAGGTTTTTACTCTATGTTAGGGGTTTGAGCTTTGCTAGAGATAGATCGATTAGATTCTTACCTAGGATGGTTATCTGTTAGTTTCTGAATGCTAGAAATGGGTTTAGAGCTGACTTTCACTTAGAGTATCTGATCTTAATGCCTCTGCGTTGGTGCAGTATGCCAGAGATGGGTATGGAGGTGACGCAGTTGACTTCTGGTTGTCGAGGTATGCCAGAAATGGATATCGATGTGATTTGGGAGGATTCTCAATTTGGGTTAGAAATAGCTTAGGTTGTGAGAGATATGTGATGACACGGACGAGCACCGTAGGCTGAGTATAATTAGACGGTAGATTTAAGTTTGTGACAGGTAGTGTGCAATCGTTCCAGACAAGTTGTCTATTCTTTATACTTTTTCGTTCATTTATTTTTTTCTTTTATTTTCAACCTATTTAATCCCAAACTCATTAACAAACGAATTGTCGAACGACGAATCAATAACTAATCTCTGTGGACACGATATGATATAACCTAACCGGTATATATCACTTGGTAAAAATAAATACTTTACTCTCTGCCGCTTAACACCGCAGCAACATCTGTGCCATTTGAATCTTGAATCTATAAGTACATGATTTTGACGAGACATAGTCGTACGCTTTAATCCCTAATTTTTTAGTAGACCTCCCTTTCGAGTTTTCAGTCCACCGGGATACCCTTTTTTGCCCAAGCCGCCTTTGCAGGTTTTTGACTTGTCGGGTGTACATTTTTGTATATATGTCCTTAGGTGAACTCTCTTGTCTTAAGAAAAATGAGCAGAGTAACAACTATATTTTGAGTAAATCCAATCTTAATCGAGTATAACGAAATAACCTGCATACAAAGATGATAACCAAGCCAGACAGAATAACACCAAGGGCACATAAATCTCCCAGTTGAGGTAAAGGTCATAATCCTAAGTTCAAAGATCAAGCTCCATGCACAAGGATAGTAATCAAGTCCAATTATAAGCTTTATATGTCTAAGTTGAATTATTAAGTGTTTTGGAAAAAGAATACAAAGCTCAAGTGAGAAAATTCAGAATAACAAGAAAATAAAATGCTCAAGTGAGCAAAGGAAAAATGACATAGAAAATAAAATGCTCAAGTGAGCAAAGAAAAAAAAGGCATGAAATGTAAATGCTAAAATTAAAGGTGCATAAAAATAAAGAGCATAAAAGTAAATGCGGAAAGTAAAGAGCGAAAAATAGAAGCAATTAATAAAAGTTAACAAGATGACCATCTTGAAACTTGTCAAGTATATCATCGAAGTGTTAATTGTTAGTCGTCGGCAAGGTGACCATCTTGAAACTTACGCATGAAGACCTGCTTGAAGCTTGATTACTTGAGAATTTCAAATGGTCAAAGTTAGTGGAAACTTGCCAAAAGCTTGATTAGAAATCAACGCGATCAAACGACAAGTACCACATGTATTGAACCAAGATCAAAGCTCAAGTAATCTTTTGGGGCTTATGTTAGAACATTAAAGCTCATGCCACCGATTGATCACTTTCTCTGAGTCGGGACAAAAAGAAAAGTAAGATGAAGAAGAAGAAGTAATTTTCAAGTTTATTTTGCATCAGATGAATTTATTCGGTCTAACTTTGTCAAAATCAATCAACGTGTTTGGTAGATTTGGTCAAGAGACCTATCAACACCCAAATTCCATTGATGTTGAGGAAATTTGTGACTCCAAATTAAATTCAAAAATCAATAAAAATAAAATGAAAATAAAAATCAAATAAAAATGTTGAAATTAGGTTATTTAATTGGACTTTATTGACGAAATACATAGATAATATTTTTGCATCAAAATAAAATTCCAAGAAAATTACCCAAAGTCAAACAGAGGTTAACAAGTGTTGACAAATTTTTTAAGAATTTTATAAAGTCAAAAATTATTTTTAAAATATAAAGAAAATGATAAAACAAACCGAAAATGGCAAAAAATAGTAAAAATCAGAAATAAAATAAAAAGAGGTCACCACTATTTGTCAAATGGCCATTGGATCCTTCCATAATTTTTCCAAAATTTTTAAATGTCAAAAAGTATTTTAAAACAATTAAAAACATCAAATAAAAGATAAAAATCATAAAAATATCAAATCTGAAAATAAAATTATGAAAAAATAAAAATCAGAAAGATAATATTTCAAATAATTTTGTGAATTTTTTTATAATTTTTGGACCAAAAATGAAATTTATATGATTTTTTGAAGTTTAAAACATTTAAAATATAAAATCAGAAAATAAAATAAAAGCAAAAAATATGTGGACCATTTGATCATAGTCAAAACGCGTTAGTAAGCTAATCCAATGGATCAGACGCGCTATGCTTGAGATGGACCTCTTTGGAAATCACACCGGATCACCAAATAAATTAAACTTAAAAATAAAATAAGAATCAATGGCACCCGTTAGATGGAGTCTAACTCACAAAAGTAAATCAGATCCAAGGGCTCACATCACGCGCGTATGGTAAAATCAAAACACCATATCAAATTCAAAAAAAATTACATGTCAGGCCCTCATTGGTTGAAGACAGACACGTAGGTCGTCTTCAACCTCTGGCCATTCTCCATACGTGATCCTCAAACTGTGAAATAAATTCTTCAAACCGATGTCATTCACTTCGTCTCTTCAAGACGATTCTAATGGTACCCTCGTGAAAAATTTATGTCACCTGTACAAAGAGCAATTTGAGAAAAAGCAGAATAATAGCGAACACTTATTTTCAGAAATTCTTAGTTAATTCTCAATGAAAATGCAAATGGTGAAGATCACAAGGATCAGGGAGATGAGGAGAGTGCAATGATGTTTTATTTTGTAAGGTTTGATGGAGATTTCTTCCTGAACGAAGTTCACTTTCAGAGCTCTGAAACTGGACTTGGATAACACGATTCAGGAGGCTTCAAGGCACGATTCTTGTTCTATTATCTTCAGTGATGTTCAAGGAAGAAGAATCAAGGGTTAATTTCAAACTGGAAGTGGTATAAACACGAATTTGAATTTACATAAAAAATTGGTTATTGAGGAAGTTTGGCAGAGGTTTTTTTGGCTATCAATGCTTGAGGAAATGAGTGAGGAATGATCCTCTATTTATAGGAGAGTGAGTGGTGATGAAAATGAGAAGGAATATTGGTGAATTCGTGCTAAACGAGCTGGCTGAAATCATGCCAAACGTGTGACTCGAAGGGCATCAAAACGACCTCATTTCAAGTGCAATTTGCATCAAAATGCATATGGACAATTAGTTAAACATGTTTAGCATCTAAACTTTGAGTAATTTGCCTTGTAATCGAAGTTTTCATGTTAGAATTTTTCTGATTCGAAACAAAATTGGATGACATGGAGCCTTTGTCAAACATGTATGGCTTATTGCTCATGGACCTTTATGATTCAATTTCGGGCTCTTTGGAAAGCTGAGATTGCAAGCTTCATAATACACTTGTAAAGGTAGCATTTGGTAACTTGAGCTGAAAGTTGTGATCATTTGAAATCACCAAAAACCATCTGAAATTTTCACACTTAGAAAGTTTGAAAAAAAATGACCTATAATGTTTTCAATCTAAACATGGTCTTCTACTCAAAATATGCTCTTGATTTTCAAAAATGAAAATAAGTAGATTTATCAAAGAAAATTTTGCAAAAAGAACCAACCAAAAACTCCAAAAATTGAGCATGTTATGGTCTTGTGAAGTTGATGAAATTTTGTGAAATGACCTATAATTGTTTGATTCTTTCAAGCAACTTCCAAACACTTTCAATATTCAAAACATATATGGAGATGAAGTTCACATCCTAAAGATTATTGTGCAAAAAGAATGACGTAAAAATGGTAAGTGATGTTCAAGATATGGCCAATTGAAGTTGATTGACCAAAAATTGAGAAATTCATCAAGGACTTGTAATCTTTTGACTTCATAGGCAAATTTCCAAGCATTTTCTCTTCTCACCAATTGAAACTAAGCTGTATTAGACATCCTTAGTTTCACTATGAAAGAAAAATGAGCTCAAGGAGATGAGAGATGACCAAGTTATGATCCTTTGAAGACATACAAGATAGATGAAGCATTAATCTAGAGGGTGGGCCATAGACTTCTAAAATAATCTTTTCATCAATTAAACTTCTTGGGTCCAAGAATATTCAATTTAAAGTCCTCTTAAGAATCAAATGGATTTGAATTCATCCACAAACTTCACATAAACATCAAGATATGGTCCTCAGAAGTCCAAAACCCTAGTTTCAAGTGAGATGGCCATAGGATGGAGAATTCTTTGAATTTGATGATCTCTTTCAAGCATGAAGCATAAATTCAAGATAAAAGATAATGGTTGATGATAAGAGAAGTCTTCAATGAGAGACAATACTTTAAAAATCTTGAGAATTAATGAGAGAAGGCATGGAAATACACTCATGGACCTATCAGCTCTTTGAGGAACTTGTGCACCATTCACCTACAACATTTAGAGATCAAAGTATACACACCATGGTTAGTCAAATATAAATTATCACACACAAGCAATAATCATTTCCACGAGGTGCTTGGTGATCTCCCAATGGGAAAACCCTACAGGTAAGAGAGAGAGAGAGAGAACCAATTTGTGATCTTTGTGCAATGAAATTGTATGAATTATGAGAAAATCTTAGGGGCAAAAATTGGGGTACAACACATGTAATGGTGTTAATTTGTATTAATGTACATAGATATCTACTAAGATAATATTTCTCACTAACATAGTTGCTATTTCTTAATACTTTGCTAGTAATACTTGATGCCAATTTTCGCGTTTTACTCATAATTTTCACCTTTGACATAACATGTAATTTCTTAGTTAGTATTGATGTATGAATTGACACTTAAAGTCTTAGTTATGAGAAAAAGTCGCAATTTATGAGTTTTTTTCCTAACACTTTGTTGAAACTAATTTTGAGCTAATTTCTTAACCGTGATGATTTTTCAAGCATATGATTAATGAAACTTGACTTTCTTCATGATTCCGGGCCGAATTAATTGAAACCGAGTTCGTTTTTGAGTCCCTTGGCACGTTTGCAATCAACTATGTGATTTTTGTTTAATTCCGAGTTGATAATTTTTATGCATATTTTTTGATTTTGCGGTTTTTTGCTTCCGATTAACATGTACTTTGTATCTTTGACTTTTATGTGATATATTTGTACTTGCCTAGAATAATATGTACTATTGCTTTGTGTTTGCTTGCTCCGGATCCATTCTGTGTATACTTTGCGTTTTGACATGACCGCATTTTACTGTTTTGTGTCATTACTTGATTTTTCTTGTTTCGAGTCGATATTGCAACTTCTGGTTGCTCTCTTGTTATTTCCAAGCAATATAGTATTTATATATTTCTTTATATGTTGTAATATCTTTAAATTTTATATTTCTTTGGCACTAATAGTTACTCATTCCTTATTTTAGCGTGATAAACATCAGTCAAAAATATGTTTGTTAATGGGTAATTGTGAAAAGTGAAGTTCAAATCGTTTCCTAAAAACTTACAATGTGTGATTTCAAAACTGGCTGACTTCTCTACAGATAATTAGTTGTTCTTTTGCTATAGATGTGTGAATAATTATAGTTTTTTTGTTTATCTTTCTTAACAGTAAGACCATGGATAAAAACTGGATGTCTGTCGATCGATTATCAAAAGCGTACGAGAACGGGGTATTAGAATTCTTTAAGTTTGCCGTTGAACTCGCTAAAGACCCCAGTCGAATGAAATGTCCTTGCTTGGGTTGTTGTTATGGGGGTCAGGTTGACCCAGTTGGGTTGAAATCTCATTTACTGAGGTATCTAACTGATTGAAGTTATACATGTTGGATATTTCATGGTGATAAAAGTAACGGGAATGTTGAACCGGCTGATAGTACGCCATATCCTTCAGACAACAATGTCACAGATACATACGATCATGATCTTATACTTCACCTAACTAATTAAATGATATTTAGATTCATGCTAAAGAGATGCAACAAGTCAATACGAGTAAGAAGCCCGAAATTTGCAACACGTCCACACAAAAAGGATGTTGCAAAGGTCGAAGCTAAAAAAAAGCCTACTTCTCGATATAGGTCGTTCCTTGAGACATTATTAAGATTATCAGATTTGGCTGACAGAGGTACTCGTAATATACCAATGAAAGAAGGTATTTTTGGTTTTTCCCATTACGAAATAATTGGAAAAGAGGATATGGATCAAGTTTTTACACATTTGGAATTCGGCCTCGATGTTATTAATACATACATCAGGTATACTCCGATCAACTTTAATGATGTTTTTATTTAAGGTTCTGTTAGTTGGATATTTCTACTCAATAGTAAATTGATTTGCAGTAGATATGTAATGGATAAGATATGATTCAAAGGTGATGCAAAAGAAAGCCTTCTGAAGACTTCGATGGATGAAGAAATTGAAAGGCTTGTTTTTTCTAAGTATTTAGGAAAATGGTTCGAATAAGATTTGAAATTTGAAACTATTCGAGGCCTTTGTTGGATTCTTCGAATGTCACGTTTTGGCGCTTCAAAAGGGAAATTGAATTCGAAATTTAAAAGCTTGGTCTTATCCGAAAGGACGCGTGGAGGCTTAAGGTTTGAAGGTGTTCTGGACTGGCCCAACACTTGGCCCATGGTTGTGGAGGCCCAATCATATAAGCAAACATGAAGGCCCATCTATCCATGATGGGTGGGATTCCCTTCCTGCGCACGTTAGGGCCACGTGGCCAACAGTCGCTTAACCACCACGTGTCCCCCGAGAATACCGATCAAGCCCTATATCTCCTCAACGTAACAGCCACCTGCCCTCTGCAAATACCAGGTCAAACAACCCGCATATCCCGGAGCGGCAAACCAGGGGGGAGGCCACGTGCTGGTCTCCTTGCACACGCAAGCCCTGGCAGTCCGTTAGTGGGCTTGGATCCACTACCCACTAACTGGACCTTGGCCAATTTATAAATACCCTCTCACTTGAGAGGTCGTAATCATTTTTCTTACTTGCTTGCTTGCTCTCGCCTATTCTCACTTTGGCATTGGAGTGTCTTGCAGGTACCCCCTATTTCTCCATCAACCGTCGTTGCAGTTGGGTCGTGATAAACCTTCTAATCAGGTACGATCAGTGGCGCCTTCTGTGGGAACCTTGTTTCCCCGTCTTTCTTTCATTTCGAAGACCAAAACAAATCATTTTTCTTCGTCATGGCCGACCCAGCAACCAACGCTGAGAACACTCTCCTCGTCGATCTGGCCAACACCAACCATAACAGTATACCCGAGTCGGACCCCAGGGATGGGCACACCGCCTCTTCATCGACGGGAACTCACTGGGGAGACAGACGCAGGGGTGAGGCTCACCATTACGTCGTCGACCCCGCAGTTTTCTAGGAGGTCCAGGCGCGACGCAGATCCAACCGTCATCGCCGTGTTTGCGGCCATCAATCAGACCAATCTCATGCTGTGCACTCAGGGGGAACATCTCAACATGCTGGAGACCTCCAGCCGCTCACCAAGGAGACGCATGAGGCCTGATTCTTGGTCACCCTCCCCGAGAAGGCACCGCTCCCGAACTTCCCCGCGGAGAACCAGGAGGGACGACACTCCGAGTCCGACGCGCCGATCTAAGGGCAGGACCCCCGTGATCGAGCGGACCCCCCCGGAGCAGCCCAAGAAGCGAGCCCGTTCACCTCCTCGACGAGAACGCGGGGCAGAAGAGCCAAAGAAGAACCGAGGAGGAAATCCCCGAATTGGAGAACCATTAAAGAGACTTCACCGTCGCCGATCTCGTTCTCCCAACCGTAGTGACGAAGGAGACCCCGCGGCCCCTTGTCCGCCAGCATCATAGAGGCTCATATCCTCAGGGGAATGGAAAACCCCCTCAGCTCGCTAGCTACGATGACGTGGATGACTCTATCGATCACATCAACGGCTTCGAGGCAATGCTCCACTACCTCAACGTCGGTGGCCCGATCAAATGCAGGTTGTTTCCCACCACTCTCCGGAAAACAACCATGGAATGGTATAAAAACATTCCCCCTGGTCGATACACTCGTGGAGGGAACTGAAGACCCAGTTCACCAGCACTTTCACTGCCTCCCGCAGGCACCCAAAGACCGAGACCTCCCTGGAAGCCATCATCCAGAGAAGCGACGAGACACTCCGAGAGTACATTGACCGCTTCAACAGAGAAGCCATCCAGGTCCCTTACGACGATCAGATGAAGCGCTACCTACTAGAAAGGGGGATTCTCCCTGACACAAATTTCAGAAAGGCAGTCGGCATCGAGCCCCCGGCCACCTTCGACGTCCTCCTCGATAAAGCACGGGCATACATCACCTATGAGGAGAAAGAAGCGGTCAAACACGCTCGAGAGTCGAGGAGCCGTGGTTCCACCGGTTTCTCTCGACAGCACGATGCCCGGCGCCAGGAAGCGGGGACGTCTCGATGCCCCGACGAAAAACAGAGAGAAGACAAACCCCGGGAGCCCCGCGAACAACGCAGCCCTGCTGGACGTTTCATAGAATACACCCGGCTGACCACTTTCCGCGAGCAGATCCTGGCCGAGTGCTCGGCCACTGAATTTAGGACGGCGGTCGACGCCGCCTACTCCCCAAAATGTAACCAAGTACTACCAGTACCATCGGAGCCATGGCCACTTGACTAAGGATTGCGTCCATCTCAAAGACGCTATCGAAACATTGATTAAGGGCGGAAGGCTTGGGCAATACAAGAAGCCCGAGACATCTCGGGGAGCCCAAGAGAACAAAGAGGTCGAGGAGGAGACTAGGCCACAGGGGGATGCTGGCCCCTACCAAATAGCTTACTCGGTGACCAGACTAGAAGACTTAAGTGTCCCCGAAAACATGGGCGAGAACCCCCTCCTGCTCACCCACATCCGATGGGAGGGATTCCCCGCGGCCATGGTCATATCTGGCGGCGGAGACACCCAGCTGTCAATGAACTCGGCCAAAAGGAAATTCGAGTAACTAATAGAAAAGGCCCCAGTCAACGAGGTCTCCCTCGAGCAGTTCCGTGGCAGATCTGAGCCAATCAATTTTTACCTTGAAGAACTTCTCGGGGGCGCACCTAACGCTCATATTCCCTTTCTCATTAAGGAAAGGATGGAAAATTTTGAGGTTCACAAGATCCTGGTCGATGAAGGCAGCTCGGTAGACGTGATGTACACTCACCTCTTTCGGACTGTACAGCTCGACGAATCCCACCCATCACCGTACGTGGGGTCTGACTTACAGGGGTTGAACGGCTCCACCTCTCGACCATGGGGATACGTCGAGCTCCTCGTCACCTTCGGCGAGGACGTCGCTTCTCGACAGGTTAAGGTCCGTTTCTTGGTGATAGACTGTCACTCCCTCTACAATGCCATTCTGGGGAGAACCACTTTAGCCGAGCTCACCGCCGTCCATCTCAAGCTGAAATTCTACGCATAAAGAGGACGCGTCGCTACCATCTACGGGGACATCAAAGCAGCGAGGAGGTTCGACAACGCTGCTGCCAGGGGGCAGACCCTGGGGGACCCAAAGGCCCAGCTGACCGACAAGCAGGATAGACCGGACAACGCCCACATCGAGCCTCCCAAGACCGAGGAGCCTCAAGGTCCCAAGGTAGACTCGGTGGACCTCGACACCCGATTTATGAAGGATGAGGTCAAAGGACAGAGCAGCGATAGAGATCCCCTCCACCCAATCCCGGATGGCGAGTTCGAGCTCGTTCCCCTCAGTGAAGACCCAACAATCTGTCGCCAAGAAACAACTCAACTCAAGACCTCTTTGCATGGAGTGGAGATGACCGACCCCAGGTCGCCTGTCATCAACTCGCCATAGATCCGGCCGCTAGGGCCATAGTACAACGTAGGCGTAGGCAGTCTCCCAAAAAAGCGGAGGCTGCTGAAAAAGTTGTAAAGGACCTCCTAGAGGCAAATTTTATTTCCGAGGCCAAGTATTCAACTTGGCTCTCTAATGTTGTACTTGCTAAAAACTCTAATGGAAAATGGCGTATATGCGTTGACTACACTGATCTCAACCGGGCATGTTCCAAAGATGCTTTTCCTTTGCCTAACATTGACATGCTGGTCGACAACTCGGCCGGATATAAATTATTATCATTTATGGATGCTTATTCAGGTTATAATCAGATACCCATGGCGATGAGCGACAAGCGTTGCACGACCTTCATGACGGCCTCGGGCAATTATTACTACAACGTAATGCCCTTCGGACTGAAGAACGCAAGAGCCACTTACCAGCAGATGATGAACAAAGTCTTCCGCGGCGAGATCGGCGACATGCTCGAGGTCTACATGGACGACACGATCATCAAGTCTCACACCGAGGCCGACCACGCCGCGCATCTAAAAAGGGTATTCGACCAAGCCCGATGATGCTGAATGCGCTTCAACCCGGAGAAATGCACATTCGGGGTCAAGGCAGGAAAATTCCTAGGTTTCTATTTAACCGAATGGGGAATTGAGGCGAACCCTGACAAATGTCGGGCATTCTCCGAACTGTCCACACCCAGCTCCAAAAAATCCATTCAAATCTTGAACGGCATGCTTACATCCCTCTCTCGTTTCGTCGCCAAACGGCCCAGCATGCCCTTCCATTTTTTAAACTTTTGAGGAAAGACCCGACCTTCGAATGGAGCGAGGAATGCGAGCACGCCCTCTTGCACCTCAAAAGGGCACTCCCCCAGCCGCCGGTACTCTCACGGCCACAAAACGGAGAAACCCTATAACTGTATTTAGCCGTTTCCAACGAAGTCGTGGGCGCAATCCTCATCTGCGAAACAGAGGATGGACAAAAGCCCGTTTATTTCACGAGCAAAGCGCTGCAAGGGCCCGAGACCAGATATCAACAGATCAAAAAAGTCGCGCTAGCCCTCGTCATCATAGCGAGGAGGCTCCAATACTATTTCCTCGCCCACACTATCGTCGTAAGGACTGAGCAGCCCATAAAACAGCTCCTAGCCCGACCTGACATGGTCAGCCGAATGCTCAAATGGTCCCTCGAGCTCTCCGAATTTGACATCTACTACGAGGGCAGGAAGGCCCTGAAGGCGTAAGCGCTAGCCGACTTTGTCGCCGAAATGACCGCGCATGAATTGTCATCAAGCGGGGACAAGAGGTGGACCATTTACGTCGATGGAGCCTCAAGCTCGACAGGGAACGGAGTGGGGATCCTCCTCGAAAACGAGGAGGGAATCGTCATCGAACATTCCCTAACCCTCGCTTTCCCGACGTCGAACAATCAGGTCGAGTATGAGGCTTTGCTCGCTGGACTGCGTCTGGCCGAGAATCTGGGCGCCCGAGAGATCCAAGTATTCATGGACTCCCAGCTCGTCGCATCGCAGGTCCTCGGAGAATACCAGACCAAAAACGATAGCCTCATCGAGTACCTTAATCTTGTAAAGGAGAAAATGGGGAATTTTGACCGGGCAAAAATTAAGCACGTTCCCCGAGAACAAAATACCCGAGCTGATATCTTGTCAAAACTTGCGAGCACCAGAAAGAAAGGTGGCAACAAATCCGTAATACAGGAGTCGCTTCCCCGTCCGAGCATTGAGAGACCCTCAGTGTTGCTCGACATACACGCCATCCGGGACGCGGACTGTTAGATGACTCCAGTATTCAACTACTTAACCAAGGGAGAGCTGCCCGTGGATAAACTTGAAGCGGCCGCCACCAAACGTCGAGCATGTTCCTATGTTGCCCTCGAGCAACGCCTGTATCGATGGGGGTTATCCATTCCCCTTTTAAAATGCGTCGAGGAGTCCAAAGTGTCCGCCATACTGCACGAGATCCACAAGGGAATCAACGCCCAACACATAGGGGGGACGGTCCCTCGCTCGGAAGGCGTTACGTGCGGGATACTACTGGCCCAATATATTATTTATCATACACCTGCTTATATTGGTAGATATCTCACCCTTTCTTTTGTTGACAGTTACCTTTATATTGGTAACGTGCAAGTAACGAGGAGTAAGAAATTTAGTTGCTTATGGCGTCGTCGCTCTGATACGTAGCACTCGGGGGGAATAAAAGCATATTTGATTTTATATTACATTTTGTTGCATTGTTGACGTTAATACTTTGAGGATTTATGTCCTTGAATTAAGTTGTTTGGAAGATACTATATTTTGTTGGGAGTTTTGAAATGCTATAAATCCGCTGCGTAGTTTTTGAATAAATATGAAGTATTTTTGAAGGATAAATAATTATTATAAATTCTTGAAATTAATATGTGCTATGTATCCATTATGATATGCTCTTTAAGTTGACGATTTTGATTATGAAATGTAACGCCTCATATTGTTGTAATTTTCCGCACTCTGATTTTCAATAATAAACGTTGGGTAGAATTGGGGTGTTACAGTAATCTTTCCTAAAGTTTGCCACTAGTGAAATATTCAAATCAAGTAAAATTTGCACAATATTATCATGACATAGGCATTTAGTATTCCTTTTCTAGTTTTTTTTTATATAATTGTCCAGAAGAGGATGTTTCCACCAAAGGTTGTACCAATGTGAAGGGCTGTTCAAATTTAAGATACAGGAAAACTGAATATCTTTGTTTATTTCTAATTGTCTCGTTGATAATTGTTGTAAATTAAAGTAGATAATAGCTATGTAATGTAGGGTTTCCTAGCTTTGTTTTTATCAGTGATGCCAACAAATTGGTACTTCTTACCATACTTTGCTGCAGATTTCCCTCAAAGTATTGAAAAATCATGCAATACATGCCATTGATGATTTTTCTAGAATGATACTAGTATTTTACAACATATAAAGCTCGTTTTTTAGTATGTTATTTACTATTTATTATTCTACTTTTTATTAATTTTTTATATTGTTAACAAATGATACATTTTATAATGTAGTACTTCAAATTTTCTTTTTCATACACATCAGCTACGTTTCTTAAACAATACAGTATGCCACACTGAATGAACATTTCACCATCCCATTAAATGTTTCCTTGAAAAATGACCTTCCCATTAATATGACATTATGTAATACTTATCTATCTAAAAGACACTCTAAAAATAAGTTCTTATCTTTTGAGAGTTTGGTGTTTGTATCATCAACATTGAAATGTATATATTCTATTGTTAAAACTTGATTTCAAGTGATTGTTTCTTGACCCTAACCTTTGTTGTTCTCCTAGGCAGTGTCATTATACCGTGGCCTTTCACCAACAATACTGGAATTATTTCCAAACTTGGCAGTAAGTTTCTCTTACTTCTTTCCTTTCTAACTATTTCTTTGAGTTGTGACTGTTGGTTGTTGTACTTCTATGTTAGAAGAACTTATTATTGTTAAAATTTAAATGATTTTTTTATTGTTAAAACTTAAATGATTTGATTAGAAAATTCATCTAGAGTATTTGATATCCTCTTTGTAAATATTAGATGGAAAAATGATACGAAATACAAAAGTTTGCTTTGACTTTATCTATTATAATTGGACCAATAATTATGTGATATGTAGAATCATATAGTTGGTATGTATTTTTTCTACTGGACTCCGAGAACTATTAGTGGAAGACTTATATTAGGAAAATATTTTGATTAGGAAAATCATTTAGAGTATTTGATATCCTCTTTGTAAACATTAGCTGGGAAAATGATACGAAATACAAAAGTTTGCTTTGGCTTTATCTCACAGAGCTCCTTGTAATCCTGAGACCCGATAGAAGTTGGATGAGGCGAAGAAAGAATAATAACGGCCAAGTAACTGAAGAATTTAAGAATGGAGTTGACGAATTGATTGAGGTTTCTAAAAGAGACCCAAGAGTTGCTGATGCATTAGGTCATATTTTTTGTCCATGTTCTAAATGCAAGAATTGTGTTAGGGAACAAGCATTTTGGGTGGAGAAATATTTGTATGAATATGGATTTATGGAAGATTATTTAAATTGGACCGTTCATGGTGAGGATCAATGGGAGAATAGTAGTTCAACAGATTGGGAGACTAGGAATCCATATGTGGATATGGTTATAGATGGAATGGATGTTGATGATCTTTCAGAGGATCAAAATTTGGAAGAGGATCCAAATTCGTCAGCTTTGAAATTTTATACCTTGCTAAGAGACACAGATGAACCATTATGGGATGGGTGCCTAAGGCACACAAAGTTATCAGCTGTAACACAACTTTTGAATTTAAATTCAGAGTATAATATGAGTGAGAGTTGTTATGATTGGATGATTGCCATAATTAAAAGCATGCTCCCAGAGTCAGAAAAGTTACTTGAAATTTTTTATAGATCTAAGAAAATGGTTACTGACCTGACATTAGGATGTGAGAAACTAGATGCATTTCCAAACCATTGAATGTTGTATGATAAAGAAAATAAAGACCCAAAAATTTGCTCAGCTTGCTTAGTGTGTGGGAACCCACGGTTCAAACCGAAGGTTGGGTGTTTAATAAAGGAAAAAGATGTACCTTTCTCCGGGTTACGATATTTTCCTTTTATTCCGAGACTCCAACGCATATATATGTCAAAATATACTGCTCAATATATGTGTTGGCATGCAGATGGAGTGCGTCATGATAAAACAGTAATCACGCATCCTACTGATGCTAAGGCTAGGAAACAATTTGACGCCTCTTATCCTAGGTTTTCAGAAGAGCCTCAAAATGTCAGGCCTGGCCTTTGTATAGATAGCTTTAGTCCATTTGGTTTTTCTGGTACTCAATACTCATGTTGGCCGGTCTTTGTCACACCTTACAATCTTCCACCAAGTATGTGCATGAGAAGGGAATACATTTTCCTTAGCCTTTTGATACCAGGACCAAAATAACCAGGTAAAAGTTTAGATGTCTATCTTAGACCTCTAATTGATGAGATAAATATATTATGGGGAGATGGGGTGAACACTTTTGATGCTTGCAAGAGACAAAATTTTAAGATGAAAGCAACATTATTGTGGACCATCAGTGACTTTCCAGCTTATGGAATATATTATGATAGCAACTCAACTTCAAAACCTTCAAGTGAAAGATCTCATGATAGGAGAAAAATGATATTTGTTGAGGCAGTCTCTAACCCGTAAGATTCTCATGAGTTATAAATACATTGTTGTTAGTGAGAACATATTGATAGTGAGACATTTTGCATTCTTAGTGATAATTTCTATTAGCAAAATTCTAATACATAATTTTAGTTAATCAAATGACTTTATATTCCATTTTCAGGAGGAGGTTTATTCCTCAAGAAATGACTCGTGATATTATATCTAGGGTGATCTCGAGGATGCCTATTCCTGCTGAAAAGTGGAAAAATTATCCGATTGAAGCAAAGGACGAGTTATTTAAGGATTTTATGGTAAGTATTTATAACTTATAGCATTATACTTTCTATTTATATATGATTTAACATATAGCATGTGTTTTTTTGGCCATGAAATATCCATGGCCGACATGAAACCTACATTAGACTTAAGATACACTTGGATATTTAAAGTAGTGAGTAGCATTCTCTCTTTTAAATTCTAAGGCCGAATTGCAACAAGTTAGGATTAAGTGGAGTCGACAATCTATCTTGTAAGATAGTGGGATTGGCAAATATCTTGGACATAAAAATAATGTGACAAGAAATGAATGAAAAAGAGAATTACCTTTTGCTGATATAGCACCTCCAATAGTACATCCAACAATAGCAGTATTAGTGATGTGATGTTTCACTCGTGCCTGGAAAAAAGGACCCAGATGATAGGAATAAGAATTAAACTAACATGCTTGATGTAAATGTAAATATATATTTTCATTCGCAAATCCATTAGACCTTCTCAACAACACACTCAGTAGATGATAATACAAAACCCATAACAACAAATGCTTTGGTTGAACTTCAACTCCTTCGCTCCATCTGCTTTGCTTGAAATATAATTTGTTGTCTTCTAGTTATTTCCTCTTGCATTAGAGGGTTGTCCAGTGCTCCTAGAAATAATCTCATGCAGATGCCAAGACCACCACCTATAATTCATCACATAAATTCCAACAAACAATTATTGACATTACATACATAACATTTAACTTTAAAGCACTTTGCTTTGTATTTATAAATTATAGCTTTATACTTTCTAATTATATTATAAAAATGATGTAGGATAAATATAAGTTCCCATCTGATTATGATTGTAATATGGCAAGAACTATATGGGAAAAAACATGTTTGGATCGGTATCCTGATCATTTAAAAAATGCAAGAAAAATAGCTTTACGAGAAGTGAACTCAACAAATTTGGTCGACACTAAGGGCCATGGTCCCAAAGGAATGAAGGCTGAAGTATGGGACGATTTGGTTGACATTTGTTTGAAACCAGAGTGAAAGAAGAAATCCGATGCAAATCGTTGTAACAGGGCTTCCTTACCAGATGCAGTGTTGCACACAGGAGGTTCTATAAAACTTAGGTGAACATAAGAAAAGGATGGTAAGTTTTGTATCTGACATGTTTTTCCTACTAGTAGATTTTCATATGCATTATGCTCTTACCTTGGATTATAACATGTTGGATTAAAACTAGTGTCTGTCCCTTATGATTGTGAAATAGATCTAAGCTAGTAAACTTAGAAAGCTTTGTTGCACTAAATTACACAGAAGTTTCCAGACCAGATCAGGCACAGATCAAAAGTTTAAAAAAGCAATATAGTCAAAATGATCAAATTATATCAAAGATGGATATTTGTGTAAAGTATTGTTTGTTTGAGATAAATATTATGTAAATTGTGGTTTATGAAGGTTTTGTTACTGTTAGCAGTATTTTTTTGTTTGCGATAAATAGTGTAAAGTATTATATAACATATGATTGGTTTCATGTCTTGACTTTTTTCTTTTACTCACTTTTTAAATGTGAATTGCTGGAGGAGGAGTTGAAACATACGGTTTCATTTAGAGACGTGTATGCTCGAGTTCATAAGAAAAAAGATGGAGAATATGTCTCTCAACAATCAAAGTTATTTGTTGTAAGTTACTACAATTTAAAAATTAAATATGTAATGTTTAACATAAATGTAGGTTACATAACTAATATATTCTTCGTATGTGTTTTTTAGGAGTCATATGACACAACTATATTGGAAAAGTATGGAGAAGACTCTTCCACTCATCCGATGATTGATCCTAAAGTGTGGGAAGAAGTTTTTGGCCAGAAAAAGACAAGGCATACATTTATGGATCGTAACTTAGATGTTAGAAGAACTATGTCTGCCTCATTTGTTGATGTCACTAGTCATTCCAAAACCATAGAGGAAGATATCAAGAAAGTTATGGATAAAGCAATGAACTCTTTTGTCCAAACACATTTAGCGCCAATGTTAGAGCCAATTCTTTCCATGATTCGATCAATGCCAAAAGCATCCGTGCAAAGTGAAGTATGTGAAAAAGATTATGGAGATACAAGGTGAAACAATGTTTTCCAGTCTACTTTAGAAACTGAAGTTGATATGCTACCTGAGTTGTAATTTTTGAATAGGAAATAAAATAGAATATTATGTGATGTACATTGTTTTAGTGTTGTTAAATATATTAAAAAACTAATTTTAGAATATTATTGTGATGTATATTGTTTTAGTTCTGTGATTTTGTTTTGTTATTTTACTAGTGGATTAATATGAAGATATATGACTATACAAATATCTTTTAATTGTATTTTCACTTTAGTAATAAAGTAAAAATTATATTAATTAATTTCAATAAATATCAATAATTACAATACTCTTAAAAATTATTTTTTACGAATAATTTTTTACAAATAGTATAATTAGTTTTTATTTTAAATAATTATAAAAAACATGAACTAGTCTAATTAAGATTTATTTAAAAAACAAAATAAAAAATAATTGTAAAATTGCCCCAAATATTTAGCTTGAGATTTACTATGATATTATCATGGTCATATTGTAGCTGTTTAGTTGGGAAGTAAAAATTCAATTTTGAAATTTTGCTACAATTTTGTTGTGGTTTAGCTAGGAATAATTTTATATTAGTTTGAATTTTACTAGGACTTTTTTTTCAAAATAATTAGCCACTCAATCCATGTTAGGGCATATATGGTAGTTAATCTCCAACAAATCTCCAACAATTTTTGTTTGATAGAGATCAGCTACGAATTAGCTAGTATATTTGTCCTAGCTAATTTAAGATATTCTTGTTGTGAAATCACATTGAAAAGGGTTTGGTGTAAATCGGAAATATACTTCCGGTTCCAAATTTATTGTTTGTAAATTAATTTTGTTCCTTTTATTATTATTTTTTAAATTAAAGATTAATAATTAAAGAAACTTTTTTTCAAATGTATATTACTATCTTTTTTAAAACCGATATCCTATGGAATGTGAGTTGGATCCAATACTTTTATGTTTAATTTTTTTTTCTATTGCTATTCATTTTGGTAAGAATATGACTTTTCATAATAGGTTCAAACACATTGATGTGAGATATCATTGGATACATGATTTTTTAGATGCTAAGTTGCTCGAGTTAGCTAAATTTTATACAGATGATAATGGTTATGATGTGGTGACTAAAACATTACCAAGAGGGAACTTTGAATCTTGTTGTGATATCGTCGGTTTGATGATTTCTTCCACATAGTTGTGATGGGGAGATTTATTGGGATTGGGTTCCCTTTTATGTGGAAAAGTATCAAATGTAAATAAGCCTGCAAATTTGGGTAACTTTTCGCCTTTTTTATTCTTATTTGTAAGCTAGTTTGCTTTGTGATTTGTGGTTGTTATCACTATTTTATGAATCACTGTAAGACTCTCTTGTATCATAAATTGACTATAGTGGAGCTATTTCTTTGGTCTGGATGACTCATGATTTTTACTCTCATATTGAGGGGTTTTCCACATTCAAAATATTGGTGTTCTTTTGTGTCTTTATTTGTTTGATTTGTCGTCTTATATTTATTGTTGATTATATATCCTCTACGTATTGTTCTGTTATTTTGTCTTAATTTCCCATCACCATTCAGTATAATGGATGTGAGGTGTGTTAATATTTTTCCCTTGCATAATGAACTCCTGAATCCTAATTTGATTGCAACGACCATTTTCTTTTCTTTCGTGCTTTCTATCGATATTTTCTCACTCCTCTTATAAAAAATAAAGTTTGGTGGGAATTCTTTTATGTTTTGAACGTGCGAGCGCTCGAGTTTTTACGTGCCACAATAATATGCAATTGCGGTTTAAAACAATTAGAATATGACCGCGCATCGTGCAACTTCAAGTTTGATTTGTTGAAAATATTTAAATATATGTTTATGATTATAATTTATAGGGTTAAATATGTTATTGGTCTCTATCAATATAATAATTTTCACTTTTAGTCCGTATAAAATTTTGCTTCAAAGATTAATCCTTATAAATTTTTTCATCCACATTGTTAGTCCTCAATGTTAAATTTCATTAACGGTCGATGACGTGTCATTACAGAAGGAATAAAAATATATTTTTTTTGTTTAATTGTTTTTTATTTTTATTTAACAGTGTACACTTATCTTCTTCTTCCTTGAGACAAACTAACCACCCCTGAGATTTTCAACCTTGTGTCCACCCTTATCTTCTATACTCTCCGCCACCAACAACCATGGAATAACCCTCAAATAACCACCCTCAGACTCATGTTTTCGGTGACCCTTCCAATACAGTGAAACCAACATAACCATCGTCCTCCTCAACTCACCTCCATCGATCTATTAGAATATTCTACCAATTTAAATTTTAATAAAATAAAATAGATTCTCTTGTTAAAAGTTCATCTTTATTGCCAAGCTAGAAGAACAAGCTATGATGGATCTCTTCTCTCTCTAACCCTAATTTTGATGTTTACTATGATGTTTCAATTTTGTTTATGCTTCCTCATTTTATGTTCTTTTCGCTTTCCAACAACTTTTACTTCAACCCATTTTCTCTTTTTCCTTATAACACTCTTTCCTCTCATAAAGTTTTAATTTTTACTCTAAAGTTCACTTTTTTCCAACTTCATTGACCCATTACTTTACTTTCAATTGCATTCAAGTTGTTTGTGTCAATGCTACATAGATTTTTGTAGAGTGATGGAGTAATATGGTGTGTGCACAAATGGTAGAAGACATGAAAAAACTGGCAAAGATCGATGCTGAATATAGTGTGGAAGAGAGAAATTTGTTCTCTGTTGGATACAAGAATGTGGTGGGGTCAAGGAGAGCTTCATGGAGGATCATATCATAAATTGAATAGAAAGAGGAATCAAAAGGGAATGAGTTGAATGTTAAGCGGATTAAGGATTATCGACAGAAGGTGGAGGTAGATATTTCCACAGTGTTTTATTATAAGATGTATGTTTGTTTTGTTTGGTCTTGTTGTTTTTGAGGTTGTTTGGTTGAGTGATCTTGATTCTGTGTTGGATTTTGGATTTTGAGAGTGTCTGTTTGGATGTAGGATTTTGGATTTTGAGAGTATAGAAGATAAGGGTGGGAACAAGTTAGAAGATCTTAAAGTGGTTGGTTTGTCTCAAGGAAGAAGAAGATAATGTGTACATTCTTAAGCAAAAACAAAAAATAATTAACCATAGATGACGTATAATATAGAAAATTCTTACAGTGTATTGTGTGTTATAGTTTCTGTGCAATGTGAGCCTCTCTAATATAGTTTGATATAAGAGTAGGATTGTTCTTTAAGTTGTACATTTTGTCATTCATTCCAAAGCTTTTAAGCATTGAATGATTGTGTGTCTTTGAAGTGTGTCTTCAGAAATATTCTATGTGTTTAGAAGTGTTCAGTCACTGTTTGTGATTGGAAGGGATTTGAAAAAGGTCTCATACCTAGGTGAGTCTTAGGTATAAGTTAAGCACGAGTAGTGATTAAGTGAGTAGATTGTAAACTAGAGAAAGTTTGATTTGGGTCAACGAATTTATATTATCTAGTTAACTTCATCACTGGCTTGGTAGGCCCCAAACGTAGGTTTTGTTGTACACCAAACTAGTTTAACAATTATGTATGCTATTTAATTATATGCATTTATCATACGTTGTCATTGTGTGCTTGTTTAGAGATCAATGTGTCGACATCTCTTAGGAAATATCTGATCTGAATACCATAATTTCAATTGGTATCAGAGCAGGCATCCTGCTATATCTGGATGAGATTCATGGAAGTTACTTTACAGTACAGTGGACAAGGAAAATAGTATTTTTTACTAGACTACATGTTCTTGGTGGAACCAATTACGACTATTGGAAGGTTCGTATGGTGGAATTTATCAAATACAAAGACAACAAGGCTTGGAAAGCTATAGTAATAGGATGGGATCCACCTATGGTTATAGGCCTGGATGGGAAAGCCACCAATGTTGTGAAGGCTGAGGAAGACTGGGATGATAAAGAAGAAGATTCATCTCGAGGAAACTCAAAAGCTCAGAATGCCTTGTTCAATGGAGTGGACAATAATATCTTTAGATTAATAAGCAATTGTATTGTTGCTAAAGAAGCTTGGGAGATCTTAAAGACCGCTCATAAAGGAACATCTAAGGGGAAGATGTCAAGACTTCAACTTGTTACCACTCAGTTTGAGAATTTAAGAATGAAAGAGGACAAGAGTATTCATAGTATTCATGATTTTCACATGAATATTATTGAGATAGCCAATGCCTCTGGATCCCTATGAGAGAAGATGTCAGAAGCCAAGTTAGTGAGAAAGATTCTTAGATCTCTTCCAAAGAGATTTGATATGAAGGTGACCACCATTGAAGAAGCTCGAGAAATGAACAACATGAAGATTGATGAGCTTATGGGATCCCTACAAACATTTCAATTAGGGATCAGTGAGAAATCTGAAAAAGAAGAAGAGCATAGCCTTTGTCTCTAATACTGAAGTGATTATCCAAAAGACGAGTGTGACTTTGATATTGAATAAGGGATGTACAATGCTATTGTGTTACTCGGAAGACAATTCAACAAAGTGTTGAAGAAGGTTGACTGGAAGTCAAAGTCTAATGTCAAGAACAAGTCATTTGAAAAGTCATTTGACATCAATAAAAATCAGAACTTTTGAAAAAGAGGCAGAAATGGTCATAGATCCAGACAAGGAAGAGGAGTTCATTTTTATGAGTGTGAATGGTTAAGACACATAAGAAGTGAGTGTCCCACTTATATCAAAAAGAATAAGAAAGTTTTGTCCGTGTCATAGTCATAAGAAGATTTTGAAAATGATCATGAAGAAGAGAGTGCAAAATAGGTCATAACCTTGACTGGAATTTTTGACTCTAAAGAGGATTCAGATTCTGAATAGCTTTCACTTGAAGAAATTGTTGCTTATTACAAGGAATTGTGACTCAAAAGTAAAGTATCATTAGATACATGCAAGACCTGGGCGAATGATATTGCGATGGTAGAATTAGGTTTGGATTCCACCTATAACTTTGAATTCGTGCACTGGGCTGCTGCCTGTCTTTACAAATTACAAGCCCACCCTAGGAGGTAAAAAGTTTCCCAAAAAAATAATTGAATGATGATTTGAATCTTCGCATTTACTCAACTAATATAAAATTTAAAGAAAAGTCTTTAAATCAAAATACTTGAAAATAACAATTTAATACTTATAATATCATCAACATAAGAAATAAATTCAGAAATATTGACATATATTGAGAGACATTTTAACATGAAACGCTTTAAGCAATCTGGACCTTAGTAAAAAGAACTTTTAGTTAAGTACTTATGTCTTAGCATACATTAACTCATAAGACTCATCAAAACATTGTAGAAATTTTTCTATCACAAATGTCAAATCTGTGCTCTATAAATTCAGAAGGAAGTCGTAGATTTTTTATCTGCTCCTTGCATCTTTCCCCTAAGCTTCCACCCAAATAAACACGGAAACATCCTCGCAGATCAAGGGATTCAAGAAGTGGGCATCCATCAAGAATAGCCAATAATCCCTTGTGTGTGAGCACATTTCTCAATATTGTAAGGTGGCACAGCCGCGGCATAGTTTTTGCAATAGCAAACGCTTCATCTTCATACTTTATTGTATAAAAACAAGGGCAATATTTCAGTGATCTTAAGAGTGGGCAACATTTGCCAATTGATTCAAAAGAACCAGAATTTATTTCAAAACAATGAAAAATCTCAAGTTCCTCTAAGAATCGGGTCTTCTCCACAATTTCCATGAACTCTCCAATTGACATTCGATGACATCCTTCAAATCTCATGCATCTTAAGTTATGAATTTCCCTGTCATTGAAAGAGAAATGCTTAAAATAATAATAAATATTACAAACTAGGTTTTACATGTAAACAAATTGTTAAGAAGCAGGGTCACTGATCCTAACAAATTTCAAATAACACAAGATGGAGAAGAAGAGATTGAACTACCTTCTATTTATGAGAAAAAGAAGATTATCCGTCCCAAATTTTTTTATATATAATTCTTTCACATAACCACAACTTAGGCCAATGGCATAGTCGCAAATCTCCTCTAACAGACCATAATATTTAACATTGTTGCATGACAGAGAGAGATCAGTCATGTCAATGATTTGCCACATGAGAGGATTCTTGCAAATGTTCCACCAGCAAGGACAAACATTCCGGGCACTCATCAAAATTTCTTGTGTACCAAGTCTCTGTAGTATGTTCATGGTTAGATCTGTTGGAAGTTCAAGCCAGTTCGGCTTAGGTTTGCTCTCATTAACCTCCACTTCTATCACAGGGTGACTTGGAAGCCATAATTTCATCACAGGATGACTTGAAAGCCATAATGGAAGCATATATCGAAACATTGAGGATTTACAGTAGTTTAGAAGTTTAGATTATGGTAATACACATGATTTTATAGACTGTCATTGTTAAACGGTTTTCAAGATAAAATAAATGCCTAGAATAATAAGGGTCACGCGCCTTTGAATTAATTTCATGTGAAAAACTATTGAGCTGCTTAAGTAGTTTTGAAAATATGCATGTTTGCTAGTCTATCCGTTTTTTTACAATTATTATCACTTTGTTTATTCTTCATAGATATTTTAAATTTCATATTTATTCCTGTATAATTTTTTCTGGGAAGTTTTGGACCTCCATTTATTGTTGTCACAATTTTTAGATTATGTGAAGGATTTCGTATGTCTTTTTCACCTAAAAAAATTGCAGAAAAAATATATAGAACTAAAAATGATGACAAAAAAAATTGAGGATTAAAGTTTCTAAATAATTATATCAAGACTATATACAATATTTGAAATACTTATGAGAATAAATAATTTATTTTACCATAAGCATAAAATAAAAATGATCATGACTGCAAAGATCAAAAGTCAAAAAATCAAAAATTTTCCTAAAATTATACTCACTCCAACTAACATGGTTACCGATCATGATGATCATGTCGTTCAAGACTGTGGTTTTATGTATTGTGTATATAATATTGTCAAATAATTTTGATGCTGGGACGGTTCTATAACCCAGCGAGTCCGGACATCTTTGTATTATCTCCAATCAAATTGTCAATTTTTAGACAAAATTAAAGGCACAATTAACAGAATTAGGGGCATAATTAGTAAAAATAGGATGTGAAAATTAAAATTATTACGCTTATAATTTTTGCCCAAACAAACTAAATTTTTTGACTCCGCCACTATTTAGATGATGACAACTCTTTGAATGATTCTTAATGACAACATATGAACATGAATGAAATGTCACAAATCTCTTCAATGTAAATTATATTCACTTTATAAATTAGGTCAATACATAAATACAAGGCAAGCGGACAACGAGTTTCGTCGTTGCTGTTGTATCCCAAAATTTATTCTCTTTATTTTGAAGTTTCTGACTTATAATGACATTATCATAAATATACATGCATATACATGCACAACATTGATCATGAGGTTACCTTGTTCAAAGTGTTTAAAATTGTGAAAGAAACTGTGCGTTTCGGCTATCTTATGTCATTTTTGGGCCAAAAGTCGATATTTTTCGGTTCGTGTGGTTATCGCAAGATTTTCTGGTCATAAAGCTATTTTACTTTGATTCTATGAGCATTGGAATCATATCAATTTATTCTCCAATTCATTTGTTCGGATTGGAGGTCGTCCGTCAAGAAAAGAATTAATTTGCTTATTTTTCAATAAAGTGGATTTTGGATTTTTGGTGCGTTTCGGGTGTTCCAGAAGGCGTATCTCTCAGTCCATCGGGTATTTTCTAATGATTTTTGATAGGAAATTCCCTCACATTATTATTTACAAATTTTTTTCAAAGCCGGGAGCAAATTATGTGAAGAAGGTCTCCAAAGAATTTGATTGCTTACGTGGATTAAACTGAATTTTTGTGTTGTACCGTGCGCTCAGTGCACTGAAACGTTCGTAATTTCTATCTAGAAAATTGAAACTGAGCGAGGTCGGTGTCTAAAATTCCGTATCGAAATCCTTTACAACTTTCATTTTCAAGTCCAGAGCCAATTCCTCACCAATCAATACCAGAATTTTATTCTTTGGAGTTGATTTTGGGTTGAATGAAGCAATTTTCATCTGATACGCGAATTTCAAAAAATCATTCTCACTTGATTTTTATCGAAAAGAGGTGGGACTAGTGCCAAAAGTTCACAAATTTTTGTTGGCTTCATTTGTCTCAGATATACTCAAGTTCAAATTTTGATCAGAAGGCCCTCGTTCAAGGCAATCTTTCCGAAGAGCGCATTGAAAAATCTGCATGTGTCAGACGCCTGAAAACTGGGTTGAAACTTCAAAAATTCACATCGCCTAGACTGTTCTCCCGATCGAGCCGAAATTTTGACTCATGTGGGCCAAATCGCGTTCCACACGTTTTTCGTTTAGAGTCTGACTTCAAATTCTCGATTGATCGGGCTGTTTTGAATTAATTACGAAAATTATTCGGATAATCGCGATTTGACCTTAATTATGGATTCAAGGCACTCCAAGGCCCAAATTTTCACACTATAAATGAATTTTTTCCTTCAAAATTCAAGGAGACACAATCATTTTCTCAAATTCCTCTCTAGAATCACTCTTAACTCTCTCTAATTCTCTCTCAACTCTCACAAAGCAAAATAAAACAAAATTCAAACAAGATTTTCCCTCCTCCTTGCAATTTTCGATCAGCACCCTTGCCACCACGACACCACCGCGTGCCACCCTTCCTCCGGTGACTAAGCATCGTTGTTTCGACGCATTCACGCCGCGAACTCAACGATTTTCGCCTCCTCTTCATTTCGTTCGGATCTCCTCCGATCACTCCATCTCTTGATTTTTCCGACGAGATTTCATCCTCTCCTATTGTTTCCAGCTAGCACCTCTTCAATTGTTCCATCAATTCAAGTTAGGTTTTGCTTTATTTTCAAAAATCAAGACCTATTCTTCAATTCTCATTCCAACTCTTCAAAAATCAAGTTTTCCTCTACTCAATTTCATCAATTCAAGAGTAGATTTGGTATTTTCTTTGAAGAGCAATGGAAATTCCCCTTCAATTATACTCAAACTTCAAGTTCAAGTAATTGTGATTAATTGAATTAAGCACTTATTTTTAAGTGATTTTTTGGCTTTTCACTTTTCTTGAATTTGATTATTGAATTTGATTGCAATTTCCGTGTGGATTCTGATTCTTGAATTTTCGATTGTAAATTCTTTGATTTGATTCCGATTTGGTGACGTTATTGTGTCGATATGAAGGAAAATTGTACATAACACACTCATGCACTTGTATAGTTTATTTTCTTTGCATTTTAGGACACTTAAATTGCATTTTGCATTGCATTTGATATGATCATGCATTAGTTTACTTTTAGGTTCATTAATTAGCATTGAATCCATGTGAATTAAGGCTTCATTAGTGACTAAATTGTGTCAAAATGTAGAACTAAGTGCATTTTGATTCTTAGGTGCCTTCGCATTGTACATAACACATGTAGATTTGCATTTAGGACATAATTTGCATCATTACATAATCACATATATGCGCGTGGAATAATTTAATCACGTTCATGTGTCGATGTTAAACTTTCATGACATTAAAGTGTGTCGAAACTTCACTTTCACTCACACTTTCACATGTATGATTTCACAACACTAACACACATCACATACTTTGATTCTTATGAACGTTGATACATGTTTTACATAATACTTAGATAGGATTTGCATTAAGTATATATCCTTTGCATATGATGTCACATATATTTGCATTTCATCCATTTAAATGTCATATTCATGTACATGAAACGTGCATAAACATGCATTTTTACACATTTTTTATTATGATTTTCAATCAAACTTGTACATAACTTGTATTTCATTTTGTTTTGCCTTTTTGATTACATGTAGTGAATTAAAATATGAAGTAACGGTACATGTTCTCTATGTTTTTGCACATTACGGAACCGATTTTGGAGGTTTCGGAACCAAATTTCAAGTGTAACATGCTGAAACGGAGTGGCTGCCCCGTCACTTTATGGTCCGAAAAATGCCAATTCCACTCGGAATTAATTAAAACCGCTCACGTTTTTGAATCCGTTGACGCTTTTGCAAGCAACCATGCGATTCTTAATTGATTCCGGTAAGTTGACTTTTTCGCTCCGATTTCAAAAAACCACCTTCCCGTTCTGATTTTTGTGATTTTGTTTCAATTCTTACATGCTTATACTAGATTATAATCATATTTGTAATCGGTTTTGCATTCTGTGCTTTATCTCTAGCACTTGCTTTGTTAATTTTGACACTTTATTTCATGTGCAAGATACTTTGACCTCTTTCACATGAGATATGGACTTCTAGATTCCTTATTCTTGCGCTTGCACATATACATGTGCATTCTATTGTCTGTTTGCTTGGATTGACACCTTCTTGCAGGTTATCCGCTTGTTCGAATGCGTACGAACGCATATTCTACCGCTTGTACACGTGTGTGTACATTCTATTGTCTGCTTGTGTGGTTTTACTCCATTCTTTCAGGTACCTTTGTTCGAATGCGTATGAACGCGCATTCTACCGCTTGGACACGTGTGTGTATATTCTATTAGCTACTTGTTGGGTTTTACTCCTTTCTTGCAGGTGCTTTTGATTGGAATGCGTACAAACGCGCATTCTAATTCTTGTTTGCGTACGAACACGTATCTTATCATCTGTTTGTTCGGTTTTACCCTGTTATACCCCAAAATTTGCCCTCCTACTTCTCAAGACAATTCACATCTCAATTCTCAAGGATTTCACAAGAGTTGACCAGACAAACCCTCTCCTAAGCAATCAATCCAAGCCAGGGTTTTGCCATTCTCAAGTCAAGATGGACTTCTAATGCTTCAAGTGGTCATCATACCTCATCATAAATCTATTAACGCTCCTTATAATTCTACTCATAAATTCAACTTCGACTAAATTCCAATAAATAAATCCTTAATAATTTAATTAAGTAATTAATTAAATTTAGGGCGTTACATCTGGCTTCTGGAATCTATCACCACGTCTATTTTGCTTCTGGTCCTTCTTGACAAAAGAAGCTTTCAGAGTCTGCTCCACTTCCCTCTCAGAAGTTTTGTCAGTCAAACGCAACTCTAGACTACTTTGCAGCTCTTCAATTTTCATGGTTTCCAGATCTTTGGAATGTTCAATAGCAACAAAATATAATCAAACTGAGGAGTAAGAAACCTCAGAATCTTCTCTATGATTACTTGTTCATAAAGAGTTTCTCCACAAGCCTTCATTTCATTAATGATCATAATCATTCTTGAAATGTACTCAGAAACCTTCTCACTGCTCTTCATGTTGAGATTTTCGTATTGCTTTCTCAAGGACTGAAGCTTCACCTTCTTCACTGATGTGTCACCACCGTAACATCTGAACAGTGTGCCCCATGCCCCCTTTGACATCATAAAATCTGCAATCTTCTCAAACACATTCGCATCCACACACTGCTGGATGTATAACAGAGATTTCTGATCTCTCTTCCTTTTACTTCTCTACGCCTCTTTCTCATCTTCTGTTGCATCTTCTACAATTGGAATATAATCATCGGTAACAAGCTCTAGAACATCTTGAGCTCCAAATAACACGCGCATCTGGATCATCCATCGATTCCAGTTTTTGCCATCAAAAACTGGAAGTTTGGTGTTCATGTTGCTGTTTCCATTCATCTTCCACTTTGTGCAAATACACTTAGAAATTAACTCACACAGTGTTTCCCAACCCACAAACAGAAAACCGATTCTTGTTCTAGATTCAACGTGAAACCTAAAAACAAAAATCAAACACACAAACAACTCACGTTCACTCGTGTTTCCCTGTGTTTCTAACCGGAAGCTCTAGATACCAATTTGTTGGTGCACAAGGATAAAGAGAAAGGAATGATGGAATTATTGAAATATAAAAGACGGTTAGCAAAGAGTAAAGAAAATAAGGATTACTGTATTATTAATGAAATAAGAGTACATATTTATACACAAAAAAGCCCAAAAATAAATATGCCCATAAACCTAATTAAAACCTAATCTTGGTGATCAAGTTAAATGCTACTAACCGTACAAACTAACAAATACTAAACTACCCTTAAACCTAAACTTAATAATTAAGATACAGAACCAGAAGTTAAACACTTCTGGACGCGACCTCATAAGTTCAACAACTTCTTACCAACACCAAAATCTTCATCTTTTGGACAACACTAGTTCTGGACAGCACCAGAACATCAACTTCTGGACAGCACCAGGACATCAGAACTTCTGACTCCCATCAGAAGTTCTGGATATGAATTATTCTCAACAATATAATATGGTTTAGTTCATATTGGTTCAGTGTGTAAAATACAAACTGCAAACTGAGCCGAATCGCACAGTTTTGTTAAAAAAAAGACTAAACTCAACAAAATTTATGCGATTTTTTACAATTTTGATTTGATTTGTTTTGGGTAGCGGTTTTTTATTGGACCGATTCAATTTTGAACATCCATACCACACATCCACCCGCAAAAATTATTATTTTCATAACAAGAAAACATTAATTAGACTAATGAATAATAATTTTAATAAATTTGCTATCTTAAGATTAAGAAAATAAAACATATAGTAAATTATTAACTATAAAGTTAATAAAATAAATTTAATAAGTCAGGATGGCGCGACGTGGGTTTGGGGCGGGTACTAGCATCCTTCGCCCCGTTCCCGTAATTACAAAACATGTTTTACAGTGCAATAAACCTCGACCCCAGTTAAATTTTTTCCAGTAAGATTCGGGGCGGGGTAGTCGAAGGTGGATTTTTTTGCTATACCTATCTATAAGGGCCTATATTCTTGCCTATTTGAGTTGGGCATGACCGGATATATATCAAATTTAAGCTATTAAAAAGTCTATAAATATTGATAGATTGACATTTATATTCCTATCTATTAGAAAACAAACCAAATAATATACATAAACGACCAAATAGTCTAAATGTGGAACTAACTTTTAAATAGGCTTAAGGTTTTGTCAGTCTTTTAAAAATGTTAGATTAAACGGAAAAATAAATCTATAATAAATCATAAACTAGGATCAAATCTTAAAATTCAATCATAGACTAAGCTGGACCTTTCTAAAAGCTTGACCTAATACCAACATTAGCTACAAATGATATTACTCTATCTTTCCCAAACTATTTGATTTGCATTAAAAAAGTAGTCTAAAAATGAACAACTTTTTTTATACCATATTACTACTATAAATTTTATCATTATCAAATCAACAGTTTGTTCCTTACATTAGTTATATTAACATTTAATAAAATAAATTCTATCTTCTATTGTTATTCTTGTATACTTGTAATCTTGTTTTGAAGAGGAAGGAAAGAATAGCAGTTAATAACCAATCCTTGTGTTCATCGTGTTCTTCATTCTTTTTCCTTACATTGAGCAACAAGTTTATATTTTGTTCCCAAGGCATCCAATTCACAACAAATTGGTGCGGTGAGCGTGGAGAAGATGCCTTCGACAAAGCATGAGATTGAAAAGTTCACCGGAGTGAACGATTTCGGTCTGTGGCGCTTGAAGATGAAAGTCCTACTGGTTCAACAGGGTTGTTTGGAAGCGTTGAAGGGAGAGTCGACCATGAACGAAGCGTTAACGGCAGCTGAGAAGAATGCAATGATAGAGAAGGCCCACATCGCAATTGTGTTGAGCCTTGGTGATAAGGTTCTTCGACAGGTATCAAAGGAGACGACGGAGGCAGGGTTATGGGTGAAACTTGAAAGTTTGTACATGACCAAATCGTTGGTGAATCGACTCTACCTGAAGCAAGCTTTATATTCATTCAAGATGATTGAAGACAAAGTGTTGGTATTGGATATGTTCAACAAGCTGATTCTTGATCTTGAAAATATTGATGTGAAGATCGATGATGAAGATCAAGCGTTGTTGCTGTTGTGCGCGTTGCCCAGATCACATGCCCACTTGAAAGAAACTCTCTTGTATGGAAGGGAGTCCCTGACCTTTGAAGAGGTTCAATCAGCCTTGTATTCGAAGGACTTGAATGAACGAAAGGAGAATAAACCTTCGACGGTTGGTGAAGGTTTGGCCGTTAAAGGAAAATTCTTGCGAAAGGATAATAAGTTCGACAAGAAGAAAGGTAAAAGTCAGCAGAAGTTTTACAATGGTGAAGCATCTGGTATTCGATGTTATCATTTTAAGAAGGAGGGTCACACAAGAAAAGTGTGCCCTGAACGCCTGAAAAATCATGGAGAAAAGGATAATGGCAATGCAACTATTGTTCAAGATGATTTCGACTCATCTGATGTTCTTGTGGTTTCGAGCAGCAACTCGTCGAAGGAATGGATTATGGATTCTGGGTGCACTTGGCACATGACTCCAACCAAAGACTTGTTCGAGGAATTATGTGATCAAGATGGTGGATCTGTATTGCTAGGAAACAACAAAGCTTGCAAGATTGTAGGTGTGGGATCTGTGAGATTCAAACTCCATGATGAGTCAATAAGGTTATTAACTAAAGTCAGGTATGTACCTGATTTGAAGAGAAATTTGATTTCTCTTGGTGAATTCGACAAGAAAGGATATGTTTTTCAAGGAGAGAAAAGTATCCTAAGAGTCATGAAGGGGTCGAAGGAAGTCTTGAGAGGCGTGAAGAAACAAGGCTTGTATACCCTTGTTGAAGTTGTAAGTGGTTCGACAAATGTTGCATCCACGAAACCTTTGTCGAAGATGTAACCGCACATGAGATTAGGTCGTGTTGAAAGGGTCAGTCAATTGGGAAACAAAATTTGCTTGGTGGAGACAAAGTCGAAAAGCTAAAGTTTTGTAAACCTTGTGTACTTGGAAAATCTTGCAGAGTGAAGTTCAACAAAGGCAAACAAAGAACACATGGATCCCTTGATTACATCCATGCTGATCTTTAGGGGCCTGCGAGGTGTCCATCATATTTAGGAGCAAGGTATTTTCTATCCATAGTAGATGACTATTCCAGAAAGTTATGGGTATTCATTCAGAAGACTAAGGATGAAACTTTTGAGAATTTCAAAGGTTGGAAGACTCTGGTCGAAAACCAAACTGGCAGAAAGGTCAAGAGGTTGAGAATAGACAATGGTCTTGAATTTTGCAATGAGGCATTCGGCTTTTGTGCCTTTGGTATTGCAAGAAAGAACATCGCAGCACTCCACAACAAAATGGTTTGTGAAAGGTTTAATCGAACCATCTTGAGAGAGTTAGATGCATGTTGACTAGTGGCTTAAGGAAGGTGTTTTTGGCTTCGACAACAACATATATGATAAATGATGTCCTTCGCGTTAGATATGAAGACACCAAGAAGTTTGGTCGACATCCACCAAATCTCGACAAACCGAGAGTATTTGGCGCGTAGTCTATGCTCACATTAGGCAAGACAAGGTCGAACCTAGAGCTCTTAAATGCATGTTCATGGGATACCTCAAGGAGTCAAAGCTTATAGGCTATGGTGCCTAGAGTCAGGTCACAAAAGGATTATCACCAGTCGAGATGTTGTTTTCAATGAAGTTGAAATGGCTTTCAAGAAAACGGATGATGTTGGTCAAGTGCGTATATCCGACAAAGAGTCGGAACAGGAGAGATTCCTAAGGTGGAGCATGTTGATGTGAATTGCATATCCCGATAAAGTCAAGAAGCAGAGGATGTTGATGAAGTTGAGGAAACTGTCGATGACTACCTATTGGCAAGAGATAGGACACAAAGAGTCATCAAACCACCTCAAAGGTCTGGGTATGCAGATCTTATAGCTTATGCCTTAATCTTTGCAAGTAAGGTTCTAGATGAAGAACCAAGAGACCATAAGGAAGTTATGAGGAGTCGAAATAAGACTGAATGGCTGAAGGCCATGGATGATGAGATGAAGTCTCTTCATGATAACAACACTTGGGAATTGATCAAGAAACCTGCTAGAGTCAGGTTAGTCAGTTGTAAATGGATTTTCAAAGTTAAGGAAGGAATTGAAGGAGTGGCGTTGAAAAGATACAAGGCAAGGTTGGTTGCAAGGGGTTTCACCCAGAAAGAAGGTATAGATTTCAATGATGTGTTTTCTCCCAGAAGCATAGGTCCATTCAATGTTGCTTGCCATGGTGGCACATTCGATCTTGAACGGAACAGATGGATGTGAAGATCGTTTTGTATGGTGATCTAGATGAAACAATCTTGATGAGGCAACTGAAGGGTATGTCGAAAAGGGAAAGGAAGATTATGTGCAAGTTGAATAGATCTTTATATGGGCTGAAACAATATCCTCGATGGAATAAGAGATTCAACAAATTCATGACACGCATAAGTTTCGTTAGAAGTCCTCGACCACCGTGTTTACTTGATTTCGTCCCGTAATTCATTTGTTATTTTGTTGCTTTATGTTGATGATATTCTCATAGCAAGTAACAATGTCAAGAGGTATTGAGGGTGAAGACCGAACTCAATAAAGAGTTCAAATGAAGGATCTAGGAGCAATTCAGATTCTTGGAATTGACATTCAAGAGATAAAAGCAATGGGTTATGCTTATCTCAGGAGGCATATTTACGAAAGGTTCTCGAAAAGTTTGGTATGTCGAATTCGAAGTCTGTTGTGACTCCAACAAACCCTCAATTCAAGTTGAGTATTGATCAATGTCCCAGTACTGAGGTCAAAAGAACTTATATGAATAGCATCCCATATGCTAATATAGTAGGTTCTTTGATGTATGCTATGGTTTGTACTAGACCTGACATAGCATATGTAGTAAGTCTTGTAAGTAGGTACATGACGAATCCTGGAAAGGCTCACTGGCAAGCATTGAAGTGGATTCTTGATAACACGATTTTATATAACATATTTGATGTATTTTTCATAAATAATGTTAATGTTTTTATTTAATTATTTCACTTTATTTCTATATTACGTTGGTATTTTCTATGTTTCAGGTATTTGCATTAAATAAAGATAAATCGGGCAAAGAAGTAAAATCGAGGAAAAATCGGATTAAAAAGCAAAGAAATGAAGCAAAAGGTGTGATATAGTAAAAGGGAGGTGTTATATAAGGAGAAAGCAATTATACCAAGCAAGGTGCCCAAACATGCGTGGCCCACTGCATCAAGTCCAAGACACGCTTCCCATCGCCACGGGCCGAGACGACCGCCTCAACCTCCCACTTCCTTTGAGGCGCCCGCCTCCTCAAAGTGGGCCCACCACTTTCCACGCTTTGAGACGCACGCCTCAACTTGGCGCTTAGGTTTTGGGACGTCGCCTCCTACTCTTCAAGGTATTTCTCACACACGAAGACCACTTGCTTATGAAATTTAAGGAAAGCTACCAAATGCATCTATAAATACATGTTCCAGTTCCAGAATCGTGGTCGGCATTTCACCGAACAACCGCTATTTCATATTTCGTAATTTTATTCCAGTATTGTATTTTTCTAGTTTTCACTGATCTAACCTTACGTTAGATCCAGTTATTTATTCCTTGTCGATTTTATTTTTCCTTTCAATTCAAGAAGTCAAGAACAAGGTTATTTCAGATTCTTAATTTCGTGTTTTATTTATTTATTTTATGTTATTTAATTTATTGTTGCCTGATATTATTTATTTGATTTTGGTAATGTTTAAATATATTGAACCAATTTATTTATGCATGTCTGAATTAATTAATATGTCTGGCTAATTAGTTCTGATATTGGTATGTAAATTAATCGATCCATAGGAATCTAAAATAAACGGCATAATGTTACGTTGTTAAAAATATTCTTTCGACTTAGATATCTAATTTAATTTATTAAAAGTTTAGAAACCAACAGAGCGAAAGTTTGAGGTTAATAAACCGACTAAGATTAGAAACCAACAGAGCGATTTGAGGTTTAGAATCGATAGTAGGTACTAGGTATTGTTTTTAAAAACCGAGATTTTAAAACCAATTAAACTTTATTTATTTTCAAAAAGTGTTTTATATTCAGGATAGCGGAAGCATACGTTAGGATTTAATTACATGATTCTTATCAATAGAGCGATAGCTTGAGATAGGATCTTTAGATAAGTATTGTTTGTAAATAGGATTTTTATCAACATGAGTAACACGTCTGGAAATTTAGATCCCTTAGGTTAGATTTAATTACGCATCGATATCTATCTATTTATTTATTATATTTTCCTTAACCAAAAATCCTAAAGAATTATTCGCTTTAGTGATACCGTAACATAGGATAACAATAGGTCGATTTATAGTCTCGTGGGTTCGATATCTTTAAAACTACGCGATAGGATGTGCACTTGCATCACGATTAATAGACGATAAAGTCGCGATCAAGTTTTTGGCGCTGTCGGGACTATTTAAGTCGATATTGTAACTCGTGTTACATCGATAGACTAAGGCATTTTTATTTTATTTACCATGTATGACCCAAATTTTTCCTATGCCCATTATCGATATGAGGAACCACAAGAACCCCATAGATCCAACCTTGAATATCGATGGAAAACTTTAATGCTTCACAAACCTACTCCTACCCTAACTACCTTCAACTACCAATCTCCATACTATGAAGAACCACAAGAAACTTATAATTTCAACCAAACTTTTCTCAACCAAATTCTTCCTATAATTATCACGCCCAATATTTTGAAGAACCACCAAAACCATACAAATCTGATCTCGAAATATTAATGGAAGATTTTAATGAATCATGTAGAATGATACAACGCTTCGGGGAAACACAAAAAGAGACTTTAACTTACTTTCAAGACTCTGAAGAATCGCAAGATTTTAATTTTGAAACATCAATAGAGGATTCCGATGAGATGATAATTAACTCTAGGCTAGAGTCTATGATTGAGCACTTTATAGAGACACAAATTATCCAAAATGAAGCACAAACTATCCATAATGAAGAAGTGAGAAAACAAAGTTTTCAAATTAATGAAACCCTTAGCCAACTAACCATTAAGGTAGACTCCCTCGCGTCTCACAGCATGTTCTTAGAGACTCAAATCTCCCAACTCGAACAAAACCTTCTAGAACCTTTACCCGAGGAAGATGTGGATGTTGAAACAACCATTATAAGAATACTACTTGGTGATGATGAGTATGAGGAGAGTGATATTGTGGCCGAGGAAAGTTCTGACGAGAAAATCGTGGAGATTGAGAAAAACAAACCAACAACATTCGAAGAGGAGGTTGTAAAAGAGGTAGAAGAGGAAGCACATATTGTTATCCCAAATCACTATGTCCCACTAATTCCGTTCCCGAAAATTTTTATGGAAACTCCGGTAGACTCCCAATCTAAAACGTGTGTTGCGGTATTAAATAATATCCATATTAATTCACCATTACTTGAAGTCTTACCTAAAAAGCGAAAATTAGAGAACCATAAAATTAAGGATATAATTACTGTTAAGAGGGTGCGGTTAACTTATGAGGCGATGGATGAGATCACTAAGCCCAAAATTGAAAAACTTATACTTAGGATAAATCCAGGACCACTACCAAAATTCCGAAAAAATAACCCGCTCTACAAACGTAAGAAAAGAAAAGGTGAGGGATATGTGAGATGGCTTGATAGGTGGCGATGGAAAATCAACGGGTAGTCATTCTAGTTTCTAATTTTAAATTTTCTTTTTCGTATTTTCCATTTTTCTATTTTATGTTAAATTTTAAATTTTTAGTCGGTTATCTATTGCACCCTTTCTTCTGATGCGCTTGAACTATTTCCCCGTAATACCGATAATTAAACTCAATAAAAATTTCACGTTAATATTTATAATTATAATTGAGTAATATTTTAATTATCGTATTTTTCCTATTAATATACCAAATCAATATTTCCCAATATTTATTATATTAATTAAAAAAACATTATATACTAGTATTATATATATATATATCCTATTAATTAAAAAATTCTAAATCATCTATATATATATATATATATATATATATATATATATACAAGTATGTAGTATGTATGCATGTGGTCTACAAAATTGTTCCTTATTTGCCTAAGTCACATGTATTACTAAAAAGGCATGCAAATTAAGATTCCCTGCTCGAGTGACCACCTTTCCCCTTTCTGATTTCTCCTGGTTTTATCGCATTGAGGACAATGTTTATTTTAAGTTTGGGGGAGTCAGAATATTTCTCTGTTCGTTTTTATTTTCTTTGCTCTATTTAGTTTTTCCCTTTTAGTTTCCTTTTTATATGTATTGCAAAATTTCCATTCAATAAAATACATGTTTATGAAATTTTAGTCTTTTATGTTTAAATTTCGTGCTTATTCGAATTTCTCCTTTTCTTGAGCCATAACGACAAAATTTTAACAACAATTAAAACTCATATATTAACACACTCAAATAGTATTAAGGTTGCTTATTTATAAATAAGAATTCGAGTAAAAACTTAACAAAATTGTTATCGTCCTAACACTTTAAAACCCCCAATGTGTTAGATTGATTTAAGTACTTATTATACCAACACCTTAAGACTTAGTTTTAAAGTAATCCCAGTAGTTTATTAAGCAAGCACCGCTTTAAACGACAAACTACGTGGAGAATCGATGAATATAAGTGATTGATCAAGAGTTTTTAAGAGAAATTTTTATTAGAAGATGCACTTATTAAGTTAGATGGTCCTTACGATCATTTAATTCAACGGTTGAAACTATAAAATATTTATGCAAACATCCATTATGAATTGGTTCTGGTCCCGGTGTCGAACTTGGTAGGCGGATGACGATCCGATCCGCAATTTGTAATTGGGTAAAAGGAGTACCAAATATAATTACCGTGACTCTAGCTGGATTATAAAGATCAAAGTCACTAACCGTTACTCCACTATGTAGAAGGTAATGGGCTTAATGTGATTGCGTGAATGAAAACGGGTGAAACAAAACGAAAGTATTAGGTCGAGCTATAATTCATGACTTAAATTGGTCTGCATAAATGGGGTTATCTAGTGTTATTACGGTAATTTTGGTGTCAAAGTCTAAACTCGAGTCATCCAACAAAGAAGTGAATTGCAACCTAGTACAAATTGAATTGTGTTATATATCTGCGTTTGACATATGCTCAGGTGATATTTTCATTTTTACTTTTTGCTTGAGGACAAGCAAAGGTTTAAGTATAGGGGAGTTTGATAACACGATTTTATATAACATATTTGATGTATTTTTCATAAATAATGTTAATGTTTTTATTTAATTATTTCACTTTATTTCTATATTACGTTGGTATTTTCTATGTTTCAGGTATTTGCATTAAATAAAGATAAATCGGGCAAAGAAGTAAAATCGAGGAAAAATCGGATTAAAAAGCAAAGAAATGAAGCAAAAGGTGTGATATAGTAAAAGGGAGGTGTTATATAAGGAGAAAGCAATTATACCAAGCAAGGCCCACCAAACATGCGTGGCCCACTGCATCAAGTCCAAGACACGCTTCCCATCGCCACGTGGCCGAGACGACCGCCTCAACCTCCCACTTCCTTTGAGGCGCCTCCTCAAAGTGGGGCCCACCACTTTCCCACGCTTTGAGACGCACGCCTCAACTTGGCGCTTAGGTTTTGGGACGTCCGCCTCCTACTCTTCAAAGGTATTTTCACACACGAAGACCACTTGCTTATGCATTTAAATTTAAGGAAAGCTACCAAATGCATCTATAAATACATGTTCCGCCTAATCGGTCGGCATTTCACCGAACAACCGCTATTTCATATTTCGTAATTTTATTCCAAGATTGTATTTTTCTAGTTTTCACCGATCTAACCTTACGTTAGATCCAGCTTATTTATTCCTTGTCGATTTTATTTTTCCTTTCAATTCAAGAAGTCAAGAACAAGGTTATTTCCAAAGATTCTTAATTTCGTGTTTTATTTATTTATTTTATGTTATTTAATTTATTGTTGCCCGATATTATTTATTTGATTTTGGTAATGTTTAAATATATTGAACCAATTTATTTATGCATGTCCGAATTAATTAATATGTCTGGCTAATTAGTTCTGATATTGGTATGTAAATTAATCGATCCATAGGAATCTAAAATAAACTGGCATAATGTTACGTTGTTAAAAATATTCTTTCTGACTTAGATATCTAATTTAATTTATTAAAAGTTTAGAAACCAACAGAGCGAAAGTTTGAGGTTAATAAACTGACTAAGATTAGAAACCAACAGAGCGACAGTTTGAGGTTTAGAATCAGATAGTAGGTACTAGGTATTGTTTTTAAAAACCGCGACAGCATTTTAAAACCAATTAAACTTTATTTATTTTCAAAAAGTGTTTTTATATTCGGCGGGATAGCGGAAGCATACGTTAGGATTTAATTACATGATTCTTATCAATAGAGCGGCTTGAGATAGGATCTTTAGATAAGTATTGTTTGAAATAGGATTTTTATCAACATGAGTAACACGTTGGAAATTTAGATCCCTTAGGTTAGATAATTACGCATCGATATCTATCTATTTATTTATTATATTTTCCTTAACCAAAAATCCTAAAGAATTATTCGCCTTAGTCAGATACCGTAACATAGGATAACAATAGGTCGATTTATAGTCTCGTGGGTTCGATATCTTTAAAACTACGCGATAGGATCGCACTTGCAATCATATTACGATAAAGTCGCGATCAATTCTAAGGTACATAAATGGGTCTTTGAACAAAGTTTTAATTTATGGTGAAGCCTTTGGTGAAGATAGTAAAGCAGCAATCGAAGGATATGTCGACTCTGATTATGCAGGTTGTATGGATTCCAAAAAATCTATTTCTGGATATGTTTTCACTATGTTTGGTACAACTATTAGTTGGAAAGCAACACTTCAGAAGGTTGTTGCATTATCAACCACTGAAGTGGAATATATTGCTTTAACTGAAGCTATGAAAGAAGCATTGTGGCTTGAAGGTTTTGCTAAGGAGCTGAAAATTCAAGGGGGAAGTTATCACTGTTAAATGTGATAGTCAAAGTGCAATACACCTGTCGAAGAATTCAGCCTATCATGAGCGAACCAAGCACATTGATGTGAGGCTGCATTTCGTCAGAGGGGTAATCAAAGGTGGAGAAGTCCAAGTGCTGAAGGTTTCGACAGATCATAATGCTGTTGATATGATCACCAAGACATTGCCTAGTTGCAAGTTTTTCCACTGTATGCAGTTGATAAAGCTGCATGAAGAAAACTAATTCGTTAGTTGATAATAGAGTTTGTTCCAAGGTGGAGATTTGTGAGATATTGGATCGAACTCTATTGGGTCGAAGGATGCTAGGAGTGTTAGCATCGAATTGAGTCTGTTTGTTATGTCCAATTGGTTAAGTTAGTTTGTATCATAAGTTAGCTTGTAATGGGTATTTGTGATAAAAGCCCATTAATTTAGTATGTTAAGTTTATTATAAATAACATACTAGTCTCTCATCGTTGCATATTGCAAATCCTAATTTAGGGTGTGAGGGTTATTTGTTATTTTTGTATACTTGTAATCTTGTTTTGAAGAGGAAGGAAAGAATAGCAGTTAATAACCAATTCTTGTGTTTATCGTGTTCTTCATTCTTTTTTCTTACATTGAGCAACAAGTTTATATTTTGTTCCCAAGGCATCCGATTCACAACATCTATAATAAACCATAAACTAAGATCAAATCTTAAAATTCTATCGTACACTAAGCGTGAAGCTTTCTAAAAGGCTAGCCTAATCCAACATTAGCAGCATATGATATTACACCTCTATCTTTCTCAAATTATTTGATCTGCATTAAAAAAGTACTCTAAAAATGAATAGTAACTTTTTGGCAAAATACCCTTTTTGGTCCTTTAAGTTTACCCCAAGGTCCATTTTGGTCCTTTATCTAAAAAAAGTGCCAAACTAGTCCTATAATTCTTTCAAAAGTGCCACGTTTGTCCTTTCCATCCACTCCGTTAGTCAGGGTTAATGGCAACGCTTATGTGGCATTGTGTGGCATTACACGTGTGTTTAGAAAAATTTCCATGTGGCAATTCCACTTACAAGTCAGTTTCACAGTCACTATGAGATTCATCTTGAAACAAAAACTTCTCATTCTTGAAGGTGAAACGCGAGCAGAACGAGCAAGGTGAAACGCGATCCGCGTAACGCGAAGGTGAGTGAGGACACATTGCATGTTTCTTGAAGGTGAAACAAGACTTCATCGAGGTAAGTTTCGCAATTCTATTTTCGTAGTTAGGGTTTCCTTGCCATTCGATCTCTTCTCCGAAATTCATCTCTATTTAGGGCATTGTGTGTAATGGAGGAAACATCGAATATTACGATACACCACAATGGTGAATTTGTTAGTGAGGACTTGAGTGTGTGAAGGAGGTGAGATTGCCGATTTGAGAGTAGATGCCGATATGTGGGGCTATTTTGAGTTATTGGTGCTATTAAGGAACTAGGTTACCCACCATAGAAGATATACTATAGGGATCCAACCGTGGAATGAATCTGTTTGATGACAAAGGGCCTTAGAGATTCTGATCTATATAGGGTTCATTTAAGTGTTGAAGTCTTTATTCAACACCCATTGTCACACCGAGTATGTTGATGAGAGTGAAGTTATTTTAGATGAGGCACCCCGAATGTAATGGAAGAGGATGCAGTTAGACGAATGAGGTAAGTGAGGATGCATTTAGACAAAATGAGGTAAGTGAGGATGCGCTAGACACAATGAGGTAAGAGAGGATGTAGACCAAATGAGAATGAGGTAGTGAGGATTGCTGGACGTAAGGAGGCAAGAGAAGATGTTGTTATGCGAATGAGGCAAGTGAAGGTGAGGTTGGATGAAGGAGGCAAGTGAAGATGTTGTTATGCGAAGGCAAGTGAAGGTGAGGTTGGATGTAGGAGGCAAGTGAAGATGTTGTTATGCAGAATGAGGCAAGTGAAAGTGAGGTTGGATGAAGGAGGCAAGTGAAGATGTTGTTATACGAATGAGGCAAGTGAAGATGAGGTTGGATGTATGAGGCAAGTGAAAATGTTGTTGGACGTAATGATGATGATAGTTCGATGATGATAGCTCGATGATAGTAGCTTCAAGTATGATAGTGCAAAGGAGGTTATATTTGATGATGAAACTGATGAGTGTGATACTGAGTTGGAAGAGGAAGAAGGTAATGATGATGTAACTAATGAGTGTGAAACTGAAGCAAATAAAGAAGATTGTAAAGGAAGTGATAATGAAAGTGAGGATCTTGTAAGTGAATGTGATAGTGAAGATAGCAATACTACCAAGAGAAAGAAGTATCCCATTTTCAAGCTTCTAAAGGATATGTCCAATTACAAATGGGAAGTGGGTACATATTTTAGTACAAAAGAAGATATCAAGGAAGCAGCTACCTCTTATGCAGTCCAATCTGCCAGAAATTTAAAGTACACCAAAATGACAAGATAAGGGTTAGGGTTAGTGTAAGGATGGATGTGAATGGGAAGGTTATTGGGCTAAGTTGGATGTTAGGATACTTGGCAACTAAGAAAGGTGGACACCCATAGTTGCAGAGAGAATATAATGTGAAGTTGTTGAAGACTAAATGGCTTAGCAAGAGGTTGCGAATGCACTTAAAACCAACCCTAGAATGAAGGTTAAGGACATTAAGGAAAAGGTGCGAAGAAGTGGAATGTGGGGTCAACAAAACCAAGGCTATAAGGGCTAGGTTTGCAAGAGACATGGTTGATGGGTCATTCTTAGGGATTATGCAAGGGTTTATGACTATGCACATGAGTTGTTAAGATCTAACCTGTGGTCAATGTGAAAGTACATGTCCAACCAGCTCAAGAAGGTAGTGGTGTTCGTAAATTACACTTCAAAAGGATTTACATATGCTTGGCAGCTTGTAAGGAAAGCTTCAGGTTAAGTAGACATTTCATAGGGCTTGATGGATGTTTTTGAAAGGGCTCTGTGGAGGTCAACCGTCACCATAGGCGAGATCCCAATGATCAAATGCTACCAATAGCATATGAGTGGAGAGTGAAAACAAGGAAAGTTGGACATGGTTCTTGGAGCCGCTTATTGGTGATCTAGGTGGAAGAGAAGAGTGTCTCACTTACACTTTTATTTCTGATCAACAAAAGGTATGACTCTATTGTTAATTCTCAATTGATTGGTATTTTTAATAATTAAATTTCATGTTTATCCCGGTATTCTCATGTTTAATAATTAAATTCTATACATATCATATCCTGTGGATTATTGCAATGGAGGAACAATGCCTACTGAACAAAGATTCCGTGTTAGGCATCTCTACAACAACTTTAGGAAGAGATTTCCGTGAAAAACTAAAGGAAATTATATGGAAGGCATCCAAATCAACTTACTACCAAGCTTGGGAAAGAGAGATGAAAGTTATGAAACATATCAATGCACATACAAGCACATGATGTCTACCCTCCAAGGTTTTGGAGCAAATCATACTTCAAGACTCATAACAAATGCGATGCGCTTCTCAATAATATGTCGAATCCTTTAATAGTGTTATTTTGGAGTCAAGGGCCAAGCCATTAATAACCATGGTGGAAGAAATTAGGATGTACATGATGGAGAGATGGGCTACAAACAGATGAGGTTTCGTAAATTGTCGATGCGTATGTTGCCAAACATTATGAAAAAGGTTGAGAAAACAAGTTCATTCACAAACATGTGGCTTCCTGTAAAATTATTAAAACAAGCATTTTTCCGTGTTAGAATGTCCGACTTTGGAATGTCCATTGATGTCTTAATTTGAATGTCTATTTTTCCGTGTTAGGATGTCCGATGAGCATATGTTTGAAGTGAGGCATCCGGAAAATTCGTTGAAAAATTCACCGTAAACTTGAAGGAAAAATGCTCATGCGAAGATGGGAGCTAACAGCCTACCATGTGTTCATTCTCTTGCAAAGAATGAAAAATAGGAACCATAGGATTGATGAATACATTCCCGATTATTACAGAAACCTAGATATTTGCAAGTGTACAAACTCGCATATTTCCCGTTAATGGCTCAAACCTATGGGTTACAACCGAGTACCCCGATGTTATGCCACCCAAATTCGTGAAAATGCCGGAAGGCCAAAGAAAAGGAGGAATTTAGAGCAAGGTGAGCTAGATGGTACTGATAAAAAGATGAGAAGAACGGGATTCATTGTAAAGTGTAGCAGGTGTAAGAAGATAGGTCACAACAAGCTTACTTGTAAGGTGCCTTCTACTAGTCAAACAACTACTACATAAGTACCACAGGCAGCTGCACCATCTGTACCACAGGCACCATCTGTACCACAAGTACCACCAGTGGCTTCTCAACCTTCTCAATCATCTCAAGCATCTGTACCAGTGGCATCTGTACCAGTGGCATTTGTACCAATGGCATCTCAAGCAGTGACATCTGTACCAGTGGCATTTGTACCATTGGCATCTCAAGCAGTGGCATCTCAATCATCTAAGTCAGTTCCTGGTCAAGCTTCTCAGCCATCTCAATCTAAATCATCCAAAAAGTTGTCGTTAGAAGGCCAATGCACCATTTGTCCCACCAGTCCAACAACGAGGTTAAAGGCATCAAGAAGTGTTGAGGTCCAACAACAAGAAGGACAACACCAACTAAAAAGCAAACCACAATGGAAACTTTAGTTTGCTTTTATGTCTTTGGATTAGGATGGACCTATAGTTATGTCTGCTTTGGCTTTTATGTTGTTTTGTTAGAATTGGTTATGTTAAGTTGTTTTGATCATGTAATATCGTCGCTTTTCTTTTTGGACTGTAATATCAGTTTACAACCGGACCGTAATATCGTTGTTTTGTATGCAACTTAGTGGTATCCACCACCTTATAATTATATGTTGTTACTTATCCTCAATTGCTAGAGGTTACATTGATCAAAATGCTACTAATATCTTACAAGATGTTTTACATTGATGAGAAGTTTCATCAAGTTGAACTTTTCATTTAAATTACATTTTTAACTAAGTGAAAACTGCTTTAAAACTATGTAAAATCAAACCATTTATGTTTTGAACTATGTAAAATTTCCATTTATGTTGCAAAACTGCTTATGTTGCAAAACCATTTATGTTGCAAACTGCTTTTGAACTATGTAAAATTTCCATTTATGTTGTTACCTATCTTCAATTTCTACAAGATGTTACATTGATCAAAATGCTACTAGTTACGATGTTTTACATTGATCAAAATGCTACTAGTTCAAAAATTCAAATTCATAATGATACTCTCTTCATCATTCAATACCACACCTTAAACATGTTACTATCTTCAAATTCATAATGATCAAAATGCTACTAGTTACAGATGTCTTACACCTTAAACATACAATCAATTCAATCTATTACAACATCATCCAAATTACAACAACTAACATAATAAAGAAGAATCTTTTCCATTTTTTCCGAGAATTCATCATCTTCTTCATTTCAATTTGTAACTCCATTATCTTATGTTTCACCATCCTTCCTTTCCTTTAGATGATGTATCTCCATCTTTGCTCCATCAAGCTCATTTTGCGCTTCTCCAACCTATTATTCTTTCTTTATAAACGGATCCTTCTCATCCACCACATCATCAAAGAACCATTGAAAGTATCCACACCATCGGATGAACCTGTAATGGTGACATCCGATTCATCTCATATCGTAACAAGAATATATGAAAATCCATTTTAATTTCATGCTTACCTTGTAATGACAACAACCCCAGAATTGCTTCCCAAAGTTTGTCACAGTCGTAGCCCTTCGAAGAACCGCAGATTCTCCACAACCACATATAGGTCTCCATCGCAACTTTCCATCTAAGCTTCCATCTCTATTGCAATCGTACGAAGACCGGATCTCTGATGATGCTTCCTTCATCATATGGAGGGAATTTCAATTTCAAAATGGGAAAATTGAGGTGCAATGTGTGAACCCTAGAATTTGAGGATTTCTGGAAGCAGCTTGAAGATGGTGTACATAACATTCCATGTCACCTGCCACGCATGCAAACCAAACGTCCGTTTGTGCCTTTTGGACGGAAAGGACTCCTATGACACTTTTGAAAGAATTATAGGACCAGTTTGACACTTTTTTTAGATAAAGGACCAAAATGGACCTTGGGGTAAACTTAAAGGACCAAAAAGGGTATTTTGCCTAACTTTTTCTATGCCATATTACTACTATACTACTCTGTCCCATATTATAATAAGAAAAATTTATTTTTTTGGTTCATTGAATAATTAATATATCTGGTCTATATATATAGATCAAATACATTAATTATTCAATGAACTTAAAGTAAAATTTGCTTATAATATAAGAGGAAATATTTTTTTTTCAATTGAAAATTACTATAATTTTTTTCATTATCAAATCAACAGTTTGCTCTTTACATTAGTTATAATGACATTTATTAAAAAAATATTCTCTCTTCTATTAACAAATTTCTTAATTTATGGGAACACTTGGGAGCGCAAGGAGAAAGGGTGTCAAAGATAGTGCTTGTCAGTTTAGTTTTTCTTTTATGCTAAAATTACTGTAATTAGTATTAGTACTAGTAAATGATTAAAATAGAGAGATGATGACCTTTGGCATTTCCTAGCAAATTGAATATTTCCTAAGCTACTGCTATTACTATTAGTTGGATATTGGGCAGCTAAATGGGTGTTACTTTTACATCTTCTCCATTGCTATTGAAAAGTGTGCGGTGTGGCCCTACTGTTTATAAATATATTTTCTCCCACCTACACGTATCTTCTGTATACACAATGGCATCATGTTCAATCCCACTTAACAAAGCAAAACTTGAAAGCACAACGACAAACCCAAACTGGCTTGAACTTCCAAAAGAGATAACGTCAAACATCCTCCAGAAGCTCTGTCCTGTTGAAATTCTTACCAGCGCACGAAATGTGTGCCCTTATTGGTGGAACATTTGCAAAGACCCTCTCATGTGGAGCACGATTCGCATGAGAGATATTCACATGTTACGTTATAATTCTTCTAACTTATCCAAGATTTGTCGCTATGCTGTTGACAAGATTTGTGGTGGTCTTGAAGACATTGATATTAAGTATTTTGGAAATGATGATCTCCTTCTATACATAGCTGATAGGTATATAGTATTATATTTTTGTATTTTTTTTAAGTGTTTACCATCTAAGTGTTTTAATCACATCTAGATGCTTGATTATGATTATACGTTTATTAGGCCTCTTAGATTATCTTTTATTTTCTTATCATAACTGTGATCTGTGTAGGGCGAGTAAGCTGCGGTGCTTAAAGATTGAACATTGCCAGAGATTATTGTCAAATGAAGGACTGAGTAAGGCAGTGAAGAAATTTCCACTGTTAGAAGAGCTTCATATCTTAAAATGCCACCTTCTCGATAAAGTTTCTTTTGATATTATTGGTCAATGTTGTCCTCTTTTAAATTCGTTAAATCTTTATGGAAATTTTAACGAACTAAAAGCGTTTGAGATCGCAGATTCGATGCCTAGATTAAGACACCTTAAGATTTTGAATAATAATAATCTTACAATTGATGGATTATTTGCAATTCTTAATGGATGCCCTCTTCTTGAATCTCTTGATCTGCGAGGATGTTATCATCTTGATTTGACTGCAAGTATAAAGCAAAGATGCAACAAACAAATCAAAGACTTTCTTCTTCCAACTGATATTGTTGAACCGGATTATTTTACTTGTCCCCATCCTGACGACATCCTGATGCATTTTCGTTGGAATTCGAGTATTGAGAATTGTCGTATTTCAACCTAATGGTTTATATGATTACGATTATGAATAGGAGGATTTATTATCAGTGTTGTCCAGATTTTTTTTGTTGGTTTTTTTCATGCTTCAGATTTGTGTTCTAATTATGTTTGTTGGAATGTTTGCTGTGTTGTTAATTTGAGAGGTTTCATGCTTAAATGAAACTTGAGTTGTTTGTTATATCCAGATTATTTTTGTTTCCATAAATTTTGAGAAACAGTTTCGCAAAGGTTTATGTGTAGATATGTCTGCCAGTGTGCAAAGCTCTTTTTACTCTTTTCTATTTCATCTTCTAATCGTCAAGATTCCTTCGTTGCTCTATTACTTGTACTGTAGTTATTCGCCCGAGTTTGTTTATTAATCGAAATACACCTACGATATAAAATAGTTTTACATTTTCAATGAATTATAATCGTTGTCCGTAGAATTTGTCAAGAAATTTGACTTTTTTTAAATATCATATAAAGTAACTTGGTTAATTGTTGTGATGCATTGCTGTGGTAAATATTTTATTTATATAATACATAATAATTATTCTCATTTACTCCTTCTATTCTTATTTACTAGTGTGTATACCTGTGCAAGACACAGGACAAAATTTTTAACATTAAATAAATATTTTATAACTACATCCTGTTTATAAATATGTTTTTTATAAGTAGTGCATAATTTTTTTATCTATAATTAATATCTTTTGTTTATAAAAATATAGTTATTACGTGAAAAATAAATTTGTAAGTAAAATTAATATTTTAACTTAGTATTGTCAATCAACACCTTCAAAACAATTGCACATATGGTCTCTTCAATCATAAAAGAAAGCATACTCAATTGATTTTATGTTTGATCTACTTGTACATGAAACAATTCCAATAACTGTATATAACCAATAATTGGAAAACTTAAAATTCTTATAAGCTACTGGGGCACACAAAGGATCAAAGTTTGCCATTAATTCGGACTACGAATACCTTACTCGTTAATCAAAAACTAAATAACCTCATATATCTAATCTCATATCATACGCAAAAAAAACTAATATTCTTAATATATTTGAGCAAGATATATACTTCAATAAAATATTACGGCCAGCATTACAGTAAAAGAATAATAAACCGCTCAAATTTTCTCTAATACACCTCATTCATTTATACCGGCTCAAAACGCGCAAGTGGAATTGCAATCAAAACACATTTGAATAAATCAAGCTATAACCACAACATAACCAAAATCTCTTTTATTTTAATCCTACATAACAATTTAATCAATAATAAGAATTATCATTCTATTAAAATATGAATCAAAATCAAATCAAAATAAACTAATTACAATAATCACAAATAGTAATTTTTCAAGTAAACCAAAAAGCTCCATGATAATTGCTTAGGGTAATATAATAGGCGTGAGATCAATAATTCAACAAATTGATTGAATGAATGAAAACTCAAAAACATAGGTTCATGGCCTTGAGAGATTTGGGGCGATCGAGGGTGAGAACAACCAAGCCGTTAAAATTGACAGTGCCTTTGATAAATTCTTCAGCCATGAATGAAATGGGGCAGAAAGAAAAGGAATATTTAGAGCGACAATGTGAAAATGAACAGAGATGACGATTTGCTTCGATGAATGACAATTGTAGTAACAAATTAACAATAGATGAGAAAAGCGTGTTTTTGAATAACAAATTGGACCTACTTATATACCTACAATCATCATAAATAAGAAATCAACATATATTAAAAGTAATCACATGGAAAACTGAATTGAATAAATGAAATTATAATTAGATGTATGGGAATTGGAAGTGAATTGGAAGGGCTGCATTGAGAAGAACAATTCACATTGGTAAAGGAAGGTCACAGTTTTGTAGTGAAAGGAGTTAATGGCATGAATTCCAAAGTTATGTCGGTTCAACTTCTGAATTCATGAAGGGGTCTGTTTGTTGTTTCCAAGGCCCAATTAACCTAGCTTCCAACCGTTCAAATTCCATCATTGTTATTTTTTCTCTCTTCAATTTTGTCTTATTACAATAGTTTCAATTTAATACAGTATTATTACAATTAAATCTTTTTAAAATAAATTTAAAAGTATAATATCAATTAATTGAAGTTACGATTTATATATAGAAGCTACTATATTAAATTAATTGATAAATATTATTAATATTATTGATAAATTATTCTAATAAATAATAAATAAATTATAAATAAAATTGAATCATAAATATATTGTGCATGCCCAATAAAACAATTGCACTATTAGTAATATTTTATCAAATTTAATTATTTGGATTTATATATAAAATTTTGTTTAAATAAAAGTGAGAAATTTTATTTTTTTTTAACTAAATAATAAACTAAAATATAGGTGTGTTATAGATATCAAGAATTCAAATTTTTACTAAAAGTCAATCTTATAAGTTGCTAATGAATTATTGAGAATTCAAAATAAAATATAAATATTAATAATTTATTTATAGTAATTTAACTATTAGTAGAAGAAGAGGATTCAGACGATTTGCTTCAGATGTGGAGTTGTTGTTGTTTTGCTCTAGTCGTATTTATAGGAGAGAAGAATGACATGAGGAATTCCATCAGTATTACATGAACCATTAAATAAGTTGAATCTGGAATTCCATCAGTATTACATGAACCATTAAATAAGTTGAATCTGGACAGAAGAAGATGAAGAATCAGCATTTGGGAAGAGAAACAAAATTTATTATGGCAGTACATCATTACTGTTTATTCGACCCAAATGAATGCATGAGTGATAAAAAAGTTCAATTTTGATTGGACCAAATACAAAAAATTATAAAATAAAATAAATTTAATATAATAAATAAGAGTTTCCATTTATAGATGATTTACAAATATAAGAATGCATGAGAATTTGCCAAGTGTCAAACTTGCCAAAGTACTCATCTAGCTATATTATATTGTATGATAAGTAAATTTTTATTTTTTATAATTATTGAATTAATGATGTATCTATTATTTATATTGTTCAAATATAATATTTATTCAATGAATTTAAAAAATTAATTTTCTTTTTATAAATAGAAATGGAGGGATTATATTTCAATTTTTCATATATTATTTTTATTATTTTTATATAATAAATTGGTTTCAATATTTTCATGAATATAATTTTATTTTGGTATGATTTATAAAATATATTTAAACTTGCTTCCATAATTATACAATATTTTGATCGGTTGCTTCATTTTTCATGTTTCAAATGAATTTTATATAAGAAAAAACAAAAAAACATTGATTTCTATAATTGATCAACATCATCAAAAATATTAATAACAATAAAGCTTTTAAATTGACAAATAAAAATCATATTTTAAATTATTAAAATAGTCATAAATTATTAAAACATAAAAATATTAATTATAACAACTCAAAATTCAATTTTAAAATAATATGAAAAATACAAACATCACAATTATTTAATACAATACGTGTTAAATTTGAAACTTCAAACGTTGATATGTTTAAGGTTTAGCTTTATTTGCTTGCAATTTGTTGATTGGTTGATGAATCTTTATTCATAGTTGTATGTTTGCCTTGTTTGCCCTTTTCCAAGTGATACTTTGGGTTTTGTTTTGTTACTGTTATATCTTTGTTGTGAATGAAGAGTCACTCATTTTTACACCATAGCTGAGATCACGACATAGTTTCAATTTTTTTTGTAAACGAAGAGTCACTAAGTTTTGCACAACGTCGTTCTCCTATTATTTTCTTTGTTATTTGATTGTGCTCACATGTTCTCTTAGGAGTTTGATTCCATCTTGTTCAAGGTATGAAACTTTAGGTTCTAAACCAATCATGGAAACACTATGTAAAAGTTTCCTCAATTATTGCCTTTAGGTTATATATTTATTAGTTCTCTAAGATTATCTTTTATTTTCATAACTACAATCTCTGTAGGGCGAGTAAGCTGCGGTGCTTAAAGATTGAAGATTGCCAGAGATTATTGTCAAATGTAGGACTGACTAAAGCTGTGAAAAAATTTCCACTGTTAGAAGAGCTTCATATTTTAAAATGCCACCTTCTCAATAAACTTTCTTTTGGCATTATTGGTCAATGCTGTCCTCTTTTAAAATCCTTAAATCTTTTAGATTATTTTAAAAGTGATCGTCAAGCGTTTGAAATCGCAGAATCCATGCCTCGACTGAGACATCTTAAGATTTTGAATAATAATCTTACCAATGATGGATTATTTGCACTTCTTGATGGATGTCCCCTTCTTGAATCTCTTGATCTGTGAGGATGTTATTATCTTGAATTAACTGCAAGTATAAAGCAAATATGCAACAAACAAATCCAAGACTTTCTACTTCCAACTGATCCTGTTGATGAGGATTATTATACTTGTATGGATAATGATCACTTCATTATGCGCTTTCGTTGGATGTCGTCTATTGAGAATTGAGATACTTCAATCCAACGGTTTTTATGATTATGATTATGAATAGGAGGATTTATTATCAGTGGTGGATAGATTTTGTTTTTTTGGTTTCTTTCATGCTTGATATTTGTGTTCTGCTCATGTTTGTTGGAAAGTTTGCTGTGTTTTTAATTTGAGAGGTTTCATGCTTATAGTGGAAACATGAATTGTTGGGCATATTCGATTATTTTTGTTTCCATAATTTTTGAGAAACTTTCTCCTTTTTAGAAACTGTTTCACAAAGGTTTATGTGTAGATTGATCTCAACTTTTTCATTTTCAATTTTTGTGGTACTTGTTTTAATTTTAAAAAACATGAATACCTGGGCTTTTTGAGATGTTAAATTAGATTAAGAGTATATAATTTTTTGAATTAAGAGAACAACGTTATTCTTAACACAAACTATTTTAGTTTTTATCGGTATTTTAGTTGTAGGAAAATGCTTAGGTTGAATTGAAGTAAAATAGATTAATTATTTTTCACAAGCAACTGAGAACAGAGTAAAGAATTAAGAATTTAGTATGAATTAGCATGGGTAAAATTTTATTTATAAACTGTGAATAAGAAAATAAAATTGTTTTACTAAAATTGTTTTATGTTAATAATATATATATTGAATTTAATTCAAATATATGGACGATATAAAGGTGTTTTACATTTTCAAAGAATCATAACTTTTCTCCGTTAAATTTTTAAAGAAATTTTATTATTTTTTAAATAACATATAAATATCATTTGTTAATTGTTGTAATGCGGTGACTGTGTAAAATATTTTACACTTTCAATGTATAAATATTATTCTCATATATTGCCTCTATTTTTATTAATAAGCAAATTTTTATTTTTTACATTTATTGAATAAATGATATTTTATAGTTATGATTAAAAAATGTATGTAAAAATATAAACGAATTAAGAGAAAAAAAATTTCTACAATGATTGTCACGTAAATTTTAAGTTAGTTTATTAAGTTGTAGTAGTGGTTAGGATACACATAGAAATTATTCATAAAATTATATAAGTATATGGTCTACCTGTGCGTTTGCATGTTCGTGCAATATCATTATAAATAATAAATATATATAGTATAATGATGGTTAAGAAATATATATAAAAGATATATAAATTAAATAGTGTCGACCCGTCGTAAATGTATATTTTAGATATAATTTTTCATCAAAATAATAATAATGTTTTAAATAAATTTATAAAAAAAATCATACTTAATTGATTGAATCAATTTTTATACTTAATCTGATGTAGTACACTCCAGATGGGTCGTGTAATATCATTATAAATAATAAATAAATATAGTTTAGTGATGAATAAAAAATATATATAAAAGATATATAAAGTAAGTAGTATCGATCCGTTGAAAATATAAATTTAGTAGAAAAATAAAAGAAATAATTAAGTAGTCAAAGTCGATATAAATATAAATAAATATTCCAATTAAGAAATGTATATAAAAATATGTACGGAAAAGAAAAAAATATCTTAAATTATGAATGTCATATAAATATTAATTTAACTATATAATAGTTTGACTTTTTCCCATTTATAAAAGGTGCAATGTCCGCGAGTCCGTCTCGTCCTGTTTATAAAAATAATTGTATGAATCGTTAACATTTTCTTGTTTTCTCATTTATAAACTGAGTATTGTATATATTATAAATTAAAAGACAACACACATTTTAGTCCTTTAACTATATACTAGGTTTAGTTTGATCCTTTAATTTTTTCATGTCAAATTGGTCTTTTAACTTTTTAATTGATGCATTTGAGTCCCTTATGTCAACTTCGTTAGTCAATATCTGTTAAAAATTTATGTGGCACGTGGGTTTGGCCAACTCTTATAACTGAGTTAGCGTTGAAAAAATCGACGCTAAAAATTATTTCTAAATTTTAATTATTATTGTTCATCTTCCTCGAATTTTTGAATTTCACAATCACATAAAAATTCTTCTAAATCAATTAAATCATTTAAATCAATTCATAAAAAATTCACAAGTGTGCTATTTGTACACCATTGTTTACACCAAATACTTACACCAAACATTGTTCACTGTATTTATACGATGAACAATGTTTTTTTTAAATAAAAAAATAATATTTATGAATAGTACTTGAATAATGTGTGAATAGTGTCAATAAACAATATCAGTGAACAACGCTCGTGAATAGTATATGAACAGTAACTTTTAATTTTTAAATAAAGTTGGTTAATGAAATGTAAAAAATTGCTTAATCAAGTGATGAAATTGGTTAATAAATCTTCAGATATTAAAAATATTTTTTTGTAATAAAAAAAAGTTGGTTAGTGAAATGTAAGAAATTAGTTAATAAAGTTATGAAATTGGTTAACAGATTGTCCATATTTTTTTTAGTTATGAAGTTGGTTAATAAAATTTAAAATGTTGGTTAATTAAGTGATGAAGTTGCTTAATAATATAATTTTATTTCCGTAATCTCTTAATCTAATTTTTTTAAAAATAAATATCTTTTTGAAAGACTTTTTTCTTTTAAAATAATATTATTATAATATTTCACTGTTCACAGTGAAATATGGTATAGGTGTATGGGTTTGTGTAAGAGTAGTATTTTTGAAAAATATAGTCATAGAAAAAATTCATAAAAGAAAACCAGATTATTAGCATTTGCAAATTAAGATCTTAAATCAGTTTTAGATTAAGCAATAACCCAAGGAAAATAATTACTATGTGCAGAAGAATTAAAACAAAAAAATATTAATTTATGTTTAAGTAAATAAATAATTATAATAACAAAAAATTAGAATCGTTGTCCTTTTCATCTTCAAACTTATGGTGATTAACCTACACAAACCCAATCCCACACGCCACTAACATCGACACTCCACAACAACTGTAAGTCACTCGGATTTGAACTGTTCATAACAAATACATAATTGACCAATATATTACAAGTTCCAACAATGATTCTCTTTTACCAGATTCTGTTCTCATTCCTTCAAAGATTCAAACAATTTTTTCAAGGAAAGAAGTAACAGATTTATAAGACAAAAACCTAGTACCAACACAAACACAAGGACAAACACAAACACAAATTTTGTTGTTGCCGAAAAAGAACAACATGAACAAGGTTGTTAAGAAGAAAAGGAAAGTAAGAGTTTATCAAACCTTGGAAAATAGAAACTTTGTTGGAAATCCACCAAAATATATGACAAATTTATATCAATCTTGATGAACAAGATTGTTATCACCACACAATGACAATGAAAATTATGAATGAAAGAAAAACGATGATTATTTGCAGAGTTTCTCTCTGCCCACAAACTGTGAAAAACTTCTTATTCACTTGCAACTGCAAATTTCGTGAATACAACTTGATTGATTAGAAAATTAGGAGTTACTTCCTCTATATATTGATTTAGGTTAGCTTGCTCTCTAAGCCAAAACCCAAAACTATAAAAGTACAAAATACCTATTTTAGAACTAAATCAAATATATCTTTTTTAGATCTAAATCAAATCTTATCTATTTTACATCTAAAACAAATTTGTGTGTAACAAAATGTTTTCAGACTTCGACACATACCTAGTTTCGACACAAAAGAATTACAATTTAACACATCACCTAATTCATTGTGTCTAAAGTATCTAAATTCATCATGACTCTTAGTCTTCTGAATATTTTGATCTGCACTCCATTTGTCACGATGTCTACAATCTGATTCTCAGTTCTGCAATGTTTCAAGTTCATTTTCCCGTCTTCTACCTGCTCTCTAAGATAGTGGAACCTCATTTCGATGTGCTTGCTTCGACCACGTGTTATCAAATTATTCGCCAGGTTCATAACTAACATGCTATCGATCTTCATGGTAATTGCTCCATGATCTTTCCCTGTGATTTCTTCTACCAAGTTCACCATCCATGTTTCTTGACAAGCACAAAGAGGAGCATCTATGTACTCTGTTTTGCATGATGATAATGCCACTACTAGTTATTTTCTCAAACTCCAAGTAACTGGTGCACCACTTAACATAAACACATATCCTGATGTGGATTTTTTATCCTCAACATCACTACACCAACTTGAATCAGTGTACCCCACTAACTTGCTCTCTTTTCCTTTATTAGTTGCATGAAACAAAATGCCATATTTGAGACTTTCTTTCAGATACCTCAATATCCTCTTCGTTGCTTCTAGGTATGATACCTTGGGCTTCTGCATGAATCTACTTACCATACCTACACAAAATACTAAGTCAGAGCTCGTGTGACAAATGTACCTTAATGATCCAATAATTCTTCTGTATTGGGTTAATATTAGAACTAATATTGTGTCTAATATTTTATGCGAGGTCAGGCCTCAGCTGAATATCTTTTTGACGTAGAGATAGAAAGAACCTTTCACACTCGGCGAATAAGAGTGAAGCAAGCAAGACTGGCAGAAGAAGAAGATAAAAATTCAGTACACTCAGGCTCAGAGTCAAAAGTTGAGACAATGAATCCACCACAAGAAAGATTGCTAGGGGATTATGGAGGGACAAATGCACTGGGGGGAAGGTTGACCATTGTCAACCAACCAGTGAATGTTCCTAACTTTCAGCTCCACTCGAGCACCATCACTCAGTTGGAGAAGAGATCCTTTTCTTGAAGGGTTAATGAAGATGCTAACAAGCATTTGCAATGATTCCTGACTATGAGAACCACTCTCAAAATAGATGGGCATACTGAAGAACAGAAAAAGTTGTGCATGTTTTCATTCACCCTTGCAAACGAAGTAGAAGAGTGGTTCTATTCTCTTTCCACGGGCAGAATTACATCTTAGGAAGAGATGGAAACACCATTTTTCAATGAATATTTTCCAGCATCGGTGTTTATGAGAAAAAGATATGAGATCCTAAATTTCAAGCAGAAAGAGGATGAATCATTAGGAGACTCTTTCAAGAGATTTAAGAGACTCCTGGTTGCATGCCCTACTCATAACCTGGATCAGACCGAGCAGATGCAAATGTTTGTGAATGGTCTAAGAATAAAACTAAGCAACTCATTGACACAACAGCTGGTGGCTCATCTAACTTCTCAACAGCCACTGGCATCAAGAAGATTATTGAAGCGATAGCTGCAAATGAGCATCTGGAATTATATGACAGGGTTGCAAGCAAGCCAGCTGGAATAATAGACTTGAAGTTGGAAGCCAATAAGCAGCTAAAAATTAAAGAAACAATTGCTGCCGAAGTAGAAAAGAAGTTGAAAGCAATGAATATTACTACTCAGCAAGTGGCTCAAGTCCAACAAGGCCAAAGTTCTATCTATGATATTTGTGGCGGACCTCATCTAACAGCACACTGTCTTACAACAGCTCAACAGATTGAAGAAATCAAGTTCCTCAAACAGAATAGTCCATATTCCAACACTTATAATCCAGGTTGGAAGAACCATCCAAACTTTGGGTGGAGGGATCAAAAAGGGAACACTCAACAGCAAGGTCAGAGTCAATACCAAAACCAGTATCAGCAACAACAACAACAAACTCCAAAGAAAGCAGATTGGGAGTTAGCTATTGAAAAGATGGCACCTCATAATATCCAGTTTCAGCATGAAATAAAAAATAATCACAAGAACACCTCAGCCTCAATCAAAAATCTTGAGGTTCAGATGGGTCAAATAGCTCAACAATTGGCGAATGTGCAAGCACCAGGTTCTCTGCCGAGTACAACTGTGCCAAATCCAAGAGATAATCAGGGGATAAAAGCTGTTGTGACAAGAAGTGGCAAAACTGTGGGAGATGTTGAGAAAAAAGAGATTGAAGATGAATGTTTACTTGAAGTAGATCTGGAAATCAGAGAGGATCAAAAAGAGACTGAGGAAGAAATAAGAAGACCAGTGGGGGAAAAAGAAAAGCCTAAAGAGGAGAAACCTAAAGTTGTTCTCCCATACCTTGCAAGAACAAAGAATAAAGATCTGAATGAGAAGAACTTCGAGAAATTTTTGGAGTTGTTCAAGAAGCTTGAGAGTAACATTCCATTTTTTGAAGCTTTAGAGCAGATGCCAATTTATGCAAAGTTCATGAAGGACATCATCTCAAAAAAGCGCTCAATACAGACTAAACCGGTGATACTAACTGAAAGGTGTAGCGCTATTTTGCAGGGTCTGAAGGTTCCACTAAAGAAGAAAGACAAAGGTGCTGTTACTATCCCCTATGCTATAGGGGATATGACATTTAAAAAGGCACTGATTGACCTTGGTGTTGGTGTAAGTCTTATGCCTATCTCAATTTATAACAAGCTTGGCATTGGTGAAGTCAAAGATACAAGGATGACATTACAGTTTGCTGACAATTCGATGAAAAGGCCATATGGAATAGCAACGGATGTTCTTGTGAAAATAGACAAGGTTGTGTTTCCGGTTGATGTTGTGGTTCTAGATATGCCGGAGGACGAGGAAATCCCAATAATATTGGGAAGATCTTTTCTTGAAATAGGCAGGGTGATGATAGACATGGAAGAAGGAACTATGACTCTCAAGGTCTATGATGAAGTGCTAAAAATCCATGTCAGAGAGTCAATGAAGTTCAAAGAAGATATAGGCACAAGCAAGAATATTGATGTTTTGGATACAGTGTTCATCAAATCAGTGCATTGTCATGTACCTAAATTACCCCTAGAGAGAGTGTTGAATTTGGCTATTTTTGTAAAGGATGAAGATATCAATGAAAAGGAGTCAGAGGTATTACATATGATGGAAGCTCAACCTCAATGGTCAAAACGTACACCACACAGGTGGGAGGATTTAAGACAACCACAATATCCTGCGGAAAAGAAGGAAGTAAATAAAGGGATGGAGTTGAAACAGCTACCTGGAAATTTGAAATACATTTTTCTTGATTCATAAGAGAAACGTCCAACGATTATCAACTCTGCCTTAAAAGTTGTGCAGGAAATGAAACTCATACAGGTACTCAAACGATACAAAAGTGTTATTGGATGGGCAATCGAAGACTTGAAAAGTATTAGCCCTACAGTTTGTATGCACAAGATTTTGATGGAGGATGATCATAAGCCAGTCGTGCAACCTCAAAGGAGACTTAATCCATCTATGAAGAAAGTTGTGCGCAAGGAAGTCGTGAATTTGTTGGATGCGGGGCTCATTTACCTAATATCTGATAGCTCATGGGTGAGTCTGGTTCATGTTGTACCAAAAAAAGGAGGAACAACAGTTATAATGAATGAGAAAAACGAGTTGATTCCAACCAGAACAGTCACCAGATGAAGAGTGTGCATAGACTACAGAAGGTTGAACACAGCTACAATGAAGGATCACTTTCCTGTTTCTTTCATTGATAAGATGTTAGAAAGGTTAGCTGGGCATGATTACTATTGCTTCTTGGATGGGCACTCTGGTTACAACCAAATTGCAGTAGCCCCTGAAGATCAGGAGAAGACAGCTTTCACATGTCCATACGGTATTTTTGCCTACAGAAGGAAGCCATTTGGCTTGTGTAACGCCCCAGCTACTTTTCAAAGATACATGACGTCTATATTTGCTGACATGCTCGAGAAGAACATGGAAGTGTTTCTGGATGACTTTTCAGTGTTCGGGCCTTGATGAGTGTTTGACAAATTTGTGTCTGGTATTAGAAAGATGTCAACAAACCAACCTAATCCTCAACTGGGAAAAGTGTCACTTCATAGTGAGAGAGGGAATAGTGTTGGGCCACAAGATTTCACACAAAGGTATTGAAGTGGACAAAGCAAAAGTAGAGGTGTTAGCAAATTTACCTCCACCGGTGAATGAGAAGGGTATAAGGAGTTTCTTAGGACATGCGGGATTCTACCGCAGGTTCATAAGGGATTTTTCAAAAATCGCGAAGCCATTGAATAGCTTGATAGTGAAAGACACTCCTTTATGTTTGATAAAAAAAATGTGGCAAAGCCTTTGAAACATTGAAGAACAGGTTGGTGACCGCGCCGATAGTTATTTCTCTTGATTGGTCCCTACCCTTCGAGATCATGTGTGATGCAAGTGACATAGCAGCGGGAGCAGTGCTTGGGCAAAGAAGAGAAAATTTGTTGCATGTAATTTACTATGCAAGTCACGTGTTGAATCCTGCCCAGATGAACTATGCCACCACAGAAAAAGAGTTGTCAGCAGTGGTGTATGCCTTCGACAAATTCAGGTCCTATTTATTGGGAACAAAGGTAATTGTTTACACTAACCATGCTGCTTTAAAATATTTGTATTCTAAACAGGAATCAAAGCCAATATTGCTTAGATGGATCTTGCTGCTGCAAGAATTTGACTTAGAGATTCGGGATAAAAAAGGGTGTGAAAACACAGTAGCCGATCACCTATCCCGGATGTCACCAATAATAGAGACAGAAAAGACACACCCCATCAAGGATGAGTTCGTTGACGAACGAATCCTCGCAGCCATGGGAGTGCCATGGTTTGTAGACTATGCAAATTACCTGGTAGGCGGTGTCATACCTGATGATTTTGATTTTAACAAAAAGAAAAAGTTTGTTCATGATTGCAGGTTCTATTTATGGGACAAACCATTACAGTATAAGAAATGGGTGGACGGATTGATCCGCAGGTGTATCCCAGAGGAAGAACAAAAAGAAGTCTTGAAAGCCTGTCATGATTCAGACTATGGGGGACACTTTAGTGGAAATAGAACAGCTGCAAAAGTCCTCCAGTCTGGATTGTACTGGCCTACATTGTTCAAAGACGCTTAAGTAATTGTGAAAGAATGTGATAGATGCCAGAGGACTGGGAATATCTCTAAGAGAAACCAGATGCCCCAAAATGGTATGCTTGAAGTGGAGTTGTTTGATGTGTGGGGAATTGATTTCATGGGACCGTTTCCACCATCATTCGGGAAAAACTACATCTTAGTCGTTGTAGATTATGTTTCGAAATGGGTAGAAGCTGTGGCACTCCCTATGAATGATGCGCGAGTAGTGGTGAGTTTTCTCAAGCATAACATCTTCTCGAGGTTTGGAGTACCCATAGCACTTATCAGTGATGAAGGGATACATTTCTTAAACAAGATCATGGAAAATTTGTTGAAGAAATATAATGTGAAGCACAAGATTGCTACTCCATATCACCCTCAAACGAGTGGGCAAGTTGAAGTGTCCAATAGACAAATAGTGCGTCGAGGAAGGATTGGTCAGTTAAGTTGGATGATGCACTATGGGCATACAGAACTGCCTTCAAAACACCAATCGGTATGTCTCCTTATCAACTGATTTATGGTAAAGCTTGTCACCTACCTCTTGAACTCGAGCACAAGGCTTTTTGGGCCTCCAAGTTCTTAAATTATGATCTTGCAAAAGCCGGTGAATCCCGAATTCTTCAACTCCATGAGTTAGAGGAATTACGTAATCGGGCTTACGAGAATGCCAAAGTGTATAAGGAACAAACAAGAAAATGACATGATCAGAGAATACAAAAGAAAGATTTTTGGGAGGGCCAGCTAGTGTTGCTGTTCAACTCCAGACTAAAGTTATTTCCGGGAAAATTGAAATCCCGTTGGTCCGATCCGTTTGTAGTACATAAGGTATTTCCCCATGGAGCGATTGAAATTCAAAATTAGTCTGGCCTTCCCTGGCATGGCACAACTCATCATTAACATATAACCACTTCTACAATATTAATGGATCATGGCTCAACTCATTGACTTTTGATGTATTTTCACGTTTTCTCTCACACTGTTTTAAATTTGTTTAAAGTATAAAAAATTGAACTTATGACTACCAAATATTATTTCCATGTTTGCTCATGCTTAATCTTAAAGGACAGTATTTTGCAAAAACAATCTAAGTAACCATTTCACTCCCTATAGGTTTGACACTATTATCATTTTTGCTTGATGCAATCAAACATACATGTAGATTTCCATGTGACAACAAAAAGAGCAACAAACACCTCCCCTAAGAAATAAGTGATACCAAATCGTGACACAGAGACCACCCAATGATAGGATTTCTAGATCGCGTTGGGATGCGTGAGCATTTATGTCCAGTTGGCGGTTGGCGAGGTTTATGCCCTATCTTCTATGAAATTGCCTCTAAATGCTGGTATGATCGTAGATATGGATCTTAGATCATTTCATCCCCTGATCTTTAAAGTTTGTGAAGAAGATACAAATCTTGACGACTGAGATGGGGCTAAGGCGATGACCGAATGAATTTCTACAATGAGCCCATGTGCTTGTTCGTGGACGTTGTCGCTTTTGAGATCTTTAGAGGTGTGAACGAAGAAATCGAATGACCCACACATATTCACAGAGATAATTCGAACCAAAAAGTTGAACGTGATTATGATTTGATGCATGTGGATGCCACGAGTTAATGAGTCAAAAACTTGATATGAAATCGTTGAATTTGTGGGAAACAGAAGTTGATTCCCATAGACAGCTTTAGTGATCTATTGTCGAATAAAAAATAAAGAGCATTGCGGAAATCGCGGTGGAGCGAGGTTCCCTGGGTACAATAGTGATAAGGCACCGTAGATCGAAGGTTGTGATATACGATTCTCCTTGAACCATAGACATTGATCTTGTATCGACATCATTATTCTCCAATATAGGTCAAATAGGTACTTGCATAGTTAGCACTACAATGTACAAATCAATTTAAGGAACATTGATGAATAAATTAGTCCCGTGTAATTGGATCTTTCGTTGACACGGAACAACTTAAAAAAATAGTTATTTTATGTTTTCAGCAATTAAAAAATGATGTATAATTATTTCCAAAAAAAAATGATGTATAATTAGTAGTGTTAGTATATTGATAAAGAAATAATTAATGGACTTAAAAATTCAGAGAGGGTCTTATAAATGTTGGGAGGATAAAATTACAATATTTCGTTTTAATTTTTTTAAGATATATTTCTGAATTAAAAAACACATGATTCGAATTCAAATTTATGCATCTTAAATCTAAGAGTTGGATTATTAATTACACAATTTTCCAGTAAATTACATTACATATTTTCAAGGGTACTTGGGCAGTTAAATAGTCTCATACGTGTAAAATTTAATTGAAAAATGTGACCTTTGCTTTGCCATCTTTGCGTTTCCCCTTCAAATTCAAAGGGTTTGAAGGCATTACTGTTTATTTATAAAAAGTAATTTACTTGAAATTCTTAGTATTGTTTTCCAATATGAAGAAAGCTAAAGGTAAGAGCACAAGAAAACCCAACTGGCTCGAGCTTCCAATAGACTTGATAAAGAACATTCTTCAAAGACTTGATACAGTTGAAATTGTTACGAGTGCACGTAATGTTTGTCCTCTATGGTGGAACATTTGCAAGGATCCTCTAATGTGGCGTACCATTGATATGAGTAGTTTTCACATTATTCGATTTAATCGTCGCTGTTTGGATAAAATTTGTCGATGTGCTATTGATATAAGTTCAGGTCATCTTGAAGAGATTGCTATTGCAGAATTTGGGACCGATGACCTCCTCAAATATATCGCTCATAGGTAATAAGCATCAATTTCATTTTGTTTAGTCTCTATATCTAGCGTTATTTCCATCAATGATAAAGATAAATATGTTTTGATACCCTCTAAATAGTAACTTTTATTTTTTGTTCTCTAAAGTTTTGTTTATCAATTTTAGATTTTTTTTATTTTACAAAAGTTTATAAATTATTTTTAATAGATATTAAAATCATATTAGTTGAATAATTTAATTGTTAATACATTATTTTTAACTATATATTAAAGATTAAATTGCTAAGTTAAAAATAATTATTAAACAATTAAATTATTAAATTATTAGGATGAGTTATATATTTTATTTATGTTCTTAATTCGTTACAGGGCAAGGTATCTACGGCATTTACGAATATCTTCTCGCTATAATGAAGTTTCAAATAATGGGCTGACTGAGTTTATGAAGAAGTTTTCACTGTTAGAGGAACTGGACATTTCAAGCAACATAATATTTTCTACTGAATCTCTTGAAGCTATTGGTCAAGGTTGCCCTCTTTTGAAGTCACTAAAACTCAAGAGGTATTGGAACTCTAACGTCAAGTTTGCTAATCAGGTTTTTGCCATAGCAAAAACAATGCCCGGGTTACGCCATCTTGCAATTTCTGGATTTAGTATTGGTAATGATGAACTGCTAACCATTCTTGACGGTTGTCCGCTTCTTGATTCTCTTCATCTGCGAAATTGTTTCCGTTATTGTTTCAGTCAAAGTTTGGACAACAAACTCCTTCAGCAAATCAAAGATTTACAGCTTCCAATTTTTTCATATTATGATGATGATGATGGGTTAGCTTATGTAGACACATTTGAAGATACATATGCTAATGAGTACTGGGAGTATTAAGTAGTACTTCGTGGATTTTGATTATGAATTTCTAATTTCAAGGTTTTTAAGAACTCTATGCGTGAGTCTGTTATCAACGTTGCTTTAAAGTTACCAGCATTATTTTGAGAAATGTGAATTTCATCAATCTCAGACAAATTGTGTTCAAGCAAGTTTTGCATGTTTTACTAATCAGATTTATTATTGGCTCTTTTTTTTATAAAAATGCTTGTTTTGCAAGTTTGTTTTCTTCTATTATTCATGTTTGAAAGGACCATGCTTTTATTCAATCATTAATTTTGGACTCTTTTTAGTAACTTCTTTTATAGTTTTTTTTATAGTTTTTTTCTTCATCGAATTGTTTGTCTTTTCTCCATCTGATCTACTCTTCTTACTACAAAGTCAACAAATCTTTTCTCTACATGCTTAAACCAACTAAGTCTATTTTCTTTCATATTCTCTATGATAGCTAATACTCAAACTCTCTCTTTCTCTAACAATTTCATTTCTAGTGTTATCATGTTGAGCCTTACCACATATCCACCACAGCATATTTTGAAGGTATGAGAAACACAAAAAATGGGAGTTTGAATTGATTTTCTAGTTTTATAACTTTTCTGAAACAATACATTCAAAGATGGTACTGCAACTAAAATTAATGAACACAATTATTTTTATCCTATTTCACTATTAACGAAATTAGTCCACTCTACACACCAATGTGATTTTTCCTTCTCAACAAAGACTTAATCCACTATAACGAAACTTATTACAAACACAAAGACTATCTATCAATCAATGCATTCTGGAGAATCTTTGACTATATGCTAGTCTCTCAAGGAACTATCACCTCAAGGTTGAAATATAAGTATGTGTGTTTACAGAGATGCTTGTAAAAAAGCAAATTACGCAAGTTAAAATACAAGATATAATACATCAGTGTTAAGAGCACGTTTACGAACAACAGTTCGTTGCTAGCAAGTTAACGAATAAAAATTTATGTCTTTATAATACTTTGCAAAAGATATTTCAATAAAAAGTTGAGCAGTGTTTCAGTAATTTGTTTCAGCGTAAAGTTATTCTCTTTCAATTCTTTTAATTCTTCCTTTTATAGCTAAAAATAAATACGTTGGAGGGTGGAATAGGAATACAAAATTCCACTTGTCTTCTTGTATAACGGTCAGTGTGAGTGGTAGATAACATCGTACCGTAGTACAATCCTTGTGCCACTAAATCAGAGTAGTGGAAGAAGTGGTGATCTTGTACTATTTACTCACTGTTTACCCTAGATTTTGGTAAATAATGCTGGTCTCTTGTTAAAAAGTTTACTTGCGAGATCGACCAGTGAATCTCAGTATAGTGTTTCAGTTTTCAAGTGCTTTCTTCTACAAAGTATTTTTGAAAAGGATGTGTTCGACCCCACGTCCAACGTGTTTTTGTGATTGCAAAAGTAAATGAAGTAAAACTTATAAATTAGAAACGAAAGCGTTTAAAATGTAAAGGTAAATGACATAACATTTAATATAGTTGAAAAGTAAACAAGTTGATTCAAACATACATTATTCTAGCCTGACTCATTTTGCTTGTTCACTTGGTTACTCTGAGTGATTAGCATTAGGAATGTAAACTTTTGAACCCTTAACACAATGCACTAAGTGATTTATTTATACTACACGTATGATAACTACTTCTTGGCGGGCTTCGTTTCTTTACATGCCACGTGAATCGTGTAACTTCTCTCCACGAACCCACGTTCTCCATTCTTGCTCTCTTTCCCTCCAAGAAACCTTCGTTCAAATGATACGGGCCATTCACGTCACTTTGGGCCTTTAATATTTCCAAGCCCGTTTCACCCCTTTGGTCATTTGGAAAAAGCAGTCAATTGTGCCCTGTTCGACCAAAGTACTCTGGTAGACCCAAATATTACATTAATTAAAAAACCCTTTTGAATTCTCTTCTTCTATTGGTTGGATTTTAACCCTGTTTAAAATCCTAGCCAATCAATTGCCCCCAAAATGTCCTTTTTGACTGAAAAGGTGAAACAAACAATTTATCCTTTGTTCCTGGTACAAGCTGACGTCACTTTAATCATGTTATCCTTTGAACTATGAACATTTTTCCTTTATCAGTTGTTATAGTTTCTGGTAGTCCAAATCTATATATGATTCGATTTTAGATAAAGGCTATTACTTCCTTTTGATCCACTTTGGCCCAAGCAATTGCTTATACCCATTTTAAAACTTAATCAATACCGACCAAAATGTATCTATGTCCTTTCGATGAGGTAGGTTTAATTTCTCCTATAATGTCCAAATCACATCCTCTAAAAGGCCAAGATTTCATAATGTAGTGCAATTCACTGGCTAATACATGTTGAATTCCAGAGTGTTTTTTTGGCATTCTTGACAACTCTTAGCAAATTCAATACAATTTTTTAACTTGGTTGGCCAATATACTCTTATTAGACAATTTTGAAAAATAATCAATACCCACCAAAATGTATCAATGTCCTTTCGACGAGGCAGGTTTAATTTTTTTCTATAATGTCCAAATCACATCCTCTAAAAGGCCAAGGTTTGATAATGCAGTGCAATTCGCTGGCTGGTACATGTTGATTTCCATAATGTTATTGGCATAATATTAATTTCAATTTTTTTTGTATATTTTAATATTTTTCTAAAATATATATATATATTTTTTCATTTTTTACTATTTTTTTCTGTTTTACTGTTTTTATAAAATATATATTATAAATTAATATATTGTTTATTTAAAATAATTAATATAATTACATACTAATTTTAAAAAAATTACATACTGTTTTTAAAAATATTTATAACATAATATTTACAGTGACTATATATATATATATATATATATATATATATATATATAATTTTGATTTTTTTATATTTTAAAATCTAATATTACAAAATAAATATATATCTAACTTAAACATTTATATCCAAAAAATCGAGAAAAAAAATTAAATTATGTACCTTTGATTGGAGCTTTTCTTTAAGATTTGTGACTAATACCTTAAAAATAAAAGAATATTATAACACATATAGTTAGATATATAATAAACAGAAAATAAATTAACAAAAAACACAAAATAAATTAGACATATACCTTGAAAAACTATTATTAATTGATGAGGATGAAGATAACTCAAGTTTCATGAAAATGGAGGAATGGGGAAGAATTGAAAAAGAGAGAAAGTTAGGCTGTGGGTGTTTGGCTGAGGGAGAGGAAGATGAAGAATGAAATTAATAAAAAGCTTTTAATAAAAAACTGAAACGCGTGCCAATTAATGGACTGGCAAATGGCGAGGGGCAACCCCTCGGAATAGAAACAAGCATAATTAGCGAGGGGTGCCCCCTCGAAAATTGACAAACTCATAATTAAAGCCTGCACGCGCAGTCTGCACAGCAGGTGGGTAGAAATAAAGTTGTCTCTTTTGCGTGGGGTATCCCCTCGCAATTTACACACTACTGTTTGCTTGGGGTGTCCCCTCGCAAAAGACCTTATTTTTTGGCGGTTCTTTTTGTTTCCGAGGGGTAGCCCCTCGCAATGTAAAATTTTAAATTTCAAAAATTACGTGTTGCCTATTTGCAAGGGGATACCCCACATAACTGAATTTATTTATTTTTTTAAGGAAATTTCCACTTTGCGAGGGAATTTACTCCAAGCAATGTTGTTTTATTTGTTTGGGGTTTAACCCCTGGCTAATTCCCCTAGCAAATTAAGACTTTTCTTGTAGTGGAAGAGCTTCATATATCTAAATGCTACCTTCTCGATATAGTTTCTTTTGATATTATTGGTCAATGTAGTCCTCTTTTAAAATCGCTAAATATTTTTGGTTCTTTTAAAGAACTAAAAGCATGTGATCGTCAAACGTTTGAAATTGCAGAATCGATGCCTAGACTGAGACATCTTAAGATTTTGAATAATAATCTAACCAATGATGGATTATTTGCACTTATTAATGGATGTCCTCTTCTTGAATTTCTTGATCTGCGAGGATGTTTTCATCTTGATTTGACTGCAAGTATAAAGCAAAGATGCAACAAGCAGATCAAACCCTTTCTACTTCTAACTGATTCTATTGATGAGGATGATGATACTTGTGGTGAACCTGATCTCTTCATTATGCGATTACGTTGGATGACTATTGAGATATTTCAAGCTAACGGTATTTATGATTATGATTATGAATAAGAGGACTTATTATCAATGTTGTCCAGATCTTTTTTGGTTTTGTTCATGCTTAATATTTGTGTTCTGCTCATGCTTGTTGGAATCTTTACTGATTTGTTAATTCGAGAGGTTTCATTCTTATATGGAAACATGACTTGTTGGATATATTCGATTATTTTCGTTTCTATATTTGTTGTAGACGACACTTTAACTTCCTTGCTTTGTTTTCGTTTGTTGTTTGCAATAGATAAAATTAAAAGGGAAGTGAGCTTATTTCTTATGGAAAAATTATCAATTGCAAACATTAACCTTAAACTACACCATTGGAGAGAAGAAATGCGCAAACTGCATAAAAAATTTTGCACATGTTATTTTATACTGCGGTATTTGGATTGAATTCTAGTATGGACAACGGTAGTTTCAGGGTTAGACATTATAGTACATGTTGTAGTCGAAGTCTGTTTTAGTATGCGGTAGTCAAATATGTGTATGTTGTAGTCGAAGTTTTCTTTAGCATGCAATTGTTTAAGTTAGCTTGCTTTTTAAGTTAATGTTTAAATTAGTTTGTTGATTAGGTCAGTTTAGTGTGTAAGTTAGCTATGTATGTTGTAACACCCCAACTAAATACCCCGAATATATTAATTAAATTAATATCTAGATCATCTTTTAATCAGAGTTAACACGGAAATCAGGGATGTCACAATTAATAAATGAAATAAACCTTCAATCAAACAGTAGCCATGCTACACTGAGGATCAACATTCTCAAATAATTCAGTCAAGTTAAGGCCATGTCTTACACAGCGGAAAATATCATCACCAAAAAAACGGAATAATTCAATCATTGTATTCCCAACAAAATTTTAATTAAACAATAAACCAATGTCTAATTCCTCATCTAACGTTCCCCAGTGTTACAATCTAATCAGAGCATGACAACGGCGGACTAAAGCTCTAGAGCCATCCTCACTGACTCTTCTGCTGCTAACCTTAATCTGAAATGGTAAAGTAAGGGTGAGACTTCTCATGATTAAAGCATATTATAAGTCTTTCAATCAATAATATATCACAAGCATATTATTTCACCCACTTAACATAAATTCAGATTCACACGCACAACCATATTCATCATGCATAATCATAACAATCCAAGAAGAGTAACACTAGAAGACATCCTAACATGTTACCACTTTATACAAATACAATGCAGACTCAATGCATGCGGTACCGACACGTGACCAAGTCACCCAACACTGATCCATCATCAACCGGATACAGTTCCATCGATTCGTCCATAACCACCCGGACACGAATCCAGCATAACCACCCATCCTCACTCGGGTATCGGCAATCCAAGTCAAATTCCGCACAATGGGAATTAACTTCACCAAACAATGCAAATGCACGCACATCACTAGCATGCAACATCAATCAGTCTATGTATACATTCATTTAACATAACTGAATCACAATAATCAACATGATATATCAACCAATCATGCATACATCTAACATCAGCATAAACATGCAAACCAATCAACATGATATATCAACCAATCATGCATACATCTAACACCAGCATAAACATGCTATTACATCTACACATTACCAGTGTCCTCATCACCAAAGTTCCTCTACTACACATACATCATTATGTGTCAGTTAATAATCATTTAATTCGACATTCGACCCCTTTCCAAAATAATTTCCAATTTTCCAAAATATTTTTATTTCGTAAAGTTGAGCATTAAATTTAGGAAATAATGTCCAAAACGGCGCTCAAAACGGACTTACGGTTTGAAAGTTATGAATTTTTGAAGTTTTAAAATTTTAAAAAATAAGCGAACCGGTTCCTACATATCAGAACCGGTTCTGCAGTTCAAGGGTCCTATACGGGAACCGGTTCCCGATTTTTAAATTTTCAAAGTGGAACCCGGTTCCTCCCCAATGGGAACCGGTTCCCACGTACCAAAAAGTCATTTTCTGCATTTTTGACAGCATTCTTCCATCCCAATCAAACACAAACTTTCCCATACGAATCCCAACATGGAAAACACCAAAACATATCCAATTCGCATCACTATCACATCCAACAACATATTTTCATCATTTCTTTTCATCTACTAACACCCTAATTGTTTTCAATCCATCAACTGACACAATCTGACATCATCTGACACAATTAAGTATACATCCATGGAAACCTAGAAATTTCCAACTAAGGGTTCCTAACATACTATGATCTATAATATTAAAAATCAAAACCTATAATAAACAATAATCAATCGAAATCACCCCTTACCTTGTGGGTTCTTCGAATTCTGACACTTCTAGGTTTTCTTCCTCCTTTTCTCCTCTTCTCACTTCACGTATTCTTGTTTCTCCAAAAATGATTCTATTTTTCCTTCTTTCCTTATTTTATTCCTTTTTATTCCTTTTAACATAAATAAAATAAGTATTATTTCTCATTCTCTAATTAATTCCATCATTAATCTTAATAATCCAATATATTAAATAAATTATGTCCTCAATTAATTTAATAATTAAAAATCATAATTATTTAATTACCGAATTATTTTGGGGTGTCACAACTCTCCCCAACTTAAAAGAGTTTTCGTCCTCGAAAACATACCTCGAACGAATAGTTCGGGATACGAGTCCTTCATCGACTCTCGGTTCCCAGTGACATTTGGTCCTCCCAGCCACTCTTACAATGCAATTTCTTTGCCTCATAGCTGTTTCAACTTAGATCTTCAATTCTGGTATCGCTTCCACGGTCAAATTCTCGTGCACAGTATATCATCCGAATCTCATGAGACGGATCGGAAATGTACTTCCTCAATTGAGATACATGAAAAACATCATGCAGATTCGCAAGTGACGGCGGCAAAGCAATCTGATATGCAACCTTCCCAACTCTCTTGGTAATCTGAAAAGGACCAATAAATCGTGGAGTCAACTTCTTTGACTTCAAAGCTCGACCAATACCCGTCATCGGAGTAACTCGCATAAAAACATGTTCTCCTTCACCAAACTCAAGATCTTTCCTCCTCTTATCATGGTAACTTTTCTGACGACTCTGAGAAGTCCTCATCTTCTCCTGAATCATCTTAATCTTTTCCGAAGTTTGTTGAACAATTTCGGTCCAACCATTCTCTCGTTTCATACCAACACAATGGTGTGACACCTCCTACCATACAATGCCTCAAAGGTGCCATACCAATACTCGGTGAAAGCTATTGTTGTAGGTAAACTCAATCAATGGTAGATAACTATCCCAAGCTCCATTCTAACACAAGCTCTCGACAAATCTTCCAACGATGAATTGTTCTTTTTGTCGACCATACATGCGGATGATAAGCGGAACTCAAACGCAACTTGGTACCCAAAGCTTCTTGTAATCTGTCCGAACTTAGATGTAAACCTCGGATCTCGATCCGACACAATACTAGAAGGATACCGTGCAAACTCACAATCTTTTCGACATCCATCGGATAATCCATTCTTATCGAATGAAGTGAGCGATTTTGTCAACCACAATAACCCGGATAGAATCACAATTCTTAGCGGTTCTTGGCAAACCAAACACAAAATCCATAGAGATTTCCACTTCCGGAACAAATAACGGCTCCATCGATCACGGCGGTTTACGATGCTCGATTTTCGACCGACAAATCAAACAAGCATACACAAACAATTTCCTTTTCATTCCGCCACCAAAACAACTTTTCAAATCATGGTACATTTTAGTAGAAGGGATGAATACTCATCCCTTCGATGCCCTTCCTCTAAAATGCTCTTGATCTCGCAACATCCGGACACACCGATCACCAAATCTCATAACACCATTCTCGTCAATTGAACTCGCCTCCTTGGCCTTGGTTGATCAATGTCAACTTATCAACTAAACCAACATCGATTTTGTCCATTTCTAATCTCTTCCGAATACCACTAGTCGACTTCAACATACCCAATTTCACGGTATTACGGTAGTTTCACAAACCAAGCTTAAATCTCTAAACTGTTCAATCAATTCTAACTCACGGACCATCATTGACATACTCAAAGCATCTACAACGTTTGCCTTACCGGATGGTAATTCAAACCGAAATCATAATCCTTTAAAATTCTAACCATCTTCTCGCCTCATGTTCAACTCTTTCTAATCAAAGAGATACTTGAGACTCTTATGGTTGAATACCTCAAACCGAAAACCATATAAATAATGTCTCACAACTTCAAAACGATTTGCCAACTCCAAATCATGAGTCGGATAATTCCTTTCATGCACTTTTAATTGTCGTGAAGCATAAGCCACACATCTTGCATCAACACACCACCTAATCCCATTAATGATGCGTCACAATACACCACAAAAGACTTAGTCGGATGCAAAATCAAGATCGGAGCACTTGTCAATCTCTCTTGATTCTTGAAATCCTTTCTCATTCAACATCCCAAACAAATATCGACCCTTCTGGTCAACTTAGTCAATAGCGCTAGTTTGGAAAATCCTTGATAAACTTAGGTAGTAGCTGCCGAAAACTACGGATCTCGGAAGCATTCTTGGGACACCGCTACCTTCGTACAACAATTCCATTCTTGGACTCACCTCCTCAAGAATTCACACTTGGACAACCGCATACAACTTCCTTTCTTTCAACAATTTCAACAACTGACATGCTCCTCATCGTCGAATAAATAAATAATATCGTCAATGAACACTACTACAAACTTGTCAAGATACGGATGAAATATCCTGTTCATATACTCCATGAAAACACCGGTGCATTAGTAACTCCAAGCGGCGAATATTCATAATGTCCATACCTCGTTCTAAATGCGGTTTACGAATATCCTCGACTTCACGAATCGATGATATCGGATCTCGATCAATCTTACTAAACACACGCTCCAACGAGCTGATCCATCAAATCATCAATCCTCGGCAAAGGATACCGATTCTTGATTGTAACTTTATTCAGCGCCGGTAGTCAACACATAACCTCATTGAACCTTCCTTCTTCTTAACCAATAACAGGAGCACCCACGAAACACTCGGACGAATAAACTTCTTCTCCAATTCTTCTAATTGCTTCTTGATTCGACTAATTCGGATGCCGACATGCGATAAGGCGTCATCGACCGGACTAGTTCGAATTAAATCTATAGTAAATTCTCTCTCTCGGTGGCAATTCACTAACGTCTTCGGAAACACCTTTAATTCACCTGCAATCCATCCTTGGCTTTTCCCTGCTTCTATTGAATACAACATAAACACCACGACACCATCCTTCACGGCTAGGTTCATCCTTGGCGACATAATCTCATTTCGATCTTAACCTCTTGGGAAAAATGACTGTCTTCTCAAAGCAGTTGATATGAACTGGTTGAATTCCAACCAGTTCATTCCAAGGATGATATCAAGTTGTTCTAGCGGTAGGCACACTAAATCCATACGAAACCCTATCAAAAATCACAACAGACAATTCCTACAAACATCAGTAGTCCTTTGAACTGACGGGAGTATCAATAACCATACTTCCATCCATATTAGAAATTTCCAAATTCAATCTCTTAGCACAATCTAACGCAATAAAAGAATCGTAGCTCGATCAATAATCGCAATCAAAGGTATGCCATTAATAAAACATGTACCTTTAATCGATCATGGTTTAGTTTCGATCCGGACAATGCAAACACTTTCCACCAGCTTGCTCTTTCTTGGGTTTTGTGCGAGGAAGTATGACCCTCTTCACCACAATTGTAACAAGTCACCACTTTCACTCTGCGGTCATTGGCCACATGGCGAACTTTCCACACTTGAAACACTTCTTATCATTGCTCTTGGTCCACCATACGATGTCTGTCTCACCACACTTATAGCACCTAGCGGAAGAACTCGAATCTCCTCGGATCTCTTCCAACCTCCGAATCTCGATTACTCCTATCATAAGGCTTACCACGATCCATCATTGCTTACCTTTCTGTCAACATGCCTCGAGCATTCGACTTAGTATTAGCAAGATCCTCCTCTAGAATCCTCTGCAGTCAACGGATCGGAAAATCTTCGGATACTGACCGAATACCCGCTTAATCTCATCACGAACACCATTTTCAAACTTGATACATTTGGAAAATTCTCCATCTGCATCGTTGGGGTAATGAGCATAATACTTGCTAACTTCGAAACACTACGCAGTCTTGTTGCCCGCTTGAGTTCAAACTCAATCTCCTTCTTACCTCGATGTCCTCGGAAAATACCTCCTCATAAAGCTCTCCGAACACGGCCCAGTGGTCAACACCATCTTCTTCGGTTCGGTTACGGTAGCAACCCACATCATCGACTTCCCGGCTAACATGTGAGTTCCATATCACCTCTGCCCCACTGAAGATCCTCTCGATCTCCTTCAACCACTTGAGCACCTTGGGATCATGTGTGCCCTTGAACAACGGAGGATTATTCCTCGAAAATTCCCCAATTGTCGGTCGGCACCAATCAGACTCCTGTGGTTCCCTCGAGCACTCCGCCAACATTCCCAAAGCCTTAGCAATAGCATCATCATTCCTTCCGTTACCTCTTGGCCATTGTTCTTGTAACATAACAAAACAATCTACATCGTATCGAGTCACTGTCATACTAAAGGGATAACGACATAGGACAAGACCGAAATGCTCTTATTGTAACACACTAAATACCGAATATATTAATTAAATTAATATCTAGATCATCTTTTAATCGAGTTAACACGGAAATCGGGATGTCACAATTAATAAATGAAATAAACCTTCAATCAAGCATGCCATGCGAGGATTCTCAAATAATTCGAAAGTTAAGACCATGTCTTACAGGAAAATATCATCACCAAAAAACGGAATAATTCAATCATTGTATTCCCAACAAAATTTTAATTAAACAATAAACCAATGTCTAATTCCTCATCTAACGTTCCCTGTTACAATCTAATCGAGCATGACCGACACGCGGACGAAAGCTCTAGAGCCATCCTCACCGACTCTTCTTCTGCTAACCTTAACGAAATGGTAAAGTAAGGGTGAGACTTCTCATAATTAAAGCATATTATAAGTCTTTCAATCAATAATATATCACAAGCATATTATTTCACCCACTTAACATAAATTGATTCACGCAACCATATTCATCATGCATAATCATAACAATCCAAGAAGAGTAACCGGAAGACATCCTAACATGTTACCACTTCATACAAATACAATGCAGACTCAATGCATGCGGTACCGACACGTGACCAAGTCACCAACCGATCCATCATCAACGGGATGGTTCCATCGATTCGTCCATAAACCGGACACGAATCCGCCTACCCACCATCCTCACCGGGTATCGGTTATCGGCAATCCAAGTCAAATTCCGCACAATGGGAATTAACTTCACCAAACAATGCAAATGCCGCATCACTAGCATGCAACATCAATCAGTCTATGTATACATTCATTTAACATAACTGAATCACAATAATCAACATGATATATCAACCAATCATGCATACATCTAACATCAGCATAAACATGCAAACCAATCAACATGATATATCAACCAATCATGCATACATCTAACACCAGTATAAATATGCTATTACATCTACACATTACCAGTGTCCTCATCACCAAAGTTCCTCTACTACACATACATCATTATGTGTCAGTTAATAATCATTTAATTCGACATTTGACCCCTTTCCAAAATAATTTCAAGATTTCCAAAATATTTTTATTTCGTAAAGTAGAGCATTAAATTTAGGAAATAACGTCCAAAACGGCGCTCAAAACGGACTTACGGTTTGAAAGTTATGAATTTTTGAAGTTTTAAAAATTAAAAAAAAAAAAAGTAGAACCCGGTTCCTACATATCGAACGGTTCTGCAGTTCAAAAGCGCTTACGGAAAATGTATAGAACCGGTTCCTACCCATACAGGAACCGGTTCCTGAGTGCATTTTTCCAGTTTTTACCAAATTTTCAAAGTGGAACCCGGTTCCTCCCCAATGGGAACCGGTTCCACGTATAAAAAGTCATTTTGCATTTTGACATTCTTCCATCCCAATCAAACACAAACTTTCCCATACGAATCCCAACATGGAAAACACCAAAACATATCCAATTCGCATCATTATCACATCCAACAACATATTTTCATCATTTCTTTTCATCTACTAACACCCTAATTGTTTTCAATCCATCAACTGACACAATCTGACATCATCTGACACAATTAAGTATACATCCATGGAAACCTAGAAATTTCCAACTAAGGGTTCCTAACATACTATGATCTATAATATTAAAAATCAAAACCTATAATAAACAATAATCAATCGAAATCACCCATTACCTTGTGGGTTCTTCGAATTCTGACACTTCTAGGTTTTCTTCCTCCTTTTCTCCTCTTCTCACTTCACGTATTCTTGTTTCTCCAAAAATGATTCTATTTTTCCTTCTTTCCTTATTTTATTCCTTTTAACATAAATAAAATAAGTATTATTTCTCATTCTCTAATTAATTCCATCATTAATCTTAATAATCCAATATATTAAATAAATTATGTCCTCAATTAATTTAATAATTAAAAATCATAATTATTTAATTACCGAATTATTTTGGGGTGTCACATATGTCATGTATACACAACATATAACTAATAGTCAATAAATATGTTGCTCTCTCAGTTTGTTGAGGGATGTTGAGATTGGTTGTTATTCTATGTTGATATTGGTTGGTCTGGCCTTCGGTGTCTCCTCGGCGAGCGGCGGGAGGTTTCCAGCATGTTGAGATGCTCTCCTTGGGTGAACAGCATGAGGTTCGTCTAATTGATAGCTGCGAAGAGCGCGACGGTGGTGGGGTCAGCGTTCGTCGGGGCCTGGATTTCTTGAAACAAGGCTGGCTCGGGCACTGGTTGGCGGTGTGAGTCGGTCCTATGGGAGCCTGTCGAGGAAGAGGTTGTTCGACCGTCCCTGGGATCAACTTCGGGGACGTTGTTGTTGTTGGTGGTGTTGGCTAGGTCGGCAGAGAGAATGTTCTAATTAGCGTTATCTGTTTGGTCGGCCATGACGACAAAGAAGGGCTTCTTTTGGTTCCTTGAAGAAAAGATACAAGGAAACAAGCATTCCCACAACAGACGGCGCCACTGATTATACCTGACCAGAAGGATCGTCCATGGCCCAAGTTGCTGCTGCGGTTGGAGAAAGATGGGGGTACCTGCAAGATACTCTGATGTCAAAGTGAGAAAAGGTGATATGAGAGAGCAAATAGAGAGTGAGTGAAAGAATGAATACCAGACCCTCTCGAATGAGAGAGTATTTATAACCCTCAGCGCTGGGCCAAGGTTTAGTTAGTGGGCTGCTTCAGCTAAGCCCACTAAGGGACTGTCAGGGCTTGCGTGAGCAAGAAGTCTAGAACATGGTCTTCTCTCTGGTTGCAGCTCTGAGATATAAGGGGTAGTTGACCCGTTATTCTTGGAGGGTGTGGTGACGGTTTAAGTAACCGTTGGCCACGTGGCTCTAACGCGCTTGTGGGGACGTCCCTAGCGGTTATAGACATATGGGTCTCCGGATCCTTAATGCCCATTGAACTGGGGCCCTAATAGATGTGGGTCAGATGCTGGTCTAGTCCAGAACCCTTTGTATTTTTCTTTTATATTGTTTTTATGTATATTTTTATTAATCAATAAAGTGAAATAAAATACTAAATTAATTATAAATTAACCGATTAAGCAAACATTATATTAACTAAATATATTAGAACCAAAGGGTGCATATTAGAATGAGAATGTTATTAAGTAAAAGTTGCCAATAAAAAAGGCCCAAGGCCCAAATAGAATTCTAAAATCCTAAAATAAAATTAACTCTAATTAAAGCTACAACTTAAAAATCACAGTTAAAAGAATAATAAAAAAAGAATAATAGAATGCATGCTCATCACGTTTGAAATGCAGTGAATTCTTATATACTTTTTATTCTAGATAATAATGATGAAAGATTAACTAAATCCTCCATTGTAGTCATTCCTAAATCAATGTCTACTTTGAAGTCCTAAACTATTTCTGCTATACATCATAAGAAAATGAACAAAAAAAAGAGAATTAAAATAGAGAGGTGGTTTTTTTTTAAAAGAAGGTTCTCGTATATTAAACAAAAAGAGGAACTCATACAAAAGAAGGGGGAGGCAAAGAACCCCTATTCTTTACAAAATCACTACGGATATCAATAGGTATAGAATCAAAAATAATCTAAGAAAAAGTGTGTAGACCTATATTTGCAAAAAAGTCCGCACACGAATCCCCTTCTCTATAAATATGAGTAACACAAAAGTTAGTGAAGTTAGATGGATGAGTAAATGAAATCCACCTATTCCTAAGGGCCCCCGGGACCAAAGAAGGGTTGGAAAAAGCTTTAGCAACCAGAACACAATCCATCTCAATACAAAGCGATTGCCAACCCCTTTCCAGAACGATGTCAATAGCCAAAATAACTGCCGTAAGTCGTTTGTTACCAGGTCAAAAGCACCATCACAGTTACATTTCAATCAGCCAAATAAAGGAGGAGACCATATCACCTCTCTAATATTTGGAGCACTCGGAGGTCAAATAATCACATCAAAAGCTTTAATAATAGAAAAATCAACCATAGAGAGGTATGAGCCTTTAGAGGAGAAGTTACCAATTAATTGGACTTAGGAAGAGATCCAATTGATCGAGTTTCGAAACACCGGCTTTACGTTGTTATGCTTCAGATTATTTCTGCAGTTCCAAATATGCTGAATAGTGAAAATCAAATAAGCTTTAGATATGAGACCTGCATGCGAAGGGTGAGTGTTACAGCAAAAAGATGACCACTCAACTATGTTGCTGGGAATGGAAGGGATATTAATTTTCTTTTGAATCCAATGCCAAAGTTTCTTAGTATAAGAGCACTGGAAGAACAGATGGAGCGGATATTCCATGCTAGAGTGGCACAGACAGCAAACAGATGCCAAAGAGACCCTATGGGACATCACCAAGGATTCTATAGGAAGCTTATCATGGATGAGACGCCAAACCATGAGGGATTTTCTAGGAGGGATGTGTCTACTCAAAATAGTTGAAGCCCAAGGAGGCTTAGGACGGATGCCATCTTTAAAAACATAAGTGTCTTTGACCAAAAGGGATCCCGAGAAGATATGCTTCCACAAAAGAGAATCCAGAAGATCTGTAAAAGAAGTGAAACCGGCTGGAATTTTATGGTGGAGGAAAGGGAACTCGTTATACCAGTCAGGCGGAAAATGCCACCTGTTGTCAAAAAAGAAATCTGCAACTTTAGAAAACAAGTTCAGACCTTTGGAGATAATGTAAGCTTGGGAAGTAAGGTTGATAATCAGGTCACCAGCCCAAGCGTCCAGCCAGAATTTAATGGAAGAACCCGAGCCAACCAACCAATAAGAATTCTCTCGAACACAATCAAAATTAGCTTTAGTGCCAGTCTAGATGGAGGAGTAAATATGATAATTGATATGACCGTGACTGCGAAAAGATCTACCACGGAGCAGCACATCCCAAGGTTCCTGACTAGTATATAAATTCCACATTCGACGGAGACTCAAGGCATCATTTAGACGGAAGAGAGATCGGATACCCAAACCACCGTTAACAAAAGGGCAGCAGGTTTTCTTCCAAGCCACCGTAAAGGTATTCCTCGAATGAATGTTGCTCGTCCAAAGAAAATTCCTACACGCTTTTTCCACTCTTCTAAGGAGCGAAATCGGCCAATAGTAGATAGACATAGAGTAATAGATATACTGTGAATGGTAGCTTTTATGAGGGTTAATCTACCAGCCATGGACAGCAGAGATCCCTTCCACGCAGATAACTTAAGCAGAATGCGGTCCGAAATAGGATTAAGATGGAGAGCTTTAACTCTTCCTTTGAAAATGGGATTCCCAAGGTAATTGAAAGGAAAAACACATTTGCTGAAACCAGTTTTGTCGATAACAAGATTAATGTGAGCCTCAGTGATTGAGCCAGCATAAATGCTAGATTTATGTAGACTGAAGATCTGCCCAGAAGCCGAAGAATAATTCTGGAAAATGGTTTTTAGCGCTGTAATGTTTGTGTTTACAGTGATTTCTAGTAAACAACCGCTAGTCTTCCAATTTACTGATTATTATTGGTTACTTGCAGGACCGACTAGATTGATTCTAGGACACATGTGTCATAACTTATTTCCATGTTCAAACCCATTATCTTCATAAATTTATATTGTAGAATGTAAGATTCTTAAGAGATTTGTCTAAGATTGTCTATATAAATATGCTGACCGAATGTGTAAAGGAAAAGGCTTCAAACTAAACTTAGATCTAATATAAATATAGAGAGTTTCTGAAAGTATAAAAGTTTCTGGAAATATAAAGTGTTTAAATGAAAAGACAAAGTAAAAGTGGAGTTTCTGAGGAAATAAATGTGTTTAAAGGCAAGTAAAACAAAAACATGAAAGGGAAATCGAAAGATCCTAACAGCAGAAATACTGTAAAAGTGACAGAAATATAAAATAACTTGGATTAAAATTATAAAGAACTATGATGTTCAGTACGTACATTTTATCTTCTGACTCGTTTCCCTTAAATCACGGTATTTTGAGTGTTTGAGATTTTTTAGTACATGAGCGAACACACTAAATCTAACATAAATACACCTATTTATAGTGTCTTGACCCTAACGGTCCTACTCTAAAATCATGAGACGTTCGAAGCATGCAGGCTTCCTACGTTTACTGACTTCCACGCGTCTTCTAAGAATGGCGCACTTATTTGAAATTCGAATCCTGTGCCAGCGAATCGTTTTGCTAGTTTTCTTCGATTTCGAACTAAAGCATTTGCTTGGACCACTTCCAATTCTGGCACATTCGTACAGAGGAATTCTTTATATTTTAAACACTAAAAATCCCAAATCGAAATCCATCATCTACCACTGGAAATCGAAGAGTCCTTTTAGAACAATAGTTGTATCTTTCCTACCAATATTCATTATTAATATCAACCTTTCTTATGTTCTTATTCGAAACATTTTTTTGATATCCAATTATTCTTTATTCGAAATTGCCAGCTAACAAATTGCCCCTCAAGAACATGTATTTCGATAGATATTAAGAAATACTTGTTTTTGGATTACTCATGCAATTTCGAAAGTATCAAAACTCATGATGACAATACTGCACACGACGTCAGAGTAAGTGTCCAATTTTTTGCAAAACGTCCAATCATCATACCTAAACGTGCAATCACAGCAGTTATAGCTAATAATTAGCAACAAAACGTCACTTCCCTAGGAAGTTTAAAAATCCACCTTTTCTTCTTTCAATGAGAAAATTACACGTGTTCCACCTTTTCCCAAAGGTCAAAAATTTCTAAACCGTTGAAGAAGGCTATAAAAGCACTTCATCTTCTTCACTCCAAACTTTTCCAAAAACTCTCTCAACCTTCAAACAACCCAGATTTCTCATTTTCAGAAAAACCTTCAATCTCCACAATGTCTTCCCCTTCAGCGCCATCTCCCTCATCCAAAAAATCTGGAAAATCTAAACAAGCTTCTTTTTCCAATCTCAAACCAGCAAGCAAGATTATCAATCTTGATAATCAGGAGTTCATCGCAACTCCAAAACTCACCCAAGAACAGAAAGCCATCTATGCTTCCCAGGTAATCATCCCTACTACTGTTCTTGATAAAACCCTAGGGGTTATGGGTCCCCTAATTTCTACAGAACGTCTGGAAAAGACAAAGGGATTTTTTCCCGCCTATTCTGAAACAAAACCCATTGTTAATAAATATGTTCCTCTGAAACTTAAGGAAGATGAATCTGTTGTTAAGTTGTCAACAAACCTAGAAAAAACCTGTGAAACAGGAACGCCAAAACCCATGAGGGACGTTTTTAATATGGACTATGTTACTGGGAATTTTAAACCCTTTCGTTCATGTCCCTCATCAGATCAATTATACCAAGATTGGCTTTTGAAAGTTGAAAGTAAGAAATCCCAGGAATGGGAAAATGTAGGCATCCTAAATCTAATTTGAATGTCAAAATTAGGATTTAGTTATAGCCAACCCTTTTTGCTAGCTTCTTTATACTTTTGGGATAGCACCTATAACACCTTTCACCTTCCTTGTGGAATGTTAACACCTAAGTTCTTCGATATCGCTGCTATCACCGGACTCTCTCCTATTGGAGAAACCTTTGACCCAAATGAGGATGCGGACAACCTCATCGATTTTGATGTTAAGAATGCCAACTTTTCGAAGTACATCAATTTCTACCATTCTGCTGAAGAGGAAGTTTCTGAGGTTGAACACATAGCTTTCCTGGCACTGTGGTTATCGAAGTATGTCTTCTGCAACAAGTCTTTACAAGTTGCGAGCAGATTCATTACTCTGGCGAACCAACTCCACCATGGTCGAAGGGTGTGCATTAGTGAATTACTGCTGACAAGTTTATATGAAAGCATAGGTGCTGCAGTTTCGAAACTGAAAACTTACGAAGCTGGCACTAATCTGCTTCTCGCTGGCCCCTTCTGGCTATTGCAGCTTTGGCTAAATGCCACTTTCGAACCATCTCTTTCGACCTTTGGGGTAATCAATGAAGAACACCCTGATGTTGTAAACCACATCATTGAAGGTACTAGATTGCTAAAATTAACCCCAAACGAAGAGAAAACTTCAAGATATGCTTCCTTAATTACATGATGATTTTCTCTAAAAGACATAGGTTTGACCCTTCAATGGCCCTTTTTGCCAATCGAAATTGCGGTCCAATTTGGTTTACTATGCCCCTTGAGCAAGCCATCGAAGAAAAAATAATCAAGGACATTTGGTGTGCCTTTCTAAACCCTAGGCTTATCATCTCTAGGATCACTCTTGTGAAGAGCCAAGTGTGTATCCTTGCTTATCAACCCAATTTCGTGGATCGTTAATTTGGATTATGCCAAATCCTACCTGAACCTCTCTTCAATAAGAAAAGGGAGATATGTTTAGCAGGGGTACCTTACTCCTTCAAAGAAATCGAAACTCGACAGAAGCAATATGTTGGCTTTGCTGACTTTTCACTAGTCTTCTTTACTCCTTCCTTTTATATGACAAAATATTTCTATACTTGGTGGACGAACTATTACTCGAACGATATGTTCAGCACCATCCAAATTCAATAAAAACTGACGACAGCTTTTTCCCTTGTGCAGGAGCATGTCAAAAAAGGTAGACTTACTCATGTCAAAGAAATTCGAGCCTTTCAAAAATATTTCGAAATGTTCTATAATCCTATGGAGATACATCGAACTGTCTGCGACGCAGCAAGAACTTTGAAAGAAGAATTTGAAAAACAACTTTCAAAGATTCGATTTCCTCCTTATGTAAAACCTGAAGATAGGTATTGGTGGGCTTTTAAACATCAGCCACCAAAATTTCCAAACTTACCTACTTCAGAGCTGGCTTTGGCCTTTTTCCCACCATATCCCTGGTGGTTGGTTTGTAGGGACATTCTTCGTAGCTACGAATGCCAAAAAACCTGCCCAAAGGGTAACGTGGGCTAAACATGATTTAGACAATTTCAGGGGGCACCTTTGCTATGACTTGTCAGCCATGTCTATCACGTCTCGAAACGGCGAAGGTGCGGAACTGAAGAAATTCGAAGTTCCCTTATTCTTTCTAAACTTTGTTTTAAACTTAACTGTTTCAAATTCTTTTCAGCTGTTGATCTAAAATCTCTGAAGAAGGATAAAGTCGTACCCAAGGCAGGCTTAACTTCCACTTTGAAAGCGCCAATAATCGCTGCTGATAATCCTCCTCCTGAACAAGAAGATGACTCCCCAAAAAAGAAAAAGAAAAAAGAAATACTTCACTTACTCCTTTCTTATTGTCGAAATTACTCTTTAAATTGACTAATTATCTTTTCCATGTCTCCAGGCGAGAGGATTACCTCCCAAGTCTCCTAAGAAACGAAGACGCGATGGTGCTCACTCTAAGAATGAATCAGAGAAGGATGATGACGTTTCTCCTCTCAAACGAAAGAAGAAAAAGAAAACCAAAAAGTCTGGCGAAGGCTCTCAATTCACCAATCCTACTGGCAGCGAAATTCCTGCAACTGCTCCCAAACCTATATCCAAAGGACCTTCGAAGTCTCAGTCTTCGAAGAACGTAATTTCAAAACGCATTGGTAGCAATGCAAATTTTGATGAGCAAAAGGTAAATCTCACTTAATGCTTTTCTGGATTAACCATGTGACATTCTTTATGCTAACCCTTTGTTTCTGTGCAGAGCGTTCCCTTTGCTCCTGCTGATCCTCCCACCATCCAAGGCCAAGATTCAAAACCTGCAACCTCTCTTCAACCAGAAGGTTTCAATGAAGCCGGTTTAAACAAAGGCTCATCCACTGCTGCTACTCCTACAGGGACTATCGAAGCCTTGGATCAACAAGCAACTTCGCCTCCATTGGTCGAAGCTTTAGACCAACAAGCAACATCACCTCCTCCGACAGAAAATCTTATAGCTGGCGAACCAAACACAGCGGTCGAAACGCCTATTATCGAAATTCATAATGACTCTTCTCCCAGAAGGGTGCATTTTGCTGATCAATCTGAAGAGGAAAGCGAAACACACAGCGTGAGCCATTATTTCGCAGATGGGGAGGATAATGAAGTAATGCAAGAAGAAGTGAAAATTTCTATTCCTGCAGGAATCACTTCCACAGTAAACCAGGATCCTCCCTCTTTGACTGAAGAGCAGAAAGAGGAAATGAAAAGAAGCAATCCCTTGAAATACATCAAACTAATGCTAGTTCAACGGGATTCTTCTTCTGGCAAAAGTCAATCTGAAGATTCGAGCAAAACGAAGGAAAATGCCCCTCTTACTTCTATCGACCAACTTCTTCAACAAGTCAACAAAACGATCCTTAGGGCTGATATGTTTACTATTCTTAAAGAAGGCCCTGCAGCCTATTATTCGATGAAGAAGTTTCTCTCTCAGATAGATCTCAGCATCTGTCCACCTGAAGTAAGTGAAACTCTATATGATCTGCAAATCTTGCTTAATGAGCAGTGAATGTATTAGGGCAAATGATATTGATGCCAAAATTCGAATCAAACAAGAGGCTTTAGCTAAAGCCTATGACCAAACCTCAAAACTCTCTGAAGAAGCAAAAACATTGTCGCGTGCTAAAATCTAGGCTAAAGACAAATATGATGTTCTGGCTCGATCAATCTTGTTCTGGGAGTCCCAGATTGAAGAACTTAAAAAGAAGATCGAGGGTGCTCGAAGTGAGCAAGCAACTTTGAAGCCCGTTGATGACAAAGAACTTGAAAATCTTGTCACACAAAGTCTTCAACAGATGGAGGAAGCTGAAGGAATAAACAAAGAGATCAAGGGGCTCGAAAGCGTCAGAAATTCTACTCAATGTAAGATCAACTTATGCAAGAGCAAATTTGCCAAGCTAAAACGAGACGCCCCTTTCTGTGCTTTTTTTTGTTAAGGATTTTACTACGTACTCTTGTAATTTGAACACAACCATTTTGGCATTTATGTATTACCATTTTGGCGTTATTATTTATTTACTTTAATTATTCTGTAGTAATTCGAACCTCTTGTAAGCATGGTTTATACCTTTTTAAGTATTTCCCATTTACCTTTAAGATTCTTCTATCTTCTGCTAATTCCTCTATTTCATAAGCATTATTCGAAAACATTTTCAAAACACGAAAGGGTCCCTCCCAATGGGGTGACCACTTACCTAAGAATCTATTCTTCTTATCCATAGGTAATATAACTTTCCATACCAGATCATTGGTTGAGAAAAACTTACTTTTAACTCTTTTGTTGTATGCTCTGGCTACTCTTTCTTTTTGTCTTCTCATAACTTCTAAAACGTGTAGCCTATCTTCATCTATGTCCACTAATTCATTCATAATTATTTCCCAATATTGGTCAGCTGGTATCTCATTTTGTCTTTGGATTCTAACTGACTGTAAATGTATTTCGACTGGCAACACTGCGTCGTGTCCAAATGTAAGTCGAAACGGAGTGGTATTTGTTGCCTCTTTAGGAGATGTTCAACATGCCCATAAAGCTTGGTCCAGATTTTTATGTCAATTCTTTGGCTTTCGTCCTACATGTTTCTTTATTAACCCTATTATGACTTTATTGGCTGCTTATACTTGACCATTCGCTTGGGCATAATAAGGCGTTGACGTGAGTAACTTAAATCCCATTTCTTGTGCGAACTCTTGCATTTTTCGCCCTGTGAAAACTAAACCTTAATCTGTTGTGATACTTTCTAGTATTCCGAACCTGTAAATTATTTGCTTCTAAATAAATTCCATAATAGCCTCTTGATCAACATTCACTAGAGGAATTGCTTTGACCCATTTTGTAAAATAATCTATACCTACAAGAATATATTTCTGTCCCTTGGATGATGTTGGTCGTATTTCACCAATTAGATCTAATTCCCATCCTCTAAAAGGCCAAGGCTTGACAATTGAATGTAACTCACTTGCAGGAGCATGTTGAATGCCTGCATGAACCTGGCATTCTTCGCATCCTTTAGCAAATTCTATGCAGTCTTTGAGCATAGTGGGCCAATACATTCCATATCGAAACAGCAACCATTTCATTTTATGGCCTGCTTGATGTGCCCCACATGCCCCACTGTGCACACTGGACAAGGCTAAATACGCTTCGTTTTCTCCTAAACATTTGAGTAAGATTCCTTCTGGGGTTTTCTTAAAAAGTTCATTTCCTATTAGCACATAAGACAATGCTCTGTATTTGATCTTTTTCTCCATACTTATTGAAGGTTCTTTCAAATAATTTATTATAGGACTTCTCCAATCTGCATCTGCCAAAGTATCAATACTTAGTACTTCGAATTCTTTCTGATTTGCATAACCAAGTTTCGAATTTTCTAAGTCCAATGGTGATAATTTGGTAGCCATTATTCTACCTCTTATTTCTATGAGGTATTGGAGTTTTTCTTTGGATATCTTATATCCTGAGGCTATTTGAACCAAGTCATTTGCCTCCTAATTATCAATTCTGGGAATATGTTTTATATCCACATATTCAATCTTCTTGAGTAATCTGTTAGCAATAACAAAGTACATGATCAAATTTTCTTTGATACATTTGTATTCTTTGGTTATCTGTTTGATGACCAGCTCTGAGTCTCCACTAATTTTGACTCTGGTTGCCCCCAATTCCAACAAAGCTTCAAGTCCAGCAATCAATGCTTCATACTCAGCTTCGTTGTTCGAACAGGGAAGCCCTTCTAACTTGTACTTGAATTTTGTTGGAATTACTTCAGGAGAAATTATGAGTACTCCAACCCCACTTCCGTTTTTATGTGTTGATCCATCGAAGGATAACTTCCATGGGTGGATCTCAACATAATCTAACGCGAAGTCTTCACTCACAGAGTGATCCACTATGAAATCTTACACTACTTGTCCTTTCATAGCCTTTAAAGACTTGAAACCTAAATTATACTCAGTGAGCGCTAAAGCCCACTTGCCAATCCTGCTGTGCATGATTGGTTTTGAAAGCATATGTTTAATAACATCAAAGTGAGATGAAACGTAGACATCAACTAGTTTAATATAATATTTAAGTTTTGTACAAGAGAAATACAGACAGAGACATAGTTTTTCTATACTACTATATCTAGTCTCTGCTTTATTTAGGACCCTACTAATATAGTAGATGGCTCTTTCGACGCCATCATCATTTTCTTGGGCCAACATACTACCTATAGTTATATTGGAGGCATAGATATACAGTCTCATTGGCTTATCTTTAGAAGGGGGTGCAAGTATAGGAGGATGCATCAAATAGGCCTTGATTTTCTCGAATGCCTCCTGATGTTGCGCCGTCCATTCGAAATGCCCTTGATTGAGACGGAGGAGAGGAGAGAAAGCCTGAGTTCGCCCACTCATATTAGATATGAATCTCCTTAAAAAGTTGATTTTACCTAATAGAGATTGTAACTCTTTCTTTGTTGATGAAGGTTTCGTCTCCATAATAGCCTTCGTCTTGTTCAAGTTAATTTCGATCCCCTTCTTATGGACCACAAAGCCTAGGAAATCCCCAGCCTGTACAAAGAAAGCACATTTAAGAGGATTCATTTTTAAACCATGTTTTCTCATTCTTTCGAATGATTGGCAAAGGTGATTCAAATGATCTTCATTAGAAACAGATTTGACTACTATGTCGTCTATATAAATCTGCATAAATGATTCAATGAAATCATGGAAAGTGGTGTTCATTGCCCTCTGATATGTTGCCCCAACATTTTTTTTGTCCAAAGGGCATAACTACTGATAAGTGCCAAAATGTAGTTATTTTGTATATATGCTTTGTGGCACTTATCGGTTCTTTTGTTGATATTCTTCGAATAAATCCCCCGTTTTTGTATAAATGTGTACATATTAGAATAATTGAGTTTTTGTGTAAATATTATATCATTTGATAGTTTTTCATCTCTTTTATAGGTATTCATTCATAATTGGAGCATTGAGTAATAAAGTGTCGAAGACACGACTTCAAACGCGCGATTTGAGCAACTCATCAACGAATAAGGCTCAAAATCAAAGAATAAAAATCATCAATTTGATTGATATTTTTCATGGTTAGATAGGAAATTTAATAAGCTTTCCAACACTTCAAACCGGGCGCAATTCCGAGTTACGGTTCTCAAGTTATGGCAAAAACAAGATCGATTTTTTCGGGACAATGCGGATCGTTGCGAAAATACAGCTTAGTGCGCCCTGCGATATCAGAATTCTTTAAAAGGGGCTAAAAACACATTTTTAGGTCATGGGTTGGGTATTTTTGAGTCCCAACACCATCAACATCATTTTTTTGATAGATTTGCTTGGAAAACAACATTGGAGCTTGCATTTGGATGATCCAGAGTCGAATCCCTCGCCGATTGGTGTTGACAAACCAAGAAATGTTTGGTTCCTCTTCTTCTCTTCTCTTTGTATTTCTATTTTGTTGGGTTTGTATGTATTTCTATTCATAACTCGTGTATGTTTATCGCCCTTGGCGTTGTATAAAGTTTATTTTACGAATCTGTGTTGGTGATTGTCTTAGGTTTTTACTCTATGTTAGGGGCTTGAGCTTTACTAGAGATAGATTGCTTAGATTCTTACCTAAGATAGTTATCTGTTAGTTTCTAAATACTAGAAATGGGTTTAGATCTAACATTCACTTAGAGTATCTGAACTTAATGCCTCTGCGTTGGTGAAGTATGCTAGAGATGGTTATGGAGGTGACGCAGTTGACTTTTGTGTTGTTAAGATAGGCCAAACATGGCTATTGAGAAGATTCGGGAGGATTCTCAATTTGGGTTAGAAATAACCAAGGTTGTGAGAGGTATGTAATGACACAGACGAGTATCGTAGGCAGAGTATGACATGGGTGGTAGATTTAAGTCATGTTGGTAGTTTACATTCGTTCGGACAAGCTGTCTATCTTTTATACTTTTTGTTCATTTACTTTTTTGTCTTTTATTTTCATTTCTTTTAATCTCAAACTCATTAACGGTAGAATTATCGAACGATGAATCAATAACCAATCTCTGTGGACACGATACGATATAACATAACCGGTATATATCACCCGGTAAAATAAATACCAACTCTTTGCTTGTCTCTACCGCAGCAACAAAATGGCGCTGTTGCCGGGGATTGGTTTCATTGTTTCTGTATTGCGATAATTCTGTTGTTTTTGAGTTTTGTAATTAATGTAAATGTTGTATAGGTTTTGTATATGAACTTATATTGTTACTTGTACAGGTTGTGGTTACTTTCCATACTTGTACATATTTGTTATTTTCTTAGCTTTCATGTGATGTTGTGAATTGTCTCGTACTCGTAAAGTTTGTTGTGTGGTTGTTAGTACACTTTATTTAGGTTTGCGCAGTGTGGCAATACCATGACATGGCGAGAAGAGGTTACTAGTGCTCGCACAATAAAGGCGTCGAGCTTACGACGTAAAACAAGCATGTTTGTTTATGTTTGTTTATGTGTGTGTGACTTGTGTTTTAACAAGTTGAAATAGGACTTGTTCTTAACTTTAAATCTTCACTTTTCAACTTGTTAATTCATTGTTACCAAGTTTTCGTATCGTAATTTGCTTTTGTTTCGTACGTAAATTGTGTTTTTCTCGAGCTTGTCGTGTTTAGCTTGAGGAGTTTTGTTGGTTGTAAATTTTGTAAATTTTGTTTTTCTAATTCTTTTGTTGTTGTTTGGACTCAAATTTTGGTCCGATAACTTGAAGACTTTTGAGGTGATTTTCCGAGTTTGATCGTTTCAACTTGCGGATGTATGGTAATGATAGTTTTCAAAGTTGGTACACTCAGGTACTCGTTTATCGTTTTCTATAGCGTAACATGTTTAGGAAATTTATCATTTGTATAATTACCATGCTATTCATTATTTTTACATTACTTTCTCATGAATTTAATCATTTTAGTACCATTTTTAACCATAAATGTGAGGAAGCTTTCCATTGTTTACGTATGAGAGTCCACATTCTTGTTTTAACTGGATTTTATTATGCTTAATCTTGTGCTTTGTGTTGATTGTATGATTGCAAGAAAATGATCAAGGCATTTTGTTGATTTTGAGCATAACTACCTTGGCCAAATATTCAATTCACCTTGTGAGTGTGTGAACCATTGTTTGCCCCTTTGAGCTTTTATCAATATCCATATTTATTTGAACTTGATGCTTGTCTATGAGTGTTGAATTCACATTTTTTGTATGGATGTTGATTTCTTTGTTTCTTGAACCCTCAACTATATGTTATTGTGTGGATTTTTACCTTGCCTTAGAAAGTAGGGCGTATTTACACATTAATGTTGGTTGAATTCAAGTTGGGGAGAGAAATGTTTATATACTTATATTGTGGTTGGTATGAGGTTAAGAGAAAAGAAAAAAAAGAAGAAAAAAAAGTGAAAAAGAAAGAAAAAAAAAGAGAAAAACTTTGAAAATGAAAATCAAAAAGAGTAGGAATAATGTTATGTTAATAAGTGAGGTGTGTTTGGTGTGAAATTTGTGATGAAACATAAGTTTGATTGAAATTATATCGTTTGGAACTTTGTGAGTTGATCACTCCCTTAGGTTTCGGAAAGTTTTTGTCTCGATTAGCTTTAGGACTTATCACTTGTTTGTTAACCAAGCCACATTACAACCTTGAAAAGTCCTTGTGATTCTTGCATTTTTATTTTCAATACGTTTTTGGATGAATGCATAATTTAGTCTATTGTTTGCAAGATTGTGGAGGAGTGTTTTTTATCCCTCACCTTTGTGTGTTCTTCATCTACCGATGAATTTTTGCTATGTGTGATTCATGATTGAGCTTGTTTTGTTTTAGAATGTTTTGCATAATTTTTGTACTTAGGATTTGTTTCGTTTATATGTTATTGTTGTAGTATAGTGGTAAGTTTGTATTTCTCGTGTACATTTTTCGTTTGAACCATACATTTGTTTTCCATTTTCAAAACTTGTTGATTTGTGATTATTTGATTATCATTATTTGTTTCTTTGATTTATTTGACTTTGTTTGAGGACAAACAATGTGTCAAGTTGGAGAGAGTTGATAAGTGCCAAAATGTAGTTATTTTGTATATATGCTTTGTGGCACTTATCGGTTCTTTTGTTGATATTCTTCGAATAAATCCCCCGATTTTTGTATAAATGTGTACATATTAGAATAATTGAGTTTTTGTGTAAATATTATATCATTTGATATTTTTTCATCTCTTTTATAGGTATTCATTCATAATTGGAGCATTGAGTAATAAAGTGTCGAAGACACGGCTTCAAACGCGCGATTTGAGCAACTCATCAATGAATAAGGCTCAAAATCAAAGAATAATAATCATAAATTTGATTGATATTTTTCATGGTTATATAGGAAATTTAATAAGCTTCCCAACGCTTCAAACCGGGCGCAATTCCGAGTTACGGTTCTCAAGTTATGGCAAAAACAAGATGCTGATTTTTTCGGAGACGGTAAACCGCGGGAAAATACGCTTAGCGCCCTGCGATATCAGAATTCTTTAAAAGGGGCTAAAAACACATTTTTAGGTCATGGGTTGGGTATTTTTGAGTCCCAACACCATCAACATCATTTTTTTGATAGATTTGCTTGGAAAACAACATTGGAGCTTGCATTTGGATGATCCGGAGTCGAATCCCTCGTCGATTGGTGTTGACAAACCAAGAAATGTTTGGTTCCTCTTCTTCTCTTCTCTTTGTATTTCTATTTTGTTGGGTTTGTATGTATTTCTACTCATAACTCATGTATGTTTATCGCCCTTGGCGTTGTATAAAGTTTATTTTACGAATCTGTGTTGGTGATTGTCTTAGGTTTTTACTCTATGTTAGGGGCTTGAGCTTTACTAGAGATAGATTGCTTAGATTATTACCTAGGATAGTTATCTGTTAGTTTCTAAATACTAGAAATGGGTTTAGATCTAACATTCACTTAGAGTATCTGAACTTAATGCCTCTGCGTTGATGAAGTATGCTAGAGATGGTTATGGAGGTGACACAGTTGACTTCTGTGTTGTTAAGATAGGCCAAACATGGCTATTGAGATGATTCAGGAGGATTCTTAATTTGGGTTAGAAATAACCAAGGTTGTGAGAGGTATGTGATGACACAGACGAGTATTGTAGGCAGAGTATGACATGGGTGGTAGATTTAAGTCTGTGACGGGTAGTTTACATTCGTTACGGACAAGCTGTCTATCTTTTATACTTTTTGTTCATTTACTTTTTGTCTTTTATTTTCATTTCTTTTAATCTCAAACTCATTAACGGTAGAATTATCGAACGACGAATCAATAACCAATCTCTGTGGACACGATACAATATAACCTAACCGGTATATATCACCCGGTAAAAATAAATACCAACTCTTTGCTTGTCGCTCTACCGCAACAACAACTACCCACTCATAAGTGCCTAAGGCACCTGGACATCTAAACGCAGTTTTGGGAACATCATCTTCAACAATGAAGATCTGATTATACCCAGAGTATCCATCTAACATACTCAGTATTGAAAAGGCGAGAATCAATCAACATTTCTGCTATAGGCATGGAATATTCATCTTTTGGGGTGGCTGTATTCAAATCCCTAAAATCTATGCATATTCGTAAAGAACCTTTTTTCTTAATAACAGGTACAATACTAGCAAGTCATTCTACATACCTTGTGGTCCTGATAAACTTGCATCGAAGGAGCCGTTCTACCTCTGCCTTTATTTTTGAGAGGATTGCTGGAGCGAATCGTCTAGGCATCTGTATGATGGGCTTCTTGCCATCCTTGATTGGAAGCCTATGTTCCACCAGTTCCCTCTTTAAACCAGACATTTCGTCGTAGTCCCGGGCGAAGCAATCTCGGTTTTGTTTGAGCATTTCGACTACCTTGCTTTTCAGACTGGAACTGAGTTTCGCACTGATGTACGTAACTCTTTTTTTGACGCCATCCCCAATATCAACTTCCTCCAAAGGATCGTGTGCCAGCATTTTAGCTCTTGTTGATTCTGGATCCTTTTCGAACCCCAAGGGCTCTTGATCATAAATGGCATCTAGCCGTTGATCCACTAGTTCAGAAGTTTGTCCATCACAGGGTGGGGGTGAGTAGTTTCCCTCAGGATTTGCTATTTCTTTTTCTTTTTTTTATTTTTTATTTTTTATCTATGGCTTCGACAACCATGTTTTGTATTTCGGCTTCGAGAGCCGCTTTTCGTTTGTTCTCAGCCAGATAGGTCGAAATATTTTCGTAGTAACTTGACTCAGTCATAATGATCTTCGATTCCCCAGCCGGTTGGCCGTATCGTCGAAGTCTCTCCATCTTCCTCAATCTCCTGCCCGTCCCACATGAGTTCTCTATCCCATTGGAATCCATTGGGACGAAGGGTCAAAGAATAGTAAGCGTTCTCATTGGGCTCGAAATATTCCTCAGGTGGGTGGCATGGCCCTATGTTGGCCATGTTTCGATCGAAGTTTCTTTTGTCCACATTGTTGATTTCTGTCATATAGTAACTTTGGTCTGCTTCTATGTTTTCGACAATTCCATCGTCTCTCCACAACACCAACCTTTGATGCATTGAAGAAGGCATCGCGCTAATTCCATGGATCCATTCCCTGTCAAGCAACATATTGTAGTTTGCCTTCGCAGCAATGACCATAAACATTGTTGGTCTTGTGAGGGAATCAACTGTCAAGTTAACTTGTATTACTCCCAAAGTCTTACCAACCTTGCCTTCATAATTCGAAAGCACCATGTTGTGAGGTCTAACATCTGAATCTTGCATGCCTATCCTTTTTAGCATGAATCGAGGCATCAAATTAACAGCAGCTCCACCATCCACCAGCACCTTGTTCACACCATGTTGCTCCACCTTTGCCCTGATGAATAAGGGTTTTAGATGGTTCTTCATTCCTTCATCTGGCTTTTCGAAGAAAGCGTTTTGCTCTTCCACCGCTCCATTATTCATTACATAATAACACACTGTCCTGTGTCTGGCCATCTCATCCTCATTACTTTCCTCACCAGTGTAAACTTCTGTATCCTGATTGTACTCACAAGGCAGCACTGAGACTACATTGCAGTTTGCATTAAAGAAGGATTCCCCCTCCGATTCGAAGTCATCAGTCATCAAATCCTCTTCGTTTGCAGCCTCCTTCTGTGTCTTATTTTCTTCAGTGTCTTTCTTTGGTGAAAAAAGCTTCCTAGACACTGGGGGTTTGCCCCCAGACTGGGTCACTGATGTTGGGTTATTGGTACTAGATTCACCTATCTCCATGGGCTTCGAATCCCTTTCAGCTTTTTTGTTCCTTTGGTGTCTGCGCCACTGAGAACGAGACATTGAATTTTTGCCTTTGTAATTTTCCAGTCTTATTTCTTCTCTCCTGTATGAATTGAATTGTTTCCTGTAAGCCATCGCAGTCGTGCCTCCTTGGTCATAGCTTCGCCACTTCCCTTTTCCCTTATCAGCCTTCACCTGCAGCCATCTGTCAGTGGGGATTTCTGCAGGTAGTTTGAAAGAAACTCTCTTTGCTCCCCTGGGATAAGGGCTATCTGGCCTCCTTGGCATGGTTCGACCAGTATTAACAGGATTCAAAGGCATTCGACCTTGGTGCCCCCTACCTGATGCAAACGGAATTCTCTCGAACGCTTCATCCATTTCTCTATCATACACCGCTGCACATCTAGGACAGATTAGACACTCTGTTCCAATCTTGTGGCAACGAACCAAAAATTCGAGTAAACTCTCATCAACCTTTGGATAAACTCTGCACAGTTGGTTGTCTTGCATCCAGTTAACCCCTGTTCGTTCGCGCTGGGCCCTTAACTCAGCAGCAATTTTGGGGTTGCAGATGATGCTGCACCTTGGGCACAACAACTTATCTTGGTTTTTCTTATGACAGTGAAAGAGGTATTCGCGCAAGCTCGCGTCCTTTCTAGGTAAGTTCTCCCTTCTTTGTTCTCTCTCCCTCTCCAAACAGCGTTCCACTTCTTCCATTTCAACGTTGAGCTGTTCGAAGTCCACCATATTTACTCCCAGCATTTAACCATCAGAAATTTTAAGTTCTTCGAACTTCATCCTGAGACCCTCAGTGGCCTCAGTTAACTTTTTATCAGCAGCCAGTTGGCCATCAGCAGCCTTCATTGCCTCACGAAGTATTTTTACTTTGAGTACCTTTGGGAGGTCATCAGTAGCCTTTCTTTCGTTCTTGATCAAGATGAAGTCCCCATCCTCTTCGAATTCCACTTTCTACTGAACCTCCCTCTCAGTAATCTCCACTACATTGATATCCAAAGGCTCAACATAGTTGGTCTCCGCCATCAGCAACGGATCCGTATCAACTTTCATTGGATTCTTCCCTTTGTCTGAGAACTTCAGCCTGCCATCTTTGATTGCGTTTTGTATCAGATCCCTGAAAAGAAAACATTGTGAGGTTTTATGGCCTAAAAAGTTGTGATATTTACAAAAGCCCCTTTTCTTCCTTTGTTCCAACGGAGGAATCTTAAGGTTGGGAGGAACTATTAACTGGCCATCTTTTACAAGCAGATCAAATATTTCATCACATTTAGTTATATCGAAAGTATAGACTTTCTTAGGGAATTTATCATTCCTTTCACTTTCGACAGGATCCTTTCCATTGGAAGGAAACAAAACTTTTCAAGCATAAGGGGGTGCTTCCTTCAGTTCTGCAAGATCTATTTCGAACTGATCGAAATCATAAGGGTCTTGAGAATCATCTATGTTCTCCCCTCCAGCCTCTATGTAGGCTATTCTTTCTTTCTTATGATTTTTACTAGCCCTAGCCTTTTCAGCTTTTAATCTTTCGACCTGACGAACCCTATCTGCTAGTTGGGTCATATCTCTAAGATACTGTGTATCCAATTTCTTTCGAATGGAATAATCTAGGCACCCAGCGGCCATTTCGACCAATTCGTGTTCAGGAACTACTGTGAAACATCTAGATTTCAACAAACGAAACCTATTCAAATAATCATCTATCGGTTTCGTGAATTTCCTCTTAATGCTTGCTAATTCTTTCAAGCTAATTTTAGATTGACCCATATAAAATTGTTCATGGAAAAGTCTTTCTAAATAAGGCCATGTATCTACAGATCCAGGGGGTAGGGTGGTGAACCAAGTAAAAGCGGTCTTGGTTAGAAAGCTTGGGAAGTATTTTATCCTAAGATTTTCATTATTTGATATATCTCCTGCTTCGGTTAAATATCTCGCTATATGTTCTACTGTCGATTCACTCGTATCTCCAGCAAATTTCGTGAATTTAGGGACTTTAAAGCCTCTGGGTAATTCTGTTTGCAAAACATAGTCTACAATAGGAGATGTGTAATTTGGCCTCCTAAATCCTGAATTTAGGCCGTTCTGGACCATTATTCTTTCGATCATGGTGGTTAGGTTATTTTCTGCCACTAAATTGTCATTTCTAATCCTGTGAACAATTTCGTCTGCATTTTGGTCCCTATTAACCATCATTATTGGTCTAGGTTGTTCGTTATGAACTTCCTGAACTTCCTGTTGCCTTAATCTTGCCCCTATATTTCTCTCTTCGACCACTTGTATAGGGGGTCGGATCTGTTCGATTATGGGTTCTTCGTTTCGAATCACCACCGGGTTTTGCCTACGTCTTGCAGGTGCATCAGGGGCACCAAAGAAATCTGCTATTCTAGCCATCTGGGCTGCATTTTCTTGGTTTGTTCTATTTATGTTCTAGATTAGGGGACCAAAAATAGCATTCATTTCACGGGCTAGGATTCCTACCATATCATGATTACTGTCATCCATCTGTTTCCTAAGCGCTGCCTGACTGTTAGTTGTAAGGGTAGGCAACTGAGCAAAGTTTCCTAGATTCTGGGAATTTGTACCCAAATGGTTCATTCTTGAACCAGACCCTTGGACTGGGAACGAAGTGGATGCATTATGTAATCCTTCCATGAACGAAGTTGGCATTCCATACGGAGGGTTTCTGGGTCTCACAGGTTCGAAACCTGGAGGCCTAGTGGGGGTCGAATATTGTTGATTCCCTATGTGTGGCATAGTTTGCATTGAGGACACGTTTGATGGCATTTCTAATGTACTTACTGGGACCGTATTCGAACTACCAACAGGGATGGTATTGGAGGCATCAATCGAACTTGAAACGATTGTTACAGCCCCCTGTGGGGGATTTTGTCCCCTATCTTGGTTAGTTGTGTTAACCATTGTTTTGGTACGTTGTCTTCTGGGTATATGTGGATTATTGTTTTTTATTTTGCCACTTCGAAGGTTCATATACCAAAACACACTCCAAACTCATAAGATTTTAAAATTTTCAAACAGGTTTGAAAAAAAATTTTATTATGACACTGTCCCACTGGGCGTGCCAATTTGTTTACAGTGATTTCTAGTAAACAACCGCTAGTCTTCCAATTTACTGATTATTATTGGTTACTTGCAGGACCGACTAGATTGATTCTAGGACACATGTGTCATAACTTATTTCCATGTTCAAACCCATTATCTTCATAAATTTATATTGTAGAATGTAAGATTCTTAAGAGATTTGTCTAAGATTGTCTATATAAATATGCTCATCGAATGTGTAAAGGAAAATGCTTCGAACTAAACTTAGATCTAATATAAATATAGAGAGTTTCTGAAAGTATAAAAGTTTCTGGAAATATAAAGTGTTTAAATGAAAAGACAAAGTAAAAGTGGAGTTTATGAGGAAATAAATGTGTTTAAAGCAAGTAAAACAAAAACATGAAAGGGAAATCGAAAGATCCTAAAAGCAGAAATATTGTAAAAGTGACAGAAATATAAAATGACTTGGATTGAAATTATAAAGAACTATGATGTTCAGTACGTACATTTTGTCTTCTGACTCGTTTCCCTTAAATCACGGTATTTTGAGTGTTTGAGATTTTTTAGTACATGAGCGAACACACTAAATCTAACATAAAAACACCTATTTATAGTGTCTTGACCCTAACGGTCCTACTCTAAAATCGTGCCACGTTCGAAGCATGCAGGCTTCCTACGTTTACTGACTTCCACGCGTCTTCTAAGAATGGCGCTCTTATTTGAAATTCGAATCCTGTGCTAGCGAATCGTTTTGCTAGTTTTCTTCGATTTCGAACTAAAGCATTTGCTTGGACCACTTCCAATTCTGGCACATTCGCACAAAGGAACTCTTTATATTTTAAGCACTAAAAATCCCAAATCGAAATCCATCATCTACCACTGGAAATCGAAGAGTCCTTTTAGAACAATAGTTCTATCTTTCCTACCAATATTCATTATTAATATCAACCTTTTTATGTGCTTATTCGAAACATTGTTTTGATATCCAATTATTCTTTATTCGAAATTGCCAGCTAACAGTTTGATAAACTGGAAGTGCAAAATAAGAGAAGGTCGTCAACATAAAACACATGAGACGACACCAGGTTGTTGCGGGAAGCCTTGATTAACTCTAACCCACCATTAGAAGCCAAGGACGAAATGTTGCGGTTGAGCACATCCTCCGCCAGACAGAAAAGCAGAGGGGACAGCGGGTCCCCTTGCCACACCCCACGCCCACATTTAAAGATACCATGGTGAGACCCATTAAAGTTAACCGAGAGCACAACAGAAGCTAAAAGATTTTCAATCTAGTTGCAGAAGGTTGCATGAAATCCAAAGCAAGCAAGAACTTTGAGCAAAAAATCTCAATGCAGAGTGTCGAAGGCTTTGGAAATAAGAGATGGCATAATACTCGCAAGACGATCTGCAAGAATTTTGGAGATGATTTTATACTTAAAGTTCGAAACTGTGATGGACCTAAACATGTCCAGAGACCGAGCATCCAAGGACTTAGGGATAAGAATGATTAAGCAGAAGTTATAATTCTGAGGAAGCCAACCGGAGCAGAAAAATTGAGTGACCGCTTTGCACACGTCTTCCTTAATAATATCCCAGTATAACTGATAGAAAACACCTCCGAATCCATCCGGACCAGGTGCACTATTCTTGAGGTTATGGACACTTGGACAGCATTAGAAATCTCAGCCGTCGAAGGCAACATGGTTAGAATACCATTAATCCTATGATCAACCAAAGATGGGATGGAATCCTCCACGATCGAAGAGGGCTGCTGGGCACCTGTAACACAGAAAAGATTAGAGAAATAATCAATAGTCAAATTGGCCATTTGTGTTTGATCCGTTAAAATAGAAGTCCCATGTTTAAGAGCAGTAATAAGTTTTTTGGATCTCTTAATTTTTGGTTACGTGAACAAAGAAGAGAAAGATATTGACTTAGCAAACCAAGAGGGAGGACCACTAATATACTGACACATGGCGAATATTAGAAATAATATTAAAAAAAAAACAAAATATAAACTAAAGCATAGATAGGTAATGAAATCAGAAAACAACATAGAAATCCCTCTTCATCTCTCTCGTACAGTTCCATCTTCTTCTTTCATTTATTTTTTCCCTTTCACTGATCCAACCATAATACACTAAATTCCAAAAAATGCAGTTTTTCTTTAAAAGAAATAAGAAGATCACATGAGTACCAAATGAGTGAACGGAGTAAGTGCCGTTAAATTGGAGGTCGCGATGTTAAAAAAGGGCGTGGTCGTGGTGGTGGTTCTGCTGTTGGTTTGCTCATGAGCAAGGGAAGATCTGCAGTCAGAAGGAAATTCGACGCGGCGGTGGGAATGGTTCGCGTGTGAGGTTCGAATGGGTCACGGTGGTTGTTAGAGTTAGATCTCCGGCAGATTTCGGAGAGCTCTGCGTGAGCGGAGCCGCCGGTAGTGCGGTGTGTGCGGAAATTCTGGGAAACTCGTCCACAAGGGTGGTGGAGGAAATTCCAAGGCGGCGCGGTGGCCGGACGGAAGGTTTGAGGAATTATATCCGAGTTAAGAACGAGACGGCACAGAGGCTATATCGTTAGATCCGGATGCTTGTCTATATTTCCAGATTATGATTTTCTTTTACTTCCTATTCTTATGACTTTCTGTTCCGAAATCTCGTTATTTTTCATACCATTGTTGTCGTGTTACAGGTTATATTACAACTAAATCGAGTGAGATTTTAGTGGTACTTAAAAAACAGAGTTTTGACAAGACTGTATGAAAAATGATGATGACTATATTGTAAAAGCTTCCTTGCTAAATTCTTTTCATGTAATTAAAATAAAAAACTAAATGTTAAAGTAAGTATGTAAAAAGAAAAACACGAAGACAATAAATAGTATCATCAACATATACAAACAAATGGGAGATCAATCAATATTGAGTAGTTTTATTTTTAAAAGAAAAAAAGTAAGGAAGTTTTAGTTTTAAATGCATGTATGCAAAAGAAAATGCGGGGAAAAGAAAGAAATATTTACAAAGTTGCGCTCATTTGGGCCCTGCAACCCAATGCCTACGTATCATTTTTGAGGAATCAGAGTGTCGTAGTTTGACTCAAATGTTTTCGTTTGTTTGTATTTTTTATGAACGATGCTGGCGAAGCATGTCCCTTTTGAAAAGAAGTTTTAAGGATAAATTAAAATCCAAGTGGCACATGTGTTTGAGATGTCTCAAGGTATTTTTGTATGGAGGATAATCCATTTATTTACAAAAATGTTTGAGATTTAGATCACATGAAAGTCTGTGAATGACGAAATGATAATGACGAGAAGAAACCCGCTTATCACTTCACCACCACTTAAGGCTCATGTTGGTGTAATCCTCATCATGACATTATTAAATATCTTCTATATTCTTAAGAGAAAAAATAAGTTTTAGTCTTGATGCAAATGCAAAAGAGAAAAGAAAATCTCTAAGGGGGACTATCCTAACTTCTAATCCTATTATTATCATACAAGTGGCTCTATGGTTATTGTTTACAAAAGGGAGATTCCTATCTAAATTAGCATATTTGTATCCCTACCCTAATTTCTAATTGATCCCCTCCATATAAAAGAGAAAAAAACAAATCCTAAGGACTCATAGTAGAATATCAAAATAGGTGAAGCAATAGGAGATCACACAAAGTGTTAGAGAGCTAAAAGGATTGATTGTCATTTAAGAATTGAGAAGTGGGGAGGTCAAATGCTAATGATTGAAACTTCATGTAAAAGAAATATCACACTCATGTGAATGATGGCGAGACATCAAACATCTATCAAACCATGTGACAAAACACCTATTAAGAGACGACACTCTTGCACAAACTTGAGATAATGAGAAGAGATAAGAAGGATAAGAAGGGATGATTCACAATTTAGTAGCACATACATGAGGCCTCTATCACTATCATATAACCAACCTAACTTTAAATACTTGTTCTAAAAATGCCATTAACCTAGCTAAAGAAGCTTTCATAAGGAATTAAGATCTAAGTTCCATGCAAATATGAATTTATGAGGTAAAGAGAAATGAGAAGATGAATAGAGACCTATGATTCTATCATTGACATCCAACACACTTTAATCAAAACAAAAATCTAGCACTAAGATGAACACATGATTTAAACAACTATACTAAAAAACTAGGTCAAAACAAGGTTAGAAAGTAAGAATGAGGATGGACTTTTGATCTATCGTGCCATATGATGTACAATGAATAAGACCAGTAGGTGATGCATGAGCATGTCATCTTATGGATGCCTAAGAAGTCTTAGAATGCTCTTGAGAAACTACTTCCTAATGGAGTGTGTAAGATTAGATCAAACTAGATTAAGTGAATGATCATTATGAATTATGAAAGCCTAGGAGATTAGTCATGACTTGTATGTATAAAAATAAAAGGTGAAATCATATTATTCAATATCATCTAATTGTCTATTATACTATAAGCATCATCATTCTATTGCATATCTAAAACAATGTACAAAGTAGGTCCAAAACCTAAACTAGACCTAAAGGCATTTGTAACTCAAAAGAAGGTATGAATGAAGAATGGGCATGGTCGAATGATGCATGAGTATAAGGATCAGTACCACAAAGGTGTCAAGAGGATGTGACTCAAATGCATAAACAATTTCAAGAAATCTTTTGAATCAATCAAGACAAATGATGCCCTAAAGAATGTGAAAAGATGCACTATTTTGGGGGGAAGAGATGGAGAGGTTAGAGGCATGTTAAAAATAGGAATTTTAAGTCAATACTCTATCAAGTCAGTATTTCCTTATATCCAAAAGAAAATCTCAAAATTATGTGCACAAGGTCACAAACAAAAGTCTATTTGTTAAGGCACAACCCTATGCATAGATGCAAGTCAAAATATATCAAAAATAGTAAAATAGTTTGTAAAATCATGCCAATTAGTATTCAATATCCTAGGACCTTAGAGCATCTCCAATGGTGCAACTCAATTTTGGGTTCTTTGCGGGACCCATTAAGCCACGTCAGCTTGAAGCAACCCAACTAGTTTTTCACTCCAATGGTGCAACTCTAAAGAACTCATAATGGGTCCCACAACTTTACTTTATATATTAATATTTTATTCATATTAAATTCTATATCATTTAAAATAATAATTTTAATTATTTAAATTAAAATTTATATAAAATAAATAAAATTCAAATTAAACTTATAATTTAAAATGATAATTAAAATTAATTTCAAATACATTACATATAATTAAAAACAATAAAAATAAATAACATCACATAAATTAATCAAACTTAAATTTCATCATCCTCATGTCCAAAACGTTCCCAAATATACTCGACTAGATCTCCTTGAAGTTGACGATGAACTTGTTTTTCACGAATATTTGCTCTTCTTTGTAGTCTTGTTGCAAGATTCGGATGAGGACCGCTAAATGTTTCGATTGTTGAGTGATTGTTATCCACATTATCATAAGAGTAATCAAAATTACCTCCATATGTATGTCGTTCATCTTCAACAATCATGTTGTGCAATATGATGCACGCATATATGGTATGTTTGAGGGTGTCCATGTGCCAGGCACGCGCTGGGCCACGTATAATTGCAAATCGAGATTGAAGCACTCCAAATGCCCTCTCCACATCTTTTCTAGCTGATTCTTGATGTTGAGAAAATAATTTTTTCTTCTCTCCTTGTGGCATTGAAATGGTCTTCACAAATGTAGCCCACTCAGGATATATACCATCGGCTAAATAATACCCCATATTATATGGTGTTCCATTGATTGTATATTGCACATTGGGAGCATGTCCTTCCAAAATATCGTTAAACACGTTGGATTGGTTTAACACATTAATGTCATTGTTTGAACCAGCAATACCAAAAAAAGCATGCCAAATCCATAAGTCCTGTGATGCCACTGCTTCAAGCATGTGCAACAGGACAATTTTTCCACTCCCAATGCATACAATCAATGGAACCCAACATACCTGGAAAGCCACGTGACTCTCCCATTTGTAAAAGATGTTCAACATCAGTGTTGTTAGGCTTTCTCAAATACTCAGCCCCAAATACAGCATTCACGCCCCGAACGAATCTTTGTAAGCACTCAATTGAAGTGCTTTCACCTATTCGAACATATTCATCTACAACGTCAGCAGGAGACCCATACGCCAATATACTAATAGCAGATGTACATTTCTGCAATGGTGAAAGACCCATTTTACCAGTTGCATCAACCCTCATTTGGAAATATTCATCATGATTTCCAAGGGCATCTACAATTCAAAGAAATATATGCCTATGCATTCTGAACCTTCTTCGGAATTGAACATCTGTGTATACTGGGTTTTCCGAGAAGTAGTCATTGAATAATCGATTGTGCCCTTCTTCACGACTACGATCTACCATTGTTCTTCTCTTTGGCATAGATGAACTTCCAGATTGGCGTTCATTTTCAAGCAATTGTTCTTCATCACTATCGTCGATAAATTCTTCTTCAATCAACTCCCAAAATTCTTGGTCGAAATCATCTGAATTGTCTGAATCCATTTTAGTGAATTAAGAATGATAGAAAAATGAGAGAAGAATTAGAGAAGTATGATAGAAGAATAAGATGAGAATGGGAAAACAATGACATAAGTGATAGTATATATAATGGTTTGAATAGCGGCTAGTTTGAATAACGGCTAGTTTGAATAACGGCTAGTTTGAATAACGGCTAGTTTGAATAAAGGATAGTTTGAATAACGGCTAGTTTGAATAACGGTTAGTTTGAATAAAGGATAGTTTGAATAACGGCTAGTTTGAATAAAGGATAGTTTGAATAACGGCTAGTTTGAATAACGACTAGTTTGAATAACATAATATTTATTATAATTTAAAGTGGTACTAATGACCATTTTACATAGGTGTTGATAAATTAAATTGGTACTAATGACCATTTTACATAGGTGTTGATAAATTAAAGTGGTACTAATGACCATTTTACGTCAATGATACTAACTACATTCCATATTTTTTTTTCATCTTATTACAATATTTTTCATGAATATCTCGTTGATTATCATTCATAGTAGAAGTGTCTTTCATGATGATATTCATTGCCTTTAGTTCTAGCTCGTCCTCCTTACATTGAGCTAGTCTTTCCATTGCTGCTGCTCTTTTAATCCTTGCATCTTGCATTGCATTTGGAATTTACTTTGCCTTACCCTTCCTTTTCTTTTTTTGTCCCATTGACGCTCCATTGGTGATGATGAGTTAAACTCATAACTTGAAGGTGTATTTGGGTTGTCGATGATGCCCCACTAGCGAGCTCTTTGTAATTTTGAAGAATTTCCAATCGATTCTCCCATCCATTTAGGTTCATCTTTTAACAATCGCCATACATACTCAAGATTGAATGTTGTACCTTCATCCCGAGCAAAAAGCATGTGCGCAACCATGATATCGTTCTCCGATGTCCCTTTTTTCCATTAACGACTTGTTTGTAACACCCAACAAATTTTTGAACCAAGCCATTTATTCGATGCCATCGACATTTTAATTGCCCGCCTAACTTTTCGCGATTGCCCACGATCTTGGTTATAATTGGCGATTCTTAACCAAAACTCTCGACTTTTTATCAACTCCCACAATTGGATCCTTTGAAACATTGAGCCATGATTGGATAAGCGATATATCTTCATCCCTTGTAAATTGCTCTCGAGATTTTTTTAACGACAACCCTTTCTTCTTTTCGGTACCAACTTGAGTAAGCGGGTGGAACTTGACATCCGACATAAACCCAATAGGTGTTTAGGAAAAATATGGCGGGGTTTGTTGGCACAGATGGAAATTGAGAATTTTGAGGATTAGGATTTTGATAATTTGACATGTAATTGAACATAGCTTGTTGATAATGAAAATGATTAGGATCCATTTGGCCTAAACAATTTTAATTTAAAGTAGGAAGATGATATTGTGAGAAAGAAATAAAATTATGAGAGTAAATTGTGAGAAATAAATAAAATTATGAGAACAAATTGAGAGAAAGAAATAAAATTATGAGAGCAAATTTGAGTATACAACTTATCACTTTATCATATTTATAAAGAAATAAATTATTAAAATAAAATAAAAACAAAAAAAAAAAAGAACCGTTATGCAACGACTAGTTAATTTATATTATTTTTTTAATATAAGGACCGTTGCTTCAAAGTAATACGTTCTCCACTTGGAGAACTCTTGCAGCTACTTTATTTAACTTTAATGCTGCCAGGTGGAAAACTTAACATAAGAACCCAACATTAGAGCTGGTCTTATAGAAGTCAGGGACATTACCCAAAAACCGTGGATGGACTTATAATCATGATCATGAGATGGAATTGTCAAGACTAGTTAATCCAAAACAAAAACTAGAGAGGTCTTGCCATTTATTTGATGAAAAATGAAAAATCAGTAGGAAAAATTATAAAGAAGTGATATTATGTATCCTAAAACATACTATAATGTCAAAATGATTTTTATTGGTTTTTAGAAATAGAGGAAATGGAGAATTTAAAGGTTACTTTGGATCTAAGCAAGAGAAAGGGCAAACTCTAGTAATTCAAAGAGAAATTCAAAAAATGTTAGTAAACCCTAGAAAAAATTGATTAAAATTCATGAACAATTAGCATAATTCATAAGGGTCAACATATATTTTTCTTGAAATTTTATCTTGGAAGGAAGGTTAACAAAATAATTATGCACAAACAAACATGATGATAGGTGTATGCAAAATGAGATGTGATCATCAACAAATGGCCTAAAAGGTATCCTATGTTTTTTATAAAATTAGGCAAAAAATTTCACATGGAGTAAACTCATTCAACATTACAGGATATTTTGTTTAGAATTTTATACCTAAGAACATCAACTAACAAAATTCTAACACTTAACTATTGAATAAAACCCTAATTTGTTCTAACCAATTTTTATATGCAAAAAATAATGGAAAATGTAAAATAAAACTTATGGTCAGTCACTATTTGTGAAAATAAGCCTAAGATATTTTTTGTGTAATTTTTGGATTGCTAAAAATAATTAAAAATTAATTTAGAAAGAAATTAAAAATTAAATAAAATTTAATATGGAAAGATCAATTTACATCTGACTTTGGCAAAAGCACTGCAAAAAGATCTCATCCATGTTCAATGGCACGCTGGCACGTTATCATCCCTACCACACACATGCCCTAATTGCTTCGTTTTTCAAATGGAAATGGTGAATTTCCAGCTACCATATCTCGCTCGTTTCTTGATGCAATTCCATGTTTCTTGAATCAAAGTTTGAGTACTCCATGAGTACTACAACGTGCTGCCAATAATTTCTTGAAATGATGCTCGAATCAAAGAGAAAATCGCTCATGAACATGACCCTATGGACACCGATTTGAAAAACACGAATCTAGACACTCAATTTCAGATGCATCGTTCTCGCCCGTCTTTGACTCAAATTAAGTGATTCAAGGCTCAAATTAATCTTTAAACTACAAATAACGTGTTCATGCCCTTAGATCATTCAAGCCATACACGATTAATCCAGAAAATACGCGTAAACATAATGAGTCAGCAAGTGTTTCAAACGAGTTGCAGGGCATAAGAACCATGGCAAATCCCAAGCATGCATACATCAGATCTAAGATCCGACCAACTATGATATTTCTAACAAGATTTGAGAGGAAGAAGAATTCTGAATGATGAAGGTTAGGGTTCAAGAAACTTACCTCGAATTGGTGAAAAATAAATTCACCAGGGTCCTCTGATTCAATATAGAAACCCATTGCACTTGTTCCTTAGCTTTTAAGGATGATAAATTGAAGCACAACGAAGCTTGAGAACAAAGAAAACCAGAGCTTCGATGGAGAATTCGAGCTTGAAGAGAGAATATGCAGATCTTGATTTCAGAGAGATAACGCGTGTGTCTGGCTTTGTGAAGCTCAAGTAGCTTATATAGAGTGAGGAGGTGGGGGTAAAGGGGTCACTCCAAGGTTTTAAACCGTTGGAGTGCAGTTTGGGCAAAACTATCAAAATTGGGAGCTTCCATGGCAGCTTGCGTTTTATGTTGTAAAGTTCCTTCAAGCCATGCGTTTTTACATTCACTTGATGCATAGAATGAAGCTACAATGGCCTCTTATGCTGAGATGGCTTGTACAAGCTCGTCGAGTGAAGAATCTAATGAACTCTACCTATTCTAAGTAAGGTATGGATGCAGCATGCATGCATGCATAGCATGCTTTGGTTTGGCTTATTTTGGAATACATAAGGAAGGAAACACGTGATGCAACCTTAAGCACGAAGGAAAAGCCCATGATGCAACAAAATTCATCATTTCTGGATGGATGGTAAGACAGGATGACCACGTGACTTGAGACTTCCAAATTTCAAAAATGGCTCGTGCTTTTTTGTTGTTTGAGGGGCCTTTCAAGAGATCTCTCAACATAGATCACAATGCTTCTTTGAATATCTCAATTTGGAACATGTATGATAGAGATATGATTGAGGCAAGTTGAAGAAAAACATGTTCGGCTAAGGCAAGTATGTGCGCGTGCATGAGTGTGCATGGGGTACGGTTTTGGCATGGTTTTCTCAAGATCATAATTTCTTCCACAACTAGATATTTGAAGTGATTCCAAGCTTGATTAAAAGCTCCCATGGCCCTCTTGAGAATGCTCGAGGCGCAATTTTAAAATTCCTTTTGGATCAAAGGATAAAAGGATTGACATTTCTCCCACCACTGTTTGTGTAAATTCCGCGCGCATTAGGCCAGTGAGAAGGCAAGCTTGCTTGAAATGTTTCACATTTTGTGCATAAACTTTCCAAAGCAAATATCTTCCAAATGATGCATTTTTGAGATTTTTTACACATTGACAAAGTTGTATCATTTTTTTCAAGCTTTCCAAAAATTTATAGTTTGCACCCGCTGGATAAAAATTGAGCAAGTTATGTGGTGGAAAAATCCTATAAGGTAGGGACTTAAAAAATTATCAAACTTCACATAACTTCAAGAAGAAGTTATCTCCAAATCTTTCAATTATCTTGATTCAATGATGAATTTGGTCATGAAATATGAAAATAACATATTTGAATTGATGATTGACCAAAAATTCACTTGGTCAACTTCTGACTTTGACTGATTAAGACCAAAATGACCATTTTGCCCTTTATGATCAATTGACTTGCTTCCAACCAAAATTAAACCCAATCTTGCAATCATAGATTCCCAATAACATGTGGAGACACATGAAATCAAGTTTGATTGATAACTCTGAAGAATTCCTTATTAAATCCAAAAACCCTGAATTTGCACCTTGAGCATTAAGATGTCTAACCCCTGCCTCAAAAAGTCTTGATTCCTCTGGATAGTTTAAGAAATATTTGGGATGGAGACAACCCACATTGGGAGGAATATAAAGTTTCAAAACCCTACCTATCATGTCCTCCCACTTTTCTAGATGGCCGCAACTTACTTCCCTTTCAACCACAATCTTCACACACACTTTACATTCACAAACAAAATTCCCTAACCTCATCACCTAGATGCATGAATATGAATAATGAAGAGGGTAAATTTTGGGGTACAACACTTAGCTACGAGATTTTTCAATAGAACTTCTGTGATCACCAGAATATCTTGAAGGATCAAGTTCTACGTTTCTGGAAAAGGAAACCTCTTTGTGTGGACAATACTCCTTGGGAAACTACATAGGAATCAGAAACTCGAGAACCATATCCTTAACCTCAACCTCTGGTTATTTTTCAAGACAAATGAAAATTTGTTGAAGAAACTTCTGTGAAAATAACTTTTAACGAAACAGTTCCTGGTGAAGAAGAAATGACTATATCTTCTATAGTGCTGAAAACTCTAGAAGAATTGAAGAAAGAGAATGAAGCTGTTAGGAAAAGGTTGGATAAACAAGATGAGACCAACAAAGAGATTAAAGAAATGATGGGAAAGCAAGAAGAAACCAACGCTCATATCAAAGGGCTTCTAGAAGCATTGTTTACACGACTTCCACCACCTTCACAGCCTTAGAACTGTTTTATGTTTTCCTTATTTCTGCTATGTTTTCTTTTCTGTTTTGTTTCTGTTTGTTTGCTTCTGTTTGTATCCCACTCTGATCCTTAATGCATAATCTTTTGTTCTATTCAAGTGATTTTATTGCTTTTGGGTTAATGACAAAAGGGGGGAGAGCGTAAGATATTTTAAATATAAACAGTGTCAGACTAAGTCTCAAACATTTCTAATAACGTAACTTCTGTTTCATTATTCTTGGAAAGCTTACAGGGAAAATGTATCACAGACTAATCAGAACTTTCATCAAAAGTTTTGATCAAACATATTCAGGGAAGTATTTATTTTATTTTATCTTAGCACTTAACTCAGGGGGAGACCTTTACGCTTTATGATCTTACTTGTTCATCAAAATATACAAGTTTTTGTCATCATCAAAAAGGGGAAGATTGTTAGAACATAGTTTGGTTCTACATCTTAGTAAAAGTTTTGATGATAAAAAATATATAATACTTATGAAGAACAAATATGCTCTCCAATATTTTTATGAAACATGCATAGAATTTCTGATAAAGAAGTATAGAATATTGGCTAACTACTTGCGCTGAGAAGATCTGATAAGAAAGCTAAAGTAAAAAAGTATCATGCTCAAAAGAAGTTCTGATTCGATAACTTCTTCAAAGCACCAAGCTGCAAGCTAAACTCTGATATAGCGATATACTGCTGATCCAAAGTTTAAATATTTCTATCCATATTCTGATCAGATTTCAAAGTAGTCATACTATGATGCCTTACATTTCATTCATGATAAATCAAGAGTAACGACTGGTTCTAAACAAGATCTATATTTTTGGAAAGTACATTAACAACATTTTATCAATCTTCCAAAAGTATCTTCTCATGTTTCCAACGGATCAAAGAGATTTGCCTATATAAAGGTAATCTCGAAGGGTGATCAAAACACAACTCCTGCGCGCATATCAAAGAGAAATTATGATAACCCGAAAATATATAGCATATTCGGCTCGATTAACATAAATTAAGTCACCGTTTTATTTTGATTTTGTTGTTTTATGATAGTATTATGTTGGTATTTTAGTGTATTTCAGGTATTTAATTACACAAGGCTTGCTTAAGAAAAGGAGTAGAAATGGAGAAAAAATGAAGTAAAAATCACAAAGTATAAAAGAAATTAAGTAAAAGAGAACAAGGCCCATCAGCAAAGCGAGAACCTAGCTCATCAAAGAAAGGAAGTGTGACGACCGTCACACCCTTTGTGTCAATCTGCACACCTCCAAAAAGTATGCCCCACATCACACTTACTGTTGTGAACGGCACGACTCACTTCCTATATTTTCTCAACAAATCAAACACGTTCAAGGGCCACTTCCTGTATTTTATGAGGAATGGATATCTCGCTTCATTCTTTATTTTCTCAACTGCTTCATGATTATAAATAGAAGGCAGTTGCAAGTCAGACTCCTTCTTCTTTGTTCATTCTGATTTTTTTCAACATTCCAACATTCAGAGATTTTGTTTTCCTACCTTGATACAGCAACAGTTTTCTACACCGAAAAGCTGTTGCACCTTTAGAATTGTTTCAAAAGTTCCAGAATTTATTTTAGTTTTACTTTTTGTTGTTGTTTTCGCATTTAGGTTTTTGAGAAGCAAATCCTGCCAGTCTATGGAGGATTTTTTCCAGTGCTACAAGCTTGTCGAAACTCATTACTTTATTTTATTCCAAGTTTTTATTTAATTGTAATTCATTGTTCTATTTATTTTATTAAGCATGTTTGAATCAAATATATATCTCTTCTTTAAGTTTGTGTTTGCAATTTATAACATGTTAGGCTAAAATTCCCTAACACCAGTATGTAAGGTCGTAAGAACGGGAGGAATTTAGTAACAAATTGGCACACTATTTGTAAAAACACTTTTTTGGTTATGGTTTTCAAATTTAATATTGAAATAAGTTTTTATACGAAAGTAAAAGACAATAAGGTTAAAATCAAGATTAACGAGAGTTTGCGAATTTAACTAGATAGTGGTAACCGGACATTAACCTCAAATACAGCGAGAGCGCTTTGAGGTTAATTGGATTCTATTTCTTTACAAATAGTATTGTTAGGTTTTAAATGATGCAGCGAGAGCGCTCATTTAGTTTAATAGTTGAATAAACAAACACGAGAGTGTGAGATAAAGGTTTTTAAACAGATAGTTTACACAGGAATAATTGTTTTAAGAACTCAAGGTTGTGCCAACGACTTACTAAACGCCTGAAGTCAGACCAATTGCATGCTGGTTTTTACTTCTGATCAATTAATTTAGACTATAATTTCCCTTTTTAGTTTCCCTCTAAAACCAAAATCAAAGAACATCATTAGCTTTAGCTTTACATAGTTAGTTTAGATAACGATAGTTCGATTCATAGTCCCTTAGGATTCGATAATCTTTAAAGCTACGCGATACTACTGTGCACTTGCAGTCAGGAATCTTATAAACATAATAAAACACGATCAAATTCATAAAGCTTTCTGTCTAAATCTCTTAAATATTTTTACTGTACTTTAAAAATTGTGTATACATCATAGTTGTGATATCGCTTATTAGAAGAAAATCTTTACATTATTTGATTTATAATTTTAATTCCTTGAGAAACCAAGTTGTGGTTTCTTCTTGAGAAGACATTAATTGTGGTCTTTGTGATTTGTAATCAAGTTTTGGTTAGTGAATTAAGACCTCGATTGAGAGAGGCAAATTCACCTTGACGGATGGACTGGAGTAGTTTGAGTATAAAGGAACCAGAATAAAATCAAACATGTCTTACAGTTTTAATTTTGAAAACCCCAATTCAAACCCCCAATTTCTTGTGTCTTTCTATCCTTCATTAGGAATGTTGCAAAGCAAAGAAATCTAGGAAATCATTAAAACTTGACTTGCCCATGAGGTCGAAGGAAAATATGTAGCTAGTTCACTCTTTTGTGTGTGGACCTTTTGAAGTAATGTCAAATGGAGTTAACTGATATTTCATAACCTCAATAGATGAATTCACCATACATATGTGGATTTATCTAATCTAAATGAATAGTAAGGTATTCACACAGTTCAAGAAGTTTAAATTTCATGTCAAGACACAAAGTGAATAAAAGTTGAAGAAATTGAAAACCAATAGTGACGGCGAATACACTTCTCGAGAATTTGCTGGATTTTACAACGAGGAAGGTATAAAGAATGAAGTCATTGCAACATATACACCTCAGCACAATGGTATAGCTTAACGAAAGAACATAAGTATGTTTAACACGACGATGATCATGTTAAAAGCTAAAGATACGCCAAAAATATTTTAGGGTGAAGTAGCTTTGTCAGTAATATTCATTTTAAACAGATTTGCAACGGAGAAGATATTCAATAAGACACCTTATGATACATGTACAAGCCATAAGATAAATCAAGAATGTTGTGTTGACGATATCCTACAGAGGGTGAAAGATACATTAATTGGATGTAAACCATTATTTATCAATGGACCTTTAGAAGAAGAAGTCTATGTTAGTCAACCACCAAGATTTGAAATCAAATGGCAAATGTCAAAGGTGTATAGAATAAGAAAGGCTCTATATGGCTTGAAGAAAGCCCTGAGGACTTCGAATAAGAGACTATATATCTTTATGATCAAATCAAGTCTCACAAAATATGTCTATGAACATGGATTTTATGCCAATGATACAGACAAGGTTAGTCGAATCATTTTATGTTGTTATGTAGATGATTTTTTGATCATAGGTGTAGATGAAAAGATAAGAAAAGTCAAGTCAAAGCTGATGCAGGATTTTGAAATGTTTGACCTAGGGAAATTATCATATTTCTTTAGGATGGAATTCAAAGACACGGGTGAATTAGTGTTTTTGCATCAGAAGAAGTATGTTTAACATATCTTGAAGAGGTTCAAGATGAGTAATTGTAATGTAGTTTCCATGCCATTAGAAATTGGAGCAAAGTTTAAAAAGGAGACATGGGATGAGTTTGTAAGTGCAACATTTTACTAACAAATAATTAGATCCTTGAGGTATCTTTGCAACACAAGGCCGTACATTTGTCAAAGTGTCGGATTGTTAAGCACTCATAGGAAACCTCAAGAATGTCATTTCATTGCAGTGAAGAGTGTGCTGAGTTACATAAAGGGTACTATTGATCATGGTGTGTTAATGCCAAGACAAAAGAAGACCAACACTAATGTAGCGGTATATAGCTACACTAGTTCAGATTTCAATGGAAATCAACACGAGAAGAAGTGTAATGCATAATCCATATTCATGATCGAAGGTGATCCAATCTCTCAGAGCTCAAGAAAGAAAATCATTATGGATTTGTGTCATACCCCAAATTTTGACCTAATATACCACCTTACATTTGTATCATCTGCATAACTAACAGCTCAGATAGCATTAATCGGGTATAGCACTCACAGGTCAAAACTAGGGTTTCCTCAGATTTTCATCTGATTCAAGAGCTAACCAATTAGGGTTTGATATTTTCTCATCTCATTTGATCTATCTTGATCAAATCATCAGCCTTCAATCCTCAGATATCAAATTTTCTCACAGATCAATCGAGGATCGACCAATTAGGGTTTTGGTCGAGCATAGGCATTCTCTGACTTTTTGAGCAAGAAATGACTTTTTTGGATAGAGATTGGTCATTATATATTAGATACAACATCTTGACCTAATTTCTGGATTCAAAACATCACAGAGGTTCACAGAATTCATCAGTCATTTTAAGAAACATCTGATGAAAATTCATCTGCACAAAAAAGTCAAACTTTGACTTTTGGTCAAATTTTTCAAAACAAAACTTTTTCAATCATCAAAATACTTCACATGATCCATCATGATCATAAAAAATCAAAGAAATTGGAAAAGTCAACAAAAAGTCAAAAGTTTTCATACTTAGAAATTTTTCTAAGTGTTGAAATTTCTCATTTTTTCCAAACTTCAAGCGATTTGTTCACCAAGTTCCAATTGGAATTTGAAAAAACTCAAAACATGAAAGTTGTAGCTTGTGGAAAGATCTTTCCAAAATGTCCAAGAACTCTCAAATCCATGGAGGCTAGCTATGTCTTTGAAATTGAATCATAAGGCTCCATGAAACTTGATTTTTCAAAGTTCAAACATCAAATTATAGGTCATTTTTGTGTTTCTTCATCTAGAAGCTTTCTAGCCTTGCCAAGTGGATGATCAAACTGATAAATATCAGCCTAGAGGATATAATTGAAGATTGGATCAAAATGCAAAAATATAGCACATGGTGAAAAAAGGAAGTTTCCTTTTTTGGTAAAAAACCATTCTTGCCCCTTAAGTTAACCTTGAATATCCAATTGGCTTGTACTCTTGCCTAATTTTGCAGAGCTTGTTTTCCTATAAATAGCTCACCATTTCAAGAGAAATTCACACCAAAGCTTCACAAATACAAGCTTTCTTTCCACTTTCTTGAAAATCAAGTATCATAGAGCAAGATTGCCAAACATAGCATTTTTCAAAATCCCATGAAGACATGATGAAATTTGGTGTCCAACATGTTTCATGATCATAATTAAACTTGTTCCAAACATAAAATCAAACTGAAATCAAGTTAAAATCAGTTTTCACTTTTCATCTTTTCAAAACTTCAAAACTGCCTTATAATTCGAATTTCCAGTTTGGCTTGATCAATTGTTGTTCTAATGATTCAAACACGATCCATATACATCATAGACATGATGCAGATCAATCACAACAATCTGTAACTCCATTAACATCAATTTCGAGTTCCGTTGTTTGCGGGTTGACTTGAGTGGAGAGATTGGAGCAAGTTCAAAGCAAGCAAGCTATCCTCAAAGATCCATACATGCCGATGAAGCTTAAGTGATCAAGAAACAACCATGTAAACACTCTAGCATCGTTTCGATCTTCACTTTTCGGTATAAACACGAACTTGGTTCTCATAATTCTTTGAATCTTTTGACAAAAGCTCTTGGCCATTCTCTTTCTGAAAACGACCATTAGCCCTCAATAAAATCAAACAATCATGAACAATACATCATTTAATTTAAGTTTTTCAGATTAGGGTTCATAAGTGTTCTTCGAACCAAAATCATTCTAGGCTTGAAATAAATGAAATTAACAACCATGATCATGTTCGTGGTGCAAAATCGACCAACTTTGATGTTTACATCATTGGATTTCATTAAGAAACGAAGATTTTAGGTTGAAATTGGTAATCTGAAAATCAAAACACAAGCCCAGAATACGCGCGTGTTCTTGATGTTCTTCATTTTTAAATTTTCAAACTTTCCAATATCATGTCTACACGTGTGATAATCCACTAACACTCAGCGCGTTTGGCTCAGTTGGTTGCTTGCTTGATCTTAAGGCTCTGTGACACGCGTCCACCTCAAGGTCATGGGTTCAAAACCCAGCAAGACCAAATTTTTTACAAACTTGTCATATTTTCATGTTTTTTTCATCAAACTTTCACAATTTTTTTGACCAATCAAAACTTCTCATTTTGAGATGATTTTTTGCACACTTGTCATTTAATATATATATTTTATGATTATGTCAAAAAAATCCAAAAATATTTTCATCTGATTAATTTTAATCGGGCGAAACGACGTTCTGAACACTTTTCAAACCTCCTTAAAAGGTGAATTTTTCAAGTTTTCGACTTCCGATTTTTTTTTCAAAAAAACTTCTCATAAATGAACCTCACATTTCAAAACATTTTTCAAATCATTTTTCAAAACATTTCATCAAACTTGCATTTTTTACCATGATCAATCTGATTTAAAACGATAAAACAAATTCGTTCTTTCTCGAATTTCTCGATCGATCATGGGCCTCCCTTATGGTGTAAGTCCCAATCCTTTATGTACATATTTAGTTTTACTTGTACATACTCAAATTATCATTGTTAATATTCAAACATAAACAAATTTCTTTCGTTTGTTTTCATTCGTTTGTCTATACGCTGAATCCATTGGTTCTAAAGGAAGGTTTCTCCTGAGCAAAATTTCTTTTTAAACCAATGGGCCTCCATCACGGTGTAAGTCCCATAATATTCTTTTATGTACATAATATTTCTTTGTACATATCAAAAACTTTCCAAACACATACAATTTTTTATCTGTACATAACACATATACTTCTTTTTCAAAACCTTTTATCATACATATGAGATACTTTTCTTTGAAAATACTTTTCTGTATAAACTTTGATCAATCATTTCTGTTTCATCTACATTTTACACTGAATACCATTGGTATTGAAAGGAGCATTATTCCCTGTGAAACTGCTTTCAAATCAATGGGCCTCCCTTGCGGTGTAAGTCCCAACCTTCCTATGTATATCCATCTTTGTCTGTACATAAAAACTCGTTCGTGTACATATTCATTTCCTTGTACACAGTTCAAACTTGTGAATAATCAAGTTACGCTCGTTTTAAACGTTCGTTTCACAGACACTTGTTTATATTCCATAAACTGCTGTAAATAAACATCATGCATTATTTATATTTCCTTCATAAACTCACATACACACACACACTGTTTATACAAACTCTAATAATAACATAACAATTAGACTAATCAATAGGTTTCGAGTTTAGCCTCCGCTTGGGCTTCATACAAGACAACTCATCACCAGTTGAGTTTAGCCTCCGCTTGGGCTTCATACAAGATAACTTATCCCGGGGTCACCTCTCTTGGGCTTTGTACAAAGAAACTCTCCCAGAGTTTAGCCTCCGCTTAGGCTTCGTATAAGACAACATTCCCTGACCTCCTCTTGGGCTTCGTTCAAAAGAACTCCTCATTGAGTTTAGCCTTCTCTTGGGCATCATACAATGAAAGAGACAGAAATCTCTTGACCTCCTATTGGGCTTCCAATACAAAGAATCACCCGCGCTAAGATAGAACCCTGAAAGGATGGTTTCCCGGTGAAATCATTTTCAAATTCCCCAATGAGTAAAATTTCCCGGTGAAATTGCTCTTATTCAGAAAAGGATGATTTCTCGGTGAAATCCCTTTCAAGCCAAAGACAGCCATACCCTATAGCTTCCTCTTGAGCTTCATACAAGGACCCTCGATGACCCTCAGAATGCCTCCTCTTGGGCTAACAATACAAGGACCCACGGGCTTCTTAAAAGCATCCCTTTAATCCAATCAATTTCTCCTTGAGATTTAGACATCTATCATCTCTATGGAAGAAGTATCTCATCTATCACATCACATACAATCAAAACTTTTCAAAACTTTTCAAACTTTTCAAACTATTTTCAAACAAAAAATATCTCTTAATTGTAAGTGGTAATGCTTGTACACTCAAGCAAAACACCTAATACTTACAGTTAAAAGATTCAATCATCTTTTTCAAACATCTTTCTTAAACATGTAAGTGGTAACGCTTGTACACTCAAGCAAAGCACCTAATACTTACGATGAAAGATTTTAATCAATCAAACTTCTCAAAAATGTATGTGATGAAATAGATTAGATACATTTTTCATTAAGATGACATTTGTCTGTCTCTTACTAACATCCAGTTGCTTTCCACTAGCATAAGTGGGAACTACGATTGCTCGACTTTCTCAACATCCTTTTGAGAATACGTAGGCACAAGGTCTCATCCTTGCCGAGCAAATTTCTATCTCCTCGACCAAACAAACCATAGAACCACAGATCCGAGCTACAAATGCTCGATTCCCACTAGGGGATATGTATGCGAAGATCCACGGATCTTTGCGAGCACAATAATAATAAAACCTAGAATCCCACATAATCTCATTTCTTAAAATCCCAAAGGAGAAACTTTCCCAATCATAGAAATAGCAATTAAAACACACAAACATATCAAATATATTCATATATAAAGTGTAGATAACTACATATATTTAGGGTGCTCCATCTATTCCTTTATATACCAATCCCCTTACTCGAATCTCCCAATGCGTTATGTCTAGTTTGCGCTAGTCGTTCGCATACCAATATCAATTGAGGGTATTTCACTTTCCCCTTTTCATAATCATTAAATCATCTTTCTTGTGTTGAAAATAATAAAGCTTGATGCTCGCGGAATCTTTATAAACAAATCAAAAGATTTAAATCGTTGCGTGCGAAGATTCGAACTCACGTTCGCATCCTCGGCCACCTTTAACGGAACAGAAAATGGCGACTCTGGGAGTGCTGAAACTTTGATTTTTCAAAAAAAGCGTTACTCGCCGAGAGCACCAAGCTTTTTGTTTTCAAAAAGAAAAAAGGGATAAGCTTTTCATATTTTGCATATATCATTTTTCTTTATTGTGTGTTTGCGATTTCACTTGATGGAAAGAAATCCTAACCCGATTTAAGAAACATTTTAAGATCTAGGTGGAGATATTAATCGTGAGATTCAATGCTTTCAAGTTAATATTTCCCGCGATGGAGGTTGTCTTGGGGTATTGTGTTTAGCAAGTAATTGCGTGTATTTTCGAGGAACTTAAGAAGTCGAGTGGGTGAGAACACATAAACCATCCGGCCATTAGGATGTAGTGCAGAGATTATTCGGGTGTAAGCCTAGAGTAATTGTCATGCGATACTACGATCAGGCGAGTTTCTCTTGAAAATATTATTGGACCATCGAGTATTCAACAAATCCAATAATGTTTTGAAGGGGAGTGTTGAGCTCAGATATCGTAGAACCGCTTCACGATGAATAAGCCCTTAGAACTTAACCCCGTTGATTCTTATCGTTGGCTTCATGCTCATGACTTGGAACGCTTGCCCGTGTGTATAACTACTAACCATGTTTGCCGCATTCATGCATTCATTCATTCATTCAAAAAAAAAAAAACTTCATTTTCTCTCTCCATTTCCAAAGAATTTAGAGATTTTTCTTTGTAAAATATTTTAGGTTAGAGTGATGGACGTCAGAGGAAGATTCACCAAAAGATACAGTTTTAGAATTCCTGATGTAGGAAAGTTGAAAGAGTTAGCATCCTTGGTAGAAGATCCCTCGATTTCAGAAAACGCTATGGAACTCTTTTTACGAACGCTAGCGTCGATGAAGGACTTCTCAAAACCTTTCAATTCTACGATCCGATCTATCATTGTTTCACTTTCCACGATTATCGTTGATGCCTACTTTGGAAGAGTATGCGATATCCTAGGAATCTCGAGATCGGACAAAGTGCCTTTCAATGGTTTGAAGCCATTCCTAAGTCACAAGTCATTGCAACAATGACTCATTTAAAGAAATCGAGATAGACAAAACCTAACTACCGGAGGAAAACTCTTAGGACTGACTTCAAAGTTCCTAATGGAGAAGGCTCTCAAGTTCTCAAGCCGGTAGTATGGTAGCTTTTGAAGCTATTTTAGCTTTACTCCTATGGATTGGTGTTGTTTCCCAACGTCCCAAATTTCGTTGATATCAACGCCATAAGGATCTTCGATTGGAAATCCTGTTCCCACTGCTTGGTGACACGTCGTCTCTATTCATCATAGGAATCGTCAAGGAGACGGAACTATCGTGTGTTGTGCCTCTGTTTTTCAAATGGATTGTCTCACACCTACCTAAATCTCCTATCTTCCGCGAAAACAAAGACGAGTGGCATTGGTCCGTAAGACTCATGTCTCTTACAAACGATTTATATCCATTGGTATACCTTGGCAAACAATGAGATGGAAATCATTGAGAGTTGTGGAGAATTTGCCAACGTACCTCTCATTGGTACGAAAGGAGGAATCAACTACAACCCATTCCTAGCAAAACGTCGGCTCGGATCGCAATTCGGTAAACCTCCGGTTTGGTGAAAGCTACTTCTATCATGAAGGAGAGGATTCCCAGGATTGAAGGCTAGGATGATTAAAGCTTGGCATCACATCCGAAAGGAAGGAAAAGGTAAGGCAAAGAATTGTGTAGCCATGAAACCTACACTTCTTGGATAAAGAAAAGAGCGAAGGAATTTCAATGCCTTACGCTTATGAGGATCCCATGTTCTCGATCGCTTCCAAATCGACAAATTTTCCGTTGGTGGGAGAATACCAAGAAGCCTTGACCAAGATAAGGTTTGAGAAAGAAGCTTTGGAAAGCAAGTTCCTTAAGACTAACCTTGAGAATAAGAAGCTCAAGAAGCAAGTCAAAGATCATGAAAAGACTCTACTTCCGTGATGAATGGCTCATGGAGAAAGATGAGAAGATTCGCGGAAGGAGCCATCCGTAAATACGTCAAAGAAAGGAAAAGAAAGCTCGAGGAAATGACAACAAGCCCGCTCCCAACGAGTGGAAGAGAGTCATTAGCAAGCTAAAAGCCGAGAAAGCCAAACTAAAAGCTCACTATGGGAAGGAAATCACGTCAAGTCGCATCAAGCCTTTGGATCGTCATCGACGAAGATGTTTAATTAGTTTAATTTAGTTTGTAATTTTATCATTTATTTTATCATTTGTGTGAGCAATGCTCCAACAAAAACAATTGTTGTAATCTTCCTTCATTAATCAATAAAATTGTGTTTTCCATCCAAATATTTGCGAAATATCTCGTTTAGTAAATTCTTTGGAAATTTCTTTACAATCATATTCATGCATCATACTTTGCATTTAAGTCTACCATCTAGAGTCTAATCATTCACAGCTTTGAACCGTCATTTTCCATAGAAAAATTGTCCACGTCTTAGAGTTTCTCATTGCGTCCACCAACTCGAACGTCGATACCGGATCAAAAAGAAGAAAAGTAATGGAGAATTTTGAGCAAGAAAACGTTGAACTCCGTAGTACGGTAACTACACTACAAGAAGAAGTGGAGAGACTCACATCTTTGGTCAACTCGCGCCACAACAAGAAAGTCAACAAGATCGGCGGTCAAAACCAAATAGCAACTTCAGAGGATACTACTACTCGGTTTCATTTGTCCGAGAGTTCACCTTTCAAAGATGCGGAGGGCTATCCACGGGAATGCCTTTTAACCGGCATTGGAGTTCGCCAACCGACTCTCAAACAACCTCGCTTGAAATACCTACTTTGCAAAAGCGCTACGCTCACTCCACAACGTGGAATAACTTTTCCACAAGTAACAATGTCGGTTTCTCAACCGATCATGTTGAACTCGACTTCAGTGTGCACTACCACCGAAGAAGTTCATCACACTCCGAAATAACACGAACGCTCGTGGTTCAATGGAAAATCTCCAGAACAACTCCTCAAATGCGACTTGAGATAAAACGACTCAAGGAAAGAATTGTTTGGGAAAAGCCCGGGATCTCGCTTAGTCCCTCGTGTAAAAATACTGCGAAATTCAAAATCCGGATTTTGAAAAGTACAAAGGAATTCTTGTCCTCGAGTCATCTTACAATGTATGCTAGGAAAATGTCTACACAATGAGGATCATCACCGTTAATTCATTACTTCGGGATAGTCTCACCGTGCCGCATTGAAGTGGTACATGGGTTTAGACGACGAATATCCAAACATTCAACGACTTAGGTAAAGCCTTGTCCACAATACAAATTCAACTTGGATATGGCTCGATAGGATCAACTCCGCCCATGTCTCAAAAGGAAAGAGAGACATTCAAGGAATATCAACGATGGAGGAAATTGCCCAAGTCAACCCGCCCTTGGAAGAGAAAGAGATGACTAAGGTATTCTTGAATACTCTAAACTCATTCTATTATGAGCGAATGATCGCTAGCGCTCCCGGAGACTTCAATGAAATGGTAAGCATGGGAATGCGATTAGAAGAGGGTGTTCGAACCGGACGTCTAACCAAAGAAGCAGGATCTCCTAGTAATACCAAGAAAATTGGAACCAGTTTTCAAAGGAAAAAAGAGCATGACGTAGGAATGGTATCCCGAGGGAAACCACGTAAGAATGTCATCCAACAACGACAGGTAGCTGCCATAGCACCCTCTGTCAACACCACTCCAGGAATTGCTCCGCAATTTCAACAAAATCAACAAACTCAACAACCTCGTCAACAGGCTCAGCAGTTTCACAACCAAAACCGTACGCCTCGGGTCACTCAGTTCGACCCAATTCCCATGACGTACACAGAACTTTACCCTGCGCTGATAGAAAGGAATCTAATACAAACAAGGTTACCACCTCCGGTCCCTGAAAAACTACCATGGTGGTACAAAGCTGACATGTCTTGCCCTTTTCACCAAGGGGCACCAGGCCATGACCTTGAGCATTGCATAGCATTGAAGGCGGTAGATTAGTGAAGGCTAATCTTCTTCCTTCGAAACACAAGTCCGAATGTGCAAGCCAATCCACTTCCACCATAGTGGACACTCGGTGAATCTAATGCTAAGGAATACAGACGGTACCTTGTCACGAGATGTAAACTTAGTCAAAGGAAACTTGGTGCATCTTCATGAAGCATACATACCATGAGCACCTTCACTAAGCATGATTATGCGCTTGCTATATCTGTTCCCGAATATCCATGGATGTCCCACCATAAGAGAGATATTCAAGATTTGTTAGACATTGGTGATTTACAAATCTCTGAAACCGAGATGACCATGCGTAAATACCGTAGGGCATTTTCCGCATGAGCTTTTAGTCTCGAGATATCAACTCGGAAAATCCCAAGTAAGCGTTGTGATCCCTTGTTTCAACATACCGAGCATTTGGAGATCGCGTACAATGGTTCCAACATTCCAACATCTCCTTTGGTGATTTGCCCACCGGTCCTGTTCCATGCAGTTCTACTAGAGCAATTCCTTACCAAGACAATGCAACCTTGATAGAGGATGGGGAGAAACCCATGCCTACACTTCGACTAATGTCAATATAGCGACGGAAACGGAAGTGGACGGTACACGCTCCATTGCCACCAAAATCGCCTTCACTCCTATTGTTAAACAAAACCAAGTTAACATATCCTCGGAGAATCTTGCAACGATTCCCATTGTTAACCAGTACAAACATTGGTTCTACGATGGAACCAACATCAACTCGAACTTTGATGAGATCACGAAACTAATCAAGAAAGCGAATATCGAGTCGTAGACCAATTGATGCGACTCCTTCAAAAATTTCAATCTCTTTACTCCTCAACTCAAGCTCACGAGAAGCTTTGATGAGAGTACTAGACCGGCTTATGTGGATCACGATGTGACTACGGACCAATTTAGAGGATCGTCTCCAATAACCGCAATAATCGAGTTTTAGTGACGAAGAACTTAGGAAGGAAAAATCACAACTTGGCCTTGCACATCTCGATGATTTGCCACGATTCCCTATCCAATGTATTGGTGGATACAGTTCGTCTTTAAGCGTAATGCCAAAAGCGGCTCGCTCGTTTACACAAAGAGCGCCAATGAAGTTCAACGACATCATAGTAAGAGCTTTCGATGGATCGAGAAAGTCGGTTATTGGGAAGTTGATCTCCAATGACAATTGGCCCTCACACTTTCAAAATTACGTTCCAAGTCATGGACGTACCATGCGTATAGTTGCTTGCTAGGAAGACCTTGGATCCACGATGCAGGGTGTAACACCCCTTCTAATTACCCGCGTTTTATAGAATTAAATAATCAGAGTTTATCCATAATTAAGAGGCATCACAATTTAAATCATAAAAATTTAACCAAAGCACGTCATGCTTTCAGGAGAATATTCATTAAATAAATCATACTCAACGTCATGTTTAACGGTGAAATGAAAACATAACCAAGATCGAATACATCATCCACAGTTATTCCAGGATAATAAATCAACATAATTCAAAACTATTCAAGTTATCCCTTAAAGGATTCCAAACAATCGTTTTCCCGAGTGTTACATCTACCAGAGCACGACACTGACACGCGAACTAGATTAACTAAACTTGAATCTAGAGCTATCCTCACCAACTCAAGCGGCTAATCACTTCGGATGAAATGTTAAAGTAAGGGTGAGATTTCAATTCAATATAATATGTATTATCGTTCTTAGATACAATGAATAATTGGATACATTAATCCATTAGTCAAACATAAAGTCATAATCAATTCACAAGGCATTCACACCATGAACATGTATACAACAAACAATGGAAATTGCAACATGGAAATCATCCTAGCATGTTACAATCCCATATGCAATGCGACTCTGTGCATGTGGTACCAAACGTGAACCGAGTTCACCCAACTCCGTTTACTCGTGGAAAGACAGTGTAATCCATGATTCGCCCAGAACACTGAGTCAAGAATCCAATCCATGATTCGCCCATAACCACCGGGTCAAGAATCTAGCCTCACTACCTCTGCACAAGGTAAGTCTATTGGCTCTGCGGCTTCCACAATGGGAATGAACCAATTTAACAAATGCTCATGCATGCATCATAAAAGCATGCACATCAATTCAACGGAATATGATAACAACATAATTCCACATAAATACCAATACCAATCTATCACATGATAACAACATAATCATAAATTAGATTATCACAAAGCATAAACATGCCAAATGCTTACTCTTCAATCAAGAAGACTATCACCGATATAATAACAATAACACATGATACCAATACAATCATGAATAACCACAAGGGAAAGAAACATCACATGAAAGTCAATCTCCATTCAACTTGTCAAACAATCTAAACCAATTCATAGATTACGATCTCAACATAATTCACTTATTGCCAATCACCAATGTATCACATTCAATCACAATGAATAATCAACACAACATTGTAAACATTAGTCCTCGACCGATAACTCAGGCCATTCATATTAACTTCCCATTATCCTTAATTAATCCATACTTTTCAAAATCGGAAGCTCGACTATTTTTAAAATAATTTTAGCAAAATAACATTTTTCTCTTTTCAAAAGTTAGTATTTTAAATTTAAGAAATAACGCCGAAAACGGCACTCAAATCGGAGTCACGGTTTGGAAAATATGAGTTTTTGAAGTTTTGAGTACTTTGAAAATCTTGCTCCCTGGTTTTTGTATGGGAACCCGGTTCCTACCTATACAGGAACCGGTTCCTGAAGTTAAAAATCCTAATTTTGGCCAATTTAACACTGGGAACTCGGTTCCTCCCCACAGGGAACCGGTTCCCACGACCTATAACAGCATTTCTACTACTTTTTGACAACATTATGCATCCTTTATCATTTCTAAACTTTCAAATACATTTTGTGACATTAGGAACACCAAATTATGATCATTTCACACCATTATAACATCAAACAACATAGTTTACTCATCCATACTATCCTTTTGACATACCAACGATCCTAATTCCAAACACCGACACAAAATAGGGTTTTATTCTATAACTTATAATCATCAAAATTCAAACTTCCTAACATACCCAATTATCCATTTGATTCCCAAAACCCATAAAACATATTAACCGAACGAAATCACCCCTTACCTCGCGATGATCTTCGATTTCTCTCGGCGTCAGCTTTTCCTCTCTTCTCTTCTCTTCTCTTCTCCAATTCTACGTATAATAGCTTTTTCTCCAAAAAAAACCTATTTTTCTTTCTTTTCCTTTTAATGTTCCTTTATTTATTCCAATCAAATAAAATAAATGGTAATTAGAAAGAGTAGAGTAATTTACTCCTCACACCCCTAATTACACCTCACACCTCCATCTCTTCTTCTCTTTAATTAATCCAATTAATCCATTATTATAAATACTTAAGACTTTAATTAAATAAATAATTAAACTCCCACTTATTTAATATTTTAATTAAATCGGGGTGTCACAACTCTCCCCCACTAAAAGAGTTTTCGTCCTCGAAAACATACCTTAAACGAACGATTCGGGATCGAGTCCTTCATCGACTCTCCGGTTCCCAAGTGACATTTCCTTCAGCTGGTCCTCCCCAAGCTACTCGTACCAGTGCTATCTCTTTACCTCGCAATTGCTTCACTTTCCGATCCTCAATTCGCGCAGGTACTGCTTCAACAATCAAATTATCCCGTACCTGAACATCATCCACTTGAATCTCATGAGACGGATCCGCAATGTACCTCCTCAACTGAGGCACATGGAAAACATCATGCAAATTCGCAAGTGACGACGGTAAAGAAATCTGATAAGCAACCTTTCCAACTCGCTTGGTAATCTGAAACGGACCAATAAAGCGCGGAGTCAACTTCTTTGACTTCAAGGCTCGACCAATACCCGTCATCGGAGTAACTCTCATGAACACATGGTCTCCTTCATTAAACTCGAGATCTTTCCTTCTCTTATCATGATAACTTTTCTGACGACTCTGAGAAGTTCTCAACTCCTCCTGAATCATCTTAATCCTTTCTGAAGTTTGTTGAACAATCTCCGGTCCAATCACAGCACTTTCTCCAGATTCGTACCAACACAACGGTGTCCGACATCTCCTACCATACAATGCCTCAAACGGAGCCATACCGATGCTCGAATGAAAACTATTGTTGTAGGTAAACTCTATCAACGGTAAGTAGCTATCCCAAGCTCCACCTTTCTCTAACACACAATTTCTCAACAAATCTTCTAACGACTGAATCGTCCTCTCCGTCTGACCATCTGTCTGTGGATGATATGCAGAACTCAATCGTAACTTAGTACCCAGAGCTTCCTGCAATCCTGTCCAGAACTTAGAAGTAAACCTCGGATCTCTATCCGACACAATGCTAGACGGAATACCATGCAAACTTACAATCTTCTCAACTAACAATTCTGCCAACCTCTCCATCGGATAATCCATTCTTATCAGAATAAAGTGGGCAGACTTCGTCAATCGGTCGACTATAACCCAAATAGAATCACAGTTCTTAGTTGTCCTCAGCAACCAGTCACGAAATCCATAGAAATGCCATCCCATTTCCATTCCGGAACAACAACGGTTCCATAAATCCCGACAACTTCTAATGCTCAAACTTGGATTCCTGACAAACCAAACACGCATACACAACTCGGTAATTTCCTTTTTCATTCCAGACCACCAAAATAATTTCTTCAAATCTTGGTACATCTTAGTAGCACCAGGATGAATACTTAATCCACTACGGTGTCCTTCTTCCAAAATACTTTTCTAATCTCAGCAACATCCGGAACACACACTCTATCACCAAGTCTCATAACGCCATTCTCATCAATTCGGAACTCACCTCCTTGACCTTGGTTAATCAATGTCAGCTTATCCACCAAACCAACATCAGATTTCTGTCCATTTCGAATCTCTTCCAAAATACCACTAGTCAGCTTCAACATGCCCAATTTCACACTATTCGAAGTAATTTCACATACTAAACTTAAATCTCTGAATTGTTCCACTAAATCCAATTCACGAACCATTAACATCGACATACGCAAGGATTTCCCGCTCAACGCATCTGCCACGACGTTTGCCTTCCCAAGATGGTAATTCGAACCAAAATTATAATCCTTGAGAAATTCTAACCATCTTCTCTGCCTCCTGTTCAACTCTTTCTGATCAAAGAGATACTTCAGGCTCTTATGATCGCTGGACACTTCAAACCGTGAACCACACAGATAAAGCCTTCATAACTTCAAAACAAATACACCGGCTACCAAATTCAAATCATGTGCCGGATAATTCCTTTCATGCACTTTCAATTGTCTCGAAGCATAAGCCACAACCTGCTTATCGTTCATCAACACACCACCTAACCCATCAATGACGCATCATAATACACAACAAGGGACCCTTCCGGATTCGGCAAAATTAAAATCGGAGCACTAGTCAACCTCCTCTTCCACTCTTGGAATCCTTCCTCACAATCAGAATCCCAAAACAATACACTTGGTTTTACAAATCTATTTCTCTGAGCACCTTCCAATAGCTTCTTCAATTTTCTATATCTAAAGTTGACATCTTGTACGGTGTCATAAAAATAAGTTTTGTACCCAGAACGACATTAACAACGACTCCGACTCTCCTCAACCATCATTACACGATAAATAAATCACTTATAGGTGCTGGAACCACTTTTAAAACAAAGTTCATCACATTATCTTTCCAACACTTCAAACGAAACTCAAATCAGACATCCAAAACTCCAATTATGGATTTTACAAGTTTTCAAAAAAAAAAAATATATGCTATCAGCTTCAGGAAATCAATTCCCTGTGATAGGTAATCGATTTCTCACCTTGTGAGAGTGAAAAATCCCACAACATCATAGAATGCAAAATTTGAGATCTTAACTTCAACATACCGCAACACACATCATTCACCATGATTAATTGCGTCAAGTTACAATCCCAATAACCAATTCATATCATTGCATACTTTATATCAACCATTGACACAATTAATCTTTTCAAGAACACAAAGAGGTAACTCACACTGACAACTTCACGATCAACCGGAAGTGTTGCAACATTCCAACCACACCAGCTTCATCTTCTAAGAGTCATCCTTCTTAATTACCAAATATCTTCTAGGCCAAGAATATGCATCGACTCATCAAAACGATTCATAATCACTTGGTTTACTTCAAACATTCAACCCAAGGGTAGCCTCAAGCTAATCCAACATCTTGCTCAAACGATGAGTCGCTATTATTCTCAGGAAACATTAGAATTCACACCTAACTCTTCCAACTGTTTCTTCAACTCAGACAACTCAGATGCCGACATGTGATACGGCGCCATCGACACCGGACTAGTTCCAGGAATTAAATCTATAGTAATTCCTCCTCTCTCTCAGGCGGCAATTCACCGACGTCTTCTGGAAACACCTCTGGAAATTCATCCACCACTGGCAATCCAACTTACTAGGAATAATCTCAAGACAGTTCTTCACTACCGGTAATTCATCGCTCTTAGATTTTCCTTTCACTTCCATCGAAGAATACAACATAAATACCACAGCACCCTTACTAATATCTACGCAATTCTAACCATCCATCTAAATTCATTATCCTTATTAGAGCCTTTGTCAACTCATATGGTTCGCAAGCTTCTACCAAACTTCATCCATACTCATCACTTTATGTCCCAATTAGGTAGTAAGACAATTATATACCATCCAATACGATTTCGTCTACTATCAACAAGAGATTAAGGGTGATCAAGTCCTCAATTTGTCAATAGACATCCGATAATCATACTAGAGTATAAACCATCATTACCAACACTTTCTGTTCTCAGAATCGTACTCAGCTTTTTGCACTTCCAACTATGACTCATGGTCCAAACGATTCCAACAGCTCTAACCACACTTGCACTGTCTTTTCAAGCAGTAACTCGTACCAATGACTTACAATTGGAACATATCCGAGAAGCATCTCTCCTCCCCCACTTAGGTTCACACTACTCCTGCAATAATCAATCAGAAAAGTAACAAGTACCAACAGTGTTGTACACACTTGTCGCGTACAAAGGGATAATGACATTAAGACACTGGTCACAACGACCGACTATGCTCTGATACCACTATTGTAACACCCCTTCTAATTACCCACGTTTTATAGAATTAAATAATCAGAGTTTATCCATAATTAAGAGGCATCACAATTTAAATCATAAAAATTTAACCAAAACAGCGTCATGCTTTCACTGGAGAATATTCATTAAATAAATCATACTCAACGTCATGTTTAACAGCGGAAATGAAAACATAACCAAGATCCTAAATACATCATCCAACAGTTATTCCAGGATAATAAATCAACATAATTCAAAACTATTCAAGTTATCCCTTAAAGGATTCCAAACAATCGTTTTCCCCAGTGTTACATCTACCAGAGCACGACACTGACACGCGAACTAGATTAACTAAACTTGAATCTAGAGCTATCCTCACCAACTCCAAGCGGCTAATCACTTCGGATCTGAAATGTTAAAGTAAGGGTGAGATTTCAATTCAATATAATATGTATTATACGTTCTTAGATACAACAGAATAATTGGATACATTAATCCATTAGTCAAACATAAAGTCATAATCAATTCACAAGGCAGGCAGTTCACACCATGAACATGTATACAACAAACAATGGAAATTGCAACACTGGAAATCATCCTAGCATGTTACAATCCCATATGCAATGCAGACTCTGTGCATGTGGTACCAAAACGTGAACCGAGTTCACCGCTCCGTTTACTCGTGGAAGACGTTGTAATCCATGATTCGCCCGAACAACGAGTCAAGAATCCAATCCATGATTCGCCCATAACCCCGGGTCAAGAATCTAGCCTCACTACCTGCACAGGTAAGTCTATTGGCTCGCCATTCGCTTCGCACAATGGGAATGAACCAATTTAACAAATGCTCATGCATGCATCATAAAAGCATGCACATCAATTCAACGAATATGATAACAACATAATTCCACATAAATACCAATACCAATCTATCACATGATAACAACATAATCATAAATTAGATTATCACAAAGCATAAACATGCCAACGCTTACTCTTCAATCAAGAAGACTATCACCAAGTATATAATAACAATAACACATGATACCAATACAATCATGAATAACCACAAGGGAAAGAAACATCACATGAAAGTCAATCTCCATTCAACTTGTCAAACAATCTAAACCAATTCATAGATTACGATCTCAACATAATTCACTTATTGCCAATCACCAATGTATCACATTCAATCACAATGAATAATCAACACAACATTGTAAACATTAGTCCTCGATCGATAACTCAGGCCATTCATATTAACTTCCCATTATCCTTAATTAATCCATACTTTTCAAAATCGGAAGCTCGACTATTTTTAAAATAATTTTAGCAAAATAACATTTTTCTCTTTTCAAAAGTTAGTATTTTAAATTTAAGAAATAACGCCGAAAACGGCACTCAAATCGGAGTCACGGTTTGGAAAATATGAGTTTTTGAAGTTTTGAGTATTTTGAAAATCTTGCTCCCTGGTTTTTGTATGGGAACCCGGTTCCTACCTATACAGGAACCGGTTCCTGAAGTTAAAAATCCTAATTTTGGCCAATTTAACACTGGGAACTCGGTTCCTCCCCACAGGGAACCGGTTCCCACGACCTATAACAGCATTTCTACTACTTTTTGACAGCATTATGCATCCTTTATCATTTCTAAACTTTCAAATACATTTTGTGACATTAGGAACACCAAATTATGATCATTTCATACCATTATAACATCAAACAACATAGTTTACTCATCCATACTATCCTTTTGACATACCAACGATCCTAATTCCAAACACCGACACAAAATAGGGTTTTATTCTATAACTTATAATCATCAAAATTCAAACTTCCTAACATACCCAATTATCCATTTGATTCCCAAAACCCATAAAACATATTAACCGAACGAAATCACCCCTTACCTCGCGATGATCTTCGATTTCTCTCGGTGTCAGCTTTTCCTCTCTTCTCTTCTCTTCTCTTCTCCAATTCTACGTATAATAGCTTTTTCTCCAAAAAAAACCTATTTTTCTTTCTTTTCCTTTTAATGTTCCTTTATTTATTCCAATCAAATAAAATAAATGGTAATTAGAAAGAGTAGAGTAATTTACTCCTCACACCCTAATTACACCTCACACCTCCATCTCTTCTTCTCTTTAATTAATCCAATTAATCCATTATTATAAATACTTAAGACTTTAATTAAATAAATAATTAAACTCCCACTTATTTAATATTTTAATTAAATCGGGTGTCACAGGCGATTTACTCTCCATCGAAATTAAAATTCACGATAAATGGAAAGTTGGTGACCATCATGGTGAACAAGCTTTACTTGTAAGTCATCTATCCGATTTCTCCTTCATCACGCTAATGACATTGAAGCGCGCATCTCCCGGAAAATCCGTTAGAAGATGAATCTACTAAAATAGATCATCTATCTCTTATAAAGAAGCGGCACAAATGGTGAAAGATGGCAATACTCGAGGATGGGGACAAGTTATCAAACCGTCAAGAATGAAACAAGCGGACTTGGGTTCACACCGTATCCTCCAAAAAGAAAGATGAAACACTTTCCCGATCAAGGAAGTATTTCATAGTGGAGGTTTCTTAAACCTGTTCGCAAGAGGTTAATGTTGTAACCATTGAAGAGGATGAAGATGATCCATCGAATTTGAAGAATGGAGCACTTATCGAATAGCCACGAATATGTGTCTCGGGAGGAATCATATGCACCGATCGATCAATTCAAAGACATGTCCTGCAACATGAAAATCCATGATCCCTGCTGAAATTTGGGATACCTTGGGAGAACCAAGTGGCAAATCGACTACATGGTGAAATACTGCGTAAAGCTCAAAAATACGGATCGAAGATATCCAACCCACGGGATGGGGTGATGACTTTGACTACCCTAGTCAATCGAAGAGGAATACTCGTCTTCTCAAACTAATCAACGGATCGAGGTCCCAAATGAAGATCTCTGTTTCAACACGTGGATTTCACCAAGCCGGATCACGGTTACCACTACATCAACATGATCATCAAGATCAAGAGTATGATTCGGGATACGATGCGGAAAGTGTCACGACACGAGTCTCTTCACTCCGGCGGAAGGAACATCCCGATATTCAACACAAAGATCAACAGAAGTACAAAGGCTATCTCTCATACTTCCCGATCTGTTAATCAAGAAGATCGCTTTAGCGACACCAAAGGCAAAGGCCATCGCCGAGTCTTCAAAGCACCTTTCACCAGCAATCAAAGTTTACTCGAGGGTTAAACCAAGCGGAAAATTACCCAGTACCTCGACTTCAAGGAGTTCGTCACTATTGGAAACTGTTGAAGTTAGGACTAATGTTCATAGCTCTAAGTAGTTTATCTTTGCTTTTGTTTTGAACTCGCCGCCCAAAGCGAAGAGATGTTTTATAGGGTTTAGCTTTTAAATAATTTCTCTTTGTCTTGCCCAAGACAAATGAGTTTGTATTTTAGGGCCTGTTCATATTGTGAAACATAAATAAAATGCGTTGTTTTGTTTCCACTCTGTGTTTATTTTCATTTTACCCTTTTAGGAAATGATAATAAAAAAACATAAAAAAAACTTCTAAAAAATCATAATGAAAAATAATCGCAACACTTTCACATTAACTTTCAAAAAAATAATGATGAAAAACTTTTTAATCAAACATAAATCAAAATGCAGATTAAACAAATGGACAAATCCATTGAAAGCAGTAACTCTACACTCTTTCTCAACTTTGAAATTCCCTGTGAATTCTCTGAAGAAGAAGTTGAAGAAGAGATCCCGGATGAAATTTCTAGACTGCTAAAGCACGAGGAAAGGATCATTCAGCCTCACAAGGAACCTCTAGAAGCAATTAACTTGGGTTCTGAGAAAGATGCAAAAGAAATAAATATTGGAGCTTCACTCAGCGGTGTCAAAGGCAAGCGATAAGTCTTCTCAAAGAATACGTTGATGTGTTTGCTTGGTCCTACCAGACATGCGGGTTGGATACCAGATCGTGGAGCATCACTTGCCGTTAAGACCGTAATGTCCTTGATTAAGCAAAAGCGAGGAGAGTTCATCCGAAATGGTGAGAAAATTAAAAGGAAGTTCAAAAGCTCGTTGGTTTCCTTGTCACTCGAGTATCCTCAATGGCTAGCCAACATAGTACTGTATCCAAGAAAGATGGAAAGGTCGAATGTGTGTTGACTACGGGATCCGAACAAAGCTAGTCCAAAAGACGATTTCCCACTTCCACATATCGACATGCTAGTGGATATCTTGCCAAATTCAACGTCTTTTCCTTCATGGGACGGTTTCTCGGTTATAATCGGATCGAATGGCTCGAAGACATGGAAGACATCTTTCATCACGCCATGGGGCACTTTTTGCTACAAGGTAATGCCGTTTGGATTAAAGAATGCGGTATGACTTACGAGGGCAATGACTACTCTCTTTCATGATATGATACACAAAGAGATCGAGGTCTACGTGGACGACATGATAGCAAAGTCTGACACTGAAGAGGAACATATAGACTATCTCTTAAAATTGTTTCAACGACTAAGGAAGTTTCAGCTCCGCCTGAATCCTAACAAATGTACCTTTGGGGTAAGATCAGGAAAACTCCTAGGTTTCATTGTCAGTCAAAAAGGAATTGAGGTTGACCCTGACAAAGTCAAGGCTATTCAGGAAATGCCTACGCCACGTACGGAAAAGCAAGTAAGAGGATTTCTTAGACGATTAAAGTACATCTCCAGATTCATCTCTCAGATGACTGCTACCTGCGGGCCGATATTCAAACTTCTACGCAAAGATCAAAAGGTTGTGTGGACAGAAGATTGCCAAAGAGCATTTGACAGTATCAAGGAATATCTGTCAGAACCACCAATACTGATCCCTCCAGTGGAAGGAAGACCCTTGATCATATACCTTACCGTACTAGAAGAGTCCATGGGCTGCGTACTTGGACAACAAGACGAAACCGGTAAGAAGGAGCATGCCATCTACTACCTGAGTAAGAAGTTCATAGACTGTGAAACTCGTTACTCCATGCTCGAGAAAACATGTTGCGCTTTGGTATGGGCTTCAAAACTTCTTCGCCAGTACATGATCAATCACACGACTTGGTTAATATCCAAAATGGATCCTATCAATACGATTTGAGAAGCTGCCTTAACCGGAGAATCGCTCGATGGCAAATGCTACTATCGAATATGACATCGATGCGCTAAAGCGGTTAAAGGAAGCATTCTCGCGATCACTTGGCTTATCACCGCTCAACGAATACCAATCTCTCAAGTTTGATTTCCCACGAGGATGTTATGTACTTGAAGATGAAAGATTGTGACGAACCGCTACACGAGAAGGACGGATCGAGAATCGGATGGGGCCTAGTCTTGATGGAGCCGTAAATGTTTTGGCAATGGAATTGGGCGGTCATCATCACTCCGAGGGTTCTCATATCCGTTTTCCGCAGATTGCTATTTGATTGCACCAACAACATAGCAGAATATGAAGCATGCATCATGGGTATCGAAGAAGCCATTGACTTGAGGATCAAGATCCTTGATATATATGGAGACTCAGCCCTTGTGATCAATCAAATTAAAGACAAGTATGAAACTCATCATCTTGGTCTAATTCCATACAGAGATTATGCAAGACGATTGTTGACTTTCTTCAACAAAGTAGAGCTGCATCATATCCCTCGAGATCAAAATCGAATGGCAGACGCCTTGGCTACTCTATCTTCCATGTTCAAAGTCAACGATTGGAATGATATGCCTAGAATTCGCATCAGACGCCTTGAAAGACCTGCATATGTGTTTGCAATAGAAGTAGTCTTCGACGATAAGCCGTGGTTTCACGACATCAAACGTTTCCTTCAAACACGAGACTACCCACTTGGGGCATCGTACAAGGATAAGAAAACTCTAAGGAGGCTTTCCAGGAATTTCTTCCTCAATGAAGATGTACTATACAAAAGAAACTTCGACATGGTTACGCTTCGGATCGTCGACGGACAAAGCGAACCACGATCATCCATGAAGTGCATGAAGGGTCCTTTGGAACCCATTCGAATGGGCATGCAATGTCTAGAAAAATCTTGAGAGCAGGATACTATTGGATAACGATGGAATCTGATTGCTGCAAACACGTTAAAAGATGTCACAAGTGCCAGATCTACGCAGATAAGATCCATGTGCCTCCGACTCTACTCAACGTTCTCTCTCCGTGGCCATTCTCCATGTGGGCATTGACATGATTGGAATGATTGAACCAAAAGCGTCCAACGGACATCGCTTCATTCTAGTGGCTATTGATTACTTCACCAAATGGGTGAGCGGCATCTTCGCCAACGTCACAAGACAAGTGGTTGTGAGGTTCATCAAGAACAACCTCATTTGCCGATATGGAATTCCAAGTAAGATCATTCGACAATGGATCAAACTTGAACAACAAAATGATGAAAGAGCGTGAGGAATTCAAGATTGAGCATCATAACTCGTCTCCTTACCGGCCAAAGATGAGCGGCGTTGTTGAAGCGCCAACAAGAACATCAAAAGATCATCCAAAATGGTCATCACTTACGGCACGAATGTTGCCATTTGCTCGCATGGGTATCGTACCTCGACGCACTTCAACAGGGCAACTCCTTTTCTCTAGTATACGGCATGGGCAGTGCTCCCGTAGAAGTTGAGATCCCATCAATGAGAGTTCTCATGGAAACTAAGCTATCCGAGGCCGAATGGTGTCAAAGCGGATCGACCAATTGAACTTAATTGAAGAAAAGCGCCGACCGCTCGTGTCACGGACAACTCTATCAAAGAAGAATGAAAAAGCTTTCGACAAAAGGTCCGACCTCGTGAATTAGAAGGCGACCTCGTGCTTAAAAAGATTCGTCTTTTCAAACAGATTCTAGGGCAAATGGACTCCTAATTACGAAGGCCCATACATCGTCAAAAGAAGCTTCTGGCGGTGCTATGACTCACAACCATGGGCGGCAATGAACTCCCGACGTGAATCTTGACGTGATCAAGAAATACTTTGTCTAAAAACAAAAACATTCGGTAAGTCGAAAACCGAAAAGGCGGCTTAGGCAAAATGAGCGTCTCGGTGGATTGAAAACACGAAAAGCGATCGGGCAAAAATTAGAGACAATAAAACATAAATTATCACGATAGATCGAAAACACGAAAAGGCGATCTAGGAAAAACAAGGATACAAAATGACAAAGTAGCTGTCGATGCATATTTTGTCCACATGAAGAATTTTCCATCAACGGATCTTCAATCAACTCTTCTGAAGCAACAAGCACAGTTGGAATTCAAAGTTGTTAGGGATAGTAGTGGTTATTTGCTTTCAATGTAGCCTTTTCCCAATACATTATCTTTTCCAACTTTTGTAAATAGTTCATGGAATCACGCCTTTGGCTGATTACCATTCTATTCAATAAATTTGAGCCTTGTGCCGTTTGTTTGCAATTCCTACTTTATTCTATTTTGCAAAATAACGCTTTTATTGTGAAAATCACTTTTTGAAACTAAAATGTTTTAAATGAATTTTTACTTCAAAATTTTGAAACAAAAGCAAAATTCTCCTTTGAAACTATGAACACGGAAATAACTTCAACCGTTTCTCCAAGAGTGTTTCAATCCCAGTGGAGTCACCAACTACTACAGCAGTCTTCTCCTCATCAGAAATCATCAAAGGACGGTATTCTTATCCAAAAAGAATCCCCGACCAAGTTGCCAATGAAATACCTTTCTCGGAAAGTGTAAAACATGCAACTCAAATTCTTCATTAGTGAATAATTGCACCATTGCTGCAATTTTCACCAAGTATTTGTTCGAACTGTGACGCAGTCCTTTTCTCAAATATCTCTTTAGTATCTTTGTCAAGTATTGTTAGCATGCATATAACATTCATGACATTCATACATAATAGCATCATTCATTGCATTTTTTTTTTTGCATCTCTCAAAATGTTTGCTTCCAAATCACTGGTTATATATATACTCATACGAGTATATCATATCCCCAGCAGAATATCTCCAAACAGAAAAGATACTTTTTTCTTTGTTTCCCCAACGGAGTATTCCCAAACAGAAAGGATATGTCTTCCTTTTTCCCCGGCAAAGTCCCCAAACAGAGAAATGCATTTTCTTCTCTCTATCATATTCTCCAGCTGAGATTATCCCTCGTTGGGAACAATATCTTGATTAACTTCTTTCCAGTTCATTCCTGGATAGAACACTGTCTGTTATTCACAAAGCTGAATACACAGCAACCTCATTTCTCAAGATTTTACCTTGTTATAGTTATCACTTCGTTGATAATTGGTAACATCTTCAAAACCCATTACCATACTATATCACAAGGCTGATAATTGGTAATATCATTTCCACTTACCTTAAACATTGTCACAAGGCTGACAGAAGGTAATCTCTTTGTTTCCCAAAACGAAACAAATGTTCACATATTTTGTGAATCATTCTTTCCCCATCAGGGACGTATTCATAAATTCCCTTCACTATATCATCTCTTTGATATCCTTTGGGTGAAACTTTTTGCAATCATTTTGCATCATCCGCATTTTTTGGTATCTTAGGTCCAAATTTTGCGTATTCTGATATTTAAGTCTCTTTACACCTATCAAAACGAAGATATTCATCTTCATCTCTCAGGTTAAAGAAACTTAAATAGGGGCATCTGTCATACCCCAAATTTTGACATAATATACCACCTTACATTTGTATCATCTGCATAACTAACAGCTCAGATAGCATTAATCAGGTATAGCACTCACAGGTCAAAACTAGGGTTTCCTCAGATTTTCATCTGATTCAAGAGCTAACCAATTAGGGTTTGATATTTTCTCATCTCATTTGATCTATCTTGATCAAATCATCAGCCTTCAATCCTCAGATATCAAATTTTCTCACAGATCAATCGAGGATCGACCAATTAGGGTTTTGGTCGAGCATAGGCATTCTCGACTTTTTGAGCAAGAAATGACTTTTTTGGATAGAGATTGGTCATTATATATTAGATACAACATCTTGACCTAATTTCTGGATTCAAAACATCACAGAGGTTCACAGAATTCATCAGTCATTTTAAGAAACATCTGATGAAAATTCATCTGCACAAAAAAGTCAAACTTTGACTTTTGGTCAAATTTTTCAAAACAAAACTTTTTCAATCATCAAAATACTTCACATGATCCATCATGATCATAAAAAATCAAAGAAATTGGAAAAGTCAACAAAAAGTCAAAAGTTTTCATACTTAGAAATTTTTCTAAGTGTTGAAATTTCTCATTTTTTCCAAACTTCAAGCGATTTGTTCACCAAGTTCCAATTGGAATTTGAAAAAACTCAAAACATGAAAGTTGTAGCTTGTGGAAAGATCTTTCCAAAATGTCCAATAACTCTCAAATCCATGGAGGCTAGCTATGTCTTTGAAATTGAAACATAAGGCTCCATGAAACTTGATTTTTCAAAGTTCAAACATCAAATTATAGGTCATTTTTGTGTTTCTTCATCTAGAAGCTTTCTAGCCTTGCCAAGTGGATGATCAAACTGATAAATATCAGCCTAGAGGATATAATTGAAGATTGGATCAAAATGCAAAAATATAGCACATGGTGAAAAAAGGAAGTTTCCTTTTTGGTAAAACCATTCTTGCCCTTAAGTTAACCTTGAATATCCAATTGGCTTGTACTCTTGCCTAATTTTGCAGAGCTTGTTTGCCTATAAATAGCTCACCATTTCAAGAGAAATTCACACCAAAGCTTCACAAATACAAGCTTTCTTTCCACTTTCTTGAAAATCAAGTATCATAGAGCAAGATTGCCAAACATAACATTTTTCAAAATCCCATGAAGACATGATGAAATTTGGTGTCCAACATGTTTCATGATCATAATTAAACTTGTTCCAAACTTAAAATCAAACTGAAATCAAGTTAAAATCAGTTTTCACTTTTCATCTTTTCAAAACTTCAAAGCGCCTTATAATTGAATTTCGGTTTGGCTTGATCAATTGTTGTTCTAATGATTCAAACACGATCCATATACATCATAGACATGATGCGGATCAATCACAACAATCGTAACTCCATTAACATCAATTTCGAGTTCCTGTTACATTGCGGGTTGACTTGAGTGGAGAGATTGGAGCAAGTTCAAAGCAAGCAAGCTATCCTCAAAGCATCCATACATGCCGTGAAGCTTAAGTGATCAAGAAACAACCACGGAAACACTCTAGCATCGTTTTCGATCTTCACTTTTCGGTATAAACACGAACTTGGTTCTCATAATTCTTTGAATCTTTTGACAAAAGCTCTTGGCCATTCTCTTTAAGCGACCATTAGCCCTCAATAAAATCAAACAATCATGAACAATACATCATTTAATTTAAGTTTTTGATTAGGGTTCATAAGTGTTCTTGAACCAAAATCATTCTAGGCTTGAAATAAATGAAATTAACAACCATGATCATGTTCGTGGTGCAAAATCGACCAACTTTGATGTTTACATCATTGGATTTCATTAAGCGAAGATTTTAGGTTGAAATTGGTAATCGAAAATCAAAACACAAGCCCGAAATGCGTGTTCTTGATGTTCTTCATTTTAAATTTTCAAACTTTCCAATATCATGTCTACGTGTGATAATCCACTAACACTCAGTAGCGTTTGGCTCGGTTGGTTGCTTGCTTGATCTTAAGGCTCGTGACACGCGTCCACCTCAAGGTCATGGGTTCAAAACCAGGAAGACCAAATTTTTACAAACTTGTCATATTTTCATGTTTTTTTCATCAAACTTTCACAATTTTTTTGACCAATCAAAACTTCTCATTTTGAGATGATTTTTTGCACACTTGTCATTTAATATATATATATTTTATGATTATGTCAAAAAATCCAAAAATATTTTCATCGATTAATTTTAATCGAGTAAAACGACGTTACGAACACTTTTCAAACCCCCTTAAAAGGTGAATTTTTCAAGTTTTCGACTTCCGATTTTTTTTTCAAAAAAACTTCTCATAAATGAACCTCACATTTCAAAACATTTTTCAAATCATTTTTCAAAACATTTCATCAAACTTGCATTTTTACCATGATCGATCGATTTAAGCGATAAAACAAATTCGTTCTTTCTCGAATTTCTCGATCGATCATGGGCCTCCCTTATGGTGTAAGTCCCAATCCTTTATGTACATATTTAGTTTTACTTGTACATACTCAAATTATCATTGTTAATATTCAAACATAAACAAATTTCTTTCGTTTGTTTTCATTCGTTTGTCTATACGCTGAATCCATTGGTTCTAAAGGAAGGTTTCTCCTGAGCAAAATTTCTTTTTAAACCAATGGGCCTCCATCACGGTGTAAGTCCCATAATATTCTTTTATGTACATAATATTTCTTTGTACATATCAAAACTTTCAAACACATACAATTTTTATACATACATATACTTCTTTTTCAAAACCTTTTATCTGTACATAATACAGATACTTTTTCTTTTGAAAATACTTTTTACAGATAAACTTTGATCAATCATTTTCTATTTCATCTGTACATTTTACACTGAATACCATTGGTATTGAAAGGAGCATTATTCCCTGTGAAACTGCTTTCAAATCAATGGGCCTCCCTTACGGTGTAAGTCCCAACCTTCCTATGTATATCCATCTTTATGCGTACATAAAAACTCGTTCGTGTACATATTCATTTCCTTGTACAGTTCAAACTTGTGAATAATCAAGTTACGCTCGTTTTAAGCGTTCGTTTCACGGACACTTGTTTATATTCCATAAAGCTGCTGTAAATAAACATCATGCATTGTTTATATTTCCTTCATAAACTCACGTGAATACATATCACACACACACATCTGTTTATACAAACTGTCTAATAATAACATAACAATTAGACTAATCAATAGGTTTCCGAGTTTAGCCTCCGCTTGGGCTTCATACAAGACAACTCATCACCGGTTGAGTTTAGCCTCGCTTGGGCTTCATACAAGACAACTCATCACGTTGAGTTTAGCCTCGCTTGGGCTTCATACAAGATAACTTATCCCCGGCATGGGTGACCTTCTCTTGGGCTTTGTACAAAGAAACTCTCCCCATAGAGTTTAGCCTCCGCTTAGGCTTCGTATAAGACAACACTCCCCTGTTGAGTCAGCCTCCTCTTGGGCTTCGTTCAAAAGAACTCCTCATTGAGTTTAGCCTTCTCTTGGGCATCATACAATGAAAGAGCGGAAATCTCTTAACTGACCTCTATTGGGCTTCCAATACAAAGAATCACCCGCGCTAAGATAGAACCCTGAAAGGATGGTTTCCCGGTGAAATCACTTTCAAATTCCCCAATGAGTAAAATTTCCCGGTGAAATTGCTCTTATTCAGAAAAGGATGATTTCTCGGTGAAATCCCTTTCAAGCCAAAGACAGCCATACCCTATAGCTTCCTCTTGAGCTTCATACAAGGACCCTCGATGACCCTCGATGACCCTCGGAATGCCTCCTCTTGGGCTAACAATACAAGGACCCACGGGCTTCTTAAAAGCATCCCTTTAATCCAATCAATTTCTCCTTGAGATTTAGACATCTATCATCTCTATGGAAGAAGTATCTCATCTATCACATCACATACAATCAAAACTTTTCAAAACTTTTCAAACTTTTCAAACTATTTTCAAACAAAAAACATCTCTTAATTGTAAGTGGTAATGCTTGTACACTCAAGCAAAACACCTAATACTTACAGTTAAAAGATTCAATCATCTTTTTCAAACATCTTTCTTAAACATGTAAGTGGTAACGCTTGTACACTCAAGCAAAGCACCTAATACTTACGATGAAAGATTTTAATCAATCAAACTTCTCAAAAATGTATGTGATGAAATAGATTAGATACATTTTTCATTAAGATGACATTTATGCATCTCTTACTAACATCCGTTGCTTTCCACTAGCATAAGTGGGAACTACGATTGCTCGACTTTCTCAACATCCTTTTGAGAATACGTGAGGCACAAGGTCTCATCCTTGCCGAGCAAATTTCTATCTCCCTCGGACCAAACAAACCATAGAACCACAGTAGATCCGAGCTACAAATGCTCGATTCCCACTAGGGGATATGTACGAAGATCCACGGATCTTTGCGAGCACAATAATAATAAAACCTAGAATCCCACATAATCTCATTTCTTAAAATCCCAAAGGAGAAACTTTCCCAATCATAGAAATAGCAATTAAAACACACAAACATATCAAATATATTCATATATAAAGTAGATAACTACATATATTTAGGGTGCTCCATCTATTCCTTTATATACCAATCCCCTTACTCGAATCTCCCCGATGCGTTATGTCTAGTTTGCGCTAGTCGTTACGCATACCAATATCAATTGAGGGTATTTCAGCTTTCCCCTTTTTCATAATCATTAAATCATCTTTCTTGTGTTGAAAATAATAAAGCTTGATGCTCGCAGCATCTTTATAAACAAATCAAAAGATTTAAATCGTTGCTTACCAGAAGATTCAAACTCACGTTCGCATCCTCAGGCGCGTCACCTTTTAACGCGAACACTTTGTCATCATGAGAAGCGGAGCACATTGATGCATCATAAGAAACATGTCAATCAGCATGAATAGAGATATTGTTAGAAGAGCTCAAGATCATGGAACCTAAAAAAATGAAGTGGTTAGTAGATAACAAGCAAACTACGGACCTAGCCAATCATCCTATGTGTCATAGTTGAAGTAAACACATAAAGATAAGGTATCATTTTCTCAGAGATCGAGTAAATAAAGGTAAGCTTGAACTTGAGCATTGCAAGACATTATGGCAACTAGTTAATATACTCACCAAACCCCTGAAGAAATTCAAGTTCGAGGAATTGACGAAAAGCAATGGGATGAAAAGTTTCAAAAACATGAATTGGTTAGTGTGTTAGAAGTTGTAATTCATTGTTTTGTAGAAAGTTTGTATTCGACGTAGATGTGTTCGACCTAATCGAAATAGTAGAAGTCAGTTGCATTCACATAATCGAATAAATCGTATAATTGTTGTGTTGATGAAAAAATATAACTTTGTATGCTATAGACTTGGATGTATGTTTTGGACAAGGATTATATGTTTTGGGTTTGGACCTTGATTGCCTATAAATACGCATTACTTTGTATAGTTTTACACTTAATAATTTTAGTAATAACAACTTCATAAATTAAAAATATAGTTTCTCTCTCGTTTCTCTCTTCTTTTTTTCTTCCTCATCTTTCTTGAAACCCTAACTGTTCCAAAACTCCTTGTACCATTTGATCCTATAATACACTTTGGTTGGGCTAAAACATAAGTAAAACATAAAGCTAGAATACTCAAAAACTAGAAAAAGAAATTCATAATCATACATTAAAGCCTGCAACAAAATTAGAAATAGAAATAACAACAGCAAAATAACAAATAACAATAACAAACGACTCAAGATTAGCATTGTCTTCAACAAAAACATCTATTGCAACATAACATGAAAGACTCAAAGTTTACTTGGAGATAAACACTTGCAATGAAAACACTGACAATAGACTAATACTAGTACTGATTTTTATGATCAATCATTAGGATCGTAAGAATCATCATCAATTACAGAATCCCAATAAGTTACGCGATCATCATCAGAATAGTCATCATAAACCACCGGCTCTGGGAGGTGCAAATTTTTAATCTGATCCATGCACTTTTTCTTCAAACTTTCGTTCAACTTAAGATTACAGCATCCTCGAATATCTAGAAACTCAAGATAAGGACAACCACCAAGAATAGCAAGCAATCCGGCATTCGAGAGCCGACTCCCTCTAATATTAAGACGACCTAATCCAGACATTGTTTTTCCAATAACAAATGCTTCCTCGTCATCAATATCATACAAAATAAATCTACTCCATGATGTCACATGTACCAAAATTGTTAAAAGAGGGCAATATTGGCCAACAACTTCGAGAGAATCCTTCGATAAGCAGCACATTGAAATGTTCAGTGCCTCTAGCAATGGAAATTTTTTTACAGCTTGACTGAAACCTTCATTTGGAATTCCACGGCAATTTACAAGCCTGAGGACTCGGAGATTACTAGCACTGCAAAATTTTGAACAAGAATAAGACATGAAAAAAATGTTAATTTGATGAAGGCACAAAAATTTAGTATTAACTAACAGTTACAGTACTTGTCAGCTATGAATTTAAGGAGATCATCAGTGGCAAAATCATCGATGAAAATGTTTTCTAAATGACCGCAACTTTGTTTAATAGCATAAAGACAAATCTCCATCGCCTCCTGCTCATAAAAATCACTACAGTTGGTCATTCGAATAGTGCGCCACATGAGAGGATCTTTGAAAATGTTCCACCATATAGGACACACAAAACGTGCACTTGTCACAATTTCGATAGTATCAAGCCTCTGAAGAATGTTTGCTGTGATGTCTTTTGGAAGTTCAAGCCAGTTAGGCACATCCGTACTTTCACATGAAGCAATTGAACGGGATGCCATTGTATCCGTATTCCCAGAATCATATCCTTTTTTAAATGTTTACCATTAAAGTTAGAGTAAACGAAACGTTTTAAAACTAAAACATTGATTCCAATGCACTTTGGAAAAAGATTTACTGTCACGAGTAATAATATAAGCGGCGCACATTACTTTGAAAGATAAAGGCTGCTGTGTTTCCAATAATACTAATAAAACGGCCGGTTTCCAATAGAGAACAAATAAATTTTACAAAACTGAATTCAAATTATTAGCTCCAATTAATATTCCAATTTATTTTTGATAAAAAATATATAGATACACCATAGATTGGTTTGAATGGATATTTACATTTTTTTTTTTTTTTGGATAAAACTCAAACCGAAAAATAATGCATTGGTTTAGATAGGTCTGCTCTGATATATTAGAAATAATTGTGTACAAATATCTAACTTACGTCCACTAATTTTCGTAACTATATATATAAAAAAAAAAATTCTATATAAATTGTAGGGGTGGTAAAATGGGTCCGGCCCGCGGGCAAAATCCGTTTAGCCCTTCATTTTTTGTGGGCCGAGCCTCAGTTTTAAACCCACATATTTAACTATGTCTGCCCCGCCCCGCACCATAAAAAGCGGGGCGGTCACGGACAGCCCACGGGCATAATTGTATTGCTTTAATTTTTAACTTGGCATGTTGTTGTTATATGTTCAATGTATGTTGTTATAAATGCTATATTGTGTTGTTATAAGCTGTTGTTATAGGCTGTTGTTGTATTATGTTGTTATAGACTGCTGTTATATGCAGCTGCATGCTGTCTATTGTGAACTCTGCAGCTGTTATAGGCTGTTGTATTATGCTACATGTTGTCTATTATAAATTCGGCAGCTGTAATAGGGTGTTGTATTATTCTACATGCTGTTTATTTTGATATAATGCTTGTTGAACTATTTATGTTGAGTTTGAACTTATATTGAACTACTTGAGTATGTTGAATTTAATTATTGGATTTGAATGTAGGAGATTACAAGTGTATTTTAATTTTCAACTATATTTTTTTATTAATGATGTATGTTTTTAATTTATAGCATGAGTGGAAAAAAGTTTTTTTAAATAGTAGTGGGCATGTCCGCCATTAAACGGGGCTGGCCTAGTAAATGAGTCCGCTTCTACTCCATTGATCGCCTCGCCCCGCCCCGTTTTTTAGAGGGTTTTCGCAGTGCGGGCCTAAACGGGGCAGGCATGCTCGTTTGCCACCCCTAATAAATTGTGAATGTTAGATGAAGTTTATTTTTTCTTCTTCATAAAATTGAATATCTTTATTAATGATGTATGTTAGATGATGTTGGCAATTGTATTAAATCATATTTAACATAATAAACAATGAGTAGTATCTAACAACACTGATATACCCCAAAATTTGCCCTCCTACTTCTCAAGACAATTCATATCTCCATACTTAAGGGTTTCACAAGGGTGGACCAGACAAACCCTCTCCTAAGCAACCAATCCAAACTAGGGCTTTGCTCCTCTCAAATCAAAATGTGTTTTCAATGCTTCAAGTGGTTATGATACCTCATCATATGCCTCAAGGGATCATCATGTCAAGTTTTCAAGCCTTATAAGTCAAAGTTGCTCATCCAATGGCTCAGATAGCTGAAAATCAGTGGTATTGGACAAAAAGTCAAATGTGGTCAACATACAGTCAAACTTCATAATTTTTTGTCAACACCAATATTTTGAAGTGATATTCATCATTTGATCAAGGGTTGGTCATGATTCCTCAAGAAAAGTCAAGATCTGATCAAAAGTCAAAGTTTCCAAATTAGGGCTTCTCTAGACAAAAGTCAACAGAACTTTGACCAAGCATAACTTTCACATACTTCATCAAAAATTTCTCCACCGCAGCTCATTTTGAAGAGAATTCAATTCTCTACAACTTCATGTCTCACAAGCTTGGACAGGAAATGCTTAATTTGGAAGCTATGGATCAAGACATTATAGGTCCTTATAGAAAAGTCAACAAAAGTCATCTTTTTGCAAAGAAGTCTCCATGAGCATGGAAACTCCAATGGAGATGAAACCAAAAAGGCTATTTAGAAGACACCTTGAGCTTTCTAAAAAGTCCAAGAACACCCAAAAATGTTGAAAATTGAGCAAGATACAAATTGTGCAAGTTGAGCATTTTTGAGGAGGTGCATAAAGAAAAATACCTTGCAAAAGCCAAAAATTTCCAAATGGACCTAAAATTTTATGATTTTAACTTGATCATGAGATTATCCATGACTACTATGCAGCATGCCACGCCCTCTAACTTATTTATTTATTTTTGAATTTAATAACTTAAATTCAAATTTAATTAAATAAAATGCAAAATTAAAAGATAAGGCAAGATTGGTTGGATATTTGCATGGCTTAGGGTCCAAGATAGCTCATTACAAGCTGTCAATTTCGTGCAAGAAGATTGAAGGAAGATTGAGCAAATTTGGAAAGATTTTGTGTAATTTTTCAAATCAAATATTCTTCATTTAAGGAGAATATTTTCTCTTAATGCCTTGACCTAATTCCACTCATCTATAAATATCTAGCTTTCTTACAAGATCAGAAGCTCCTTGAGACAACCCTTACACGTGCAGCCTTCTTCTCATAAACCCTAGAAATTTCTCAAATTTCTTCCAAAGTTGGCAAAATCGTGTTTTGCTTTCCAGCCAGTTTCAAGCAATTCCAAGCACTTAAACGTGTTCCTGAGGTATTGTAGGGTAGGTACATGTCCAGAAATATGGCCATAACACGTTGAATCATGCCATACATATACTTCCGTTTGCATATTTTTCATGAATTTGCATTCTGTTTTTTATTGTGTTTTAATCGAAACTAACAATTCTAATGTGTTCCTGAGGTTCATTAGAGCAGGTTAGATCAATTGTAGCAAGCTTTCCATGGCTTAATCATGAAACACCATTGCTAGGGCTCATGAGCGTGCGACCGTATTCGTTAGAGTCATTTTGAGCAAGAGAATGCCACCATTAGATTCGTAGCATCCTAATTAGTGGATCTGGGTTACTTTGATTTGTATTTTCATGCGTTTTTCAGGTTTTGGTGTTTGAACACGATCGTAGAAGACGACCGGAGCATTGCTCCGGTGCTTTTGATTCAGAGGCTATTAACCCTTACCTATTTATGGGTTCAGAAGGATGAATGGTTGTATCACTGTCCCAGCGGTTCACCTTGCGCGCACTATGTCATTCTCTCTATCAGGTCGTGGGTTCAAACCCCACCTTTTGCAATATTTTTCTTTTTGCCTTGCAGGTTTCCAGTTTCGAAGCATAGAAGCTCCGACACGGGTCCTTTCCGACCAGTGCCAACTTCTGGGCCTCACCAACACCAAAAGCTCCAGCTTCTAGGCCTCATCAGCATCAGAAGTGCCATCTGAATCTCCCAGCACAGAGTTTCTCCAGAAGTTCCAACTTCTGGATGACCCCAGACGTGAAGCCCCCAGAAGCTCCAACTTCTGGGGTGGCTTCTGTCAGAAGCTCTCCAACGTTTTTTTTATTTTCCATATTTTTCTTATTTTACTTATTTAAATTAATTAATTTAATTAGTAATTAGGTTAATTAATTTAGGATTAATTAGATAATTTTCACTAATATTTTCTTTTAATTAATTTATTTAGGATTAGTATTCACTAATATTTTCTTTTTTAAATTAAAATCAACTAGACTTAAGTTATTTTCACATTAACTCTAATTTCAAAGATACAAAAATATTAGGGTTAGTTTTCTTTTCCGCTATTTATTTTTTCTTGCATTTTAAATTCTAGAAAGGTTGTATAGGTTGCAAGTTGTTTTTCATGTAATAGCGTAGGATTTTACTTTCCGCACCCCCTATTATGTATTTGCCCCAAATCCATGTAATAGCGTAGGACCTTTATATTTCCGCAATTTATTTTCTGCACCTATTAAACTGCTAGTAATTAGGCGTGTATGGCAAGATAAAATCAATCTAGACCACTAAATACAAGATAAATTATCTGAATACAACACTCATCTCACACATGCACCCCTTAGGGTATTCTCTCTCGTTGCCTTATAAATGGTCAAGTACCTCGAACGTGGGGGTATCTTAGCACGGTTGCCTACGAAATATCATCATAGTCCCTTCGACTTAAAAGATCATAGTCCCTCGATGTTGCCTACGAATACATGATCTTGTTCCTTAATTGTTGCCTACGAAAAGTGATGACCATCCCTACGAATGTGCTAGGATACTCCTACAAGTTGTCTTCTATGACCATCTGATGTCCCTTTGAATGTCCCTTTACATCCAACGAATAGGGTTACCTACCAACTAATGGTATGGATAACGCTATTCTAAAGGAAAGCAAAATAACACGGAAACGACCGTTCTGAGTAGGTAAATAAGTCTCTTTTGCTTGCTCAATCAAAAATCATTTTTTTTACACCTCACACTTTTTCTCAAAAAACTTTTCAAAAACAAAACATTTCCAAACACTTCGTATACATTCCAGCGTGAGTCATTACGAAGTCAAAGCGAAATGCCTTTCCAAAACTTTTTCAAACACACAGAAAGCAAATTTCAAAGTGAGCTAAAGCAATTAAGAGCCCGTAGATAACTACGGATGGAAAGGGTGCTAATACCTTTTCCCAACTCCCTTTACGAGAATCTAACGAAGGTCTTTTCCTGTTCTTTTTCGCCTTCCCTTAATTGGATAAAAGAAAAAGTCGGTGTCGACTCTTGCTATTCGCAACATTTGCGATCAAACGCAAAAATAAACAAGTCAGTTCTCCCACCGTGTTACAAACACATCACTGCTACCCAAGTCACAAAAATGTCATGTGATCTAACAAAAACATTTTCGTGATAATACTATGTTTACAATTACCCTTTTGCCCTCATGTCTATATTGAACATAAGGTATAGACCGTGTCACCCTTGTCTAGTTCAATATTGGGCCCTTAGACATTTATCTTGTTACTCAGGATGGACAAATTCTATCTAGGTCACTCATGTCCCTCAACATGCTTTGTGAAGTACCCATCAACATGTTTTGTGAAGTACCCATCAACTGTTTTTATTCCAAGTTTTTATTTAATTATAATTCATTGTTCTGTTTATTTTATTAAGCATGTTTGAATCAAATATATATCTCTACTTTAAGTTCGTGTTTGCAATTTATAACATGTTAGGCTAAAATTCCCTAACACCAGTATGTAAGGTCGTAAGAACGGGAGGAATTTAGTAACGAATTGGCACACTATTTGTAAAAACACTTTTTTGGTTTTGGTTTCCAAATTTAATATTGAAATAAGTTTTTATACGAAAGTAAAAGACAATAAGGTTAAAATTAAGATTAACGAGAGTTTGCAAATTTAACTAGATAGTGGTAACCGAACATTAACCTCAAATACAACGAGAGCGCTTTGAGGTTAATTGGATTCTATTTCTTTACAAAGAGTATTGTTATGTTTTAAATGATACAACGAGAGCGCTCATTTAGTTTAATAGTTGAATCAACAAACATGAGAGTGTGAGATAAAGGTTTTTAAACGGATAGTTTACATAGGAATAATTGTTTTAAGAACTCAAGGTTGTACCAACGACTTACTAAACGCCTGAAGTCAGGTCTATTACATGCTGGTGTTTAATTCTGATCAATTAATTTAGACTATAATTTCCCTTTTCAGTTTCCCTCTAAAACCAAAATCAAAGAACATCATTAGCTTTAGCTTTACATAGTAAGTTTAAATAGCGATAGTTCGATTCATAGTCCCTTGGGATTCGATAATCTTTAAAGCTACACGATATGACTGTGCACTTTTTGCAGTCAGGAATCTTATAAACATTCTAAAACGCGATCAAATTCATAAAGCTTTCTGTCTAAATCTCTTAAATATTTTTACTGTACTTTAAAAATTGTGTATACATCACAGTTGTGATATCGCTTATTAGAAAATCTTTACATTATTTGATTTATAATTTTAATTCCTTGAGAAACCAAGTTATGGTTTATTCTAAAGAAGAAATTGATTGTGGTCTTTGTGATTTGTAATCAAGTTTTGATTTGTGAATTAAGACCTCGATTGAGAGAGGCGAAATCACCTTTACGGGTGGACTGGAGTAGTTTAAGTATAAGGGAACCAGAATAAAATCAAACGTGTCTTACTGTTTTAATTTTGAAAACCCCAATTTAAACCCCCTATTTCTTGTATTTTTCTATCCTTCATTAGGAATGTTGCAAAGCAAAGCAATCTAGGAAATCATTAAAACTTGACTTGCCCATGAGGTGGAAGGAAAATATGTAGCTAGTTCACTCTTTTGAGTGTGGACCTTTTGAAGTAATGTCAAATGGAGTTAACTGATATTTCATAACCTCAATAGACGAATTCACCATACATATGTGGATTTATCTAATCTAAATGAATAGTGAGGTATTCACACAGTTCAAGAAGTTTAAATTTCATGTCAAGACACAAAGTGAATAAAAGTTGAAGAAATTGAAAACCAATAGTGACAGTGAATACACTTCTTGAGAATTTGCTAGTTTTACAACGAGGAAGGTATAGAGAATGAAGTCATTGCAACCTATACACCTCAGCACAATGGTATAGCTTATCGAAAGAACATAAGTATATTTAACATGACGATGATTATGTTAAAAGCTAAAGATATGCCAAAAAGATTTTAGGGTGAAGTAGCTTTGTCAACAATATACATTTTAAACAGATGTGCAACAAAGAAGATATTCGATAAGACACCTTATGATATGTGTACAAGCCATAAGATAAATCAAGAATGTTGTGTTAACGATATCCTACAGAGGGTGAAAGATACATCAATTGGATGTAAACGATTATTTACCAATGGACCTTTAGAAGAAGAAGTCTATGTTAGTCAACCACCAAGATTCGAAATCAAATGGCAAATGTCAAAGGTGTATAGAATAAGAAAGGATCTATATGGCTCGAAGAAAGCCCAGAGGACTTCGAATAAGAGACTATATATCTTTCTGATCAAATCAAGTCTCACAAAATATGTCTATGGACATGGATTGTATGCCAATGATACAGACAAGGTTAGTCGAATCATTTTATGTCGGTATGTAGATGATTTTTTGATCATAGATGTAGATGAAAAGATAAGAAAAGTCAAGTCAAAGCTGATGCAGGATTTTGAAATGTTTGACTTTGGGAAATTATCATATTTCTTTAGGATGGAATTCAATGACACGGGTGAATTAGTGTTTTTGCATCAGAAGAAGTATGTTTAACATATCTTGAAGAGGTTCAAGATGAGTAATTGTAATGTAGTTTCCATGCCATTAGAAATTGGAGCAAAGTTGAAAAAGGAGACATGTGAGTTTGTAAGTGCAACATTGTACTAACAAATAATTGGATCCTTAAGGTATCTTTGCAACACAAGGTCGTACATTTGTCAAAGTGTCGGATTGTTAAGCACTCATGGAGAAACCTCAAGAATGTAATTTCATTGCAGTGAAGAGTGTGTTAATGCCAAGACAAAAGAGGACTCACACTAATGTAGCGGTATATAGCTACACTAGTTTAGATTTCAATGGAATTCAACACGAGAAGAAGTGTAATGCAGAATCCATATTCATTATCGAAGGTGATCCAATCTCTTAGAGCTCAAGAAAGAAAATCATCATGGCTTTGTCATCATGAGAAGCGGAGCACATGGATGCATCATAAGAAACATGTCAATCAGCATGAATAGAGATATTGCTAGAAGAGCTCAAGATCATGGAACCTAAAAAAATGAAGTGGTTAGTAGATAACAAGCAAACTACGGACCTAGTCAATCATCCTGTGTCATGGTCGAAGTAAACACATAAAGATAAGGTATCATTTTCTCAAAGATCAAGTAAATAAAGGTAAGTTTGAACTTGAGCATTGCAAGAGATAATGACAACTAGTTGATATACTCACCAAACCCCTGAAGAAATTCAAGTTCGAGGAGTTTAAGAAAAGCATTGGGATGAGAATTTTCAAAAACATGAATTGGTTAGTGTGTTAGAAGTCGTAATCCATTGTTTTGTAGAAAGTTTGTATTCGACGTAGATGTGTTCGACCTAGTCGAAGTAGTAGAAGTCAGTTGCATTCACATAATTGAATACACCGTATAATTGTTGTGTTGAAGGAAAAATATAACTTTGTATGCTTTAGACTTGAATTGTATGTTTTGGACATGGATTGTACCATTTTGGGCTTGGGCCTTGATTGCCTATAAATACGCATTACTTTATATAATTTTACACACTTAACAATTTTAGTAATAACAATTTCATAAATTAAAAATATAGTTTTTCTCTCGTTTCTCTCTTCTCTTTTTCTTCCTCGTCTTTCTTGAAACCATAACTGTTCCAAAACTCCTTGTACCATCTGATCCTATAATACACTTTGGTTGGGCTAAAACATAAGTAAAACATTTTGATACAAAGCTAGAATACTCAAAAACTACAAAAAGAAATTCATAATCATACATTAAAGCCTGCAACAACATTAGAAATAGAAATAACAACCGCAAAATAACAAATAACAATAACAAACGACAAAATCAAGATTAGCATTGTCTTCAACAAAAACATCTATTGCAACATAACATGAAAGACTCAAAGTTTACTTGGAGATAAACACTTGCAATGAAAACACTGACGATAGACTAATAATGGTACTAATTTTTATGATCAATCATTAGGATCGTAAGAATCATCATCAATTACAGAATCCCAATAAGTTACGCGATCATCATCAGAATAGTCATCATAAACCACCGGCTCTGGGAGGTGCAAATTTTTAATCTGATCCATGCACTTTTTCTTCAAACTTTCGTTCAATTGAAGATTACGGCATCCTCGAATATCTAGAAACTCGAGATGAGGACAACCACCAAGAATAGCAAGCAATCCGGCATTAGAGAGCCGACTCCCTCTAATATTAAGACGACGTAACCCAGACATTGTTTTTCCAATAACAAATGCTTCCTCGTCATCAATATCATACCAACTTAATCTACTCCATGATGTCACATGTACCAAAATTGTTAAAAGAGGGCAATATTGGCCAACAACTTCGAGAGAATCCTTCGATAAGTAGCTCATTGAAATGTTCAGTCCCTCTAGCAATGGAAATTTTTTTACAGCTTGACTGAAACCTTCATTTGAAATTCCACGGCAATTTACAAGCCTGAGGCCTCGGAGATTACTAGCACTGCAAAATTTTGAACAAGAATAAGACATGAAAAAAATGTTAATTTGATGAAGGCACAAAAATTTAGTATTAACTAACAGTTACAGTACTTGTCAGCTATGAATTTAAGGAGATCATCAGTGGCAAAATCATCGATGAAAATGTTTTCTAAATGACCGCAACTTTGTTTAATAGCATAAAGACAAATCTCCATCGCCTCCTGCTCATAAAAATCACTAAACTTGGTCATTTGAATAGTGCGCCACATGAGAGGATCTTTGAAAATGTTCCACCATATAGGACACACAAAACATGCACTTGTCACAATTTCGATAGTATCAAGTCTTTGAAGAATGTTTGCTGTGATGTCTCTTGGAAGTGCTAGCCAATTCGGTATCTCACTTTCTGCTTTCTTTGAAGCAACTGAACAGGATGCCATAGTATTTGTATAGGCAAATTGCTGGAATTAATTCAGCTAGTGTTGTGGACAAGTATTTAGAAAAGTTGGTAGAATAAATAAGTGCTACTAGAAAAATTTAGAATTTAGATTACTTGTCCAAGGAAAACTAAACTTACTCACTAAGAATAAGAAAGAAAGCAAGGGGATCAAGTTACCCTACCACCGAAGAACGCTTTCTTACTACATTACTTAACCATTAAGTTTATGTATTCCAAAGCCTATATAAAGGCATAAAGGCATAAAGGCATGCAAGTTATCTTTGAAAATTACTACTCTATACCAATGGACTTTGAAAAATGATTTATTGTCACGCGTAACTTATACAACAAACTCTATTACGTATTCAATAGAGTTTGTTGTATTTGTGTTTCGACCTAATTTTTTATGATTAAGGAAAAAAAATAAACCGGGTTGTTTATGATAAACCGGGTTGTTTCTGTTTCATTCTTTATAAATATTAATGGTACTCCCTGCTAAAAAAATTATACAAAACTCTATAACACATTTTACATTAAGAAATATCGATGCTAAATTAATATACTTTCTTTTCATACATATTTTGTTAGAATTTGTTAGAAAATTGATTATAAGAAATGGATTGAGACTAAAATCAAGAACGAAATAATTATTTTTATAAGTATTTCAAACACTTTTAAATTGTCTTAAAGTTTAAACGCATGAATATTCAGAATAATTCAGTCTTTTATCGAGTTTGCGTAAGATCGACGAAAATTCTAATGTAGTAAAGAGTGTTTGAAATATTTGATGAAGATGATAGGCCTTTTTGATGATGTTTTATGAATCGGAAACACTCAGTTTATAAGTCAAACTGGTGTTGTTTCATAAGGTTGTGACCATTGATGAAACTCACATTTTCAGCAACATTTTACCAAATATTGTATTATTTCGCCTACAACGACACTTTTAAAACGTTGCATTTTTTTAACAACAACAATTTACAAAGATTGTATTGTTCCTCATTCTGTAGCACTTTACGAAGTGTTTCTTATTTCGGAATTCAAAATACAAACTGCCTACTACAATACTTCATGAAGTATTGCCTATTTTCAAATTCTTCATTTTAAAATTTTCTTGTTATTTTGGAACACACTAATGATCATTAATTATTATTAATTATAATAATTCTCCACTTGCTTTAATTATGACAAGATTAATCCCAAAGAAAAGAAACAAAGAATGTTAATACAATTAAGTATCTTTTGATTTGAACCTAACATTAATAAAGACAATGCAAAGCCTAATCGAAATGTTAGGTAGATGTACTTTGAATCATTATCTCTTGTGATTAGACTTTTGTTATCTCATGTGATTTGACTTGAGATGAGATCATTTTCATCATAGAGCTTGTTTATGATCATCCATCCATAGTCTTTAAGAGATTCCTCATATAATGTAGACTCTATCATGGATATCATCCTCATATAATCTTTGCAAAATCCTCTTCAAAGAAGTTTGTTCATTAGAAGCTTATGATTTAGCATCTTCTGATCTTCTTTCTTCTTACACTTCATCAGCAGCTCTATTACTTTTAGATTCTAAAACGGTAATCTCTGCACCTGCAAGCTCAACTAGCTTTGACTTTTCTAAGTCAAACTCATCATTAAATCTGATATGAAATGATTCCTCGAAAGTGAGTGTTTTAGTGTTATATATTTTGTAGCCTTTTGAGCGTTCATAACATCCTAATATGATACAAATTTAGAGCTTTCGAATCAAACTTATTCAGTTTTTCTTTAGTTTTCAGGATAAAACAAGAGCATCCAAACGAATGAAGATATGATATATTGGGTTTCTTGTTCTTCCACAATTCATAGGGAGTCTTTCTAAAAATAAATCTACTAGAGACTCTATTCTGCATATAACACATTGTGTTTACAACTTCTGACCATAAGTGCTTGCGATATCGGTTTCATGTTGAGACTTATCTCATATTCCACTTGGATACAAAAGGTAGTGAATACAGAATGTGACTTATCCTTGTGTTAAAAAGAACTTCACCTGTGTCCACCTATAGTAGTCATCTAAAAAGTTGATCCATGCTTCTTTCCATTGATTGACTTAGTTTTCATTGGTTCAAATAAATCAATGTGCAGAGTTCCAATGGTATGGAAGAAGCAACAACATTCTTTTCTTTGAAATTTTTTCTAAAGACTTGTCCTTTTGACATGTATCACAAAGATCATCTGAAGTAAACTTCAGTTTAGGCAGACCTCTTATAGGTTCAAGCTTGTTCAATTGAGAAATCTTTCTCAAGCTATCATAACCTAAACAACTATGCCACGTCCATTACTCCTCATCAACAAACATGAGACAATTTACCTTTTGTCTTATAAGGTCAGAAAGTATGATCTTATAAGTTTTGTTCCTTTTCTTTTCATTGAAAAGATAGAGCCATTTTGTTGACTAATCGTTTTTACAAGAGTTTTGATTAAAGATTAGGTTATAACCGTTATCACACAATTAACTTATGGATAATATGTTATATTGTTAATCTTTCAGCACGTAGAGCAATAGTTTAAGAGGAAAGAAACCATAACTTATTATTCTAGAGCCTATGATCTCCCCCCTTTTTATCACCTCTGGAACCTACGACATCTTCTAACTTAAGTTACAGGCTTTGGAACATATTCCTTTTTTCTGTCAAGTGTCACAAGCAGCTAGATTCCAAGAACCAAGATTGGTGTTTTAATTGCACTGTTGAGTATGTCTGCAACATAGTTTATCTTATATTTTGGTACCCAAAATTTCTTGGGTCCTTTCTTGTTAATTCTTCTAGAGTTAATGACAACTTTGGCTTTAGTAGTAGAATAATCATATTTACAAGTATTAAAACTATTTGTGAAGGAAAATTGAGATCATCAACGCAGCGGAAATTAAAATTTTCCTTTAGCGATCCTTATGAATGACCATGGTCAGTGATAAGATTTATTACCTCTTATGGAGATTTTGATCTTTGATGTTGTGATCACGAGCCTTGATAAAGAACAATGCCTCTACTTATAAGTCCACATGAACAGATTGCTTCCGGTCACAGTGTTAGCTGCTTACGAACAAAAGCTTTGAGTGAGAGAGTGAGCGAAAATACGGCTAGGGTTTCAAGACTGAGTTTTCATCAAGTGAAATGCTTCAACACAAGGGTTCTATTTATAGAACCACAAGTGTGGGTTGCAAGCTAAAATCCTAATAAAGGCTATAAGCTAAAAGCCCAAATAAGCATATGAGTATCATACCTAATGATTTCCCGCATATCACTTAAGTGCGTGGTACCTTACCACATTTCGTATTCCACTTAAGTGCACCGTACCTTACGATGTTCCTCATTTACTCTATCTCTCATTAATCTGTCCTTATGTGTGTGACCCTGCAGGTTTCCGCGACGTTGCCAATTATATTAAATCATATTTAACATAATAAACAGTGAGCAGTATCTTGCAACACATCATTGCTACCCAAGTCACAAAAATGTCATGTGATCTGACAAAAACCTTTCTGTGATAATACTTTTGTTTACAATTACCCTTTTGCCCTCATGTCTATATTGAACACAAGGTATAGACCGTGTCACCCTTGTCCAGTTCAATATTGGGTCCTTAGACATTTATCCTGTTATGCAGGATGGGCAAATTCTATCTAGGTCACTCATGTCCCTCAACATGATTTGTGAAGTACCCATCAATTATCTTTATTGTCATCCAGTTACAGATAATGTTTGATCAGCAATAAAGCACTTGACTCTACATCTAGGGTCCATAGTGGTTTCAGGTCGAAGGGTGGTATACACCATATATCACCATGAGAATAACTTATGATACTTTACATAACATTCTATGTAGTATTCTCATAGCGGGTCAATCCAGTATAAATATTACCCCTGATATTCATACCTATGTCAAGACTTGATAACTCCTTATCCATGATCCATGAGATGTGATCATCAGTCTATCTTCATAATAATCTCAATGCTTTAATGTTATCCCACTTCACAATAAATCTTTATTGTAGATACTTTAAGAATAATGTCCTTATGTTTAATGGGATCTCATGATTAAGTCACACTTAATATTTCATTAAATAGACTAACTATTCAATGGACTTTATTATTTTAGAAAAGCAAACATAATAAAGAAATTCCTTTTATTATTAATAAATAATTCGATACAAGTACCAAAAGTATTGGCCTCTAGGGCTTACACCAAAAATTTGGTTTGGCCAATTGATTATCATCGGATTCAGAATTAGACTTATCTTCATATATTCTATCTTCTTTTGCCTAAACCCCAGTAGACACAAATGAGAGTGTAAGGTGGTTCGTATGTTTTCCTTATTAGATTTGGATTTTTCATGAGGATCACAACCAATACCTTTAATTCCATTTATGCTTACACCATAGATCATAGAATCTAGCATGTTTCTCCCTATGCTCTTAGCTAGAAATTTCTGGAAAGCTTTGTTATATTTCATAATGACATCACCAGTACTTTCAGATGCCTCTGGAAGAGTTCACGTGCCTTTAAGGGGATGGTTTTCATCTTTTAATAAAAAAAATTCTTCATTTAAAACAAACATTTCTTCCTTAAGATTAATGTTTTCAAGAGATACAGATTTATGGGTCTTTTTGATATCCTTGAACTGAATCTTGAGTAACTCATGTTTTTCCATAATTTCAACTAAGGAAAAAGTTAATTCAAAATGAGTAAAATCAAAGAATACTCCTTGCATAATATTTCTTCTATTTCAGAATCAGCTTCATCTTCTGGAGAGATTTCTTCACTTGATGTTCCAACATGAGCCATCAGGGCCAAGTTAGCATAATCTTCTTCTGAGTCATAGTTATAAGAGTCTGGATCATCTCATGTTTCCATTATAACTTTCTTCTTTCCTTTGAGATCTTTCTTATTTGGTATGTCCTTTAGAAGCTTAGGACAATCTTTCTTCTAAACTTGTTGCCTTGATTTCTCTTCCAAAGACGGTTGATTCTTCTGGACAACAGAGACAACTCATCTTCATCATCATCAGAATCTCCTTCTGAATCTTTAATCTCTTGTTCCTGAAGAGCTTTGGATTTCTTAGGTCTTCTGAGGTTCATCTTGTTCTATCTCAATCTCATGACTTCTCAAAGAACTTATCAATTCTTCTAGAGAAGTGTTGTTCAGATCATTTACAAGCTTGAGTGCAGTTACCTTAGACCTCCATTTGGATGGAAAGCTTATGATAATCTTCTTCACATGATATGTCGTTGAATAGCCTTTGTTCAGAACTCTTAGTTCTACAACCAAGGTTTGAAATCGTGAAAACATGACTTCAACACTTTGATCATCCTTCATCTGGAAAGCTTCATACTTATGAATCAAGGTCAGCGCCTTGGTTTCTTTGACTTGATCATTTCCTTCATGAGTCATTTTAAAAGAGCCAAATATAGACTTAGCAGAGTCTCTATTTGTGACCTTCTCTTACTCAGTATAAGAAAATGCATTAAACAAGATGGTTCTTGAATTATGATGATTCTTGTAATCTTTCTTTTGTTGATCAATCATAGCTCTCCTAGATATTTCTTTTCCAATACCATTTGTGGGAGGTAGGTAGCCATCGAATACCAAATCCAAAATATCGACATCGTGACCTAGAAAGAAACTTTCTAGTCTATCCTTCCAGTATTTAAGCTTTTCACCATCAAATATGAGAGGTTTTACATTGTAACTTTTATCATTTGAATCTGAAGCAACGATAGTTGGTGTGGGTTCAACCATTGTGTTTCTTCATAGAAAAAATCTTCTGGATCTTTATCTGACACGATTAAGTTTTTGATAACTATCAATACCAGAACCGAAGCTTTGATACTAATTAAAGGTGAGAAACACAAGAAAGCATGGTTTGAATTGGGTTTCACCAAAATAATTTTTAATCTCTTTTCACTAATGAAAGTTGAATATAGCTTAGAACATAAAAATAAATGAACAAAATTATTTTTATCCTTGTTCACTGTTAACTAAGCTACTCCAATCCACCCCTCAAGGTGATTTGCCTTCAACAAGGACTTAATCCACTATAACCTAACTAATTACAAACAACCCACAATAAGTTTGATTAACCTTATTGGCACCCCAATAAGTTTTTCAATCTTTATTGAAAATCCACTCAAACTGCAGCAAGGGTCTTCTTGAGATCTGACCTTCACCTTGTCTCTCAACGAATCAACAACAATTGAATACTTTCAATGTATTACAAATTGCTTCTTTTAAGAAGATTACACAAATGTTTCAGTACAAAGAAAAACACATAAGTGTTTTACATCAAGATACGAGCAACAACTCCTTGCTTATTTATAAAACTATACATAGAAGATTTCTCTCAAGAGTTGCACAATGCTTTGGTGTAGTTTTGTTGAGCTTGATTTAATCTGATAGCTTTTTCATAGTAATGTTGATTCTATTTTTTTCTTCAGCTTCCAAGTCTTTCTTTTATACTCCATCCGTTCCATATTATAATATAAATTCACTTTTTAGATTCAATGAATAATTAATGTATTTGGTCTATATGTAGATCAGATACATTAGTTAATCAATGAATCGAAAAAGTAAACTTATGTTTATAATTTGGGACAGAGGGAGTAGTTTGTAAAAGAGATTCATTAAAAGGGTAGAAAGGTAATCGAAGATCTAGCTATTTCTGCTCAACGGTCATAATGAGAGTGGCTGAAGATACAGTATGAAAGGACTGTCCTTACACCACCCTAGAGGGTAGAGGTCACACAACTTGTAAAAAAAATAAAGAAAATGACACATGGAAAAATCGGATTGGCTAATGGAAAAATGCATGAACCAACATAGGAAAAACACACCTAGGGCTGGGAACGCAACTCGTCGGAAAGTGGAACTTTCCGGTGACCTTCTCCGGTGGTTCTCTCGCCGGAAAATCTTCAACGACGATGAAATTGCATGAATCCGGTACTTTCCTGTTCGCCTCAACGCGTAGGTTCCAAATTCAAAATTTAAACTCACTAATTCTAACGTAATCACCACGAAAAACGTTCCTATAATCTGGATCTAAAAATTTATCGGTATCTAAAATGTTCTCAAACAGATTCGAAAGCAAGGCAATACTCAAAACAACACAGATGCATCGAACGCGACCTGTCATGGTGAAACTAGCATGTCTAGAGGAGATAGGATAACATACCCGTTTAGAAGTCGCGAAAAAGTGAAGGAAAACTTCTACATATCCATGTATCTTGATGATGATGAAGATTAGTATTCAACAGACTTCAACAAGTTACGAGAAATAAACTCCATTCTTACTTGAATCTTTGAAGGCGAGGATGATATATGAGTTAAGTTATGCTTGCTTCGAATATTCCATGACGATTACCAGTATCTTCTTTCGATTACGGTGAGAAAGAAGAAAAGGATAAAGTCGAGAGATCGCTTTGAATCTTGCAGAATCGAGAGAGTAAGGTGGTGCACGAGTTCCTCGCGATGATGAAAGTGGTTACAGGTTGTTATGACGGAAGAAGAAAGAGAATGGTAGTTTATGTGTTAACAGTGCTACTGCTCTCCGTAATTTGCTATGGTTCCATGTTGCGAAAGAATGGTTGGTTATGGCGAGAAATGGAGGTTGAGAGCAACGAAGAGTGGCTGTTAGGTTGTTGTGGTTCTGTTATGGATGAGGGAGTGAGAAGTTTGTTATGGTTTTGAGAGAAGTTTGTTACCTTTTCTGAGAGTGAGAGAATGGTGGTCGTGATAGTGATGAATGGTTATGGTTGTTAGGGAGAAGAAAATGGCTGAGAGGGTCCAGAAAAAAACATTACGGCGATGTTGTTACGGTTGAAAAAGGGAGGCCCATGGAGAAAAAGAAAATGAGAGAAGGTTCTTGATGGAAGATGAGTGGCGTTGGAAAGGAGTTTACACCGTTGGGGCTGTTGTTTGTTCTCCTTGTTTTTTCTTTTATTTGAGTAATTTTTCTCCATAATGCCTGCAAGCCTGTTACTGTATGGCCAATTATAGTAATGACGTGATACAAGCATGAATATAACATCCTGCAGAATTCTTGGAACTTTTGAAACCATGCCCATGTAGCCGTCTTTCTATGCATCTAACTCGAGTTACAAGTCCCCTCGCGATGAGATCTCAACACCAAAATTGGAGAGGGCATTTGTGCGAACAATTTTTAGGTTGAAAGTTTTATGACTCAACGCCTATAGCATGCTTAAAAATTTCCTCGAAGTTAAGAGAAAGTAACTGCTAAAATGTCGGCAACGTCGGCAAAATTCACCAAATGTTTTCCCATGACTTTACGCCCTTATAACTCTCGATCTGCGACCCGAACGAATTCGAACTCTTCTGCAAAGTTCGAGATTGCCATGAGGTGAACAACTTTTCAGTTGAACATTTTTTTATTCGGAGTCGATAGCTTCGAGCTTCTAACTTTCTCTGCGACGTCCGAAACGAAAAAATTCCTGAACGGAACTTGTAGAGGATATAACAAACTCCAACTTTCATGTCCAAAGTTTTTCCGTGCGACGATCGAATCGATGAGAAAAGCAGCCTCAAAAGTTTTTCCTATTTTCTGACCTACGTAACTTTCAATCCAAGTCCCAAATGAATTTAACTCCTTCAACAAAGTTATAGACTGCCGCAAGATGAACAACTTTCTTTTTAAGCGTTTTCTGAAACGGAGCCACGAAATATATGAAAACTGATCCCGAAGTTGTCGATCTGACTATGTGAAAACTTCAGCAAAATTTCACTAAGTGTCGGACTTTGCACACATGATGAATTTATAACTTCCGAGCCTCGTAACTTTTGATCTGAGTACCGAATGGATTTGATTTATTCAGCAAAGTTGTAGATTGTTGCGTGTCGCACCCCAAAATTTCCCCTTCATTACCTCATTGTTTCAAGCACAGATGTTTGTTTATTGCGGCTTCAGAGAATTTTCCACTAGGAAATTTTCATTAAAAAAAATGTGTTAAGTTTCGAAGGAAGATTTTATTTTGTTACTGATTCGATCTGAGGATAATTCAAAAGTCAAGAGGTTTCGAATTATTTTCCAGAGGAATGGTTTCGAATTTTTGGTTCAAGAGGAGCTGTTTGGATTTGTTTGTCCGAAAAGGGTCTATTTGTTTTAGAACTTGAATTCAAAAATATTTATTTATTTCAGAATTTAAATTTTAAAATAAATTCTCTGTTACTTGGGTAATTTGAATTCGGTAGAGGAAAAAATGTCGTTCTTGGTGTTTAAATTCGCTAGCAAGAAATAATTACAAGAAGTTGTTCAATTTATGTCAGATGTTACTCATTTCAAGCAAAAGTGTTCAAGTTAGGATTAATCCCGTTCTTTTTGTATGAATTTTCATTCGATTGAAATGTTATGCAAATAATTGGTTCATTCATCTCAAAGTACGCAGAGTTGGAATTACAGGTTCAATGTTGGAAAGGAAATTCTTATTATTTATTGGAATTCAGTTACAATTTTGAATTACAAAGTTACAAAAAAAGAGTACAAAAAAGGAGATCCTAATTCTACATTATTGCTAAGTTTCTAAGGTGTTCGAGCAAATTGTTGTTTCTCCGAGTTTTGCTCCACATCCGGGCTGCCTTCCTATTGTTCCCGTCTTCACCACATCGTTACATGAAAAACACAAAAAAAAAAATGATTAGTAGTTATATTTGAACATCAACGAAAAATCAAGAAAAAGTATTTTGTTTTTGAACTAATCATTAGGCGTTTCTGGTGGGAATCAGGTTTTAGAATGCCAATCCTCATAATCTTGTTCAAGATTAATCATCGGTGAAAAAAGTATTATTTGCAAATCGCGAGTTAACTCGGTTCACAAACAAGCCTAACTCAGATCATTCATCACAGTTAATCTAATCCAACAGTTCTTAATTCCAACAGATCAACCCAACAGTTCAAGAAGCTATAATCTAACAGTTCTTAATTCCAACATATCAACCCAACAGTTCAAGAAGCTATAATCCAACAGTCCAATTAATCCCAACAAGTATAAACCAAGGCAACAGGCAGCAGTATGACCCAAGGCAACAGGCAGCAATATAGTAAAGGTTAACACAGCATAAACAAGAGACAAAAATGTCTTGGTTATCAGCAGAAACAAGACAGTAGTAGCAGAGCCGAAAGAAGTAAAATAAGCAATGCAAGCAATATAACAGCAGTAACATAGAAAAGGAAAGGTTGATTTCAAAGTTATGTTTTCACCAAAGGTGAAAAGGGGAAAAACAGAATATCCAGCATTAATGATGAAAGTCCCTGAGCAGAAGACCAAGACAAGCATACATCTGTGCTTAAAACAATACCAGAAAAAGCAAAAGTTCTGTTCTATCAATTTTAAACAAGCAACACAAAAAAAGAGAGATCCATCTGTTTGCAAAACCAAAAAAAAGAGCCAATCAAGTGTAGTATCTTGCTCTATTCAACCAGAAAAAGCCACAGAAAAACCATATATCAACTATCTGTTTTCAAAGAAAGAAAGGAGGTATCTGTTCCATCAGTTTTAACAAGCAAAAAACTCTATCAGTTTGAACAAGCATCCATCTGTTTTCAAAATGAAAAACAAAAACCAACACTTGTTCTATCGATACAAACCAGAAAAAAGACAATCAAGTGTAGTATTTGTTCTATCCAAACCAACCAACATGGCCAAATACCAGAAATCCCAGAAATCGTAAAACACAAAACCTAGACAACTTTATCATCATCTTCCTAACACCAGAAAACCTTCAGAGACAATTTTTCCAGAAATCATAGTCTGAACAGAGAAAGAAGAAGAGAAAGTTGGAACGGTCTCACCCGATACCATCGCAAAAGGGTAAGTCCACGGTTGCCATTGGGACTCTAGGGTTCCACAAGCTGAAAGCCATCCATCTGTAAAAAAAACAAATCAAACATGTATCAGTGAGTAGTAAACGATAATAGACTGAAACCCCAGGGCCTCGCAGCTGCCGTCACCGCCGTGAGGCGATTTCTAGCACGGCTGCCTTGTGTTCCGTTTGGGGTTTTCACCATGAGAAAAGCCAGAGAGCAAAGAGTAATCGAGAGAGAGAGAGAGAGAGAGAGAGAGAGAGAGAGGTGAGTCACTGTGGGGTTTGGATATCTAGGCTAGGTTAGGGTTTCCATTTGGGATGAGGAAGAGAGAACGATGAGAAGAAGAGAGAACACGAACACGAACGCGAGAGAGAGAGGACCAACACTTGTGTTCCCATTTCTGTTTTTCTTAATTTATTTTTATTTGTTTATTAGTTAAACTAATCTGTTTTTTTTGTTTTTTTAATTAGTTTTAGTTGGTTTTTTTTAATTAATTATATTTTTCTTATATAGATTAGTAACTTAAGTTTGGTGGTGACAATTGACACCACCTTGGCTCTTTTTAACCTTTGTTTATTATTATTATTTATTATTATTAAATAAATCATTTTGTTAGAGATATAATAAAAACATAAAAAAGAAATATGTTTTAATATTTGGTAAAAATACGATAATTTGTCACTTGGGCCATTGGAGTTTTTATTTCGAAGAAGAAAGATCAGACGCATCGGATTGCCAGCATATGAGGAGTTTTGCGGAATAATCAAGCTCAGATGGTTTTCTTTTCACCGTCCAGAGTCACTGCAATACAGGCTAATTCTGAACGTATCTTTTTCAATTAATTTATTTTATGAATAATATTTTTGTTGCGATGTACTAAATAATGATTGGTTCTGATGGTTTTCGTTTGATGATTTATCGATTAAACTATTAGTCGATTTTTCATCAAACAGAAAAAATCATTTCTAATAATTATTTAAATTTCCGATTGTATTGTATGATATTTGTCTGTTTATTTACTTATTCCGCATTTATTCACCATCGTACACTCTACGCACAAATTAAATTAAAATCAATCTGATTCCGTACCCGCGATTTATAAATATTAATCAGAGTATTTAACACATATCAAGAGGCGTCACAATTTTAATATATTTCAAAATTATAACCAAACAGATGTCATGCTTTCACTGAAGGAAATCATTAAATAATAATACCAAAAGTTATGTTTAACAGCGAAAATGAAACATAACAACTCCTGAATACGTCATTCATAATTATTCAAGGACAATAAATTGAAACATTAATCAAAACTGATATTTAATATCCAAAAGAATCTCAATCAAACGTTTCCCCAGTGTTACATCTACCAGAGCACGACAACGACGCGGATTAACTAATGACTCGACTCTAGAAGCTATCCTCACTGATTCCAAGCAGCTAATCACTTCAAATCTGAAATCATCAAAGTAAGGGTGAGATTTCTATCCAATATAAAATGCATTATACGTTTTTAAATACATTGGAATAATTAGATACATTAGTCCATTATCCAAACATATAGTCATAACCAATTCACAAATGCATCTCACACAATGAACATGTAGATATAACAAACGATGGAAATTGCAACACTGGAAACCATCCTACCATGTTATAATTCCCATATGCAATGCAGACTCTATGCATGTGATACCAAAACGTGAACCGAGTTCACCCACTGCTCCGTTTACATGTGGAAAGACAGCAGAAATCCGTGATTCGCCCATAACCATTGGGTCAAGAATCCAATCCATGATTCGCCCATAACCACTGGGTCAAGAATCTAGCCTCACTACCTCTGAATCCTGGTAAGTTTATTGGCTCTGCAAGCTCACTTCCGCACAATAGGAATGAACCATAAACAATGCTTATGCATACACCATAAAATCATGCAACATCAATTCAACGGCATACGATCACAACATAATTCCACATAATGCCAATATCAACGAGTATCACATGATAACAACATAATCATGAAATAAATTATCACAAAGCATAACTATGTCAAACGCTTACCCTTCAATTAGTAAGACTATCACCAATATGTACAACAATAACAACTGAGATCAACAATCATCATGAATATACAACATCGACAACAACACATGATATCAATACAATCATGAATAAACGACAAGGAAAACATCACATAAGCGTCAATCTTCATTCAACTTGTCAAACAATCTAACCATTATATCACATGATCACATCTCAATCATAATGGATAGCAGTCACAACGCATAAGTATCAGTCCTCACTCATTAAATCAAACAATTCATAACCCATTCTCCTTTGTCCTTAACCATCAACGTTTCAAAAATCGAGAACTCGACACTTTTAAAATAATTTTAACAAAAATAATTTTTTTTCCCTTTTTAAAAGATAGTATTTTTAATTTAAATACTGCCGAAAACGGCACTCGAATCGAATTCTGGTTTAGAAAATATGAATTTTGAAGTTTTAAGTGTTTTGAAAAATTACAGTGGAAACCGGTTCCTACCACGTACAACCGGTTCCCACTTTTGAAAAGTCACGCCCTGGAATTTTGTATGGGAACCCGGTTCCTACCCTACGGGAACGGTTCCCGCATAAAATGCCGGTTTTGAAAATTCACTTTGGAACCGGTTCCTCCCCACAGGGAACCGGTTCCCACGACCTGCAGAGTCAATTTCTGCTATTTTGACAGCACTTATGCATTCTCATTCACTTCCAATCATTTCCATACGAGTTGTAACATTAGAAACACTAAATTACAACCATTATACACCAATATAACATCATACATCATTGTTTCTTCCTTCCTATTGATTGTTCAACACATTAACAGTCTTAAATTCTATATTCCGACACAAAATAAGGTTTAATCCTATAAACCGATAATCACCTAATTCAAATTTCCTAACGTACCCAATCACCCGGTTGATTCCCAAAACCCATAAGGCATTAAAACCGAATGAAATCACCCCTTACCTCGCGATGATGTTCGATTTCCTCGGCGTTGGCTTTTTCCTCTCTTCTCTTCTCTTCTCCAATTCTACGTGAAATAACTTTTCCAAAAAAACCTTCTTTCCTTCTTTTCCTTTTTATATTCCTTGTTTTATTCCTTTATTATTTCCAAATAAAATTCATAAATTAATAATTAGTAAAAGTTGAGTGATTTACTCCTCACACCCACTATTTACTCATCACACCTCCAACCCTTCTTTGTTCAATTAATCCAATTAAATCCAAAAATATAAATAATCAAGCCTTTAATTAATTAAATAATTAAATTCCTTATTATTTAATATTCGAATTAAATCGGGGTGTCACAACTCTCCCCCACTAAAAGAGTTTTTGTCCTCGAAAACATACCTTAGACGAAAAGTTCGGGATACGAGTCCTTCATTTAGCTCTCCAGTTCCCAAGTGACATTTCCTCCAGCTGGTCCTCCCCAAGCTACTCTCACCAGTGCTATCTCTTTACCCCGCAATTTCTTCACTTTCCGATCCTCAATTCTCGCAGGTACTGCTTCAAAAGTCAAATTATCCTGTACCTGTACATCATCTACTTGAATCTCATGAGACGGATCCGCAATGTACCTCCCCAACTGAGATACATGGAAAACATCATGCAAATTCGCAAGTGACGGCGGTAAAGCAATCTGATAAGCAACCTTCCTAACTCTCTTGGTAATTTGAAATGGACCAATAAAACGCGGAGTCAACTTTCTTGACTTCAAAGCTCGACCAATACCAGTCATCGGAGTAACTCGCATGAACACATGATCTCCTTCACTAAACTCAAGATCTTTCCTCCCCCTTATCATGATAACTTTTCTGACGACTCTGAGAAGCTCTCATCTTCTCCTGGGTCATCTTGATCTTTTCTGAAGTTTGTTGAACTATCTCCGGTCCAATCACAGCACTTTCTCCAGATTCGTACCAACACAACGGTGTCCGACATCTCCTACCATACAATGCCTCAAACGGAGCCATACCGATGCTCGAATGAAAACTATTGTTGTAGGTAAACTCTATCAACGGTAAGTAGCTATCCCAAGCTCCACCTTTCTCTAACACACAAGCCCTCAACAAATCTTCTAACGACTGAATCGTCCTCTCCGTCTGACCATCTGTCTGTGGATGATATGCAGAACTCAATCGTAACTTAGTACCCAAAGCTTCCTGCAATCCTGTCTAAAACTTAGATGTAAACCTCTGATCTCTATCTGACACAATGCTAGACGGGGTACCATGCAAACTTACAATCCTTTCAACATACAATTCTGCCAACCTCTCCATCGGATAATCCATTCTTATCGGAATAAAGTGAGCAGACTTTGTCAATCGGTCGACAATAACCCAAATAGAATCACAGTTCTTCGCTGTCCTTGGCAACCCAGACACGAAATCCATTGAAATGCCATCCCGTTTCCATTCCGGAACAAACAACGGTTCCATCAATCCTGACGGTTTCTGATGTTCGATCTTTGATTTCTGACAAACCAAACACGCATACACAAACTCGGCAATTTCATTTTTCATTCCAGGCCACCAAAATAATTTCCTCAAGTCATGATACATTTTAGTAGCACCGGGGTGAATGCTCAACCCACTACGATGTCCTTCTTCCAAAATACTTTTTCTAATCTCAGCAACATCTGGAACACACACTCTATCACCAAATCTTATAACGTCATTCTCGTCAATTCGAAACTCACCTACTTGACCTTGGTTAATCAATGTAAGCTTATCCACCAAACCAACATCAGATTTCTGTCCATTTCGAATCTCTTCCAAAATACCACTAGTCAGCTTCAACATGCCCAATTTCACACTATTTGGAGTAGTTTCGCATACTAAACTTAAGTCTCTGAATTGTTCCATTAAATCTAATTCACGAACCATTAACATCGACATATGCAAGGACTTCTTGCTTAACGCGTCTGCCACCACGTTTGCCTTACCAGGATGGTAATTTCAAACCGAAATCATAATCCTTGAGAAATTCTAACCACCTTCTCTGCCTCATATTCAACTCTTTCTGGTCAAAAAGATACTTCATACTCTTATGATCACTAAACACCTCAAACCGTGAACCATACAGATAATGCCTCCATAACTTCAAATCAGACACAACAACTGCCAACTCCAAATCATGAGTCGGATAATTCCTTTCATGAATCTTCAACTGTCTCGAAGCATAAGCCACAACTTGCCTATCTTGCATCAAAACACCACCTAAACCTCTCAAAGACGCATCATAATACACCACAAGAGATTCTGCCGAATTCGGCAAAATTAAAATCGGAGCACTAGTCAACCTCTTCTTTAACTCTTGGAATCCTCGCTCACAATCCGAATCCCAAACAAACGCTTGACCTTTTCTCGTCAACTTAGTCAACGGTAAAGCTAACTTCGAAAATCCCTCCATGAATTTCCTGTAGTAACCTGCAAGACCAAGAAAACTACGGATTTCAGAAGCATTCTTCGGCGCTTCCCACTGAGATACCGCTTCTACTTTTGTAGGATCAACAGCAATACCACTCTTAGAAATCACGTGATCAAGGAAACTCACTTCGCTTAACCAAAACTCACAGTTCGACAGCTTCGCATAAATTTTCTTTTCCTCCAACAATCCCAAGACGGTTCTGAGATGCTCTGCATGCTCCTCATCACTCTTTGAATAGATCAAAATATCGTCAATAAATACCACCACAAATTGGTCAAGATACGGATGAAATATCCTGTTCATATACTCCATAAAAACACCAGGTGCATTAGTAACTCCAAATGGCATAACAGAATATTCGTAATGCCCATACCTCGTTCTAAATGCAGTCTTCTGAATATCCTCCGCCTTAACACGAATCTGATGATATCCAGACCTCAGATCAATCTTGCTAAATACTCAAACTCCAAATAACGGATCCATCAAGTCATCAATCCTCAGCAATGGATACCGATTCTTGATTGTCACTTTATTCAACTGCCTGTAATCAACACACAGTCTCATTGTTCCTTCCTTCTTCTTAACCAACAACACAGGAGCACCCCACGGTGAAACACTTGGACGAATAAACTTCTTCTCAAGTAACTCTTCCAACTGCTTCTTCAACTCAGACAATTCAGATGCCGACATGCGATAAGGCGCCATCGACACCAGACTAGTTCCAGGAATCAAATCTATAGCAAACTCCACTTCTCTCTCAGGTGGTAACTCACTAACATCTTCCGGAAACACTTCTGGAACTTCCTGCACCACTAGCAATTCATTACTCTCAGCCTTTCCTTTCGCTTCCGTCGAAGAATACAACATAAACACCACACCATCATTAACAACTACGTAACTCTGATCATCCATCTTAATTCATTGTCCTTGCTAGAGTCTTCGTCCACTCATATGGTTCACAAGCTTCTATCACACTTCATTCATATTCATCACTTTATGCCCCATTTAGATAGTAAGACAATTGTATACCATCCAATACGATTCCGTCTACTATCAACAAGAGATTAAGGGTGATCAAGTCCTCAATTTGTCAATAGACATCCGATAATCATACTGGAGTATAAACCATCATTACCAACACTTCCTGTTCTTAGAATCGTACTCGCCCTTTTGCACTTCCAACTATGACTCATGGTCCAAACGATTCCAATAACTCTAACCACACTTGCACTGTCTTCTCAAGCAGTACCTCGTACCAATGACTTACAATCGGAACATATCCGGGAAGCATCCCCTCTCTCCCACTTAGTTTCACACTACTCCTGCAATAATCAATCAGAAAAGTAACAAGTACCGACAGTGTTGTACACACTTGTCGCGTACAAAGGGATAATGACATTAAGACACTGGTCACAACGACCGACTATGCTCTGATACCACTATTGTAACACCCTTTCTAATTACCCGCGATTTATAAATATTAATCAGAGTATTTAACACATATCAAGAGGCGTCACAATTTTAATATATTTCAAAATTATAACCAAACATATGTCATGCTTTCACTGAAGGAAATCATTAAATAATAATACCAAAAGTTATGTTTAACAGCGGAAATGAAACATAACAACTCCTGAATACGTCATTCATAATTATTCAAGGACAATAAATTGAAACATTAATCAAAACTAATATTTAATATCCAAAATAATCTCAATCAAACGTTTCCCCAGTGTTACATCTACCAGAGCACGAAACTGACACGCGGATTAACTAATGACTCGACTCTAGAAGCTATCCCACTGATTCCAACCAGCTAATCACTTCAAATCTGAAATCATCAAAGTAAGGGTGAGATTTCTATCCAATATAAAATTCATTATACGTTTTTAAATACAACGGAATAATTAGATACATTAGTCCATTATCCAAACATATAGTCATAACCAATTCACAAATGCATCTCACACAATGAACATGTAGATATAACAAACGATGGAAATTGTAACACTGCAAACCATCCTAGCATGTTACAATTCCCATATGCAATGCAGACTCTATGCATGTGGTACCAAAACATGAACCGAGTTCACCCACTGCTCCGTTTACATGTGGAAAGACAGCGGAAATCCGTGATTCGCCCATAACCATTGGGTCAAGAATCCAATCCATGATTCCCCCATAACCACTGGGTCAAGAATCTAGCCTCACTACCTCTGAATCCTGGTAAGTTTATTGGCTCTGCAAGCTCACTTCCGCACAATGGGAATAAACCATAAACAATGCTTATGCATGCACCATAAAAGCATGCAACATCAATTCAACAGCATATGATCACAACATAATTCCACATAATGCCAACATCAACGAGTATCACATGATAACAACATAATCATGAAATAAATTATCACAAAGCATAACTATGCCAAACGCTTACCCTTCAATTAGTAAGACTATCACCAATATGTACAACAATAACAACTGAGATCAACAATCATCATGAATATACAACATCGACAACAACACATGATAATCAATACAATCATGAATAAACGACAAGGAAAACATCACATAAGCGTCAATCTTCATTCAACTTGTCAAACAATCTAACCATTATATCACATGATCACATCTCAATCATAATGGATAGCAGGCACAACGCATAAGTATCAGTCCTCACTCATTAAATCAAATAATTCATAACCCATTCTCCTTTGTCCTTAACCATCAACGTTTCAAAAATCGGGAACTCGACACTTTTAAAATAATTTTCACAAAAATAATATTTTTCCCTTTTTAAAAGATAGTATTTTTAATTTAAAAATCTTGAAAGCGGCACTCGAATCGAGTTACGGTTTAGAAAATATGAATTTTGAAGTTTTAAGTGTTTTGAAAAATTACAGTGGAACCGGTTCCTACCACAGTACAACCGGTTCCCACTATTTGAAAAAGTCACGCCCTGGAATTTTGTATGGAACCGGTTCCTACCCTACTGGAACCGGTTCCCACGATAAAATGCCCGATTTTGAAAATTCACTGGAACCGGTTCCTCCCCAGGAACCGGTTCCCACATTCTGAGTCAATTTCTGCTATTTTGACAACACTTATGCATTCTCATTCACTTCCAATCATTTCCATACGAGTTGTAACATTAGAAACACTAAATTACAACCATTATACACCAATATAACATCATTGTTTCTTCCTTCCTATTGATTGTTCGACACATTAACAGTCTTAAATTCTATATTCCGACACAAAATAGGGTTTAATCCTATAAACCTATAATCACCTAATTCGAATTTCCTAACGTACCCAATCACCCGGTTGATTCCCAAAACCCATAAGGCATTAAAACCGAATGAAATCACCTCTTACCTCGCGATGATCTTTGATTTCCTCGGCGTTGGCTTTTTCCTCTCTTCTCCAATTCTACGTGAAATAACTTTTCCAAAAAGACCTTCTTTCCTTCTTTTCCTTTTTATATTCCTTGTTTTATTCCTTTATTATTTCCAAATAAAATTCATAAATTAATAATTAGTAAAAGTAGAGTGATTTACTCCTCACACCCATTATTTACTCATCACACCTCCAACCCTTCTTTCTTCAATTAATCCAATTAAATCCAAAAATATAAATAATCAAGCATTTAATTAATTAAATAATCAAATTCCATATTATTTAATATTCGAATTAAATCGGGGTGTCACATTAGCCGTTGAACGCTTATGGTCCAATACTCGTCTCCCACATAAAAATAACTCAACTCACTCAAACTCTTTTATCGCTCATATGCGATCATCAAACTCTTTTCTTACAAAGAGTGTGCAATAGTCGTTTCAAACACGAACGAGGACTTAAGATTTTCAAACAAACAAAACAAGTCCAAGTTCAAGCATTTGAAATGTCTAATGCACGATTTTTTCTTATAAAATCAACACAACCAATTAAAACCTTTTTGAGAGGAACTACGGAGTTTTGACTTTCCCATTGCACAAGGGAATACGTAGGCACACAGTTCTGAAACCGTGCCAAACTCAATATTAATAAACAAATTCCGTTTCTTTTTCGATTATAACTTAGAGATTAGCGAATATATACACACACTTAGAATTAAACGGGTCCCATCGAGTACGATGGATGTAAGAGGTGCTAATACCTTCCTCTTACATAACCGACTTCCGATTCCATATTTTTGGTCGTAGACCGCCTTATCCGAATCTATGGGGTTTTATCTATATTTTCCCGTTCCTTTTGGAACAAATAAAATTAGGTGGCGATTTCACTAGTTTTCGAAAATTAAATGATTTTTGAAAATCGAGTTGCTTCAGTTGGCAACTTCACTGGGGATATTTGACTAAGCGTGTTAACCCTAGTTTAGCTCTTTGTATGTGTGTTTATTTTCGCTTTCTTTTTATCACTCTATTTTATGTTTATAATTTAGTCATTTATTTCCTACTTCTTTAATATTACCTTGTAATATATTATTTTTGTGTGGGAATGGTGGATGGGATTATAGGAAAAGCCCACTACCAAGGCTATAGAACATATAAATTAGAGTGGTTGCGTAGTATTGATTTGCTAGACGAAAATGTCTTGTAAGTTGGTGCGAAGACCACACCTATGGAAGGTTCTTTCGAAGACATTATCGCCGATTGCAAGTTATTTTTGCGTTGACGATAGTGTTGTTAGAAGCGATTTTTCCCCTAGTTTTGACCTTTAAGGAAACCTAACCTTTAGGCCTTAAGAATGCTCAAATGAGACGTTCTTGGATATATCATCTAATCACAAATTTATTTGCGGTGAAAATGGTACACCTAAGTTGGGATCAATGGTTTTAAGTACCCCGTTCAGATCTTGGTATTGAGGGTTATGTTTGTTAGATTGTTAGACCTGCTTTGTCTATTCGGATAATACGTAAATCTCCCTCAAACCAAATTCTCTTGAAAAAAGTATTGTACCGTTGCAAGTATCTTTTGTGATGCACGAGAATTTGTGTTTGTTGTATCAAAAAAACCCTAAGAGCCATCCAGGGGGGAATCGTTGGGTAGACGTCGAAACCATGTCCGACCGTCCCTTTTAAACCCATGTCTGTTTAACTTTCATGTGATTTTGTGCATAGCATCCATATGATTACATCACATTGCATTCTTACATGCATTACCATCACATTGCATTCTTACATGCGTTACCATTATATTACATTTGCATTCTATCATACATAACCATGCATTTCATCCTCTGTTGTTAAACTCGGCCGGAACGGCCGAGATCTCGGCGCGGCGCGGAACAGTGGAACAAACCGAGTCGCCTGAGCTGGAACGGCGCGGATGGATGTCGCGGACGGCGCGGCGAGAAAATCCATGGCGGAACGGGAGCGGAGCGGACGCGGAACGGCCTGGAACGGCCGTTTTCCCCATGTTCCAATTTCTGACCGTTGGAAGGTCAGCTTTGTCTTTTCCAAGAGTTAAAAAAAAAACCTAATATCATAAATTCTTTTCTCCTCTCTTCCTTTCTGTTTTTCTGTTTTCTTCTACTCTGTGGCTGTTTTCTTTCTTCTACTCCTCTCCCTCCGCCGCCTGCCAGCCTGCCGCCGCCTGCCAGCCCACCGCCGCAGCGCCGCCTGCTGTTTCTCTGCGTAGGGTCAGCATCTCTTTCTCCTCAGCAGCTTTCTTCTTCGTAGGTCCGTAGAAGTTTTCTTCTTCTACTTATGTTTTATTTTTAAAACAAACTTCTTTTTATGTTTTTTTTTACATTAACTTATATTTTTTTAATATTTGTTTTATATTTTTTAAAATAAACTTATTTTTATGATTGCCATCTCCCTGTATTTTGGCTGAATACAATTATTACTTATAATTACTAATATATGTTATTTACAACACTTTTCTCAAACTAGTGAATGAATATCTATTGTTCTAAGCTTGCAATAAGTTGGTTGAAACATTATGTTGGTTAAAATTTGTTTTTTTAACAGTAACAGTGATTTAATTTTTTAAAATGGCATGTTACTATGTTTCTAACAAATAACAATTTAAATTTATTTTTTTTAACAATAACAATGATTTTTAAAATTGTATGTTTTTAACAAAGTTTGTTTTGTTACAGTATGTCTTGTTTATATTTTTTTGTTTTTTTTGTTTTTAAAATTGTATGTTTTTAAAATTGTATGTTTTTAACAATGATTTTTTTGTTTTGTTAACAAAGTTTGTTTCGTTACAGTATGTCTTTTTTATTTTTAACAATAACAATAACAATGATTTTCTTTGTTTTATTTATGATCCTTTTTTTTTCTATAGTTATGACAACTCCTTCTGGTTCTCAACCATCCTCATCAAATGCTCAATCAGTGTCTGTGTCTTCTTCTATTCAATTGTTCAAACCTTCGGGTGGTGACATAGGATGGAGATGGAATAGTTTAGCGGATAAGAATAATAGAAAGAGAGTCACGTGTGATTTTGTAAGGCGGTTACTACCGGGGATTTCTAGAGCCAAACAACATCAATTGGGAATAAGAGGAAATGTTGTTGCTTGCACTAAAACACCGATGAAGTTAAAGTGCTTTTGAAGAGAATGAGGAAAATAGATTAAAGATAAAAATGGAATATCCGTGAGGTTCATGAAGATGATGATGAGGTATCTCAATTGCAAGAAATATCTCGGATTGAAGTGGAAAAAGGTCCGTTGAAGAGGGAAGTACTCCGGCTGCCAAGAAGAGCACAAAAGGTCCATTGGATGCACTTTTCTATAAAAAACCAGAGCTAACTTTAGGAAAGGGAAAGCAATCAAACATAGTTGATTCTTGTGATAAGGAAGCAAGAGCAAAAGCTTGTCAATATATAGCTCGATTTTTTATCTGAATGGGATTGCTTTTAATGTGGTAAAATCAAAAAGTTTCAAATTGATGGTAGAAGCAATTGGTCAGTATGGTAAGTATTTGAAGCCTCCAAGCTATTATGAGATGAGAGTTCCAATGCTTAACCAAGAGTTGGAACACACACATAAGATGTTGGCATCTAACAAAGAACAACAAGCAAAATATGGTTGTTCAATAATGTCGGATGGTTGGACCGATACAAAGGGTAGAACATTGATTAATTTTTTGATCAATTCTCCGGCGGGAACAATGTTTGTCAAAAGTATTGACGCTTCTGCATACACAAAAACCAGAACTAAGTTGTTTGAGCTCTTGGATACATTTGTTGAAGAGGTTTGTGAAACAAATGTCGTGCAACTAGTTACCGATAATGGAAGCAATTATGTCATGGCGGGTTAGTATTACTATACTATTCTTAGTTTTATATTTTATTTAAGTGTTAATTTTAATCATTAATTTTGTATTGTAGGTCGACTTCTAACCGCTAAGCGAGAAAAAATGTTTTGGACACCATGTCTTGCTGCATAGATTTGATGCTAGAAGATATTGGAAAGATTCCTAAAGTGAAGAAGGCTATTCAAAAAGCTATTAGTCTGTCGGGCTTCATTTATAACCATTCTTTAGTGTTGAACTTAATGAGGGAGAAAACAGAAAGTGAGTTAGTTAGAGCTGGAGTTACAAGGTTTGCTACAACATTTCTTAATTTGCATAGGTTGCATGAGTTAAAAGCAAAATTGAGAAGTATGTTCCTTTCTGAAGAATGGTCGAACTTGAAGGTGAGTAAGGAAGAGAAAGTAAGAAAGGCTCAAGCTACTGTGATTCAAGTCTCATTTTGGGAAGATGTTATTTATGCTTTTAAAGCTATGGGTCCTCTTGTAAAAGTATTGAGGCTTGTTGATAATGAAAAACAACCTGCAATGGGTAGCATCTATCAAGCAATGAAGGATGCGAAGGATGCAATTGTGAGAAACTTCCACAACAATGAAAGCAAGTATAAAGAAGTCATTGCAATCCTTGAAAAAAGATGGAGTATTCAACTACACCATCCATTGCATGCAGCTGGACATTATCTTAACCCAAAGTACTTTTACACCAATCCATTAATTGAGAATGATGGTAAGTTGGTTGATGGTCTTTATACATGTATCAACAAGCTTTCTGAAAGTCCTGAAGTCATTGATGAAATCCATGGAGAATTGTCAAAGTATAAGATGGGTGTAGGCCACTTTTCATTGAGTTCAGCTATTAGGCAAAGAGATTCAATATCTGCTGGTAAGTTAAATCTATCTATAGCAGTTGAATTTATTTATTTGTGTATGCTAATGCAAATAAGTGTTGCGGTGAGTGGTGGAAGAGATATGGGTCACAAACACCAAATCTTGACTCCTTGCTATTAAGATATTGAGTTTGACTTGTAGTTCATCGGGATGTGAGCGTAACTGGAGTACTTTTGAGCATGTAAGTAATTGGTAGTAAGTTCCTTGCTATTAATGTTTATTATAAATTAAACACTTAAATTATGATATAGATTCACTCCAAGAAAAGAAATAAGCTTGAACATAAGATGCTGCAAGACTTGGTATTCATCAAATATAACCAAACTCTGAAAGAGCGCTATGAAAGTGATGATGTGATTGATCCTGTTATCTTGGATGATATTGATACTAGTAGTGAATGGCTATTGGGAGATGAAGTTGTTCAAGATGGTGAAGTTCAACAGGATTTAGTTTTTGAAGGTGAAGATTTATCTTGGTTAGATGTTGAAGTTGCAAGTGGTGTTGCTGAACCTATAAGATACACTAGGAGGCAAGCTACATTGCAAAAGAAAGTTGCACCTACACCACATGCACCTTCTTCATCTAAATCTATGTCAAAAACAAAGGAAGCGGTAGTAGTAGAAGATTTTGAAGATGATGAAGAATTTGAGGAGAATGAAGAGGAAGTAGAGCATGAAGAGGAAGACCTTGTTGGTGGAGAAAGTGATGATGATGATTTGAATTTTCATGATGCTTAAACTTTTATTAGAGGATTTAATCAATTGTGTGCTTTTTATTTTATTTTGTTGACATTTGAAAGTATCTTTTGTTTAAGACTTATGATTTTTATTTTTAATTATGAATGCTTAAGACTTATGGTTATCAATTATTTTAGTTTTTATCTATTATGTGTTTTGTTAGTATTAAATATATTAGTGTCCGCGTCACCGGAATAACACCCGTTCCGTTCCGTGTTTCCGTTCCGTTCCAATAATTTTGTTGGCCGCGCCGGCCGCGTCGTTTTCCGAGTTTAACAACAGAGATTTCATCTTCATAAAAAAAACTCATTTCATCTCTTCTGTCCAGAAACTCTCAAACTGTCTACTCGACGCACATTCAGAACTCCAAGGATGTCTCAGAGGGCTATAGACGAGCTTCAACATGGTCAGGAACTATTGAAGGCAGAAGTTAAGCATTTGCAAAGTCAGATGGACCTGGTCATGGATCTCTTGCAAGTTGTGCTGAAAAGGGAATGCAACACCACACCAATTTCCGCAAACTTGGTTACCGCTCTATCATCTGATGTGCTTATGAGTCAAGGACATCCGCATGTGGCGAACTCTCCAGGTCAAAATCATCCTACTGAGCATCATCCTCAGCCTTCACCTTCGAAGATTCCTCGACAACAGCAATTGCTTACTCCCCGATCGAAGAAGAAGGAGCCAAATCAGCATATTAACTCACATTACTGCCGATATGCTCAACAGGATATTCAACCAATCCCGATATCATATTCTCGACTATTGCCTTGCTTGATTCAGAGTGGTGTTGTGATACCAAGGTTGTTGAAGCCAGTACCAGGGGTTTCTAAAGCTTGGTTTGATGAGAGAGCTAAATGTGCTTTTCATGCTGACTCTGTAGGACACGAAACTGAGAATTGTTTGGCCTTCAAATGCACAGTTCAAGAGTTGATTGATGATAAGATTCTATTTTTCAAACAGAATGGATCGAGATTAGACATTTTGCTTGCAAGTTCTGATTATAGCAATTTTGAGGAACTTCCAAAACTTATTGGGACAATTGCTTACCAAGAGGGAGTTGAGACTTTGAAGAATAGTGATCAAGTAAACCAGATGTTCACTTCAGAAAAGGTGGTATCCTTCAGCAGAGATATCCCAAGCTCTAGCAAACGGAAGTCAGTTGCAACACCAACTCAGCATCCTCCATTACCATCTTTCAAGTATTTGCATCGACAACTTTTGTCTGATCTTCCTCAACTTCAGAGTCGGAACTCTCAAAATCAAACGGTGCCTCGGAATAATTTGGAAAGAAGGAATGCTCCTCTTGATCCAATTCCAGTTACCTACAGTCAACTTCTGCCATATCTGGTTCAAAATTCATTGGTGGTTCCCAAGTTCATTAAGCCACCAAAGTCATTCCCGCCACAATATGATCACAATGCACACGATGTGGATACCATGCTGGTACGGTAGGACACTCAACAGAGGATTGCAATCCTTACAAAGCCAAGGTTCAACAGTTGATCGACCAGAAGTACTTGACTCTTCAAGGAGGAAATCTGTTTGTGAATGGCAACCCCGTACTCAAGTAAACGCCAAGCCTACTGAATTCATCTGAATCAACAAGTCAAGACAGAGCTCAAGTCTCCTCAACCACGACAGTCTTTTATTTCTTTACTTCATTTTCATGTGTATCTTGTTTAATTGTTTAAACTTTGTTTGCATGTAGAAACTTGTTTGTTTTTATCTTAATGCAATGAGTATGTTTGTCTTGAATTAAACCATTCGTTGTCACTCAATCCATTCGTTATCACTCTTTAAATGATTTGCGAGCATTTTGATACCAAAGTTGCCGAATCTTTCGCCTAGGCAAAGATCGGAGGGAGGATGACGATAATTGAAAAAACGCTAGAGATCTTTGAATGTATGCTCTTGAATAGAATCTGGCTGATGATGTACAAGCCTTGTTTCAAATCCCTAAACACCGGAGTTATAAGGGAGATAAACCATCGTTAACCCCCTCGAGCCTTGAAGTAGGAGTTTCTTTTCTTTCCGAAAAAAACCTCATTTTTAACCCTGTGGGCGGGTAGTGTTCAGTTAATTCGATCGAGCGTTTAAAACTCATCAAGAGAGTGTGCATTTAAGGATATAACAATGGTTATCCTTCAGAAAGTTGAGGAAGGTCAGAACCACAATAGTCGACTTTCATCTAAACAACAGTGTGCATCAAAAGAGAATGATACCATGTTAGGTTATCTCTCGCACATCAGGAGGTCAATAGATGAAGATACAGCAACGGTTATCCCTCATCTACCTAAAGACTCAGACAGTCACCATCATTTCCAACAAATCAAAGACAGTGTATAGATCCACGACTTGTTCAAAAAAAATGATGAATAGAAAAAAGACAAAAAGCCCGCTAAGACGAAACTTAGTAATAAGTCGCTTAGGTAAAAGCCAGGCAAGATTTGAGAAAGCAAAAAATCCCGAAATGCATTATCAAAGAAAAATTCTCAACAAAGAACAAGTTATGTGGTCAAATACCAAATGTGAGTGATTGTCATATCCAAGAAACCTCGTATCGGTTCCTCAACCATCATAAACCCCTCTCGAGAGATGAGTGCTCGCATCAAGATAATTGAACTTAGGACTAAAGGACATTATGGAGAATGGGCGGGAAACAAATATTTTGAGCCTAAAAATACTTTTTTGTAAAACCCGTTGAACCAGGCCACGTTACAACCCTCAAAAGTCCTAATTGAAGCATGGGTTAATTCAAAAAGCATACAACGAAGAGATCGCGTTTACCTGACTCCTACAGTGTGTGTTAAGTATTTGTGTTGGTATCATATGCTTGTCTTATCTTTCATAAAGGAAAATTTTCAACGTTGCACTCTAAAATTGTTTCGCTCACAAAAAAGTCCTAATGTGTTTCATACAAAACTTCAAGACGCATAAATGTTTCATTATAATTGTCACGATAAATATTCTTCTACATGTAAAACAATTATTTGACATTAAAGAAGTTCTCATAATGAACATCGGTGAAGAGTCTAACCTTGTCTAAAGGAAAGACTTGATCATCTCTTCGTATCAAAAGGCATGGCGTCTGAGGACTCCTTTGAGCATATCACAAGTTGTTTTCTCAAGATTCTATTAACTTGGAGGCAATTAGGTCAAAGTTCAGTTCCTCAAACTTCTGCCAATCTGGGGGCAGGTCCTTAAAGAGAAATCAGCGGATGATTTGGTCCTTCTCAAAGAGCGGTTAATTTGGGACAACCGTCATTTCATGATTTAGTCAAGTTGAAGAAATTACTTCGAGACAGGGAAGTCTCTCTAAGGCTGTATACATGGGGGCATTTTGTTCCAATGAATCCGAGGCAATTACTTCGATGCATGAAAGCCTTCAAGAGCTCTCGTTCCATCAAATTAGTAACTCACATGTTGTTGATCTGAACCAGTTACCTCGTGACAGTGAAGCTCTCTTAATTGGAGCAAGGGTTCGTTTCAAGAATCAATCAGTCTGAAGCAATTACTTCGAGACGTAGAGGTCTCTCTAAAGTTCATCCTGAGGCAGGTCTTCCTGATGTTTGCATAGCTCTTTATTCAGATGCAGTCAATCTGAGGAAATTACTTGAGATGTAGAAGTCTCTCCAAGATTCCTTCTAAAGCAAGCTTGCTGAAAAGATTCATTTAATCTGAAGAAACTACTTCGAGACGTTGGAGTCTCTCCAATGTTCATCCTGGGGCATGTCGTCCATTTATGCAAAGTCTTCCACTCTAAGATTCGGTAAATCTAAGGAGGTTACTTTGAGATGTAGAAATATCTCCAAAGCTCCTATCGAGGCATGATATTCCCATATCGGAATACCCAGTTCCTTTGAAATGTTGACGATCAGCAAAGTATTGCTTCAGAATACAAGATACAGGGGCACTCATTTTGGGGAAAGATTTTTAGAAGGTCTAACAGACCGGGGCAGGTTGAGGTTCTGAAATCGATATATCTCTTAAGTACAAAATCTAAGGCAGCTGCATTCTCATGCATGGGGCTGTCATACCCCAAAATTTTCCCTCCATTTATTCAAGAGATTTCATACACCCCTACTCAAGAATTCCTCAAGAGTTGATCAGACAAACTCTCTCCTAGACAATCAACCCAAATTAGGGTTTGGTATCTCTCAAGTCAAGATGAACTTCCAACATCTCCAATGGCCTTCATGCCTCCTCATATGCTTCAAAGATTCTTCATGTCAAGTTTCAAGCCTCACAAGTCAAGTTTCCTCGAGCGATTGCTCGGATGGTTGAAAATCGGTTGTATTGGACAAAAGTCAAGTGGTCAACATACATCAAACTTCATAATTTTTGGTCAACATCCTCATTTTGAAGTTACATTCATCATTTGATCAAGGGTTGATCATGATTCATCAAGAAAACTCAAGATTTGCTCAAAGTCAAACTTTCTAAATTAGGGTTTCTAGGTGAAAAGTCAATGAACTTTGTTGATCATAACTTTCTCATACTTTCTCGAAATTTTCCACCACCTCTTGTTTTGAAGGAAATTCAATTCTCTACAACATGTCTCACAAGAATGTCCAAAAATGCTTCATTTGAGAGGTATAGCTCAAAACATTACAGGTCATTTTCAAGGTCAACAAAAAGTCAACTTTTTGTTTTGAAGATATATTGAGCATGGTAACTCCAATTGAGATGAGACCAAAAACATTGTTTAGAGGATCTTAGAGCTTTCCAAAAAGTCCAAGAACACTCAAAAATGTGGAAAATTGAGCAAGATACACCATTAGGAAGTTGGGCAATTTTGAAATTGCACAAAAGGACATTTTGGTCAAAATGCAAAATTTTCCAAATGGGCCTATAATCTTTTGATCCAAACTTGTTCATGACAATATTCTTGACCCATAAATGCTTGGCATTGGTGATTTTCTATTTTCATGATTTATATTTGAATTTTATAACATTTAATTCAAAAATAAATTATGTAAAATATGAAAATTAAGTTTCTTTTCCAAATAAGTTGGATTTATATCTTTCTTAATGACCAAGAAAGCCCAAGATGCTTGCCTAATTCGTGATTCATACATATGGGAAGAAAAAATCAAGTTTTAAGAAAAATTTGATTTGTTTTTAAGAGAAAATATTTGCACATTGATGAAGCAATCTTTTTTCCACTCTTTTGCCATCCAAATCTCTTCTATAATAGCCAGGATTGTGTACAAACCCTAAGGACGAAACCCTAGCCAAAGAACAAACCCAAACTCTTGCAAAAATTTTCAAGAATCCAAAAATTCGAATTTTTGTTTTCAGCAAGCTTCAGGCCAATTTAACCACTCAATCACCTTCCAGAGGTTCCCAGCAATCGATCCATACTCATACCTCAAGCCCGAGTGCCCGAGCGTGCCCTTGAGTTCTCACGGTTTACAAACTTTCCAAATTTCGATTTCATAATTCCATGCATTATTAATCGTTTTCATGTATTTGTTTGTGTCCAGGGCATTCATTAGATCATGTTTGATGCATTACATGAAAGTTTCCACGTAGAAATCCAAGCATACCATTGTTAGGGTTTTTAGAGCTGTGAGTTTCGAAACACGAGTTCCAGGCCGTTTCAGGACGAAAGGACTGCACCATCGTGCTCGCAAGGATCGAATTAGTCGATCTGGGTTTTTGTTTCACGTTGAATGATGCATTTTGCAAGTTTTTAGGTTGAAGGGCAATCGGAGAAGATGACCGGAGCCCTAGCTCCGGCGAGGACTCCGGCGTTGAAAGTCATACTGCACGCGTGGAAGTTTGGCTCGCTCTGATTCGCTTACTCGTTACACATGGGGTCCACACGGCTGACTGGGTTTGAATTCAAATCAGTGACACGTTTACCTTCATATTGATTTGATTTTGAATTTCAAAACACCAAGTGTCATGTGGCTCAGTGGTTAAAACGTTTGCTGTGCGTAGATACCCTCAAGGGTCCCTTGTTCGATCCTCTCCAGCACCAGTTTTGTCATTCCTTTTCCAAACTTGCATATTTTCTATATATTCCTATTTTTAAAATTTTCATTATATTTTTAATTATTTTCATGATTTTTATTCTGCATTTAAAAATTACCAAAAACATTTATTCTTTTTGCATTATTGTCACAAAAATCTTTATTTAATTTAATAAATTAAAAAATATAATTTTTGCATGCATATTTATTTTATTTTTATTTTAGCATTTAAATCATTGTAAATTAGTTTTTAATTACTAAAATGCATTTAAAAAATCCCAAAAAATTATTTTAATATATTTATCTTATTTCCAGCATATATTAATTTTCTCATATTAAAATTTGCATTTTTCTAACATTTTTTCTCTTGTTCGATTCATATTGCATTTTTCGATTTCTTCCTTTTGTACAGGTTGATCCGATTCGGACGATTTTCTCTTTATCATTTTATCATTCTATTTTTCCAATAATGTAATTGCTCATGGGATGTAATAGTTTAATTTAGGACTTTATTTTCCGCATTTTAAATTATGTATCTGCCCCAAAGCCTTGTAATAAGCGTAGGTTTATCTTTCCACCTTTACATTTCGCTTTTACATTCCGCATTTTACTTTCCGCACCCTATCAATCGCTAGTAATTAGGCGTGTATGGCAAGACTAAAATTGAACATAGCCCACTAATTTCAAGATAACATATTGAAATCAACACACTTCTTCACACGCACCTTAGGGTAATTCTCTCGATGCCTTTCGAATTCAAAATGGTCATGTCCCTCGAGCGAGGTATTCTAGCACCGTTGCCTTCAAACAAATCATCATAGTCCCTTGATACAAAGATCATAGACCCACGCGTCGCCTCCGAATACATGATCTTGACCCTCGATTGTCGCCTCGAAAAATGATGATAGTCCCTTGAATGTGCTAGGATACTTCCTACAAGTTGCCTTATGACCATCCGATGTCCCCAATGTCCGCTTACATCCTACGAATGGAGCTACCTACTAACTAATGGTATGGCTAGCGCTATTCTAAAGAAGTAGAAGTACAAAGCGACCAATTCGAGTGGGTAATAAGTCTTTTAGTTGCTTGCTCTACAAATACTTTTCACACCACACTCTTTTCAAAGTTCAAACTCTTTTCAAAAAGCGAAACATTTCCAAACACTTTGTATACACTCCTACATGAGTCATTACAAAGTCAAGCGAAATGTTTTTCAAAACATCTTTGTCAAACACACGAAAGCAATTTTAAAAAGTGATCTAGAGCAACTAAGAGCCCGTAGATAACTACGGATGGAAAGGGTGCTAATACCTTCCCTTTTCATAACCATTCTCCCGAACTCGAGAATCTAACGAAGGTCTTTTTACATTACTTTTACCTTCCTTAATTGGATAAAAATAAAAGTCGGTGGCGACTCTTGCTATCCGCACATTTGGATACAAAAATCCTACAAAGTCAGTTCACCGTATTACAGCTGGCGACTCTGTGGGAAAATACCTAAAGAGAATTGCCTTAGGGATTTCTAGATAACCTTTAATGCTTTTGTTTGACTTATATGCTTTATCTTTAAGGGTTGCTTGGGTATTATATTATTGGGGATCCTACACGGATCGGGTTTCCTTTTAGGTAAGTAGCATTAGATCATCGCGACCGTTAGGCGTATAACTAGCGGTCAACATGATGGCTACGTTAGCGTGACACTTTGGTTGTCGATACTCTTCATTCCCAAGTTGAAGATAGTATTTGGCTTCTGCGTGGTGTCATCGCTAATTAAACTTTTAGAACCTTAATTGACCCATCTTGGCCATTAGAAGGTAGTGAGATGGTCGGCTTTGGTGTAGGCGAGGTTGGTTGATACTCGATGCTACGCTCATTGAGATCGACTTTTGGGACATTTTCGATCGACCACTTGGCGTCGTATTGAAATAAGCGCCTGAGAAAGATCTATGATATGAGATTCCTAGAACCGGTTACTATTATAGGACGGGATGAACCAACTCAAACTTTTGGTAGGGTAATCACCTATACCTCATGCAAGCCTTAACCCTAGGCTCATTGTGTGAATTGTTTGTGTGTGCTAAACATGACATCATGACATCATTCGCATTGCATATCATTTCTAACTATTTCAAGGACCTAGGGATTTATCTTTGCTCTGTTTTGTAGGGATTATGGCTTCTAGAAAGACTATCAAGAATCAACTTCATGGGTATCCCTTCTCGACTCAAAGAATTGGTTTGAGAATTCCGACCATGCTCGGTTCATCAAAGACATGGTTATCTGCTTGATTTGGTTATCTCCGGTTTTGAAGAAGATTTGATGCATGTCCTATTCCAGTTCTTTGATCCGAAACACCATTGCTTTACATTTCCAGATTATCAGTTGGTTCCTACCTTGGAAGAGTTCTCTAAGCTACTTGGGATACCTATTCTTGATCAAATGCCATTCACCGGTTTGGAAAAGGTCCCTAAGTTCGAAGACATCGCATCCGCCTTACACCTTAAGCACTCAGATATTGAAGCCAATTGGGAAACTAGAAGTGGAGTTAAGGGTTTACTTTCCAAGTTCTTAATCAAGAAAGCCCGAGAATTCCTCAAAGTTATGAGTTTCCATGCATTCGAAGACATTGTGGCCTTACTAATTTATGGTTTGGTTCTATTTCCTAATTCGGATCAATTCATAGATGTCAATGCCATCAAGTTGTTTCTTACCCGTAATCCAGTGCCTACTTTACTTGGAGACATCCTACATTCTCTCCACACTCGTACTACTAAGCGACAAGGAACTCTCATGTGTTGTGTACCGTTACTTTCAAGGTGGTTTATTTCGCACCTTCCTCCATCAGTTTTGAAGAATGAACAAAGGTTGAGATGGTCTCAAAGATTAATGTCACTCTCTCATTCAGATATCCGTTGGAATCTTTTCTCTCAAAAGGACTTCACCTTCATTGAGCGTTGTGGAGAATTCCCTAATGTACCGCTCCTTGGTATAAGGGGAGGTATTACTTACAACCCTTCTCTAGCTCTCGTCGGTTTGGTTTTGCCGAAGAGATGGTCACATGATATGCTTCTCCAAGATGTTGTGTTCGATTACAACCACGATCTCGAATTACCGCGAAGGTTTATACATGCTTGGGGCATGGTAAAGAAGGCGATACCAAGACTTTGGGGCACCGAACTCCATTCCTTGGGAACCTTACCTCAAATGGGTGCGAGCTCGAGCTCAAAACCTCATGATGCCATTCACGCTGTTTTACGGTAATTATGGAACTGTTGCTATATAGGTGGCGTACCTATCTTGTTCTCCATCCGACATGCCTCGATTTTGAAGACTTGAAGAGATCACGGATTCAACTAAAGAAGAAAGGATACCTTTGAAGCTCAATGCTATGCAAGTGAGAAGAAAGTTCTAGAGTTGACCAAGCTACTTCACGAGGAGCGAAATATCAACGCTTACATCGGCACCAAGAGGAAGCGCCCGTGGGAGACTTAGAGCTTTAGGATGTTTATGCTTTCTTGTTTCGAATTATCTCTTGTACTTAAAAGGAAAAAAGAATAATAAGAAAAAGTACTAATAAATGTTTGTTTTTGCTTGTTTAACAAATTTAAATCTCTAAGGTCCTTGAAAACATTGCATTGCATTCGCATAAACATCGCATAGCATAGCATAACATTGCATCACAGGTACATTGGAGATTGGTTTTCTCATTTGCTCGCTATTTATTTTAGCGAAATGGCTCTTGAGCAGTGTCAAAGATCTCAAGCTCGAATGCTCGGTTTAGGATGTTTACCACTTGGTCCAAGGTCAAGAAGATGAAGAAGCTCATCAACAAGAAGAAGAAGGTTGTTGGTCTCCTCAACATGGGCAGACGCTACAAAGGTGGTCCTAAGATGGTCAGCCGGATTGAGCTCTCAGAAGGAAGTTTCAAGAAGGAAGGCGAGCAAAGTAACAAGGTGAGGACAAAGCGGTCGGCTGAGCTTGAAAGACTATGACAACGGCCAATACTCTAATGAAGATGACAAGTACAAGCAACTTGAAGATCGTCTAAATCTTGTGGAAAACACGAAGATGTCGGGTTGAATTTTGATGATCGAGTCTTGTCCACAGTGTTGTGATTCCTCCCAAGTTCAAAGTTCCTACTTTTGCTAACTATGATGGCATGTCTTGCCCTAAGCTGCATTTGAAGTCCTATGTCCAAGATCAATCCCACACGATGTGAAAGTTGTGGATGCACTATTTTCAAGAGAGTTTGTCGGACCCGGTTGGAATGGTATTATCGGCTAGAGAATGACCGTATCCGTACTTGGGTGACTTGGTTGATGCTTTCTGAGACGTATGGTACAATCTTTGAATTGACACCCACTCGCATGCAACTACAAAGCATGTCTATGGGTCGTGACGAGAAGTTCAAAGTATGCTCGAAATGGAGATCTAGCGAGTTCAACCACCCTTGTCCAATAGGGAGTTGGTCGATATGTTCATGGGAACAGCGGGCCCATTCTTCAATCATCGATTGGAAATTCTTCATCCGGATTCAAGTGATATTGTGGCGTATTGAGGCGGTATCAAAATGGGAAGATCCATGTAGAGTCATCTTCAAATCTTTGCGAAGAGATCTTTCGATTGCTAAGAAAAAGCCAATCGTGTATGGTCGGAAAAGTCGAGCCAAGATCGACCGCTCAATCTGTGGGGCGGTTGTGATCTCGATCCTACATCGGCCTGACCTCGGTGAGACAACAGCGTGGCAGCAGCGCCGAGGCGATTCTGAAGATCAACATGCCATTGTCGCAAGCCTTGCAACACATGTTGAAAGCGGTGATTACCTTGAGGATCCTCCTCGAATGTCAACACTTCCTCTCCAGTACAATCCTAATGCTAAGTGTGCTTACCATTCCAATAGCCAGGGCACGACAACGACAATTGTTGGGCTCACGAAGAACAAGATTCAAGACATGATTGAAGCTAAGATTGAGTTTGATCCTCTGTTGAGACTCGAGATGTGATCAATGCGCCTATGCCTAACCATGACAAGAGTTCCAATCTTTGTTGGTGGCGATACTTATGTTTTCAACATGGATGACTTGACCATTCCTCGATGGTATTAAGAAGAATTTGTTGCAAGCGGTGTCAATCGGGATGCGGAGAATTGTCGTTGGTGCTCGTGCACTGATGGTTGTGCTTGGTTGAGAAGGCGTGTTCGATTATGATGGACAACCGTGAGATATATTTACGAAACCACACATGCGTGTGAAGAAATGTCTAAGTTGAAGATTGACAATGCGGTGAAGCAATACCATCATGTGGGATACCTTGGGGCAACCAAGTGGAAAGTATGATTACATGGTGAAGTACTGTCACACGATAGTTACAAGATTCCTATTGAAGATGTTAAGGCGACGGATGGGGTGGCGATTTCGAAGATTATGCCAATGTTAACACAATAAGGTTTCCTCTGCTGATCCACATGCCTAGGGTGGCACCTCTCATTATCACTTCTCCAAGACCAATTCCATATTCCTCGACAAGGCTATCCCTTGGAACTATGGGTGATGTTTACTATCATGGCGTCAAGCAAGATCCTCGACAATTGAAGATCTTACCATTGAAGTTTCTATTCGACATTGACAACATCACGGATCGATGGGTGACGGAACGGAAGAGTATTCTCTCGGAGATCTCTCCTCCAAAGACACTGTGACTCCGGCTCGCATTCCGCTACTCAATCAATATCCGACTAGAGAAAAGAACGGTGACTCGTCACCTCAACGAAGTGCCAAAGGAAGTTCTTGAAGACACCTCAAACAAGAAATGGAGGAAAAGAAGATCATCAAGAAGAGTGATTACAATGTTGTGGAGCAGTTAGGGACAGACTCCGTCCAAGATTTCCATGATCGCTTTGCTCTTGTGCTCGAGGCTCGTACTAATGCCTTGGTGAAGTTTGAAGAATGCTCATGTGCCGCAAGACACTACCACCGATCGATTCGAAGTTTGTATTGCTAGCTGGCGCCAACAACGGCCTAAGCTTCTCGATCTTGATTTAACTCCTTAGGAAGGAAACACAACAAAGCCTTGCACATCTGTTGAATGCAAGGCGTTACCTGTCTCATGTTTTGGTTGATAGGTTCGCTCGAATATCCTACAGGCGCTTTTGATCGGCTTGATGTCGAAGGGTTGGTTACGAGACCGGTGACATTATCGTGAGAGCTTTTGATGGTTCTAAGCGCACGATGCTTGGAGAGCTCACTCTTCTGTTAAAATCGGTTCCCGGACTTTTGACTCCACTTTCTTTGTCATGGACATCCGTCCGACTTACTCTTGCCTACTTGGACACCCTTGGATACATGGGCGGTTACTCTACTTTGCATCGAGCTGAAGTACCGGTAAAGGAAAGGTTGTCACGGTATGTGGTGAAGAAGAGTATATCGGTCATCTGGTCATTCCGCTATCTCGAGATGGAGGGTGAATTTTTGAGACTCCTGTCAAGCTTTTGAAACAATACCAGTCATACTTGACTCTCCTCCACTCTGAAGTTGCTAAAGTCGCCTAGGATGGCCTCGCTAAAAGATGCTCAAGCAGAAGAAGGTAGTACTATTTGGGGAGACTCACGATCTTCCTTTCAAATTTGACGGTTTAGGCTTCACCATCAAAGGGAAGATGATACGCCGCAGCGTGCCAACTTCCTTTCGCATCAGCAGTGGAATCCATGCTATAGAAGACACGACAACGGCCGACGCCGGCAAGTGGATCTTCCACTCGGATCATGGGCTCGACAATTGGAAGGCGAAGGCGTCACCAATCTCCTTTAGCGGGAGTAATTGCTCTTGTTTTGTTTTCGTATTTCTTTATGTTTTGAACAATAAACTTTGAAAGCCTAGTGCCCGGGCATCATGGCTCGTTGCGAGGTTATTATCATTGTTTGCGTATTTTCATTCAATAAATTCATTGGACTTTTGCATTCAATTGTTTGTTTTCTTTCTTTTACTTTATCACCCCTTCAAAGGCTATGTGTTTCTTACACACACCCGTGATACAACTGCGGAATCACTCGAATCTAGTTAATACTTGACTATGCTATTGCTAAATATGACTTGATAATCCGATCTACCAAGCCGAAGGCGAAAGTGAGGAGTATTGTGAAGTGCCGGAGAACTTGCGGGTTTCTGAGAAGAAAGCGAGTTATCCACACATAAAACCAATTGAGGTTGTGAATTTGAGTCTTGCGAAGGCAGAAAAGAGATCAAGATAGGGCGGGTCTTGAGAGCAGTGTTAAAGAAAGGTTGGTTCGGATGCTACGAGACTATATTGAGGTTTTGCTTGGTCATACGAAGACATTCTGGTTTGGACATTGATATTGTGGTACCATTGCCGACAAAGAGGTTTTCTCGATGAAATAGAAGGTTAAGTCGCGTCGTCTGAGATGTCGGAGAAAATCAAAGAAGTCATGAAGCAGTTCAACGCTGGTTTCTTAGTTGTCACCTCTTATCCCCAGTGGGTTGCAAATGTGGTACCCGTACCCAAGAAGGATGGCAAAATACGAATGTGTGTGGATTAGAGATCGAACAAAGCGAGTCGAAAGGCGATTTCCACTTCCTCATATTGATGTTCGGTTGACAACACGCTCAGCATAAGGTTTTCTCCTTCATGGATGGTTTCTCCGGTTACAATCAGATTAAAATGGCTCCTGAAGACATGGAAAAGACTATTTTCGTTACACTGTGGGGCACTTTACGCTACAAGGTTATGCCGTTCGGATGAAGAAGCGCGCCACTTATCGTGCTATGGTGACATTATTTCATGACATGATTCATCACGAGATAGAGGTCTCGTCGGCGACATGATAGCTCGATCAGCGGTGAAGAAGAACATCTTGATCATTTGCGAAACTATTTGATTGAAGAAGTGGTGAGACTTAATCCCAACAAGTGCACCTTTGAGTCGGATCGGAAAACTCCTAGGGTTTGTAGTCGGTGGAAGAGGTATTGAAGTTGATCCGCCAAGGTTAAAGCTATTCAAGAGATCGGCGCACGCAGAAAGAAGTCGAGGAGGTTTCTTGGGCCGTTTGAACTACATTGCAGTTCATTGCACCTAGCGCTACTTGTGAGCCAATCTTCAAGTTACTTAAGAAAGATCAAGTATTAGAATGGAGCAGCGATTGCGGATCGCTTTTGACAAAATCAAGGGTACCTACGAATCCTCTATACGATGCCACCGAAGGAAGACCTCTTATCATGTACTTGGCGGTGTTAGAGAACTCAATGGGGTGTGTGTTGGGGCAACATGGCGAGTGCAGTCGAAAAGAGCATGCAATATACTACCTTAGCAAAATTTTACCGATTGTGAAACAAGATACTCACGACTCGAGAAAACTTACCACGCTTTGGCTTGGGCTGCTCGCCGACTAAGGCAGTATATGTTGACTCACACTACCTTTGATTTCCAAGATGGATCAGATAAAATACATATTTGAGAAACCACTCTCTCCGGAAGAATAGCGAGATGGCAAATGATCTTGACCGAATATGACATCCGGTACACTTCTCGAAAGCGATCAAAGGAAGTGGTGGCGATCATTTGGCTCATCAGCCGTAGATGACTATCGATCTATGCGGTTAATTTCAGATGAGGATGTTCTACTAATTCTGATTGTGAAGAACCGAGGCCAGACGAAGGACACGAACAAGGATCCCGATGGACTATGGTCTTTGATGGAGCCTCAACGCGCTTGGCAATGGCATTGGCGCCATCATCACATCCCTACGGGACATACTCCTTTCACCGCATTATGTTTGATTGCACTAACGGCGGTAGAGCGTGCATCATGGGTATCAAAGCGCTATTGACTTAAGATTCAAGTTCTTACAAGTGTATGGAGACTCGGCTTTGGTGATCGGTCAGATTAAGGCGAGTGGGATCGAAGCATCCGAATCTCATTCCATATCGAGAGCATGTTACGAGTTTGATTCCCTATTTTGAAGAGATCACTTTCAATCATATTCCACGAGAAGAGAATCGGTTGGCGACGCATTAGCTACTATGTCGTCTATGTTCAAGGTCGGATGGGACAACGAGGCTCCCGGATCATCATTGAGAAGTTTAACCAGCGTATTGTTGTGAGCTTGCGAGAAGAGAAACCTTGGTACTATGAAAGGTATCTTGAGACTCGGGAATATCCCGTAGGGGCATCATCAATGATAAAAATTCATGAGAAGATTCGCATCCAAATTCTTTCTCGAGCGACATCTTATACAAAGCGCAACCGACTTGTGCTTACTCCTATGTAGACGGAAAAGCGACAATGCGTATCATGGAAGAGTTACGAAGGCGCATTTGGTACCCCTCGATGGACACACCATGGCTAAGAAGATTTTGAGAGCAGTTACTATTGGTCCACCATGGAAGGCGATTGTCACCGTATGCTCGATCTTGTCACAAGTGCGGTTATGCCGACAAAGTACCGTACCTCGGTACCTCGAATGTTTAACTTCTCCGTGGCCTTTTGCAATGTGGGGCATTGACATGATTGGAGAAATCAATCCCGACTTCAATGGACATCGTTTCATCCTTGTGGCAATAGATTATTTCACCAAGTGGGTAGAAGCGGCCTCGTATGCATCTTACCAAGAATGTAGTGGCTCGATTCATCAAGCATAATCTTATTTGTCGGTATGGCACTCACGAAAGGATTATCACGAATAACGGTTCCAATCTCAACAACAAGATGATCACCGAACTCTGCCAGATTCAAGATCAAGCATCACAATTCTTCTCCATATCGGCCTAAGATGAATGGCGATGGAAGCCGCCAACAAGAACATTAAGAAGATCATACTGAAGATGACGGTGACTTACAAAGATTGGCATGAGATGTTACCATTTGCTCTTCATGGTTATCCTTCTGACCACGAACATCAGGGGGTAACCCCCTCTCTTGTATACGGTATGGAAGCCGTCTTACCCATCGAGGTTCGGATACCCTCGACGAGTCCTCAAGGCGAGTTAGGCGAAGGCGATTGGATCGAGACTTCGCCTTGACGGATTTGATCGATGAAGCGACTCGCATCCATCGCCATGGACAGTTTATCGAAGCGAATGATCGAGCATTTAACAAGAAGGTCAAGCACCGAGTCTACCAAGTCGGTGATCTAGTAGTCAAGCGCATCGTTCTTCCACAAGGTGATCGAGGGCAAATGGACTCCACCTCGAGGGACCGTTTGTAGTCAAGACGTATTTTCGGGAGCTATGATACTTAGCTCCATGGATGGTGAAGACTTCCACACCAGTGAGCGCAGACATAGTCAAAAATACTACGCATAAAGAGACCCGCTAGGTCGGTGGCCTAGGCAAAAATAAGGGCATCTGGCGAACCAAAGGTTCGGGCAAAAATAAAGGATATATACAAAACATGTACACGGCAAGTCAAAAACACGAAAAGCGGCTTGGGCAAAAGGGTATCGGTGGCGAAAACCGAAAGGCGGTCTAGGCAAAAGTTAGGGATTTAAGCGTCGACTATGTCTCTTCGGATCACACTTCGACTACTATCAGCATTCAAGATTCAAATGGCGAAGATCGTCTATTCACTTTCTAGCAAGGAGATGAGATAGTTGAAATATATGAGTACTAGCATGGTTGGAACTTAACGAGATTGTTTCGCATAGCTTTTACCTTTCTTGTGTACAAACTACTTGGCCATACGCCACCTTTCAAATAAATACAATTTCTTTCCCTTTACAATTTTCACTGTTGTTGTTTGCAATCAAGTCCAACGTTTGTTTTGAATGATTATATGCATTTGACAATAAGAATCTAATCGCAAACATACGAAAAGTGAACATACAAGAGTACTTACTACAGGTTCCAGGAATTGAGATGACGAAAGTCACAAATAGTCCCACAGCATGATCCCCACAAAGGTGTCACTCACAATACACCTTCCCAAGCGGAGTATACATCAGTCTCCAAGCAGTAACACTTCATCTCCAGTCAAGGTATTTATCCCCAGCGGATATCTCTCAGTCTTCTCCCTTTCTCCCCAACAGCAGTATCCAGACTCGAGACTTGGTCAGATAGTGCATCGGAGGAAACTACATCTTCATCCCCCAGCCAAAGATTACAACGGGTTCCTGACTCTTCTAACCCGGTTTCTCAACAACCATCATATTCTCCAGCGAGATCTACCCTCGGAATCCCGGTGAGAGCCTCCTAAATTTCCTCAACAGGATCTACATACAAGGTCCCCAACGGATCGCCTCCCAGATTCTCCTCAGTAGGGTATACGAGATCTCCAACAACGAGCCTCTCAAATCTCTACCTTCCTCGACAATATCTAGGCCCAAGACCTGGTCAGATAGTGCATCGGAGGAATCCAGGATATCTTTCTTCTCCTTCCAAAGCGGGGTTCTCACCTACTCAGTTCCCCAAGCAGGAGTCAGAAATCTTCAAACAGAACATCCGCATCTTCTTCAAGATGGATATGTTTTGAAATATCACAACATCAACATTCATACATTACTCATAAAGTCATAATTTATGCATATGTCATTCATATACATTGTCATGCATCATACTTTGCATAAAACTAACAAATATTCTATCGAAGTTTCTCTTGTTTTCTCAAAGCAGTATGACTCTGGCAAGCAGGTCGAGTTAAGCCCGAAAGCGGAAAACTATAAGACCGCCCTTGGTTGTCCTCCGGCGACAAGTCGAGGATTAAGCCCGAATCGGCGGAAAACTATCGAAAGACCGCCCTTGGTTTTCCTCCGACAGTCGAGTTAAGCCCGAATCCGGAAAACTATCAGAAAGACCACCTCGGTTATCCTCCGATATGGCAATGGACCAACACCCGATGCACAACGGGAAGCTATCCACATTTTGCCAACTACAATCTCCTCGAGTGATCAGCAAGATTTATTACGATTCCTTATTATCAGCAACTCTGAGTCTAGCGTGCGACTCGATTACCTTGGATGGCATCTTAAGCCCGTCTCGACTACTTGTCAACATTTCTTCACTTTCGAATCTGCATATATGGTTAAAAATCAATACGGACCAATAACTTCATTCAAAATGAACACGAAGTCTAACGTCGACTCCTCGGATGGCATCTTAAGCCCATCTCCTCTCCTTCGAAACATCTGAGTCAACATCGACTCACTCCCGGCATCGACCTTTCGGATGGCATCTTAAGCCCATCTCCGTCAGCTCTCCTATTAACAACCTCGAGTCTAGCGTCGACTCGTTCCCAGTAGTCTCCAACTTCTCAAATGGCATCTGTAAGCCCGTTCCGCATCATCCACCAGTGAGTGCAAATTTTCGGTGTACTCGGTGTTCATCATCTTCTACCTCCGGTCACGAAAGACAAGCATGTCAATCTAACCCTCCGGTACAAGAAGATTGAGCAGGGCAGCTATCATACCCCAAAATTTGCCCTCCATCTATTCAAGAGATTTCATACACCCTACTAAGAATTCCTCGAGAGTTGATCGGACAAACTCTCTCTAGACAATCAACCCAAATTAGGGTTTGGTATCTCTCAAGTCAAGATGAACTTCCAACATCTCCAATGGCCTTCATGCCTCCTCATATGCTTCAAAGATTCTTCATGTCAAGTTTCAAGCCTCACAAGTCAAGTTTCCTCAGGCAATTGCTCAGATGGTTGAAAATCAGTTGTATTGGACAAAAAGTCAACTGTGGTCAACATACAGTCAAACTTCATAATTTTTGGTCAACATCCTCATTTTGAAGTTACATTCATCATTTGATCAAGGGTTGATCATGATTCATCAAGAAAACTCAAGATTTGCTCAAAAGTCAAACTTTCTAAATTAGAGTTTCTAGGTGAAAAGTCAATGAACTTTGATGATCATAACTTTCTCATACTTTCTCGAAATTTTCCACCACCTCTTGTTTTGAAGGAAATTCAATTCTCTACAACTTCATGTCTCACAAGAATGTCAAAAATGCTTCATTTGAGAGGTATAGCTCAAAACATTCTGGTCATTTTCAAGGTCAACAAAAGTCAACTTTTGTTTTGAAGATATATTGAGCATGGTAACTCAATTGAGATGAGACCAAAAACATTGTTTAGAGGAATCTTAGAGCTTTCCAAAAGTCCAAGAACACTCAAAATGTGGAAAATTGAGCAAGATACACCATTCGAAGTTGGGCGATTTTGAATGATTGCACAAAAGGACATTTTGGTCAAAATGCAAAATTTTCCAAATGGGCCTATAATCTTTTGATCCAAACTTGTTCATGACAATATTCTTGACCCATAAATGCTTGGCATTGGTGATTTTCTATTTTCATGATTTATATTTGAATTTTATAACATTTAATTCAAAAATAAATTATGTAAAATATGAAAATTAAGTTTCTTTTCCGAATAAGTTGGATTTATATCTTTCTTAATGACCAAGAAAGCCCAAGATGCTTGCCTAATTCGTGATTCATACATATGGGAAGAAAAAAATCAAGTTTTAAGAAAAATTTGATTTGTTTTTAAGAGAAAATATTTGCACATTGATGAAGCAATCTTTTTTCCACTCTTTTGCCATCCAAATCTCTTCTATAAATAGCCAGCATTGTGTACAAACCCTAAGGACAAAACCCTAGCCAAAGAACAAACCCAAACTCTTGCAAAAAATTTCAAGAATCCAAAAATTCGAATTTTGTTTTCAAGACTTGAGCCAATTTAACCACTCAATCACCTTCGGAGGTTCCAATGATCGATCCGTACTCGTACCTCGAGCCGGTGCCGAGCGTGCCCTTGAGTTCTCACGGTTTGCAAACTTTCCAAATTTCGATTTCATAATTCCATGCATTATTAATCGTTTTCATGTATTTGTTTGTGTCCAGGGCATTCATTAGATCATGTTTGATGCATTACATGAAAGTTTCACGTAGAAATCCAAGCATACCATTGTTAGGGTTTTAGGTGTGAGTTTGAAACACGAGTTCGAGGCCGTTCGGGACGAAAGGCGCACCATCGTGCTCGCAAGGATCGAATTAGTCGATCCGGGTTTTGTTTCACGTTGAATGATGCATTTTGCGGTTTTTAGGTTGAAGGGCAATCGGAGAAGATGGCCAGACCCTAGCTCGAGCGAGGACTCGGCGTTGAAAGTCGGGCTGCAGCGTGGAAGTTTGGCTCGCTCGATTAAACACTCGTTACATGGGGTCCCACGGTGTTGGGTTTGAATTCAATCAGTGACACGTTTACCTTCATATTGATTTGATTTTGAATTTCAAAACACCAAGTGTCATGTGGCTCAGTGGTTAAAACGTTTGCTGTGTGTAGATACCCTCAAGGGTCCCTTGTTCGATCCTCTCCAGCACCAGTTTTGTCATTCCTTTTCCAAACTTGCATATTTTCTATATTTTCCTATTTTTAATATTTTCATTATATTTTTAATTCTTTTCATGATTTTTATTCTGCACTTAAAAATTACCAAAAACATTTATTCTTTTTGCATTATTGTCACAAAAATCTTTATTTAATTTAATAAATTAAAAAATATAATTTTTGCATGCATATTTATTATATTTTTATTTTAGCATTTAAATCATTGTAAATTAGTTTTTAATTACTAAAATGCATTTAAAAAATCCCAAAAAATTATTTTAATATATTTATCTTATTTCCAGCATATATTAATTTTCTCATATTAAAATTTGCATTTTTCTAACATTTTTTCTCTTGTTCGATTCATATTGCATTTTAGATTTCTTCCTTTTATGCAGGTTGATCCGATTAGACGATTTTCTCTTTATCATTTTATCATTCTATTTTTCCAATAATGTAATTGCTCATGGGATGTAATAGTTTAATTTAGGACTTTATTTTCCGCATTTTAAATTATGTATCTGCCCCAAAGCCTTGTAATAGCGTAGGTTTATCTTTCCGCACCTTTACATTTCCGCTTTTACATTCCGCATTTTTACTTTCCGCACCCTTATCAATCGCTAGTAATTAGGCGTGTATGGCAAGACTAAAATTGAACATAGCCCACTAATTTCAAGATAACATATTCTGAAATCAACACACTTCTTCACACACGCACCCCTTAGGGTAATTCTCTCTCGATGCCTTTCGAATTCAAAATGGTCATGTCCCTCGAACGTAGAGGTATTCTAGCACCGTTGCCTTCCAAACAAATCATCATAGTCCCTTGATACAAGATCATAGACCCACGGCGTCGCCTCCGAATACATGATCTTGACCCTCGATTGTCGCCTCTGAAAATGATGATAGTCCTTGAATGTGCTAGGATACTTCCTACAAGTTGCCTTCTATGACCATCCGATGTCCTCGAATGTCCGCTTACATCCTACGAATGGAGCTACCTACTAACTAATGGTATGGCTAGCGCTATTCTAAAGGCGTAAGTACAAAAGCGACCAATTAAAGGTGGGTAATAAGTCTTTTAGTTGCTTGCTCTATCAAAATACTTTTCACACCACACACTCTTTTCAAAGTTCAAACTCTTTTCAAAAACGAAACATTTCCAAACACTTTGTATACACTCCTACATGAGTCATTACAAAGTCAAAGCGAAATGCCTTTTCAAAACATCTTTGTCAAACACACAGAAAGCAATTTTAAAAGTGATCTAGAGCAACTAAGAGCCGTAGATAACTACGGATGGAAAGGGTGCTAATACCTTCCCTTTTCATAACCATTCTCCGAACTTAGAATCTAACGAAGGTCTTTTTCTGTTACTTTTACCTTCCCTTAATTGGATAAAAATAAAAGTCGGTGGCGACTCTTGCTATCCGCACATTTGGATACAAAAATCCTACAAAGTCAGTTCACCGTATTACAGGGGCACGCCTCTAATCATCATTATCTGGTCAATTCAGAAGTTTTCTATTCTTCTTTCTACAAGAATCAGCATTGCAGCTCTTCCAACGGAAGTTTGACATTTGGAGCTTGGTCAATCATCTTATTGTGCCATGTTTTTCTATCCTCCTAACCAGCTATGTCGGGAATTCAGTTTGATAACCAATACGTCAACCAGTATATTCATGCATAATTCATTCATTCATTCATCCATTCATGTCATATCACAGTATATTCATGCATAAACCGCCGCCAAACTTGGGATCTGTTCAGAATAAAGTCGAATGTGGGTGTCGAAGACCATGTTTTAAATGACAATTCAATTTCTCTCCCCAGTGTAAAGCTGAATGCTAAGTTGAAAATAAATCGGCAGAGGGGTCAACTCTCAAGTTAATTTTCTTCCCCCGAGAAGTGATTAATCATCCCCAACAAACTCTTGTGTCAACAGGATCGTCCAATTGGATTCCCCAGTGACGTTTTCTTTTCTGTATAGTATCAGGAAATCACAATACTCTTTGCGTCAAACATAAAAAAATCATCATGCAGATCATACATATCATACTCTTACATTAGCTCCAGTTATTTCTTTTGTAGGTTTTTCCAACTAAAACTGTAAATATCCTCGTAAGGACCAAAATTGAAGAATTAGTTCTCATACGACATAAGTATCCTCTTTTCTACAACACAAGCGGTATGCTTGTATGGATCTTAACAGCTGATGGTTTCTCCAATCGAGATTTCTTCCCCAGCAAAACAATTGTTTTTCAATGGACTCTAACGTCAACAAAATTATCAACCAGGAATCCCCAGTAAAGTTTTCCACACGGTTTTCTTATGGAGTTTCCCCCAGCGAAGCTTAATTTACTCCCAAGTGAGTCTCCTTCAGAAAGGATTACTACAATATTATTCAGGGAATTTTCCAAGATTCCTTCAGACAAGAATCTTCTCAGCAAATTCTAATGGCAGTAACTTCTGCAATTTTTGTTTCTCTGAGCTGTTCTCAGAAAACTACATTGAACTTCTGGTGTGTTTATTTCCCCAGTAAGTCATCAACTACTCAACAAATAGATGTCCACCGGGTAGGATGTTTATTCAATCACAGGATATTTCTCTAACTCAGAAGTTGATCCACATATCCACTTGCTACAACGCGTTATCTATACAATGCCAGCAAATCAAAGCTCATTACTAAGTTTTTCGATCACGGTCTTGAATCAGTTCTTCTATTACCGGTAAAGCTATCGCATACAAATTGAAGATCTTGTCAACTCGAAGTTGTTCAACATGTACATACATGTTCGTAAGATCTCTCAGTGAAACGTCGGAAACAAGATTTACCGACTTTATAAACATCTATATCACACCGATGTCTTTGGATATTGTTTTGTTTATCCCCAGAGAATTGTATTCTCGGGTGAGCTACTGAATTGTTCTGCGGTAACTCGGAAGTTACATGGTCAAGACATTCAGCATACCATGGCTCCTCGCACCTTCGTGCACCAACAATTCTGATATTGTTCTAGCCATATATCTTCGTTAAGGTCTGCGGGTATTCCTTAACTCTTCGGGATTTTCTGACAAAAATTCTTGATTATATCTTCGTTAAAGTTTGCGGGTATTCTTTAACTCTTTGGGATCTTCAGACAGTTTCTCAACTTCATCTTCGTTAAGGTCTGCGGGTATTCCTTAATTCTCGGGAACTCTTTGATAAGTTCTCAATCACATCGAACTCTTAATCTTTATTTCTTGTCGCTTGAGAAGTTCAGTTTTCTTCTCATAGCATTATCTTATTTCTTGTCGCTTGAGAAGTTCGGTTTTCTTCTCATAGCATTATCTTATTTCTTGTCGCTTGAGAAGTTAGGTTTTCTTCTCATAGCATCATTATATTTCCTGTCGCTTGAGAAGTTCGGTTTTCTTCTCATAGCATCATTATATTTCCTGTCGCTTGAGAAGTTCGGTTTTCTTCTCATAGCATTATTATATTTCCTGTCGTTTGAGAAGTTCGGTTTTCTTCTCATAGCATTTTCGTTAAGACATCCTGAGATGGCTTAATCTATTATTTCTTTTCGCTTGAGAAGTTCGGTTTTCTTCTCATAGCATTATCTTTATTTCTTGTCGCTTGAGAAGTTCGGTTTTCTTCTCATAGCATTATCTTATTTCTTGTCGCTTGAGAGGTTTGGTTTTCTTCTCATAGCATTTTCATTAAAACTTATTGTTAAACTCATTTCGGTTACACGGTTATCCCCAGTGTTGTTGAGATCTTCTGGTATTTCTCATTTGGTACTATTGTTGCTAAAGCGTTCTGATGTTGCTTAACAAGTTTTTTCTCCTTAGGCGTCTCCTCCTTGGCTATATAGTCAAGATATCTTATCCGCTTTCTTTTGTGACATTGGTTTCCCGCGTAGGGCAAATTTTTGGGGTTCTCTGGTATTCAATCCTCTTCCACCTTGAACGATCGAAAGCTGTCAATCTTTCTCACTCGCCAGGTTTAAGATGATTGAATAGGGGAAACTGTCGCACCCCAAAATTTCCCCTTCATTTTACCTCATTGTTTCAAGCACAAATGTTCGTTTATTGCGGCTTCAGAGAATTTTCACTAGGAAATTTTCATTAAAAAAACTGTGTTAAGTTTCGAAAGAAGATTTTATTTTGTTACTGATTCGATCTGAGGATAATTCAAAAGTCAAGAGGTTTCGAATTATTTTCCAGAGGAATGGTTTTGAATTTTTGGTTCAAGAGGAGCTGTTTGGATTTGTTCGTCCAAAAAGGGTCTATTTGTTTTAGAACTTGAATTCAAAAATAATTATTTATTTCAGAATTTAAATTTTAAAATAAATTCTCTGTTACTTGGGTAATTTGAATTCGGTAGAGGAAAAAACGCCGTTCTTGGTGTTTAAATTCGCTAGCAAGAAATAATTACAAGAAGTTGTTCAATTTATGTCAGATGTTACTCATTTCAAGCAAAAGTGTTCAAGTTAGGATTAATCCCGTTCTTTTTGTATGAATTTTCATTCGATTGAAATGTTACGCAAATAATTGGTTCATTCATCTCAAAGTACACAGAGTTGGAATTACAGGTTCAATGTTGGAAAGGAAATTCTTATTATTTATTAGAATCCAGTTACAATTTTGAATTACAAAGTTACAAAAAAAGAGTACAAAAAAGGAGATCCTAATTCTACATTATTGCTAAGTTTCTAAGGTGTTCGAGCAAATTGTTGTTTCTCCGAGTTTTGCTCCACATCCGGGCTGCCTTCCTATTGTTCCCGTATTCACCACATCGTTACATGAAAAACACAAAAAAAGAATGATTAGTAGTTATATTTGAACATCAACGAAAAATCAAGAAAAAGTATTTTGTTTTTGAACTCATCATTAGGCGTTTCTGGCGGGAATCAGGTTTTAGAATGCCAATCCTCATAATCTTGTTCAAGATTAATCATCGGTGAAAAAAAGCTTATTTGCAAATCGTGAGTTAACTCGGTTCACAAACAAGCCTAACTCAGATCATTCATCACAGTTAATCTAATCCAACAGTTCTTAATTCCAACAGATCAACCCAACAGTTCAAGAAGCTATAATCCAACAGTTCAAGAAGCTATAATCCAACAGTCCAATTAATCCCAACAAGTATAACCCAAGGCAACAGGCAGCAGTATGACCTAAGGCAACAGGCATCAATACAGTCAAGGTTAACACAACATAAACAAGAGACAAAAATGTCTTGGTTATCAACAAAAACAAGCTAGCAGTAGCAGAGCCGAAAGAAGTAAAATAAGCAATGCAAGCAATATAACAGCAGTAACATAGAAAAGGAAAGGTTGATTTCAAAGTTATGTTTTCACCAAAGGTGAAAAGAGGAAAAACAGAATATCCAACATTAACGATGAAAGTCCCTGAGCAGAAGACCAAGACAAGCATACATCTGTGCTTAAAATAATACCAGAAAAAGCAAGAGTTCTGTTCTATCAGTTTTAAACAAGCAACATAGAAAAAGAGATATCCATCTGTTTGCAAAACCAAAAAAAAAGAGCCAATCAAGTGTAGTATCTTGCTCTATTCAACCAGAAAAGCCACAGAAAAACCATATATCAGCTATCTGTTTTCAAAGAAAGAAAGGAGGTATTTGTTCCATCAGTTTTAACAAGCAAAAAACTCTATCAGTTTGAACAAGCATCCATCATTTTCACTGACCAAAACAAAACCAACACATTCTATCGATACAAACCGGAAAAAGACAATCAAGTGTAGTATACATTCTATCAAACCAACCAACATGGCCAAATACGGAAATCCCGTAAATAAAACACAAAACCTAGACAACTTTATCATCATCTTCCTAACACGAGAAAACCTTCGAGACAATTTTTCCGAAATCATAGTGCGAGCGAGAAGAAGAGAAAGTTGGAACGGTCTCACCCGATACCATCACAAAAGGGTAAGTCCAAGGTTGCCATTGGGACTCTAGGGTTCCACAAGCTGAAAACCATCCATCTGTAAAAACAAATCAAGCATGTATCAGTGAGTAGTAAACGATAATAGACTAAAACCCGAGGCCTACTTGCCGCCGCCGGTGAGGCGGCGCCTATGTTCCGTTGGGGTTTTCACCGTGAGAAAAGCTAGAGAGCAAAGAGTAATCGAGAGAGAGAGAGAGAGGCGAGTCGCTGTGGGGTTTGGATTTCTGGGCTAGGTTAGGGTTTCCATTTGGGATGAGGAAGAGAGAACGATGAGAAGAAGAGAGAACACGAACACGAGAGAGAGAGAGAGAGAGAGAGAGAGAGAGAGAGAGGACCAACACTTCTGTTCCCATTTCTGTTTTTCTTAATTTATTTTTATTTGTTTATTAGTTAAACTAATCAGTTTTTTTTTGTTTTTTTAATTTGTTTTAGTTTGTTTTTTTTAATTAATTATATTTTTCTTATATAGATTAGTAACTTAAGTTTGGTGGTGACAAGTGTCACCACCTTGGCTCTTTTTAACCTTTGTTTATTATTATTATTATTTATTATTATTAAATAAATCATTTTGTTAGAGATATAATAAAAACATAAAAAAGAAATATGTTTTAATATTTGGTAAAAATACGATAATTTGTCACTTGGGCCATTGGAGTTTTAATTTCGAAAAAGAAAGATCAGACGCACCTGATTGCCAGCATATGAGGAGTTTTGCGGAATAATCAAGCTCAGATGGTTTTCTTTTCACCGTCCAGAGTCACTGCAATACAGGCTAATTCTGAACTTATCTTTTTCAATTAATTTATTTTATGAATAATATTTTTGTTGCGATGTACTAAATAATGATTGGTTTTGATAGTTTTAGTTTGATGTTTTATTGATTAAACTATTAGTCGATTTTTCATCAAACAGAAAAAATCATTTCTAATAATTATTTAAATTTCTGATTGTATTGTATGATATTTGTCTGTTTATTTACTTATTCCGCATTTATTCACCATCGTACACTCTACGCACAAATTAAATTAAAATCAATCTGATTCCATTTCGATTGGCTCATATGCCAATTTCTTAAAGGGTCTCATAGTTGGGGATGGGCATGGTCATCCTCACGAGGTTGATTAAAGCCCTTGTTGCTTTAATCGATCATAACCCGAAAATAACATTGGTCTATATACCAATTCTCCATGCACCAGGGTCTCATGGTTGGGGATAGGATCACCTATCCTCACGAGGTTAATTAAGTCCATATACTTGATTAACCATAACCCGCTTCCATTCCATCTCAGCACGCGTATCAGAATGCTTTTATAATTCTAAACCTCGATCCAACGTCGAGTTTTCTTTTTTCAAAAATATTTTCATAAATAAATGTTCTATTTCTCCCTCCTCCCAAACATATGGTAGTCAGTCCAGTATCGACCCTCGACCGTATGTTTGGTGTCTTAATTGAATTTAATTAACGTGAACCATGTTTCACCTCACCTTTTCTTAACAAAACTTTTGGGTAGAAAAAGATGATTCGGATGTTTCTGTCCACTCATCCGAGTAATTGGGGCGTTAGCCGTTGAACGCTTATGGTCCAATACTCGTCTCCCACATAAAAATAACTCAACTCACTCAAACTCTTTTATCGCTCATATGCGATCATCAAACTCTTTTCTTACAAAGAGTGTGCAATAGTCGTTTCAAACACGAACGAGGACTTAAGCTTTTCAAACAAACAAAACAAGTCCAAGTTCAAGCATTTGAAATGTATAATGCACGATTTTTTCTTATAAAATCAACACAACCAATTAAAACCTTTTTGAGAGGAACTACGGAGTTTTGACTTTCCCATTGCACAAGGGAATACGTAGGCACACGGTTCCGAAACCGTGCCAAACTCAATATTAATAAACAAATTTCGTTTCTTTTTCGATTATAACTTAGAGATTAGCGAATATATACACACACTTAGAATTAAACGGGTCCCATCGAGTACGATGGATGTAAGAGGTGCTAATACCTTCCTCTTACATAACCGACTCCCGATTCCATATTTTTGGTCGTAGACCGCCTTATTCGAATCTATGGGGTTTTATCTATATTTTCCCGTTCCTTTTGGAACAAATAAAATTAGGTGGCGATTTCACTAGTTTTCGAAAATTAAATGATTTTTGAAAATCGAGTTGCTTCCCTGCGAAATGAACAACTTTGATTTTTAACTCAACTCGAATCGATGCTTGGAATTGCATATAAAATACCTCTGAAGTCGGGTACTTGAACATGTTGAAAAACACTCAAAATTTCACTAAGTGTAAACTTCAAAAGTTGTAAACTCCAAACTTCGGAGTTTCATAACTTGAAATCCGAGCATTTTCAGAGAAATCCTCACAAGGACAAATTCGTGAACTTTCGATCACAAACGAAGGAGATATGGAGTCGACAACATGGTTCCGGGATCATGAAACTCTTAAAACTTAGAAAATTTTCCTAAGTCCAAGTTTACTTACAATGCAAGAAATCTCGTTTTCATCCGATTCTTCCGACTTTTCTCAACAAATAGGCACATCTTCTCAAATCTTGAATTTTGACAATAATTTTGACCAAAAGTCCACCTGGTCAAACTGGCTTTCTGTTGACTTTTCGATACACACACTCAAATATGTTTTTTATCCGACCACTCTTGATTTTCTAATGAATCGCATAGATCGATAAGCCGTATACAGATACTTCAAGACTCACAGAAGATCATAGAATCATTTCGGACTCAAATATTTGACCACAACCTGCTCTTACTCGAAAACCTTAATCAATATCCACATGAGATGAAATCAGAACTCCAAAACCTTGATTCTCGAGAGATAATCAGAAGCTTCTGGATGCACACATCTTGAATATTAAGATGACACTCAAAATAACGGAACCTCAGATATTCAGCCTTTATGAATCAAACGTTTCTTCTGAATTGTGCAGGTTCATACGATTAGAAAATCTCGAACCCATGGCTAATGAATGAATGATATGCATGTAATGCACTTACTGATTAAGTGTAAGCCAATTATTTCTCGAAAATGAAGAGGGCGAATTTTGGGGTGCAACATATGGTGCTGGAGGTTACGCCAAAACTATCAAGCGGCGTGATATGAGTTTCAGAATGAGACTTATTGATGGTGAAGAAACATCAGCCCAACCTATATTAACCGCCAAAGTGCTTGAAACTATGAGAAATTTGGCTAATATTGAGGCAGCACAACAAGTTGCAGCAAAAAATGCAGAAATTGAATAGATGAAGAAAAAACAATTAGAGATGCAACAAGAAATGTAAAGAAGAGAAATTGAGTTGCGGGAAGAAATGAGGAGGCAAGCACAAGAGTATCAAGAAGAAACGCAGATTGCAAATGAGCGGGTTCAAAGATTTGATCAATTTTTTGCTTCACAAAATTCTGGTGGTGGATTTAGACGAACTAATGGTTATGAAGGAGTTGTTGAAGAAGAAGACCAAGAAGAACAAAATGAAGAATAATAGAATAATTAGGTTGAAAATTTGAAGTTTTTTTTAATTTGTTTGAAAAAATTATTTTAAGTATTTTGAACTTTAAAACTTTTATTGTAATTTGCATAAACTTTTATTATGTTTTGAATTTAATCTTAATTTATATTTATTATATTAATTACACCATCCGGACACATTTATAAGCAACAAAAAGCTTTTTACATACATTGAATAACAAATGTATCTGATATAAAATAGTGACTAGATACAACATTTATTCAATGAATCTAAAAAGGTTTTTGTTGCTTATAAATGTGCCCAGAGTAGTATATATTAATTATATTATAATTATTCTATTATTATTATTGGTTAAATTTATGTTTTTTTTATTTTATTTTTTTGTTATTTGCCAAGGGATAAACTCCTGGGTAAATGTCAAAATTCTTTTGTAATTTGCATTTTCCCACGGATTAAACCCCTGGCAAAATTCTGACGCATTATAGACCAAACTGCACACCTAACTGCGCCAACCTGACCCTATGTCTGCAAGCAGCAGACTGATAATTTATAAATTGCATTTTACGAGGGGATTAGCCCCTAGGAAAATGGTGAGGTGTTTCGCCCCTCGCAAATGAATTTGCGACCACGTGTTTTGCTAGGGGTCCTGTCCCCTCACAAATTATATATTTGTGAGAGATTTTTGACATTTGTGAGGGGTTTATCCCCTGACAAATTTTGAATTTTCTTGTAGTGTTAAACCTAAGGTGCCATCTTTTATCTTTCAACAACTTTAATATTAAGGGAAGAAAATAGTCTTAAGTTTTGAGAGTCTCTTGTATCTTTTGATACATGTGGTAGACATTGTAATCTCACTCAGAAACCTTTAGGCAATGAGTTGAATATTGTTCTTGGAGGAAGCTTTTAAGCAACTCTAAGTATTGTTCTTGGTTAAGAGTCTTGACCGAGTGTTGTAATGGAAGTATGATATTCTGGTTGAGTTATTCTCGATAGTCACTGGAATTGAGACGGTTAGGTATATCTTAGGTGATTTAGAAAGTGAGATGACGATTTCTTTTATTTAGGGAAGACCTAGGTTGAAGTTGCATTGGTATGAATTAGGCAAAAAATTGTAAATGAGGGAGTTTAGTTTTAAACTAATACTATTGATAGTAGACTTCTATCATGGCTTGGTAGCTCTCAGAGTAGATGATGTTGCACCGAACAGGATTAACAACTCTATGTGTTATGTATCATTCTACAATTTAAATTTATGTATCTGTTATTACTTGACAAATCAGCTCAAGATGTCAGATCCGATATTGTAACATCTAGAGTGACTTTGTTTTGATACGTTATTTTATTAAAGTTATTAATCATTTTCTCAACAAATTACAAAAATCGTTGACTTTTTGTTAGATGACACTATGTTTATATTTTTAAAAAAATAATTAATAGCTATTTATCATCTACAATATAGGCGAATTTTGATTTACTCCCTTTAAAAAAATATGTTTGATCGTCGTCCCCTTAAAATGTTAAAATTCTAAGTATTTGTCTCCTAGGTGGAGAAATTACCCCCTATAAAAAATATATTTTTATTTATCCCTTATTTTTTACACATTTAGGAGATATCAAAAAATTATAGAGGAATAATAAAAAAAAAATTTTAAAAGGGGTAAATCAAAATTCGCCTGTATCCTTTAAAAAAATTATTAATGGATAATTGAGTTATAGAAGTTAACTTTTTGTAATTAAATTTGTAAAATTGATAAGCTTAATTAATTAAAATAAAAAAGACTTTATTGAAAATTGATATATAAAAAATTCATTTAAAATTGAATTACAGTTTATTACTAAAAAAATGAAATAATATTCAAATAAATAATTAGGGTTATTTTTGTCATTGTCACATCTCTTAAATGAGAGAAAACCTTCTTCTTCTTTTTTTCTTTTTACTGTCTCTTATATAAACAAATTGCAAAATTCTTTCAATTTTCACTCTCTTTCTTTCCTTTTATTTTTTACTTCTTTTATAATCTAAACATAGCCTTATTAAAAACAAAAATCTATATCTCTCTCTCCTATTTCTCTGCGTACCAAACATATTGTACTTCTCTCTGAGCAATCTCTCTCTTCTTTCTGTTTCACTTGTACCAAACTGCTGTACATACCTACCCTCATAAACCACCACAGAATCTCATTTCTCATTGTTTTGTTTCTTCTCTCTCTTTACTCTCAAACCCTACTTCAACGCCGCCGCCACCACCACCACCGCCCTCCTCCTCACCTCCCTCAACCTACGCCGTCCTCCATCTTATTGAAACTAAATTTTCTTGTTCTCTAATAATCTCCCATTTCCAGATTAAAGGTTAGGTTTTCTTTCTTCTTTTTTTGGATTTTTACTTTGATTTTAATTTGTATTCTCCTTACTTTTCTTAAGATTATTTCTTGCTTTTTGTTTCAACTTACCTATTTTTGTGAATTTTTGTTGTTAAGAATTTTTTTTATGAAGGTTGGTTTTTCATCTGATCTCTCTGGTTGTATTTTGTATGTATTGGAATCTTTTTTATTTTTCTCACTTTTCAAGCAACTATGAACTGAACATATTGTTGTTTATGGAGGCAGGTAGGGTCTGAGCACATGAGTGTTTGTAAATTGCTTGAAATCCCAACTATCTCTTTTGTCTCATAATAATATGGCATTATCCTCCTTTAAGAAATCTAAAGGTGAGAGTACAAGAAAGCCAAACTGGCTTGAACTCCCAATAGATTTGACAAAGAACATACTCCAAAGACTTGATACCATCGATATTCTGATAAGTGTGCGTAATGTTTGTCCTCTGTGGTGGCACATTTGCAAGGATCCGTTAATGTGGCGTACCATTCACATTATTAATATAGAAATTATTCCGTATAATTTTTGTTGTTTGAACAAGATTGTTCGTCGTGCGGTTGATCTAAGCTGTGGTCATCTCGAAGATATTGCTATTGAGTTATTTTGTAACGATGATCTCCTCAAGTATATCGCTCTTAGGTAATAAAAATCGCTTTCAATTCGTTTATTGTTCATTTCTAGGTAATGCATTTTTTACACATCTTAATTCGTAATATTTTGCAGGGCAAGTAAGCTACGGCGGTTAAAAATATCGGACTGTAATAAGATTTCAATTGAAGGGGTGATTGAATTTGTGAAGATATTTTCACTATTAGAGGAGCTTCACATTTCATTTAAGCACCTGACGATGGATTCTATCGAAGTTATTGGCCGATTTTGCCCTCTTTTGAAGTCACTTAATCTTGAGGTGCCGCAATACACTCACTTCGATTTTAACGATGAGATATTTGCTATAGGAAAAACAATGCCTGGGCTACGCCATCTTTCATTTTCTAGAATTGTGTTTATGAATGATGAGTTGTTTGCCATTCTTGATGGTTGCCCTCTTATTGAATCTCTTGATTTGTATTACTGCCATGTTCGTTGTTTGAGTCCAAGTTTGGAAAAAATGTGTCGTGAGCAGATCAAAGATTTCCAACTTCCAAAAAATAATGATTGTATGGAATATGGTAATTATTTCGACAGCTATGAAGATGGTTGGTGTTATACGCACATAGAAGGCTACCGTGATGATGATTGGGAGGAAGATTTTAAAACTGCAGATGAGATGCGGTTACGTAAAGGCTTTCGCCATCTCAGTCAGTATTGTGTTCCAGATTGGGCTTTTGGTAACGATAGTACACGGATCAATGAGATTCTACTTTCACTTTCATATTCTGATTCGGATTATTGGCTTCTGTAATGTGTTATAAGTGTGTTTTACTGTCCATCTAAATCATCGTCAATGTTTTCCTCTATCAGTATTGTTACGATCAAGAACATAAGCATACGTATATTGTGAGCTTGTCAGATGTTTCAATCATGCACAACACTAGTCATAAGAGTGTTTATAGTCTATAGATTAGTCATGTCCCCGTTATTTTGGTTTCTTTTATGTGAAATATGTTTTTGACTTGTCTTTTTTTATTGCTAGGATATTACTTAGTGCTTATTAGGGATTAATTCAAGCTGAACTTTCTTAATGTTATAGTTTAACTAGTAACTAATTCTTAGTTATAGTTTGAAGTTGTTATAAATTTTTACAACTCAACTTGGCAAAGACACTTCCATCATATTAATGGAAGTCCACTTAATATGGAATCAATAAGTTGATGGTGTTACGTGTTATCCTTTACACAAATTTGCAGTGAATTTGAAACTCTATCCAATAAACAAAAACATAAATTGTTTGTCCCAATGATGTAATCTCTTAAGAATATGATACATGGACTGTTCAAGATAAATCCTATTCATATGGCTTATATATTAAAAAAATTGAATCAGTGGTACATAATGATATTGCGTAAAAACTGCATGAGGTTTGGAACAAAGTTCACCTACACGACAATGTGATTTTAATTTGTTACTATCAATTGGAGATCACATGACCGATCAAGATGAAGTTTATATCATTCTTGAGAGACTTTCCATCTCAGGTTGAGTAAATTCCATTTGTCTAAGAAGCTTAGCTGAATAAATTCATGCAAGAACTCTCTATCATTGATGTCTCTCTAAATATAGCCAATCATGAATGACTTTCTAATAGTGGTGATACTATATTTCATGGTCCTGAATAATACCATCATGGTCAAAACCGTGGCAGCTCCAAGGGTGGTTCTGGCTCGAGTCTTGTAAACCATGTGGAAAAGGAAATATGAGCTCTCTGAAATTCTCAAGGATACTGAAATTGCATTGTTATAATGAAAGCTCTCTCTCTCTCTTTCAAGTTCATCAATGACAAGGAGATACGCGTTCTCTAAATTTGCTCTCGGTAATAGTATCGAGTTGAGTTCTCTAAAATTGCTTTGTCGGTAATAGTATCTAGTTAATCTGTTTTGATGTTTTGTTGTAATTTATTTTATCCTATTCTGAGTCCCTTGCAATTGTCTTTCTTTCTTAGGTTAAAATCACTTACAGTGCTTCGAAATTGAGCATTTGGCCAAAGTCAATGCTAGATGGCTTTAATCACAAGTTTTGACCTAAATCAAGTTTTTCATACAAACTTGATTCGAGAATCACAACTTTGATTAAATTGAATCATAAGTAATTTAGAAACTTTTGATTTTGACGCTAAGATGGTGATTCAAATCAAGACCTTACATGACTCGAATCATAAGGAATCTTGACTTAAATCATGGATGAATTCTCCATTTTGGAAATTGGTTAGGAATATGTGTAGGAAGTGATAAAATGATAAATGAGGTATCTATTTATAAACATGAGATTTTCAAAAAGATAAAACAACATTAAAGCAAAATACTCGTTACTTAATCGATTGGATCAATTGATTAATTCATTAAAATCTAATGAATATAAATTCTTAAATAGGAAAGAAAAGATATATAACTATTGTATAGAATCTGGGTTCGTTCAGTGTGTCTGGCGCCTCAAATTTGAATTGATTTAATTGACTGGACCTTTGTTCTAATCAATTAAATTAAGATAAAAAATATTTTATGAATTTGTTCTATCTATTTTATGACACTTTGTTCTATCTATTTTTCAAAGCTTTTTATTTTGGTAGAACATTTTGAAAAAATGTTTTAGTGTGTGTGTGCGCGCTTATATCCACATACTTTTATGAAAAACCCCTTTTGGTTTTACAGAAGGTCACTCACTTACTAACTTAGGAGTTTGACTCCTTCTACAAGTTTTTTTGTCAGATATCATCTTCTGTGTTGATACTGCTTGAGATCTCTTGAGGTTTTAGATAATTTCTCTTGGTTTTCTTTATTCTTGGATGAGTCAAGTTTTTTAAACCCCTGCATTCATGGTTTGCATTTTTAGCTACTAAGTGCTTTTTGGATTATCAATTTGTTGTATTGCTTATCATGATTAAGTCTTCTTGGTATTTTACCTTTGTAGTTGTCATCATCAAAACAAAACCAATTACTCGCAAAACAAGGTTTCATAGACAACATGTCTTAAGGCAGACCTACTATGCAGACAAATATGCATCACATTCGTTTCAACGCCAAGAAGCTTTTGCAGGTTTTTTCACGTAGTGTTTGTTCTTATTCATCTAGTTTTCAAGCTCAACTATTGGTTCCTTATTCAAGCTAATGCCATATTTTCCCTAATTTTTAAGTTCCTTCACTATTTACAACACCTTCTAGCTTTATGGTCTGTTGGTAAGTAAGCTAGGTTGAATTGAAATTGCTTTCTTTTCGTTCCAAAACTTATCATCAACATAGTTCTACACACAAAACAAACACATAAATCTCACAACATGGAGAACCTAGTGTGCTCCATTCTAACTAAGCTAAAAACAACCAAACCTACTTAATCTAACCTACTAAAACTTGATAACACAAAATAAAATTAGCTAAATCTCACAAATTGTGAGTTGTCACGTGTTGTAGGTTGTCTCTAGGGTTATGTGACCCCTTACTTGCACATGTTTTCTTGACAAACCTACTAGTGAACCCTGTAACACCTTAATGATATAGGGATCAAGTTGGAATTTATGGAAGGTGTTCTAGAATAGGATGTCATATGAACTTCCAATGTCTATCAAATTTCACTTGATATCCAAGTTACTGTGTTGCACATTGAGGACTACGGGGTTGTTGTAACGCCCCGATTTAATTGTGTTGATGAATTTTAATGATGTGTTGTGATGCTAATTGTGGAAATTAGAGGTTGAGGTGTTGAGGGGTGTATGGATAAAAGTATAGAGGCCTAGGGGTGATTTGACAATACTAATATAGTTAGTATTATTATTAGTATTATATTTGCTATTACTTAGATAAAATAGTATTCTCATTGTACGATCGTGAAAATAGAGAAAATGCAAAAACACCGTAGAACGAGAAAGAAGAAGAGAAAGGAGGAGCTAGAGAAAGAGGATTCCACAACTTTGAGAAGATCAAAGATTCGAATTAAGATAACGGGTGAATGGATTCTATAATTGGTAATTATATCATGAGAGGATAGTGAGGATTCCTTTCCCTCTTAGATTTTATGTGTTTAATGTATGATTCTCTTGTTGGATCAATTTTGATGTTGTGACTTGTGATTGTACATGAAGTTGTAATGTTTATAACATGGTTGTTGTTGATGATTACCTTGTAATGATTGTTACATAAAATTCCAACCTAGAAACTATAGGTAATGAAGATTAGGATTTGAGGGTTTGGTGATGAATTATGACTTGTAATTGATGCATAGGTAGTAGTGGACCATAATGTATTGATAAGTGATGAAATTACCTGTTTAGATTATGTTTTAGGACCTATAATACAGTGGAAATCACAGAAAATTGGACCGGTATAGTGCTGAGATCGCAGCAAGAAAATCCTGATCGCGCAGGATCGTCGGGCGATGCAGGGAGCATCGTTGGTCGACGCAAATTTAGGTGAGCTACTGGAGTGCGTTATGTCTAGCGTTGCCGAGCGACGCAAAATTTTGTCGGGCGACAGATGACATAAATTGTTGGCTAATTTGGACTTTCTCAAAACAATTATTACTCTAGTTTTAGGAGCCCGATTAATGTGTCGTTCGAAACAGTAGTTAGCTAATACTATAAACTTTGATTTGAAGGAGGAAAATGTAGGATTAAGGATTATAATTCTAAGACCTAAGTTAAGATAGAAATAGTTTCCCGAGTTGAATCCAAATGATGAATTGTAAATAATGATTGTTTTGCTACGATGATGATGATGACTATGATAGTGACGACGTTGATGGCCTAAGAGGGCATAATGATGAAGGCTTATGCCTTATTGTTGTATGATTTATGTTGTTTCACGTTCATGTTGCATGCATCCATTGGTGAGGACTTATGCTCTGTTGTTGGTCTGGAATGGCGTTGTGATGAGGGCTTATGCGTTGGTGTTGCCCAATTGGCATAGTGACGAAGGCTTATGTCTTGATTGTACCACGTGCATTTCATTGAAATAGATCTCATTGCACTTCATGAATGTTGAACTATTGTTGTGTGATGTGAATGGTGATTGTTTTATGATGTATTGTTTGAATTACTACTCCTTACCATGTATTCTTCACCGTATAATTAATGAATGAAATTTTCATCCCTTTTCTGTTGTTGTGTCTGTGATCTTCGGGAGTAAATATAATCAGGTACACAAGTAAATGCTTGAAGAAATGATACCAAATCGAGTCTTAGGAGTCGCTCTAATACATAACATGGGATTTGGGGATTTTCTTATGTTTTGCATGATTTTATTTGTTACGTATCTCATTTTACATTTGTGATGAACCATGTATGGTGAAGTTTTATTTGTTGTTGAGCCTAGAATGCCATGAAACCGAACTAAGTTTATTTCCGCTGCCGAGTTAACTATTTTGAACACATAAAGTAATAAATTATTCTAAAACTTTATGAAAATTTGAACCATGTGACATCCTATTGTGGACTCTGATGTATTTCTCATGGTTTATATTTATTATTATTTTATGTTGGGGAAATGGGGTCTTATAATTGGTATCAGAGCAGGTAGGTACGTCCGACCAGGTTGTTGAGTCTTTAGTGTGACAATGGAATACTGTTGGCGTATCTTTTCTAACCATTGTTTGATGTGTGTTATGGAACAAAGCGATGGTAGCTGGAAGGAATAATGTTGCGATTACTGCTGCCTTGCAGGCGATGGATCAGGTGATGCAACATCAGCCTATTGCTAGTGGGAATGACGGATATCGCGTCTTAGAAACATTTCAGAGGAACCATCCCCATGTGTTAAAGGGTAAGCTTGATCCAGATGAATAGAATAGTTGGATCAAGGAGATCGAGAGGATCTTTAGGGTCATGGATTGCACGAATGCGTAGAAGGTGCATTTCGGTGCACATTAACTGACAAAAGAAGTTGATGATTGGTGGGTTGAAACTCGTTAGAGACTGGAAGGTGCAGGTGAGGCTATCACTTGGGATGTGTTTCGTAGGGAGTTCCTGATCAAGTATCACCCAAAAGATGTTCGTGGAAATAAAGAAATTGAAATTCTAGAATTGAAGCAGGGAGATTTGTCAGTGACCAAATATGCTGCTAAGTTCGTGGAGCTGGCCAAGTTCTACCCTCATTACAATAAGGCAATTGATGAATTTCCAAAGTGCGTCAAGTTTGAAAACGGATTACACTAATAAACCAAGAAGGCAATTGGGTATCAACGAATCCGTAAGTTTTTCGGATTTTATGAATAGCTACAGAATTTATGAGGAGGATAGTGAGGCTCACTACAAAGTTGTGACTGAGAAGAGAGGCAAACAACAACAGAACCATGAGAAGCCTTACAATGCTCCAAATGATAGAGGCAAGCAATCTGTTACTGATGGTGGGAGGACCGATGAGGGTGGTACTTCTGCTGACGTCGTATGTTATAGATGCAAGAAGCCAGGTCATCAAAGTAATGCATGTACTGGAGAAGTGAAAAGGTGTTTTTGTTGTGATACAATTGGACATGAGGCAACTAATTGCAGAAACAAGGAAGTGATATGTTTTAACTGCGGTGAGGAGGGACACATCAATGCTCAGTGTCAGAAACCAAAGAAAGCTCAAGCTGGTGGGAAGGTTTTTGCTTTAGCCAAGACTCAGACATCTAATGGAGACTGTTTGATCAAAGGTATTTGCTCCATTAATAGTACTCCTTTAATTACTATTATTGATATTGTTGCTACCCATTGTTTTATTGCGACTGACTGTGCAAAAAGATTGGGTCTTATTTTGTCCTCGATGAAGGGAGACATGGTTGTCAATAATCCAGCTAAGGGATCGGTAATTACTTCCCTTATTTGTTCGAAGTGTCCTTTGTCAATATTTGTCAAAGACTTTCCTGTAGATTTAATTTGCTTGCCGTTGAGCGGTCTTTTGACGTAATACTAGGTATGAACTGGTTGAAATACAATTACGTTCATATAAACTGTCACAACAAATCTGTGTGGTTTTCTAGTCTTGATAAGGAAGGAGAAGCCGAATTCTTATCTGCTATAAAATTGAATTAATTGATGCAAGATGAAGCATTGGTGTTTTCATTAATGGTGTCTTTATCCGTAGAGAATCAGGCTTCTATTGATGAGTTGCAGGTGGTGTGTAAATTTCTGAAGTTTTTCCTAATGATATTCTAGATGTGCCACCAGAGAGGGAAGTAGAGTTTTTTATTGATCTTGTTCTGGGTACCAAACCTGTTTCTATGGCACCCTATCGAATGTCAGCATTTGAATTAACAGAATGGAAGAAACAACTAGAAGACTTACTTGAGAAGAAGTTTGTTAGACCAAGTGTATCGCCTTGGGGAGCTGCAGTGTTACCTGTGAAAAATAAGGATGGTAGTATGAGACTGTGCGTTGATTACTGACAGCTGAATAAAGTGATGATAACAAATAAGTATCCACTTTCGAGAATACATGATTTGATGGATCAGTTGGTGGGTGCACGGGTATTCAATAAGATTGACTTGAGAGCAGGTTATCACGAGATTCGAGTCAAAGGGGGATGATATTCAGAAGATAACTTTTAGAACTTGATATGGACATTATGAGTATTTAGTAATGTCGTTCGGTGTTACCAATGTACCGGGAGTGTTTATGGAATATTATATGAATCGTATCTTTCACATACATCAAAATGCATAAAATAGTAGTGCATAAAATATCAACATTGGATTTTCTCACTGTTTACATCATATAGACTCTTATATTGAACGATTCATTAATAGTTAAATCCTAAATTTGTCACACGTATACACTAATCAAATCATTCATTTTCTTAAAATCAACATTTATTTCTAAAGAAAACATCTGAGCTAATAATGTATTGACAAGTTAATAATTATACATGCTATACAATTGTTCTTTTATTTCAAGTTTTTCCCATCAATCCATGTATTAGAAAATTATAGAAAGAACGTTACAATTATAATTCAATTTGTATGTATAAGAATTTATAATATAATTCAATCAATATAATCCTAAGAGGAAATTGTTGTTTTTATAGTTAAAGTTGCTTTAATTCAAATTAAAAAAAATAACTTTTTTTAACAAAAAGACCACAGACAAAATTCGCCCCGCCACGCCTCGACCCGCTTTTTTAAACGACTTAAGTGAGATGGACCAACTTAGGGTATCAAGTCGAAAACCTTGGCCCAACCCATAAAAAATGATGGGTCAAACGGACCAACACGATAGGCTCAACCCATTTTACCACCCTTATTAAATACTCACTTGTAGTAAAACATTAAGATAGTGCTAACAAAAATATTCGGTCTGCCATTTTGATATGTTGCTATATGCGGGAAAAGATCCTCTCGTGTTAAATATTGGTCCACTGACAACTTAATAATTATGCATGCTATACAATTGTTCTTTTATTTCAAGTTTTTCCAATCAATCCATGTATTAGAAAATTATAGAAAGAACGTTACAATTATAATTCAATTTGTATGCATAATAATTTATAATACAATTCAATCAATATAATTCTAAGAGAAAATTGTTGTTTTTATAGTTAAAGTTGTTTTAATTCAAATTAAAAAATAAAAAAATTAACAAAAAGACCACAAACAAAATCCGCCCTGCCACGTCTCAGCTCGTTTTTTTAAACGACTTAAGTGAGGTGGACCAACTTAGGGTATCAATTCGAAAACTTCGACCCGACTCATAAAAAATGACGAGTCAAGCAAAACAATACGATAGGGTCAACCCATTTTACCACCCCTATTAAATACTCATCTGTAGTAAAACATTAAGATAGTGCTGACAAAAATATTCGATCCACCATTTTAATATGTTGCTATATGCAAGAAAGAATCCTCTCCTGTTAAATATTGGTCTAGTATCATTACAATGGTTAGATTTTATTAATTGTGGATTATTAAATTATTTAAAAGTTGATTGAAGGGTGGGGATGTAAACTGGACTCCCTCCAGTTAAATTGTCACGGGAGACAATCTCCACCCTGCTATATGCATCATGAAAAATAACTCAATTCCATATTCCTTATCGAAATTGTTTTATATAGTGAATGACAAGCAAAACCATTGTATTTCTAAATTATATCAAACACATATCTCTATTCACATTTATTAAACTGAACGCTAAAATTTGATTATTAGTTACTTAAGTTTCATCTAAATTAGTAAAAGACTCATACATTCGCATGAGTAAGTTTATTTATATATTAGATTATTTGATAAGATTTGGTTGTTTCTCATTTATAATAAAAGAGAAGAGAGAAAGATAGAATGATTATGTATTATTCCATTATGTGTAATCGTATACAATGAAATAAGTCCTATTTATAAGACATCATACAAATAATATAATAAAAGTTTCCACACGTAGTGCTAAATTTTTTGCATGATTAGATGAAGTTGCTGCTATTTTTGTTTCACTGATCTCCATGAAATAGTTGTACCACCACATGTAAACAAATAACCTATTTGTAATCTAGCATTATGAAGATCTGACAAGTAATCTACATCTGCATAACCTGTTAATTCGAGTTTGGGTACTTTGGTATATAACAGACTCATGTCTATTGTACCTATAAGATAACAAAGTATATGTTTTACTCCGTTATAATGTCTTTGTGTAGGTGAGACTGTATCTTGCTAATAGATTGATCGTAAATGGTATATCAAGACGTGTATAATTAGCAACATACATCAATGCTCCAATCGCACTAAGATATGGTACTTCAGGACCAAGAAATTTTGCATCCTTTTCACGAGGCCTGAAAGGATCTTTCTCTACATCTAATGATCTAACAACCATAGGAGTAGACAACGGGTGACATTTGTCCATACAAAAGCGTTTTAACACCTTTTCTATATAGCCTTTGTGATTTAAAAATATTCCTTTGTCCAAATGCTCAATTTGTAAACGTAGACATAATTTTGTCTTTCTTAGGTCCTTCATCTCAAACTCTTTCTTTAAGAAATTCATAGCTTTTGGAAGCTCTTCAAGAGTTCCAATAATATTTATGTCATCGACATAAACAACTATTATTGCAAATTCTTTTCCTGATCTTTTTATAAAAATACAAGGACAATTGGAGTTATTTGTATACCTCTCTCTAACTAAATATTCACTAAGACGATTAAACCACATGCGTCCAGATTGTTTCAGCCCATAGAGAGATTCGTTAAATTTTATGGAGTAGCTTTCTCCATATCTAAAATTATGTGTCTATGATATATTAAACTCTTTAGGTATTTTCATGTAAATGTCACTATCAAGTGAACTGTATAAATAAGAACATCCATCATATTCATATTAAATCCTTCATGCTCTTCAAGGCTAATCAAATATTGAAAAATTAATTCAATCCAATGCAGGTGGATATGTTTCATATAAATAAATCTTAGATCTTTGAGCAACAAATCAAACTTTATACAATTAATATTTTTCTTTTTCACAAAAACTCAGTCATATCCCATTGGTTTTACACCTTGAGGCGTTTGGACTACAGGCCCAAAATCAAATCACTTGGAAAGTGAGTTTAATTCTTCTTCAATTGAATATTTTCATTTTGGCCAATTCTTACTTTGTCTACAATCTTTGGTAGACTTTGTCTCACGATCCTCGTTACTCTTTATCATCTTTAGCGCTATAATGTATATAAATACATTGTCAATGTCGACTTTATTTAATTATCTTAATTTTAGTCCCGTTCTATTTCATCCATGAGATAATTTATCGAGATCTCTTCATTTGATATTTCAAGTACTTGATTAGTTCTTCTGGAACTGAAAAATAAATTATGTCAATATTCTCTTAGAATATTTATATCCTCACTTGGGTCATCTTTAACTTTAGTTATTTTTCTTGGTAGAAGACTTTTAACATTGGAACCAACTTTTCTACCACGCTTCAGGCGCGACTACAACTCATCCACTTTGAGTGGAGTATTAGCAGTTGATATTTTGTTTCATAGATTTTACAAATGAATTGTATTTTGAACTTCGAGGATCAAATAATATAATAATATTTTATTTCAAATTATTCTGTTGAACTTCTGGTTCACACTCTGAGCTGCTTATTCTCTCCCCCTAATGTTGGGAAAATTAATTTATCAATTGATAATCAGCCTACTGGGCTTCAAGCATATATCCAATTATCAGACCAAAATAAACCTCAAATATGATATTCATATAAAATGAATTTTCTCAACATTCTTCCTAAACTCATCTTAGCGTACTATACTGGAGCAATTGAATAATTTCAACACATCCAAAAGTTTACTTAGATGAGATGCATTAGGTTATTAACCTACAACAATTTGTAAGTTAAGAGGAGAGTGCACATATACTAATTTGTTGGTTTAATAGGAATAAATTTCTCAATATTCGTATTTTGTGTGTTAAGAGTATTGGTATCCAAATAAATTTAAGAGTTCCCCAATGTTCATCTAAAATAAAATCCTGAATAAATGTAACAAAATAAGATATAACACTTCTCTCAGCGCTACCTTTTCTCTGTCCTCACTGTGCCGCCTCATATATAGCTCGCCTCTATCACACAGTGGCGGAGCTAGGTACCTAAACCAGGGGGTGCAGACTTTCTAATGTATTATATGTATAGTAGCAGAGTCTTAAAAATCATAAAGTTTGAGCAAAAATATAAACTTTATTATGACAAAAAATTACATAGTATCGACAACATACACTTGTGAAAGTATCATTATACGTACTTCTCAAATACATGCAACTTAGACCAATTCCCTAGTATTTCTGTCAGGTTCTACCAATCCCAAATAAAAGAGGAGAAAAAAGAGAGATTTACATATAGAATAATGGGTGCAAGAATCAAAACAAATCAATTAAAAGAGAGATTATCATTTTATTATTTTTAATTCTATTTAATAAATAATTTTCCTGTTATTAATGCATTAGTTTTCTTTGTATTTCAAATGATTTTAGGCTTCAACTTTAAATTTGCTTAATAATTATTTTAGAATAATATTCGGTGATGGGGTAACAATATAAACTAAATTAAAATAGAGGAATTAATAAGACATTCATATAATAAAATATACAAAATTATAATATGTTTATATGCTCTATATATATTACACGCACATACAATAAAATTTGGTTACACCAATTGTAGTTTAGTGCACTTACAACAAAAACTTTTATTGAATTAGAGGTGCAAAGGTATAGAGGTGCAAAGGTAAAACATTGAGGAGTTTATTAGCTGTATTTTGAGAAAACCAGGGGGTGCAGTTGAACCCCCTCGCCCCTGCTATCACGCCGTCGCTTGTCTCCGGCTCGTTTCGCCTCGCTTCTGTGTCGTCTCTGGTTTGCTCAAACCCTAGTTCTTACTTCTCCCCGCCACAAGAAAACAAAGGTCTGTGATCCATTACACTCTTATCAATATCTATATTAAATAATCATGCAAAATTTTCTGAGTTGGTTTTTGACTAATTGTGGAACATTGTGGTAACTGTTGATTTTCAGCTTTGTGTTGTGTCAGTGAGGTGAGGTGTTGAAGCATAGCATACTAAAGAAATATATCATCAAATGGCTGACCAAGGATTCGAAGGGAGCCCATCTGTGAATCTAGAAAAACATCTTTCTGGGATCGTGCCCACCATTATGTGAGTAACTATTCTATTGGAATTGATGCCCCTATGTTTGTGTCTGTTTATTCTACAATGAACTCTAATTTTATGTTCCAATTGCTTGTTTTGATATAGTGAGATATTGTTTAGCTATGAAGCAATGTTATCAATGAAGAATTAAAGACATTAATTTTGATTAGGATATTTTAACTCTTTTGATATTAGATGAATAAAGGAAACTCAAATACTATGACATATATAGTAGTATCGGTGTCCTAGTTTTTTGACATATCAGTGTCGGAGTGTCTGTGTCGTGTCGTGGTGTCTGTGTCGGAGTTTGTGTTTCATAGATGTTCAGACATGTTGACTGGATAGTGGTTGCTTGTGTGTTCTTTATAATATCTAAAAATGTATACTATTTTTGTTGCCAGAAATGTTGTGTCAACTGTCAACTTGGACTGTAAGTTGGACCTTAAATCTATTAAGCTTCAAGTTCCTGCTGCAGAGTACAATCCCCAGGCAAGTTTTGTTTATGTTGTGTTGTTTTTGAATCCCAAGTTCAATGTAGGTTCATTATGTTTTTGTTTAGTTTTGGAGTTTTGTTATGTATTTTTTTTCGAAAAATTTCATTGTTTCTATGTGATTTGGAAAAGCTTGGTTGATCTATAAGATTTTCTATCAGATTACCCATTGATGACATTCACTTATCCCCTACAATCTTGTTATCTGACATCAATAATAAGTAATTACATGCTTGATATTTTGTCATGCTAGTTGGTCATTTGTCTGCAGTGCTGAAGTATGTGATTCGAATCTTTGCAGCGTCATCCTTCTGTGAGTATGAGGATCAGGGCACCAGAATCAAAAGCACAAATCAGTTCTTCTGGGATGATGGTATGTTCCTTTTGTTGCTTTTGGCCTGTTGCTTGTAGTGGATACATGTTTCTTAAGCTTTTTCAAATTTAACTGCCAAGGTTAGGTCTGTACTGGAGCTAGGAGTGAGAGCCAGTCAAAATTGGCGGCAAGTAAGGTATACTGATGTTCTTTTCTCTTCCAAGCTCATTTGTTTTTTTGTCCTGGATATTAAACCTTCAAACTTTTCTGTCTCCTTCAGTATGTAGCAATTATTCGGAAGATGGGCTTCCCGGCTAAATTTAAGGTACAACTTTCCTCGCATTATCTCAACTAAAGCTGCTTCACCTTAAATTGTGTATCATTTTCCTCAGTGTCTGGTCATTGATTAATTCCTTTTGTATTGTGCTTTAGGATTTTAAGATTCAGGAAATTGTTGGATCTTGTGATGTCAAGTTCCCCATATGGCTCGAGCGTTTTGCTAGTTCCCATGTCTCTTGCACTAGTGTAAGTACAAAATGAAGCCATCATTTTCTGTTTTGCCTGGTGAATGTAATTGGAAACTGGCCTTGACAAATACTTATGTTACAAAGCTTTTAAAATTAGTTGTAGAGTATTTTCAGTTATGATTCTTTCTGTGGTAAAGTTAAGAAGTACTAGATGGAAAGGGCCATTTTCCTGTGTCTGCGCAAGTGTAGTTGGTTTCTAAATTTATTCCAAACTAGAACTTTAAGGGATGATAAACACATATTGAACTTGCTTGTTTGTTCCTGTTACAGTACAACCCAGAGTTATTTCCATGGCTAATCTACGAAATGAAGCAACCAAACATAGTCTTATATATATTCGACTCTGGAAAAGTTTTTCTGAAAGGAACCAAGGTAAGTATGTATCATCTTGAGATATTCCTATGTAGTTTTATATTGTGTTATTTTTCTGACTTATTTGACTAATGTTTTCATCTCCTTTCTTTAGTTGAGAAAAGAGATTTACACAGCCTTTGAGAACATGTATCCGGTGCTTACTGAGTTCAAGAAAAACCAACAATGGTATGTATGTAGTTTGATCAATTGATTATGTGTTTGTTATGAAATATATATCTCGAGTTCTAATGTCTTTGGATATTTGCTATCAATGGCAGAACATTGTCAAGTCCAAGAGCGAGGTTTTCTGGCTGCAAAGGTTGTCTGTCGCACGGGCTTTTTGATGAATCTGTATAAAAAAAAAAAGATGTGAGAAGAACAATATTTTAAGGATCCGTAGTGAGAGGAGTTGACTGTGATTTGTATAAATATCCTGCAAAGAGGAAAGTGGTTTCCAGTTTTATAAAGGTTTTAGATTGGAAGGGAGACAATGAATTATTGGTTATATTATTTAGGTTTCTTTTTCTCTTATACAAGTTATTAAATGGAGTTTCAGTTTTTTCCTTAGGCATATGAAAATGGTTTGTTGTTACCTGGTTGATCATGAATGTCAATTAAGTCCTTGATGGTTGTTTCTCTCAAATTTTCATGTTCCAATTATGCAATAGGTAAATAATTTATGTGTTGAAGTAGTCTATATAGAACAACTTATGTGTTGAAGCTGTTCATATAGAATTTTGTTCTAGTTTTAAATGGCTTTTGCAAAATGGAGGCGGAATTGTCTCCTTAAATTAGTCTATATCGGTAAAAAATAAGAGGTAAGGGGACTTATAATCGTGTTTCATAATTGAAATTGTTACATTGCAAATAAACATTTTTTTTAGTTAAACAAATCTCACACACAAAGGACAAAGTAGTTGAAAAATGCAACTTCAGAAATTTGTTTATTTGCCTCTCTTGGTCACCTTTAGTTTTGTGTACAGCTCATACTTAACCATATTCAATCCTAATTTTCATTTAGTGTATGTTTGGAAAAATGGAAAATCGCGGGTGACAAATCATTTTGCAAGAGAAGCTGCTAAAGATAGTGCAAAATTGGCAAACGCACGGAAGTGGTATGAAAAAGCAACAACAAACACAAACGCGCTTAATGTTTTACAAATCCCAAATTTTAACATAAAAGTATAGGTCATGCATGGAGATTGAGCTCAAACATGAGAAAAATGAAATTTGGACCAATAAACTGATGTTGAGGATAGGGAAAGTTACCTCTTTATTTTGAGACCAGGTTCAATGGCACATTGCCAACCACACAATTATTTCTTACACAGTGCAGCACTAGTTTAAGAAATGCAATTCTAGTTTCTATTTGCAGAATGCATCTATTTTGCTCTACAAGGCCTCTCCCTAGCATGTTACAATCTGTGGCCAACTATAAAATACATAGTGATATCTGTATTCAACTCTATAATGAAATGCTGCTGAATATGTACTCAACCAGAGTTGGATGTAGCTTAAAAGAGTCTCAAGCAAGTGAAAGAAAAGAATAGCATGAGAGGATATTATCAACCCTCCACTTTAGGCCGCCAACCTTCAATGACATCCTCCGACTGAGCACGAGTGTTGATGAATGATTCCCTCGAGAAAATATCCTGTATGTTCAACATTGTTAGCTATAACAGATTTAGTAATTGCACAAAAGGGCTTCTGTCATACATTTGAGTATTGAGGAAGAAGTACTAAGTTGGAGAGCTGGGCTTGGGCCAAAGTTTCTATACTTATTTAAGAAAAAGGTTTTCAAAGGCCAAAGTACATTATCGAAAACATTTGAATTAAGAGCTCAGAAGAAACTCCAAATTCAGTTCTCCTTGTTGATGCATTTTCAGCTTTCACCAATTAGCAAGCATGGATGATGCAGAACATCTTTTGGACATGATTTCCATAAACTTAATCAACAATTCACATTTATGTAACTGCATTATAAATATAGGCTTAAGGAAGTATTCTGCATTCAATTCTAGATTTGAAAATAGTCTAAAAGTACAAGAAAATGATAGATATTGTTGATTGGGGGAGATTTATCGTGAACGTACCTTCAAGTAGGATTTCAAAAAGTTAAGCGAATCAGGTACTGCCCATTTCTTATAATGCCCTAAAGCAATCTCCAAATGGTATAACTTTGGTCCAAGTGACAGGTCAGCCGCAGATATGTCTTTCCCGTTGATAAAAGGACCCTGTGGGAAGAAGTATTTTGCATAGATATGAAGTATTATCAGAAAAAAAATCTCAAACAAAATGCAGAAAGACAAAAACGGGAAAAAAAGTCATACATTTTCCTTGAGGTAATCGTTGAAGGAGCTTAGTTCATTTAGTAATGCTTGTTCTGTTCCATCGTTGGGATCTTTGCTCTTGAGAAATCCAATAAATGTAGAAAATATCTTGGATCCACTATAGACAAAAACAGCCGTACACATTAGATAATCATACTAAATTTAATATAGCCAGAATCAAAAGCTGACACATGGTAGTGGCGAAGCATAAACGTTGAGGAAATTTATAAGCGAGAAACATACACTGTAGACTTTTCTGGCGGAGTAACCAACGGTGGGCTAGGATACTTCTCTTCCAAAATTTGTGTGATAACATCTGAATCAGGAACCCACTTCCCATCAATGTTTATCACAGGAACTTTACCTTCAGGGCTGATTTCAAGGAACCTGAATCACCAAAGCAAAATATCACAAGGAAACAAATTACTAAGGCGATTCTCAAAGAAATAGAGTTTTATGAAAAAAAAGTGATTCTCAAAGATAGAGGAGAAAAAACATAGCACGGAGAAATGGACTAGAAGATAACCATTCTGGTTTGTTCCTTAAATCCACCAATTTTGTCTCATAAGGTAAATGTTTTTCCTCCAGGGTCAGCAATACCCTTTGTGTAAAAGGGCCTGAATATAAAATTCAACAAAGGGTCACAAAGTGATTATAGATACTTCAAGTTTAAGACTCAAATGCAAACAGAAATATTCTGTTTTCTCAAATAGAGAATATATGCATAATTAACTCTATGATTCCAAGATAAAGATTGTTTTATTGCCATTACCTACATCCTAGAACTAAAACAAAATACAAGAAATTTGAATATCAATAACACAATTTCCTTGTCAATATCAGTTCAAAACCTTGCAGGCATGAGAAACTACACAATTTTACTTCAATCTTAGTACTGTCTATCGCAAATCACAGACAATAATAGTGGTTTGTTCAAATTCCACTACACTTGAGTGCTATAGCTTCCATTAGACAGTAGTTTGTACTACTAAATAAATAGCATATTCACAATAGTTTATACTTAATACTAATAGCATATAGCGTATTCCGGACGGAACAATAGTTGATTGTTCAAATTCCACTACACTGTAGGCGCTATTTGAGAATATGTCTTAAACGTATATACACACAAACATATGGGCTAATGTTAAGAGTCTCACATCTGAACATATGCATATAAGAGGGGGCAATCCAAGTCAGTTTTGAAGGATTGAGTTAGGTCCATCCACATTTCTTAATATAAAGTCTGATTTAAGATCTGGTGGACCATCTGCTATCAGGTTTTTGTTATCGGGTCACCCACCATTTATTTTCATGCTCTAGATGTTCAATCCTAGGTGGGAAAGGGGTGTATTAAGAGTCTCACATCGAACAAAAGTGGGAACAATCCTCACCCTACAAGCCGGTTTTGCAAGGATGAGTTAGGCTCAACCACAATTCTTATCATCCAATAATCTAAATAATATGAGTTTGTATTACCATAATATTAAAATTTATGATTAAAACAAAATTGACTAATGTAGTGAAAATTGAGAATGAATGTGGACACATTAGAAGTCTAGATGCATCATGATTTATGTTCCTCATCTTTATTCCTATACATTACCATAGCCATATTACTCTACTCTACCTATCTAATAATATCTATACAATCAACATCTCAAATGCTAATTTCATTTCAATCTCTATCAAACAAGACAAAAAAGAATCTTAACGCTGAAAATAAACAGAAAAGTGAACTTTTTACAGTCTCCAAGCTTGTTGGGTGTGGTGAGAGAAGCTTTGACAGCAATTTCCAAGGGCTCGGAAGGAGGAACGGAAGACATTGAAACTCTGAGGGGTCTGAAGGTGAAACGGTCGTTGAAGCGGCTTGTTGAAACGACGTAGTTTGGACGATAACGAAGGTGGTTGACGGTGGCGGAAAGAGCGCACGCTGAAACTTGGATTTTGACGGTGGACATTGGAAACGGTAACGTTTGTTTGTAGCTTCGAATAAGAGGTTGAATTTTGTTCTATCAAGTGTTTAGGTGTCATCATAAGATGTTTCCACAACATATCTAGTATAAACAGGTGTAAAATCCGTGCTCTTGTATACCCGCAGTTAAACCCGTTACGGGTATGATAATTTAAGGGTATCCAGGATAAAGTAAACGAATATTTTATGGGTACGGATATAGATCTGATAATATTTGTATCTATTGGTATTTATATCAGTCAACAAATAAGAAAATACTTAAATATTAATTTGTTTGATCAAAATTATTATTGTTATTAGGCTAAATTATAGTTTTGGTCCCCTTTTTTATTGTTTTCACCATTTTCGTCATTCTATAACACTTTTGGTCTACCATCTCTACTTTGGCTAAAAAAACGTTTATATGTTATTTTTTAAAATACGTGGCATATAATAAAATATCAGTTGTGTGTTACACAATTACAAGGAAGAAAAAACATGTATTTTAAAAAGTGAAACATAGTCGTTCTTTGTAGCCAAAATGAGAATGAGGATCAAAAGTGTTTAAAAATAAAATAGGGGGACTAAAATCGTGAAAATACTAAAATAGGGAGATCAAAAATATAATTTAGCCTTATTATTATCATTATTATTATTATTATTATTATTATTATTATTATTTTTGTTATTTTAAATATGATATTATTATTATTATGATTATTTTGATAAAAGATGAAATAAATGAATGTGATTTATTTTTATTATTATTTATCACGTGTAAATTTGAAAAATAATTTTTATTTTATTTTTAAAAAAATTTAAAAAATTAATTATTTAAATATATATTTTAAATATATTTAAATAATAGTATTTATGGATATATGTAAGTACCTGAGGGTATCTCACAGTTCACGGATACTCGCGTGGATATAGAACGGATATGGGTATCGTATTTACTAAACGGAGCGGATAGCAGAAGATTAGTACCCGTGTCCATAGATACTCATTACAAAAACCGTTGTTAAAGCCAACTAAAACTGTTGTCGATATTCATGCCTTTAAAAAATTTTAAAATATATATTTTCAAGATTTTAAATAAGAATTATAATTTGTTTTTGTTACAAAATTTAAAATAAAAAATGTTTTATGTTACGATGGATAACTTATAGGACAAGTCATTTATATCTAGTTTCTATTTATAGTTGTCAAAAGATTTTAAAAAAAGTGACATTGTCCATATGTTTTTATTTTGGTTCTGGTGTATTTGTTATGATGTATTTATTATGAGTTAAAAAAATTATATTAGATGAAAAAGTAACTTCCCTCAATGGGCAATTTGTGTTATGAAAATGAATTCTTAGAGTTTGAGGAATAAGAAATTTATGTAGAATTTAGATGAAAATTGACGAAAGTTAATTATTAATAATTCACACAACAACACATAAAAAAGAAAATATGAAATGTACTAGATCTTAACTGTAACACTAGAGTTCGACGAAGACATGGAGTGATTATCCATGTATGAGACATGATAATGAGAGGCTCCTGACAGTTTATATGCAAAAAAATCAAATTCACATTAAAATGAGAAAGATCTTGATATTGTGTGGGTATGAGACTGTATGGTTGAAAGAAGGCTTATAAGAATTGATTAATAATACATATATAAATAAGATCATCTTCTTTTCAGTAGCGTAACAAATAAGAACTTCATAGTTAAGTATGCTTGACTAGGAGTAATATTTGGATATGTGGCCTTTTATGGGGTCAATTGATAAACCTGAAAGCAGTATGGGGCGTAACAAATGGTATCAGAATAATCATCTTTATGAGATCAATGATATCTCCATAGCGGCAAACGAAATTCTTCATAGCTTTGTCAGGAAATTTTCCCCTAATGATCACCACTTTCTTGATATCTGGCATGTTGGCGCTAATGCGGACAATTTGTTTTTTTATCGGGATTCATTTTTCAGAGTGCTCACCAAAATCTTTCTTTTTATCACCACCTTCGTTCCTATATATAAGAGACAATTTATTTTTTAGGTTCATTGAATAATCGATGTATCTAGTCTATAAATTGACCAAATACATGGATTATTCAATGAATCTAAAAAAATGAATTGTCTCTTATATATAGGAATGGAGGTAGTATTGTTTTTTTAAAGAATACCTTGCGAGTAAGACATAAAAATGCAAAAAAAAAAAAGAGAATTAATTAAATGCAAATGAAATGTATGTATGGTCATCAAATTGTAGGTGGATTTTATAGAAATTTCCGTAGTATGTAGATTCGTAAGTTCGTCGTATGGATATTCTAAACTTCCCAAGGGTGGCTTTCCTAGTGTATCATAGATAACACAAAAGGACAAAGGCTCAAGGGCCTATTTTTAGCGGAACCTCTACGTAGACCGAGACTTTCGACTTCTGGTTCGTACAAGGTCTCACCATGAGATTTTTTTTTGGTTATACAAAGAGTCATCGATCAAACCCCAAAGTCCTATCTCCAAGAGAGTCTAGCCCTCTAAGAGATATTTATCCGGATTCGACCCACTCTAGATAAAGTTGTCGCAAACACTCAAAGGGATGCTAAACCCCTATGGTCAATTGACAATCTTTCTTCTAAAGTTTAATAATTATAGAAACCCCACCAACAATGTATGAATAATATAAAATAACAAAAAATAAATAAAATAGCAAAAGTAAATAAAATAGCAAAAGTAAATAAAATAAATAACACAATAACACAAATTGAATAAAACCTAAAACTAATGGTAGGGAAACTCTAAATTTAAGGGATGAATTCCCAGGCAGAGTCTCCAACTGTCGCAACCGGCACAAAATACAATTCGCCATCATTACTTATTTGTCCTAAGGACGGGAAAGGAACAGGAGAAAACCCTAATCTTATCAGAGATTCTAAGCTCGCGAGTTATTAGACAAAGGGAAGGTGTTAGGCACCCTTTATCTCCCTTATACTCAAGGGGACCCCATCAGTTCTAAGGTTTTGGTGAGAATTATTTGAGTTATTATTGTTATAAGTGTTGAAAAAATATTTATTCTTTTAATTAGGGGACTCACCTTAGTTTTTAAGTCGTGTGCCTACGTATCCTCTTTTACGAGGAAATCAGAGTCAATTTCGTAGTTCATATGTGTTGGGTTAGTTTTTTTATAGGATTGCGTAGAATTGCTTTCGAGTTATTCTTGAACCTTGTTTGGGTTTGAAAACTAAGTAAACGTAAACGTAGTTCATAGTTAACTTTGAAAGTAATCCTATGTAATTTTTTTTAAAATATCTTAATTTTGTTAAGTTAGTAGAAAAATAATTTGAGGTTGGTTAGCTATATTGAATGCATGGTGTAATTTTAAAAATGTTTGAATGAAATAAAATTTGAAGTTAGTAAAAAAAAAGGTTTTAATGCATTAATAAAGAGTTGGTAAGTTTATAAAATAATTAATAATTGTAAAAATTGTTATCATATTTATATAATAATAATAATAATAATAATAATAATAATAAATGTCATTTTGATGCAAAAGGAAAAATGATATGGCAGGAAAATTAACAAAATAAATAAAAAGTTATAAATAAATAAATTAATTAATTAAATTAAATTTATTTATTTATAAGTTAACAAAGGATGTATTCTTATTCAACACAGTGATTAAAGGGATCATAATGGTAAAGGGCTGAGCCCGGGTGTTGTTTGAAGCCCAGGAGCGCAAAAGAGTGTGAATTATAACTACGCTAGCAATTAGGGTGTGTGAAAAGCAAAGGGCTAAGCCTAGGTCCATATTTAGGAGCCCAAACGTATAGGGGTGTGATTCAGAGTTGGAGTAGTAATTCAAGGGTGGGGATAATGCTGGACTTGGCCCAAATAGTTGTTTGAGCCCATTAGTCAAGGTATGAGTGAGTGCATAATGTTATGATGGACTAATAAGTTTATGAACGTATACTTTTGATCAAATAGCCACCACATGTTAACTCTGGGGTATTGATAAAAAGTATAACAAATAGATGGTTGAGATAAGGTATTGACTAAGGATTATGGTAAGCTGGCGTGCATGGAGCGAACATAGAGGTTATATATTAGTTCACCTTCACAATTGCTCATTTTTTCGTTTCTCCCTCTCTCTAGCTATTTCTCCCTCTCACTATACAAAACTTAGAGAGAGAAGCCATCTAGCTTCTCTCTAGGATTTCCTTCACCAAAAATCATCGCCATTGGCCGAAAATCGCTTCCGCGTATGGCGCAACCTTGTACCACCCCAAACACCACCTTTGAACCCAGATCTCCGATTGATCTTCAACCGGGATCTTCATACCTTCATCCAACCGAACCTAGATCTCACAAACCCTAGGATAAGCCATCGTAGGTGACTGTCAAGGCTGCCGTGAGAGATGAAGGTTCGTCGGGAACCTCATCTCCTGCCCAGATCTTCATCTGAACCCTTAGAACCCTAGGTGTTTCACATGAACCTTAACAATGTTTTGACCTAAACTTAAATCCTAGCACTACGTATAAGAACCATAACCCTAAACCAAAGCCCTAAGCCCCGATTTTTTTCTAAAATTAACAAAATCACAACAATCAACACAAAATCATAAGCTAAGTGTTTTTAGGTTTACCATCAATGCAATGAATCTTCTTGTGATTTCTTATGAATTCCTCTTTCTGATCTCTTTCTTTGTCTCTGTTCGCAGGTACACAGATCAACAAAGGGAGCAAGGATTCACGAAGTCTTCTTATTCAATCTCCTATTCCCCCTCTTGAATTCTCTGTCCCCTTACTTAGGTTTAGGTCTTAGGTATTTATAGATTTTAGGAATAGTTGAATTAAGAAATTAGAATAAATTGATTTGCAGTTATAATGTGCAATTTGTTTGTAATTGATTCAATCATCCTAAGAATGATTGAAATCAAATATTTGATTTAAGATTCATATAGATCTGTTTGTAAATTAGAAATTGGGTTTGAATTTTGTATGTATCTGGGCTATTTTTCGTATTTGTAATCAATAAAATAATTTCAATCAAATATTTGATTTGATTCACCTAACTGAATCTTGAATTTTGGGCTTTGTATCTGTTTTAAGGTTGAAGAATCCAATCCCTAGGCGCAACTTGCAAGTAGGGTTTCCAATCCTGGTTGACTAAGTTGACATTGGTTAGTAAATATAATGATAAATAAAAAATGATAATAATAAATAATTACGAAAAATGGATAATAAAGCTGGTTGGAAAGCAAATATGTTGACCTTTGGGTCAACCTGATTAAAAACAAATAATATATATCTATAATATATAAGCTGAATAAATATTAATTAAAAATACAAACAAAAATAACTAGAACCAAATGTGACTTCGGTCAACCCAAGCACAAAAATATTTTTAATTAAGCACACCCCATAATGGATATGTTAGATGGATTTTTAAGATAACTTAGATGATGAGCCCAATAAATAAATAAAAATGACCCTAAACCTTATAAAATAAAAACCTAATTTATATATGTATATAAAAAGAAAATGTTAGTATGAGAATAAATTTCAACATATATAGTAACACAAAAGCATAGTAGGAAATTGCCTAAACGAAATAACTATTAACACCAATGTGGGAAAGTTTTGGGTATGACAGAGGGCACCACCTGTAACACCCCAATTCTACCCCTCGGAATAAATAATAAAATCAGAGTTTCAAAATTTCATCCAACATAAATTGAGGCATCACATATTCGTGTTTTCATCACTTTGCATTATAATGCACATCACAAACATCAAAAGTCAGATATACCGATTCATATCATAATTCATCATATAAACATATGACTATTCACAGCACAGCGGATGTGTTCACAAAATATACAGATCATTATGTTATCATCAATACACAAAGTTATAACATCATAAGATAGTATACATAAACTATCCTATCAAAATAATAACGTCGCCCAAAACCCGAGTGTTACTACGATCAGAGCAGAGCGCCTCAAAATAAAGAGACTCGAGCTAATCCTCATCATCCTCGTGGATCACCTGCACGTTACCAATATAAAGGCAACGGCGAAACAAGTAAAGGGTGAGATACTCCAAAACATATAATTAAAGGCATGATAAAATATATAATTAGTTTTGGAATTATAAATGATATAAGTTAATAAGAGTATGTCAACATATATCAAAATCTCACATACTTTAAATTAGCATTTAGTGTATAAAATTAACACTTTAACTTCGTCACATAATCATTATACTCGTATTAACACAAAGTATCATATATCATCGCAATTCAACATCATCCATCAATTAAAACCCAACGCCAAACAACTCAAACATAAACATAACCGACTCCATGAGACACGACTATGTTATGCATGTGGTACCCGTCGCTTTGTCCATAATTAGGAACATTTGGCATAAAGCCCATTGTCGCTTGGCATAAAAGCCCTCATCGCCAATGCAATGTATGTGACTCGACAATAAAAACAACACAACAAAAACATCATCATCGCTCATCAAAATTGACATAAAGTCCACGTCGCCATATTTATCCGCATCAAGATAAACATATCATCGCATCACATATCACCAAGTATTCGTTAATAAATACACCGTCGCAAACATCGTGTTTAATCACACCACATCATTATCAATTTATTCACCAAATTCCAAATACGGAAAAATAGTCAAACACCAATAATCGTCGCGAAAGCCATTCCTAATAATCAACATTAATCATAATCGTCAACATCGCAATCAGATTGTCCATACGTGTCTTAAATCAACTAAAACACAATCCGATTCAAATTAACCGTAATTTGGCCTATTTCGGGTCGTCTCGTAAAAACTCGAAATTTCGAAAAACTAACCTCACCACTACGTTCTACACGTCGAACTTAGCCAGCACGTCAATTTTCGTTGAATTCGGAGCAACTTGCTCCGTCGCCGAAATTACCGAAATCAGGAAATCGGAACATAATCGGGTTCCAAATTTAATCGGCTAACTTATGTACTAATTATATTTTATTAATACTAACTAGTAGTATATGGAATTAGGGAATTTAAAAGAAACAGAAGCTAAAATGAAAATTATGCAGAAGTGAAAATTATGCAGAAACAGGAATACTGAAAATAGAAAAACAGCAAAAACCCATTGTCCTCTTCCTAGCACCAGGGACGCACGTCCCATGCATCCAAATGAAGGGAGGCGGGCGCCTAGGGGACCTGGGACGGTCGCCCTCCATGCTGGGGTGGGTGCCTCCCATGTTCCCAACCCACCACATCATCTTTTTCGTTCCATTTCCAAACAGACAGTGTTTTCTGGTTTTTATAATTTTCACAGTTTATTCATTTCCATTTTATAACTTCTATTCCCTACAAGCTAGCAATAAAACACCCATAATCCATACTCCTAACTCAACCTTTCTAAGTTATTTGATCAATCATTCAACCAAAACTCATGAATCAACCTATCAAGTTTTCCCCAAATCCAAAATATATCACCAAACCCTAACTATAATGAAATGGAAGACCAAACCTCTTACCTCAAGTTCTTGGATGATTCTTGATGATTCAATAAATCCAACCCTAGCTATGTGTTCTTCTTCTCTTATCCAAGACCTCTTGTTCTTCTTCTTCCTCCAACACTTTCTCTAGTTTGGTTTTGTGTGTAATGGAAGGAAAAATGAGGAAAAGTGTTTTTATGTTGTTTTCTAATAGTAAGCCAAGGGTGTACACCCTAATTCTAAACAATTAGTCCTCACACCCCCAACTTATTTTATTAATTAACACCTTAATAATATCTAATAATATTATTATCTCAATTAATTAAAAATAACTCTGGGGAATTAAATATCGGTCCGAATAATATTTTACCGAACCGAACAGAATAAAAACTGGACCGAATGAAACGTCGCCAAATATATTAATAGATATATCGATTAATATAAATATCATCGTCTCCAAAACAATCGTCAAACGGTAACTCAAAATATTAATATAATATTAAATAAAATGGGGCGTTACAACTCTCCCCCACTTAAAAAGTTTCGTCCTCGAAATTACCTGACTCGAAAAGCTCGGGATAGGAATCCCGCATCTTACTTTCCAACTCCCACGTCGCGCTTCAACCAGCTGCTCCTATCCAAACAACTTTGACCAATGAAATCTCTTTGCCACGAAGAGACTTTATCTCACGATCCTCAATCCTTAAAGGCATCGTTTCCACCGTAAGATTGTCTCAAACTTGAATATCATCCATCTCAATCACATGCGAAGAATCCGAAACATACTTCCGAAGTTGTGACACATGGAATACGTCGTGTTTAAAAAGGCTAACCAAGCATTGAATCTAGCATGAGAGAGTTCCCTTGATGTTGTCGATCACTAGGCCATTTCACCAGTTTCGTTTGTAATTTGTCGTGTTTGTTAAGTACTAATTTCTTTTAACTTGTTGTTTTAATAAAGGTAATAGTAATGAAATGAGCATACATATTTTGAATTAATACTTTCGTATTCACTCATATTTTCTTTTTGTCACACAAACAAATATTTCTCCACTTCATTTTCCTTTATCAAACTTTTATTTAAGCAGAGATTGGAGGGAGAATGACGAAAAACAAAATACCGAAAGTTGTTGACGGTATGCTTTCGAATAAAACTATACTGATGATGTAAGACATTGTTTCAACTCCCAAACACAAAAGAAATAAGGAGTTAATCCCTAGTCAACCCCTTTAGGCATAAAAATTCGTGTTTCTCTCTGTGTGAAAAAAATCTTAATCTTTACCAGGGATAGGGATAGTTTTCAATTAATTTGATTGCGCATTTAAATTTGAAGAGAAAACATCCCATATGAGGTTTAAATACATCTTCTTCGCACACATTGAGAAGTGTAAAAGAAATCATGAAAATTCAAAAGTCATAGTGTTTGTTCCTCAATAACCAATAACATGGCAGTGACAACCCTTTTTCAAACAAAAGAACAAATTCCATAGAAATTTTTTAGAAAATAAAAAAATAAAGAAAGAAAAGTCCACTTAGTCGAATACCCAAAAAGGCGACTTAGGCAAAAAAAATAGGGCATCAAATATCTTAACTAAAACAATAGAGCCAGATCAGGTGACTACTATGTAAAAAAAAGAAGCAAAGTAAAATAAGGCGACTGTCACAACAAAAATATCTCATTAGTTCTAGAACCTTCATCTTTACCCTTACACCTTCAAAATTCTTTTGGAAATTGAATGTGTGTCAAATTAACTGAAGTGGGACTGAAGATCATCAAGGAGAATGCAGTGAGTTAAAATTAAATTTTGAATCTTACATCCTTTTGTTTCAAAAATCATGAATCAGGTTGCGTTACAACCCTCAAAGACATAATTGAAGTGGGGTTATTTTGAAAGTCAATGTTGCAACTGAATTTTTATTTGATCATCAGAAACTGAGAACATATGACTCTTTAAGTTCTATTAAATGTTCAGATTATGATCCTTTGAAATCTAAATTTCATGTTTCTTCTTTACAAGTTATTTAACCGAGTTAGAACTAAATTAATAATTAATTTTACTAAACTCGCACACTTAATTAAATATTAATATATTATTTTATTCTATAAGTATTTTTATTATCATCAAAATTTAAGGAGTATGAACAAGAATAAAATTTATTTCAATTATAATGTTCCGGTATCGGCTCCACAATGCATGAACGTTATAAAAAAAATTAAGAATAGTAATATAAAATTGTAATAAATATTGTTAAAAGAAATTGTTATTTCTAAAAGAAAAATCATTATGTCAAGGTAATTTGGCTTAAGACCAGAACAAAATCTTTCCCATCCTTCAAAGAAAAAGAGGAAAAAAAATTTATTTCTTCTTACTTATTATATGAAGATAATTTGGCTTAAGACTTTTTATAGACATAATTAGAAACTATGACCCAAAGATGTCGAAAGTCACATGGATGAGCAAGCATGTGGGGCTTTATTTACGATAGGCAATAACCTGCTATAATAAAGTATACATTGATACTTTCCTATCATTGAATTTCACTTTGTTTAGTGTAAAGTTGCTTCGACAATAGTAGTATATCTTGGGACCCAAAACTCACAAATGATTCAAACTATAAGGGAGGGCCTCTTGCCGGTTGGTTTGTACATAGAGAATGTATAAATGGAACATGTGAATTTTTTTTTTTTGACAAATGGAACATGTGACTTAGTATTGATGATTCACATGGGAGAGAGATATCTTCCCAAACCTATTATTATGGATGGTCCCAATTATGAAAATTGTGTTCAAATTATTTCAATGTTGCATGCTCGGAATTGATTAATTTCACGTGATAAAAGTTTAGATTTATTTCAGAGAAAATTATACTCACAGTAACGATTTACAAATAAATTTGATTTTTTTGACAATTAATATATCTAATTAATATATAGATTAGATACATAAATTATTAAATATATAAAAAAATAATTTACTTATAAATAATTACGGAGAGAGTAATTAACTTGAATATATATCCTAAACTTAATAGAAATGATGATGTCTCATCACAAAAGTTTTAGCAGTCTTTTAATTAGATTTTAAAAATTGTAATAATTGGCATAGTTATGATAGCTATGAGTTTTTAGTATGAATCAAGGTTAGTGATTTGAATCACTCACATTTATAAAAAAAATTATTCTTATTCTAGTGAGTAGTTAAGTATCATACCGACTATAAATGGAAAAAAATGTTAGATATTTAAGAATAAATGACTCATACACCTATTATTTTAATGTTTTGGTCGATATGTGATGTCCGAGTTTTTTAAATTCTGAATGTTTAGTTCATTGACATTTTCAACACTCTCCGAACTCCTACTTATTGAGAGATATTAAAATTTTAAATGTGAGTGGATAAGTCCAACATCAATTAGAATTGAAGAAATATTTAATATATAAGATAGATGATCTATATTTCTATTATCTTAAGATTATTATTTTAAAATTTTAGATGAATATATGTAAAAGAAAAATTAATCTAAAACATTTAGTTTGTTGAATACATCTCTTACAGTAACCAGACTCCCTAACATATATAAACTATTTCTATTAGATAATGACATTGATTTTGACTAATTTGAGTCAAGTTGAATTTCTTAAAACTTTAACACTCAAAGAGTGCTTGCATGATATAATTGAAAACTTGGTAGGAATCTAGAATTTTAAACAATTTAAATGCGTTAAGTTGTCTTTTTTACTTTTAACTTTTTATTCTGTTAGAGTAATACTTTACTTTTATTCTTAAAATTACTTGGACTATAATGAAAATTTAAACTCTAGGCTTAATTTCAAAATATGAAAACAAGAACCAATTTGCATTTTTTAATTCATAGGCCATACACTATTTTGGTGTAGGCTACTTTTTCAACTTTAAATATTCAATTTTCAATTTTAATTTAAAATTTAATTTCTCGGTAAGTACCTATTTTAGAGTATTTTATATACTCTTTTTATTTTATCATCTTCTATCATTTAATTATATTATCACACAATTTATGTGATACATAAAAATAAAATACTGTTTTTGAGTAGTCTATTTTTCAAATATATATTTTTTAAGTTTTTATTTTTAAATATAATATTTGTAAGTAACTTTTTTGAGTAATTTTTATATTATTAAGAAAATAAAAAGTATATTTTTAGGGTTTTGTGTGCGAACACTAATAATAAAAATAAAATTTAAGTATAATTTTTTAGGTGTGTTTTTATTATTTTTTTAATAAAAATATGATAATTATATTTAAATATTATTTAAAGAATAAAAATATAAATAATTTATATATGTGCAAGAGGAAATTATATTTCCTTAAGATATTTTTATTAGAAAATAGTAACAATCACATTTAAAAAAACTGTACTTAAATTTTGTTAAAATAATTTTTTTGTAACCTAATTCATTTATTATTTTACCCTTCATTTATCATAAGAAAATTCCTAATCCAAATACAATATTAAGTTGGCGAATATTTAACAATTACCTGTTGGTAATTAGAAATTGAAAATGTGTGATGTACGGCCAAAATATGTGGTTGACAAAATTATATTATTTTCTTACTAAAATATTCTTAAGATGAAAATATACACTAATACTAAAATTTATTTTACATGCGTAGATTATGTATTAAGAATCAGCTGTAAATTTTAATTTTGAAAATAGTATCAATATGTAAAAATAGTTTAAAAGTTTTCCATCCAAACACTAGCTCAACCCTCTTTCATAGCTAGTGAACCAATTTTGTCTCACAGCTAATTTAATATGGAGAAGTTTTCTGGTCTCTCCTCAAATTTAATATCTCTAGTCTCTAGTCATATCTCCTTCTGAATATGTACAACTTTTTTTTACATTTGCAATGAAATTTTGTTCTTACATTATTTTGTAGCTTCTCTTCTTTTTTGACAATATAAAAAAAATAATAGCCACAAAAATGTAATCACGTAACAAAAACACATAATAACTGTAAATTATAAATTACTCAAATGCGCTACAAAGATAATTTTGATCAACAAAAACAACACTCACATAGAATAGAATAAAATTAAAGTGGCAATGCCTAAACATAAATAAATAACCAATTGATATATGAAAATGCAATAGAGATAAATATCATGTTCAACCAAACTATCATAAAGTATTTCAATTGAAGAGTTTATGCCATGAAGTACAAACGATCATGAAATGCAAAAGATTAAGATATGAAGTCACTTTAAGCATATGGATTGAAAACACACAAGGTTAACAAGAATTTCTTTTGAAAGTTAACATTCATAAGATTGCATTACATATCAAATATATTGCATACCTTTGGAACATAAACACGAAGTTTTTGAGAGATACTGACAAACAATGAAAGAGATAAACACTTACTAACTGTTAGACTACGGCACTAGATCTAGAGGAGGTGAATAGATTCCCAAATAAAAACTACTTTTCAAAATAATTATTTAAAACTTTTTTGAAAAATAATGTTTAGTGGAAGGTTTTTGAACTAGATCAATTAGAGTAGTTTAAACGAACCTAGTTATTAGAAACTCGGATATGCACGAACCATATGGAATTAACATAATGATAAAATCAATCAACATAATAATATTTCAATTAACCATTTAATTTCCAACACAACGGTTTCCTATTTTCAATGAAATCATATTAAAAACATAACTTGACACTTTATTGAACATGTGACACACAATCAATTATTTAGAATTTTCTTTGAACACGTTGATATAAAAAAACACTTATAATCAAAGTGATTATAAGCTAATCAACAAATCAATTTAAAACTTAATAACCAAAGGTAAAATTTTATAACAATTGATCGATTGAACAACACATTCAATAAATTGCACATAGAGTGTAAATGAGAGAAAGAGATAGAACATAGATATTTGTCAAACACTTAGTGTACATTCAACTTTTCAAAAAAATTCTTTTGAGTTGTGTTGATATGAAAACCACTTATAATCAAAGTGATTATAAGCTAATCAATACACAACTTTAAACAAAACAATTGCAGAAAAATTCTTACGAGTCAATCAATTAAACAATATTATTCGACAAATTAAGTAATATAAACAAATGCGAGTAAAAAGATAATAGAGAGTGACACAAGGATTTGTTAACGAAGTTCCCACTTTCGTTCTCGCATGTGGGTACATCTCCCCCCAATTCCAAATTTAGAATTAGGATTCTTTCTTACTTTGCAAAAGTAATATTACAAGAGAAGTGTTTAGAGCAACATTACAAATTATAACTCGTCGTTCGATGTCGATACAACCCCTTCTCTTCTTTTGATCTTCTACAAGACTAAGATCGATAGTTTCAACCTATTTTCCATTTAAGCTACTTCCTTGAAAGGAGTTCAAACACCCCAAGGTTCCTTGAAAGGATTTCAACCATCCCAAGGTATTTTTCACTCTAGTAAATCCGATTGCACGCTATCAACACAAGATCACTGATTCTATCATCCAATACTTGTTACTTCCATAGATTAGAAGGTTGAAGAAGAACAGAAAATGTAGGCTAATTTTATGGTATCATCGAGTTGGAATGATGCATGAAAGATACATTTATAGTTGGACTCTTTTTAGGTAAAAAAGGGTACTTTCAGAATAAAAAAATGACCCACAAAATAGTATGTGTCGACCTTTGATTTACAAAAGCTTACAGGCTTTAAAAATGCAGTATGTAACACCCCATCTAAATACCCCGAATATATTAATTAAATTAATATCTAAATCATCTTTAATCAGAGTTAACACGGTATAATAAGGGATGTCACAATTAATAATTAAAACAAACTTCATTCAAACAGTAGCCATGCTACACTGAGGATCAACATTTCCAATTAATTTCAATGCAAGCTAAGACCATGTCTTACACAGCGGAAAGATACCATAACCAAAAACGGGATAAATTCAATCAACATTATTCCCACAAAGTTTTAAATAAATAATAGACCAAGTCTAATTCCTCATCTAACGTTCCCCAGTGTTACAATCTAATCAGAGCATGACACTGACACGCGGACTAAAAGATAAGCTCTAGAGCCATCCTCACCGACTCACCGCTAATTTAATCGAAATGGTAAAGTAAGGGTGAGACTTCTCATAATTAAAGCATATTATAAGTCTTTCAATCAATAATATATCTCAAGCATATTATTTCACCCACTCAACATAAATTCAGATTCACACACACAACCATATTCATCATGCTTAATCATAACTATCAACGAAGAGTAACACTGGAAGACATCCTAACATGTTACCACTTCCTACAAATACAATACAGACTCAATGCATGCGGTACCGACATGTGACCAAGTCACCCAAAACTGATCCATCATCAACCGGATACAGTACCATCGATTCGTCCATAACCACTCGGACACGAATCCAGCCTAACCACCCATCCTCACTCGGGTATCGGTTATCGACAATCCAAGTCAAATTCCGCACAATAGGAATTAACTTCACCAAAATAATGCATATGCACGCACATCAATAGCATGCAACATTAATCAGTCTATGTATACATTCTTCTAACATAACTGAATCACAACAACCAACATGATATATCAACCAATCATGCATACATCTAACATCAGCATAAACATGCAAACCAATCAACATGACATATCAACCAATCGTGCATACATCTAACATCAGCATAAACATGCCATTACATCTACACCTTATCAATAACCCCATCACCAAAGGTCCTCTAATACACATACATCATTATGTGTCAGTAATAATCATTTATTTCGAAATTCAACCCCTTTCCAAATAATTTCAAGTTTTCTAAAATATTTTCATTTCATAAAGTAGAGCATTAAATTTATGAAATAACGTCCAAAACGGCGCTCAAAACGGACTTACGGTTTGAAAGTTATGAATTTTTGAAGTTTTAGAATTTTTAAAAAAATTAAGGCAGAACCCGGTTCCTACCTATACAGGAACCGGTTCCTGCAGAAGTTCATAAAGGCGCTTCTGGAAAAATGTATGGGAACCTGGTTCCTACCCATACAGGAACCGGTTCCTGAGTGCATTTTCCAGGTTTTTACAGATTTTTCAACGTGGAACCCGGTTCCTCCCCACTGGGAACCGGTTCCTACGTACTAAAAAGTGATTTTCTGCATTTTTGACAGCATTCATCCATTTTTACTCAAACCCATTCTTACTCATACGAATCCCATCATTGGAAACACCAAAATACATTATTTTGCATCATTCATTACATCAATTATCATCTTTCCATCATTTCTATTCATTAACTGACACCTTAATTGATTCCAACCTATATTCTGACACACTCCGACACAGATAGGTACACATCCATGGAACCTAGGAATTCCTAAACCGTGATTTCCTAACATGCTATGATCCATAATATTAAAATCAAAACCGATAATATGTAATAACCAATCAAAATCACCCCTTACCTTGTGGGTTCTTGGAAATCTGACACTTCTAGGTCTTTTCCCTTCTTTCCTTCTCTTCTCACTTCACGTATCTTGTTTTCTCCAAAAATGATTCCTCTATTCCTCCTTTTCCTTATTTAATTTCTTTTATTCCTTTCAACATAAATTTAATAAATCAATTAATGTGAGTAGAGTCTTTTACTCCTCACACCCCATTTTACTCAACATACATCCAATAAATCCATAATTAATCTCAATAATTCAATATATTAAATAAATTATGTTCTCAATTAATTTAATAATTAAAATCATAATTATTTAATTACCGAATTATTTTCGGGGTGTCACACAGTACACGTGTCGACCTGAAAATCGTATGTGTCGACACATGTGTCTGTGTTATAAAGCAGAAATACTGGAAGCTTAAATATTGTAGTACATGTGTCGATCTGAAAAGTTATGTGTTGACACATACTGAAGCTTTTAATAAAATGCAGAAATGCAGAATTCATGTGTCGACTCATAGAAATTTGAGGTCGACACATAAGTGTTGTTTTTGTGCAAAAAGTGATTTTTCATGATTGGGATCAATTTTAAAGTTGCTTTAAATGATTTCTAAGACCTCTAATGCAAAGGGGTGCCATAATACATAAGGATACCGTCCACCATATTGGAATGCTAGCTTTCCGAGTTTTGACATCATGCAAAACATCTAATAGTGAAGTTGCACTCAAAAACTCCTTCCTTTTGATGATGGCAAAATTTGCAACGATGCATTTTATGTAGTTATCGAAGGCTCCCCTTGACTTTGTGTTTTCCATCTTCATCTCGTATATTCTTCTCCCCATTTTACAACATAAAAAAGAAAGGAGGAAAATCGTGAGAAGTATAATATTCCAATATCAATACTAATATATCACACAGTGACAATTTTGCAAAGAAGAACGTACAATTACATATCCCCATATATATATATATATATATATATATATATATATATATATATATATATATATATATATATATATATATAATGATGCAAAAGTTAATACATAACAAGCATAAAACATTACTAAACATATAATTCAATTGCATGAACAATAATGAATGTGATGCAAGAGCAAGCTAGTCAAGTTGCTTTTATATCGTCACAATTACACATAATGGAACTCCCGATGCCACACACGCATGTGCCTAGCATAGCGACAAGAACATGTCACTACTCAATCAAAAATAAAATATCTCCATATAATGTGACTCAACTACAACAAGGACTGTACATTTAATTAACATGCTTACATTCGACTCATGCACAAATACAAGGAATAATAATAAAAACACATACTTGTACATACGAGAACAAACTTATACAAATGTGAAAGAATTAATACATGAAGTTATTATAAGCTTATATATTGAGAACACACAATGGTTATCAATCAAAAAATTTGGAAATGAACATTCACGATTTTTCATCATTTGAGAACATAGCAAACATTTTTCATCAACTAAACATGTACTAAGAAAAATCTTACTTTCAAGGAGAGATTTGGAAAAATATTACGTCACTCTTGATGAAATGGAAGTTGCACTCACATGATGTAAATACTCAAACAAATTGTTAGAGAAAAAGTATAAAAGTGCAAGTATCATAATAAAGAAGGTAACATTGGAGATATTAATAATACCCAGCTTTCAACATGATCACGAAGGTAATTCCCCACGCATGCGTTCCTTCCTTGAGCTATTTTATTTGGAGTCCGGAAAAGTAATTCAACTTCTCATAAGGCTCATTTCAAATACTCCCTACATAAGCTTTGAAAACTCTTTGAAAAGTCACATGTTAGTAAAATCCAATATGATGTAATGTCAATGTGTTATGCTTGATGTTTTAAACACGCTAAGCATGCTTATGTACACATAAGTGTTTATAAGAAATACATGAAAATATAATATGATGAGGTTATTTCAAGTATATAAATTGATAAGTCACTATCACCATCAATTAATTATTATGTTGCAAATGAATACTCATAATATATATACCATACACCAAGTGTGTCATGTATTTAGAGAAATAAACAAGTAAAAGAGATATCTTACAAACAAATCGAAAGTTAAATCGATACTACCTCACCGTTCAATATGAAAGAGGATGCACTTGCATTTTACACGGAAATCTCGAAAGAAAGTTACACCAATCCAAAGTATGCCACAAAGGTTTTAGAAAAAATCGATCTTACCACTTTTCACCTTGACAAAGTGCCCAAAGATATACCTTGTGATGAATCTAAGAAGGTTATTGATTTGATGAAAATTCATTTTGATTAAACTCTCATCTTTATCCTTTTCATGTTAGTTATCTTTCTCCTCCTCATGTTTCAACGGTTCGGGTTGATCAATTACTTCTTCGACGTCATTGAGTATATCTCTTGAAGATAATCCTACATTATGAAAGGAAACACCTTTTCCAAATATTCTTGGATATAACATCAAAAGTAACTTACACATCTTTTACCAAAAAAGCAAAACTTGCTGTTGTTTTCTAGATCACATAATCCATCATCTTTCCTCGCATCAATATAATTAGAATATGTTTATATACCTTGAACCACCATAAATGAGAACCCATATTCTCTTTATATAGTCAAGACAATGCACCTACAAAACAACAACACAAGCTAGGTACCTAATCTTCATTAGGTCCTTTGAGGTTAGTGAAACAATTAGTTGTATTTGGGCAATACAACCATAGTGACAATTTAAATCTTCACTATCACTAAAATCACTATCATATTACATGCTTAATTTGATGATCTTGAACGTGACACTCTAAGAGCTTTAGACTTTGTTCTTTCATCCTTATCCGTGTCATTTTCCTTTTCCTTCTTATCAAGCTTTTCTCATACTTGTTCAACAAGTGAGTTCTTGTTCATGTTCTTCAAACTTACCTAAGAATGTAATGAGATAAATTATTGTAAGATCATTAACTTCCTTGATCGCGGTGACCATCGATTTTTAATTGCCTAATAAGACATCTCAAAACTTTGTTAGTTGCAATTGCATTAAGAATAGGTTTACCAAGTGCATTCAAACAATTAATGAGATTTGATGAATTTTTCTTATCATTATAATTTCATAGTGCTTCCGGATTAGATGTTAATTAACATAAATGTGCATACAAGCTTTCCAATAAATATTGTTTTCTTCCACACAAAAATTTGGGGTTGTTTTAAAATCCTTTTTAGGTTCGTACGCCATTATGTAATAAGTTTCGAAGCATGGAATTAACTGGAGCTCTGATACCACTTTTTAGACTACGACACCGGATCTAGAGGGAGTGAATAAATACCCAAATAAAAACTACCTTTCAAAATTATTATTTAAAACTTATTTGAAAAATAATGTTTAGCTTAAGGTTTTTGGCTTAGATCAATTAGTGTAGTCTAAACGAACCGTGTTATTAGAAACTTGGATATGCATGAGCCATATGGAATTAACATAATGATAAAATCAATCAACATAATAATATCTCAATTAACCATTTAATTCCCAACACAACGGTTTCCTATTTCCAATGAAATCGTATTAAAAACATAACTTGACACTTTATTGAACGCGTGGCTAACAATCAATTATTCAGAATTTTCTTTGAGCTTGTTGATATGAAAAAACACTTAAAATCAAAGTGATTATAAGCTAATCAACAAATCAATTTAAAATTTAATAACCAAAGGTAAACTTCTATACAAATTGTTCAATTAAACAACACATTCAATAAATTGCACATAGAGTGTAAATGAGAGTAAGAGATAGAACATAGCAATTTGTCAAACACTTGGTGTGCATTCAACTTTTTAGAATTTTTCTTTTGAGTTGCATTGATATTAAAAACACTTAAAATAAAAATAATTATAAGCTAATCAACATACAACTTTAAACAAAAAAAATTGCATAAAAGTTCTTACGAGTCAATCGATTAAACAATGTTGTTCGACAAATTACATAATGTAAACAAAAGTGAGTAAAAAGATAATAGAGAGCGACACAAGGATTTGTTAAGGAATTTCCCCACTTTCATCTTCGCATTTGGGTACATCTCCCCCCCAATTCCAAATTTGGAATTAGGATTCTTTCTTACTTTGCAAAAGTAATATTACAAGAGAAGTGTTCAGGTCAACATTACAAATCATAACCGTTTGATATCGATACAATCCCTTATCTTATTTTGATCTTCTACAAGACCAAGACTAGTAGTTTTAACCTATTCTCCGCTTAAAATACTTCCTTAAACAGATTTCAAACACTCCAAGGTTCCTTGAATGGATTTCAACCACCCCAAGGGATATTTTCACTCGAGTAAATCTGATTGCACGCTATCAACACAAGATCACTGATTCTATCACCCAATACTTATTACTTCTTTAAAAATATTTCAAACACTCTAAGGTTACTTGAAAGGATATCAACTATCCCAAGGGATTTTTCATATGGATGAACTTTCGAACGATCTTGCACGAAAACCCCCAAATCAACCAGTGATCTTGGAGGATAAACCCGATGGTTTTTATCGGATGAAGACCCCTACAAATCTCAAACCAAACCAATTGGAAATCTTTAATTCTTCATCTATATGACACCCCAGCGGAACATCATCACAATATAATGTTGGTGTGTATACATAGATTGGAAGGTTGAAGAAGACGAGGAAGTGTAGGCTAATTTATGGTATCATCGAGTTGGAATAATGCATGAATGATATATTTATAGTTGGAATCTTTTTAGATAAAAGAGGGTAATTTCAGAATGAAAAAATGACCCACAAAATAGTATGTGTCGACCTGAAAAATCATATGTGTCGACACATACTAAAGCTTTTATATTGCAGTACATGTGTCGATCTGAAAAAGTTATGTGTCGACACATACTAAAGCTTTTAATAAAATGCAGAAATGCAGAATTTATGTGTCGACTCATAGAAATTTCAAGTCGACACATAAGTTCTTTTTTGTGCAAAAAGTGATTTTTCATGATTGGGATCAATTTTAAAGTTGTTTTAAATGATTCTTAAGACCTCTAATGCAAAGGGGAGCAACAAGATATAAAGATATCGTCGACCATACTTAAATGCTTATTTTCCAAGTTTTGACATCATGCAAAACATCTAATAGTGGAGTTGCACTCACACAATAAAGAAATAAGTGAAACGATATTACCTCATAAGATGAAAAATGGAGGATGCACTCACATGAACTAGAACTTTCAAATGAAGGTTAAATGATTATATAGAGAGTGCATGCATCAAACTATATAGGGAAAATTTCAGATATTGAGAATGCCCAATTCCCGAATAATATTGAAAATGGTTCAGTCGCAAGAGATTTTGTGAAAATATCATCAAAGTTGATTTTTTCTATCAACGTGCTCAAATAAGACATCCCCTTTTTCAACATGATAATGTGGGAAATGGTGATGTATCTCAATATGTTTAGTATGTTAGTGTAGCACACAATTTTTAGTTAGGTTAATAGCACTAATATTATCACAAATTATAGGAATATGTTGAAGTTTAATGTCAAAATCAAGCAATTGTTGTTTAAGCCACAAGATTTGAGCACAACAACTATCAGCAACAAAGTATTTCACTTGTGTAGTTGACAAGGAAACACATATTTGCTTCTTGCTATGTCAACTGACTAAAGAGTTTGAAATTAAGTGGAAATTTCCACTATTCCTCTTCCTATATAATTTCCAACTGGCAAAGTTGGAATCAGAGTAAACAACTAAACTACAATCGCATCCTTTGGGATACCAAATCCCATACTTATAAGTACCATGAAAATACCTAAAAATGCGCTTTACGACTTTTAAATTAGACTCCTTAGGATCTGATTGATATTGTGTGCACATGCATACACTAAACATAATATCAGGCCTAGATGTAGTAAGATATATGAGAGATTCAATCATACCTCTATACCTTTTGATGTCAACATTCTATTTAATTTCATCTATATCCAAATTTCCATTTGTGAGTATTGGAGTGTGCATTGAGTTTGCATCTACCATTTTGAAGCATTTATGCAACACTTGGCAATACTTTGTTTGAGACACAAAAGTCCCTTATTTGAGTTGCTTCATTTGAAGACCGAGAATATAGTCCAACTCCCCCATTAAACTCATTTCAAACTCTCGATGCATTATCACATAAAAATCTTTGACCAATTGCATGTTAGTAGAACCACCTATTATACCGTCAACAAAAATTTGAACGAGAAGAATATGTTTTCCTTGACGTTTAATGAAAAGCTTTGTATCTATCTTCCCTCTAGAATATCCTTGTTCAAGTGAAAATTTTATAAGTTGCTCATAAGTTTCCTTATAGAGTATGCCCTCCTCTGGGTTAAATCCTTGAGCCACTACTTGGGCTTTGTTCCTTGTTATCACTCTATTTTCGTCCAACTTGTTTCTAAAAACCCACTTAATGCAAATAACTTGATGATCTCGCAGAGGGGCGATGAGGTACCATACGCCATTTCTTTTAAATTGATTTAACTCATCATGAATGGCTATAAACCAATACTCACCAAGTAGGGCATCTTCTTCATTTTTAGATTCAATTTGTGACACGAATGCAAAGTGATAACACAAATTACATATTTTAGAGCGCGTAGTTACGCCTTTGGTGATATTGTGGAACCTTATTTTGTAGGTATATGTGTATTTGTTTTGATGATGACAACTTTTAAGTACAAGACTAGACACTCAACATATTAAAAATGCAACTGAGTTTTGCCTTAACTATAAAAGAACATACCATATAAATAAACATGATAGATGTGATAAGTCCTTGACTATAAAGTGCAAAAATAGATACTCGGTATAATAAGAGATGTATCATGTTGACTCTATAAAGGATCAGAAAGAGAACATTCAACATATTACAAATGCAATCACAAAAAGAAGTCAACCAATATACTCTAAACATTAAAGGATGCAAGCCATGGGTTTTAAAAAGTTTCAGAAATCAACAAAAGGTTGTTAAGACAAAGGCAAGCGAAAAAATTACATAAAAAGCCTCAATAGATCTCAATCAAGTGTTGACATAATAAATACATCAGATACTAGCTTAGGGAAGTTATCCCAATTTAGTAAGTGAGTGAAACGTTTGTAAAAGAAAAATTTATTTCTTTACAAGTTAATGGCTATAAGCACAAACACACCTAAAACCTTTTTATAAAATATTTTCAAAAATAAAGTACCTTGAGAAGATATATAAAAGTTGCTTAGAAAGTGTTGGAAACATTCATAAAGCTAGAAAAGTTATTTTGACTAGATCTAATTAGTTAGCACAAAATGTCCATCGATTAGACTGACACGTTCTTGAGAAACAAGGTTATTTGAATTTACCCAAACGATTATCAATGGCCATATATCAACTCTCACCTATTTCGGAAAATAGATCCGTTATTTTTAAATGGCCTAATCGATTGGTAAATGTCAAATTTGATTTAATGTTGTTTCCTCTTTTGGAGGATTTGAATCCTATAAACAGAGGTCTCATTTCTCAATTCAAATAATCTGGAAGACGGAGTGTGTATTGACACACTCTCTCTCTCTCTCTTTAAGTTTTCTTTGTCACTTTCTCTCACTAACTCTTATAACTAAATGCTTTTGTGAGTGAGGTGTCTATGTAATTTTGAATGGGTAGATATGTATAAATTTATTCAAGATTGTTATTCATGCACCTTGGATGAAAAAAATCTGTTTATGGATAAAAATATTAGGATGAAAGCTAAACCCATAAAATTCTCTGGTTGGGTATTGTGTGATTGATTCTCAATTTTGAGTTAGGTTAAAGATCATAAATATGGTTGAACTTCCCTTAAGGCTATTATAAAGTCTTGTTCATTTGAAGGATGAAGTTCTTCAATATTGATGAACTTACTATTAGGTTCATGGTTAGCCCGTATAAAACCATAGGTTATAAGATCAACATGTTAAAATCTCAAGAGGTTGCCATTTATCTTGTTAAAGAATATTGAAATAGGATATTTCATGGATAAAAGCTTATCACTTCAATCTATACTTGGGAAAGAAGATTGGCCACTTCAGTGTAACCAATGGAGAAAACACAAACAATCATATATTTCATCTTATACTATCATGGTTTTAGGACATCCATTGTTTCCTTGTATAAGGGGGTTAGCGAGCTTCACCTACTAAAATCTCTCAAGTATATAATAGAAACTCTCAAGACCAGTTCTTAGGGAGAGAGATAAATCTTTTATTTTTGATCGAACTTCTATAAATTGTCGTGTTCTTCTTTTCCCTTAAATTTTTTACTTTCTACACTTTGCTTTTAAAATAATTTAATATTCCGCTGCTAAGTTATAGAAAAAGTCTTTCAAACACTGATATGTATTAGGATTTTTAAAAAAATTTTCAAACTCTGTTTTTAATCTCAAAAAGTTTTTCAAAACCAAGCTTTTAAAAACCATACAATTCATCTCTCTCTTGTGTGTGAAGTCTCAAGTCCAACTAGTGGCATCCGAGCCTAACTCTTGTTTAAAGGACTAATCGTCTCAGGAGGAAGATGACTTCTAACACAAGATTTTTTTTCAAAAACCACCACGACTGTTTGAGAAATATTTCTATATTTTATTCAAAATAAAACTCTTTCTTTATATACTTATTCAATGGTTTGATTTACCTTACTCATTAAATAAATGATGAAGAAGTGGAAAAATCTCTTTGACCAAAGAAAAAAATTATAAATGTTACTTTACCGCCAAGGAAATGTAGGATACTTTGGAAAAGATATATGAATTTTCTCCAAGTATCAAGCCAGAGGATATGAACACATGAGGCGAAGAAATTATTTTTGTAAAATTTCTCTTTTTCTTTTTAACCATTACTAACATTTATCTAGATATACTTAAGAATTGAAGAAATTCCTCTAACTCTTAAAATCTATAGATAGAAACCTTCATGAATTTCAGGAAAAAATAAGAAGAAAGAAATCATTGAAGCCGATATAATAAAACTAGAAGATCATCACTCATATCATGTTCAAAGAACAACAAATAATAATTTTATGAATTAGTTAAACAAATAAGAGGAAAATGTCAATATTGGGGAGAAACATAAAGAATGATCTTGAAATGAAAAAGATAACACTGACTCAAAGGCACCCTACAAGGAAGATATGTGATAGAAAGAAAAAATAATATACTTGCTTGTTTTTTAGGCAACACTTTGTAGTTTAGAAATTTAAAAGAAAGATCATTTGGGTAATTGAAAAGTATGGAGTTCAAAAGTCTTTGATCCTAAGGAAGAATGATAATGACAGATGACAGCAATTATGATCAAAGTAAATCTGATAATTTTTTGTTTTTTTTAAATCTATGATGATCAATAAAGTAAATAAGTTTGTGATGGAATTATTTATCTGTTAGTTTAGAAACTCTCGCATCCAATTATATGTGGAGGAGAATAAACTTTTAAAGTGTTTTCTCTAAGGTAATTTTGTCAAGAATTTTTTCTTTGATAACAGGTAAAATTATTTTAAGGTTGAAATAATAAGTAAATCTGATTAACTTCTTAAAATAATTATTTTAAAATCATTTATATTTTAACAAATCATTTTTCATTTTATGTTTATCTCTAACTGTCATACCCCAATTTTTGACCTAATATACCACCTCACATTTTCATTATTTCATCTTTAACAGTTCAAAACAAAATTAATCGGGTGTGGCTTCTACAGGTCAAAATTAGGGTTTCATCAAATTTTCATATGATTCAAGAGGCAATCAATTAGGGTTTGAGTCTTACTCACTTCATTTGATCTATCTTGATCAAATCATCAACCTCTGATCTTCAGATATCAAAATTTTTCTCATGATCTATCAAGGATCGACCAATTAGGATTTTCATCGAGGATGAGCAATCTCTGATTTTCTGATTAATGAGTAACTTTTTTGATTGGAGATTGATCTTCATATCTTAGATACAACATTTTGACCTAATTTCTGGATTCAAAACATCACAGAAGTTCACAGAATTCATCAGTCAATTTCTGAATCATCTGATGAAATTTCATCTGCACTGAAAAGTCAAACTTTGACTTTTGGTCAAATTTTTCAAGACAAAACTTTTTCAATCATCAAAATACTTCAAATGATCCATCATGATCATAAAAAATCAAGAAATTTGGAAAAGTCAACAAAAAGTCAAAATTTTCAACACTTAGAAAATTTTTCAAGTGTTAAAATTTCATACTTTTTCCAAACTTCATGGCATTTTTTCACATAGTTCCACTTTGAATTGGAAAAAACTAAAAACATGAAAGTTGTAGCCCTTGAAACAAGCTTTCCAAAATGTCCAAGAACTCTCAAATCCATTGAGTCTAGCCATACTTTTGATTTTGAAACTTAGAGCTCCAAAATCCTTGATTTTCAAGTACAAACTTTCAAAATTATAGGTCATTTTGAGTTTTTCTTTCTTTCTAGAAGCATGCCACCTTGAAAAGTGAGATAGGACTGATAAAAATCAGAGGGAGAGTAATTACAATGAGATAGGATCAAGTTAAGAATTAACCATGGTTAAAAGGAAGCTTCCTTTTGCATTTAATGCAAAAATGACTTCCTTGCCCTCTAAGGCAACTTGTAAATACCAAAGCCAAACTTTCTCACTTATCTTTCAGAACTTGTGACCTATAAATAGAGGTCTTGTTTGCAATTAAAACCACACCAAAGCCATGCAAGATCATGCTTTCTCTCTTCTTTCTTGAAAATCAAGTAACATAGTGAAAATTAAGAAATCTTGCATTTTTGAAAACTTGTGAAGAGACATAAGATGTTTGGTGTCTAACATGTTGTAAATATCACATGTAATTAGTTTGTAACTTAAAATCAATCCAAGAAACACTGAAAATCAGGTTTTGCATTCCATGTTCACAAACTTGCCAAAACTGCCATAACTATCGAATTTGAACATTGGCTCGAGCTAGTTGTGTTTTGATCATCCAAACATCATCAATATACCTCATATGAATGATCCAAACCATTAACATCAACCTGTAACATCTCTAACCACAAATTCAAGTTTCATTTTGAGCTAACTGCAGGTCGACTTGGTCAGAACAATCCAGGCAAATTCATGATGTGCAGACCATCCTCACACCTTCCACAAGAGCCGTTGGTGCTATAGGGATCACAAAATCACAACTGGAAACACTCTAAAGCAGATTTTGATCTCAGGTTGAACAGGTAAGAGCTCGAACTTCAAACTCTATGATTTCTTGATTCCAGTCAAAAAAACTCTTGGCCATTTTGTTTCTGCACTATCAATGATCATTAACCCTCAATCAATTGACAAAATCATTCACCATACACGATTTCAATTAAGATTTTCAGTTTTAGGGTTCTTCGTGTTCTTGAGAAATTCAATCATGTTAGGCTTAAAATAAATGAAATTAAATGACATCATTATGTTCCTGGGCTTGAAACGATCAAGTTTCATGTTTACATCTTTTGATTTCATCAAGAAACGAAGGATTCATGGCTGATTGAAGATTGGAAGAAGAAGATGAGCTTGCGCGCGTTTTTCAAATTCAAATATCTGTTTTAAAATATATTTAGTTGGTTTTCAAAATTATTCTTCAAAACTTTTTCATCAAACTTACATCTTTTTCCATGATCGATCCGATTAAACGATAAAACCGAATTCGTTTTCTCTCAAATTTCTTAACCGATCATGGGCCTCCCTTATGGTGTAAGTCCCAACATTCTTTATGTACATACATATTTCTTTGTACATATCAAATTCTTTTCATATACATACAAATTTTTATCTGTACATAATACAGACGTCTTTTGTAAAAATACAGACAAACTTCGATCGTTTGTTTTTGTTTCGTTTGTATATACACTGAATACCATTGGTATTGAAAGGAGCATTATTCCCAGTGAAACTGCTTTTAAACCAATGGGCCACCCTCACGGTGTAAGTCCCAACCATCCCATGTACATCCACATCTTCCTGTACATAAATACTCGTTCGTGTACATACTTACTTCCTTGTACACAATTTAAACTCTTGTAAATAAACATCATGCATCTGTTTATATTTCCTTCATAAACTCCTGTGAATACATATCACACACACACTTGTTTATATAAATGTTTGATTATAACATAACAACTAGTCTAACCAATAGGCTCCCCACAGTTATAGCCTCCTCTTGGGCTTTGTACAAGGTAACTCATTTCATCTGAGTTCAGCCTCCTCTTAGGCTTCATATAAGAAAACTCATTCATCTGAGTTTAGCCTCCGCTTAGGCTTCATATAAGACAACACTCCCCTGTTGAGTCATCCTCCTCTTGGGCTTCGTTCAAAAGAACTCCTCATTGAGTTTAGCCTTCTCTTGTGCATCATACAAAGAAAGAGACCAGGAAATCTCTTAACAGCCTCCTATTGGTCTTCCAATACAAAGAATCACCCGCGTTAGGATGGAACCCTGAGAGTATAATTTCCCGGTGAAATTGCTCTTAATTCCAAAAGGATGGTTTCCCGGTGAAATCCCTTTTAAAGCCAAAGCCAGCCATACCCTATAGCTTCCTCTTGAGCTTCATACAAGGACCCTCGATGACCCTCGAAGACCCTCGGAATGCCTCCTCTTGGGCTTACAATACAAGGACCCATGGGCTTCTTAAAAGCATCCCTCTAATCCAATCAATTTCTCCTAGAGATTCAGACGTCTATCATCTCTATGGAAGAAGTATCTCATCTATCACATCACATACAATCAAAAACTTTTCAAACTCTTTTCAAACAAAAACATCTCTTAATCGTAAGCGGTAACGCTTGTACACTCGAGCAAAACACCCAATGCTTACAATTAAAAGATTCAGTCATTTTCAAACATCTTTCTTAAACATGTAAGTGGTAACGCTTGTACACTCAAGCAAAACACCTATAACTTACGATGAAAGATTTTAATCAGTCAAACTTTCAAAAATGTATGTGATGAAATAGATTAGATACATTTTTCATTAAGATGACATTTGTCTATGTCTTCTTAATAACATCCCGTTGCTTCCACTAGCATAAGTGGGAACTACGATTGCTCTGACTTTCTCAACATCCTTTTGAGAATACGTAGGCACAAGGTCTCATCCTTGCCGAGAAAATTTCTTTCTCCCTCAGACCAAACAAATCATAGATCCCTGTAGATCCGAGCTACAAATGCTCTGATTCCCATTAAGGGATATGTATGCAGAAGATCCAAAGATCTTTGCGAGCACAATAATAACAAACACTAGGATCCCACATAATCTATCCTTCTTAAAATCCCAAAGGAGAAACTTTCCCAATCATAGAAATAGCAATTTAAAACACACAAACATATCAAACATATTCATATATAAAGCTATAGATAACTATATATATTTAGGGTGCTCCATCTATTCCCTTTATATAACAAACCCCCTTACCCGGAATCTCCCCAATGCGTTACGTCTAGTTTGCGCTAGTCGTTACGCATATCATAATCAATTGAGGGTATTAACAACTTTCCCCTTTTTCATAATCATTAAATCATCTTTTCTTGTGTTGAAAATTATAAAGCTTGATGCTCGCGACATCTTTATAAACAAATCAAAAGAGTAAATCGTTTCGAGCCAGAGAATCTGAATTCATATTCGATTCTCTAGCGCGTCACTTTTTAACGCGAACACTAACCAATTAAATATGTTTTCTCAAAGTGTTCTCTTAATCTTAGGGGTGTCAAAAACATGAATTAGAGATGTTAAGAAAACAACAAGGCCCAACAAACAAACCCTGACATCAAGGAGGCTAGATGGAAGGAATTTAATCGATTGAGTAAAACATTTGATTGATTGATTAAAGATAAAACGCAAAATTTCGAATACAATCCAAGTCATCATGATGTTCAAGAAACATCAAATATGAGCATTGATGAAGACCATATCAAACCTTAAAAGTTAAGACATTTAATCGATTGATCCAATCAGTTAAAAGATGTAAAAACTGCAAGATTTGATCTAATTTTTGGACACCTCATTACTCATTCAATTCCTAACCCAACGACAAACCTAAAGTCCATCAGACCGTTCGCTATAAATAGGTACCTCATTCTAACCTTCTCTTGCATCTCATATTTTCATTGCATCATTCTCTCACTAAAATACTTTTCTTAGAATTTCACCATGATCTTTTCAAATCAAAGAACCCAAAAACCCATCTACGTTGAATATCATCCCACATAAATCTTGAATAAATAATATGAAGAAAAGTTATCAATTCACTCAAAAGTTGTGATCCAACCTTGGTACCTTGACCAAAGCCTACTAAAACGTCACAAACCCTACCACCAGATTTGTCAAGCCTCTCTCAAATAATTCTTCGCAGAAATACCAGACAAGACCTTTCCAAATTTAGTAATAGAATTCTACCTCAACTTAAAAATTGGTGGATCTGCCTTAATCACTTATGTAAACAAAGTGGATATAACCTTTCACAAAGACCACTTTGGAAAGAACCTTTGAGATGCCCTCTAATGGGTTATCTTTCACCCTTGAAAGATCTTTTTACTTCAAAAATTTCAAAAATTTTACTGTCATAAAGTACCTAGTAATTGATCCCATGGAAAAGAAAAAGGCATCCTTCAAAGCTACCTACCTTGAACCAAAAGTCACAATCCTACACTATATGCTCACTAGGATCCTCTTTCCCTGAATAATAAAAAATTCTATGTTGTTCGTAAAGATGCAGTTCCCCTGTGGATTTTTACTCAACAAATTGGGTATAGAGCATTTTTCAGACACATGATACGCTATAGAGAAAATCCAACAACAATAATACCTTACGATCCACTAATCACAAAAATTCTCACCATATTTAATGTTGACACAACTAGTGAAATAGAAGATCCAACGGACCATAAGATTAACCTTAGTACCCTAAGAGAGATAATAACTTATATCAAGAATGGATAAATAAAAGAAGATTCTCATTTCAAAGAAGGAGAAGAAGAAAGATAAATTGAAATTGAAAACAAAAAAATCGATAAAGTCCTTAAGCTCTGCCAAAACATATCCAAAAACTTAGAAGGACTTACAGCCAAAAATGAAGGAAATACAAGAGTAGAATAAAACTCCTAGTACCACCAACGCACCTTCTACCTTCATGCACTTTAATTGTTCTCGCATCTTCCATTGATTGGTTTGCTTATTATGTTGTTTCTATCATTTTTCCTTCTTGTAAATTTTTTTCCTTTTATTGCACTTTACCTTTTTAATTTTGATGATAATAATAAAAATATGTTTTCTCCTTTTCTAAATACTTGTGGTATTGCATGATATTTTCTTTAATAATAAAAGAACAAATAATTTAGGACCATAACCTTGTCCCTAAAGCAACCTTGGTTAGATAGAAAAAATATGTTTTTATATCTAAATTAGTACTTGGAAAACTTAGGGCACATATATTAGATAAATAGGAAACATAAGAACACATCCTTATACTTTATAATAGAGTTTCCCATTAAGTATGACGCTTTTCCTCATTATGCCAAGAACAGATAATTTAATTTCATACTCAAAGTATGTTTTTAAGATACCCTTTTATCATGATACTCATGCTATGTATAAAATTATCCCATACTTGCTTTGTAACTTTTTCATGCATCATAACATGTTATTTCTACATTAGTTATGAAAAATAATTGCATTACATGTATGCCTGTACGTACATTTGATAAAGTTCTAATCTATGTCTAAATATATTTTTCTCATCAAGACTGATTTCTTCCACGCTTCCTTATATGACCTGATCTTTGCCATGCATGAATGTATCTCATCTCTAATTGCTCTTGCATACTTCAACGCTTATGATACTATGCCATATCCTTGTTATAATGATTGATAAAATGTTTGATATCCTCTATGAATTGTTTACTAAATGTCTTTTATATTTTATGCTTGATGCATCCTACTATTTCCATAACTAGAGTTGCATGAAGATTGATGTTATGTGTTTGCATATTCACTTGTATCTCTTACCCATCTTTTGGATAATGACAAAGGGGAAAAGTATACTCTCATAGAGAGGGTATACACTCTAACTAACTAAGGGGGAGTGTTATCACTCCAAAAATTTGTATTGCTTTGTTTCGTTTACCACCTCCTTTGAGGGATGTGTTGTCATCATCAAAAAATGGTGAAAGTGGAACCTTGTTTTCCAGGTATTTTGTGCCTTTGTTTTAATGATGACATCTTTGATGTATAAGAACAAACACTCAATATATTGAATATGCAATAGGGTTTTGCCTTAACTATAAAAGAGCAGAACATATAAATCAGCATGATAAACGCAACAAGTCCTTGACTATAAAGTATATAACATATACTGATCATAATAAGAGATGCAACATAATGACAACTATAAAGGATTAGAAAGAGAACATTCAACATAGTACAAATGAAATCACAAAAGAAGTCAACCAATATACGCTGAACAATTAAAGATGCAAGCCATAGATTTTATAGAGTTTCAGACATCAGCAAAGGTTGTTCAAATAAAGGAACACATACAAATTACATCAAAAGGTTCAGGAGATCTCAAGCAAGTGTCAACACAATGAAAACATCATATACAAGCTTAGGGAACTTATCCCAATTTATTAAGTGATTTAAACTTTTGTAAAAGAAAAAGTTATTTCTTTACAAGTAAATGACGATAAACACACACACTTAAAACCTTTTTTATAAAAAAATTTGAAAAGAAAATACCTTGAGGAGATATATAGAAGTTTCTTAGAAAGTGTTGGAAACATTCAAAAAGCCAGAAAAATTATTTTGACAGCATCTAATCGATTAGCACAAAGTGTAAATCGATTAGATTGGTGCGTTCTTGAGAAACAAGGAGATTTGAATGTACCCAAACGATTATCAACATTTATATATCAATTATTACCTATTTTGGAAAACAGATCTGTTATTTTTAAATAAAATAATCAATTAGTAACAGACAATTTTGATTTAATGTTGTTTCCTCTTCTAGAGTATTTGAAGCCTATAAATAAAGGTTTCATTCCTCGCTTCAAATCATCCAGAAGATGAAATTTCTATTGACACATCCACACTCACACACGCACTCTCTCTCTCTCTCTCTAAGCTTTCCAAGTCACTTTTTCTCACTAGTTCTTATAGCCATATGCTTTTATGAAGAAAGTTCTTTTGTGAGTGAGGTGTCTATGCAATTCTGGATGGGTAGATATGTATAAAGTTATTCAAGGTTGTTATTCATGCACCTTCAATGAACATAGTCCATTTAGGGATAAAAATAAAAGGTTGGAAGCTAAACCAGTTAAAAGCTTTGAATGAGGATTGTGTGATTAGTTCTCAATATTAAGTTAGGTTGAAGATTGTCAATATGATTGAACTTCCCTCACGACTATTATAAAGCCTTGTTTAATTGAAGGGTGAAGTTTTTCAATATTGATGAACTTTCCATTAGGTTCATGGTTAGCCCGTATAAAACCATAGGTTAGAAGATCAACCTATTAAAATCTAAAGAGATTAATGGTTATCTTGTAAAATTATATTGATCTTAGATATTTTATGGATAAAAGTTTATCACTTTAATCTACAGTTGGGAATGAAGTTTGGATAATTAAGTCTCAACAATGGAGAAGACACAAATGATCATACATTCTGTCTTATATTATCATGGTTGTATGATTGATCGCGACTTTGTGTGTCTTAAGGAATCTAGATCGCAAGTATACAGTCCTATCACGTATAGCTTTAAAGATTATCGAATCCTAAAAGACTAAATGTCGAGCTATCGCTATCTTAGGTTACTACGTAAATCTAAGGCTAATAATGTAATTGACTTAGGGTTTTAGGGAACCTAACTGGATATAATCTAGTTTAGATTCAAGTGGAGATATCTGTATGTAATGTCTGGACTTCGGGGATTTAGTAACTCATTGACTCAACTCGGATTATTAAAACAGTCTTCATTAGAAAATATTTGTTTGAAAACTCTCTTCTCACACTCTCGTGTTTATTGATTCAGATCCTATAATTAAACCTAGGTGAGCGCTCTCGCTGTATCATTTAAAGTTTAAAAATAGTTTTTGAAAACAAATAAGATCTAATTAACTTAAAAGCACTCTAGCTGTATTTTAAGTTAATGCACAATTACTATTGTCCAGTTATTATCTCAAACTCTCGTTTTATTGATCCTAACTTCTATCTGTATTTTACTCTCGTAATAAAACAATTGATATTTAAAATTAGTAATTGAAACCAGAAAATGTTCTTCTAAAAAGAATAGTTCAAATGACGTTGCTAAACTCCGTTGACTATATGACCTTACATACCGATAAACTAGTTTAGCCTAGCATGTTATAAAATTTAATAATAGCGCAACAGAAATAAATAACATCAGATAAATTAAACCCAAGCATTTCAGACAATTTGACAATAATAAATTAAAATAATAAAATTAAACCTGAAATAAAATTGCGGAATATTTGGTTAAACGTCAGGTGTCTCCTACAGGTCAGTGATATATGTCTTTTATTGCTTTGAAAATTAAATGCGAGAAGGAATATAAAAGCTCGGTTCTAATGTAAGGTTAGAACAAGCAAAAGTTCACAGCAATCCCCGATGTGGAAATTGCTACGAGAAAATAGAAGCAGAAACAAAATAAAAATAACTGAAACCGAAATCGGTAAAGGAAAAAATAAATAGAACTTAAGAATAGTCACTAGAAATTTAAGCAGAGTAACGACAAGGTAGTAGGAAAAAGAAAGCGTGCAAAATAAGGATCATCACTGCCTATTTATAGAGTTGTGGCTGGCTTGCAAAATAAGAGAAACGAGAGATTTTCTCTTGCGAAATTGCCTCTGTAGCGATCGCTACGGTTTGTTGGAGGTAGCATGACGATCGTCACGGCTTGCTTCCTAAGCTCTAGCGGCCGTTAAGGCTTGCATGGAGGAGGGTGTGACGACCGTCACCCCTACTGAACTTGTGTAATGCGCGTCTTAGGATGGGCCTTGATGCTTTTAATTTCTTTTTTTCTAAACCCTTTACTTCTCATACACCCTTATTTTTCCATACACCACATACTTGCATACTTTGCTCTTTTTCGTGGATTTTAAGCTCGATTCTCTCCATTTTTTTCGACTTTCTTCGTACATGCCTTATAAACATTAAGTTTGTGAAAACTTAGAAAATACGACATGATACAAATAAAGAGTAATTTAATTAAATTAAATACGGATAAAATTCATGTAAATTGATTCAAATATACGATACATTTTCGGGTTATCAAACTCCCCTACACTTGAACCTTTGCTTGTCCTCAAGTAAATAAAAATCGTTTAACGCAAGGTCTCTGACACAATCGCACGACACGACTCGAATTGTACGTGGTTGAGGGGCGTTACATTAGAAAGATGAAACTAGGCTCTGACACTAACGATACAGAAATGACATGAAACCATGGAATATGATCAAAATCCTCCACCCTATGCAAAGCAGTCCGAATCATGTTATCATAGCTCAACCTAATTCTTTTTGTTCGAAACCAACTGCTTTCATTCTAGTGCAATCACATTAAGTCCTTTATCTTTCGCACGCACATAGTGGAGTAGCTGGTTAGTGATTCTGGTCATTTATGCACGGGGTTCTGGTACATAGGTTGGTAACCCTTTTTCTTTCCCAGATTATAAGTCGCGGGGGATTGAACCGTAGTCCGTTTTACCAAGTTCAGCACCAGATATCACTAAGCCGGCTTATAACTGGTTGTTACATTAAGTTTTGTAGGTTCCGCAACTGTTGGATTAAATGACCTGGTGAGGGCCACCTAACGTAATTAGCGCATTCCCTATCATGGTGCCTAAAACTTTAATTAGGACCAATCAGTTATATTCATCAGCTCCCTACGTAGTTTGTGAATAAGACGGTGCCGACTGCTAGTATAAACTACTCATGGTTAATCCAAAACTAAAACTTAAGGTTTCGGTATCATAAGTACTCAAATTGATCTCGCATAATTTGGAAGATTTAGGTGTCAATGCGGTATTATTTTTGTCGAATCTTTCTCAAAGTTCTAATGTAGCCTAATTATGAGCAACCTATATACTTTTCGAATGTACCGAGCTAATGCGTCACGTAAAAAAAAATTATATGGTTCAAGAAAAGTAAGGAAGTACGTATAACTTACGGAAATGATTGCTCAATTGAAATCAATCTGACAAATTTTTTTTATTGAAATGGAAAGGGAAATAACTTAAATTCAAAGTTGACTTACTAGGAAATTAAAACAAAGGTTTCCTCCCCTACACTTAAACTGAACATTGTCCCCAATGCGACAATAAAAAGTGAGAAAAGAAAAAAAATGGGAAACAAAAACAAGAAAAACAAGAATACAAGAATCACTCCTCATTGTTTCTGATGTTTCTACTGCTGGATGCTTCACCTCGTTCCCTTCCTCCACCATGTGTCCTTACTCCACCTCCTCTGGGTCTAGGAGGTTCCTCACTAGTGTTATAAACATAAGCATGCATGCCTTCAACACGGAATGACAAGTGGCACATTTCATCGGTCAGATCAGAAATGTCACGGTGGTTCCAATAGGCGTTGTCACGTTGATCGCGCTACAGCTTGTGCATCATCTACATCAGTTCTTGTTGACGCTGATATTGAAGTAAAAGTGATGCATAGATAGCTTCAATTGTCACTGACTGAGGATCATTTTCTGCTCGTTCTTCCTGTGGCTGGACATCTGGGTGGGGCGCTTGTTGATTCAGCTCTGGTGCTGCATTACCTACACCTGTTTGATTATTTTGCACATGTACTCTAGGGGCTGGTGCTTAAAGATCATAATGCTAATTTCCTGTTTGATTCACCTTCCGTATTGAATAATCTGAAAGTTATTGCGCTGATTAGATATTGATCGGCTTCAGGAGTAGGAGGTGTTTGGTAGGAAAAAGAACTTAAGAACTCCAACGTGAGGGATTCGTAAGTTGATAGATTTAGAGTGGACATATGGTGAAAACCATATTTGTTGAGCATGAATTCCACACTCTATCAACCCCAACTCACGTAGACAATCAGTATCGATATACTTTGTTGGAAGTATGCCTCTTTGATGAAATTACCGATAAAGTTACTCTTGTCGGTGTCTGGTGGCTCCATTTCTGAATACCATACCAGTGAGGTTTGGGTCCCCTCTTTCTTCCTGAGCTCTTCTGGCCATTTGATCAAGGTGTTGGAAATGATATAATTTTAGTGGTAGAAGAGATATTAGAGAAAGTTGGTATATGGTGAAGTTCTCTTCAAAAGTTTATATAGAAACAAGGTTTAATGGTGGAAGAGAAGATGAATGGATTTGTTGAATGGTATTTAAAATGGTGTTTATGAGTGTGGAATGGAAGTGAAACGGGTGGGAGGTTTGAAATGGTGTGAATGAAAATTTGAATGAGGAGACAAAGTGTTGAACGAGTTTATAACGTGTGAGATGGAGATAAAGGAGGTGTAACGGTCGTTACACCTGTCTTCATGATGGGCGCCACACATGGCACTATAACGGTCATTACAGGCGTGAATTCCAAGGGAATCTCGTTCCTGCAACGGTCGGTTTGTCAGCTATGCATGTGATTCCTTGCTTGTTTGACCGTGGCATGGCATGGATGTGTCATTTCATTGTCTAGGGGAATAATAATTTGAGCATGCAAGGAGACAATGAAGTGACAATTAAGTGTATCATATAAAGCATAATTATTACACTTGACATACTAACTCAACATGCATGCATACTTATTTTAGTGAACACAATAACACAATAGCATCATAATATATAATATAGCAGAACAAAATGAGAAATAAATACTGACAACAAAAATAATGAAAAATAAATAATGATATTAAAAATACTGAATGAAATAAAAAATAATATTCTGGAAACTAAATGACCAATAGAAACAAATAAAACTAGAATTAATTTCTAACTAGAAAATAAATAAAATTCTAATGAAAAACGGGAAATCCTAAATAAACACCCTTCCCCTACACTTAGAGAAAACAGTGCCCTCAATGTTCTAAGAACAAAAATCATCCACCTCTAGAATTATAGTGTTGGAAAAGGTGATCTAAATTTTTCGTAACTAAATCCATGAAACCATAAAAATCTCTGCGGAGGGTAGTAATATCATAACGAATACCAGCAATCTCCATCGTGAGAGCATCGATAGCAGCACCGTAATCAATCTGAGGAACATAGACGGAAGCGACAACATGAGCTGTAGGTGGGTCTCAAGCTGGATGGAAGTCAACTAAAGGCGATGTCACAGGACAAGCCTCGATCATCTTGACCATCTCAGGGCCAAACTCTTCCAATACTACTGGGAATCATAATGATGGGGCAGTGTCAAGGGATCAAATTTTTCTTCTTCAATGTTGTTCTCATCCACTCCTTCCAAGTCATAAATCAAATTCTTCATGTCATGCACACTGGATCTCACAATGTCAGGTAGCATGAAATGGTAGATCGGATCGTGATGTATCAACAACTGAAACTGATTCGGCTCTAAATATTTGATCATGCCAACATTAAAACAAAGAGACAGGTCAAGCAGAATAAAATCACCAAAATGGTTCAGACGAGACAATGGCTCTCTCAGAAATAAGGCATTAGCAATCATAGTCACTAAGCCACCAACATAAATCGGGCCATGAGGAACCTAGGCAATACTCTAGAGACGAGCAAGCATAAATGATGCACCAACTACCAGTCTGGACTGAAATACACAAAACATTATAAACAACTCTTCCTTGGACACTGATGTGTCATTTTAAGGTTTTCCAAATAATGTAAATGCAAGAATCATGTGGAAATACCTAATGGTAGGGTTATGAATCTCTGATGAGTGTCTAGGAATAGAGCTCTCTTGTTGCAGATCAGATATCTCTCCCCAAAAATAGTCAAGCTGGCTGTCCATAAAATGGTCCTCTGGAATCTCAATGACAACATCTGCACTAACAGGGAAATCCAAAATAGTAGCAAGTTTACGGGTGGTGAACCTGTGAGTAAAACCAAATAGTCTAAAAGAAACAACTCCTCTAATGTCAGGTTACGGTAGGTAGGCTGCAGATGATGAATAAAATAATCCTATCCAATTTGGTTAAACATATAGAGGACACTCTCCTTAATGCCCAATGAGGATAACATGGGATCATACACATAAATGGTGGGATACATCTCTCTCTGAACAAGCATCTCATAACGCCTTTTCTGAGCATCGCTCACGAAGGCAATTGGCATACTATCAAAATAATCCATAGCTAGAATCAGTGGAAAAAATGTGAATCTTGTATGTAAATCAAAATAGTTTTAAAATAGCATCAACCTAATGCCTAAAAATAGAAAAGAAGAAGAAAAGAATAGGAAATTTTTATAAAATCGTAAGAAAACATTTAATAAAAATAAAATTAAAAATTTTTAGGAAGTAAATTTTTTAAAGAAAATGGTGGGTTGCCTCCCACAAAGCGCTTTGTTTAACGTTGGAAGCTCGACCTGTTCTTGCTGAAAAAACCTCGTTAATGATATTTTAGGGATTTGGAAGCTCAAGTGTCGTAACTCAAGTTCCAAGCTTATGATTGTCTTGCTTATCCCGCTGGCGGGAGCCCTATTTATATCCACCCTTTCATGGAGTCATCCTTCCCTTTCCATAACCACCTTGGCACATTAACTATGGCTCGAAGGCAGGAAGTCAACTGTTACAACTTATGTTGATTCGCTCTGTAACGTCTCATAAAGACTCTTTGCACTCTTGATTCTCCTAATTGGTAACGTCTCTCTCCACCCGAGCTTCTAACCCGGACGTTTGGTCGAGCTATATCTCGGGATCATGCCGACCTCCTGCACCAAACCCGGGAACCACGTTGGACATAGATCTCATCCACGAATCCGAGACCTATCCCGGGTGCCCACAACCCTTCTTCCGGCCATCCATCTCAGCTAAGGAATTTATGCATGATCATAAGCCCCCTTAGTCGCACGGTTTTAAACCCTTTGAATCTGTGTCAACCAATCAACTTAGAAACCATAAACCCTTAGCGAGATGCATACTCGGAGCTTTTTGAAATACTGCAAGTGACCCACGTGCCTCTAGCCCAACGGTCACCTGTATCCACCATGATTACCCTATAAATAGGGAATAGCTAACTTTACGCCTTCTTTCCCTATCGCATTTATTCGCTCTCCAAGTAATCCTCCTTTTCATATTTCCACAAACCCTACTGCGTTCTTGCCGTTAGTTGCTTCAAAACTCCTTTCTCAGTCAATCAATCATCTACTCAGGTATCCTCTTTTCCCTTTACATTACTTTTGTTTTAATCCAAACATGGTCGTTATTAGGGAATGAGATGATTTTGGTCGCAAAATTCACTTAGGAAACGAGGAACGCAAAACTTTGTTTGAGGATTGCATGCGTGAGATGAGTGATGCTCAGAGGGTAACTGAACTAAAAAGGGTTACTGAGGTTTGCATCAAGTTTTACTTGACAAGGATTCCGATCGACTCTTCGTGTTCGTGGAGCTGATAATGGAAACCAATTGATTAATCAAAGGAGAAGCTGTAGGCTTCAAACAAAGCTTGATACGAGATGTCGAAATCGCTACCCTGCGTTCTCTCTGGAATGTCTCGTCTACAGGAAACGAGGATGACGTGATTTTAGAATCTTGTGAGTCCGGGGAGAGTGTTTGCATGATCCGACCCAAGGGAGTTGACTCCGAATGGTTTTACTTTTATACTGGAGTCATCGAGGAGTTTGGCATTCAATTTCCTCTTTCCCACTTTGAGACTGACATTCTCCGAACCATTAACGTTGCTCCCTCCCAACTCTGTCCAAATAGTCGGGTTTTACTGTATGTTTGAAGTAATCTGCCGAACCCTATCAATAGCCCCCACCGTCGGTCTGTTATTTTCCTTTTTGGAGATAAAGAGCGCTGAACCCGGAAGCTGGGTTGCCATCAGCGGCATCCCAATAAGAAGCTTCCTCCAAGCCTACACCTCAAACTTTAAAGGCTACAAAGAACGTTTTATCCGAGTAAAATGTGGGTCTCGGTGCCCTCAAGTTATTTATGGTGCTGATGGGCATCACAAATTCCCTTTATACTGGACTTGCGACCCACTTCCCATCTCCGGTTTTGATTTTGACAGTCTGAATGCTTCCGAGACCCTTTCCTTAGAAGTACTGGACTCCTTCAGGCCGATCAGGGTCAAGGAATTACTTGCCTTGCCTCTAGAGGAAGTCCCCGACTTCCTAGGTAAGATTTTTCCAACTGACTTTACTCTGCCGCCTTCTACTTGTATGCTTAATCTCTTTCCTTTATTTTATTTTTTACAGACAAAATGACTGATATGTCCGTGAAGGAGCAGAAGAAGCTAATGGCCGCAGCTCGCGCTGCTCGGATGGGTGATGGCGGCCCCTCCGAGACCAAGTCTAATCTGTCCGGGCTGGAAGTACGTGTTCCGAAGAAGAAGAAAAACGTCTCGATCCGAGACAATGCTCTAGAGACTACCGTCATTACCGCTTCCCCACCAAAACGCCCTGCCGAGCCCTAGACAGCCATCGAGCCTATCCCGAAGAAGCTGAAGACTATCATGGGGAATAAGAACAACTCGGCAGATTGGGCTATTTCCAATTTGCTAAAAGAGACTGGTGACAATTCCAGCCGAGCTTCTACAGAGAACCAGTTCTGGTCCGCCGACTTTGATGGCCTCAAGTTTCTATATGACCATCTCAACGCCACCACCGACGTGAGCAAACTGACAAACCTAGGTTCACAGCAGATCACCAAATAGCTGAGTTCGTATCTGATGAGGTGTGTTGTACTCACTCAGAGTCTGTTCGAGTCTGGTGATAACGTGGAGAAGAAAAAGGCCGAGTTGGAGACGGAAGTCAAGAGGCTAGCTGACAACGAGCGGTTCCTTTACGATGCCAACAACGTACTCAAGAATAAACTCCTGGAAGCTGCTGATAGCATCACAGATCTTGAAAACAAGAATTCGGAAGCTAACAACCGGATAAAGGCTTTAGAAGACGAGCTTGCCCAGACGAAAACTTCAGCCTCCGAGATGTCAATCAAGTTTCAAAACTCTGAGAAGTCATGCTCCAAACTGAAAGATGCATTGAAGAAATCTCAAATGAACGTGCTGGATGCCGGGGACTTGGCCTTCGACCGGGCCAAAGCTCAAGTCAATTGCCTATATCCCGACATGGACATCTCGGAAGTTGATTTTTTCAAGACCATCGTGGACGGGAAGCTGGTGGAGGTCGAAGAAGATGATAGCGAGGCCACGCTAAGCGAAGGAGACGCTAATGTGGATGCCAACCCCAACCCCTAAATTTCATTCTAGTTTTCACTTTTTCCGTTATGTTTTGACATTTCTGTAGTTAGTCATCCTTTTTGGTGGATGCATTTTGTACTCCAAATACTTGCCTTGCCGGGCTTTAAGCTCTAATTTCCATATTTTTGCTGTTTTCAATATTTTTGTTGTTTTGATAAAATATCGTTTTCAATGCTCAACTGAATGATTATTGTGCATATAGTTGTGAACTTTTATGTAGTGCTACTAGCCCCCCAAGCCACAGGGTGCGGCGAGTAACCCTGATGGTTTTAAATGACCACATAAGAACTGTTCACAGCATCCAGGTTCCTCGTCTTATATGCTTGGTAAAGACATCTTTGAAGGTTGTTCCGAGTAGGAACAGAGCCTTTGAAGGTTGTTCCGGGCAGGAACAGAGCCTTTGAAGGTTGTTCCGAGTAGGAACAGAGCCTTTGAAGGTTGTTCTGGGTAGGAACAGAGCCTTTGAAGGTTGTTCCGGGTAGGAACAGAGCCTTTGAAGGTAGAGGATTTTACCGTGACTGAGAGACGATTCGAGACCGGGCTCTACAGTACGTACCTGATGGCTCCCGCCATTTCTTTTTTAAAGATCATATGTTGCAATACAATTTCATTTTATAGGTGCCTCATTAAAAACCCTGGCCCTTGCCTAGGGAAAAGAGTGCACCGTTATTTTTACATTAAAATGTTTAACTAAAATATAACTTAAGATTGACAACATTCTAGGTCCTGGGCAACTCAGACCCGACCAGTGTTTCCAGCTTGTAGGCTCCGTTCTGTAACTTCTCCGAGACCCTGAATGGACCCTCCCAATTGGGATCTAGCTTACCCTTCTTGGTTGGATCAGTCATTTTTTAAGCACTAATCTCCGACCTTAAAGCCACGTTCCTTCACCCGCAGGTTGAAACGTCTGGTCATTCTTTGCTTTGCTGCCACCTCCCTGATATGGGCCGTATCCCTTAACTCATCCAAAAGGAGTCTCCTAAGTCGTGGAATGAACTGTGGTGTGATATCCCCACAATACTTCATGCAAATATTGTGCCCACAATCCTTTGGCGGAATCTAGTTTCTTTTTTATTGCATTTAAAATCACCTTGTTAGCCGACTCGGCCTGTCCATTTGCCTGTGGGTGCTCTACAAATATGAATTTGTTTTGAATTCCGAGCTCCTTGTAGAATTCTACCACCGAGGCACTTGCAAATTGCGCTCCGTTGTCTGAGACAATGACCCGAGGTAACCCGAACCGGCATATGATACTTCTCCAATAAAAGCGTCGAACTCGATCCGCCGAGATTCGAGATACTGCCTCTGCCTCCACCCACTTAGTAAAATAATCAACAGCTACAATCAAGAACTTCAGCTGTCCCGGGGCCACTGGGAACGGCCCTAGGATGTCAGCCCCCCACTGATAAAAAGGCCACGGGGCCAAAACGGCGTGCTGGAACTCGGACGGAGTGTGAATGATTGGAGCGAATGTTTGACATTTTGAACACTGCGCAACGTACCCTACACAATCCTTTGTTAGAGTAGGCCAGTAATACCCGACCCTTAAAATCCGACCAGCTAAAGCTCTTCCTCCTCCATGATTTCCACAGACCCCCTCACGGACCTCCTTCATTACTAAAGATACGTCCCTTTCCGCCACACAACGCAGCATCGGGGTTGCACGCCCTACCCTATACAACTTCCCGGATTCCATCACGAACCTGGCTGAGATTTTCTTGATTCGTTTGGCCTTCTCGCTGTCCACGGGTAGCGTGTCTCGCTGCAGATAGCGAATGATCGGACTCATCCACCCATCTTCTTCATTGATAGCCAGGGACTCTTCCTTCTCAACGCTGGGCACGGGAAGTACCTCTCGTATGACCGACTTGTTTATCCCAGAATCCTTAGAACTGGCCAACCGGGATAGAAGATCAGCGCGGGTATTTTCCGCCCGGGCTACATGACATATCTCAAAAACTTTGAACCGCCGACTTAGGGAAACAGCTTGCTGCACATACTTTGTTAAAACAAGGTCTTTTGTATGGAACGATCCGTCCACCTGCCCGACCACCAACTGTGAGTCTGTACGAACCAGCAGGTGTGTCACTCCAACCTCCAAAGCTAGCCTCAGACCAGCCAGCAGAGCCTCGTATTCTGCCTGATTGTTACTTATTGGAAACCCAAAACGCAAAGAATACTCCAAAACCATTCCCCCCGGGCCTTCCAGAACCACTCCTGCACCGCTTTGAGATTAGAAGAGTCGTCAACAGACAGAATCCATCTTTGAGTAGGAGCCTCTCCCGGCGAGGAAGTAAGCTCCACCATGAAATCGGCCAGGGATTGGGACTTGACACTGGTACGGGGACTGAAACTGATTTCGTACTCGGACAACTCCACGGCCCAGGACACCATCCCTCCGGCCAGATCGGGCTTCTTGAACACTTGCTTTAGCGGAAAATTGGTTTTTACCTGGACGGGATGTCCAAGGAAATAATGCCTGAGCTTCCGAGCAGTCGTCACAAGTGTCAGTGCTAATCTCTCAATTTTCGTATCGACCGCTCCTTTTAATACTTTACTTACAAAGTAAATCGGCGCCTCTTCTTCCGTGTCTTGACCAAGACCAATCGATCGCTCCGTCACCGCCAAGTATAGTATCAATCGGAACCATCTTTGTCCGATTAGCACCGGGTGCCGAAAGAGCTTTATTCCGTTGAACGCCTCTTCGCATGCCTCCGTCCATTCGAACTTGGCCCTCTTCTTAATTGCCGAGAAGAAATGGATGGACTGTCACCTGCACAAGATAGGAAACGAGACAATGCGGCCAAACGGCCACCGCTGTTTCGGATCGAGGACGGACTCGATGTCGATGATCTCGACACTTATCCGGGTTGGCCTCGATACCCCAGCTTGTAAGCATGAAACCCAGGAACTTGCCGGCTTGAACCCCGAATGTACACTTGTCCGGGTTCAGGCGCATGTTGAACTTCCGCACTGCCGCAAAAGTCTCCCTAACGTCTGTCACATGATCTGCTCCTGATGCGGTCTTTATCACCATGTCATCTACATATACCTCAATATTCCGACCAATTTGAGGAGCAAAAACCATGTCCATCAGCCTCTGGTAGGTTGCGCCGGTATTCTTTAGGTCGAACGGCATAACCCTATTATAAAAATTCTTTCGCTCCGTCATGAAAGCGGTCTTCGACGCATCCGCCGGGTTCATCCGGATTTGATTATACCCGGAGTACGCGTCCAAAAAACTCAAGAGGCGAAACCCGGAGGAACTGTCAATCAGTCGATCAATATGAGGGAGGGGGTAAGGATCCTTCGGGCATGCTTTGTTTAGGTTAGTGAAGTCTACGCACATTCTCCACTTTCCATTCTTCTTTTTCACCATGACCACATTAGACAGCCAAGTTGGGTACTGCACCTCACTGACGAAACCAGCTTTCAATAACTTCGCCACCTCCTCTAAGACAACCTGTCCCCTCTCCTCTCCCATCTTCCGCTTCCTTTGTGAAACCGGTTTGACTCCAAGATCGATCGATAAATGGTGGCACATGATCTCCGGGTCTATACCCGGCATATCCGACGGTTTCCAAGCGAAAAGGTCTAGGTTCTGCCTTAACACCTGGATTATCTCGGCCTCCTCCACCAATCAGGTTCCGGATGGGTGATCTGTGAGGGTAACGGTCCGATCTGGACGTCCTTAATTTCCTCTTGAGGGGTAAGTCCATCCTCGCTTAACCTCTCCCTCGGATCGATGTCTACCATGCCGACCTCGTGTTTCAGGGAGGCCTCAGTTGGACCCGACTTCTTCTTGGCTTTCAAACTGTCTTTATAGCACCTTCGGGCCAGGCCCTGGTCTCCACGTACGACCCCGACGCGCCCGTTTCCAAGGGGATATTTCATGGTCAAGAACAGTGTCAATAGTACCGCCTCAAGTGCATTGAACGACGGCCGCCCGATAATGATGTTGTAAGGCGACGACGCGTTAACCACCAAGTATTTAACCTGAACAGTCTTGGCATTCTCTTCATCCCCGAAGGTGGTGAGCGCAGGGAGATACCCCAAAACCTGCACCTGCTCGCCAGAGAACCCGAAAAGGGTCCCGCTAAAAGGTAACAGCTCATTCGGCTCGAAGCCCATTCCATTGAAGGCTTCCTAGTAGAGGACATCCGCGGAACTTCCCGGATCGATCAGCACGCGCTTCACACCTCAGTCCCGGATTTGTACTTCGATCACCATAGGATCATTCTCATGAGGCAGAACCTCTTTGGAGTCTTCACTCGAGAAAGTTATCACTCCGGGATCAACATGTGAGGCTCCGATGCGGAGTACATGCCCGGTACCACGAGCATACCTTTTCCTGGCAGAACTAGTGGACCCGCCTCCCGCAAAGCCTCCTGAGATAGTGTTGAGAGTCTGTCGGGTTGCCCTTGCCTCCTTCACCTCTTCAACGGCCTTACCTTTCTTCTTCGACCTAGAATCAGAAGCCGAATCCCTCCCCGGGGATGGGTCGCGTTTGCTCGTCCGTCCGGGATCTTCCTTCACATAGGCTGACAACTTTCCTCTTTGCACCAACTTTTCAATTTCTCTTTGCAACTGTATGCAAGATTCTGTGGTATGTCCCTTCAGACGATGATACTCGCACCATGCCTCCGGGTTCCTCCCCAACCGTGACAATCCCACTTATGGCTCCAAGGCTTGCGCGCTTCAAGTGATTAATGTCGCGGAGGATATCTTCCCTTCTAGCATTAAGGGGTGTGAACGTCTCCCTGGGGCCTGAAGTCGACCGAGGGCGAGGCTGCGGCCGCTATCCCGGGTTCGTTCACGCGCGGTGGCACTAGCTCGTGGTCGGGCACACTCATCCCGTCCCGACCCTCTGTTCTTAGAATCTCGAGCACGTTTCTCCATGTTGCTTTCTTCCCCCTTCACGTAGCACTCAACCCGGGTTATGATCTCATCCATGCTTTTGGCTGGCTTTTGGGCTAAAGACTCATTGAATTGATCGGCTTTAAGGCCATGCTGGAATGCGGCTACAAAGATCTCCTGATTGGGGTGTGAGACCTTTATGGTTTCCTCGTTGAACCTAGCCATGAAGTCCCGCAGTGACTCGGAAGGGCGCTGCCTCACATTGAAAAGAGAGGTGTTGGCCACCTTGCGATGACGATTAGCCGAGAACTGCTGAATGATCTTTCGGTTAAAATCCTGATAGCTCACCACAGATAACCGTGGAAGCCCCATATACCAACGTAGCGCCGACTCTCTAAAGGTACCGGCCATCAACTTGCACTTAAGGGAATCGGACGCCCCAATAAGTGCCATTGTGTTGTTAACCGAAATGATATGCTCCTGGGGATCTGACTTGCCATCATACGATGCCAGTACGGGGGGTTTGAAATTCTCAGGAACAACATCATCCCAGATTTCCTGGGACAAAGGTTGCGGCTCCAGAGGCTCTGTTTCGTGCTCCTCCACCTCGTCCAAATCTCTCAACTGGAGGGCCTGGACATTGTCCTGCAGAGTTTTGTTATGCTGGCGCAGGTCATTGATCATGGACAGCAACTGGGTTAGATCCGGTGGATCCCTTGGTGAAGTTTGAGACATTGTTGCTAGTATGTGTTTACGTGTGTGTGTGGCCTGGGACTGATTTCACCGAGGCCCCACGGTGGGCGCCAATGTTCTTGCTGAAAAAACCTCGTTAATGATATTTTAGGGATTTGGAAGCTCAAGTGTCGTAACTCAAGTTCCAAGCTTATGATTGTCTTGCTTATCCCGCTGGCGGGAGCCCTATTTATATCCACCCTTTCATGGAGTCATCCTTCCCTTTCCATAACCGCCTTGGCACATTAACTATGACTCGAAGGCAGAAAGTCAACTGTTACAGCTTATGTTGATTCACTCTGTAACGTCTCATAAAGACTCTTTGCACTCTTGATTCTCCTAATTGGTAACGTCTCTCTCCACCCGAGCTTCTAACCCGGACGTTTGGTCGAGCTATATCTCGGGATCATGCCGACCTCCTGCACCAAACCCGGGAACCACGTCGGACATAGATCTCGTCCACGAATCCGAGACCTATCCCGGGTGCCCGCAACCCTTCTTCCGGCCATCCATCTCAGATAAGGAATTTATGCATGATCACGACCTATTTTAAAATCGAAAAGTTAGTGCAGTGACTCAGCCGACAAACGGATCACTGGCTTTTCCTTTAATTTCAACAGCGCCACTTGGGAGTACTTTAATAACTTCAAAAGGTCCTGACCATCTAGAGTTAAGTTTTCCTGAAAAAAGTTTAAGTCTGGAGTTAAACAGGAGTAATATATCACCCTCATTGAATTCTTTCCTAGAGATGCGTCTGTCATGCCATTCCTTAGTTCGTTCCTTGTAGATTTTGGCATTTTCGTATGCATCTAGCCTAAGCTCTTCTAATTCATGGATGTCTATAATTCTCTTTTCTTCAGCAGCTTTGTAACTTAGATTCAGGGTTTTTATAGCCCAGTAGGCTTAATGCTCGAGCTCTACTAGTAGATGGCATAATTTACCATAGATTAGTTTGAAAGGTGTAGTTCTGATGGGTGTCTTGTACGCTATTCTATATGCCCACAATGCTTCATGTAACTTAGAGACGACCAATCCTTCATAGATGTGGCAACAATTTTCTCAAGTATTTGCTTAATCTCTCTATTAGAGACGTCCACTTGCCCGCTTGTTTGTGGGTGGTAAGGTATTGCTACGCGGTGTCGGACTCCATACTTCGCTAAGAGTTTATCGAAATTTTTTGGAAATAAAGTGATGGCCTTCATCATTGATGACCAGTCTCGACACACTGAATCTTGGAAAAATTATGTTTTTGAATTGCCTAATCACTACTTGTGCATCATTAGTAGGAGAGGCTAAAAGTATGTAATTGTTTCCAAAAGAAGATGGGAAAGGTCCCATAAAGTCAATTCCCTCACACGTCAAATATCTCTACTTCTAGGATGCCCGTTTGAGGCATCTCATCGCGCCTTGATATGTTACCAGTGCGTTGACACCGGTCGCATTTTATAATTGTAGCATGAACATCTTTCCAAAGACTAGGCCAATAAAGGCCAGCTTGTAGGATTTTCGCGCAGGTCTTTGAAGTGCTATCATGTCCACCATAAGGGGCTTCATGACAATGAGAAATTATGTTCTCTACTTCACTCTCTAGAACACATCGACGAAAGATACCTTTATTAATTGCTTTTATTTTCCGCTCTTTATTTTTATGCACCTTTAATTATAGCATTTACATTTCATATCATTTTTTATTTCCTCACTTGAGCATTTTATTTTATATGTTATTTTTCCTTTGCTCACTAGAGCATTTTTCTTGTTATTTTGAATTTTCTCACTTGAGCTTTATTTTTCGTTTCCAAAACACTTAATAATTCAACTTAAACATAAAAAACTTTAATTGGACTTGGTTACTATCCTTGTTCTTGGAGCTTGATCTTTGGACTTAGGATTATGACCTCACCTTAGCATGGAGATCATAGTGCCCTTGGTGTTATTCTGTCTTGTATGGTTATTATCTTTGTATGCAGGTTATTCTGTTATACTCGATTAAGAGTGGATTTCCTCCAAATACAGCCGTTACTCTGCCCATTTTTTCTAAAGACAAGAACTCACCTAAAAGTATTGATTTATCTGAAGCTTGTTTTTTTTGTCTGGTTATTGGTTGTTTATGTGGTAATTCAAAGGATGGGATACAGTATTGGCTCTGGATGTCAAATACTAGTCTTCTCACCCAGTTAGATATTTCTTTACCCTTACTTTTTACTCTATGTACTTAGGTTAGCCTCTTCATCTCCTTCCCATTCTTATTTTCAAAATCTTCCCTCTTTTTCAAAGGATTCTTGTTTTTAAAACTCGAACTGCTTTTCATAAAAAACTTGGACTTAGGTCCATGCATTTTCAAACTTCTTTTCTTAATGAACTTTCAATTCATTTAATAATAATTTGACTTTTCTTTTCATAAGACTAAAAAATACCTAACCTCATTCAAACTTTTTGAGCCCTTCGTGGCTTTTCTAACAAACATTTTCTTAAAATCAACCAACACACAATTTTGGTCTTTTTTAGCTGAACTACTTGGTTTTGATTTCGACATTGCACATTGTTGGTATGTAGGTCTGGAACTCATTGGAAGTTCTATCAAACCAAAAATTATAAAAAATACTTCTTTTCTCCCCCACCATCCATTTTGTATATATACTCTTTTTTTAGCACACATATACAAATTTTCAAAAAGGTTCCTATAGAGTACCGTAGATGCTTTGGGTGCATAACACCTTACTTTTGCATAACTAACCCCCGGTCCCAGATCTCTGATTTTTTTTAAGGATTTTATTCGCTCTTTTTCCTAGTCCTTTGGATAAAATAAAAGTGCGGTGGCTACTCTTTTGTTACTTTTTTGAGTTAAGTCAATTCAATGGCTTATACTCGTAGTTTTTTGCCGCTACATAAAAGTGTCAACTCTGCTGGGGATGTTTAACCTATTGTTGGACCATATTTAAGTGGGTTGACCATATTTTTGTTTATTTGTATATATGTGCTATATTGTTTGTATATATTATATGCTTGTTTGTATGGATATTTTTCTAGTTTTTAGGAGTGTTTGATGATCTTCTTTTTGAGTCCTATACCCGTACTCGGGCAAACTTAAGATAGGACGGGAGGTATAGTCGTGTTAGCTTTTAGGGAGTAATCTCGAAGAAGGAGACATGAGATCCCCCACTCAGTGGAGACCTCCCTTATTATGGTATTTTGTTTACCGAGCTATCGGGAAGACATGACTGCTTTCGACCTGAGAGTCGCTGAAGCTGAGAAGCCGTAGAACCCTTAACCTATCCTGGCCTTTTTAGGGGTAGTGCAGGGACTATTACAGAGTTATCCGGAAGTAGTTGCTACGCAATACTGCACTCAGACGAGTTTCACCTGAAGGTATTTCTAATTACCAAGTACATCGGGAAGTTGGTAGTATTGGATGGAGGAATGAAAACTTTGGGGATTCCTTTTAGAACCTTGATCTACAGGTGACAAAGCTTAGAATACCATGTGGGTAGTACCCTTTGACTCCATGCTCGTGACATCGAACCTATGGACCCCTATGTTTGTGATCTTTGTGTGTGTTTGTGGTATCATGCATTCATGCACCCATACACATTTTTTTCAGAAAATTATTTAAGGAAGTTAAAATTGAGGGACTGATGAGCTTGATTGATAAGATTGAGAGTCCAGAGGATTTTCGGAAGAAGTATGAGACTATTATACCTTTGATGAAGACGAAGATGAAGGCTGGTTTGCTTTCACCTTGGTTCAGTTCTATGATCCATTGTACCATTGCTTCACTTTTCCTGACTATCAGTTAGTTCCTACTTTGGAGGAGTATTCTTATCTATTTGGTCGACCTAGTACTAGTGTTGTTCCTTTCACTGGTTTGGCGGAGGAGCCTAAGTATCATGAGATTGCTGCTATTACCCATCTGAAGAGGTCTGAGATTGAAGATAACATGACTACCAAGGGGTGTATCAGAGGATTACCAGTTGCATTTCTTTTGAAGCCATCTTTGCGTTGCTTTCTTATGGTTTGTTCTTGTTCCCCAATGTTGAATACTTTGTTGACGTTAATTCTATCAGGATCTTCATGATTGGGAATCCAGTTTCCACACTTCTTGATGAGACTTATTATTCTATTCACCTTCAAAACTTCTGTTGAGAAGGAGAGATTATCTGTTGTATGTCATTGATATATCGTTGGTTTACTTCTCATTTACCTACAGTTGATGCTTTTTGGGATCCTAGAAGGGGATCTCGTTGGGCGTTGAAGATCATGGCTCTCTCTCATTCAGATATTGTATGGTATCGTCAGGTTTATTATGATGTAGATACTATCAACAATTGTGGTAGCTTTCACAATGTGCCTCTTATTGGTACAAAGGGATGTATTAGCTACAATCATGTTCTTGCACGTCGTCAGCTTGGTTATCCGATGAGAGATAAACCAAAGAGTATTCATGTGAGTGGCTTCTTTCTTAAAGAACGTGAAGACCACAATGCATCTAGAAAGGATATAGAGAAAGCTTGGCGTCATATTCATAGGAAAGGAAAAGAGAATCCAGGGAAGAGAGAAGTTGTTACTTTGGAGCCTTATCTTCTATGGGTTCAAGCAAGAGATATTGAGTTGAAGATGTCGTATTCTTAAGAGGGTTCAGATGACAAAGAGGATCTTCAGTTTTCTTTGGTTTGGATTCAACAAGAGAAGGAAGCTTGGAAGAACAAGTATCATACCTTTAAGATGTCTCATGCAATAAAGTTGAAGGAAAAGGATGATTTGATTGAGATTCTTGAGAGTCGTGTTGCAGAGATGATGGAGAAGCAGGAGGATTTACTTTCTTCCAGTGTTCACCCAGTTTTTAGCGCTCCTGTTCATTCTCATACTTCTCCCGAGTCTGGTACTTGGAAAGGTTATGTTGACAGGTACGTGTTAGAGAACGAGAAACTGAAGGATGAGATCAGGAAGCTCAATAGGAAGAGGTCATTTGAAGAAGGGTCTTCTGCAGATTTGGTTCCTCGTGATTTTTAGTTTCTATATTATTCTCTATATTGTACTTGGGTTCGTTGAGACTGGTATTGAAGAGTTGTAATCCTCAAAATATTTTATTAATGATATGAGTTTATTTCAGTATTTCAAATGTCTTATGCTTTGATATTTGTAAATTAAATTGTCTTTATTAAATTCCTTGAACAATAAAAATAATTATGGTAAAATTAATCATATGCATTACATGTCATGCATCATGACACACACATTCTTGCATTTTCATACTTTCCCAGGTGTCTTATCCATTTCTCTACTTCATTCAGTCTTCAAGTTGTTGCATCGGTATAACACTCGAGCCAACTCCAAGAAGAAGATGGAAAATCTAGAGCAAGAGAATCGTGAGTTACGCGAAGAGGTTATCTCCCTGAGGACCGGTATGGCCAATTTGACTGCTATGGTGGAATAGTTGGTGGCTGCTCAAAATCAGCCACTACCTCCTCCACCTTCTCCTCATATCATTCCACCCCAACCGACAATTGTTATCTCCGAAGTTCAAGACGTTAATGTTTCTACTGTGTCAGTGGTTTCTACCGTCCAACACCATATGCCTCCTAGTTATCCTTGGGGAATTCTAGAGAATTTCATGCCTGAAGGTTACAATACTGCTACTCAAATGACCTCCTTGGCCCAACCTACTGTAGTTGCCGCACCTCCTGTGGTGCATGCTACTCCTATTTTCAACAAAGAGTTTGATAATCCACTCTCTCCTCTAAGTGAAAGCTTAGACTTCTATGATTGAATGGATGGTTTCCAGGAATAGTTTGACAAGATGCTGAAAGAGCTGAAAGCCCTCAAAGGGAAAGATCTATTTGGTGACAATGTCAATGATTTGTGCTTAGTTCCTAATGTGAAACTACCTATTAAATTCAAAGTTCCAGAGTTTGAGAAGTACAAGGGCAATTCTTGTCCGTGTAACCATTTGATGATGTATTTGAGAAGGATGTCCGCAAATACTAAAGATCAGCGTTTGCTCATTCACTTCTTTCAAGACAATTTGACCGGTGCAGCTTTGAGATGGTACATGAATTTAGACAGCAGTGTCATCCCTACGTTCCATGGTTTGGGTGAAGATTTTGTGAAGAATTACAATTACAATATGTACATGGTGCCCGACCATGATCAACTGACGGCAGTGGGTCAAAAAGATAAGGAATCCTTCAAAGAGTATGCTCAATGATGGCGTGAGCTTGCTGCACAGGTTATACCTCCACTAAGTGAGCAAGAGATGATCAAAGTTTTCCTGAAGACTTTAGGTCCCTTCTGTTATAGGAAGATGGTGGCTAGTGTACCTAATGATTTTGCTGAAATGGTAAGCATGGGAGTCCATCTCGAAGAGGCTGTCTGAGAAGGACGATTGTCGAAAGAAGAAGGATCGAGTGGAGCTAAGAATCCATCCTTTGGATTCTCCAAAAAAAAGAAGAAGTTAATGTTGTTGTCTAGGAAAGGAGAACCAGACCTCCTAACAGGCGTCCTCAGAACCAACAAGTTGTTGTTGTTACCCCTGTTGTTGCTACAACTCCAACTAATATCCCTTATAACAAAGCATCTCAACAAGGGCAAGGCTCAAAGAGAGAACCGTTTGATCCGATTCTGATGACTTATGCAGAGTTGTACCCAGTGTTGATTTAGAGGCACTTGGTGCAACCAAGAGCACCTCCAACTGTTCCAAATGCTTTTCCATGGTATTACAAGGAAAATTAGACTTGTGCATACCACCAAGGAGCTCTAGGGCACAATATTGATAATTGTTATTCGTTGAAGTCAGAAGTGCAAAAGATGGTAAGATCAGGTCTTTTGTCTTTCAAAGACATGGGTCCTAATGTGCAAGGGAATCCGTTTCCCAAACATGGAAATACTGTGAATATGGTTGACGAAGAAATTAGGGTTTATGATGTGAATTTGATCATTGGAGATCTTGTGAAGATGCATGCTGCTCTCTGTAAAGTTGGTTATTGCACTCATGATTATGCTGCTTGTAATGTGTGCAGCGAGGATACTCGTGGTTGTGATAAGATAAAGAGTTATCTTCTATATATGATGGACAGGAACCTTATTCAGGTTATCAGGTTGAAGGATGAGCCTGAAGTTGAAGTGAATGTTGTCGATAATCCTCCTAGAGAAGTTAAAATCCGATATGTGGACGAGACTAATGCTAATTTGGTGAATTTGCACATTGAGTTCAATTTCATTGAAGGGCAAGAGGTGCACCAATATAATGAATTCTCAGTATGTAGCACATATCATCGTGGTTGTGATGTTGTGAAAAGAGATATTCAGCATCTCCTAGATGAAGGTATTATTCAGATTGTAGTAAGCAGGGTTGGTTTCAACAATGGAGTCAGTATGACTGAAGGATCGTTTGATGAATCTAATGATGAATACATTTATGCTTATGAGTATTTCTCCGCTAATGAGTTTGGTGAAGAAGTAGATGTAAACGTCATTGTGCTATATTTTGATATTCCCACTCATGTGGAAGTGACCTATTACAATAAGCCTCCAGTTACTCCTTTGGTTATTAGCTTACCTGGACCTGTCCCATATAGTTCCAACAAGGTTGTGCCATACAAGTACAATACCACCATTATAGAAGGAGATGTTGAGTTTCCAATTCAACCATTACCTCAAGTAGGAAATATTGCTGATGCTAGTCGAATGACCAGAAGTGGTAGTGTATTTGCTCCTGTATTTCCAAAGTTGGATGATGATGGTAAGAAGATTGTGGAAACTAGTGTTGAACCCAAAAAGGTTGAAGGGAAGACTAGTGGGGTAACCCAAGAAAAAGAAATGGATGATTTTTTGAAGATTATCAAGATGAGCAATTACAAGATCATTGAGCAATTACTGCAGAAACCACCAAAGATTTTAATGTTGGCTCTGTTGATGAATTCTTCAGCTCACAGAGAGTCTCTAATGAAGGTTTTAGTATGATGTGTCTTTGGAAACTTTAATAGTGTGGTTGGAAATATCACAGCTTGCAATAATCTAAGTTTCAGTGATGAAGAGTTTCCCGTTGAGAGAAGGAATCACAACATGGCTTTGTACATTTCCATGAATTGCAAGAATAATGCATTGTCCAATGTGCTTATTGATAATGGCTCCATGTTGAATGTTATTCCTAAGAGTACCCTTTCAAAGTTCAAATATGAAGGTCCGCCGATGCGTTCTAGTGGTATCATTGTGAAGGCGTTTGATGGTTCTCGTAAGTCTGTTATTGGGGGAGTAGATTTGCCCATTCACATTGGTCCACATTTGTTTCAAATTACCTTCCAGGTGATGGATATATTTCCTGATTATAGCTATTTGATTGGACGACCTTGGATTCATGAGGATGGTGTTGTGACTTCAACCCTCAATCAGAAATTGAAGTTTGTCTGTGACGGTGCTATGATTATTATGGAAGGAGAACAAGCTATGCTAGTTTCTCATTTATCCTCCTTTTCCATAGTAGAATTTTATGAAGCCTTTGTTGGAACGAAATTCCAAGCTTTGTCTATTGATAGTGGCCAAAGAAGTGAAGATTCTATTGCTTCGTTGAAGGATGCCCGTGATGTGGTTCAGAAAGGTTCTAGCAATGTTTGGGGACAAGTTATTGAGCCAAAGGTGAATAAGAATGGTTTTGGTTTAGGATTTTCCATGAAGATCAGAAGAGAAATGCTGAAGTCAGGACATGTTGCTGCCAAATATCCAGATGTTTTCCGAAGTGCTGGTTATCTTGATCATACTATTCTAGGAGTCAATGCCATTGTCGAAGATGGACTAGACATCTTCACTTGCATTCACGTGTCTAAGTAATTCACTTTTGCTTGTTTAAATTTTCAAATAATGATCCTTTCACTCTGCCCAAGGTGAAAGTGATGTTGTATGGGCAAAATCTGTTTGTTTTGAAATTTAAGATCATTAATAAAAGTTTGTTTTTCATTCCAAATTGTGTCTTTTATTTTCTAATTTTTTCTTGAAAAAATGGTAATCAGAAAAAAATTTCACAAAAAAATAATAATTGAATTGAATTTGCATAATCACTTGTCACATGTGTCAGTTTCTAAAATCGATCATAAACATATGTGCAGATTAATTCATAAAACCGTTGAAAACAATGACCCTGCGCCCTTTTCCAACTTTGAGCATCCTGTAAATGTAGCCGAAGAAGAGGAATTTGATGAGATCCCTGAAGAGGTTTCTCGGTTGCTTGAGCACGAGGAAAACACCATCCAACCGTACAAAGAGTCGTTGGAAGTTATTAACTTTGGTTCTGATGAAGATGTGAAAGAGGTCAAGATTGGAGCATAGCTACATCCTAAGGTGAAGATTCGTTTGATTGTAATGCTGAAAGAATATGTAGATATATTTGTTTGGTCGTATTAAGATATGCCAGGGTTAGATATTGATATTGTGGAGCATTATTTACCGCTAAAGCCTGAGTGCCCGGCAATCAAGCAGAAGTTAAGAAGAACTCATCCAAATATGGAGATAAAGATTAAGGAGGAAGTTTTAAAGAAGATTGACGCAGGTTTTTTTGTGACATCAGTCTATCCTTAGTGGATTGTCAATATTGTGCTAGTACCAAAGAAAGATGGAAAAGTCTGCATGTGTGTTGATTACCAAGATCTAAACAAGGCTAGTCTGAAAGATGATTTTCCTTTGCCACACATTGATATGTTGGTGGACAGTACTGCAAAATGCAAAGTGTTCTCGTTCATTGATGGATTTTCCAGATACAATCAAATTAGGATGGATCCTGAAGACATGAAAAAAAAACGTTTATCACACCCTGGGGAACATTCTGTTACAGATTGATGCCCTTCGGGTTGAAGAACGTTGGTTCAACGTACTAGAGGGCCATGACGACCCTATTCCATGATCTGATGCATAAAGAAATTGAAGTGTATATTGATGATATGATTGCTAAGTCCCAAACTGAGGAAGATCATTTGGAAGACTTGTTGAAACTGTTTCAGCATTTGAGGAAGTATCGCCTCCGTTTGAATCCTAATAAATGTACTTTCGGTGTTTAGTCTGGAAAACTGTTGGGTTTTGTTGTCAGCCAAAAGGGAATTGAAGTTGATCCTAACAAAGTTAGGGCAGTTCAAGAAATGTTGGCACCAAGACCTAAAAAGCAAGTCAGAGGTTTCCTCAGACGTTTGAATTACATTTCCAGATTCATTTCCCATAGGACCACAACATGTGAACCAATCTTCAAGCTGTTGAAGAAAGATCAAGGTTGCGTATAGACAAAAGATTTCCAAAATGCATTTGAAAGTATCAGAGAGTATTTTCTTGAGCCTCTTATCCTGCGCCCTCCCGTTAAAGGAAAACCATTGGTTCTATATCTGACTATGTTGGAAAGCTCCATGGGTTGTATTTTAGGACAGCAAGATGAAACAGGAAGGAAAGAATATGCCATTTAATACTTGAGCAAAAAGTTCACCAACTGTGAGTCTCGGTATTCTATATTGGAAAAGACTTGTTGTGCTTTAGCCTGGGCTGGGAATCGTCTGCAACAATATATGTTGAATCATACTACTTGGTTGATCTCTCAAATGGATCTGATCAAGTACATCTTTGAAAATCCTGCTCTTACAGGAATAATTTCTCATTGGCATATGTTGTTATCTGAATATGACATTGAATACCGTACCCAGAAAGCTATTAAAAGCAGCATACTGGCAGAATACCTAGCTCATCAACTGGTTGAAGATAATCAATCTGTTGAATTTGAATTTCCTGATGAGGATGTAATGTATTTGAAAATGAAAGATGTGATGAACCTTTACCTAAAGAAAGTCCAGATCCAGAATCCCGATGGGGAATGGTGTTTGATGGAGCTGTGAATGCTTGTGGAAAAGGAATTGATATTCTGATCATCACTCCTCAAGGAGCTCATATTCCTTTCACAAAAATATTGATGTTTGATTGTACAAATAATATGGCGGAATATGAAGCTTGTATCATGGGTCTTGAAGAAGCCATCGACCTCAGAATCAAAATTCTTGATGTGTATGGTGATTCAGCTTTGGTAATAAATCAGATTAAAGGAGATTGGGAGACTCATCACCCTGGCTTAATCCCTTACATAGATTATGAAAGGAGGTTGTTGACTTTCTTCAATAAGGTAGAGCTTCACCACATTCCTCGGGATGAAAATCAGATGGCAGATGCCTTGGAAACTTTAGCTTCTATGTATAAAGTGAACCAGTGGAATGATGTACCTCAGATCACCATTGAGCGCCTCGAGATGGCAACTTATATATTCGCCATGGAGGTGGCAAAGGATGATAAACCCTGGTATCATAACATCAAGAACTTCTTGATGACTCGAGAGTATCCGGTTGATACGACAAGCAAAGACAGAAAGACCTTGAGGAGATTGGCTGGTAGCTTCTTTCTCAATGAAGGTGTGTTATACAAAAGAAATCATGACATGGTCTTGCTCAGATGTGTGGATAGACATGAAGAAGACATGTTGATGCATGAGATTCATGAGGTTTCTTTTGCTACCCATGCCAATGGACACTCTATGGCTAAGAAGATGCTAAGGGAAAGATATTATTGGCTGCTAATGGAATCCGATTGTTACAAATTTGCGAAGAAGTGCCATAAATGTCAGATTTATGCTGATAAGATTCATGTGCCTCATACACTTCTCAATGTTATTTCTTCCCCATGGCCTTTCTCTATGTGGGGTATTGACATGATTGGGATGATTGAAACCAAGGCTTCTAATGGACATCGTTTCATTTTTGGTAGAAATTGATTACTTCACAAAATGGGTTGAAGCGACTTCTTATGCCAATGTTACCAAGCAAGTGGTGGTTCGATTCATCAAGAACAATCTCATTTTTCGGTATGATGTGCTTAGCAGGATCATTAATGACAACGGCTCGAATTTGGATAATAAAATGATGGCGAAACTTTGTGAAGAATTCAAGATTGTTCATCACAACTCTTCTCCTTACAGACCCAAGATGAATGTGGCAGTTGAAGCTGCAGACAAGAATATCAAGAAGATCATCCAGAAGATGGTCGTCACCTACAAAGACTGGCATGAAATGTTGCCTTTTGCTTTGCATGGATATCAGACTTCGGTTCGTACTTTAACAGGGGCCACTCCTTTCTCTCTTGTTTATGGCATGGAAGCAATGCTCCCCATTGAAGTTGAGATTCCATATTTGTGTGTGATAATAGAAGCTGAATTATCTGATGCTGAATGGGTTCAGAATCGGTTTTCCTAGTTGAATTTGATTGAAAAGAAGATAATGACTTCTTTATGTCATGGTTAATTATACCATAAGAGAATGACGAAAGCCTTTGATAAGAAGGTCAAACCTCATGTATTCAGATAAGGTAACCTCGTTCTCAGAAAGATCATTTCTTTAAACTTTGATTCCAGAGGCAAGTGGACTCCCAATTATGAAGGCCCATATGTTGTCAACAAAGCATTCTCTGGAGGTGCATTGATTCTTGAAGCTATGGATGGCGAGGAGTTCCCACGTCCTCTAAATGCTGATGTAGTCAAGAAATACTTCGCCTAAATGAATAAAAGAACAACTTGCTAAGTTGAAAACTCGAAAGGGCGACTTAAGCAAAAAAGAGTGTCTGGGTAGACTGAAAACCCGAAAGGGAGGTCTAGGCAAAAATTAGAGACATAGACAGAATAAATTTCCCGGTAGGCTAAAAACCCGCAAGGGCATTCTAGGCAAAACTTTGGGACTTATATGGCAAGTAACTACATCCGACAAGACTTGATCATAGAAGCAACAATCTGCATGGATTATCTTCATACCTCAACTGAAGACTACAATACAGGAGTTCAAAGTTGTTAGGGAGAATAGTGTTCATTGTTCTTTGATGTACCTATTGTTGTGGTGTTAGCGGCAAGCAAATAGTTTGATATTTATTTTTACCGGGTAATATATACCGGTTAGGTTATATCGTATTGTGTCCATAGAGATTAGTTATTGATTCGTCGTACGACAATTTTATCGTTAGTGAGTTTGGTAATAAATTGGTTGCAAAAAAAAGACAAAAAGTAAATGAACAAAAATTATAAAGGATAGACAACTTGTTCGGAACGAATGCATACTACCCGTCAAAGACTTAAATCTACCATCCATGTCATACACAGCCTATGATACTCCTCCATGTCATCACATATCTTTCACAACCTAAGCTACTTCTAACCCAAATTGAGAATTCTACCGCATCACCTCGATAACCATGTCTAGCATACCTCAATAACACAGAAGTCAACTGCGCCACTCATAACGACTATCTCTAGCTCGAAACAACCAACACAGAGGCATTAAGATCAGATAATCTAAGTAAATGTCAGCACTAAACCCATTTCTAGCATTCAAAAACTAACAGATAATCATCCTCGGTAAGAATCTAAGCAATCTATGTCTAGCAAAGCTCAAATCCCTAACATAGAGTAAAAACCTAAGACAATTACTACCACATATTCGTAAAGCAAACTTTATACAATGCCAAGGGCGACAAATATACACGTGTTCACAATAAATATACATACATGACCAACAAAAGAGAAATACATAGAGAAGAGAAGAGATAAACCACTCATTTACACCGGTTTGTCAGACCCTATCAAAGAGAAACCCACCTCCAATCATCCGTATGCAAAGCCTATTATTGTTTTATAAGCTAATCTATCAAAAACTATAAGGTGATCGAATTTGGGAGCAAAAATCCAACCCAAAAACCATAAATTACAAAAATAAAATGAAATGAAACTATATACAAAATCTGTCTCGCAGCCACTTCCTGACGCCCAAAAAGTACCGCCCGACGCTACCTCTTTATTACTTGGCCCAAGATGCTCTATATCTACAACTGGGCAAAATATCTCAACACCGCCCAACGACCAGAATCACTGCCCGACGTTGCTTCTCTTCTTCGCCCAGCGAGCCGTTGGCGAGCCAAAGTCAGGAGCTAATGGATTTTATCAATGTTGCACCGCTCCCTTCACCGCCCGACGAGCTTCCAGCGCCGAGAGCTCCATGTCTTCGCCACCTCACCGCCCGACGGTGGACACCAGAAAAGCAACTTTTGTTGCTTTTTCAACACAACTTGGAATGGCTTCTTCTTTGCCTTAATCTTCCAAAAATTCATCTTGGAGATTTTATTCCTCTTGCTCCAATCATGCTTAAATACCTACATAATATACACAACACTAATCAATCGGTACAATATATACACAAAATGCAAAAAACGTATTTACAACAAAAAGTGGGGTTATTCAACGATGTTCAAAACAAAATACTAGATAACTGCCACAAAACATATGCACAAAATAACTACATTTTGGCAGTTATCAGTACCTTTTCCATGTATTTACTATTTTTCAAAAACTTTGTAATTATCTATGGAGTCATGCTATTGACATACTACCATTATATCAATAAAATTTGAGCCTTTATCCAATTTCTTTGCAATCCTATTTTATTCAGTTTATAAAAATATTCTTTTATTATTGAAAATGTATTTCAAAACAAACAGATTTGTTAGAACATACTTGCGAAAATTTTGCAATTTAAGTGTGTTTACTTCGAATGTGAAGCAAAGAGATAAGATGGCACTGTCCTAATAACAAACAAGATTGATAATGTTGAAGTTGGTTCCATCAGGACCTCTATAACATTTTTCATTCGAATATGAGATATAAGTGCAAAGCGGATTGTTCCCACAGAATGTCCCATTTTTTCCCAGAAGAGTTGTTAAGAGTAGCGCTCTGATAAGACATGGTGACAACCCCATGGGATGCCTCCGCCAGAAGGAATCTGGGAATATTTACGATGTGCCTGCAACTTCTTTTGAAATTTGTTGCGATGAGGAGCTACCCTTTTGTTGATGGTTTGTGAATACTTCATTTTGGTCGAGTGTTGTCCATGCATTAGTCAACCTCCCATGTTGATCCTCAATAAAATGTCCACGTGCATCTCACGTACATTCATTCATACATTGTGCATAGGTAAACTTCATTTTTATATGTTGATAACCAGGGCATGTTTCATCTTTCCAATAGAATGCCATCTTTAAGCAAAAAAAAATTATCTTTTCGCTTTCCCCACAGAGTTATCCTCATGGAAGAATATGGCCTCGACCCTCTTTGTAAGCTTTTGTGATGGTTTAGATCACCCTGCCCCAGCTTGATTGTGGTTTGAACTCTGGCCAACAAGCAGCGTTATTATCGTGTTCTTCCTAAACTATGAGTTCTAATTGGAAAGCACAGTTAGGTCAAGATGATCTCATCTCTCCGACAAAAGAGAATCTGAAATTTTGGTTAGAGGCAGACTCAGGATGTCATGACATCTGTCCGACATTACAAAATAGACAAGGTAGAATTACAATTAAAATGCAGGAAACTAAAGAGCACAGGGAATTATTACCCAGCTCGGTTCTAACCAATCTACATCTAGAGGCATACCAAGCCAGGAATGAAGTTCACTATCAGCAGTATTAATTCGGAGGGAAACCACCCTGTTTACACTCCTCACTTAATCAGACTACCCAATGACCTTTCTACCTAAGATACCACGCTTAGATATGAGAACCTCCGCTCACTTCCAATCACCTCAGTGATGTCTATCAGCTACTATCACACCAGCAACTGCATCAACTGCTTGGCTCCTAACACAATCAACTTGGAGATACCTCACTCCAAACACAACTAAAACAGTCACTCAAGTGACACAAACCTAACTTGGAATTTCTTCACAGCTTCTTCCAAGGACACAACCACACTCATTACTTCACAGCTTCTGAGTGAGTAAAACAATGCTCTTGCCTACAGGCTTCGAGGTACAAATCAGTGACCATCCCACAAGTCGGGTGGTTCACTTACATGGCTAACCCTAAAGATTACATCTTTATGAAGCCGGCTAGCTTACTAAAACTAGGTTACAACTGCTTATTTATAACCTATTACCCAACCGGATTTGGGCCTTCAAAATAACAGCATAAGTTGTAACAAACTTCTGAAGAAATAAACTTTGCAGAAATAAAATCGCAGATAACTTCTGCTACAATCAAGGTCCTTGTTGATCTTTCTCCTTAGTTCTTGGACCTCCACATAACCTTTAAAATCACGCCACATAAGATGCATAATATTCCCAGAATATTCTGATCTAATTAAAACAGAACTGTAACAACTTAATAGTTTCTATAGCGTGATGTCCTGGTGTCTGATGTCTCGACTTCTCATATGACATGATGTTCCAGATGTTGAAAATCTTCAACACAACATGTTCAGGCATTTTATATAGGATTATAAGTTAGGAATCCTACTGTAGAATACATTGTTACTGCTACTTATTTGTTTTATTAAAGTTAAGCCAATCCATACAATTCAGGAACTTACAAAATCCAAGATAATTCACTTGCATTATCCAGCAATATTGTTACAATCTTTTCCGAACAGCAAGTGATAGTCTCCTTTCGGCAACCCAACAAGGAATCTCTCGCTATGGATTGACCTTTTTCTCCAGCAAGTCGAAGATCTTTTGTTCCAATGAATGACAAGCTTGTCTTATGGAAGGTAGTTTGTCAAAGATTTGTTCCGATGAATGTCAGCCTTGTCTTTATGGAAGGTAGTTTACCAAAGATTTGTTTCGATAAATGGAATCCTTGTCTTTATGGAAGGTAGTTTATCTAAGATCTTTTGTTCCGATAAATGGCAGCCTTGTCTTTATGGAAGGTAGTTTATCGAAGATCTGTTATTTCGATGAATGGCAGCCTTGTCTTTATGGAAGGTATTTTATTGAAGATTCGTTGTTCCCATTAATGGAAGCCTTGTCTTTATGGAAGGTAGTTTATCGAAGATTCGTTGTTCCGATGAATGGAAGTCTTGTCTTTATGGAAGGTAGTTTATCGAAGATTTGTTCCGATGGATGGAAATCTCGTTATTATGGGAGATAGTTCGTCGTTGATCTGTTGAATACTCCAATCGGCAAATTTTTAGATCAGTGATTGTATGATTGCTTTGTCACCTTTTCTAGATGAAGTATCCTGGTTAAAAAAGGAGTTCCAGCCCGTCTTTGGTGAAGTGCCAGAGCTCTTTGGAAAGTTAGTCTATTGTTGATGTTATCTTCTTTCCACCTTTTGGTTAGAAACAATTTTTTTGTGTTTATTCGGGGTTGATGGTTTACTATCTTTAGAAAGTTGGTGTCACTCCCTTTTTTTCTAACTCCTCTATGAGGAGATAGTTTGCCGTCTATCTAAGGATTGTTGTTGTTATCCCTTTTCCGTTTCCTTGTCTTATATTAAGTCGGTAATATTATAAAAAGTTGGTTTCCCATTCCCTAGTGGAGTCATGTTTTTTCTCTGCCATAAGATTGAGCTTCTTTCCCTAGTAGTTCGTCTTTTTGGATGAGTTGTCTTACTTGACGTGTCTCCATTATCTTCACTTCCCCATAGGCATTTTGCTGCCCCTGTGGAGATCATCATATTACATTGCATAACCATTAAGCATTGCATAATATCTTAGGTCCAAAAATAGGGCTCATATTATATTTAAGTATCTTCTATCCCGTCAAGGCGAAGGTTCCCTTCTTATCTCCGAATAGAATACACTTAAATAAGGGCAGCTGATGTAACCTAATTTTTGCCCCTAAGATTCATTCATACTTCATACCATTGCATTACACAAAGATCAAATGGTCTCTCTCTCTCAATCTCTCTCTCTCTCTCTCTCTCTCTCTCTCTCTCTCTTATCTTTGGGTTTTCCTTTGGGAGATCACCAAGCACCTTTGAATGTATGTGATAATTGATACTTGTCTAACAATGATATATGTACACTTTGCTTGTTAAATGTTGTAGGTGAATGGTGCACAAGTTTATTATTTAAGGAGTCAATAGGTTCATGTGTTTATTTTCATGCCTTCTCTGCTCAATTCTCAAGATTTTGAAAGTATTGTCTCTCATGGAGGATTTCACTTGTCCTCAACCATGGCCTCTCATCTTGAGTATATGCTTCATGTTTGAAAGAGATCATCAAATTTAAACAATTCTCCATTCTATGGCAATCTATCCTGAAATTAGGGTTTTGGACTTCTGAGGATCATATCTTGGTGTTTGTATGAAGTTTGTGGATGTTTTCAAATTCATTTGATTCTCAAGAGGACTTCTAACATGAATATGCTTGGATCCAAGGAGTTTGATTGATGAGAAAATTGTTTTAGAAGTCTATGATTGCCCACTCTCTCTATTGATGCATCATTTATCTTGTATGACTTCCAAGGATCATAACTTGGTCATCTATTGTCTCCTTGAGCCCATTTTTCTTCCACAATGAACCTAAGGATGTCTAATACAACTTAGTTCAATTAGTGAAAAGAGAAAATGCTTGGAAATTTTCCTTTGAAGTCAAAAGATTACAAGTCCTTGTGAATTTCTCAATTGTTGGTCAATCAACTTCAAAAGATCATATCTTGATCATCATTTATCATCTTCGGGTCATTCGTTTTGCACAACAATCTTGAAGATGTTAAATTTATCTCCATATGAATTTTGAAGATTGAAAGTGTTTGTAAGTTGCTTCAATATATCAAAAGATTATAGGTCACTTCATAAATTTTCATCAAATTCACAAGATCATAACTTTCTCAATTTTTGGAAATTTTGAGTGATTCTTTTTGCCAAATGTTCCTTGAGAGGTCTACTTCATATCATCTTTGAAAATCAAGATAAAAGTTTGAGTGGAAGGTCAAGCTTGAAGAAGAAACATTATAGGTCATTTTTAGAAAGTGGCATGCTTGACCAAGGCCTGACCAGGAAAATCAATGACTTTTCAAGAATCCTAAAGGCTCAATCTCTCAACTAAAGCATCATTTGATTTGATTCTTTTTTCATTGTGTTCTACTCTTTGAATAATTCATTTGGCTCAAAGAAAATCAGAAAACGCACGAGGGAATTGGATTTGGCCTTAGCTCAAAGTTTATGCGAAATTCTGATTCGAGCTCACCATCAGTTTGTGCATTTGTGCGTGTAACTTGTTTTTAAGCCAAGTTAAGCCTTGCTTTCTGACTAACTCTGATTAGGAACTTCCCAAGATTAATTAGCACATCAAAACGCAAGGGATGATTGAGTTTTGATGCACATAAGGTCACACTTTCTTCATGAACACGGGTGTGCATGATTTCCACTCAAAAGTCATCATTCACCCCTCATTTTGATTCCATTCGCCTCTCCCATAAATAAGGGATACATTCCACTCATTTCCTCAAGATTTGATAGCCAAAAACCCTTTTCCAAACTCTCTCTCGAATCCAATTTTCTGCAACTTCGTTTTCACTCTCAACGCCATTCCAGTTTGAAATTAACCATTCATTCTTCTTCCTTGAACCTCACTCAAGCTAACAGAGCAAGAATCGTGCCTTGAAGCTTCCTGAATCGTGCTATCCAACTCCAGTTTTAAGAGCTCTGAAAGTGAACTTCGTTCAGGTAGGAATCTCCATCAAAACTTTTAAAATAAAGCATCATTGCACTCTCCTCATCTCCCTGATCCTTGTGATCTTCACCATTTGCATTTTCATCAAGTATTGACTGGGAAATTTATCAAAATCCTATTTGTTATTATTTGAGTTTTTCCAAAATTCCCTTTACTCAGTGTAAATAAATTTTTCGCGAGCATGTGGTTGAGATCGTCTTGAAGAGACGAATCCAAGGATACCACTCATTGCTATTGATTTTACAATTTGAGGAACTCCAATTTCGGAGTGGCTGGAGGTTGAAGACGATGACATGTCTCGTCTCAACCAATGAGAGCACGCCATGTTATTTTTTTGAATTGGATCATATGATAACGCTTTATCATGCACGCGTCTCCGGAGCCCTTGGATCTGATTACTTTTATTAGTCAGTATCAATCCAACGCGTGACATTGCTTCTGATTTTTTTTAAATTTAATTTGTAATCCGTGTGAAAACCAAGGAGGTCCATATCAAGCACAGCGCGCCATGTCCATTGAATGTGATTACTAACACGTTCTGACTATGATCAGACGGTCCACATGTTTTTTGGCTTTTATTTTATTTTCTGATTTTATATTTTAAATGTTTTAAACTTCAAAAAATCATATAAAATTCATTTCTGACTCAAAAATTTTGAAAAAAATCACAAAAATATTTGGAAATATTATCTTTCTGAATTTTTTTTCTTCATAATTTTAGTTTTTGATTTGATATTTTTTATGATTTTTTCTCTTTTATTTGATGTTTTTAATTGTTTTAAAATACTTTTTGACATTTCAAAATTCTGGAAGGATCCAATAGTCATTTGACAGATATTTGTCACCTCATTTTATTTTTATTTTTGATTTTACTATTTTTTGCCATTTTTGGTTTATTTCACCTTTTATTTTATTTTTCTAAAAATGTTTTTTGACTTTAAAAAATTCTTAAAAAATTTGTCAACACTTGTTGACCTTTGTTTGACTTGGAGTAATTTTCTTAGAATTTTATTTTGATAAAAAAAATACTATTTATGTATTTCGTCAATAAAGTCCAATTAAATAACCTAATTTCAAAATTACTTTTAAATCCTTTTATTTGATTTTTATTTTCATTTTTATGTTGCTGACTTTTGAATTTATTTTGGAGTCACAAATTTCCTCAACATCAATGGAATTTGGATGTTGATAGGTCTCTTGACCAAATCCACCAAGAGAATTGATTGATTTTGTTGAAGTTAGACCGAATAAATTCATCTGATGCAAAATAAACTTGAAAATTATTTCTTATTCTTCATCTTATTTTTCTTCTGTCCCGATTCGGATGAAGTGATCAATTGGTGGCATGAACTTTAATGTTCTAACATAAGCCCCAAAAGATGGCTTGAGTTTGGATCTTGATTCAACACCTGTGGCGCTTGTCGAATGGTCGTATTGATTTCTAATCCAGCTTCTAGCAAGTTTCCACAAACTTTGTCCATTTGAAATTCTCAAACATCTTTGATCAAGTGATGTGATAATTCCAAAACCGGTGATATATTTGACAAAAAACAGTTGAAATTTGTCATGTGGTCTGTAACATCCCGATTTTTAAATAGCTAATTATTAATTATTATGATATATTATATTATGTGATAATTAATTCAATTGGGTGATTTAATTAGAATTTGAATTATTTGAATAAGTGTGTTATTTAAATAATTGTGTTTTATGAATAAAATTGTGGTTATTTAGTATTTGGCCTATTTATGAGAATGGAAGCAATAGAGAGGTGTTAAGTATTAAGCCCAATAAGATAATCCTAGTTAGAAAGGATTAGAAGGGAATCATAATTAGAATTTTCATTTGGAGAAAGAAGGGAATCATAATTAGAATTTTCATTTGGAGAAAGAAGGGAAGAGAAGAGGAGAAAGAAGAAAAGTGAAGAGGAAACCCTAGAAGAGGAATCTTCAAGAGGTAAGAGTGGAGAATCCATGTTATTGTTTGATTGTATGTTGTGGGTAATGATTAGGAACATGCTAGATTGTTTAATTTCAATTTCTAGAGCCTTTGAATGCTAGGGTTTGAATGGAAATTGTGTTTTTCAACTTAGAAATGATGACCCATGATTAGAAACATGTTAGAATATCCTTTAATGATGTTATTAGACTGATTGGAATGTGTTTTATTTGGTAATTTCGTGGGAGAAGGGAGCTGGTTCGTAGCAGAAAAAGTGCAGTATCGCAGACCACGCTTAGCGCGAGAAAAGGCACGCTTAGCGCAAAATGTTCTGACTTTTAGGGTTGTTAGTTCAGTAAGGTACGCTTAGCGCGATAGGCCAGGCTTAGCGTGACCTGGAATGAAAAATGTTATTTTTAGGATCTTTTGACATGAAATCTTATATGATTATATTTATTGTAGTATTTTCATATATGTGATTAATTGATCCAATTGTGATTGAATGTGTTTTGGATTGATTTTAAATATTATTTTAATGAATGTTTGATTACTTGAGTATAGTATGTGCTAATATTATTTGATGGAATGTTTTGAGTAATATTGGTGAAATGATATGCCATATGCTAATTATTATATGTGGTGATATGTATATGCTACATGTAATGATCAATGTGGTTGGAATATGATGTTATGCAATTGATGGAAAATTCACATGAGTTGAATGGTGACGATATGCTTGGATAATTGAGGTTTTATGAATAATCTTAATTTGAATATGTTGTCTTGATGAGTTGTACATGTATACAATTGGCTCGATCCCTGTGTGGATAAGTAGCGGTAAAACTGTGGGTTCACAAATTGGCTCGATCTATGATGGATAAGTAGAGGTGACACATTGGGTTCACATTTGGCTCGATTCCATTGGGAATAAGTAGTGGAAGCTTTTGGTCTTGTCCAGACCGGAAGTAAGGGCTTGGATTCTATGAATGAATCGGAAGCAGGGTTAACGAAATATTCCCAAAACCTTGGTACCACATGCATATTGAGTCACATTTCATTGTTGTCACATGAGTCATTATTGAATATGCAATGTGTGAAATGAATTGTGATGTCTAATCATATGGATTAATTGAATTATTTGAATGGATGATAATTATGCTATGTATGAACATATTATACTTGTAATGTTTGTATGATCATGTTATCTTGGAATATCACTTGAAGTGTGTGGAATTCGTGAATAGATGCAGTTTCTTCATTATTTCCATTTATATACTTTTGAATAATGATGTGAATTTTCACCCTTCTGTTATGATGTTGCCTCTACGTGGGTAACGTGCAGGTTCCGAGGATAGTGGTGCTTCGCACTAGACTAGTTGAAGAGTCTAGATAGTTTATCGGTTACCAGGTAGTCTAGACATTGCTCTAGTCATGTAACACGGGATTTATCTGGATTTCTACTTTGATGAGATATTTGTTATGTATACTCATCTATTTTGATTTGTATGATTGAGATACTATACTTATGTGGCCTTGGTGCCAATGTATGAATTCTGATGACTTGAGTATGTTATGGATTCATCGCTTTCATCCAATGATTAAAATATGGGATGTAATCATTGATAGTATCTGTGAATAAGAATTAATTCGCTGTGAAATGCATGATTTGTTTTAAAGCATGAGATTCAAATATGTGTTCTGATTATGACCAGTGTGCATGTATTGTTTTAATTGTAAAGTAAATCATATGAAGCCCTCTTGTTATGCATTTTATTTACTCTGATTGTGTAATAATTATGTGGGGAATTAGAGGGGGTGTCACATGGTCGCGTTGATTCTATCAAGCTTCTGGAAAATCTTCATGCGTAAGTTTCAAGATGGTCACCTTGTTGATGACTAACAATTAACAATTTGATGATATACTTGACAAGTTTCAAGATGGTCATCTTGCTAACCTTTAGTAATTGCTTTTATTTTCCGCTCTTTACTTTCCGCATTTACTTGTATGCTCTTTATTTTTATGCACCTTTAATTTTAGCATTTACATTTCATGTCATTTTTGCTTTGCTCACTTGAGCATTTTATTTTCTATGTCATTTTTCCTTTGCTCACTTGAGCATTTTATTTTCTTGTTATTTTGAATTTGCTCACTTGAGCTTTATTTTTCTTTTCCAAAACACTTAATAATTTAACTTAAACATAAAAAACTTTAATTGGACTTGGTTACTATCCTTGTGCTTGGAGCTTGATCTTTGGACTTAGGATTAGGACCTCACCTTAGCTTGGAGATCTCAGTACCCTTGGTGTTATTCTATCTTGTCTGGTTATTATCTTTGTATGCAGGTTATTCCGTTATACTCGATTAAGAGTGGATTTCATCCAAATACAGCCGTTACTCTGCCCGTTTTTTCTCAAGACAAGAGTTCACCTAAAAGCATTGATTTATCTGAAGCTTGGTTTTTTGTCTGGTTATTGGTTTTTTATGTAGTAGTCCAAAGGATGAGATACAATATTGGCTCTTGATGTCAAGTACTAGTCTTCTCACCCGGTTAGATCTTTCTTTACCTTTACCTTTTACTTTATGTACTTAGGTTAGCCTCTTCATCTCCTCCCCATTCTTTAATTTTCAAAATCTTCCCTCCTTTTCAAAGGATTCTTGTTTTCAAAGCTCGAACCGCTTTTCGTTAAAAAACTTGGACTTAGGTCCATACATTTTCAAACTTCTTTTCTTAATGAACTTTCAATTCATTTCATAATACTTTGACTTTTCTTTTCATAAGACTAAAATATATCCAACCTCATTCAAACTTTTTGAGCCCTTCGTGGCTTTTCTAACAAACATTTTTTTATAATCAACCAACACATAATTTTGGTCTTTTTTAGCCGGACTACTTGGTTTTGATTTCAACATTGCACATTGTTGGTATGTAGGCCTGGAACTCATTGGAAGTTCTATCAAACCAAAAATTATAAAAAATACTACCTCCGTTCCTATATATAAGAGACAATTCAATTTTTAGATTCATTGAATAATCAATGTACCTAGTCTATAAATTGACCAAATACATTGATTATTCAATGAATTTAAAAAATGAATTGTCTCTTATATATAGGAACAGAGGTAGTACTTATTTTCTCCCCCCACCATCCATTTTGTACATATACTCTTTTTTTAGCACACATATAAAAAATTTCAAAAAGGTTCCTACGGAGTACCGTAGATGCTTTAGGTGCATAACACCTTCCCTTTGCATAACTAACCCCCGGTCCCAGATCTCTGATTTTTTTAGGATTTTATTCGCTCTTTTGCCTAGTCCTTTGGATAAAATAAAAGTGTGGTGGCGACTCTTTTGTTACTTTTTTCAGTTAAGTCAATTCAATGGCGTATACTCGCAGTTTTTTGCTGCTACAACCATGAAATGGCATTTCTCCCAGTTCAACACTAGGTTTACTTGTACACATCTCTCCAGTATCTTTCCCAAGTTTGACAAGCATCCTTCAAAACTTTGCCCACATACAGAGAAGTCGTCCATAAAGACTTCCATGATATCGTCTATGAAATCGGCAAAGATGGACATCATACATCTTTGGAATGTTGCAGGCGCATTACATAGTCCGAATGACATTCACCGATAAGCAAACGTACCATAAGGACACGTAAATGCAGTATTTTCTTGGTCATTAGGGTGGATAGGAATTTTAAAGAAACCTGAATAACCGTCCAGATAGCAGTAGTAAGAATTCTTAGCCAATCGCTCAAGTATTTGGTCAATAAAGGGTATAGGGAAATGGTCTTTTTGAGTTGCTTTATTTAGCTTTCTATAGTCAATGTACATTCTGGCTCCGCTCACGACTCTTTCTGCTATATGTTCTCCAGCTTTATTTGTCGTGACTGTGATTCCTCATTTATTGGGTACGTAGTGGACTGGCTAACCCATTGACCATTAGAGATTGGATAAATGATTCCTGTATTTAAAAGTTTAGTTATTTCATCCTTTACTACAATTCTCATGATCGGGTTAATTCTTCTCTGATGTTCTCTAGAAGATTTGCAATCATCTTCCAGCATGATGCGATGCATGCAGATGAAATGACTTATTCTTTTTAGATCAACAATGTTATATCCTAAAGCAGAGGGATATTTTCTTAAAATATGCAATAGCTTTTCAATCTCAGTTTGTCCCAAGTCTGCGTTGACTATCACTGGTCTTTTAAGTTCGGGATCTAGGAATTCGTATCTTAAGGGGTAAAACTTTAAGTTCCAAATTGGGTTTCTTCGGACAAGGCATATGATTTAGTGTCAGTGCTAGACATTCGCTTAAGCTATCATCTCGATATTTGGGACACTAATTATCATCTTCAAAGATTAGGGGCATCAAAATCTTCATAATTTTGGAATGAGCTTCTTCTCATGCATCCATCTCTTTGACACATTCGTATATGACGTATAGAAGATAGCACATATCATCTATAGTTGGGGCTTATAGGAACTGCGTCAAGATAGATTTGACTTTCTCTTCTCTAACTTCAAAAGTTAGCTTTCCTCTTTTAACATCTATAATAGCTCCAGCAGTGGCTAAAAATGGTCTTCCAAGTATTATAGGGGTAACGTTGTCTTCTTTAATGTCCATAATGATGAAATCTGTAGGGATATAGAATTGACCTATGCGTACCGTAAATTTTTCAAGAATTCCTACGGGGTATTTGACAAAATGATCTGCTAGTTGTACTGACATCTTAGTCAGTCTTAATTCCCCCATATCAAGAGTTTTGGGTATGGACAAGGGCATTACACTGATGTTAACGCCTAAGTCGCATAGAGCTTTGTCTATGACAAACTTACCTATATTACAAGGTATAGAGAAGCTTCCGATATCCTTTAGCTTCTGAGGCATTTTTTTCTGAATGATTGCGCTACACTCAGCAATGAGTGTAACTGTCTCGTTATCCTCTATCTTTTTCTTGTTAGACAAGATTTCTTTAAGAAACTTAGCGTATGAGGGCATCTGAGTGATAGCTTATGTGAACGGTATTGTGATGTTTAGTTGTTTCAGAAGTTCAACAAATTTCTTAAATTGCCCATCACTTTTTGATTGAGTCAGTCTTTGAGGATAAGGATTGGTGGTTTGTAAGGGGGAGGAGGCAGATAGGGTTTTTATTTTTCTACTGTCTCTCCATCACCTACCCTCTCCTTTTCTTTTGGTTTACTTTCCTTCTCAGTTTTTTTTCCAGAGCTTTGGGACATGGCTGGATTCTTAAGTCTAGGATCAGTTGATCCATCATATTCAGTACCATTTTGCAATATAATAGCATGAGCATGCCCTTTAGGATTTGGCTGAGGTTGACCTGGAAATGTATCAGCAGGTGCATCAGTAGGTGCCTGTTGTTGGGCCACTTGTGAAATCTAGATTTCAAGCATTTTGTTGTGGGTGGCTAGAGCATCTACTTTGTTCACTAACTATTTGATTTGCTCACTAGTGTGAATATTTTGATTTAGGAAATCCTTTTTAGTTTGAGCTTGGGTGGCTATAAAGTTTTCCATCATTAAGTCGAGGTTAGACTTCCTAGGAATATTAGGAGCGGCTGCAGGTGCTTTTTGATATCCTGGTGGTATAGTAGGTGCTTGGCCATGCGCATACAACGCATTGATGTTCTTATAAGAGAAGTTAGGATGATTCTTCCATCATGGGTTGTATGTGTTCGAGTAAGGGTTTCCTTGAGCATAATGCACTTGGTCGGTAGGAGTTCCTGCTAAGAGTTGACATTCAGCAGCAGTGTGTCTAGTTACTCCGCATATCTCGCAATTTGGAGTTATAGAAGCCACGATGGCTAGAGGTATTGAAGTTAAGCTTTCTATCTCTTGGGCGAGAGTGTCTACCTTAGCATGGACGATGTCAAGATTGCTGATCTCGTATATACCACCTTTCATTGATGCTTTCTCTCTAGGGCTTTGTCTACTTGACTTCTGTCACTCCTCTACTGATAGTGGTTTTGAGCCATACTTTCTATAAGGGCATAGGCTGCAACATAGGATTTATCCATAAGTGTGCCACCTGAAGCAGTGTCTATTGTTAATCTCGTTGTCCTTTTATCTAAAATCACTTATTTGAGATCTTAGCATAGCTGTCGTACTTGGTGGGAAATATCGTGCAAGGAAGACCTTCTTCAACTCATTCCAAGAGGTAACTAAGTTGGCAAGTAGATACTAGAGCCAAGCTCGGGCTCTATCTCTTAGTGAAAAAGGGAAAATACGAAGTCTTATCGCTTCTTGACTGACCACATTAGCTTTAACTGTGTTTGCGTATTGCAGAAACATCGATAGATGTAGGTTAGGGTCATCCATTGAACCACCACAAAATTGGTTCTATTTTACAATAGAAAACAAAGAAGGTTTTAGTTCGAAGTTTTTAGCCTCGACGGCAGGAGCAGCCATGTTGTTATGCGGTTCTTCTTGCGAAGGAATAACGTAGGACTTGAGCGGGCGTGGTTGATCACCCATGTATGGTTCTTCAACTAGTTCAGCGGAAACAGAAGATTGAGGAGGGAATTGATTGGTACGAGGTACTCGTATGTGGCATCTTCTAATAATAGAGCGCTCAGGTTCGGTAATTGGTAGCACTAAGTCTTCGCCTCAAGAGCGAGTACTTGGCATACAATTGGGAATGGTGCCTTAGTATATACAGTGTAACTTAAGGAGTTACGATATCGATTTGTTAGTCCCCAACAACTGCGCCAAAAACTTGATTGCGACTTTGTGTGTCTTAAGGAATCTAGACCGCAAGTATACAGTCCTATCACATGTAGCTTTAAAGATTATCGAATCCCAAGAGACTAAATGTCGAGCTATTGCTATCTTAGGTTACTACGTAAATCTAAGGCTAATAATGTAATTGATTTGGGGTTTTAGGGAACCTAACTGGATATAATCTAGTTTAGATTCAAGTGGAGATATCGGTATGTGATGGTCGGACTTCGGGGATTTAGCAACTCATTAACTCAACTCGGATTATTAAAACAGTATTCAGTAGAAAATATTTGTTTGAAAACCCTCTTCTCACACTCTCGTGTTTATTGATTCAAATCTTATAGTTAAACCTAAGTGAGCGCTCTCACTGTATCATTTAAAGTTTAAAAATAGTTTTTGAAAACAAACAAGATCTAATTAACTTAAAAGCGCTCTCACTGTATTTTAAGTTAATGCATAATTACTACTGTCCAGTTATTATCTCAAACTCTCATTTTATTGATCCTAACTTCTATCTGTATTTTACTCTCGTAATAAAACAGTTGATATTTAAAATTAGTAATTGAAACCAGAAAATGTTCTTCTAAAAAGAATAGTTCAAATGACGTTGTTAAACCCCATCGGCTATATGAACTTACATACCGATCAACTAGTTTAGCCTAGCATGTTATAAAATTTAATAATAGCGCAACAGAAATAAATAACATCAGAAAAATTAAACCCAAACATTTCAGACCATTTGACAATAATTAATTAAAACAATAAAATTAAACATGAAAATAAAATTGCGGAATATTTGGTTAAACGTCAGGTTTCTCCCACAGGTCGGTGAGATCTACCTTTTATTGCTCTGAAAATTAAATGCGAGAAGGAATATAAAAGCTCGGTTCTAACGTGAGGTTAAAACCAGCAAAGGTTCGCAGCAATCCCCGATGTGGAAATTGCTACGAGAAAATAGAAGCAGAAACAAAATAAAAATAACTAAAAACAAAATCGATAAAGGAAAAATAAATAGAACTTAAGAATAGTCACTAGAAATTTCAGCAGAGTAATAGCAAGGTAGAAGGAAAAAGAAAGCGTGCAATATGAGAATTATCGCTGCCTATTTATAGAGTTGAGTCTGACTTGAAAATAAGAGAAATGAGATATTTTCTCCTGCGAAATTGCCTCCGTAGTGATCGCTACGGTTTGTTGGAGGGAGCGTGATGACCGTCACGGCTTGCTTCGTGAGCTTGCTTCCTAACCTATAGCGGCCGTTATGGCTTGCATGGAGGAGGGTGTGACGACCGTCACCCTTGCTGGACTTGTGGCATGCGCATCTTGGGCTGGGCCTTGATGCTTTTAATTTCTTTTTTTTCTAAACCCTTTAATTCTCATACACCCCTATTTTTCCATACACCACTTACTTGCACACTTTGCTCTTTTTCGTTGATTTTAAGCTCGATTCGCTCCATTTTTCGCGACTTTCTTCGTACATGCCTTATAAACATTAAATTCATGAAAACATAGAAAATAGCGGCAAAATACGAATAAAGAGTAATTTAATTAAATTAAATGCGGATAAAATTCATGTAAATTGATTCATATATAATATACATTTTCGGGTTACCAATGACACCCACTATTTCCTTGTATAAGGGGGTTCATGAGCTTCACCTACTAAAAGCTCTCAAGTATATAATGAAAACTCTCAAGACCAGTTCTTGGGGGAGAGAAGTAAGTCTTATATTTTTTACTGAACCTATATACATCACAACGTTCTTCTTTTCCCTTAAATTTTTACTTTCCGCGTTTTACTTTTAAAATATTTTATATTTCGCTGCTAACTAATAGAAAATCATCTATCAAACTATGATAGATCTTAGGTTTTTTTTAAAACTAAGTTTTTTCAAACCACACAATTCACCCCCTCTTGTGTGTAAAGCCTCAAGTCCAACAGATATCCCCGAGAATGTTGTCCATTGTATTATCCTTTGAAGACTTCTAGGACAAGGGTATATAATCCACTTTATTTTGATTCTCATACTTCTTCTTTTTAGGGTCATCATATTCATCATTGTCCCTAGGTTTCACCTTTTCGGGTTGATCAATTCCCTCTATGGATTCTTTGAGTATGTCTTCTGAAGATACACATGCATTCATCAAAAGTAACATGTACATACTCTTCAACATCAAGTAACCTCTTATTATAAACTTTATAGGCCTTACTTGGTTGGGATTATCCAAGGAAGATACCTTAATCCGCTTTGGCATCAAATTTCCCAAGGTTGTATTTATCATTATTTAAAACAAAACATTTACATCTGAAGACATAAAGATGTGATAAATTTGGTTTTCTACCTTTTAGAAGTTCATAGAGAGTTTTGTTTAAAATAGGACGTGTACGTATCCCATTTAAAACATAACAAGTCGTGCTTACCACATCAGCCTAAAAATATTTTGGTAGACCACCTTCATTGATCATAGTTTTTGCCAACTCTTCTAAAACCAAGTTTTTGCGCTCCACAACACCATTTTGTTGTGGAGTTCTAGGAGCGTAAAATCATCTTCAATGCCATGTTTATTACAATAATCCCTTAAGAGATGGTTTTCAAATTCACCCTCATTATCTCTTTGAGTAACAACTATTTTTAGATATGTTTTATTTTGAGACAACCTTGCAAAAGGTTTCATCTATAATACACAAAAAGACGATTCAACAAAATCTAGAGTGATCTTCTATAATAATAAAATCATAGTAATTAACACCTAAGCTTCGAGTCCTTGAGGGACCATATATAGCAGTATGGAGAAGCTCAAGAGGGCTATAAGTTGAAATAATGTTTTTAGACTTAAAAGAGACATATATTTGCTTACCCATTTGGCATGCATCGCATAGGAAATTTTTGAAAATTTAATTTTTGGTAGAATGATAACTAGATCATTTGAGACCACTTAGTTTAGTAAATCTAAGTTAATATAAGCTAAGCGTCTATGTCATAACCAAGAGTCTTCACTCATGGTTACTAAACACTTAGTGTTAGTTAAGGATACATCCTCCAAGTTAAGCATATAAATATTATTAATCCTCAAGCCCTAAAACAAATAATCTTTCTTTTCATTATGATCAATTATGAAACATTCACTTCTAAAAGTTACTTTATATCTTTTGTCGCATAGTTGACTAATTCTAAGTAGATTATGTTTAAGACCTTCAATAATATAACACCATCGATACAAGTAAAAGAGGGATTATCTATACTACCTTTTCCAAGTATAGCGTCTGTTATCTTCATAGGTTACAAACCCTTTATTCTTTGCCTTAAAGTCGGTGAATAAGGAGATGTCACCCTTCATACGCCTTGAACATCCACTATCAAGAAATCACATTATTTTCGTGGAGCCAAGACATTCAAATTTATTTTTATTTTGATGAGCCATGAGGCAAAGGTTTGTCATCCTACCATCATTACTTGAACTTTTTCTTCTAGGCTTGCTTGAATTCTTCTTCTTGTAATGAGCTGAGAGACACAAATTCGCCAATTCATCATCATCACTTAAGCCATCATCACTTGATTATTCATCATTTCTTTCCCAAGCAATGTAAGATCTTCTAGGCTTGCTAGACTTCTTGTTTTGACCCTTTTCCTTATCTTTCTCAGTAAATGGGCAATTCGGTTTGTAGTGACCGACCTTTCTATAATTATAGCATGAAATCCTTATTTTTATTTCTTATTCTCATCTTACCATGAGGAATTTAATTTCCTTTTATATTTTATGAGACCTTTGTCAAAGTGCTTCACTTCATTGTTCTTGAGATACCTATTGTATTTTCTTACAAACAACTGCGTGTCTTCTTTATCTGAACAATCATCATCACTCAATCTACTACCATCTTTCTATTTAATGGAGGACTTAGATCTATAAGTCACAAGAGGAATTAAATTCTTGTCAATCTCTTTTTCCTTATTCTTTTCTTTCTTAACCTTTTTCTCATGCTTATCTAAGCAAATTATCTCTAGCTCATGTTCTTCAAGCTTGCCAAACAAAGTAGTAGTTTCTAATGTAAACAGATCATTAGCTTCCTTGATTGAGACGACCTTTGGTTTCCATTCCTATTAAGATATCTCAACACTTTGTTATTATAAATTTCATTGGAAACCAGCTTACCTAGTGAATTCAAGTGGTTTACACGATAAGTGAACCTCTTTTGCATATTTGCAATGGTTTCACCATGGTTCATATGAAAAGTTCAAACTCTTTATTGAAAGTATTGATCCTAGCTTATTTGACTTCATTGATTCCCTTACATGCAACTTGTAATGTGTTCTACATAGCTTTAGCGATTGTACAATAAGAAACAAAGTAATATTCATCAACATCTAAAGGGGATACGATAGTATTCCTTGATTTCCAATCATAATTTCTCATCATCTGCGTTCCTTTGTACTTTCGGTTTAGGTATAGTGGCATCAGCCTTATTGGTCATGGTAATTTAAAAATGACAATCTTGGATGACTTTCCAGACTTTCCTTTCTATGGAATTAAGATAGGTATGCATACAATCTTTCCAATAACAATAGTTTTTGCCATTGAAAATATGTGCTCTATTATACATCCCTTTTGGTTCGGAATCCATTATCTAAAAAGTAATTTTGAAGCACAGGATAAATTGGTGCTTGTGATACCACTTGTTAGACGATAAACTACGATCTAGAAAGGGGGTTGAATAGATCGTAATAAAATTTTCAATTCAAATTATGTTTTAAAAAATGTTTAAACTATGTCGTGCGAAAACAAACTCAGATCGATAATCTTCTATCCGAACCGTTATCGAAAAGACTGAATATGCGATAAACTGATATAACGAGTATACGTATGATGAGAAAAACAATCAATATATTTCCAACCAACCAACTTTAAATAAACCACACTATAGAAATTAATTTCCAATGAAATAATCAACAAAAATTAACTAAGCCAATTTGTCGAACACTTGGAGTAAAATCGACACAAACTAGATTTTTGTTTGATTTTGTTGATGTTAGAAACCAATTACAATCACAAAGATTGTAATCAAATCAATAAAACAATTTATTGTATTAAACTAAGAGATTATCGCAATGTATTTATTACACAATTAAATTTTTCACAATTTACAAAAAAACATAAAGAAGAGATTAAGAGAGAAAGAGAGCGACACAAAGATTTGTTTAGGCAGATCCCTAATCGGCCTCGCTATAAATATGTCTTCCTGCATTTCCGTTCAGAATTGAGATAATGAAAATTAACCATTGTAAAATATTGATACAAGAGAACAATTAGTAATCCAATAAGAAAGACACTAAGTATGTTGTTGATATTGTCTGATTTCCCCTTGATCTTAAACTCGATTAAGTAACCCTGATACTTTCAATTTGATCCTCCGTATCACACCACTCCTTTACAAGAACCCATGTTCTTCAAAGACTTCACTCAGATGAATCCAAATTGTGAACATATCATAACAAAATATTTACCAATTTGATCATTCGTCTCGCGCTAGTCCTTCGACAAAACCCATTATTCTTCGAAGCTTTCACTCATCTGAACCCAAATTGCGTAATATTATCCAAAACCTTCAAATCATCAATTGATATTGAAGGAAAACCCTACCTTAATTTTCTTATTTGAAACCCCCAGAGAATTTTCGACCCAATTGATTACAAACAACCCTAATTAGACTTTATCAAGCTATCTATAGATGACACCCAAACAAAAAATGATTATATGTAGTTTGTTTTTGTGTGTGCATAGAGAGAGGATGAAGATGACGAGAAATTTCTTTGTATATTTTTGGTTTAGAAATGATACATAAATGAATATATATAAAGGTGTAAGTGTGTGAATGAATAAAACAAAGAGAATATGAATGCAAAATGACAAATTTGGACAATTTAATCAATATGAGTAGAACCATTCGAAGTGGAATCCTAAGGGCACGAAAGTCGACCCATACAACCTAGGAGTCGACTCCATTTGGACATAAGTGATTTTTGAAAATAAGCTTCAGTAGGAGTCGAGACATACACTTGGGAGTCAACTCCTTCGTGTTATGTACGACTCCAAATGGCCAGAGAGTCTACCCATTTTGGACATAAAAAAAATTTAAAATTTGCTTTCAGTAGGAGTTGACACACAACTCGGGGGAGTCAACTCCTTCAAATGTTTCCTAACTCCAAAGGTTGTATGTATAGACCCATTTTTATCATAAGGTTTCTTTTTTTAAAAAAAACTTCAGAGGGAGTCGACTCCTAACACGGGAGAGTCGACTCCAAACACGAATTTTCACAAAAATGCATATTTTAAAAATATTTACTTGCCCAAAATCTTTTGACATGATCCTAAGGGTCTGTTTGATAAGACTGAACTATGAGCTTATGCCTTATAACTTATAGCTTATAAGCTCATATAATATTTTAGACCTGTTTGATAATGATCTTTTGATCACGAGCTTATAGCTTATTTTCCAGACGCTTTCAAATAGTGTTTTAGCTTATAGCTTATAGCTTATTATTTTTTCTTCCTTTTTTATCCTTATTATTTTAAGAAAAACCCACATTTATCCTCTATTATTTATTTTAATTTAAAATAAAATAACTATATATTAAATATCTTTTAAGTCATTTTATATTTATAAGTTAGTTGAATGCTAATTTTATTAAACACTTCAATTAGCTTACTAGTTATTAGTCTCAACTATCAACTATAAGCTATAAGCTATCAACTATCAATCATCAACTATAAGCTATAAACTCTGAGTCATCAATCATCAGCTATAAGCTATAAGCTATCAACTAGTTTATCAATCAACTATTATTTATACCAAACAGACCCTAAGTATGCTAAGATGAAAATGAAACTTAGACATAAAAAGATACTTTCTAATATACAAATACTACATATTTCCTAGTTTTGACATCATTTAAAAAATCTAATGTCCGGGAGCCTCACATACTATGAAACCAGCCCTAACTGTATCGTCCTTAAACAGCCAACCATAGGCATAACGTGGACTAACAATTAAAACTGAAATTCCATAATAGGGAGGACTGTAGTATGGATCGAAGGTCAGATGTTTTCTGATACACAAGATCCTCATTTTGAGGCAAGTGTAGAGCATACTTGCATCTATATGGTGAATTATGATATGAATACAATAAATAAAGCTTATAGAGAGAAAGAAAAGAAAGTTAGAACATTTTGTTCTTAAGCACACAAGATAGATATGTTCTTATTGCTTATGCTCATATGTTACAAGAGGTATCCTTTTATAGCCAAGGAGAATCATATAAAGACAAAAGAAACACTATTTACAAGTATGGCATCATTAAATGCCTTCTTTCAACAACCCGACACACTTATCCCTTATGGATACATAATTATAGTACTATTATACAAAAGGACGAAATTGAACTATTTATAAACATGCTTGTGACATATAAATGCCACTTGTCCAATTAGTCCTTAAAGATACGTTCATGACTTGGAGACATATTCTGATCGGATAAGTATCCTTCTGAAAAGCAGTCTCTGTATCGAGATGTCACTTTTTCCCACACGTCATCCATCATGTAAGCATGATCTGATATTTTTCTATGAATTTCTTCCACGTGTCCATCTGAGAATTCAGCTTCCATTGGAGAATCTGCTTTTTGTTGTGTGGCTTGAACTGAGCTTTCTCCAACCTCTCGACTTTGGAACTAAGCTTGATGACTTATACAAGTGGAATTATCATTCATCTTCTTTGGTTCATGGAGGTTGATGAAGTTAACATACTCCATTAACTCTCTTGTAACTTTCAGACTGGGAGGATAATCATCAATGGTTTCCCATATATGGACATAATTCTTACAACCAAGTAACTTAGTGGTAGGATCTATCTGATAGGGTATGTGCATAAAGAAAACAATTTTGAATTTTCTAATAGCCTCTGAGGTTAATCATCTTTCTTTGACCTCGTCTAGGACTGGTTTTAATTGATCTCTCCACCATGTTAGTGGGGAGTACCATTCAAGAGTAGTCCATATCAAGGATTTGTGATTCTTGGGATCCATTAAGTGTTCATACATGGCTTCAGCGGGTATGAGAACAGGCATAAAATACAAAGTAGTGGCACACCAGATATACCACAAATGGTTTATTATGAACTTAACCTGAGGGTTTATTAAAATTGGTAGGAGAAATGGTGTGTCTGGGAAATAAGGGGTATGATTAGGGAGTTTATTCCGTATGATTTTTGTCATGTAATAAAAAAGATTATTTCTGGCATACCGCTTGAGTTGTGAGGGTGAAGAGGACATAGTAATTCCTGGAGGGAAGTCCTTGGTCCTAGCTGCATGGGTTGGCAATGGTTTAACCATGAGAATCAGAGGAAAAGTGTGCTTGGTAGTAATGATTTGGATAGGTTTCATAGGCCTAGAAAGTAAATCAGGGATCACATTTTGAGTTCCTTTGATATGTTTTACAGTAAAATCATATCTGGAAAACCAATCTTTGAGCCTAAGAGTTTGAGGATTGGGAGGCATCTTATTTTTGAATTCAAGGATCTTAGGGAAAGAGGAATTATCCATCTGGACTTCAAACTGATGGCCTCTCAAGTGAAAGTCAAAGTTTTGGATCCCCATCTTGACTGCAAGAGCTTCCTTATAAGTGGTATGGTAATGTTTTTCAGCTTCTTTGAATTGACCATTAGCATGACCACAATAATACTTTATTCCATCAGTTTCTTCTATCAAGACAACTCCCCAATAATGATCACTAGCATCCGTCTATAAGATTCTTTTTCCGTCTCCTGGGATTTTTAAGGCTGGGGAAGTTTGTGCGATATTTTTCAAAGCTCTTACTTCTTCAGTTTGCTTGGTTCCCCATGGTGGGGGTTTTTTCTTCAACATTTGAGATAGAGGACTTGTGTATCTCGCAAGTTTTGGCAAGAAATCTCTGATATAATTAATTATACCAAGAAATTGCTGAATTTGCTTAACTGTGAGATTTTCATCAGGAAAGTTTTATAATTCCTGAGCAATATGAGGCTGAGGTTGATATTTCCCTTGGGAGAAATGCATCCCTAAAAAATCAATCTATGTTTGACCCAATTGGCTTTTCTTTTCAGAGAGCATCATTCCATGTCGTTGGGCTATTTGAAAAAATTGGCTCAATAATTGTTTATGGGTTTTTTCATCTTTTGAGAATAAGAGCACATCATCAATATAGATTAGGATACTATTGAGAATGGGCTCAAAAATTCTAGTCATGGCCTTTTGAAAAAGTGATGGAGCTACCTTAAGCCCAAATGGTAACACGGTCCATTGGTATTGGGCGTTAGGAATGCAGAACGTCGTTTTGTAACGGTGTTCAGGGTCAATACCTAATTGCCAAAATCCTGGCTTAAGATCGAACTTGGAATAGATCTGAGCATCTTTGATGAAGACATTTAAGGATGAGGCCTTTGGAATGGGAAATTTATCATCTTTGAGGAAATGATTTAGAGGTTTGTAATCAATTACTAGCCTCTTTTTCCCCCTTAACTTCTCAGATCGTTTCTCCACATAAAATGCTTGGCAAGCCCATTCTGATTTGGTGGGCTCTATCAGACCCTGTTTTAGCAATTGGTTACATTCTTCTCTAGCCAATGTATAATATGATGGGCTCATTCCTGGATGAGTGGCCTTGGTTGGATTAACATCTTCATTAAGCTTAAATGGAAGTTGAACAAAAAAGTCTTTATTCTTCCATAAAGGTTTTGGATGGTTAAACGTTTCATGGCTGTCTGCACAGAGTTTGAGTAGGTTAGTCTTGATTTCTTCATACCCAACAGGGATTTTAGATAGTGAATATAACTTAAATATCCCAGAATAAGGTTTGAATTCTCTTTTGAATTTGATTCTTGTGGGAAGAATTTGAAGTCTGTTGGCTGCTGAATATACATCCATGCCTATTACAATATCTTTATTTGGAAGATTGCTGCCAATGACCTTAGTCCAAACTATGCAGTCTGGGAAGAATTTGATTCCTATATTTTCCTTGGTCATTAAATCTGTCCTGAAGACTTTTCCATCTGCTGCTACAAAGTATGCAGCATGTTTTATCCATGATTCTGTTGGGAGAATGCTAGGATTCATCATTGTAATTTGGGCACCAGTGTCCATATAAGCTATAACCTTCTTTGGACGGGAAAACTTTGTTGCGAGGACATGAGCTTTAACACAAGGGAGTGGTGGAGTAGGAAGAGAACTTCCCATCTCTTTGAAGGAGTAAACAGGGAAATATTTGTCATCTTCTAATTCAGAAAGTGATGCTTCGTCAGACGAAGAGTCTTGAAGGGCAAAAATTGTTTCTTCATCAGCAGAGCTTTGTTCAGAATACAAAGATTTTAGGTCTCCTTCTAAAGGTTGAAGAGAATTGATCAGTTTTGCAGCTTTGTGGGTATTATTAGGACATTCCTTAGAAAAGTGTCCCTTATTTCCACAAATAAAGAATCTCTGATTTTTCCCCTTTCCTCTGAAAGATTTTCTTTTAAAGAACTTCATAGCCTTCTTTTTCTTTCCCTTAAAGGTCTTATGAGATTTGGATTATTTTTGATGATGATGCTTCTTTTTTGTTGCACAACTGCACCTTTGGTCTTTACACTTAATCTCTAGATAAGGTTTCTTGCATGCCTTGGTGAATTTTGACTTTTGTTGTACAACTTCTCGAAATTGATGGTCGAAGCTGCAAAGCTTTTCAAGTGCTTCCAATGTTGCCTGATGAATTTGGCCAAGACTCATAGTTGTAATATCCCTTTTAGTTGTTGCTACCATCCTATGGATTTCTTGCTGGAGTTCATGTGGAAGAGATGATACATAGGTATTCTTGAGACTAGGATCATTGTACCCAGTGAGAAGATAAAACCTTTGCGCCATCCTGTGATAGTGTTTGTCGAGGTCTTTTGTTTTGAGGGAACAACACTTCATCTCAAAAAATTCCTGTCTATTTTTTCTATCGAACATATCTATATCTCCGATGAATTCCTGATGGAGAATGCCAAGGATATTAGATGTGTTTTCCAAATGATGTAATTCATCTTGTTTGAAAGCCCCAAGATTGTGATACCATTCCTTCATCGTGCCTGTCATTCTACAGCAAAATTCTTCAATGACCTTATAGCTATCTGCACTGGGTTTTCATCATCTGAGTGTCCAGCCATACTCCGAATTCATGTAATCTCTTTCTCCAGTGACTAGGAGGTATATCATCAAATGTGAACCAAGGACCGCCATTTGGTTTAGTCCTTTCAGTAACTATAGTTTCTTCAGGGGATTCATCAAAATATGAATCTTCTTCTTTTATATTTTCCATGAAGAGCCTTGGGATGTAGTTAACTTCTGATCGTGATCCTGAAGAAAAGGACCTTGGTGTTTCATCAGTAGACGTTTCTTGATAGGAATATTTGTCATCATCTGACGAGGGATCTTCTTCTTTTTGTATTGATGATTCAGCAAGAGAGTAACTTTTTTGGGGAAATTCATAATTTCCAGTGATTGCCATGGCTTGGAAACCCTTATCAGGAACTTCTTCTTCCTTTTGGAATTTTGGATGAGGTGTTTCAGGGAAGTCCTGAGATTCTGAGGATGAAGCACTCAAACAAACAGCCTTTCCTTTTGTCTTGGAGGTTGAGGTAATGGTAGTTCTGATAGATTTTGGTTTGTAAGCAATAGGTATGTATTTGACCTGATCTGGTGGTGAGGAAATATAGGTAGGGAAGAAAGGAGAAGGTCTTTCGGGTTGTTTGAAATATGTAGGGAAAGTAGGAGGGTTAAGGAAAGAGTTTTCAATAGGTTTGGGCTTTCATTCATGTGAAGCTCTTAAGAAATCATCTATTTCTTTTACTTGACCTTGTAGATTTCTGATTTCTCTTTCTTTTTGGTCAAATGTTTTGCCAAAATTTCTTTCTTCTAGCATCTGTGGCAAATCACGATCAAGCTGAGACACTTGAGCCTTCAAGCTTCTATATTGCTTCTGCATTTTCTGGGATAAAACCTTGAGATAATCATCTGTTTCATCTATTTTCTCCACAATCTTATCCACCTTTTTGTCGAGATTTTGGAGGATATCATTTTGGGAAATCATGTTTTTTGATTGCCAATTTAGAACTTCTTCAGCTTGAGTTAAAGGTTTGAGTTTTCCATCAGGTTGTACTTCATTAGGATGAATGAAGGGTTTGGATGTTCTGTCGGTGATTGGGTTCATCTTTCTTTCTAGAGCAGGAAATTGTTGGCTATAATCTGGTGCGGAAGTTGAGTACATAAAGCAAGGGATTGGCTCGGCATTTTTTGGAGGGTCCAAAGGTTTGCAATAGTCTAATGGTGACCATGTAACAAGAGTAGGATCATCAGGTGGCAACAATGTTTCTTTTCTGAGGAGTTTGAGAGCTTCTTCATAAATTGGAAGAGGTTTCTTCTTCTCGTGGATTCCTACCCATGGACCATTATCAGGATCATATCTTCTTTGTGGAGGAAGAGATGGTTTGCATACCCTGTTGTTTTTTCTTTTTGGGAGGATAATGTCTTTGTCATAATCATTATCGTGCATCCAACAATCACATTCTGGGTCGCATTTGTTGGGATCTACGTCCCAAATAAAATGACCATTTATCTTGTTAGTGTAGATGGGTTCTCCTTTACTGGTAATAGCATGGACTAGGCACCAATCTTCTTTGAGAATCGGTCGGATCATCATGGTCTGAAAAATAGGAGAAGTTGAACTTGGTCCTTCATCTGGTTTTTTGAAAATTGTTTTGACCGATTACGTCGGATCTTAAGGTGGCCTCTTGAGATTGTATCTGTCTTCTATCTTGATGGATTTTTTCATAATTTGTTATCCACTCAAGGGGAATTAACTGAGTTAATTTCTTCCCTTGTGATCCTTCTTGAGATTTGAACAATAGAGGGTATATCTTCTTCTATATTAGTTACTACTAATAGTGAATCAGAAGAACATCCCGTAAGAGGCAAATCTATCGAATGATTTTGTTGGCGATAGATTATTTGGTGATGGAGAGTAGCGGACATTGCCTTAGGAACTTGGTCAGATCCAGTGATTTGAATTTGGACTTTTAGTCTTGTGGATAGAGTACTGTCGTTGAGGCTTACATTATAATTTTGAAAAACAATGAGGAAAACACTTCCTGCATGAAGTGAGGTTAGGACAGTTCCTATGACAACATTTTCATAATGGAGATAGCTCGAATCTAGGAGACCTATTTTGCAGAAGACTGACTGATTTTTTCTTCCATGGAGAGAGAGGATGAGTCTAACTGCTCCAAAATGTAAAGCTGTGTAACCTTCAGATTTTCAGTGATTTATGAGACTTTGAGGAATCTCTAAATCAACATATTGCTTTTGGTTTGTAGCTCTCAAACTACATTGGTCTAGTAGAAATGACTGGATGTATTCTTTCATATGAGGGCGATTGGTAGAGATTAAGTTTCTAATGGATCTGGTAATTGTTCTTTGTTTTTTGAAGATATTATAAGGGCTTAAAAGGGGGAATCTTGTTTGGCAATTTGAGCATCTTCTGGGACATAAGAATACTCAACAAGGTTTTCTATTTTATGGGTATCAGTCTTTTTACAGAGTTTAGGAAGCGATAGGGAAGAGGTGGTGGTAATAGGTTGAGTGTTTGGTTGTGATAGTTCCATAATTGAGTAGTTAATCGTTAATTTTACCAAATACTTCAATTAGTTTATTAGTTATTAATCTCAATTATCAACAATAAACTATAAACTATAAACTAGTCATTAATCATCAACTATAAGCTATCAACTAATTTATAAGTCAACCGCTATTTTTACCAACTGAAAATATAACTTAGACATATAGAAATGCTTTTCAATATACAAATACAAATACTACATGGCATTATTCAAAATATCTAAATAAAGAATATTGCACTCATAAATCTATTCTAGACACCGACGGACGTTGATCAGAGCAATTAAGAGAAACATAGTTGTTGGACCATACTAATTTGAAAGATCTTACGACGATGGAAAATATGGATGGAAAAATGTGGATGGATAGGACATTGCACTCACATCTGTTAATAATTGAAAAGTTTAAAAATATAGATGAAAATTTTTAAAAGGACAATTATTGAAAGAATTTTCTTTGAAGGGTTAAAAATAAATTTTGAATATTTAAAAAATAAAAAACAAATTTAACCCTATTTTGTTTCTATGATTTTTAATTTTTTGATTGGTTTGTAATTTTTAATTTAGATCGGTTTAAATTTAAAATCCCTTCCATCATATAAGATATTGATAAAAATTATGAAAACTAGTAACTGAAAAAATATATTAAAAAATAGTTATCAAATCAATGATAAAAGTTATAGTAAAAATGGTTTTATATATTCTCTTGCAGCAGATCAATTTGTAAAATTGTATATAGACATCGGATACAATGACGATGCGAGTTCAGTGACATCAACTTATTTATTTTAAAGATCAAATTTAATCATTTAACTGTTTAATTCACCTCCAACAAACAACCTGGTTTGAAAATATTAATTTATCAATAATGTAGATCGGTTTGAAATTCATACCGGATACACCAAACTCAAAATTTAATTGTGAGAAATTGAGAAAGTTGTTCAATTCAATTTTGTAAAAACTAATAATAATGTTCATTTCATTTCTAAGAGAAATTGAATTGGTTGAATGCAGTATTTCTAATATGTTAATAAAATTAATTTAGTAAAACAGTAATATCATGTGATTATAATTATATTTTTTAATTTGTGTGTAAAAATATTAAACGAGAGTTATTTTTAAACGCAAAAATTAATAATATCTATTTCATTTCTAAGAGAAACTGAATTGGCTTAACTCATTTCTTTTTAAATTTTTGCTATTATTCAATTTTTTATTGAACTGAATCATTAATTGTCCTTATTCCACCCCACCTAGTTCAATCGCGTTTATGCTGAGAATTTAAGAAAGCAATAATGCACTAGATCTATTAACAGTTCCTTCGTGTAGGACTGCACGATCAACATTTGTGTGTAAATAAAAAAAACTCTCCATGATGGGTAACTTGGTGTGGGTCTCCTAATGTGTGTACCACATACATTTTAATGCAAATAAAAAAAAGGGCTCTCCATGATGTGTTCGGTTGGATTGATGCATGAATTCAGTGAAGCAGAATTCAGTGCATATCTTGGAAAAGATTCCAATCAACTGACATGAACAATGTGGAATCCAATGGGTTGTGTGTGTGGATGAAAAACATGCACGCATTCGGTATAATTAGATAAGCTATCAAAAGTCTAATTGATATGATATTTGAAACTGTTGTTGTCTACAAATAGATAGTGGGAATGCCTAATGACTTTTGCTAAAACTAGTAGTAAAACAATCAAGGATGGATGCTCGGTGTCTCAGTCCTGACTCACAGTGAAACCTTTTCATTTTCAAATCCACCACTTATTAGCTTTGCACATCTAGAATTTTTTACTAAAATGTTACACTTTAAAATTTTAAATATTAAAATGCTACAATTTGAATAAAATTTCTCAAAATACCACGCATTAATCATTGATTCGTCCCTTCCTTAAATAAATGGGACTCACGAATATTGGTGTTGTAAGGGTTCGTCTCTCTTTTAGATGATTTATTACTAGCATTTTTTTGTTTTTTAATTTTTAATGATTATAATATATTTTAATTTATTTAAAATTATTTTTTATATAATATAAAATGATTAATATTATTTTAGTATAATAATTTTTTTTATATTTTATAATTAAATAATAAAATGTAACAATAATAATATGTTATTTAATTAATGAAAATACATTACATATAGTTTCCCCTTTTTCTTGGTTGTGATGGTTGAACAACATGTGAGTCAGTGTAACATCTGGCAAGGAATTTTTGGTGGCATCCTTTTCCACACTTTTCTGTTGGAGGAGTATCTTCTGTAATACCCCAATTCTAACCCAAATAATTATTCAATAAAATCAGAGTATAAAATTTTCCAACATAATCAGGATGTCACACTTTTCAAATTAAACACATAAACCTGTCATTTTTATTCAAAACAGATACATAACACTTTAAAGAGACGGAACTAGCACAATGCATAATTTTTAGTCTTAAAACATAAATGACTTCATAAATCATGCAGCAGAATCATAATAGTTTTTCACATAAGACATAACATCGTTGAGTCATAAACAACATCGACATAATAAAATCCTCAATCAACGACATAAGATTCAACATCAAAAACAACAAAATATGACAAGTGTTTATTTCTCCCGAGTGCTACGTATCAGAGCAATGACACGGAACTTGAACTAAAAATAGTAACAACTACTCCTCCTTGTTACCTGCACGTTACCAATATAAAGGCAACAACGAAACAAATGAAAGGGTGAGATATCAAACTAGATAATTGAGGTCATGATAAATAATATATAGTTAGAATTATATAAAATCACTATTTTGTCATCTCACAACCAATCAACAACAAACACAATTTAACCGCACAACAACATCATTATACAATAGGGTATGCAACTTGGACAAATGCAAATGCATGTGGTACCATCAGAGTAAAACTCTCAACTTAGAAATATGCCAGTTTACCGAGGCATCTGTAATGCATAAGCCTTCAACTTTCAACATTTTGCCAATTCAGGCCAACATGGATGAGCATAGCTCCAACTTAATAAAATGCAATGTATGCGACTATCATGTATGGCATACAACAACAACATACACACAAGACAACTTAGAGCAACAAACAACTTAGAACAACAAACAACTTTCAACAAGAACAACTTTCAACATCAACAACTTTCAACATCAACAACTTTTCAACAACAACAACTTTCAACATTGGCTTTTAAGCCCGTTGAATGGACGAACTCGAAACACGTTTTTCAATGTGTGGCAATTTGGTAAAAAAAATTTCAAACTGTGTCGAAATGACATAATAATAAAAAATATATTTATTATAAAAAATATTATTTAAAATATTTCTTATATTAATATAATATTAATTAATTAATTTTTAATTTTTTTTTAATTATAACTTAACATAAAAACATATTTTAATTATTATATATTAATTATATATATATATATATATATATATATATATATATATATATATATATATATATATATATATATATATATATATATATATATATATATATATATATATATATATATATATATATATATATATATATATATATATATATATATATATATATATATATATATATATATTATAACCATTAAAATTAAATGTTAATTACAGTTTTGGTCCCCCTATTTTTCATGATTTACGAAATTGGCTCTCCTATTTTAAATTTAAACAGTTTTGGTCCTTCTATTTTAAATTTAAACAGTTTTGGTCTCTCTCTCATACTTTTGCACTAAAAATTAACAATGTTTTCACTTTTTAAATGACAAATTACTTGTAAAATATGATAAATCATCGTATATAAACCTATTATTGAACTTTGTAGATAAAAATGTAAGTTAAAAAACAAAAAATCTCATCGATTTTTTATGAAAAAACATGAGAGGGGGACTAAAACTGTTTAAAGTTAAAATAGGGGACCAAAACTGTTAAGATTTAAAATAGAAAGACTAATTTCGTGAGTTAGACAAAATAGAGGGACCAAAACTGTAATTTAGCCCAAATTAAAAAACAAAAAAAAGTGCTAGTAATGGGTCGTCCAAGGGAGGGACGGACCCTTGAAGCCCAAATTTCGTGGATCCCGTTCGTCCAATGAATGGACGAACCAGTGGTAAATATGCGGCATTTTGGGAATTTTTTTTTCAAACTATGGTATTTTAGTACTTAAAATTTCAAAGTGTAGCATTTTAGTAAAAAATTCGCACATCTATCTCATGTCCAAAAACTATTGATATCACGGTAAGAAATTGTCATTTCAAAAATTAATAAAAGATAATATGGTTTTCTAATAAAAACAATCAATTGATAAGAGAATATAAATCTAACACAAAAAAACTAATAAAAAGAATAATTGAATATGTTAATCTATCTTTCCAAAAAAACATCAAATGCACAAATAAAAAAGTGCAAGATTTCAAGTTTAAAAAATGGGTAGTTGTCCAACTTATCAATTGAACTAGATTTTACAAACATTTAAAATGAATTTTTATAAATTAAAGTCTAAATACCTTGAAAAAATCAAATAATGAAATTGAAAAATTTGTCAGACGATTTTCGACAAGCAGTAGTTGTTCCGATAAGGAAGAGGATATCTCTATTGCATGATTCAAATTCACAAACTATTTTATAAGACGCTATCCTTGATTCAAATATGGTTTAAACTACTAGCTTTAGGGCTAGAGACCGATTCATATTAGGATTGCGGTGAAATCCTTTCATTTTGGAGGATGACAAAGGGAAGAGAAAGGCCGAAAAAGAAGGCCTCCTCACCTACGAACACACCTATGGGACAAGAAGGAAAACATATTCAAGTAACACTACGTTGAAGGAGACGAACAAGTAAATGAGGATGAAATCGACAAAATGGTGGAAGAAGAAGGTGTAAGCAACGAGACACCTAAGAAAATCCAAGATGACACTGAAGATAATGGGAAGAAACCATGGATAGATATTATCAGTGAAAATTGTATCCCTGTGAGTGGCCTCAATATTGAATTCATTGCACCTAAAATTGTTGTTAGTGAGTACCAAATGGAGATTGAAGAAGATGTAGCGGCATAAATGGAATACTGGGACTCAACTCTTATAATGTATGCCATTGGAAAGGATCTCAACATGAATGTTGTCAAGAAATACATGACTAGGGTATGAAATTTGTTCAAACTGCCAAATATTTTAGGAAAGATTTGGAGTGTCATTGGGAAATCTTTGTTTACCGATGAATGCAAAGCTAACAAAATTATTGTGTCTCGTACGAGAATTTTGGTAGAAGTAGACATTACACAAAAATAGAAAGAGATCACCATAATCAAAGATAGAAACGAGAAACTCACAACAACCAATTGAATCTGAGTGGAAGCCCAGATATTATGGTTTGTGTCAAAAGGTAGGACATCAATGCATACATGACAATGTTAAGAGCAACAAAAAATAAAAAATAAAGGTAGCTAGCGTGAAAAGATCAAAAAATCAATTATGCATAATGAATAGGAACTGAAGAAACCAGGTAAACACCCTAGCATATCAAATGCAACATGGATTCAAGTGGCAAACAATACAAAGACAAAAGGTTACTTTGTTGGTTCAAAACTTCATAAGTTGGATCCTATAGCTGAAATCAACTATTATAATGGTTTTGAAACTCTAGAAGATGAACCGAGCACAAGTAACCCCGTAAGGGCATGATATTGTCTTTGAATGTTATGGGGTGAATAATACAAGTAAATGCAATGAGTTTTGCTCCCATCACAATAGCATGAATCTTGATTTGATTATTTTAGTAGAAACTATAGTAAAATCCACCAAAGTCCACAACATTAGAAATAAATGGAATGGAAAATGGAAGGCAATAGACAATTACTCCCACCATAATAATGGTAGAGTTTCGCTAGTTTAGAATGAGGATACTTTCATGGTGGATTTGATTAGTTGTACTAACCAATTCATCCATTGTGGCCTTTACTATCCCCATGGTAGTTATAGTGAATGTACTGGTGTCAAAAGGTAGGACATCAATGCATACATGACAATGTTAAGAGCAACAAAAAATAAAAAATAAAGGTAGCTAGCGTGAAAAGATCAAAAAATCAATTATGCATAATGAATAGGAACTGAAGAAACCAGGTAAACACCCTAGCATATCAAATGCAACATGGATTCAAGTGGCAAACAATACAAAGACAAAAGGTTACTTTGTTGGTTCAAAACTTCATAAGTTGGATCCTATAGCTGAAATCAACTATTATAATGGTTTTGAAACTCTAGAAGATGAACCGAGCACAAGTAACCCCGTAAGGGCATGATATTGTCTTTGAATGTTATGGGGTGAATAATACAAGTAAATGCAATGAGTTTTGCTCCCATCACAATAGCATGAATCTTGATTTGATTATTTTAGTAGAAACTATAGTAAAATCCACCAAAGTCCACAACATTAGAAATAAATGGAATGGAAAATGGAAGGCAATAGACAATTACTCCCACCATAATAATGGTAGAGTTTCGCTAGTTTAGAATGAGGATACTTTCATGGTGGATTTGATTAGTTGTACTAACCAATTCATCCATTGTGGCCTTTACTATCCCCATGGTAGTTATAGTGAATGTACTGCGGTTTATTCTCTCAATGGTTTTGACCAACGTAGAAAACTTTGGAAGGATATTACTAAAATTAGTATGAATGTTAAAGTAGCCCGGTTTCTTATGGGAGGCTTTAACAAAGTTTGCATCTACCAAGACAAAATCGGAGGGAACAAAGTGACTAAAGTAGAACTCATAGACCTCTCGACTATTATGGAAAACTTGGATCTGTCTAAGAAAGATAGTGAGGGTGACTATTTTAACTGGTTCAGTAAACACTCAAAGGACCCTATATGTTTCAGAATTGATAGAGTGCTGGGAAACTAGAAGTGGCATACTAGGAATATTAATATTGTGTTGAAGGTGATGGATCTAGGTGTGTCGGATCATGCCCTTCTTTTCCTAAAAGATCATGCTGAGATAAAGCCTCTCAAAAATTATTTTAAGTTTCAGAATATTATCAATATTGTTGAAGGCTTCTTAGGGACATTTCAAAATTACTGGAATAAAAATATGGAGGGATCAATTATGTATGTGTTATATAGGAACCTCATAGAATTAAAACAACCATAAAGAACATTAGAACCCATTTTAAGGGGATAAACTCCAAAATGGAGAAAGCTAGGATGCAATTGGGTGATACTTAAAAGGCGCTTATGAATGATAGAATGAATAAAGATATCATTCTCAAATCCTAATTTCTTACTGAAGAGATTTTAAGACTTAGTAAAAATAAGGAAAACATGTTGAAATAAAGCTCTAAAGTTGAATGGTTAAGACTTTGTGATGGCAACAACGGGTATTTCTATGCCGCCCTCAAGAGTAAATTCAAGCAAAGTAATAACCAGAAGTTGGTAAAGGAAGATGGAACTATCTTAAGCAATCAGAAGGATTTTGAACAGGAAATTATGTCTTTCTACAATCACTTAGTTGGGTCTAGTGCTCCTATTCTCAACGGTGTCAATTTGGTGACTATAGGAATGGGTAGGAAAATCTCTAATGATCAAGGGAAGAAGTTAAGCACTCAAGTGTATGAGAAAGAGATCAAGGCTTCTCTGAACAACATTAACGATAAAACCTCTCCTATCATTGATGAATATGGTTCCAAATTTTTTAAAGGAGCCTGGGAAGTGATTAAGCCTGATGTTATTATGGAAAAACAAGAGTTCTTTATGAAAGAAAATATGTTTAAAGCTATCAACAATACACTTTTCACTCTTATTTCTAAAACTCTCAATGCCACTATGGTAAAAGAGTTTATACCCATATCTTTTTTCTCCGCCATCTACAAAGTCATATCCAAGATTATGACTAATAGATTGAGCAAAATGTTAAATAATCTCATTGATGACAACCAAGCTTCCTTTGTTTTAGGTCTCGACATCCAAGACCATGTTCTCTTGGCTTATGAGCTGCTTAAAGGCTATAGTAAGAATAATGGACCTCCTAAGTGTATGATTAAGATGGATCTCCAGAAGGCATGCGACAACGTGAAGTGGTGTGCACTTGAAGCTATTCTAAAAGAAATGAGCACCCCTCTTCAATTCATCATATGTATTATGATATCTGTTACAACCATGTCTTACAAGTACAAAGTGAATGGCAATCACACTAGAATCCAAAAATCTAAAAGAAGCCTAAGGCAAGGGGATCCCGTATCCCCTTTTCTCATTGTAATAATCATGGATTATTTGTTCATAAATTTGTAAAATTTGAAGCAAAACCAAAAATTAAACTATCAGTCCAAGTGTGAAAGGCTGAAAATGATCAATAGGGACCATTTATATTAGGGTTACAGTCAAATCGTTTCATTTTGGAGGATGACGAAGGAAAGAGTAAGGCCGAAAAAGAAGGGGTCTTTACCCACGAACACACTTATGAAACCAGAAGCAAAACGAATTCAATTAACAACACGTTGAAGGATACAGATAAGGAAAATAAGGATGAAATCAACAAGATGGTGAAAGAAGAAGGTGTAAGCAACGAGACACCTAAGAAATCCAAGTTGACACTGAAGATAAGGGGAAGAAATTCTTGGTAGATTAGTGGCAAATGTATCCCTGAGAATGGCCTCACAATTGAATTCATTTCGCCTAAAATTGTTGTTGGTGAGTACTAAGGGGAGATTGAAGAAGAAGATATAAAGGCATAAATAGAATATTTGGACTCAACTCTTATAATGTATGTCATAGGAAATGATCTCAACATGAATGATGTCAAGCAATATATGATTATGGTATGGACTTTTGTTAAACTTCAAAATATGTATTAACAGGAATAAGGGTACTTCTTTCTGAAATTCCAGTCCCTTAAGGAAAGAGATATGGTTTTGATGAAGGGTCCCTACGCCATTCACATTGAAAACCCTTGCTTACTGATGAATACACAACTAACAAAATTTGTGTGTCCTATGCTCGAATCTTGGTTGAAATTGACATTACACAAACACAAAAGTAGATCACCATGATAAAATATAGAAATGGGCAACTCATTCAACAACAATTTTAATTTGAGTGGAAACCCAAATATTATGATTTGTGTCAAAAGGTGGGACCTCAATGCATAAATGACAATGTTAAGAGCAACAAATAATGGAAAATAAAGGTATCTAGCATGAAAGAGATCAAAACATAAACTATGCATAATGAAGAGGGGATGAAGACACCATCTCAACACCCTATCACACCAAATACAGCATGGATTCAAGTGGCAAGTTGTAGGAAAACAAAAGGGAAATTTGTTAGTTCAAAACTTCATAAGTTGGATCCTATAGCTGAAATCAACTGTCATAATGGTTTTTAAACTCTAACAGTGTGGGAAGACCCAATCACAAGTAACCCCGTGGGGGAATGATAATGTATGTGAATGTTAGGGGGATGATCATGTCCCTAATATTCACAATCTTCTTGTTTAATGGGTCGAACAACATGTAACCTCCTGTCGAATGATATCTAACTAGAATCATCTGACTCGACTTGTCACCAAGTTTTCTTCTCAACTTATTTGGAACATGTCTATATTCTATAGATCAAAGAACTTTCAGATAACTTAAACTAGGTTTAACACCTGACCAACATTCTTTTGGAGTAATTCCTTCTAGCTTCTTTGTCAGACATATGTTTAAAATGTATGTTGATGTCGATACAACTTCTCCCCACAACTCTTTGGGTAAATGGTTATCATTGAAGATACTTCTCACCATGTTCAAGATGGTTTGATTCTTTCTTTCTACAGTTTCATTCTGTTGTGGAGTGTAGGATGGTACCACCTCATGTACAATCCTTTCTTTCTCACGTAATGTATCGAGGTCTTTGGACACATACTCTCCAACACCAACAGTTCTCAAAACTTTGAGCTTTCGACCACTTTGCCTTTTGACCATAGATTTAAATTTGGAAAATACCTTGATCACTTCACTTTTCTTCTTGATCAGGTAAGTCCATAGTTTTGGAATGAAATCATCTATCAATGTGACAAAGTATATGTTTCCTCCCATCGAATCCACCTGGATTGGTCCATATACATCAGAGTATATGACTTCAAGGATTGCCTTCGGCTTGCTTTCTGCATCGTTGTTGAAGTTGTTCTTGTGTTGCTTCGCCTGCACACATTCCTCATGCACCTTGTGTGGAATGTCGATTTTTGGTAATCCTGAAACCATTTTCTTCTCTTCAGGTCTCTGATGTATTCAAAATTGAGATGGCCAAGTCGATAATGCCATATCCACTTATCTCTGCTAGCTGTAGTTACTAGGAATTTGTGCTCCATAACATTTAGTTCAATCTTGAAGGTTTTATTCTAAGACTTATGAGCCTTCAAGATTGACCTTCCTCATGCATCAACGAAGATCATCATCTTGTCTTTGACCAAACTTTGTAACTCTTTTTGTAAAAATTCCCTATGTTGAGCAATTTTCTCTTCATGCCTGGTATGTACAACATGTTGGAAATTCTTGACCTTTTTCATTCTTTCCTCATAATCATAACATCTTAAATACCTTCATCTTCTAGAGTATTATCATTTGAAAATTTTACCATTTTCTTCATTGAGGGTTTTAGGTTGATAAACTAATCTTTCTTTACATACATGTGTGATCAGCATCCGGAATCCATGTACCATTGGTCCTCGAATTTATATTCATCTCTTATTTTGACCATCAACATCATATCTTCTTCTTCATGCTTGACGAACTTTGCATCATTTTCTTAATTCTCTCGCTTTTCTGGACAATCACTAGAATAATGACCATAATTTGACAATTGTAATATTGAATGTGGCTCTTATAAGGTTTTCAACCACCACCTCTTCCTCTACCTCCATCACGACCTATTTGGTTGTTTTGGTATGGGGGTCTTCTCTGATTCGACACAATACTTTCTTGTTGGTTTTCTCTACTGGTCGAATTTTTGTAGCCACCTCTACCTTTGTCGAACCACTTTCCTTTTCCCTTACTTTCTTTTGTTGAATATTCCTGCAAAGCCATATCACTATTCGACTTGCATGCAACTCTCTCAGTAATTCTTTGTTCATAAGCTTCAAGTTTCCCTTGAAGTTCTTCCTTTGTTAATTTCGACAAATCTTTCCCCTCTTCTATAGCCACCACCACGTGATTGAGCTTAGGGGCCAAAGATCTCAAGATCTTTGCAACAACTGCTTTGGTTGTTAACGTTTCTCCACATACCTTGATTTGATTAACTAGTTTCGTAACTCTAGTGAAGAAATCATATATGCTATTACTATATTCCATCTGAAGCAATTCATACGTTCTTTTGTAAGTTTGTAACCTCACCTCTTTCACCTTTTTTGCACCTCCAAAAGACTTCTAAAGAATCTCCCAATCTTTTTTCTAGATTCTACATCACTAACTTTTACAAAGAGATCTTTATAATTCTTCTTCTCCAATTCTTTGTGTTTAGTCTCTTTATTGTTTGAAGGATCTTCATCAGGCAGTTTTAACTCATCTTTTACAAGATCCCAAATACCTTGATAATAGAATATAACCTTCACTTGTTTGGACCAATTTTCATAGTATCGACTTTCAAAATTGGAAGACTTGCAAGAAAATTCTAATTTGCATAATTTTCTGCCATTTTGATTATTGTCTTCTTTCCTTGATCACTTAACTAATGCTCTTAATACCAAATGTTAGAAATCCATCAAAATCTATGGAGAATTTATAACAATCTTGATGAACAAGATTGTTATCATTGCACAATAACGATGAAAAGAAAGAACATTAAAGAAGAAAAAGGTTAGGGTTTCTGCAAGTTTCTTTCTGCCCACAAACTATGGAAAATCTTTATTCATTTCCAGCTGCAAATTATGTGAATACAAGTTGTTTTAAAACATGGGTTACTCCCTCTATTTATAATGAGTTTTATTTCTCCCTAAGCCAAAAAAACCCACAACTATAAAAGTCAAAATACCTATTTTAGACCTAAGTTGAAATCTTGTGTGAAGCAACTAACTTTGACACTTCGACATACACAATGACAAATAATATGACGCGCACACACTTAGGCTATTTTGACACACCCTGTTTCGAACAACATGTTGCTTTTGACACAAAGAATTACACTTTCAACAATATGTTCATCAAGAGCTAAATGATACAAGCAATCCACATTAAATATAATAAGCTCAAGCTTGTTTACCCGTCGTTGTATTTTAAAACCAAGGGGATATGTGTTTACGCCATTTAAAAATTACAAAAAATATTCCTTTGGGATTGAACCGAGGATCATTTCAACTATTCCTTCGATTATTCAAAAACCGATTGGTAATAGGGTTAGTTATATTTTTGGTCCTCATAAATGTTACATATTTAACTTTTAATCCCTTCAAAAATTTCCTTCAAAGAGTTATCCTCCTAAAATTTTTAATTTTAACCTTTAGTCTCTCTTGTAACTTAGTGACAATTTTTACAACTTAGCGACAAAATTAGTGATGGTTTTAGCGACAAATTTTTATTTAGCAGCTAAATTATCGACAATTTTTGACACGATTTTAGTATGAGCGATCAAAAGTGTTAAAATTAAAATTTTTAGAAGGACTATTCTTTAAAAAAAAAATTTAAAGGAATCAAAAATAAATATGAAATATTTATGAGGATCAAAAACATATTTAACCTTTAATAAAATAACAAAATTTGTATGTAACTCTTCATTACCTCATATGTGTAACACTTTGCGTCTGAAATAAAATAAAATAAATTTAGTGCCACCACCCTCATATTAGTACAAGTGAATATTTGGAGATGTATGACATGTGTTCTACTGCTAAACAGTGTGTTGATCTAATGTTGGTGGAAGATAGTAGAAAAATATTGAAGAACTGGTAGCATCTGAATTTGAAAAGAAGTTAGCTTCCCTAAGATTCCAATTTCCCAACTCCAACATATAGAATATGACTAGTATCAAGGACATAACTTTCCCATGCATTGCGAAGCTTATTTAATTTTTGATAGTCAACTAGGTAATGCTTATGCAAGCACTTATAATCCATGATCGAAAAATCATTCATAAATTTTATGGATTTACTAACATGATGACCGTTAAAGACAGCCTCGACAGCTCAAAAATTGCTTCCATTCTCTAATAATGGTGACAGCCCCCTTAAAAATAAGTCATTGTTGTGTGGAAGGTAAAGTATCCACCCTAATTTAGGTGATCTACGTTAAACAAGTGCTGGTTGTAAGGAAAGTCATCGATTTTTTTTAGTTGATATTTAGTTAATTAATAAGACATTAACAAAATTTCCCCTAGAGAAAAAGTAAAGAAAAGTACCAAAAGAATACTATGCGAGTAAAGTAAAGGAATCCATGGCCAAAATGAGCTAGTGAATCCCATGAAAAATTGCTATGTGATTTGCACTCGTCACAACATGAAGGAGATATAGACATGCCATTGTGACACAAATGACGAGGATATTACCTTATTATATATATCTTTCAAACATATTTATAAATAATAAAAGATTTTTTAAATTATTAAATAATTGATGTATCTAATATAAAATAATAATTAAATATATCATTTATTTAATAAATCTAAATTTTTTATTACTTATATAAATGTGTTCGGATGATATATGTAATATATACATGTGTTAACCCCAATCACGACATGGTTTGACTTGTCGCAGTATGAGTAGGATGATACCTTTAAATAGAAAGTGTATTTTCACTAGTTCATTATTGGTCACCTACAAATTTTCACTCTCGCACCAAAAAAAACAAATAAAAACTAACCCTCTCTTCATCTTCATCTTCATCTTCATCTAACTCTCCATTCACCATCACCAATGACTCATAAAAGAACTAGGGTTTCAAACTCTAGTTGCATTTTCAAGCAACCATGCACTTCAATTACCTAACAATCACCATATAAAAAATCATTAGCCACTCAAGCTAAAGAGATATGGAATGCCATTCGAACATGCAAGTTCAATGGGGAACACAAATTTAAAATTTAAGATTTTAGAAAATATCCAAATATCTTTGACATGCTATATTAAAAAAAAGTAGAACTTTTTGGTTCCCACATAATTAATAAATTTAACTTTTAGTTCTTGTAAAAAAAGTCACCTTTAGTCATTATAAATTTATTTATGCATAAAATTTTAGTCCATATAAAAGGATTAAAATAACATAAATAATTTTATAAATACTAAAACATAAATTTTTTTATAAAGATTAAAATTAAAATTTAAAATATTTATAGAGATAAGAAATATATTTAATTCTAAAAAAGTATAGGTCAAATTAAATAACTTTGGAGGGAGATGCAAATATATCCATTGATTTGGATTACTACTTTTTAGCAAATGCTCAAGGAATAGTTACCAATTACACCTTGTTCGTGTGAGGTTAGCAATCCTATTATAACCCTCATATCGTTAATATATTATTGGGTTTAGTCACTCTTGTGCATTGTGTTTTGTGTATGATTATGCAAAGAAATTTTTGTTGATTTCTGGTATCATCCCGCTTTCTTGTTCAATTATTTATGAATTCGATATTTATACGATAAGTATTAAATCAAACATACAATTCTAAACATTAAATCTAACATACAATTCTAAATAAAATGTAGTGAGATGGGATAGTACGTCATATTTATAATGGTTTGGTAATTCCTTCTCGGTTATGCCTAATCCATTCTCCAATAATTGCTCATTAAAATTTTATTGTTCTTATACTATGATTTTGACAAATTTACACAAATTCATTTAGTACAACCATAATTCAAATAATTTCGAAAATACATATCTTTGATCTGAATCCTCTTTGAGTTGACATAACTTTTAATATTGAATTCTTGTGAAATCTTTACTCGACTTTGACTTTAATTTTCCAACTTCAAGAGTGCGAATCTGAGCTTTCATTTTGCAATGATCTTTACCCATCCCTACTTGTTCCATGAGCCTTGAACTATATGAGACGAGAAAAACTCTAACTTTGCTTGTAGGCTTCCACACAGCTCCACCGAATGAATCTTGGAGAGAAAACTCTCCTTCTTTTTCTGTTTGATTTTTGCAATCCCAGTCACAACCACACACGTAATTTCCAACCCTGAAAAACTTAATCAAATCATCACAAAAAATTGATCATAAAATGGTCATCCTCATGGATATCAAACCTTAAGATGATACCTTAATCCAAACAATAATGATTGATGCAAGGTTGAAGATCAAGATAAATTTTGGTTTAAAAACTCAACAAAATTCAAAACCATTTTTTGAAATTTGAGAGAAAAGTATATTGTGAGTTCTAAATTATAAAGTGGTTATAATGTTTTGAACATTGTGAAAGGGATATGTTATACCCCAAAATTCTCCCTCCTATTTCTCAAGACAATCCACATCTCTATACTCAAGAATTTTTCAAGGGTTGACCAGATGAACCCTCTCCTAAGCAATCAACCCACAACTAGGGTTTTGCTTCTCTCAAGAAAAAATCAAGTTCTACTGCTTCAAGTGGTCATCATGCCTCCTCATATGTCTCAAGGGATCACTATGTCAAGTTTCAAGCATTGCAGCTCAAGTTTGCTCAGTCAATTGCTCAGATGGTTGAAAATTAGTTGTATTGGACAAAAGGTCAATTGTGGTCAACATACAGTCAAACTTCATCATTTTTGGTCAACATCAATATTTGGAAGTCACATTCATCATACAATCAAGGGTTTATCATTATTCATCAAGAAAAGTCAAGATTTGATCAAAAGTCAAAGTTTCCAAATTAGGGTTTTTGTACAAAAAGTCAACAGAACTTTGACCAGACATAACTTTCACATACTTTATCAGAAAATTTTCCACCAAATCTCATTTTGAATGGAATTCAGTTCTATACAACTTCATGTCTCACAAGCTATGGCTAAAAATGCTTCATTTGAGAGTTATGAATCAAAATACTATAGGTTCTTCTAAAAGTCAATAAAAAGTCATCTTTTTGCAAAGACGTGTACATGAACATGGAAACTTCAATGAAGATGAAAAAAAATTAGTGTTTAAAGGACATTTTAAGATTTCTAAAAAGTCCAAGAACACCTAAAAATGTTGAAAATTGAGCAAGATACAAGTTGTACAAGTTGGGCCTTTTTGAGGAGATGCGTGAAGAGAAATACTTAGAGAAATCAATTTTTTTCTAAATGGGCCCAAGTTTTCTTGATTCAAACTTGTTTCTAATCTTAATTAGAACCTCCAAGCCCAATGCCACGCTCTTGTGCTCTTTATTTTATTTATTTTGAATTTTTATTCATTTAAATTCAATTTAATTAAATAAAAGATATAAAATCAAAACATTAAGTGCAAGGATTGTTTTTAAACATGCTTTAGGTCCAAGCAAGCCACATAAGCTGATAATTTCGAAATATTGAAGATTGACAAGTGATTGAATGAGATTTGATCTTAAAAAGGAAATATTTGGTTTAATTCGAAACCAAATATTTTCTCATTGAATGGCATATATTTTTGACATAATTCTTGACCTAATTCAATCTATTATATACACATGAATTCCAGATGCCAGGGAACGAATCCTTGCCTCAAAGAGCAACCCTAATTCTCAAAAAAATTCAAGGAAAACTTGCAAACTTGAAACTCAATTCCCAACCGTTTTCAATCAATTCCAAGCACACAAACGTGCTCCTGAGGTAATATAGAGTAAGAGAGTATTCATAACCATGGCCAAACATGCCTGAATCATGCACACCATGAAGCTCCGATTGCATATCTTTCTTACTTTCGAATTTCAATTTTTAGCATGTTTTAATGAAATCTACTCATACTAATGTGTTCATGAGATTGATTAGAACAGGATAGAACCATCGTTCACAAGCTTTAACGTGTAAATCAGAAATTTCCATGGCTAGGGCATATGACCTATGTTGCTTTGTATCTTAGTTTCCAGGCCGATTCAGAATGAAAGAACACCACCATCGTGTTCGCAAGGGTCGAATTAGGTGATCTGGGTACTTGGGTTTTTGTTTTTTGGTCGATTTTACATGTTTTTAGGGTTGATGCAAATCGGAGAAGACGACCGGAGTTCCCCTCCGACGTCTTTGACTTTGAGTCAACCGACGAGGGGTGGTGTGGCACAAAGGCGTGATCTGATTGGCTCGTTCAAAAACACAGGGGACCTACGCGTGCTTGTTTGAAAATTCAGAATAAAATGTGGCCAACAGTTATAACCCAATGGTTGCGTTTCCATAACACCAAGGATGCTTGACTTAGTTGGTAAGCACGTGTATGGTAAACCCAGGGGGTTCTGGGTTCGATACCTGCTGACCCCCTTTCTTTTTCTCACTTTTCCAAACTTTTTCTTATTTTCTTATTTTTTTCTATTTTCTTAATTTTATTTAATTTTATTTAATTTTATTTAATTTTATTTAATTTTATTTTCAAAATTAATTAAAACCTTTTCAAAAATCACAAAAATATTTCTTTTTGCATTTAAGTCAGAAAAAAATACTTATTTAATTTTTTGACATTAAAAATTAATATTTTTCATTTTTATTTTAATTAATTGTTAATTAATCATAAATTAGCTTTTAATTACTTTTTCCACACTAAAATTAATCCAGAAAATTCCCAAAAAACATTTCTCTTCATAAAATTAGGGTTACTAACCTAAAAGCATTTTTCTAATAATTTACAAAACATTTTACTAACATATTTTCTTATTATTTATATTATTTCGCATTTACAATTCTAGAAAAGATGTATAGGTCGCAAAATTTTATTCTGTAATAGAGTAGATTTACATTTCTGCTTTTAGTTTATGCACTCCTATTATGTGTCTGCCCCAAAGCCATGTAATAGCGTAGGATTTACATTTCCGCACTTTTACATTCCGCACTTTAATTCCTACACATATTAACTGCTAGCTAATTAGGGTTTGCATGCTAAGACTAAAATCAACCCTAGATCATTTCTAATTTCAAGATAATATAACTGAATTCAACACATTTTCACACTTGCACCCCCTTAGGGTATCCTCTCTTGTCGCTTTAAGAATACAATGGTCATGTCCCTCGAACGTAGGGATACCATTAGCAAAGACGCCTACGAATAACATCATCATAGTCCCTTCGATACAAAGATCATAGTCCCTCGATGACCCTCGATTATTGCCTACGAATATATGATCTTGTCCCTCGGTTGTTGCCTACGAAAAGTGATGATCGTCCCTACAAATTTCTAAGGTATCCTTACATGTTGCCTTCTATGACCAAACGATGACCCTTCAATTGTCCCTTCACATCCAAATGAATAAAGTTACCTACCAACTAATGGTATGGATAGCCTTATTCTAAAGGAGAAGGAAAATAACATGGAAACGACCATTCTGAGTAGGTAATAGACTCTGTTGTTTGCTCCAATCAAATAATTTTCATACCTCATACTTTTCAAAAACCATCTTTTCAAACACTTTGTATACATTCCAGCGTGAATCATTACAAAGTTAAACATTTTCCAAACAAACATTTTCGAACACTTCGTATACATTCCAACGAGAATCATTACGAAGTCAAAGTGAAATGTCCTTTCAAAATACATTTTCAAATTACACAAACACATAAATGAGAGAAAATTCCATTTGATTTGCGTCATGAGAAAGATGTCTGCGTCAAGACAAAAGAGTGAATAATTTGAATTAAGATCCAAGACCAAAGAAAAATTACCCCGATAATTTGAATCAGCTTATTTTATGATTTGTGATTCGCGTCAACTAGATATATGATTCAAATAAGGATCACATAATCAAAATCCACAATCTTATGGCTAGATTTGATTTGAGTCAAGCGTATTTGTGATTTGAATCAAACCTCTATGATTTGAGTTATGCATTATTATGATTTGACTCAGACTCATAGAAGCAAAATCTAGATTTTACTACAAAGCCTTTTTGAGTTATGAGATCTTGTGATTCAATTACATGTCAATATTTTCAAAATTTCATTAAAATGAAGTTCGACTCTGACTCGCGACTTGGCATGTCTTTAATCTTTGTCAAATGTGCTTCTTAATTCAAACCTTTGACCATTTTACTAGAAGTATATTATTGCTAAGAATTTAATCAAACAGTTTGATTTATGCACATGTAAAATGGATTAAGAACTCAACCCTAGAGTGCACAACTATTTAAGGAGACTTAAATACGGAAAAATCAAACCAAAAACTAAATTGACAAGTGTAATGGATAAAAGTACAATATATGTGACAACCCTTAATGGATAAGGATTATTAGAGGATTTAAGGTTGTTAGGGTCTTAAGAGATAGCTCACGTGAGGTGATAAGCTACTACATAGGTGTCTTTCTTGATTTTATTGGTTGCCCCCTTCAGTATAATGACAGTGAGGTTTTATAGTCCCCTAAGGATCTTGAATCGAGTGAGCCAAGTATTCCTAGAATATATCAACCTTCATTAGAGTAGGTGGTTCATACCTAGAAATTAAGGAGATGTAGTTAAGCAACATAATTTCCTAGGTACCAACTTTTGACCTAATATACACTCCACGCACGATTGTGCATTATGGACAAAAAATAGGAAGTCGGTGATGAATCCAAGAAAGCAGTGATTGAAGTAAACAAAGGGTGCTCAATCTAATAAAAAGGCGTTTCAAGAAGGATGAAGTGCATGCCTCTCTCCCTCATCTCAATGCCTTCCTCAATTCTTCAACTAAAAAAAGCAACAACACAAATGGATAAATCATAGGAAGCAGAGGCAACTTTATTCTCATTCACACTCAACTCAGAGCTATAAGGCTGACAGGGATTTTGAAAGACTTCTCGTTCAACACTTCACAGTAAGCCTTAGGTGAAATAATTTTGGACCTAATAAAAGATCAATAAAGGGATGCCCACTTACTGCTCCAAGGAAAACCAAATGACTACTCGATCCAAATGGATATATACTTTAACATTTGTAAGACTTAAGGTACACACACTTCTTTGTACTTCACTCTATTTTTTGGACTCACTCATCGACTTGTGTGTTATGGTACTAAACTTGCAGGTTCGCCCTTGTATTCCCCTACATTAGACACTTCGAAAACTATATCAAGAGTCCATCACTGCAAAATTAATCTTACTTTAAATAATACCCATTTTGAGTCTAATAATTAGAATTCTTAATTCATATAAGGCTTTTGCTATAAATAAATAAATGCAATTTTACTTTTATATTCTTAAAAATTATTTTGTGCTTATTCAAAAATAATATAATTTATTTCTAATTCGTCAAATGTTTTTAGTTGTGCATTTTGACAATCAATAACTCACATGTTTTGTAAAATATTTTAACATAAGAAAATTACATATTTTCTTAAAAAGTTATTTTTTAAAACAACTTACAAAAATTGTATAAAATACTTGCAACTTATAATAATTAGCATCAAAATTGTTAGACGATGACAACATATCTAGAGGGGGGTGAATAGATACCCAGTTTAAAATTCTAGAAATAAGTTGGTTTTGAAAGATTGTTTTTCAAAGAGTTTGAGCGGAAGTGTTTTTTAAATAAAGTCGTCTATATAAACCGTTATTAGAAAATCTAACGTGAAAATTTTAACAAATTGAATATGGATTGAAGATGATAATTAGGATTAGTAAGCTTGAATCAATTTACAGCTTATTTAACGTTTATATCAAGTTACTAGTAATATTATTTACAAAGGCAATTTATCAAAAGAAATAATAAAACAATTAGTCAGACACTTGGTGTGCAATTGAGTTTTCAGAATTTTTCCTAAAGTTGTGTTGATAAAAAAAGAACTTATAATCAAAAATGATTATAAGAAATATCAACACTTGAATTAAGTCAAAAATAGTTCGGAAAATTTCTTACAAATCAATTAATAACTCAATGCTATTAGACAAATTGATTGATGAAAATAAAGCAAGTAAAAGCGATAAGAAAATAGACAAAAGGATTTGTCTTCACGGTTCCCCACTTTCGTCCTTGCATGTGGGTACGTCTGTGCCTAATTCCAAAGGAATTATGATAATTTTTACTATAAAAAAAGTTGATACAAGATAAGTGTTCAAGAGCTACTCCATAAACCCTAATGCTTGTTGTTGATTCAACCCCTTCTCTTACTTTGATCTTGAGAAAGACAAAAACACAATAATTATAAATTGACTATCTGGATCTTTCTACTCTTCTGCATACTTTATCTCCAAAGCGTTCGTGCATCGTCAATTTAGTCTATTGTAACACAAGACTTCAATTGCGATTTTCCATTCTCTCGCAACTTCATTTGCGTTCTTTATCTCCAAATGATAGTTTGCATTATTTATCTCCAAAGGGTTTCACTTGGCCGCAATCATCTTTTGACAGTCTTGCACGAAAACCCCCAAATCAATCAATGATATTGGTGGACAAACCCGAGATTTTTCCGGATGAATACCCCTGCGAATATCAACCCAATATTCTCAGCTACACAAGATCCTAATTAGACGTTATCAATCCTCATCTAGATGACATCCCAACAAATAATCGTTACAATGGATTGTCAGTATGTATGCATAGATTGGAGGTTGGAGATGATGAGCAAATTCATGATAATTTTATGGTAACATCAAGTTGGAATGATGCATGAATGAAGTATTTACAATTTTGAAAGTTTAGGGTAAAAGAGGATATTTTCGTAATTAAAAGATTTGAAAATTTGACTAAAACAATCAATATGTGTCGACCTATAAATCGTATGTGTCGAAATATACGTTAAGTTTAAGTTGTATGTGTCGACCTAAAGGAAGGTATGTGTCGACCGAAACAAGTTAGAGGCTACAAGCTTTAAAATAATAATAATTGTGTCGACCTGAAATTCGTACGTGTCGAGACATAAAATATGAATTCCCCCAATTTCAGAAATGCTTCAGTATGTCTCCACTTATGCAAAGCATGTGTCGGCCTAAGCCTTTTAGAGGCTACACGCTTCAAAACTAAGTTACATGTGTCAACCTGAAAAACATATGTGTCGACACAAGTAGTGAAAAATTATGTAGAAACTTATATTCATGACATGAATAGATTTTCAAATGATTTTTAATGGCTCCTGATACCTCTAATGCAAAGAAGTGCCACAAGACATAATAATATTGTCCAATATATTGAAATGTTAACTTTTTTTAGTTTTGACATCATGCAAAACATCTTAATAAAGAAGTTGTACTCAAAATAATATACAAAGCGAGACATCCTAAATAATGTAAAATCATTACTTATAAAATAAAATATGTTCAAAAATTTATAATTAAAGAAACCAAAATTGAAGACATCAAAGTTATAACTCATCAAATTACACAAAAAAAAAAAAAAACCAAAAAAATAATCACTCAATAACTCATGGGTTTTGTAGGTTAGATGGAGGTTTACCCATAATCTAATTTTGAATGATTTTTCATTTTTAAAAATCTTGCTCACCCATTAATAATCTGACCCAACCTATTTTTTTAAATTAGTTAGATGATTTTGTTAGATTTATTAGGTTTATCCAACTTATGTACAGGGTAAGTCCTGAACCCGGACAAATAAGGTCATACCCCAAAATCTCAAAAATATGGTGACTTCAAAATTTTACGTGGTCTAATTAAAAAAATATATGGTTAAATAAGTTTTTGATTCTATAAATATTACAGTTTTCATTTTTAGTTCCTTCCTATCTTTAAGCAACCGCTTTTATAAAAAAGCTGTTGATAAAACTAGCTAAAACCGTTGTCAAAATTAAAAAAAAAAAACTAAAAAAAAAACTATAATATTTATAATGATGAAAAACTTATTTTAACTCTGGACTATTAAATTTTAACCAATTAGTATTGCATGTGGCATAGCGGTTTCATTCTGATGTTTGAACCTGAATGTTATACGTTTAAAACTCAGTTCCAGAATTTAATTACATTTTTTATTGATTTTCAACAAAGGAATGAGAGGATGCACAAGAACTAGTATATTTATCGATATATATCAACTAAATTTTTAATTATAAAATAATTTTTATATAATTAATTAAAATTTATAATAAGATCATATTTAAATTTTATTTTTGATGGTTATTTGTTATATATGCATAGTCCTCCACGAGCTTTAATTACATTTTTATTATTTTTGTACAAAAGATTGAAATGGTGCACCAAAAGTTATATGTATCAATATACCAATTGAGATTTTAATTATCAAATAACTTTTATCTATAATATAAGAAAAGAAGATATTTTGGAAAATACCAAAATAACATTTTCTCTTTGTTCTCCACCTCATTAATGTAGGGGTATTTTATGTCTAAAAAAATATTTCTTTTTTCAAATTAAAAAGTTGGTGGACCCCACCGATGTGTTTGATTAGACAATTTGTTGTGTTTCATGCACACTTTTTACCTTTTAATTTTGACTTTATTTTTCAATTTTAATTTCTTTCTTTGATTTCTCTCCATCTATTCAAACTATTATTATTTCTCATAATTTTTTTATAATTGCAAGAAACTATGTTTTTCAAACATCAAAAATCTTTTTCGTTTCAATCAATTTTTTTTTTCATAACCAAACTATCTCTTTTCTACAAACAAGTCTATTTTTCATACCATTAGATGTAAGATGGCAATCAAATCAAATAAAACATGATTACTTTTCAACTTATCACTTTACCTGTTTTCACAAATCTATAACTTATCATAACATCACTTATTTTTTTATAAACACCGAATAAAAAAATATTTTTTAGAAAAAAACAAATAAATTATGGTTAATTTGTATTTAACAATATAAATCAATTATAATGCTCATAAATAAAAATAAATTTATTATTAATTCAAATATTTTTATAAATAATAACAAACAAAAATAATTTCAAATAAGAAAAAAATTTATTATTAATTAAAATGTTTTTTTATACGAAAAATATAATGAGTATGTTTTGTTTTTGTTTGCTCATGTTCGCAAATTATGATGATATTTTTGTCACGTTCATATTAAACCATCATTACTCTATGTAATGTACAAGTATTTTTATTAGAACTAAGGTTAGCAAGTGAGATACTCAGCTAACAACAAAATTGTAAACTGCATTTATCAGTACTAGATAAAATTTATTGTTGGTTTAAATATTTTATATAAAAAAATTATACTTATGAAACAATTATATTTTTCATTTAAAAAATGTGTTATTGATCTAAATATCTTTATATAAGAAAATTTACTGTTGATCAAAATATTTTTGTAAAAGATACATAAAAAAAATAATATTTGTTTACGGGATAAAATTTTATTATTGGTGTAAATATGTTTATATACAAAAATTGTATTTATGATCTAAATATTTTTTATCCAAAAATGATATTTGAGAAAAAATATATTATTAATCTAAATATTTTTATATACGAAAATTTACTATTGAGAAAAAATAAAATTTATATATAAGAAAAGAAGATGTTCTGGAAAATACCAAAATAACATTTTCTCTTTGTCCTCCACCTCATTAATGTAGGGGTATTTTATGTCTAAAAAAATATTTCTTTTTTCAAATTAAAAAGTTGGTGGACCCCACCGATGTGTTTGATTAGACAATTTGTTGTGTTTCATGCACACTTTTTCCCTTTTAATTTTGACTTTATTTTTCAATTTTAATTTCTTTCTTTGATTTCTCTCCATCTATTCAAACTATTATTATTTCTCATAATTTTTTTATAATTGCAAGAAACTATGTTTTTCAAACATCAAAAATCTTTTTCGTTTCAATCAATTTTTTTTTTCATAACCAAACTATCTCTTTTCTACAAACAAGTCTATTTTTCATACCATTAGATGTAAGATGGCAATCAAATCAAATAAAACATGATTACTTTTCAACTTATCACTTTACCTGTTTTCACAAATCTATCACTTATCATAACATCACTTATTTTTTTATAAACACCGAATAAAAAAATATTTTTTAGAAAAAAACAAATAAATTATGGTTAATTTGTATTTAACAATATAAATCAATTATAATGCTCATAAATAAAAATAAATTTATTATTGATTCAAATATTTTTATAAATAATAACAAACAAAAATAATTTCAAATAAGAAAAAAATTTATTATTAATTAAAATGTTTTTTTATACGAAAAATATAGTGAGTATGTTTTGTTTTTGTTTGCTCATGTTCGCAAATTATGATGATATTTTTGTCACGTTCATATTAAACCATCATTACTCTATGTAATGTACAAGTATTTTTATTAGAACTAAGGTTAGCAAGTGAGAGACTCAGCTAACAACAAAATTGTAAACTGCATTTATCAGTACTAGATAAAATTTATTGTTGGTTTAAATATTTTATATAAAAAAATTATACTTATGAAACAATTATATTTTTCATTTAAAAAATGTGTTATTGATCTAAATATCTTTATATAAGAAAATTTACTGTTGATCAAAATATTTTTGTAAAAGATACATAAAAAAAATAATATTTGTTTACGGGATAAAATTTTATTATTGGTGTAAATATTTTTATATACAAAAATTGTATTTATGATCTAAATATTTTTTATTCAAAAATGATATTTGAGAAAAAATATATTATTAATCTAAATATTTTTATATACGAAAATTTACTATTGAGAAAAAATAATATTTATATATGAGAAAAATTTATTATTGATCTAAATAGTTTTATATACGATAACAATATTTATGATTCAAATATTTTTTATTCAAATACGATATACGAGAAAAATATATTATTGATCTCAATATTTTTAAATCAAAAAATTTACTATTGATCCATATATTTTTGTAAAAGATACATAAACAAATAAAAATAATATTTGTGGGGGATAAAATCTATTATTGGTCTGAATATTTTTATATACAAAAATTGTATTTATGATTCAAATATTTTTTATTCAAAACTGATGTACCGGAAAAATATATTAATAATCTAAATATCTTTTTATAAGATAATTTACTATTGATCAATATATTTTTGTAAATGATACCTAAAGAAAAATAATATTTATAGACCGTAAAAATATATTATTGGTATAAATATTTTTATATACTAAAAACAGTATTTAGGATTCAAATATTTTTTTTCAAAAATGGTATACGGTAAATAATTGATTATTGATCTATATATTTTTATATACGAAAATTTATTATTGATCCACATATTTTTATAAACGATACTTAAAGAAAAATAATGTTTATATCAAGCGAAAATCTATTAGTGATCTAATTATTTTTATTTAAGAAAATGGTATTTATGACCCAATTATTTATAATTCAAAAATGGTATATGAGAAAAAATCTATTATTGATCTAAATAATTTTTATATACGAAAAAATATATTATTGATCTAAATATTTTTTCTTTCTATTTTAATCTTCTATTTAAAATAATATTTGTAAACGGGAAAAAATATATTATTGACTTAAATATATTTATATACGAAAATTTATTTTTGATCCAAATATTTTTGATAACGATACCTAAGCAAAAATAATATTTGTGCACGGGAACATAAAGTTATTTATTAAAATATTGATTATTAACGGAAAGATGAAGTTGCTGATTAAAATATTTTTTTTATTAATTATAAATTCAATTTTTTTTTACGAATAATCAAATATTTTTCTATTAAAATATAAATACGCGTCCCGTACCGGAACCCGTGCGAAATCGCACGGGTTTGTTACTAGTATAATCAATAGAAACTTATAATGAGATCATATTTAATTTTTTTTTTATGATTATTTATTGTTTATGCATATTATTGATTTATAAATTAATAAAAAATGACCGATTTTTGAATTCTTTGTATTCCTTAGTAATAAGAGTGATTTTTTTAAATTGGAAAAGAGCATTCAAATTTTTCTAGGCAGCCTTAATTGTATGAGACAATTCGGGTTTTGATTAATTGCTCTGTTTTGATGGATCCATTTTTATTATTTATATGACTTTACTCATGTACACCTCTAGTTGTAAATATAAGTTTAATAGTAGTTTTGGTGTAAAAATGAAAAAAATACTATTAATAACTTTTAGAGCGGGTTTGTTTAATGGATTAAATTTACAATCTTATTGTTTGACAAAGTTATTTAGAATCTTAGGAATATTTTAAATTTATTTATTTATAATAAATTTTTTAAAATAATTATTAAAATCTTAAAATAATATATAAGTGAGTAGTTACAACTAAGTACTTTTTATTCACATAGAAATGTCAAATTTTCGCGTATTAACGTGAGAATAAATTTTTAAAATTTAATAAGTAAATTATATTTTAAAAAATAAAAAGTATCTAGAAATAATTTCTTAACACTTCAAACAAATATGAAAATATGAGATTCTCAATGTCAAATTTTCACAAATTCTTTTTGTATCTATCAAACAGACACCCCTTAAAAATACATGTGTTTCTTTTAAATGAATCCGAAAATTTTTGAACATATTCGTCGAGATGATGATAATAGATTTAATATTTCTAAAATTGTTTGTATGTAATTTGTTTTTTTCTGAATATTTAATGATTTCTTCAATAAAAGAAAAATACGATAAAAGAAAAATACATTGTCTCGTATAGATGAAAATTATAAACATACATACACTTAAACATTTTTTATTAGAACAAATTTAAATTAATTTTTCATTTGTCCTCTTTTAATTTTCAAAAAGCTCTCTTTTGTTTTTTTATCAAAAAGTTGTTATACGATAAAAAATATTTTTTAAAGAAAATTGTAAAAATGATTCCTTGTACTCTTTGATCTCAACTTCATAAATTACAAGTGCTCAAAATTTTTAACACAGGACTCACTAGGTTTGAACATAAAATTGTTGGTCCTTATACTATATATTTTCATTGTTCATTCATCTTAACAAGTTGGGCACACCACCTAGACATGCCTAACTTTGAGGTTGCGTCAAGCAACAATTAGCCAGGAGCCTTGAGTCAATGCCCTATAGCATATTCATATTATATAGTATTAAATTAATGAATATTCTTTTTTTCTATAAAATTATTAAATACTCTATACAATAAACACACATCTCCCAATCCAACCATGCAATATTTATATATGTAGGTACTATATGTTTAGATCTTAAGTTACTTTCAAAGTGATCACATCGAACACGTCGATTTATGTTTAATTATGCATTCAATTATTACTTTAAATTAATATTTTAAATAAATATCCCTAATAAGTAATTATTAAGTGAGTGTGATTATGAATTGAGATTGGGACATGTCATTATTTAACTCTTAATATATCTCTTGGTAGAATGTGTCATGTTTGTATGATTTGCTGCCGGCGCAAACTATTAAGAGACAGTAACCTTATGTTTAACAATTTAGTAATTAGTTTAATAATTAATGATATAGTATATAATATCCATTTCATGTACTTGAGATTGGTGAGTTTAAATTAATTATATGAATTAGATTTGAAAATTATTCCAACTTGGTTTCACGTAAAGGTAAAACAGAGTATCAATCGGTTTGGAACTTTATCAGCAACCAAAGGAATCTCGTGGTGTTTTATTTTAACGAGGAAGAATTGCAGTTATTCCAGCTAGGATCTAATGACAAACAAAGGATTAAATAATGTATTTGTCATAAGATAAATATTTATTGTACTCCTTCCCACCATATAAATTATATTTGATCATTTAAAAAGAGTTATTAATGATGATAGTAAATAAAATAAAATAAGTGTTATATATATATATATATATATATATATATATATATATATATATATATATATATATATATATATATATATATATATATATATATATATATATATATATATATATATATATATATATATATATATATATATATATATATATATATATATATATATATATATATATTATCAACTCTATTTATAGTTGAATAAATAAGATGCATAGTAATTTAAGTTGGATGTTATTGTATAACTATCCATTGAAATAACTTAACGGAATAATATTGATATATTTTTATTTCTATAAATTAGTAATGAGCAATGATGCGTTTATTTTTTAATTTTACTAATAAAAATATGTTTAAATAGTATTTTAGTTCAAATAAGTTAATAAGTTTTTTATTTTAATTCTTAAGTTCTTTTTCAAGTTCTTATATGTTACTGTTTTGTTGGTATTAGTCATTGACGTAAAAGTTATCTTATATAAAAATCTAGGTGATTAACACTGTTGACTGACACGACAAACTTTTATTTATTTATTTATTTTATTAAATTAGGTATAGATTAATTTATTATTATTTAATTATTTGAGTGTTAAATGATTAAAACAAATTAAAAATCAGTTCTAAACAGGGGTGTGAATAGGTTGAGTCGAATTTGGCTTTATCAAATTTGAGTCTGGCCTACTAAATATTTCAAAGTTTAAATTTGGTCAAAGGTTTAATTTTAGATTCGAGTTGGTATTTTCAAATGCTTATTTGACATATTAGCCTACGTAAAAGTCTATTTAATTTGAACATTTATGAATAAGAAATTTAATTAATATTTAAATAGACTAACAAATTAAAAGATCAATACGATTAAATATTTATTTTATTGACTTATTCAAATTTCTCTATTAACATAAGTTGTGTGCTATTAATTATTTGAGAAAACTTATAAAAACAACTTATAACATTGTACATAATTTTTATTCAACTAATTTTCAAAAGTTCTTTAAGATAAGTAAATTTTATTTTTGTGTTTTAATTCAAAGTACAAATAAAATATAATAATAATATTATATTTATTTTGATTTATTTAAATAGGTCGGCCAGATAAGTTTAAAAGACTTTTTTCATGGTATGTGGCCTAACCTTTTTAACTAAATAGGTTTATAAAAAGTCTAGGACTTATCTATTTAAAAAAAGGGAATTTCTTTGTACACCTCTTAAGGGTGAGGAAACACTCCTGAAAACTCAAAAATATTCCTCGAAGATACATCTTCGAACACACTCTAAATCAGGGTGATTCATAGGTGCCTCTCTGAAAGTAATTTGTCTGCACTTTGACGTTATATTTAAATATGCAACAATATTTTTGGAGATGCACCTCTGAAAAGCACCTTTTTTACACTTGAACAATGATTTGTTTTAAATCATCAATGTTTTTGATAAATAATTAGATGAAAGTGATAATAAAATGAAAATAAAAAACTATGATAGGCACAACAAATTGCTTAAAATAAAAAATAATACAATAATTATTCATAAATTATTCTGAAATAAAAACAAAGACATAGCCTACTACGTATGCCTGATCATCACTCTCACTCCCTCGCCCCTTCTTTGCCTCATGTATTTCGTCGCACTCTCTGCCTCCCCAACCATCCTTTCTACAATGGTCATTGCCTCCGGACCGCCTCAGTCAATTACATATATCCAAACCCTCACACTCAATCATCTGTATTTGATGACATATCAACAAAAGATCAATGGTATGGTCACCCTCGATTTGCTGGTTCTCTAAGATCTCTTAATGAGTTAGCCTATGTGGATGTTTAGGAGCATTCGATGTCATGATAAAATGTGACAGTATGTAGAACCATGTCACGTATCCCTCACACAATTTCAAAGGTTGGATGTCTGCATCGTCTGACATTTCTCTGGCACCAAATAATGTTTCCAATCTTGAATGTCATCCAGATCTCGGTGGGAAATTGTGTCAGAAGCATCCTGAAATGAAGATCTGGGCATGGTCTGCACATAGCCAAATTGCTGCATGCATTACTCCAGAAGATACCTGACCATTATGGTACTCCCACATGCCAACCACCCAGAGTACAGTGCGATGGAGTCGAACTGAATAATCTTCTGGTGATCCTCGAATGACGTATACAACATGTCATCATGGACATTCCAATTCAGATATGCTAAAAAATGGCAGCACAACCTGGTTCCCTATATAGTTATTAATAGAAAATTAAAATTAATTTTAATAGTTGGAATGAAAATTATTGTAACAGTGTAGCAGAGTCTGTCAGTTGTCGTGTCCTCCATTTAAAGGCTTTATTCAGCTTTTGGTATAGGTATAATAAACAACCGGCACTCCGATTTCACTTCCTCATTGTATCCAAATCCATGAAGTACAGGAGGTATGTTACATCCACGTAGTTGGCAATTTTGTCCACAAAATGGACGTGTCAACCAAGAACATGGAGTAACACCTCATAACACACTAACGGTGATACATAACAAAGAAGTCTTCTCCCTCATACTCAGAATCAGCTGCCGCAAAGAGGTGCTCGTGATATAGGCTATCAAGGAATGAGAACTTGGAATTAGCCCCATTGGCAGAGGAACACTACTTAAATGCCTCTTTTGGTTAAACTCCTAGATAGTCGACCATCTATTCAATCGCATCATTATGATTGATCTGGGAGTGGTTTAGTAACCTCCCTCTGATAGGAAGGTGAAGTAGGAAGGTGATGTCATCAAGTGTGATCGTCATCTCTCCAACAATCAAGTGGAAAGATGATGTCTCCTTGTGACACCTCTCGATAAATGTCATGTGCATGTCGTGGCCGATGGTGTTGTAACTGGAACAACATAGACCTACGAGTCTGAAGGCAAAAATGGCCTCTGTGAACCAAGCCTCACGAGGGTGATACAACTTAGAGATCATCCACGTGTGGTTCACGCACTTTAGTTGCCTTCATTTCTGTAAAGATAAATAATTCATATTAATTTTAACCGTAGATCATTAAAATGAAAAGTGTAACAAAAAATAATATACTTGTCCCTCTGAAACATATCGAGCGACATGATAGGTGTAATAGATCAAGAGGGAGGTATAAAACGGTCCTCCAAGAAAATTCGGGTCCCCCTCCTCCTCGGGTTCGAGAACATCAGCCTCTTCGGGTTCCGGAACATGAACTCGCTCGGGTTCTTCCTCGTAATGCCTAGACGAGGACGCACGTGAGAGGCGACTGCTAAAAGTAGAAGTTGATGTTTCCTCCACTTCCTCTCACGGTACCTGACTGCTTCCTCGACGACTCATAACCTACACGAATTTCTCTCATCGAGTGGATATAGTTTGGCTAAGCCTACCAAGTCTCAATATGTTTGGATTCTTAGTCATTTAACTCGGAAAAAATAATCGTTAATCAAAGGAAAGCGAACAAAGAAGAACGTGTTTCAAAATTAAAATAAAAAAGTAAACTCAGGCCTTTTTTTCAGAGATGCATCTTCGAAAAAACTTGCGACTGCCAAACCCAAAACTTCAACCTAACATCACCATTTTTACACTAAAATTTATTTTTTCACATAAAAGCATTTTTCTTACAGGTTATACATAATCTAAACAAAAAATCCACATGCAAATATTAAAAGGGAGTAAAGAACTTACTCAAATAAGTTTTTAGTGTTGTTGCAATGTGTTGATTGAGAGTTGGAGTCAGTTGTACCAAGTACAAATGATATTTAGAAAGTTGAGATTTTGAAAGTAGAGATTTTTGAGGTTTTTGGGGGGTTGTATAGTTAGAAAATGAAAGAAATGAGAATGAGGTGTGGTTGTTCGTGTTTGTCACTATAAAGTATAAATCTCTAATTCGGGGATGTATCTCCGAAACACCCCTAATTTTGAAAAAAAAATATTTCAGCTATATATCTCCGAAAATACTCAAGAAAAAATACAATATGGTGCGTTTCTATATATATATCCGAATCTTTGGGGTTAAAATGAAATTTCGCCAGAGATGATTAAAAAAGTGTAAGGGTGGAAAAAGAAATTTCCTAAAAGAAACTTAGCCTGATCAGAGTCGTGTATACTAGATCGTAAGCCTGTGTTATTTGACATATTCACAACCTAATCCAAAAATCTCATAACATTTATGTCTCTCCACTAAATCACACGTGTTCTTTGTTTAATATTTGCAATGCATGTATATATTAAAAAAATTATTGTAATATTCATAATATTTGCAATATTTGAAATAGATGCATGCAGTAAATATTAATTGGATTAGCAGTAAATATTTTATTATAATAATAGTAATTTATTATATTATAAATAATTATTTTACATTATCATAACTATTGGATAAATATTTTTACTATTGAAAATTTCACTTATTAATATTTTAATTTTAATATTTTAACTATTGAATAAATATTTTTACTATTTAAGATTTCATTTATTAATATTTTAATTTTAATATTTCAACTATTAATATTTTAACTGTTAATATCTTAACTATTTAATATTTCAACTATTAATATTTTAACTGTTAATATCTTAACTATTTAATATTTCAACTTTTAAAGTCTTAATTACTTAATTCATAAAATAATTATTTTGATAAATATTTTAATTTTGTATTAAATAATTTAATTTTATTATATCACTAAATAGTTTAATTAATGTATAATTGAAATATTTTTATGTAATATATTTAATTATGATTGAAACATTAAAATTTAAAATGTAGTTTAGTTTATGTTTACTATTAAATTTATTAAATAAATAAATAATTAAATATTTAGACTATTAATATTTTTTAATGATTTAATTTATTAAATAATTACTTTTTAAAATATTTTAACTATTTAATATATAAACTATAAGTATTGTAACTATTGAATTTATCAACTATTAATATTTCAAATATTAATAGTTGAAATATTCAATCACATTTTAAAAATTTATTTAAATATTTTAAAAAAATATAAACAAAATCAATACAATTTTTTTCAAAATAAAATTTCTTGTCAAATATTTTCTCAACACAAAACAACTTAATAGGAAGGTCGAATCATATTTCATAAGGATAAAAAATTTAAATTGTTTACGATCAATGATTATCCCCAGCGGAAGGGAGCTTGGGTCCTAAGGGTTTGCCCCCCTTAGGTCATAAGTTCGAATATGGGTTATCACAAAAAACAACCTTCAAGGGCTACGCGGGCGAAAACTCTCCATGTGGATTAGTCGATCTGACTGGTTGGATACCACTTGTACAAAAAAAACTTAAAGGATGTGGAAAAGATAGGTAAGTGGATGGATGAGACCTTCGTTAGAAATTTCAGATGGAGGAGACATTTATTTGCTTATGAAAAAAAATTTGTTGATAAATTCCTCTGGGCTAGTTAAGGGAATATTTATGCTTATACAGAGTACCTTTGCAGTGTTTTGTGTTGATCATCCTCTGTTGACTTCTTCTATCGATTTTAGTTTAAAAAAATTGGGAGAGAAAAAATACAAACACTTTCTCAACTATAATTTTTGGACAGAAAAATTGCAAACCTATTTAATATATTATTTGCCTTATACTCTAAAGATTTTAACGATTGAAAGAAGCATAAGTCATCTTTGACTGGTGTAGGTCTATTCGTTAAAGAGAAATTTTGAAACAGAGATGGCAAGTTCAACAAGAAGAAGGGTAAAAGTCAGAAGAAGTCTTATAGGGGTGATGCATCTAGTATTCGATGTTATCACTATAAGAATGAGGGACATACAAGAAAGGTGTGTCATGAACGCATGAAAGATCATGGAGGTAGGGATAATGGAAACACAATCATTGTTCAAGATGATTTTGACTCATCAGATGATCTTGTGGTTTTAAGCGGCAATTCAAGTAAAGAGTGGTGTGCACGGTGAAAATTGAAGAATGAGGAGCCAAATCAAAATTCGGCTCTCCGGCTCAAAAACAATTTATTTTTTAAAAGAGATGTCACCAACACCAAGCTTTATTGTCTCCAAGAAAAGAAAAAGGAAAAATATGAAATACCCTAAAAAGTAAGCAATGTGATTAGTATGAAACTAAACGCAAAGTAATGGGGAACATATATTCTTTGGGTCCGGGGTTAGGTTATACAAAGGGAAGATATTAGCACCCTATGTATCTATAGTACTCTATAGGATCTTTTGTGTGCTTGTGTTTTATTTTCTATGCTATTGGGAAAGTTTCTCCTTTGGGATTAAGAAGGTAAGTTGGGTAGGAACCTAAGTTTGTTTATTATGATTATCCTCGCAAAGATCATTGCAATCTTTTGCATACATATCCCTTAGAGGGAATCAGAGCAATTGTAGCTCAGGGTCTAAGGGTAACTAAGGTTTGGGTGGTTTGAGAGAGAAATAAGTATGCTCGCCAAGGGTGAGACCTTGTGCCTACGTATTCTCAAAAGGAGGTTGAGAAAGTCAGAGCAATCGTAGTTCCCACCTATGTGCTAGTGGAAGCAATGATTTTAAGAGACAGCGACAAGTGTCATCTTAATGAGAAATGTATCTAATCTATTTCATCACATACATTTTAAAAATTGATTGTTTGAATCTTTCATTGTAAGAAATGGGTGTTTAACTTGAGTGTACAAGTATACCGCTTATAGTTCTTAGAATGAGAAGATGTTTTGAAAACAATGTTGAATCTTTCATTGTAAGCATTGAGCATTTAACTTGGGTGTACAAGTATGCCACTTATAGTTAAGAAAGATGTTTTGTTTATTTGTTTGAAAAACTGTTTAATTTGAATTTGATGCTATAGATGAGATACTTCTTCCATAGAGATGATTCATGTCTCATCTTTGAGGAGAAGTGTTTTGTTTTGTTTGGGAGGATGCTTTTAAGAAGCCTGTGGGTCCTTGTGTTGTAATCCCCAGAGGAGGCTATCGAGGGACATCAAGGGTCCTTGTATTGTGAGCCCAAGAGGAGGCTATCCGAGGGACATCGAGATTCCTTGTATTGGGAGCCCGAGAGAAGGCTACATGGTATGGATGGCTTGGTTTTAAGAGTGATTTCACCGGAAAACCATACTCTTTGGCCTCTATCCTAGCTAAGGAGATTCTTTGTACGAAGCCCAATAGGAGACTATTTGAGATTTCCATATCTCTTTCTTGTATGAGGCCCAAGAGGAGGCCAACTCAACGAGGGAGTTCTTTTGTACACAACCCAAGAGGAGGCCAACTCAACGAGGGAGTTCTTTTGTACACAGCCCAAGAGGAAGCTATGGGGAACCTAGTTGTTATACTAGTTGTAATGACATAAACATGAACAAGTATATATATGACAAAGTGTGTGTGTGCATTCATAGGATTTTATGAAGGAAATACATAAACAAGTGTATAAAACAAGCAAATAAGCTATTGGTACTTGGATATATACAAGGGAGTGAGACTTACACCTTAAGGGAGGTCCACTGGAATAAGAGCAGTTTCACTGAGAATAATGCTCCTCTTAATACAAGTGGAATTGGAGAAAGAAATATTATACACAAGTAGATAAAACAAGCAGACAAAGCTAGTTATACTTGAATATGTACAAAGGGGATTGGGACTTACACCTTAAGGGAGGCCCATGATCAATTTGATTTTGAGTTCAAAAGATTTTCTAGGAAGAAACCTAGTTCTATTTGTATTTTCAAGGAATAAATCAAATCGATCATGGTGTTGGAGGTGTGTAAGTCAATAAAACATTTGTGAATATTTTGAAAATACTTGAAGAGTGAAAGTTTATTCACGTGAGTGTTTGAAAAAGATCTGGTTAAAGAAAATCAAGAAGAAACATTTTTGAAAAGTATTTTAAAACACTTAAAAAGTCCTACTTTTAACCTAATAAAAATATATCAAATGAAAATATTTTTTGGGATTTTTTGACATAATCATAAAATAGGTATACTAAATGAAAAATGTGCAAAAAATCATCACAAAATGAGAAGTTTTGATTGGTTTTTGAAAATGTTGAAGTTTGTTGAAAAACATGAAGAAAACAAGTGATAAAAATTTATTTTGGCCTTGGTGAGTGTTGAACTCAAAACCTGGGCTTGAAAGGTGAAAAGAATAACCACTGAGCCACACATGTGGCTTGTAACCTATGCATGTTTAGAAAATTATATTGAAAATCAAGTTGTGAAAATGGTTGAAAAACAGTTTGAAAAATAGGAAAAGAATGAAAAAAGGTTTGGGGCGAGGGGGATTCGAACCCCAGACCCGAGGGCAAGAAGTGACTTAAGGGCGCGCGCTCTACCACTGGGGTGGCTATACATCCTTTCATTTATCTCACTTCAGTTAATTATATTTAAAACGCGTTTTTGAATTTTTGACAGGTGGCGCCATCAACTTCGTCTTCTTCCTCAAGACATCCTTCATGGCCAATTCAAATTTCTTTCATTCTTGACCAATTTGAAAAATGTCAAATGCAAAGCTCATAATTTCACCATGATTTCATCCATATAATTTATTAAAGCTAACACTCAAAGATTAAAGAGAATTTCCAGAAAGTACCAATTAAACCTAACTGAAAATTTTAACTAATCTATGAGCACGATTGATCTTAAGTGAAATTGAGGATTCATATAGCTTGAGTAATATGATACCTACATTTTTAACCACTAAAATGATGTTAAATATACTTGTATGAGAGAATTCAGAATTTGAAAACTTACCTCTTGCAGCAAAATCCCAGAACTCCTATGAGTGCTTCCAGATGCAAGGTGATAATCCAAATAGCTTCCTTGGACTTCACTGAGTATGTTCCAACCCTAAGCTTGCTTTGAAACTCGTTGAATCCTCCTACCCGACTCAAGTTTAAGCTTGCTGGTTTTTGAATGGAGGATGATGATGGAGTTGTTACAGAAATGTATTGATTGATTGGATCACTTCTATATGATGTATGTAAGGTATTTGAATGATTGGAAAGGAAAACACACGAGTGGATTTGAAGTTTGGCTGTTAAGGCTAAAAACTTGCACCAATGGAGTTTTCTTGGTAAAACTGAGTTTTGAATGATTTTGTGATGGATGGAAGTGATGAACAACTTCTAAATGAGGTTTATAAGAGGTTTGGATGACACCTTTGGTTAGAACTTGCAAGAATTGGAAGTTGGAATTCTAACCTCTTTGAAAATTAGAAAACTTGCAATTTAAGAAAGAAGTGAGAAAACAAGTTTGTAGTTGTTTTTGGTGTGATTTCAAATTAAGGAATGACCTCTATTTATAGGCCAATATGTTTGGAGATCAAGACAAGCATTTGAGATTTTTTGGCAACTCGGCCTGAAGGGATAAGAAAGGAATCTTACCATTTAATGCACATGGTCAAAAATGTTAAACCATGGTTAAATTACTCAAGTGTTCTTATCACTTATTAAATCATGATCTTTGGATATTTTTGGGTGAAACTTATCCCTTGGTGATGTGTAAGATCACTTCTTATCCAATTGCACACAAAATGCTTGAAAAACTTTCCAAAATGGCTTAAGATGCAAGTTTTTGGACCTAAAATATCAAATTCCAAAACCCTAGCTTCACAAAATATTTTTTCATGTTCTTGGACATTTTGGAAAGCTTGAAACAAGATATACAACTTTCATGTTGAAATTTTTTATTGAATCGAATTAGATCTTGGTGAAACATGGCCATGAAAATGTTGAAAAATGTTGTAAAAACACTTGAAATTTTTTCTGTGTTTAGAAAATTCAAGTTTTGACTTTTTGTTGACTATTTTCACATTTTTTATTCTTGATGACCAATTTGAATAATTTGAAATGCTTTGATGATTGAAAATTTTGAATTTCAAAGTTGACAAAAAAGTCAAAGTTTGACTGGTCTGGACAGTTGACTTTTTGGTAGATGATTCAAATTTTCACTATCAATCAACCATGGCATTGGAGATTTTTTGAACCAAGAAAGTAGGTCAAGATGCATTGGTGATTTTGAGATCATGTTCCAAGCAATTAGGTCATGCATTGAGCCAAAAATCATTAATGTACCATCCTCGATCAAAATCCTAATTTGGTCGATTCATGGTTGATTTTGAGGAAATTATGGTGTGATACGGTGGAAGAACTGACTTGTTTGTTTTGCTTTTTATCGCAAATGTTGCGGATAGCAAGAGTCACCACCGAATTTTCTTTTATCCAATTAAGGGAAGGCAAAAAGAATAAGAAAAGACCTTCGTTAGATTCTGAGTACGGGAGACAGTTATGAAAAGGGAAGGTATTAGCACCCTTTCCATCCGTAGTTATCTACGGACTCTTAATTGCTTAGCTCACTTTATAAATTTCTTTCTGTGTGTGTTTGAAAAGATATTTTGAAAAAGGAATTTCTCTTTGACTTCGTAATGATTCTCGCTGGAATGTATACGAAGTGTTTGGAAATGTTTTGTTTTGGAAAAATGTTTAACTTTGTAATGATTCACGCTGGAATGTATACAAAGTGTTTGAAAAGATTTTTGAAAGTAAGTGTGAGGTGTGAAAAGTATTTTGATAGAGAAAGCAATTAAGAGTAACTACCTACTCAGAATGGTCATTTCCATGTTATTTTGCTTTCCTTTAGGATAACGTTATCCATACCATTAGTTGGTAGGTAACTCTATCTGTTGGATGTAAAGGGACATTCGAAGGGTCATCGTATGGTCATAGAAGGCAACATGTAGGGATACCTTAGCATATTCGTTGGGACGATCATCACTTTTCGTAGACAACAATCGAGGGATGAGATCATATATTCGTAGGCAACATCGAGGGTCATCTTGGGACTATGATCTTTGTATCGAAGGGACTATGATGATGTTATTCTTAAGCGTCTTTGCTAATGGTATCCCTATGTTCGAGGGACATGACCATGCTTCGAAAGGTAACAAGAGAGGATACCCTAAGGGGTGTGCAAGTGTGAAGAGTATGTTGTATTCAGATATGTTATGTTGAGATTAAAAGTGATCTAGGGTTGTTTTTCGTCTTAGCATGCAAACCCTAATTACTAGCAGTTAAATATATGTACAGAAAAGTAAAGTGCGAAATATAAAGTACGGAAAGTAAATCCTACGCTATTACATGGCTTTGGGGAAGATACATAATAGGAGGTGCGGAAAGTAAAGGCAACAAATGTAAATCTACGCTATTACAGAATAAAAACTTTGCAACCTATACATCTTTTCTAGAATTTAAATGCAGAAAACAATAGAAAAATATATTTTTGGTTTTTTGGAGGTTGATTTTAATGAAAAAAACCTAATTCTAATTAATTAGTTTTTAATTAGAAAAAAATAAAAGATTTTTATGTTTTTGTCAGAACTTCTGACTTTGTTCATCCCAGAACTTCTGGCTCACTCTTTCCAGAACTTCTGGAAATTGGGTCATCGTTCCTTGCTCGAGCTTCTGGGAACCTATGTTAGCTTACCTTGCTAGAACTTTTGGAAACCGTTCCTTCCAGAACTTCTGTGTTATCGTTCCTTCCAGAACTTCTGGAAATCGTTCCATCCAACTTTTGGAAATCGTTCCTTCAAGAACTTCTGGAAACCTGTATGGTAGTTCCTTCTAGAACTTCTAGAAACCTGTATGGTAGGTTCTTTGCAAGAACTTCTGGAAATGGTGTTATCGTTTCTGCCAGAACCTCTGGGAATTGCGTTATCAGTTCTTCTAAAACTTCTGGGAACTACGTGCATTACCTGTGTAAATCAGAAAAATGTTAGAAAAATTTGACAAAAGGCAGGGTTCGAACCCGTGCCTTGAGAGAGAGAGAGGGACTGAGTGCGCATATGTTGATCCATTGGGGTGGTGATACATCCATGAATTAAAGTACATTTATAAATATATAAGTGAGTCCATGTTCCATATCTCCTGATCTCTCAAACATACACACACGTGGGACCCAGGTTTCTAGAATCAACAACCAGAATGAGCCACGCACATGGTCAAGGAGTCTTTGCCTGAGACGTCACCAGAGCTAGGGCTTCGATCGTCTTCTCCGACCTGCAATCATGTTAAACCTACACAAATGCATCATTCAAAGCAAAACAAAAGCCCAGATCGTATATTTGGGATCCTACGAACACGGTTGTGGTGTTATTTTGTCTTGAAAGTGGCTGTAACGTGAGGTTCGAAGCTTCACCGTTTTGAAGCCCTAACAATGGCGTTTTATGATTTGGCCACCAAACCTTGCGAACGATGGTTCAATCTTGTTCTAAATAAACTCAGGAACATATTAGAATGCAAACGGATATGTATGGCATGATTTAACGTGTTATAACCATGGATAATGATCCATTCTTACTCTGTATTACCTCAGGAGCACGATGGAGTGCTTGAAAGTGATTGAAAGGGGCTGGAAAATTGAGTTTCGATTTTCCCTAGTTTTTAGAAAATTTTGAGAGTTTTAGGGTTGCTTGTGGAGGCAAGGGTTTGTTTTTTTGTTGCTTCTGATCTTGTCATATATATAGAGAGCAAGAGATTTGATCAAGAATAAAGTGAAAATATATTGTCTTGAATGAAAAATATTCTCTTGTAAATGTTTATCAAATCTTGCCAAAAATGTGTTTTTCTTGCCTTATAGCATCTTGCACGAATTTGACAGCTTTCATGGACTTCCTTGGTCCTCAAGACAAGTAGAAACAAAGCCCAACTTGTCATAACCTTGCTCCTTACATTTTATTTTATTTAAATTGAATTTAAATGATTTAATTCCAAAATAAATTAAATAAATGGAAAGGCGGCGTGTAAATGGACTTAGGGGTCATGGATATTCTCAAGAATAAGTATGGATCATGAAAACTTAAGCCCATTTGAAAAATATTTGCATTTGCTAGGTATTTTCTTTTGTGCACCTCCTCAAAAATGTCAAACTTGCACAATTTGTATCTTGCTCAATTTTCAACATTTTTGAGTGTTGTTGGACTTTTTAGAAATCTCAAGATGTCTTCTAAACACTAATTTTTGTTTCATATTCATTGAAGTTTACATGTTCATGTACACTTCTTTGCAAAAAGATGACTTTTTGTTGACTTTTAGAAGGACCTGTAATGTTTTGATCCATAACTTTCAAATGAAGCATTTTTGGCCAAAGCTTGTGAGACATGAAGTTGTAGATAATTGAATTTCCTGAAAAATGAGCTTTGGTGGAAAAATTTCTGATAAAGTATGTGAAAGTTATGCTTGGTCAAAGTTTTGTTGACTTTCGTCCAAAAAACCCTAATTGAGAAACTTTGACTTTTGATCAAATCTTGATTTTCCTTGAGGAATCATGGTCAACCCTTGATCAAATGATGAATATTACTTCAAAATATTAATTTTGACCAGAAATTATGAAGTTTGACTATATGTTGACCACAGTTGACTTTCTGTCCAATATAGTTGATTTTCAACCATCTGAGCAATTGACTGAGCAAATTTGGCTTGTAAGACTTGAAACTTGACATGGTGATCCCTTAAAGCATATTATGAGGTATGATGACCACTTGGAGCCTTGGAAATTCATTCTGACTTGAGAGAATCAAAACTCTAGTTTGGATTAATTGCTTAGAAGAGGGTTTGTCTGGTAAACCCTTGTGAAATCCTTTAAGTATGGAGATGTGAATTGTCTTGAGAAGTAGGAGGGAAAATTTTGGGGTATAACAGTTTCCCCTGTTCAGTCTTCTTGTACCAGAAGGGTTATATTGTTGTGTTTGCCTTTCGTGACCTGAAGGTAGAAGATGATTGAACACTTGAGTACACCTGAAAATTTGCACTCGCTGTTGTATGGAATGGGATCGTCAGTTGATGATGCGCTGGAATGGGCTTATAGATACCATTTGGAGAAGCTGATGCTAGGGAGTGAGTCGTGCGCTAGACTCTACGTTTGTCTTTTGGATGAGAGAAATATCGGAGATGGGCTTAAAGATGCCATCCGGAGAAATGAAGATGTGTAGTCGGAGATGGGCTTAAAGATGCCATCCAGGGCGGTTGATAATAAGAAAGAGTTAGAATAAACCTATGTCTTGGCTATTTATGAGATAAATAGTTGTCAGCATATGGATAACTTTCCCGTCTTATTTCGGGTATTAATCCATGGTCTGCTATTTATTGGTAAACCCGTCTGGTTTCAGGAGTTCATACCAGATTGGTTGCCTTGATAGTTTCCCCGTCTTGTTTCGGGTGTTAATCTTTGACCGATTGTCTGGAAAATAGCTTTTACATGTTGGGGAAATAATTATTGACAGGATATGGTTAGTTCTATGCATATTATGATGCATGCGAGTATATAACAATGCTCGTGAGTGATATATGCATACATTATGACTTTTATGGGTAATGTATGAAGGTAGATGTTGTATTTCAAAACATATCCATCTTGAAGAAGATAGGAATGTTCTGCTGGAGATCTTTGATTTCTGCTTGAGGATGAAGTTGTTGAAAACCCTAACGGGGGATAAAGGAGATTCAGATTCCTCCGATGCACTATCTGACCAAGTTTCGAGTCTAGATATTGTTGCTGTTGGGGGAATGATAATCTTGTGTATAGACCTTGCTGGGGGACGATGTGGTATGGAATAACCTATTACTGCTTGGAGACTGATGTAATTGGTTGGTGTGTTACTTCTCGGGGACCAATGTAACGCGATGACTTGAGAATGTAGATAAGTTTGATAGGATCACTGCTCGGGGACTAACGCGATGAAGTTGATAGGATCACTGCTCGGGGACTAACGTGATGAAATTGATAGGATCACTACTCGGGGACTAACGTGATGAAGTTGATAGGATCAATGCTCGGGGACTAATGTGGTGAAGTTGATAGGATCACTGCTCGGGGACTAACGTGATGAGGTTGATAGGCTCATTGCTCGAGGACTAACGTGATGAAGTTGATAGGATCACTGCTCGGGGACTAACGTGATGATGTTGATAGGATCACTGCTAAGGGACTAACGTGATGAAGTTGATAGGATCACTGCTTGGGAACTAACGTGATGATGTTGATAGGATCACTGCCCGGGGACTAACGTGATGAAGTTGATAGGATCACTGCTCGGGGACTAACACGATGAAGTTGATAGGATCACTGCTCGGGGACTAACGTGATGAGGTTGATAGGATCACTGCTTGGGGACTAACATGATGAAGTTGATAGGATCACTGCTCGGGGACTAACGTGATGAATGTAGAGGATCACTGCTCAGGGACTAATGTGATGAAGTTGAAACTGATAGGATCACTGCTCGGGGACTAACGTGATGAAGTGAAGTGTTGGATACTGCTGAAAAGAGATGATGGAATTGTATTCTGGTTGGAGAGATTTGTTTCTGTTAGGGGAATGAGGGCTCTGTGGGGATTGTAGAGATTATTCTGTGGGAATACTTGTGTGAAACTAAGTCTGTGGGGTTGTGTTGGTAACTTGAATCATTATTCAGACTACTAGAGCCTGTAATAACTGTTATTTCTTGCTGTTAGAAGGAAGTGACTAGACTGATATTTATCATTTGAACTCGAAGCTGATAACAATATGGTCTGTAAGTAGATGATCCAACGGAACATAGTCATACGCTTTCATCCCTAATTTTTGCTTAGACCTCCCTTTCGGGTTTTATGTCTACCGGGATACCCTTTTTTTGCCCAAGCCGCCTTTTCAAGTTTTCGACTTGTCGGGTATGAAATTATTTTATATATATCCCTTATTTTTGCCCGAACCTTATTGGTTCGTCGGGATGCCCTCATTTTTACTTAGGCCAGTCATCCTAGCGGGTCCCGTTTATGCGTAGCATTTTTTGACTATGTCCGTTTTCACAGGGTGCGGGAAATCTTTGCCGTCCATGGTGGTGAGTGTTGTAGCATGGTCAGAATATGCCCCTTTGTATGTGGGAGTTTATCTACCTCTGGGTTCAATATCTTGGTGTACTTGACGCTTGAAGTTATTGGTGAACCGCTGGATTTAGAAATTCTGATAGTCTTGAGCTTCTCAAGTAGTTTTCTGAGGAATGTTATGGGAGAATGATACTGACACCATCTGATACTACTGTCACAAACGAGTAACTCAATGGCTTATTCTGTGACACCCCAAATAATTCGATTATTAAATAATTATGATTTTTAATTATTAATTTAATTAGGAATGTAATATTTAATATTTTGGATTATTGGAAATCAATTAAATTATATGGAAGTGGAATTATTGGTGGTGTGAAGGGTAAAGTGAGGGTGTGAGGAGTAAAAGGCTCTACTCACATTAATTACTTTATTTTTATTTTATTAGAATAATAAAAGGAATAAAAGAAGGAAAAAGAGAAAAAGGGAATCACTTTTGGAGAAACTCACAGTACGTGAAATTGAGAAGAGGAAAGGAAGGAGAAAAGCCAATTCATGTCGGAAGTCGAAGAACCCACAAGGTAAGGGGTGATTTCGATTAATTATTGTGTATTATCGGTTTTGAATTCGACCGTATTGATCATAGCATGTTAGGGAATTCCGATTTAAAAATTCTAGATTTCCATAGAATTGTCTCTATTGTGTCGGATTGTAGGTCGGAAACCATTAGTGTGTCAAATAATAAATAGGAATGATGAAATAATGTTGTTTGATGTTATAATGGTGTAAAATGGATGTATTTTGGTGTTTCTCATGTTGCAATTCGTATGGGAATGTTTGGAAGTGATTTGAATGGGTAAATGTGTCAAAATAGCGCTTTTGTTTCGCAGTTGTGGGAACCGGTTCCTGGGTAGGAACCGAGTTCTGTAAAACTTTTAAAATTGGCTATTTACACGTGGGAACCGGTTCCTGGGTAGGAACCGGGTTCCCATACATTTTCAGGGGCGTGTTTTCAGATTGCAGAACGGTTCTGTAGATAGGAGGAACCGGTTCCACGTAATTTTTGAAAATACTAAACTTTGAAAATTCATAACTTTCACACCGTAAGTCCGTTTTAGTCGCCGTTTTGGACGTTATTTCTTAAATTAAATGCTCTATTTTATGAAATGAAAGAATTTCCCGTAACTTAAAATTATTTTGAAAATGTGTTGGAATTCGAAATAAGTGATTATTTATTCGATGTGTATTTGGTGTATAAGAGGTAGTGTACCTGTGACATTGAGATATCTGAATGGTGTGAATGAAAGGCATGTTTATGCTGTTGATTGTGTGCATGATTTGTTGAGAATATCATGTTTGAAATTTGGTTCAGTTATGATAGTTGGTGTATTTCATAGACTGATAAAATGTTGCATGCTGGTGTTGTGCGTGCATATGCATTTATGGTGAAGTTAATTCCCATTGTGAGGAATTTGACTTGTATTGCCGTTAACCGATACCCGAGTGATGATGGATGGTTAGGCTGGATTCGTGTCCGGGTGTTTATGGACGAATCGATGGTTACTGTATCCGGTTGATGATGGATCAGTGTTGGGTGACTGGGTCACGTGTTGGTACCACATGCATTGTGTCTGCATTGTAATTGCATGGAATTGTAACATGTTAGGATGTCTTCCAGTGTTGCAATTCTCTGATTGTTAATGGTTGTGCATAATGAATTGTCTGGTTGTAATTGTGTATTGGAATCTGAACTATGCTGGAATGGGTGGAATAATATGCTTGTGATATATGTTGATTGAGAAAATTATAATGCATGTTAATTATGAGAAATCTCACCCTTACTTTAATGATTTCAGATTAAAGTTAGAAGCTCAAGAGTTGGTGAGGATGGCTCTAGAGTTAGGATATTAAGTACGCGTGTCAGTGTCATGCTCTGATAGGTTGTAACACTGGGGAACGTTTAGTTGAGGATTTATTCATTATTCAATTGTTATTGGAATTACTTTAGGAATAATTAAGACTTGGTTTATTCCGTTTTGATTTGATGGTATTATTTCCGCTGTGTAAGACATGGTCTTAACTTAATTGATTATTTTTGATAGTGATCCTCAGTGTAGCATGGCTACTGAGTTAATTGGAGTTTTATTTATTTCATAATTGTGGCATCCCTTGATTTTTGTGTTGACTCTGATTAAATCTGGTTTTAATATTAAATTAATTAATATATTCGGGGTATTTGGAAGGGGTGTTACATATTCCCCAAGTGATTCAGATGTAAGCTATGCCCTGGCTATTCAACACTTTTGAGAGATTCTCTGAATCTTGACCTGATTGCCCCAAATGAGTTGGATGATAGCATGTCATGCCCCTTGATTGGAAAGGCTTATTACCAGAGATGTCTTTATCTGTAGTAATTTTGTCCATTGGGAGGACCTTCATTCATTGAATATTCGTCATGTGAAATCCTCTGTTGTCAAACATTTAGTCATATGCAAACACTAGTATTAAAATGCAAAGCTTATGTCTGTCTTAAGGTTTATAAAAATGTATTTTTTTAGTAAAAATTTTTTTGTAAGAATAATGATATCAACTCAGGAATTATAGTAAGCCTTACAGGAGTCAGGATACCTTTTTATAACAGTACGCTTTCGAACTAACCATGCTTTAGTTAGGACTTTTAAGGGTTATAACGTGGCTCGTTTCACGGTTTAAGAAACAAAGGATAATGGCTCGCAATTTATTTGTATCCAACCCAATCTCTGTGATGTTATCCAATCCTATGTTCAGTTAATTGTGCATCCTTAAGTTCCAATAGAATTTGGAATTGCAACACTTATATTTGGTGATGGTTTAGAAACCAGATGTTTATTTGAAAAGACAGTCATAATTTTTTGTAACATTTTTATTTTTTTGAGGGTTTTTAGTGACCTCCTTTTGACTTTGTTATCCCTAAATTTTTCCTGAACTTTTTATTTTGAGATTACAGTCAGCGGGATGTCTCATTTTTTCCTTACGTCTCCTTCATAGTTTTTTGACTTAGCGAGCTTTTCTTTTGATAAATATTGACTGCCTGACTTAATGATTACAGGGAACCATCACCGGTTTTTTACTTAGAAGGATATCTTCGACATTACTCATCGTGATTAACGGCACATTAAGATTACCTGAGAAACTACCCTGCTCCAAGTTATGATTAAGGGTTTCAATTTGTGTAAAAATAACTTCTACTTCTTAGGCTCAAAGGGGTTGACTAGGGATTAACTTCCTTATATCTCCAATGTTTAGGAATTGAAACAAGGCCTATACAATGTCAGAACAGTCTGTTCAAAAGCATACTGTAAGAAATTATGGTATTATCTTCGTCATCCTCCCTCTAAAGGCTTACCGCTTTAACACGAGTTGAATATCAAAAAAATTAAGAAACACAATTTAAATATAGTGAAACGAATGGATTATTTCAAGACAAACATGTGCAATGTATTAATGTGAAAAGCCAAAGTTTGACATAAGGATAAACGTTCAAGCAAACAAAAGAAATTACAACTAAAAATTCAAATGAATGAAAGCTTCTCCGCCCGAACTCGTCACTTTAGATTGCATGCCTTGAAGTTTCAATATTTGATGGATGGTAGACAAACTCAATCTGACCATCTTGCGTGAACTTGAGAACTCTTTCGTCAATCAGGTCCTGAATCTTGTTCTTCAGGGCCCAACAATTATTTGTGCCATGTCCAGGGCTATTGGAATGGTATGCACACTTTTCATTGGGATTATACTTTGGAGAAGATGTCTTAACATGCTGAGGCGGATCTCTCAAAGTAACCAACTCTGCTTTCAACATACGTTGTAGTGCTTGAGACAATGGCATGTTTATTTTGGTAAATTGTCTTCTGGGTGTATCTTGCTTATGTCGATTACTTTGTTGTTGTTGGTGAAGGAATGTGAACTTGTCTTTTTCTTGTAAATAAGTCAGCTTTTGTCTCATTGGAGGTTGGTTAATGTTTTGATCCCCAACTCTAGCGGTTCGTCCCATTCGGTTGTCTTCGAACTTGAGAAGCTTGTTGATGAAGACTCTCAATTCTTCTTTCCCCCGGGCTAAGTTTTGGATAAGAGCCATCTACCAATAATCTAGATTCTCATCTCTGCTATCTCAACTTGTATTTGTTCAAATTGGCCATCCTTGTTGTCTTCAAGATTCTTCTTAGTGATGAGCTCTTTCAGATCATTCTAGATTTGGGCCAAATTGGCGAACATCTCCTGAAATTGGGCGTTCTGAGCCTGAAGATCTTTGACATTCTGTTCGAGAGCCATTTCTGCTCAAATAAATAGTGAGAGAATAAGAAAACCGGTCTTCGATGTACCTATTATGAAATGTTATGTTATGATATACAATGTTATGCAATGCAATATTTTCAAGGACCTTTAGGAATTTAAATTTGTTAAACAAGAAAGAAAAAACTTTTTATTAGTTGATTTAGTAAGTACAAATGAATGTTTAAATACAAAAATGAAATTCCTAGCGCTTAGGCCTCCCATGGGCGCTTCCTCTTTGTGTTGAGATATGTATTGATGCCTTGATCCTTGTGAAGTAGCTTCATCAACTCTAATACCTTCTTCTCGCTTGCATGGCAATGAGCTTCAAAGGTATCCCTTTCTTCTTTAAGTTGAATCCAAGATCTCTTCAAGTCTTTGAAATTAGTAGGCATGTCTGGATGGAGAATGGTATATGGTTTGCCACCTTTAACAACAGGTTCCATAACCAATGGTAGAACATCTGTAAATGGCATCATGAGATTTTGAGCTCGAGCTCGCACCCATTTAAGGTAAGGTTCCCAAGGAATGGAATTTTTATGCCCCAAAGTCTTGGTATCAGTCTTCTTCACCATGCCCTAAGCATGCACATATCTTCGATGATAACCATGGAGATCGTTGTTGTAGTCAAATACAATGTCTTGGAAAAGCATATCATGAGGACCATGCTTTTGAGCGTAGCCAAACTGTCGTAGTGCTAGAGAAGGATTGTAAGTGATACCTCCCCTTATGCCAAGGAGTGGTACATTAGGGAATTCCCTACAACGCTCAATGAAAGTGAAGTCCTTTTGAGAAAAAAGACACCAACGGATATTTGAATGAGAGATTGACATCAGCCTTTGAGACCACTTAAATCTTTGCTCGTTCTTCATTGCGGATTGAGGAAGGTGCGAAATAAACCACTTGGAAAGTAACAGTATGAAACACATGAGAGTTCCTTGTCTTTTGGTAGTACGAGTGTGGAGGGAATGCATAATGTCCCCAAGTATGGTAGGCACAGGATTACGAGTGAGGAATATCTTGATGGTGTTTACGTCTATGAACTGGTCGGGATTAGGAAATAGCTCCAAGCCATAGATTAGCAAGGCCAAAATTTCTTCGAATGCATGGAAACTCATAGCCTTTAGAAATTCTCGAGCTTTCTTTATTAGAAACTTAGCAAGGAAACCCTTAACTCCGCTTCTTGTTTCCCAATTAGCTTTAATGTCTGATCGCTTTAGATGTAACGTTGATGCGATGTCTTCGTATTTCGGAGCTTTTTCTGAACCGGTGAATGGTATCTGATCAAGGATAGGTATCTCAAGTAGCTTAGAGAACTTTTCCATTGTAGGCACAAACTGATAATTTGGGAATGTAAAGCAGTGATGTTTCGGACCGAAGAACTGGAATACGACGTGCATCATATCTTCTTCAAAACCGGAGATAACCAAGTCAAGTAGATAACCATGCCTTTTGATAAACTGATCATGATCGGGAACTTCTGAAACTAATTCTTTGAGTTTAGAAGGTATACCCATGAAGTTGATTCGGATAGTCTTCCTGGAAGCCATAACTCCTACAAAATAGAGCAAAGATAAATCCCTAGGTCCTTGAAATAGTTAGAAATGATATGATGTTATGATGTCATGATGTCATGTTTAAACTAAGTAGCAAGCACAAGCAATTCACACAATGGCCCTAGGTTTAAGGCTTGCATGAGGTATAGGTGTGTACCCTTCCAGAGTTTAAGTGGGCTCAACCTGTCCTATAATAGTAACCGAGTTCTAGAAATCTCATATCATTGATCTTTCTCGTAGCATTGAGTATCAACCAACCTCAGTCTGCACCAAAGCCGGCCATCTCACTACCTTCTAATGGCCAAGATGGGTTAATTAGGGTTCTAAAATTTTAGTTAGTGCTTATGAAACCACGCAGACGTCAAATACTTTCCTCAACTGAACATGAGGAGCATCGGGACATCCAAAGTGTTGCACTAACGTAGCCATCATTTTGACCGTTTCGGTATATGCCTAACAGCTACGATGATTTATTGCTACTTACCTAAGGAAACCTGGATCCAGGTGTAGGATCCCCCACAAGTATAATACCCAAGCAACCCTTAAAAGTTAAGCAAATAAGTCAAACAATGAAAGCAATAAAGTGATCTAAAGCCCTAAGGTAGCCTCTCTTTAGGGTGTCCCCGACAGATTCGCCAGTTCTATGATACGGTGGGAGAACTGACTTGTTTGTTTTGCGTTTTATAGCAAATGTTGCGGATAACAAGAGTCTCCACCGTAGTTATCTACGGGCTCTTAATTGCTTAGCTCACTTTATAAATTGCTTTCTGTGTGTGTTTGAAAAGATATTTTGAAAAAGGAATTTCTGTTTGACTTCGTAATGATTCTCGCTGGAATGTATACGAAGTGTTTGGAAATGTTTTGTTTTAGAAAAGTGTTTAACTTTGTAATGATTCACGCCGGAATGTATACAAAGTGTTTGGAAATATTTTTGAAAGTAAGTGTGAGGTGTGAAAAGTATTTTGATAGAGCAAGCAATTAAGAGTAACTGCCTACTCAGAATGGTCGTTTCCATGTTATTTTGCTTTCCTTTTAGGATAACGCTATCCATACCATTAGTTGGTAGGTAACTCTATCCGTTGGATGTAAAGGGACATTCGAAGGGTCATTGTATGGTCATAGAAGGCAACATGTAGCGATACCTTAGCATATTCGTAGGGACGATCATCACTTTTCGTAGACAACAATCGAGGGACGAGATCATATATTCGTAGGCAACATCGAGGGTCATCGAGGGACTATGATCTTTGTATCGAAGGGACTATAATGATGTTATTTGTAAGCGTATTTGCTAATGGTATCCCTACGTTCGAGGGACATGAACATGTTTCGAAAGATAACAAGAGAGGACACCCTAAGGGGTGTGCAAGTGTGAAGAGTGTGTTGTATTCAGATATGTTATCTTGAGATTAAAAGTGGTCTAGGGTTGTTTTTAGTCTTAGATGCAAACCCTAATTACTAGCAGTTAGATATATGTACAAAAAAGTAAAGTGCGGAAAGTAAATCCTAGGCTATTACATGGCTTTGGGGCAGATACATAATAGGAGGTGCGGAAAGTAAAGGCAGCAAATGTAAATCTACGCTATTACAAAATAAAAACTTTGCAACCTATACATCTTTTCTAGAATTTAAATGCAGAAAACAATAGAAAAATATATTTTGGTTTTTTGGAGGATGATTTTAATGAAAAAAACCTAATTCTAATTAATTAGTTTTTATTTAGAAAAAAAAAAGATTTTTATGTTTTTGTCAGAACTTTTGACTTTGTTCGTCCCAGAACTTCTGGCTCACTCTTTCCAGAACTTCTTGAAATTGGGTGATCGTTCCTTGCCAGAGCTTCTAGGAACCTATGTTAGCTTACCTTCCCAGAACTTCTAGAAACCGTTCCTTCCAGAACTTCTATGTTATCGTTCCTTCCAGAACTTCTAGAAATCGTTCCTTCCAGAACTTCTAGAAACCTATATGGTAGTTCCTTCCAGAACTTCTGGAAACCTGTATGGTAGGTTCTTTGCCAGAATTTCTAGAAATGATGTTATCGTTTCTGCCAGAACTTTTAGGAATTGTGTTATCAAATCTTCCAAAACTTCTGGGAACTGCGTGCATTACTTGTGTAAATCAGAAAAACGTTAGAAAACTTTAACAAAAGGCAGGGTTCGAACCCGTGCCTTGAGAGAGAGACTAAGTGCGTGTGTGTTAATCCGCTGGGGCGGTGATACATCCATGAATTAAAGTACATTCATAAATATATAAGTGAGTCCATGTTCCAAATCTTCTGATTTCTCAAACATGCACACACGTGGAAACCAGGTTTCCAGAATCGGCCAACTAGAACGAGCCACGCACGTGGTCAAGGAGTATTTTCCTGAGATGTCACCAGAGCTAGGGCTCCAGTCGTCTTCTCCGACCTGCAATCATGTTAAAACCTTCAAAAATGCATCATTCAAAGCAAAATAAAAGCCCAGATCGTATATTTGGGATCCTACGGACACGGTGGTGGTGTTCTTTTGTCCTGAAAGTGGTTGTAACGTGAGGTTCTAAGCTTCACCGTTTTGAATCCCTAACAATTGCGTTTTATGATTCGGCCACCAAACCTTGCTAACAATGGTTCAATCATGTTCTAACAAACTCAGGAACACATTAGAATGGTTAGTTTGGATCAAAACACAATACAAAGCAGAATACGAATTCAAGAAAAAAATGCAAATGGAGATGTATGTATGGCATGATTTAACGTGTTATAACCATGAATAATGATCCATCCTTACTCTGTATTACCTCAGGAGCACGACGGAGTGCTTGAAAGTGATTGAAAGGGGTTGGAAAAATGAGTTTCGATTTTCCCTAGTTTTGAGAAAATTTTGAGAGTTTTAGGGTTGGCTGTGGAGGCAAACGTTTGTTTTTTTGTGGCTTCTGATCTTGTCATATATATAGAGAGCAAGATATTTGATCAAGAATAAAGAGAAAATATATTGTCTTGAATGCAAAAATATTATCTTGTAAATGTTTATCAAATCTTGCCAAAAATGTATTTTTCTTGTCTTGTAGCATCTTGCACGAATTTGAAAGCTTTCATGGGCTTCCTTGGTCCTCAAGACAAGTAGAAACAAAGCCCAACTTGTCATAACCTTGCTCCTTACATTTTATTTTATTTAAATTGAATTTAAATGATTTAATTCCAAAATAAATTAAATAAATGGAAAAGAGTCGTGTAAATGGACTTAGGGGTTGTGGATATTCTCAAGAATAAGTAAGGATCATGAAAACTTAAGCCCATTTTAAAAATATTTGCATTTGCTAGGTATTTTCCTTTGTGCACCTCCTCAAAAATGTCAAACTTGCACAATTTGTATCTTGCTCAATTTTAGAAAGCTCAATATGTCCTCTTAACAATACTTTTGGTTTCATCTTCATTGAAGTTTCCATGTTCATGTACACGTCTTTGAAAAAAGATGACTTTTTGTTGACTTTTAGAAGGACCTGTAATGTTTTGATCCATAACTTCCAAATTAAGCATTTTTGGCCAAAGCTTGTGAGACATGAAGTTATAGAGAATTGAATTCCATTCAAAATGAGCTTTAGTGGAAATTTTTTTGATAAAGTATGTGAAAGTTATGCTTGGTCAAAGTTCTATTGACTTTTGTCTAAAAAACCCTAATTGAGAAACTTTGACTTTTGATCAAATCTTGACTTTCCTTGAGGAATCATGGTCAAACCTTGATCAAATGATGAATATTACTTCAGAATATTAATTTTGACCAGAAATTATGAAGTTTGACTGTATGTTGACCACAGTTGACTTTCTGTCCATATAGCTGATTTTCAACCATCTGAGCAATTGACTGACCAAATTTGGCTTGTAAGGCTTGAAACTTGACATGGTGATCCCTTGAAGAATATGATGAGGTATGATGACCACTTGGAGCTTTAGAAATTCATTCTGACTTGAGAGAATCAAAACCCTAGTTTGGATTGATTGCTTAGAAGAGGGTTTGTCTGGTCAACCCTTGTGAAATCCTTTAAGTATGGAGATGTGAATTGTCTTGAGAAGTAGGAGGGCAAATTTTGGGGTATAATATATGGGAATTTGAGGATCAAATGTTGTTGATTGATGAAGATAGATAAATAGAGATGAATGGAGATTCAAACCCTAATCGGTCACATCTTGCATTGATGAATGATTTTGATTCAAAACCCTAATTTGGCTCAAGAAGCAAACGCACGAGCTATCTTGTTTTGCAAGTTGTCAGTGATGCAATGATGCATATGCAGATAATATGAGATGGTATCTTTGGTCAAAAATTGGGGTATGAAAGATGCCCTATTTAAGGTTCTTCAACCTAAGATATGAAGATGAAAATCTTCGTCTCGATAGGTGGGAAGAGACTTAAATATCAGAATACGCATATTTTGGGCCTAAGATACCAAAAATTCGAATGATGCAAAGTGATTGCAGAAAATTTACCAAGGAGGTACAGAAGGGTGACACAAATGGTGAAAAATATCTGTGAGGATGTCTCTATCTATCTAAGAAATAAGAATCTTATTTCTTAGGAAACAAGTATATGTTTCATTGGGAAAAGAGATTCACAAAGGAAGTGATTATCTGTTTCGCTTTGGGAAATAAGAAGATTACCTACTATCAGCCTGACGACAATGTTCAAGGTAATTAAAAGTGATATTACCAATTATCATCCAGGTGATAGTTATGGTAATTTGGAATGAAGACTCATTTACTAATTATCAGCATTGTGATAGACATGGTAAATGGTAAGAGTTTTAAAGATATTACCAATTATCAGCAAAGTGATAACTATAACAAGGTAATTCCTTAGAGATATTTTTACTAATTATTCAACCTTGTGAATAAAAACAGTAGTGGAAACAAATCTTAAATGAGTTTCTACTTTCCCAATTACAATCGTATCGGGGATCTTTTTGAGAAGATGTGGGCGTTTTGTTTGTAAAAATACAGGTTTCTCGGAGAGAAAGATAACTGTAAAGATTTGTTAATAAACTTTCATGATTGGACTTTCTAGGAAGAACAATCGTTTTATGATAAGTTCAAAGATGAAAGGGAAATAAGCGGCTGGGATGGCGAGGCTATCTCTTATTGTTTATAGGTAGATATGTTTTGTGAAATCTAGACTGAATTGGTTAGACACGAGGTTTTATCCAGGAATGAACTGGAAAGAAACAGTCAAATAAGACTCTGGACCCAATGAGGAACGAACTCTATTGGGGAACTAGAGAAAGAATGTGTTCTTTCTGCTTAGGAGTGACAATCTACTAGAGAGATGACACATCCATACCTATTTTCAGGAATGAATTCAACCTGAACAAGTGCTTTTAAAGAAAACATTGAGAAAGCAAGAATGCATTAATGATGCAAATATATATGAATAATGAATTTCATGAATGTCATATGCATGCTGGCGATACTTGACAAGATAACAAAGCGTATTTGGAGAAAGGACCATTATCGCGGTTGAATCAGATACTCAACAAAATCTTCAGCAAGGCGTCGATATCACTAGTGATGAATCAGGTTTGGGAATTCTTTTTGGATGAGAATACCGTCATTTCATTATCTCTTTCGGGGAAGAAAACTTCTCATGTCGAAACATTTGTTTACCCTTTAGAGGTCGAAACGCTCATGGAGATAACTATCGATTCTATGTTCACAATTCAAAGGAAAATATCGCTTTTATTTCAAAAAGTTTAGAAGTAAATTAATTTAAAACTTTTTTTTTCGTTTCAAAAGTGATATCACAAGTAAAAGCCTTATTGTTCAATATAGAATAAAACAAGAATTGCAAATAAGTGGGCACAAGGCTCAAATTTATTTAATAGGATGGTAATCAGCAAAAGGCGTGATTCCATGGATTATCTACAAAAGTTGGAAATGCTAAATATTAGGAAAAGGCTACATTGAAAGCAATAACCGCTATTCTCCCAAACAACTTTGAATTCCAACTGTTCTTGTTGCTTTGGGTTGGAGAAGATTTGATCGAAGATCCATTGATGAAAGATTCTTTAGGTTGACAAAGTACGGACTGATGCAGTTACTTTGTCAATAATCCTTAATTTTTTCCTAGATTTCCCTTTCAGGTATTCAATCTACTAGGATGAACTTTTTTTGTTTATTGTCTCTAATTTTTTCCTAGACCGCCCTTTCGGGTTTTCAGTCCACCGAGACGCTCATTTTTGCCTAAGTCGCCCTTTTCAAGTTTTAGACTTACCGAGTTGTTCTTTTGTATTTTTAGACAAAGTATTTCTTGATTGCATCAGTGTTTACAGGATGCGGAGTTCATCACCTCCCCTGGTTGCAAGATTCATAGCACCGCCAAAAAAGGTTCTCTTAACAACGTACGGGCCTTTGTAATTAGGAGACCATTTGCCCCTAGAATCTGGTTGAAAAGACAAGATCTTTTTAAGCACGGGGTCGCCTTCTTGAAATTCACGAGGTTGAACCTTTTTTTCGAAGGCTTTCTTCATCCTTCTTTGATACAACTGTCCATGACACAAAGCAGTCATACGTTTTTCTTCAATTAAGTTCAACTGATCGTATCTGCTTTGACACCTTTCAGCTTCAAATAACTTAGCCTCCATGAGGAATCTCATTGATGGAATTTCAACTTCCACGGGGAGCACTACTTCTATGTCATACACTAAAGAGAAAAGGGTTATCCCTATTGAAGTGCGTACTGAAGTGCGATACCCATGTAAAGCAAATGGAAACATTTCATGTTAGTCTTTGTAAGTGACGACCATTTTCTGGACGATCCTCTTAATGTTCTTGTTGGTGGCTTCCACAACGCCATTTATCTTTGGTCGGTAAGGAGAAGAGTTATGATGCTCAATCTTAAATTCCTCACACAGTTATTTCATCATTTTGTTGTTCAAGTTCGACCGATTATCTGTAATGATCTTTCTTGGAACTCCATATCGGAAAATGAGGTTGTTCTTGATGAAGCTCACAACCACTTGTATTGTAACATTGGCGTAAGATGTTGCTTTGACCCATTTGGCGAAGTAATCAATGACCACTAAGATGAAATGTTGACCGTTTGAAGCTTTTGGTTTAATCATTCGAATCATGTCGATGCCCCGCGTGGAGAAAGGCCATTGAGAGGAGAGAACGTCCGGAGGTGACGAGAAAACCTGCGTCGAGTTGTTTTTGAACCTCCTTTTTTATTTTATCTGCCATGTCTGGGTGAGTCCTCCTCAATTTTTACTTAACTGGAGGACATTCAGGCTTTAATGGCAAGTGATGTTCTACGATGTTGGTATCCAACTGTCATACCCCAAAATTTGCCCTCCATCTTCTCAAAAGATTTCATACATCCATACTCAAGGATTCCTCAAGAGTTGATCAGACAAACTCTCTCCTAGACAATCAACCCAAACTAGGGTTTGGTATCTCTCAGGCCAAGATGGGCTTCCAACATCTCCAATGGTCTTCATGCCTCCTCATATGCTTCAAAGATTCTCCATGTCAAGTTTCAAGCCTCACAAGTCAAGTTTCCTCAGGCAATTGCTCAGATGGTTGAAAATCGGGTGTATTGGACAAAAAGTCAATTGTGGTCAACATACAGTCAAACTTCATAATTTTTGGTCAACATCCTCATTTTGAAGTTACATTCATCATTTGATCAAGGGTTGATCATGATTCATCAAGAAAACTCAAGATTTGCTCAAAAGTCAAACTTTCTAAATTAGGGTTTCTAGGTGAAAAGTCAATGAACTTTGGTGATCATAACTTTCTCATACTTTCTCGAAATTTTCCCACCAAAGCTCATTTTGAAGGAAATTCAATTCTCTACAACTTCATGTCTCACAAGAATGTCAAAAATGCTTCATTTGAGAGGTATAGCTCAAAATATTACGGTCATTTTCAAAGTCAACAAAAAGTCAACTTTTTGTTTTGAAGATATATTGAGCATGGTAACTCCAATTGAGATGAGACCAAAGACATTGTTTAGAGGACTCTTAGAGCTTTCCAAAAAGTCCAAGAACACTCAAAAATGTGGAAATTTGAGCAAGATACACCATTCAGAAGTTGGGCAATTTTGGACAATTGCACAAAAGGACATTTTGGTCAAAATGCAAAATTTTCCAAATGGGCCTATAATCTTTTGATCCAAACTTGTTCATGACATGATTTGTGACCCATAAATGCTTGGCATTGGTGATTTTCTATTTTCATGATTTATATTTGAATTTTACAACATTTAATTCAAAAATAAATTATGTAAAATATGAAAATTAAGTTATTTTTTCAATTAAGTTGGATTTATATCTTTCTTAATGACCAAGAAAGCCCACCACTCTTGCCAAATCGTGATAGCTTGCATATGGAAAGAATAAATCAAGTTTTTAAAGAAAATTGATTTTATTTATTGGAAAATATTTGCACATTCAATTTCCAATCTTTTTTCCTTGTTTTTTCTCTTCCAATCTCTTCTATAAATTGCCAGCATTGTGTACAAACCAAGGACGAGAAACCCTAGCCAAAGAACAAACCCAAACTCTTGCAAATTTTTTTCAAGATTCTTGGAAATTCGAATTTCAAATTCCAGCCTTTCCCAACCTCTTCCAGCCATTCCATCGTGCTCAAGAGGTTCCCAGGATTCAGAATCAACTCTTGCTCGAAGCCAATCCATCCAAAATCGTGCCCAGTACCTCACTCCGATTTGGTATATTTTGAAATTCGAATTTCATTATTCATGCATTGTTAACGTTTCTTGTGTGTTTGTATCGATCCAGGATGCTTGTTAGGTCATGAATGAAGCCTTACATGCAAGCTTAGACGTGTAGAACTCAAATCACCATAGCTAGGGCATTCTGAATTGTTTGAATTGAACCGGTTGATACAGGCGTTTTCAGGGCAAACTAATGGCACCATCGTGTTCGAAGCCCTCGATTTAGGGGTAGGGTACCTTAGAATTATTTATCTTGCGTATTTTTCCGGTTTGCGGTTTGGGCAATCGGGAGCGGCCGGAGCTAGGGGCGGCGTCGTTAAAACTTTGACTCCGGCGTGGGCTTGCGTGGCTCTATGGCGATCTCTGATTCGTTCATTAATCCAGCGAGGACCCCACCATGCTGATTGTGCTTTGACTTACCCAGACGGCGACGCGTGTTGCTATTCATCCTACGTTTTCGTTCCATAACACAAAGAGCCACATGGCGTAGTGGTAAGAGCGTTCCCTGTTGCCAGATACCCTCAAGGGTCCCTTGTTCGATCCTGTCCAGCACCAGTTTTGTCATTCCTTTTTCAAACTTGCATATTTTCTATATTTTCCTATTTTTAATATTTTCATTATATTTTTAATTCTTTTCATAATTTTTATTCTGCATTAAAAATTACCAAAATATTTTATTCTTTTTGCATTATTGTCCTAAAGACCTTTATTTAATTTAATAAATTTAAAAATATCTTTTTGCATGCATATTTATTTTTATTTTTATTTTAGCATTTAAATCATCATAAATTCATTTTAAATTATTATTTATGCATTAAAAAATCCCAAAAAATTATTTTAATATATTTATCTTATTTCCAGCATGTATTAATTTTCTCATATTAAAAATTTGCATTTTTCTAACATTTTTCTCTTGTTCGATTCATATTGCATTTTCCGATTTCTTCTTTTTGTACAGGTTGATCCGATTCAGATGATTTTCTCTTTATCATTTTATTATTTTATTTTCCAATAATGTAATTGCTCATGGGATGTAATAGTTTAATTTAGGACTTTATTTTCCGCATTTTAAATTATGTATCTGCCCCAAAGCCTTGTAATAGCGTAGGTTTTACTTTCCGCACCTTTTACATTTCCGCTTTTACATTCCGCATTTTACTTTTCGCACCCTATAAATTGCTAGTAATTAGGCGTGTATGGCAAGACTAAAATTGAACGTAGCCCACTAATCTTCAAGATAAAATACAAATCAACACACTTCTTTCACACGCACTTAGGGTAATTCTCTCGATGCCTTACGATTACAAATGGTCATGTCCTCGAGCGTAGAGGTATTCTAGCACCGTTGCCTTCCAAACAAATCATCATAGTCCTTCGATACAAAGATCATAAGACCCACGATGTCGCCTCCGAATACATGATCTTGACCCTCGATTGTCGCCTCGAAAATGATGATAGTCCTTCGAATGTGCTAGGATACTTCCTACAAGTTGCTTTCTATGACCATACGATGTCCTTCGAATCCCGCTTACATCCACGAATGGAGCTACCTACTAACTAATGGTATGGCTAGCGCTATTCTAAAGGAATGTAGAAGTACAACAAAACGACCAATTAAGTGGGTAAATAAGTCTTTAGTTGCTTGCTCTATCAAATGCTTTTCACACCACACACTTTTTCAAAGTTCAAATTCTTTTCAAAACAAAAACATTTCCGAACACTTTGTATACACTCCTACACGAGTCATTACAAAGTCAAAGCGAAATGCCTCTTTCAAAACATTTTTGTCAAACACACAGAAAGCAATTTTAAAAAGGTTATCTAAGAGCAACTAAGAGCACGTAGAATAAACTGCGGATGGAAAGGGTGCTAATACCTTCCCTTTTCATAACCATTCTCCGAACTCGAATCTAACGAAGTCTTTTTCTGTTACTTTTACCTTCCCTTAATTGGATAAAAATAAAAGTCGGTGGCGACTCTTGCTATCCGCACATTTGGATACAAAAATCCTATAAAGTCAGTTCACCGTATTACACCAACCCTGGCATATCTTGGTAGGACAAAGAAAACACGTTGACATATTCTTTGAGAAGATCTGTCAGTTTGCTCTTGACATCGTCATCGAGTAGTTCTCTAATGCTCACTTCTTTTCTGTTTTCCTTGGAACCCAAGTTGATCGTTTCTAAAGGCTCATCGTGAGACTGAATGGCTCTTTCCTCATGCTTAAGTAGCCGGGAAATCTTATATGGGATCCCTTCTTCTTCCTCTTCTTCGGCTTCGAACACATGAAATTAAAAGTTGCGAGAGGACATAGGGTTATTGCATTCAATGGGTTTATTGATATTTAATCTGCACATGTGATTTTATGTTCATTCTTTAGAAAACAACGGATGCAACAGTGTGTTCAGATTATTTGAAAGTATTTGTTTTTATTTTTCTTTAGGATTACCATTTCCATAAAAAAGGAAAAAACGAAAAACAAACACATAAATGTGGGAATTCAAAACGACGCTTTATTTATGATTCATATTTGAAACAAAGCCCTAAACACAAACTCTTTTGTCATGGGCGAGACAAAGAGAAAAACATTTAAAATCTAGCCCTATGAAACATCTCTCTGCCATGGGCTGGGCGAGAGTTCAAAATAAAATTGAGATGATTACTTTGAACGGTGAACAACAGTCGGAGCTTCAACAACTTTCCAATAGTGACGAACTCCTTTGTACACTATGTATTCCGATAGTTTTCCCTTAGGATCATCTTTAGTGATGACGTTGACTGTTGGTCGAGAAAAATTTGAAGGCTCTGTTTTGTTAACCTTTTCCTTTGTACTACTGAGGCGATCTTCCTTTACATGTTCGACAGGTCGAGGAGTATAAAATGAGGTACATGTATATTCAGGCGACATGTATCTTGGGCTTTTAGGGTGTAATTTCCAATCTTCTGGATTAAGAGACTCGTTGTCAGAGATACTTTCCAAGTCATTTTCAAGACCATCATCCCAACCGTCTCCAAAAATTGCATTTATCTAGGAATAAACAAATTCAGGTTCAACAACCTTGGCAGGTGTATTGAAACGAAGATCTTCGGTCGTGATCTCAAATGGATGATGATATTGAGAGGGCATGTAGGCCTCTTCTGGTTGACTGAGATATTCAAAAGGATCTTCCCATCGAGTTGGTTGGATGTCTTCGATTGAAATTCTTGAACTTTTAGGGGCGGTATATTTCACCATGAAGTAAAATTTTCCACTTGACTTCCCCAAGGTATCCCAGACCTTAAGTGGGATAGGTGGAATTTCTTCTTTATCATCTTGTTGGAACATGCCTTCGAATTTCTCCGAAGGAGGATAGAACGGTGTATACGGTTCTTCCTGAGATATGTATCCAGAGGCTTTGAGATAAGTCTCTCATTCTTCTGAACCAGAGATATTTTCTTCAGTGTGTTATTCAATAAAGACATTGACCTCTTGAGGAATAGGGTTAAGGAAACCTCCGCTGTGGAACACTTTTGTGATTGGACAAAGAATTTCATCCTTCTAAGTGGTTTTTGAGAGTACTGGTGTAAATTTAAGTCCCGTTTTGGTCTCGTTGTTGACAGGAATCACAACTTGTCCCAAACCGGCGATAGTACCATCTTTCACTATCTCCGTTGCTTCTTTGTAAGAGGAGATAAATGATCTATTTTTCTTGGAAAATTCATCTTCTAAAGAGAGACCTTGGAACTACGTTCCTTCCACATCATCAATAGATGAAAGAAAAAGTGGATAAGTGGCTCACCAACAAGGCTTTCTCCCCACTTATGGTTGCCGAATTTCCATTTGTTACAAACTTCAATTTTTGGTGGAGAGTAGATGTTACTGCTCAAGCTTCATGTAAATCATGGATCAAGAGCTTACCACTAGGCCAAAAACAATTGTTAGTAGCGAAGGTGCTACTTTATTTCCTTACAGCGAACCTAGAAAGAGGCCTACCTGGCCCACCTAACACACCTATGTAGGCGCCCATGGGAGGATGTTAAGCCTTTGCGAATCCCTTAGGGAGACGTTGGATAATTTTAATCCAACAATCTCCCCCCCCCAATGTCAGCCGAGGGGATTCGAACCCATGACCTTGCTCTGATACCACGTAAATCCTGGATCAAGCGCCTACCACTAGGCCAAAAGCAATTGCTAGTAGCCAAGGTGCTACTCTATTTCCTTACAACGAACCCAGCAAGAGCCCTACCTGGCCCATCTAACACACCTGTGTAGGCTCCCATGGGAGGATGTTAAGCCTTTATGAATCCCTCAAGGATATGCTAGATATTGGGAGTCACATCGGTAATTGTTCACCATATCTTCACGCTATCTCTCGTGTCAGCAATCATTATGGTTAATAATCATTTTTTCGTGCTTTAATTACTCTTAATTGCATGGTTTCAAGAAATCATTTTTCTCTATATATACTTCTAATTTACCTTTTCCAAAATTCATCGTTTTCAAATCATTTGTTCACTTCTTCCTCTTTTGAAAAACCCTTATTTTCAAGTCTTCACCTTTTATCTCAAAACCCTAGTCTAAGAACAATGGCTTCCTCATATCAAGATCAACAATAGCAACAACAACCCCAAGTTAACACCAATGAAGAAGTTTTTACTAATCCCCACAGAACGCTGAATACTCCTTTTGAAAATCTGAAAGTTTCTTGAAGAACATATTTCACAACTTAGGGACGCAAACAATCTATTTCTAACAAATGCTCCCTGAAAATATATAGCAGCAACAACATCTCTTCAGAAACCGGAGACTCAACCTCTGGTTCTCTTTCAAGACAAAGGGAAATCAGTTTCTGAATCCTATGAAGCGCATGCTACTGAAACTCTGGTAACTCCTGATAAGGATGCTTCCTCTCCCTCCTTAGCCATTCAAACTCTGGAAGTTCTGAAGAAGGAAAATGAAGAGGTCAGAAAAAGATTGGATAAGCAAGATGAAATGAACAAGGAACTTAAAGAGATGATGGGTAAACAAGAAGCTTCAACATCTGAGATCAAAGGGAAGTTGGAAGCTCTAATCTCACGACTCCCTCCACCATCTTAGACCTTAAGTTTTTTTTTGCTCTGTTTAATCTTGTTCTTATTTTACAAATTTTTACTTTCAACATCTTTGCTTCTGTACTTCGTTCTGATCAATGCAATCATATTTTGCTTTGTTTTATTATTTTCTCAGTTTTTCTTTTTGATATATGACAAAAAGGGGGAGAACATAAGACATTTTGAACATCATAGTTGGTGATATACTAAGTCTCAAACATTCTGATATATCTTTGATTTCATTTTTGTCTAAAGCTTAAAACAGGAAATATCAATTCTGGAAATCAACTTGGATCCATCAGAACCTTCATCATACTCTGGAAGAAACTCTTCAGGGAAGTACAATGTCTCTAAAATTATATGAATACTAAATTCAGGGGGATACCTCTCTTTGTCAAATCATTTATGTTTTGTCATCATAAAAAAGGGGGAGATTGTTAGAACATGGTTTGGTTCTACACCTATGTTAGAAGTTTTGATGATAACAAGTACAGTTGATTACAATTATGTTCTGACTCTGATAAATAAATATTTTTTATGAAACATTGTGGTCTCCTAATTTTCTAATGAAGTATGCAGACGATGTTCTGATTCTGAATGGAAAAGGAGAACATGTTACAATTCTGAAGATATAAGAAGTTCTAATATTTTGTAAAAGAAATTCTAAGAGAACTTAAAAAGATACACATGTAAAAGCATTCTTCAAGACTACCACGCTCGTTAGAAGAAGTTCTGCTATGATCAAAAGACAAACTTCTGAAAGCACCATGCTGCACTACAAACTCTGATTCCTATATGTTGGCTGCTTAGTTCTGATGCGTTACAAGGACTCAAATGGGAATATTTGAAGTAACGTCCAATTTCCAACAGGGTCTCGTTTTTATGGAAAGCACAGTTAATGACAAATGTCATTCTTCTATTTGTGGAATCTATGTCTCCAACAGATTGAAATTCTCACGCCTATATAAATACAAAATCATGAAGAATTTCAAACAACTCTTACACGCATATTGCAGAGAAAATTTTCAACAAAAGCATTCATATTTCTCTAGTTTCAATTGAGCTCCAAATATATTTTGTAATGCATCTCAGTAGTGATATAGCTTATTAGAAGCATCTTTTATACACAGTTGTAATTGTTCAATCAGTTGTAATTCTTGAGAACCAGGTTTTGGTTTATATCAAGAAGAAAAAGGCAGTTGTCTTTGTGAGTTGTAATCTATTGTTGAATAGTGGATTAAGACCTCATTGAGAGAGGAAAATCACCTTGACGGGTGGACTGGAGTAGTTTGAGTTCAAACGAACCAGGATAAAAATAGTTGTGTCAAATTGTTTTAATTTAGAAAAACCCAATTCAAACCCCCCTTTCTTGTGTTTCTCAACCTTCAATTGGCATCAGAGTGCCTGATTCTGGGTACTAACACTTACGTGTCAGATAAAAGATCCAGCTTGAAAAACACAATGACAAAACTAGTTCATAACAACAATCACCACAATGATGACAAAGACAGAATTAGTGGCAGAACCCCAATATTTGATGGAGAAAATTTCGACTACTGGAAAGACAGAATCGAACGTTTCTTTCTGGCCTATGACGCTGATCTCTAGGATATGGTAAATCATGGCTACATTCATCTTGATGATGCAAGTGGTCAGAAGATTGAAAGAAAGAAAATGTTAGATCAGCAAAAGAAAGAATTAAAAAATCATCACAAAGCCAGAACAATCCTCCTAAGCGCCATCTCATACGCTGAGTATGAGAAGATCACAAACAAATACTCAGCTAAAACATTTTCGACTCCTTAGGAATGACGCATGAAGGCAATACACAAGTCAAAGAAACAAAAGCTCTTGCTCTCATTCATAAGTACGAAGCATTCAAAATGGAAGAACTCATCAGCTCATTAAGAATTCACGAGATAGAATTAGAAGAAGATGAGCCCCAGAAGAAAGGTAAGTCTATTGCTCTTAAATATAACAAAAAGTATGACTCTAAAGCTTTTCAGGCTAAAGAAGAAAACTCTAGAGGATCATTATCATAAGAAGATGAGCTATCTCTGTTCTCCAGAAGAGTTCAGCAACTCTGGAAGAACAGACAGAGGAAGTTTAGAAATCCAAGAAGATATAGCAATCATTTTGATTCATCCTCTGGATATAAAAAGACAATAAGCAAAGATATTGTATGCTACGAATGTAAGGAACTTGGTCACTATAAAAGTGATTGTCCTAAACTTTAGAAAGAGGAGCCGAAGAAGAGGTTTGACAAAGAAAAGAAGAAAAGTCTTGTGACGATATGGGATTATTCAGATTCTTCTGAAGCTTCGTCAGACTCAGAAGATGAAAGAGCCAACATAGCTTTAATGGCCAACATAGCTGGAAACTCAGATCCCTATGAATCTGATTTGATATAGAAGAGGTATTTCCTAATTTTGCTATTAATTTCTCTAAAGCTGAATTAGCAGAAATTCTATCTAAAATTCTTGAAAACTATCAGAAACTTCAAATCAAATACAAGAATCTTAAACACTATCTTGCATCTGATTATGAAGAAACTAAGAAACTAAAAACAGAAAACTCTGAGCTTAAAGAAACCATTTCTAAACTAAAAATTGAAAATTCTATTTTTAAAGAAAATTTACAAAAAGCTCAAGAAAAACATGTTTCAAAAGTTCTAAATGATTATAATAATATTATAAAGGAATATGATATTGGTTTTCAAGAGTTCCTGTCTAAAAGCATAAGCATAAGCAAAATGGCTTCAAAGTCAGTAGAAACAGAAGAAAAGGTTTAGGATATGTGCCTACTAAAGATGAGAAACCATATTCTGAAGTAGATGATATGGTCATTAAATACACAACTCTGAAATCTCACTTCACTTATGGTCACTTACATGACATAAAATATACTAGTGAATCATATTATGCAAAATCTTATGTTAAACCTAAGTTCAAACAGAACTTTAGAAATTCTAACCAAAAAGGACCCAAAAAGATATGGGTGCCTAAGGACAAAATAGTATATGTTGCAGATGTCTTTGACAGCAAAGTTGAAACACCAGTCTTGGTACCTGGACTTTAGATGCTCTCAACACATGCCAGGAAGAAAGCATATGTTCCAAAGTCTGGAACTTAAAGCTGGAGGTTACGTAGGTTTCGGAGGCAACCAAAAGGGTAAAATCATTGGCTCTGGAACTATCGGTAACAGTTCTTTACCCTCTATTACTAATGTTATGTTGGTAGATGGATTGATGCATAATTTGTTATCCATAAGTCAATTAAGTGATAACAGTTATGATATAATCTTTAATCAAAATTCTTGTAAAGCTGTTAGTCAGAAATATGGAAGAATCCCCTTTAATGGTAAAAGGAAAAACAATATTTATAAGATCAAACTTTTTGAACTCAATTGCTTTTGGCCTAGTGGTAAGTGCTTGATCCAGGATTTATGTGGTATCTGAGCAAGGTCATGGGTTTGAATCCCCCCGGCTAATACTGGGGGGGAGGGAGATTGTTGGATTAAAATTATCCAGCGTCTCAATGAATCAACTCAAGCGTTTCACTCTATCAGAATTTGAACATGTGTCCATTTCCTGAGAATGACTTAGCGATTAAGATTGACAAGTGTTGTTCTGGTGAACTGCATGCTTCTATCTCGAGCTGAGTCATCATTTAGATCTTCTTGATAGATTCTGATTTAGTTACCCTTCTCACTTTCTGAAGGAAATTGATCAGAAGTTCACAAAAAAGTAAATAATATTCTAACAGTTAAACATATAGAATTAAACTTTTCATTCTGGGCATAATTCCATACTGAGATACTTTAGAATAAAATTGAACCTATCTTCAGCTAGGGGTTTTGTAAATATATCAGCCCATTGATGGTCTGTGTCAATAAATTTTATATTAAGAATTCCATTATGAACATAGTCCCTAATGAATTGATGTTTAATTTCTATGTGTTTAGCTCTAGAATGTAAAATATGATTTTTAGATAAGCAAATAGAAGAAGTGCTATCACAGAGGATAGGAATGTTACTCTCGAATATCTGAAAGTCCTCAAGATGACTTTTCATACAGAGCATCTGAGTACTGCATCCAGCTGCAGCTATATATTTTGCTTCTGTAGTAGACAGAGCAATGGTGGATTGTCTTTTGCTGGACCAAGATATCAAATTTTATCCTAGAAACTGACAACTTCCAGAAGTGTTTTTCCTTTCTATTATGTCTCCAGTGAAGTCAGTGTCACAATATCCTACAAGTTTGTATTCTCTGGATTTTCTATAACACAAGCCAAGATTAGTAGTACCTTTCAGATACTTGAGAATTCACTTAACAGTTGTTAACTGAGTATCTCTAGGATCTGATTGGAATCTAGCACAGAGGCACACACTATATAGAATATCAGGTCTTGAGGCAGTTAAATATAAGAGAGATCCAATCATACCTTTGTAGAGCTTCTGTTCTACTTTCTTACTTACCTCTTCCTTTTCCAGAATACACGTTGGATGCATAGGTGTTTTGGCAGGTTTGCTATCTGACATGTCAAATTTATTCAGAAGTTCTTTAACATACTTACTCTAATGTATGTAAGTTTCTTCTGAGGTCTGATTTATTTGAATTCCCAAAAAGAATTTGAGTTCGCCCATGAGACTCATTTCAAACTCTGCCTGCATAGACTTAGCAAATTCTCTCCCAAGGGAGGCTTTAGTAGAACATAAAATTATGTCATTAACATAAATTTGACATATCATAATATCATTTTTAAATGTCTTACAGAATAAAGTTGTGTCCACTTTCCCTCAGGTAAAATCTTTTTCTAATAGAAAATTACTTAGTCTTTCATACCAAGCTCTAGGAGCTTGTTTTAGACCGTATAAAGATTTTTTAATCTTATAAACAAAATCTGGATGTTTTGAGTTTTCAAAACTAGGGGGTTGATTCACATATACTTCTTCATCAATGTAACCATTTAGAAATTCACTTTTTACATCCATTTGATAAAGTGTGATATTGTGATTAACGTCATAAGAAATTAAAAGTCTGATAGATTCTAACCTGGCGATTGGAGCAAAGGTTTCTGTATAGTCGATCCCTTCTTGCTGACTATAACCTTGTGCTACCAGTCGAGCTTTGTTTCTGACTATTTCTCCTTGTTCTCTAAGCTTGTTTCTAAAGATCCACTTAGTTCCAATAATTTTGAAACCTTTTGATTTGGGTACAAGATCCCATACGTCATTTCTGGTGAATTAATTTAGCTCTTCTTGCATTGCCATGATCTAGTTATTGTCTTGAAGAGATTCATCTATAGAAGTTGGTTCAATCAAGGACACCTGTCCCATGAGAGATTCTTCAGAATTTCTGAATGTTGATATGGTTCTAATTGGATCATCTTTCTTTCCCAGAATCATTTATTTAGGACGAGCTACGCTTCTTCTAGATGGTTTCTTCTGAATGGGTTCTTCTGATGTTTCTTTGATGGCTTCTTCTGAACCGGCTTCTTTGTCCGAAATATCTTCTAATCCTGAAATTTGAACTTCTATATCTGCAAGAGAAGCTTTTGGCTTTCACTTTTGAGGGCCAAGCTTATCATCAAATCTGATATTGATAGATTCTTCCATAATTCGTGTTTCAGTGTTATATACTCTATAGACTTTTGAGCTTTTAAAATATCCTAACATTAAACACTTTTGTGTCTTAGAATCAAATTTGATCAAATGATCTTTGGTATTCAAAATGAAACAAGTGCATCCAAAAGGGTGGAATTAAGAAATTTTGGGCTTTCTGTTCTTCCAAAATTCATAAGGAGTCTTCTCAAGAATAGGTCTTATAAGGATTCTATTCTGGATATAACACGTTGTGTTCACTTCTTCTGCCCATAAATGTTTAGCAATGTTAGTCTCATTGATCATGTTTCGAGCCATTTCTTGTAAAGTTCTATTTTTATGTTCTACAACTCCATTTTGTTGTGGAGTTCTGGTGAATTGATTTAGCACTTCTTGCATTGCCATGATCTAGTTATTGTCTTGAAGAGATTCATCTACAGAAATTGGTTCAATCAAGGACACCAGTCCCATGAGAGATTCTTCAGAATTTCTGAATGTTGATCTGGTTCTAATTGGATCATCTTTCTTTCCCAGAATTATTTATTCATGATGAGCTACGCTACTTCTAGATGGTTTCTTCTGAATGCGTTCTTCTGATGTTTCTTTGATGGCTTCTTCTGAACCTGCTTCTTTGTCTGGAATATCTTCTAATCCTAAAATTTGAACTTCTATATATGCAAGAGAATCTTTTTGCTTTGAATTTTGAGGGCCAAGCTTATCATCAAATCTGATATTGATAGATTCTTCCACAATTCGTGTTTCAGTGTTATATACTCTGTAGCCTTTTGAGCTGTCAAAATATCCTAACATTAAACACTTTTTTGCCTTAGAATCAAATTTGATCAAATGATCTTTGGTATTCAAAATGAAACATGTGCATCCAAAAGGGTGGAATTAAGAAATGTTGGGCTTTCTGTTCTTCCAAAATTCATAAGGAGTCTTCTCAAGAATAGGTCTTATAAGGATTCTATTATGGATATAACATGTTGTGTTCACTGCTTCTGCCTATAAATGTTTAGCAATTTTAGTCTCATTGATCATGGTTCGAGCCATTTCTTGTAAAGTTCTATTTTTACGTTCTACAACTCCATTTTGTTGTGGAGTTCTAGGACGAGAAAAATAATGAGAAATACCATTTTCATTAAAAGTTTTTCAAAATCTTTATTTTCAAATTCTCCACCATGATCACTTCTTACTTTTATAATTCTAAACTGTTTTTCATTCTAGACCATATTATAGAAGTTAGCAAACACAGAATGTGACTCATCCTTGTGTCTTAAGAACTTTACCCATGTCCATTTACTATAGTCATCTACGATCACCAATCCATACTTCTTGCCACTGATGGATTCAGTTTTCACTGGTCCAAACAGATCAATATGCAGAAGTTTTAATGGCCTAGAGGTAGAAACAACATTTTTTGATTTAAAAGGAGGTTTTGAAAATTTGCCTTTTTGACATGCTTTACACAGAGCATCTGAGTTGAACTTCAAATTAGGAAGTCCTCTGACTAGATTGAGTTTGTTAATTTGAGATATTCTTCTCATGCTAACATGCCCCAATCGTCTGTGCTAGGCCCATTTCTCATTGTCCACATACATAAGGCATTTCACATTCTGAATCTTGAGTTCAGAAAGTTTGATCTTATAAATTTTGTTTTTCATTTTACCATTAAAGAGGATTGTTCCATATTTCTAACTAACAACTTTACAATAATTTTGATTAAAGATTATATCATAACCGTTATCACTTAATAGACTTATGGATAACAATTTATGCATCAATCCATCTACCAACAGAACATTAGTAATAGAGCGTAAAGAACCGTTACCGATAGTTCTAGAGCCAATGATTTACCCTTTTGGTTGCCTCCGAAACCTACATAACCTCCAGCTTTAAGTTCCAGACTTTGGAACATATGCTTTCTTCCCGTCATGTGTCGAGAGCGTCTAGAGTCCAGGTACCAAGATTGGTGTTTCAACTTTGCTGTCAAAGACATATGCAACATATACTATTTTGTACTTAGGTACCCATATCTTTTTGGTTCCTTTTTGGTTAGAATTCCTAAAGTTTTGTTTGAACTTAGGTTTAACATAATATTTTGCATAATATGATTCACTAGTATATTTTATGTCATGTAAGTAACCATAAGTGAAGATATATTTTAGAGGTGTGTATTTAATTACCATATCATTTACTTCAAAATATGGTTTCTCATGTTCAGTATGCACATATCCTAAACCTTTTCTTCTGTTTCTACTGACTTTATAGATCATTGAAGCCATTTTTCTTCTGCCTATGCTTTTAGACAGGAACTCTTGAAAACCAATATCATATTCCTTTATAATATTATCATAATCATTTAGAACTTCTGAAACAGGTTTTTCTTGAGCTTTTTGTAAATTTTCTTTAAAGGCAGAATTTTCAAGTTTTAGTTTAGAAATGGTTTCTTTAAGCTCAGAGTTTTCTGTTTCTAGTTTCCTAGTTTTCTGATGATTTTCAATTTTGATTAAGTGAGTAGGTGTAAACAAGGAAGTTTTAGCTCTGAATTAATACTGCTGATAGTGAACTTCATCCTTGGCTTGGAATCCCTCAGATTTAGGTTAGTTAAAACCAAACTGGGTTAACAACTCTCTGTGTTTTTATTGTTTTTCTGCACTCTTTAAATTTTGTTCTGTTTAGCTGTGTTCATAGCAGATATTAGTGTCGTGACATTACCTTTAACATCTCATATCTAATACCAGAATTTCATTAAGCAAGGAACCAAAGTAGTTACATCAAAGGGATAAAAGGAAAGACTGGTCGTAAGGGGGTGCACTCAGAAAAAAGGTGTTGACTTCAACTATATGTTCTCTTTCGTTATGAAGTACATGTTCATTCGAATGTGACTTGCCATGGTGGCACAATTTGACCTAGAACTTGAACAAATGGATGTGAAGAATGCTTTCTCGTATGGATATCTAGATGAAACATTCATGATAAAGCAACCTGAAGAGTATGTACAAAGGGGAAAGGAAGATTATGTGTGCTAGGTGAACATATCATTATATGGTCTGACACAATCTCCTCGAGATGTAATAGGAGATTCAACAAGCTCATGGCACACATAGGTTTCATTAGAAGTTAGTTCGACCATTGTGTTTACTTCAAGGTGCTTTATATGGATGACATTATCATAATAAGCAACAATGTCAAGGATGTAATGAAGGTGAAGGCCGAACTCAATAGGGAATTCGACATGAAGGATTTGAGAGATACTTCCGTGATTCTTGGGATTCATATCCTAAGAGATAAAATCACTAGAAGTTATACTTATCTCAAGATATCACATGCTTAAGAAAGATTCTCGGCAAATTTGGTATGAAGAATTCAAAGCTTTCCGTGACACCGAAAAATTCTCAATTCAAACTGAGTATAGATCGTTGTCCAAATACTGAGGTCAAAAGAGCTTATATGAATAGTATCCCATATTCTAACATATTAGGTTCTTTGATGTATGCTAGTGCATGTACTAGACCTGGCATACCATATGCAGTGAGTCTTGTAAGCTGGTATGTAATACGGTGAACTGACTTTGAGAATTTTGTATCGCAAATGTGCGGATAGCAAGAGTCGCCACCGACTTTTCTTTTATCCAATTAAGGGAAGGTAAAAAGTACAGAAAAAGACCTTCGTTAGATTCTGAGTAAGGGAGAAGGTTATGAAAAGGGAAGGTATTAGCACCCCTTTCCATCCGTAGTTATCTATGGGCTCTTAGTTGCTCTTAGATCACATTAAAATTTGTGCTTTCTATGTGTTTGAAAAAATGTTTTGAAAAAGGCATTTCGCTTTGACTTTGTAATGATTCATGTAGGAATGTATACAAAGTGTTCGGAAATGTTTCGTTTTGAAAAGAGTTTGAACTTTGACAAAAGTGTGTGGTGTGAAAAGTGTTTGATTTGAGCAAGCAACTAAAAGTCTTATTACCTACTCAGAATGGTCGTTTTCGTGTTGTTTTACGTTCCTTTAGAATAGTGCTATCCATACCATTAGTTGGTAGGTAACCTTATTCGTTGGATGTAGAAGGGACATTCGAAGGGACATCGGATGGTCATAGAAGGCAACTTGTAGGAAGTATCCTAGCACATTCGAAGGGACTATCATCATTTTTCGTTGGAAACAATCGAGGGACGAGATCATGTATTCGTAGGCGACATCGTGGGTCTATGATCTTTGTATCGAAGGGACTATGATGATTGATTTTGAAGGCAATGGTGCTAGAATACCTCTACGTTCGAGGGACATGACCATTTGTATTCGTAAAGGCAACGAGAGAGAATTACCCTAAGGGGTGCATGTGTGAAAAGAGTGTGTTGATTTCAGGTATTTTATCTTGGAATTATGAGTGATCTATGTCCAATTTTATCTTTGCCATACACGCCTAATTACTAGCAGTTTATAGGGTGCAAAAAGTAAATTGCGAAAATGTAAAGTGCGGAAAGATAAATGTCCTTCGCTATTACATGGCTTTGGGGCAGTTACATAATATGAGTGCGGAAAATAAAAGTCCTAATTAAACTATTACATCCCATAGGCAATTACATAATTGTAAAAGAAAAGCAAGAAAAATTGTCCGAAGCGTTACAACAAGTGAACAGATACATAATCGGAAAACGAAAGAAAATTGCATAAGAGGAAAATGTTAGTAAAACAAATATTTTTGAATGAGGAAAAAGGTCTTATATTAGTAATGACATAAATATGATAAGATAAATTTTTGGTAATTTTCTGAATCGATTTGGTAATTTAAAAACAATTAAAAGCCATTTAAATGATTAATTAGTAATTAAATTAAATATGCATGCAAAAATAATAATTTTAATTTTAAAAATTAAATAAGCATTTTTCTGATGATTATGCAAAAAATAAATATTTTTGGTGTTTTTTAGATGCATGATAAAAATATTTGAAGATAAATTAAAATAACATGAAAATACTAAAGAAAATATAAAAATATGAGTTAGTTTGCAAAAGAGAAAAATAAGATGGTCTTGCCAGGGATCGAACTGGTGACCATTGAGAGAATCTCCACATCCATATGCCTTTACCACTCAGCCAACGTGCACTTGGTGTTTGGAAAATACAAATGTGTGAATATAAGTGTACGCGTGTCATGGATTTGAAATTCAAAGCACAGTCAGCGCGCGGGCCCCAGTTATTTACGAATGGACGAATCAGAGAGATCCATCGCGCCACGCCAGCAAGCTGCCGGTCAACCAAGTCCACGACGCCGGAGCCCTAGCTCCCGGTCGTCTTCTCCGGCGAGAAGAATTCCTAAACCTGCAAAATAAGCCAAATAAAAAGGAAAGGAGCACCCTACCCCCCTAAATCAAGGGCTGCGAACACGATGGTGGTGTTCGTTTGCCCTGAAAACACCTATATCAACCGGTTCGATTCAAACAGTTCAAAAAGCCCTAGCCATGGTGATTTGAGTTCTATGCGTGCAAGCTTACATGTAATGCATCATTCATGGTCTAAAGAGTGTCCTGATTCCAAATATGCAAACAAGAACAGTTAATAACGCATGAATAATGAAAATCGAAATTCAAGAATATACCAAATCAGAGCAAGATGTATGGCACGATCTAGGCAGTCTTGGCTTCAAGTAAGGGTTGGTATTGACTCCTGGGAACCTCAAGAACACGTTTGGATGGCTGGAACACCTTGAAACCTGCTGGAATTTGAAATTCGATTTTGACAATTTTGAAGAATTTTTGAGAAAAATAAGGGTTGTTGTAGGGGCTAGGGTTTCGTCCTTTGTCTTGTGCAATGAGCTGGGTATTTATAGAGTGAAGAGTGAGAGCAAAAGGAAGGAAAAAAGATATGACATTCAATGTAAAATAATTTCCTTTCAAATAAAATCAAATCTTTGAAAATTTGATTTTCTCTTCCATATGCAAGCTAGCACGAATTTGGCAAGTCTTGTGAGCTATCTTGGACCTCAAGTTTGATAAAAATCCAATCCATTTGAAAAAAATTCCTTGTTTTCATATTTTATATAATTTAAATTTGAATTAAATACTTTTAAATTCAAAAATAAATCAATAAAATAGAATGTGGTCGTGGCAAGGCATCAATAGGTCACAAATAATATTATGAACAAGTTTGGATCATAAAATTATAGGCCCATTTGGAAAAAATTGGATTTTGACAAATATCTCTCTTTGTGCAATTGTCCAAAAATGCCCAACTTGTACAAGGTGTATTTTGCTCAATTTCCCATATTTTTGAGTGTTCTTGGACTTTTTAGAAAGCACTAGGTGTCCTCTAAACAACCTCTTTGGTTTCATCTCAATTGGAGTTTCCATGCTCAATAAATCTTCAAAACAAAAAGTTGACTTTTTGTTGACTTTGAAAAGGACCTGTAATGTTTTGATCCATACCTTCCAATTGAAGCACTTTTTGAACATTCTTGTGAGACATGAAGTTGTAGAGAATTGAATTCTCTTCAAAATGAGAGGTGGTGGAAAAAAATTTGAGAAAGTATGAGGAAGTTATGCTCAGTCAAAGTTCAGTTGACTTTTCATTGAAAAACCCTAATTTGGAAAGTTTGACTTTTGTGCAAATCTTGAGTTTTCTTGATGAATCATGATCAACCCTTGATCAAATGATGAATGTGACTTCAAAATGAGAATGTTGACCAAAAATCAGGAAGTTTGACTGTATGTTGACCATAGTTCACTTTTTGTCCAATACAACTGATTTTCAACCATCTGAGCATTTGTTTGAGGATGTTGGAAATCCATCTGGATCTGAGAATTACCAAACCCTAGTTTGGGTTGATTGTCTAGGAGAGGGTTTGTCTGATCAACCCTTGAGGAATCCTTGAGTATGGATGTATGAAATGTCTTGAGAAGTAGGAGGAGAAATTTTGGGGTATGACATGGTACATGACAAATCTTAGAAAGGCTCACTAGAAATCATTGAAGTGGATACTAAGGTAAAGAAATAGGTCTTTGAACAGAGTCGTAATCTAAGGTGGAGTATGTGGTAAAGATAGTAAAATAGTAATCAAAGGATATGTTGACTTTCATTATGAAAATCAATCACTTGGAAAGAGACACTTCAAAAGGTTACCGCCTTATCAACCACTAAAGCAAAATATATTTCCCTTATTGAAGTTGTGAAAGAAACATTGTGGCTTGAAGGTTTTGCAAAGGAGCTTAAACTTCAAGGCTGAGTTATCACTGTTAAATGTGATAGTCAAAGTGCACTATGTTAGAGCAAGAAAGCTTCTAATGAATTATTTATTTTGATGATAAGAAAAATATATGAAATTATTTGTGTGCCAAGTATTACCACATGCAGGTGGATCTGATAATACTAATATTCCCAAAGTTGATATTAGATAAGAAGCAAAGAAAAAGTAGAAGCAACGAAGCTCAACTCTAAGAAAAAGCAATACAGATCTTTTGTGAAATATCTGAAGAGAGAACCAATGCTGACTAAGGAGGTTGCTTCTGGTAGAATACTATCTAAAGATCCATAAATATCAAAGACATCTACCAGAAAGGCCTTACACCAGAATCAGGTAGTATTCACTATTTTCAAGGAAAGACAAATGAGTACAAGTGTCTCGACATATGGAAAGCAAATCTCGTGTGTAACGCCCCATTTTCCCATACTAATAATTATAATAAAATATACGTCATATATCATAGTTCTCCAAATGGGATGTCGCATAGTTCCAAATCCTTATAAAGTTTTAAAATACTTTGTTGCTTCATATATTCAAATAGTTGATTCAAATCGAGAACCGTAGAGATAATGCCTCTAAATCTTTAACACAAAAATCACTGTAACAAGTTCTAGATCATGAGTAGGGTAATTCAGTTCATGAATCCTCAACTGTCTAGACACATAAGCTACTACCTTATCATTCTGCATAAGCATGCCACCTAGACCCAATTTAGAAGTATCACAATACACAACAAATGGTTCATCAGGTTTGAGTAATATCAAGATCGGAGTCGTCATCAACCTCTTCTTCATCTCGGCAAAAATATCTTCACATTGAACGTCACATAGAAACAGTTTTCCTTTACAAGTCCACTGAGTCAGCGGGAGTGCTAATTTAGAAAAACCTTCAATGAATCTTCTATAATAACCAGCCAAACCCAGAAAACTCCTGATCTCTTTAACTGGCTTTGGAGCTTCCCACTGCAACAATGCATCTGCTTTAGATGGATCTAGTGCAATTCAATTGTCTGAAATAATATGGCCAAGGACACTAACCTCCGTTAACCATAAGTCACACTTTAATAGTTTCACATATAACTTCTTCTCTTTCAATGCCTGTAGTACAATCTGTAAATGCTCAACATGCTCCTCCTCAGATTTAGAATATATCAAGCTGTCGTCAATGAACACCACCACAAACCGATCTAGATAAGTATGAAAGATACGGTTCATATACTCCATAAATACCCCAAGCGCATTAGTAACACCAAATGGCATCACAAAGTACTCATAATGTCCATACCGAGTTCTGAAAGTTGTTTTCTGAACGTCCCCATCCTTCACTCGAATTTGGTGATAACCTGACCTCAAATCAATCTTGCTAAACACTCGGGCACCCACCAATTGGTCCATCAAGTCATCTATTCTCGGAAGTGGATACTTATTCTTGATTGTTACCTTATTCAGCTGTCAGTAATCAACATAAAGCCTCATACTACCATCTTTCTTCTTACCAATAACACTGGAGCTCCCCAAGGCGAAACGCTTTGCCTCGCAAGCTTCTTCTCAAGTAAATATTCCAATTATTTCTTCAACTCGGTTAACTCCGCTGGTGACACCCTGTACTGCACCAAATAAATAGGTCTTGTACCAGGAACAAGATCAATAGAAAATTCCACTTATCTTGTTGGCGGAACATATGGAATATCATCTGGGAAAACTTTAGGAAATTCATATATTACTTTTAACTCATCAATCTCCGCTTGATTCTCAAATAGGCAAAGATGATAATAACGAAAATACCATGAATTCATCATCCATCAACTTCTTCAACTGTTTAATAGATAAGAATTTCGCTTCCTCTGAATCAGGGCACCAATCTTTGCACTCATGAAATTTCACAACACATTAAACCAATTGTTCACACCTGAACAACTATAGAGAAGCACAAGATTCTTCCCCACTTATATCAATCTCACTCCTGTAAATAAGTGATTAGAACAACAAGAAAGTATCAACAGTTTTTCCCACATATGTTGCATACTAATGAACAAAACAACGACAGTATTCCACTATCACACTACAGACTCAAAAACTTGGCCGGACGGACCGACTTGCTCTGATACCAATCGTAACGACCCATTTTCCCATACTAATAATTATAATAAAACATACGTCATATATCATAGTTCTCCAAATGGGATGTCACATAGTTCCAAATGCTCATAATGTTTTAAAATACTTTATTGCTTCATGTGTTCAAATAGTTGATTCAACAACAGAAAAATAACTTAATTCAGTTTCATGGTGTTCAAGCCTCAACAACAAATAAAACTCCACAATATATGATCTATCATAAGTGTAAAATGAAATATGTAACAAAATAAATCATGCAAAAATACGTGAATTATCCAGAAACAAGAGGAAACTCACTAACATAAACAAACACTTGAACTATCCATTTACAGACATAGAGAACCAGACCTCTATATTGGATAACTCGGAACACAAGACACAATTTAAGTTCATAACTCAAAAACAAGACACAAAACAAAAATACTTGCAGAAAATGCAAGAACCAACAAACTCATAATAGGACATCTTATTCAACATCTTTGCAAAAGCAGCTGCAAAGATTGACCTCAAACTTAACAACGTCTGAACACTACCCTTTTCCCTATGATTGCCACAAGTTGACAAACATAACCTTCACAGACTCTAAACTTACTCATATCCGAGCAAAGGACATGAGAGCAAAATAAATAAAGACACAACAAAGAGTGAAGGGAAAAAAGAAAAAAAAAGACACTTTATATACCTGAGCAACCATGCTGATTAATTCCTCCTTCTGGACATTACATTTAGTAGTAGTTGCTGATACTAGTAAAGTCTTCAAACTAGAATAGTAGTTATGCATTTCCAGAACATACTACTCTAAACAACCTTAGAATCTTCTTATTCTAAACCAAAGATAAAACTGCCACTTTTGAATGAGGTGATAGAATATCAAGATCCATAGTCCCAAGTCTCTTCCACAGACTATCATCAACTATGATGTTTCAACATCATTTAGGACACCATCAACTTTACTACAAAACCTATCAGCTTTGGTTCTGAGATTATAATAAAACAACATCTTCAAGATTTCAGGACACTTCAACCTATAGCAGTATACATTCCCCATTACATCTGCTAATGAATAATTTCTCCCCTCAATAGCAGCTTGACCTTTAGATGTTCTTATCTTATCCTCCAAAAGTTTGGTCATCTTAAATGTCATCACTTTCATGAAAAACTCTGTTGAGCCCTTCACTTCACTGAGTTACGCATACTAAGGACACATTTGATTTTGGTCCTCACAATACTGGAAGCATTATGTATTTGGAATTTGCCACATGTTCCAAAGTAAGAATCCTTAATTTTCTTGCTATACAAGATTCATATTTCCACACTTTGTAACTTGTTATAGAAGAAACCACATTATCAACCATGCGTATGATCAAATATACGTCTTCAAAAGATAAGTTTGGACCTTATCTGCCTTCTCTCAATATCGGGTGTCTTCAACAATTGTCATGTTACATCTTCATGTAGGAATTTATTTTCTTTACATCACTCTTAATCCTAAATTCATATTTCCATACATCTATCACACAAATATCCAGCTCCTATCAAGATATTTGTCAACATTTGTATGTATCTCTTAACAAGGAATCAACTCTTCATATTATCACCAGATAATGTTGCCACACACTCTAAACTTGTGAAGATTAAAAACAAACTCAATATTGATATTCAGCTCATCCTTTAGCATGAATACATCATATAAATACTCAGCTCCCAACAGAGTATATGAATTTTTCACTTAACCTACACATTAGATGATCCTAACACTAGATGATCTTGAATGATTACTTCTTCACACTTTACACTTACTTCTAAGCAACAATATATATTTTCATGGTTGAGGACACTTAGATGATGTTCCAACATATAATACGATATCATCCATCATAGTATGGTTCTGAGGGTAACATCCATACTCACACTTAACACTTGGGGGGAACCATATGAAGCACAAAATCTGCCAACTGATCAAGCTCCATGATCAGACAATCAAAATAATCAGGGGGTAACATAAGCCAAATCTCAATAAGCTTTTTTTCAGACTTTCATTCAGATTTTGAGACGATAGATGCCATAGTCTGTACCTATAAAGGAGATTCCCTAAACTAAGTTTCTGGAATAGACTTACTTATGGCATGACACAGAAATATGCAGATTCTTCAAAGCAATCAGACTCTCTTGATTCTTTCAGACAATACCCATTCAATATACTATTTGGGGTAGTAAAACATTCAGGACCATAAATCACTATGGTTGGATCACAGTATTCAGCTCCAAACTAAATCTATTATATGGTCATGAATAAAATTCCACGCATCTGGTTCCTTTGATCAGAAGGATATTCCAGATACAAGTTCATCTTGATTTCTCATAAAGGGAGTGTAGAGTGTATCTTTATGAGTCCTTTATACTTGCATTGAGCTCAGCTTCTATACTCCCATAAGCTTTGGCCAGAAATAAACTAACATCTGGAGTAAAAAAACTTTGTTGATCGTGTCCTGATCACCTAATATAAAACAAATGTCTCCTCTTCTAGATCAGGAGTAGGCTCTAAACATATTTACTCACACTACATTTGTTTAGAACCCAAAACATCTGTTATTTAACTGGTAGCTGCATACCAGTAGTTTAATGTTCTAACATCCTATAGAACATCAGTTCCATCTCCTTGGAACAAATCATCCTTGACAATCTTCAAGGTCTTCAAATAATATGCAGATGTGTATGAGAATCATTGATCAATTGATACTCATCAACTCTATTAATAAACGCCTTTCTGAGCTGACTTGAGGAAGATCTCAAGTATCTTTGACACTTTTAATATAGTTGTGAAAATTTTCCAAATATTTTGTTGAAGAAAAATATAACCCTAGAATTATTCTTGCACTTTGAGGGTTGCATCAGAGACTATGCAGCAGAATATAGCCATACTTCAAGAAAATTTACACAATGCTTACTCCATAATTCAATTGTAAGCATGACACATAAGGATTGAAAATAAATCAACCCTACAATACACTTGCTTCTTCACCAAGCAATAGACTAGACCTAACAAATATCCTAACAAAATGGAAACACATAAGCACAAGAGTTACCTTATCAATATCTTCACTCCCGCATGAAGGTTTTGACAATTTTCTTTTCTCTGCTAAATATAGGCTAAACAATGCAATTCAAATTCTTCACTCCCGCATGAAGTCTTTGAATTTAACTCTCTTTGTTCCAGCTTCATTATCTTCTTTCTTCAAGAAGGTACAACAGTTATGTTCAGGTTGGTCTAGTTCTCCACAAATAGGTCCATCTTCCACTTCAAGGGGCCATACAATATGAACACGCCTTGCTCAAACAATCTTCTACCTTGAACACAACCAGAAAGTATCCCCTATGAATCTCATCCAGAAATAGACAGGATGTCTGCTCTGATACCAATTGAAATTCTGGTGATATGCAGACTCAAGATATCTTGACATCGGATCTAACATTATAAAACAAATAATGTAGACATAAAAATAATAGTGCAAGAAACAAAAGAACACACAGAATTGATCACCCAATTTGGTTCTAACCAACCTACATCTGGGGGCATACCAAGCCAGGAAGGAAGTCCATTATCAGTAGTCCTAATTTAGAGTTAAACCTCCATGTTTATACTCTTAACTTAATCCCTACCTAATGTCCCTTCTACCTAAGATACCTCACTTAGATAAGAGAACCTCCGCTTGTAACACCCCTTCTAAATAACCCGCGATTATATTAATTAAATTAGAGTAACATGCAATAAGGGATGTCACAATTCAAATTAAATATAAAAAATCTCATAACCAAACAGTAATCATGCTTTACTGTAGGAATTATTAAAATAAATTATTCAATTTAACATCATATTCTACACAGCGGAAAATATCACAAAAACCGAAATAACTTTAATTAATAAGTATTCCAAACATAAATCAAAACCAATGGAGTATAAGACAAGACTCTCCTCTAGACGTTTCCCCCAGTGTTACAACTACCAGAGCATGACACTGACACGCGGATAAATATAAGACACAGCTCTATAAGCCATCCTCACCGACTCCTAAGCTGCTAACTTTAATCTGAAATCATTAAAGTAAGGGTGAGATTTCTATCCAATATAGAATGCATTATACGTTCTTTAAATACAACAGAACAATTCAATATATTAGTCCACTATCATTCACATAATCATAGCTCAGTTCACAATTGCATTTCACACAATCATTATGCAAATATAACAATCAATGGAAATTGCAACACTGGAAACCATCCTAGCATGTTACAATCCTATATGCAATGCAGACTCTATGCATGTGGTACCAAACGTGAACCGAGTTCACCCACTGTTCCATACACTCGGAAAACAGCGGCAATCCATGATTCGCCCATAACCACTGGGTCAAGAATCTAGCCTCACTACCTCTGAATCCTGGTAAGTTTATTGGCTCTACAAGCTCACTTCCGCACAATGGGAATGAACCAATATCAATGCTTATGCATGCACCATAAAAGCATGCATCAAATCAACGGAACATGATCACAACATAATTCCACATAATGCCAACACCAACAATTCACATGATAACATCATAATTATGAAATAAATTATCACAAGACATAAACATGCCAAACACTTACCCTTCAATTAGTAAGACTATCACCAGTATATACAACAACAACAACTGAGATAAACAATCATCATGAATACACAACATCGACAACAACAGATGATATCAATACAATCATGAATAAACAACAAGGAAAATAACACATAAGCATCAAATCTCCATTCAACCTGTCAGAACCAATTTAAACTAGTTCATCCACCATTCCTAAAACTACCATAGCTCACAAATCGGAAAAATGGCTCTTTTCAAAATAAAATCCATTAATTATAATTTTCTTCATTTTATAAAATAGAATATTTAATTTAAGAAACAACGTCCAAAACGGTGACTAAAACGGACTTACGGTTTGAAAGTTATGAATTTTTAAAGTTTAGTATTTTTCGAAAAGAAACAGTGGAACCCGGTTCCTGCGTTCAAAAATGCCATTTTTAGTGATCAAAACACTGGGAACCCGGGTTCTCCCACATGGGAATCGGTTCCCACGACCCACAGTGGCAGAAAACACTAGTTTTGACAGCAAAATGTTTCCAACTTATTCCATAGCATTCCCATACGGATCCAAACATCAAAAACACTAATTTTCATCCAACAACCACCAGTATTATACTACATGACTCAATTCATTTATCCCAAACAATCCATAACATTACTACGGTTTCAAATTCCTATAATTCGACACATTTAGGGATAATCCTATAAAACCCAAATTATCCAATTTTCAAGATTCCTAACATACTAATCATCCAATTGCATCCCAAAACCCATAAGGCATTATAATTGAATGAAATCACCCCTTACCTCGCGATGATCCTTCGAATTCCCGACGTTTGGCTTTTTCCCTCTTTGTCTTCTCTTCTCCCATGTACGTAGAGTGAAAACCTCGATTCCTTTTCTTTTTCCCTTTTCCTTCTTTTCCCTTTTATCATTCCTTTTATTATTCCTTTTATTATTCCTTTTATTATTCCAATAAATAAAATAAAATAATAATTAGTATGGGTAGAGTATTTTACTCATCACACCCCCACCTTACTCCTCACACCACCAACTATTCCATTCATTTAATTAATTAATTAAATCCAATAATCCAAAAGTACTAATAATTAAACTTTTAATTAAATTAATAATTAAAATTCTAATTATTTAATAATTGAATTATTTGGGGTGTCACAACTCTCCCCCACTAAGCGTTTTCGTCCTCGAAAACATACTTTAGACGAAAAGTTCGGGATACGAGTCCTTCATCTGGCTCTCCATTTCCCAAGTAACATTTTCACCTGTGGGTCCTACCCAAGCTACTTTAACCAAAGCTATCTCTTTACCTCACAACTGTTTCAACTTCCGATCCTCAATTCTCGCAGGTAACGTTTCAACAGTCAAATCATCTCGTACCTGTATGTCGTCTACCTGAATCTCATGAGATGGATCAACAATGTACCTCCTCAACTGAGATACATGGAAGACATCATGCAAATTCGCAAGCAATGAAGGTAAAGCAGTCTGATAAGCAACTTTTCTAACTCTCTTGGAAATCTGAAACGGACCAATAAAGCGCGGAGTCAACTCTTTTGGCTTCAAAGCCCGATTAATACCAGTCATCGGAGTAACTCGCATAAACACATGATCTCCTTCACTAAACTCGAGATCCTTCCTCCTCTTATCATGATAACTCTTCTGACGACTCTGAGAAGCTCTCATCTTCTCCTGAATCATCTTAATCTTTTCTGAAGTCTGTTGGACAATTTCCGGTCCAATCCCAGCACTTTATCCTGATTCATACCAACACAACGGTGTCAGACACCTCCTATCATACAATGCCTCAAACAGAGCCATACCAATGCTCAAATGAAAACTATTGTTGTAGGTAAACTCAATAAATGGTAAATAACTATCCCAAGTTTCACCTTTTTCCAATACACAAGCTCGCAACAAATCCTCTAACGACTGAATCGTTCCCTCCGTCTGACCATCTGTCTGCGGATGATAAGCAGAACTCAATCGTAACTTAGTACCCAAAGTTTCTTGCAATCCCGTCCAAAACTTAGACATAAACCTCGGATCTCTATCCGACACAATACTAGAAGGAATACCGTGCAAACTCACGGTCTTCTCGACATACAACTCTTCCAACCTCTCCATAGGATAATCCATCCTTATCGAAATAAAATGAGCAGACTTTGTCAACCGATCAATAATAACCCAGATAGAATCACAATTCTTCACTATCCTCGGCAAACCAGATACAAAATCCATAGAAATTCCATCCCATTTCCAATCTGGAACAAACAACGGTTCCATCAATCCTGACGGTTTCTGATGTTCAATCTTTGACTTCTGACAAATCAAACAAGCATAAACAAACTCGGTAATTTCCTTTTTCATTCCAGGCCACCAAAATAACTTCTTCAAATTATGATACATTTTAGTAGCACCGGGATGAATACTCAATCCATTACGATGTCCTTCTTCCAAAATACTCTTCCTAATTTTTGCAATATCCGGAACACACACCCTATCACCAACCTCATAACACCAATCTCGTCAATTCGGAATTCACCTCCTTGACCTTGGTTGATCAATGTCAATTTATCGATTAAACCAACATCAGATTCCTGTCTCGTTCGAATCTCATCAAGAATACCACTAGTCAGCTTCAACATACCCAATTTAACACTATCAGAAGTAGTCTCGGATACCAAACTCAAATCTCTGAATTGCTTAACCAAATCCAATTCGCGCACCATCAACATGGACATATGCAACGACTTCCTACTCAATGCGTCTACGACAATGTTTGCCTTACCAGGGTGGTAATTCAAACCAAAATCATAATCTTTCAGAAATTCTAATCACCTTCTCTGCCTCATGTTTAACTCTTTCTGGTCGAAGAGATATTTCAGACTCTTATGATCGCTGAATACCTCAAATCGAGAACCATACAAGTAGTGCCTCCATAATTTTAAAACAAATACCACCACTGCCAATTCTAAATCATGAGTCGGATAATTCCTTTCATGAATCTTCAACTGTCTTGAAGCCTAAACCACTACTTGTCTATCTTGCATCAAAACACCGCCTAAACCCATCAATGACGCATCACAATACACAACAAAAGATTCTGCCGGATTCAGCAAAATCAGAATCGGAGCGTTAGTCAACCTCTTCTTCGGCTCTTGGAATCTTTTCTCACATTCAGAATCCCAAACAAACACCTGACCCTTCCTTGTCAAATTAGTCAATGGTAAAACCAACTTCGAAAATCCTTCAATGAACTTTCTGTAGTAACTTCACTCAACCAGAATTCACATTTGGAAAACTTCACGTAAAGCTTTTTCTCCTTCAATAATTCCAGCACAACCCTGAGATGCGCTGCATGCTCTTCATCACTTTTCGAATAGATCAGGATGTCATCAATGAATACCACCACGACTTATCAAGATACAGATGAAATATCCTATTCATATACTCCATGAAAACACAAGGTGCATTAGTAACTCCAAACGGCATAATAGAATACTCATAATGTCCATACCTCATTCTAAATGCAGATTTCTGAATATCCTCCATCTTCACATGAATCTGATGATATCCTGATCTCAAATCAATCTTACTGAATACACAAGCTCCAACCAGTTGATCCATCAATCATCAATCCTCGACAATGGATATCGATTCTTGATTGTAACTTTGTTCAACTGTCAGTAATCAACACACAGTCTCCTCGAACCCTTTTTCTTCTTAACCAACAACACAGGAGCACCCCACGGCAAACACTAGGACGAATAAACTTCTTCTCAAGTAACTCTTCCAACTGCTTCTTCAATTCAGATAATCCAGATGCCGACATGCAATAAGGCGCCATCGACACCGGACTAGCTCCAGGAATCAAATCTAGAGTAATTTCCACTTCTCTCTCAGGTGGCAACTCACTAACATCTCCCGGAAACACTTCTGGAAATTCATTCACCATTTCCAAACTACCAAGTTTACCAAAATCGGGAATTCGACTCTTTTCAAAATGGATTCCATAAAATAATATTTTTCTGATTTTATAAGATAGTATTTTTAATTTAAGAGAAATACTGTCGAAAACGGCACTCGAATCGGAGTTACGGTTTAAAAAATATGAATTTTTTCAAAGTTTTAAGCATTTGAATTTTAACACAGTGGTAACTGGTTCCTCCCAGGAAGAACCCGGTTCCCATATTCCTCAAAAACACGCCCTCTGGATTTTACTATGGGGAACTCGGTTCCTCCATACTGGAAACCAGTTCCCACTAAGATTACTGGTTTTCCTTGCAAATTTTGAACTGGGAACCCGGTTCCTCCCTAGGAGTAACCGGTTCCCAACAACCCAGAATTCTATCTCCCTGGTTTTTGTACCAGGAACCCGGTTCCTCCCACATGGGAACCGGTTCCTGCGACCTGCAGAACCAAAATATGAAGTTTTGACAGCAGCTTGCAATCCAACTCAATCCATTTCTAAACCACTCAATCGGAGCAAAATCCCAACCATTCTTCACCACCAGCAATTTATCACTCTTAGCTTTTCCTTTCACTTCCGTCGAAGAATACAACATAAACACCACAACACCATCATTAACAGCTGCACAACTCTGCTCATCCATCTTAATTCATTGTTCTTATTAGAGTCTGCGTCAACACATGTGGTTCACAAGCTTCTACCAAACTTCATTCATTTTCATCACTATATGCACCATTTAGATAGCAAGACAATTGTATACCACCCAATACGATTTCGTCTACTATCAACAAGAGATTAAGGGTGATCAAGTCCTCAATTTGTCAATAGACATCCGATAACCATACTGGAGTATAAACCATCATTACCAACATTTTCTATTCTCAAAATCGTACTCACCTTTTTGCACTTCCAACTATGACTCACGGTCCAAACGATTCCAACAACTCTAACCACTCTTGCACTGTCTTCTCAAGCAGTACCTCGTACCAATGACTTACAATTGAAACATATTCGGGAAGCATCTCTTCTCCCCCACTTAGTTTCACACTACTCCTGCAATAATCAATCAGAAAGCAACAAGTACCGACAGTGTTGTACACACTTGTCGCGTACAAAAGGGATAATGACATTAAGACACTGGTCACTACGACCGACTATGCTCTGATACCACTATTGTAACACCCCTTCTAAATAACCCGCGATTATATTAATTAAATCAGAGTAACATGCAATAAGGGATGTCACAATTCAAATTAAATATAAAAAATCTCATAACCAAACAGTAATCATGCTTTACTGTAGGAATTATTAAAATAAATTATTCAATTTAACATCATATTCTACACAGCGGAAAATATCACAAAAACCGAAATAACTTTAATTAATAAGTATTCCAAACATAAATCAAAACCAATGGAGTATAAGACAAGACTCTCCTCTAGACGTTTCCCCCAGTGTTACAACTACCAGAGCATGACACTGACACGCGGATAAATATAAGACACAGCTCTATAAGCCATCCTCACCGACTCCTAAGCTGCTAACTTTAATCTGAAATCATTAAAGTAAGGGTGAGATTTCTATCCAATATAGAATGCATTATACGTTCTTTAAATACAACAGAACAATTCAATATATTAGTCCACTATCATTCACATAATCATAGCTCAGTTCACAATTGCATTTCACACAATCATTATGCAAATATAACAATCAATGAAAATTGCAACACTGGAAACCATCCTAGCATGTTACAATCCCATATGCAATGCAGACTCTATGCATGTGGTACCAAACGTGAACCGAGTTCACCCACTGTTCCATACACTCGGAAAACAGCGGCAATCCATGATTCTCCCATAACCACTGGGTCAAGAATCTAGCCTCACTACCTCTGAATCCTGGTAAGTTTATTGGCTCTGCAAGCTCACTTCCGCACAATGAGAATGAACCAATATCAATGCTTATGCATGCACCATAAAAGCATGCAACATCAAATCAACGGAATATGATCACAACATAATTCCATATAATGCCAACACCAACAATTCACATGATAACATCATAATTATGAAATAAATTATCACAAGACATAAACATGCCAAACGCTTACCCTTCAATTAGTAAGACTATCACCGGTATATACAACAACAACTGAGATCAACAATCATCATAAATACACAACATCGACAACAACACATGATATCAATACAATCATGAATAAACAACAATGAAAACAACATATAAGCATCAAATCTCCATTCAACCTGTCAGAACCAATTTAAACTAGTTCATCCACCATTCCTAAAACTACCATAGCTCACAAATCAGAAAAATGGCTCTTTTCAAAATAAAATCCATTAATTATAATTTTCTTCATTTTATAAAATAGAATATTTAATTTAAGAAACAACGTCCAAAACGGTGACTAAAACGGACTTACGGTTTGAAAGTTATGAATTTTTAAAGTTTAGTATTTTTCGAAAAGAAACAGTGGAACCCGATTCCTCCATATGGGGAACCGGTTCCTGCGTTCAAAAATGCCATTTTTTAGTGATCAAAACACTGGGAACCCGGGTTCTCCCACATGGGAACCGGTTCCCACGATCCACAGTGGCAGAAAACACTAGTTTTGACAGCAAAGTGTTTCCAACTTATTCCATAGCATTCCCATACGGATCCAAACATCAAAAACACTAATTTTCATCCAACAACCACCAGTATTATACTACATGACTCAATTCATTTATTCCCAAACATCCCATAACATTACTACGGTTTCAAATTCCTATAATTCGACACATTTAGGGATAATCCTATAAAACCCAAATTATCCAATTTTCAAGATTCCTAACATACTAATCATCCAATTGCATCCCAAAACCCATAAGGCATTATAATTGAATGAAATCACCCCTTACCTCGCGATGATCCTTCGAATTCCCGACGTTTGGCTTTTTCCCTCTTTGTCTTCTCTTCTCCCTTGTACGTAGAGTGAAAACCTCGATTCCTTTTCTTTTTCCATTTTCCTTCTTTTCCCTTCTATCATTCCTTTTATTATTCCTTTTATTATTCCTTTTATTATTCCAATAAATAAAATAAAATAATAATTAGTATGGGTAGAGTATTTTACTCATCACACCCCCACCTTACTCCTCACACCACCAACTATTCCATTCATTTAATTAATTAATTAATTAAATCCAATAATCCAAAAGTACTAATAATTAAACTTTTAATTAAATTAATAATTAAAATTCTAATTATTTAATAATTGAATTATTTGGGGTGTCACACCGCTCACTTCCAATCACCGCAGTGATGTCTAGCAGTCAACATCCCAGCCACTACATCAACAACTTGGCTCCTCAAATACAAAACCAGTTTAGAGAACATCACTCCAAACACAAAATAGTCAAACTAGTGACTCAAACAAACTTGGAATTGCTTCACAGTTTCTTCCAAGGACACAACTTCACTCATTGCTTCATAACTTCTGAGAGTAAAATAATCCTCTTGCCAACAAGCTTCGAGGTACAAATCAATGACCATCCCACAATTCGGCTGGTTAACCTACATGGCTAACCCTAAAGACTATATCTTTCTAAAACCGGCTAGCTTACTAAAACTAGGTTACAACTTCTTATTTATAACCTATTATCCTACTGGATCTTGGCCTTCAAAATAACAGCTTGAAGTTGTAACAAACTTCTGCAGTAACAAACTTCTGCAGTAACAAACAGGCAGATAACTTCTACTACAATCAAGGTCCTTTATGATTTTTCTCCTTAGCTCTTGGACCTCCACAAATGCCTTCAATTACACGTCACATATGTTGCATAATATTCCCAAAATATTCTACATAATTGAAACAAAACTGTAACAAACTTTGATAGTTTAGTAGCATGATGTTTGATGTCTAATGTCTCGATATCTAATTTGACATATTGTTCCAAATGTTGAAACTTTTCAACACAACATGTTTCTTCATTAAATAGAACTTCAACCTATTTTATCCTTACAAGTTATAAATCCTATTTAACCTATTGTTGTTGTATTAGTTTTACCAAACATAAAGCCAATCCTAAAAATAGAGAATCAACAGAAAGTACAAGTCAAGGATGTGATGATACAATTAGGATTACACAAGGCGCTAAAAGGAAACACTTCCAACATGGATGCTGAGAAGTGGGAGGCACTAGATTTGAGAGCTGCAAGTGCAATTTGTTTGTGTTTAGCAAAGAGTGTTCTTGCGAATGTGAAGAATCTGTCATCAGCCAAGAAACTCTGGGAAAGGCTCAAAGTGTTATATTAGGCAAATGACATCTAAAATTGTTTGTTGCTAAAAGAGCAATTCCACACTTTGCGCATGGATGAGAGTACGAAAATCTCTAATCATCTTAGTACTTTGAATAATATTGTTTCTAAGCTTAAATATATTAAAATTAATATTGATGATGAAGATAAACTATTAAGGCTAATTTTGTCTCTTCCACCTTCTTCTGTTCATCTCAAACCTGTTTTCATGTACGGGAAAGAAAAGTTGAGTTTTGAAGAAGTTGCGACTAAAATTATCTTTGAAGAAAGGAGGATGAAAAGTGATGAAAGTACTTTGTCAAGCTCTACGTTGCTAACAAGAAGTAGGGCTAATGGGAAGAAGATTCATGCAAATAATATGGTGTGTTGGAAGTGTAGAAAGTCTGGACATTTAAAGAGAAACTTTACATGTGGAGCAGTATCTAAAAAAGACTCTGAGGCAAATGCTAGCAACGTATCCCTTGTTTTGGGAGATGATGGTGATCTTTTGTAGAAGATAAGGTGTGTCCTTATGGTATTTCCTCTATACCATGCAAAAGTAAAGACCATTGATAGCATATTCAAAACAACACATAAGTATTGGTTGGCATTGATACAAGGTGTGTGGTGAGATGTGTCGATGACTGAAGAACTTCCTAAAAGCAAACATGGGAGTTGCACCATAATCTTTCAAAAAGGTTTCGACGTAAAGAAAATTCTTGGGATGATTTAGTTTCAAGTGTAGTATACTCTTTATGGTGGAGTATAATAATTTGATCTGTCAGTATAGACAATGAGAATTATGATTGTCGGTGTAGACAATGAAGATTGAAGATCATTACAATCAAAGTGGAGATTGTTGGGGTTGATTGTAATCCTAATTTCTTTAATAAAGAAGGAGGTTAAAAAATAGCTATTTGATAAGTCCCACATTGCTTAGTATGGTGAAGAAAGGGGGAGACCAAGACTATATATTGGACCTAAGTTCTTTGTTCTTAGGTACACTAGTCAGTATCACTTTAAGCTTATATCTGACTTTTAGTTTAAATATTTTCTTTGTAAGAGTGTGGGTGTACCAGGGGATTAGGGTGAGAGTATAGAAGTCTATGTGTTATAAAATTTTCACAAAGTAATTTTTCTCTGGTTGTCAATTTAGACAACGGTCATGGTTTTTCTCCAGTTTTGGAGTTTCCATGTTATATTCTTATATTGTTTGTTGTGTTTAGTTTATTTATTTTTTCAGCTGTGTTATTTCCCAACACTAAAACAGTATACTTGATAAAGAGTGTTATATTTACTCAAGTGACTTTCTAGTCGGTATACTTGAGAGGGCTAAGAGGTCTTTCTAGACTCTTAGAGGTTGTAATCTTTTGATATTAGTGAATTAAGTCCTTTTTGAAGGAGAAATCACCTTGGTGGGTGGACAAAAGGTAGCCTTAGTTTTAAGGTGAACTTGTATAAAAATAAATGTGCTATCTTCATTTGTTTTCATTATATTTATCAATCATTGTATGCTAGTTAGAAAACATTTTTTTTTAAAAAAAAAATTCAAAAACCCAACTCAACCCCTCTTTCTTGTGTTTTTCTCTACCTTCACAATACACGTGTCAAAGATTTCAGCCTATCATGAGCAAATCAAGCACATCGATGTGATGTTGCATTTCGTAAGAGGGATAATCGAGCGTGGAGAAGTCCAAGTGCTGAAGGTTTCCACATATCACAATGTTGATGACATGATCACCAAGATGCAATTTTCCACTGTATGCAGTTAATAAAGTTGTACGAAGAAAGATAGTTTATTTCCTTAAGGTCATAGAGTTTGTTCCAAGGTGGAGGTTTGTGAGATATTTGATCGAACTCTAGCATGGTCGAAGGGCATCTTCTTAGTTCGACAATTTAAGAGGATATCAGCATGGCGTCGAAGTCTGTTCTCATGTTGTAGTCGAAATTCTGCAATACTGTAGTCGAGGTATACTCAAGTATGTAGTAGGCGAAATGCTAGGATTGTTAGCATGTCGAATTTGACCTATTTATTATGTCCAATTGTTTAAGTTAACTTATTTCCTAAGTTAGCTTGTAATGGATCTATGAGTAAAAACTCATTAGTTTAGTGTGTTAGTTTTCTTATAAATAGCACACTAGTCTCTCATTATGGCAACACTGCAAATCCTAATTAGGGGCAAATCCTAATTAGAGTGAGAGGAGTTATTTTTTTAATTATGTAACACTTATAATCTGTTTCAAAGATAAAGTAAAGAATAATAGTTTATAATCAATCTTATTATTTTCTTCTTTTCTACCTTTATAAGGTTCTTGGCGTAAAAAAAAATTGTTATATTTTATTCTTGATATCGTTTTTCACAATATTAATAATATTATTAACTATTATTTTTTATAAAGAAATATTAATATATTAAAAAGTTAATAGTAGTGCACTGTGATGTAAAGAAATATTACACAAGTATTTAATTAAAATACTTAAAGTTAAATATTATGTTAGTATTAAAAAGTTAATAGTAGAGCACTGTGATGTATAAAAATATTACACAAATATTTAATTAAAATATTTAAAATATCAAATTATATGAATAACAAGTAGGTTAATTTGAAAAAACAAATGTATCTATTAACCGTATCAAAAATTTATTTAGTTGAGAAAATTTATTATTGGTTTTTTTTATCTCTAAAAGAGGGGATGACCAATCAGAATAAATGATATTTTCAGAAATTGATAATCAATTTGAATTTGTTAGTAAAAGACAGAAATTGTCCTTAAATAAATTATTTTTACGTGTTAACGTGAAGTAATACATAATTATTATTAATTGAGAGTGAAAAAGTAATTTATAACCGTCAGTGCATCATCATTTTTCATTTTTTTTATAGAATTATAACTGACTTTTTATTTGCTATAAAATTTTGGATCTTTACATTCTTTAACATTTAATTCAAGGAAAATGCTATATACTCGATTCCAAAAGAACTAAAAAGTTGATATATTTAATTCAAAATTGATCAGGTATATTAAAAAAGTTAAAGTAATTATATCTATTTTTTAAAATATATAGTAGCTGGTATAATGGACTTCTGAGTGATGAATAAAGATACTTAGTAAAATAGGTTAGACTTTACAACATATAACTAAAGTTTGAATTCAAGCTGACAGAAATAGTTACATTTGATTTAATAAGATTATTTTAAATGGAGAGAATATATAAGAGAAACTTTTAAACAAATTTTGAGACTTGAGTGATGTTTACTTCTAATTTAAAGGTAGAATTATACATGTTACGTCAAAATATATAATATTTTATTTTTAAAATTTATTGTAATTTGGAATAAATTAAATAGAGTATTCATTCAATTTTATTAATTTGAGATTATTACATTTTAAATTGATTAATTTAAATAATATTATATTACATTTTGGAACATATTTATTTAATTCGTATATTTCTATTTATTTTATATTTTAATATTATTTGATATCAGTATATGAATTATGAAATATTTATCATTGTTAGGCTGAAAGGGATATAAATAATAATAAAATCCACATGAAATCGATTAACTAATATAGCGGGGTAAATTAAATATTCCAAAGCGCCTTTTGACTATAAATTTTGCTTAGGTAAGATGGAAAAAATACAAGAAATGACTAGATTCCCATTTCTCTGGATTTGATATGTCAACTTTCAAAAAGTAAGAACAAATTTAATTGTCATCCTTTTGAAAGGATTCGTTTAATTTTAAAAAAATAATAAAATTGGTATCCTCAATTATCATTACTTTAGAGATTGTGTATCCTCTCGCATAAAAACTATACAATCACTTTCAATTTGAACAAAATAATAATCGAAATGCATTTAATAAATTGCTAAGTGAGTTTGCTTCATTTTTTTCGCCGCCCACCGTGCATTTAAAAAGTGAAAAGTAAAAGTTACAAAAGTAGCTTAACTACTACCGTGATTTTGCACTGCGGTTTTATGTTTTCTATCTCAATATCAAATATTACTAAGCACTTTTGAAGGTTAAATAAATTGATTTTTTGGGCAGTAATCGATTATAGTATATTGTATTTTTTATATTTTTAGTTATGGTTATCGGTTATAATGTTTGGCGCAACCGATTATCAACATGTGTTTCTGATTTTTCAGTTTATTTTCTTTACGGTTTTGGATTTCAATTATTGTAGCTTATTTGTATAAATACTCTTTGTGATATAATGTGCAGCTAACGAAATTTTCTCTTGTCACCTTCAATTACTCTCACTCTAATTATCTTAATCTCCCATTTTATCTTCTCCACAAGCACAAAATCTCAATTGATCCAACTGAATGTTCTAACATTTAGCTATCAAGATGTTCTTGAAGTGGTCAACAATGGAGTAACTCCCCTCCCCTTGTTGCAGAGGCAACAAAGGCACAAAAGGTTGCACACAAAGAAGAGAAAAAGAAAGACTAAGAGGCATTGTTCTTGATTCATTCTCTTGCATCTATAATGACAACTTTGAGAAAGTTTTGTGATTCGACAAAGCAAGCATAAGAGATATTAAAGAAGGCTTATGAAAGGGCTGATAAAGCAAAGATGACGAGGTTAAAAACTCACAATTGACGGTTCGAATTGGTTCAAATAGACGAGAAAGAGACAATCAATGACTATGTAACGTGCATTACGCATTTTGTGAACCAAATCAAGTCTTGTGGAAAGGATGTTTTGGAGAAGTATGTTGTATCAAAAATCTTGCATTCTTTGACACCAAGATGTGACAACATTGTAGTTGCGATTGAAGAGTCAAAATATATTTCGACGTTGAGCAAAGAATAGCTTTAAAGCTCTCTTGAGGCTCGTGGAAAAAGAAGATGGATGATATGAGTAACGATAAGCCAAAGGAGGAGATCACATTGCAAGCTCGGTACAAAGAGAAGAATAAGCAGTTGAAAGGAAAATGGCCCATGAAGAATAGAAGGAATTTTCATAATTTTGGTGGAAGAGAATCACAAAATTCAAAAAAATCGACAAATCAAAGGGGTGAGAGCAACTACAACAAACATGGTGGTCAAAGAAACTTTAGAGATAAAATAAGAAAGGTTGACAAGAGCAAGGTGCAATGATTTAATTGTCAAAATTCTGGTCATTTTGCAAGACATTGCAATGTGAACAAGAAGGAATCTCGAGGAGATGAAGCCAAGATTGCAAGACAATAGTTGAATGATGACAAGTCGCTCTTAGTGATGATCACGAAAGGTGATTGCAACAGTAGTAAGTTGTTGGACAGAAAATGCAATAGCATAAACTTGTTGGACAACATCTGTAACAGTTTCGGGGACGTTGCAGAAGCGCGTTCGGAAGAAAACATTATTATGTGTGCGATATGGAGTTCAATGCAGTGAGGAGTGATATTGGAATCCAGTTGTTCAACGTATATGATGGGTATGAAGGATTGGTTTGTCAAAATCAATAAAGTGAAATTCGCGGATAACGCCACTTTAGCGGCCGACGGGGTCGGTGATATTATTATCATGGGAAGGGATGGTGGTCATTACATGATCAAAGACGTGTTATACATTCTAGGAATTAAATGTAATCTCTTACGCATTGTCCAATTAATTAAGAAGAATTACATGATTCACATGGAAAATAAGATTTTGTGCGTTTTGGATGCAAACGGGGTTTTGGTCCTTAAAGCGCATATGGTTTCCAATAATACTTTCAAGATAGAGTTGAAAGTTATGGAGCATGGGTGTCTTGATACAGCGGTAAGTTGAGATGAGTGGTTGTGGTACTACCGTCTTGTGCATCTCAATTTTAGAGACCTCGGCGTGTTACAAAGGAATGGTATGGTAATCAGGCTGCCATCGATCAAAATTACAACTGAGATTTGTGAAGAATGTATGCAAGGAAAGCAACATAAGAAAACTTCAACAAGGATGCAGGTCGTAGGACCAAGCATCACCTAGAGGTTGTGTACTCCGATGTGTGTGGGCCGACGTAAGTTGATTCGTATGGTGGCAATAGGTATTTTATCACTTTTATCGATGATTTTAGTAGAAAGATACAGACATACCTAATCAAGAGAAAGGATGAAGTATTCAGTGTGGAAGTTTAAGTCCATGGTTGAGCGAAAAAGCGGTCACAAACTCAAAATTCTTAAAATGGATGGTGGAGGCAAATATGTCTCAAATGATTTTGGAAAATATTGTGATGAAGATGGGATTGTGCATTTGTGCCACCATATACACCACAGGAAAACAGTGTTGTTGAGAGGAAAAATCAATCAATCATGAACATGATGAGAAACATGTAAAAAGGAAAAAACTTTCTGAAAGATATATGGGGAGAAGTCATTTCCACAGCTTCCTATTTTTTGAATATGTTCCCTACAAAGAAGCTTAAGAATGTAACTCTAGAAGAGGTATAGTCTGGATTTAAAACAAGCTTAAGTCATTTAAACATATTCGGTTTGATAACATATTGACATATTCTGGTTCAGCTTCAAAAGAAATTGGATGACAAGGGTGAGGTGATGTTACTTGTTGATTATCATCCTACTGGAGGTTATAAGTCGTTTGATGTTTCAAATAAAAATATCGTGATCATTTGAGATGTTGTGATTGACGAAATGAAGTGCGTTGAGTTGTCTGGAATTGTTGTTATAGGTGTTGTAATCGGTTATCAGATAATACAGTTTTCAAATAACACAATCCATCATGTCTCCTATGTTTAGATTCATTTGTTTAACAAGAAGCAAATGATGCTCCATGATGCTTTTGGGCTTGAAGAGTGCTTTTAGGGCCCATGTTACTTTTGGGACCCCACTTGCTTTTGGTTTATAGCCCCTTTTAGCTTAAAAACTTCATTTTTCAACAAATAATTAGTAGAAAAATAAATTAGTTTAAAGACGAGATATTGTAGGACTTATTAGAAACATAAATGGAGTTTTCGAGTTTATTGTATACCAACTGGATTGCCAATTATTTATGCATAAAATCCACTACCCGAGATATAGTAGACGGTTAGGCAAAGTTGAGGATTTCCACTAAGGAATACACCCTGACCTATAGGACCGGACTTATCCGGGTTATGAAGTTGGAGGTGTCGATGAATAAAGCGCATTAAGAGAAAAAGAGTCTGATGTCGGGCATACTCCTCGAATTCAAGGGTTACAACCAACCCGAATATTATGAGGACATTATAAAGAAGCCGACTCTTCAAGGGCGTAACCGCTCATTTATTCCTGACGGCGTGCGTTATACTTCTAGCCATCATTGGCAGTGGCGAAAGTTATGCGCCTTAAAGATAACCAAGTTACATGACTAAGAAGGCCATAGACGTTACAGGAATTGATGAAAGAGGTACATGTATCTCTATATAAAGGGCTCCCGATTGAGGGATAAGAAATACACATAGCTTGGAGCTCAACAAAACTTGCATGAGCCTCTGAATCCCTAAACATCCTCACATAGTTTTTCTAGCAAGAACATTTGACGCCTACCGTCGGGCCTCGGTAAAATTTTCCTAGGCCACCGCAACATACACATACTGAGAAGACAATGTCCTCAACTCCAAAGAATGATCGCCACAGAATTTAGCGCATTTACTGGCCATGATAGACAACCTACGCCAGCAAAACGATACTCTTCAAGACAATGTCCATGTCCTCCAACAAAAAATTCAAGAAGAGGCTTCAAAGAATGAGCTAGAGATCTTGGAGTCGCAACCTCTTTCTCAGGCCATCTGGGACGATCAGGTCCCAGAAAACTTCAAGCTCTCAGTGCTTACATCTTACGACGGTAAAACCGACCCACACGAGCATATCATTGATGTAAACAATGTACTAGCTCTAATTGGAACTAGTGATTCCTTGAAGTGCAAACTTATGGCTGGTACCTTTAAGGAATCGGCCTTAAGGTGGTACATGAGTCTAACCAGACATTCTGTTACCAACTATCAAGATTTCAACAAGAAGATAATCCAGTAGTTCTCAGAAAATCGACACTAGAAGGTAGCTAATACATCATTTTTCAGTGTCAGGCAACTCCCGTCAAAATCCTTGAGGGACTACATGGCCCGATTCAACGAAGAAACCATAAAGTTCTCCCACCCCAATCAGGAGATCTTTGTGGCTGCATTCTAGCATGGACTCTGAGTCTGGCAGTTCAACGAATCCTTGGCTCAGAAGCCGACGACGAGGATGGACAAAATTATCACTCGGGAAAAATGCTATGTTCATGGTGAAGAGAGTAACATGGAGAAAAGATCCTGGGATGCTAAATAAAGGGGAAAGATTCGGGAAGAAAGTGTCGGGAAAAAGCCCCGGTCCTGGGACCATCCACCTCCAAGGGAACGATTGTGAGAAATACAGACCCAACAGCCGGCCCACCAAGCCCTAGGCTTAGATGAATCCTTCACACCTTTAAATGCTAGCAGAGAGGATGTCTAGAAGGATGTGAAATATTTGAACTTATTTATCAAGCCATAGAATCCCCACAGAGAAAATTTCATGATGGGTAAGGATGTGGAGGCCTGGTGTGCTTATCATCGGGTCCGTGGGCATACAAAGGAAGATTTCCTACAATTGTGCAGGGAGATAGAGAGATTAATCCAGAAGGGAAAGCTCATATATTATGTTAAAAACAACTCAGAGCAGTTTGGAAAATGCAACCCTTCAAAAGGAGACGGAACCTCCAGTTCTCCTTCTAAGAAGAAAGGAAAGGCAGCAGAGGAAGTTCATGAGACAAGGCTGACCGGATATACCCTCAACATCATCTCTTGGGGGTTCGCCGGAGGTGGTTCCACCATCTCTTCCCAGAAGAGATACACCAGGGGCGTTATGCACTTAGCTCAGGTCGGACCAATCGATGATGACCCTGGGATAGTGGCCTTCTCCCAAGAGGATGCCAAAGGAATTCTACCTCATGAAAATGATCCTATGGTAATCGAAGTACAATCAGAGACTAGAGCGTTAAGTGAGTTCTTGTAGACCCAGGAAGCTCAACCGATATCATGTATTGGGAAGCTTTCAAGGGGATGAACTTTAATCCCAAAGAGTTGCTACCTTTCAACGGAACCTTGTTTGGTTTCTCTAGCGAGCAGGTGCAGGTACTAGGGCACCTTCCGGTGTTAGCGACATTCGTAGCAAATGAAAAATCCAAAGATGTTCGGGTGCGATATCTGTTTGTTAATGAGTCATCACTATACAACATCATTATTGGCAAACCATCCTTCAACACTCTGGAGGCAGCCTTATCAATATTGTACCTCACCATGAAGTATCCTTTAGGTGGGGTCTGGGTTGGGGTTGTCTGGGGTGATCAAGGTTTGGGCAGGAAGTGCTACAAATATAGCATGAAGATAAAACGGAAGCCAACGGCAGTTGAAGGCACGGTAGATCACAAAGTTAATATAGTGGATATTGATCCCAGATAAGATCCCCATGAAGATAGTTTGGCTCCCTAAGAAGAGAAAAAATAAATACATATTGGCTCTCAACCTTCTGAAATTACCCATCTGGGTACACAATTGACCGTGGAGGAGGAAGTCGAGATAGTTGAAGTCCTTAAAGAGAAATATTGACCTTTTTGCGTAGAAGCCCTCTGATATGCCCGAGATCGACTCGAGCGTCATGTTCCATCATCTGGACCTGGACCCCGAAGTAAAGCTCGTATCGCAGCAAAAGCGGAAGGGTGGTGAAGAAAAAAGAAAAATGATTATGGAAGAGGACGATAAGTTGATGAAAGTTGGGTTCATTGGGGAAATTTTGTACCCAACTTGGTTATCCAATGTAATCATGGTAAAGAAAAATACTGGAAAGTGCGTAGATTTCAGAGATCTCAACAAAACATGCCCGAAAGATCTCTATCCTCTTCCGCGTATTAACCGGTTAATCGATAGAGCTTTTGGTTTCCGACTTTTGAGTTTTCTAGATGCATACTTCAAGTACAACCAAATCAGAATGAACCCGGCAGACGCGCCAAAGACGACCTTTATGACAGATCGAAGCAATTACTATTATGAAGTGATGTTGTTTGGTTTGAAAAACGTCAGGGCAACTTATCAGAGGCTGATGGATATGGTGTTCGCTCCACAAATCGGGAGAAACATAGAGGTATGTGTTGATGACATGGTCATTAAAACTGTTGAAGACCGGAAAAATGTCTTAGACCTAGAGGAAACTTTTGTAGCGGTGTAGAAATATAACATGCACCTGAACCTGGACAAATGTACGTTTGGGGTACATGCACGAAATGTTTTGGGTTTTATGTTAACCAGCCGGGGAATAAAGGCCAATCCTGACAAGTGCCAAGCTGTGATCGACATGAGAAGCCCGACTACTATTCAAGAGGTCCAACAATTAACTAGTCGGTTGGCAGCTTTATCCCGATTCCTATCTTGCGCTGCCGACAAATCGATACACTTATTTGCAGTAATCAGGAAAAGGGAAGACTTCGAATGGACAGATGCGTGTGAACAAGCATTTCTAGGAGTAAAGAAATTTTTGTCAGCTCCTCCGGTGTTGAATAGACCAAAAGAAAATACATTGTTGGTGCTATATCTCTCTGTCTTAGACAATGCAATTAGCTCTGTGTTGGTTCAAGATGGAGAGGTCAGAGAGCGAGCGGTGTATTTCATCAGCAAAGTATTGAAAGGAGAAGAGATAATATATCAAAAGATCGAGCATCGGGTGTTATACCCCAAAATTTTCCCTCCTATTTCTCAAGTCAATCCACATCTCTATACTCAAGAATTTCTCAAGGGTTGGCCATATGAGCCCTCTCCTAAGCAATCAACCCCACAACTAGGGTTTTGATTCTCTCAAGTCAAATATGGTTTCCATTGACTCAAATGATCATCATACTTCCTCATATGTATCAAGGTATCACTATGTCAAGTTTCAAGCCTCACAACTCAAGTTTGCTCAGTCAATTGCTCAGATGATTGAGAATCAGTTGTATTGGACAAAGAGTCAACTGTGGTCAACATATAGTCAAAATTCATTATTTTTGGTCAACATCAAGATTTTGTAGTCACATTCATCATTTGATCAAGGGTTGATCATGATTCATCAAGAAAACTCAAGATTTGATCAAAAGTCAAAGTTTCTAAATTAGGGTTTCTTGATAAAAAGTCAACAAAACTTTGACCAAACATAACTTTCACGTAATTTATCAGAAATTTTTCCATTAAATCTCATTTTGAAGAGAATCCAATTCTCTACAACATTGTGTCTCACAAGCTTTGGCCAAAAATGCTTCATTTGAGAGTTATGGATCAAGACATTATAGGTCTTTCTAAAAGTCAACAAAAAGTCATCTTTTTCTAAAGAAGTGTACATGAACATGGAAGCTTCAATAAAGATGAAACAAAAAGTAGTGTTTATAGGACATCTTGAGCTTTCTAAAAAGTCCAAGAACACTTCAAAGTGTTGAAAATTGAGCAAGTTACAACTTGTGCAAGTTTGGGAAATTTGAAGAAATGCATGAAGGAAACATTGATCAATCTTGAATTTCTTCCAAGTGGGCCTAAGTTTTTGTGATCTAAACTTGTTTCTAAGATGGTCTATGACTTCCAAGTCCATTTACACAGCCTTTCCTCATTTATTTAATTTATTTTTGAATTATTTCATTAAAATTCAATTTTAAATAAAATAAAATGCAAAACTAGAAGCATGGCATGTTGGGCTTGGTATTTGAGTGTCTTGAGGACCAAGGAAGTCCATGAAAGCTGGCAAAACGCATGGCATGAGATTGAGGAAAATTTTGAAGCTATTGATGCAAATTTTAAAGATTGGAAAATCAAATATTTTCTATTTAATGCAATATATTTTCTTCTTATCTCGACCTAATTCACTTGCCCTATATATGCACAAAACATTCAGACCATTAGGGGATGAATTCTTGTAGCTAAGAGACTAGGGTTTTATTTCAAAAATATCAAAGAAACTTGCACCATCGAATTTCAATTTCCAGCCATTCTCAAGCAATTCGAAGCACTGAGTCGTGTTCCTGAGGTATTGTAGGGTAAGTACAAGTCCAAAGCACTCTAAATTGATCCATGCATGAACTCAGTTTGCATACTTTTTGTGTTAATCGTATTTTTCCTTCTATTGTGTTTTAATTCAAACTCACATCACTAATGTGTTCATGAGGTTCATTAGAACATGTTTGATCCATCGTTTGCAAGGTTTGGTGCCTAAACCGAAAAACACCATTATTAGGGCAAGCGAGTTGTTGAGTTTCAAAACCATAGTCACATGATGTTTCAAGACGAAATAACCCCACCATCGTGATCGATACGTGTTCGCGTTAAAAGGTGACGCACTAGAGGATGCAAACGTGAGTTCGGATTCTCTGGCTCGAAACGATTTAATCTTTTGATTGATTTATAAAGATGCCGCGAGCATCAAGCTTTATTATTTTCAACACAAGAAAGATGATTTAATGATTATGAAAAAGGGAAAATGAAATACCCTCAATTGATATTGGTATGCGTAACGACTAGCGGAAACTAGACGCAACGCATTGGGGAGATTCTGAGTAAGGGGGATTGTTATATAAAGGGAATAGATGGAGCACCCTAAATATATATAGTTATCTATAGCTTTTATATATGAATATATTTGATATGTTTGTGTGTTTTAATTGCTATTTCTATGATTGGGAAAGTTTCTCCTTTGGGATTTTTAAGAAACAGTAGATTATGTGGGATTCTAGTGTTTTGTTATTATTGTGCTCGCAAAGATCTGTGGATCTTCGCATACATATCCTAGTGGGAATCGAGCATTTGTAGCTCGGATCTACGGGTTCTATGGTTTGTTTGGTGCGAGGAGATAGAAATTTGCTCGGCAAGGATGAGACCTTGTGCCTCGTATTCTCAAAAGGATGTTGAGAAAGTCGAGCAATCGTGGTTCCACTTATGCTAGTGGAAAGCAGCGGGATGTTAGTAAGAGGCAGACAAATGTCATCTTAATGAAAATGTATCTAATCTATTTCATCACATACATTTTGAAAAGTTTGGTGATTAAAATCTTTCATCGTAAGTATTAGGTGTTTTGCTTGAGTGTACAAGCGTTACCACTTACATGTTTAAGAAAGATGTTTGAAAAAGATGATTGAATCTTTTAGCGTAAGCATTGGGTGTTTTGCTTGAGTGTACAAGCGTTACCACTTACAATTAAGAGATGATTTTGTTTAACAGTTTGAAAAGAGTTTGAAAAGTTTTTTGTATGTGATGTGATAGATGAGATACTTCTTCCATAGAGATGATAGATGTCTAAATCTCAAGGAGAAATTGATTGGATTAAAGGGATGCTTTTAAGAAGCCCATGGGTCCTTGTATTGTTAGCCCAAGAGGAGGCATTCGAGGGTCATCGAGGGTCATCGAGGGTCCTTGTATGAAGCTCAAGAGGAAGCTATAGGGTATGGCTGTCTTTGTGTTAAAAGGATTTCACCGAGAAACCATCCTTTTGGAATTAAGAGAAATTTCACGGAAATTTTACTCTGGGATTTGAAAGTGATTTCAGGAAACCATCCTTTCGGGTTCTATCTTAGCGGGTGATTCTTTGTATTGGAAGCCCAATAGGAGGTGTTAAGAGATTTCTATCTCTTTCATTGTATGATGCCCAGAAGGCTAAACTCAATGAGGAGTTCTTTTGAGCGAAGCCCAGAGGAGGCGACTCAGGGAGTGTTGTCTTATATGAAGCCTAAGCGGAGGCTAAACTACGTGGGGAGAGTTTCTTTGTACAAAGCCAGAAGGCTAGACTCAACTGGGAAGAGTTGTCTTGTATGAAGCCCAGCGGAGGCTAAACTCATCTTGGTGATGAATTGTCTTGTATAAAGCCCAGCGGAGGCTATCTTGTGGGAACCTATTGATTAGTCTAATTGTTATGTTATAATTTAGACAGTTGTATAAACAAGTGTGTGTGTGATATGTATTCACAGGAGTTTATGAAGGAAATATAAACAATGCAATGATGTTTATTTACAAGAGTTTATGAAATATAAACAAGTGTCGTGAAACGAGCGTTTAAAAGCAGCGTAACTTGATTATTTATAAGCAGGCGTGTACAAGGAAATGAATATGTACGAGCAGTATTTATGTGACAAAATGGATGTACATAGGAGGGTTGGGACTTACACCATAAGGGAGGCCCATTGGATTAAAAGCAGTTTCACAGGGAATAATGCTCCTTTCAATACCAATGGTATTCAGCGTATATACAGACGAAATAAAAACGACTGATCAAAATTTTATCTGTAAAAGGCATCTGTATTATGTACAGATGAAAGTTTGTATGAAAAAAGAAATTGATATGTACAAGAAAAAAGTATGTACATAAAGAAGTGAAGTGAAAAACAAGCGATCGAAGTTTATCATACTTGAGTATAAAAAGTATCTGTGTTATAGATAAAAATTTGTATGTATTTGAAGAGTTTTGATATGTACAAGGAAATATTATGTACATAAAAGAATGTTATGGGACTTACACCGTGAAGAAGGCCCATTGGTTTAAAAGAAGTTTCACAGGGAATTCTTCTCCTTTCAATACCAATGGTATCGGTGTATAAACAAATGAATGAAAACAAACGAAAAATTTGTTTATGTTTGAATATTGACAATGATGATTTGAATATGTACAAGTAAAACTAAGTATGTACATAAAAGGGTTGGGACTTACACCATAAGGGTGGCCCAAGATCGATTGAGAAATTCGAGAGAAAACGAATTTGATTTTATCGTTTAAATCGGATCGATCGTGGTAAAAAGATGTAAGCTTTGATGAAATGCTTTGAAAAATGATTTTTGAAAAGTGTTTTGAAATGTGAGGTTCATTTATGAAAAGTTTTGAAAAGAATCGGAAGTCGAAAACTTGAAAATTTCACCTTAAAAGGAGGTTTGAAAAATTGTTCAGGACGTCGTTTTCGGCTCGATTAAAATTTAATCAGATGAAAGTTTTTTTTGAAATTTTTTGCACTATCATAAAATAGATATATTTATTGACAAGTGTTTAAAAAATCATCTCAAAATGAGAAGTTTTGATTGGTCAAAAAAATTTGTGAAAGTTTTGTAAAAAAACATGAAAAATTAGAAAGTTATAAAAAGAAATGGTCTTGATGGGAGTTGAACCCATGACCAAAGGGTGGGACACGTGTCAGAGGAGACTAAGAGCAAGCAAGCTACCACTGAGCCAAACGCGTTTCTGTGTTTAGTGGGCTAGAACACGTGTTAGTAAAACATTGGAATGTTTGAAAATTTGAAAAATGAAGAACACGCGCGCAGCTGTTCTTCGTGGTTTTGATTTTCAGAATTCAAATTCAAGCTCAAATCTTTGTTTCTCAACGAAATTGAATGAAATAAAAATCAAACTTGCTCGTTTTTTCATCACGAACACGATGGTACTTGTTAATTGCATTTATGTTCAGTCTAACTCAATTGAATTTCTGGAAAATGCTTAAGAACCCTAAAATTGATTTTTCAAATTAAATGATGTATGTTTGATGATTCTTTGATTTTATTGAGGGTTATTGATCGTGTTAGGTGCAGAAAGAGAACGGCCATGAGTTTTTTTCAATTGATGCAAGGAATCATGATAATGGATTTCGTGTTCTTACCTGTGAAAGTGAGAATCGAATTCAATGCAAGAGTGTTTCCAGAGCTTGTTTATGGATCATTTGAGCTTCATCGGCATGTATGGAAGCTGTGTGAATGATCTGCTTGCCTCGAGCTTGCTTCAATCCTCCCAACCAAGTCAACCTACAGTCAGTTCAATATGAAACTCGAAATTGGGGTTAATGGAATTACAATTGCTTGCCAATGATCTGGATCATGTACATGAGGTACATGGATGATGTTAGAGTAGTTAGATCACAAGTTTATCAAGCTTAGAGTGGAATTCGATTGTTAAGGCAGCTTGTATAAGTTTGAAAACATGTAAAATGGCTGGTTTTGGCTTGGTTTCAGTTTGATTTTAAGTTACACACAAGTTTGATAATGATCATGAAACATGTTTGACACCAAAGATCATCATGGTTTTAGCTAAATTTCAAAAATGCAATGTTTCTCAATTTGCACTATATTGCTTGATTTTCAAGAAAGTAAAGAGAAAGCATGATTTTGCATTTGCTTTGGTGTGTATTGATCATGGAATGATACCTATTTATAGGCCAATGTCTCGAAATGTTAGGCAAGCAATTTGGCATTGGTAATTCAAACTTGCCTTAGAGGGCAAGGAAGTCTTTTTTGCATTAAATGCAAAAGGAAGCTTCCTTCTTTTAACCATGGTTAATTTCCAACTTTGATCCAATCTTATCATAATTATCCCATCTGATTTTTATCAGTTCTTATCTCATTTTGGCAAGGTGGCAAGCTTCTAGAAAGAAGAAATCCAAAAAATGACCTATAATGTGAAGTTTTGAACTTTGAAAATCAAGTTCATGGAGCCTTATGTTTCAATTTCAAAAGTATGGCTAGACTCCATGGATTTGTGAGTTCTTAGACATTTTGGAAAGCTTATTTCACAAGCTACAACTTTCATGTTTTGAGTGTTTTCAAATTCAAATTGGAACTAGGTGAAAAAATGGCATGAAGTTTGGAAAAAATAAGAAATGTCAACACTTAGAAATTTTTCTAAGTATGAAAACTTTTGACTTTTTGTTGACTTTTCTCAAATTCTTTGATTTTTTATGATCATGATGGATCATTTGAAGTATTTTGGTGATGGAAAAAGTTTTGTTTTGAAAATTTTGACCAAAAGTCAAAGTTTGACTTTTCTGTGCAAATGAAAATTCATCAGATGTTTCAGAAATTGACTGATGAAATCTGTGAACTTCTGTGATGTTTTGAATCCAGAAATTAGGTCAAGATGTTGTATCTAAGATATAATGACCAATCTCTATCCAAAAAAGTTATTTCTTGTTCAAAAAGTCAGAGAATACTCATGCCCGATCAAAACCCTAATTGGTCGATCCTTGATTGATCTGTGTAAGAAATGAGTATCTGATGATCAGAGGCTGATGATTTGATCAAGATAGATCAAATGAGGTGAGAAAAACTCAAACCCTAATTGATTGTCTCTTGAATCAGATGAAAATCTGATGAAACCCTAATTTTGACCTGTGACTGCTACACCCGATTAATGCTGTCTGAACTGTTAGTGATGCAATGATGCAAATGTAAGGTGGTATATTAGGTCAAAATTTGGGGTATGACAATACGGTCAAATTAATCGATCTGGGTTTTTGTTTTTCATTGATTGAAGCATTTTGTAGGTTTTTAGGTTTATGGCCGATCGGAGAAGATGATCGAAGCCCTAGCTCCGGTGAAGGACTTCGGAGTTAAATCTCTGACTCATGTGTGACACTTTTCCTTCATCCGATTAGCTAGCTCGATACTAATGGGGCCCATGTTTGACTTGTGTTGAAAATTCAAAACACAACGTTTGATACATATATAATCCAATGGACGCGTTTCCATGACAACAAAAACGCGCAACTCAGATGGCAAGGCCTTGTATTGGCAACCCTATGGTCCTGGGTTCGAGCCTCCCAGGGACTTTTTTTCCAATCATTTTTCTGATTTTCTCTCTTTTTCAATTTTATAACCATTTTTCTTATTATTTTCTTAATTAATTAACTAATAAATCTTTAATTAACCATTAGCATAATTAGGTTAAATAATTAGTTAAAATTAGGATTAATTTTCAAATTAACTTTTTTTTCTATTTTATTTAATTAATTTAATTAGTAATTAGGTTAATTAATTTACTTTAATTTCTTTTATTAATTAAAAAAACAATTAGAATTAGGGTTTTCTGATTTTCCCGATTTTTACACAATAATTAGGGTAACTTAATAAACCTCAATCTTTTTTCACTGACTTTTTTTTTCAAACTTCTCCAGACTTTATTTCTTATATTCCGATTATCTATTTCGCGCATATTACTGTAATTGCTTCCAGGATGTATAATTTTTTGCGCACGTTCCATTTATCATTATGTATCTTTTCATGGGATGTAATAGATAATTAGGACGTTTACTTTTTGCACCTCCTATTATGTAACTGCCCCAAAGCCTTGTAATAGCTTAGGACTTTACTTTTTCGCACTTTTGCTTTCCGCACCTTTATTTTTTGTACATATTAACTGTTAGATGTATGTTAATAGGATTGTATGACAAGATCTAAAATCGACCGTAGAATAACCTTAAGAGCCCGTAGATAACTACAGATGGAAAGGGTGCTAATACCTTCCCTTTTCATAATTACCTCTCGAACTCATAATCGATAAAAGGTCTTTCCTGTTCTTTTCACCTTTCCTTTATTGGATAAAAGAAAATTCGGTGGCGACTCTTTCTATCCACAATATTTGCGATAAAACTCAAAACAAACAAGTCAGTTCTTCCACTGTGTTATATAACTGGCAACTCTGTTGGGGACACACCCAAAGAGAGGTTACCTTAGGGTCTTAGATCACTTTTACTCGCTTTTTGTTTTGTATGCTTTACTTTTAAGGGTTGCTTGGGTATTATTACTTGCGGAGGATCCTACACCCGGATCCAGGTTTCCTTAGGTAAGTAGCAATAGATCATTGCGACTGTCCGGCGTAGACTGAAACGGTTAAAATGATGGCTACAGTTAGTGCGACACTTTGGATGTCCCGATGTTCCTCATGTTCATTTGAGGAAATATTTGGCATCTGCGTGGTGTCATCAAGCACTAACTAAACTTTTAGAACTCTAATTGACCCATATTAAACATTAGAAGGTAGTGAGATAGCTGGCTTCAGTGCAGACTGAGGTTGGTTGATACTCGATACTACGCTCATTGAGATTTGACTTTCGGGATGTTTCGGTCGACCATTTGGTTAATACTAGAACCCGGTTACTATTATAGGACAAGTTGAACCAACTTAAACTCTGGTAGGGTAGACAATTATACCTCATGCAAGCCTTAAACCTAGGGCTATTGTGTGAAATTACTTGTGTTGCTATTGAAACATAACACCATGACATCATAACATTTCTAACCATTTCAAGGACCTAGGGATTTATCTTTGCTCTGTTTTGTAGGGTCATGGCTTCCAAGAAGACTATCCGAATCAACTTTTTGGGTATACCTTCTCAGCTCAAGAAATTAGTCTCACAAGTTCCCGATCACGCTCAGTTCACCTAAAGGCATGGTTATCTACTCGACTTTGTTATCTCCGGTTTTGAAGAAGATATGATAAGCGTCGTATTCCAATTCTTTGATCTGAAACATCATTGCTTTACCTTCCCAGATTATTAGTTGGTACCTACAATAGAAGAATTCTCTAAGCTACTTGGGATACCCATTCTTGGTCAGATATCTTTCACCGGTTCAGAAAAAGTTCCGAAGTTTGAAGATATTGCAGCAGCTCTACATCTAAAGCAGTCAGATATTAAAGCCAATTAGAAAACAAGAAGTGGAGTTAAGGGTTTACTTTCTAAGTTTATAATAAAGAAAACTCGAGAATTCTTAAAGGCTATGAGTTTCCATGCTTTCGAAGATATTTTAGCTTTACTAATCTATGGTTTGGTGATGTTCCCTAATCCATACCAATTCATAGATGTAAACACCATCAAGATATTCCTCACTCATAATCATGTGCCTACCTTGCTTAGAGATATTCTGCATTATCTCCACACTCATACTATGAAAATACAAGGGACTCTCATGTGCTGCATACCGTTATTATCCAGGTGGTTTATTTCACACATTCCTCGATCAGTGACGAAGAATGAACAAGGCTTAAGGTGGTCTCAAAGGTTGAAGTCACTCTCTTATTCAGATATTCGTTGGTGTCTCTACTCTCAAAAGGACTTCACTTTCATTGAGCGTTGTGGAGAATTCCCTAATGTACCACTCCTTGGCATAAGGGGACGTATCACATACAACCCTTCTCTGGCGTTACGACGGTTTGGATATGCTCGAAGAGACGGTCCTCATGATATGCTCATCCAAGGTATTGTATTTGACTACGACAACGATCTCCATGGTTATCGTCGAAGATTTGTGCACGCTTGGGGCATGGTGAAAAAGATTGGTACTAAGACCTTGGGACATAAAAATTCCATTCCTTGGGAACCTTACCTCAAATGGGTGCGAGAATGTGCTCAAAATCTCATGATGCCATACACTGCTATTCTACAAGTAATATGGAACCTGTTGTTGTAGGCGACGAGTCCTATACCATTCTCCATCCAGATATGCCCACTGATTTTGAAGAATTGAAGAGATCCTAGATTCAACTTAAAGAAGAAAGGGATACATTCGAAGCTCAGTGCTATGCAAGCGAGAAAAGAGTATTGGAGCTGACGAAGCTACTTCACGAAGAACAAAGCATTAACACCTATGTCAACACAAAGAGGAAGCGTCCATGGGAGGCCTAAGCATTAGAAATTTTATTTTTGTACTTAAACTTTCATTTGTATTGCTAATCAGACTAATAAAAAGTTTGTTCGTACTTTGTTTACCAAATTTAAATTCCTAAGGTCCTTGAAAATATTACATTGCATAACATATCATAGCATATTATTTCATAACAGGTACTCTGAAGGCCGGTTTTCTCATTCTCTCACTGTTTATTTCAGCATAAATGGCTCTCGAACAAACTATCAAAGATCTTCAGGCTCAGAACGCTCAGTTCCAAGAGATGTTCACCAACTTGGCCCACGGGCAGAAAGATCTCATCGTCAAGAAGAAAAAGAAGAAGATCGTTGGTATTCTCAACATGGGGGAAAAGATACAGAGGTCTGGTCAAAGTAGTCAGATAACTTGAGTTCTCAGACAAGAGCGGCGAAGTTGAAGGAAGCGTCAAGGCCGACGAAGGAAGTCATCATGGGTCTCAATAAGAAGAGGAAGAAGACTATATGAGAGAGAAATATCCTCCTGACAACGAGAAGTATAAGTAACTTGAAGACCGTCTGAATGCTGTGGAAAATCTGAAAAATGTCAGGGTCGAATTTTGATGATTTAAGCCTGGTTCATGGAGCGGTCATTCCCCGCAAGTTCAAAGTCCCTACTTTTGCTAAGTACGATGGCATTTCTTGTCCGAAGCTTCATCTGAAGTCCTATGTTCATAAGATTCAACCCCACACTACTGACAGGAAGTTGTGGATGCATTTCTTTCAAGAGAGTCTATCTGGAGCACATTTAGAATGGTATTATCAGCTAGAGAATACTCACATTCGTGCCTAAAATGAGTTAGCATATGCTTTCTACAAACAATACCAGTACATACTGAATTGGCACCAACCCGTATACAACTGCAGAGCATGTCTATGGGCCGTGACGAGAAGTTCAAAGAGTACGCCCAAAATGGAGAGATCTAGTAGGCAGAGTCCAGCCACCCTTGTCTAATAGAGAATTGGTTGATATGTTTATGGGAACACTGAAATACCCATTCTTCAATCATCTGATTGGAAACTCATCAGCTGGATTCATCGAGTTGGTATTGACAGGAGAACGTATTGAAGCTGGAATCAAGAGCGGAAAGATTCAAGTCAAAACATCTTCAAATGCTGTAAAGAGATCTTTTGGTGGGAAGAAAGAAGCCAATGTTGTGTATGGTCATAAGAGTCGTGACAAAGCTGATCGCAATCAATCTATGAGGGCAGTTCTGATCTCCAATCACATATTGGTGCAACCTCAACAAGACAACACGCGTAAACAAAACGCGCCAAGAAGATATTTTACTAAGATCAACATGCCGTTGTCTCAAGCATTACAACACATGTTGAAAGAAGAGCTGATTACTTTGAGGGATCCTCCTCAACATGTCAACACTTTCTCTCCAAAGTACAATCCCAATGCAAGGTATGCATACCACTCCAATTTCCCAGCGCACGACACCAACAACTATTGGGCCATGAAGAACAAGATCCAAGACATGATTGAAGCCCGGGAAATTGAATTTGACCCTCCTGTCAAAACCCCGAATGTGATCAACGCACCTATGCCCGATCATGGCAAGAGTACCAATGCCATAGATAATGACTCATATGTCTTTGTTGTGAATGAGTTAACCACTTCTTTGATGACTGTTAAAAAGAATCTGCTACAAGCCGACTTATTTCCAGGATGTTTTGACAACTAGAATTACTGCACGTTTGAGCCCAATGGATATGCCTGGTTGAAGAGAGGTGTTCAGCGCCTGATAGACAACCGAGAAGTGTTATTCCTGAAGATTCCGTCCGAAGAGAGTTTGTGCGAAAATGTTTCCAACAGCCTGAAGATTGAAGATGTAAGTGAAACCATACTAGAAGTATGGGATACCTTGGGGCAGCCAAGTGAGAAGTTTGATTTCTTGGTTAAGTATACTTCTCCTGAAAGGTAAAATATTGCAATCAAATACATCAAGGAAACCAGATGGGGAGATGATGATTATCCCAAAGAATGCACTGATGTGAACACAATAAGGATTACCTCTGTCGATCCTACACCTAGAGTGGCACCTCTAATTATTACCTCGCCCAGATCAATTCCATATTCCTCTGACAAAGCTATACCTTGGAGTTATGGAGCCAAAGTCTACTATTATGGCGTCAAGCAAGAACCATTGACCATTGAAGACAATACAGTTGAAGCTACTAGTCCTGATGTTGACAATATCACCGGATCAAGCAAAGTAACCAGAACTGGAAGAGTGTTTTCTCCAGTTATCTCTCCTCCAAAGGATACTACTACACCATTTCCCATTCCTGCTATTAAACCAACTCCTAAGGCTCGCGGGTAATAGAAAGTGACTCAACCTGCTCAGACGGAAGTACCAAAGGAAGTTGTTAAAGATACCTCCAAGCAAGAGATGGAGGAAATTCTGAAGATCATTAAGAAGAGCGATTACAATGTAGTGGAGTAGTTGGGACAAACCCCATCCAAGATTTCCATGCTAGCTCCGTTGTTATGCTCTGAGGCTCATGCTAAAGCCTTGGTGAATTTTCTGAAGAATGCTCACATACCGTAAGACACTTCTGCTGACCAATTCAAAAGTTGTATTGCTAGCCTGACCGCGGACAATGTTTTGGGCTTTTCTGATGCTGATCTAACTCCTTCCGGAAGGAAACACAACAAAGCCTTGCACATTTATATAGGGGGTAAGGGCACTACATTATCTCACGTATTAGTTGATATTGGCTCTGCTCTGAATATCCTACTGAAGAGTGCTCTCGACCGACTTGATTCTGAAGAAATGGTCATGAAACCCAATGACATAATTGTAAGAGCTTTCGATGGTTCAAAGAGAACAATACTTGGAAAGCTCAACTTGCCGATCAAAGTAGGTTCCCATACTTTTGATTCTACTTTCTTTGTGATGAACATTCGTCCAGCTTATTCTTGCCTGCTCGGACGCCCTTGGATACATGGGTCAGACGTTGTTACCTCTACCCTGCATCATAAGTTGAAGTACCCATTGAAGGGGAAGATTGTTACAGTGTGCGGAGAAGAGGAATATATGGTAAGCCATTTGCAGTCATTCCGATACATCGAAATGGAAGGTGAATTTGTCGAAACTCCCTGTCAAGATTTTGAGGTAGTTCCATGAGTCATGCTTGTCGATTCTCCTGTCACTCCTAAAGTTACTAGAGTTCCACCGAAAATGGCCTCACTGAGAGTGCCAGAGCTGTAGTTGAAGAAGAAGGTTGTACCGTTTGGGGTCAGCTACCTGAGTTTCCATTCAAATCTGACAAGACTGGTGTTGTACCCCAAAATTTACCCTCCTTTTTCTCGCATTCCTGGCTTATAATTTGATTGCATAAACATACATGTAGTCGCATACATAGCATTCATCATAAGGAATATCAGATTCCAGGTATTCCGAATGGCACCCAAAAAAGAGTTCATTTCTCAATAAAGTGGATTTCGGGTTTCAGCGCATTTTGAGCACTCCAGAAGGCGTATCTCTTACTCCCTAGAGTATTTTATGTTGATGCTCGACTGTAATTCCCCCCTCATGTTTATCTACAACTTTCGTTTGGAAGTCAAGAACGGATTTTGTGAGGAAGGGTCTCAAAGGAGTCATTTCTCCCGGCATATCAAGTTGATTTTAGTGCTGAATCGTGTGTTTTGGCTCACCGAAAAGGCTTTATTTTCTAGCTGGAAGCTCGGAATTGAGCGGGACCAATTTCTAAAATTCCGTATCAAGGTCCTATACAACTTCTATTTGCAACTCGAGAGCTAATTCCCCACTGATCGGTACCAGAATTTTAATCTCTGAGTTTGATTTTTGAGTTGAACCGAGCAATTTTCATCTGATGCGCGAGGTTCGAAAAATCATATCTCACTCGATTTTCATCGAAACGGGACGGGACCGGTGCCAAAAGTTCACAAATCTTGTTAGCTTCAAGTGTCCAGGAGATACGCAAGTGTAAATTTCGATCAGAAGATCCTCGTCTGAGGCATTTTCCCCACAGAGCGCAAATGAAATTCTGCACGTGTCAGTGGTCCAAAATTGAGGCTGAAACTTCAAAAATTTCTATTTCCTTGACCGAGCATCGGATCAAGTCAGGATTTAGATTCACGCAAGCAAAATCGCATTTTGGACACTTTTCGCTTACATTCCGACTCCAAATTCTGCACGGATTTGGCTGTTTTGGATTAATTACGAAAATTATTCGGATAATCACAATTAGCTTGTTGATTAAGGATCCAAAGCTATAAATAGATTTCCCTCTTCACAAACCACAACAATACATTCATTTGCTTAATTTCCCACTACCAAACACACTCAAATTCTCTCAAATTCCAAAGCATAAAAACTCAAGAAAGTTCAAACTTCAACTTTCCCTCCAAGCAACCACCACAGGCCGCCACCGGACCACCATGCACCACCTGCTTCTTTCACAGAGCGCGCTAAGCGCGACCTCCGCGCTATGCGCAACCTGCGAATTTCGGTTTTCTCCATTGCGGTTTCTTCTATTTCAATCCATAGCATTCTCTCCTCCTTCTACACACATTTGACATGGAAGGAACGGTTTAATCTCGGTTTTCTCTTCAAGTTCAAGATTCAAGAGTTTCTTCTTCTTCTTCTCCAAATTCTCCATTGAATTTCAAGCTTCTCTTCATGGATTCAAGTCTAATTCTGAAGTTTATCAACAATTCCTCATTGATTTGGTATTTTCTTTGAAGAGCACAAGGAATTCCTCTTCAATTTGATTCAAACATCAAGTTCAAGTAAGTGTTAGGTTCAAATAATCACTTATTTTAAGTTGTTTTGAACTTTCAGCTTTTCTTGAAATTGAACAATGAAATCACATGCAAATTCAATGTAGATTCTAGGTCTTGAACTGGTTTTCTAGAATTCCTTGATTTGAATTGGATTTTGCCGCCTTATTTGTGTCGGAATGAGGATTTTGTACATAGCATGCATGTAGCCTTACGCATTTGTGTTTCCCCCGCACATAAGCCGAAAAATCGTGTACATTGCATCATCCACCGCATGCTCATGCATTAGGGAACATTTAGCTTGTTTCGTTTGCATCAATTCATGGTGACTTGAGGTGTAATTTGCCTTCGACATGTAGACATTAAAGCATTTTGATCATTATGTGCATTGTGCATTGTACATAGTTCATTCATTTGCACTCCAAGTGTTTGTGTAAATGTTTCACTTAGGATTTGACATGAGCATTCCTCATTGCCTCATAGCACGCTTCACTTGCGTTGGTACTTTGCATGTGGAACACTAGGTCGATGACACAATTTGCATCATAAGCATAATCATGCATCGACCTCCATTGTACACATTAGAATGATTCATTCTTCCCCTTCCACACATGTTCATTCCTAGCATTGTACATGAGCATTGAAATTCCTTTGCATTGCACTCCTAGTTCATGTATAACTTCACATGCGAGAACGTTAGAGTTGTTGATTGGCATTCCATATATGTCCACGCACAACATTGCATACATGAACATGGAAATTGCTGATTCATCACTTGCATTCCCTATATGTCCATGCATAACATTGCATACATGAACATGGAAATTATCGATTCACCATTTGCACTCCGCATGTATTCGTCCATAGCCTTGCACGAGCATCGGAATTGTCATTCCTCCTTTAGCGTCCCAAGCATGTTCATGTCTTGACCCTCATTCATAAGCATCATAGCTATTTGTTTCCTTTTCTAGCATGCCGCACATGTTCATGCATAGCATCACGCATATGAGCATTGAAACCGTTGCGTCAACTTGCATTCCTATGCATGACTATGCATAACATAGCATACATGAGCATTGGAATAATTGCCCAGCTGCATGGAACAACTTTTTGGCATGAAAACATCACAAGCGGTGGTGCAGTGCGAAAAAATATTTTCGGCGGTTGCGGCGCCACCAGGCGCTAAGCGCCAAACATTCGACTTTTGGGCGTGGCGCTTAGCGTATATCGCTAAGCGCGCCCTTCTAGTTTATTTTTCGATTTTTCGATTCGATGATGAGCAGTAGTCCTTGGCTATGCAGCTCTGTTTGCACTCACTTTCTTGAGGACGCCGCAGCGCATACATATGCGGCTCGTTTCGTCGATATTCACACACTTTTCCATTGCTTGCGTTTTGGGGTCTAACTCCCTTTTTGCGGGTTTATCATGTTCGTATACCCGTATCGTCCTTGTACTGCCTCTTGGGTCCAACTCCCTTTCGCAATTTGCTTCTGGCGTTTGTATACCAGCGTATACATCCGTTTGTCTTTTTGGGTCTAACTCCCTTCTTGCGGGTGTTTGTGTTTGTACACCGTGTACATCCTTTTGTTTGCTTTACGGGTCTAACTCCTTCTTGCAGACGTTGTTGCTTCACATGCGCTGGCGCGCATCCTCTTCTTTGATGCCTCGAGCTATTCTTCCGGTTTACTCTCATTGCATGGTTGCGGTGCTTGAAGTATTAGGATTATTTTATTAGCGCGTTGCTCTTGATTCTATATCCGTTCGGTACTTGCTACTTTGTTTATTGCATTCTCTTGACTTTCCTAGATATCATGAAAAGTAGGGCTTCTGACTTTCTTTTGCCATAAGTAGGAATAGAGATGCATGATGGGGCTTCCGTAGCTGGAGCATGTTCAGGAACCCCTCTGGTTTATTTAAAGACCCGTTTAGGGCAATTCTACTTGTGATCTGTGCATATTTGCTTGTTTGTTTCCTGCAGGTTCCCTTGGTTAGGTTTGGTTCTCTAGCCTAGACTTTAGGATTCACATCCTTTGCATGTTAACATAGGTAGAGATTCCCTCATTTTCAACCATAGGGCTAACCTTTTGCTTTGCTAGTTTCTTTTGCATATTGCATGTGATTAAAACTAAAACTTGCTTTTCCTTTCAAACTCAAAACACTTAATAATGGTTTAAACTCCTTTCTCAAGGTAAAAACAACCAACCAACACCAACTCTTTTTCGCCTTTGCGCGCTCTCTTTCTTTTTGTGTTTAAAACCTTTTCACAAGTAAAAAACACAAAACACACCAAAACAAGTGAGCCGAACTACGGCGCTCTGACTTTCCCATTGCACGCGGGAATACGTAGGCATCTTGTCACGGGGCTCGATCGAGCAAACTTTGTAAATACTTCCGTCTTTTCCCCGTGGTTTCTTATTTTCTCTTTTCTTTTGCATGCATGATTAGCGATTAAGCATAGATATAACACACCCTTTATCTAGAAATAGAAAGTGGATACCGTAGAGTACTACGGGCGTGTGGTGTGCTAATCCCTTCCCCTCGCGTAACTAACTCCCTTACCTAGATTCTCTCGATTTCATGGTTATAGGACCGTGAATTCTCCCCTCAGGTTTACTCGATGTTTTCCTTTCTCCCTCGCGAGATAAAAGACGTTCGATGGCGACTCGATTTGATAACCCAGTTATCATTTGTCGGAGGTTCCGCCGGTGTTTTCAACTGGTTTAGGATGTACTTCCAAAGGTCAGAAGATGATACGCCGTGAACGTGCTGGTGGACCTCTATTCCGCATCAACAAGAATGGAGTTCATGTTATAGAAGATGATGATGGTGACTTCGACATCAACAATTGGATCTTCCCAACTCCCGACGATGGACTCAATAATTGGACGGCTAAGGATGTTATGTCAATCTCCTTTAGACAGGAGTAATTGTTTTTTCTGCTTTATACTTTTATGTTTTATAGTTTCGAATAATAATACTTTAAGCCTAGTGCCTTTCCTAGGGCACCACGACTCATTTGTGAGGGTTATTATTTATCATTCGCATATTTTCATTCAATAAATCATTGGAATTTTGAATTCAAATATTATGCTCATTGTCTTTCTTTTTACTTTATCACCTTTTTAAAAGCTATGTGTTCTTACACACACCCACATAATAAACTACAGATCCACGTTCACTCTGGATCACGTCGATAACGACTCTGCTATTGCTAAATATGACTTTGATAATCCGATCTACCAAGCCGAAGACGAAGGTGAGGAAGATTGTGAATTACCAAGAGAACTTTCCAGACTACTATAGCAAGAGAAAATGGCTATACAGCCACGCGAAGAACCAGTCGAGGTTGTGAATCTAGGTATCGATAAAGACAGAAAAGAAATCAAGATAGGAGCGGGTCTTGAGAACAGTTTTAAAGAAAGATTGATCCAGATGTTGCGAGATTACATCGATATTTTTGCTTGGTCCTACAAAGACATGCCAAGTTTAGATATCGACATTGTGGTACACCGACTACCAACGAAGGAAGGTTTTCTCATTGTAAATAGAAGGTTCATCGTATGCGTTCTGAGATGTCTGAGAAAATTAAAGCCGAAGTTATGAAGTAGTTCAATATCGGTTTCTTAGTCGTTACTTCTTATCCACAGTGGATGGTGAACGTGGTTGCCATACCAAAGAAGGATGGCAAGGTACATATGTGTGTGAACTACTGAGATCTGAATAAGGCAAGCTCGAAATATGATTTTCCAATTCCACATATTGATGTCTTGGTTGACAACACCGCTCAACATAAGGTTTTCTCTTTCTTGGATGGTTTCTCTAGTTACAATCAAATCAAGATGGCTCCCGAAGACATGGAAAAGACTACTTTCGTTACATAGTGGGGAACTTTCAGTTACAAGGTCATGCCATTTGGGTTTAAGAATGTTGGCACAACATATCAGCGTGCTATGGTGGCTCTATTCCATGATATGATTCATCACGAAATAGAGGTCTACATCGATGACATGATAGCTCGATCACAAACTGAAGAAGAACATCTTGATCATTTGCATAAGCTGTTTGATAGACTGAAGGAATACAGATTGACTCTGAATCTAAATAAATGCACCTTTGGAGTCAGACCCGGAAAACTCCTAGGATTCGTTGTCAGTGGCAAAGGTATCGAAGTTGACACTACTAAGGTTAAATAAATTCAAGAAATGCCAGCTCCCCGTACTGAGAAAGAAGTCATAGGTTTCTTAGGACGACTGAATTACATTGCTAGATTCATTGCACATCTAATTGCTACTTGTAAGTCAATCTTCAAGTTACTGAAGAAAGATCAAGTAGTAAAATGGAACGACAATTGCCAAACAGCTTTTGACAAAATCAAGGAGTACCTACAAAAACCTCATATCCTGATGCCATTAGTTAAGGGAAGACCTCTGATCATGTACTTAACAGTATTAGAGAATTCAATGGGGTGTGTGTTGGGGCAACATGACGAGTCTGGTCGAGAAGAGTATGCAATATACTACCTTAGCAAAAAAATTACCGACTGTGAAACAAGATACTCACAGCTCGAATAAACTTGCAGCGCTTTGGCTTGGGCTGCTCGCCGACTAAGATAGTGTATGTTGACTCACACTAATTTGTTGATCTCTAAGATAGATCCGATAAAATACATATTCGAGAAACCTAATCTCTCCGGAAGAATAGCAAGAAGGCAAATGATCTTGACCGAGTATGACATCTAGTATACTACTCAGAAGGCAGTCAAAGGAAGTGTCGTAGCTGATCATTTGGCTCATCAAGCTGTAGATGACTATCATTCTATGCATTTCGAGTTCCCAAATGCGGATATTATGTTAGTCACCGATTACGAAGAACCTGGACCGGATGAAGGACCTGAGCCAGGATCCCGATGGACCATGGTCTCCGATGGAGCTTCTAACACACTTGGCAATGGTATTGGCTCTGTGATTATATCTCCTAAGGGCGGACATACACCTTTCATTGCCAGATTATGTTTCGATTGCACCAATAATATGGCTGAATACGAAGCGTGCATCATGGGCATCAAAGCTGCTATTGACTTGAAGATCAAATTCTTGCAAGTATATAGGGACATAGCTTTGGTGATTAGTCAGATCAAGGGAGAATGGGACACGAAGCATCCAAATCTCATTCCGTATCGAGAACATGTGTTGAATCGGATCCCCTACTTCAAAGAAATCACTTCCAAGCACATCCCACAAGAAGAGAATCAGTTGGCAGACGCGTTAGCTACCATGTCATCTATTTTCAAAATTAGCTATTGAAAGACTATACGAACCAGCATACTATTGTGAACTTGATACTGAAGGAGTAGAGTCTAAACCATGGTTCTACGAAGTGAAGAGGTATCTCGAGACTCAAGAGTACCCTGGAGGGGAATCTGTCAATGATAAGAAGTTTCTAAGGAGGTTCGCTGCCAATTTCTTTCTCAATAACGGTATCTTATACAAACGCAATCATGACTTTCCCTTATTCTGATATGTAGATCAGAAGACAGCCAAACGTATTAAGGAAGAGTTACATGAAAGCGCATTTGGTACTCATTCCAGTGGACATACAATGGATAAGAAGATTCTGAGAGCAGGTTACTATTGGTCCACTATGGAAGCTGATTGTTATCGCTATTCTCGATCTTGTCACAAATGCTAGATATACGCAAATAAAGTGCATGTACTTCCAGTTCCGTTGAATGTTATGACCGTCCCATGGCCTTTCACGATGTGGGGTATTGACATGATTGGAGAAATCAAACCTACCGCTTCTAATGGACACCGTTTCATCCTCGTCCCTATTGATTACTTTACCAAGTGGGTAGAAGCAGCCTCATTCGCATCTGTTATAAAGAATGTAGTGGCTCGATTCATCAAACATAATCTCATCTGCCTATACGGCGTCCCCAAAAGGATTATCACAAACAATGGTACTAATCTTAACAACAAAATAATCACTAAAATCTGCACGCAGTCCAAGATAAAGCATCACAACTCTTCTCCATATCGGCCAAAGATGAATGGCACAGTAGAAGCCGCCAACAAAAATCTTAAGAAGATCATACAAAAGATGACAGTGACGTATAAAGATTGGCATGAGATGTTTCCATTTTCTCTCCACGGTTATCGCACTTCAGTACGAACATATATAGGGGCAACCCCATTCTCTCTTGTATATGGTATGGAACCAGTTCTACCCATTGAGGTTCAGGTTCCTTCACTCAGAATATTGAAGGATGCAGAGTTAGATGAAGACGAATGGGTCCAAACTCGACTTGAGCAGATAAACTTGATCGATGAGAAGCAACTCACATCCATTTACCATGGACAGATATACCAGAAACGCATGATCAAAGCCTTCAATAAAAAAATTCAAGCATCGAACTTACCAAGTTGGTGATCTAGTAGTCAAGCGCATCATACTACCACAAGGTGATCCCAAGGGAAAATAGACTCCCACCTATGAGGGACCATTTGTAGTCAAGACAGTATTTTCTGGCGGAACCATGATACTGAGCACTATGGATGGAGAAGACTTCCCGCATCCTGTGAACGTAGACATAGTAAAAAAATACTACGCCTAAAATGAGACCCGCTAGGTCGACTGGCCTAGGCAAAAGTAAGGGCGTCCTGGCGAACCAAAAGGGTTCGAGCAAAATTTAGGGACATGTATATAAAAAAATATACACCCGGTGGCTAGGGAAAAAAAGGGTATCCCAGTAGACTAAAAACCCGAAAGGGCGGTCTAGGCAAAAGTAAAGGATTCAAAGCGTACGATTATGTCTCGTCAAGATCATTTACCTATAGACTACAGTACTATCAGCTTCAAATGGCACAGATCAATCCAATCACCTTCTTCTGGTAACAAGGAGATGAGATAGTTGAAAATGTATAAGCAATAGCAGAGTTGAAACTCGACGAGATTGTTTCCATATAGCTTTTACTATTTTCCAAATTTTTCCGACAATTTTCTCTTACTAGGATATTTGTCTCTTTGTACACAAATTTCCTGTCTATAGGCTTACTTTGCAATATTAATACAATTTCCCTTTCTTGTTCCAAACTTTTACATTTATCTATTTGCATCTAACAGTGAATACATGTTCACAAATACACGAAAAGCGAATAGAAACAGCAATTACTACAGGCTTTAGGAATTGAGATGACAACCCAAGTCACCAACACATCCCTGCAGAGTCAATTTCACAAAAATATTCCCACAAAATAATCTCTACAATCCCCAAAGATCCACCACTCCCTCGTCCGAGAAAGATTTCCCAACAGGATTACTACTCTATCATCTCCTTTCAGCAATATCCAATGTTTATGTTCATCACGTTAGTCCCCGAGCAGTGATCATATCAACTCATCACATTAGTCCCCGAGCAGTGATCGTATCAACTCATCACGTTCGTCCCCGAGCAGTGATCCTATTAACTCATCATGTTAGTCCCCGAGCAGTGATCCTATCAACTCATAATGTTAGTCCACGAGCAGTGGTTCTATCAATTCATCACGTTAGTCCCCAAGTAGTGATTCTATCAACTCATCACGTTAGTCCCCGAGAAGTGATCATATCAACTCATCACATTACTCTCCAAGCAGTGATCGTATCAATTCATCACATTAGTCCCTGATAAGTGGTTCTATCAACTCATCACGTTAGTCCCCGAGCAGTGATCGTATCAACTCATCACGTTAGTCCCCGAGAAGTGATCATATCAACTCATCACGTTAATCCTCGAGCAGTGATCATCTACAAACATCATCATATCAGTCCTCGCACAATGATTATCTACACTCTCAATTCGTCACGTTAGTCCCTGAACAGTGATTATCTACATTGTCACGTCAGTCCCCATGCAGTAAACGTCAACTTTGTTACATTGGTCCTCGAGCAATGATAAATCATCAATCAACTTATTATGCCAGTCTCCAAGAAGTAATAGATTATTCAAAATCACATCATTCCCCAGCAAGGTTTATACACAATATATTCATCCCCAACTGAGTATCACCAGGATTATCATTCCCTAACAACATCAATATCCATACATGAAACTTGGTCAGGTAGTGCATCAGAGGAATCTACATCTCTTTTATCCTCATTCAGGATCCTCAATAGTTATCTCTCCAACCCCAAGCAGAAATAAAAGATCCCCGGCAGAACATTCCCATCTTCTTCAAGATGGATATGTTTTGAAATACCACGATGTAACACGGTAGGAGAGCTGACTTGTTTGTTTTGCTTTTTATCGCAAATGATGCGGATAGCAAGAGTCACCACCGACTTTTCTTTTATCCAATAAAGGGAAGGTGAAAAGAACAGGAAAATACCTTCGTTAGATTCTGAGTACGGGAGGCAGTTATGAAAAGGCAAGTTATTAGCACCCTTTCCATCCATAGTTATCTACGGGCTCTTAGTTGCTTAGCTTAATTTGAAAATTTGCTTTCTGTGTTTGTCTAGTTTGAAAATATATTATAAAATGCATTTCTCTTTGACTTCCTAATGATTCTCGTTGGAATGTATACGAAGTGTTTGGAAATGTTGGTTTGAAATATGTTTAACTTTGTAATGATTCATGCTGGAATCTATACAAAGTGTTTTGAAAAGTGTGAGGTGTAAAAAAATTGTTTTGATTGGAGCAAGCAACAGAGTCTTATTACCTACTCAGAATGGTCTTTTCCATGTTATTTTTCCTTCTCCTTTAGAATAAGGCTATCCATACCATTAGTTGGCAGGTAACTTTATTCGTTTGGATGTGAAGGGACAATCGAAGGATCATTGTATGGTCATAGAAGGCAACGTGTAAGGATATCTTTAGCAATTCGTAGGGATGATCATCACTTTTTATAGGCAACAATCGAGGGACGAGATCATGTATTCGTAGGCAACATCGAGGGTCATCGAGGGACTATGACCTTTGTATCGAAGGGACTATGATGATATTATTCGTAAGCGTCTTTGCTAATGGTATCCCTACGTTTGAGGGACATGACCATGTTATTTGTAAAGGCAACAAGAGAGGATATTGTCATACCCCAATTTTTGACCTAAGATACCACCTTATATCATTCACTTATGCATCATTGCATCACCAACAGTTTCAGAACAGGATAGATCGAGCGTGCTCCTGAAAGTCAAAGTTAGGGTTTTATCAAAATTTCATCTGTTCAAGATATGATCAATTAGGGTTTGAGTTTCCACCCACCTCAATTGATCTATCTTAATCAATCATCAACATTTGATCTTCAAATTCCCAACTTTTTCTCATGATCTACCTTGAATCGACCAATTAGGGTTTTGATCGAAGATAGTGAATCATTGACTTTCTGCTCAATCAATGATCTATTTGCTTGAATATTGATCTTAAAATACTCAATGCAACATCTTGACCTAATTTCTTGGTTCAAAACATTACAAAATCCATGTTTCTTCATTAGACAAATTCTGAATCATCTGATGAAAATTCATCTGTTCAACAAGTCAAAACTTTGACTTTTGGTCAACTTTTTCAAATCTAAATTTTTTCAATCATAAAATCATTTCAAATAATCCATCATGATCATAAAAAATCAAGAAATGGGAAAAAGTCAACAAAAAGTCAAGATTTGAATTTTTTTCTAACACTTAGAAAAAATTTCAAGTGTTGAAAAACATGATTTTTCCTTACTTTCATGGCCATTTTTCACCTAGATCCATTTTGATTCAAGATAAACTCAAAAGATGAAAGTTGTAGATCTTGTTATAAGCTTTCCAAAATGTCCAAGAACTTGCAAAAACACTTTGTGTAGCTAGGGTTTTGATTTTGAAACATAGAGCTACATAGCCATGATTTTCGAAATCCTTCATCAAAAGTTACAAGTTATTTTGCAATTTTTCCCTTCTAGAAGCCTTGTCACCAAATGAGATAGGATTTAAGGGATAAAAATTTGATGGAAATGGTTAGGAAAGGATAAAAACACATGAGTATTTTTTTAACCAATGATTAAAAGATTCCATTTGCATTTAATGAGGAATATTCCTTTCTTAAGCCTTAAACTTCCAAGTTGCAAGCTCTTCAAGATCATCCTTGCCTTTTCATTCAGAACTTTTGGCCTATAAATAGGAGTTCTTACTTCATACAAAAGGACACCTAAAAACAATCCAAACTTGTTTTCTCACTTCTTTCTTATTTTGCAAGTTTCTAAGTTTCAAAGAGGTTAGAATTCCAAATTGCAAATCCTGCAAGTTCTAGCCAAAGGTGTCATTCGAACATCTTCAAAACATCATTTAGAAGTTGTTTAGAACTTCAAACCATCAGAAAACAAGCCAAGAGTCAGTTTTCTCAGAAACCATTTCCAAAATTCATAAAATGCAAGTTTGAGCCAAAACTTCCAAACTCTAAATCCACTCGTGCTTGTTCTGATTTTTCACTTCAAACACACTCTATACAACATATAGAGACTGTCCAAACACTTGAACCAGTTCTGGAACAGCTCCATCATCATCTTCCATTTCACAACCAACAGCTTGCAACTGGACTTGGTTAGGAGGAATCAGAGAGCTTCAAAGCAAGGTAAGTGATGGAACACATTCAGTAACACTCAAGGAAGCTTCTGGGATCAACAAAACGCATCTGGAAGTCCCCATTTGGCTTCTGCAAATTCCAGTCAAGGTGAGTTTTATGAGTTTTTGGATATCATGATACATGTATCTTTAGCATAAACTTTGAAAAGAGAAATGTGTATTTGATCATTCCGAAGCTAACTGAACCCTTAATTGCAACTAAAATTAATCATGTCATGAGTTCAAACCTTCTTAGGACCAAAAACTCTGTTTTATCATTAATTTTGTCAAGTTTTTTACAAACTTCAACATTTTCAAAAACCAATCAAAACTTCTCACTTTGAGATGATTTTTTGCACACTTGTCATTTAATATACCTATTTTATGATTATGTCAAAAAAATCCAAAAATATTTTCTTTTTGATTATATTTTAATTAGGTTAAAAATGATACATTTTAAGTATTTTTAATGCTTTTTAAAAATGTTTCTTTCCAATTTTCAAACCTAATCTTTTTCAAAACTTCTTGTGAATATCCTTCACTTTTCAAAACCTTTTCAAAAACCTTTCAATAAACTTACACACCAATTCCATTGGTATTAAGAGAAGCATTATTCCTGGTGAAACTGCTCTTAAACTAATGGGTCTCCCTCACGGTGTAAGTCCCAACCCTCCTATGTACATATTCATTTCCTTGTACATAACAACCCTTTCATGTACATATTCATTTCCTTGTACACATTCAATCGTCTTTGTAAATATTCAAGCATAAATATACTTTGTTCGTTTGTTTTCATCCGCTTGTTTATACACCGATTCCATTGGTATTAAGAGAAGCATTGTTCTCGGTGAAACTGCTCTTAAACCAATGGGCCTCCCTTAAGGTGTAAGTCCAAAACCCTTTTGCATATATTCAAGTTACACTTTCTTTAATTGCTTGTTTTATACACTTGTTTATCTATTTCCTTCATAAACTCCTGTGAATACACATCACACACTTGTTCATATAACTGTTCAGTTATAACATAACAACTAGTTTAACAACTAGGTTCCTTTAGCCTCCTCTTAGGCTTCGTAGAAGATAACTCATTTATTGAGTTAGCCTCCTCTTAGGCTTCGTATAAGATAACTCATTTATTGAGTTAGCCTCCTCTTAGGCTTCATATAAGACAACTCACCCGTTGAGTTTAGCCTCCGCTTAGGCTTCATATAAGACGACTCCCCTGCTGAGTTAGCCTCCTCTTGGGCTTCGTTCAAAAGAACTCTCTCGTTGAGTTTATCCTTCTCTTGGGAATTAAACAAGAAAGAGACCTGGAAATCTCTTAACAACCTCCTATTGGGCTTCCAATACAAAGAATCACCCGCACTAGGATAGAACCCTGAGAGTATGATTTCCCGATGAAATCACTCTTGAATCCTAAGAGGATGGTTTCTTGGTGAAACCACTCTTAAATCCAAAGCTAGACATACCCTATAGCTTCCTCTTGAGCTTCATACAAGGAACCTCGATGACCCTCAGAATGCCTTCTCTTGGGCTCACAATACAAGGACCCTCGATGACCCTCAGAATGCCTCCTCTTGGGCTTACAATACAAGGACCCACAGGCTTCTTGAAAGCATCCCCCTAATCCATAATCAATTTCTCCTAGAGATTTAAACACTTATCATCTATATGGAAGAAGTATCTTATCTATAACATCACATACAATCAAACTCTTTTCAAACACTTTTTCAAACAAAAACATCTTTTAACTGTAAATGGTAACGCTTGTACACTCAAGCAAAACACCAAAACTAACAATTAAAGATTCAATCATCTTTCAAACATCTTTCTTAACTCGTAAGTGGTAACACTTGTACACTCAAGCAAAACACCTAATACTTACGATGAAAGATTCAATCAATCAACCCTTCAAAAATGTATATGATGAAATAGATTAGATATATTTTTCATTAAGATGACATTTATCTTTGTCTCTTAATAACATCCTTTGCTTCCACTAGCATAAGTGGGAACTACGATTGCTTTGACTTTCTCAACCTCCCTTTGAGAATACGTAGGCACAAGGTCTCATCCTTGGCGAGCATACTTCTCTCTCCCTCAAACCAAACAAAACCATAGCTCCCTTAGATCCGAGCTACAGGTGCTCTGATTCCCATTAAGGGATATGTATGCAGAGGATCCCAATGATCTTTGCAAGCACAATAATAACAAAACCTAGGATCCCACATAACCTACCTTTCTTAAAATCCAAAGGAGAAACTTTTCCAAGAATAGAATAGCAAATTAAAACACACAAACATATCATATATATATATATATATATATATATATATATATATATATATATATATATATATATATATATATATATATATATATATATATATATATATATATATATATATATATATATATATATATAAATAAGGCTATAGATAATTATATATATATAGGGTTCCACATATTTCCCTTTATATAACAAACCCCCTTACCTATATCTCTCCCCAATGCGTTGCGTCTAGTTCACGCTAGTCGCACCACATATCATTATTTATTGAGGGTATTGCAGCTTTCCCCTTTTTCATCTCATTTTTCTTGTTTTGAAAATAATAAAGCTTGATGCTCGCGGCATCTTTAAAAACAAATCAAAAGAGTAAATCGTTGCGTGCGAGAGATTCGAATTCTGATTCGACTCCCTCGTTCGTCACTTTTTAACGCGAACAGATACCCTAAGGAGGTGCATGTGTGAAGAGACTATGTTGTATTTAGATATTTATCTTGAGTTTAGTAATCTAAATTGATTGAATTAATCTTGCCATACACGCCTAGTTACTAGCAGTTGTATATGTACAAAAAGTAAATTGGGGAATGTAAAAGTGCGGAAATGTAAATCCTACGTTATTACATGGTTTTGGGGCAGATACATAATAGGATTGCGGAAAGTAAAGGCAGAAATGTAAATCTACGCTATTACATAATAAAAATTGTGCGACCTATACATCTTTTCTAGAGTTGTAAATGCAGAATAGCAAATAAAATAATCAGGATAATAGGAAATATGTTAGTGAAAATGTTTTGGAAATTAGTAAAAATTGTTTTTAGGGTTAGTAAACCTAATGAAGAGAATGTTTTTTTGGAATTTTTGTGATTGATTTTTATGAAGAAATAATCCTAATTCTAAGTAATTAGTTTTTTAATTAGAAAAATAATTTAAATATGAAGAAAAAGAAAATGTTTTTGTGTCGAAAATTAAATAAAGGTTTTAGAAACCTAAATCTAAAATTAAAACATTTTTTGTTATTTTAGAAAATAATTTAAAAAATTAATTGAAAAGAAATTAAATTGGTTAGGAAATTGAAAAGAAATAAGAAAAAAAGTATAAAAAAAAAAGTAAAAGAAAACAAGCTGTAAAAAGTAGGAATGGTCCCTGCAAGGCTTTCGAAGTTATATTACAAGCCAGAACTTTTGATTCGTTCGTCCCAGAACTTCTGGCTCATTCTTTCCAGAATTTCTGGAAATTGTGTTATCGTTTCTTGCCAGAACTTCTGGAAATGGTGTTATTGTTTCTTCCAGAACTTCTGGGAACTGTGTCATCGTTCTTGCCAGAACTTCTGGAAACGGTGTTATCGTTTCTTCCAAAATTTCTAGAAACTGTGTTATCCTGCAAAAATCAAGAAAATTATAACAAAATAACAGAAAGTGGGGTCCAAATATTTTAAATGAACGAATCATATAGCACCACGCCTATCCATGCCGGTTGACTGAAAGTCAGAGACGCCAGAGCTGTACTCCGGTCGTCTTCTCCGCTGAGGTCGAATCTCAAACCGTCAAAATATGAAAAGTTAGCAATCAAAAGGGACCCTACCCCCCTAAATTGAGGGCTGCGAGTTTAGTGGTGGCCTTCGTTTGGCCTGAATCGGTCTGTATTTGGAGAAACGAAGCTATAGAAGGCTTATGCTCTAACTATGACAAATCATAATTTGACCGTGAAAAGCTTGTAACGATGGCCCAAATCGTTTCTATTGAATCTCAGGAAACGATTAGCATGGTTAGTTTCAATTAAAACATCATAAAAAAATAGAAATACGAATTTAAACAAAAATACGTAATTAGAGCTTCATGATGCATGTGATTCAAGGCGTTATGGCCATGGTTCTGGGCATGTACTTACCCTAGAATACGAATTTTTAAGTCTGTATGAAACTTTTGGAGATTTAGGGTTCTTTATGGAGGAAATAAATTCGTCCCTTTTGCTTATGAATGTATCATGTATATATAGGGCATGAGATTAGGTCAGAAATAATGAGTAAATGTCATGCCTTGAATGCAAAGAATATCTCATTTGAAATTTCATCAAATATTTCCCAAAATAGCTCAAACTTGCCTTAAAACCTTGTGCACGGATTTGGCAGCTTGTAATGGGCTTCCTTGGTCCTCAAGACAAGTAGAAACCAAGGCCAACTCATATTATCAATTATCTTTGTAGTTTATTTAATTAATTTTGAATTTTGACCATTTAATTCAAAAATAAATTAAATAAAAAGATAAGAGGCGTGGAAAGGAGTATGGATGTCATGGATAATGTCAAGATTAAGTTTGGATCATAAAATCTTAGGCCCATTCGAAAAATATTTTCATTTGCTAAGGATTTCTCTTTATGCACCTCCTCAAAAATGCTCAACTTGCACAACTTGTATCTTGCTCAATTTTTAACATTTTTTGTTGTTATTGGACTTTTTAGAAAGATCAAGATATTCTTTAAACACTCCTTTTGGTTTCATCTTTATTGAAGTTTCCATGTTCATGAACACTTCTTTGCAAAAAGATGACTTTTTGTTGACTTTTAAAAGGACCTATAATATTTTGACCCATAACTCTCAAATGAAGCATTTTTGGCCAAAGCTTGTGAGAAATGAAGTTGTAGAGAATTTAATTCCATTAAAAATGAGATTTGGTGGAAAAATTTCTGATAAATCATGTGAAAGTTATGCCTGGTCAAAGTTCTGTTAACTTTTGGTTCAAAAACCCTAACTTGGAAACTTTGACTTCTGATCAAATCCTGAGTTTTCTTGATGATTCATGGTCAACCATTGATAATATGATGGATATTAATTAAAAATATTTATGTTGACAAAAAATTATGAAGTTTGACTGTATGTTGACCACAATTGACTTTTTGTCCAATACAACTGATTTTCAACCATCTGAGCACTTGACTGAGCAAACTTGAGCTATGAGGCTTGAAACTTGACATGGTGATCCCTTGAGACATGTGAGGAGGTATAATGACCACTTGAGGTATTCTAACTTGATTTTGTCTTGAGAGAAGCAAAACCCTAGTTGTGGGTTGATTGCTTAGGAGAGGGTTCATCTAGTCAACCCTTGAGAAATTCTTGAGTATAGAGATGTGGATTGTCTTGAGAAATAAGAGGGTAAATTTTGGGGTATAACAGTTGCCCCTGTTCAATCTTCTTGTGGTTATATTGGTATGCTTTTCTTTCGTGACCTGAAGGTAGAAGATGATTGAACACTTGAGTACACTTGAAAATTTGCACTCGCTTGTGTATGGAATGAGATTGTCAGTTAACGATGCGCTGGAATGGCCTTATAGATGCCATTTGGAGAAGTGGATGTTGTAGAGTGATTCGTAGGTTAGAATTTGTGCTTGTCTTTGAATGAAGATGACTGGTATGTCTTGATTTTAACCATATATGCAGCATTCTGAAGATGGAGAGATTTCGGCGTTTAGTCGGAGATGGGCTTAAAGATGCCATCTAGAGAGATGATATAATAAGAATCAGAATAAACCTTCGTCTTGGCAAGTTCTGAAATGAATAATTCGTCAAGATGTAGATAGCTTCGCCGTCTTGTTTTAGGTATTAATCTGCATCTTGTTGTCTGTTGATAACTTGCATGGTAGTTCAGATAGCTTTCCCGTCTTGTTTCGGGTATTAATCTTTTGACCTTCTGCTTGGAAAATAACTTTCACCTGCTGAGAAATTTAGCTTGAAAGGATATGGTTAATTATATGCAGGTTATAATGCAGGTGAGTATATGATAATTCACATGAAGTAGATATGCACATGTTATGATTTTTTTACGAATAATGTATGAATGTAAATGTCGTGGTATTTCAAAATATATCCATCTTGAAGAAGATAGGAATGTTCTGCTGAGGATCTTTGATTTCTGCTTGGGGATGTAGTTGTTGGACATCCTGACTAGGGAATAAGAGAGATGTGAATTCCTCTTATGCACTATCTGACCAAGTTTCGATTCTGGATATTGCTGCTGTCGGGGAATGATAATCATTGGGAGATACTCCGTTGGGGATGAATATCGTGTGTACAAACCTTGCTAGGGAATGACGTGTTACTGAGTAACCTATTATTGCTCAGAGACTGACATGATAAGCTGATTGATGTTTGGTTACTGCTCGAGGACCAATGTAACGTGACAACTTGAGAAGGTAGATAAGTTTGATAGGATCACTGCTCGGGGACTGATGTGATAATGTAGAGGTAGATAATCACTGTACGAGGACTGATGTGATGAAATTGATAAGATCACTGCTTGGGGACTAACGTGACGATGTTGATAAGATCACTGCTCGGGGACTAACGTGATGATGTTGATAGGATCACTACTCGGGGACTAACCTGATAAAGTTGATAGGATCACTGCTTGGGGACTAACATGATGATGTAGATAGGATCACTGCTCGGGTACTAACATGATGAAGTTGATAGGATCACTGCTCGGGGACTGACGTGATGAAGTTGATAGGATCACTGCTCGGGGACTAATGTGATGAAGTTAATAAGATCACTGCTCGGGGACTAACATGATGAAGTTGATAGGATCACTGCTCGGGGGCTAACGTGATGATGTTGATAGGATCACTGTTCGGGGAATAATGTGACGAAGTTGATAGGATCACTGCTCGGGGACTCACGTGATGAACTTGATAGAATCATTGCTCGGGGACTAACATGATGAAGTTGATAGGATCACTTCTCGGGGACTAACGTGATGAAGTTGATAGGATCACTGCTCGGGGACTAACATGATGAAGTTGATAGGGTCACTGCTCGGGGACTAACGTGATGAAGTTGATGTAGATGTTGCTGATTAGAGTAGTAGATTTTTTGGAGAGATTTGTTTGTGTCAGGGGAGCGAGGGCTCTGTGGGGATGTACGGGTGACTTTAGCTGTCATCCCAATTCCTAGAGTCTATAGTAATTGCGGTTTCTATTCACTTTTTGTATGTTTGTGAACAGATACTTATTGTCAAATGCATATAATCATTCAAAGCAAACATTGGACTTTATGCAAACAAAACAGATAAAAGTAAAAATGGAACTGGAAAAGGGAAAATGTATTGACTTTGAAAAAGGAAACCTATAGATAGGAAGTTCGTGTACAAAGAGACAAATATACTAGTAAGAGGAAATTGTCGGAAAAATTTAGAAAACAGTAAATCCTATGTGGAAACAATCTCGTTGGGTTTCAACTCTACTATTGCTCATATATTTTCGACTATCTCATCTCTTTGCTGCCAGAAGAAAGTGATTGAACTGATCTGCGCCATTTGAAGCTTGAATCTTGATAGTGATGTAGTTTGTAAGTACATGATCTGGATGAGACATAGTCGTATGCTTGAATCCCTAACTTTTGCCTAGACTGCCTTTTCAGGTTTTCAGTCTACCGGGATACCCTTTTTTGCCCAAGCCGCCTTTTCAGGTTTTCGACTTGTCGGGTGTACATTTTTTGTATATATGTCCTTAACTTTTGCCCGAACCCTTTTGGTTCGCCACAACGCCCTTATTTTTTCCTAGGCCAGTCGACCTAGCGGGTCTCGTTTATGCGTAGTATTTTTTGACTATGTCTGCGTTCACAGGGTGCGGGAAGTCTTCTCCGTCCATAGTGCTTAGGATCATGGCTCCGGACGGAAAATACTGTCTTGACTACCAATGGTCCCTCATAGGTGGGAGTCCATTTGCCCATGGGATCTCCTTGTGGTAAGATGATGCGCTTGACTACTAGATCGCTCACTTGGTATGCTCGAGGCTTGACTTTCCTATTGAAGGCTTTGATCATGCATTTCTGATATGCTTGTCCATGGCAGATGGCTGTGAGCCATTTCTCATCGATCAAGTTAATATGGTCAAGTCGAGTTTGGATCCATTCATCTTCGTCTAACTCTGCGTCCTTGAATACTCTGAGAGAGGGTATCTGAACCTCGATAGGTAGAACTGCTTCCACACCATATACGAGAGAGAAAGGGGTTGCCCCTGTGGATGTTCGTACTGAGGTGAGATAACCATGGAGAGCGAATGGCAACATCTCATGCCAATACTTATAAGTCATTATCATCTTCTGTATGATCTTCTTAAGGTTCTTATTGGTGGCTTCCACTACGTTATTCATCTTTGGCCGATATGGAGAAGAGTTGTGATGTTTAATCTTGAACTACGTGCAGAGTTCAGTGATCATCTTGTTATTAAGGTTGGTACCATTGTCTGTGATAATCCTTTAGTGGATGCCGTACCGACAAATGAGATTATGTTTGACGAATCGAGCCATGACATTCTTGGTAAAGTAATCGATAGCGACGAGAATGAACCGGTGTCCATTAGATGCGGTAGGTTTGATTTCTCCGATCATGCCAATGCCCCACATTGCGAAAGCCCACGGGGTGGTGAGAACATTAAATAGAACTGGAGGTATGTGTATGTTGTCTACGTATATTTGGCATTTGTGACAAGATCGAGCATAGCGATAACAACCAGCTTCCATAGTGGACCACTAGTAACCTACTCTCAGAATCTTCTTGGCCATTGAATATCCACTAGAGTGGGTACCAAATGCGCCTTCATGTAACTCTTCCATAATTCGCTCAGATATTTTCTGATCTACACATCAGAGTAAGGCCAGGTCATGGTTGCGCTTGTATAAGACGATGTTACTAAGAAAGAACTTAGCGGTGAATATTCTTAGGAACTTCTTATCGTTGACATATGCCACTTCAGGGTATACTTGAGCCTCAAGATACCTCTTCACTTCGTAGAACCAAGGTTTCTCCTTTACGCCTTCGGTATCAAGTTCGCAATAGTATGCTGGTACGTCTAGTCTTTCAATAGTGATCTGAGGAACTTCGTTGTCCCATCTGAATTTGAACATAGATGACATGGTAGCTAACGCGTCTGCCAACTGATTCTCTTCTCGTGGGATATGCTCGAAAGTGATTTCTTCGAAGTAGGGGATCGGATTCAACACATGTTCTCGATACAGAATGAGATTTGGATATTTTGTGTCCCATTCGCCTTTGATCTGACTAATCACCAAATCTGAGTCTCTATATACTTGCAGAAACTTGATCCTCAAGTCAATAGCAGTTTTGATACTCATGATGCACGCTTCGTATTCAGCCATATTGTTGGTACACCTGAAACATAGTCTGGCGGTGAAAGGTGTATGACCGCCTTTAGGAGATGTAATTACGGCGCCAATGCCATTACCAAGTGCGTTAGAAGCTCCATCAAAGACCATAGTCCATCGGGATCCTGGCTCAGGTCCTTCGTCTGGTCCAGGCTTCTTGTAGTTAGTGATTAACATAATATCCTCGTCTGGGAACTCGAAATGCATAGACTGGTAGTCATCTATGGTTTGATGAGCTAAATGATCATCTACTACGCTTCCTTTGATTGCCTTCTGGGTAGTATACTGGATGTCGTATTCGGTCAAGATCATTTTCCATCTTGCTATTCTTCCGGAGAGAGCAAGTTTCTCGAAGATATATTTTATCGGATCCATTTTAGAGATCAATAAGGTAGTGTGAGTCAACATATATTGTCTTAGTCAGCGAGCAGCCCTAGCCAAAGCACTGCAAGTTTTCTCGAGCTATGACTATCTTGTTTCACAGTCGGTAAACTTTATGCTAAGGTAGTATATTGCATACTCTTTTCGACCAGACTCGTCATATTGGCTCAACACACACCCCATTGAGTTTTCTAATACTGTTAAGTACATAATCAAAGGTCTTTCTTTGACTGGTGGTATCAAGATAGGAGGTGCTTGTAGGTACTCCTTGATTTTTGTCAAAAGATATCTGGCAATCGTCGTTCCATTTTACCACTTGAGCTTTCTTCAGTAACTTGAAGATTGACTCACAAGTAGTAGTTAGATGTGCGATGAACCTAACAATGTAGTTCAGACGTCCTAGGAAACCTCTGACTTCCTTCTCAGTACGGGGAGCTGGCATTTCTTGAATAGCTTTGACCTTGGCGGGGTCAAATTTAATACCTTTACCACTGACGATGAAACCCAGGAGTTTTCCGGATCTGACCCCAAAGGTGCATTTGCTCGGATTAATTATCAACCTGTATTTCTTTAGTCTATCAAACAACTTTTGCAAATGATTAAGATGTTCTTCTTCAGGATATGATCGAGCTAACATGTCGTCGACGTAGACCTCTATCTCGTGATGTATCATGTCATGGAATAAAGCCAACATAGCACGCTGATATGTGGCGCCAGCATTTTTTAAACCAAATGGCATGACATTGTAGCAGAAAGTGCCCCACTGTGTAACGAAAGTAGTCTTTTCCATGTCTTCGGGAGCCATCTTGATCTGATTGTAACCAGAGAAACCAACCATGAAGGAGAAAATTTTGTCCTGAGCGGTATTGTCAACCAGGACATCAATATGTGGGAGCGGAAAATCATCTTTCGGGCTCGCTTTATTCAAGTCTCTGTAATCTACGCACATGCGCACTTTGCCATCCTTCTTAGGTACGGGTACCACGTTTGCAACCCATTGTGGATAAGAAATAACGGCTAATAAACCGCCATTGAACTATTTCATAACTTCAGCTTTAATCTTCTCGGACATTTTAGGACGCATACGACGGACCTTCTATTTCACATGGAAAAACTTTCCTTCGTTGGTAATCGATGTACCACAATGTCAATGTTTAGACCTGGCATGTCCTCGTAGGACCAAGCAAAAATCTCGATGTAGTCTCGCAACATCTGGATTAAGCTTCCTTTAACACTGTTCTCAAGACCCGCTCCTATCTTGATTTCTTTTTTGTCTTTGTCGGTACCTAGTTTCACAACCTCGACTGGTTCTTCGTGTGGCTGTATGGCCCTCTCTTCCTGCTGTAGTAGTCTGGAAAGTTCTCCTGGCACTTCACAATCTTCCTCATCTTCGTCTTCGGCTTGGTAGATCGCATTATCAAAGTCATATTTAGCAATAGTATAGTCGTTATCGACGAGATTCGAAGTGAATGTGGATCTGCAGTGTATTATGTGAGTATGTGTAAGAACACATAGCTTTTAAAGGGGTGATAAAGTAAAATAAAGACAGAGAGCATAATATTTGTATGCAAAAGTCCAATGATTTATTGAATCATAATATGCGAATGATAGATGATAACCCTCACAAACGAGCCATGGTGCCCCAGGCAAGGCACTAGGCTTAGAGTTTATTGTTCAAAGCATAAAAAGCAAAAAAGCATAATAGAAAAAAGCAATTACTCTTGTCTAAAGGAGATTGGTATAACATCTTTGGTCTTCCAATTGTTGAGTCCATCGCCAGGAGTCGGGAAGATTCAATTGTTGATGTCGAAGTCATCGTCGTCGTCTGCTTCTATAGCATGAATTTTGTTCTTGTTGATGCGGAACGGGGGTCTTCCGGTACGTTTGCGGCATATTATCTTCTGACCTTTGGAGGTAAAGCCCAAACCAGTATTGTCAGATTTGAATGGAAAGTCGGGTAGCTGACCCCAAATAGTACAACCTTCTTCTTCAACTACAGCCCTGGCATCTTTTAGTGAGGCCATATTCGGCGGAACTCTAGTAACTTCAGAAGTGACATGAGAGTCGATAGGTATAACTCGTGAAACTACTTCGAAAGCTTGACAGGGAGTTTTGATAAATTCACCTCTCATTTCGATGTATCGAAATGACTGCAGATGGCATACCATGTATTCTTATTCTCTGCATACTGTGACAATTTTCCCCTTTGCTAGGTACTTCAACTTCTGATGCAGGGTAGAGGAAACAGCTCCTGCCCCGTGTATCCAAGAGCGTCCAAGCAGGAAAGAGTAGGCTAGATGAATCTCTATCACAAAGAAAGTAGAGTCAAAAGCTTGGGAACCTACTTTGATTGGCAGGGTAAGCTTTACAAGTACCGATATTTTTGAACCATTAAAAGCTGTTACAATTATATCACTGGGATTCATGACTACTTCTTCAAAATTAAGTCGGGCAAAAGCGCTCTTCGGCGGGACATTCAGAGCAGAACCAGTATCCACCAATGCGTGGGACAACATAGTGCCCTATTATTCAATAGAGATATGCAAGGCTTTATTGATATTTCTTTCGGCAGGAGTCAGATCAACATCAGAAAAGCCTAAACCATTGTCGGCGGTCAGGCTAGCAATGCAACTTTCGAATTGGTCGACATTAGTATCTTGCGGTACATGAGCATTATTCAGAAGCATCACCAAGGCATTAGCATGAGCCTCGGATCACAGCAGCAGAGCTAGCATGGAAATCTTGGACGGAGTTTGTCCTAACTGTTCCACAACATTGTAGTCGCTCTTTTTAATGATCGTCAGAACTTCCTCCATTTCTTGCTTAGAGGTGTCTATAGCAACTTCCTTTTGTACTTCTATCTGAGAAGGTTGAGTCACTTTGTCTTTCCCTCGAGCTTCGGGAGTTGATTTAATAACAAGAATGCAAACTGGTGTAGTAGTACCCTTTGGAGGAGCGATATCTAGAGAAAACACTCTTTCGGTCCGGGTTACTTTGCTTGATCTGGTGATGTTGTCAATGTCAGGATTTGTAGCTTCAACTATATTGTCTTCAATGGTTAACGACTCTTGCTTGATGCCATGATAGTAGACTTCCGCTCCATAATTCCAACATATAGATTTGTCAGAGGAATATGGAATTGATTTAGGCGAGGTAATAATTAGAGGTGCCAGTGTAGGTGCAGGATCAAAGGTAATCCTTATGGTATTCACATTAGCGTATTCTTTGGGATAGTCGTCTCCCCATCTGGTTGCTTTGATGGCTTCGATTGGAATTTTGTAGCTATCAGGAACGGTATACTTCACCATGAAATCATACTTTCCACTTGGCTGCCCCAAGGTATCCCAGACTTCTGGTACGGCTTCGCTTACGTCTTCGATCTTTAGAATTTTAGAACCATCTTCGCATAGACTCTCTATAGACGGAGCCTTTAGGAATAGCACTTCTCGGTTGTCCATCATGCGTTGAACGCGTCTCTTCAACCAAGCACATCCATCTGATTCAGATACACACCAACTGCAGTAGTCAGGACATCCTGGAAATAAATCGACTCACAACAAATCTTTCTTGACAGTCATCAGGGGAATGGTTAGCTCATTCACATCAAAAACATAGGAGTCATTGTCAATGGCGTTGGCACTTTTACCATGGTCAGGCATTGGTGCGTTGATCACATTCGGAGTATCCACACGAGGATCTAATTCAATTTCTCAGGCTTCAATCATGCCTTGAATCTTGTTCTTCAAGGCCTAACAGTTGTTGGTGTCGTGCCCTGGGCTGTTGGAGTGGTATGCACACCTTGTGTTAGAATTGTACTTTGTAGAGGATGTGTTGACGTGTTGAGAAAGATCCCTCAAAGTAATCAGCTCTACTTTTAGCATGTGATGTAATGCTTGAGACAATGGCATGTTGATCTTCGTAAACTGTCTTCGTGGTGCATTCTATATACGCGCATTGTCTTATTGAGGTTATACTGGCGTGAGATTGGAGATCAGGACTGCCCCTACAGATTGATTATGATTAGCTTTGTCACGGTTCTTTTGACCATACATAGATTTGGCTTCTTTCTTCCCACCAAAAGATCTCTTCGCAACATTTGAAGATGTTTCGACTTGAATCTTTCCGCTCTTGATTCCAGCTTTAATACATTCGCCTGTCAATATCAGCTCGGTGAATCCGGTTGAAGAGTTTCCAAGCAGGTGATTGAAGAATGGGCCTATCAGCGTTCCCATGAACATATCAACCAATTTCCTATTAGACAAGGGTGGTTGAACTCTGCCTTCTAGATCTCTCCATTTCTGAGCCTACTCTTTGAACTTCTCGTCACGACCCATACACATGCTCTGTAGTTGCATACGAGTTGGTGCCAATTCATCATTGTACTGGTACTGTTTGTAGAAAGAATCTTCCAAATCATTCCAGGTATGCATGTGGGTATTCTCTAGCTGATAATACCACTCCAACTGTGTTCTAGACAAACTCTCTTGAAAGAAATGTATACATAGCTTCCTGTCTTCAGTATGAGGATAGATCTTCTGAATATAGGACTTCAGATGTAGCTTCGGGCAAGAAATGCCATCGTACTTAGCAAAGGTAGGGACCTTGAACTTGCGGGGAATTACCACTCCGGGAACCAAACTTAGATCATCAAAGTTCAACCCTGGCATTTTCATATTTTCCACGGCATTCAGTCGTTCTTCAAGTTGCTTGTACTTTTTGTCGTTAGGATACTTCTCACTCGTATAGTCTTCTTTATTTTCCGACTCATGATGGATTCCTTCATTGTTTTTGACGTTGCCTTCAGTTTCGCCGCTCTTGTCTGAGAATTCAAGCTGTTTGACTACCTTGACCGGACCTTTGAACCTTTTCCCCATGTTGAGAATGTTAATGGTCTTCTTCTTTCTGGTGATGAGCTTCTTCAGATCTTTCTAACCTTGAGCTAAGCTGGTGAACATTTCCTGGAATTGAGCATTTTGAGGCTGGAGATCTTTGACAGTGTGTTCGAGAACCATTTCTTCTGAAATAAACAGCGAGAGAATGAGAAAACCGGTCTTTAGTGTACCTATTAAGAGATGTTATGCTATGATATGCAATGTTATGCGATGCAATATTTTCAAGGACCTTTAGGAATTTAAATTTGTTAAACAAGCAAGAACAAACTTTTTATTAGTTGACTTAGTAAGTACAAATGATAGTTCAAGACAGTAAAATGAAATTCCTAGAGCTTTAGGCCTCCTATGGGCGCTTCCTCTTTGTGTTGAAGTAGGCGTTGATGCCTTGCTCCTTGTGAAGTATTTTTGTCAACTCAAATAATCTTTTCTCACTAGCATAGCATTGAGCTTCAAATGTATCCCTTTCTTCTTTGATTTGAATCAAGGATCTCTTCAATTCTTCGAAATCAGTAGGCATGTCTGGATGAAGAATGGTGTAAGGTTTGTCACCTACAGCAACAGGTTCCATAATTACTGGCAGAATAGCAGTATACGACATCATGAGGTTTTGAGCTCGAGCTCGCACCCATTTGAGGTAAGGTTCCCAAGGAATGGAATTTTTGTGCCCCAAAGTCTTGGTATCAGTTTTCTTCACCATGCCCCAAGCGTGCACAAATCTTTGGCGATAACCATAGAGATCGTTGTCGTAGTCAAATATAATGTCTTGGAGAAGCATATCATGAGGACCATCTTTTTGAGCGTAGCCAAATTGTCGTAGTTCTAGAGAAGGGTTGTAAGTGATATCTCCCCCTATGCCAAGGAGTGGTACATTAGGGAATTCTCCACAACGCTCAATGAAGGTGAAATCCTTTTGAAAGTAGAGACACCAACGGATATATGAATGGGAGAGTGACATCAACCTTTGAGACCACTTCAACCTTTGTTAGTTCTTCATTACTGACTGAGGAAGGTGTGAAATAAACCACCTGGATAATAACGAAATGCAACGCATGAGAATTCCTTGTCTTTTCGTAGTACGAGTGTGGAGAGAATGTAGAATATCTCCAAGCAAAGTAGGCACAGGATTGTGAGTGAGGAAAATATTGATGGCGTTCACGTCTATGAATTGACATTTTAAAATTCTGGAAAAATTATGGAAGGATCCAATGGTCATTTGACAAATATTGGTGACCTCATTTTATTTTTATTTTTATTTTATTATTTTTTTCCATTTTTGATTTATTTCACCTTTTATTTTATTTTCTAAAAATATTTTCAGACTTTAAAATAAATTCTAAAAATTTTTTCAACACTTGTTGAACTCTGTTTGAGTTTAGGTAATTTTCTTGGAATTTTATTTTGATGAATAAATACTATTTATGTATTTCGTCAATAAAGTCCAATTAAATAACCTAATTTCAAAATAATTTTTAATCCTTTTATTTGATTTTATTTTCATTTTTATCCTGTTGACTTTTGAATTTATTTTGAAGTCACAAATTTCCTCAACATCAATGGAATTTGGGTGTTGATAGGTCTCTTTACCAAATCCACCAAGAAAGTTGATTGATTTTGACGAAGTTAGACTGAATAAATCCATCTGATGCAAAATAAATTTGGAAACTATTTCTTCTTCTCCATCTTATTTTTATTTTTGTCCCGATTCAGAAAAAGTGATCAATTGGTGGCATGAACTTTAATGTTCTGAGATAAGCCCCAAAAGATGACTTGAGCTTTGATCTTGGTTCAACACCTGTGGCGCTTGTCGTGTGGTTGCGTCGATTTTTAATCAAGCTTCTGACAAGTTTCCACTATTTTTGTCCATTTGAAATTCTCAAACATCTTTGATTAAGTGATGTGATAATTCCAAAACCAGTGATATACTTGACAAAAAACAATTGAAACTTGTCGTGTGGTCGCGTTGATTCTATCAAGCTTTTGGCAAGTCTTCATGCGTAAGTTTCAAGATGGTCACCTTGCTGACGACTAACAGTTAACAATTCGATGATATGCTTGACAAGTTTCAAGATGGTAATCTTGCTAACCTTTATTAATTGCTTTTTATTTTTCGCTCTTTACTTTCCGCATTTACTTTTATGCTCTTTATTTTTATGCACCTTTATTTTTAGCATTTTTAAATTTCATGTCATTTTTTTTTCTTTGTTCACTTGAGCATTTTACTTTCTTGTTATTTTGAATTTGCTCACTTGAGCTTTATTTTTCTTTTCCAAAACACTTAATAATCCAACCTAAATATAAAAAGATTTTAATTGGACTTGGTTACTATCCTTGTGTTTGGAGCTTGATCTTTGGACTTAGGATTAGGACCCTTAAATCAGCTCAGAGATCTCTGTGTCCTTGGTGTTATTTTGTCTTGTCTGGTTATTATCTTTGTATGCAGGTTATTCCGTTATACTCGATTAAGAGTGGATTTCCTCCAAATACAGTTGTTACTCTGCTCGTTTTTCTCAAGACAATAGTTCACCTAAAAGCATTCGTTTTTCTGAAGCTTATGTTTTTTTGTCCGATTATTTATTGCTTGTGTGGTAATCCAAAGGTTGGGATATGGTATTGGCTCTTGATATCAAGTACTAGTCTTCTCACCCGGTTAGATCTTTCTTTACCCTTAACTTTTATTTTATGCACTTAGGTTAGCCTCTTCATCTCCTCCCCATTATTTAATTTTCAAAAACCTCCCTATTTTTCAAAGGATTCTTGTATTCAAAACTCGAACTGCTTTCATAAAAAACTTGGACTTAGGTCCATGCATTTTTAAAATCTCTTTTTCTTAATAAACTTTCAATTCATTTAATAATACTTTGAATTTTCTTTTTTTAAGACTAAAAAGCATTTAACCTCATTCAAACTTTTTGAGCTCTTTGTGGCTTTTCTAAAACTAACATTTTTCCTAAAATCAACCAACACACAACTTTAGTTTTTTAGCTGAACTACTTGGTTTTGATTTCAACATTGCACATTGTTGGTATGTACGCCTGGAACTCATTGGAAGTTCTATCAAACCAAAAATTATAAAAAATACTTATTTTCTCCCCTCCATCATCCATTTTGTACATATACTCTTTTTTAGCACACATATACAAATTTTCAAAAAGGTTCATGTGGAGTACCGTAAATGCTTTGGGTGCCTAACACCTTCCCTTTGCATAACTAACCCCCAGTCCCAAATCTCTGATTTTTTTAAAGGATTTTATTCGCTCCTTTTCCTAGTCCTTTAGATAAAATAAAAGTGTGGTGGCGACTCTTTTGTTACTTTTTTGATTTAAGTAAATTCAATGGCTTATACTCAGTTTTTTGCCGCTACACCGGCTAAGTTTTATTAGGCCTCAGAAGGACCACCAGTGTTCTTTCGAGTAGCCCGGGCCGCAGACATCAATCTCTTCTACTCTTTAACGAAAATGTCAGTCATCTCTCAAACCATCAAGTATTTAGAAAAAGTATTACCTAAAAAGTTCAGAATGTCATCAAAGGGTAAAGGCAGCAAGTCCTTAACCCTGATTGGCCAGAAGGAGTCTAATACTTCGATAGAGAGAGAGTTTCAGTGTCACTCAGTTTTTCATATTTAAATCCCGAGAGGGAGAAGGGATTTCCCATCTAGTACAGGGGAAATTTGGGGTGACCTTCATCACCATAAATTATTTGAAGGCATCATGGACCACATCGAATGCATAGGAATCACTCCTTAAAACCTTTGTAATTTGAGGTAAAGGCTTGAAGAAAGCTCTTCCTCAAAACGCCACTAATGGCCACCCAGCTCCCGGTGTCTATGTTTTTTACTTAAAAGTAGGAGAAGAATAATTTGATGGTAGGAGTTATGTTTAGAGCCTCGCATATCACCTCAAAGGCTTTTATGAACCCCAAACTGTTGGGACGTAGTTATGATAGAGCTACATTTACCGTTCTCAGCACATCTATTTCAAAGTCGTCAAGGGGAAAGCAGATATTTATATCTTCCAATATCCTGGCATAAATTAGAACCACTCAGGTTCTACTCCTTTTGGCCAAGACATACAGACTCGTTCACCATCAATGCAAGATTCCAGAACCACATCGTCCTCATTTCGCGTTGAGGACACATTCCATAGAGAGCGGAGTTTGGCAATCTCCACTTCGTTCGTGGTGTTGTGGTTATAACCTAGAACCTCTTTGCTAAAGGTTTTGTTGGTCTCCATCAAGAGCTTCAGTGAACCTGAAGAATTAGGTTCAGAATCACTTTCAAAGGTTAGAACTTCAGAATAAACTTTGTTCATGACTCTCTCAAGTTCCTCTACCCCTAACGCATCTCTCATCTCTTAGATGCATTTTTCCCACAAAACCCTACACTCATTGCTACTTAAGTGTTTCCTATTTCCTAATTCATTGCACTCCCTAATGACCACCATCTCTTGAATTTAAAAATTGCAGATAAATAAGCAAAGTAAAGAAAAGGAAGACCTGTTTAAAAATGGTGATGATCGAAAACCTGGGATAGAGCGGTTTCCGAGTGAGATCAGCGGCAAGGAAGATTCTGTAGAAGGAAATAAAAAAGGAAATAATTTTTGAAAAGGGAAGAAAGACTTTATAAAGGGGAATAAGTAGCGTGTTACACATTTAAAACCTAATAACTTCTATTATTACGCCTAAAAATCATAGGTGACTGTTGGGAAGACTGGGCATGGGACACATGTGTTGGTAACCTACTCGCAACCGGCGTATACAGATTCACGCTTCATCTATCGACCATAAGGCTTTAGAACAAAAATCCATATGCTCTGAGGGCTTATGTTCATGCATAAAATCTACTGCCCGAGATATAGTATACAGTTAAGCAAAGTTGAGGATTTCCACTAAGGAATACACCCCAGACTATGGAATCGGACCTATCCGGGCAATGAAGCCGAAGGTGACGATGACTAAAGCGCATTAGGAGACGAAGAGTCTAATGCTGGGCATACTCCCCGGATTCAAGGGTTACAGTCAGACCAGCAATTACGAGGATGTTATGAAGAAGTCGGATTTTCAAGGGAGTAGCCGCTCATTTATTCCTGACGGTGCACGTTATAATTCTGGCCATCATTGGTAGCGGCAGACGTTATGTGCCTTAAAGATTACCCAGTTGCATGACTTGGAAGGCCATAAACGTTACAGGCATTGATGACAGAGGTACATGTATCTCTATATAAAGGGATCCCGATTGAGGGATAAGCAAGACACATAGCTTGGAGCTCAAGATAACTTGCTTGAGCCTCCGAATCCCTAAACATCCTCATATAGTTTTTCTACCAAGAACACAAATAAAGAATAAACATGAAAATGAATTTTTCCCCTTTGTTCCATCAGAAATTAAACTAAGTTATATTTCTTTTGCATCTTTATGAACCATTTGATACAGGAGGCAGACATTTTCTAGTCTTGGGGCAAACTTTTATTAATTTGGGACATACTTTTATGACTTCGTCTTACATCATGGCACAATCCAGTGTTTTAAAAACTAGACTGGACTAGTCAGTCGAACTAGTTCAACCTGGAACCAAAATGGTCATCGATCTGGTCTAATTGTTGGATGTGGTAAGATATTGAACCAATGGAAAACGATCAAAACTAATAAAAACTAGAGAACCGACAATTTGGCAAACCAACAACTTCAATGCTTGATTTTTTTTCTTTACATCCGAAAAGGCAATGTTATTTTGATAATTTTCTAAAATATATAGATGATTTTGTTCAGAAAGAAAACATTCGCGTACTCTGTTCTGAAATTTCATTTGAGATACTAGGATTGAGAAACCCTATCCTTTTCGTCATCTGTTGTCGTTTGTGTAAGTCGTTTGCCGCCATTCTTAATTATTGAAGAGGTGGAAGCACTACGTTGTGATCTTGCTAGTATGATAATCCAACTTATTTCAAATGTTATTGGTATGTTGTTAATAATTATGATTATAATTTTGTTATTTTAATTTAGGGTTTTAATTTATTATTACATTTTAATTGTTAAACTCTCTAAATTGATGTTATTGTAGATTAATTAAATTTGGATGAGGTTGAGGCTAATGCACAACTCAATTATGGAGAAAACATGAACCAAAATTGAAACAATTTTTTCTCCGTAGAATTAAATTTATTATTAGACTTTATTTAAAACCTATTTTATTTTGTATTTTGTATTATTTTCTTGTGCGTGGTTACTATGTTTAGAATTTAAATTTAAAGAATAACTTGTGAAATTATGATATTTTTTATTTTTTAAAACTTTAGGTGTTATGATTTTTTTTAGAGGCAGTCATCATCACTACAAAAAATACACTCCCCAACGACGTCCTATAGCGATGTGATTATCACGTGGATATAAAAAGCTAGTTGCGACGTGATAATCACGTCACTAACATTTTTAATAATAAAAAAACAACACAACGTAATATTCAAGGAAGTCAGAGTTTTAATTTTTTTTTAAAACAGTTGCGGCGTGGGATTCACGTCGCCACTTGAAAGTTCATAATAAAAAAAATTGTAATTTATAGATGGAGGGAGCTTTGAAATTTGGTTGTGACGTGTTTTCCACGTCGTAACATTTAAGTAGAAAAATAAGTCTGACCCTGAATTGATTGTGTACAGAGTTGGCAGACTGAAGCATTAATTATTTTTCCAGTTGAGAGTATAGCGACGTGAATCTCATGTGGCAAGGTTGTGACGTGATATTCACGTCGCTACCTGGCATATAAATCTAACGCTCCAGATTTATTATATCACAACACTTCGCCCTAAACCTTTTGTGTATGCTTCTTCCTGCGTTCCTTTCCTCTTCCTTCCTTTCCTGCAACACAACCTCACAAAATTTCCCCAAATAATCCCTAATTTCAATTTCAAAATCATATTAGGTAATTATATATTGTTTAACTTCAATTTTGTTTATTCTGTATTTGTTGTTGTAATTAAATTTTAATGAAATTTGTTTTGTTTAAATTGAAGAATATTGGAGAAGAAGATAAGAAGAAGATTGATTGAAGGAGATATAAGAGGTATTTATGCAAGAAAAAAATTAATTTTATATGTAAATTAGAATTTATTTTGTTTATAATATTATTTTTAGTTTTATATTTCGTTTATTAATATGTTAAAAAAAACGAAAACAAATTTCTATATAGAAAAGTAAAAAAATTTAAAAAACAGAAATTAGAAAACTTTTTTAAACAACGAAAATTGTATTCTGTTTATTTTATATGTAAAAAAAATGATTTTTTTTACATATTAGTTTTAGGTTAGTATTTAAAAACAATTTAAAAAACATTTATATGTATATATATAACAAAAAAATTTATATATAGTTAATATAGTTAAATTAATGTTTATTTATATTGAATAAAAAGACAATGATTGTATAAATGTGCAGTATGAAATATTATCGGTATTATCGTAGTTGGATGTACGATATAATATATCCAAGAAGACGTGCACTTAAATCCAATTTTATAGGAATTGATATCTATCAAGTAGCAAATGAGAAAAAGGAATATATTTAAAGTTATATCAGCGTTTAATTATGAAGTTTAAACGCCGAATAATGTACTAGAGACTAGCAACATGCATGCTTCAAGTAGTCGACCTCCTATGGAACATGAGGAGAACTTTAATTTGATCGGTGAGATGTTTGAGGATGCTTTTGGTGTGAATGTAACATATGATGAACCTAAATATTTTGACGGGGAAGAGTTGCCAGATGAGGAAGCGCAGATATTTTATCAATTGTTGAATGAGATGAATACGTTGTTGTTTGAGGGGTCGTTAGACTCAAAGCTATCAATGTGTGTGAGATTATTGGTCGCCAATTCAAATTGGAATGTTCCTGATCAGTTTCTAGAACATTTCGTAAAAATTCTAGGACTCCACCGCAACGAAAGACAACTTGCCTACAAGTTATTATGATGCAAAGAAGTGGGTGTCGAAGTTGGGTTTAAAAGTAAGAAAGATTGATTGTTGCATTAACGGTTGCATGTTTTTTTTATGACAATGAGTTTGGTACTCAAGATGGATCGTTAGAGGAGTGTAAGTTTTGTAATAGTCCAAGATATTAAGTTCGCAGTAGAGCCGTTAACAGCAAGCAAAAGCATGTAGCAGTAAAATCCATGTTTTATCTTCCGATAATATTAAGGTTAAAAAGAATGTTTGCTTCAATGCATAATGCAAGTCAAATGACATGGCATTATACAAGCCAGGCATTATGCGACATCCATTTGATGGTTAGGCATGGAAGCACTTTGATCGGGCACATCCTTATTTTGCTGCAGAACCTAGAAATGTCAGGCTTGGATTATGCTCTGATGGTTTTTCCCCATACGTGCAAGCGTCGGGAAGTGTGTATTCTTGTTGGCCAGTTATTGTAACCCCTTACAACCTCCCTCCTAAGATGTGCATGACAAAACCATACATGTTTTTGACGTGCGTCATTCCAGGCTCGTCCATTCCAAAAGTCGAAATTGATGTGTACTTACAACCTTTAATTGATGATTTGAAGAGGTTGTGGATAGGAGAATGGACTTATGATATATCCAGTAAATAGAACTTTACATTGCGAGTTGCCTTGATGTGGACCATTAACAACTTTCCAGCATATGGAATGTTGTCTGGTTGGGGTACGCATGGTAAAATGGGTTGTCCGCATTGCATGAGGCACACCAAAGCATTTACGTTGGATAAAGGGGGGGAAAGCTCGTGGTTTGACAGTCACCGCAGATTCCTTCCAACAAATCATCCATATAGAAGAAACAAGACAAATTTTAAAAAAGATGAACGAGTGACAATTTTGCCTCTGCCTCAATTGTCACCGGGTGCTATATGGAACCAAGATTGTGAACTACCAACATTTGCAGATACTAGCAAAGCATGTAGAATTGAAGGATATGGAGTCACGCACAATTGGACAAAAAGAAGTATATTTTGGGACCTCCCGTATTGGAAAGATAATTTGTTGCGCCATAATCTTGATGTTATGCATATTGAGAAGATTTTTTTGATAATGTATTTAACACGGTGATGGATGTTACATGCAAAACAAAAGATAATGAGAAGGCTAGACAAGACATGAAATTTTGGTGTAACCGAAAAGAGTTGGAATTGAAGCCTCAACCGAATGGAAAGTTATTAAAACCCAAGGCTTGTTTCAGTCTGACTTCCCAAGAAGCTAAAGCAGTTTGTCGATGGTTAAAAGATTTGAGAATTCCCGATGGATATTCTTTAAATTTAGCAAGGTGTGCCGACCCAAACACTGGGAAGTTGCATGGTATGAAAATTCATGATTGCCACATTTTTATGGAACAATTGCTACCGATTGCATTTGGATCACTATCCAAACATGTTGTTAATCCACTAACTTAAATTAGTCAATTTTTTAGAGATATTTGTGTGTCAGCTTTAAGAGGGGATGACATCCTTAAGTTGGACCAAAACATTACACTCATTATTTGTAAGTTGGAACAAGTATTTCCGCCTTGTTTCTTTGACTCCATGGATCATTTACATGTGCATCTTGCATATCAAGCTTATCTTGGTGGACCTGTTTAATATAAGTGGGTGTACCCGTTTGAAAGGTTCATGAGTGATTCAAAGCGATCAGTGAAAAATTAAGCTAGAGTTGAAGGATCTATATGTGCACATTACTTGCATCGGGAAACATCACATTTTTGCAGTCACTATTTTAATCACTTGATGTTAACTCCTAGAATCATATGGAATCCTGTAAATGTCAACCAGAAAAGTCATTTCATCTTAGTCTTCGGGCTTCCAGGTCCACCCTCTGGAAAGAAGGGTGTGCATTGGTTGACCCAAAAAGAAATGTAATCCGCACATGTCCATGTATTGATCAACTATGTTGAAGTTAAACCATATCTTGAGTAGGTTTACCCAAACATTTTTAACTGTGTTGACAATGTGTGTATACCAAACTCATTAAACTTATGGTGTGTGTTTTGTAGGGAATTTAGTAGTGCCTATTTTCATAGTGCTGGTGTACAGTCAACATTCGGTGTCATTTATGCTCCCCCATGGTTCAAGGAGAGATTGTCTAGCATTGTTCCACCGACTCTAGAAATACTCCATTTGAGAAACTTGTCAGAGGGCCTTATCCAAAGCGCAAATGAATGGCACACAAACTTCGTGAGCGGATATAAATTTCACACTGAGACATGGACCGAAGGGAAAAAAACCATAAATAGTGGTGTATTTGTAAAAGGAGTTACAGATGGCGGTGAAGATGACTTCTATGACTTTGTTAAACATATCTACGAGTTGGTATACAATTACTTGGACTCGAAAAATAAAATTGTCTTGTTTTATTGTGAATGGTATGATCCAACTAGAGGCACAAAAATAGACAAGTCATATGATACTGTTGAGATTTAAATGAACCAGAGATACAGAGAGTATGACCCTTTCATAATGTCACATATTGTTAGGAAAGTTTATTATGTTCCTTATACTTCATTTGTATTACGTAAACGAGGATGGTGTGTTGTAATAAAAACAAAATCGCTGGGTCATATTGAAACTGGCGACCTAGTGGAAGATGTTTCCTACCAAGTTGATGACATTGAACAAATTAATGATGTGGTTGCAGATGAACACATTAAAAGTTTGTCAAATACAATGGTTGATGGACATCAAGTTGATGTGTCTATATTGTTGGTTGATAATAATGTGAATGAAGAGAATGATGAAGAGTTTGAATTCGAGGACAATATTACATCAGATGATGAGAATGATATGGATAACGAGCTTGAAGAATTAGAATAACTAAACAATTTATTGAATGTAACGTTAATGAATATGTATTTAATGTGTTAATGAATATCTATTGATGTTAATGAATTTATTATTTTTGTTGATGAATATATATATATATATATATATATAGAGAGAGAGAGAGAGAGAGAGAGAGAGAGAGAGATAAAATGCCACCTAAGAGTAAGGATAGTGGTAAGAAGTCCCAACTTTACAGGGTAGTAACATGTGAGGCACCTCACTCGGCCATGCCCCCGAGACTCAGTTGATTCCATGTCCATGGCCAGTAATCAAGATTTTGTGCCATTACTCTTATCTCGGACATGTTCGTCTGGGGTACTTGCATCTTTTGTGCCACCTTGTTTTCCTTTCCCACAGACCCAGATGCCCTCATCCTTCTAGCAGATTGAAGGACTTGGTTTTCCTTTTCCACAGATCCAGATGCCCTTAACCTTCCAGCAGACTGGAGGACTTGGTTTTTCTTTCCCACAGACCCAAATGCCCTCATCCTTTCAGCAGACTGGAGGACCCAGTTTTCTATATCCCACACATATGCCCTCATCCTTCCAGCAGGCTGGAGGATCCCGCAGCCCACGTCCCACACAGGCTGGAGGATCCCGCACCCCACATCCCAGTCAGACAGGAGAATCCCGCACCCCACACCCCACACATGTACCTTCACGTCAGGATGGTGGTGATGTGGATGAGGCGGATAATGAGATAGATGGAACTGGTCTTCAGGGAGCGATGAGCCGGGTGAGATTCATGTCATTGACGGGAGATTTTGGATTTAGCCCGCAGGAAGCTCGTAAGTTTCTTATTTATAAACTTTTATTTAAGTATGTATACATTTTCATTTTTAATATAAATTTATATTTAATATTGTTAATTCAAAATGTTGTTGTTTAGTTTCGTGTCGAGTCGGACTACTGCCAAGGTTATAAATTATATAATTCATCAGATGTATAAATCATTTTGGAAGAACTTTGGCGAGGTTACAAATAAAGAAAAATGGTTTAAAAAATTTAAGGTATTGTTATTTATTTAAGTTATAAATTTAATTTATTTTTTTAGTTATTGTTATTTAAATGACATTTTTATTATAATTACTTAACTATTTATTTTAATGTCATACAACATTGCAGGAAAAATGTGTGTGGGATCCGTTGAACGGGAAATTGATTGAAAAAAATTATTATGGCAGAACCTCAAGAAGACTTTCTGACATAATGCGGCGTGTTAGGGAGAATTTTGAACTTCATGGTATGCGTCCTAACTGGATAGGCGTAGAGGTTTTCGATGAACTTCTTCAATATTGGGAGTTGCAAGAATTCAAGGCTAAATCGAAAAAATTTAAGAAGATGAAGGCATCTGAAAAGGGAGGTTGTGCTAATACTGTTGGAAGTATAAGTACTGTGGAGCATGTTCGGCGCATGGTAAATATTACCAATTTTTTAAGTTATATTTTTATTCATAATATATTTTATTAATTAATTTTAATTTTATTATTTAGACTAAGGAGTTGGGGAGACCACCACTGATTATTGAGTTGATTAAAAAGACTCGGACAAAGAAATCGGGGAGTTTTGTTGACGAACATACGCTGAAAGCTTATGTAAGTTATTTAATTTATGTTGTTTATATTTTTTTTTAATTTAATGACAAATTTGTGACGTGATTTTGATGTGGCAACCGATAAATTATGGCGTGAATATCACGTGGCAATTGATTTTTTAAATTTAATGACAACTTTGTGACGTGATTATCACGTGGCAACTGATAAATTGCCAAGTGAAAATCACGTGGCAATTCATAAGTTGTGGTGTGAAAATCATGTGGCAACTTTTTAATATAATATAATTTAATTTAGTATAATTTAATATATATATATATATATATAATTGATTTTTTTTTATTGTATGTATGTGTAGGAGGATTATCAAACATTGCTCGCAATTTTTCTGGAAAATAATCCGCAATATACTCCTGAAGATGGGGAGCCGCTTCATTCGGATGTTGATTTTTATATTTGGAATCAAATCATTGAGGAAAAATGGCCTAATGATTGTATTTTTGGTGGTGGAAATTTGGCAGACGGCTTAAGAATTGGTGATAGAAATTTATTCCAAAGAAATACTGATGGAGAAGGAGGGTCACATCAACCAAATCTGACACCCGAACAATTTGAAACAATAAGACAATTGGCGCTAAATAAGGCAAGACGCGAGTCAGCGCAATGTGAGGCGGCAATGGAGGCCCAAATGGCGGCAATGAGGTAAGAGCAAGAGTGGCAAATGGAGATCATGGCGAAGAGGCAATCTGATATGGATGAGAAAATGAGACGATTTATGCAAGGATTTGGTGAAAATCAAAATGTTCACAATCAAGAGTCGGAGGATGACAGAAACGATGATTTTGACATTGAAAATTACCCAAACCAAGATGACCCGTAAAATAACTTTTTATTTAATTTGTTTTGAAATTTGAATTTGTGTAAGATATTAATTAATTAACACTTTTAAATTTTTTGTATAGTAAATTTTAAATTTTAGTTTATTAGTTTTATTATATTAAATTTAATTATATAGTTTTAGTTTATTAAATTTATTATATTAAATTTTATTATATTAAATTTCATTATATTAAATTTTATTTTATGAATTTATAATTTTTTATTTAATTAATTTTATTATTATAAAAGATTATCAGGGTGCTGTAATTAATTTAAATAAAAAAGAAGAAGAAATTAACATTAGCAACGTGAAAGACATGTCACAACGTTGTGACATGAATTTCACGTCGCAACATAAAGCTGTTGCGTTGTCTGTTCTCACTGTCATGTCTGCTCAGTTGTGTTTTCTATGTAAATATGTTGCGACGTGATAAACATGTCACAACTTTGTGACATGACAAACACGTCGCAACAACTTTGCCACCTGTTTCCAGCGACATATTTGATCATGTGGCTAATTTTGTGTTGTGATGTGATTTCTCGTGTTGTGACGTAAAATTCACGTCGCAACTAAAAGTATTTTTTATAGTGCATGCTCGACTGATTTAATAAATATATAATTTTGTAACAGAGACGATTTATTCAACTGAGTTATTTGATTTTATCTAGTTTAGTCATGTAGTTTGACAAATAACTCAATGGTTCAACCAATAAACTATAACTCATTATTATAATCGATTCGATGACTAATCCAATTTTTAAAACATTGATTCACTCTCCTAATATATATTCTATAATGATTAGTCTAATTTTTAAAACATTGCGTAGCACAATCAAATTCCTCTACACTAAATATATCTAATGGTACACAATCCCCTAAACACACCAGTCATATATGAAAAAAAATGCATTTTTAAAACCAATTAAAATATCAAACATTTACATTTATAAAAGAATAAAAATTAAAATATCAAACATTTACATTTATAAAAGAATAAAAATTAAAATATCAAACATTTACATTTATAAAAGAATATTATTTAAATAATTTAAACAATATTTGATATACATACGCTAGTGTATCTAAATATAAAATAATTCACACTCAACTAAATTTTAATTATTAAAATCAATTTTATTATACTATAATGAGCATATGCATACACATACACAAAGTAATGACTGAATTTTATAATTGAAACCAAAGTCTTTAGAATAGTAGATGGAAGCAGAGTTGTTGTAATGCATGTTGCAGAGTTGTTCATGACCCATAATTGAGAATTGACTATGTCGGCAATTTTCCTCCTCCTTCTATTCACTAGATTAGTAATTTTTTGTGATGATCCGTAGCACAAGGTCCACTACCCACAAACAGAAACAGGATAACGCATTTGCATTTACGGATTCCTTGTGGGACTCTTCAGTTTTCACCCGTACAAACCCTACACCACCAACACCTATGTCTACAACATTACATTAAAACCACAACTATGTTTAATGTTTATCATCATTCATACTTACTATTTAAACATGTTTCAGAATATTAAACTCTTACCAAATCACAATGTTACTGTGTCATGTGCTGGAAATCAATCACCTAGTACACACATGAGCAAAAACCGCAGACTCTGTCTTGTGTTATGTTACATAATTATTGTGGGTGAGTAATGGTGATGACACAAGGGATAATTTAATGATAATTTTCATGTTGTCTTGTTTTTTTTTAAATAAAATTGTACATTTTTTTAATAAATTTTTATTAAAAATATTATCATATAAAAAATTATTGAGGTGGGGGTTGCGTTCTTTGCATGTAACGTTCTTATCTGGTTGGTCCTACGGTTAGTACTTAGTACAACCGTTGTTTATTTAATCATAATAATAATATGACCTTAACCGTTTTGTGTACATTTTATTTTGACTAAAGTTTTATATTTATTTGATGTGATATGTTTCATAGTACGTATGGTTAATATTAGATCATTAATTAATTCAGGAAAAATAAACTCAAATTTATACATTATGGTAGGAAAAAAAAGAGAGACAGTGAGAGGAAGTGAAGGGAGGTGCAGGGAGAGGGACCACGGGGACAAGAGAATCTATGAAACGTGGCAGAATCACATGGCATGGCCCTCTTTCATGTCAGTTCCGTTTCTTTCTTCTTCTTTTCTATCTTTTCGATTTTAATTATAAAAAAATATTGTATGATATTTTATTTTATTTTATTTTCGATAATAATAAAATAAAAGTATATTAATTATTGAGAATTAGAGAATATAGTTAAATGAATTTTGGCCAAGAAAAAAGGGAATTTGAGAATGACTCGTTTGTGTTAGCGTTGTTGGTCGTCCCCAAACGTCGCCGTCGGATTAAGACGGCACCCTTTTTGCAATTATGGGACGTCCCTGTTGCACAGTTACGCTAAACAGAAACCTAATAACGTCCCTTTTACGTTTCTCTAAAACAGCTTTTTGAGTAATTAATTAGTACACTTTTTAAAACAAATTATGTGTAAAGAAGTCTTGGGATAGGTTTTATATTCAACAGGGATTTTATAAAAATTTGATCTGGTCAGAAGAATGGAAAAACTGTATATTTTTTTTCTTCATAAAAGAGAGGGCTTAAGTCCGATAAAAGAAACTACAACGAGATAATTTTAGGGGTTGACTCACTAATTAAATCTTAAGCAAACAAAAAAAATAAAATATCCAGAGAGCTGATATGTAAACCCCCTACTGAAATCTCCATCTAGCTAAAGCATTCGGAAAAACATTCCGAATTGTATTTTGATTACACGGAAGAGTTTTATGGTGAATTTTATCATGAATAACAATAGTGTATATATATATATATATATATATATATATATATATATATATATATATATATATATATATATATATATATATATATATATATATATATATATATATATATATATATATATATATTCAATCTCTAGGTTCTTTAACTTAAATAAATATATTAGAATTTAAGGTGATATTTAAATTTTAATAATTTATATTTGTTAAGGTAACTCTTAATCTATTTTATTTGAAGATATATGTTAATTTAGCTATTAAATGAGTCGAATAGGTGGTGGATTTTGTCTTATTTTTGATAAATATGAGATTTCTCTGTTTTATATTTATTATTTGTTCAGTGAAATTCAATCTCTGTTAATGTCTTTAATGAATATTATTTTTTCTGTCTGTATTTATATATTATAATTAGAAATTTATATATCAAATGTATTAAAATTTTAGATGAAAATGTCATGTTCACTGCATTTATACTCATTTATGTAGTTGTTTTTATATGATGGTATGTTTCAATCCAACGGTTGATTTTAAAAATATTAATCCGAAGTGACCTTTTTGAGCGAGTGTAACTCGTGGTGTAACTCTTCGGATGTAATTTGATCCCTCCTCTTTAACTTAATTAAATATTATGTTTTAATCCCTTAACTAAAAAAAATGTTACAAGTGAAGTCATCTTATTCGATCATTTTCGCTAATTTTTGGTTGGTTAGTTTTTGGTGATGTGATGTACAACACGGCTCAAAGTCCAAATGTGACTATGTGTTTGTATTATAAAGTGAAGTTTTCACTTAAGTAGGTGTCATAAAGATGGTCACAATAAGGCTACGTTAAGTGGAAACCTTATTTTATAGCACAAATGTTGAGTCACATTTGAACCTTTAGCTTTTGCTTTATGTCCACAACACCAAAACTTAACGTATTTTACCAAAAATTGATGGAAGGGACCAAATAGGATAACAAAAGTAAAATTAAAAGACTAACTTAATGTTTTTTAGTTAAAGGACTAACATGTAATATATTTTTTTAGTTAAGAGACTAAAACATGTATTAAGCCTATATGTTATCATGAACATCTACTTTAAATTAGGGTCTATTATTGTTCTCGACTATTCACGAGGTTCAAAGAAGTGAAAGTTCAATAACAATTTGAGACAATGTTTATCGTAGAATAGGTGAACTCTTTGCTCTAGAGGAGTATTTAATTTCTCACATGAGCGCTCTTCCAAACCGTCCAAATTGATTTGACAGCTAACTGCATCTCACACATCACCACACGCATTTAGCTATCAACCACTTTTCATATTTAAAGAGAAAAAAGCGTCACATCACGCGCAGAGGTGTTCGCAGGTTGTGTTGGGTCTAATTTGAATAAATCCAATATCTGACCCAATCAATAGTCTTTGGTTTGGGTTGAGTGTTCAACTCGTACTTCTAATACTAAATCTGAACCGAACCAACCCGTTCATCAATGAGTTGGGTTGGGTTGGGTTCGTGGGTAACCCATTCAAATATAATTTTCAAATTTTAAATAAATTATCAATTTTATTAACACATTTATTTCACAAAAACATTAAAAAACTCATAAAATTTTAGTATTTAATTTAAATGAAATTTATCGTTTAATACCTAAAAACTCTTTTATGATTCAGATCAAGTCAAAAATATAAATTGTGTAAAGTATAATTTAAAAGGTTAGATATATCTCTTTGAATGAAAAAATTTGATGTCTCAAATTAGATATATATATATATATATATATATATATATATATATATGCATTGTAGAATTGTACTAGATAATTTATAAATAAAATAAAATAAAGATATAGTGACATGTCAATGGGTGTGGTTCGTTGATTTAAAACTTCAACTCCGTTACCCGAATCAGATACCTATGGGTTTGAATGGGTTGGTTCGGGTTGGACCCGTACATGATTGGGTTGGGTAAAAATAAGGATTGGGTTGGGTGAGTGGGTTTGCAGGTATACCTGTACCCGTGAACACCCCTAATCACGCGTATTCAAATCATTTCTTATTCAAAATCTATTTTTCATTATCTTGCTGACTTGAGCATTAGAGTGATAACCTTGCAAGTTAAATCTCTTTCCGCTACATCGAAAGCTCTTAACCCCATAACAAACTATGAATCCATTATTTCCAATCACTTATAGCTCCAGCATGGAACATTGGTGCCACAAGTGGAAATCAAATTCTAGTTCCTAGAATTCTCTACAACCAAACTACTCTTGATTCAATCAATTCAACTTTGTTAGAAATCCATATCTCCTTCAATTAATGTACATATCCCCATTTCCTAATCACTTATCTCAGATTTCAAACTCTCCTTCTTCAGATTCGTCGACGATGGTGGCTTCCAAAGAAACTCGCTTTGTTGTCCAATGGAAAATCACTGCTACTGTTGAGGCTGCTAAGAATCCTCCATCTCCTCCTCAATAGACTAGCAATTAAGTCATAACGGCTACTCCATCAGTTCACTTATCACAAGATCGTGTTCAATCTAAGATAAATTAGGGAGTGTTTCAACCTCCTTCATTCTTCTAATATGTATCACAGTTTCACTAAGGTGAACCTTCATTCAGACCTTCACTACCACCTATAATTCCTGGACAAGAAATACATTTCGGCTTTCAACTCTTATAGGTTAACTTTGGTGTGTAGGAAGCCAGCAACCAAGTGAACAATGTCCACCGCTGGGTGCAACAACAAAACTCCCAAGTTATAACAGAGAGATTATTCTGGATTAAAGAAAGTTTACACCATGTCAATCCAAAGAACAACATCGTATAAGAGGAGGATTCACATAAAACCGCCATTCTTGAACCAAGATGAGACATCAAAGAGATCTTGAAGTAATCACATTGTTGTCAATAGAGGCCTAAATCTCCTTCCCTTGATCCTCAAATAGAAAAAGATAGTCATACTTTTCCTAAAGTTGGCCACCCTCAGAGGAGGAAAATATATGAGGAACACACTCATACTGAGTCATGGAATAAAAATCACATATCCATTCGTATCCTGGATAGCCATATCCCAAAGTCACTAGAGAAGTCGTTGAAGTTTTAGAGTTACGATGAAATCATGGATCTAGATGAACATCGTGAGCATGTAGCTAAATTCCTCAAGTATTGTCATGTCTGCATGGTCGTGAAGTGCAAGCTCTTTGTGTTAGATGACGGCAATGTATCTAGAGGGGGTGAACAAATACTTTACTTAAAAAATTAGAAAAATTCTAGTTTTCAAAATTTTTATCAAAGTATTTGAGCGGAAGAGTTTTTGAAATAAGTCGTCTTGTACGAACAATTATTGGAAGCTCGAATATGCAAATTAAAAAATAAATAGCATATGGATTGAAGATGACAAAATGAATTAATAACCTTGAATCAATTTACAGCTTATTAAATGTTTATTTCAAGTTACTAGTAAGTCTATTTCCAATGGCAATTAATCAAAAGAACAAGCCAAATTAATTTGTTGAACACTTGGTGTGCAATTGAATTTTCAAAATGTTTCCTTAAGTTGTGTTGATACAAAAAATACTTATAATCAAAACTGATTATAAGCAATATCAACACTTGAATCAAATCAAAAACATTTAGGAAAATTTATTATGTATCAACTGATAACGCAATGCTATTAGACAAATTGATTGATGAAAAATAAAGCAAGTAAAAGTGATAAGAAAAGAGACACAAGGATTTGTCTTCACAGTTCCCCATTGTCGTCCTCGCGCGTGGGTACGTCTACGCCTAATTCTAATGTAATTAGAATAATTCTCAGTAAGAAAAAAGTTGATACAAGAGAAGTTTTCAAGAGCAACTCCATAAACCCTAAGCTTGTTGTTGACTCAACCATTTCTCGTCCTTTGATATTGAGAAAGACCAAGAACACAATAGTTGAAAATTAACTATCTGGATCTTGCTACCCCTTTGCATAATTTATCTCCAAAGCTTTCGCCCACCGTCAATTTTACCTATTGTACCACAAGACTTCAATTTGATATGTCATTCTCTCGCTACTTCCTTTACGATCTTTACCTCCAAAGATCTTCACTTGATTGTAATCAACCTTGACCGTATTGCAAGAAAACCCTTAATTAAACCAATTATCTTGGAGGAAAAACCTATGGTTTTTTCCAGATGAACCCCTGCAAATCACAACCCAATATACTCGGTTGCATGAGAACCTAATCGGATAATTTCAATCCTCGTCTAGATGGCACCACAACAGAACATCATTACAATAGAATGTTTGTGCGTGCATTGGAGGTTGAAGATGAAGAGAAAATGCAGGTTGATTTTATGGTTCCATCAAGCTGAAAATGATGCATGAATGAAGTATTTATAGTTCTATAAGTTTAGGGAAAAAGAGGATATTTTCAGAATTAAAAGGTTTGGAAATTTGACCAAAACAACCAGTATGTGTCGACCTATAAGTCGTATGTGTCGACACATACTTTATGTTTAAGTTGTATGTGTAACACCCCACTTTTCCATAATAATAATAATAATGGTTATATGACATACACAAAACACACTAGAGTCCACAAATTGGATGTCACATGATTAAAAAATTCATAAAGTTTCAAATTACTTTATCACTTTATTTATTCGAAATAATTGATTCGGCAGCAGAATAATCAAATCAGTTGGTTCCATGGCATTACATCCTCAACAACAAATAAGACTCCATAATTGTGTGGTCCATCATGTATATAAAATAATATACGTAACAAATGAAATAATACAAATACATAATCAAAATTCCCAAGATCTCATGTTACGTATCAGAGCAACTCCTAGGACTCGATCAAGTAACACTCTCTTCAAGCACTACTCGGATACCTTATTGTCTGTACTCCTGAAGAGCACTGACACAACAATACAAAAGGGAGTGAGAATTACATTCAATAATTTATACAGTGAATATCACATGCTAAGGAGTAATAATTCACACAAATTCGCGCATCACATAACACTTCGCAACTAAAATACATCAGTCACATCATGCAACAATAAATTAATAATAACAGAATGCAATGAGACCGACTTCAACTCAATTCATGTGGTACCATCGGAGCATAAGCCCCCAACATAGTGCCAATTGGGCAATGACAGGGCATAAGCCCTCAACATACTGCCATTACAGGCTAACAACATAGCATAAGCCATCTCCAATGAAATGCATGCAACATCAAAATATAACAACATAATTTATGCAAACACAAGGCATAAGCGTTCAACAATATGCCAATTTAGGCCACCAAGATCATCAACATCGCATCACATACATCATAGTATCCACAAGTCGTCCTAGTACGTCTATCATCATAAGCTATCTCTTAATAATCCAATCCTTACCTTATCATAAGTGTTAGAAATATTCATCCTTTTACTTATTTTATCCTCCCTAAATTTAGTTTGTTTTGTTGTCTATCCAACGCTTTGAACGACACATCAATCGGAGTTACGGTTCAACAGTTATGACCGTTATAAAAATATTTCAAAATTGGATGTCACTTAGGTATGCTCAGGTCAACCTAACGAGTCGACTCATACTGAGTCTTTTGGTCACCTATGCATCGACTCATAACCTCTATGCGTCGATGCATAGTTGTTTGACAAAGAGACTCTGTGACACCCCAAATAATTCAACTATTAAATAATTAGAAATTTAATTATTAATTTAATTAAAGGTTTAATTATTGACATTTTTGAATTAATGGATTTAATTAATTAATTAAATAAATGGATGTGTTGGGGGTGTGAAGTGGAATTGGGAGGTGTGTAGAGTAAAAGGCTCTAATTATTCTAATTATGTTATTTTTATTATTGGGAATAATAAAAGGCATAAATAAAGGAAAAAGGGAAAAAAGTGAGAAGAGAATTAGAGTTTTCATTCTACGTGCTTTTGAGAAGAGAAGAGAAAGAGAAAAAGTCAAGGCGTTGGAAGTTCGGAGATTCATCGCGAGGTAAGGGATGATTTGGTCAGATTATTATGCCTTATAGGTTTTGATAATCAATAGAATGATTTGATCCGTTAGGAATCTCGAATTAGAAATTCTAGGTTGTGCCCTAACGATATAATCCGACGTAAAAACTTCAATTGGAATTGATAATAATGATTAATTGTGTAGGATGATTGTAGACTAATTAGAAAATATAATTATGTGGTTAATTGGATGTGAAAATGCATGAATTATTGTTGTTCTGTTGTAATATGGAGTTTGGTAATGGATGGGATCAATTGGAATTGGAAAACAGTGGAAATAAACTGGTTTTTGTGGAAAAATCGCAGTATGGGTCGACACAAGAGACTATGGGTCGATGCAAGTAGGAAAACTTTTGAAAACCAGAGGCGTGGGAAAAGCTTGCATCGATGCATAGAGTCTTGCATCGATGCATAGAGTCTTGCATCGACTCATAAGGCAAAATTTGAAGTTATGCATCGACACATACGTGTTATGCATCGATGCATACTGAACAAAAATGGAAAAATACAAAATTTTAATTGTATGCATCGACGCATACGATGCTTGTATCGACACAATCCATGTATGAGTAGACACATGGAGTTTTGAATCGACTCATACGGTACAAAAACAGAACATAACTTTCTAAAAATTGTTTTGGGCATATCTTCACGACCGTAACTCCGATTTAGGCATAATTGGTATCATTGGAAAGCTTAGAACGCGTACTATATATTAAAAACATTTTTAAAACCCAGTAAATGAATCTTGATGGATTGATTAGGCTTTCCGTAGTAAGGATTCATTGTGATCCGTGATTATTCGTCGTTGACGTGGTGTATGCTTGTTGGATGTTAATTCCATGTGTTGTAATTAACGTGATATATTCATGATTCATGTTGTGCTGTTGATGGTGTTAACCATGTACGTAATGATGTTGTGATATCATGTTCCTTATTTTAATGTTGCATGTTTTATGTTGCGCATGCATATGCATTATGGTGGTGGTTAATTTCCATTGTGTGGAATTGGACCTGCAGAGCCAATACCCGTGCCCAATGTTTAGTGGTGGTGAGGCTGGATTCTTGACCCAATGGTGTATGGGAGAATCGTTGATTACCTCTGTTTCCATGGTGTAAGCGGAACAGGGTGTGAATTTAGTTCACGTTCGGTACCACATGCATTGAGTCTGCATTGCATATGTAATTATAACATGTTAGGATGATTTCCAGTGTTATAATTGCATTGATTGTTATTATGTGCATAATGAACTATATGGAATGTAATTGTGGATTGTAAATCTGGTCATGCTAATCAGGGTGGAATAATATATTGATTGTTTTATTGTTTTAAAAAACGTATAATGCATTTTAATTATTGATGAAGTCTCACCCTTACTTTGATGATTGAAGTGTTAGTTAGCGTTAGTTGTAATTTAGTCGGTGTCATGCTAGTTGTTGCGATTGGTTTAGAGTTATCATTCAACTCCTCTGTTGGAATAATTATTAATTAAGTTATTGGATTTTATTTATTTCTGTAAAACATAATCATTGGTTTTGAATCCTTTTCTTTAAAAGCATGATTATGGTGTTTTATTATTTAAATTTTTAAATTGTGATGCCTTTTCGTTATGTTAAACTCTGATTAAATATATAATTCGCGGGGAATTTAGAAGGGGTGTTACAGACTCTGCCTCTCGGGTATGCTCAGGTCGACCCCTCCCTCTGCAAAGTCGATGCATCCTGCGAAAACATGATTTTTCTACATAAATCAGTTCGATTTTCACCTATTTTGGGCACTTCTAACCTCCAAATTCTGATTTAAAGTAGTATTTTTACACCTATCAACCTATGCACTCTACCTACCTCGTTGATTTATTATCCTATAACAATTTCCCACATTTTAGATCCTCATTGTTTGGCATATCCCTAACCTATAATTCCTAGGTTTGATATTTTATGGAGTAACATTACAACAACAGTAATCACCAACACCAATCACAACATAGACATCAAAAAATTCATGATTTCATATGGAATCATATACAACCAACATCAAATCAACCAACAAGAAAATCATACATCAATTATACAAACCTAAAGAGGGAAATAAACTCTCACTACCCTCTCATGTTATAATCACCAATTAGAGAATTCATTCACCCTCTTACCTTGATCTGAAGCTTGTATTCTTCAAAGGTTGTGGAATCCTCTTTGCCCTAGCTCTTCCCTTCTCTTCTGTCGTTCTACGATGTTTTTCCTCATGTTCTCACTTCTCTCAATTTTCACGATTGTACAATGTGAATACCTAAATCTCAATTTCTCTTAAGTCATATTTACCCTTAAGACCCTTAATATTGTTATTCTCATCATAAACTAACTTATTCCACTAAACTTTACCATAATGCCCTTATCTATTTAAATAATTAATTAGTTACTAATGTTATAAGTATTATGTTATCTATGATAGTAAAAATAGTAGTAATAATAACAATGATGATAATAATAATACGAATAATCATTAGTATTCTCTATCCAATTCTAAGATTCTACACCATAACACTGAATTACTTTAAATAAAATAATTCTAATTAAATTGGGGTTTTACAACTCTCCCCCACTTAGAATATTTTCGTCCTCGAAAATTACCTGAGACAAATAACTTTGGATAAGCTCCTCGCATCCTACTCTCTAGCTTCTACGACATGAACATCCTCTCTACCATTTCATCACACAATATCGCCATAAGAACGCCAACATAATTGTGATATTGATATCATTCGACGCACAACATTAGTACCACAACGTTGCAATTCAGCAATCGAACATGTAAGTAATACATCTATTGACATGGAAATTACGTGAATAATATATAAACCTTTCACCTAACAATTCCATTCTGGAATGTCTAATAGTTTGCATCATTCCCATAGGATTTTGATGTTTAGCCTCAAATCCCAACAAGTTATACATGTATAATGAACTATGCCACATCACGCTTCGGCCGTGCCACTCTGATTCATCTGCTTTAAAGTCATTGTCTTCATTTTGATTTCCATCAACTATCATATCTACAATTTTCACATCTAGCTAATGAATCTCTTTAATATCCACCAGGAAGTCATTTTTCACTTTAGATATCCTCAACCCTCCACTATGCAGCATTGACTCGCATACCAACTCAAGTCTCTGAACTGCTCAATACTTCCCAACTCTTTCATAGCCACTTTTCTATTAGGTTCACGCTAACTGGTGAACGACTATCCTCTTGATAGAACATAAATCACTTTACACACTATGAATATTGAAAGACAAGTCTATTCAATCCAAAACGATATCGTCTACTATCAACAAGAGATTGAGGGTGATCAGTGTAACACCCCTTCTAAAATACCCTGTGAATTTAATAAATAAAACAGAGTTAACATATAATAAAGGGCATTACAATTTATTAAAATAGAAAATCTCATTCAAAATATCATGCTTCACTGAAGAACTTTATTAAAATAATCAAAACCAATAACATGTTCTACACAGCAGAAAATACCAACAAACCGGAATACAATTCAATTCATAAATTATCCCAACATAAACCAAAAGTAAACAGAGTTTAAAACTATAACTCTAAAACAATCGTTCCCCAGTGTTACAACTACCAGAGCATGACACTGACACACGGATAATTAAATAGCACAGCTCTATAAGCCATCCTCACCAACTCCTGAGCTGATAACTTTAATCTAAAATCATAAAAGTAAGGGTGAGATTTCATCATAATTAAAATGCATTATAAGTTCATCAAAACCAATAAAATATCATAAGACATCATTCCACCCTATTCAGCATAATCAGATCTACTTCATACACAAGTTACAAATATACGTCATACACAAACAACAGACTATAACACTAGAATTCATCCTAACATGTTATAATCCAAACAAATAATGATGCAGACTCTATGCATGTGGTACCAAACGTGAACTAAATTCACACCCTGTTCTGTTTACACCTCGGACACAACATTAATCAACGATTCACCCATACACCACTGGGACACGAATCCAGCCTCACCACCACTAAACCACTGGGTACGGGTATTGGCTCTGCAGGTCCAATTCCACACAATGGGAATTAACCACCAACAGAATGCATATGCATGCACATCAAAAGCATACAACATTCCAATAATGGAATATGATATTACAACATCATTCCATACATAGCCAACACTAACAAACATCACATGATAACAGCACAATCATGAATAAACAACAGGAACATCACATAAGCATGTAATCCTCATCAAATCAGTCAGAACAATCTCAAACAGTTCATCACCATTTCTAGAACTACTATAGTGTACAATTCGGAAAATCGACTCTTTTAAAATAAAATCCAAGAAATAGTATTTTCTCAATTTTATAAAATAGAGTGTTTAATTTAAGAAACAATGTCCAAATCGGCGACTAAAACGGACTTACGGTTTGAAAGTTATGAATTTTTAAAGTTTAGTATTTTTCAAAAAGTAACAGTGGGAATGGGTTCCTCCAAATGGGGAACCGGTTCCTGGAAAAAATATCATTTTCATGTGTAAAATTTGCACTGGGAACCCGGTTCCTCCCAAGGAGTAACTGGTTCCTGCGTTCAAAATGACAATTTTAGTGAGTTTTACAAAGGGAATCTGGTTCCTCCATACTGGGAACTGGTTCCTACGCGTTCTATAGCAGAAAATACTCAATTTGACAACATTCTTCTTCCCAACTCAAACCCCATCATTCCTCTACGAATCAACACATCCAATACCACAAAAATCATCCCAACAACAGTATAATAGTGAGGTTTAACACCATTTAACCACATCCAACAATCATATAACATCCATTCATTCTAATTTCATGCAATTGGGTAAATTTGGATCAAATCCTACAAACCTAGAGAATCCTAAATTGAGATTTCTAACATGTTAATCAACTCTATTGATTATCAAAACTCATAAGGCATAACAATCAGACAAAATCACCCCTTACCTCGTGGGAATTCGTCGGATTCTGACACTTTTGGCTTTTCCTTCTTCCTTCCTCTCTTCTCAATTGTACGTAGAATGAAAATTCCCAAATATGTCTCTTTTTCCTCTTTTCCTTCTTTTATTCCTTTTATTATTCTAAAATAATAAAAATAAAATAAATAGTGTGAGTAGAGCTTTTTACTCATCACACCCCCCACTTTACACTTCACACCACCAACACTCCCACTTTTATTTTAATTAATTAATTAATTCCAATAATCCAAAAATACCAATAATTAAACTTCTAATTAAATTAATAATTAAAAATTCTAATTATTTAATAATCGAATTATTTGGGGTGTCACAATCAGTTCCTCAATTTGTCAATAGATAGTCAATAATCATAATGGAACATAAACCGTCATTACCAAACTATAATAACATTCCTTTAGAACTTGTGCTCAAGGTCACCTAAAGCACCAAGGCCCAGTAATCTCCTTTGAGGTTTACAAATTCTTCCACAATTTCCTTCTCATTCGATATCATCGATGAGACACCATCACCCAAATACATTACATAATATTCTTTACATTCACTTAGCATCACACAAATGTTAAGTATTTTCCAACTCAGGAAATACTAACATACCAAAAACATCATAATTCATTTTGTTCCAATTAAAGTCCTTATCCATGTAGAGGGCTCCAACCACATTCATACCTCCTTAGTTTTCTTTAAATTTCACAACATCGAGGATAGGGATGTCAATGGGGCGGGGCGGGAGATACATTCCCATCTCAATTCCCACCCTCGAATTTATTCCCCATCCATATTTCGGGTCTCCGCCACAGGGGGATTTTGTCCCCCATCCCCATGGATCCCCATGGTTTTGTGGATATCTATAAACATAAATTTTTACTTATTATTTTTAACTAATTTAATAGAAAAATTTAAAAACTAATGACAATAAATTAGTAGACTAATTATCTACGATAATTATATTGTTTTAATAATATTTAATCTTGAGATTCATGAATACAAAGTTTTTAAACTTTAAAAAAATTAAAATAGTCATTTAGATATCGCTCTCTTTTACTAACAATTTATTTGAAATGATAAATAAACCTACATAGAAATGTTAAACTATAATTAACGATATTACAAAATTCTAGTGCGGGGCTGAGACTTCATGGGGCGGGGGACATGTTCGCCATCCCCATCCCCAAAGTGCTTCGGGGCAAATTTATTCCCATCCCGTCCTCATGGGAAAAATTTCATTTTGGGGCCCCAAACCGAATCTCATGGGATCCCACTAACGGGTGCAAATTGACATCCCTAATCGAGGATCTATATATATATTCACATTTGAATTTCATTCCATTCGCAATCTCAATAATACCATTTCATCATCTGGTTGGTGATAGAAACTTCCAAAATTTTCCTGATACATGTCGATATTATGTGATCAATAACACGCAATCCACTCTACCATCTCACCTCCTCTTTTCCTCAAATATATCTCCATTCTAACCATTCTCAATTGGAATAAACTGCACTTCTATGTGTTTCTCCAATACCTTCACATCCTTACTAATACCAAAATTTAATTCATTATCAACATATCATTCTTGACCTCATCCTAAATAAAATATGACAATAACCATTTATGCCCAAAAAGCTTTTGGTCTCCGTAACCAACTTTTGGAGCTTCCCACTACAACACTGCATCCACCTTAGATGGGTCTACGGTAATACCATCACCTGAAATACATGACCAAGAAAAACTCATCTTCTCAGACCGTAAGTTGCACCTTGACAACTTAGAAAAAATTCTCATCCCTTTCGATGCTGAAATTCACATCGCAAAATTCAGCATGCATATACTGAGTTCTAAAAGCTTTCCTCTAACTATCTCATCCTTCACCCGAATCTAAAGGTAACTCAACCTCAATTCAATTATACTGAAGACATACTCACTTACTAGTTGGTCCATCAATTCCTCAATCATTTTAAGTAGATGTTTAATTTTAATCATTACCTTATAAACCGTCTATAGTCAACACATAACCTCATACTATATCCTCCTTTAACAACACAGGAACTCCCAAGTGATACACTCGGTCTTACAAATTTATTCCCCACATATCTTCTAATAGATGCTTAAGTTCTCTCAACTCTGAAGTTGGCAACCTCTCAACCAACATCACCACGTAACAAATAAATTACTTCCAGGTGTTGGAACCATTTTTAAAATAAATTTCATTACGTTAACTTTCTAACGCTTCGAACGGAACTCAAATCGGACATCCAGAACTCAAGTTATGAATTTTAGAAGTTTTTTTTTGAAATTTCAGACACAGTAGAGTAACGAGTTACTTCAGTGAAGTAACCAGTTACTTCACTAACCGAATCACTTTTTCAATAATTTTTGACATAGAAATCACTTTCCTCTACATCTAAAACCCCATTCTTCTTATAATTCAAAAGACACGTTAATTTATCAAAACTTCTATCTTTAAAACATCAAAAACTCCAATTCTTTTCACAAACTAATCATATCACCGAGTCCCAACTTTGACACGTGATTCATAAACACCCAATAACATTAGCAACTTTCAACAATTATCTACATGATTCCAATAGTAAAATTTTCAACAACTCACCACTTTATTATCTTTGAAAATGTCGACATCATACCCAGTAGTTAACTCTCACTGATGACGTCACAATCAACATGTCGCGATGCCAGCGTTTCAACCATATGAGCTTAATCTCGTAAGAGTCCTCACTCTTGCTTAACAAATAAAAACACTAGTTCTCTACTGCCACTAACTTAGGTCCACACTTTAGAGTCGCAAATACTTTCAAGAAAACATCAAGAATCACACATCACTAGTCTTCTCTTTGTTCTCTACCCTCTAAGAAGCAAACATCAACAATTCCTTATCTTTCTCCCTCAAGGCCTTAAGGACAACATCAAGTCTATCCAACATCTCGCTCTAACTAAAAGTCGCAATTATCTCTGGGAAAACATCAGGACTCACACCTAACTGGCACATCATTATCCATAACATCGCCTTCCACTCCTAGATATGCAGCCAACACAAGCACCTGATTATTCCCGCTGAAGGACACTTCGACCTAACCACTAGGCATAAATTCTAAATCCGTACTTTCTTCAGAATTGGGAAACAATACAGTCCAACCAAGAGTTTAGTATTGTTTTTGGAGGAAGCTTTTTAGCAACTTGTAGTATTTGTAATTTGGAAGTGTATTCTTCCTCTTTGGTTTCTTGAGACATTCCTTGGGATTAGGATTGGTCTTTTATCATTGCGGTGATTGGGAGTAAGGGGGTTCTCATATCTAGGAGGTGCCTAGGTAGAAGTTGCAATGGGTAGGTATTAGGTGAGAAGTTGTAAACAAGGGAGTTTGGTTTCAAATTAATACTGACGATAATGAATATCCTTCATGGCTTGGTATCCCCAGAGTAGGTGAGTTGTCCCGAATTGGGTTAACATATCGTTGTGCTCTTTTAATTTCTGCAAGTTATAATTCTGCATTGTTGTTATCTTATTGTAATTCTGTCAGCATATGTCATAACATGTATTGTGACATTGTGTGTGTTATTGAGACATCTGTCTTAACATCTGATTTGTGTGTTCCAGAATTTCACCAACCATCAAAGGGACTAAACGAGTGTACAAACGAGAGAAACTAAGAATAGAAAGAATGCTTTAGAGGTAAAATTCTTTAAGGTTATCCCATGACTATTGTATGACCACCTCCCATTTTTAAGAGTTTAAAATCTCCTTTTGCAAAAGAAATCAAGGTGGATCTCGATAAGAGGTCAATTGATTTGGAGGACATTGCTTATATATAGATATGGAGGTGGGAATATTCTTATACCACTTCTATAGATTTAGATTTGGAAGCTAAATGTATTTGTAAACGTACATAAATGTAATCTTACTAGTGGTTGTTAGTAAATTCTCAGTTTAACTGTGGTGATTCGCGTATGGATTTCTTTCCCTCATCATTCAAGGATCATGAGTTTATATACGGCTTCAAGCAGTTTGTAACTTTTACACTCATCAATTTTCATCAAGGTCGTTGTTCTTTTGATTGAGTGAGATTAACTAATGGTCATCAAAGTTATGGTTCCCTTGCATGAACCTGGTCGTTCATGCTTATTAATTTCCCTTGAATGTATTGTATTTGTTTTTGGGGTAGGTTCTTCCATCTTTTTCAAGAGTTGTCTAAAGCCCAACATATTTCTAGGGTGTGTTCTCTATTGTATTATTTAGTCACTTTGTCAAAATAGACCTAAAGATAAATGTTTTTAAGAAGACGATTGTTGAATTAGATTTCGGTAAACTAATTGAGCTATTAGTGGAGGTGTGCAACTTAGATTATCATTGTTCTCGTATATATATATATATATATATATATATATATATATATATATATATATACATTTATATACATTAACACTCAAATGTATCACAATATATATATATATATATATAAACTAGATACATTGACAGTCAAATGTATCACATAAAATAATAGTGACCGAAGGAGGGTATATATGAATTGCTTGTTGATAATGTAAATTCACTATAATTTTTTAAATTATTTAAATTTTGCAGTAATAAAAATTGACTTTGAATAAATTGATATTTATTAAAAATAAATTGAATGTAAAACATTTTAGGTTTAAATATATTTTAAAAAATATATAAATTAAATAATAAATTTATCAATATAAAATTTAAAATCAAAAGTTACCAATTTTAACTATAGATATAAATTATTTCTAAAGATAAAATCAATTATATCTAAAAGAAAACATATATCAGAATTAATTTTACATATTCAAAATTAATTTTAAATATCCTAAATATGAAATAAAACATATAGCTCTAGTTCACGTGATTCTCTAATGCAATTTTAGTAAATTTCAAAGAAAAAATATGAATTTTTTATTTTCAACGAGATTATTAAAACTTCAAATTATTCTATTCTTAAGTGCAATTAACAATGGACCACCTATGAAATAGCAATTTTAATGAAAAACAAATTTTCTAAAAATAATAAAAATAATAATAACTAGAATTACAATAAGAAAGAAAAAAGATTCTCTACATCTGAACTTACAAAAAAAGAAAGCTAGTAACGGCGTTACCACAGACGTGCTGTGCTGGCATACCATTTCTTTAGGTAGAGAGAGAAAGTGCTTGACGGAGTGTGGGTCCCACGACGGATGGTCCTAAAATCGATGTTGACGTCTGAATCCCCTTCCTCGTTGATCTTCTCTCAAAACAGACCCCTCTTTTGTGGGGGTCCACGTGTTAACTCATCTCTAAAGTCCTTATCACCACTCTCGTATCAAGGGAATGTAACTACACGCGCTTTATTGAGTCGCCACCTGTTGTACCGTAACTGTAACTGCCTCTGCTTAGTCTTCGTTTGGTTTCTCCGCGCGGGTTTGGCGCGTGGTGACCAAAGTTGACCCTCTCTTTGATCTTTCAAGGTTTAGCATATCTGTAAAGACTAATTACTATAATAAAAATGATCCAACATTGTTATATATACTATCCGGATATTTTTATATGATTTTTTATTTTATTTTTGCTAAAAATTAATGTATCCGATCCGACCACATAAATTAAAAATCAAATGTGTAAAAAATAATAAAAATTAGTCTTAATTGTAATTTTGGTTCCCATATTATTTATTTTTTTAGTTTTAGTCTCCCTATTTTAAAATCTGGAATTTTAGTCCTCTTATTTTAGTTTATTGAAAATTTGAGTCCCCTGCAAATTTGAAGGCTATTTTTAATGACATAACACATATATTGATAACGTGTCAGTGCCAATTAAGTAGTGAATTGTTCAATAAAACTATTTTTATTTAAGATTTGTGTGGAACATGTCATCAATGTGAGCTCAATGTCGTCAAAAATTGCCTTCAAATTTGCAGTAGGACTAAAATCCTCAAAAAACTAAAAGAAAGGGACTAAAATTCCAGATTTTAAAATAGGGGACCAAAACTCAAAAAAATGGATAATAAGAGGACCAAAATTGTAATTAAGCCTAAAAATTACTTATAATAGTGTTTAAAATATATATTTGTTATTAAATTTATTTGATATAAATAAAGATTAATCATTGAGTTAGAAAAGATTATAGAAAATAAATTATTTTTTTTTAAAATTTAACACGATTGTTATTTTCAGATATATATGACTAAGTTCAAATTGAAGATATTTTTGTTAAACTGAAAGAGATTTTGACCATCTCATCTAATTTTTGTTGGTGAGAGATGGGTTTTTCATAATTTCTTTTAATTTTTTTTTAATTTATGTATAGGAGAGTTGCAATTTTTCATCTGAAAAATCTTAACTACTAATTTGGATATTTGCTTTTGTTATTTGAATCCAAAAGTAATCATTTTTGAAATTATATTTAATCAAATTTGCTACTACTGTATATACTTCATGGATTTATATAGCTTTTTACTGTATAATAATTAACCTTCTGTTTTCTTTTTAAATTGGTGGCAGAAAATATAACATAAGTGGAAATAACTTTTTAAAAGCAAAGAAAGTGAACACTAAAATAAACAAGGCTGAGTGGGAGAGAAAATAAACATGAATGAATAAATGATAAAGTTACAACTATGTCATTTCATTTATTAAAGAGCTTTGTTTCATTAAAAAAATTGGCTTCAATGTCACTCTTTTTTTTTGGATTGAATATCTCTTTCTTTATCTAGTGTATTTTGAGTAGAAATTATGGATAATTTTATTTTTGCTGAGATGACATTATTAATACAATGACTTTTTAAATTAAAAAGCAAAATAGACTGAAGTATGACTGCAAGAAAAGCTTTGGCAGTAGTGTTATGTATAAATTTCAAAATATCATATCACTTTTAAGTTTATATATATATATATATATATATATATATATATATATATATATATATATATATATATATATATATATATATATATATATATATATATATATATATATATATATATATATATATATTTGTTTTATTACATCATATTTTTACTTTTTCAAATTTAGTTGTGTTATAATAAAAATATATATAATTGATAGTGTTTTATTTAAGATAAATTGTTAGGTATTCATGTTAAGTATTTGGATACTGCTAAAGTGTTAATTGATTTAAAAATTTATTTATTTTTAAAATAATATAATATTAAAAATGATGTGATATTAAATATCTTTATTTGATTGGAAAAAGGTACTGATATTCAACTAAATTTAAAAGTATAAGAGTATTCACCTTTATTTAAATGCAATTTTAATTTTTATATTTTAAAATTAATTAAATTTTAATTATTTTATTCTTAAAATAATTTATTTGACTTTTAATTTTAATTATTAAATTTTAGTTTCATCCTATTTCATATTTAATTTTATTGATATGGCTGTGTCTAAATTAATAAACTTAATATCTATATTATAGTGTAAGGATAATGTTTTTAGGTTATACAATTTTGATTATTATATTTGTTTTATTTATGAAATTGATTCATTTATTTTAAATTTAAATAATTTTAATCTCACTTTTATACTTTTAACTTAAGATTAACTATATCTCTATTTTTAAATAATGTTTTTTTTGTAAAACATGAAAAAATATTATAAATTAATTTATTGTAAAATTTTATAAATAAAAATATAAATTTAGAAACAAACATCTTATTGATTTTATATAAAAAAATCAAAACTGTTAGAATAAAAATAAAAAATTAGTTTTATAAATAAAAATTTAAAACTTAATTTAAGAAAAAAAAACGAGATATCAAAAGTATATACAAACATTTCTTTTAATGTGGGTGTGATATATTATGGTGAGAAGTTGATTAACTACTATATGAATTGAAGATCTATTTCATAAACTGGTGTGTGTTTTCAATAAATGGAATTCCATGTACATGAAATTAATTGAGCTTATGAGCACATGTTTAATTGACCCTAATGTTTGCTATCTTTGCTACATTATTATATTAATTCATTGAACATTTGTGTTAAGTTTTTTAACATTATGAATGTACATTCATGATGTTTGTATACATCTAATGATCATTATTATTCGTGATGTTTTGATATGAGAGTGCTTTTAAAACAATACTATTCCTTTATATGAGATAGTTTTTAAATTCATTGAATATAATATATCTAATTAATATGCATATAAGATATATTAATTATTTAATAAATTAAAAAATAATGAATTACTCTTATATAAAAGAATGGAAGTAGTATTTAATAGAGAAAAAACTTTATTTTTTACATAAAAAATTAGCAATAGAATTAGTTTCAAGTATAATCTTTTCATTAATTTTTTTGGTACAAAATCAAACTATATTATTTATAAACTTACTTCTACTTCTTCTGTCTTAATGATCAAGATTGTGAGATTCTTTAATAATATCTTTGACACACTTGTCATAACAAATTTAGAAGGGTGGAGCATAAATACGGCTATCCACTTTGCTTGATATAGCAATATAAATTCTAAAATTCTTTCTTGAAAAGGATTATGCTTCACTTGCAAGATAAATTAACGTTTGCAACAACTCTTAGATTGATATTTTCTTATTAGTGCAAGCAAGTGTGAGAATATAACCTTTCTAAAATACGAAATTCAAACTTAAAATAAGCCTATAACAAATTGTAAACTTAGACTTTGATTTTATTTTATTATGAAAGTGAACTTGAACTTTGCAAAGAATATTTTAACCCATACTATTTCCCTTTAAGTGCAAGTCTTATCCAAGAGGGTGATCCCCACACACGGCGTCGATATTGCTAAAGTAAGGGGACGTTGAACAATGGACATAGTTGAACCAAAAAAATAATGAGCCAAGGGACATTATTTACATATTAATATTAATTTTAAAAGTCAAATATGAATGATGAAAAACAATCAAATATGTTATTTTTTCTTTTCTTCACCATGTTATCTAGTATATAATGGATTAATTTAATTAGGTGTGATTCACGTAAATAATATTTGACTTAAATAAAATATAAATAATTAATTTAATAGATATATAATTAAATTAATAAATTTTATTTTAAAATTTAAAATTCTTTTCTCTCTTCATCTGTTCATGATTGTTGGGACATGATCTTTGGAATAGAATGTTACTATTGGAGTAAAATGTGGCACATTTAAACAAGCAACATAAATTTTTCTCATTCCTTCTTATTTTCTCCTAAATACACAAATTATCTTCATCATCAAAGATATTCATAAAGAAGAAGAAAGAGAGGAGAGAACAATTAAAAATAAGAATCGAGAACAGGCGACGTCATGGATTCAGATACGCTTTAATTGTTTTTATTCATAATAAAGCACCATGAAAATCATGATATCAAGATCCAAAACCTAAAATTTGCTAACAATTGGTATTAGAGCATGATTACCCGATATTATGATTTTTCGCTTGCTTTATATATATATATATATATATATATATATATATATATATATATATATATATATATATGAGTGTTCGAGGTGCAATTTAAGCGGTTTTGACGTAAAAAGTCATCTAAATTGCAAGAGAAAAAAGTGTGTGGTTCGGTTGGATTTTAGAAATAAAATCAAACCAAGCCAATGCGGTTTGGGATGGTTTGACTTTTTACAAAAAAAAATTATTAAGCCATACATACACGTATAAATGATAACATAACTTTGTATTTAGTCATTTATGCATTATCAAGTAACAATAAAATTCATCATATTTGGACAACAACTTTCCATTTAATATGCAAAAATAAGATTATAGAAAATTGGAATAAAAAATATAATAGTAATAAAATAATATCAAAAACATTATAACAAAACACAAAAACACAGGAGATGAAAGATTAGAGAAGATGAAAAAGAAAGAGTGGAAGAAAGGAGAGTTCAAAGAATAAGATGTGCATTAAAAACGTAATTGGAAGAAAGAACAACATAATAAAAATTAGAAGATGAAAAGAAAGAACATAACAGATGAGAGACTAGAGAAAGATATGAGATGTACATGAAAGAGAAGATGAGTAGAAGACATGATACCGCTAGGAGAGATTTAAGAAGACTTAAATTGAACCTTAAGTTTGAAGAAGAGAAAATCATTAGTAATCTTAAGGCTAAGGCATAATAGATTTAAGCTTGGATTAGATGTGGGTTAAGTGAAGTTTGGTTTGTAACATAATGTGGTTTAGTTTGTAAAATACAAACCGCAAACCAGACGGAATCGCACAATTTTGTTAAAAAATTACCCAAACAAATTCCAACCAATTGCAGTTTCGATTTGGTTTGGTTTGGTTTGCGATTTTTTATTGGGCCGGTTCAGTTTTGAACACACACAATAAAAATGTAGAGGGAGAGAGATAATTAACCTGCTTCCTCTTGATTTTGGGCAGTTCTAGGTGAATTACAATACCATAAAAAAAATGGAACTTTCAAGAAATTAAGGACAAGTTAGTTCAAGAAGAAGGAAGGCTAAAAAAGATGATCATTTTGTTCATCTCACGAGTCACGATGAAGGCAGTTGTAGTAAGGTCAAGTTCGACAAAAAGGACAAGAAGAAGGGAAAAACTCCTTTGAAAGTTAATGAGGGCAGAGTCCAAAGGGAAAATAAGTGTCATTTCTGTAAGGAAAACATACACTTCAAAATGGATTTTCCTAAAAAGAAGATGTGGTTTGAAAAGAAAGGTATGCTTTATGTTTCTATAAATTTTGAATCAAATCTTATTGAAGTACCAAATAATACTTGGTGGCTTGATTCGGGTGTGACTACTCATGTGTCACATATTATGCAAGGGTTCCTTTTGATCCAACCCATAAAAGGAAGTGAAAAGTTTATGTATATGAGAAACAGAATAAAGGCACGAATAAAGGGAATTTGGACGTATAAATTGGTCTTGGATACTGCATATCATATAAATCTGAAAATTCATCTTTAGGTACTCAGATGTGCCAGGAATTTAGTTTATGTTGCAAAGTTGGACGAATTGGATTTTAATTTTAAGATTGGAAACAATGTATTTACTTTGTTTAAAGATTCATACTATTATGGTTATGGTATTTTAGTTGATGTTTTATATCATTTTAATCTTGATGTTAATTTTAAAAGACCTCCCGACAGAAAAAATTGCTTCAGAAGTGCATCGAAAAGCTGAAATATTTCCTGCACCTGACTCAGTTTGCTAAAGGCCAATATATACAGGGGCATGATATGTTACTGTCCAATTCATTTGGGGCAGTCAAGTCAAGATTCAAAGAATCTCTCAAAAGCGCTGAATAGCCAGGGGGCAAGCTTACATCTGAATCACTTGGGGCATGTTACATTGATCACAAGTTTCAACAAAAGCCATTGAGTTACTCGTCTGTGCTAGTAGTATCAGATGGTGTCAGTATCATTCTCCCATAACATTCCTCAGAAAACTACTTGAAAAAGTCAAGACTATCAGAAGTTCTAAATCCGGTGGTTGACCATTAACTTCAAAGGGCCATGTATGGTTAAGAAAATATTTTCCGACAGTGCTACAACACTTACTACCATGGACAGCGAAGATTTCCCGCACCCTGTGAACGCATAAATAGTCAAAAAATACTACGCATAAACGAGACCCGCTAGGTTGACCGGCCTAGACAAAAGTAAGGGCATCCAGGCGAACCAAAAAGGTTCAGGAAAAAATAAGGGGTATATATATAAAAGAACTGTACACCCGGCAAGTCGAAAACTTGAAAAGGAGGCTTGGGCAAAAAAAGGGTATCCCGGTGGACTGAAAACCTGAAAAGGAGGTCCAGGCAAAAGTTAGGCATTAAAGCGTATGACTATGTCCTGTTGGATCATCCACTTACGAGTCAGTACCAGTTTTCATTTCCAACTCTGTTCAAACAACATATGTCAATCTTATCATTTTCTTCCGACGAAAAATGATGAAATACTTGAAGACATATGGGCAATGGAAAAATTGAAACCTGATAGAATCTTACTAAATACTCTAGGAGTTGGGATAATGTTTCAAGCTACCCACGCATCCCCACAGAGCCAGTTTCACGGAAATATTCCCACAGAGTAAATCTCTATGGGATAACCCCCACAGAGCCATTTCTCCCTCAACAGAGATAGATTTTCCCAACAGGATAACGATACCATCGAACAGAAATGGGGGCATTATCTAGTGATCACTGCCATATCTCCAGCATGATCATCATCTCCAGTAGGTCCTCCAGCAAATAAAGAGGTTTGACTATTTCCTCAGCATACAGTGAAGATTTCCTCAACACGGTCTACATGATTTAATTCCCCAATGGAGTTTATTTCTCCAAATCCCGGGCAATATCCTCTTCCCCAGCTGAGTTTTATTCGAGGATTATCATCCCCATAAGAGTAAATACCCGTGTCTAAGATCAGGTCAGATAGTGCATCAGAGGAATTTTCATCTCTTTTATCCCCAGTCAGAGTCTTCAACAATCAATTCTTCCAATAAAAGCGACAAGCGATCGACTCTCTTTGAATGCTTCTATCCCCAAACAGAAGTCGAAGATCCCCAGTGGAATCTTCTCAGACAGAAGAAAGGAATCATTAGTAAAATCATTTCCAGCAAAAATCGAAGAATCATTATCCTCATCTCCAGCAAACCATCAGGGATTTATTTTCCCGAGATGGACGTTTTTTGCATCTCAGCAATATTTGATTCATACATCATCTATAAAATGTCATAACATATACATACAAGATGCATATAACATTCTCGTTTATTTCGAGAGCATCATTACACATTACATGCATCATGATGTTCATAAAACTAACCTTGCCTTTTCAGGTTCAATTCATAGACAAAAATTATCCATATGACTGCAAGCAACTTCCTTTAGAGGTTTACTCTGAAATGCATTTCCTTCATAAATTCATTATGGAAAGCATGACCCTCCAGAAGGTTATTCTGAAAAGAATATCCTTCAGGTCTCTATTATGAAAAGCATTTCCCCTTCAGAATTTTATCCTGAAAAGCACTCTCCTTCAGAGATTCATTTTGGAAAGCATGACCCTCCAAAAGATCGTTCTGAAATGCATCTCCTTCGGAAATTCATTATGGAAAGCATGACCCTCCAGAAGATTATTCTAAAAAGCATATCATTCAGGTATATATTCTGAAAATCATTTCCCTTTCAGAAGTTTATCCTGAAAAGCGTTCTCCTTCAGAGATTCATTTTGGAAAGCATGACCCTCCAGAGGATCTTTCTGAAAAGTATCTCCTTCGGAAATTCATTATGGAAAGCATGAACCTCTAGAAGGTTATTCTGAAAAGCATATCCTTTAGGTCTCCATCTTGAAAATCATTCCCTTTAGAGATTCATTCTGGAAAGCATGACCCTCTAGAAGATTATCATGAAAAGCATATCCTTCAGGTCTTTATTCTGAAAAGCATTTCCCCTTCAGAAGTTTATCCTGAAAAGAATTTCCTTCAAAAATTCATTATGGAAAGCATGACCCTCCAGAAGATTATTCTGAATAGAATTCTCCTTCAAATATTTATTCTGAAACACATTTCCCCTTAAGAAGTTTTATCCTGAAAAGCATTCTCCTTTAGAGATTTATTCTAGAAAACATGACCTTCCAAAAGATTATTCTGAAAAGCATATCCTCCATATCTCCATTCTGAAAAGCATTCTCCTTCAGAATTTTATTCTAAAACGCATTTCCCCTTCATAAGTTTATCCTAAAAAGCATTATCCTTTAGAGATTTATTCTGTAAATCATGACCCTCCAAAAGATTATCCTAAAAAGAATTTCCTTCATAAATTCATTCTAGAAAGCATGACCCTCCATAAGATTATTTTGAAAATAACGTCTTCAGATAAAGTCTAGCGTATGACTTATTCTGACACTCATATTATCAACTACTCCGGATGGCATCTTTAAGCCCGTCTCAGACTACACTTCGTCTTCTCTCCAGATGGAATCTTTAAGCCCATCTTCGTCTACACGTCGTCATCTCTCCGAATGGCATCTTTAAGCCCATTCAATCATATTATCAACCAACAACGTTATTCCTTGCACCATCGAGTGCAAAGTTCTGGGTACTTAAGTGTCCAATCCTCTTCCACCTTCAGGTCACGAATGGCGTACACGCCAATCTAATCCCTAAGGTTTAAGAAGATTGAACAAGGGTAGCTGTTGTACCCCAAAATTTTCCCTCCCATTTTTGAGGTCAAGTGATTCAAGAAACATCTTCATGCTTAAAGTTACTCATGATTGATCAAACAAACCCTGTTCTAAGCAATGAGCCTCTAATTAGGGTTTTGCTTCTCTCAAAGGAAATTGAACTTTTAAGGCCTCAAGTGGACTTCATGGTGTCTCATATGTCTCAAGATATCTCCATGTCAAATTTCAGTCCTCACAGTGCAAGTTTTATCAGTCAATTGCTCAGATGTTTGAAAATCAGTTGTATTGGATCAAAAGTCAATTGTGGTCAACATACAGTCAAATTTCATCATTTTTGGTCAACATCAAAATTTTGAAGTTACATTCATCATTTGATCAAGGGTTGATCATGATTCATCAAGAAAACTCAAGATTCATCAAAAGTCAAATGTTACTAAATTAGGGTTTTCTTAAGGATAAGTCAACTGAACTTTGACCAAGCATAACTTTCACATACTTCATCAGAAATTCCTCAACCAAAGCTCATATTGGAGGCAATTCAATTCTCTACAAAAAGTCCTTTCAAAGTCAACAAAAAGTCATCTTTTATCAAAGAAGTGTACATGAACATGGAAACTTCAAATGAGATAAAACCAAAGATAGGTTTTAGAGGACATCTTAAGATTTCTAAAAAGTCCAAGATCATCCTCAAATGTTGAAAATTGAGCAAGATATGATTGGTGCAATTTTTGAAATTTTGAGAAAATGCATGAAGTGAATATTCAGAAATCTTGAAATTTTGTCAAATGGGCCTATGTTTTAAGGTTTGAAACATGTTTATAACATTGTCAAAGACCTCTAAACCCATCCATGCATTATCTTAATATTTATTTTATTTATTTTTTATTTTTATTCATTTAATTTCAAATTTACTTAAATAAAATATAAGAATAATGCATGATGCGTGTAAGGCCTTAGATCTAAGTTGCTTGAGGTCCAAACAAGCCCAAAATAGTTGGCAAAAACACACAAGAAGTGACTGGAAGAAGATTGGCCATGATTGGAAGATTTTTATTTTTGATTTCCAATCAAATATTTTCCCATCAATGAAATATATTCCCTTCACAATTCTTGACCTAATTTGTTCCTCTATATATACACAACAAGATCAGAAGCCAAAGACACAGATGGTTGCTCTCAAAAATCCTAGAAAATTATCAAAAAATCAAAGTTTAGGGAAAACACAAACTAAGCATTATATCATCATCCTAAGGTTCCCAGGAATCCATCCATATCCTTAAGCAAGCCAGATCATACCCAGAACACCTCCTCCCAAGTTGCACTGGTTTGGTAAACTTCTTGAATCCCAAACATTTATTTCATGCAATATAAATGAATTTAATGCTTACATACATGTTCATACTGATGTTTGTGATTGATTAGAACCATCGTTCTTGAGATTTGATGCAGGAATCGTTTTTCACCATTATTAGGGCACGAAGCTTCTGCTTCATTGTATCCTTATTTGCAGGCGTTTTTAGAACAAACAAAGGGCACCATTGAACTCGTAGGGGTCAATTTAGGGGGGTAGGCTTAATCTCTTGCTTCAATTCTTTTTGTTTTGCCGGTTTGGTGTTTGGGGTGATCGGAGAAGACGATCGGAGTTTGACTCCGGCGTCTCTGACTGTGGTTGACCGACCAGGGAGCATGCGTGACACAATATCACATCCTGATTGGTTCATTCAAACGTAGGGGTCCCACTTGCACGCGTTTTAATTTTAAAATTGATTTCTAGGAACTATTTTCACATATATATTTATGTTATTAACTTAGTACACGGATGTATCACCTCACCAATGGTTAAACGCGCGCACCTAAGGTTTACCCCATCAGGTCACAGGTTTAATCCTGGCCTTTTGCATATTTTTTCATATTTTTTAATTTGTGTAGGTTACACATATATTTTCCAGGTTGAGCATAATAACACCACAGGCACGTGGCCTAGTAGTAAGGTTTTGGACAAGTGACCCTAAGCTCCTAGGTTCAACACCCCCAACCTCCATTCCTATTTTTTAAATACCCTTCACATTATCTTTTTCTCTTTTCTTTTAATTTCTTTTCTAATTTAATTTCTTTTTTAAAATTCTTTTAGTTAATTTAAAAAACCATAAAAATATTTTAAAATTAGTTTTAGGTTAATTAATTAATTAATTAATTAATTTTTTACTTAAAATTTTAATTTAATCAAATTTGATTTTATTTTCATAATTAATTAGTAATTATTTTAGAATTAGCGTTTCTCATTAAAATTAAATCACAAAAAAATACAAAAATATGTTTTCTTTTAATATTTAGGGTGTTAAAGTACTTTCACATTTGTTGAAATAATTTTTCTCTTTATTTATTTATTTATGCTTTTGCCTTTTAAATTCTAGAAAACGATGTATAGGTTGCACGGTTATTTTTGTAATAGCGTAGCTTTAATTTCCTCGCATTTTTGTGATTATGTAACTGCCTATGGGATGTAATAACTTAGGTTTAAATTCCCGCACTTTATTTTCTGTATATATTAACTGTTAGATGTATGCTAATAGGATTCTATGGCAAGACTAAAACCAACGTAGAAAACCCTAATAAGATTGCATCCTTAGGGTATCCTCTCTTATTGCCTTCAAATATTGGTCATGTCCCTCGAACGTAGGGATATCTTAGCAAAGTTGCCTAGGAATAACATCATCATAGTCCCTTCGATATACAGATCGTAGTCCCTCGATGACCCTCCGAGTTTCCTACGAATACATGATCTTGTCTCTTGATTGTTGCCTACGAAAAATGATGATAGTCCCTTTGAATTGCTAAGGTATCCTTACATGTTGCCTTCAATGAATATACGAAGACCCTACGTCTGTCCCTTCACATCCATTGGATGGGGCTACCTACCAACTAATGGTATGGATAATATCATCCCTAAAGGAGAAGGAAAATAACAAGAATGACCTTTGAGTGGGTAAATAACTCTTAATTGCTTGCTCATAAACTTAAATCATTTTAACACCTCACATTTTCAAACAAATATTTTCAAACACTTCGTATACATTCTTGAGGAATGATACAAGAATCATTACAAAGTTAAAGTCAAAATATTTTCAAATAAATCACACACACAAAGCAAGTTTTTGAAAGTGAGTTAAGCAATTAAGATCCCGTAGATAACTACAGATGAAAAGGGTGCTAACACCTTCCCTTTTCATAATCTACCCTCTGAACTCAGAATTGATAAAAGGTCTTTCCTGTTCTTTTCACCTTTCCTTATTGGATAAAAGAAAAGTCGATGGCGACTCTTGCTAACTGCAACATTTGTGATAAAACGTAAAACAACTAAGTCAGTTCTCCCACTATATTACACATGGAAAGTGACAATTCTAAAAATTGAATCAATGCTATGAAAGAAGAGTTACAATTAATGGGTGACAATAATGTATGGGATCTAGTTGAGTTACCTAAAGGTTCAAAATGATTTGGTTGTAAATGGGTCTTTCAGACCAAACGAGACTCGTAAGGCAATATTGAAAGATATAATGCAAGACTTGTCTCCAAAAATTTCACTCAAAAGGAGGGTGTTGACTACAAATAAACATTTTCTCCTATTTTAAAGAAGGACTCTTTGAGAATTATTTTGGCTCTGGTGGCTCATTATGACTTAGAGCTTCACCAAATGGATGTGAATACCACCTTTCTAAATGGTGACTTAGAGGAAGAAGTGTATATGGCTCAACTTGAAGGTTTTGTTACTATTGGAAAAGAAAACTTAGTGTGTAAATTAAAGAAGTCAATATATGGTCTAAAGCAAGCTACTAGACAATGGTATCTTAACTTTAACAATACAATTTTGTTATATGGTTTGTAAAGAACACCGTAGATTGGTGTATCTATATAAATCTCAGAGGGAGCAAATTCATAATTTTGGTCTTATATGTTGATGATATTTTACTTGCTTCCAATGATTTTGCTTTGTTGCATGATATAAAGAAGTTTCTCTTAATAAATTTGAAATGGAGGATATGGGTGAGGCATCATATGTGATAGGAATATAAATATTTTTTAATAGATCACAAGGACTATTGGGATTGCCTTAAAAGGCTATATAAATAAAATGTTAGAGAGATTTATAATGGATAAATGCTCTGCATGGATAATTCTTGTTGGTTCTATTGATTGGCAACAATTTTGGTAAAACATTCTGCTCAGAAATACCTTGAAGTTTACTGAAGTTGCAGATGTCACAGCAGATGTCTTGACATGTGAAACTGACAGAAGTGCAGAATTTTTAAGAAGTCAGTTTGTTTTTTATTTGTATGCTTCGACTAAGGAAGCTTGAGAAATTCCTTCAACAATATACTTGGAGACTTAATGTCCTACTTTCATGGAGAAAAGACAGGAGGGGCTGAAGACTTGAGAGTAAAGCAACCCTAGTTTTTGTTACTCTATTTAAAGGCTGCACATCCTGTTTTGCATTTTGGCCGTTCCAGTTTTAGAGAGTTTAGTTTTTAATTATTGGTTGTTCATTATGTTGGTTGTTAATTGTTTATTGTGAGCCTCTCGAGTATTTCTACTTGAGAAGGATAGCTTTTGAGTTGTAAGTTTTCAATCACCATAAGCTTTGAAGCAAGTGTAATTATGTGTCTTTGAAGAGTGTCTTCAGTTTTAGTTGTGTTTAGTGTCATGAGAGTGGATGAATTTGTGGGTTCACTCCAAACATTTGAGCCGAGTATTAATGAGAGGTTTGAGAAGAAGCCCAAAAGCATAACATTCAAGACCAACACTGAAGAGAATAGTGAGGAATATGACCTGGACACTTAGGAAAGTCTGTCAAACACCATAGTTATCCTTGGAAGACAATTCAACAAAGTACTGAAAAGGATGGAGGGAAGCTCAAAACCTAATGTCAGGAACATCCCATACGACATCAGGAAAACAGGTAACTCTGGGAGGAAAGCAAAAACTGAGGAAAGATATACTCAAGGAAGATAACCAAGATGCTATGAATGTGGAGGCTTTGGTCACATCAAATGGGACTGTCTAACCTATCTCAAAAGACAAGACAAAGGGTTGAATGTACTGTGGTCAAATGAAGACTCTGAAGAGGAGATACAAGAGGAATCAACCAAACATGTAACAACCCTGACTGGTACATATATTTCTGATGGAGATTCTAGTGATGAAGAACTGACATTTGAGGAGCTGGCTGCTACATACAAAGAACTATGCATCAAAAGTGTTGATGTTTGCAAGGAGAATGAGAAGCAGAAGAAGCTCATACTACAACTGCAAGACATAAATAAGGAGCATTTGGAGATGATTAAGAAGCTTGAAGGTGAAGTAACTGTGCTAAAAGGTGACCTTGATCAGATGACCAAATCTGTCGAGATGCTAAACAGTGGATCTGAGACACTGGACAAGATACTTCAAGCTGGAAGAGTTGCAGGAGACATGACTGGACTAGGGTTCAATGTTACAAGGGAGTCTTCTATAGAATCTACTCAAAATCAGGCTGAACCTAAGATGTCAAATCAGATGTTTCAACATCACAAAAGAAATAATTACATACAACATAACATAAGACATCAACACTCGAGATGTCATTACTGTGGAAGATATGGTCACATAAAACCATTATGTTTCAAGTTGTATGGTTACCCCAACCCTACACATCAATAAAATGTGACTCAAGTTGGCCCAAAGAAATAGTGGATTCCTAAAAGAAAATTTTCATGTTTCTTAGCTCACACGTCACCCACAGTAAAGACCATAGGAGACTGGTATTTTGATAGTCGATGCTCAAGGCATATGATAGGAAACCAAAACCTATTGGTTAATTTTCAAGATCACCCAACTGGTTATGTTAATTTTGGAGATGGAATGAAGGGTGAAATCAAAAGAACATGAAAGATACACAGTGCTAAGATTCTTAACATTGAAGGTGTATTACTTGTCAAAGGGCTAACTTCCAACTTGATCAATACAAGTCAACTATGTGATCAAGGATTTATTGTGAACTTCGCAAGAACTAAATGTATCATTACAAACAAGAATGGTGAAGTTACTATGAAGGGTAGAATAAACAAAGACAACTGCTATTTATGGGTCCCTCTAGAGACAAATGTGAAAGACAAACAATCTGTAGATAAGAATTTCCTGAAGGACAATACAAGTTTGAAGTCAACTGATCATAATGTCCCAATGAATGTATTGACACCAGTCAAATCTACCAAAGTTAATAATCAGTCTATAGAGAAAAGACCATGAATAAAGTTCAAAAATTCTCTGAACTAAATCTAGTCAACGGTTATTCAAGAGTATGGAATGTATATGAATGCTCAAGAAGTGGGCAATGTGTCTGTTTGCTAAAGAAATTATAGCAATTAAAAGCGTGTGGGAACGTCATTAAGTGGCCCGATTTTTCAAAATATCACTCAACGATATTACAACATAAGGAACAACATATAAAAGGGCCAACCTAAGTTCAAATATATCACAGTTTCACCACACGCTATACTACTCTTGCATACTACAAAATCTCCACCTTCAATCCTAAAAAAATCAATCCTTCACACTTGATCATCAAGATGTCTCAATACACTTCACCAGGATCAAGCAACAAAGACGAAAGTATTCCAACTAACGAATCCCTAAACTTCGTTCCCTTTTCCATGATTCCTTGTTCGGATGCAAGACCTACAAAGCTTCGCATCCGTCATGCAAGACAACCAAGGAAAACTCCTATCTCAAATTAGAGGTAATGTATCTGAACCCACTGATGATGATATTCAAAATGCTGCTGATGTAGACAGAGTAATAAGAAGGTTAGTTGTTGATACCCTAAGTGTGGGTCTACCTGTTGAAGGGATCACAATCCCTCTTGCCCAAATGCCTGGTGAAGATGCAGCAAAAGAGCACACTGAATCATCCATGATGGAAGAAGATACTTTAAACTTTTCTTGATGAAGTCACGACTGATGTTGGAACATCATCCCTGAAGAAAATTCCTCAAGAAAAGCAGGTTGATTTAATTGATAAGAGGACTAAGAAAGATGTAACTGGTGCTGTTATAGATGTAAACACCTTATCTGACAATGAGCTGATTATTAATTTTAACCCTGAAATTGCAAAAAGACTGAAAACAAGAAAAGGCAAAGCTGTTGCTTCCAGCACCCCATCCAAACCTGTCAAGAAGAAGGTTATGTATGGTCCTATAAAAGGGTGGAGCAAAGCTACTCCATCAGCCAATAAGAGGAAGATAAGATCATAATCTGAATCTGATTATGATGTTGATGCAGATGTCCTAGACATCTCACTAGTGAAGAAGTGAATAGTTCAGAAAACCAATGACAATGTCTTTGATGCTCATACTGACAACATCTTATTCCATTCCATCAAGTTTGCTGCAAGATGAAAATACATATATTAGAGGAGTTTGGCTTTAGAAGGGGAGTTAGGAAAGGATGCCTTGGCTTGAAAGGAAGTTATGAAATTGATCTCTGAAAAAGGGATAATGAAGATAATGACCAAGTTGTAAAAGTGCTATGAAACCCTAGTCAAGGAATTCGTAGTTAACATACCTGAAGACTGTGATGACAAGAAAAGCCAAAAATTTCATAAAGTGTTTATCAGAGGAAAATGTGTAAATTTCTCACCTGCCATCATCAATCATTATCTAGGGAGGAGTGAGAAGGAAGAAAGTGAGATTGAAGCCATTGATGACCAGATATGCAGAACCATAACTGCAAATCAAGTCTTGTCCTATGAAGGAGAAGCTATTTGCTGGAAAATTGAGTGTGAAGTATGTAATTCTGCATAGAATAGGTGCAGAAAACTGGATACCAACAAAACACGCATCAACTATCTCATTGGGACTGGGAAAATTCATCTATGCTGTTGGCATGAAGATACCATTTGACTATGGCACTTATATTTATGATCAGACCCTTAAGCATGCTGACACTTGTTCCACTAAGCTTCCTATAGTTTTCCCCACTCTCACAAGTGGAATAGTACTACATCAACATCCTGGAATTCTGTCTACAACCTTGGATCCTGAATGTAAAAGAGCTACCCCTTTGTCCCTACATCAGAAGCTGTTTGCTGGAGCACATGTCCTAGACATTGTCTCAACATCTACTGGTGCTAAATTGAAAATAGAAAATAAAGGAGATGTGATTGCTGAACTTACTACAACTTGCAAAGAACTGGATAAGGTCATACACATTAGCACAATAAGTAAGCTGAAACTTGAAGAGACCATCCTAACTCTGAAGAGGAATACTGCTGAAAGTGTTGCTGAAGAAGTACTAGAAGAAGAAGCAAGTATCTCAACAACCCAAAGCTATTGTGAAGCTGGCCCAGTAGAAGAAGGAAGTGGAGAAAATGGAGAGTCTCCAAGTTCTACAGATCACTGATTGGGCTGAAGATGTTGATTATGTTTCCATCTGGTTTTTGTCTATCCCTCTTTTATGTAATTTTGGCACTTAAGTGCATGACACATGTTTTATTTTGGGTTGTACTTAACATTAGATATTAAGTAACTTAGTTGAACCTATTATTTATTTCTGTTATCCTCCATGAATAATTTTTTGGTTTGGCCAAATTATGGCTAAAAAGGGGGAGAGTATGAGTGATTAGACATTAAGTTGAGGGGGAGCAACTATGAGAATTTATATGTGTCTATGAGTGTATTGTGCTTGTTCATGTGTGATTCCACTTGTGAGCAGCTGATGTGATGACTATGCTAAGGAGGAGCTGCTGATGTGTTCATTGTTCTTTGTGTGCTTCTTATGTTGAGAAGAAGCTGATGTGGTCTGTATGCTTATTATGCTAAAAGGAGAAGCTGAAGTGTTAATTGTTGATTGTGTATCTATGAAGATACTATGTGTTTCCACAAGAAGAGAAGTTGTTGTACAGGGGGAGCAAAGTTTTTAATTGTCAATTGTGCATCTAGGTGTGTTGTGTGCACGGGGGGTAAAATGTTGCATATTTGAATGTTCTAACTGATGTTTGAACATCTGTGTTAATTGTCTACTGCTATCTCTGTTTTGATTGTGATGCTGCTTTTACTGTGATTCTCTGATGTATGTGCTTGAATTCCTATGTTTATTATGATGATGTTAATTTATGGTCTGCACCCCAAATAATGTTTTAGCCAAAATTTTCCAAAGGGGGAGTTTGTTGGTTCTATTGATTGGAAGAAATTTTGGTAAAACATTTTGCTCAAAAATACCTTGAAGTTTACTGAAGGTGCAGATGTCCTGACATGTGAAACTGACAGAAGTGCATAATTTTTAGGAAGGCAGTTTGTTTGTTATTTGTATGCTTCGACTAAGGAAGCTCGAGAAATGCCTTCAACAATATACTTGGAGATTTAACGTCCTACTTTCATGGAGAAAAGACATGAGGCGCTGAAGACTTGTGAGTAAAGCAACCCTAGTTGTTGTTACTCTATTAAAGGATGCAAACCCTGTTTTGCAGTTTGGCCGTTCTAGTTTTAGAAGTTTAGTTTTTAATTATTAGTTGTTTATTGTGTTGGTTGTTAATTGTTTATTATGATCCTCTCGAGTATTTCTACTTGAGAAGGAAGAATTTTGAGTTGTAAGTTTTCAATCACCATAAGCTTTGAAGCAAGTGTGACTGTGTGTCTTTGAAGAGTGTCTTCAGTTTTTGTTGTGTTTAGTGTCACAGGTTGTGATATTGAGGTTGTGAGCGGGGGTTCTCGTATCTAAGTGTGATATCTTAGGTAGAAGGGTCATTGGGTAGTTTGATTAAGTGAGGAGGTGTAAACAAGGAAGGTTTAGCTCTGAATTAATACTGCTAATATTGAACTTCATCCTTGGCTTGGAAGCCCCAGACGTAGGTTGGTTAGAATCGAACTGGGTTAACAATTCCTTGTGTTTTTATTGATTCCTGCACTATTAAATTCTTTTTGGTTAGCTGTGTTCAAAGTAGATATAAGTGTCGTGACATTACGTTCGACATCTCATATTTGTTACCAGAATTTCAATTCTTATCCAGAAAGGGGACAAGTTTAGTGAAATTCAATGTCCCAAAATTGAATTAGAATGAAAAGGACTGGACTTTATCCCTATGCGTTAGTGGTTGGGAGCTTGATGTATGTCCAAACATGTACCCGACGATATATCAATTTTGTTGTTGGTATGTTAGGTTGATATCAAAGTAATCATGGAATAGATCACTAGAAAGCTACAAATAAAGTTCTTAGGTACTTACAAGGAACCAAAGATTACATGCTCACATATAAAAGATCGTATCACCTTCAAGTGGTTGGATACTCAAATTCAGACTTTTCAGGATGTGTATACTCAAGAAAATCCACATTTTGATATATTTTTCTTGTAGCTGGAGGAGAAATATCCTAGAAGTGTGGAAAGCAGACTGCTAGTTACATGGATTTATGGTTGCATAAATTTTGGCTAACCATGATTCTAAACATGGTTTTATGTTTATGTTGAGTAAGATGTTGTAGCATATTTATCAATTGTCATAGCAGTTTTGCTGTTATGCATTTTTTAGCCAGATGTCAAAGCAGATGTAATGACATCGTGGTCTTATACAATAGGCACTGGTGTTTTAAATCTTGAGAGTTTTGATTTGATTTTGGAATATTTCTTTTGGATATATCTCAGTTTATTTTTTAGGTCAAGAAGATTTTATATTGAACAAGGTTTTGTATCTTCATCTATACATTGGTTACTAAATTGGACCTTGAGAGAATTTAGGAAACTTTGTATTGGTTGTTCAAAGATTTAAGGATATTTTACTACACAACAAATACATTTCTTAACTTGTGGATCAAGAAATATCTGATGGAGATTTTGAATCCCATGGATTAAAGAAGTATATTTAAAGAGAAGACTAAACATAAAGTGCCAACTTTTATCTTTCAACAATTGTAAAATTAGGGGAAGAAAATAGTACTAGGTTTTGAGAGTCTCTTGTGTATTGTGTAGGATTTTGTCACCCTTGTATCTTTGATACATGTGGTAGACATTGTAATCTCACTCACAAGCATTTTGGTAATGAGTTAAGTATTATTCTTGGAAGAAGTTTTTAAGAAACTCTAAGTATTGTTCTTGGTCAAGAGTCTTGGCTAAGTGGTGTAATGGAAGAATGATCTTCTGGTGTAATGGAAGTATGATCTTTTGGTGTAATAGAAGTATGATCTTCTAGTGTAATGGAAGTATGATCTTCTGGTTGAGTTTTTCTCAATACAGTCACTAGGATTGAAACTGTTAGATATAACTATGGTGATTTAAGTGAGACGGAGATTTCTCATATTTAGGGAGATGTAACACGGTGGGAGAACTGACTTAGTTATTTTGAATTTTATCGCAAATGTTGCGGTTAGCAAGAGTCTCCACCGAATTTTCTTTTATCCAATAAGGAAAGGTGAAAAGAATAGAAAATACTTTTATCGATTCTGAGTTTGGGGGGTAAGTTATGAAAAGGGAAGGTGTTAGCACCCTTTTCATATGTAGTTATCTACGGGCTCTTAATTTCTTAGCTCACTTTTTAAACTTGCTTTTGTGTGTGTCTGTGATTTGTTTGAAAATATTTTGATTTTTTGACTTCGTAATGATTCTTGTATCAGTCCTCAAGAATGTATACGAAGTGTTTGAAAAAATATTTGTTTGAAAATGTGAGGTTTGAAAAGTATTTTGTTTTGAGCACGCTATTAAGAGTAATCTACCCACTCAAAGGTCGTTCTTATTATTTTCCTTCTCCTTTAGGATAGTGCTATCCATAGCATTAGTTGGTAGGTGACCCTATCCATTGGATGTGAAGGGACATGTTGTTGCACCCCAAAATTTACCCTCTTGATTTAGGATTATGGTTCATCATAAACATCATATTGCATTGCATTCATACCTTGTGATAGGATCAAAGTTCTTTGGGTCCTCAAGTCCTCTATAGGCTATGGAGGTTGATTGTGTTAACATTTTGTTCTAAGGGAGTCTCAGGCTCTCATGTATTTGGATCTTTCAAGTCATAATGATGTATTATATCTCAATACATCTCATTTGTCTCATTGATCTCTCAAAACTTGAAGTATTACAAATAATTGATGAGGAATTCATCTATGTCATTCATCTGATGAAATTAGGGTTTTGGCCTATTGTGAAGTTTGAAGTTGGATTAAGTCAATTTCTTGAAGTATCATCTTCCTATTATCATTTGTGTTAGCATGGTTCAAATAATTTCTCAATACATTCTGAAGATTTGAGGTTTTGAAGATTGGTTGACTATCTCCTTACACAAGGTGCAAAATTAGGGTTTTGGATATAACCAAGATTTCTTCAGACTTTTCATTCAAACTTGATTTCATGTGTTTCTACATGTTTTTGGGCATCTATGGTTGGAAGATTGAGGTTCAATTTTGATTGGAAGCAAGTCAATTGATCACAAGGGGCAAAATGGTCATTTTGGTCAAAATCAGTCAAAGTCAGGAGTTGACCACGTGGATTTTTGGTCAACCATCAATTCAAATATCCTCTTTTCATATTTCATGATCAAATTCACCATTGAATCAAGAGAATTGAAGAAATTACGGTTAACTTGTTCTTGAAGTTATTTGAAGTTTGAAAATTTTCCAAGTGTCCACCCTATAGAACTTTGACATGTCATAACTTTCTCAATTTTTATCCAATGGTTGCACACCATACATTTTTGGAAAGCTTTAAAAAAATTCTACAAGTTTGTAAATGTGTAAAATTTCTCAAAAATGCACCATTTGAAAGATATTTGAGTCAGAAGTTCCATGCACAAGACATGTAAAATGCTCATCAAGCTTGCCTTCTCCTTGCCTCCTGCGCGCGTTTTTTTAACAAACACGTGGTGTGCAAGATGTAGAGGTTAATTTCTTTCAATTCAAAAGGAATTTCAAAAATGTGCTTCGTTCATTTTAAAGTTGACATGGAGAGCTTTCTAACAGGCTTTGAATCACTCCAAATGGATAATTGTGGAGCAAGTTATGGTCATTACAAATTCAAGCCAAAACCAGATCTTCATGCATGCTCATGCGCGCGCAGGCCTTGCCTTTCCATGACCAGTTTTTATTCAACTTCTGATTCTCATATCTCACTCTATACTTGATCATTTTCAATGATTCAAAGCTCAAATTGTAGACTATGAGGAGATCTATCCATGGCCTAAGTTGCAAGTAAAACGCACGAGCCAATTTTGGATGGCTCAAGATACAAGTTGTTTGCCTAATCGAGTTGTTTATCATAGATATTTTTGCAAATTTAGCATGTTTGTGTATTTTCTTGGTTTCAGGTCATGTTGGCATGATTTAGCACGAATTCCATTCACTCTTATTTTACCAAATAAGGCAAAACCACTCTCCTATAGAACATGACTCACATTCTCTCATGTTTGGCCATTTTTGGTAACTTTTACAATTTTTGAAAATGCTCAGCTTGCCAGCTCATTATCTCACGCATTTCTCACCCAATTCCACTCATCATGTGCACCTCAAAAGGACACAAGCCCAAGGAAATAGCAAGCTAAAACGCACAACATCATATCACCTCATTGTTTTACTAGTTTTTGAAACTATCTTCTAACGAATTTGTGAAGCCAAAGAAAATCATGCCCTTACTCTATGAGCTTTATATAAAGCCACAAACTCACTCATTCTTGCCCTAACTGCCTCATTCCTCTAAAAACCAGATCTGAATTTTTCATTATTCTTCTTCAAAGCTTCATTTTCTTTGACTCCAGAGCTTATTACTTCCTCAATTCATCTTCTCATTTTCAAGTTGGTAAATCTTATTCGTGTGTAATCAGTTAGGTTTGTGTATATATTTGTGTTTGTGTTTTGTATGCATATGAAGTTCTAAAAATTGGTGTTTGGATGATTTTCATGATTTTCGTGGTTTGATTTCTTGATATGTGGTTGATCATTTTGAAGTCTATGAGTTGCTTGTTATTCATTGCCATGTGATCTTTATCCTGCGCTTTGAATCATGAAAAATGGTTAGAAAATGAGTTAGATACGATGATCAGAAGTTGGGTTGTTGGTATGAGTAGAAGCGCGTTTTAGGGTTCTTGTTGGAGGTAGAAGATGACTAGGTGGCGCGTTTCCATTGGTCATGTTCATGTCTTAATTAATTTAAAATTTATTTTATTTGCTGATCAAAACTTAATAAAAAATTCTAGAGAAATTAGGGTAGTCTTAGATATTATTTCTGACTTGGTGTATTTTTTGCATAATTTTTAAAAATGTTTTGATTGGTCAAATAAATTTTGAGATTAATTAATTTTGTTTTAATTAGTTTTTGTTGTAAATTCTTGTAAAAATATTTTTCCATGATAGAAAATTCCACAAAAATTATTCTGAGCCTTATGATTAGTCCATTATTTTTATTTGATTATTATCTAATTTATGCATAATTAAATAAATTCATGCATTATATTGCATTTCATAACATTAAAGGATTCAAGTTGATTGATTCTGACTTTTATAAGTCTCAAGTGTTCTAAAACAATTTTGTTTAGTTTTTATAGGTCATTTTCCTATTTTTGATTGATTTACCTAAATCTAGTCAACTTTGGTTACTTGGGGTAGAAGTTACAATTCTTTGACTAACCACTCTTAACCTTTGAGACCATTTCTGTTTAGAATATGATAATTTAGTACCCTAGGGTCTTAGAACTGATTTTATTAAATTTTTAGGATTAAGTTTACTATTTTCCCCATTAAATCAAATTAGGGTTTCCAAATAGTGATCCTTCTAGGTTATACTAACTTGTTTGATTTTGTTTTCAACATGAGTTGTGTTAATATTTGTTCCAAGCTTTTGTTGTTGAGTTGTTGACATCTTGTAGGATTTGTAACATTTTTGTTTCAATTTTATAACCCATGCTTCTATTTCTTGGTCCAATTACTTTTTGTGCATGCATCAATGTTTTGTTTAGATTCTAAATATAAGGAATGCACTTGTGCAATCCATGAGGGATATGTTATTCTTTTCTTCACCCTCGTTTGCTTTTGTAGACTTGATTTCATCATTGAACCATTCAAGTTCTTACAATTTTCTCATCTATTGTCCCCTTTATGAGATAGATGCTCATGATCAAAGTTTAGGAGGTAGCTCTTGTGCACCACTTTGAAAACCTCATGTGAAGCTCTTTCAAATATAACCTATCTTGGTTTTGATATTTTGTGATTGGATTGATATTATACAATGCTTCTATGATACTTGTTTGACATTTCATTGTCCACCCATCATGGTGACAAGTTAGGAATCACATCTTTTAGTTTTGGCCTAATTGCATGTGTATGATTGCTTGAGGACTTTCATGTCCATTTACTTTGATATTTGAATCTTGTTTCACACCTCTCTTTAATTTTATTTCTCATGCTCCAATGATGCTTGTTTGACATTCCATTATCCATCCATCATGGTGACAAGTTAGGAGTCACATCTTTTAGTTTTGACCTAATTGTATGTTTGAGATTGCTTGAGGACTTTCACATCCATTTCTTGAGATGTTTGAATCTGGTTTCCATGCCTCCATTTTATCTTACTTATTATGCTTCTTTTAACCATATAGTGATATTTCATTGTCATCTATCTTTGGTATCATGTCAGAAGCTAAATTGGTCCCTTTTGTTGTTGTTCTTCTTGAGTATAATTAATTAATGTTTGTTCATGAGCTTCTGTGCTATGTCTCTTTATGGTTACTCAATGTTTACTTAGTGTTGTCTATGGTACATAACATTTGAGAACCCTAATTTATATCTTCCATGATCACCTTTGCTTTTGTGCATTAGAGACTATACTTCCATATGATGTCATGACACTTTAACTTGTCAATTTGATAACATGGATTAAAGTTTCCTCTTAAGATCATGATAGATACTTATAATAGGGATATTCCACTGCCATAGGACTTATAAGTATCACTTCTTCTTTTCACACTTTATTTATATCATTCATCATTGATTTAGACAACTGATTTTCCATCTCTTGTGATGTTGATAATCAATTAGGTGACTTGTTTTGTGTATTGAAGTTTTGTCTTCTACATTTGTTTCTCATGAATCTCATCTTGAGTTATCTTATCACACAAGTCACACATGTCTTAATTATCTAATTAAGACCGTTTTGTTTAATCTTTATCAAGTGCCTTGAATTTGACTAGTTTTGGTGTTTTCAAACCCTAATTTGATGTGCTTTTGTATGCAAGCTTTATACCTTGTTTGAAATGCATTTGTTTATGGTTTACTTAGATATTAAGCTACTGACCTTGCATGTTCTAACACCTCCTAGCCTTAACTTCTATTCATAGGTGCTTGGTTTGTGTTTGTTTTTTCCCTTAGAGGCTTGTTTGTGCTTGCTTGTGCTAGTTTTGATCTAGCTTGTTGAATGTTTTGTATATGATCTTTGAATATGGTTTGTTCATGTGTATTGATTATGTTTTTTAGGCTACTGACCTTGTGTGTTTCATCACCTTGTCCCTTGACCATGTTTGGATTAAAGTTGACTTTTAGGGTTGAATTTTGACTTCTTCCTTTGTTAACCTTCATGCTATTTGTGCTATTGATGCATGCTATCTGCTTTTGTGCCTTGTATGAGTTTTATCTCTATGCATTCACCTCTGACCTCACTCTTATGTGACACCTCTAAGCATGTTCACACAATTGCACATTTATGCACATTTCACTACACACTTCTAGATGCATGATTATGCATTCTTATGTTAGTTTGTTTGTGAATCTTCATGATGGTTGTGTATATGATGAGAATTTATTCTTAACATTCTAGATACTTACTTCCATTTCTTGTCATCTTCTAAAGCTTTTTTATTTTCATCTATACATTACCATGCTTCATTTGACTTTTAGTTGCATTCTAGGTCAAGTTCTTGACTAGTTTTTGTACTAGCATTATGAAGGTGCTATTTTGAGTTTCTTGTAACTTGATTGTTTATAACATGAGTCTTTCCTAATTATGTGTTGCTTCAGATCACACTCTTATGTGACACCTAACACAAGTATGCTCAAGCACACACACACGCACATACCTTTGCCCGCACTTGTATGAATTGAATGTGTTTTTCCTTAAGTGTTTTGTTTGTCAATCTTTCTTATGCATGTTTGAATACTTTTGTTGATGTATTGATGTGTTTGATACTTTATTGTATGTATCTTGACATTTCATGGTTCATTTCGTTTCATCTTTGCCTTTTCTTATCTTCTTTTGACTTGTAAACGCTTACTAGGTCAAAGTTTCGACTAGTTTTTGTACTAGTGATGTAATTGTATCCTTGTGGTGTTTTCTTTGGGAATTGATTGTGAATTATTGTATATGATACTGTTACTGTGATCAATTCATTGTGACAACTTCTTTGTATGTCATGTATGTCACACACTTATACTCACTTCACCACACACAATTGTTGCATGTTTACGCACTCTTGTAGATTTTTTGTTCATGAATTTTTGTGGCTTTGTTCGCATGATGTAAATGAAATATTAACATGTTAGCTACTTGCTTTTATGTCATTTTATCTTTTAATTATCCCTTCATCACGTCTATGCTTAAGATCTCACGCAATTTGCTTTTCGTATGCTTCTAAGACTAGTTTTGGCCTAGTTTGTGTACTAACTTTGCATGTTTGTCTTCATAGTGATGTTCGATGCTTGATTATGGTTTATATAAGATTTGTATATGCATGTTGTGTCTACTGACCTCACTTCACATGACACTTTGTATGATTATTCACCCACTTGTTTCCACTTCATCTTCTTCTTCTCTTTCTTTGCATTTGTGAGTGTTGGTTTGTGTGCTTTTGCCAAAGCATTTTGTTTGCTTCTTCCCCTTATTGTCATTTGGTCTTCTAACCAAGATGATAGGTTTTATAGTTTTCCCTTAGGATCACTCAATTAGGTAAGTTATCGAGTTTAGACATTAGGTTAAGTATCCATGCATGCCAACATTAGGTAGATAATAGGTAGTTTCCTTTGTTCATACCCATAAACTTAGGAACAACTTTGTATGATAATAATTAGGATTAGAAATAAGTTAGTTTCCCCTAGCCATTTTACCTTTCTCCTTTTGCATCCTTAAAATTAAAACCTTTTTTTTATCAAGTGCATTAAAATACTTTAATAATATGAAACTTTTCTAAAGTAAAAGATACAAACCAATTAGTTTTAGGATGTTTCGTCCTCCCGTTTGCTGTTGATGTTTCGTCATCCCGTCTGCCGATGTTTCCTTATCCCGTCTGCTGATGTTTCGTCATCTCGTTTGCGGATGTTTTGTCATCCCGTCTGTAGCTGATGTCTTGTCATCGTGGAGGTATTTCGTCATCGTTGTTTGCTGTTTCCTCTTCTAATTAAAAAACACAAACCAACCAAAATATGTGAGCCAAACTACAGTGCTCTAACTTTCCCATTGCACGAGGGAATACGTAGGCATCCTATCGTGGGGCTTGATCAAGCAACCTATGTAAATATTTTCTTCTTTTCCCCGTGTTTTCTTTCTTTTATTCTTTTCTTTATTTCTTTGTTCTTCATTTCTTTTTGCATGCATTATACCTTATGTACAAATATAGTTAGATTTTTACACCCATTAGATAGAAAGTAAAAGCGGATACCGTAGAGTACTACGGACGCGTGGGGTGCTAATCCCTTCCCCTCGCATAACAGACTTCCTTACCCGATCTCTCGGTCGCAAGATCGGTTTTTCTCCGTTCCAGGTTTACTCGATGTTTACCTTTCCCTTTTGGCGGGATAAAAAACGTTCGATGGCGACTTCATTGATATATAGTTATATTCTTTGATTTTTCGGCCAATCGTTTCACATGCGTAGGGTCATCATATGGTCATTGAAGTCAACATGTAAGGATACCTTAGCAACTTCGTAGGGACTATCATCATTTTAATCGTAGGCAACATCGAGGGACAAGATCATCTTTTTGTAGGCAACTCGGAGGGTCATCGAGGGACTATGATCTTTATACCGAAGGGACTATGATGATGTTATTTGTATGCAACTTTGCTAAGATATCCCTATGTTCGATGGACATGACCATGTTTATTTGTAAGGCAACAAGAGAGGATATCCTAAGGGTGCAAGTGTGATGAGAGTGTTGATTTCAGATATTTTATCTTGATTAGGGTTATCTAACGATTAATTTTAGATCTTTCCATGCAAACCCTAATTAGCATACATCTAGCAGTTAATATATATACATAAAAGATAAATTGCGGAAAATAAAAGTCATACACTATTACATGGATATGGAGCAGTTACATAATATTGGTGCGGAAAAGTAAATTAACCTAGACTATTACATGCCAAGAGCAGTTACAAAAATAGAGAAAAATGCGAGAAAATAAAGATCTATGCTATTACAAAAAATAACCTTGCAACCTATACATCGATTTCTAACATTTAAATGCAAAAGCAATAAACAAATAAAGAGAAAAATTATCTTTTATGAATGTAAATATAATCTAAACACTAATTATTAAAGAAAAATGTTTTTTTGGTATTTTTTGGAATTTATTTAAATGAGAAAACAAATTAAAAGTTAGCCAACCATTAATTAAGAAAATAATTTTAATCAAAAGTAAAATAAACTATTTTTTGTGTCAAAAATTAATTTAACATTTTATTGACCTAAATCTAAAAAGAAATTATTTTTAGGGTTTTTTATAATAGTGAAAATAATTTTTGAAAAGAATTAAAATAAGAAAAATAAATTAAAAAAGAAAATAGGTTAGAAAAAGTGTGAAGAGAAAATAACACAAAAAATATATGCAACCCCTGGGTTTCGAACCCAGGACCTAAGGGTTAATAGCGCGCCTCCCTTGCCATCTGTGTCATGGTGCTTAACTGTTATTGGAATGAAAGCAAAATAATATATACGAAAATAAAATTGGAAAATTATTTTTTTTTTAAACGCGCGCTCGCTACTGTTCATCGTCTTCCTTGGATTTGAATTTTTTTGGGACTTTTACCTACGGACGATTCGTAGGAAAAGCCTTTACCCACAAGTTTCTCTATTGCTATAGCTCCTGCAAAAATTAAAACTAAAAAATACAAACGATAAATTCCATCCAGGGACATATATCGACTGGAAATTTTCTCCTGAATTCAATGGTGCCCTTGTTTTTGGCCAATTTTTCTACTAAACAAGCTTCCCCAATTCACGAGGTTGAAACCCTAGCCATGGTGGATCTCTATACCTACATTGAAACTCAAATTAAAATGTCCAGAAAGCTTCTATTCACTAAGACAAACACAAATATATAATCGAAACATGTTTATGATGTATAAAGGTCTATAATCGAAATTCAAAAAAATGCAAATCATGGTACTTGGTTGGCTCGATTCAAGGGAGTTTTGGATGTGGGTGATGATCGATTTAGCTTCAGAACACGTCAAAGAACCTTGTTTGATGCTTGAAATGGCTTGAATTGGCCTGGAACTTGGTCTGCTTTTGAGTCTTGGATTAGTCTTGACTCCGCGGTATTGTTTGTACATATATATGAGGATGAATTAGGTCAACAAATTTGAAGAAAAATCATGGCTTTGAATGATAAATATTTAATTTCCAATCATGATCAAATCTTGCTATTTTGGTCCTCAATCATCTCCAATCATGCTAGCTCGGTTTCTTGGCTTCCATTGGTCCAAAATTCAAGTTTTGCTCAATATTTGATTCATGTACCTTCTCAAAATTGCCAAAATTGCACAAACTATATCTTGCTCAATTTCCATCATTTTGAGGTGATTTTAGACTTTTTAGAAAGCTTAAGATGCCCTCTAATATCTATCTTTGGTTTCATCTTCATTGGAGCTTCCATGTTCATGTACACTTCTTTGAGAAATGATGACTTTTTGTTGACTTTTGAAAGGACCTATAATGTTTTGGCCCATATCTCTCAAATGAAGCATTTTTTGGGACAATCTTGTATGAGACAAAGTTGTAGAGAATTGAATTCCCTTTAAAATGATCTTTGGGTTGAGTAATTTTTTATGAAGTATGTGAAAGTTATGCTCGGTCAAAGTTCTGTTGACTTTCCCTTAAGAAACCCTAATTTAGTAATTTTTGACTTTTGATCAATTCTTGAGTTTTCTTGATGAATCATGATCAACCCTTGATCAAATGATGAATGCGACTTCAAAATATTGTGTGACTAAAAATGATGAAGTTTGATTGTATGTTGACCATAATTGACTTTTTGTCCAATAAAACTGAGGGAGTTTAGCTTTGAACTAATACTGATGATAGTGGACTTATTTCATGGCTTGGTAGCCCCCAGAGTAGGTGATGTTGCACCGAATTGGGTTAACAAATCTATGTGTTATTTATCATTTTGCAGTTTAAATATTTGTATGTTTTATAACTTGATAAATCTTCTCGGGATGTCAAATCATATGTTGTAACATCTGTCGTGACATTGTTCTGATGATTGAAACATCAGTATAAAAATGTGTTGCCTGTACCAGAAAATTTTAATTGGTATCAGAGCAGGAGCCTTGGTCTATTGGGTGAGCTCCAGGGAGTATTTTCTGGTACTTCTACTTCTTGAAAGATCGGAGTGAAGCATTTTAGTTCTCAATTAACAATAGAACTTGAAGAATTATTAGGATATAAGATTTCTGGTTCTGAAGAGATAAAAGGAAAAATATTAAGTTGGTTCTTTATCACTGTGAAATTGTCAAATTCATGATATATGGAAATGGTAAGCTCTCTACATATCTTGCATTGTAGCCAACGATACTTGGGAATTTCTCAAGTTCACTCATAGAGGAACTTCTATGTGTGTTTGGAAGAAACATATTCAGATGTGGAGATGATCAAGAAGAAGTTTTTCTCAGGTTTTTAATCAAGAGGTTTGACATAAAAGTGACAAGCTATTGAAGAAAACAAGATCATTCTTTTTCAACTTAAAGGAAATTGTGCCCTGGTCTCAAATTAAGGGTTTCTGTTTATTATTGTGTTCCTTGGAAGATAATCCAATGAGGTGTTGAAGGGTTTGGACAAGATGTCTAGACCAAATGTCCAAGACATCTTGATTAACTTCAGCATGTGTGTGATGCTAAGGGTATGGCTAGAATTAGTGTTGATATCAACGTGTAAGCATTCATATGAGTGTGAAGACCTTGGATATTTGTAAAGTAGAATGCTCTACTGATCTCAAGAATAACTGTATGGGGTTTTTGTTTTTGGTTTGAATGGAAGATGGAGTTCTAATGAAGATTTCTGATTTTAAGAATGATATCATGATATACTAGATGTTTTATTCAAAGATATGTGTATCTAGAATAAAAAGTGTTGTCAACCAAGAATGAGTATGAAGTGATTTATCTTTGTTCTTATGTATTAAGAGAATTGAGGATTATCTACCATCTATAACTTGCAAGTTGAAGTGACTCTATTAATCCTTACAACTTGGTATCTTAGATTATTTATGTAATTGTTCAGTTGTGTTAAATAATGATTCTTCTAGAGGAAAATTTATCAAAAGTTTTGGGGTTTTCTAGCTAGGACCAACCTAGAAAAACTCAAGTGACAAGAGGCTATTTTATCAAAAGGCAAGCAGACTCAAGGATGTCTATGGCAATATCTTAACATTGTTATGGACATCAGCTTACTCATGCTGCAAACATATACTTACACTAAAGATATATCTTATGTGGAAAGTTGATTTTAGCAGTTTTGGTTACTTTCTCAAAGGTCAACTTCAGCTTTGTTTAACCAAGCAGTGGTTAATACTCGGGAAAGTTGATCATACTTTTCTTAGATCTTCAACTAAGATGATTGGTATTTTGATAATAACTTTTTTCGACACTTAAAAAGTTGAAATTCTTGCAGGTCAGAACTCAGATGTCCTAAGAGGATGTTGAGACATCTGATCCAACACAAGTAACACAAGCAATGTATACAATATAAGCTCAGCACTGAAAAGAAATAAATAACACACATAAATTAACCCAGTTTGGAACAACCTTCCTACTCTGGGGGCATACAAAGCAATAGTTGAGGATTCAGAAACAGAAGAGATCATTCAGAAACATCAAATAAAGGTAAAGCCATTTTAGCTTATTTCATAATCACTTATTTATAACCATTTATTCTAAATTGAACTCGAGCCCGTCCATTGTTCCAGTCGGTTGGTTAATAATATACAAGAATCCTCGGGATACGATACTCGAGTCATTGTCGCTAACTACCATTTTTAAAATCACTCATTTTGATTCGCGTGTGACAGCGGTTCAATTACCTTACGTAAGGAAATCAATTCTCCTGTCAGATGATTTTTTTTCTTTTCTTATTTATACCCTGGGTGTTTCATCTTCTCTTCATCCTTCAGACAATAGCTTATCTAAAATCCCTTGTAAACTTGTCTTATCATGTCCTTAAAAACCTTTTATGGCAATGAAGATCTTTTGGAGATCATTATTGAAGAATGACCATACTTTACTAGTCTATTCAATGTTGGCTTTAATTTGGCTCTAACTATTCATTTTCAAGGTTGGTCTAGGTATTTTGCAATGCTGCATGGACCCATCTATTTAAACCTAGTCAAAGCCTTTTGGAAACATGCATTTGTGTGTGATCATGGTAGAACAATATATTCAAATTTTTTTGGTGTCCCTATTGTCATCACTTCTACCTCTATCTTTGAAGCTATAAGATATGTTGTAACTGGTGTGATCACGATGGATGAATTAAGCTCAAAGTACACCTTTGATGAAAAACTCATCTCCATCCATGATATCTCTACTACACAATATGAGCCTACTAATCCAGCAAAGTTTTTTCGTTCGGGGAAATTGGTTTTGCTTTCTACTAAACAACTTTAGGCCTAGAGGAGAAAACATGAGCACTATGTCCTAAAATGATAGATTACCTAACTCTCTAAATCCCATTGCTTACATTTGTAACAAATTATATATGCAAGAATTTTTAGAATGTGTTTTTGGTATAAGATAAAGAACTTATAATGCTTAGAAGTTTCTAACAGATCAAGCTTTGATAAGGGACTTCTGATTAGAAGGTTCTATTGATCAAACTATAATAAGAGAAATTCTAATGCGTAGAAAGTTCTAAGAGATCGAGTGTTGATTAAAGATCAAACTCTGATAAAGAATTTCTGATGGCTAGAAGGCTATAACAGATCAAGTGTTAATAACGAACTTCTAACCATGAGAAGTGTCTAATAGATCAAACTATGATAAAGAACTTCTATTTATTAGAAGGTTTTAATGAAGAAAGAATTTAATATAAAGCAAACTTTGATAAATCTCTTCCATTCGCTTCAATCACAATTATGGAAAAAGGAATCTAAGCTAAAAAAACCTTACCTTCTGATAAGGTCTTAAGTTTTAGACTCAGGGGGAGATTGTTTGACTCAGGGGAAGTTTCCTAAACAATGCTCATAAATCCCTAAATTCTAAAAATTGTAAGTCTTAGACTCAAAGGGAGCTCATACTAATCAAAGGAAGTTTTATTAACTCTGAATTTGATTAGGATATTACTGTGTAAAATTGTTACATTAAAATACATGGTTTTGTCATCATCGAAAAGGGGAAGATTGTTAGAACAAGATTTGGATTCTACAATTAATCTCTGGATTTTGATGATAGTAATACATATATTTTATATGTAAACAATTTTGTTTCTGATAGTTTCTTGAGTGTGCAGATTAGAATTCTAATTGATTCAGGATTGTTTTCTGAAGAATCAGAAATACGCTAAGCACATCCAAAAAAGTGTTCACATCCACTTCTGAATAAACATTAGTAGTTATGAAGAATTTTGAATTTTCTCCAGAAAGGGGATCTCGTGTGTACTTCTCAACAAGTTGTTGCTTCAGAAGTCATAAGTACTCGAGAATAAATAATTTATGATAAGCTGCTGCTACAAGATCAGAAATTAAGACTACACCAGAAACAAGCTTTCAAGTCAAATGTCAGAAATCAAGATTTGCTCATCAATAAAGTTGCTGCTTCTAATTCTGAAGACAAAGTCAAGATTTTGAACACATCAAAAGAAAGCTTCTACTTTCGAATAAAAAGACAAGATTTGTTCATCAGAAAATGTGTTGCTTATATTTCTGAAGACAAAGTCAAGATTTTAAAAACTCTGATAGTTTATGGAATACACTCACATATTCTCAACATCAGAAGTATTCCATCAGAAGAAAGGATCAAGGAAAGATAAATCTTCTGGACTTATTTCTAATCAACATCATATAGTCCATTAAAAGACATGATCAAAAGATGATATCTTCTCAAGCCTGACTACTTCATTAGAAGTAATATCAATAAGAAGATAATATCATCATAATCATGAGCTATAAGAGTTAGTACAAAGGTATAATTACACATTTCACTCAAATGGATATATTGTGAACTATTTGTCTCCCATGATCGTTTCTTATCGTTGGCAGTTGGCAAGATGAAAGTGACATGTGTACTACTACAATGGCCTACTTCATCAACACCTATATAAAGGTTCAAGAACTTCATTTGGAAATTGACGAACTACTGAACATGAACAACAAAAGAACAAGAACAGTAGCGCTGCCAAAATAAGTTCAAGAAAAATATCAAAAACACAAAGAGTTGTTGCTCATTATTTATGTTGAAATTAGTTCATCATTGTGCATTTAAGAAAGAAGACAAAGACACAAGAGTTGTTGCTCATTAATTGTGTTAATATTTGTTCTTAATTTGTTAAGACACAAGAGTGGTTGCTCATTATTGTGTGAATATTATTTGATTAGAATACAAGAGTTGTTGCTCATATTTGTGCTATTATTGTAAATTGTTTGAACACAAGAGTTGTTGAAAATAATTATGTTAAGAAATATGTTCATAAACATTTGTGTAATCCACTTATAAGAATTAAATTTGTAAACACAACATTCAACTATCAGTTGGTCAAGTCCTTGTCTAAGGAAAAGATAAATCTCCTTCAAAGGACCGGGTAGGTCAGAAGCCTTAGGGAGTCAGTGATCGTTATATCTCTTAGGAAACTGGGTAGGTCATAATTCTTAAGGGGTCACTATCAAGTTATCATTGTATTGTTGTTAGTCACCGACAGGTAGCCCGTGCAGTTGTAATCTTTCAAGATTAGTGGATTAAGTCATTTCTAAGGCCAAATTACAATATATTTCTTCCATTTGGCATTATTAAAAAGGAGGAAAAAATAAAGCAAAGGCAAACACATATATCATGTATACCGTATATAGAAATGGAAGAGGTGGAATAAGAATAAGCAGTTAGGAGATATTAATCCATGAATGATTTATTTAAAATTCCTAACTTAGTTCTTATGAAAAATAAATTTTATTTACAAAGAGGTTTGGTAAAAATATATGAAAATTGATTATACGAGGACACATGCTCAATTAAGAAATCCTCTTTTTTCATATGATCTATAATGAAATGGTTCTTGAGCTTAATGTGTTTTACTCTGAGAGTGAATGGTCCTGTTTTATTTGGATAGTACCAAGATTAACTCGGTAATCCTTTAGTTTGTGTTTCATCTAGATGATTTACATGAAACGACTACCCGCAACAACATATTCTACCTAAGCCTTAGATAATGCTACACTTTATTATTTATTGCTATGTCATGAGACAAGTGAATTACCAAGTAGATGACACGTACCACTGATACTCTTACAATAGAATTTTCACCCAGCAAAATCAGAGTTAGGCTACCCCACTTAGACACAATATGTCCCTTTGGGGTACCATAAACCCAATTGTTATGTGCCAATAAGATATCTTATAATGCATTTTATTGTAGTGAGACATTGATATTTCGGGGATGATTGAAAACATGCACAAAGAAACAAATAAAACATAATACCAGAATAATATGCATTAAGATAAAGGAAAAAATTGATCATACATTGATACTTGATTTCTTCAACTGGAATTCATCCTTTGTCCTTGTCCATGTTGCAAGATATAGTCATTGTAGTATCTATATCGTTTGGTTCCTCCATACTGAACCTCTTAATAATATCATTGTCATATTTGTCTTGATTTAGGAGTGTCCCTTGTTTTGATTTATGAATTTCCATCCCTAGGAAATAACGAAGCTCCCTATTATGGACATCTCAAACATATTATGCATCGTATGCAAGAAATACTTGTACAAGGATTCATTAGTAGTAAACTAATTGTTTAGTGAGAATATGGATACAAAAAAGGTCTAGAAGAGGGGTTGAATATACCATTTTTCCCTTTAAGACAATTTCAAAAATATTTTAGGTCACATGTACGAAATCATAGATTTTAAGAAGCGTGGAAGAAAAAAACAAAATATAGAGAGCTTGGAAGCATCTCAATGAATTAAAACATATGAAATGATCATGATGTTTACTATGCTTTGATATTGCTTTTGATGCAAGTCAATCACAAGACAATTCTAGTAGCTTTATATAAAGCTATTTGAAAACTTTTAGCATGTGTATTCTATCAAGACACAAATGGATTTATTATACTTCAATAAGATTGATACACCACAGACCTAAACTTATACATTAAATATCTATAAGCAAAGTCTAACTTATGTTGCATACAATCACTGCAAATATGTACTAATGCAATAGAAAAATAATGAATACTAAAAAAAAAGGAGATAAGGGAAGAAGAAAAGATACACAAAGATACACAAAGATCACTAGAGAATAATCATGATCTTCCACTATTTTGATAAGTTTGATTACAAGTATTTTGGTTACAACAAACTATTAAACGATAATTCCCTCTATTGACGTAGATACTAAACTGCTAACAAAAACAAGATATCTAAAAGATATTGATCCAATAATCTCGTCATCCACAATAATTTTGCTCAAAGTATTCAAATATGGCACTTCCTGATTCCATCGATCTCTTGTCTGAGTGATTGGCATAGCCAAGCGTTAATTTGACAACTGACAACTTTGTCTGTGAGAAATCTTTCTCTAACTCCACCAAAGATGAACAACTTCCATCCTCGCCTTATGGAAAATTGGTACTCAATCTCCCCAAAGTCTTCCTTGGAGTATAGTGGAAACTCTATTCTTGATGAATAACAATAAACATCAAACGAAATTCAAGAAATGATACTTGCACTTGTTACAAACAACAAACTTCACACAAAATATTAGATACCCTAATGTACTACTAGTCTCCCTCAATACTAAATATTGAGAGATGAAGGTCCTCAACAATGGAAAAATACTAAGGATGAAGATGATGAATAGTGTCGGAATATCTCACAATATCTCTACAAGCAGAAGGTAATACTCAAGGGTTTTAGATAAAGGTTAGTGAAGAACATATGCACATGGTTCTCTCAAATTTCTAGGTGGATGGGTATTGGCTTTGATTGTTAGCAAGAGATTTATTAATAATGAACAACACATCAAGATTAATCAACTCCCCTTCTCTAATTCACTCAAACACAACAACAAATTTCACAAGAATAAGATGCACCAAAAAAGGAGAATGAGATTGACATGAATTCATAATCAAAAAGTTGTTCTAGTGAAGAGGAGAAAGAATCATGGGGATGGGTATATAAACACTAAGAATAGAAGACAACATCACTATTTGTCTCTATGGGTTTCTCCATAGGTTACATTCACTTGTTACTTTCATCAACTATACAGCTATTTAAATCAAGGATAAAAAATGGGTCTTAAAGCTTTGATTCAGATCAAGTGAAAATTGTGATTTAAATGAATTTGGAAAGAGCTAAAATATAGCTTCAAGTAATTAGTTGATTCAAATAAATTTTTTTCACTTCATTTGAATCGCATGAGGTTGTGATTAAAATCATATTCAATTTTTTATTCGAATCAAATTCTCTAGAGGCATATCCCATTTTTCTCACAACTTATGATTTAAATCATGCATTACACTTGATTCAAATCAAATGACTAAAAATCCAGATTTGAGAGTTCTAACTTGTGATTAAGCTATGTATGATGAAACTACAAAGTAGTGATTATTTATGCTTAAAAAGTCATACTATCAAGGAACAAACACTCTTAAAATTGAGTAAAGAGGGTTCTTAGTGATACAAAAACATAATAACCGAAGTGATTACAAAATAAGTATAAAACAAATAAAGTACAAGAATCCAACAATTGAAACAAATTATAAATACGCAAGTACTAAGATATCTATATAAAATTGAAGAAAAAAAAACATCAAAACACATAAGTGATACCATACGATACCGTGAATGTGCTTTCAAAAATAATATCATCTAGATAAACTTGAAAAACTAAAATGTTATGCTGCAATCATACTATACTCTAGGAGCTTTTTTCAAACCATATAAATCCATTTTAAGTTTTAAGACATGATAAGGAAAGTTCAGGTTGATAAAACATGGAGGTTGATTAACAAACACTTCCTCTTCGATGTAACTGTTCAAGAACGTGTTTTTAAATCCATTGGAAGAGTTTAAAATCCATGATGTAAGAAAAAGCTAGAAGCATTCTTATGGCCTCTAATCCTTATACATAAGCATAACTTTCATATAAATCTAATCCCCTCGTTGATTGTATCATTTCACAACAAGTATTTATTTATTCTCAAAACTTTTCCATCTTCATCAATCTTGTTGTGAAAGACACGTCAATTACCAATCACTTGATTAGATGAAGATTTAGGAATGAGTTCCTAAATATTGTATCTTTCAATTTGATTTAACTCTTCTAGCATAATAAGAGACCAATTTTTGGAAATAAGAGTCTCCTTGACTTTCTTTGGCTCAATTTAGGACACAAAGCCCACATGATTACATACCTTAGTAAAAGGGTGTCGAGTTATAACTCCTTTACAAATATCTCCAATAACATTTTGAATGTGATGGTCCTTAGTTGTCCTCCATATGGGTATACTTTGATTCTCTAATTTTACTTATTTAACTTGAGTATCTATATTTAGACTTTAATTTTCACCTTTATCTTTATCTTTATCTTTGCCATGACCATTATCTTCTAGGGATGACTTCTCAATGATATTTGCACAGGCAACAACATCTAACTATACAAATAAGGGGTTAGGATCATCAAAGATAACTTGAAATGATTCTATTGTCATGGTTCATTTGTTAAAAACTCTAAAAGGTTTGATATAAGTGGAATATCCTAGGAATATGCCTTCATAAACTTTAACGCCATATTTCCCAAGATTATCCTTCATGTTGTTAAGGACATGACATTTGCATATGAAGACGTGTAAATGAGAGATATTTGGTTTCCTTCCTTTATATAACTCATAGGGTGCCTGCTATAGAGTTGGTCTTATCAAGACATAATTCATTACATGGAAAGCAATGCTTACTATATCGGCCCAAAAGTATTTAGGAATGTTGGTATCATTAAGCATTGTCCTCGATAGTTCTTATAGAGAGATCTATTCTTCCTATTTATTACCCCATTTTGTTGAGGAGTTTATGGAGTTGAGAAGGTGTACTAATTACCATACTTATTACAATATCTTTCTAATTCCCCATTACGGAATACTCCACTATGATCACTATGGATCGATGCAATATTTAATCCTTTTCCTTTATGGATATACCTAGAAATTTCCGAAAGGAAACATACACATCTCTTTTTTGAGATAAGAATAGTATCCATGTATAGAGAGAAGAGTCATCTACAGCTACAAGAGCATAAAAATTTAGACCAAAAAATTTAGTTATGGATGAGCTCTAAATATCCATGTACAAAAATTCTAAGGGTCGATTTGTAGAAACAATATTTGTAGATTTAAAAGAGGCTATAACTTGTTTCTCTTTTTGGTATGCATCACATAACCAATGTTTTTCAAAGTGCATGTTTGGCAGGCCAATCACTAAATCCCTGCAGACCAACTTTTTCTAATGGTCCATGTAAATATGTATTATTCTCCCATGGCATATCCAACATTTGTCCTCGTTACTAAAAAGACAAATGTCATTTGAAGGAATCTTATTTAAGTTAATGACATAGGTTTTTCCACCTCTAGATATGATGAAAATGGTTTTATCTGATTTTGTTCGATAACCCTACATCCCGAAGAATCGAGAATTACATTGTTACCTTTGTCACATAATTGGATAATACTTAGAAAAATATACTTTAAGCCTTCAACTAAAAGAAAATCCCCAATCGTTGGTCTCAGGAACTCACCAATGGCACCAATACCAATTATTATCCTTTTGTTATTATCACCATATGAGATAAAAACTCCTTTCGTGGGAGAGAAATGTGAAGATGAGTCTCTTATGAAGATGTTTTGATGAAGTTTACATAAGAAGTAAAAAAGTTCAATAATGGAATAAGTTTCAAGTCTCTTAGCAAAAATGATGCAAGATTTGGTCAAACTATGGCATTTGGAAATTAATAATGACAAAGCTAATGTACAATATATTTTGATGATATAATCTTATATTCTTAGAGAAAAATATTTTAAAAAAATATTATATGCATTATTTCATCACTTTTCAAAAATAGAATAAAATGTCACTATTAAACTTTGAATTTCTCTAAGTATACAAAAATGCTAATCGATTAACACATGGCAGGGGGCCAAGGTAATCGATTATTTATGCCACTGATTGAAGAAAACTTGAATTTTTTTCAATAGCATAATTGGTTAACCCTTAAAGAATAAACTAAGGATAATCGATTATCCATCCCCTCTTTCACTAATATTTTTCAAGTTAGAGCAAGTTAATAGATTATCCATGAGGTGCTAATCAATTAACCTATGTTCTTGTTTGAAAAATTACTATAAAATTGCATTTTATGACACCTCCTATCATCTCCAAACCTTTTCTTAACCATGACAATTTTTTATAAGATTTTCTCCAACATTTGTGTATGAAAAATTAAGAGCTACATGATGATTATAAATAGTGGAATTTTCAAATTAAAAAATTACCTCTTTCCTGACATATTTCGCAAGTGTTCAAAACTTTCATATAAACTTTTTCTACTGCATAACTTTAATATCAGATAAAAAGTTTTATTCTTTCTTGGAGCACTTAAGTATGCATCTTATCATATTGTTTCAGGAAAGGGAAGAATATATGTACACAAATTATTTCACATGTATCTGTCTATTGTAAACATGTTTACCAGTATTAAATTGCAAGGCAAAAGTTTGTTTCTTTTCTTTAAAATTTCTAAAACACCTAATTCCCCCTCTTAGATGCACTCAATATTTGCATTTGGCATTAGAGTAGGTTATATGTAATATTTTACTAAGATCCAGAGAATGGCTTCCGCAAATCCAGTTTTTAGAGATGATGTTAGTAACAATAATCCTCCTGCGTTATGTGGTGAATACTATAATTTTTGGAAAAACCGCATGCAATCACATCTTGAAGCGCAATAAGAATAAGTTTTAATTGGTGTAGAAAATGGTCCATTAATTCCTACAAACATTTTCAATGGCATTAGTACACCCAAGATTAAAATTTAATGGGATGAAGATGATAAGAAAAAAATTCTATTTGACAAGAAAGCAAAGAATCTTCTTCAAGCAACACTAAGCACAAATTAATTCTTATGTGTGTCTCAATACACAAAGGCAAACAAAATATGTGATACATTAGAAGTCACTCATGAAGGAACCTCTGAAGTGAAATGATTAAGATTGAACACCTTATATCAAGAATATGAATTATTCAAAATGCAACTTAGAGAATCATTCTCGACTTGCATAAAAGATTTGTGCACTTCATAGATAACTTGATGAATCTTGGTAAGACTTTTTCTAATAATGAAATTAATCTTAAAGTACTTAGATACACTAAGCACAAGTGAATTCTTATGTGTTTCTCAAAACACAAAGGAAAAGAAAATATGTGATACATTAGAAGTCACTCATGAAGGAACCTCTGAAGTGAAATGATTAAGATTGAACACCTTATATCAAGAATATGAATTATTCAAAATGCAGCTTAGAGAATCATTCTCGACTTGCATAAAAGATTTGTGCACTTCATAGACAACTTGATGAATCTTGGTAATACTTTTTCTAATAATGAAATTAATCTTAAAGTACTTAGATCTTTGACCGGTGCATGGCAACAAAAAGCAACGATGATATCAGAAAATAAGAGTCTATCCAATATGTCTTATGCAACATTGTTTGGAAAACTCCAAGAGCATGAGATTTAACTAGGGAGACTAGAGAAGCATGAAACTTAATATAAAAAAATCCAAGAGTATTGGTTTAAAAGTTGATTCAAATGAATAAGTGGAAGAAGATCTATCAGATGACGATGAGATCTTCATTCTTCTCGTTAAAAGGTTAGGCAAGTTTTTCTATAATGATAAATCTTTAAACTTTGAAAAAGGGTAGAAATTTATACATCAACTCAAAACTTCACTTGCTTTCGATGTGGAAATCAAGGAGACTTGAAGGTGGATTGTTGAAAATTTTCTAAGAAAAATAGACATAAAGGGAGAAAGGAATCAACATCTAAAATTGCCTATATTTCATGGGATGATAATGAAGTTATCTCATCATCTAATTCGGAAAACTAAGAATGTGAAAATCATGCATTAATGGCATCACATCACTCTGATGATGAAGAATATGAGGTTAGTGACAAAAAACTTTCTTATGATAATGATGCACAAGAAGAATAAATGAATTACTAGATGAATATAAAACTTTGTACAAAGCGGTGTCAACAAAAAAGAAACAAATTTCATCTCTTGACGAGAAAATTGACACAATGCCAAAAGATTTTGACAAAGAAAAACATAATTCTACATGAAATAATTGTAATTCTATTTATTTTTAAAATTGTCCAATTAAAAATAGTAATTAAAATATATGAAAAAGGAAAAATTGGATTAGAAGGTGTGCTTAGTAGACAAAGATATTTCAATGATAAAAGTGGACTTGGTTACTCAAATTTCACAAGCCAAGTCCTAGTAAAAATATCTTTGTCAAGGCAAGTGACCAATCCAATAAAGAGAAAGTTAAGAAAGTGAAAAATATCCATCATCATCCTAATAAAATGATTGTTCAAACAAGGTCTTATATTCCTAGATATAGAAGTAACTTTGTTTCTACATGTTTTATTGTGGTTTAAAGGGTGCCTAATGCTTGCTATGTAAGGAATTTTAGTGTTTCTAGTGGACATTATGTGTGGGTACCTAATAAATTATAATTTGTATTGTATGTATGCTTGAAAACTACTACAAATTTGTGGTATCTTGATAGTGGTTGTTCAAAGTATATGACCGGAAACAAGATCATAGTTTCATCTTTAGTATTAGAGGCCAACAAATATGTCATATATGGAGATAACAACAAAGGAAAGATTCTTGGTAGAGGCAAAGTTGGATCACCACTTTTTACAATAATTGATAATGTACATTTTGTAGAAGGATTAAATCACAACCTTCTAAGAAAAGTCAACTTTGTTACAAAGTTCTCAAAATAAAATTCACCAAATATGAATTCATAATTGAAGGTGAAGTCACTCATGAGACAAAGCTTATGGGTAAAAGAATTAATAATATTTTATGATTTATTGAGATGATTTACCTTTGAAAATAAAATATTGTATGGTAAACAATACCGATGCATGTCTTTGGCATAAGAGAATTGTCCATATTCATATTAAACATTTAAACAAATTAGTGAAACATGACCTTGGTATTGGTTAACCAAAGATAAATTATGTGATGCAGGTAAAAAATGAAAGCAAACCAAATCAACTTTCAATCTAAAGAATGTGATAACAACTACAAGACCACTTCAATTGTTGCACATGGACTTATTTGCTCCATCAAGGACAAGAAGCCTTGAAGGTAACATATATGTTTTTAGTTATTGTCAATGATTTTTCTAGATATTCTTGGGCACTATTTTTAGTGCAGAAAAGAGACACTTTCAAGGTATTCAAGAAGTATGAAAATCAAGTACAAAACAAAAAATCCATGAAGATTCCATCAATTAAAAGTGACCATGGTAGAGAATTCCATAATGCATCATTTGAAGAATTTTGTGAGGAACATGGCTTCTTTCATAACTTTTCAGCACCAATGACTCCTCAATAAAATAAAGTAGTTGAAAGGAGGAATAGATCCCTAGTTAAACTTCCAAGAACTATGCTAAGTGATTCTAATCTACCAAAGTACTTTTGGGAGAATGTGGCAAGCATGACATGTTATGTAAGCAATCGGGTAATCATTAGGCCAATCTTGAAAAAGACTCCTTATGAACTCTTCAAGAGAAGAAAGCCAGACATTTCCACTTTCATGTTTTTGGATGTCAATGCTTTGTCCTCAGCAATGACAAAGACAATCTCAGTAAGTTCTACGAAAAATCTGATGAAGGTATATTTCTTGGTACTCTCTCACAAGTAAGGCGTATAGAATTTATAATAAAAGAACTTTAACTATTGAAGAAGTTATGCATGTATCTTTTGATGAATCTAGCCCTTATAAAGAGGATTTAGTTATTTGTGATGACACTGATATTTTAGATGTACCTATGGAAGAGATTGAAAAATATGATAAAGTTGAACAGTCGAAACACAAAGAGGTAATCATTCAATAAGAGCAAAATTAAAGTGATACTCCTCAAGAATGAAGAACCCACTATGATCATATAATCGACAATATTATTTATGACATTAGAAAATGAGTATCAACAAGATTCAACATCTAGGATGCTTGTTTGAATATGACATTTGTCTCTCAAATAGAACCTTCAAAGATTAATGAAGCCTTAGAGGACAACTAATGAATACTTTCCATGTAAGAAGAATTAAAACAATTTAAAATAAACCAAGTTTGGGAACTTGTTCCTAGACCTAATAATAAACACAACATTGATACTAAATGGATGTTCAAGAAAAAACTTGAAGAGAATGGTATAATTGTTAAAATAAAGTCAAGATTGGTGGCCCAAGGATATAATCAAGAAGAAGGAATCGACTTTGAAGGAATATTTGCTCTGATTGCAAGGTTATAAGCTATTTTATTATTACTTGTTTATGCTTGTTCACTTAATTTTTAGCTATTCCAAATGGATGTCAAAAGTGCATTCTTGAATGGATACATTAATAAAGAAGTCTATGTCAAGCAACCTCGCAATTTTGAAGACTTCAAGAATCCATCACATATCTACAAGTTGAGAAAGACTCTTTATAGATTGAAGCAAGCACTAAGGTCTTGGTATGATAGACTTAGCAAAAGCATTTGAAAAAGGTAAGGCGTCTGCTTTGTATTGCAAGGGTTGTGTTTATTATTTTTGGCTTTCTAACGTTAAACCAAAAATAAATATAAAATTTAATGTCAACATGGCATAAAAAATAAAAAATAAAAAATAAATAGCCACTTGGCCATCCATGTCATTAAGGAAAAAAAATCATTGTCACGTTAGTTTGTTTGGTGATTGGATTTGATGAAGGTAAAAAATGAAAGAATCTTCAAATATTAGGGGAAACAGTGCAAATTTTATTTTTACGGGGGATTTTTCTAAAGTTGTCTATAAGACCAGGGGTAAATGACTATTAACCCAAAAATATATTATTGCTCAAGTAAGACCATCAATAGGGTAATAAAACAAATACTCACAAATATATCAACACAACTCTAAATATGTCAGAGTTACACAATTTTAACTATGATAACTTATAAAATCTTACTCTAAAAATTTCAAGAACTCAAAATTAACTCTTTTGGATGGCAGCCTATCTCAAGTAATAATATAACTCAAAACAACTCTAAAGAGTCAACTACTTCAATTTTAACTCTAAAACTCATCAGATTTATCTCTAAATATGGTTCCCGCTAGTCACACATCATGTTTGAATAATATCTAAAAGGGTTAATAGCTATTTTTGTCCTTGTCATATAGACGAGTTTTGAAAAAACTCTGTAAAAAAATATTTAGATCCCCCATAATATTTCAAGATTTTATTATTTTGACCCCTTTTAAAATCTAGTCACAGGAATCTTTGAGGTGGTGATTTTTTTTTAATTCTAGGTGGAGAGAGAGAGAGAGAGAGAGAGAGAGAGAGAGGACATATTCTATGAGAATGATATATTTATATGAGAATGTGAGAATGAATCTGCACAATTGGATTTAAAATTGAGTGGTTGATATTAAAATATATTTTTAAAATTTAATTAATGATTTCTCTTTTCTATTAATGACACATGATTTAATGAAAATCGTGATTTAATCTCAACCATCCATTTTCAAATTCAATAGTACATATCTCACACTCATAGAAATATATCATTCTCATAGGCTATTATATATATATATATATATATATATATATATATATATATATATATATATATATATATATATATATATATTTGAATGGAGATATCTTTCCATGTATGATATCGCGGGTTCAATACTCTTTAAAGCACTGAATTTTAACTACTAACACCAAAATAGTAATATAAAATATTATCTTTAGACCATTTATTTTTAAGCTTTTGAAGCATGAATTTTAAATACTAACACCAAAATAATAATATAAAATTCTACCTGAAAATAAAAAAATTAAAAATAAATAAATACCAACAAACCATTCACATCATTAATAAAAGAAAAAGTTGTCACCTCAAAGATTCTTTTGTATGGACTTACACCAAAATAATAAAATAAAATACCATATGAAATTAAATAAAATGCCAACAAACCATCCACACCATTATTTAGGATATTTTTTAAGTTTTTGAAGCATTGAATTTTAACTATTAACCCCAAAATAATAATATAAAATACTACCTGGAATTAAAAAAATAAAAAAATAATAAGTGTCAAAAAACCATTCACATCATTAAAAAAAATTGTCACCTCAAAGATTCTTGTGATTGAACTAACACCAAAATAATAATATAAAATACCAACAAATCATCCACATCATTAAAAATAATTTTAAAAAATTGTCACGTCAAAGATTCCTATGATTGAATTTTAAGAGGGGTTAAAACAATAAAATCTTAAAATATTAGGGAGGAATCTAAACTTTTTTTGGGAGTGTTTTTTTTTCTTTCGAAACTCGCCTATATTATAAAGGTTAAAATAGTTACTAATTCTATCTAAAATATCAAAGAGAGTCGGAATCAAACAAATGAATATGTTCTACAAACCTTAGAGAGTATATTTTAAAATAATATTACTCTTAATTAATTAAAATAATAATTATCTGATTATTCTAATAACTCAACTATCTCAATTAAAATAATAATTATATTATTCGCACTAAATCTTACCACACCCTCAACTCTTTACTCAAAAAGACATCTTTCTCTCTAATTTTAATTAAACTCTATATTCCCCCAACTTTAAAATATGTCTAATTTTCTTAATATTTCTAATTTTAATTAATTTAGTAAACCCACTTAAACACTCAAACAACCAACTTAAATTCTAACTCAATAATAACCCCCAAATTTCCATTTCTACATGGATTTTAATATTATAAAACTCTACTCGGAATTCTTCAACTTAATTAACTAAAACTAAAACACTTCAACTATATTAAAAATAAAATATTAAAATTGGGGTGTTAGAGAGACTACATTATTCATCAAGAAAATCAAAGATCTTATTTTATTGTTTCAAATCTACGTTGACGATATCATACTCGGATCAACAAATAAAGACCTATGTGAATGACGATGAAAGGAGAATTCGAGATGTTCATAATGGGTAAGATAAACTATTTTCTTGGACTTTAAATTAAGCAATTATATAATGGAATATTCATCAATTCATCCAAGTATTGCAATGAATTGTTGAAAAAATTTGATATGGATAATTGCAAAGAGATAGCTACTCCAATGGGTTAAGAAACATATGTTGATAAATAATAAAGTATCGAGATATGATTGACTCTTTACTTTATTTAACTACAAGTCGTCCTGCCATTTAGTTTAGTTTTTGTCTTTGTGTTTGATTTAAAGCAAATCCAAAGGAATATTATCTTGCCTCCGTGAAAAGAATCATGAAATACCTCAAAGGAACAACAAGCATTGGCCTATGGTATCCTAAAGATAGTATATATGATTTGGTTGGTTATTTTGACTTGAATTGTGTTGGTTTTAAAATTGATCGTAAAAGCACAAGTGGTATATGAAATCACCAGGCTGAACATCGACTGATAGGATATATCAATGGAGTCTCCATCGAACGTCTTTTATCTCGCGAAGGAGAAAGGAAACATCGAGTAAACCTGAGAGGGAAGAAATCACGGTCTTACGACCGAGAGATCTGGGTAAGGGAGTTTGTTACGCGAGGGGAAGGGATTAGCACCCCACACGCCCGTAGTACTCTACGGTATCCACTTCTATTTTCCAGCTAAGGGGTGTGTTATATCTATCTATCACTTAATCGCTACAATGCATGAGAAAAGAAAAGGAAAATAAAGAAAACACGGGGAAAAGAAGGAAGTATTTACAAAGTTGTGCTTGGTCGAGCCCTGTGACAAGATGCCTAGGTATTCCCTCGTTCAATGGAAAAGTAAGAGCGTCGTAGTTCGGCTTACTTGTTTTGGCGTCGTAGTTCGGCTTACTTGTTTTGGTGGGTTTTGTGTTTTTTTACTTATGAAAAAGGTTTTAAACACAAAATGAAAGCGCCCATAGGTGAAAAAAAGTTTGCATTGGTTAGTTACTTTTACCTTTAAAAAAGGATTTTTGAAACATTATTAAGTGTTTTAGTTTTCAAAGGAAAAAGAAAGAAAATTTTAATTTTAATTACATGCAAAGATGCAAAAGAAACAAGCAAAACAAAAGGGAGACTAACTAGTTCTAGCCCTAATGTTGTCATGCAAAGATTAGAACTAAGGTTGAGGATATAAGGGAATCTTTACCTATATTGACATGTAAAGGATGTATATCCTAATGTCTAGGCTCGAGAGATATCCTAGCCGACCGGTCCTAAGGAAAAAGTTATCCTATATCCGTCTTGGTTGTAAAACCAAGGGATGCAAAGGGATGAAGCAATCAAGTTCTTTGGCAGAAGCACACAAGCAATGAAATGCACAAATAAATGTCATGGAAGCGCAAGAAAAGGAGGTTGTCCCTTAGCCTACAACAGCAAGCCGAGGGCTGGAAGCAACCAGGAACCAACATATTCTGATTCCCGTGAGTAGTATCACTGCATGACATGAATTTTCAAGTGTGAAGAGAAAATGATGCGAGTTCTGCAATAAATGTGAACCCAAGGAAAGCGTGGAGAGTCAGAATAAGGAACTCTTTCCACTTTTTATTATTGACTCGATAAAGGAAGCAACACGATTCGCGTGTGCTGAGATGACATGGACTAGAACCTTGCGGGGGTCGATTGCGGACCCTTTCTGCGTGCCCGTCATATCATCATCATATATATTAATAAGTATCAAAGCAGGACTTTGCTTGATGGTGCCACTCTGGGTTGCCTAACCACTCTGACCTATGCAAGCACAAATGTAAACACTTACTGAGAATCACCTCCCTATGCACGGTTGAGGATTTTAAACAAACCAAACAAAATTAGCACACAATTTAAGGAATGCCTAGCTACAGGTCTTTAAACAGCGATAAATAAGGGATAGCTAATACCAAATGGATAACAAATCCGAAGAGCACTATTAGCTAAAATACTCCGGAAAAATTCAAGTACTGCAGCCAAGAAATAAGAGTAAATCAGTGAGAAATGCATGGAGGCATCAAAGTATATACGGAGTGTGCGTTCGTACGCTTCCGAAATAATAAACCCGCAAAAGATAATGATCTAGACAAAGCAGCTAAAGTATTGCGCATTCTTACGCAAACAAGTATCAAATTGTGCATTCAGGCACAATTGATGCACATACACCTACAAGAAAGGAGTAAAACCAAACAAGAAGACAATAGGATGCGCGTTCTGATCGGAAAAATAGCAAGTGTACTATTTTTACCGATGTAGTAATAATGAGTTTTACCCTAAGGATATCGATCTCGAGGATTGCGTAGGAAATACTAATTATGATGACTTACCAATTGAACAAAAACAATAGTTTGATGTTGATTGGATAAAATCCTTGCAGAAATATAAATTTGACAAAATGTAAAATAATTGACTTCTTGTTTGACTTAAAATGCTAGGGTGAGTGTATAATTTGCCATGTAAAAACCTTGCTCTTTGTTCTATTTAACAAGTTCATATGCCTCAACTACCGATTCTCAATATTATTTTTTCCCAATTCCTTAGTGAAAAAACCTTTAACCTTCTTTCCTAATGTCAATGTCCATTTAAATTAGCAAAGAGGTTAAGCATTTAGTTATCAAGAATTATTCTGGTTATTGTAGGATTAGCCTAGTCCTAGGTGAAATCCTTAACAATATTGCTTTTTAGAAAACCCTAACACGACCATCTGGCTCTACTGTGTTAAAATAGTGAAACCCTATGTTCCCATAGGGCAAAACTACGAATTACTCTAAATCACAAAATTGATGCATAAAGAACTTTATTGTTGAGTAAAACAAGGAAATCAGTATTCTTAACATAACAAACTAGGGAAACCCCCTAACATTGAGGGGTTTATCCTCTCATAATATTCGTACAAATAACAATAGGAATAAAGATAAATATTACAATAAAGTTGGATTGGTTGATTCCTCAATGGCTTCCGCTCATGAAAGAGTCTTCTTCTCCAATTCTCCTTGAATGCCCCAGCTTCTCTTCTCGTGTAATCTCTCGATATCAAAAAGTCAAAACTCCTTTATCAATCCTAAATACTAAATTAAATAGTCTCCACACAAATCCCAGCCAAGCAGAATGTCCAAAGTGCCCTCCAAAGTTCAGATTCACTTAAAAAACCTTGTCCGCGCTACCAACACGGGCCGTGTTGGTCCCTGATTTTAAAGATTTTATTTTTTCTCCAGGCCTCCTAACACGGGTCGTTCCAGGAAGCACGGGCGCCCGTGTCATCCCTCTGGTTTTACTACGGGAGAAAATCCAACTCCTGACACGGGCCGTGCTGTGAGACACGGGTCGTGTTGCTTCCTTTTTCTTCTACTTTTCCTTCTTTGGATCTTGAACTCTTCGTTCTTCCCCACACAAAATGCCTTGGATCATTCACTTAACCTGAAATGTGTATGCTACCAACCACAAAGACATCAAAAACATCTAAAATAATCCAAAACTTCAACACTCAAAGAAATCAAATAAATACGGAAACATAAACACAAACACTCAAACATAACTAAATTGTTACCGAATTGACTAACTTATATCGAATGCATGATAGAAATTAAGTAGAAATGGTGACCGATCACAATCCCAAAATAATTTCATTTCTTGTCCTCATGGGATGCAAGAGACAAAATAAAGGTCACCCTGAATTCTCTTTTTCCTAATGTCTCCTGTGTTATTCGCAACGTGCTTCTACCTTCTTGATCAGGCTTCCGGCGCACCAAACCAAACTTCCTACCACATTTCCACATTGGAGTACCTTTTCACCTGCAAGGTTTTTCACACTTCTCACCAAATCTCTCGGGGTTAAAGTATTTCACTCAAAAATCAAGATATGTGATATCAACTCTTAACTTTGAATCAATTCTACCTTCACTGCATAAACAAAATTCACACACTTTTGAGGTCTTTTTTTGTTTGTAACGGGGCTTAGGTACGGTAGGATAAACAAGGAAATGGATAAACAAATGGTTTTTGGCTCACAATCCCTGTCGTGTTTTTCATCTTTGTGCTCGAATTGTTTCACATGGGGTTTATGCGACTTAGACTCATTAGTCCACTCACTTTGACTTGGAGCGATTTCTTGTATTCGAGTCTCATCTATTTGGGCAAGTGCTTCTTTTTTTTCTTTTTCTTTTCATTTCTTCATGAAATTCACATGTATCATTTGCATTTTTTTCTTCTTTATTTTTTTATTTGTACTTTCCTTTTTCTATAAGAACTACCCAAAACTTATATTTTTGCACAAATCAAGAAAAACCACAACAAGAATACCGAGCAAGGGTAGGGAGTGTTTGGCTAGGGGTTAACATATATGGTTAAAACAAACAAAGGGAAATGGCTCAACAGGGGTTAACAAAGGATACATATTGTTGCAGATGGCTAGATAGGCTCAGGGTAATAAAACAAACAAATGCCTTAATGTGTGTCCTCATATTGTGTTGTGTCAGTAGAACGAACGCAAAATTAGAGCGATAAAGTCATACCTGAATAAAATCTCATGATGAACTCATTGTGTTTGGCTCTGGTGTACCTCACTATGTTGGGTAAGCTTGCTTACAGGTTCTGAACTACTCCTAGTGTCAGATGGTTTCTTTATGGTTCAGGTGCACCGTCCACTCTTCTCAATTCAGTAGCAACCCATTGCGTCCAACTACTACTTTTCTTTCGGTGGTATTAACTTCCAGGGTGCCTTGGGGAAACAAGTTGAGGTTGCACCTTTCATCCACTCACCACTCTTCCCCCAGTCATCCGGTGTCCGCCAATCGATCTGTAACAAAGAGCATAACAAACAAACTGAACTCAAAAGCATAATTCAAAAGTACAATCACAATAACCCAAAGAAAAACTAAAAACGAGAGACAAATGAAAATAACCCCTCCCACACCTAAACTAAACATTGTCCGCAATGTTTTAGCCTAAATGTGGAAAAGACTCATAGAGGGTAATGCAGCACCAACTGCTGCCTCCTAGCTTTCGCAAGTAAGACTCCCTTTTTATTATCCGCAAACTAAAGAAACTAAGTTATTAAAAGCGTGGGGTGCCTCCCACGAAGTGCTTCGTTTAATGTCGCATGGCTCGACGGGTCATCCCCTTATGGGGGGTACTTTCTCCTCCACACCTTGTTGTGTGTACTCTTCGCGCCCCAAAACTCATCTAGATCAAAAGCACTAGCCACTGTGTGATTTCTGTTATTTCCAACTTCCATTTTCTCACCTTTGCGTACCTGTTTCTTTCTCTTCTTGACAGCTTGAGTGAACTTGGGAGTTGTTATGGATGCAACTTGAGAGATTATACCTGAGACTTCTTCAAGTGGAGACTTTGCCTTTGTGTTATCTCCTTCTACTTTGATTATACCAACAAAATATTTATTCTTCCCACCTGCACCGTTCTACTTGATTTCTAACACCTGCAAGGTTATCTCTTCATCAAAAATATTTAATGTCATATTACCTGTCTCGATGTCAAAATTGCACCGACTAGTCAGTAAGAACAGTCGACCAAGAATGATAGGAGTCTCTTCATCTTCAAGAATATCCATGATCTGGAAATCAACTGGAAAGGAAAAAATTTCAATTTCCACCAACATATCTTCAGCTATCCCGCATGATTTCTTGATGGTGTGATCATCAAATTTCAATTTTGTTCCTCCCCCGCTTATATTTTCAATACCGAGCTTCTTGAAGATTGATAATGGCATTAAACTCACACTAGAGCCAGAATCAATTAGAACCCTTTTGAAAGTTCTACCTTTTATGGTGCATGCGATTGCCACTGATCCAAGATCCTTCTGCTTGACAGGTATTCTTCTCTCAGGCGTGACTGCATAAAACTTCTCATCAACCTGTTCATCATCTGTTGGCCTCTTTTTTTTTACAGAACCTCCTTCATGAATTTTTGATACACAGGCATTTTCTCGAATGCTTCAAAGAAAGGTATGTTGATCTCCAACTTTTTGAAAAATTTGACAAATTTATCAAACTCTTTCTATTTTTTGTCCTTCTTTTCCACTCTAGAGGGATATGGCAGCTTGATCTTAGGTTTACTCTTTTCTTCAGCTGGCTTCACAGGTAGCGCCACTTCTTCCTGCTTTTTCTTGTTCTCTCTCACTTCTAAATCCACTTCTATAAGATCATCAACAACTTTTACCTCATCTTCTCTTTCTTTAGCAACTTTTTCACTCCTTATTGTGACAACATTCACATTCTCATGGTTCTTCTGATTGCCTTGTGCTTGCATCGCTACTAGTTGCACAATTTGACCCATTTGAACCTCCAGATTTTTAATTGCAGTTGTGGTGTTCCTATGATTTCTTCGTGTTTCTTCTTGGAATTGGGAAGTGTGGGAAGCCATCTTTTCAATGGCCACCTTCCATTCTTCCTTCTGAGGAGCTTGTTGTTGCTGATCTTTCTAGGAGAAATTCGGATGATTCTTCCACCCAGGATTATAGGTGTTAGAATATGGATTATTCTGCTTCAAGAATTTTATATCCTCAATTTGTTTTGGAGTTGCAAGACATTGCACAGTCATATGTGGTCCACTACAAATATCACAAACCACATTTTTAACCTGTGCTACCTGTTGAGTGTCCATGTTCATAGCTTTGAGCTTTTTTTCCACTTCTACAGTGATTGCCTCTTCGATTTTGAGTTTCCTGTTTACTTCCAACTTCAAATCAATGACTCGCTCTGGTTTACTTGTAACCCTATCATACATTTCCAGATGCTCATTTGCAGCAATGGCTTCAATGATCTTCTTAATACCAGTGGCTGTTGTAAAGTTGAATGAGCCACCGACAACTGTGTCAATAAGTTGCGTTGTCTTCATTCTGAGGCCATTCACAAACATCTGCATTTGCTCAGTCTGGTCCATATTGTGAGTGGGACAAGCTACCAAAAATCTCTTGAATCTCTTATAGAAATCACCAAGTGACTCTCCTTCTTTCTACTTAAAATTCATAATTTCATATCTTTTGCGAATATAAACAGAAGCAGGGAAGTACTCATCAAGAAAAATTTTATCCATCTCTTCCCAAGTAGAAATACTACCAACAGGTAGTGAGTAAAACCACTCTTCAGCATCTTCAGATAGGGTAAACAGAAACATTCTCATTTTCTTTGCTTCATCCGCATGCCCGTCAATCTTCAACGTGGTGCTCATGGTCAAAAATCTCTACAAGTGTTTGTTGGCATCTTCATTGACCTTTCCGGTGAAAGACCTTCTCTCAAGATGATTGATTGTGCTAGGATGCAGTTGAAAATTAGGGACATTCAGCGGATGGTTTACAATTTTCAACCTGCCAACCGGTGCATTTGTCCACCATAATCACCAAGAAGTCTCTCTGGTGGTGGATTTTCACCAATTGTCTCCGAAAGTGTTTATGTCTCTAAATCTGACTGCTCTGAGTGAACTGGAACTCTGTCCTCTTTGTCTTGATCTGGTATGTCTGCTTCTCCTTTTGCTATTTCCAATTTAGCTCGTCTGAGCCTCGCGTGCAATGATCTTTCTAGTTCTGCGTTAAAAGGAAAATCAGCTGAGGCCTTACCTCGCATAAACAAGTTAGACAACTATTAGCAAGAATAAACACAAATATAAAAATAACAGAAAAGAAAAAATTTAGTTGCGGAGCAACAAAATTTCAATTGATTAGTAATCAACTTCGTATTTTTGGCAATCCCTGGCAACGACGCCAAAAACTTGATCGGAAAAATAGCAAGTGTACTATTTTTACCGATGTAGTAATAATGGGTTTTACCACAAGGATATCGATCTCGAGGATTGCGTAGGAAATACTAAATATGATGACTTACCAATTAAACAAAAACAATACTTTGATGTTGATTGGATAAAATCCTTGCAGAAATATAAATTTGGCAAAATGTAAAATAATTGACTTCTTGTTTGATTTAACATGCTAGGGTGAGTGTATAATTTTCCATGTAAAAACCTTTCTCTTTGGTCTATTCAACAAGTTCATATGCCTCAACTACCGATTCTCAATATTATCTTTTCCCAATTCCTTAGTTAAAAAACCTTTAACCTTCTTTCCTAATGTCAATGTCCATTTAAATTAGCAAAGAGGTTAAGCATTTAGTTATCAAGAATTATTCTGGTTATTGCAGGATTAGCCTAGTCCTAGGTGAAATCCTTAACAATATTGCTTTTTAGAAAACCTTAACACGACCTTCCGGCTCTACTGTGTTAAAACAGTGAAACTCTATGTTCCCATAGGACAAAACTACAAATTACTCTAAATCACAAAATTGATGCATAAAGAACTCTATTGTTGATTAAAACAAGGAAATCAGTATTCTTAACATAACAAACTAGGGACACCCCCTAGCATTGGGGGGTTTAGCCTCTCATAATATTTATACAAATCACAATAGGAATAAAGATAAACATTACAATAGAGTTGGATTGGTTGATTCCTCAATGGCTTCCGCTCATGAAAGAGTCTTCTTCTCCAATTATCCTTGAATGCTCCAGCTTCTCTTCTCGTGTAATCTCTCGATATCAAAAAGTCAAAAGTCCTTTCTCAATCCTAAAAACTAAATTAAATAGTCTCCACACAAATCCCAGCCAAGCAGAATGTCTAAAGTGCCCTCCAAAGTTCAGATTCACTTAAAAAACCTAAAATATAAAACCTTGTTCGCGCTACCAACACGCGTCGTGTTGGTCCCTGATTTTGAAGATTTTATTTTTTCTCCAAGCCTCCTGACACGTGTCGTGCCAGGAAGCATGGGCTCCCGTGTCAGCCCTCTGGTTTTACTATGGGCGAAAATCCAATTCCTGACACGGGCCATGCTGTGAGACACGGGTCGTGTTGCTTCCTTTTTCTTCTACTTTTCCTTCTTTGGATCTTAAACTCCTCGTTCTTCTCTGCACATTGCCTTTGATCATTCACTTAACCTGAAATGTGTATGCTACCAACCACAAAGAAATCAAAAACATCTAAAACAATCAAAAACATCCACACTCAAAGAAATCAAATAAATACGGAAACATAAACACAAACACTCAAACATAACTAAATTGTAACCGAATTGACTAACTTATACCAAATGCATGACAGAAATCAAGTAGAAATGGTGACCGATAACGTTCATACGCAAACAAGGATTAGAATGCACGTTCATATGCATTCAAATCAAAAACACCTGCAAGAAAGGAGTAAAACCAACAAGCATACAATAGAATGTACACGTATGTGCACAAGCAGTTGAATGTGCGTTCGTACGCATTCAAACAAGAGTAACTGCAAGAAATTCCCGATAACTAGTCAATAGAATGTACGCGTATGTGTACAAGTGGTAGAATGCGCGTTCGTACGCTTTCAAACAAAAGCACTTGCAAGAATGGAGTAAAACCAAACAAACAGACAATAGAATGTACACGTATGTGTACAAGCGGTAGAATGAGCATTCGTACGCATTCAAACAAGAGGATGGCCTGCAAGAAGGTGTCAATCCAAACAATATACAAATAATATGCGCGTTCGTACGTATACAAGCACTAGAATATGCATTCGTACACATTCAATATTGGATAACCTGCAAGAAGGTGTCAATCCAAGCAAACAGACAATAGAATGCACACGCATGTGTGCAAGCGCAAAATAGAGAAGCTAGAAGTCCATATCTCAAAATTAACAAAGCAAGTGCTAGAAATAAAGTACCAAATGCAAAACTGATTACAAATTGATTATAATCTAGTATAAGCATGTGAGAAGTGAAATAAAATCACAAAAATTGGCTTGGGAATGCGGCTTTCCGAAATCGGAGCAAAAAGTCAACTTCTCATAATCGATTAAGAATCACATAGTTCCTTGCAAAAACATCAACAGATTAAAAAACGTGAGCGGTTTTAATTAATTCCGAGTGGAAGCGGCATTTTTCGGACCTTAAAGTGACGGGGCAGCCACTCCGTTTTGGCACATTGCACTTGAAATTTGGTTTCGAAACCTCCAAAATCGGTTCCAGAATGTGCCAAAATAGGGAACATGTACCGTTACTTTGGACTTTCAAGGAAAAATGAGTGTCGGTGCATGGAAACGCTAAAAAATGCTTATGGAATCATAAAATTCATGTTTCGAATTAAATTCGACTCACTTTTGTTTTGGTTTTGAAATGTGAGATGAATCGAAATTTAATTCACTACATGTAATCAAGAAAACAAAACAAAATGAAACACAAGTTATATACAAGTTTGATTGAAAATTGAAACTCAAAGGTGTGTAAAAATGCATGTTTATGCATGTTTCATGTGTCCTTTTATGACATTATGATGGATGAAATGCAAATGTATGTGATATCATGTGAAAATGATATATACTTAATGTAAATCCTATCTAAATGCCATGCAAAACATGTATTAATGTTCATAAAAATCAAGTATGTAATGTGTGTTGGTGTTGTGAAATCATACATGTGAAAATGTGAGTGAAAGTGAGATTTCGACACACTTTAATGTCATGAAAGTTGAACACCGACACATAAACTCACATAGAATAATCCATATGAAAATGCATGAACATATAAGGATGCAACTTGTACTCTAAGTATGAGTTTAGGTGCATGTATATGTGTTATGTACAATGCAAATGCACCTAAAAATCAAAATGCAATGAATGCTACATTTAGACACAAGTAAGAATGCAAATTATGCCTTAATTCACATGTTTCAATGTAATTTAATCAATCTATATGCTCTCTAATGTATGAGCATATGATAGATGATGCAAAATGCACTAATTAGTAGTCTAAATGCAAATGAAAACAATTACGCAAGTGTATGTGTGTGTTATGTACAAAATTCCTTCACACCGACACACTTTAACGTCACAAAAATGTAATCAAATCAAAGATTTCGACAAAAAAAATTCAAGAATGGGAATCCACACGAAAAATGCAATCAATTCGACTATTCAATTTTAAGAAAAGCTAAAAGTCAAAAATAGCTTAAAATAAGTGCTTAATTGAATTAATCACTTACTTGAACTTGAATTTTGAGTCAAATTGAAGAGGAATTCCTTGTGCTCTTCAAAGAAAATACCAAATCTCCCTTCAATTGATGATAGTTATCGAAACCGGAATCAGGATTGGAAGAGGAAAACTTGAATTCTTGAAAATTGAGGAAAAATGGAGGAGAAGGTCCTCCTTTGATCTTGATCGAGAGAAGAGGAGCAAACCGAGCTCCTTATGAGAAAAAAGAGGGAGATCGGGATACTCGCAAGGGCAGAGACCGGATCCATCTTGGAAAAGGAGGTCGGTTGATGTTTCTGACGTGGGGAGCTAGGCTGAGCGGAGGGAGTTGTCCGGCCGGTAGCGCGAATGAAGAGGGAGTCGGACGAGTCCCGATCGACGAAGGGGGAAGCAAGGACGATTTCCGGCGAGGTGAGCGGTGGTCGAGGAGGTTGGATGGGCGGCTGTGGTGGTGCACGGGTGTCCGGTTGGTTGAGAAGAGAGGAGGGAAGGTTTCTCCTTTTGAATTTTCTCTTTTCTTGTTCTTCAAGTTTGAGAGAGAATTAGAGAAAATTGAGAGTGATTTGAGATGAAATTTGAGAAGGCAAAAATTTATTTATAGTGTGAAAATTTGGGCCTTAGAGTGCCTTGGATTCACAATTAAGCCCAAATCGCGATTATCCGAGTAATTTTCGTATTTAATTCAAAACAGCCCGATCCGTCGAGAATTTGAAGTCGGACTCAAAACGAAAAATGTTCGGAACGCGATTTTTCATAATGTAGTCAAAATTTCGTCTCAATCAGGCGAACGGTCCAGACGATACGGATTTTTGAAGATTCAGCAAAGTTTTTAGGCGTCTGACACATGCAGAATTTTATTTGCGCACTTCGGAGAAATTGCCTCGAACGAGGGTCTTTTGATCAAAATTTGAACTCGATTATATCTGAGACAGATGAATCCAACAAAATTTGTAAACTTTTGGCACTGTTCCCTCCTTGTTTTGATAAAAATCGAGCGAGATATGATTTTTCGAACTTCGTGTATCAGATGAAAATTGCTCTGTTCAGCTCAAAATCAAGTCCAAAGAATAAAAAACTTCTCCTAAATGGTAAGGAGTTTTCTCTGGAATTGTAAATGAATGTCGAAGAGGACTTTGATATGGAATTTTAGACACCAGCCTCACTAAGTTTCGATTTTCCAACTGGGAATTACGAAGGTTTTAGTGCACTGAGCGCACGGTACAACACTAAAATTCAGTTTAATCCACTTGAGAAATCAATTCCTTTGGGGATGCGTCAGGTTCATGAACAAAAGTTATAGATAATAATGAGAGAAACTTGATCATCAAAAATCATCAAAAAATACTCGACGAGCTGAGGGATATGCCTTCCGGAGCACCCGAAACGCACTAAAAACCCAAAATTCACTTTATTGAGAAAGAAACGAATAAATTCTTTTTCTCGACGAAACGGCCTCCGATCTGAACAGATAAACTGGAGAATATATTGATATGATCCCAATGCTCATGGAATTAAACCAAAATAGCTTTCTGACCAGAAAATCTTGCGAGAGCCATACGAACCTAAAAATATTGATTTTTGGCTCAAAATGATCTGAGATAGCCGAAACGCACAATTTTTTCCACAAATTGAGGTATCAAGTACCTGAGAACCATATGATGAATGTTATATATGTATATGCATGAATTTTTATGATAATATAATTATAATCCAAAAACTTCAGAATGAAGAGGGTAAATTTTGGGATACAACAGTATATGTTACATCCTAGGAAATTCATTAGTATCAAGGTCTTGTAAGAAATAAATGTGTGTTTCTCTCATTACGGAAAAAGAACAGTATGTAGCAACAAGTAGTTGTTGTGCTAAAATTTTATGATTAAAGAACAACTTTGCAATTACGGACTTGATCTTGGATGCATTCCATTTAGATGTGATAACATAAGTGCAATTAACATAACGCAAATTTTTGGTCATGCACTCTCTAGCCAAACACATTGACATTCGACATCACTTTCTACGTGATCATGTTCTTAAAGGAGATGTTGTAGTAACATTTATGGATATTCATAATCAATTGTTAAACATTTTTCAAAGTCGTTTGCTAAAGAACCATTTTACAATATTCATATAGAACTTGGAATTTTGGATGAGCATGATATTTAAGCAATCATCAAATGACAAAATAATAATATTTCAAAGATATATCAAAGGTACATGAATCTTGTTCTTCTTATGGTTATTCTCTTTATGTATAATTGAATCTTGTATGCGTTTATACTTGTATCTTTCATCCATCTTTCCCTTATTTTTGATAATATCAAATGGGGGAGAAGGATGCATATGCTTGTTATTTCCTTGTTTCTATTTCACTCTAGGTATAAAAGTTTATCAACCCAAAGGAATTCAAAGGCTAATAACTAAGTAATGGGGAGATAATCAACCTAGGGGGAGCTTTTCCGAAAATCAACAGTCACCAAGTATTTGTCATCATGAAAAAAAGGGTAGATTATGAAGACAAGTCTCTTATAAAGATGTTTTGATGAAGAAAAATATACATAAGAAGGAAAATATTATACATAATAAGGAAATTATTCAACAATGGAATAAGTTTCAAGTCTTTTAGAAAATATGATTTAAGATTTAATCAAGTTATGATATTTGGAAATTATTCATGACAAAGCTAAGATACAATATATATTTTTATGATATAAATCATAGATGCTCAAAGAAAAATATTCAAAAAAATCAGTCTATGCATTATTTCATCACTTTTCAAAAATATCATAAAGTGACACTATTAAACTTTGAATTTCTCTAAGACCACAAAGATGCTTATAATTAAAACATGGAAAGGGGCAAAGGTAATTGATTATATATGCCACTATTTAAAGAAATCTTACATTTTTTCATGAGTATAATTGACTAAACCTTGAAGAAGAAACCAAGGATAATTGATTCTCCACCCCCTTCTTCACTAATTATTTGTACGTTAGAGCAAGGTAATCGATTACCCTTGAGGTGCTCATCAATTAACCTTTGTTCTTGTTTAAAAAATTACTGTAACATTGCATTTTTATGACACATATTTTCATCTCCAAACCTTTTCTTAACCATGACAATTGTTCATAAGATTTTCCCCTAACAATTGTTTATGAAAATTAAGAGTTGCATGATCATTATAAATAGTGGATTTTTCAAATTCAAAAATTACCTCTTTCCTTACATATTTTTCAAGTGTTCAAAATTTTAATAGAAACTTTTTCTACTGCATAACTTTAATATCATATAAAAGTGTTATTCTTTCTTTGAGCACTTATGTATTCATTTGATTATATTATTTCAGGAAAGAGAAGAACATTTTTAAAAGTGTTTGAAAAGTGTCAAATATATCTGTACATAAATTATTTCATCTGTATTTGTATGTTGTAAACTTGTCTATCAGGTTGTGAGATACAGTGTGTAAAAGAGGAAGCATGGTTCTTTCTTTTGGTGTTTGTAACATCTCAAGGTGGGATGCCTTTATGATTGTGTTAGAAAGTTAAGAGAGTCAGGTAGAATGACTGTAACATTTCTAACAAATTGAAATCTCTCACGAGGTGTGAGGGGAATGGAGTAATCTTTTATATGTGTGGGGGTGGGAGTGTGTATGTGCGTGCATGCATGTGTGTGCATATGTGCATGCGTGTATGTGTGTGTGTGCGTGTGTGCAATTTTCTTTACTGCATTTATTTTTCGGCATATCACTTAAATCTCTTAAACCATAAAAATAAGTCTTCAATCCATTTTCATAAACCAGTAAAAAAAATGGTAAAATTGTATGGCAAAAGTTTGTTCATTTTATTAAAATCTTCTAAAACACCTAATTCATCCCCTCTCTTAGGTGTATTCAATACTTACAAGAAACAAGAAAACAAACATTTGTATTCGTTCATGTGATTTGGATAATAACTATCAAGATACCATTTAGCATTTGATACTGTAAAGCACACATGCATAAAAACTCAACTCTTAACTATAGATACCTAAATCACTATGGGCCTTTAATATCAGTTTGACGAGTATTACCATTGGGTTTTTCATGAAGATCATATTTGCATAAATAAGTTGTAGACATGCTTTTCATTTTGTGTTGATGATGATTTCTATAAAAATATGAGAGAGGATGATTATCTTTACTTTCGTGGCCTTTCTTAATGAAATAGAAAATATTGGCGTTGCCTTTATTATTGAAATAGTTGCATTTAGGAGTTTTCTTTTGAGAGTTTTATGATCATGGCAAAATTTATCAAATTTATTAACATTATAAGTAGGTTCATACCGTAGGTAAACCTTATTGTACAAAGATCTTTGATTTCCAAGAAGGATATTCAAGTTATCTTTCCCCTTAACGAATCTTTCAATGTATTTTGCGAATCTTTATTTTTCGTTTTTCAAAATGTCACATTGATTGCACTTGTCAGATTCAACTAAGACTTCATGAGAAGGAGAAAAGACTTAAGATGAAATACTTTGTCTTCCTCTAAGAGTTTTTACTTCTTCCATAAAGTTTTGATTTTCAACTTTAAAGAAAGAGATGGTTTCTTTAGAGTTCAAGACAATTTGTTTCACCTAACTTGTTTCTTTGTTTAAATTCTTCCAAATCTGAAAGAAGTCATGATAAGAAAAGTGTAAAGTTACATCGTTATCTTCGTGATCTTTCATGAGACATATATTGGCCTCTTCATCTGAGGAGTCTATTTCATTCTTCGTCTTAGGAAATGTACGTTTTCTTTACTTCCTTTTGAGGCTTCTTCATTTTTTTTCTAGTTTTGATTTTTCTTCTAAATATGAATACAATTTGGTCTTATATGCCTTTTCGTTTCACAATGAAATCATGTATGAGTGAATGAGTAATTTCCTTTATTTTTTTTCTACGTCCTTGTTGTCATTCATGCTTCATAATGTTTTTGAAGTTGTGCACTATTAGTGACATTTCTTGATCAGTGTTAGAATCTTTTTCTTCTATAAACTTGAGAGTTAGACTCTTCTCCGTCTTGTCTCCTTCCTCATCATCAGTGAGTATTTTTAGTTCCATCTCATGTTTTTGTAATTTTCAAAAATAAATTTGCCATGTTCATAGTGGACAAATCCCTAGATTTAGAAATCACAATGATTTTTGGTTGCCAACTGTGGTTTAGGCATATAAGGACTTTTACAACCAAACCCTTATATTAAAATGTTTTCCCAAGAGTTCTCACGTGACTCACAATATGATTGAACTTATTTTGAAAGTCATAAATTTTCTTTTTAGGTCTAATTCAAAAGAGCTCATACTCATATGTCAATATGTTCAACCTTGACCTCTTTACCTAAATAGTTCCTTCATGGGTAACATGGAGGGTATCTTACATTTATTTTGCAGTTTTGTTATGAGAAACACATAAAAAATCATCAATATTGAGAACCCTAGTAACGATTCTTTTAGATTTCAAACTACATTGCATATTTTCTTTCTCATATTTAGTCCAATCTCTTCATTATATTTGTTTACCACAACACCATTGACTTCATGTGTGGGAACAAATGGATCTTTGTCACAACCTTCCAAAAATCACGAATCATCCCATCAATGAAGATTCTCATCTTATCTTTCTACGAATCATACCTTTCTCTATTAAATGAAGAGGGTTTATTCAGTGAATCACCTGAATTTCCTTCCTCTTGGGACAATTAGTCTTTAACATGAGTTAGACTCTAATGTCACTTATTGAACAAGTGACTCCAAGCCCAATAGAGGATGTGTCTCTATGTACTTGCATTTATAATCAAGATTTTATCTAAGATGGTGAATCTCATGGATAGGAAGATTAGATTCAATCAACATCTGCTTATTTTTAATGATGACATGGTTTTGATTATGTATGGTTTTAATTATGACAACACTTGAAGTTAAGAAATTGCTAAAGTTAGTTAAAGAGGTCAAATATTAACAAGGTGTTTTATCAATATATCATTTCCAATTAATCTAAATACATTTATTTTAATGTCAAGATAGTATTCCAATGACTATGAAGTGAAAACTAAGGGTTTAAAGATTCAATCACTCTTCCTTAAATAAAGAAAGGAAATCGCAAGAGGAAGGGAATTTTGATCTATTGGAGAGGGATATCACAAAAGAAAAATTATCCTCAATTTCGTGATAATACTGTATCAGAGCGGCTTCAGAGGTATCTTTGGGAGATTCTTCCAAGCAAGACTAGATGCAGTAATGTCTCTTGGTGTCAGCGTCATCCTTAAAAGCGAAAGCAATAGGAGAGTCGAAGGACCCCGATACGTTCGACCTAGATGCTCGTTGTTCTTGCTAAAAATTAGACATAGGATTTTAAGGGATTTTGAGGCTTAAGTGAGATGACTTAAGCTCCAAGAGATGTGTCTTGCTTACCCCTCATTCGGGAGCCCTATATATAGATGTGCATGAACCCATTAATCATTACTTGCAACTGTTGTGACTCTTCACTTAAGTGTAACTGAGATGCCATCAAGTCCAGTAACGTCCGCCACTGCTAATGATGGCTAATAACATAATGTGCGTCTTCATGCATAAATAAGCGGTTACGCCCTTAAAGGGCCAACCTTGACATAACACACTCATAATGGTCGAGCTATGAGTAACCCATGGATCCGGGATATGAACTCGGCTGCTAACTGTAGCAACTGGTTTTTCAAAATCATTTATTTTTAAAACAATGAAGTCACCACCTAATTTTAGTTGGTTGTGTTGGTTGTGTTGATTTTAGAAGACATGTTTTTAATGATCGCATACGAGCGAAAACCAGTTGAGTGAGTTGAGTTGATTTTGAGGTATGGATGACAAGTACCAAAACGTTAGGCTATCATCTAACGATTCGAATACTAGAAATTGGCGAGTGAGCTCAACCAATCATCTCTCATCCAAAATTTTTATTACGAAAATGGTGAAGTGAAACGAGGTTCACGTTATAACCCGTGTGAATAAAAGTATTTAGATTATTGGGCTACCATCCAACAAACTAAAGACTTTAAATTAGATTAAATCGTCGAGCTATCATCCAACAATTTAACCGAATGTCACCCCACTTATGTTTTTTGACTAGGATTGAAATTTTTAGTTTATCGGGATATCATCAAACTAATATAAAAACTTCGAGTTCATTTAAACCGTTAGACTATCATCTAACAATTTAAACAAACTCCATCCATGTTTATTCATTAAAAAAACATTTTTTGAAAACAATTTCGATTTATTAATTAATTTTGAAAGTGTTTTATGAGGCTTTGGTATATGGATAGAATGGAGTGGAATCGGGTCATGACTAATCAAGTATATGGACTTGATTAATCTCGTGAGAATAGGTGCTCCTATCCCCCAACCATGAAACCCTCGTGCATGGATAAATGGTATGTGGACCAAATTATTCGGGTTATGGTTAATCAAAGCAACAAGGGCTTTGATTAACCTCATGAGAATGGCCATGCTCATTCCAAACTATGAGACCCTTATGACGTATGAGCCAAATTAAAAGAAACAGAATTGTTTTATGTTAATCGTGTGTTAAGTGTACAATCGTGAATAAATCATACAAGCATACAAGAAGCGGGCAAATAATTGTCACACAATACATGTCTAAACCTTTAAATAATTGTTAGAAAAGATCTTTTTTATTTGATAAAAATCAACTAATAATTTAATCGATAATTGTCAAATAAAAATTATCCCACAACTAATAATTATTTAATACAAATCAATATTCATAGGTAACATTTTAATGAAAATTGAAATGACTGAAAAAAGCCACACAATACAAATTCCGGAATTTAAATAATTATTTAAAAAAACTCTTTTTTATTTGATAGAAGTCAACTAATAATTTAAACGACAATTACGGAATAAAAATTATTTTAACTAATAGTTATTTAATACAAGATAACAGAATTTAATTGCAAAAAAACTAAAATGAATAGATTAGAGAAAGGATTAGAAATGACCTGTTTATAGCAGAATATGGGGGTGTCAATAGAAATTCACGGATTGTGTTCAAGCCCAAACTGGCTTCAGCAACATCCAGTGTACGCTCAGGGAAGAGGATGCACCATGGGGATTACTTCTAGCCATATTATCAGAATACTAAGGAGGTTTGAATGATCAGACGAAGCAGATGGGGGGAGCGTGGCATAAGACTTGAGGTCTCTCTTGGTGAGATTTTCATAACATAATTAGAGGTGGTGACAAGTGTCACCGCCGTTAATTCACCACCTAATCACTACTTATCATAATAAACAAAACAAAACAAAAAAAATTAAGAAAAAGAAAAAAGATCAGAACACAAAGCGAAGCTCTCTCTCTCTCTCTCTACGTTTAACACGCTCTCTCCTCTCTCTAGACCTCTCTCTCCAGAGAAGACACAAGCGTCGCATCGGGATTTCCCTACGGTGGTGACGGCGGCGGCGGTCTTCCGATTCTCAATTTTTTTCATATTCTGGTTCCTATCTTCATTCTCTACTCAAATGTTCGGTTGATTTATGTAGATTTCTGATAATTTCTCCTAGATCTAAAAGGGGGTGACGGAAACCCTAAGCCCTATTGAAGGAATCGATGGAGATAACGATGATGATGATGTTATTGTTGCTTAAAACGAGAGGAAAGAGGAAGAAGGACGAGCGACATGGCGGCCAGAACTCGTTAGTTGTTAACCTCTTAGTGAGATTGCTCCTTTTCTGTCTTTTTCTTTTGATCTGCTTGCCTTCTTCTTCTTTTTGTTCATTTTATCGATTTCTAAAGGGAAGGATGGTAGGAAAATGATGAATAGATTAGGGTTTTCCGATTTGTAAATTAGGGTTTGTGCCGTTTTAGGGTTTCTTGTGAACAGTTGCCTGTCCTCGAAATCTATGCCTTTAATCCTTTTATAATGATACCAGATTAGGGTTTTGCTGATTATTTCTGGAAAAAAACTTACGAATTTTCTGTATTTGGGCCTGGCATCTTTTGATTTTGATTTTGCTTGCTGGGTTGGAATTGCAATTCTGATTGTTATTGATTCTTGGTGATTTACTGATTTACTGTGGTAATTTTCTGTAATTTGGTTAAAACTTTTGTTGTCTTAACCTATTTTCTGATGGGTTATGCTCGACTTTACTTTCTGACTTGGGAACTGGGATGGCAGCCTTGAACTTTCTGTGATGTTGGGCTTGTAACCTTGATTGTTGCGCTATTATTGTTGTTGTTGGACTTATCATTTTTTCTGAAAATATTGTGGCTTGGGCTTGTAATTCTGATTTCCTGTACTTGCTGCCTATTTGTTATGAGCCAATGATTTATTTGGAATGAGGCCTTGTTGCTTGAATGTGAGTCTGTATAACTATGATGACACCTCTGAGTTTTTGTACTTGTTGCCTTTTTTGCCTTTCCTATTGTGAACCAAGAATTAGTTTTCTTGTGATTTATAGTAGTGAGCTCTTAGCCGATGAGTAGAATAGTTATTGTTCACGAGGCTTGCATTGTTTGAACATGATTAAAACCCTCAACCTGCTTGCCTCCGATCCCTAATGATGATATTGTTATACTTGCTTGAAAATATCTGCTCTTACTTTCTTGTTCAATGCTTTGTTTGCTAACTAACTTTTCCTTTTCTTTTCATGTGCATTTTGGAAATTGGACCGATGGAAGTAAAGTGGCAAGGATAAACCATGGTGTGGCTTTGGCATGGAATTAAAGCATGGAGAAACAAAGTCTTGGAGGAATTGGAGGAAAACTTCAAAAGATCTTTAAATATTTCATTAGTGACCATAGGAATTCCTTTTAAGTTTGATTTGTAGGACTAGGATTAGGAATTTGAAAGTCCTTATAGCTTGAAGTTTTGAGAAACTTGAATTTCTTGTAACATGAAATTTTTTCCTTGTAAACTCAAGTTAAGATATGGTTAATGTAACAACAACTTTTGAGATAATTGTGATGAATGTGATATAACTTGAATTTCAGGCATTGGAAATTCGGATAAACCTTGTAACTTGAAGTTCGGATGGAATCCTTAGATAAACCTTGTAGAGAAAATAGTTTTTATAAACATCTTGAAACAATCTTGAACTTGAGACTTGCATGATTTTTATTTACATTCTTTCCATACCGAGGATTAATGAATAGAAAAAGAAAATTGAATGGTCCTCTTGAGAAGGAATAAGGATTACAACTTTGACTTGTATTCTTTATTGATCTTGAAGAAACTCGGTGTATTAATTGTTTATATTTCCAAAAGCCTAAAGACAAATCAATTAGTCTCTTTGTAGAATGTGCTCCAACAAACCAAATAAATTTCAAATTAAATGCACACGAAAGACTAAAAGAAAATCCATTTTTCACAAATTCAAAATTTTGCTTCTTTTCAAATGCCCATTTCAAATCTTCAAATAGCCCTTATAGATACTGTTGCAAAATTTGAGAAGAAATAGCTTTCTAATTTATTAGAATAGATATATCGGATCGAAACCTTAACATTGTTAATCTTTTGAACCAAGATGTCTTACGTACAGTGATTATACTCGAGATGAAAATGCTTCTAGAATTTGTCAAGATAAACGCCACCCGCTTTAGCAATCAAAACCCATGCACAAGAACCGATAGATAAGAGAAAAATAAGATTCACTGCCCAACCCTTGTCATCTTCAAAAATCTTGGAATAACTGATAACACAACCATCCTTTATGCTCAAAGAAAACCCAATGGGAGTCACCTCAAATCAATAACCATAGAATCAATGATATGAATACATTTGCGTGCAATGATGAAGCATAAGCCAAATTAAAAATAAAAATGATGAAGAGGCTAAATTTTAGGGTGCAACACTAACTCTTCATCTTCTTTCATGCTTATATGTCAGCGGCCACGAATATTCAAGGTTGGCAGGGACATACTCCAGTCAGAGTCCTGGGCATATACCCGGATGAGGATCTTTGCTTTGCTTGACCGATTAATCATGTCTCTCTTTTATCCGTTATAGCTTAGGCAATAGATTTTATACATGAACATAAGCCCCATGAGCAGATGGCTTTAAATTTTAAGCCCTATGGTCGATCAATATGAGTATTAATTTATGTCTGAGGTCAAGCTCCAACTGGCCCTAGTACAAAGGCTCGTGTGTGGCCCACACCCTAGTTTTCTCAATAGTCCCCTAGTCTCCCTAGGCGTAATTATTGTGAAATGGGTTTAAATTTTTCGCGCATGTTTCCTCCTCTTTTAAACGTTCCACCTTCCTATTTCCTTTTATACAAATATTTCCTCTTCTGCATCTACAAAAACCCTTTTCTCAACATCCGTACAATTTTTGCTGCTACGTCCTTCACACAACCATCACCTATCATGTATTTTCTTATTCTTTTGCTTATTTTTCTGTATATTTTATTTCGAAACATGGTAGTTATCAAGGAATTTGATGATTTCAGAAATAAGAAATGTGTTAGCAACGATGAACAGAGAGATATGTGGGAAAAGTGCATGCAAGATATGAGGGACGATTTAGGGGTAGACGAACTCGCATGGGTCATGAACAAAGTTTATTCTGAAGTTCTTACTTCTAAAAGTGATTCTGACCCGATTCTTCAGGTTCAGTGGAGAATCTGATGGAATCTACCAAATCTTTTAACAAGGAGGTGATGGGCAATGATCATAGTACTCTGGATGAGATAGAGATGGCAAAGCTTCATTCTTTGTGGAGAATATCTTTAACTGGGAACAAGTATGACGTGGTCCTGGAGGCCCGTATTCCCGGTGAACGTGTTTGTATGTCCCGACATAAAGGAGTAGAAAACTAATGGTTTTACTTCTATGTCGGGGTGTTAGAGGACATGTTCATTCATATTCCTTTAACTGACTTTGAGGTGGATGTGCTGCGAACCATAAACGTATCCCCTTCACAAATTCACCCTAATAGATGGGGTTTTATCATAGCTTTTGAAATGATTTGTGGAGCTTTGGGCGTGACTCCAACAATCGGGTTATTCTTCTCGTATTTCGAAGTAAAAAATATGGAGTCCGGGAGTTGGGTAGACATTAGTGGCGTACCCCATAGGAGCTTTCTCCAGGCGTTTACTACCAACTACAACGGTTTCAAGGATTGGTTCCTTCGGGTTAGGTGTGGACCGAGATGTCCTCAGGTTATCTATTGTGTTGACGGTCACCACAAGTTTCCTCTGTACTGGACGAGTAACCCACTTCCCATTTCCGATTTGATTATGATAAGTTGAAAGCTACTGAGAATATGTCTCTTCAAGTTGTAGAATCTTTCCAACCATTCAAGGTTAAGGATCTGTTACCCTTACCTGATAAGGATGTTCCGACCTTTATGGGTAAGGCTTATTTTAATTTCTCGCTATTTAAAAGCTTCCTGTTTCTTTCTAACGCTTCACATTTCCAGATTTATGCATATAAGATGACCGATCATTTTGTGAAAAAACAAAAGAAATTGATGGTCGCTGCTCGTGCTGCTCGGAAAAGTGTTGGAGGTCCCTCTGAGTCCAAATCTAATTTGGCCGGCCTGGAAGTCTAAGCTGCAAAAAAGAAGAAAGGTCTTAGCTAGAAGGCGGGAGCTGCTATCGTTATCCCTTCATCGCCAGCCAAACATGCCTTGGTCACTAAAGAACCTGCCCAAAAGTCACCAAAACGGATTAAAACAATGATGACTAACGAGGTTAATCAGGTCGACTGGGAGGTCTCGACCTTGATGAAAGAGGTTGGTGATAGCTCAGCCCCTGCTTTCAATGAAAACAAATTTTGTTTGAATGACTTCAACGGAATCAAGTTCCTGTATGATTAACTTAATGCTACCAAGGACATCAACAAGGTGAAGAGTCTCGGCCCCCAGAAGCTCACCCAAAATCTGAGCTCTTACTTGATGAGGTGTGTTGTACTAGCCAGGTATTTGTTTGAATTCGGGATGATATGGAAATGAGGTGCACCAACCTTAAGAAGGAAGTAAAGACGCTATTGGATAGTGAGAAGTCTTATGCTGACAAATGCTCGAATATGGAGAAGAAGGCGCTCGAGGATGACGCAAAGATCAAGTCTTTGGAAAAAGAAATTGAAGTTATTAAATCCTCGGCTGTCGAGCTTGCAGACATTTTGAAGACAACAGAGAAGTCTCATGTTGATTTGAATGACTCTTTAGAGAAAGCCCATACAGACGTTCTTAATGCTGGCGACATGGCCTTTGATCGGGCTAAACACCAGGTGGCATGCCTCTATCTCGATTTGGATACCTCTGCTGTGGATTTTTTCAAAATTATTGTGGATGGGAAACTGGTGGACATGGAAGTTGACGACGACGATGAGTCCCGACCGTTGAAGAACCGGAAATTGTCGATGCTTCCCAAGATGAACTGGCCAAATGATTATGTTTGTTTCCTTTGGATGCTTTGTTTATGTTAGTCACCCTTTTTGGTGGGTGCATTTTGTAATAATTTTTTGAATACCTTTCTTGACAATTTTCCTTTGGTCTTTAAATCATTGAACCGTACTTTCCGCTTTAAATTTTCATTTTCAATGTGCGTGTTCTACGTACTTATGTATGGAAGGATTATGGATGTATGGTATCCCCCTAGTCACGTGGTTTTGAAAAAAACCATAGTGACTATCTAAATGCGAGGACCTTAATCCTTTCAAATATGCAAGCTAGAAAGTGACAGTTACTTCCAAATTAAGTAGTTGAATCATGTTTTATGGAGACCGAGAACTCTTGTTGTACAAGAGCTATCTCTCAAGCTCCCGAATTACACCCATCTTGTTTGAATGAAAGCAGAGTATTTAAGCATTTAGCTAAACACTTAGTGGTTTTTTGCTTTTGCATATTGCCGCAGATTCATTTGTGTGGGTTCAAGATTATGAACCGAGGTGTGAACCCGAATATGTAGGTGTGAATCTCAAAAATTGAAGTAAAGGTCGATTAAAGGCATAGTCACCGAAGTTACACCTGAGGAGCTTTATGGAAATGCACCAAGGCGTTAATCAAAATTGTGGAGAAACACTGGGGTTATACCTACGGAGATTCATGGAGACAAACCAAGGTATGAACCGAATTGTTGGCAAAACTTCGGGGTTATGCCTGGGGAGGTTCATGGAAAGGAACCAAGGTATGAACTGAATTATTGGCGAAACATCGGGGTTATACCTGGGGAGGTTCATGGAAACGAACCACGGTATGAACCGAGTTGTTGGCGAAACGCCAGGGTTATACCTGGGGAGGTTCATGGAAACGAACCAAGGTACGAACCAAATTTTTGGTGAAACGCCGAGGTTATACTTGGGGAGTTTCATGGAAACAAACCAAGGTATGAACCCAATTATTAGTGAAAAATCGGGGTTATACCTAGGGATTTTAATGGAAACAAACCAAGGTATGAACCGAATTGTTAGCGAAACACCAGGGTTATACCTAGGAAGGTCCGTGGAAACGAACCAAGGTATGAACCGAATTATTGGCGAAACACCGGGATTATACCTGGGGAGGTACGTGGAAATGAATCAAGGTATGAACCGAATTTTTAGCGAAACGCCGGGGTTATATTTGGGGAAGTTCATGGAAACGAACTAAGGTATGAACCGAATTATGGCGAAACGTTGGGGTTATACCTGGGGAGGTTCATGGAAATGAACCAAGGTATGAACTGAATTATGGCGAAACGCCGAGGTTATACCTGGGGAGGTTCATGGAAATGAACCAAGGTATGAACTGAATTGTTGGCAAAATGCTGGGGTTATACCTGGTGAGGTTCATGGAAACAAACCAAGGTATGAACCGAATTGTTGGAGAAACGTCAGGGTTATTCCTGGGGAGGTTCATGGAAACGAACCGAGGTATGAACTGAATTATTGGCGAAACATCAAGGTTATACCTGGGGAGGTTCATGGAAACAAACCAAGGTATGAACCGAATTATTGGCGAAACGCCGCGGTTATACTTGGGGAGGCTCATGGAAACGAACCGAGGTATGAACCGAATTGTTGGTGAAACATCGGGGTTATACCTGGGGAAGTTCATGGAAATGAACCAAGGTATGAACCGAATTATTGGAGAAACATTGGAGTTACACCTAAGGAGGTTCATGGAAACGAACCAAGGTGTGAACTCGAATGAATGTATATTTGAGCATGTTGTACAATAGTTATGTTTCTTACATGATGCATCGTTTAAAACGCTGACCCTTTCCTGGGAAAAGAGTGCATCTATTCTTATTTCTTACAATAATCTTACATATCTTAGTTGAAATAAAGCCTAAGACTAGATACATGCCAAGTCTTAGGGATCTCTACTCCATCTAAAGTTTCCAGTTTGTAGGCTCCATTGTTGAAATTCTCAAGGACCCGATAAGGCCCTTCCTAGTTGGGTGATAACTTACATTTCTTCATGTGATCGGTGATTCTTTTCAGGACTAGAGCCCCTTTAAAAAATCCTCTCTATTTCACTTTTATGTTGAACCTCTGTGCAACTATTTGCTTGGCTGCAATTTCACGAACGTGTGTCGTGTTCCTAATTTCATCCAGCAGGTTGGATTCACTTGCTAAATGCTCATCATTGACGTTGCTTTTAAAACTTAACCTTCTCCAAGATAGAGTATTCACTTTAACCAGGATCATGGCATCAGCCACATAGACCATTCAAAATTGAGTTTCCCGGGTTGTAGAGTGAACCATGGTGTGATAAGACCATAATATTTCATGGAGATACTCGGCCCATAGACCATTTACTTCATATAATTTCTTCTTCATCCCTGTTAAGATAACTTTGTTGGCTGACTCCGCCTGTCTATTTGCTTGAGTGTGTTCTGCTGAAATGAACTTGTTGGTTATTTTAAGCTCCTTACATAACTCTACCACGAATGAGCTTGCAAACTGAGTGCCATTATTAGACACAATAACTCGGGGCAGTCCAAACCTACAAATTATGTTTCTCCAATAGAAGCGCCTCACCCTTTCAGCTGTAATTCGGGCCACTGCTTCCGCCTCCACCCATTTGGTGAAGTAATCAACCATGACAATCAGGAACTTTAGCTGCCCTGGTTCTATCGGGAAAGGTCCCAGGATGTCTGTACCCCACTGATAGAAAGGCCATGGTGATACCACTGAATGAAGCAACTCGACTGGGGTATGAATATATGGTGAGAACACCTGGCATTTGTCACAACGGTTGATGAAGCGAATATAGTCCTTGAGCATAATGGGCCAGTAGTACTCGGCCCTCAATATTTTGCTGGAGAGGTATCGGTAGCCGATGTGGTTTCCGCCAACACCCTCATGTACTTCTTTGATTACGAGGTTTACATCTTCCTCCGAGACGCAACGCAACATAGGTGTTGTATTTCTCATTTTATATAGCTTGTCTGCCACCATAAGGTACCTCGCTTATGCTCTTTTCACACGCTTGGCTTCATCTCTGTCAGGGGGCAGTTCATTTTGCAAAAGGTGCTTGACTATGTGAGTCATACATCCCACTTTCTCTTCAATGGTGAGCACCTCCCTTTTTCTATACTTGGTGTAACACGGTGGGAGAACTGACTTGTTTGTTTTGCGTTTTATCTTAAATGTTGTGGATAGCAAGAGTCGCCACCGACTTTTCTTTTATCCAATAAAGGAAAGGTGAAAAGAATAGGAAATACCTTTGTTGGATTCTGAGTACGGGAGGTAATTATGAAAAGGGAAGGTATTAGCACCCTTTCCATCCGTAGTTATCTACGGTTCTCAATTGCTTTAGCTCACTTTTGAAAATTTGCTTTCTGTGTGTGTATGATTTGAAAAGTATTTCGCTTTGACTTCGTAGTGATTCTTGTATCAGTCCTCAAGAATGTATACGAAGTGTTTGGAATATTTGTTTGGAAAAATGTAACTTTGTAATGATTCTCGTTGGAATGTATACAAAGTGTTTGTTTGAAAAGTATTTTTTGAAAAAAGAAGTGTGAGGTGTGAAAAGTATTTGTTTGATTGGAGCAAGCAATTTAGAGTCTTTATTACCTACTCAGAAAGGGTCCTTCTTGTTATTTTCCTTCTCCTTTAGGGTAGCGCTATCCATACCATTAGTTGGTTGGTAACTCTATTTGTTGGATGTGAAGGGAAGGGTGTAGCGTCATCGTATAGTCATTGAAGGCAACATGTAAGGATACCTTAGCAAATCAAAGGGACGATCATCACTTATTCGTAGGCAACAACCGAGGGACGAGATCATATATTCGTAGGCAACATCGAGGGTCATCGAGGGACTATGATCTTTGTGATGATTTTGAATCAAGGGAATTTTGCTAATGGTATCCCTACATTCGAGGGACATGACCATTTTTTTATTCGAAAGGAAACAAGAGATGATACCCTAAGGGTGCAAGTGTGAAAAGTATGTTTGATTTCAGATATTTTATCTTGAATGTTAAGGTTACCTAAGCGTTGATTTTAATTCTTGCCATACAATCCTATTAGCATACATATAAGAAGTTTATAGACAGTTTATAAGAGAGTGTAGAAAGTGAAAGTGTGGAAAATAAACCCTACGCTATTACAAGGCTTTGGGGCAGTTACATAGGAGGTGCGGAAAGTAAAATGCGGAAAATAAAAGGCCCTAATTAACTATTACATCCTGTGAGCAGTTACAATAATAGTAAAAGAAACGCGCGCGAGAAAGAATTAGTCAGAATAAAGAAATAAAGTCGGAAGAAGTTGGAAAAAGACAGTGAAAATATGAGTTTAAGGTTAATTAAGTCTCATATTAACCTAATTACTATGTGAAAATCAGGTGAATCGGAAAACCCTAATTCTAATTGATTAAATTAAAAGGAATTAAATTAAATTAACTAAATTAATTAACCTAATTACTAAATTAAATTAATTAAGAAAATAAAATAAAAATTAATTATGTGTTAATCCTATTTTACTAATTAATTAACCTAATTAACTAATTAGATTAACCTACTCACTAATTAATTGTTAAAAAAAATATGTTAGAAAATTGGAAAAAAAGAGGAAAAAAACTAGAAAAAGAAAGGAAAAGGGGGTCGCTGAGATTCTAACTCAGGGCCCCTGGGTTATCACACAACCGCCTTGCCATCTGTGCTATGTTGCTCGTCTGTCACTGAATCACAATCATTAGATTATATGTGTTCCATGTGTTTCATTTTGGTTTTCAACGTCAATCAATTGTGGGACCCTCGTTATTGAGCAAACCAATCAAATTGAGGTATGAAGCCACGCACGGTCAAAGGGGTCAATGACTTGACTGATCGAAGGAGCAGCCGGAACCCTAGCTCCGGTCATCTTCTCCGATGAATCATATCTTCAAAACCTGCAAAAACATCAAAATCGAAACAAGAGAAAGACCCTATCCACCTAATTCGACCCTTGCGAATCTAATGGCGCTATTGGTTTGCCCTGAAATTTCCTGTAGAGTGAGTTTCAAAGAAAACAAATCGAACTGCCCTAACAATGGCGAATCCTTATTCTTGCGCTAAAACTCACATGTTATGCATCAAACCTGTTCTAATGACATATATAAACACATGTGGATGCATTAAATTAGTTAACAACGCATAAATTCAAAAATTCGAAACCAATAAATTTACCAAATCGGTGCTACTCGATTTGCACGTTCTGAGATGTTTTGGACTTGTGTAATGGAATGGATTGAATCCTGGAAACTTCAGGGAGTGATTGGAATGCTTAGAATTGATTGTGGATGGCTGGAATCTGAAATTCAATGGTGCACTTTTCCTTGCAATTTTTAACTTCAAACCCTAGTGTTCTTGGCTGCTAATTTGTGTCCTTGTGGTCTGATCATGCTCAGTATTTATAGAGGAATGGAATTAGGTCAAGAATTTGTGAGGAAAATATTGCCTTTAATAAGAAAATATTTTATTGATATTTTGTATCCAAATCTTCCAATTTTGCTTCAATCTTGTGCCAATCTTCTCCATGCATTTTTGCCAGCTATTTTTGAGTTTCTTGGACTCCAAGGAGTTTAAATATCAAGCCTTGCACGCCTCACCTTTAATTTTGTATTTTATTTTGATTTAATTTGATTTTTAATGAATAAAATCAAAAATGAATACAATAAATATTAACATGGTTCATGGATGGGCTTGGAGCCTCTTGATAATGTTAGAAACAAGTTATAGTCATAAAAACATGGCCCATTTGGAAAAAAATCAAAATTGATCAATATTTTCTTCACACACTTCTTCAAAATTTCCAAACTTGCACAAACCATATCTTGCTCAATTTTTATCATTTGAGAGTGTTCTTGGAGTTTTTAGAAAGCTCAAGGTGTCCCCTAAGTTCTCCTTTTGGTTTCATCTGCATTGAAGCTTCCATGTTCATGTAGACGTCTTTAGGAAAAGATGACTTTTTGTTGACTTATTGGAGGACCTATAATGTCTTGGCTCATATCTCTCAAATGAAGCATTTTTGGGCAAAGCTTGTGATACACAAAGTTGTATACAATTGAATTCCCTTCAAAATGAGCTTCGGGTGGAAATTTTTTTGATGAAGTATGTGAAAGTTATGTCTGGTCAAAGTTCTGTTGACTTTTAATCAAAAACACTAATTTAGAAACTTTGACTTTTGATCAATTCTTTGAACTTTCTTGATGAATCATGATCAAACCTTGATCAAATGATGAATGTGACTTCAAAATCTTGATTATGACCAAAAATGATGAAGTTTGACTGTATGTTGACCATAGTTAACTTTTTGTCCAATACAACTGATTTTCAACCATCTGAGCAATTGACTGAGCAAACTTGAGCTATGAGGCTTGAAACTTGACATGGTGATGCTTTGAGACATGTGATAAGGAATGATGCTCACTTGAGTCAATAGAAACCATTTTTGACTTGAGAGAATCAAAACCCTAGTTGTGGGTTTATTGCTTAGGAGAGGGTTCATCTGGCCAACCCTTGAGGAACCCTTGAGTATAGAGATGTGTATTGACTTGAAAAATAGGAGGGAAAATTTTGGGGTATAACACTTGGCAAGTCTAATGTTTCCTGAATTACCATTTTATTCATACCAGAACCTTTCGTACTAGCCAACCGGGCCAGGAGGTCAGCTCGGGTGTTCTCTTCTCTTGGAATGTAACATATTTCAAATTCCTGAAACTCCTTTGTAAGTTGTAAGGCTCTTTTCACATATTTCAATAGAACTGGATCCTTTGTTTGTAAACCCCCGCCCACCTTTCCGGCCACTAAGTGAGAATCGGTACGAACAAGCAGGTGGGTTACTTTGATTTCTCTGCCAGCTTCATCCCGACGACTAAAGCCTCATACTCAGCCTGGTTGTTACTGGTCTGGAAGTTGAAGCATAGTGAGTATTCTAGTACCATATCTTTGGGTCCTTCTAAAATGATACCAGCGCCACTACCTCTTAGATTTGACGATCCATCCACAGAGAGAATCAATTTCATGGTCATCTCTTCGTTCGTTGGGGCGCTGAATTCCACCATAAAATCGGCCAAAACTTGGGACTTTATGCTAGTCTGAGGAGTAAATTCGATGTCATACTCGGATAGCTCCACCGCCCAGGACATCATGCGTCCAGCTAAATCAGGCCTCTTAAAGATCTACTTTAAAGAAAAGTTTGTTTTCACCTGAATGGGATGCCCTTGAAAATAGTGTCTTAACTTCCTTGCTATCGTGACCAGGGCCAAAGCCAAACACTCAATCTTCTAGTATGTGACTTCCGCTCCCCGCAGCATCTTTCTAAAATAGTAAATCAGTCTCTCGCCCGACTCCCCATCTTGGACTAGGATCGAGCTTATGGCCTTGTCAGATACTGCTAGATATAATATTAACGATGTATTTTCTTTTGGTCGGACCAGTATTGGAGGAGCGGATAAGAACTTTTTGACTCCTTAAAAGGCTTTTTCACAATCATTTGTCCACTCGAAATCATCTCTTTTCCTGATTGTTGCGAAGAAGTGTATTGATTTATCACCTGCACAAGACAAAAAATGCGATAAAGCGGCCAAACGGCCAGTAAGTTGTTGGACTTCACGGATGGACGTCGGGCTTCTCATGTTAATCACAGCTTGACATTTGTCCAGATTAGCTTCTATTCCATGGCTGGTTAACATAAAATCGAGGAACTTCCCAGCTTGGACTCTAAATGTGCACTTATCTGGGTTTAGGCGCATGTTATAATTTCGAACGACTACGAAGGTTTCTTCTAGATCTTGGATATGCTTCCGCTCTTCGATAGTTTTAACAACCATGTCATCAACATATACTTTTATATTCCACCTGATCTAAGGGTCGAGCACTATATCCATTAATCTCTGATAGGTGGCACCAGCATTTTTTAAACCGAATGACATAACCTCATAGTAGTATATGCTATGGTTCATCACAAATGTTGTTTTCGGCGTATCTTCTGAATTTAGTTGCAATTGGAATAAGCGTCCAAGAAACTTAGTAGTCGGAAACCTAAAGCTCCATCTATCAGTCGGTCAATATGAGGGAGCATATATGGCTCCTTTGGGCACACCTTGTTGAGACCAGTAAAGTCCACACACATTCTCCACTTTCCGGTCTTTTTTTTTACCATGACTACATTGGACAGCCAGGTGGGATACTTGATTTCTCTAATGAAGCCAACTTTCATGAGCTTATCAACTTCCTCCCTGGTTTCCTTTCTTTTCTCTTCACCGCCTTTCCTTTTCCGGTGTGACACCGATTTCACCTCGGGGTCAAGTTCCAAGTGGTGGCACATGATGTTTGGATCAATGTCCGATATATCAGACGACTTCCAGGCAAACAGATCGATATTCCGTCTCAGGACATCAATGATTTCAGCCTCTCCTTTCACAGACAGGTGAGTTTCGAGATGGGTAATCTACGAGGGATAAAGTTCGATTTGTATCTCTTTTGTCTCCTCCTGAGGAGCCAGGATATCTTCATCGGGGTCCTCCCGGGGGTTGATATCTATCACATTTACCTTGTGGTTATATGCATCCTCCCTGACTCGACTTCCTCTTTATTTTCAAACTATCTTTATAGCATTTTCTTGCCAGGCCTTGGTCTCCTCGAACGATTCCAACTCGGCCTTCATTGAGAGGATACTTCATGGTGAGGTATAAGGTTGACAGAGCCGCTTTAAGAGCATTGAATGATGACCTATCAATTATGATTTTGTAAGGATATTATGCATTGACGATTAAGTACCACACCCTGACTTCTTTGGTATTTCCCTTCATTCTAAACGTAGTTAGAACTGAAAGGTGACCTAGGACCTGCACATGTTCCTTGGAAAAACCAACCAACGTTCCGTTGAATGGTAATAACTCCTTTAAATCAGAATCCATTCCCTTGAATGCCTCCCAATACATCACGCCAGCTGAGCTTCCCGGGTCAATCAGCACCCGTTTGACACTCCAATATCCGATTTGCACTTTTATGACCATTGGGCCATTCTTATGAGGCAAAATCCCTTCTGCATCTTCCCTAGAAAATTCCACAACCCTGGGGTCTTGGTCCGTCGGCCCAACATGGGCCACGTGCATCACACCCCAGGCATATCTTTTCCAGGCAGAGCAGGTGGAGCCCCCTTCGGAAAACCCTCCAGATATAATGTTGAGAGTATGCCGAGTGAGCCTTGCTTCGTAGACATCCTACACTGCTTTTCCCTTATTTTTAGAAGGAGATTCAAAAGACCCACTTCCCTTGGAAGGACTCCGCTTGCCTATCTGCTCCGTATTCCCCTTAACATAGGACAACAACTTTCCCTTATGGATCAACTTTTCAATTTCTCTATGCAACTGCAGATAATATTTGGTGTGGTGGCCTCGTACTTGATGATAGGCACACCAATCCTCGGCATCACCATCCATGAGTGCATGCACGTTATTGGGATGCCAAGGCTTAGGAATCAAGTTGAGATGATTCACGTCCTTCCAAATGTGTTCTCTCCTGGCGCTTAGAGATGTGTATTCTCCGTCTAATACTAACTATCGGGGTGCCCACTAAAGAGGTCTTTCCCGGGGTAGAGGTTAGTCTCGTGATCGTCCCTTCTGCCCTGTGCTCTTTTCTCAGGTCTTCCTTTTTTCCTTAGCGTCTCTAGATCTTTTTTCCATGTTGTTCTCCTCCCTTTTCATGTAACACTATGCCCGAGTGATTACCTCGTCCATACTCACAACTGGTTTCTGGGCCAATGATTCATTGAACTGTCCAGCCCGGAGACCGTGCTGGAAGGCCTCCACAATGATCTCCTGATTGGGGTGAGAGACCTTTATGGTTTCCTCATTAAACCTGGCCATGTAATCCCTCAAGGATTCCGAAGAGAGTTGTATGATGCTAAACAATGTTGTATTCAGCATCTTCCGATGTCGATTTTTCGAGAACTATTGTACCATCTTCTTAGTAAGATCTTGATAACTAATGATAGAATTCCTGGATAGACTCATGTACCATCTCAGAGACGACTCTTAAAAGTGTCATCCATAAGCTTACACTTTAATGAATCGTTGGCTCCAATTATTACTATGGTGTTGTTAATGGAAATTATGTGCTCATGGGGACCCGTCTTACCATCGTATACTGCGAGAGTTGGGGGTTTGAAGTTCTCCAGAACTTGGTCGTCCTAGATGGCTTGGGATAACGGTTACAGCTCCAAAAGTTCGAGTTTCTGCTCTATGGTGTCGTCCTGGATCTTCTGCTGAAGAACTTGGATATTATCTTGCAGCGTGTCGTTCTGTTGGCGAAGGTCATCTATCATAGCCAACAATCATGCCAAGTTTGGTGGCAAAAGGTCTCCTTCAGGCAAATACATTCTTCGTAGGTTGAATGATGCAGTGGCCTAGGAATGTTTTACCGAGGCCCCACTGTGGGCGCCAAATATTCTTGCTAAAAATTAGATATGGGATTATAAGGGATTCATAGGCTTAAGTGAGATGACTTAAGATCCAAGCGATGTGTCTTGCTTACCCCTCAGTCTAGAGCCCTATTTATAGAGGTGCATGAACCCCATCCTCATTGATTTCAACTGATGTGACTCTTCACTAATGGCTGCCTCTGCCAATGATGGCTAATAACATAATATGCTCTATCATGCATAAATAAGCGATTATGCCCTTGAAGGGTCGACCTCGACATAACACACTCATAATGTTTGAGCTCTGAGTAATCCCTGGATCTAGGATACAAACTCGCCTGCTAACTCTTCATCTTCTTTCATGCTTAGTCGTCGGCGACCACGAATCTTCAAGGTCGTCAAGTACATACTCCAATCACTGTCCTGGGTATATATGTAACATCCAGAGCCCCTCGCAAGGCAATCCCATCATTGCTACCTCACGATCTTCTCTACACCCTCACTAGTAGAGTTTTTACCTTCCGTGGGAATCAAACCATGTACCCTGGGGTTCAAGTACATGTTCAATGCATTCCCACTACCAATTACAAGCTCAATTGGTAGTGGGAATGGATTGAACATGTATAAACCCAGTGCAGTCATTCACAGGCTAAACTCTACTAGTGAGGGGGTAGAGAAGATCGTGAGGTGGTAGTGTCGGGAATGCCTAGCGAGGGGCCCGAGTTGTTACAATATACCCAGATGAGGATCCTTGCTTTTATTGACTGGTTAATCATGTCTCTCTTTTATCCCTTATATCTTTGGCAATAGATTTTACATGAACACTCATGAAGACAAAGTTCGGCCGGTTCCAGATGGTGACTTTGATTTCGTCCAACTTAGGGAAGACCCTTCCAGGTCAGTTAAAATAGGTGAAATCATTCCTTTAGAAGTAAGATCCATACTAATTGAATGTCTTTAGGGTAACATCAACCTTTTTGTTGTAACCCCACACGAGATGATAAACATCGATCATAAGACACAAAGCTCGTTACATATCCTAGCTCCATAAGACACAATCTCCAAAAAGGTTGTGTTTACTGCTAGAATGGTTAAATTCCCATTAAAATAATGATTCATTTTAGAGGCTAAATATACTGAATGGTTATCCAACTTTGTGTTGGTGAAAAAGGTCTCGGGGAAATGAAGGATATGTGTTGACTATATAGATCTTAATAGGGCTTCTCTAAAATATTATTATCTTCTCCCAAACATTGATAAATTATTAGACAATTGTGTGGGGTATTAATTAATTTCATTCACGAACTCTTATTAGGGGGTATAATAAGATACACATGTACGAACCTGACTGGATAAGAATTCTTTTTGACTGAGCAAACCAATGACAATACAATATCATGACCTTCAAATTAAATAATGTTGGTGCAACCTACTAGAGAATAATGAACAAGATTTTCAAGAAGATATAGGAGAAGCGTTGAAAGTACATGAATGATATGATTGTAAAGTCTAGACAAGAGGAGATTTATGTTTAACACCTTCAATGGGTGTTCAATAGAGTTCGAAAATATAATAAGCGCATCAACCTAGAAAAATGTACTTTCAAGGTGAGGGTGGGGAAATTCTTGGGTTTTTATTTGATCGAGCGATGGCTAAAAGCAAACCCAAACAAATGTGAATCGTTGATTTAGGTGAGCTCGCTTGCATCAAACAAGGATGCTTATGAAGGCTAAGAAAACACTTAGAAGGGGGTGAATAAGTTTTTTCCTTTTTAATTTCCTTTTACGTAACAACAAACTAAACACACAGTTACTTTTATCCTGGTTCGTTTGAAACTCAAACTACTCCAGTCCACCCGCCAAGGTGATTTTTCCTCTCTCAACGAGGACTTGATTCACTATAATCAAAACTGATTACAATTGCACAACCAACTGTTATGACTAACAATACAGTGCGCAAGCCAACTGCAAGTGACTAACACCTCTAAGACTCTCTAGTCCTAGCCCTCTTGAGAAATCTAACCCAACTGGTCTCTCAAGGAACAATTACGAATTAACTTCTAATAGTCTTTAATTTGCTTCTAAAAAGATTTATCACAACTACGATGTGTTACACTAAGTTTAAGCTCAAAAATAATAAAACTCAAAAGTATTTCTTTTCTCAACTTTTGTTTAGCGTAAGTTTCTAATGATAGACGTTAGTTTTTCTTTTGAATGCTTGAACTTATATATAGCTGCATAATAAATCTGTTGCGTGTATTGAACAAAGAGAATGTAATTAATGTTTCTTGTCTTCTTGTACTTTGTGTTTTCCGTGACCTCGAACTTTTTTCCACTTGAGTACTTAAGCCGTCTTAGCCTTAGTAGAGTAACGGTACTGTAGCAAAACTTGTCTTAGAATATGACGTCTTGATAACTCAATTTCTTTATCTTCTGTAAGCCTTTGTTATCATATCTTCTATCAGAGGTTGCTTCAGCTTTCTCATATTAGAGGTTGCGCTTGCATGCTTATTTCAGAAGTTGCTTTCAGCGTGCGTGTTCAGAAGTTCCTTTCATCTTTAGAACTTCTAATTCTTTATCTGATCAGCATAATTTGATAATTCACTTTTTAGAGTGCTTGAGTCATAACATCATCTGAAATGAAAATAATACTTATCAGAGTATCATGTTTACTATGCAAAATTTGTTTCACTTGTTATCATCAAAACTCTAAGATATGATTTGAACCAAACTATGTTCTAACAATCTCCCCCTTTTTGATGATGACAAAAACGTTTAGATTTTGAAAATATTTTTTTTGTATATATGTGAAAATCTCCCCCTGAGATAGATAATCTCCCTAGAGATAAATACTAGAAGAAAATAAATACAGGTAGAACTTCCATGAGTTTGTTCTTTTCTTCTAGATTTTGCGATCTTTACTTTTCATTTTAGAGCTTGGAGTTTAGAGCTTAGATTTTTGCTTCAAAGTTTTCTTCCAGAGCTTAGATATTCCTGCATACTTCAAAAGCAAATACACTTGTATATTTTGTTAGAAATGTTTGACACTTAGTCCCAATAACTACTACATTTAATCAGATCAAAATCACAATTTCTCCCCCTTTTGTCATAATCAAAAAGCAAAATAATAAAAACAGTTTAAAAAGAGCCAAAATATTTTAATATTGATGCCAAAAACTGCCTGATTATAGAGGTTTCATAAAAAAAATAAGAACAACAAAAACAGTGAAAAACAGATGCACAGAAGTTTCAAGGAGACTGAGACGAAGTTTGACGAGAAACTAGGGATAATAGAAGATTCTTGATTTCATTAGAGTATTCTTCTTGATTCATCATCCAAGATTTGATCTCTTTGTTTTTCTCGTCTTGCTTGTCTAGACGTTCACGAACAACTTCATTTTCCTTCTTTAACCCTTCAGAGTTTCCATCACAACAGAAGTTGGAGCAACATCTTCAGAAGTAACAACCTTAGAAGTAGAACCAGCAGCTCTAGGACAGAAGGAACTTGATAAAAGTGTGCCAAGATCAATCATTAGTGTTGGCACCTTCTTACATGTATCTTTGGGACGAAAAACAGGTGGACGATATAAAACCAATGCTATAGAGTTTGGATCAGCAACTTCTGATTCAGAAGATTCATCATCAGAAATATCCACAGGGTCAGCAAGTGGTTGCCGAGGAGCATTGTCAAGCTGCAGTTGAGGTTTCTTGTTCCATATATTGTAAACTGTTGTCTTTAGACCATTCAGACACTCATTGAATTTCTAATGAACATGAGAGTAACACAGCTCTTTGAGTTTGAGGGATTCAGCATTGAATCTCCTTATAAATGTTCTCCACAGATCATTGGATGCAACTGGATTCAGGTTGCTGTCACAATCTTCTTTCATTAGTTCTATCCATCCCTACATTTCTATTTCAAATTTCTGCAAAAGTATACTAACATCTGCGTGAATAGGTTTTGGAACAGCTTTCTTTTTGGGTAGTGAGTTGAGATCAACTGTAGTCCTTAGAAAATTAGATGTTGGATGGTTTAGAGGTTCTGGAGTGGAAGGTGAATTTGGTGGGGAAGGTGAAGGTTCAGAGGATAGATTGACAGGAATTTCTGGAGAGTTAGGTGCTGGAAGTTCTGTAGAGATGGCAGTTTGTTCTGGAGAGGGAGTTGGTGGAAGTTTTGTAGATATGGTGGTTTGATCAGGGGAGTGAGTTTGTGGAAGTTCTGGAGAGTTAGGTGGTTGAAGATCTGGAGAGTTAGGAGTGATGGTAGGTTCAGAAAATGAAGTGGCAATGTGTTGTGGAGACGGAGGCACTAAAAAAATATTTGTTTATGGTATAGAGACAGAAGGAAATTGAGTGGTCAGAGGCACATTGATGCCTGGGATTCTGCAAGATCCATCATACCATTCAATGGATTTTGGTGATAATGGTCTTACGGGTGTTATACCCCAAAATTTGCCCTCCTACTTCTCAAGACATTTCACACATCCATACTCAAGGATTTCACAAGGGTTGACCAGACAAACCCTCTCCTAAGCAATCAACCCAAACCAGGGTTTGGCCATTCTCAAGTCAAGATGAGCCTCCAACATCTCCAGTGGTTATCATGCCTCACCATATGCTTCAAAGGATCTCCATGTCAAGTTTCAAGCATTACAAGTCAAGTTTCCTCAGACAATTGCTCAGATGGTTGAAAATCAGTTGTATTAGACAAAAAGTCAACTGTGTGGTCAACATACAGTCAAACTTCATAATTTTTGGTCAACATCAATATTTTGAAGTAATATTCATCATTTAATCAAGGGTTGATCATGATTCATCAAGAAAAGTCAAGAATTGATCAAACGTCAAAGTTTCTAAATTGGGTTTTCTTAGACAAAAGTCAACAGAACTTTGACCAGGCATAACTTTCACATACTTTCTCAAAAAAATTTCCACAACAGCTCATTTTGAAGAGAATTCAATTCTCTACAATTTCATGTCTCACAAGCTTGGGCAGAAAATGCTTCATTTGAAAGTTATGGATCAAAACATTACAGATCCTTTTCAAAGTCAACAAAAAGTCAACTTTTTGTAAAGAAATGTTCATGAGCATGGAAACTTCAATTGAGATGAAACCAAAGAGGCTGTTTAGAGGACATCTTGATATTTCTAAAAAGTCCAAGAACACCCAAAAATGTTAAAAATTGAGCAAGATACACCTTGCACAAGTTGAGCATTTTTTAGGAGGTAAACAAAGAGAAATACTTGACAAAAACCAAAATTTTGCAAATGGGCCTAACTTTTCTTGGTTCAAACTTGTTCCTCAACTGATTTGGAACCTCCAAGCCCAAGGCCACGAATTTATCTTTTATTTTCTATTTATTTTGGATTTTTAATCATTTAAAAGCCAATTTAATTAAAATAAAAGATAGAAAATCAAAATTAATTGCAAATTGGATTTTTCTCTCATTCTTGAGATCCAAGCAAGTCATACAAGCTGTCAATTTCGAAATTGCATTGATTGGCAAATGAATTGAATGAGATTTGATCAAAAAAGGCAATATTTGGTTTCATTCCAAATCAAATATTTTCTCATTGATTGGCACATAATTTCTTCATGATTCTTGACCTAATTCACTCTACTATAAGTACATAATGCATACACAAGTACAAAGGACAAAATCCTTGCCTCCAAGAACCCTACCCAACCTCAAAAAAACTGTGTTATTCAAGCAATTGGAAGCCCTAGTTTCAGATCAATTCAATCAATTCTAAGCATTCCAATACATTCCTGGAGGTCCCCTGAATCGATCCAGACACTCACAAGCCATTCAAACGTGCAGAATCACGAAATCACCGTTTCGGTTTGAACACTTTTACTTAAATTCGATTTTTGATTTTCATGCATATTTAACATGTTTTGATTGTTTGTTTGTGTTTAGAATGGAGTTTCGAAACTTTCTGCATAGGTTAATTGGAGTTTAGACACAGGAATCGTGACTTGCCATTGTTAGGGTTCATAAGCTCCAATTGGGATTTTCTGAAATAGGAAAAATTGGACGAAACCAAGGACTCCATCATGTTCAGAGGATCAAACCGAGTCGATCCATGTCCCCATAACAAATTTATATTGCACATTTTTGGATTTTAATTTTTGCAGGTGTTATAGCTACGGGCAATCCATGGGTAAAAGCTTTTGCTACAGACTAAAACCGTAGCTAAAAGTTTAAATATTTGAACGAAGAAGATGAAGTTCTTCGCGTGTGTTTTCAATTTGGTTTTCAGAAAATCACTTCGCTTATATTGTTTTTGTTCCATAATGCTAACACCAAACGCAGGTTGGTCCAGTGGCAAGCAATGCGCGCGTTGAAGGAAAGGGCTTGGGTTCGATCCCTGGCTCTGTCAACTTATTTTTACACTTTGCAAAACTAACCTTTTTCTATTTCTTTTCATATTTTCTTTCATAATTTAATTTCTTTTCAAACAATTTTCTAACACATCAAAAATCACCAAAAAATATTTTCTTTTTGCATTTAGGTCAGAAAAATATATATTTAATTTTTGACATAAAAATTAATATTTTTGCATGCATATTTTAATTAATTGTTAATTAACCATAAAATTGACTTTTAATTTCTTTTTCTTATTAAAACCAATCAAGAAAATTCCCAAAAAATTGTTCTATCGTCTAATCAAGATTACTAACTGTCATACCCCAAAATTTGCCCTCCATCTACTCAAGAGATTTCATACATCCATACTCAAGGATTCCTCGAGTCGATCGACAAACTCTCTCTGACAATCAACCCAAACTAGGGTTTGGTATCTCTCAAGTCAAGATGGATTTTCCAACATCTCCAATGGCCTTCATGCCTCCTCATATGCTTCAAAGAATCTCCATGTCAAGTTTCAAGCCTCACAAGTCAAGTTTCCCCAGACAATTGCTCAAATGATTGAAAATCGAGTGTATTGGACAAAAAGTCAACTGTGGTCAACATACAGTCAAAACTTCTGATTTTTGGTCAACATCCTCATTTTGAAGTTACATTCATCATTTGATCAAGGGTTGATCATGATTCATCAAGAAAACTCAAGATTTGCCCAAACGTCAAACTTTCTAAATTAGGGTTTCTAGATGAAAAGTCAACTGAACTTTGACTGATCATAACTTTCTCATACTTTCTCGAAATTTTCCACCACCTCTTGTTTTGAAGGAAATTCAATTCTCTACAACTTCATGTCTCACAAGAATGTCCAAAAACGCTTCATTTGAGAGGTATAGCTCAAACATTACGGTCATTTTCAAAGTCAACAAAAGTCAACTTTTGTTTTGAAGATATTTTGAGCATGGTAACTCAATTGAGATGAGACCAAAGACATTGGTTAGAGGACTCTTAGAGCTTTCAAAAGTCCAAGAACACTCAAAATGTGGAAAATTGAGCAAGATACACTATTCAAGTTGGGGAATTTTGGACAATTGCACAAAAGGACATTTTGGTCAAAATGCAAAATTTCCGAATGGGCCTATAATCTTTTGATCCAAACTTGTTCATGATGCTATTCTTGACCCATAAATGCTTGGCTTTGGTTATTTTCTATTTTTATGATTTATATTTGAATTTTATAACATTTAATTCAAAAATAAATTATATAAAATATGAAAATTAAACATTTTTCTCAAAAGGAATGATTTTATATCTTTCTAAATGTCCAAGAAGGCCCATGACCCTTACCAAATTCGTGATAGCCTTGCATTCATGAGAAAATCATATATTTTTCAATATTTGATTTTATTTTAAATGGAAATATTTGCACATTCAAGAAGCAATCTTTTTTCACTCCTTTTGCCATCCAAATTTCTTCTATAAATTGCCAGCAATACACACAAGCCAGAGGACGAAACCCTAACCTAAAAACAAACCCAAACTCTTGCAAATTTTTTCAAGAAACTTGGAAAATCGAATTTCAAAAAGCAGCCACTTTCAGTCCAAACCAATCATCCCATTGTCTTCAGGAGGTAAGTTTGAGTAAGTATACACTCATGCCATGGTTTAAAACACTCTGGATCGAGGCATATACATTCATTCATATTCAAAACTTTTTTGATTTTGCATTTTTAATATCCGTGTGTTTTAATTGATTCTAACCATTCTAATGTGTTCATGAGGGTCCATGTAGTTGATCTGGGTCATCGCTGCTGAGCTTGAACGTCCAAAACTCATGATGCCATGTTTAGGTTTGAACTGACCTTGAGCAGGCATTTAGAGGAACTTTTAGGAAAAGCGGAGACCACCATTGAACTCGCGGACCCGATTTAGGGGTAGCTTTAATCACTTTAATTTGTGTATTTTGCGGGATCGGAGGGGCCATGGAAGACGACCGGAGCCTAGCTCGGCGTCGCCGACTTCGTGTTGACCGGCGATGCATGCGTGGCGGCGTTACGATTCGTCCATTTAAAATTGGGGCCAGCGTGTTTGATTTTCAAAATATCACGCGTCATCACTTATATTGATTTGTTTCACTTTTCAAACACCAAGTGCATCATGGCGTAGTGGTCGCATGTTGGTTTTAAGGTTTGAAGGATGTCTCGATTCGATTCTGGTTCGAACAATTTCTTTTCAAAATTCTATTTTTCTTTTATCCTTTTATTTTTCCAAATAATGTAACGCTCATGGGATGTAATAGTTTAATTTAGGACCTTTTCCGCATTCCTAATTATGTATGCCATGTAATAGCGTAGGTTTATCTTTCCGCACCTTTACATTACGCATTTTACTTTCCGCACTTATCAATTGCTAGTAATTAGGCGTGTATGGCAAGATAATAATTGGACATAGCTCACACTAATTTCAAGATAAAATATCGAATTTGACACACTTCTTTCACACACCCTTAGGGTAATTCTCTCTCGATGCCTTTCGATTTCAAATGGTCATGTCCCTCGAGCGTAGAGGTATTCTAGCATTGTTGCCTTCCAAACAAATCATCATAGTCCCTTCGATACAAAGATCATAAGACCCACGATGTCGCCTCCGAATACATGATCTTGACCCTCGATTGTCGCCTACGAAAATGATGATAGTCCCTAGGATACTTCCTACAAGTTGCCTTCTATGACCATCCGATGTCCCTTCGATTGTCCGCTTACATCCAGCGAATGGAGCTACCTACTAACTAATGGTATGGCTAGCGCTATTCTAAAGGAACGTAAGTACGAAACGACCAATTCGAGTGGGTAAATAAGTCTCTTAGTTGCTTGCTCTAAACAAATGCTTTCACACCACACACTTTTTCAAAGTTCAATTTCTTTCCAAAACAAACATTTCGAACACTTTGTATACACTCCTACATGAGTCATTACAAAGTCAAAGCGAAATGCCTTTTCAAAACATTTTGTCAAACACACGAAAGCAATTTTAAAAGTGATCTAGAGCAACTAAGAGCCCGTAGATAACTACGGATGGAAAGGGTGCTAATACCTTCCCTTTTCATAACCATTCTCCCGAACTCGAATCTAACGAAGGTCTTTTTTACTTTTACCTTCCTTAATTGGATAAAAATACAAGTCGGTGGCGACTCTTGCTATCCGCACATTTGGATACAAAATCCTACAAAGTCGGTTCACCGTATCACGAGGCTGGCGACTCTGTGGACTACACCTAAAAGAGAGAATTGCCTTAGGATTTCTAGATCATTTTATTGCTTTTGTTTGACTTGTATGCTTTATCTTTAAGGGTTGCTTGGGTATTATATTGTTGGGGATCCTACACGGATCGGGTTTCCTTTTAGGTAAGTGGCATTAGATCATCGCGACCGTTGGGCGTATACTACGGTCAACATGATGGCTACGTTAGCGTGTTGTTGCCCGATACTCTTCATTCCCAAGTTGAAGAAAGTATTTGGCTTCTGCGTGGTGTCATCAAGCGCTAACTAAACTTTTAGAACCTTAATTGACCCATCTTGGCCATTAGAAGGTAGTGAGATGGGTGGCTTTGGTGTAGACCGAGGTTGGTTGATACTCGATGCTACGCTCATTGAGATCGGACTTTTGGGATTTTCGATCGACCACTTGGCCGTCGTATTGAAATAAGCGCCTCGAGAAAGATCTATAATATGAGATTCCTAGAACCGGTTACTATTATAGGACGGGATGAACCAACTCAAACTTTTGGTGGGGTAATCACCTATACCTCATGCAAGCCTTAAACCTAGGCTCATGTGTGAATTGTTTGTGTGTGCTAAACATGACATCATGACATCATTCGCATTGCATATCATTTCTAACTATTTCAAGGACCTAGGGATTTATCTTTGCTTTGTTTTGTAGGGATTATGGCTTCTAGAAAGACTATCGAAGTCAACTTCATGGGTATCCCTTCTCAACTCAAAAATTGGTTTGAAATTCCGACCATGCTCGGTTCATCAAAAGGCATGGTTATCTACTTGATTTGGTTATCTCCGGTTTTGAAGAAGATATGATGCATGTCCTATTCCAGTTCTTCGATCCGAAACACCATTGCTTTACATTTCCAGATTATCAGTTGGTTCCTACCTTAGAAGAGTTCTCTAAGCTACTTGGGATACCTATTCTCGACCAAATGCCATTCACCGGTTTAGAAAAGGTTCCTAAGTACGAAGACATTGCATCCGCTTTACATCTTAAGCGTTCAGATATCGAAGCCAATTGGGAAACTAGGAGTGGAGTTAAGGGTTTACTTTCCAAGTTCTTAATCAAGAAAGCCCGAGAATTCCTCAAAGTTATGAGTTTCCATGCATTCGAGAACATTGTTGCCTTGCTAATTTATGGTTTGGTTCTATTCCCTAACTCGGATCAATTCATAGATGTCAATGCCATCAAGTTGTTTCTTACCCGATCAATGCCCACCTTGGAGACAGACATTCTCTCCTTTCGTACTACTAAGCGACAAGGAACTCTCATGTGTTGTATCCGTTACTTTCAAGGTGGTTTATTTCGCACCTTCCTCCATCGTTTTGAAGAATGAACAAAGGTTGAGATGGTCTCAAAGATTGATGTCACTCTCTCATTCGAATCCGTTGGAATCTTTTCTCTCAAAAGGATTTCACATTCATTGAGCGTTGTGGAGAATTCCTAATGTACCACTACTTGGTATAAGGGAGGTATTACTTACAACCCTTCTCCTCTACGTCGGTTTGGTTTTGCTCGAAGAGATGGTCCACATGATATGCTTCTCCAAGATGTTGTGTTCGACTACAATCACGATCTCGGCGAAGGTTTATACATGCTTGGGGCATGGTAAAGAAGATCGATACCAAGACTTTGGGGCACCGAACTCCATTCCTTGGAAACCTTACCTCAAATGGGTGCGAGCTCGAGCTCAAAACCTCATGATGCCATTCACTGTTTTACAGTAATTATGGAACTGTTGCTATAGGTGGCGTACCTATCTTTCTCCATCCCGACATGCCTCGATTTTGAAGACTTGAAGAGATCACGGATTTAAAGGAGAAAGGGATACCTTTGAAGCTCAGTGCTATGCAAGCGAGAAGAAAGTTCTAGAGTTGACCAAGCTACTTCATGAGGAGCGAAATATCAACGCCTACATCGGCACCAAGAGGAAGCGCCCATGGGAGACTTAGAGCTTTAGGATGTTTATGTTTTCTTTTTATTGTTTTGAACTATCTCTTGTACTTAAAAAGAAAAAGAATAATGAGAAGTACTAATAAATGTTTGTTCATTGCTTGTTTAACAAATTTAAATCTCTTAGGTCCTTGAAAACATTGCATTACATTCGCATAAACATTACATATCATAGCATAACATTGCATCACAGGTACATTGGAGATTGGTTTTCTCATTTGCTCGCTATTTATTTTAGCGAAATGGCTCTTGAGCAGTGTCAAAGATCTCAGGCTCGAATGCTCGGTTTCAGAGATGTTTGGCTTGGTCCAAGGCCAAGAAGATCGAAGAAGCTCATCAACAAGAAGAAGAAGGTCGTTGGTCTCCTCAACATGGGTGACGCTTCAAAGGGGTCCTAAGGTGGTCATCGATTGAGCTCTCTGAAGGAAGTGTCCATACCGAGGGGAGTACCAAGGGTGATGAAGGTGAGCAGCGTGAACCAAAGAAAGGAGAGAGGATCATCGATTATAGCCACACTGAGGAAGATGACAAGTACAAGCAACTTGAAGATCGTCGAATCTGTGGAAAATCTGAAAATGTCCGGGCTGAACTTTGATGATCTGAGTCTCGTTCCTAGTGTGGTGATTCCTCCCAAGTTCAAAGTTCCTACTTTTTCAAATATGATGGCATGTCTTGCCCTAAGTCGCATTTGAAGTCCTATGTCCGTAAGATCAATCCCCACCGATGATGAGAAAGTTGTGGATGCACTATTTTCAAGAAAGTTTGTCCGAACTCGGTTGGAATGGTACTATCGCTAGAGAATGACCGTATCCGTACTTGGAGTGACTTAGTGATGCTTTCTCTGACAATATGAGTACAATGTTGAATTGACACCCACTGCATGCAACTACAAAGCATGTCCATGGGTCGTGACGAGAAGTTCAAGGGTATGCTCAAGTGGAGAGATTTAGCAGTAGTTCAACCACCCTTGTCCAATAGGGAGTTGGTTGATATGTTTAGGAACACCGACAGGCCCATTCTTCAATCATCGATTGGAAATTCTTCATCCGGATTCAAAGTGATATTGTGGCGCATTGAAGGCGGTATTAAGAGTGGAAAGATTCGGTAGAGACATCTTCAAATCTTGCGAAGAGATCTTTTGGTACTAAGAAAGAAGCTAAGTGTATGGTCGGAAAAGCCGAGCCAAGACCGATCGTGCTCAATGCGTAGGGCGGTTGTGATCTCGATCCTACATCGGACAACCTCGGTGAGACAAGGCGTAACGAGTAGCGCCCGAAGGCATTTAAGATCAACATGCCTTTGTCGCAAGCCTTGCAACACATGTTGAAAGCAGTGATAACCTTGAGGATCCTCCTCGAATGTCAACACTTCCTCTCCAGTACAATCCTAATGCTAAGTGTGCTTACCATTCCAAGCCCACGACAACGACAATTGTTGGGCTCGAAGAACAAGATTCAAGATATGATTGAAGCTAAGCATTGAGTTTGATCCTCCTGTTGAGACTCAATGTGATCAACGCGCCTATGCCTAACCATGACAAAGGTTCCAATGTTGGTGACGATACTTATGTTTTCAACATAGATGACTTGACTATCCCTCGATGTTAAGAAGAATTTGTTGCAAGCCGGTGTCAATCCAGGATGCCCGAGGATTGTCGTTGGTGCCCATCTGCACTGACGGTTGTGCTTGGTTGAGAAGGCGTGTTCGGTGCATGATGGACAACCGTGAGATACTATTTGAAACCACACATGCGAAGTGTGTGAAGAAATGTCTAAGTTGAAGATCGACAATGCGAACGAATGTGCCATCTGTGTGGGATACCTTGGGGCAACCAAGTGGAAAGTATGATTACATGGTGAAGTACTTGTCCACGATAGTTACAAGATTCCTATGAAGATGTTAAGGCGACCGGATGGGGTGACGATTTCCCGAAGACTATCGATGTTAACACTATAAGTTTCCTCTGCTAATTCCGTGCCTAGAGTGGCACCTCTCATTATCACTTCTCCAAGGCCGGTTCCATATTCCTCGACAAGGCTACCTTGGAATTATGGGTGATGTTTACTATCATGGTGTCAAGCAAGACCCTCGACAATTGAAGATCTTCTTCTTTGAAGTTTCTATTCCCGACATTGACAACATCACCGGATCCAAGGTGACCCGAACGGAAGGGTATTCTCTCCGAGATCTCTCCTCCAAAAGACACGCGACTCCATTTCGCATTCCACTCAATCAATATCCCCTAGAGGGAAAGAACAGTAACTCATCCTTCGCTAGAAGTACCAAAGGAAGTTATCAAGACACCTCCAAACAAGAAATGGAGGAAATTCGAAGATCATCAAGAAGAGTGACTACAATGTTGTGGAACAGTTAGGGCAGACTCCGTCCAAGATCTCCATGCTCGCTCTGCTCTTGTGCTCGAGGCTCATGCTAATGCCTTGGTGAAGTTTCGAGAATGCTCATGTGCCTGAGACACTACCACGATCAATTTGAAGTTTGTATTGCTAGCCTGGCTGCCAACAACGGCCTAGGCTTCTCGATCTTGATTTGACTCCTTAGGAAAGAAACATAACAAAGCCTTGCACATCTCTGTTGAATGCAAGGGTACTACCTTGTCTCATGTTACGGTGGATACGGTTCTCTGAATATCCTTCCAAGACCGCTTTTGATCGACTTGATGTCGAAGGGTTGGTTCGAGACCAGTGACATTATCGTGAGAGCTTTTGATGGTTCTAAGCGCCGCAGTGCTTGGAGAGCTCCTCTCTGTTAAAGTCGGTTCCCGGACTTTGACTCCACTTTCTTTGTCATGGACATTCGTCCTACTCTTGCCTACTTGGACGCCCTTGGATACATGGGGCGGTACTTCCACCGGCTGAAATACGGTGAAAGGGAAGGTTGTTACATTATGTGGTGAAGAGGAATATATGGTCATCATCTCCAGTCATTCCGATACTCGAGATGGAAGGTGAATTCTTGAGACTCCTGTCAAGCTTTTGAAACAATACCCGAGTCATGCCTGTTGACTCTCCGTCCTCTTGAAGTTGCTAAAGTTCCGCCTAGGATGGCTCTCATTGAAAGATGCTCGGTCTGTTGAACAAGGAGAGTGCTATTGGGGACAGCTCCTAATCTTCCTTTCAAATTTGACAAGGCGGTTTAGGCTTCACCATCAAGGTCGAAGATGATACGCAACGTGCGGCCAACTTCCTTCCGCCGCCAGTGGAATCCATGCTATAGAAGGCGATAAGCGGCTTCGACATCGCAAGTGGATCTTCCCAACTCGGATCATGGGCTCGATAATTGGAAGATCAAGACGTCATACCAATCTCCTTTAGTCGAGTAATTGCTCTTGTTTTGTTTTGCTTTTCGTATTTCTTTATGTTTGAACAATAAACTTTGAAAGCTAGTGCCTTGCGGGCGTCATGGCTCGTTCATGAGGTTTTTATCTGTCGTTTGCGTATTTTCATTTAATAAATTTGTTGGACTTTTGCATTCAATTGTTTGTTTTCTTTCTTTACTTTATCACCCCTTCAAAAAGCTATGTGTTCTTACACACACCCACGTGATACAACGCAGAATCACTCCGAATCTTGTTAATACACTATGCTAGTGCTAAATATGACTCGATAATCCGATCTACCAAGCCGAAGACGAAAGTGAGGAAGATTGTGAAGTGCCGGAGAACTTGCCAAATCACAAGAAGAAGAGCGAGTTATACAACCACGAAGAGCAAGTTGAGGTTGTGATTTGGGTCTGTGAAGATAGAAAGAGATCAAGATAGGAAGCGGTCTTGAGCAGTGTTAAAGAAAGGATGGTTCGGATGCTACGAGACTATGTTGAGGTTTTGCTTGGTCATACAAGACATGCCGGGTTTAGACATTGATATTGTGGTTCATCGATCACGCAAAGAAGGTTCTCTCTAGTGAAACAGAAGGTTATGCATGCGTCCCGAGATGTCGAGAGAAAATCAAAGCCGAGTTATAAAGAGTTCAACGGCTGGTTTCCTAGCCGTTACTTCCTATCCCATGGGTTGCTAATGTGGTGCCCGTCAAGAAGGATGGCAAGGTACGAATGTGCGTGGATTACGAGATCCGACAAAGCGAGTCCGAAAGACGATTTTCCACTTCCTCATATTGATGTTCTGGTTGACAATACCGCTCAGCATAAGGTTTTCTCCTTCATGGATGGTTTCTCGGTTACAATCAGATCAAATGGCTCACGAAGATATGGAAAGACTACTTTTGTTACAATGGGGCACTTCGCTACAAGGTGATGCCGTTGGATGAAGAACGCAGGCGCCACTTATCAGCGTGCTATGGTGACATTATTTCATGACATGATTCATCACGAGATAGAGGTCTATGTTGACGACATGATAGCTTGGTCGCAGACCGAAGAAGAACATCTTGATCATTTGCAGAAACTGTTTGACAGATTGAAGAAGTACAAATTGAGACTTAATCCTAACAAGTGCACCTTTGGAGTCAGATCCGGAAAACTCCTAGGGTTTGTAGTCAGTGGAAGAGGTATTGAGGTTGATCCCGCCAAGGTTAAAGCTATTCAAGAGATGCCAGCTCCCCGCACCGAGAAGGAAGTCAGAGGTTTCTTGGGCCGATTGAACTACATTGCGATTCATTGCACACCTAGCGCTACCTGAGCCGATCTTCAAGTTACTAAAGAAAGATCAAGTAGTGGAATGGAACAGCGATTGCAGATCGCTTTTGACAAAATCAAGGAGTACCTACAGAATCCTCCTATCCCGATGCCGCCGCCAAGGAAGACCTCTTATCATGTACTTGGCGGTGTTAGAGAATTCAATGGGGTGTGTGTTGGGGCAACATGGAGTCAGTCGAAAAGAGCATGCAATATACTACCTCAGCAAAAAGTTTACCATCGTGAAACAAGATACTCACACTCGAGAAAACTTGCAATGCTTTGGGGGCTGCTCGCCGACTAAGGCAGTATATGTTGACTCACACTACTTGTTGATTTCTAAGATGGATCGATAAAATACATCTTTGAGAAACCAGCTCTCTCGGGAAGAATAGCAAGATGGCAAATGATCTTGACCGAATATGACATCCAGTACACTTCTCGAAAGCGATCAAAGGAAGTGTGGTAGCCGATCATTTGGCTCACCAAGCCGTAGACGACTATCGCCTATGCGGTTAATTTCGACGAAGATGTTTTACTAGTTACGGATTGGAAGAACCGTGCCCTGAAGGACTGAACAAGGATCCCGATGGACTATGGTCTTTGATGGAGCCTCAAACGCACAGCAATGGCATTGGCGCCATCATCACGCCCTACGAGCGGACATACTCTTTTCACCAGATTATGTTTCGATTGCACCAACAACATGGCCGAGTCGGCGTGCATCATGGGTATCAAAGTGCTATTGACTTAAGAATCAAGTTCTTACAAGTGTATGGAGACTCGGCTTTGGTGATCGGTCGAGATTAAGGCGAGTGGGATACGAAGCATCCGAATCTCATTCCATATCGAGAGCATGTTCGAGTTTGATTCCTTACTTGAAGAGATCACTTTCAATCACATTCCACGAGAAGAGAATCGGTTGGCGACGCATTAGCTACTATGTCGCCTATGTTCAAGGTCGGATGGGACAACGAGGCTCCCCGATCATCATTGAGAAGTTTGACGAACCAGATATTGTTCGAGCTTGACACGTAAGAGAAACCTTGGTACTATGACGTGAAGAGGTATCTTGAGACTCGGGAATATCCAGGGCATCGTTAATGATAAAGTTCATGAGAAGGTTTGCATCCAAATTCTTCCTCGACAACGACATCTTATACAAGCGCAACACGACTTGTGCTTACTCATGTAGACGAGAAAAACAATGCGTATCATGGAAGAATTACAGGTAATTTGGTACCCACTCCGGTGGACACACTATGGCTAAGAAGATTTTGAGAACAGTTACTATTGGTCCACCATGGAAGCGATTGTCACCGCTATGCTCGATCTTGTCACAAATGCCGATTTATGCCGACAAAGTGCACGTACCTCGGTACCTCAATGTTTTAACTTCTCCGTGGCCTTTCGCAATGTGGGGCATTGACATGATTGGAGAGATTAAGCCGACTTCTAATGGACATCGTTTCATCCTTGTGGCAATTGACTATTTCACCAAATGGGTAGAAGCGACCTCGTATGCATCATTACCAAGAATGTAGTGGCTCGATTCATCAAGCATAATCTTATCAGCTTATGGCACTCACGAAAGGATTATCACGATAACGGTTCCAATCTCAACAACAAGATGATCATGAACTCTGCGCGATTCGAGATCAAGCATCACAATTCATCTCCTTACGGCCTAAGATGAATGGCGCGATGGAAGCCGCCAATAAGAACATTAAGAAGATTATCTGAGAAGATGGCGGTGACTTACAAAGATTGGCACGAGATGTTACCATTTGCTCTTCATGGTTATCGCACTTAGCGAACATCCACGGGCAACCCCTTCTCTTGTATACTGATGGAAGCCGTCTTACCCATCGAGTTCGGATACCCTCGACCGAGTCCTCCGGAGGCGAGTTAGCGAAGGCGATTGGGTCAGACTCGGCTTGACGATTAACTTGATTGATGAGAAGCGACTCGCATCCATCGCCATGGGCGATTTATCGAAGCGAATGATCGAGCATTTAACAAGAAGGTCAAGCACCGAGTCTACCAAGTCGGTGATCTAGTAGTCAAGCGCATCATTCTTCCACAAGGTGATCCAGGGCAAATGGACTCCCACCCATGAGGACCATTTGTGGTCAAGACGATTTTCGGCGGAGCTATGATACTTAGCACCATGGATGGTGAAGACTTCCCACATGAGCGAGACATAGTCAAAAATACTACGCATAAAAGAGACCGCTAGGTCGACGAGCCTAGGCAAAGAAGGGCATCTGGCGAACCAAAGGTTCGGGCAAAAATAAAGGATATATACAAAGCATGTACACCCGGCAAGTCGAAAACGCGGCTTGGGCAAAAGGTATCGGTGGCGAAAACCCGAAAGGCGGTCTAGGCAAAAGTTAGGGATTTAAGCGTCGACTATGACTCTTCGGATCATCCGCTTCCGGACTACTATCAGCATTCAAGATTCAAATGGTGAAGATCATACTCACTTTCTCTTGACAAGGAGATGAGATAGTTGAAATATATGAGTACTAGCATAGTTGGAACTTAACGAGATTGTTTCCATAGCTTTTACCTTTCTTGTGTACAAACTACTTGCCACGCCACCTTTCAAAAAAAATATATCTTCTTCTTTCTCTTTACAATTTACATTTGTTGTTATTTGCAATAAGTCCAACGTTTGCTTTGAATGACTATCGCATTTGACAATAAAATCTCTCTGCAAACATACGAAAAGTGAATATGCAAAAGTACTTACTAGAGCTCTAGGATTTGGGATGACGTGAAAGTCACCCATACAATTCCCCAGAACATAAAGGTGTCACCCACAACACACCTTCCCAATGGAGTATAAGGAATCCACGAGCAATTCCACTCAATCGAGCAACGTTACATCGTCTCTAGCGGTAACACCTCATCCCGATCAAGATATTCATCCCCAGACGTGTCTCAATCCTTCCCTTCTCCCAGCGTATCGGACTCAAACTTGGTCGATAGTGCATCGGAGGAAGCATACACCTTTATTCCCAGCCAGAGATTACAACGGACTCCAGACTCTTCTAGTCTCTCAAGCAACCATCAAATGCTCTCCATCTAGATCTACACTCGGAATCCCGATCAGCGTTCCTAAATTTCCTCGGAGGATCTACATACAAGGTCCCAGAGTTGCCTCCCAGACTCTCCTCAGCAGGTCTATATGTGAGATCTCGACAACGAGCCTCTCAAATCTCTACCTTCCTCAACAACGTCTAGGCCCAAGACTTGGTCAGATAGTGCATCGGAGGAATCCAAGATATCTTTCTTCTCCTTCAAAAGCAGGGTTCTCACCTACTCAATTCCCGAGCGAAGTCGAAATCTTCAAACGGAATATCCGCATCTTCTTCAAGATGGATATGTTTTGAAATATCACACATTCATCATTCATACATTTCTCATAAAGTCATAATTCATGCATATGTCATTCATATACATCATGCATCATACTTTGCATAAAACTAACGAATATTCTATCAAAGTGTCTCTTGTTTTCTCAAGCAGTATGATCATTTCGACGCAAGGTGTCCAAGATTAAGCCCGAGCCGGCGGAAAACTATCTAAAGACCGCCTCTGGTTATCCTCCGATAACAGGCAATGGATCAACACCGATGCACAGTGGAAGCTATCCACATTTTGCCAATTACAATCTCCCTCGAGTAATCGGACGAAGATTTATTCGATTATCAGCAAGAACTACGAGTCTAGCATACGACTCGGTTGCCTTGGATGGCATCTTAAGCCCATCTCCGACTATTTGTCAACATCTCTTCACTATCGAATTTATATGGTTAAAAATCAATACGGACCAATAACTTCATTCAAAGTGATCAAAGTCTAACGTCGACTCCTTGGATGGCATCTTAAGCCCATCTCCTCTCCATTCCGGGAACATCTGAGTCTAACGTCGACTCACCCTCCAAATCGACCTTTCTAGATGGCATCTTAAGCCTCATCGCCTCTCCTATTAACAACCTCGAGTCTCGTGCGACTCGTTCCCCGTGAAGTCTCCAACTTCTCCAAATGGCATCTGTAAGCCCATTCCGCATCATCCACCAGCGAGTGCAAATTTTCGGTGTACTCGGTGTTCAATCATCTTCACCTCCGGGTCACGAAGACAAACGTGTCAATCTAACCCTTCCGGTACAAGAAGATTGAGCAGGGCATGCCCAAAATTTGCCCTCCATCTACTCAAGAGATTTCATACATCCATACTCAAGGATTCCTCAAGAGCTGATCAGACAAACTCTCTCCTAGACAATCAACCCAAACTAGGGTTTGGTATCTCTCAAGTCAAGATGGATTTTCCAACATCTCCAATGGCCTTCATGCCTCCTCATATGCTTCAAAGAATCTCCATGTCAAGTTTCAAGCCTCACAAGTCAAGTTTCCCCAGACAATTGCTCAAATGATTGAAAATCGAGTGTATTGGACAAAAAGTCAACTGTGGTCAACATACAGTCAAAACTTTTTTGGTCAACATCCTCATTTGAAGTTACATTCATCATTTGATCAAGGGTTGATCATGATTCATCAAGAAAACTCAAGATTTGCCCAAAAGTCAAACTTTCTAAATTAGGGTTTCTAGATGAAAAGTCAATGAACTTTGGTGATCATAACTTTCTCATACTTTCTCGAAATTTTTCCACCACCTCTTGTTTTGAAGGAAAGGGTGTGTGTTGGGCAACGAGTCTGGTCGAAAAGAGTATGCAATATACTACCTTAGAAAAAGTTTGTGAAACAAGATACTCATGAGAAAACTTGGCGCTTTAGCTTGGGCCGTGACCGAACAAAGATGTTTTACTAGTTACTGATTACGAAGAACCAGGACCAGACAAAGGACCTGAACAAAGATCCCGATGGACCATGTTCTTTGATGGAGCCTCAAACGCACTTGGCAATGGCATTGGCGCCATCATTACATCTCCTATAGGCGGACACACACCTTTCACCGCCAGACTTTGTTTCAGTTGCACTAACAACATGGCTGAATACGAAGCGTGCATCATGGATATTAAAGTTGCTATTGACTTAAGAATCAAGTTCTTGCAAGTGTATGGAGATTCAGCTTTAGTGACCATTCAAATTAAGGGCGAGTAGGATACGAAGCATCCAAATCTCATTCCGTATCGAGAGCATGTTTTGAGTCTGATCCCTTACTTCGAAGAGATCACTTTCGATCATATTCCACGAGAAGAGAATCAGTTGGCAGACGCATTAGCTACTATGTCATCTATGTTCAAGGTCAAATGGGACAACGAGGCTCCCCAAATCATCATTGAATGGTTTGACGAACTAGCATACTGTTGTGAACTTGATACAGAAGAGAAACCTTGGTTCTACGAAGTGAACAGGTATCTTGAGACTCAGGAATATCCCGCAGGGGCATCTGTCAATGACAAGAAATTCTTGAGAAGGTTCTCATCCAAATTCTTTCTAAGCAACGACATCTTATACAAGCGCAATCACGACTTGTGCTTACTCCGCTGTGTAGATCAGAAAACTGCAGAACATATCATGGAAGAATTACACGAAGGCGTATTCGCTACCCACTCCAGTGGACATACGATGGCTAAGAAGATTTTGAGAACGGGTTACTATTGGTCCACCATGGAAGCTGATTGTCATCGCTATGCTCGATCTTGTCACAAGTGCCAGATATATGCAGACAAAGTGCACGTACCTCCGGTACCATTGAATGTTCTGATCGCTCCTTGGCCTTTCGCAATGTGGGGCATTGACATGATCGGAGAAATCAAGCCTACCGCTTCCAACGAACATCGTTTCATCCTTGTGGCAATTGACTATTTTACCAAGTGGGTAGAAGCAGCCTCGTTCGCATCTGTTACCAAGAATGTTGTGGCTCGATTCATCAAGCATAATCTTATCTGTCAGTATGGCACTCCCGAAAGGATTATCACAGATAACGGTTCTAATCTCAACAACAAAATGATCATCGAACTCTGCACGCAGTTCAAGATCAAGCATCACAACTCCTCTCCATATCGGCCTAAGATGAATGGCGCAGTGGAAGCCGCCAACAAGAATATCAAGAAGATCATACAGAAGATGACAGTGACTTACAAGGATTGGCACGAGATGTTTCCATTTGCTCTCCATGGTTATCGAACTATAGTACGAACATCCACAGGGGAAACCCCCTTCTCTCTTGTATATGGTATGGAAGTAGTCCTGCCAATTGAGGTTCAGATACCCTCAACCAGAGTCCTCCAGGACGCAGAACTAGGTGAATACGAATGGATCCAGACTCGCCTTGACCAGATCAACTTGATCGACGAAAAACGACTCGCATCCATCTGCCATGGACAGATCTATCAGAAACGAATGATCAGAGCATTCAACAAGAGAGTCAAGCACCAAGTTGGTGATCTGGTAGCCAAGCGCATCATCCTTCCACAAGGTGATCTCAAGGGCAAATGGACTTCCACCTACGAGGGACCATTCGTAGTCAAAACAGTATTTTTCGGCGGAGCTATGATACTTAGCACCATGGATGGAGAAGACTTCCCACACCCTGTGAACGTAGACATAGTCAAAAAATACTACGCATGAGCGAACCAAAGAGGTTCGGGCAAAAGTTAAGGATATATACAAAAAACATGTACACCTGGCAAGTCGAAAATATGCAAAGGCGGCTTGGGCAAAAAAGGGTATCCCGGTAGACTGAAAACCCGAAAGGGCGGTCTAGGCAAAAGTTAGGGATTCAAGCGTACGACTATGTCTAGTCCAGGTCACCTACTTACAGACTACATACTACTATCAGCATTCAAGATTCAAATGGCGAAGATCAATTCACTCACTTTCTACTTACAGCAAGGAGATGAGATAGTCGAAATATATGAGCACTAGCATAGTTGAAAACTCGACGAGATTATTTCCGCATAGCTTTTTACTTTCATTGTATACAAACTACTTGGCCATACGCCACCTTTCCAAATTAATGCAAATTCTTTCTTTTACAGTATTCACTATTGTTGTTTCTTGCATAAAGTCCAATGATTGCTTTGAATGATTATATGCATTTAACAATAAATATCTGTTCACAAACATACGAAAAGCGAACGAACAAAAATAATTACTGCAGATTCTAGGAATTGAGATGACGACTAAAAGTCACCAATGCATTCCCCGCAGGTTACTTTCATAAGAATACAATCCCCACAGAGCCATCAAACCTTCCCCGAAGAAGTACTAATCTCTCTCCACTAGTGTTCCAACACTCTAAGCTTCATCGTATTAGTCCCTGAGCAGTGATCTTAACCAGCTTCACCTCGTTACATCAGTCTCCGAGAAGTAACAGTTCATCTCGTATACACAGAGGTATTCATCCCCAGCAGAATATCTCCCCAAAGGTTGTCACTCCCCGACAACAGCAGTATCCAGACTCGAAACTTGGTCAGATAGTGCATCGGAGGAAACCTATTGTCTCTTTTATTCCCCAGTCAGAGGATTCTTCGAGCCTCTTCGGCTTTACGTCCCCCTTCAGCATTACCACATTACGTCAGTCTCCAGGCAGTACTCAGATACTCCCTAGCAAGATCTACGCACAAGATCCCCAACGGAGTGTCTCCCAGCTTCTACTATCCTCGACAGGGTCTACGCACAAGATCCCCAGCGGAGTACCTTCCAATTTTTATTCCTTCCAACGGCATGAATATTTAGGCTCAAGACTTGGTCAGATAGTGCATCAGAGGAATCAGAAACATCTCTTTCTCCTCCAAATCAGGGTTTTCAACAACTTCATCCCCGAGCAGAAGTCAGAAATCTCCAACAGGGCGTTCTCATCTTCTTCAAGATGGATATGTTTTGAAATACCACAACATCTACATTCATACATTAGTCATAAAAAAAATAACATGTGCATATATCATTCATGCACATTTCATATGCTCGCATGCATCATAATCTGCATAGAACTAACTATATCCTGCCAAGGTTTTATTTTCCCCAGCAGGTAAAAGATATGTTTCAAATGGAAGGTCGAGGATTAATACCTGAAGCAAGACGGGGAACCCAATCTGAAAGACTGTACAAATCTTTTCCAAATGGAAGGTCGAGGATTAATACCCGAAACAAGACGGGGAACCCAATCCGAAAGACTGTACAAATCTTTTCCAAATGGAAGGTCCAGGATTAATACTCGAAACAAGACGGGAAACCCTATCTAAAAGACCATACAAGTTGTCTTCCTGAGCATTGGATCAACACCAAGCAAGGCGGAAAGCTATCCACATACGCACTATACGCCTCGAATAACCACGAAGGTTTATTCTGACTCTCTCTTATTATCAATAGCGACTATAGAGTCTAGCGTACGACTCAGCCACCCCGGATGGCATCTTTAATCCCATCTCCGACTATTTGTCGACATCTCTCCATCTTCAGAATGCTGCATATTTGGTTAAAAACCAATACAGACCAATAACTTCATTCAAAGGCGAGCGTGAAGTCTAACGTACGACTCGACATCATTCTATCTAGATGGCATCTTAAGCCCATCTCCGTGCTCCCTTTTATCTTCAACGATACTTGCAGAGTCTAACGTACGGCTCGTTCCCCAGCATCAGTCTCTCCTGATGGCATCTTAAGCCCATCTCCGACGTTTCTCCTATTCAAACGACGTTCATGAGTCTAGCGTACGACTCACTCCCCAGTGAAGTCGCCAACTTCTCCAAATGGCATCTGTAAGCCCATTCTAGTGCATCATCTACCAACAACGAGTGCAAATTTTTAGGTGTACTCTAGTGTTCAATCATCTTCTACTTTCAGATCACGAAAGGCAAGCGTGCCAATCTAACTCTTCCAGTACAAGAAGATTGAACAGGGGCAACTGTTATACCCCAAAATTTGCCCTCCTACTTCTCAAGACATTTCACACATCCATACTCAAGGATTTCACAAGGGTTGACCAGACAAACCCTCTCCTAAGCAATCAACCCAAACCAGGGTTTGGCCATTCTCAAGTCAAGATGAGCCTCCAACATCTCCAGTGGTCATCATGCCTCACCATATGCTTCAAAGGATCTCCATGTCAAGTTTCAAGCATTACAAGTCAAGTTTCCTCAGACAATTGCTCAGATGGTTGAAAATCAGTTGTATTAGACAAAAAGTCAACTGTGGTCAACATACAGTCAAACTTCATAATTTTTTGTCAACATCAATATTTTGAAGTAATATTCATCATTTGATCAAGGGTTGATCATGATTCATCAAGAAAAGTCAAGAATTGATCAAAAGTCAAAGTTTCTAAATGGGGCTTTCTCAGACAAAAGTCAACAGAACTTTGACCAGGCATAACTTTCACATACTTTCTCAGAAATTTTTCCACTTCTAACCTTTATGATTCTAAACTCTTTTTCATTCTGAACTTGGTTATAGAAGTCAAAGAACATAGAATGTGACTCATCCTTGTGTTTTAAGAACTTAACCCATGTCCATCTGCTGTAGTCATCTACAATGACCAATCCATACTTCTTTCCTCTAATGGATGCAGTTTTCACTGGTCCAAATAGATCAATGTGCAGAAGTTCTAATGTCCTAGAGGGAGAAACAACATTTTTCGATTTGAAAGAAGGTTTTGAAAACTTTCCTTTCTAACATGCTTCACACAGAACTTCAAGTTAGGAAGTCCTTTGACCAGATTGAGTTTGTTAATTTGAGATATTTTTCTCATGATAACATGTCTCAATCTTCTTTGCCAGACCCATTGTTCATCGTTAACAGACAGAAGGCATTTTACATTTTGAGTTTCAAGGTCAGAAAGATCAATTTTATAGATGTTGTTCTTTCTCTTGCCACTAAAAAGGATTGACCCATGTTTTTGACTAACAGCTCTACATGACTTTGATTAAATATTATGTCATAACCATTGTCACTTAATTAACTTATGGACAATAAGTTATGCACTAATCCTTCTACTAACAGAATATTAAATATATAAGGGAGGTTATCGTTTCCAATGGTTCCGGAACCAATAATCTTTCCTTTCTGGTTACCTCCAAACATTACATCTCCACCAAATTTAAGTTCCAGACTTTGGAACATAGACTTTCTTCGCGTCATGTTTGTGAGCATCCAGAGTCCAGGTACCATGACTGGTGTTTCAACTTTGTTGTTAAGGACATCTGCAACATATATTATTTTCTCCTTAGGTACCCATATCTTTTTGGGTCCTTTTTGGTTAGAGTTTCTAAAGTTCTATTTGAACTTTGGTTTAACATGAAAATTTTCAGAGTAAGATGTGTATTTGACATCATGTGTGTGACCATAACTAAATTGCTTGTGCAGTGATTTATATCTGATAACCATTTCATCAACATCTTTAGGTTGATATGTTTCTTTCCCTCTGGGAGTTTCATATCCAATTCCTCTTCTGTTGTTCCCACTAACACCATAGATCATTGAAGACATTTTACTTCTACCTATGCTTTTAGCAAGAAATTTTTGAAAACTATAGTCATATTCTTTAAGAATATCTTTTGAACTCGAAGTAGTATCTGAACTAGACACTTTTTGAAAATTTTGAGATTCTTCTTTGAGTTTAACATTATTTCTTTTAGTTCAGAGTTTTCTGCTTTAAGTTGCTCAACTTCAGATACAAGACTCTTTTTGAGTTTCTTGTATTTGATTTTGAGTTGACTATGGTTTTTAAGAAGTTCTGATAAACTCTCTACAAGTTCAACTCTAGTGAATTCATAAAATACCTCTTCAGATTCTGATTCAGAGCCGGAGTCATCTACTGTGGTAGCTGTGACACCCCAAAAATAATTCAATTATTAAGTAATTAGAATTTTAATTATTAATTTAATTAGAGTTTAATTATTAATATTTTGAATTATTGGATTTAATTAGTTAATTAAATGAATGGAAGAGTTGGTGGTGTGAGGAGTAATTAGAGGGTGTGAGAAGTAAAATACTCTACCTATTCTAATTATTATTTATTATTATTATTAAAATGATAAAAGAAACAAAATAAAAGGAAAAGAAGGAAAAAGAGAATTGGAGAAGTTTCATCATACGTAACATTGGAGAAGAGAAGAGAAGGAGGAAAAGAGCAAAGGTGCCGGAATTTGAAGAACCCACAAGGTAAGGGGTGATTTCATTCGGTTATTATGCCTTATGGGTTTTGGGATTCAACTGAATGATTGAGTATGTTAGGAAACTTGAAATTAGATAATTTAGGTTTTGTAGGATTATCCCTAAATGTGTCGAATTATAGGAATTTGAAACCGTAGTAATGTTATGGAATGTTTGGGAATAAATGAATTATGCCATGTAGTATGATACTGGTGTTTGTTGGATGAAAATTAGTGTTTTTGATGTTTGGATCCGTATGGAAATGCTATGGAATAAGTTGAAAACATTCTGCTGTCAAAACTAGTGTTTTCTGCCACTGTGAGTCGTGGGAACTGGTTCCCATGTGGGAGAACCCGGGTTCCCAGTGTGTTGGTCAGTGAAAATGGAATTTTTGAACGCAGGAACCGGTTCCCCATTTGTTCTCCATTTGGAGGAACCCGTTCCCATTGTTACTTTTCAAAAAATACTAAACTTTAAAAATTCATAACTTTCAAACCGTAAGTCCGTTTTAGTCGCCGTTTTGGACATTGTTTCTTAAATTAAATACTCTATTTTATAAAATGAAGAAAATTATAATTAATGAATTTTATTTTGAAAAGAGCCATTTTTCCGATTTGTGAACTATGGTAGTTCTAGGAATGGTGGATGAACTGGTTTAGATTTGTTCTGACAGGTTGAACGAAGATTGATGCTTATGTGTTGTTTTCCTTGTTGTTTATTCATGATTGTATTAATATCATGTGTTGTTGTCGACGTTGTATATTCATGATGGTTGTTGATCTCAATTGTTGTTGTTGTACATACTGGTGATAGTCTTACTAATTGAAGGGTAAGTGTTTGGCATATCTATGCTTTGTGACGATTTATTTCATGATAGGTGATGATATCATGTTGTGGTTGATGATGGTTTATGATGTCTGATGTGGTCATAACTTGTGTTAAATAGTGCATGCTTTATGATGTGCATGCATATGCATTCTGGTGGAGTTAATTCCCATTGTGTGGAATTTGGCTCGTATTGACAATAACCGTTCCCGGGTGATGTGGATGGTGAGGCTGGATTCATGTCCGGGTGATTGTGGACGAATCGATGTTGGTGACTTAGTTCACGTTTTGGTACCACATGCATAGAGTCTGCATTGCATATGGAATTATAACACGTTAGGATGATTTCCAGTGTTATAATTTCATTGATTGTTGTTATATGCATAATGAACTGTGTGAATTGTATTTATGAACTAAAATTCTGATTATGCTAATGAGGGGGAAATAATATATTGAGTTGTTCTGTTGTATTTAGAAACGTATAATGCATTTTATATTGCGATGAAATCTCACCCTTACTTTAATGATTTCAGATTAAAGTTAGCAGCTCAAGAGTTGGTGAGGATGGCTTATAGAGCTGTGTTGTTTTAGTTATCTGCGTGTCAGTGTCATGCTCTGGTAGTTGTAACACTGGGGGACGATTTCTTTAGAGTTATAGTTTTAAACTCTGTTTCTTTTGGTTGTGTTGGAATAATTATGAGTGGAATTTATTCTGGATTTTTATGTTACTTTTCCGCTGTGTAGAACATGATAATGATTTTGATTATTTAATAAGTTCTTCAGTGAAGCATGGCTATTATTTATGAGGTTTTTACATTTAATCTGAATTGTGGCATCCCTTATTGCATGTTACTCTGATTTAATTATTATATTCGCGGGGTATTTTAGAAGGGGTGTTACAGTAGCCATAAAAGGCAAGTTGGCGTGTTCATCCTCTGAGTCAGATTCAGCTTCAAAAGATTATGAATCATCCCAGGTGGCCATCATACCTTTCTTTCTTCCAAATTTTTTCTTTGGCTTTTCTCTTTGCAGCTTAGGAAAATCACTTCTGAAGTGTCCTGGTTCTTTACATTCATAGCAGATGATGTCACTTTTGCTAAACTTCTTATGTCCAGAAGATTATCCTCTATCTTCTGATCTTTTGTAGTTTCTTAACCTCTTTTGTATGTGCTTCCACATCTAGTTGATCCTTCTGGAAAGAAGAGATAACTCATCTTCTTCTGATGCAGAGTCTTTAGAGCTTCCTTCTTCAGCCTGAAAAGTGTTAGTTACATATTTTTTAGTAGATTTGAGGGCAACAGACTTACCTTTCTTTTGAGGCTCAAATTCATCAAGTTCTATCTCATGACTTCTTAGTGCACTGATACGTTCTTCTAGAGAGATACTATTCAAACCCTTTGAAACGTTGAATGCAGTGATCATTGGTTCCCATCTTCTGGGTAAACTTCTGATGATCTTCTTGACATGGTCTGCTTTGGTGTATCCTATATTCAGAACTCTCAGCCCAGCAGTCAGAGTTCTGAACCTTGAGAACATTGTTTTAATAGACTCATTTTCTTCCATCCTGAAGGCTCCATACTTTTGGATGAGAGCCAGAGATTTAGTTTCTTTTACTTGGGAATTTACTTCATGAGACATTTTGAGAGACTAAAAAATGTCATGTGTAGTATCGTTGTTTGTGATCTTCTCATACTCCATTTTTGAAATGGCATTTAGCAAGATATTTTTGGCTTTGTGATGATTTATTTTATGTTGCTTCTCCATTGTCTTTATATCAATCTTGTTTCCTTCTTTGTCTACCAGATGTTTGTATCCATCTAAGACCATATCCCATAGGTCAGGATCATAGCCTACAAAGAAGCTTTCTAGTCTATCTTTCCAGTATTCAAAATCTTATCCATCAAAGACAGGAGGTTTTGTGTTGTTGTTGTTTTGATCAGTTTCCATAGTGTTTTCCTTCTGGATCTTTTTCTGACACGGTTAAGTGTTTGCACCCAGAACCAAGAGCTCTGATACCAAATGAAGGCTAAGAAAACACTTAGAAGGGGGTGAATAAGTTTTTCCCTTTTTAATTTTCTTTTACGTAACAACAAACTAAACACACAGTTATTTTTATCCTGGTTCGTTTGAAACTCAAACTACTCTAGTCCACCCGCCAAGGTGATTTTTCCTCTCTCAACAAGGACTTAATTCACTATAATCAAAACTGATTACAATTGCACAACCAACTGTTATGACTAAAAATACAGTGCACAAGCCAACTGCAAGTAACTAACACCTCTAAGACTCTCTAGTCCTAGCCCTCTTCAGAAATCTGACCCAACTGGTCTCTCAAGGAACAATTATGAATAAACTTCTAATAGTGTTTAATTTGCTTCTAAAAATCTTTATCACAACTGTGATGTGTTACACTAAATTTAAGCTCAAAAATAATAAAACTCAAAAGTATTTGTTTTCTCAACTTTTGTTCAGCGTAAGTGTCTAATGATAGACGTTAGTTTTTCTTTTGAATGCTTGAACTTATATATAGCTACAGAATAAATCTGTTGCGTGTCTTGAACAAAGAGAATGTAATTAATGTTGCTTGTCTGCTTGTACTTTGTGTTTTCCATGAACTCGAACTTTGTTCCACTTGAGTACTTACGTCGTCTTAGCCTTAGTAGAGTAATGGGACTGTAGCAGAACTTGTCTTAGAAGATGATGTCTTGATAACTCAATTTCTTTATCTTCTGTAAGCCTTTGTTATCCTATCTTCTATCAGAGGTTGCTTCAGCTTTCTCTTATCAGAGGTTGCGCTTGCATGCTTCTTTCAGAAGTAACTTTCAGCGTGCGTGTTCAGAAGTTCCTTTCATCTTTAGAACTTCTAATTCATTATCTGCTCAGCATAATTTGATAATTCACTTTTTAGAGTGCTTGAGTCATAACATCATCTGAAATGAAAACAATACTTATCAGAGTATCATATTTACTATGCAAAATTTGTTTCATCTGTTATCATCAAAACTCTAAGATATGATTAGAACCAAACTATGTTATAACAGTTCAGAGGATAAATAATATGATAACTACTTTGAATAGATTTATTTCAAAGTTAACAAATCACACTTTTCCTTTTTACTGACTAGGGAAGAATAAATTTGATTTCAAGTGGACAATTGGTTGTGAAAAAGTGTTTAGATCTTTGAATAAAACCTTGACAACACCTCTAGTGTTTACCTGTCCATCTCCAAGGGAATTTTTGTGTCTATACCTAGTTGTTTTTGAAGAAGTGGTAAACGTTGTATTGATTAGAGAATCTGGCACTCACTAGAGATTAGTGTATTTCATTTACAAAGCATTGGCAGAGGCAAAAACACGATACCAGAAGATTGTAAAGGCAGATTTTACATTAGTGTCAACATCGTGCAAATTGCGGCAATACTTCCTCGCACATTCCATCGTCGTCCAGAAAGACTTGCCATTGAAACAAGTATTTTGTCGATCGGATCTGGCCGAAATTTTGAGAAATGGGCCATCGAATTATCTGAGTTTGAGGTATCCTTTGAACCCCGAAAGGCCAGTTATTCTCCAACTTCATAGTAGAGATGACTTGTATACCTCCGAAGCTAGATCGTACATGAGTGTTCTTCATTGATGAGTCATCTAACAGAAAGGGAATCAGTGCATATGTGATTTTAGAAAATAATTCCTATTTAGTAGTGAAAGTGTTTGCAAGATTTGAATTCTTAGCCACCAATAACCAATTCAAATATGAGGTCTTCGTTGTTGGAATAACACTCACGGGAGAAATGAGAGCGAAATGCATTAAATTGCAAACATATTCCTAATTGGCTGTTTCCCAAATAATGGGAGAAGCCTAGGAAAAAGAAATTTAGGTGACAAAGTACCTCAAACTAGATGTGGGAAAGCTAGTATAATTCAAGGCGTTCAAAATAGACCATGCGCCTCGGGAGGAAAACATCTGAGATGATGTCCTATCTTATTTAGCCAACACCTGGGGGTAAGAGCACTAAGAAAGTCCTAAGGGAGGGGTACTATTAGCCAACCATAGCCCAGGACGCCCAATAGTACGTGAAAAAATGTGATCAATGCCATAGGCACGACTACATCTTTAACGCCTCAGTCACCGAACCTCACATATTAACGCCACCTTGGTCATTCATGCAGCAGGGAATAAATATCCTTGACCCTTTCTCTCCAGCATCAAGGGAACTCAGATATCTTAGAATTTTTGTTGACTATTTTACTAAATGGATATAAGCTGAGGTTGCAACTAATATCATTAATAAAAATGTCATGAAATTATTTAAGAAAAATACATTTGCTAGGTTTGGAGTGCCCCAAGACATTGTCATAGATAATGGAACATAATTTACAGGCAACAAATTAAAAATCCTCATGGAGGAACTAAGAATCAAACAACATTTTGCATTAGTAGACCATTCTCAAACAAACGACCAAACTGAGGTTGCTAATCGAGTAATAGTAAGAGGCTTGAAAAGGAACTTGGAGGAAGCCAAATGCAATAAAATTTCTCTTGATGAACTGCAACATGTCTTATGGGCTTACTATACCATACCAAATTCCACCGCATGAGAGACACATTTTTATTTAGCATATGAAATAGAATTTGCCATCCCGATAAGGATTGAAGAGCTGAGCTAGAGAATAGAAAATCCATTATCGGCAAAAAGCAATGAAAAAACTATCAGAGAGGAAATCAACCTTTCAGAAGACAAGATAATGGTAACTTCCTTCACCAACACGTTTTTTAAGTAAAGGGTGGCTTAAGGGTACAATCATCACGGCTAGTATCGGGAATTCCAAACTGTGGATCTAGTACGAAGGAGGGTATACATCAGAAAGAAGAATGTCTGATATGGGAAGCTAACTGCTAATTGGGAAGGCCCATACTGCGTATAAGCCGACATCGGCAGATGGGTGTACCTCATAGAATCCCTCGAAGGAGAACATATAACAGGACATGGAACGTCGATAAATTGAAGCGTTATTATAGTTAATAAATTGTGTAAATTCCATTGTATTATAATTAATGATTTATCTTAATTTCATTCATGTATAACTAACTAAATCCATTACGAATACACCTATTTTATTGTTATTGCAATCTTTCCTATTTCTCATGTCACATGACAACGAAAAATAAAGTCACTTACGTTCATGCATATCCGATATTGACTAAGTGCACTATTGTGTGTATAATATGACTTATAACACATTTCACACATTCTTGCGTATCCAATACAAACTAAGTACTTTATTGCATATCTGATATAACTTAAAACAAATTAACGCATCAATGCGTAGCTGACGCACCCCTTATTAGGATTTTTCCAATCCAGAGGAGTTAAGTAGTGAAGCCCAAAGACTTCTATAACGCCCTCGTCTGCTTTCAGGATTATCGACTGACCTTACAAACCAACACGAGTATTTTTAGCATGCTTTATCCCCATTTAGACACTTACTAAGAAACTTCTTAGAAGGTCACCCATCCAAATACTACTCCAAGTCAAGCACCCTTAATTATGGAGTTCTTATTTGTTGGGATATAGAAAAGAAGATGTATCTTGTTGGTATAGGTAGTGTCAACCAATCCTTATAAGCCTTCTTTAAACCATGCAGTCTCATCCTTGTACATCCTCATGATCTCTCTCACTTCAATGTGAATTCAGCGACCACTCCTCGCCCTCTTCGGCCTCGGGTGTTACATGTGACCATTCTCCACCCTCTTTAGCCTCAAGTGCTACAACTTCCTTCTCGACCCAAGTCATACCTCAGGGGAAGGAAAAAGGATCATATCCTTGGTCGCGAAGAATAATTTAAAGGCACAACCACATCTCGATGAATCCAAGCCCCACTGCAAGGCGGGGCTCTATCTAGAAGTGCTAAATGTTACACATATATAAAACTAGCCAATAATAAATAAAATAAAAGATGAAAAAAATCCATATGATGTATCAAAACTACAAGTTACATAAATATTATGTTGATGACAATAAGTCATGAAAAGCTCGAAAACCACGTACTATAGACTCCAATTGATCAAGAAAGTTATTAAATATAACCTCTTCAGGTCATCATCAGAAACATCATGTTGCTGATTAATTATGGTGACCCATTTTCTCTGAAGAGTCTTTAGATCTTCAGTGGGGATAACTTTATTCTCTTCAAATTCCGAAATAAGGTTTTGGGCCACAAGTGACAAAACTCTTGACTCAACTCCCTTCTGGAGGACATCCCGATCATTTTCTTAAAATAAATTCTTAAGTTCTGCTATATGACCAACAAGGGCAACAAGGGACACAAACTATTTCACTTCATCCAAAAGAGGATAAAGTTCACTCTAGTGGGTGTGCAATACAACTGAATCCTAATGAGCTTTCGAACACTCTATTTCTCTCGAAAAGAGGAACGGGGAAACAAAGTTATATATGATCGACTATAAGATGATTCAAAAGAGGAATGACACGTACGACTTGATAGGATGATTTTGTTAACAAATAGGATTTTCCAACATAAGAGAGTTGACGAATATGCTTGTAGTCATCAACCAAAACACACACCTTTATCTCGCTGCAGTTTGTGGAAAACATACAACCATTATGAAGGGAAATAGAATCAGAGTATCTTCTAGATGAATACCCCAAGCAAAACTAGACTACTTCGACTTTCTCGTTTTCACCGGATTGCGCTGGACAACTGCTTTATCCTGATCCTTATTGGCAGGAAAATCATGGTTCTTCTTACTCTGACTCTCCAAAAATGTTAAAGCAACTAAGAGAGTCCCTAAATATAACACGTGAGCAACACAACCATCCAATGGGCCTTTCTTTTAGAGATCAACTAAGAAGAGAATAAACGATACCAAAAATATTTCTCCTCTCATCCACAAACTTCGCCTCAACAATGTCGTGGCAGTGTATTTCTAAACTAGAAAAGGAAAGAAATATTTCCTTCAACACTTTTTCCACATCAGTAAGAGACTCATACGAAACACATTAATCTCTAACTTTTTTGAGAGAAGTGATATGAGGACCAAAATTGCCTCCTCCATTAAAATAAATTGCCGGGGTCTAAGAAGAAACAATGAAAAATTAAGTATAGGCAAGATGAGTAATAAGGGAAACAAGAAAATAATCCTCTTTAAAGTTCTCCAACTGTCAATATAAACACAAAAAATCTTGTTCCTGAGACAGCGAAGATAAACCAACCCACTGCCTCGACTTTTGGATAATGGGTTAACTTCAAAGAGGTGAAAAAGAGGTTTAAGAAAGAAAAGTCTATATTCCCCTAAATATTCATATAAGTATTGGAAAACCCTCACAAAAGCCCAAAAACAGGGATGAAGTTGCGACAAGAGAATCCAAATATGATCCAATACCCCCTGTTCAAAAGCACTCAAGGGGAGTCACACCCTTAATTCTCAAAGATGCAAGAGTAAAAGGGATAGATAACCATTTGAATGTATGACATACCCTCTTATACGCAGGGACCACTAAAACTTTTAGTTCGAAGAAGACCCCACTTTGAAGGGAACCTCTATCCCCTCGTTACACTCAATAAAATTTGAGGAAATCCCTAAATAATGTAGGTCCACCCATGAATAATCTCTAACATTTATTACTACCATGACGACAATATTTTCATCTCTGCATATGAGTATATCTGGTGGGTTAGTGGTAACATAACGACTATGGGAAACTAATGGAAATAAAAATAAAAAGATTCACCCGTTAAAAGAAGAATGCGACAATATACTTGGATTAAGAGGAAATGGAAACACGATGGAAACAATTAGATGAAACTAAATAGACGTTTCTGATAATGCAAAGAATCAATCACCAAAGACAAATAAGAAGAACGAAAGGAAGATTAGGGGAAAACTAAATTTTTATAGAGAAATAACCCAAATATTAACGATCAAGATTAAAAGCGAAACATCAATCCAAGGGCAATCAACATGCCACTAGTTTACAGAAACCATACCTTACCTTGCGTCATTAGGTTGACGTGATGGTAGTAGGTATTGAAGCAATATTAAGACAAGAAAGCATTTAAAACTTTTGTCCCTCACTACCTTTCAACATATTCTGAAGCGTTTTAGTTCCATTTTATACTAGACCCTGTCTTAGAGGCTGATCTGCATTATTTAAGGTTTTTCTCGACACCCTAAATGTCTCGCATAGCCTCGGGGTTCTTGTTATGGACGACCAAAATAGCCAATTGATCAAAGCCCAAATGATCTTAAATATACTATATTTGATTCAAAGTATAAAAACAAAAGTTTACACGCTAAAAGCAAGATGCACAAACAATTCACACAATTATTCAACTCTCTTTATTTCTAATTCCTTCATGGAGCTAAATCTTCTCTTTCTAATTCTCAAACGAAACAAAACATATAGAGCTGGTTTGTCTATCCCATATTATGTTTTTGAAACAAATCAAAATTTTAAATCCACGACCTTCTAAAAATGTCCTTCCCACTTATTTATTTATAAGTATTAGACAAATTTAAGCGCGGAGGACACCTAATAAACATTATTTCCTCCGTCCCATAATGAGTGGCCTAAAAAGAATAAAATGGTGTCCCAAATGAATAATCTATTTCAATTTCCAACACACTTTTTCCAATTCTATTATCTAATAAATTAAACTTTCACGATTTTCAATACATATTTAAGGACACTATAATAAAAAATATTATTCTCTCTTATTTTTTTATATTTTTCTTAATATGTAAGAAATCGTGTACTGAATGACTTATTGTGGGGACGAAGAGAATATCAAACAAAATTAGTTAAATTTGATTTCCTTGAAAACATAAAAATTTGATTTCCTTGAAAATACATAAAAATCAATTGACACTAAAAATTGTTTGGATTTATAATCAAAACCACATTTTAGTCAAAACTGATTATAAAATCTGTTATAAATTTGATTATGGTTATATAACCGGTTATTTTAAAAAATTCAGTTTTTAAAAATAAACTAAGAATATATATATATATATATATATATATATATATATATATATATATATATATATATATATATATATATATATATATATATATATATATTTTATATATATATATATATATATATATATATATATATATATATATATATATATATATTGAAAATTAAAAATTTGAATATTGGATAATATCTAAATTATAATCGAATCCAAAAAAATTTAACCGGTTAATACCATTTAATTATATCCAGATTATATAAATGGATAACCAAACTATTAAACATTAAATCGGTTAATAATCATTCAATTATATCTAAATATTTAAAATAAATTTAAATTTAATTATGAATTTAGACCTCACAACCGAAAATCCAGCACACCCCTAATTTCTGGTACAAGCACTAATCTCAACTGTAAGCCACAAGCCCAAATGAAAAAAGTGTGAGCAAAAGACAGAGTAAAAAAAAAAATACTAGTACACAACACGCGCTCTAAGATGGAGCGTGAAAGAGATTGGACAGAGGTGGAGCCCACGATCATTCTCGGTCCCCAAGACCCTCATTTGATGAAGTGTACGGCTACCTGATATTTCTAGTGTATGGTTTCTGTGCTATGCACGAGCTGTACACTATCATGGGCATCTTTCTTTATAATTACGATACTACCCCTCTCTCTTTTTCTCTCTCTTCACTTTTATTAACTAACCAACCCTAAACCTTTCTTAATTCATTCTTTCTTCTTCACTCTTTCATCACCCAAATGTAAATCCTTTTTTAAATTTATTTAATTATTTAATTATATAATTAATTCCCCTCCCACAATTATCAAAAACCTTTTAATTTTAGCAAAATTTCATATACCAAAATCCGAAAAAAGTTGAAAAAATTCCATTATTATTATGGCTTCCGTTCTTCCTTATCTTTTTCATTTTTCACTCTCTTCTATCTCCGTTTCCCCTTTCTCCTCTCTCTCAAACCCTTTTTCCCATTTCTCAAATTCAACCCATGATATCACCCAATTCAATTCCTAAATTCTAATCTTCCAATCTTCAATCTACCAATCTTTTAGTCTCCCCACTTCACAAATTTCTCCAACAACATGAAAAGAGATCGCCAAGAAACCTCCGGTGGAGGTGCCAATAGCAATAGCACCATCATCAACAATAGCACCATCAACAACAATAACAACAACTTTGTTAGTGTACGAGGTGAATGTTCATCAATGCAGAACAACAACAGCATCAGCAACAACACAAACGGGAAACAAAGTTTGTGGAGAGAAGAAAAAGAAAACAGTGGTGGAATGGACGAGTTACTAGCTGCATTAGGTTACAAGGTTCGTTCATCTGACATGCTTGACGTTGCTCAAAAGCTTGAACAACTCGAGATGGTGATGGGTAGTGCTCAAGAAGAAGGAATTAACCATCTTGCTTCTGATACTGTTCACTACGACCCTACCGATCTATATTCATGGGTTCAAACCATGCTCACTGAACTCAACCCTTCCACCGATTCACAAATCGATGACCCTTTAGACGCTTCGTCTTCCATCTTTAACGATAACTCTCAGTATGATCTCAGTGTTATTCCTGGAATGGCCGCCTACCCACCTCAGAGTCAGAATCATAACAACGAAAGTCAAGGCTCTGGCTCTATCTCTGTCAGTAACAAAAGATTGAAGACATGGGAGAGTGAAACAGAGTCGGATGTTTTTCTGCCGGCGTTATCACCGCCGGTAGAGACTACGAGACCGGTGGTTCTCGTTGACTCGCAGGAAACTGGGGTTCGTCTTATTCACACTATGATGGCTTGTGCTGATGCGATTCAGCGTGATGATCTCAAGATTGCTGATACGCTCGTGAAGAGTATCGGAATTTTGGCTTCGTCGCAAACCGGAGCGATGGGTAAAGTCGCTTCGTATTTCGCACAAGCTTTGTATCGGAGAATCTACAGAGTTTCACCAGATGAAACCATTGATTCGGCTTTAGCTGATGCTCTTCACATGCACTTCTATGAATCTTCTCCTTATCTCAAATTCGCTCACTTCACCGCTAATCAAGCGATTCTGGAAGCTTTCGCCGGTGCCGGAAGTGTGCATGTTATTGATTTTGGCCTCAAACAAGGCATGCAGTGGCCGGCGCTTATGCAAGCACTTGCATTACGTCCTGGTGGTCCGCCAACTTTCCGGTTAACCGGAATCGGACCACCGCAGACGGGTAATTCCGATGCTTTACAGCAGGTGGGTTGGAAATTACATCAGCTTGCTGAAACCATTGGTGTTCAGTTCAAGTTTCGTGGATTCGTTTGCAACAGTCTTGCGGATCTTGACCCGAATATGCTCGATATCCGACCCGGTGAAGCTGTTGCTGTTAACTCCGTTTTCGAACTTCACACTATGTTGGCCCGACCCGGTTCCATTGATAAGGTTCTCAATACTGTCAAGAAGATTAACCCTAAGATTGTGACTATCGTGGAACAAGAAGCGAATCACAACGGACCGGTTTTCATGGACCGGTTCACGGAGGCTTTGCATTATTACTCGAGTTTATTTGATTCGCTGGAGGGGTCTAATTCGAACCCGACCGGTTCCGGTTCTACGAGTCAGGATCTGTTGATGTCGGAGCTTTACTTGGGGAGACAGATATGCAACGTGGTGGCTTATGAAGGTGTGGACCGAGTCGAGAGACACGAGACGCTGACTCAGTGGAGGTCGAGGTTTGGTTCAGCTGGGTTCGACCCGGTTCATTTAGGGTCAAACGCGTTTAAGCAAGCTAGTACTTTGTTGGCTTTGTTCGCCGGCGGTGATGGGTATAGGGTGGAGGAGAATAATGGGTGTCTTATGCTTGGGTGGCACACGAGGTCACTCATTGCCACCTCCGCGTGGAAGCTTCCAATCAGTGAGTCCAAGTGAGTTAACTCGGCAGAGATTAAGAACGAGTTGAAATTAATTGGACTAATAATGAGAATATGACCAATCAGTGTTGTGGATTGGTTGAAACTTAAACTTTGATGTTGATGACTGAAAAGTGACTCAGTGAGTGAGCGAGCGAGCGAGGCAGAGAAAATAAAGAGTAAAAAAAAAAAGAGTAAAAACAATGAAAGTTCTGTCTGTAATTTGTAATTGTAATCTTAATTTCGATATTATTAGTGTTTTTTCTTGCTCTAAATTAAATAATTTTTTTAATCCCTGAGCTAGATTAGATGTTTCTGTTTTCTTAATATTTCTCTTAATCATGCATTAACTTTAATTAAAATTATCTACTATACCATGTGATAGACGGTGTTGCTTGCGACTTTTTTGTTTAATTATTAAGCTTAGGGGTCCATGCAGGGAAATATAGGTTCTTGTTATTTCCGTTATTTAGTAAATAATAATATAATAAAATGAATGAAAGGTGTATATTGTAAAGTTTAATAGTATCGAGGCAAAGCATGTTGATGCTCCCACTAATTTTATTATGTTTAATGGTTCCTATGCATGAGAATTATATTTATTTGCGGATGAAATGAGGAGGAATATAAAATTATTTTGATTTGGAAATGACAGTTATTTGATATTCTTTTGTTCTTTAAACATATTTCCATGAATTTTAATTTAATTTTCTTAAATAATATGCTGAATAATAAAAAAAAACACAGAATAGAGTTGTACATTTTCATCTACTATTACTCAAAAAAATAAGCCACCGTGAAAGAACTAAAAGCCAGGTTGTTCAAAGAACCTTAATAGATAGTACTTCAAATATATATTTTTTAAATATTGTACTTGAAATACAGAGGTAGTTGCAACCCCTTTGTTTATAGGTGCTAAGGGTACATGAAAATAGGATCTATATTTGAACCATTGGATCTTCGTGAATTCGAATATGTATCTTTTGTATATGTTTCGATCCACCGTGAAAATTTGAAAAGCAATAAATTGTAATTTTTCATAGACGCGCATCCATCCATTGTGAATCCAAACATATACTTATACATATGTATCTGCACAGTTATCAATTGAGAACATTTTAATTCTACTCCTTCCAAACTTCATATATGTATCTTTTGTATATGTTTCGATCCACCGTGAAAATTTGAAAAGCAATAAATTGTAGTTTTTCATAAACGCACATCCATTGTGAATCTAAACATATACTTATACATATGTATCTGCACAGTTATCAATTGAGAACATTTTAATTCTAGTCCTCCCAAACTTCATTTCTGGAAAAGGATCATGCTATTAAAAATGTAGAAACATTTTAATTAATCAAGGCTCTGGCATTGAACATGTTATGATATTCTTTAAAGATTTGGTCTACAAAGTTCTATTGGTTACCAATCTTTTATGGGATTCCTACATTGCTTAAGGTGTCGATTGAGTTTGTATTGCACAATATCACATGGTACATGGTAATGCACATGGATGGGCCATGTGGTTTCTTAATTAGGACGTATATTCCTGGGCAAGACCTTTATTTCGATATAAATTATTATAATTTATACATAAAGCATTTATTTCAATTTACTTCTTCCCATTTCATTACAATTAAGCCATATTCTTTCAAGCATAAGGTTGTATGAGAAAGATACAAATTAATACTGTAGATCACCCCCTTACAAAAGTACTGGTACAATTTAATTTTCTTGGTGGTGTACGGAAAAATAGTTTATAGCTGAATAGTATCTTATGGTTTTGGGTCTCAATTAAAATGTACAATGCAGACACTAGTTATAGCTTTCATTAATTAATATCATAATTTTTTATTATGAAGAATTGAAAATATAACAACACCTTGGAGTAACTGTAATGTAACTGAGGTGGAGGCTCAATTGTAGCTACGAACAAAGGCTACATATATATTGACAGTGATTGGCATCAAATGGGAAAGGTTGTTGGTGATGTTTATCCTAATAATTAATTACTTAATTAAACACAAATATAGGTAGGTGACAGCTAATCAAAAACTCTTTAATTTGTAGTAATTAACACATAGGATTGCTGTCATATATTCTATTGCGTGCAAAAATGACAAGAAAATCTATATATGCACATATTTGAGGATAAAATCCTTTTTAATAAAGATATGACCAAATTTAAAATTATTTGATTATATTTCAAACTCCTTCAATTTTGATAGAGAAATCTCATTTTAACTAAGTGCCATTGTTGATTTATTTCTTTCGATTTCGATAATCAAATTTGGAGGCAAAAATAGATTGGAGGTGTTGATATGAAAGCCACATCCGTTTTGTTAATTATATATATATATATATATATATATATATATATATATATATATATATATATATATATATATATATATATATATATATATATATATATATATATATATATATATATATATATATATATATATATATATTATAAAATTATAATTATAATATAATATTAATCATTATTATTGTTTAATAATTATTATTTAATTATATTAATTATAATAAATGTTAATTTAAGGTTGGATCAATTTGTTGTATTAAGAACAATTATACGAGAACACGACATATTCATCTAAAGTTTTAGTGTATTTGATATACAAATTTTTTCATTATAATACATAAATACAGATGAAAAAAATAATATTATTAAAGATAGAGATTGAATTTCACTGAACAAATTATAAATACATAATTTATCTGAGAACATTTATCAGAAATGAGACAAAATTCCCCTTCAACTCGACTCATTAGACACAAAATAATAAATTAACATGTATCTTCAAATAAAATAGATCAATAATGATCTTAACAAATACTATCTCCGCCTCTAATTATAAGAATCTTTTGAGTTATTTTTTTCAACTTTCTTAATTCCCGCAATTTTTTCAATTGAGTCATATATTTAAGGACGGAGATAGTATAAATAATTAGAATTTTAATATTACTTAAAATTCTAACTTAAATTTTTGTTTTTTAATTTCAAAATAAGAGTTTAATTTATAAATATTTTTATGCATCAATATTTTTCCTCGAATAACTCTAGGGAATTTTAAAAAGAAATATTTTTCTTTTACATCAACAAGATAATTCAAAACATATGTCTACTATTTATTTATGGTGATATCATTGCATGTCATCCTTGATTTTGTGATCAATACATTAATGTTTCTGGGTGTAGTTCATTGTGTATTTCAAAGTGTTGATTACAATACATGATTAAATTAATACTGAAAATATGCTTTTCAAAATAAAAACTTAAAAATATTATATAATAATAAAATAATTTATATATTAACTTTTGTGCTTAACACTATAAAATACTCTTTTCATTCTTTTTTTTAAATGTCATTTTAGAAAAGAAAAAAATTATATCTATTTAAGTGTCATTTTTAGAGTTTAACTAGTACTTCTACCCGTGCGATGCACAAGACAAATTGTTGATAAATATTGTATTTTTATAATAAAAATATGAATGTTTAAAAATATATATATATATATATATATATATATATATATATATATATATATATATATATATATATATATATATATATATATATATATATATATATATATATATATATATATATATATATATATATATATATATATATATAAAGTACATTCCACTAATATAATAAGAATATGAAACATAAAATGTCCTTCTCTGACTTTTCTGCAATTGAATAAAAATAAACTAAATCCATCTTTGAGATTTAAAAACAAATAGTAATTTGAACAAACTTACATAATATACAAAAGTTGAAAGTTAATCAAAACAGCAATTTGAACAAACTTACATAATATACAAATGTTGAAACTGAATTAAAATAGCAAGTTGAACAAACTTACGCAATATGTAAATTGTGCATCAAAACCTTTCAAATTTGTAGTTGGCACTATCCACCTATTACAAAAAAGTAAATGTCGCATAAATTAAAACAATTAACTGATATAGACGAAGTCAATACATGAAAATATACGTGGGTGAAGAACTCCAAATACACATTTTCTATACCAGAACGTTGATTTGAATATCCTTGATGTGAGTTTAGGGTTTGGAGAATATAAGAAAAAAATTGGAAGTTGAATTTATTTGTACTAAAATTATGATAATAATAGAGTAATTGAAAATTGCACCGGAAGTTGAAAAACACATAAAATTAAAATTGTAGAAGAACCGAAGAGTTAGATTCAAAGAATGAAAAAAAGGTAAAATAGAATAACATTGAAAAATTTTTCGTTCACTGAACCGTCTGGTGGTGGAGTAATTACACAAATATAATAATAATAATAATAATAATAATAATAATAATAATAATAATAATAATAATAATAATAATAATAATAATAATAATGATAAAATTATATTTTATTGGAAAAAGAGAAATAAATTGTATTCAAACTATTAACAGTGAATGAATTGATCATTCTATTTATATAGTTTATTTTGGTATACAATTCATTAATAATTTTATACGGCAATCTCTACTAACCTAATATTTATCAAAAAATATTTTTTTTATAATATAGTATTTAATTTGAAGACTTATTATAATGTTGGTACTGTGTAGCAATTATGAATGTGAAAAATAATCGAATGTTATTTAATAATATTATTAGATGTAAGTTATTTTTAGATAAAAAATATCGTATTTAATATGAGATTTATTTTATGGAAACGATTTTATAATAAATTAAATATTCAATAATATTATTAGATGTAAGTTTTTTGATTATTTATTTTTAAAATATTTTGTTTTGAAAGAGAGGAGAAAAAAATTCAATGACATAGAAAAAAAATGTTGCTATTATTATTATTATTATTATTATTATTATTATTATTATTATTATTATTATTATTATTATTATTATTATTATTATTATTATTATTATTATTATTATTATTATTATTATTATTATTATTATTATTATTATTATTATAGAAAATTAAAAACGGGGAATACTCATTGATAGGATTATGAAATACTCATTATTACGTTCATTATTATTATTTATTATTATTATTATTATTATTATTATTATTATTATTATTATTATTATTATTATTATTATTATTATTATTATTATTATTATTATTATTATTGTTATTATAATAATAACCTAAGAAGTATAGAGCTATTACTATAACATTATTAATATAGTAACATTATATATGTGAGAAATGGGAAATATACAGAAATAAAAAATGCTAAGTAAAAAATGTAGGCGGGATATGAAATAGAGACTTAATTTTGTGTTTTAATATAGTAAGGATATCATAATTTGTTAATTATGCTTTTATTTTCTCAATAAATAAGGATATAATAGAAAAAATAATTCTAATAATTCATTATCTGATTGAAGAGTTTTATCTTAAGATGCAGATGAAATATAATATATAGTCTTACTTCAATAATTGATTGGATTGTATATTTATTTTATAACATATAATATATATAATGAGGGAAATTTATACTCCAAGTTTCAAATTTTAATTTTCATTAATTTAACGACTTTAATTAATTATTTAATTTATTTATTTTCAAAAATAATTAAAACCATTAAATTAATAAAAATTAATAATTAAGATTTAAAATAACTATTTTAGACTTACTCTTAGAATAAAAATATTATCTCATATTTGAATTATGAAATTATTATTATATAGCATATATGAAAATTTAGTTCTGTCTATGTTTTCTCTCATCATTTTTTAGTCTATTCATATTAGTATTAGGAAGGAATTTGTATAAAATAGGCTACGATTGTCTTTTTTTTTTCGTTTCTCTTCATGTCGTTTTAGTTCTTTTGTAATGCTTCTCTTTTTTTAATATATGAGGGGGAAAAGAATTCATGAAATATATGGAGTGATAATTTCTAAAATATAATCTATTAGATATACTTTCATGCATAAATTACAACTCTATAAATTAAATTAAATAAAATATTACGTATCAATATTAATATTGTTTCCAAATAAAATAAATTTATAAGATAATTTAATTAAAACTTGTGTTGTGAGCTAATTAATCAATTACCTTTAAGTATAAAAAACAAAAAAAAAATCATCCTTAAGATCTTAAACAAAATGTATATATCTAACTATATATTATTACTTAAACAAAATGTATATATAATAACTATTATTCTGTCTTTTTAAAGACACTTTTTTCATTGGTTACTTGAGACGAATGATAATCACCTATTGTTTGTGGGAATATATATAGGAACTAGCTACCTCAAAATGGTATAATTGAATTCAAAGGGACATTACATAAATGGTTAATATCTCAATCTTTTGCCCAATGTGTGGTGTCAATAACATTTGAATTAATTTGAAATTTGGTTGGGATAAGATAGGACGGTTAATATCGCCTATTTGTTCTACTTTTTTATACAAAATTTAGTATTATATAATTTTACTTTAAAATATTTTATTAATTTTTTTAAAGTTTTAAATAATGTAATTGTTTAAATATTATTTTAAATATTTTATCTTTTTATCGTATTATTTTAAATGTTACGTGACACAATTATATCAGTGGATACACCATTTTTTACGAAACAAAAATTTGGCATATTTTTTAAAGGATTATATACATATATTTTTAATTCTTATATATATTTCAAATTTCATTTTTAATCCTATTAAAAATTAATATTTTTTAATCCTTCAAAATTATTATGCACGTAGTTTTAGTCTTTGTTGTTAAACTCATATGTGTTTTTGAATGATTATTTTGCATACATGCTTAAAATCTTATAGAAAATTCCTCGAAAAAAAGCTTAAAATTTAATTTCTAAATCAAGATTTTCATTGCTTTTATCAATATATTTTAAAATTGAAAAAAAAAATATTTAAGTTTTTACATTTTTAAATAATTCAAAAACTTAGTAAATAAATATTTTATAGTATTGAAAACACTTATTAAAAAGATTATACAAAATTTAAATATAATTAAACAATTTTTAAAATTATAAAAAACAATAGAGACTAAAATTACATTAATAAATTTTTTTTAAGAATCTAAATATGTTATTTTTTAATAGAAATTAAAAATAAAATTTGAGATATTTATAAGAATTAAATATATATTTAACCATTTTTTAAATTTAACATATAAACGAAATTGAATTTATGAATAAACTTACATAAATGTTTTATATATATATATATATATATATATATATATATATATATATATATATATATATATATATATATATATATATATATATATATATATATATATATATATATATATATATATATATATATATAGTTTTAATATAATTTTAATTATTATTATTATTTAATAATAATTATTTAGCTATATTAATTATAATAAATATTATATCTAAGATTGGATCAATTTATTGTATTAAGAACTATTATATGAGTTGAACACGATGTAAATTTTTAATGTATTTGATATATAATTTTTTTTCAATATAATACATCGAAACAAAAAACTAATAATATACATTCAAGTCTTTGACAGAGATTGAATTTCACTGAACAAATAATAAATATAGAGAATATTTATCAGAAATGAGACAAAATCCACCTCCAACTCAACCCATTACACATACGATAATAAATTAACACATATTTTCAAATAATTACCTTAACAAATATAAGTTATTAAAATTTAATATTACTTAAAATTCTAACTTAATTTTTTAATTTTTTAATTTCAAAATAAGAGTTTAATTTATTTATATTTTTATGTATCAATATTTTTCCTCTTAATCATTGTGAGTCAAAAGAGGAAGAATAACTCTAGGAAATTTTAAAAAGAAATATTTTTCTTTTACATCAACCTGATAATTCAAAACATTGTGATATCATTGCATGTCATCCTTGATTTTGTGATCAATACATTAATGTTTTTGGGTGTAGTTCATTGTGTATTTCAAAGTGTTGATTACAATATATAATTATTTATTTTGTGAATTAATATTGAAAATATGCTTTTCCAAAAAAAAATATTAAAAAATAATTTATATATTATCTTTTGTGCTTAAATACTATGAAATATATAGTATATAGTATATATATTTATTCTGTGAGTCAATAATGAATATATGCTTTCCAAAAATAATAAATAATGAAAACATAATATAATAATAAAATAATTTATATATTAACTTTTGTGCTTAAACACTATATATGAAATATATAACATAGGTATCTACCATAATTGACTGGATTGTATATTTATTTTATAACGCATAGTATATATAATATATTTGAAATATGAAGTTATTATTATATAGCATATATGAAAAGGAACCACGTATGCATGAAATATATGGAGTGATAATCTCTAAAATAATTTTTTTTAGATATACTTTCATATGTATGCATAAATTACAACTCCATAAATTAAATTAAATATTTTGTATCAATATTAATATTATTTTCAAATAATATATATATATATATATATATATATATATATATATATATATATATATATATATATATATATATATATATATATATATATATATATATATATATATATATATATATATATATATATATATATATATATATATATATATATATATATATATATATATATATAAAATGTAATTGGTTGGTGAAATTTTCAAATATTTTTTATACAAATACATCGAAATATGAATATGATTATAAAGTTAAGTAATATGTACAAATCTAAACCCTATTATTAATAGAAAATAATTGTACATCACTCAATCTTTTTGAATCGCTCTATATTAAAACGGGTTTTAGTTTATAACTAAAATACAACTTAATATTTATGATGTATTTTAATTCAGTATTAAGAATATGCAGATTGAAATCACAGATAATTGTATATCTATATAATTTGTATTTTTAATGATAAAATGGTAATATTTATACTAAAAATTGCTATAAATACTTGTTTGAATAAAAAATATGAAACAATTATAATGTATGAAAACACAACTTTCTTATGAAAAATATAAATTTGTCATTCTTTTTATTCAATTTATTTTATCATGCATTAAATATTTATATGAAAGATGTATAAATTATTCAATTTATTATCAAATATGCAATTTTAGTAAATTTTTTTTATTTGATTAATAAATCAATTATTTTTTGCAAACCCTTAATATTTATGTTTTCAACTATTTTGTTTGTCTTTTTTAATTAAATTTATTATTATTATTATTATTATTATTATTATTATTATTATTATTATTATTATTATTATTATTATTATTATTATTATTATTAACGTGCTTTCGCACGAGTCTATTAGGAGACTAAAAATGATATACAACATTTTTCCTTTGTTCTAATTATAATAAATCACATAATAATAGATATACTTCTGATTATACTTTTTATTTACAAAATTTATTTTTCTTATATTGCAATCAGACATAAGATAAGTCAATTGATTACACCAATAAAATATAATCACATATCTAAATTTTCATAACAAAAAGATAGAATGATATACTTTTTTGTTCCTAAACTCTGAAGGTGATAAAATACACAAGAATGGGGAGGGTGAATTGTGAATTATATAACTTAGGCTTTTTCAAAAGATCAACTTCTGAATTTGACCAAGTTAAAATTTTAAACTAAAGTATGCAGCAGGGGAATATTTAAAGTGCAAAAGCAATAAGTAAATTACACACAAAGATTATCACAATTCCTCTATAACGAGAGTAGTACATATATCCTTTACCACGCAAGATTTTTTTTACTATAATCAGAACATGATTACAATTTTGTTAGACACATGTGTCCAAGACTTCTTGCTCAATTCCACCAGAAAGAGACTTCTTTCCTAAACCAACTATTCAGGACTTCCTTGCTCAATCACGTTAGAAAGATACTTCCTTGCCCAAACTCACAGTCTATGACTTCTTGCTCAATCACATTTGAAAGAGACTTCCTTCCCCAGACTAACAGTCCATGACTTCTTTGCTCAAACACTCAGCCTGATACTTTCTTGTTCAAACACAGCTTGGGACTTTTACAAATACTAAATTAATTATTTAGGATTTACAACAAGATGTACTTGATATATAATCAAAGGTACAATTAAAACAATACACAAAAGACCTTTCTTGAGATTTATAAAGATATATAAGTGTAAGAAACTCTCAAGTCTATGTGCAATACAACAAACATATACAATAGCTTAGAGAACGTGAAAGTTCTAATTTAAACGTGTTGTATGTTTAAACCTAAAAGACAATATATAGCTGCAAAGTTTGAAAATTTCATCGGTAATGAAAAGTAAAAAATGTTGCTCATTTGGTGCCCAAACAAATGAAATTCTTGGTTAGTCTTTTACATGTGACGATTATCATAATTCGCATTGCCTTAATTTTATTGTCTGAATGAAAGAGGAGGAAAATCAGAAAAAGACTTAAGCACAGAGCATAATTAGAGAGGTATCCAAAGAGGAAGCTCAAGGTTAAAAGGTTCTACAAAAAATTCTTTGCGTCACGTGAATGCCGGACGGACTATCTTTTGATCAATGTGACCTGAAGTCTCACGTATGAGTACCGGGTTTCTATGATTTTCATGAGCTCTTGTAATGGTCGCTTGAGGTCAAGTAACCTTTTAAGTTTGGGGGAGCTTGATCAGTGATTTTTACACAATTATTTATCATTAATTTTGTCATTGAACTACATCAAAATTAACGTTATATGAAAGTTCATTTTGACGCTAATTTTTGGATATCTTGATCGTATAGTAAATCTTTATAGATTAATCTCAAACTTTATAGGTATGATCTATATATATATATATATATATATATATATATATATATATATATATATATATATATATATATATATATATATATATATATATATATATATATATATATATATATATATATATAGGAAAGATCAAATTACACCCGAAGAGTTACACCATGAGTTACACTCGCTCAAAAATATCACTTCGGATTAATATTTTTTAAATCAACCGTTGGATTGAAATATACCATCATATAGATCATACCTATAAAGTTTGAGATTAATCTATAATGATTTACTATAGGATCAAGATATTCAAATATTAACGTCAAAATGGACTTTCATATAACGTTAATTTTGATGTAATTCAATGACATAGTAAATCATTATAGATTAATCTCAAATTTTATAGGTATGATCTATATGATTATATATTTCAATTCAACGGTTGATTTTAAAAATATTAATGACGTTTTGCGGTAACTCATGGTGTCGGTGTAACTGACCTCTCTCTCTCTCTCTTTATATATATATATATATAGAGAGAGAGAGAGTGAGAGAGAGAGGTCAAGTTACACCCGAAGAGTTACACCATGAGTTACACTCACTCAAAAACGTCACTTCAGATTAATATTTTTTAAATTCAACCGTTGGATTGAAACATACCATCATATAGATCATACCTATAAAGCTTGAGATTAATCTATAATGATTTGCTATACGATCAAGATATCCAAAGATTAACGTCAAAATGAACTTTCATATAATATTAATTTTGATGTAATTCAATGACATAGTAAATCATTATAGATTAATCTCAAACTTTATAGGTATGATATATATATATATATATATATATATATATATATATATATATATATATATATATATATATATATATATATATATATATATATATATATATATATATATATATATATATAAGTTTGATATATTTTTAATATTTAATAATATATATTTATATTATATGTTGTTAAAATTAGACTTTTAATTTATTAAAAAAGAATTTAAAAAACTTTTAATATCTTAACAAATATGTCCTAATTTTAGCATCTTAATTCTTTATAAGAAATCCTAAAAATTCAGGTTGTATTTGATTCAATCTTACAAACTGAAAATCTGGTTAGTAAACATGGAGTTAATTAGATTAATTTCAATCCTATAAAACATGACATATCTCACTTTATAAGCATAAGGGACTAGGTGGCTGGTGGTGTGGATAAACATTCCACCAAAGTGCTGCGATATCAATATTAATAATGATTAATAATTATAAAATGATATATACGGCACACTATAGGATCTCTAAGGTACATCACTCTCAATCTTAATTAAGCACTTGACCTTATAGTCACAATCAATGAAAACCAGTCTCAGCAAAATAAATCTATGGTGTTGGGCTCATGAAATGGACAAGGGGTTTGCCTCACAATGACACTCTCCATCATCAAGCACTAATATTTTCTACCTTGAAAAAAACACAGGGCCCCCTCCAAGCATGAGAAAAGGTTTTCTTACATCTCCCACTTTGAAGTGCACAAGGGCCCTTTTTCAACCAACGTCCACTTTCTATGTTTTCCCTTCACCCATGAGTATATTAGTCCATCACATAATTTTCCACTACTCATATTAATTTAAAGGCCATCTTTTTTTAAGATGGATTAATGGTTGAAATATGTTAAAAATCATAAAGATGAAGGGAAAGAAAATTTGTTTTGAAATGGTTAATAATCAAAACAAACTCGTTTAAAGTGGTAGAGAAGTCAACGTAGGTGTCAAAATTGTCGTGTCAGGCTGACACTCTATAACGATGACAATGGAATTTCTGCGAATCGTGTGAATTCGGATGATAACACTGACAATGGTCATGCAACGTCAGCCAGCCAGTACGGCGGATCCGAGTTACGGTTGGATCTATTTTGTTCATGAATTTGTTTGATGTAGCTAGTATTTTAAATTTAATTCAAATATGTTGAATTTCAACAATTATATCACCTTTATAAGATAAAAGAAAAAGACTAAGGCAGGAGGGAAGATGTGCTAATCTTAGTTAGATAAACAAAAGTATTTTTTTTTAATTTTTGTAATTTAATTTTTTTTTGGAGGTATTTAATGACTTTAGCGTCATTGACGTTGTAAATATAGAAATATGAGTATTTCACAGATTTAATTTTTTTTTCTTCATGTATACTATTTATCATATTGATTTGGGTGTGTTGTCAGTTCGTTTGATGTTTAATTCTAATTGTTATAAACAAAATTGATATTTTTTTATTGATATATTATATTAATTTAAATGACGAGTATTATTTATTTTATGTTTAAATAAAGAAAATAAGACCATATTTTATTAACTTTAAAAATAGAGGAAATTACACATAATTCAAATTCAAAGTTCATAAATAAAAAAAGTATAAAAGTTTTTGAATAACAATTTAGTTAGTAACTTTGCAGAAACTTTAGAAGTGAAGGAGTTAAAAAAAATAGATTTCAATCCCCAACAAGATATTAACTTAACAACTAACAGATTGTCTTCAGTAATTTTGTGACAGAAAAGTCACATGATTTTGTGCCAATTATATCTATTGATTATTACTTATGTCACGTGGATTTGAATTTTTTATTATATTAAATTCTTCTTTATTAAAATTTAGACATATGTTATTATTTATTCCACTTGATTGATATCCAAAGAACATGATTGACTCAATGTTATGTGACTTTTTCGCCTCAAAGTCATTGAAGTCGGATCCACAACTAATATTTTTAAGAAGGTGGTTTAGGCGCGAACATGTAAAGTATGTTGGGAGAAGTTACTAGGAGCATTGATATAAAATTGAGAATTATGCACCTTTGTGAGAGACACACCACTTATTCACTTAAAACTTTAAGGTGAGTGTGTTATCCCACTTATATATGTGCAAATCTCCATATTTCTATTCAATGTGAGACTATTTTTCCACTTACTCACACTTGCATTATTATTCTAACACCCCCTCAATTGTGAGCCCACAATGATCCCCCACTTGTACTGTTGTTGACACCTTGCAACAAAACACCTCTACTTGGACATTTCAATACAAGTAAGTTGATCCCTTTCTCAAACCAAAGGCTCATAATACCATTTAGAATGAATAGAGTTGTTATTTCATACACAACCTGTGAGACAAAGACTTAGTCATATATAATGATTCAAGTTTTGTCCACATAACAACCACAATCCATGGAGACCTCTCTTAGAACTTTATCTCTGAGGCACAAGATAATGACACTTTTGACCTTATCCACCATCTTGATCTTCTGTACCTGTGTAAGATCTGCAGGCATTAATGTTTCACTCTTCAAAGCACCAATACACTTCTCTTGAATTAAAATTGATCGCATCTTAGTTTTCCAGAACCCAAAGTCGTTGTTATCGAAAAATTTCTCGATCTCCCATCTAACCATGGTAATTACTTGTTAACAATATCCCTTTTCTCCATGCTCACCCCACCAATTATTGTGAATCTTGTTGTTGATTATGACAAATTTCAATATCAATTTGTGAGGAAAAGAATAGTAGCAACCAAAATAAATGATCTATAGAAATAATAATTCGGACACAAATAATATAACAGAATAAGACAGGAAAAAATGAAGGTTTATTTACCCAGTTCGATCAAACGATCTAATTTGGGAGAGAGCAACCCTTAAATTCACTATACTCATAAAGTTGTTACAAGATATTACAGACGAGTTACAACAAAATAGTCTTTGCCTCCAGGTTCCCAGGAACAACCCTGAAGGTGCCCAAGAATCACCCTATTTTCTACCTGTACATACATAAAATCCATTACCCGAGGTATCTCTATGCTCCGACTACATGGACCAGATCTTGGGCCGATGACCAAGTCGGTAAAGGACACGTGGATTCCTATTTAGCCGATGACTAAACTGGTCGAAGGCAAAGGGGTTCACATCGGGCAAACATCCCGACATTGAGAGGTTTCGTCTACTCGGCTCTAGGAGGTTACGACCAAGCCAGCTCCTTTAAGACGTAACTGCCTCGTTAAGCCTGACGGCACACGTTACACAGTTCAAGATAATTAGTGATGGCGGAGGTTACGAACAATAATAGCTTCTTAGTTATGATTGACGAAGACGCATGGCAGTTATAGGTAGCAGTTAATGAGGTTTTTGGCACCTCTGTAAACAGGGCTCCCGATTGAAGGATAAGCAAGAAACATAGCTTGGAGCACAAGTATCTTTCACTTGAGCTCTGAATCCCTAAACATTCTCACAGAAATATTCCAACAAGAACATTTGGTGCCCACCGTGGGGCCTCAGTAAAACATTCTCAGACCACCATATTCGAATTATAAAAATAATATCCACGACACCTGAAAATGATCCACCACCGCCAGACTTGGCGCATTTGTTGGCCATGATCGATGATTTACGTCAACACAATGACACCCTGCAGGATAGCGTTTAGGCTCTCCAACAATAGAGCCAAAAAGAAACGGAAGAACAGGAGACAGAGCTTTTAGAGCCACAACCTCGGTCTCAGGCCATTTGGGATGACCAAGTTCCCAAAAACTTTAAACCTCCCGTTCTGGCGACGTATGACGATAAAACAGACCGCAGGAGCATATCATCTTAGTTAATAATACCATGGCCTTGATAGGGGCAATGATTATTTTAAAATTCAAGCTTATGGCTGGCACTTTCAAAGAATTCGGGTTGAGATGGTACATGGGTTTGCCTCGTCTCTCAATGATCAACTATAAAGACATTAACAAGAAAATAATTCAACAACTCTCGGCAAATCGCCATCGAAAGGTGGCGAATACCTCACTTTTTGGTGTCAGACAACTACCAACAAAATCATTGAGGGACTATATGGCGCGATTTAATGAAGAAACCATAAAGGTTTCCCACCCCAATCAGGAAATCTTCGTGGCGGCGTTCCAGCACAGACTCCATGTCGGGCAGTTCAACGAGTCTCTGGCCTAGAAACCAGCTAAGACCATGGATGAGATCATCACCCGAGTAGAATGTTATGTGAAAGGTGTGGAGAGCAACATGGAGAAAAGAGCCCGAGATTCAAAAGAAAAGGGGAAGGCCTGAGATGAACGCGTCGGACAACGAGCTTGTCCTCGGGATAATCCATCTTCAAAGGAGTTCCCCCGGGAAAGACGGTCTCAACAGCCATCTCGCCACTCAAGTAGGTCAGATGAGACCTTTACTCCTTTGAATGCAAGGAGGGAGGACATCTAGAAGGATATGAATCATTTGAATCTGTTCATCGTCCCATGGAGACCTCGGTCAATAAACACAGTGATGGGTAGAGATATAGAGGCGTGGTGTGCCTATCATAGAATACGGGGGAACTCAACAGAAGGCTGCACGACCTTACGTCGGGAGATAGAAAGAATGATTTAGGTAGGCAAGCTTTCATCCTACATCAAAGACAATAAGGATCACTCGGGAAAACCCAATCCGCCACCTAAGAGAGGTGACACCTCTAGATCACCTTTAAAGAAGAAAGGAAAGGCGGTCGAAGAGGTTCGGGAGGCAAGGATTACTCGGCACACCTTAAATACCATCTCCGGTGGATTTTCCAGATGAGGTTCCACTAGTTCAGTTCGGAAGAGGTACACCCGGGGTGTAATGCAGGTGACTCAGGTCGGCCTACCGATAGTGATCTCGGGGTTGTGGCTTTTTCCCGGGAGGATGCTAAAGGAATTTTGCCACATGAGAATGATCCCATGGTAATTGAAGTGCAAATCAGAGATTGGGGAGTCAAGAGGGTTCTGGTGGACCCAGGTAGCTCCGTTGACGTCATGTATTATGAGGCTTTCAAAGGAATGGACTTTGACTCTAAGGAATTGTTGCCTTTCAGTGGAACCTTGGTAGGATTTTCTGGGGAGCAAGTGCAGGTTCTGGGCCATCTCCCAGTATTGAACACATTTGGATCTGACAAGAATGCTAAAGATGTTTGTGTTCGGTACTTGGTAGTGAATCCACCGTCTCTATACAACATTATTATTGGTCGCCCCTCTTTCAATGCATTGGAGGCGGCCCTATCAACACTATATCTTACGATGAAGTATCCGTTGGGAGAAGGCCGAGTCAGAATAGTCTGGGGTGACCAAGGATTAGCCCAGAAATGTTACAAGGATATCATGAAAATTAAGCGGAAGTCAGTTCCGAATGAGGAGTCAGCAGACCACAAGGTAAACTTGGTTGATATCGATCCTAGGGAAGATCCTCACGAAGATAGTCTGGTTCCCCAGGAGGAGACAAAGGAAGTTCAAATTAGTTCTCAGTCATCTGAAATTATCCACCTTGGTACTCAGATGACCACGGAAGAGGAGGCGGAGGTAGTTGAGGTTCTAAAGCGGAATATTGATCTTTTTGCTTGGAAGACTTCAGATATGCCTGGTATAAACCGGGACATTATGTGCCACCACTTGGCTCTTGATCCTAACATAAAGCCCGTGTCAAACGGAAAAGGAAGAGTGGTGAGGAGAAAAGGAAAGCAATTGTATAAGAGGTTGATGAGTTGTTAAAAGTCGGATTCATTAGTGAAGTCCAATACCCGACTTGGTTATCTAACTTGGTGATGGTTAAAAAGAAAACCGGCAAATGGAGGATGTGCGTTGACTTCACAGACCTTAAAAAGGCGTGTCCAAAGGATCCTTATCCACTTCCTCACATTGATCGGTTGATAGACGGTGCTTCCGGTTTTCGTTTGTTGAGTTTATTAGATGCTTATTCTGGGTATAATCAAATCAGGATGAATCCAGCGGATGCTCTGAAAATGGCTTTTCATGACAGATTAAAGCAATTACTACTATAAGGTAATGTATTTTGGCGTGAAGAATGTCGGGGCAACGTACCAGCGACTTATGGATATGGTATTTGCTCCACAGATCGGGCGAAACATCGAAGTTTATGTCGATGACATGGTCATCAAAATAGTTGAAGAACAGAAGCATATCCTGGATCTAGAGGAAACCTTCGTGGTAGTAAGAAAGTATAACATGCGCTTAAATCTAGATAAATGTACGTTCGGAGTGCAAGTCAGTAAGTTCCTGGGCTTTATGTTGACCAGCCGAGGAATTGAGGCCAAACCGGAAAAATGTCAAGCAGTAATCAGCATGCGGATTTCCACTCGTGAAGTTCAACAGTTGACTAGACGATTAGCAGCTCTGTCCCGATTTCTGTCATGCGCCATAGATAAATCAATTCATTTCTTCGCAGCAATCAGGAAAATGGCTGATTTTCAGTGGACTAAAGCATGCGAATAGGCATTCCGAGAGGTAAAGCAGTTCTTGTCGACTCTGTCGGTGCTGTCTAGACCTAAGGAGAATGTTCCTTTGGTTTTATATCTAGTTGTCTCTGATAGTGCCATTAGTTCTGCGTTGGTCCAAGATGGAGAAACTGGTGAACGCCCGGTGTACTTCGTCAGCAAGGTGTTGAAGGGGGTGGAGTTAAGGTATTAGAAGATCGAACACCTAGCACTAGCATTGGTAACAACTGCTCGGAAGTTGAGGCAATATTTTCAGGGCCATCCAATCCAAGTAAAACTTTTTTTTTCGTTGAAGAGGATATTCAAGAAGCCGGACCTAGCCGGGAGAATGGTTTCATTAGCTATATAACTCTCCGAGTACGACATCGAGTTCACTCCTCAAACGAGCATAAAATCCCAGGCATTGACAGATTTTGTAGTGGCATTCAGTTCCCCGGCAGGGATGGAGGCGTCGGCCAAATGGGTTCTCTCTGTAGACGGCTCGTCCAACCTAAGGGGAAATGGTGTCGGGATAGTCCTGGAAGGTCCGGGCGATATTATTTTGGAGTATTCTTTGTGTTTTGGTTTTCAAACTAGCAATAACCAGGATGCATATAAAGCGCTCATAGCTGGAATGAAATTGGCCTTAGAGGTCGGAGTAACACATTTGCTCATCTGCACTGATTCTTAGTTAGTGGTCGGGCAGGTTGGCGGAAGTCTTCAAACAAAAGACCTTGTGTTATTGAAATATGTCCATCTAGATTTGCAAATTTCCAAGAAGTTTCAAGATTTTGAGATTTGTCATATTCCCAGAGAAGACAATGCTCGGGCCGATCTTCTTGCGCGCCTAGCCAATACAAAAGGATCGGGAATGAACAAGACTATTATTCAAGAGACTTTGACATTGCCTAGCATCGAAAAAGAAGAAGTGTTTTCTATTGGCAAAGATAAGTGATGGATGACTCTGATTGTCCAGTATCTTCAACAATATGTTTTACCCGATAACAAAGAAAAGGCTAGGCGAATCAAAAAAGTTTTGGCGCGGTATATCATTGTGAATAATAAGCTTTTTAAAATGGGAAGGACTTTCCCCATGTTACGATGTGTTCCAGAAGAATGTGTTAATCTAGTGATGAAGGAGGTGCACGAGGGTGTGCGTGGGAATCACTTAGGTGGTCGGTCACTAGCAAGTAAAATACTTCGGGCCAGGTACTATTGGCCCGCCATGCTGAAAGATTGCGTACACTTTGTTAACTCCTGTTTGAAATGGCAAGCGTTTGCGCCCTCTATCCACACGCCAGCCGAACTCCTCCACTCTGCCGTGGTCGTTTTATCAGTGGGGGTGGATATCCTGGGGCCGTTTCCCATGTTATGATGTGTGCCAAAAGAATATGTTAATCTAGTGATGAAGGAGGTGCACGAGGGTGTGTGTGGGAATCACTTAGGTGTTCGGTCACTGGCAAGTAAAATACTATGGGCCAGGTACTATTGGTACACCATGCTGAAAGATTGCGTACACTTTGTTAACTCCTGTTTGAAATGTCGAGTTTACGCCTGCTACCCACACGCCAACCAAACTCCTCCACTGTACTCTCTCTGTGGTCGTTTTATCATTGGGGGTGGATATCCTGGGGCAGTCTCCTATGGCGCGCGGGCAACTAAAGTTCCTCATTGTGGCAGTAGATTATTTTACTAAATGGGTGGAGGCCGAGGCAGTAGCTCGGATAACAGCAGAGAGAGTGCAGCGCTTTTACTGGAGGAATATTATCTGCTGATTTGGAATCCCTTGGGTCATTGTTTTTGATAATGGAACTCAGTTTGAAAATTCTTTTGTAGTAGAATTTTGTAGATATCTTGGTATTTTCAACAAGTTTATTTCAGTGGAGCACCCACAAGTGAACAACCAAGAAGAGTCGGCTAATAAAGTCATCTTGAACACCCTAAAAAAAGAAATTAGACGATGCCAAGGATTTATGGGTGAAATGTCTCCATGAGGTCCTTTGGGCATATCACGCCATTATTCATTCAACAATCCGGGAAACACCTTTCGGAATGGTCTTTGGAGCCGATGCTTTGATCTCGATTGAAGTTAGCTTGCCCACGTGGCATCGGCGGAATTTGAGCAGGATGTCAACACCCAAGCTTTTAATGCCGATGATAACTTTTTGGAAGAAATAAGGAGTGCAACACATGTAAGAGAAATTGCAACTAAACAAAGAGTAGCCCGGACGTACAATCTAAAGGTGAAGCAACGGGTTTCGAGGAAGGCGACCTGGTCTTAAAGAAAGTCATTTATCCTACAAAGAAGGGAAAATTGTCTCCTCATTGGGAATGACCATTCCAAGTTGTAGAGAAGCTGGAAAGAGGAGCCTACAAGCTGGAGACTTTGGATGGAATAGAAGTACCTAGAACTTGGAATGTAAATAGTCCTAGGCTTTGTTTCAGTTAGACTTTAAAAGTTGATGTAATAAACTGGTGTACTCTTTTCCCTAGGCAAGGGTCAGGGTTTTTAATAAGGCACCTTAACAAACTTAGTCTATGTAAAAAGGAACTATGATGTAATAAAGCTCCCTGTCGAGTTCCATCAGAATGGTTCTCCAACAAAGCACTACGTTCTCCATATGGGTTCCCTCCTGCGTATCATTTCAATGATGCTCCCCCGGCATAACTCGGTGTCCCGCCAAGGTTCATCCTCGTCATGGTCTCTGTTCAAAAAATATGTTTTCCATATGGGTTCCCTGCCGAGTATCATTTCAATGATGCTCCCCCGGCATAACTCGGTGTCTCGCCAAGGTTCATCCTCATCAGGGGCTCTGTTCCAAAACTCTGCGTTCGCCATATGGGTTCCCTGTCGAGTATCATTTCAATGATGCTCCCCCGACATAAATCGGTGTCCCGCTAAGATTCATCCTCGTCAGGGGCTCTATTCCAAACCCTGCGTTCGCCATATGGGTTCCCTGCCAAGTATCCTTTCAACGATGCTCCCCTGACATAACTCGGTGTCTCGCCAAGGTTTATCCTCGTCAGGGTCGCTGTTCCAAAACTCTGCGTTCGCCATATGGGTTCCCTGTCGAGTATCATTTCAATGATGCTCCCCTGGCATAACTTGATGTCTCGCCATCCTCATCAAGGGCTATGTTCTAAAACTCTGCGTTCGCCATATGGGTTCCCTACCAAGTATCATTTCAATGATGCTCCTCTGGCATAACTCGGTGTCTCTCAAAGGTTCGTCCTCGACAGAGGCTCTGTTCCAAAATAAATAAAGCTTTCTGCTGAGTTCTGTCTCGGTCGATTTTCAAAGCGAGTTTTACATTTCACTATAATCAGGCTCAGTATGATAGACTTTAATTCCTCTACCACCTATATTTGCCTCAAAGCCCATACTTAAAAGAATGCTTTGCTAGTTCTTATAGCACCATTCAAGCATTTTTGAATCATTCCTAAGGTATAAAAATTTCTTGTATTTGTCGGCTTCATAGCCGCCATGGGCTTTGCATCTTGATGCGTTCTTAAATCGGCTTCATGCAATGACTTCATGTCCAAGCTCTGCACATTGATGCATCTCTGATTTGGCTTAATATGTGCTTTAATCAAACGTATTCAAATAACTTGCCAAAGCATCAAATATGTCCACTCCGGTCAACCTTATAGTCGACTCGAGGGCTAAGCTTCAGGATTATATAAGATGCTCAAAACAAGCTAAGTGTCTATTATGTAAAGTCGTTATGGCTTTTTAAAATAGTCACCCGACTGGGGGCTGATATACAGGCATAATCTTGTTTTTACACATGTCAAATGCATAGAGAACAAGTAATAATTTAAAACAAGTGCAAGTTAAGCAAAAGCAGTATTTAAAACGCCCAGAGGGAAATTGTCAAGAAGTTATACAAAATGCACCCACCAAAAAGGGTGACTAACAAAACTTAACATAGGTTCAAATAAACAAAAGAAGTTAAATCCCTTTGTTGGCGTCAAGGTGGGAGGTATCAACTGTGAGTGGCTCCTCGTTCATAGTTCCTTCATCATCGTCATCAGGGTCCACCAACTTTCCGTCCATAATTTCCTTGAAGAATCCCACAACCGAGATGTCAATGTCAGGATAGAGACAAGTGACCTGGTCTTTTTCCTGGTCAAAAGCTAAGTCACCAGCATTAAGAACATCCAGCTGAGACTTCTCCAGAGCTTCTTTCAGACTAGCACATGAAGCCTCTGAAGCCTTCAAAGTGTCTGCCGACTCGGAAGCCGAGGCCTTAAGGGTTTCGAGCTCTTTCTCCAAGGATTTTGCCTTCTCTTCACTTTCAGATACTTTGGTTTTCAAAAGTGAGTTGGCGTCATTTATAGATTTCTCATTGTCCGACAACCGTTTGACTTCTTTCTCCAAATCAGCATATTTGGATTCCGCGGCATCCCTAGACTCATATAGTCCTCGAGCCAGAACAACATAACTCATCAGGTAGGAGCTAAGGTGCTGATTAATCTTCTGGGGACCGAGGCTCTTCACTTTGTTTACATCTTCAATGGCATTGAGGTTGTCATACAAAAACTTTATACTGTCAAACTCGTTCGACCAGAACTTGTTTTCAGGAGGAGATTGATTGGAGCCGCCATCGGTCTCTTTCAACATCTGGGCAGAAACTTCCCAATCAACTTGGTTGATCTCATTGGTCATAATAGTTTGTGCCGTTTTGGAGTTTTTTTGCCGGGAACCTCCATGTCCAAAGAGCGTTTAAGAGGAGTGTCTGTAATCACTTTAGCCTCATCGGTAACTGTTGACTTAGGCCCAGAGTTTTTCTTTTTCTTGAGATTCCGCATCTCTAAGCCAGCCAAATCATATTTGGCCTTTGAAGGGACACATGCGTTCTTCCTTGCAGCTCGGGCTACATCCATCAATCTTTTCTGCTCTTTAACTGACAGGTCAATCATCTTGTCTGCATAAATTTAAAGAAAGCACGTAAGAAACCAGATTAAGTTATCTCAGTTGCCAAACTTTTAAATAAATTATTACCTAAGAAGGTCGAAATTTGATCGAAGGGTAAGGGAAGCAGATCCTTAACCTTGATCGGCATAAAGGAATCTAAAACCTCAAGAGAGCTGACCTCAGAATTGCTCAGCTTTTCAAACTTAAAACCCGAGATGGGGAGTGGATCACTTGTTTAGTAAATTGGGAACTTGTGGTGACCGTCAGCACCATATATTATCTGGGGACACCGAGCACCACATCAGACTCAGAGGAAACGCTCCTTGTAACCCTTATAGTTTGAAGTAAAGGCTTGTAGGAAGCTTCTCTTCGAAATACCGCTGATGGCCACCCAGCTCCCTGAATCCACATTCTTCACTTCAAAGTATGAAAATAAAGGCCCGATTATGGGCTGATAAGTGCCAAAATGTAGTTATTTTGTATATATGTTTTGTGACACTTATTTGTTCTTGTTTGTTAATAATCGTTGAATAAACCCACTTTTTGTTGTAAATACGTTTTATTGTGTTTTGTGTATATAATGTACCGTTTGATTAGTTTTAATGTATTTTTGTAGGTATTTGTGTGTGTTGGAGCATCGAGGAATAAAGTGTCGAAGACAGGGCTCCAAAGACGCAGTTTTGAAGAATAAAAAACCAGTTTGGAGCGCGTTGAGTGCTTTGGTACTGTTCCGGTAGAGAAAAATTTAGTTTGAGAGGCCGCTCAGTGCACCCTTGCTGCTGAGCGACATTAAGGCAGTTTAACGTGTAAATATCTGAGGCCGCTGAGCGGGCCCTCACTGTTGAGCGATCGTATGAGATTTGTTTTATAACTTCATTTTTAGCCATTTTTAGGTTATGGTTTTGGGGTGGATTTTGATCCCCATTTCCATCAACCTTTATTTTTGATTGTTTAGCTTAGAAAACAACATTAGGTCTTGCTTATGGATGATTGGAGGTGGATTTGTCTTCGATAGGCGTTGACAAACCGATGTCAATGAGTGGTTTATCTCTTCTCATCTCTCTATGTATTTCTCTATTTTTCGGGTATGCACGTATTTCTACTCATAACTCATGTATATTTGTCGCCCTTGGCATTGTATTTGTTTTATGAATCTTTGTTGGTGATTGTCTTAGGTTTTTACTTTATGTTAGGGATTTGAGCTTTGCTAGATATAGACTACTTAGATTCTTACCTAGGATGATTATCTGTTAGTTTCTGAATGCTAGAAATGGGTTTAGATACGACATTTACTTAGAGTATCTGATCTTAATGCCTCTGTGTTGGTTGTTTCAAGCTAGAGATAGTCGTTACGAGTGACGCGGTTGACTTCTGTGTTGTTAAGGTAGGCCAGACATGGCTGCCGAGGTGATGCAGTTGAATTCTCAATTTGGGTTAGAAATAGCTTGCGTTGTGAGAGGCATGTGATGACACAGACGAGTATCGTAGGCTGAGTATAACTGGATAGTAGATTTACGTCTGTGAAGGGTAGTGTGGATTCGTTCCGGACAAATTGTCTATCCTTTATCCTTTTTGTTCATTTACTTTTTGCCTTTTCTTTACAACCATTTAATCCCAAACTCATTAACGATAGAATTATCGAACGACGAATCAATAACCAATCTCTGTGGACACAATATGATATAACCTAACCAGTATATATCACCCGGTAAAAATAACACTTTACCTTTTGCTTGCCTGCTATAATCGCATCCGAACAAAATGGCGCCATTGCCGGGGATTGGTTTATTGTTTTTGTATTGCGATAATTCTGTTGTTTTTGAGTTTTATAGTTAATGTATATGTTGTATAGACTTTGTATATGAACTTGTATATTGTTACTTATACATGTTGTGTGTTTACTGTCCATAGTTGTACATATGTGTGTTTTTCCTAGTTTTCACGTATTGTTGTGAATTGTCTCGTTTTCGTAACGTTTATTGTGGTTGTTAGGACACTTTCTTTAGGTTTGTGCGGTGTGACAATACCGTGGCATGACGAGAGGAGGTTACTAGTGCTCGCACAATAAAGGCGTCGAGCTTACGATGTAAAACAAGCATGTTTGTTTATGTTTGTTTATATGTGTGGTGACTTGTGTTTTAACAAGTTGAAATAGGACTTGCTCTTAATTTCAAATCTTCACTTTTCAACTTGTTAATTCATTTTCACCAATTTTTGGTATCGTAATTTTCTTTTGTTTTGTTATGTAATTTGTTATTTTTCCGCAAGCTTGTCGTGTTTAGCTTGAGGAGTTTTGTTGGATGTAAATGTTATAAAATTTGTTTTACTAATTCTTTTGTTGTTGTTTGGACTCAAATTTTGGTCTGGTAGCTTGAGTTTACATTTGGTGATTTTCCGAGTTTGATCATTTCAACTCGCGGATGTATGGTAATGATAGTTTTCAAAGTTGGTACATGTCAGGTACTCGTTTATTAGTTTCTATAGCATAACATGTTTAGGAAACTTTTCATTTGTACAATTACCATACCAATCATTCTTTTTGCATTACTTGCTCATAAATTGAATCACTTTAGTTCCCTTTTTACCCATAAATGTGAGGAAGCTTTCCATTGTTTACATATGCTGGAGGCCGCATTCTTGTTTTAACTAGATTTTACTATGCTTAATCTTTTGTTTTTTTGTTGACTGTATGATTGCATGAAAATGATCAAGGCATTTGTTGATTTTGAGCATAACTACCTTGGCCAAATATTCAATTCATCTTGTGAGTGTGTGAACCTTTGTTATCCCCTTTGAACTTTTATCAATATCCATGTTTATTTGAATTTCATACTTGTCTATGAGTGTCAATTCACCTTTTTTGTATGGATGTTGATTTCCTTGTTTCTTGAACCCTCAACTATATGTTTTTGTATGAATTTTTACCTTGCCTTAGAAAGTAGGGAGTATTCACATAATGATGTTGGTTGAATTCAAGTTGGGGAGAAGAATGTTTATGTACTTATATTGTGGTTGGTATGAGGTTAAGAGAAAAGAAAGAGAAAAATAAAAAGAAAAATAAAAAAATGTGAAAAAGAAAGATTAGAAAAAGAAAGAAAAAAAAGGAGAAAAAGCTTTGAAAAAGAAAAATAAAAAGAGTACGAATAATGTTGTGTTAATAAGTGAGGTGTTTTGGTTTGACAATTTGTGATGAAGAAGAAGTTTGATTGGAATTGTATTTTTTGGAACTTTGTGAGTTGATCACTCCCTTAGGTTTAGGCAAATTTTTGTTTCGATTAGATTTAGGACTTCTCACTTGTTTATTAACCAAGTCACATTACAACCTTGAAAAGACCTTGTGATTCTTGCATTTGTATTTTCAATTGAGCTTTTGAATTAATGCATAATTTAGTCTTTTGTTTGCAATATTGTTGGAGGAGTGTTTTTTATCCCTCACCTTTGTGTGTTCTTCATCTACCGATGAGTTTTTGCTAGGTGTGATTCATAATTGAGCTTGTTTTGTTTTAGAATGTTTTGCATGATTTTTGTACTTAGGATTTGTTTCGTTTATATGTTATTATTGTAGTATGGTGGTAAGTATGTATTTAGTCGTGTATGTTTTCTTTTGAACCATACATTTATTTTTCGTTTTAAAAACTTGTTGATTCGTGATTCTTTGGTTATCGTCTTTTGTTTCTTTAGGTTTACTTGACTTTGTTTGAGGACAAAAAATGTGTCAAGTTGGGGAGAGTTGATAAGTTCCAAAATTTAGTTATTTTGTATATATGTTTTGTGGCACTTATTTGTTCTTGTTTGTTAATAATCGTTGAATAACCCCACTTTTTGTTGTAAATACATTTTATTGTGTTTTGTGTACATAATGTACCGTTTGATTAGTTTTAATGTATTTTTGTAGGTATTTGTGCGTGTTGGAGCATCGAGGAATAATGTGTCGAAGACACGGCTTCGAAGACGCAATTTTAATGAATAAAAGACCAGTTTTTCTCAGGAGAGGCCACAGAGCACGGTGAGGCCACTCAGCACATCTTGGAGCGTGTTGAGTACTTTGATACTGTTCCGGCAGAGAAAAATTTAGTTTTAGAGGCCACTCAATGCATCCTCTCCGCTGAGTGGCATTAAGGCGGTTTAACGTGTAAATATTTGAGTCCGCTCAGCACGCCCTCGCCGCTGAGCGCGATCGTCTGAGATTTGTTTTATAACTTCATTTTAGCCATTTTTAGGTTATGATTTTGGGGTGGATTTTGATCCCTGTTAAAATCAACCTTTATTTTTGATAGTTTAGCTTAGAAATAACATTAGGTCTTGCTTATGGATGATTGGAGGTGGATTGCTCTTCGGTAGGCGTTGACAAACCAATGTAAGTGAGTGGTTTATCTCTTCTCCTCTCTATGTATTTCTCTATTTGTTGGGTATGTATGCATTTCTACTCATAACTCATGTATATTTGTCGCCCTTGGCATTGTATAAAGCTTGCTTTATGGTCATGTGTTGGTGATTGTCTTAGGTTGTTACTCTATGTTAGAGATTTGAGCTTTGCTAGATATAGACTACTTAGATTCTCACCTAGGATGATTATCTGTTAATTTATGAATGCTAGAAATGGGTTTAGAGCTGACATTTACTTAGAGTATCTGATCTTAATGCCTCTGTGTTGGTTGTTTTGAGCTAGAGGTAGTCGTTACGAGTGACGCAGTTGAATTCTATGTTGTTAAGGTAGGCCAGACATGGCTATCGAGGTGATGCAGTTGAATTCTCAATTTGGGTTAGAAATAGCTTGGGTTGTGAGAGGTATGTGATGACACAGGCGAGTATCATAGGCTGAGTATAACTGGACGGTAGATTTAAGTCTGTGATGGGTAGTGTGCATTCGTTATGGACAAACTGTCTATCCTTTATACTTTTTATTTATTTACTTTTTGTCTTTTCTTTACAACCATTTAATCCCAAACCCATTAACGATAAAATTGTTGAACGACGAATCAATAACCAATCTCTGTGGACATGATACGATATAACCTAACCGGTATATATCACCCAGTAAAAATAAAACTTTACTTTTTGCTTGCCTACTATAACTGCATCCGAACATGGGCGTAATATTCAGGGCCTCGCATATTAGTCCAAAAGCTTTAACGAAACACCAACTATTGGGGCGCAACTGTGAGGGAGCCACATTTACTGTCCTTAGTAAATCGATTTCAAAATCAGAGAAGGGAATTGGATGTTTAAATCTACCAATAGCCCGACATAGAAATAGAACCATTCTGGATCTACTCCTTTTGGCCGAGACATACAGACTCGCTCACCCTCGATGCAAGGTTCCAAAATCACGTCATCCTCATTCCCAATCGAGGACACGTCTATGAGAGAATGGAGCTTTCCGATTTCCATCTCATCCATGGTGCTATATTTAAAACCTAGGACTTATGCGCTAAAAGATTTGTTGGTCTCATCATAACTTCCACATAATCTAAATAATCAGGGTCAGAATCACTTTCAGTAGTTATAACTTCAGAGTTTATTCTGTTCATGACCCTGTTAAGTTCTTCTACCCCTAATGCATTTTCCATCTCTTGCATGCATTCCTCCCATAAGGCCCTATGCTCATCCTTATTTAAATAAACCCTATTCCATAAATCATCACATTCCCAAATAACAACCATTATGGGAAAGACTGTGAAAAATAAACAAGGAAAGGAAAAAGGAGTTACCTAGTTTTGATGATAGCGGATTGAGGCTGAAGGCGATTTTTTCCGGATGAGAGTAGCGACGGTTGTGGATTTGTAGGAGGAATTGAAAAAGGAAATAAATTTGAAATAAGGAAGAGACGTTGTTAAAAAGGAGGTTTAGCGTATTGACTTTAAAACCTAATAAATGCCATAATTACACCTAAAACTGTAGGTGACTGTTGGGAATCTGGAGCGTGAGGCACACGCGTTGATAGCCTGTTCACCTCCGATGCGTACCTCGGCTTGGATCTATGTTTCTTCTTAGCGACCACAAGTCCTTTAAAAGGTTAAAAGGCCATATGCTCGGAGGGCTTATGTACATACATAAAATGCATTACCCGAGGTATGTCTATGCTTCGACTATATGGACCAGATCTTGGACCGATGACCAAGTCGGTAAAGGACACGTGGATTCCTATTCAGTCGATGACTAAATCAGTCGAAGGCAAGGGGGTTCACATCGGGAAGACATCCCGACATTTAGAGGTTTCGTCTACTCGGCTCCTTTAAGACGTAACTGCCTCATTAAGCTTGACGGCGCACATTACACAGTTCAAGATAATTGGTGACGGCGGAGGTTACGAACAATAATGACTTCTCAGTTATGATTGATGAAGAGGCATGGTAGTTACAGGTAACAGTTAATGAGGTCTTTGGCACCTCTATAAATAAGGCTCCCGATTGAGGGATAAGCAAGACACATAGCTTGTAGCACAAGTATCTTTCATTTGAGCTCTGAATCCCTAAACATTCTCATAGAAATATTCTAGCAAGAACACTATCCAAGTTTTTTTCAACCTCTTCAACCTTCAATATATGAATAACTCAAATCCAAAATGTAAACAAGTGTTTCTCAATTTCCAATAACCTTAGATAATTCCAAAGATTTCCAAAACCCTTGTCTTTCAAAAAATTTTATTTTAAAAAAATTAGACTCTGATACCATTTGTTGAGAGAGTTACTAAGAACATTGATACAAAGTTGAAGATTATGCACCTTTTTGAAAGACACATCATTTATCCTCCTAAAACCTTAAAATTTTTAGATGAATAAATAATGTGTCTCTCACAAAGATGCACAATCATCAACGTTATATCAATGCTCTCACGGACTCTCCAACAAAATCTATTGCAACCCTTCATATCTTTACCCTTTATTGGAGATAAATAGTTGTTATATATGGTGATGTTGAGCTCAAATTTATTCAATTGTATTGAGTTAAAACATTCCTTGTACTCCTTTTAATATATCCGCTTTAAGAAAACTAATATATACTTATAATAAATTTTAAAAAAAGTGCAATCAAATATAATAAATAATATATTAAAAAACAAAGTAGAAAAGTAGGAACGATTTTGCTTTGAAAGGCCATTTTAAGCTAATAAAACTCATCCACTACTAATAAAGTTTTTAGTCATCCAATTAACATCTTTATTTCACCACACCTAACATTAGAAACTAATGTAAGAAAAAAGATCCAATAATTTGTGAAACTTTCTTTGACTCTTTGATTATATTTATTGTTGATATGTCAATATAATATAAACTAGTGTTGCCTATAAAGTTATATAAGTTATTATCCTATATCAACTCAATGGCTTATGCATACCTTAAAAAGTTTCATTGATATAATGGAATTGACCCTTCCACTTGAAATTCTTGAATTGACCTTCTACCCTTCGGATAGTCATCAGTTTGTTCATTTATTTTTTATTCTATGTTCTTTGAATTTTTACTGTTTCTATATCTATCAAATTTAGATTGTAAGTATGATAAGTAGAAACTCATCATTAAAAATTTAATTTTAAGCTTTCTTATGAATTGAAAGGTTGTTAGATAGGCTTTTGCTTTTCCTCTTTACAAAAATGGAGTAGATAATTATTCCATTAATCTACATTATCTAATATTTTAATTGAGAATAAAATCTAAACCTTTCAACATAGACTCTATGTTTGTAGATTTGTAGTGTTTTACACATACTTGCACGGTTTATAACAGGTAAATTTGACAAATACACGATGATAGACATAATGTAGTCTCTATTAAGAAATTATAATTTCTTAATCTCTATAAAGAAATTAGAATTTCTCTATTAAGAAATTAGAAATTAGAATTTCTTAATGCACGATATGATTTTCTTAGCCATCATGTGAAATTCTACAAATGTCCTTTAAAATTGAAAATATATTCCAGGTTCACACTTTATATTATGCAAAATACGTTGAAAGAGTTGAGTGTAAATCGAAAGTATACTTCCGGTTCTAAACCGTAAGTATACTTTCGGTTCCTGGATGCACTTAAAGGCGTCAGGAACTCTTCCCCTCCCATTACAACAACTATTTCAAAAACAAACTCTAAATCTCTCTCAAACTCTCCTTAAAACCCTTTTCACCAAAATCAAATTTTTTCTCAAACAATCACACAATCCATCAACCATTATATACATATAATATCTAATGGAATCAAGCAAGCAACAATCACTACCAATCAACCAAGTAAGTGATTTAAGCTATTTTTAGAGTTTATGTGATTTCTACTCAAATTAGTGAAATAATATTCTAAATGTGTTGTTATATCTAATTTATATCATTAGTACTCATTAGAAAACAATTTGTAAACTTTATTTGACGATCAAAACTTTTTTTTTGTTGCATATTTGGGGCATTGAGACGCTATGGTGTGTGTTCTATTTTCTCAGAGGAAACCAGAAGTATACTTCCGATTTTGGGGAAGAACAAAACCGGAAGTATAGGCCCCTCAAGTATTTGGAGGGGAACCTTCAAATTTATCACTTCTTCCTCTTTATCCCACCCATGTGGCTAGATATATATATGGGATGAACATGTATGAAATTTACATTTATATTACAGTTATGAATTTTCTTATGAATTATAACTATGATTTTTTTTGTAGAAGTGTCATACACTGAAGTTGATAAACCATGGGAGGAAGATAAGCAGACTTGTTACCCCCCGAGCCATGATTTGATGATCTTCTACGTCTTACAAAGTTGAGATATTTGACCCTCTCTAGATATAGCGTAGTCAACTGGGGGATGATCAACACTTTTGTTGATAGATGGCACCATGAGACATCATCGTTTCATCTACCATATGGTGAGATGACGATCACACACGATGATGTCGCGTGTTTGCTTCACCTGCCGATCAGAGGGGCTTTTCTGGATCACTAGAAGATGGAAAAAGAGGAGGCCATTACTTTTTTGGCGCCCTGCATGAGGTTGATAAGACACATGGTTGCCACATGACGTATAACTACTTGGCTACGATATTCAGGGATGAGCTTGAGCTACTTGGCCCCGGAGTTATTTTAATTGATTGAATTAATAATATTGGTAGATATTATTAGTGTGTTAATTTATAAGAATAAATTAGGAGTGTGAGGATTAATTGGGAAGAATTGGGTTTACACCTTAGTTTACTAGTAAGGTTATCATAAAACCACTTTCCTCATTTTCTTTCCATCCAAACACTTTCCTTGTTTTTCTTCCAACATAACACACCAAAGCCAAACAAGAGCAAGAAAGGAAGCTAGTGGAAATAACCTTATAAAACCATTTCCTTTGTTTTTCTTTCCTTTTCAAACAACAAAAATCTAACATAGAAGCTTGAGAGAATGTGAGGGTTTGGAGAAGAAGAAGAAGAGGAGAAAGAGAAAGCATGGATTTGGGGTTTTGTTGGAGCATCTTGAATCATCCAAGCTTGTGAGGTAAGGGGTTTGATCTTCCATTTTATTATAGTTAGGGTTTGATGATATATGTTAGATTTGGGGAAAAATTGATAGGTTGATTCTTGAGTTTTGGTTGTGTGATTGTTGAAATGATTTAGAAAGTTGGATTAGGAGTAGGGATTATGGGTATGTTGTTAGTAGTATTGTGGTAATGAAAGTCATAAAATAAAATAAAAGAAAAATAATTAGGAAAATGTTAACTGTTGGAAAAATGCAAAAAACCAGAAAAATAACATGCAGGGAAGAAGATGATGAGGATGGCGTGTGGGGAGGGGGAGGCGCCCACCTCAGGGAGTGGGGCGGCCGTCCCCCACTATGAGGCCCCCGCCTCCCTTCTTTCAATTATGCTGGGGCGTGCGTCCCATTGGAAAGGAGGAGGAAACGGATTTTCTTGTGTTTTGCTGTTTCTGTATGTTGCATTTTTCTGTTTTTCTGTCAAAAACCCAGTTTCTGCATAATTTCTCAAATACATTCTGTCTCTTTGAAAAATGCCAATTTCACCTAGTAATATTTAGTATCCATAAAATATAATTAGGGGATAAGATAGCCGATTAAATTTAGAACCCGATTATGTTTCGATTTTTCGATTTCGGTAAATTCGACGACGGAGCAAGTTGCTCCGAATTCAACGAAAATTGACGTGCTAGCTAAGTTCGATGTGTAGAACGTAGTGGTGAGGTTAGTTTTTCGAAATATTGAGTTTTTACGAAGTGATCCGAAATAGGCCAATTTACGGTAAATTGAACCGGATGGTGTTTTAGTCAATTTAAGACATATGTGAACTATCCGATTTCGACGTTGACGATTATGATTAATACCGGTTATTAGGAATGGCTTTCGCGACGATTATTGATGTTTTGACTATTCTTCCATTTTTAGAATTTAGGGAATGAATCGATAATGATGTGGTGTGATAAAACATAATGTTGCGACGACGTATTACTTAATGAATACTTGTGATATGCAATGCGATGATATATGTCTTTGTACATGATGATGTGATGATTATATTGATGTTGTTAATTAATGCTTCCGATTTGTAAATGCATGAGTTTGATGATGATGAATTATTAGTGATGTTTTGCATAATGCAAATATGATGCGATGATATATTTATCTTGATATGGATAAATTATAGCGATGTGGGCTTTATACCAATTTTGACGAGCGATGATGGTGTGTTTGTGTTGTGTTGTTTTATTGTCGAGTCACATACATTGCATAAGCGAAGAGGGCTTTCATGCCAAGCGATGATGGCTTTTATGCCGAGCGATGATGGGCTTTATGCCTAGTGTCCCTAATTATGGACAAAGCGATGGGTACCACATGCATAACATAGTCGTGTCTCATGGAGTCGGTTATGTTTATGTTTGAGTTGTTTGGCGTTGAGTTTTTGTTGATTGATGGATGATATTGAATTGAGATGATATATGATGTTTTGTTTGGTGATGATCTTTATAATTTTATGATAACTACGCGATGAATATAAATGATGAGTATTGCGATGGTTTAATTTTAATGAAATGCTTAATGCAATTATGATGTGATGATGTTTGTGACGACGGGATTTTATGCCAAAAGCGACGATGGGCTTTAGTCAATTTGTGATGATTTCAACTATGTTGTTTATGTTATTAGTGTTGTTTGATGTTGTTGTTTATGATTTCCGTATGGATTTAGTGACGTGTGTACTTGTGATGATTCTTGTGGTGATGGAAATTTATGTGTCGTTGTGATGAGATTATGGCGATAAAGTGTAGTCTATACACATTAGAACAACGATAAGAGTAGGTGAGTTTTGGTTATGCGTTGAGTGCACTTATTAATCTATATCCTTTTTATTCCGAACTATATATATATATATATATATATATATATATATATATATATTATCATGCCTTTAATTATATGTTTTGGAGTATCTCAATCTTTACTTGTTCCGCCGTTACCTTTATATTGGTAACGTGCAGGTTATGAAGACGGAATTTATAGCGGCTGTTAGTCGAGTCAGTGTCGCTCTGATACGTAGCACTCGGGGGGAATATTTATGTTGTTTTTGTTGTTGTTCTTTTGTTATTTCCCTTTTGTAAGGAAGAATTATACTTTATGAAAACATGATTTGATGAGGAAGTTTATTAATGAAGATGTTGTGATCTTTATGAACCAATTTGTATTTTTCGACGATGCTATGTATCCGAGATTTATGCTTTAAAACAAACTGTTTAAAGTGAGTTGTTTTTTAAGTTGTGATGCCTCAGTATTAAATTCATGAAATTTTAATTTACTCTGATTTTCATATTTAAAAACCTTGGGTAATATTGGGGTGTTACAACCAGTGCCACTTACACTAACATCATGTACCTTAGGCACTTTAATGATTTTGAGGCAATCAGTGAGTGGAACTTGGGGGATGACTGCTTAGTTTATTTGTATAGCAAGTCGGATGAGGGGATTAAGTGGAATACGAGATAGATGAATGACAACATGTCACTCATGACGGTATAAATTATTTCTCTTAGTGACCTTTGTTAATTATTCTGATTCTGAAACTAACCGGTTTAATTTTATTATTTTCGGGATGAATCCTATAACACTTCCTCCGCATTTCAGGATGGTCACTTGCTCAGGGTTATACTGAGAATATGCCGCGTGCCTGTGCATACGAGCCGCTATGAGGGAACCAGTCGATACAACCATTCCGGGTTTACCTAGACCTGGCTAGTGCATGAGGACATTCACTTCAGTTCTTACGCTGACCACCGTGAGACGATACCATTTGATAAGGTTTTGATGTTTACAGGTTGGTTGGCCTGCGAGACTCGCAAGACTGCTCTGTATATGCATGAGCGGGTGATGCGCCAGTTCGAGTTTACCTAGACCATTCGGGATCCTGCTATATGTGCTCCCCAGACAGTGAAGAGGAGGGGCATGGATGCTCTATTTGATGATTTTGAGAAACATCTTGTACCTGATGAGGCCAGGAGTACATTGGCTCCATAGGACTGAAGTTATGAGTACGATTACATGATATGATACTTTAGGATGTCCCATCCATACATGGTAGAGGATGATCCAAGGAACCCACCCAAGTCAGTTCATCAGGAGATCCTAGAGGAGGAGCAGACGGGGAGGGATCATGCTCATGACGTGCTGCCTAAGTGTCGCCGTATCATGGAGCTTGTGCGGGATGACATTGACATAGGGATGTTTCCTGATGGATCCGATGTCAGAGGTGTTTTGGAGGCCATCATGGCGAAGGCTTAGGGTGCCCTGTCGTACAGGAGGCAACAGACAGACGCCTCGAGGGTGATAGGCCGACTCATCATCCGCCATACCTAGTAGTTTAGGTTGATTATACACTTGTATTTTGATTTTGGTTTTTTGATTTTGTACTGTATCGAATTCGTATTATAATTTGTATTACTTGGATAGCATTACTTGGATTATATTGAAATGCATTTTGGATAATATTTTTGGTCTTTTGTTCAATTTGTTCAATTTGTTCAATTTCTAATTTGTATAATTTTTCCAATTATTTCTTTTGTTAATTTTTTTACTTCTGTTATGCGCAGAACCAGAAATATACTTCCGGTTTGGAGCCAGAAATATACATCCGATTTTAACAAAAATATTTCAAAATATGGTGCGCACCGAAAGTATACTTCCAGTTTTAGAGGGGCATTATGGAAAATACATAGTGTTTAATTTCCCACCATGGAAGGGTTAAGAGTTTCTCTTATGAAATACACTACTCCATGAAGAGTAAATAAGTATGTTAAATGGTGCACTCATGAAATTAGGATTTCTACGATAAAATATAAAGAACACTAAAGTGATTAAAAAAAAAAGGTTTTTCATTGAGAAAAGATATTTTGACACCACAATTATACACTTACACCTAAAATACTGTTCACAATACGTGAACAATATTTTTATTATTATTTTAATATTTTAATATTTTTTTCTTTTTTTTTTCAATTACTTTAGTTAATGAAATATTAAAACTTAGTTAATAAAGTTCTTAGTTTGGTTAATATATATTCTGACATAAAAATATTAATATTTATATCATTCAGATTTTGATTAATAATTTGTATAGTAAATGCGGTTGATAACTTAGTTAATGAGTTCTTAAACATCAAAAATATATTAAATAGTAAAATAAAGTTGGTTAATAAAGTATAAAAATTGATTAATACATTTATAATTTAGCGTCAGAACATGGTTAATACTAAATATTTTATTGGTTAATGATGTATATTTTAGTGGTTAATACAATTGTGAAGTTGGTTAATGACACAACAATATATTTATGTTATAAAATAAATTTAAAAAATAACATTATTTTAATAGAAATATACTGTTCACCATATAAATACGGTGAACAGTGTATACAGATAGGTACTGGTGTCAAAATGGATGTCAACGTATCAATGCTCTTTTTCATTTGATTCTTGATATCCTTCAATGTTTGAAAGAGACTACATATATAGTATACGAACATCTTACTACAAAAATAAAGTCATATATCTTATTCTTGATAATTTTAATTCTTTAAAATTTTAGATTAGTATGTAATTTTAAAATGTATTTTATGTCACAAAATTTCATTGATATAAGTTATTAGGGATAAATTACCCTTAATTTTTTAAGGAATAGCCAAAAATTACCTTAATTAAATTGTCTCAACAATTAACCATTTTTGAAAGGACTAAGGGCAAGGTGAATATTAATATTAATTAAACCACAAATAAGGATCATCTTATTAATATTTTTTCGGGGCCTTGAACTCAAAAATTTGAGGTTAATATAATTTGTTTTGTATAGATTTAACATCCACTATTAGCATTTGTAGAGACTATTTCCACAACTAGAGAAGGAATACACTAGGTTGCGGAACTCTTTCTCATCATTATACAATTAATCTTTGGTATTGAAAATTGTTAATTATTCATAAAAACATATAAGTTATAAAATGTTATTGATTGTAATAAATTATTTAATAAAATTTTGATCACTTATGTAATTAAAATATAATATTTTTGTGTGTTGCTATTAATGTGTCTTAAATGTTATTTATAAAATATCTAACTTAAAAAAAATTAATTTATAAATTCAATAAAAAAAGAAAGTTCCTTATAAATAAGGGTGTAATGAATTTTTTTTTACTAAGTGAGTGTTGTGGAAAGTTTGAATCATACAAAGTAATAAATTTTAATCGAATTTGAGCATAATGATGGATGTTAGTCAAATAATTTTTTTTCTTATGATGATCTTAATGATAATGTGTGATAATGCAAGTGAAAGCATCACTCAATCTCAAGAATTAAAGTTAAAATTTAAATACAAAATGTATTCAATACTCTGAAATACAGTTGTACAAAATTGTATAGTGGAAGTTATCCATTATATGACATTAAACCTTAAATTAACTTAATAGTACATTACAATATAAACATCTATAGTCTTCTCTTAATCTCCATATTCTTCGGCTTATTGTAGTGCTTAAATTATTATCTGGAAAAAATAAAAAGGCATGGGATGAGACTACATGTCTCAGTGAGTTCCACCTATCCTAGGGTGTTAGCATTTCTTAAATGAAGTTAAGTACTTTAGTAAGTACTTAAAAACCTTCATTATTATGTTTAATATCTCTGATCGAATATGGTGAAACCTATCTACATCAGTCAATGGTCATTGTAACACTCCATTCCCCAATACTAGTAAATATAATAAAATACACATCATATATCAGAGTGCTCCACAATGGGATGTCACATAATTCAAATCCTCATGAAGTTTCAAAATATATTTTATTTCAAAATAATTATTCATTCAGCGGAAGACAATTCAATTCGGTTTTCATGACATTCTAGCCTCAACATCAATTCAAATCTACAATACACGTGGTTCAACAAAATTCATAAGTTAAGATACGTAACAATGAATACAACTAAAAGAACATATCAATTTCTCAAATCCCGTGTTACGTATCAGAGCAAGATTCTTTATATTCGACAAGCATACTAGAGACTCCAAGCTATCATCACACTTCTACGAACTATTCTCGATCACCTGCACGTTACCAATATAAAGACAACGTCGAACAAATAGAAATGGTGAGATATCGAAAAATATAAGCAAAAGTATGATAACTAATATATTATATCTAGAATCATACAATGTTCAGTGCTTCAACCAACTACAACATAACAATCAACAAAACAACATATTAAATAACATCCATTATAATAACTTTTATCATTAATTTAATTTATACATATCAACTCTTTATCATCACCACATAAATCATCATAATTCATCACAATCGTTATAAATCATTATCACCACATAAATCATTACAATTCATCACAATCGTCATAAATCATTATCACCACATAAATCATCACAATTCATCACAATCGTCATAAATCATTATCACCACATAAATTATCACAATTCATCACAATTGTCATAAATCATCATAAGACAACACATAACCAATGAACTCAAACAAATATAAGCGACACAATGTGACTCGACTACGTATGCATGTGGTACCAACACATTTTGTTCGTAATTAGGAACATTGGCAAAAGCCCTCGTCATTTTGGCAAAAGACCTCGTCATTTTGGCAAAAGACCTCGTCATTTATGCAATGTATGTGACTCGACAAAAGACAACACATACACACAACAACACATCAACATCGTCATAATCATCAAAATGGCATAAGCCGTCGTCATTTTATTTACCAAATGTCGCACCCCAAAATCTACCCTCCTTATCATAAATTTTCTTGGATTTCTTTGCAAAGGCATGAGTTCAGAAATGCATATTTCTTGATGATTCTTGGTTCTAAGTTAGATCATCTTTTGGTTTATTATATGATTGAAGTTTCTCATCTTTTGAATTAAACTATTAGCACAAAGATTGGAATTACGATCATGACGTTCTGGTTTCCTTAATTCATCTGATGTTTTGATTCAGATTTGAAAATTGAAGTTTGAACTTGAGAATGATTAGAATTTGGATTTATGGCTAATTATTTGATACATTAAGTTTTAGGCTCGTTCAAAAGCTTATATGTTTATGATGACACAATTTAATACAAGCAAAGTTTGAAACATCCCTTCATGCTTAATTTCTTGTTTCAACCAGAATTAATTCAAATAATGGTTCAAGGTACATTCAAGTAGTGTACAAGGGAAAATCTAAGTTCATTCGAGACTTCGTAAAGTTAGAAGAATTTAATTTGTGTCGATCAGAGTTTACCGTTTTCAAAGTAATTCGAGAGATTTGAAGCGAATAATTTGTTTGGGATTCAAAGTTTGGTAACTCAAGAGTGAATAATGCCAAGATTCATTGCGTTGAATTTCTTAGAATTCATAGTTTATGGTGTTATCATTTATTCCATTTCAAATACTTCATTTTGGATTTCTTTCAAGTTACATGCCAAATTTTGTACACTACATCTTTGTACGTCTAAACTCTATGTCAAAATTTCAAGATACGAGGAGAATATGATTTGTTATGTCTAAAGATTCTAATTAATACAAAGTTTGGATTTGAATATATTGTTTCAAGTTACATCAATTCCTACAAGTTACACAAAATTGTGGCATTTGCAAGTATTGATTCAAATCCTTTAAGATTCCAAATAATAGTTCAAGTTGTTACAAGTAATGATAGAATTTTACATTCATCAGATTACAAAATCAAGAAGAGTGCTTGGAATGTTAGATTGAAAATTTGAAGAGGTTTTGCCCATTGATATTTTCAAGTCATGACAAGTTGAAGTGTTACAAAAATGCACAAAATCCAGGATCTTTTCTTTTAATTTCAATCACAAGGTTATTCGGAATTTCAAATCTTGAATTATTTCAATACAAGAACAAAGATTAAGAATTGCAATTCTCTCTTTAGATTTCATTCAAGATTTAACTTGTTTCTACAAAAAACCATGACAAGAAACAATTGAATTACAAGTCCTAATTTGAAAGGATCTCATATGTTCAACATACCCTTTCAAGTTTGTTACTCAAATTCCTAGCCCTAAGATTACAACAAAAAACATGTTCCTAAGCCTAAACTCATGAATTCTAAAAAGGAATTTTTCCCATCGTTTTTCTCTATGAATCTTTCTCCAAGCTTCATGTTGTAGTATTCTCCAAGCTCCTCCAAGCATTGCTAAAGTTTGCTGCCCTTTTCATCTTCTCAGGCGCCTCATCACCAATGAAATTAATGCCTTGAAAACAAGGAAAAGAGCGGTTAGCAAGAAATTGGCAGCATTAAATACACAAGTTGTTTTACACAAATTCTCTTAGGATCTCATCATTAGGGATTATAGCAAGAATCAGAATACAGGAAGGATTTCCAAATCATGTTCAAGCAACAATTAAAGCCTCATACAATTGGAATTGTATTTCAATCATTGGCCTAGGGTCTCTTTACAAATCACAACAGAGTTGGTTCACAAAGAGAAGAAAACTCAGAAGCATTCATCATAGTTAACAGGATAATACAGAATTTATAACAGCCTCATACAAAATCCAAGTTTTGAATCATTAGCTAAAAGCAGGCCTACAAACAGTTTGGTTCACAATAGGGATAAAACTCAAAAGCATCATAGTTACATTAAAGCCAGCAGCAAATTCGTGTCAGTACAACAGAGAAGAAGCAGACATAGCCAGAATTGCCCAAAGACCAAAACAACTTTATTTTTTCCGGAGTCCAACATATCATAATTCAGAACCATAACATGTCAGATACATAAAAATGCCAAGAAATTAAGCCTATTAAGAAAACACAGCAGGTCCATGGTCAAAGATAGTAGGGTCCAGCAACAGAAAAAGCCAAAAGAGCATCTCTAAGACTAAGTTCCAAACAGAACACAGAAAAAACCCTAATTTCCCAGGGTATATAACAAGAGGCAGCCATACTGTTCAAAAGATCTTAACAAGAGCCACAAACAAAACACAGAAAACCCTAACCAGAGCCACAAACAGAATCAAAAACTCAAAAACGGCTAGGAGAACATATAACTAGAGCAGCAAGCCAGAACACAAAAAAAACCCTAACAAATTATCATCACTTTCCTACCATAAAATCCCTTCAGAAACAAAAAAAAGAGACAAGGCAACAGAGCAAAAAAAGGTAAATAGAAGGATCTCACCGGGGGTTGCGGCCGTAAACCGCCGTCCGCCACCGATTAGGTCTCCAAATCACCATCTACGTTCTCTTTTCCTTCGCATGTCACGGTTCACCAACTATTTTCCCTCTGATAGCGCCGTTTCCATATAAATATAACTAGGGTTTCGTTTTCCCCCTTTTAGATTTAGGGCCAACCTGTGACAATCAGAGAAAATGAGTAACCGATTAGTGGTTAGAAGAGAGAAACTAAGTGAAAGACGTAAAAAAAATGAATTTCTGGGCCTCGTCGCCGCCGTGAGGCGATTTCCGGCGCAACTGCCCTATCTTTTCTGACGAGACATGTTTAGAGAGAGGAGAGAGGTCTGATATGTTTAGAGAGAGAGAGGAAATAGCGTATGAGTGTTACTTCTGTTTCCTTTTGTTTTTTTTTCTTTTTTTAATTAACCATTTTTATTTTGGTTTTAAGTTTGGGCCTAGCATGGTGGTGACACTTGTCAGTACCTTTAAGTAAAACTCTAATTTTTTTTATTTATTAATCATAATGTGCTGCCATCTCACCGTCCGATTGCTCCAAGTCCCCTTGGTCTCTTGATCAAGTGGTCAGATCTAGTCCTCCATGATGCACCTCCTCCTGGTCTCCACGTTGGATTTTTTTCTGAAGGCTTAATGAGCCCTTTATTTGGGCTCAGGATTTTTATCTCTAGATTTCTTTTCACTCTCCCCCAAATTCGCCGCATACAGGCTATTTCTAAACTTAACCTTTTATTATTATTATTATTATTTATTTGCAAATAAACTGTGATAACTTGTATTAAATAATTATTAGTCATTGATAGTTTTATTTGACAATTTCCGATTAAACTATTAGTCGATTTTATCAAATAAAAAAGATCTAGTCTAACAATTATTTAAATTTCTAATTGTACTGTTTGATAATTATTTATCTTCTTTATATGCTTTTACGAGTTATTCACCATTATACACGTCACGCATAATTAATATAAAAACAACTCCGATTTCTCTTGATTGGCTCATAAGCCAATTTCCTAAAGAGTCTCATAGTTGGGGATGGGCATAGCCATCCTCACAAGATTAATTAAAGCCCTTGTTGCTTTAATTAATCATAACCCAAATAATTATTGGTCCATATACCAATTTTCCATGCACCAGAGTCTCATAGTTGGGGATAGGAGCACCTATCCTCACGAGATTAATTAAGTCCATATACTTAATTAATCATAATCCGATTCCATTTCTCCTTTCTTCGCGTACCAAACCTCAAAACACTTTCAAAACCAAATTAATTAATTGCACTTGTTTTCATAAAAAAGAACGTTTGGATGAGGTTTGTTTAAATTTTTATATGATAGCCTAATGATTTAAATAAATTTGAAGTTTTTTAGGTTGTTAGATGATAGCCTAATAAGCTAAAAAACTTATACCCATGTTTTAATAAATAAAAACTTAGTGTTGTGGCATTCGGTTAAATTGTTGGATGATAGCCCGACGATTTAATTAAATTTAAAGTATTTGGGTCATTAGACGATAGCCTAATGATTTTAATACTTTTATTTGCACACTTAATAAACGTGAACTTTGTTTCACTTCATTGTTTTCATAATAAATATTTTGGATGAGAGATGATTGGTTGAACTTGCTCGCCAATTTCGAGTACTTGAATCATTAGATGATAGCCTAATGTTTCAATAATTGTCATCCATAACTTAAAATCAACTCAACTCACTCAAACTCTTTTATTGCTCATACGCAATCATTAAACTCTTTTCTTACAAAGAGTGTGCAATAGTCATTTCAAACACGAATGAGGACTTAAGCTTTTCAAACAACCTAAACAAGTCCAAGTTCAAGCATTTGAAATTTCTAATGCACGACTTTTCTTATAAAATCAACACAACCAACCAAGACCTTTTCAAGAAAAACTACGGAGTTTTGACTTTCCCATTGCACGAGAGAATACGTAGGCACAAGGTTCTGAAACCGCGGCAAACTCAAAATACTAATAAACAAACCCTTTTTCTTCTTTCTTATTCATAACTTAGAAATTAGCAATTTAACACACAAACACTTGGAACTAAATGGGTCCCATCGAGTACGATGGATGTAAGGGGTGCTAATACCTTCCCCTTGCATAACTGACTCCCGAATTCACATCTTTTGGTCACGTAGACCGCCTTATCCAAATTTCGTGGGTTTTATCTATATTTCCTCATTCTTTTTAGAAAAAATAAAATTAGGTGGCAACTTCATTGTTTTTTTAAAACAACCGATGAAAAAACCAGTCATCACACTAAACATCGGAGGTAAAACATCGTCATTAACATCATCACGGAATCAACAACAATTAATAACAACGTCAACTCATCATTTAGGCATAAGCCCTCAACATTTTTTTACCAAACTCCAAGGTAAAACGATCAACAACAACATATTTTGCATTATGCAAATCACCAACAACAATTCGTCAATCTCCAAAATCATGCATTCAATTAAAAGAAGCATATCAACAATATTCATAATTTAATTAATTCCGGTTACGGATTAATATTCACCAAAATATACTCGTCATTTTATTAACCAAACATCAGAGGTAAAACATCATCATTAACATCATCACATTTTGCATTATGCAAATCGTCATCAACAAAATCATGCTTCAAACCGGTGAAAGTGAGAAACATCCAGAAATAAGGAAATTCCTCAAAACAGCCTGCATGCTGACTCATGGGTCCTTAGGTCGGCTCATGAGTGAAAAATTATGTTCTGGAAGTGCCCGGGAAGGCGCACGCCTTCTCCATGCGTCGACTCATAGTTCTGGGAAAACTTACGTCGACTTAAAAAATCTATGCGCCGATGCATGCCCTTCTTCAGAATTTCTACTTTTGGACCATCGAAGTTCGCCCATCGAGTTCGCACCATCGAAGTTCGCACCATCGAACTTACCCATCGAACTTCGCACCATCGAAGTTCGGACCATCAGTTTTACACCATCGAACCGCCTATCGAACTTCGCACCATCGAAGTTCGACCATCAGTTTCGCACCATCAGAAATTCTGGACCATCAGAAGTTCTGCACCATCAAAACTTCTGCCCAATCAGAACTTCTGCACCATCAGAAGTTCTGCACCATCAGAGGTTCTGCACCATCAAAACTTTTGCCCTATCAGAACTTCTGCACCATCAGAAGTTCTGCACCATCAGAACTTCTTCCCATCAGAACTTCTACACCATCAAACGTTCTGGATCATCAGAAGTTCTGGACCATCAAAAGTTCTGCACCATCGAACTTCTGCCCATCAGAACTTCTGCACCATCAGAAGTTCTAGACCATCAAAAGTTCTGCAGCATCAGAACTTCTGCCCATCAGAAGTTTTGCACCATCAGAACTTCTGCCCTATCAGAACTTCTGCACCAACAGAAGTTCTGGACCATCAGAAGTTCTACACCATCAGAACTTCTAGCCATCAGAACTTCTACACCATCAAAAGTTATGGACCATCAAAAGTTCTGCACCATCAGAACTTCTGCCCATGAAAAGTTCTGGACCATCAGAACTTCTGGACATCAATTATACCCAATAAAAACTAGTCTGCTATTTATTTTGCTATGGCTATTTGTTTGCTACAGGCCACATGTTAAATTCACTATTATAAATATTATTATGACTCCAACTATACTACTTGCACATGTATTCATCATACTTAAAAGGATCCTAAAAGTAATGCCAAATCAACTACCTAAACCGTCCCCTTACAACTTCATCTCCTTCATCATTTTCCTTATTTTTCCAGTACTATGTGTTCTGACAGTTCAACCCAGAATCAACTTATTTTCCAAAAATACAACTTATATCTACGAATATAACTACACACATAATCACACCAACATATTTTCAATACTGATCTATCAATTTCATCACAAAATATTGAATCTACAATAAATTTATACACCCTAAATCCCACATAAAAATCATCATACGAATGATTATATAAATCGAACCCCACCCCTTACCTTTGGATTGGAGAGAGCTCAAAAAACTTGATCGGAAATGACAACTAACAGACTTAAATTTGAGCTTTTCTTCTCAACTTCTAGCAAACCCTTATTCCCAATTTTTCCTCTTCTTTCTTCTCTCTTGCTACTGTACGTGGTGTTCTTCTTTTTCCTTTCTACTGCTACTGTACGTGATACTTGTTTTTTTTTCTTTTATAATGCCACTTCCAACTACTACTTAAGCCATTTAAAATACTAATGAACCACTAAAATCTTATTGGGTCTACTAACTATTACTCCTCAAGATGCTATTTCACCTCTATAACTAACTCATCCATATTTAATTAATAATTCTAAAAATACTAATACATTCTAAAATTATTTCTTCAACGTAATCAACTTAATTAATTCTTCAACTAACCGAATAAAAACCCAACTTTAATTAATAATCCAATAATTAAATCCTTATATAATTAAATTAAATAATTAATTAAATTCGGGGCGTTACAACTCTCCTCACTTAGGATATTTTCGTCCTCGAAAATCTATTAGACAAAATCATCCCTAACACCAAATACGCATCTAATCTTTCGATTCAACAATAACCCAACCATGGTTTAAATCTAATACTTATATCTCAATCCTCCAACACTCTTGCAATATAATCCTTACTAACTTGCCAACCATTTTGGCAATACCTTGAAGCAACATGTTACAACATAGAAACAACCTTCACTTGCCCATACTTGACTTATACAACATCGCATCGACGCAACATCCATCGCTCTACTCACCATTAAGATAGCAGGACAATTCCATACCATCCAATACGATTCCGTCTACTATTAACAAGAGATTAAGGGTGATCAGTTTCTCAATTTGTCAATACGTATCCGACAACCATAATGGAGAATAAACCGTCGTCACTAACATTAACAGTATTCTTTTTCCAACTTGCAACCATGATTCAAAGATCCCAACAACTCTAACAACTTCTACAACTTTTAAAATCAAACCCAATAGTTCTACAGCATGGTCTACTTAAACATCAACTTACTAAATTTTATCTCATAGCAACCATTATGTACCAAGGCATTCCAACTTATTAAACAACCAAAATCTTAAATCTGTATTACCTTCGAATTCGAGAAACAGTAAAGCTCATACAACGTTGCACTGTATCCATCAGTAGCATACTAATCTGATATCTCCCAACCGAACACATTCGAGAAGCAAAGCTTCTCCCCCACTTAGCTTCAACTTAATCCTACAACAACAATCAGAAAAAAAACTAGTGCCGACAGTGTTCCACACACTTATCGTGTACAAAGGAAGTAAACAACATTAGACAACACTGGTCGAACAGACCGATCTACTTTGATACCACTTGTAACACCATATTCCCCAATACTAGTAAATATAATAAACTACGCATCATATATCAGAGTGCTCCACAATGGGATGTCACATAATTCAATTCCTCATGAAGTTTCAAAAATATATTTTATTTCAAATAATTATTCATTCAGTAGAAGACAATTCAATTCGGTATTCATGGCATTCTAGCCTCAACATCAATTCAAATCTACAATACACGTGGTTCAACAAAATTCATAAGTTAAAATACGTAACAATGAATACAACTAAAAGAACATATCAATTTCCCAAATCCCGTGTTACGTATCAGAGCAAGACTCTTTATATTCGACAAGCACACTAGAGACTCCAAGCTATTATCACACTTCTACGAACTATTCTCGATCACCTGCACGTTACCAATATAAAGGCAATGGCGAACAAATAGAAAGGGTGAGATATCGAAAAATATAAGTAAAAGTATGATAACTAATATATTAGATCTAGAATCATACAATGTTCACTGCTTCAACCAACTACAACATAACAATCAACAAAATAACATATTAAATAACACCCATATAATAACTTTTATCATCAATTTAATTTATACATATCAACACTTTATCATCGCTACATAAATCATCACAATTCATCACAATCGTCATAAATCATTATCACCACATAAATCATTACAATTCATCACAATCGTCATAAATCATTATCACCACATAAATCATCACAATTCATCACAATCGTCATAAATCATTATCACCACATAAATCATCACAATTCATCACAATTGTCATAAATCATCATAAGACAACACATAACCAATGAACTCAAACAAACATAACCGACACAATGTGACTCGACTATGTATGCATGTGGTACCAACACATTTTGTTCGTAATTAGGAATATTGGCTAAATCCCTCGTCATTTTGGCTAAAGCCTTCGTCATTTTGGCAAAAGCCCGCGTCATTTATGCAATGTATGCGACTCGACAAAAGACAACACATACACACAACAAAACATCAAAATCGTCATAATCATCAAAATGACATAAGCCCTCGTCATTTTATTTACCAAACATCGGAGGTAAAACATCGTCATTAACATCAAAATGGCATAAGCCCTCGTTATTTTATTTACCAAACATTGGAGGTAAAACATCGTCAGTAACATCATCACAAAACAACAACAATTAATAACGACATCAACTCATCATTTAGGCATAAGCCCTCAACATTTTATTTACCAAACTCCAAGGTAAAACGATCAACAACAACATATTTTGCATTATGCAAATCACCAACAACAATTCGTCAATCTACAAATCATGCATTCAATTAAAAGAAGCATATCAACAATATTCATGATTTAATTAATTCCGGTTACGGATTAATATTAACCAAAATATACTCGTCATTTTATTTACCAAACGTCAGAGGTAAAACATCATTATTAACATCATCACATTTTGCATTATGCAAATCATCATCAACAAAATCATACTTCAAACCGGTGAAAGTGAGAAACGTCCAGAAATAAGCAAATTCCTCAAAACAGCCTGCATGAGCTGACTCATAGGTCCTTAGGTCGGCTCATGAGTGAAAAATTATGTTCTAGCAGTGCCCGGGAAGGCGCACGCCTTCTCTGTGCGTCGACTCATAGTTCTGCGAACACATGCGTCGACTCATAAAGTCTATGCTTCGGCTTATGCCCTGCTTCAGAAGTTTCTACTTCTGGACCATCAGAAGTTCTGCACCATCAGAACTTCTGGCCATCAAAACTTTAGCACCATCAGAAGTTCTGGACCATCAGAAGTTCTGCACCATCAAAACTTCCGCCCATCAAAACTTGTGCACCATCAGAAGTTCTGGACCATCAGAAGTTCTGCACCATCAGAACTTATGCCCTATTAGAACTTCTGCACGATCAGAAGTTTTGGACCATCAGAAGTTCTGCACCATAAGAACCTCTTCCCTATAAGAACTTCTGCACCATCAGATGTTCTGGACCATCAGAAGTTTTGCACTGTCAGAACATCTGCCCCATCAAAACTTTTGCACCATCTGAAGTTCTGGACCATCAGAAGTTCCACACCATCAAAACTTCTGCCCTATCAGAACTTCTGCACCATCAGAAGTTCTGACCATCAGAAGTTTTGCACCGTCAGAACGTTTGCCCATCAGAACTTCTGCACCATCATATGTTCTGGACCATCAAAAGTTCTGCACCATCAAAACTTCTGCCCATCAGAACTTCTGCACCATCAGAACGTCTGCCCATCAGAGGTTCTGCATCATCAGAACTTCTAGACATCAATTATACCCAACAAAAACTAGTCTGCTATTTATTCTGCTATGGCTATTTGTTTGCTACAGACCACATGTTAAATTCACTATTATAATTATTATTATGACTCCAACTATACTACTAGCACATGTATTCATCATACTTAAAAGGTTCCTAAAAGTAATGCCAAAATAACTACCTAAACCATCCCCTTACAACTTCATCTCCTTCATCATTTTCCTTATTTTTCTAGTACTATGTGTTCTGACAGTTCAACCCAGAATCAACTTATTTTCCAAAAATACAACTACTATCTACCAATATAACTACACACATAATCACACTAACACAGTACTAGCAACAACAACAATTAACAGACAGCACTATTTTCAATACTGATCTATCAATTTCATCACAAAACATTGAATCTACAGTGAATTTATATACACCCTAAATCCCACATAAAAATCATCATACAAATGATTATATAAATCAAACCCCACCCTTTACCTTTGGATTGGAGAGAGCTCGAAAAACTTGATCGGAAACGGCAACTAACAGACTGAAATTTGAGCTTTTCTCCTCAACTTCTAGCAAACCCTTATTCCCAATTTTTCCTCTTCTTTCTTCTCTCTTGCTACTGTACGTGGTGTTCTTCTTTTTCCATTCTACTGCTACTGTACGTGATACTTGGTTTGTTTCCTTTTATAATTCCACTTCCAACTACTACTTAAGCCACTTAAAATACTAATGGGCCACTAAACTCTTATTGGATCTACTAACTATTACTTCTCAAAATGCTATTTCACCTCTATAACTAACTCATCCATATTTAATTAATAATTCTAAAAATACTAATACATTCCAATATTATTTCTTCAATATAATCAACTTAATTAATTCTTCAACTAACCGAATAAAAATACAACTTTAATTAATAATCCAATAATTAAATCCTTATATAATTTAATTAAATATTTAATTAAATTCAGAGCGTTTCAGTCATCGGGGAATATTCGCAGAATTTCTAGATTTCCAGCATTGAAGATGTAGATGAGAAGATGGTAGGAAGACCTTATCATATCTTATCTTTTTGCTACTTATTTTTGTAGACAAGCTAATTGTATACATTTTAGTTGAAGAATTGAATTGTATATGAATTTAATTCTTGTGATTTTTAGCTTTTGTATGTTCTCATGTACCATTTATAACATCACTACATATTATTCTAGACGTATATGTATGGGGTGTTATAGTTGGTATCAAAGTAGGTCGATTCTTGTCCCTGCCTTGAAACATCACTAGTAATTCTCATATCCCTCACATGCGTGTGTTGCTAGCCTGATTTCTACTATCATAGTATTCAGTCATTATGCATGATCACTTCACTGACTGCATATGCGGTAGATAGGATCACGGTGGACACCTACACGAGGCATAAAGTATGCATTTAAAATTTCACATAAACACATCCCAAAAATGGAAGAAGATTTGCAAAGGAATCTTGCAAGTAAAAGCTAAAGAGATTATACAAAGATCAAACTAGTTCCTATAAACTACACCACTAAGTACTATAACCTTAAGTCTCACTTATGAAAACAATACAAAGTTATATTCAAGCCAAAATCAATTTAGAATACATGTTTTAAAGTTTCAAAGGATCACATAGCATCATTTACAAACATTACTCAAACAACTAATCAATTCAAGAAGTGAAGGAGAAACATGCGTTTGAACATTACAAGGTGGTCAAAACTTGGGAATTTATCAAAACATGCTTCACTATGAAAATAAATGGAAAAAATAATAAAAATAGTCAAAAAAATACATTGGACTCCCAAGTATTCCAAAAGTATTTTTATGTATTTTTTGTGACAAGAAATGCCAATTTGCAATTAAAATAAAAAGACATAAAAAATTAGTTCACATTAGTCAAGGGGTGTTAACCTTAAAGCAACTTATAACTAGAATCATGTCAAGTGCTATATAGGCCCAATTAAGGGGGTGTGAAAAACAAAAAGCTTAAGCCCATGATCCAAACTTAAATTTAATAACATATTAATAAAAGGCAATATATCCTAATAAAATTGTTATTTTAAAATTTATTAATTAATTATTTTGTATAAATACAATATCCATAAAAGAGTAATATTTTATAATAAAAAAAGTAATAAAAAAAAAGATCAAAAGTTGGTATGATGGAAAAAAACTCTAAAAAATTAATAGAAAATAGTAATAAATAAAAAATATAACTAAAATAGTTTATAAACTTTGCATTAACACAATGAGTGAATTTAAAGATTTGTGTTGAAAGAAAAACATATTCTATTACAATGATTGTAGTCAAAAGAGTAAAAGTTAAAGAATATAAAAAGTGGTAGTTTAAATGTTGGTGTGGTGAGAAAAATATATTTTTAAAAAAATAATATGAAAATAATCGTTGATAATAATTATAACTAAACTAGTTTATTAATACAAATTTAGCATTAATATAATGAGTAAATGAATCTCACTTATAAAATAAAGGTTCAAATATTACGATTTCTTACAATTAAAGGTCTATATAATTTATCTATGTAAATAGATATAATATAAATAACTGTAATATTGAAAAATATTATCATATAAATCATAGATACATTCTTTCATATTATTAAATTAGATCAAAATTAATTTTAATAATATATATATATTTTTTCCTTTAGTATTTAATAATATAACTTTATTTTTCTCCATTATCTTTTATAGGAAATTTAACTTTTTCATATTCATCCAATAGTTAATGAATCTAGTTTATATAAGATCTAAATATAACATCTATAGAAAATCAAAGATTTTATAAAAGAGAATGATTACACTTTTTGTTATTAAAAAATTAATTAAATTGTATCAACAATTAACCATTTCTAAAAGGACTAAGAGGAAGTTGAATATTAATATCAATTAAACCACAAATAAGGACTACTTTATTAATATTTTTACGGCCTTGAACTCAAAAATTTGAGGTTAATATAATGGGAAAAGATATTCTTACACCCCTTTTAACACCCACACCGTATCATTGTACACAATACATACTCATTTTAATTTTTTTTTATAGTTTAATTGTTTTGGTTTCCTGCAAAATTATGTTACTAGGGTATTATGTATGGTGTAATGGGCTACGGTGTATAAAAAATTGTAAGAATAGCACACTTCTAATATAATTTGTTTTGTATAGATTTAATCCCTAAAAATATAACTATTCAGTATTATTACGTGACTTAATATAAGTATTGTTTCCTTCTCTTATGGATAACTGGGCCACGTTATACGCCTAACCATTATCCATTCTACTAACGTGTTGAACCCACCTATTTACGACTTCATTTAGTATTTGATCTATTCTTGTCATAATTATTCTTAAATTGTTCTCTTTTCTTTCGTCTTAGTTTTCGCACTCTTGAAGCAAATATACTACTTCCATTATATCACTTAAAACCTTTTGATCTTCTCCGCTTTCATCCTTTTAGTAAAGTTCGTAACATTAAAGATTTTATAACACCCATATCGATTGACTAGTATATCGAATGGAGTATACATAATTGAATTCGATACATTAGAATTACAGAAAAATTAAAATTAAAATACAAAGTGTATTCAATACTCTAAAATACAATTGTACAAAAATGTATAGTGGAAGTTATCCAATATATGAAATTAAACCTTAAATTAACATAATAGTACATTACAAGACTACACTCCTAATATAAACATTTATAGTCTTGTCTTAATCTCCACATTCCTATGCTTCTTGTAGTGATTAGATTATTATCTGGAAAAAAAAAAGAAGGCATGGGATGAGACTACATGTCTCAGTGAGTTCCACCTATCCTGGGGTGTTAGCATTTCTTAAGTGAAGTTAAGTGCTTTAGTGAGTACTTAAAAACCTTCATTATTATGTTTAACATCACTGATGGAATATGGTGAAATCTATCTACATCAATCAGTGGTTATCGGGGAATATTCGAAGAATTTCTAGATTTTCAGCATTGAAGATGTAGATGAGAAGATGGTAGGAAGACCTCATCACATCTTATCTTTTTGCTATGCATTTTTGTAGACAAGCTAATTGTATACATTTTAGTTGAAGAATTGAATTGTATATAAATTTAATTCTTGTCATTTTTAGCTTTTTTATGTTCTCATATACCATTTATAACACCACTACATATTATTCCAGACGTATATATATGGGGTGTTATAGTTGGTATCAAAGTAGGTCGATTCTTGTCTCTGTCTTAAAACATCACTAGTAATTCTCTTATCCCTCACATGCGTGTGTTGCTAGCCTGATTTCTACTATCATAATATTCAGTCGTTGAGCATGATCACTTCAATGACTGCATATGCAATGGATAGGATCATAGTGGACACCTACACGAGGCATAAAGTATGCATTTTCAATTTCACATAAACACATCCCAAAAATGGAAGAAGATTTGCAAAGGAATCATGCAAGTAAAAGCTAAAGAGATTATACAAAGTTCAAACTAGTTCTTATAAACTACACCACTAAGTACTATAACCTTAAGGCTCACTTATTAAAATAATAAAGAGCTATATTCAATCCAAAAATAATTTAGTTGGTATCAAAGTAGGTTGATTCTTGTCCCTCCATGAAACATCACTAGCAATTCTCTTATCCCTCACATGTGTGTGTTTCTAGCCTGATTTCTACTATCATAGTATCCATTCGTTGAGCATGATCACTTCATTGTCTGCATATGCGATGGATAGGATCATGGTGGAGCCGTCACGAGAACACTTAAGATCCAAAGTGACTCGAGTTAGAGTGGTAGAAGCCTATTAAGTAGGGAGAATATTGGTATTGTCGAGCATATATGAAGCATTTGACGCGAGATATTTGACAATCCAACTTTTGTTGTGATATTTAAGACCACTAGAAGTTCCAAGATTTCAATTAGACGAAGTGAACTTTATCTGGGTCCCAGTAGCAGGGGAGGAAACTCAAGAAATGCCTAAGAAGGAATGTAGCAAGGGAATTGTGCGATAGAGCTGAGCTTGAAGCGATTGGAATTCGCTGCTCGATCATAGTGCCGGTGGTAGATATGACTAGAGAACCGGTTGGATGTAAGACTTTTGGGAGTTTGGGTAAAGAGTTGGATGGACAAGGTGCTAGACTCTGACTCAATTTGGCGTACCTTAAGCGGTGAGTAGTTACCTAGTAAAGGATTGATAGGATATGTAGAAGTGGTGATCTCCAATTGGATAAATATTGGATACCCCATTGCTGGAAGGGACTATTGTATGTTCTTTCTTTCTATTATGTGCTTTTTAGAACTACGCTAGACGGAAGCTAAAGTGAGTAAAAGCGTGAAGTATAGTAGCCTAAGTTTGTTGCTAGCTATGGTTCATCTAACCCTGAGTGAGGCCATAAAACTAAATTTACGTTGGGTACTAGGTGAATGAGAGCTAATGTTTATCTATAGCATCAATGTGATGACCATAGTTGTATTGGTTGTTTAGAACCATATCATTCCTAATTGGTGGGAATGATCCCTGAAGTCTCTTATGCATGCTCCGTGTGGGTGAGTACACGCATGACATGATTGTTTGGGCTTAATTCTTAACCAGTCGTACCTAGCTTGTCATGTTTTGAGTAATTAAACCCTTGACATGTTGCACTATTGTTCGAATGCAGGTATAGCAGGCAAGCAAAAAGTAAATTATTATTTTTACTGGGTGATATATACCGGTTAGGTTATATCGTATCGTGTCCACATAGATTGGTAATTGATTTGTCGTTTGACAAATCTATCGTTAATGAGTTTGGGATTAAATGGTTGTAAAGAAAATTTATAAACAAAAATTAAATGCAAACAAAAGTATAAAAAGGATAGACAGCTTGTTCGGAACGAATGCACGCTATCCGTCACAGACTTAAATCTACTGTCCAATTATACTCAGCCTACGACACTCGTCCGTGTCATCACATACCTCTCACAACCCAAGCTATTTCTAACCCAAATTGAGAATTCAACTACATCACCTCGATAGCCATGCATGGCCTACCTCAACAATACAGAAGTCAACCGTGTCACTCGTAATGACTATCTCTAGCTCGAAACAACGAACACAGAGGGATTAAGAATAGAAAATCTAAGTAAATGTCAGCTCTAAACCCATTTCTAGCATTCAGAAACTACCAGATAATCATCCTAGGTAAGAATCTAAGCAATCTATGTCTAACAAAGCTCAAATCCCTAACACAAGCTAAAAACCTAAGACAATCACCAACACAGATTCATAAAGCAAACTTTATACAACGCCAATGGCGGAAAATATACATGAGTTCAAGGTAAATATACATACAAAACCCAACAAAAAGAGCAATACATAGAGAGGAGAAGAGATAAACCACAAATTTACACCAGTTTGTCAGAGCCTATCAAAAAGCAATGCACCTCCAATCATTTGTATGCAAAGCTTAATGTTGTTTTCTAAGCTAATCTATCAAAAATAAAGGTTGATAGAAATGGGGATCAAAATACACCCTAAAACCATAACCTAAAAAGTGCTGAAAATGAAGTTATAAAACAAATCTCAACAGGTCCCGCTCAGCGGCCTCAGATATTTACACGTAAACCGACTTAAACGCTGCTCAGCGGCCTCACCGTGCTCAGCGGGCTCAAAATTATCTCTCTGCCGAAACAGTACCAAAGCAGTCAACGCACTCCAAAACGCGTTGAGCGAACTCGAGCTGAGCGGCCTCACCGCGCTTAGCGGCCTCTTCTGAGCAAACCTGGTCTTTTATTCATCAAATTGCGTCTTCGGATCCGTGTCTTCGACACTTTATTCCTCGATGCTCCAACACGCACAAATACCTACAAAAAAACATTAAAATTAATCAAATAGTACATTATGTACACAAAACACAATAAAATGTATTTACAACAAAAAATGGGGTTATTCAACAATTATTCACAAACAAGAACGGATAAGTGCCACAAAACATATATACAAAATAAATACAGTTTGACACTTATCAACTCTCCCCAACTTGACACATTGTTTGTCCTCAAACAAAGTCAAATAACTCAAAGAAACAAAGAATAATAATAAAATAATCACGAATCAACAAGTTTTAAAACGAAAAACAAATGTATGGTTCCAATAAAATACATACTTACCACTATCCTACAACAATAAAATATAAACGAAACAAATCCTAAGTACAAAAATCATGCAAAACATTCTAAAACAAAACATGCTCAATCATGAATCACACCTAGCAAAAATTCATCGGTAGATGAAGAACACACAAATGTGAGGGATAAAAAACACTCCTCTACAATCTTGCAAACAATAGACTAAATTATACATTCATCCCAAAAATGTATTGAAAATACAAATGCAAGAATCACAATGGCTTTTCAAGGATGTAATGTGGCTTGGTTAACAAACAAGTGATAAGTCCTAAAGCTAATCGAAACAAAAACTTGCCTAAACCTAAGGGAGTGATCAACTCACAAAGTTCAAACAATATAATTCCAATCAAACTTCTTATTCATCACAAATTGTCAAACCAAAACACCTCACTTATTAACACAACATTATTCGTACTCTTTTTGTTTTTGTTTTTCAATGGTTTTTTCTTTTCTTTTTTCTTTCTTTTTCACATTTTTTTTCTTTTCCTTTTTCTTTTCTCTTAACCTCATATCAACCACAATATAAGTACATAAACATTCCTCTCTCCAACTTGAATTCAACCAACATCATTATGTGAATACTCCCTACTTTCTAAGGCAAGGTAAAAATTCATACAACAACATATAGTTGAGGGTTCAAGAAACAAAAAAATCAACATCCATACAAAAAAATGTGAATTCAACACTCATAGACAAGCATCAAGTTCAAATAAACATGGATATTGATAAAAGTTCAAAGGGGTTAACAAAGGTTCACACACTCACAAGGTGAATTGAATATTTAGCCAAGGTAGTTGTGCTCAAAATCAAACAAAATGCCTTGATCTTTTTCATGCATTCATACAATCAACACAAAACAAAATATTAAGCACAATAAAATTCAGCTAAAACAAGAATTGTGACCTCCAACATATGTAAACAATGGAAAACTTTCTCACATTTATGGTTAAAAATGGAACTAAAGTGATTCAATTCATGAGCAAGTAATGCAAAAAGAATGAATGGAATGGTAATTATACAAATTATAAATGTCCTAAACATGTTATGCTATAGAAAGCGATAAACGAATACCTGTCGCGTACCAACTTTGAAAACTATCATTACCATACATCAACGAGTTGAAATGATCAAACTAGGAAAATCATAAAATACAACCTCAAGCTACCGGACTAACATTGGAGTTCAAAAAACAACAAAAGAATTAGAAAAATAATACTAATTTTATTCAATACAAAAAGCCTTGGTGGAAGTGGTTAAAAGGAAAACCAAGTGAAATTTTAAAAGATTTCATTGGCTCTGCACAACAGAGTGCGCTAAGCAAAACAGAGCGCGCTAAGCGTGCTACACCAGATGCAGAAAATAGGGCAACTGGTGTAGCTGCTATGCAAGCTCCACTAACACACCTACACAATCTCATTTACACAACTAAAAACTATTTACAAAACATACACACTTTCACAAGCTAAGACACTACAAACTTGTGGAAAACAACAACTTACATAACAAAACAAACGCAAATAATGATACGATAACTTGGTGAAAATGAATTAACAAGTTGAAAAGTAAAGGTTTGAAATTAAGAGCAAGTGCTATTTCAACTTTTTAAAACACAAGTCACCACACACATAAACAAACATTAAAAAACATGCTTGTTTTACATCGTAAGCTCGACGCCTTTATTATGCGAGCTCTAGTAACCTCCTCTTGTCATGCCATGGTATTTCCACACCGCACAAACCTAAAGAAAGTATCCTAACATTCACACAACAAACGTTACGAAAACGAGACAAATTACAACAATACTTGAAAACAAGGTAAAACACACATATGTACAAGTATGGAAAGTAAACACACAAAATGTTCAAGTAACAATATACAAGTTCATATACAAAGTCTATACAACATATACATTAATTACAAAACTCAAAAACAATGGAATTATCGCAATACAGAAACAATAAAACCAATCCCCGACAAAGGCGCCACTTGGTTCAAATGCAGGTATAGCATGCAAGCAAAAAGTAAAGTATTATTTTTACAGGGTGATATATACCGGTTAGGTTATATCGTATCGTGTCCACATAAATTGGTTATTGATTCATCGTTCGACAATTCTATCATTAATGAGTTTGAGATTAAATGGTTGTAAAGAAAAGTTATAAACAGAAATTAAATGCAAATAAAAGTATAAAAAAGATAGACAGCTTGTCTGGAATAAATGCACACTACCCGTGACAGACTTAAATCTACCGTCCAATTATACTCAGCCTACGATACTCGTTTGTGTCATCACATACCTCTCACAACCCAAGTTATTTCTAACCCAAATTGAGAATTCAACCGCATCACCTCGATAGCCATGTCTGGCCTACCTCAACAACACAGAAGTCAATCGTGTCACTCGTAATGACTATCTCTAGCTCGAAACAACCAACACAGAGGCATTAAGAACATATACTATAGGTAAATGTCAGTTCTAAATCCATTTCTAGCATTCAGAAACTAACAAATAATTATCCTAGGTAAGAATCTAAGCAATCTATGTCTAGCAAAGCTCAAATCCCTAACACAAGGTAAAAACCTAAGACAATCACCAACACAGATTCATAAAGAAAACTTTATACAACGTCAAGGGCAACAAATATACATGAGTTCAAGGTAAATATACATACAAAACCCAACAAAAAGAGCAATACATAGAGAGGAGAAGAGATAAACCACAAATTTACACCGGTTTGTCAGATTCTATCGAAGAGAAATCCACCTCCAATCACCTGTATCCAAAGCCTAATGTTGTTTTCTAAGCTAATCTATCAAAAATAAAGGTTAATGGAAATGGGGATCAAAATCCACCCCAAAATCATAACCTAAAAAGTGCTGAAAATGAAGTTATAAAACAAATCTCAGCACGTTTCGCTCAGCGGCCTCAGTTATTTACATGTAAACCGACTAAAACTCCGCTCAACGGCCTCACCGCGCTCAGCGGGCTCAAAATTATCTCTCTTCCGAAACAATACCAAAGCACTCAACGCGCTCCAAAACGTTTTAAGCGGCCTCACCGCGCTCAGTGGAATCTCCTGAGCAAAACTGGTCTTTTATTCATCAAAATTGCGTCTTCAGAGCCGTGTCTTCGACACTTTATTCCTTGATGCTCCAACTCGCACAAATACCTATAAAAATACATTAAAATTAATCAAACAGTACATTATGTACACAAAACACAATAAAACGTATTTACAACAAAAAAAATAGGGTTATTCAACAATTATTAACAAACAAGAACGAATAAGTGCCACAAAACATATATACGAAATAACTACATTTTGGCACTTATCAACTATTATGTTTTCGCATCCTAAGGAGTGTGAGTGGAAGGATTGATGGATAAATGACCTTAGTGGGGACCAGTCTAGTTATTTGTCGGTCGTGACTGTAATACGGTGAACTGACTTTGAGATTTTTGTATTGCAAATGTGCGGATAGCAAGAGTCGCCACCGACTTTTCTTTTATCCAATTAAGGGAAGGTAAAAAGTACAGAAAAAGACCTTCGTTAGATTCTGAGTAAGGGAGAAGGTTATGAAAAGGGAAGGTATTAGCACCCCTTTTCATCCGTAGTTATCTACAGGCTCTTAGTTGCTCTTAGATCACTTTAAAAATTGTGTTTTCTGTGTGTTTGAAAAAATGTTTTGAAAAGGCATTTCGCTTTGACTTTGTAATGATTCATGTAGGAATGTATACAAAGTGTTCAGAAATGTTTCATTTTTGAAAAGAGTTTGAACTTTGACAAAAGTGTGTGGTGTGAAAAGTATTTTGTTTGAGCAAGCAACTAAAAGTCTTATTACCTACTCGTAATTGGTCGTTGTTATTTTTGTTCCTTTAGAATAGTGCTATCCATACCATTAGTTGGTAGGTAACCCTATTCGTTGGATGTAAGCGGGACATTCGAAGGGACATCGGATGGTCATAGAAGGCAACTTGTAGGAAGTATCCTAGCACATTCGATGAGACTATCATCATTTTTCGTAGGCGACAATCGAGAGTCAAGATCATGTATTCGTAGGCGACATCGTGGGTCTATGATCTTTGTATCGAAGGGACTATGATGATTTGTTTCGAAGGCAACGGTGCTAGGATACCTCTACGTTCGAGGGACTTGACCATTTGTATTCGTAAAGGCAACGAGAGAGAATTACCCTAAGGGGTGCATGTGTGAGGAGAGTGTGTCAAATTCAGATATGTTATCTTAGAAATTATGAGTGATCTACGTTCGTTTTATCTTGCCATACACGCCTAATTACTAGCAGTTTATAGGGTGCAGAAAGTAAATTGCGGAAATGTAAAGTGCAGAAAGTAAAGTCCTACGCTATTACATGGCTTTGGGGATAATACATAATTGAAAGTGCGGAAAATAAAGGCCCTAATTAAACTATTACATCCCATAGGCAGTTACATAATTGGAAAAGAAAAGCGATAAAAATCATCCGAAACGGTACAACCTGTGAACAAATACAAAATCGGAAAACGGAAGAAAATTGCATAAGAGGAAAATGTTAGTAAAAATAAGTATGTTTAAATGAGAAAAAGGTTTTGTGTTAATAATGACATTAATATGATAAAATAATTTTTTGGTAATTTTTGGAATTGATTTGATAATTAAAAAACAATTAAAAGTCATTTAAATGATTAATTAGAAATTAAATTAAATATGCATGCAAAAATAATAATTTTAATTTTAAAAATTAAATAAACATTTTTCTGATAATTATGCAAAAAATAAATATTTTTGGTGTTTTTTAAATGCATGATAAAAATTATTAAAGATAAAATAAATTGGATGGAAAATATTAAAGGAAAAAATAGAAATATATAAATAAAGTGTTAGTTTTGCAAAAGAGAAAAATAACATGGTCCTGACCAGGTTCGAACCTGTGACCTTTGAGGGAATCTTCACTTCCAAACGCCTTAACCACTGGACCAAGATGTATTTGGTGTTTGAGATTTGCAAAGGATTGTTTTTAAGGGTTTACGTGTCATGGCTTTTTTGAATTCAACGCACAGTCAGCAAGTGGACCCCGGGTTGAACGAATGGACGAATCAGAAGACGCAGACTTGCCACGCACGCCCTCTCCTGAGTCAGCTGGTCCACGATGCCGGAGCCCTAGCTCCGGTCGTCTTGTCTGGCGAGTAAGATTTTCAAACCTGCAAAATAACGCGAATAAAGAGTAAAGGGGGACCCTACCCCCCTAAATCAAGGGCTGCGAACACGATGGTGGTGTTCTTTTCCCTTGAAAATGCCTGGATAAACCAGTTCGAACGAAACAGTTCAAGATGCCCTAGCTATGGTGATTTATGTTTTCTACATCTAAGCTTGCATGAGATGCATCATTCATGGTCTAATGAGTGTCCTGAATCGATACAAACAAACAAGAACGATTAATAATGCATGAAACACGAAAATCAAATTCAAGGAATTTACCAAACCGGTGAGAGCTAATGCCCGATTGAGTGATTTTCGAGTAAGAGTTGATTTTGATTGCTGGGATATCAAGGAACACGTTTGGATGGCTGGCTTGCCTTGAAACTGACTGGAATTTGAAATTCTATTTTCACAACTTTGTGAAAATTTTGAGCAAAGTAAGGGTTGTTGTAGAGGCTAGGGTTTCGCCCTGGCTTTCAGCAAGATGCTTGGTATTTATAGAGTGAGGAATGAGTGCAAAGAGTGAAAAAGATATGGTATTCAATGTGATATTAATTTTTTTCAAATAAAATCAAATTTTGGAGAAAATTTGATTTTCTCTTCCATATGCAAGCTAGCACAAAATTGGCAAGTATTGTGGGCTATCTTGGACCTCAAGTTTGATAAAAATCCAATCCTTTTGAAAATATATCTTATTTTCATATTTTATATAATTTAAATTTGAATTAAATGGTTTTAAATTCAAAAATAAATCAATAAAATAGAATGTGGTCATGGCAAAGCATCAATAGGTCACAAATAATATTATGATCACGTTTGGATCATAAAATTATAGGCCCATTTGGAAAAATTGGATTTTGACAAATATCTCCTTTTGTGCAATTGTTCAAAAATGCCCAACTTCTGAATGGTGTATTTTGCCCAATTTTCTAGATTTTTGAATGTTCTTCTACTTTTTAGAAAGCTCTAATTGTCCTCTAAACAACCTCTTTGGTTTCATCTCAATTGGAGTTTCCATGCTCAATTAATCTTCAAAACAAAAAGTTGACTTTTTGTTGACTTTGAAAAGGACCTGTAATGTTTTGACCCATACCTTCCAAATGAAGCATTTTTTGAACATTCTTGTGAGACATGAAGTTGTAGAGAATTGAATTTCCTTCAAAATGAGAGGTGGTGGAAAAATTTCTGAGAAAGTATGAAGAAGTTATACTCAGTCAAAGTTCAGTTGACTTTTCACTAAAAAACCCTAATTTGGAAAGTTTGACTTTTGAGCAAATCTTGAGTTTTCTTGATGAATCATGATCAACCCTTGATCAAATGATGAATGTAACTTCAAAATAAGGATGTTGACCAAAAATCATGAAGTTTGACTGTATGTTGACCACAATTGACTTTTTGTCTAATACAACTGATTTTCAACCATCTGAGCAATTGTCTGAGGAAACTTGACTTGTGAGGCTTGAAACTTGACATGTAGAATCTTTGAAGCATATGAGGAGGCATGATGACCATTGGAGATGTTGGAAGTCCATCTGGATCTGAGAATTGCTAAACCCTAGTTTGGGTTGATTGTCTAGGAGAGGGTCTGTCTGACCAACCCTTGAGGAATCTTTGAGCATAGGTGTATGAAATGTCTTGAGAAGTAGGAGGGAAAATTTTGGGGTATGACAGCTGCCCCTGTTCAATCTTCTTGTACTGGAAGGGTTAGATTGGAATGTTCGTCTTTCGTGACCTTGGAGGTAGAAGATGATTGAACACTCGAGTACACCTGAAAATTTGCACTCGCTGCTGGCTGATGACGCGGGAATGGGCTTACAGATGCCATTTGGAGAAGTTGGAGACTTCGCTGGGGAATGAGTCGTACGCTAGACTCGAGATTGTTGTTTGAATAGGAGAACTGGCGGAGATGGGCTTAAGATGCCATCTGGAAAGATCGACGTTGGGGAGTGAGCCGTACGCTAGGCTATGTAGATGTTCTTGAAAGTGGAAGGAGCATGGAGATGGGCTTAAGATGCCATCCGGAGGGAGTCGTACGTTAGACTTCGTGCTCATCTTTGAATGAAGTTATTGGTTTGTATTGGTTTTTTTAACTAAATATGCAGCATTCTGAAAGTGGAGAAATATTGATAAGTAGTCGGAGATGGGCTTAAGATGCCACCCAAGGCAACTGAGTCGTACGCCAGGCTCTGTAGTTGCTGTTGATAATAAGAGAGCGTCAGAACAAATCTTCGTCTTGATTGCTCTGGGGGGATAATAGTTGGCAAAATGTGGACAGCTTCCTTGTTGTGCTTCGGGTATTGGTCCAATGCCTGTTATCGGAGGATAACTTGTGATCGTTCAGATAGTTTTCCCGTCTGGCTTTGGGTATTAATCCTGGATCTGTTGTCGGAGGACAACGCGGGCGGTCGTTCAAATAGTTTTCCCGTCTGGCTTCGAGCATTAATCCTGGACCTGTTTGTTTTTTAGAAATGATTTTCACCTGTTTTGGGAAAAACAAAAGAAACTTTGATAGAGTATCGTTAGTCTTATGCAAAGTATGATGCATGACGATGTGTATGAACGACATATGCATATATTATGACTTTTATGAGTAATGTATGAATGATAGATGTTGCGGTATTTCAAAACATATCCCTCTTGAAGAAGATGTGGATGCTCTGCTTGGGGACTTCTGACTTCTGTTTGGGGATGAAACGAATGGAAATCCTGAGAAGAAAGATAACCTTGATTGCTCCGATGCACTATCTGACCAAGTCTCGGGCCTAGATATTGTTGAGGCTGGTAGAGGTCGAGAAACACGCTGTTGAGGATCTTGCACATAAACCCTGCTGGGGAGAAATTTGGAGGTACTCTACTGGAGATCTTACGCGTAAATCCTGCTGGAGAGTATTTGATAGTTGCTGGGAGACCGGGTTAGAAGGATTTGGAGCCCGTCGAAATCTCTGGCTGGGGAATAAAAGATGTAGGTTTCCTCCGATGCACTATCTGACCAAGTTTCAGGTCTGGATACTGATGCTGCCGGGGAAATAATGATTGCTGAGAGACATTCTGCTGGGGATACCTCCGCTGGTGATGGGTCGTTACTGCTTGGAAATCTGTTGTCATATGGTTTAGTTGAGTGGAATCACTGCTCGGGGACTAACGTATACTCCACTGGGGAAGGTGAGCGACACCTCTGTGGGGATTTTACTCTGTAGGGGAATGTTTTGGTGACCTTCGTTGTCATCTCAATTCCTAGAGCTTGTAGCAATTGCCTTCGTATGTTCACTTTTCGCATGTTCGTGAACATATTTTTATTGTCAAATGCGTATAATCATTCAAAGCAAACGTTGGACTTTATGCAAGCAACAATAGCGAAAATTGTAAAGAGAAAGAAACTTGTGTTTATTTAAAATGTGGCGTATGGCCAAGTAGTTTGTACACAAGAAAGGTAAAAAGCTATGCGGAAACAATCTCGTTAAGTTCCAATTATGCTAGTACTCATATATTTCAACTATCTCATCTCCTTGCTGTCAGTAGAAAGTGAGTGAATTGATTTTTGCCATTTGAATCTTGAATACTGATAGTATTCTGGAAGTAGATAGGTGATCTGGATGAGACATAGTCGTACGCTTAAATCCCTAACTTTTGCCTAGACCGCCCTTTCGGGTTTTCAGTCGACCTAGCGGGTCTCATTTACGCGTAGTATTTTTTGACTATTTTTGCGTTCACAGGGTGTGGGAAGTCTTCACCATCCATGGTGCTAAGTATCATAGCTCCACCGGAAAATACTGTCTTGACTACAAATGGTCCCTCATAGGTGGGAGTCCACTTGCCCCTGGCATCACCTTGTGGAAGAATGATGTGCTTGACTACTAGATCCCCGACTTGGTAGACTCGGTGCTTGACCTTTTTGTTAAATGCTCTGATCATTCGCCTCTGATAGATCTGTCCATGGCACATGGATGCGAGTCGTTTCTCATCAATCAAATTAATCTGGTCAAGGCGAGTTTGGATCCAATCATCTTCTCCTAACTCTGCGTCCTAGAGGACTTTGGTTGAGGGTATATGAACCTCGATGGGTAGGACTGCTTCCATACCGTATACAAGAGTGAAGGGAGTTGCCCCTGTTGATGTTCGTACTGTAGTGTGCGATAACCATGAAGAGCGAATGGTAACATCTCATGCCAATCTTTGTAAGTCACTGTCATTTTCTGTATAATCTTCTTGATATTCTTATTGGCAGCTTCCACAACGTCATTCATCTTAGGCCGATACAGAGAAGAGTTGTGATGCTTGATCTTGAACTGCGTGCAGAGTTCGGTGATCATCTTATTGTTGAGATTAGAGCCGTTATCTGTGATAATCCTTTCAGGAGTTCCATATCGACAGATAAGATTGTGTTTGATGAAACGAGCCACAACATTCTTGGTAACAGATGCAAACGAGGCTGCTTCTACCCACTTGGTGAAATAATCAATTGCCACAAGGATGAAACGATGTCCGTTGGAAGCGGCGGGCTTGATTTCTCCCATCATGTCAATGCCCCACATTGCAAAAGGCCAAGGAGCAGTTAAAACATTCAGAGGTACCGGAGGTACGTGCACTTTGTCTACATATATCTGGCATTTGTGACAAGATCGAGCATAGCGATGACAATCAGCTTCCATGGTGGACCAATGGTAACCTGTTCTCAAAATCTTCTTAGCCATCGTATGACCACTGGAATGGGTACCAAATACACCTTCGTGTAACTCTTCCATAATATGTTCCGCTGTTTTCCGGTCTACACAGCGGAGTAAGCACAAGTCGTGGTTGCGCTTGTATAAGATGACGTTGCTGAGGAAGAATTTGGATGCAAATCTTGCTCAAGAACTTCTTATCATTGACAGATGCCCCTGCGGGATATTCCTGAGTCTCAAGATACCTTTTCACGTCATAGTACCAAGGTTTCTCTTCTGCATCAAGCTCATAACAATGTGCTGGTTCGTCAAACTTCTCAATGATGATCTGGGGAGCCTCGTTGTCCCATCTAACCTTGAATATAGATGACATAGTAGCCAATGCGTCTTCCAAATGATTCTCTTCTCGTGGAATGTGATTGAAAGTGATTTCTTCAAAGTAAGGGATCAGACTCAGAACATGCTCTCGATATAGAATGAGATTCAGATGCCTTGTATCCCACTCGCCCTTAATCTGACTGATCACTAAAGCTAAGTCTCCATACACTTGTAAGAACTTGATTCTTAAGTCAATAGCAGCTTTGATACCCATGATGCACGCTTCGTATTCAACCATGTTGTTAGTGCAACTGAAGCAAAGTCTGGCGGTGAAAGGAGTATGTCCACCCGTAGGGGATGTAATGATGGCGCCAATGCCATTGCCAAGTGCGTTTGAGGCTCTATCAAAAACCATGGTCCATCGGGATCCTTGTTCAGGTCCTTCGTCTGGGCCTGGTTCTTCATAATCAGTAATTAACAAAACATCTTCATCTAGAAATTCGAACTGCATAGACTAATAGTCATCTATGGCTTGATGAGCCAAATGATCAGCTACTACACTTCCTTTGATTGCTTTCTGAGAAGTATACTGGATGTCATACTCGATCAGGATCATTTGCCATCTTGCTATTCTTCCGGAGAGAGCTGGTTTCTCGAATATGTATTTTATCGGGTCCATCCTGGAAATCAACAAGGTAGTGTGAGTCAACATATACTGTCTTAGTCGGCGAGCAGCCCAAGCCAAAGCACGCAAGTTTTCTCGATTGTGAGTATCTTGTTTCACCGGTAAACGCTTTGTTAAGGTAGTATATTGCATACTTTTCGACTGCACTGCCATGTTGCCCCAACACACACCCCATTGAGTTCTCTAACACTGTCAAGTACATGATAAAAGGTCTTCCTTCGGCGGGCGGCATCAGGATGGGAGGATTCTGTAGGTATTCCTTGATTTTGTCAAAAGCGGTCTGGCAATCGTTGTTCCATTCTACCACTTGATCTTTCTTCAGTAACTTAAAGATTGGCTCACAAGTAGCAGTTAGATGTGCAATGAATCTGCAATGTAATTCAATCGCCCAAGAAACCTCGACTTCCTTCTCGGTGGGAGGGCATCTCTTGAATAGCTTTAACCTTGGCGGGGTCAGCTTCAATACCTTTACCACTGACAACAAACCCTAGGAGTTTACCGGATCTGACTCCAAAGGTGCACTTGTTGGGGTTAAGTCTCAACCCGTACTTCTTCAACCTATCAAATAGTTTCCGTAGATGATCAAGATGTTCTTCTTCAGTCTGTGACCGAGCTATCATATCGTCGACGTAGACCTTTATCTTGTGATGAATCATGTCATGAAATAATGTCACCATGGCACACTGATAAGTGGCGCCCATGTTCTTCAGTCCGAACGGCATAACCTTGTAGCAGAAAGTGTCCCACTGTGAAACGAAAGTAGTCTTCTCCATGTCTTCAGGAGCCATTTTGATCTGATTGTAACCGGAGAAACCATCCATGAAGGAGAAAACCTTATGCCGAGCGGTGTTGTCAACGAACATCAATATGAGGAAGTGGAAATCGTCTTCGACTCGCTTTGTTCGATCTCTCGTAATCCATACACATTCGTACCTTGCCATCCTTCGGCAGTGCACCACATTAGCCACCCATCGTGGATAGTAAGTAAAACTAAGAAACCGCTGAACCGCTTTCATGACTTCACTTTGATTTTCTCTCGATATTTCAGACGACGCGACGAACCTTACATTTCACCGAGAAAACCTTCTTTTGTTGGTAACCTGTACCACAATATCAATGTATAAACCCAGCATGTCTTCGTATGACGGAAAAACCTCAACATAGTCTCATAGCATCCAACCAATCTTTCTTTAACACTCGCTCAAGACCCGCCTCCTATCTTGATCTCTTTTCTGCTTCATCGATCCAAATTCACAACCTCAATCGCTCTTCGTGTGGTCAGATAACTTGCTCTTCTTGTCGTAGCAATCGACAAGTTCTCTCGGCACTTCACGATCTTCCTCACCTTCATCTTCGCTTGGTAGATCGGATTATCAAGTCATATTTAGCAATAGCATAGTCATATCAACGAGATTCGGAGTGATTCAGTTGTATCACGGGGTGTGTAAGAAACACATAGCTTTTGAAGGGTGATAAAGTAAAAGAAAGAGAGCAACAATTAAATGCAAAAGTCCAACGATTTTATTGAATGAAAATATGCAAATGCCGGATAATAACCTCACAAACGAGCCATGATGCCGGGTAAGGCACTAGGCTTTAGAGTTTATTGTTCAAAATATAGAAAAACGAAAAGCAAAACAAAAACAAGAGCAATTACTCCTGCCTAAAGGAGATTGGTATGACGCCTTCGCCTTCCAATTGCCGAGTCCGTTGTCGGAGTTGGGAAGATCCACTACCGATGTCAAGTCATTGTCGCTGCCTTCTATAGCATGGATTTCACTGGCCGATGCGGAAGGGAAGTTGGCCGCACGTCATGCGTATCATCTTCCGACCTTTGATGGTGAAGCCTAAACCGCCTTGTCGAATTTGAAAGGGATCGTGAGCTGTCCCCAAATAGTACTACCTCCTTCTTCAACATCACCTGAGCATCTCTCAACGAGGCCATCCTAGGCGGAACTTGTGTAACCGGGAGGAGGAGAGTCACAGTGCATGACTGGGATTGCTTCAAAAGCTTGACAGGGAGTCTCGAAGAATTCTCCTTCCATCTCGAGATATCGGAATGACTGTAGATGACTAACCATATATTCCTCTTCACCACATACTGTAACAACCTTCCCCTTCACTGGGTATTTCATCTTTTGATGCAGGGTAGAGATAACAACGCCTGCCCCATGTATCCAAGGGCGTCCAAGTAGTCAAGAATAAGCTGGACGAATGTCCATGACAAAGAAAGTGGAATTGAAAGTCTGGGAACCAACTTTAACTGGCAGAATGAGCTCTCCAAGTACTGTTCGCTTAGAACCATCAAAAGCTCTCACCATTATGTCACTGGGCTTCAGGACCAACCCTTCAACATCAAGTCGATCAAAAGCGCTTCTAAGGATATTCAAAGCGTAACCGTATCCACCAAAACATGAGACAATGTAACGCCTTGCATTCAATGAGATGTGCAAGGCTTTGTTGTGTTTCTTTCCAGGAGTCAAATCAAGATCGAGAAGCCCAGGTCGTTGTTGGTAGCCAGGCTAGCAATACACACTTCAAATTGATCAGTGGTAGTGTCTTGCGGCACGTGAGCATTCTTCAGAAACTTCACCAAGGCATTAGCATGAGCCTCGGAGCACAAGAGCAGAGCAAGCATGGAGATCTTGGACGAAGTCTGTCCCAATTGTTCCACAATATTATAGTCACTCTTCTTGATAATCTTCAGAATTTCCTCCATTTCTTGTCTGGAGGTGTCTTTAGTAACTTCCTTTGGTACTTCCGGCTAAGCAGGATAAGTTACTGGCTCTTTCCCTCTAGTCTCGGGAACTGGTTGAATAGCTGGAATGCGAGCTGGAATCGCAGTGTCTTTTGGAGGAGAGATATCTGGAGAGAACACTCTTTCGGTTCTGGTCACCTTACTGGATCCGGTGATGTTGTCAACGTCAGGAAAGGTAGCTTCAACTGTAAGATCCTCGATTGTTAGAGGGTCTTGTTTGACGCCATGACAGTAAACTTCAGATCCATAGTCCCAAGGAATAGCTTTGTCAGAGGAGTATGGAACTGGTCTGGGAGAAGTAATGATGAGAGGTGCCACTCTAGGCACAGAGTCAGCAGAGGAAATCCTTATAGTGTTAACATCAGCATAGTCTTCTGGGAAATCGTCACCCCATCCGGTCGCCTTAACATCTTCAATAGGAATCTTGTAGCTTTCAGGAACATCATACTTCACCATGTAATCAAACTTTCCACTTGGCTGCCCCAAGGTATCCCATGCAGACGATACAGCTTCATCTTCGATCTTCAGTTTCTTAGACATGTCTTCACACAGACTCTCCACAGGTGGTTTTAGGAATAGTATTTCACGATTATCCATCATGCACTGAACACGTCTTCTCAACCAAGCACAACCATCAGGTGCAGATGGGCACCAACGACAATTCTCTAGGCATCCTGGATTGACACCGGCTTGTAGCAAATTCTTCTTAACAGTCATTAGAGGAATGGTCAGGTCATCTATGTTGAAAACATAAGTATCCTCACCAACAGCATTGGAACTTTTGTCATGGTTAGGCATAGGCGCGTTGATCACATTCGGAGTCTCAACTAGCGGGTCAAACTCAATCTGCTTAGCTTCAATCATGTCTTGAATCTTGTTCTTCAGAGCCCAACAGTTGTCAGTGTCGTGCCCTGGGCTATTGGAGTGGTAAGCCCACTTAGCATTAGGATTGTATCTCGGAGAGGAAGTATGGACATTCTGAGGAGGATCCTTCAAAGTAATCAGCTCTACCTTCAACATGTGTTGCAAGGCTTGCGACAATGGCACGTTGATCTTTGTAAACTGTCTTCGTGGTGCATTCTGGCTACGCGCGTTGTCTCGTTGAGGTTGTGCTGATGTAGGATTGGAGATCACAACTGCCCCCACAGATTGAGCACGGTCGGTCTTGGCTCGGCTTTTCTGACCATACACAACATTAGTTTCTTTCTTACTACCAAAAGATCTCTTCGCAGCATTTGAAGCTGTCTCTACCTGAATCTCCCCACTCTTGATACCAGCTTCAATACGCTCTCCTGTCAATATCAGCTCGGTGAATCCGGCTGAAGATTTTCCAATCAGATGATTAAAGAATGGACCCGTCAGTGTTCCCATAAACATATCAACCAACTCCCTATTGGACAAGGGCAGCTGAACTCTGCCTGCTAAATCTCTCCACTTCTGAGCATACTCCTTGAACTTCTCATCACGACCCATAGACATGCTCTGTAGTTGCATGCGAGTGGGTGCCAATTCAGCATTGTACTCATACTGTCTGTAGAAAGCATCCGCTAAGTCACTCCAAGTACGGATACAGTCATTCTCTAGCTGATAATACCACTCCAATTGAGTTCCGGACAAACTCTCTTGAAAATAGTGCATCCACAACTTACTGTCATCAGTGTGGGGGTTGATCTTCTGGACATAGGATTTCAAATGTAGCTTTGGACAAGAAACGCCATCATACTTGGCAAAAGTTGGAACTTTGAACTTGGGAGGAATCACCACACCAGGGACAAGACTTAGATCATCAAAATTCAACTCGGACATCTTCAGGTTTTCCACAGCATTCAGACGGTCTTCAAGTTGCTTGTACTTGTCATCTTCATCAGAGTATAGACTATTGTCATAGTGATCCTCTCTCTCTTTCTCAGGCTCACGCTGGCTGCCTTCTTCATCGCCCTTGACACTCCCCTCATTCTTGACACTTCCTTCTGAGAGCTCTATTCGGCTGACCACTTTAGGACCACCTTTGTAACGTCTGCCCATGTTGAGAACACCAACGACCCTCTTGGCCTTGGACCAAGCTAGTGAACATCTCCTGGAACTGAGCACTCTGAGCCTGGAGATCTTTGACAGACTGTTCAAGAGCCATTTCCTCTGCTAAAATAAATAGCGAGAAAATGAGAAAACCAATCTTCAATGTACCTATTATGAGATGTTATGCCATGATATGCGATGTTTATGTAAATGCAATGCAATGTTTTCAAGGACCTTAGAGATTTAAATTTGTTAAACAAGCACGAACAAACATTTATTAGTTCTCTTTTTATTCTCTTTCTTTTTATTTTTTTAAGTACAAAGGATAGTTCAAAACAAAAAAGAAAAGCATAAAAATCCTAAAGCTCTAAGTTTCCCATGGGCGCTTCCTCTTGGTGCTGAGGTAGGCGTTGATGTTTCGCTTCCTCATGAAGTAGCTTGGTCAACTCGAGCACTTTCTTCTCGCTTGCGTAGCACTGAGCTTCGAATGTATCCCTTTCTTCTTTAAGCTGAATCCAGGATCTCTTCAAGTCTTCAGAATCAGTAGGCATGTCAGGATGGAGAACAGTATAGGGTACATCACCTATAGCAACAGGTTCCATAATTACTGGTAGAACAGGCGTGAATGGCATCATGAGGTTTTGAGCTCGAGCTCGCACCCATTTGAGGTAAGGTTCCCAAGGAATGGAGTTCTGGTGCCCCAAAGTCTTGGTATCAGTCTTCTTTACCATGCCCCAAGCGTGTATGAACCTTCGTCGGTAATTCTGGAGATCGTGGTTGTGGTCGAACACAATTTCTTGGAGAAGCATATCATGCGCGGACCATCTCTTCGAGCAAAACCAAACTGACTTAGAGCTAGAGAAGGGTTGTAAGTAATACCTCCCTTTATACCAAGTAGTGGTACATTAGGGAATTCTCCACAATGCTCAATGAATGTGAAGTCCTTTTGAGTGAAAAGATTCCAACGGATATCTAAATGAGGGAGTGACATTAGCCTTTGCGACCACTTCAACCTTTGCTCATTCTTCAAAACTGATGGAGGAAGGTGCGAAATAAACCACCTGGAAAGTAACGGTATACAACACATGAGAGTTCCTTGTCTTTTGATAGTACGAGTGTGGAGAGAATGTAGGATGTCTCCAAGTAAGGTAGAAACAGGATTGCGGGTAAGGAACAACTTGATGGCGTTGACATCTATGAATTGATCCGAGTTAGGAAATAGAACCAAACCATAGATTAGCAAGGCCACAATGTCTTCGAATGCATGGAAACTCATAACTTTGAGGAATTCTCGGGCTTTCTTAATTAAGAACTTGGCAAGTAAACCCTTAACTCCGCTTCTAGTTTCCCAATTGGCTTCAATGTCTAAGCGCTTTAGGTGTAATGCTGATGCGATGTCTTCGTACTTAGGAACCTTTTCTAAACCGGTGAATGGTATTTGGTCAAGAATAGGTATCCCAAGTAGCTTAGAGAACTCTTCCAAGGTAGGAACCAACGATAACTGGAATGTAAAGCAATGGTGTTTTGGATCAAAGAACTGGAATAGGACATGCATCATATCTTCTTTAAAACCGGAGATAACCAAGTCAAGTAGATAACCATGTCTCTTGATGAACTGGGCATGATCAGGAATCTCTGAAACCAATTCTTTGAGCTGAGAAGGTATACCCATGAAATTGATTCGGATAGTCTTTCTAGAAGCCATAATACCTACAAAACAGAGCAAAGATAAATCCCTAGGTCCTTGAAATAGTTAGAAATGCTATGCAATGCGATGATGTCATGATGTCATGTTTAGCACACACAAATAATTCACACAATGAGCCTAGGTTTAAGGCTTGCAAGAGGTATAGGTGATTACCCCACCAAAAGTTTGAGTTGGTTCATCCTGTCCTATAATAGTAACCGTTCTAGGAATCTCATATCATTGATCTTTCTCGTATGCTATTTCAATACGACTTCCAAGTGGTCGATCGAAAATATCCCAAAAGTCGGATCTCAATGAGCGTAGCATCGAGTATCAGCCAATCTTAGTCTGCACCAAAGCCGGCCATCTCACTACCTTCTAATGGCCAAGATGGGTCAATTAAGGTTCTACAAGTTTAGTTAGTGCTTGATGACACCACGCAGAAGCCAAATACTATCCTTAACTTGGGAATGAAGAGTATCAGACATCCAAAGTGTCACACTAACGTAGCCATCATGTTGACCGCTTTGATATACGCCTAACGGTCGCGACGATTTATTGCTACTTACCTAAAAGGAAACCGGATCCGGTGTAGATCCCCACAAATATAATACCAAGCAACCCTTAAAAGTAAAGCATACAAGTCAAACAAAAGCAAGAAAAGTGATCTAGAAATCCCTAAGGCATTCTCTCTTTAGGGTGTCTCCCGCAGAGTTGCCGCCTGAATACGTGAACGACTTTGAGATTTTTGTATCGCAAATGTGCGGATAGCAAGAGTCACCACCGACTTTTCTTTTATCCAATTAAGGGAAGGTAAAAGTACGAAAAGACCTTCGTTAGATTCTGAGTAAGGAGAAGGTTATGAAAAGGGAAGGTATTAGCACCCTTTTCATCCGTAGTTATCTACGGCTCTTAGTTGCTCTTAGATCACTTTAAAAATTGTGCTTTCTGTGTGTTTGAAAAAATGTTTTGAAAAAGCATTTCGCTTTGACTTTGTAATGATTCATGTAGGAATGTATACAAAGTGTTCGGAAATGTTTCATTTTTGAAAAGAGTTTGAACTTTGACAAAAGTGTGTGGTGTGAAAAGTATTTTGTTTGAGCAAGCAACTAAAAGTCTTATTACCTACTCAGAATTGGTCGTTTTCGTGTTATTTTACGTTCCTTCAGAATAGTGCTATCCATACCATTAGTTGGTAGGTAACCCTATTTGGATGTAAGCGGGACATTCGAAGGGACATCGGATGGTCATAGAAGGCAACTTGTAGGAAGTATCCTAGCACATTCGATGGGACTATCATCATTTTTCATAGGCAACAATCGAGGGTCAAGATCATGTATTCATAGGCGACATCGTGGGTCTATGATCTTTGTATCGAAGGGACTATGATGATTTGTTTCGAAGGCAACGGTGCTAGGATACCTCTACGTTCGAGGGACTTGACCATTTGTATTCGTAAAGGCAACGAGAGAGAATTACCCTAAGGGGTGCATGTGTGAGGAGAGTGTGTCAAATTCAGATATGTTATCTTAGAAATTATGAGTGATCTACGTTCGTTTTATCTTGCCATACACGCCTAATTACTAGCGCTATATATGTAGAAATCAAGGAAATGTAAAGTGCAAAGTAAAGTCCTACGCTATTACATGGCTTTGGGGCGTATACATAATTGAAAGGAAAATAAAGGCCCTAATTAAACTATTACATCCCACTAGCTTACATAATTGGAAAAGAAAAGCGATAAAATCGTCCAAACGGTACAACCTCGTGAATGTATACAAAATCTAAAACTAAGGAAATTGCATAAGAGGAAAATGTTAGTAAAAATAAGTATTTTTAAATGAGAAAAAGTTTTTGTGTTAATAATGACATTAATATGATAAAATAATTTTTTGGTAATTTTTGGAATTGATTTGATAATTAAAAAACAATTAAAAGTCATTTAAATGATTAATTAGAAATTAAATTAAATATGCATGCAAAAATAATAATTTTAATTTTAAAAATTAAATAAACATTTTTCTGATAATTATGCAAAAAATAAATATTTTTGGTGTTTTTTAAATGCATGATAAAAATTATTAAAGATAAAATAAATTGGATGGAAAATATTAAAGGAAAAAATAGAAATATATAAATAAAGTGTTAGTTTTGCAAAAGAGAAAAATAACATGGTCCTGACCAGGTTCGAACCTGTGACCTTTGAGGGAATCTTCACTTCCAAACGCCTTAACCACTGGACCAAGATGTATTTGGTGTTTGAGATTTGCAAAGGATTATTTTTAAGGGTTTACGTGTCATGACTTTTTTGAATTCAACGCACAGTCAGCAAGTGGACCCCGAGTTGAACGAATGGACGAATCAGAAGACGCAGACTTGCCACGCACGCCCTCGCCTGAGTCAGCTGGTCCACGACGCCGGAGCCCTAGCTCCGGTCGTCTTCTCCGGCGAGTAAGATTTTCAAACCTGCAAAATAACGCGAATAAAGAGTAAAGGGGGACCCTACCCCCCTAAATCAAGGGCTGCGAACACGATGGTGGTGTTCTTTTCCCTTGAAAATGCCTGGATAAACCAGTTCGAACGAAACAGTTCAAGATGCCCTAGCTATGGTGATTTATGTTTTCTACGTCTAAGCTTGCATGAGATGCGTCATTCATGGTCTAATGAGTGTCCTGAATTGATACAAACAAACAAGAACGATTAATAATGCATGAAACACGAAAATCAAATTCAAGGAATTTACCAAACCGGTGAGAGCTAGCTGGCCCGATTCAGAGTGATTTGGCTTCAAGTAAGAGTTGATTTTGATTGCTGGGATATCAAGGAACACGTTTGGATGGCTGGCTTGCCTTGAAACTGACTGGAATTTGAAATTTGATTTTCACAACTTTGTGAAAATTTTGAGCAAAGTAAGGGTTGTTGTAGAGGCTAGGGTTTCGTCCTTGGCTTTGTGCAGCATGCTTGGTATTTATAGAGTGAGGAATGAGTGCAAAGAGAGTGAAAAAAGATATGGTATTCAATGTGATATTAATTTTGTTCAAATAAAATCAAATTTTGGAGAAAATTTGATTTTCTCTTCCATATGCAAGCTAGCACGAAATTGGCAAGTATTGTGGGCTATCTTGGACCTCAAGTTTGATAAAAATCCAATCCTTTTGAAAATATATCTTATTTTCATATTTTATATAATTTAAATTTGAATTAAATGGTTTTAAATTCAAAAATAAATCAATAAAATAGAATGTGGTCATGGCAAAGCATCAATAGGTCACAAATAATATTATGATCAAGTTTGGATCATAAAATTATAGGCCCATTTGGAAAAATTGGATTTTGACAAATATCTCCTTTTGTGCAATTGTTCAAAAATGCCCAACTTCTGAATGGTGTATTTTGCTCAATTTTCCACATTTTTGAATTTTCTTGGACTTTTTAGAAAGCTCTAAGTGTCCTCTAAACAACCTCTTTGGTTTCATCTCAATTGGAGTTTCCATACTCAATAAATCTTCAAAATAAAAAGTTGACTTTTTGTTGACTTTGAAAAGGACCTGTAATGTTTTGACCCATACCTTCCAAATGAAGCATTTTTTGAACATTCTTGTGAGACATGAAGTTGTAGAGAATTGAATTTCCTTCAAAATGAGAGGTGGTGGAAAAATTTCTGAGAAAGTATGAAGAAGTTATGCTCACCAAAGTTCGCTTGACTTTTCACCGAAAACCCTAATTTGGAAAGTTTGACTTTTGAGCAAATCTTGAGTTTTCTTGATGAATCATGATCAACCCTTGATCAAATGATGAATGTAACTTCAAAATGAGGATGTTGACCAAAATCATGAAGTTTGATCTGTATGTTGACCAGTTGACTTTTGTCCAATACAACTGATTTTCAACCATCTGAGCAATTGTCTGAGGAAACTTGACTTGTGAGGCATGAAACTTGACATGTAGAATCTTTGAAGCATATGAGGAGGCAAGATGACCATTGGAGATGTTGGAAGTCCATCTGGATCTGAGAATTGGCAAACCCTAGTTTGGGTTGATTGTCTAGGAGAGGGTTTGTCTAGCTTCATAGATATGAGATATTCCCATCCCACTTCCAATCATCACAATAATGTCTAACAATCAACATCTCAGCCACTGCATCAACAACTTGATTTCCAATAACTCTTCAACACCTGAAAAGTAGAATACATACTTCTATCACAAACTAACTAAGACTAAAACCAACAAGATTATAACTTGAACACACCTTGGAATTGCTTCACAGCTTCCTCCAAGAACATAACTCAACTCATTACTTCACAGCTTGTGAGTGAGGACATATTTCCTCTTGCCTACAGGCTTCGAGATAAAACACATGGTGACCTTCCCACAATTCGGGAGGTTCACTCTACTAACTCTCCAAGAAAGTGGTTACATACTCAACCCTAAAAACTACATCGTTACTAAATTTTGCTGATACTAAACCTAGGTTACAAAGCTTCTATTTATAACCTATTACCCAACTGGATTTGGGCCTTCAAACAACAGCATATCAGCTGTAACAAACAGCAGAAAACTTTTGTTATAATCAAGGTCTTCAATCCTAAATTTTTTGATTTTTCTCTTTAGCTTCTGATTGAATCTTCTAGACCTTCACATATGCATTCAATAGCACGCCACTTAGATTGCATAATATTCCCTGAATATTATGCATAATTTAAAAACATAAATGTAATTAATTTAACAGTTCAGTAGCGTGATATATGATGTCTGATGTCTCGACATCTCATTCGACATGTTGTTCTAGTTGTTGAAACACTTCAACACAACAGGTTTCTTCACTAAATATAACTTCAACCTTCTTTCTCCTTACAAGTTATAAATCCAATTTAACCTATTGCTGCTATATTAGTTTTACCAAACATAAAGCCAATCCTATAAATAGAGAACTAACACTAACCTCCCGTATTGTCACGATCAAAGAAAGAAGAAATAATATGTCTCTATCTGGCCGTAACGCCCGAATTCGTCAGCTCGGATCTCATTCGAGAAACCCCTGAAGGACAACAACAGATCTACTTCACAAGCAAAGCCCTGTATGGGCCCAAAATAAGATATCAACAGATCGAAAAGATCAGCCCATCAAACAACTACTGGGTCGTCCAGACATGGCCGGACGGATACTCAAATGGTCCTTGGAATTTTACGAGTTTGATATCAGATACAAAAGTAGAAAATCCCTCAAAGCTCAAGTCCTAGCTTATTTTTCTTAGAAATGACCTTCCCCACGTCCCACGAAGGGTCCGACAAATGGACGATATTCATTGATGGTGCCGTCAGCTCGACCGGTAGTGGGGCATGCATAATTATGGAAAACGGAGAAGGGATCATCGTCGAGGTAACCCTCTGTAACACCCCTTCTAATTACCCGCGATTTTATAAATAATAATCAGAGTATATAACACATATCAAGAGGCATCACAATTTTTAATATAATTCAAAACAGTTGTCATGCTTTCACTCAAGAAAATTCATTAAATGAAACATACTTAAGGTTATGTTTAACAATGAAATGAAACATAACGGATCCCGAATACAACATCCATAATTATTCTTGACATAACATCAAAACATGATTCAAAACCATTAAAAATATCCATTAAAGGATTCAAACAACTGCTTCCAGGTTACATCTACCAGAGTACTACATCGACACGCTGACTAATTAATCGACTCGACTCTATAGCTATCCTCACCGACTCCAAGCCTAATCACTTGGATCCGAAATTAAAGTAAGGGTGAGATTTCAATTCAATATAACATGCATTATACGCTTTAAAATACAATGAATAATCGGATACGTTAAATCCATTAACCAAACACAAATCATAATCAATTCACAAGGCTCACACAATGAACATGTATATAACAAACAACGGAAATTGCAACACCGAATCCATCCTAGCATGTTACAATCCCATATGCAATGCACTCTATGCATGTGGTACCAAACGTGAACCGAGTTCACCCACCGCCCGCTTACATGTGGAAAGACAAGTATATCCATGATTCGCCGTAACACCGAGTCAAGAATCCAATCCCGATTCGCCCATAACCACCGGGTCAAGAATCTAGCCTCACTACCTCGCACTGTAAGTCTATTGGCTCGCTACTCACTTCCGCACAATGGAATGAACCAATTTAACAAATGCTCATGCATGCATCATAAAAGCATGCACATCAATTCAACTAATATGATAACAACATAATTCCACATAAATACCAATACCAATCTATCACATGATAACAACATAATCATAAATTAAATTATCACAAAGCATAAACATGCCAAACGCTTACTCTTCAATCAGTAAGACTATCACCAGTATATAATAACAATAACACATGATACCAATACAATCATGAATAAATCACAAGGGAAAGAAACATCACATGAACGTCAATCTCCATTCAACTTGTCAAACAATCTAAACCAATTCATAGATTACGATCTCAACAAAATTCACTTATTGCCAATCACCAATGTATCGCATTCAATCATAATGAATAATCAACACAACATTGTAAGCATTACTCCTCATCCGATAACTCAGGCCATTCATATTAATTTTCCATTATCCTTAATTAATCCATACTTTTCAAAATCGGAAGCTCGACTCTTTTAAAATAATTTTAGCAAAATAATATTTTTCCCTTTTTAAAAGGTAGTATTTTAAATTTAAGAAATAACGCCGAAAACGACACTCGAATCGGAGTTACGGTTTAGAAAATATGAATTTTTGAAGTTTAAGTATTTTTGAAAAATTGTACATGGAACCTGGTTCCTACATATACAGGAATCGGTTCCTGAAAAGTTGAAAAATCTCGCTCCCTGGTTTTTGTATGGGAACCCGGTTCCGACATAGACAGGAACCGGTTCCTGAGTGCAAAAACTCCCGGTTTTGAAAAATAACACTGGGAACTCGGTTCCTCCCCACAGGGAATCGGTTCCCACGACTTATAACAGCATTTTCTACTACTTTTGACAGCATTTTGCATCCTTTATCATCTCCACACTTTCCAATACGAAATGTGACATTAGGAACACCAAATCATGATCATTTTACACCATTATAACATCAAACAACATAGTTTACTCATCCGTACTATTCATTTGACATACTAACGATCCTAATTCCAAACACCGACACAAAATAGGGTTTTATTCTATAACTTATAATCATCAAAATTCAAACTTCCTAACATACCCAATTATCCATTTGATTCCCAAAACCCATAAGGCATATTAACCGAAAGAAATCACCCTTTACCTCGTGATGTTCTTCGATTTCTCTCGGCGTCGGCTTTTTCCTCTCTTCTCTTCTCCAACTCTACATATAATAGCTTTTCTCCAAAAAAAACCTATTTTTTCTTTCTTTTCCTTTATATATTCCTTTTAATGTTCCTTTATTTATTCCAGTAAAATAAAGTAAATGGTAATTAGTAAGAGTAGAGTAATTTACTCCTCACACCCCTAATTACACCTCACACATCCATCTCTTCTTCTCTTTAATTAATCAAATTAATCCATTAATATAAATACTTAAGACTTTAATTAAATAAATAATTAAATTTCCACTTATTTAATATTTTAATTAAATCGGGGTGTCACAACTCTCCCCCACTAAAAGAGTTTTCGTCCTCGAAAACATACCTTAGACGAAAAGTTCGGATACGAGTCCTTCATTTGACTCTCCGCCCCAAGTGACATTTCCTTCAATGGTCCTCCCAAGATACTCGTATTCAAGTTATCTCTTTACCTCGCAATTGCTTCACTCTTCCGATCCTCAATTCGCAGTATCGCTCAACAACAAATTATCCCGCATCGAACATCATCCACTTGAATCTCATGAGACGGATCCGCAATGTACCTCCTCAATCGAGACACATGGAAAACATCATGCAAATTTCGAAGTGAGGCGGTAAAGTAATCTGATAAGCCACTTTCCCAACTCTCTTGGTAATCAAACGGACCAATAAAGCCGGAGTCAACTTCCTTGACTTCAAAGCTCGACCAATACCACCATCTGAGTAACTCGCATGAACACATGATCTCCTTCACTAAACTCAAGATCTTTCCTCCTCTTATCATGATAACTTTTCTGACGACTGAAGCTCTCATCTTCTCCCCTAATCATCTTAATCTTTCCGAAGGTTGTTGAACAACCGTCCAATCACAAGACTTTCTCCGATTCGTATCAACACAACGGCTGCCTAACACCTCCTACCGCAATGCCTCGAACGGAGCCATACCAATGCTCGAATGAAAACTATTGTTGTGGGTAAACTCTATCAACGACAAATAGCTATCCCAAGCTCCACCTTTCTCCAACACACAAGCCCTCAACAAATCTTCTAACGATCAATCGCCTCTCCGTCTCGACCATCTATCTCATGGATGATACGGAACTCAATCGTAACTTAGTACCCGTAGCTTCCGCAATCCTCGCCCGTAACTTAGACGTGAACCTCGATCTCTATCTTACACAATGCTAGACTAATACCATGCAAACTCACAATCTTCTCAACATACACCGCCAATCTCTCCATCGGATAATCCATTCTTATCGGATAAAGTGAGCAGACTTTGTCAATCGTTGGCAATAACCCAAATAGAATCACTTAGTTGTCCTCAAGAAACCAATACGAAATCCATAGAAATGCCATCCCATTTCCATTCCTAACAAACAATGTTCCATCAATCCCGACGATTTCTGATGTTCAATCTTTGATTTCTGACAACCCAAACACGCATACACAAACTCGGCAATTTCCTTTTTCATTCCTGACCACCAAAATAATTTCTTCAAATCATGGTACATCTTAGTAACACCGGGGTGAATACTCAACCCACTTCGATGTCCTTCTTCCAAGATACTCTTTCTGATCTCAGCAACATCCGGAACACACACTCTATCACCAAATCTCACAACGCCATTCTCATCAATTCGGAACTCACCTTCTTGACCTTGGTTAATCAATATCAACTTATCCACCAACCCAAACATCAGATTTCTGTCCATTTCAAATCTCTTCCAAAATACCACTAGTCAGCTTCAACATGCCCAATTTCACACTATTCGGAGTAGTTTCGCATACTAAACTTAAGTCTCTGAATTGTCCCACTAAATCCAATTCACGAACCAAACTGTCTTGAAGCATAAGCCACAACCTGCCTATCTTGCATCAAAACACCACCTAATTCCATCTGTGACGCATCACAATACACCACGAACGATTCTCACGGATTCGCAAAATTAGAATCGAGCACTAGTCAACCTCCTTCAACTCTTGGAATCCTTCTCACAATCGAATCGCAAAACAATACACTTGGTTTTACAAATCTATTTCTCTGAGCATCTTCCAATAGCTTCTTCAATTTCCTATCTCTAAAGTTGACGTCTTGTACGGTGTCATAGAAACAAGTTTTGTACCAAGAACGACATTAACAACAACTCCGACTCTCCTCAAACATCACTACACGATAAATAAATTTACTTACAAGTGTTGGACCCATTTGTAAAACAAAGTTCATCACATTATCTTTCCAACACTTCAAACAAAACTCAATTCAGACATCCAAACTCAAGTTATGGATTTTACAAGTTTTCGAAAAATGCTGTCAGCTTCAGGAAATCAATTCCCTGTGATAGGTAATCGATTTCTCACCTTGTGAGAGTGAAAAATCCCAAAACATCATAGAATGCAAAATTTTAGATCCTAACTTCAACATACCGCAACACACATCATTCACCACTATTAATTGCGTCAAGTTACAATTCCAATAACCAATTCACATCATTGCATACTTTATATCAACCATTGACACTAACACAATTAATCTTTTCAAGAACACAAGGAGGTAACTCACACTGACAACTTCACGATCAACCGGAAGTGTTGCAACATTCCAACCACACCAGCTTCATCTTCTAAGAGTCATCCTTCTTAATTACCAAATATCTTCTAGGCCAAGAATATGCATCGACTCATCAAAACGATTCATAATCACTTGGTTTAACTTCAAACATTCAACCCAAGAATAGCCTCAAGCTAATCCAACATCTTGCTCAAACGATGAGTCGCTATTATTCCCAGGGGACATTAGAACTCACACCTAATCGACACCATTATCCATACCCCGTCCTAAATACCTTCAATATCCTCGCCTTAACACGAACTGATGATATCCGCACTCGTAACAATTTTACTAAATACACAAGCTCCAACTAACGATCCATCAAATCACCAATCCTCAACAATGGATACCGATTCTTGATCGTCACTTTATTCAATCGTAGTCAACACACAATCTCATCGCACCTTCCTTCTTCTTAGCTAACAACACCCGCGCACCCCACGCGAAACACTAGGACTAATAAACTTCTCTAGTAACTCTTCCAACTGCTTCTCAACTCGCATAACCTCGATGCCGACATGCGATACGGCGCCATCGACACCGGACTAGTTCTAGGAATTAAATCTATAGTAAATTCCTCCTCTCTCTCAAAGGAAATTCACCGACATCTTCTCGAAACACCTCGGAAATTCATCCACCATCGACAATCCAACTTACTCTGAACAATCTCAAAATAATTCTTCACTACCGTAATTCATCACTCTTAGATTTCCCTTTCACGTCAAGAATACAACATAAACACCACACCATCATTAACAACTACGTAACTCGATCATCCATCTTAATTCATTATCCTTATTAGAGTCTTCGCTCACTCATATGGTTCACAAGCTTCTACCACACTTCATTCATATTCATCACTTCATGCCCCATTTAGATAGTAAGACAATTGTATACCATCCAATATGATTCCGTCTACTATCAACAAGAGATTAAGGGTGATCAGGTCCTCAATTTGTCAATAGACATCCGATAATCATACTGAAGTATAAACCATCATTACCAACACTTTCTGATCTCAGAATCATACTCACCTTTTTGCACCTCCAACTATGACTCATGGCCCAAACGATTCCAACAACTCTAACCACACTTGCACTGTCTTTTCAAGCAGAAACTCGTACCAATGACTTACAATCGGAACATATCCGGGAAGCATCTCTTCTCCCCCACTTAGTTCCACACTACCCCGCAATAATCAATCGAAAGTAATAAGTACCGACAGTGTTGTACACACTTGTCGCATACAAAGGGATAATGACATTAAGACACTGGTCACAACGACCGACTATGCTCTGATACCACTATTGTAACACCCCTTCTAATTACCCGCGATTTTATAAATAATAATCAGAGTATATAACACATATCAAGAGGCATCACAATTTTAATATAATTCAAAACAGTTGTCATGCTTTCATCAAGAAAATTCATTAAATGAAACATACTTAAGGTTATGTTTAACAGCGGAAATGAAACATAACGGATCCCGAATACAACATCCATAATTATTCCCGGACATAACATCAAAACATGATTCAAAACCATTAAAAATATCCATTAAAGGATTCAAACAACTGCTTCCCCAAGTTACATCTACCGTAGTACTACATCGACACGCACTAATTAACCGACTCGACTCTAGAGCTATCCTCACCGACTCCAAGCAACTAATCACTCGGATCCGAAATTGTTAAAGTAAGGGTGAGATTTCAATTCAATATAACATGCATTATACGCTTAAAATGCAATGTAATAATCGGATACGTTAATCCATTAACCAAACACAAATCATAATCAATTCACAAGGCGCTCACACAATGAACATGTATATAACAAACAATGGAAATTGCAACACCGAATCCATCCTAGCATGTTACAATCCCATATGCAATGCGACTCTATGCATGTGGTACCAAAACGTGAACCGAGTTCACCCACCGCCCGCTTACATGTGGAAAGACAAGGTATATCCATGATTCGCCTAACACCGAGTCAAGAATCCAACTCGATTCGCCCATAACCACCGGGTCAAGAATCTAGCCTCACTACCGCACTGTAAGTCTATTGGCTCCGCTCACCGCACAATGGGAATGAACCAATTTAACAATGCTCATGCATGCATCATAAAAGCATGCACATCAATTCAACTAATATGATAACAACATAATTCCACATAAATACCAATACCAATCTATCACATGATAACAACATAATCATAAATTAAATTATCACAAAGCATAAACATGCCAAACGCTTACTCTTCAATCAAGAAGACTATCACCAGATATAATAACAATAACACATGATACCAATACAATCATGAATAAATCACAAGGAAAGAAACATCACATGAACGCTAATCTCCATTCAACTTGTCAAACAATCTAAACCAATTCATAGATTACGATCTCAACAAAATTCACTTATTGCCAATCACCAATGTATCGCATTCAATCATAATGAATAATCAACACAACATTGTAAGCATTACTCCTCATCCGATAACTCGTGCCATTCATATTAATTTCCCATTATCCTTAATTAATCCATACTTTTCAAAATCGAAGCTCGACTTTTTAAAATAATTTTAGCAAAATAATATTTTTCCCTTTTTAAAAGGTAGTATTTTAAATTTAAGAAATGCAAAACGACACTCAATGATTTGGTTTAGAAAATATGAATTTTGAAGTTTAAGTATTTTGAAAATTGTACATGGAACCCGGTTCCATATACTGAGAATCGGTTCCTAAAAGTTGAAAAATCTCGCTCCTGGTTTTTGTATGGGAACCCGGTTCCGACATAGACAGAACCGTTCCCGAGTGCAAAACCCGCTTTGAAAATAACACTGAACTCGGTTCCTCCCACAGGAATCGGTTCCCACGACTTATAACAAAGATTTTCTACTACTTTTGACAAAGATTTTGCATCCTTTATCATCTCCACACTTTCCAATACGAAATGTGACATTAGGAACACCAAATCATGATCATTTTACACCATTATAACATCAAACAACATAGTTTACTCATCCATACTATTCATTTGACATACTAACGATCCTAATTCCAAACACCGACACAAAATAGGGTTTTATTCTATAACTTATAATCATCAAAATTCAAACTTCCTAACATACCCAATTATCCATTTGATTCCAAAACCCATAAGGCATATTAACCGAAGAAATCACCCTTACCTCGTGATGTTCTTCGATTTCTCTGCTTTTTCCTCTCTCTTCTCTTCTCTTCTCCAACTCTACATATAATAGCTTTTCTCCAAAAAAACCTATTTTTTCTTTCTTTTCCTTTATATATTCCTTTTAATGTTCCTTTATTTATTCCAGTAAAATAAAATAAATGGTAATTAGTAAGAGTAGAGTAATTTACTCCTCACACCCCTAATTACACCTCACACCTCCATCTCTTCTTCTCTTTAATTAATCCAATTAATCCATTAATATAAATACTTAAGACTTTAATTAAATAAATAATTAAATTCCCACTTATTTAATATTTTAATTAAATCGGGGTGTCACACCCTCTCCCTCTCATTCCCCACTTCTAACAACCAAGAAGAGTACGAAGCCTTTCTCGCTGGTCTCCGTCTCGCCGAGGAAATGGGAGAAAAAGAGATCAAAATCCTCACAGATTCACAACTCATGGCCTCCCAAGTCCGAGGCGAATATCAGGTTAAGAACGACCAACTAGCTAAATACTGGACCCTCGTCCTGGATAATTTGAAGAAGTTCGTTTCCTTCGACGTACATCATATCCCTCGAGAACACAAAGCTCGAGCGAACAGTCTATCCAAACTTACCAGTATAAAGACAAATGAAGGAAACAAGTCAGTGATCCATGAAACACTCCTGCGACCAAGCATCGAGAAAAGACATCCCGACCACAACATGCTCGTCATCGAAGAGAATACCTCCTGGATGACACCCGTCTATAAATATACCCACCGACAACGAGACACAATTCACTGACAGAAATTTCCATGACTTCGTCGCCCACCTGGGAACCGTGCAACACTTTGCTTCAGTCGAACATCCATAAACCAACGGACACGAAAAAGCCACAAACAGAGTCATATTGCACGGTCTCAGACAAAGGTTGGACGAAACAAAGAAGAAATGGGTCGAAGAGCTGCACAACGTGCTTTGGGCTTACTGAACTACCCATATTCATCCACCGGGGAGACCCCTTTTCAATTAACATACGGAACCGAGGCCGTCATTCCAGTAGAGATTATCGAGCCATCGAGGAGAACCGAATCTCCACTTGATGAGGAGATGAACGACCAGTCCTTAAGAGAAGAGTTCGACCTTGTCGAGGAGTTAAAAATGGGGGCTGCTTTGAGAGAAGCCTCACTCAAACAAACAATAGCCCTCTACTTTAACGCCAAAATCATTCCACGTGAGTTCGACGTCGGGAGCTTGGTCCTTAAATGAAACCTCAAAAGCTCCCCCGAGGGAAAACTCGCAGTAAACTGGGAAGGTCTCTACCGTGTCTACGCCAAAACAGGAACGTGGGCCTACTACCTAGAAAACCTTTAAGAGGAACAACTTGCTTGATCATGGAATGCCGAAAAACTTAAGCAATATTATAGCTAAGACACACGCGGTCGACATGTCTCGGGGAATCATCCGAACATCGATAGCTCGACATCCAAAGCTCGCCCCAGTACCAACGATGCGCTATATCACGACACCAAAAGGACACTCACTCTATTTATTTCACGAGCCAGACCTTCGCCTTGACACGGGGGACTCAAACGAGCTCCGACGTCTAAGTACCTTGCCTGGTAGAACACCCAGCTCACGATGGGACATTCACGCCGCCGACCTCAGGCCCTCAATCAGGACATGAGCTCTAGATCAAGCCCAACAAACAAACTGGCCCCCTTTTATTAGTTGCCCCACACTAGCGAAGACACACGTTAAACGAGCATACCCCTCACAAACAAATAGCACAAGCATGCAACAAGCTATAACAACAAAATATATTAAGAATACATTCACGACCACGAGGGTCGAATTTGTCTTAGAGTTACAACGGGGACTCCACCCCAACAAAATAAATATCAAAACAGTCACAGAGACCAAAACTATCATTGCGTAAAACAGGCCATGCCCAAACAAAAATAATACAAAACCAGCACATCAAGAGTAGGACATGCATTAACTCGGCAGACGGAGTCGAGTCTTCTCCAGGGGTCACTTGCAGGGAGTCTCTTCCAAGATCATGTCACCGAGGAAAGTAGGCCTCTTTATCGCACCTTCTTCGACATAATGGTGAACCCATATTCCATCGGTCACCAACTCCATGCCTGGCTTCAAAGCGCGTATTTGGGCTAAGGCGTTCTCGAAACTCCCCGTCGAAGCATCCTACACATCATCATAAGCCAGTTGTATTCGCCCAATAAAATTTGTCCGGGTCCTCAACCCCGCGACCTCTTCGGATTCCCCCTCTATCGGAGAAAAACCAGCCTTCAACCGCGCAACTTCGTCAACTAACAACTGATTGTTCTTCTGAGCCACATCACGCTCCTCAACAGTCCGTTTGAGGTCGGCGGATAATTTTTTCTGAGTCTCCTCCCGGTTCTTATCAACCTCCTTCATCTTCTTCAACTTGGTCCTGAGCTCTCGAAGTTCGACCTCTGGAGATCGACTGAGCTTGGAATAAGCAGCAACCATCTCAAAAATACGCATCCACGTGCCCGCATCCTTAATAAGAGCTGCCTTTTTGTACGACCGGTCTATCTCTTCCAGCAAGAGGGATTTTGCACGAGGAAAATTCACACTCGTATTCTCGAAGTAAGCTCGGTCGAGCCAATAAGGGGGGAGATCAAATTTCCCTTTGTCTTTCTCCTCGGTTAGATCCACCGCTCCTTTAGCCCGAATCTTCTTATTCCTCGAAGCAGTCTGTTGATGGGATAACACCTCGATCGCATAACTTGTCGATGATTTCCCTGAAGTGGCTTTAGAGGCCACCCCCAAATCACTCGGAGACCCCGTTCCTTTCCCCTTCTTCCTCTGTAGCGCCTGCCGAGCAATACGCTCCTATGTTGGATCCATCTTAGCTGTAATCAATAGAAAGAATTTGGATTAGAATCGGACAAATCTGAGAATACTCAACAATAACATAAAATAAAATGATGCACAAATGTTAAATAGTAAATCATCTACCCAAATAAGTCTTAGGATCCCCGCTCAGAAGGAGATCCCTCACATTGATAAGCTGAGGCTCAAAAACATGGGCCCCATCTTCTCCCACGAGTGCTCTTCCTCCTTTTCTCATACGCTAGACTTGGGGAAGGCCCTCGACATAGGACAATAGCACGTCGAGGCTGGCCAAATCCTCTGCACCTAGCTCTTCTTTGGCCCACATATATTGGTCCGTATTCCGTTTGAAGTGCAGCCAGTGAAAATTAAACTTGGACACAAGTTCCATCCTCCTCGAAAGCAGGAGTCCTCGTAAACACGTTAAAAAGGGCCCGTTCGGTGATTGGTCGGACTAATATAAACTTGTCCTTGAAGAAACAGACAAACTCTTGATAAGGCTTGAAGAGCTTCCCGACCTGCTGCCGAAATGATACCCAACTCCATTGAATCACCCCGTCCACCTTGCCTGAATTTCTTTGAAGGCAGAAGATATGGAAGAACAGGGGAGAGTAACACCAATCTCCAAGAATTCGCACACAATCTCAAACTCCCGGATAAATGCTATAACATTAGGATGGAGCTGGGACGGAGCCAAATGAAGGTGGTTGAACACAGTCGTCAAACCCCAAATATGTCCTACCCTTTAATAAGGACCATTTGGCTTACGCATTTTGCATATTGCATGTACATGTCTCCCATTAGGTCATTTAACATTGCATCCATATCATTGGCACGTTAACCATGAGATTAAGGACTTTCTGATTGTGCGGATGTATACAATTTAAAGAAGAAGTTTGATTAATGAAGATTGAATATTTGAAGTCTCAGCATCACGATATCTTCTCTATGCATGATACTCGTTAATTCAACAGATTTGCCAAAATAGCTCAGTTGAATGTATGTTGTGACTGGTTCATCGAGCGTAAATCATTCCTATGATCTTATTTGAGTCCCGAAGTATCTATATACGGCTTATCAATCTATATGTTTCGTCAGAAAATCGAGAACGATTGAATATGGAGAGATTCGGGTGTATACGATGAAAAGTCAACAAAAAGTCAAAGGTTGCCTGAGCGGATTCAGTCAAAATTACTGTTGAAAGTCGAGATACGAGAAAATATGGTCGTTTATTGAGAAAAGTCGGAAGAATCGGACAAAAAGGAGATTTCTTGCATTTTAAGTAATCTTAGACTTAGATTTTTTTTTGAAGTTTTAAGACTTTTGTGTTCGCGGATGCATATTGTCGACTCTATATCTCATTCGTCTGTGGGTAAAAGTTCGTGAATTGGTAATCGGTGGAAAGAGGACATTTCTTACTTCAAATTTGTCCTTGTGGGGACTTCTCTGAAAATGCCCGAATTTTGAGTTATGAGGCTCCGAAGTTTGAAGTTTACAACTTTTGAAGTTTATACTTACTGAAATTTTGAAGACTTTTAACATGGTCAAGTGCTCGACTTCGGAGGTATTTTACACGTGTTTCCAAGCATTGGTTCGTGTTGAGTTCAAAATCAAAGTTGTTCATTTCGCGGAAATGTACGACTTTGCCGAAGAAATTGAATTTATACGAGCCACGGATCGAAAGTTACGAAGCTCGGAAACCGGGAGTTTGTCATGTTCACAATGTTCGACACTTAGATTTTTTTTGGAGCGTTTGTCAACATGGTCAGATTGACGACTTCGGGTTTGATTTTCTTATAGTTATTGACTCCGTATCGGAAAAATGTTCAACAGAGGAATTATTTACATTACGACAATCTACAACTTTGTTAAAGGAATCAAATTTGTTCGGGGTCTAAATCGAGAGTTATAAGGCTACAAAGTCGAGGAAAAACATTATGTAGAATTTTGTCGACGTTGCTGGCATTTCATTTAGTGCGTTTTCTTAACTTCGGGACCGATTTAAAGCGTGCTATGAGCGTCGATTTGAGAAACTTTTAACATTAAAGTTGTTCAATCATATCTATTCTACAACTTGGATCTTGGAATCATGGCAAGAGAAATCTTAGATATTAAGTTATTGAGCCAAGAAGTGGGCCATCAGGTCACGGATCTGTTGCCGTATCTGGGATTAGTTTTCTGCAACAGGCGCATGGGAACTCTTCTTTACTCATTTTGGCCAAGCGTTTCAGGTACATGCAGGCATAATGGAGAATTGATACTCGATATAACAAAAAAGAAAAAGTAACAACTTTTTTACCTCTCACTTCATCCTTTGATCGCTCGCCATCACCCATAACAACCGATATTAAGACGCCGCTCCTTCCTCCATCCTCACTCTCTTACCTTTCTATTGTCTCTCTCACCATAACCGTAATCGCCGGCAACGCTGCAACTTTCTTCACGCAGTCCTCTCAACTTCAGCATATGCAGCTTCATTCTTTTCCTCTCATCTTCAAGATATTCTCGTTCCCGTTTTCAATCCTCTCAAGTATCGGTTTAGATCGCGTCTCGTTATTACATTCCAAGGTCCAAGCTAAGGAGTCAGTTTATTTCTCACTGGTCGAAGCTTCCTGGAGTATTCGTTTCTGTCAATCGGAGAGTAAGAAGGAGCTGCAAGATTTTCAGTTCATCTGCTTCGTGAGCTTCAAACAAGTAAGCCTTGAAACTTCCCTCTACATGCCTCGATTTGTTGTGAGTACTCGTTTGCATCGTGTAAGTAAGGTATTAGGCCTGAAAACTGCTTGCAGCTCCGAATATATAGCGTTTACAAGTTCCCAGATCTACTTTTGTTGAACAAGTTTCGGGCGTTTGCGTTCTCTTCAACGAAAACTAAGGCCAGATCCGTATTCCCTGCGAGAAAACGAGTCAGATGATGTAGGCTCGACTGATTTCGATGAAGATTCGAGCGATTCCGGCAGCGTGTTCGCGGAGAAGACGACCAGAGGGTTTTTCCGGCGTCGCTGCATTTTACTCTTGCCCTAAGCGTGGCCTTCTGTCGTTGGTTCATGCATCCTTGCCATTAGCCAATTAAAACCTGCCACGCGTCTGTTTTTTTAAATTTAATTTATTTGAAAGTAATGAAAGTTGACTGATTGATGAGTATACTAGTGCATGTAAAGAAAAACGTGACATGATGTTCAAATAAATAATCAATTTTCTTTGTTCTTTTTTTGTTGAAACAAAAAGGCTTAGTGTAGTTTGGAGATTGGGCTTAAGCGAATTTCTAATGGACCCCCGGTTTGAGCCCGTTTCTGGCAATAATAACTGAAGATAGTTTAATCTGAAAGTCAGTAATACACCTCCCTGCTTCAGCTATACATAATCTCAACGCATAATCAATTTTGCTTTCAATTCCAATTTTATCGACTTGTGAAAAATATATGAACATAAGTTTCTGACACTTTAGCACCTTAGGAATTTTATGATATTTTTTGGGATTTTTCTGATTAATTTTAGTCCCTTTTTAATTGTTTTTTTGATAACATGTTTAGAAACGATTTGTTCCGCGACACCTTACATTTCGATGCAATTTTTGATCGTTTTTTGACTATAAAAATATGTAAAAATAGGATTCTGGTTCTATAATATCTTAGGAGTTCTTAAATAATTTTGCTACATTTTTATAATTTAATTTACATTTAATATTAAATCATTTTTGTAAAGGTATATCGCTTAACTTATATTTGAATCCAGGCTTGCATTTTGTAATGATTACTCGTTATTTTCAAACCGTTTTTTTTTACCATAATAAGAAGACTAGGTTCCCATGGTTCATATACCATCTTGGTAAATTTCAATCGAAAATTGAATCGTCATTCGATTAGTTTAGGAGCCCTGATACACTTCTAATTAATCTAAATCATGTTGCACGTTTATACAATTTTTTGAAGCTTGCATTTATGAATTAAATTAGGTTTTTGTGGCATGATAGTAGACATAATAATCAATATTATGGTTTAGATCCATGATTTTTTTGAGATCTCTTTGGGTGTTTTTTCGATTCTTCCTTTGTGTGGCACAAAGATAGATAATTGTCTACTATTTCACCTAATTAGGAATCATTTTTTTGCATGCGATGCTTAATACTTATTATAACCTCAAAATAACTTAGTAATCATTATGTTAACATGTTTAGGTAGCTCCAATCACAATCTAAATCATAATCGAGTCATATGATTATTGTACCTTGACATTTGATTCTTATAGTGACGATTGAGCGTTTTGACTCGGTTTTGTGCATAGTTTCGTTCCAACCATGATCTTTCTTGTACATTTTGTTTGAGATCATTAAATATGAGTTAGCTACTGATTTATAGAGTTCCATATTTAAATTAATACAATGTTTACTTAATTCTCGGGTTTTGATCATGTCACGACGTTTAGAAGCGTATTTCTCATTTCCCTTAAATTAACTAAATGTCGGAAGTTATTAATATATATTATCATGCCACTTAAAGCTATGATGTCAATTGTTTAATTTTTTATTATACTCCTTGTTGTTTACTAACTCTTCTTGTGAGTTTCGGAAAGTAATGCACTGCGGCCCGTTGCTTCCACTTGTGATTTATTTTCACACTATAGTGTTGGATTCACTTTGAGCATTATATCTAATTATTTATTTGATTGGCTTCAGATCACACGAAGTATTCCGGGTTTCTAGCTTTGGGTTGCTTTTGCTATTGATTATCATCCGTTTGGTATTTACTCGAACTATTTTATTTTCTCGTATCTTTATCACTTTCTTTACTGCTTTCTAAAGAGCATGAGAAGTAGGGTGTTTACTGTTTTCCTTGCCATGAGAAGTAAGAATAGAAATGCATGATGAGGCTTCCGTAGTTGGAGCATGTTCAGGAACCCCTCTGGTTTATTTCAAGACCCGTTTAGGGAGATTCCGCATATTGTGTGCTAACTGTGTGTGGTTTGTTTAAAACTCTTCCGCGCAAAGGAGGTAACTTTCAATGTGTTTATTTTTGTGCTTACATAGGTCATGAGTGGTTAGGCAACCTGATATGACACCACCAATAAAGTCCTAATGATGATATGATGATATGAAAGGCACGCGGAAAGGGTTAGCAACTAACCCCCACATAGTTCAGTCCGTGTCAGCTCAACTCACGTGAATCGTGAAGCTTCCTTATCGAGTCAATAATACAGTGGCAAAGGGTTCCCTATTCTGATCCTCCATGCTTTGTCATGGAGTCCGCATTCACATGCTGATGCTCGCACTCATATGCTCCTTACAATGGGTAATTCATATCAAGGTGTGAATCCCTTTCTCCCATAGGAAACTTCTGGTTGACGCGGGTATTTCCATCTGTGGCTATGGTTTTCCTCCGAAAGAAGGCTCCTGGTTAACTCGGGTGATTCGCTAACTTAGAGGCTATGGGACTTCTTTCATATTCCCCGCGCATGTGTGTATCATTTGTTTGTGCATTCCATTGTTTGTGTGCTTTTGTCAAAGTACTTGTTTGCCTCCTCCCTTTGTATCCCTTGGTTCTTCAACCAAGGTGGATATTAGGATAGTTTCCCACAGGACCGCTCGGCTAGATTAGCTTTCGAGCTTAGATGTTAGGATAGTCATCCATGCATGCTAACTTAGTTGGAAGCTCCATTTATCCTTAACCTTAGGATCAATCATTGTATGATAACATTAGGGTAGAACTAGTTAGTTTCCCTTAGATGTTTCTTCTTTCTTTTGCATATTTGCATTAAAACTAAAACTTGTTTCTTTTTCTTTCCAAAACTTCAAAACATTCTAAAAATAAAAAAAAACACTTTCTTCAAGATAAAATCAACAAACTAATACAAATATTTTTGCCTTTATGGCCTATCAATCAAACTTTTCAAAAGAACGTGTTAATTCCTTTATGTGTTGACGTGTAATACCCCAAAGGTTGGGTTACGGCAGGAAGCAAACTTAAAACAGTTCCATTAAAAACCACAAAACTAACCAAAAAATATGAGTCGAACTACGACACTCTGACTTTCCCGTTGCACGAGGGAATACGTAGGCATCTGGTCACGGGGCTCGACCGAGCAAACTTTGTAAATAATTCCTTCTTTTCCCCGTGTTTGTTTGTTTTCTTTCTTTCATATGCATTCCTTTTAGAACATAGCATAGACATAGATGTAGCAATTAAGTAGATAGATATAACACACCCATAGATAAAGCAAATTGAAGTGAATACTATGGGGTACCACAAGCACGCGGGGTGCTAATCCATTCCCTTCGCGTAACTGACTTCCTTACCCTTTTCTCGTGGTTCCGACGACCATGTTATTTCCCTTCCCTTAGGTTTAATCAGTGTTTCCTTTCCCGCTCGAGGGATAAATATACATTGATGGAGACTATGTTTTCCGCCTCCTTCGCGCTTCGATGAAAATTCTAGGTGCGACAACAACGACCTGCAGATCCGTGAAGGGGAGACGAAATCCCATTTCCCTGAACCAAATATCGAATACAGGGATATGATCAACCTCATATATCGAGCATATCTGATGCTCGACTTCGAGGATGTAAATGATCCAATCTTTTGATCCTCTCCTACGCCCGCGACACCATCCTCAGGATCATACCAGTCCATTTTATCGAAAACCTCACCCCGACGGGTAGTGAAATGTGACCCTCTCAACCGAGCGTCTGGAGCCACCCAAATAGTTAGATCCTTCTCTCTGACTGGAACGATGGAACCGGCCGCTCCCTTGGTAGTCGGGGCTTTTCCCTCAAGACCTCCATCGAAGCATTTCCTTCATCAATAGAGAAATCATAATACTCTCGCTCGAAACTCCCAGAGCCTTCATGGCTATCTTCACTAGTGTCCGTCATAACACTTGAAAAGCAGAGGAAGTCAGTGAGCTCGACATAAACGTCAAATCTACTCTTCCACCACTAATCAAGTGAAAGGGCTCGGACGAACGAGGGTCTCATCCTCGATCAATGGCCCTCTCTCAAATAGCTAACACTCAAATCTGAATCCTCTCAATTCAGAGGAAGAAACACGTAGGGAGCCCAAAACGGCGTGGAAATGCTAGAGGGAGGCGGAGCAACCGCTCACCGCCAAAGGAATTCCTAAAATTCGAAACCCTAACCGCATGCATTTCTATGAACAATCGAGATTTTTAAACTTAATCAGACAAACTTGAGCAGAAGACTTGAAAACATATTGTTTGAGAGTCATAGAGGCTTTAAAGCGGATGATTAGAGCGCTAGTACGACGGTGGAATGTAGAGATGATTCTGAACCACCTTAAATTAGTCTCCCGGATTGATGAACGTTGAAGTTGAGCACGAACAAGCGAGAGCAAATGAAGAAAAGTTATTAATTGAAGGGCTTTTCCCCCTTTTATAGACTTCCTCTATGTGTATGAGACTACTCCTACCTAGGGAACCTAGGAGAGTCATCATTACTCCTTAGCCCCTAGGTCTGCCAAACAGTCAGTGCACACGGCTCGAGGCCACATGGACGAAAACTCTCCAAATTCTTCAACCTTTTAGTTCCTCGACAATGCTTTATTACCCTGGATAAAACGACATCGATCGTACTCCTCAAAATCAAGTCATCACCTCTACGACCAGATGCAACGACTTAGGGGGCTACTATTCTATACCACCCAAATACCTGTCGGGCAGGTCCCCTTTTCAAGACCGGCAACGAACCGTTAAGGATAAATAATGTCCTAAGGGGTTTTTTCCGCCCGCTCCGCGCGCCACCTGGCGCCTCTTGCTCGACTTCTGTCGAGCGGATCAATCTAGTTCCTCTCATTAAGGACTATGTTCATTATGACCCCGTCTGGTCAACACAACGACTAGTTCTAAGCATCAATGCTCGGTCTGACCAAGTCAGCTCAAATTAGCTATATCCACGAATCCGTATAACCAGGCCCAGATATAATAACCAATGAGAATTCTCCTAAGATCATTATATAAACCCTCATACCTTTGAGGGCAAGGTAACACATTATTACTCTAAACAACCCTAATACTCACTATTCTCAGCTTGACACTTGCTTACTTTAGCATCAGAATGTCTTGCAGGTACACCACCCACTCCTCATCATCAAACATTGCTCGAAGAACCTCCACTCACTCTGGCCATCTCCAATTATGATCAATACCCCAGATTAAAAAGTATGAAGCCCTATGGTTGAGAAGAAATCATGGAAAAGTTGGCAAGACTATCATAGCAGGTGTACGATATGAATCAATGGGGTGAGATGTTTTCTATTCGAGGAATTATGCAATCTCTAGGAGTAGTTGTTGACTAAGGTGGTTAAGATTCTAGTGCGTATATGTTGGATGAATTCCAAGAAGGAATTGTTGCTACTAAGGAATTATGTGTGGTAAAGTCATGGAGCTAAGTGGATTATGGATATATCGTAACCCAAAGTATTTTAAGAAGTGTGTGAGAGATTGAGATTAGAGTAGCGTAGTAGACAAGGAAGAGTCAGATAAGCCCATAGTAACTATGGATGGAATACATGTTAGAAGTGTTTTGAGCGGAGGTATCTTCCAAAGAGAAAATCATCAAAGAAATATTTTATTCATCTCAGTCTCTCAAGGATCCACCATAATCTAGAGGGGTGTTATTGATAGAACGAAATTGAAGGGACATCGTGGTTGTTGTGTAACCAGACGTTCATAGGCCAATTATTGAGCTTGTACATACCGAGGATTGGACAAAGTATCGTGACCATTGGAAATGTTAAGGACAAGTAAAAGATTCTACTTGATGTAGTCTTATTGTGATAATGTCTTATGCACTCATGAGTGTGTATGTAGGCTTGTATGGTGGTTGAAATTTAAACATGAGAGTCTATCCATCACTAGCATGACTTTGTGCGAAGTTGTCAGATACCAAGCCTGTTAGTTGCAGACTTACAATTGAGTGAAAGTCAATGAATCAAATAGCATTGAATTATTGATTACATAAAGTACAAAGTCAGAAGTGAAGATCAAGGATTCAATTGGAATTGGATTACTAATTCCATGAATGATGCACCTAATACAAGTATTACAACCATAGCTACAAGGTGGGGACATCTTAACAACAAAATCAACATGAACTTGAGAAAATTAGGGGCTTAAATGAATCAATCAAACTGGAATCAAGGCCCTAAATATGATATGAGGATAAAGTAAGGAAATGACGAGTAAATTCCCAAAGGATTGCATGAATGCATTCCTCATACCTTATAATCCATGCACAAGAATGCAAAAGGTGAAACAAAGATCAAACATCTTCTAATTAAATGATCAAGATGATCCCATGAGGTCAAATGTCTCTCAAGTATTTAAAATACTATCCTTGAGGTTATCATACCCCTTAAACATCAATTAGAAACACAAGTTGTACAAGAACATGGTCTAAGAATCAAGACATCAACAAATTAGGGTTTTGGGAACCACACAAACTTTATGCTCAAGGTAGAAACCAAATGATTTCCAATAAATGCAAACATGTTTAAATATCAATAGAGCATTCAAATGATCATCACATACCCAAAGCTTGGCCTTAAATCATGTCCATAAGCTTCAAATTGAAGCTAGACTCAATTACACTAGGCCAAAAGGTATGCTCACCTTAGAAATTTCACAAAAATAGAAAAATGAAATATAAAATCCAAGAAAAAATGAACTAATGAGCTCAAATCCCTTACAAGTCAGAGACATATCCTTGCTCAATTCAAAAGTCCATGGAAGGATCAAAATAAAATTCAAAAAGTCAACACTAGTTCAACATTTAGACGTATATGACCAATAAACAAGAAAAATTTGTATAAAATACAAAAATCAGAAATAAAAATCTACAAAAATCAAGAACAGTGACCTAACATCCCAAACATGATCAAAACTATTTTTGTCATTTTTTATTTTCAAGGAAAAATGATAAAAACAATAAAAATGCAAAATGTATGATGCAAATCATGTATTTAATGCTCAAATTTAATTAAATATGCAAAAATATCAAAATTATGAAATAAAAATCAGAAATATATGATGCATGGGTAGAATGCTCCAAAATATTTTTTTATGCATTTTTCATATGATGAAAAGTATTTTAAATGATTTAATTATGCATGAAATGCAACATAATGCATGAAATTATTTAATTATGCAAAAAATGACAAAATTATAAAATAAAATTCAGAAACTCAAAATTAACCCCTTAGAGGGTCCAGAATATTTTTTGTGGAATTTTTCATCATGAGCAAGTATTTTTTTTATAAATTTTTCAATTAAAACATACTCAATTAATCTTAAAATTTATTTAATTAGTCAAAACATTTTTAAAATTTTGGAAAAAATTCCATAAAATACTAGAGGTCAATATGAGTCTATTATATTTTTTTGTAATTTTTGGATGATTTTTGGATGCAAAATAAAATGGTTAAAGATGCTAATTACAAAATTAATTAAATGAAATAAAAATAAACAAGCTAGCGAATCAGATGATGCCACGCATCATCTTCAACCTCCAGCCAAAAGCCCTAACACGTGAAAATACAGTGGCGTGCAAGCTACTTCTGATCCTTACAAATACCTCATTTCTCAACCAAATCAAACGATTCAAAGCTCTAAATGAAGATCACATGGCAAGCTACAACACACAACTTGTAAAAAATCAAATGATCCACCATGCATCAAGAAATCAGAACGAGAAAATCATGAAAATCATCCAAATTTGGATTTTCAGAACACCATGCTATGCAACATACTTCAAAAACAGATGCAATTATACATCAAACCTATTCTTTGGCCAGCCAACCACGCATGTATAAGCTTATATTCATCAATGGCAAGCTAGAAATTCAGATTCAAAGTTCAAAAAGTTACCTCTTGATTTGAAAAATAAATCCAAATATGCCTCTGAATTCGAAGAGAAAACTCCACTAGCTTGCTCTTGAGACTTCAATGGAGTGATAATAATGAAGAGAATCCCTCAGAAATGCAAATTGCAGCAGCTTCAAAGAGAGGAAAATTTGAGATGCATAGTGAATTTTTTGGATCTGGAAAACGAGAGAGAGCAGCCTCCTGAGCAAAATGGGAAGCTTCCTACTTATATTGAGCCAATAATAATGAGGGTACATCAGTCCTTTTCTCAAAGAATCCGTTGGAGCAAAAATTGTCAAAAAAATAGTGTAAAGGATGGCTTGCGTTTTGTTCCTCTGTACACTCTCCTTGGTTGCGTTTTGATGAGCTGGCTAGATGGTGAAAAATGCCCACGTGGTTCATTCCTCAACCTTACTAGATATAGCAAAAAAAATGGAAATTGTGCATGGCAAGGGTGTGTGAAAAATGCTCATTCTATCTGGGCTTTTTATGGCATATAATGTGCTGGCATGCTTGCTTCAAATCCCAGCCTATGCTTGCCTAAAAATGGCTTATCAAATCAACACAAAAGTATGTATACAAGCCTCTGCACACACAGCCTTGGTTCCTCTTGTTCACTCCCAATTTTCTCACTAATGGCTCGTGCAAATCTTGGCTTTTTGAGGCCTATCAATAGCTCTTGGAATGAGGATTACAATTAGCTTTGGTTCACTGAAAATGGAGCTGAAATGAATGAAATATGGTTGCTAGAAGTTATGCATAAACATGGAAATTTGCTGGGCACACGCACGCGCATCTGGCTTGCATGGTCGGGCATGGGTTCAGCTTCATGACCTCCACTTGTGAGCCTTGTAACTTCCAATTAAAGATCTCATGGCATACTTCAAGATGCACGAAGTAGATTTCTCAAATTCCATATGAATCAAGAGATATGAGCTTCAAGATTATGCCCACCACCTGTTTGTGAAAAGTACGCGCAGAGAAAGCCCAGAAAATTGCATGCTTGCCCAGCCTTGGTCAAAACTTGTGCATGAAACTTCTAACTCAAATATCTCTCAAATGGTGCATTTTTGAGAAATTTTACACATTACAAACTTGTAGGATTTTTTCCAAGATTTCCAAAAATGTATGGTATGCAACCATTGGATAAAAATTGAGAAAGTTATGACATGTCAAAGTTTCTTAGGGTGGACACTTAGAATTTTTATCTTTACATAACTTCAAGAACAAGTTAACCACAATTTCTTCAACTTTCTTGGTTCAATGATGGATTTGATCATGAAATATGAAAATATGATATTTGAATTGATGGTTGCCCAAAAGTCCACTTGGTAAACTCTTGATTTTGACTGATTTTGACCAAAATGACCATTTTGCCCCTTATGATCAATTGACTTGCTTCTACTCAAAATTGAGCCTCAATATTTCAACCATGGATGTCCAACAACATATGGAAACAAGTGGAATCACATTTGAGTGAAAAACCTGAAGAAATCCTGATTACACCCAAAACCCTGATTTTGCACTATGTGTTAGGAGAGAACCAATCAAGCTTCAAAACCTCAAATCCCCTGAATGTGTTGAGTAATTATTTGAACCATGATAACTCAAATGATAATAAGAAGGTGATACTTCAATAAATTGACTTATCCAAACTTCAAACTTCACAAAGGGCCAAAACCCTAATTTCATCAGATGAATACCAACAGATGAATTCCTCACCAACTCTTTGCAAACTTCAACTCTTGAGGAATCAATGGGACAAATGAGATGTCTTGAGACATAATACATCATGTGACTTGAAAGATCCACAGATATGAGAATTTGGGACTCCCTCAGAAGGGTATGCTAACACAATCATCCTCCTTAGCTTGTAGAAGACTTGAGAACCCAAAGAACTTTAAACCTATCATGAGATATGAATGCAATGCAATATGATGTTTATGATGAAACATAAGCCTAAATCAAGAGGGTAAATTTTGGGGTGCAACAGCTGCCCCTATTCAATCTTCTTAAACTTGATAAGCGAGAACTGGTGGAAACCTTCGCGCGTTCAAAGTGGAAGAGGATTGAATACAAAAGAACCCGAAAATTTACACTCTTGAGAAGAAGAGTGAAACTTTCCAAAAAGAGCCAGAGAATACTAGACTTAAAGAATACCAGATGAAACTGGTCTCATAGAGAAGCCAAATGACATGGTGCTTTAACAAGCAGTAGAGTCAAATAAATATTAGCCTTCCAAAGACATATGTCAAGACAAAATTGTAACGCGGACCATGATAGAGATGAGATGAAACTCAAACCAGAAAACTAGACAAAACCAGACTCTGAAAAAGTATGTGTCGGGATGAAACCAGATCACAAGAAGGGGTGCAATAAGACTCGTATCATGAAATGAGATGAAAATTAAACCAGAAGACTAGACAAAACTACACTCTGAAAATGTACGCAATAGGACGACTACGAAAAGGGTCCTATAAGCTAGGTGACTAGAGTGCGCGATTCTAGGGACACCTGCTGGTCTCAACCAGGGGTAAACAGTGGAAACTGTGACAAACCAAAGGTATGAAAGAGACCGGTCAACCAAGGATATACTGTAGACAAAGCTGATTAAATCTAAGGAGTGACATCAAACGAGACAAAACTCGACTCGATAGAACTAGAAGAACGACACTTTCTAGAAACGAGCACCAGGACAAAAACTAGATTTCACGCACGGGAAACGAGACAAAACTCGACCCATAGCAAAGTGATGATAGTGCATGTTTCTCAGAGCACTTGCTGTTCTCAAACCAGAGGATAGACAATAGACGAAGCTGGTTGAACCCAATAGTTATAACAGAGCCATCCCAACCGAAGATAGACAGTAGACGAAGCTGATTGAATCCACGGAGTAAAAAGGGGAAAAGTTTCAACCCGAGATAGACAGTATGATGGAACTGAAAGAATCCCAAAAGTTAGAAACAAAACGAGATGAAACTCGACTCATGGAACCTAATTAGACGAAACAAACTAGATGAGTACCAGGACAATAACTGGATTTCATGCACAGGCGACGAGACAAAACTCGACCCAAAGCGAAGTGCTTAGAGCGTACTTCCAAGACACTTGCTGGAACGATCATCAGAATGAAACTGACATTTGAAAGGTATATTGGGGGACATAGAAATGAACCAACAAAGGTAGTAGAGACTAAACCAGTGAAATTATACCAAAGAGAAACTGGGCTACAATCAAAATGTTGAGTAGACACTCAACCAAACTGAATGCTTAACAGAATACTTGTATGGAGATATTGAGGATAAAGAGCTCACTGGGGAATGATCTGAAGTTAGCAAATTCACTAGGGAACATAGTGGCAATAAGGCTTATGTTTCAATGCATGTTTGATATTTTTTCTATGGAGTAAAGTTCCAAAAGATTATGGAAAATTACACTTTGAGGATGCAATGTAATGATGCATGGTTAAATGTTTCACCGGGGAATAGCTAATCAAGAAGCCAATCAAACACCAAGCCAACACTTGATAAGACTTGCAAAAAATAAATTACAAAATCCACTGGGGAGAAAACCTTCAAAGAAATGAGACTCTGCGGGGAGCAATAACTTGTGTAACCGGTAGAAACAAGCTACAATCCCTAAGAAGAGTTGCAAGAATAAATTGCAGACTTCACTGGAGAAATAATTTTGGACGAAACCGTTGATTCTGATACGGGATGCCAACTGAAATTGGTCGAAGTTAGAGAAGATCAAGGTGAAACTGTGATTTCTGAAGAGGAAAGCCAAATGGAGATTGGATTTCGTTGGATAGGATACCGAACAACACAGGAATAAAGATTCCTTTGACTTCATGGGGAGTGACCAATCTTTGATCAATGATAGGAGAAAACCCGTACACAGCTCTTGTGGATAGTGGGTAATTGTGGCTTTAAGGAGCTCAATTGGGGAGTCACATATGATCTTTGATGAGAAAAATCTTTACTGGGGATAAAAAGTGATGTGGGATGCGCACCCACAAAAGCATACGTCTTGGGCGAAATAAAGCTTGTCACCAATCAACAGGATCGAACTTACTAGGGAGACGGGAGGGTTCTCGGAATAGAAATCCAAGTCAAATAGCTCGTCCGGGTATAAAGAAACAAGACACCTCATATAGGACAACTCCACTGGGGAAACGAGAAATATTGTGCCACAACCTTGAAAGAAAATTTCTTCGCTGGGGAAAGGAGAAATCTTGAAGAAGAAATCAGATGAATAACTGATACACTGGGGAAAAGGGACCATTCTTGAATAAGAAATTCCAAATGCATCAGGAGGTCATCAATAAACATTCCGCCTCGAACGGGAATTCCTTTATGAACACAACAGTAACACAACTTCATTGGGGATATAGATTCTTAATCAAGAAGTCTTATCAATCACCACCTATCAGACAAAACTCTCCACTTTACGATATCGGGAAATAGACAACCTTCAGGTAAAACTGGGGAATCATCTGGTTACAACCTCTTCACTTTGGGAGACTTGTTGGGGAGAAGTAGAGACTTCGGTGTCACTGGGGATGTTTCATATGGCCAATTCTGCCAATTCAAACAAACTCAATCTGCCCCAAGTCTAAAATGAAGTAAACTCACTGGGGAGAATCCTTGTAGAAACATGGATATAACTGATTCAAAATAAGATGCCCCGGGCTATCATCAATTCTTTGAAAAGACTATCTTTCGATTCCATAGAGTCAAGACCCTCTCCTTTGACAAGATTAAATTCTTCTTTGGTGTTCATTGTGCAAACTCACATGATGTCAAACAATTGTTTCGCATATAGAAAAATGTTTATTATGAGAATGAAAATTCAAATGCAACACTTATGTAAGTCTTGAAGTTTTTATGGAAAAGGTATTGCAACTTCTTGTGAACAAAACACTTTTAGAATGCAAAATTTCTTCTTTTTTTTTTTTTGAAATGACAAGACAAACATATGATGCCAACACAAAATTAGCACATAATTCAGGAGTCAGGAAAATATTATCTTATCGTAGTATGCTTTTGAATTAACCCATGCTTCAGTTAGGACTTTTGAGGGTTGTAACATGGCCTAGTTCACGGTTTTCAAAAAAAAGATTTTTAAGCTCGAAATATTTTAGTGCCCACCCCCTTCGTAATGTTCTCCAATCCTAAATTCAGTCAACTTGATACGAGCATTCGACTCTCAAAAGAGTATGGTATGGCTAACTTCTGCTGGGGGATTTCTTGAACATGCTCGAGGAACCCACAAGGTTTACGGACACGACAGCCACTCACCTTTAATTTTGGTGTCCGATCACAGGACTTTGCTCTCTTACTGAGAATCTTTCTTTCACTTTTCTCCAAAGCTTTGCCCTCCTTTTTGCCTAAGCGACTTATTACCAAGTTCGACTTAGCGGGCTTTTTTTCTTTTTTATTCATCATTTTTCATCTCTTTTTTTTTAGAATAAATTGTGTGATCTCTACGCCGTCTTCAGTTTGTTGGGAGTGATTGTGTTTGAGCGACAGTGGCCTTCTATTACCGGAGTTGCACCTTTCCATCCTTAAGTTACTAATGTTCCAGATGTTGTGCCCAAAGGAAATTATGAGTGAGTGCGCGCTCAAAACCGCCTTCTACTAGAAGAACAAGAGACTCTAACCGTGAGATATTTGGTTGCTACCCAAGAAAAGAATCAGTTGGCTCATAAGCTCAAGAAGTTTGAGGCAGAGACGTCTGATGCTGCAAGAAAGAGATCTAGGTTTGAAGGAGAGATGATGTCATTGGAAGACCACATGAGAGCTATAGTAGAGATTGAGAAGAAAAGTAAAGATTCCAAGGTTGAATTGGAGAAGAAGCATAAAGCAAAGATTAGAAGCCTAGAGAAGAAGATTCTAAAAGAAACCACTCAGAGAGCAGCATTCGAAGATCAGCTCAGAGAGAAGGATGTTCAGCTATCTTCGGCAGTAGAAGAAATTGGGCAGCTCAAGATCCAGTTGGGAATTCAGGAGTCTGCAGGCTTTCCTATGTCAGATTTTTAGGCCTATTATTTTGTCTTATGTTTCAAAAGAATCATCGTCAGGCTTGTTGATGGGTTTCCACTTCTTTACATTTTATTGTCAGAATCTTTAGCATCTTTGTCTGTATTATTGTTGAAGTACTTTGTGGAACTATTTGTATCTTTGTTTCTTTTGTTTTAATGATATCTGGTTCAATCGGTGTTTGTCATTTCATCTTGTGCTATTGCCCAAAAACTTGGCTACGAGTATTAGAATCCTGGAAATATATAACCATGTCATTGCATGCATTGCATATATATTCATGCATATACATACCTCATGCATAACAGGTTTCTGGTTGGCGTTCTTATTCTGACTTTACCTTTATTATCAGTGGAGATTCAAGACAACAATTCACCATTACTCTACCCGAAGCAATCTTCCAAGACAGATGGAGCAAGTACAAGCAGAGCTTGCTGAGTTGAGGATCCAGATGGCTACCCAAATGACTTAGTTCATGGAAGCAATCACGAATTCAAACCGCAGACAGGATGAGTTGACTGCTCTAGTCAATAATCAAGTTCATAACCGGGTTGATTTTGAGAACCAAGGGTTGTTTGCTGATGTTTCTATTAGGCTAGATAATGTGCAAGACCAGGCTTTCGTTAATCTTCACGGACCTCAAGGAAATCCTTTTGATCTTCGTTGTGCTAACCAGGGGCAGTTTCCCCCGCCTCCAGTCTCTCAGCTCGTGGGGAATCGCAGAGGTAATCCAGTTATTGTGAGGGGTAATCAGGAATGTGATCATGATTTTGAGCAGGATGAAGATGGTTTTTCTGTGCATTTTGACCCAGATTTCCCTATTGAAGACAGGAGGTACCGTTAGTTGGAGGAACGTTTGAAGGCCGTCGAAGGAGAAGGCATCTTTGGCATGGATGCTAATGACCTTGGGTTGGTGTCAGGGGTGAAGGTTCCCCCAAAGTTCAAGCCTCCGGTGTTTGAAAAATACAATGGTTCGCCTTGTCCAATGACTCATGCCACCGCTTACTTCAGGAAGATGTCAGTTCATACTCACGATCAAAGGTTATTGATTCACTATTTCCAGGATAGCTTGACTGGTGCATCCTTGGAATGGTATATGAAGCTAGAAAGGACTCATATTCGCTGCTGGAATGACTTGGTTCGTGCGTTTGTTAAGCACTATCATTACAATAAGGATCTGGCGCCTAATCGTACTCAATTGCAAAGTTTATCACAAGGCCCTAATAAATCTTTCAAGGAATATGCGCAGAAGTGGTGCGAGTTGGCTGCAAGAGTTCAACCTCCTTTATTGGAGAGAGAACTAACTGATATGTTTATGAATACTCTACAAGGGCCTTTCTACGATCGTATGATCGGGGCTACATCTGCAGGGTTTGCTGAATTGGTAATGGCAGGAGAGAGAATAGAGGCCGGAATGAAAATAGGAAGAATTCAGGTTAGTGGTTCGGGAACTTCTTCGAGTGGAAGTAAGAAGCCGTTTGTTGCTCACCCTAAGAAAAGAGAGGGGGAAACCAGTTACGTTCATGCCTACGAGAGAAGAAATAGAAGACAATATCCACAACAGATCAGCAGTCTATTCTCGAATGCTCCTCATGAAGAACCACAACAAGCTAGACAACAAAATGTTCCGAGGCAAAACAACAATTATCAACAAATGAAGCCAAGGAAGTTTGATCCGTTACCAATGAGCTATGCCCGCAACATCGCTGATTTGAAGTTGGTTTCGAAACAATGCCATCGATCGTCGTCCGACTAATTACGATGCCAATGCAAGATGTGAATTTCATTGCGGTGTAGGTCATTCTGAGAATTGTTATCGAAGTGTAAGATCTAGATTTGCTCGATCCAGGCTATTCGTTTGAAGTGCATCGACCAAATGTTATTCAACATCTATGCCATTACATGATGGTGCAAATGCTATCATTGAGGATGGAGAATGGTTGACTTGGTTATGGACATCAATCGTGACTACTTCTCTTCCATGTCAAGAGGTATTTGACGACAATGGTATTTTCCGTGATCCCTTCGTAAGTGTGGAGTGGACAAAGGTTGTGATGACAGCGTATTCAAGAACGATAAATGATGGTTCTCTTGGTTTGGTATATCCGCAGAAAGGTGACTCGGCGGATGTTTTGATTTCCGTTTACTCCACGCATTTCTGCCAAACCAATACCATCGATGATTACTTTGCGAGGTCCTATGCCGTATGATAGTGAGAAGGAGATCCCTTGGCATTATGGCGTTGGTGTGTATTATCATGGGGTTAAACAAGAATCTGGTCTGTCTGAAAACAGCTTTGTGAAAGATAATGATATGGATGTCAATGAATTTTCTGGTGAAGGTCGTGTGATGAGAAGTGGAAGGGTGTTAAGTCCTCCAAACATTCAAAATAACGCAGATGCTTTAGCTAAGGCAGCAGTGATGGTCGATGGTCAAGATCCGAGCGCGCTAAGCCTCTTGTTGCACCTGATGTGTCTTCGACTCCAAAGGCCGAGGTTGAAGAATTAATGAGATTGATAAGGAAGAGTGACTATAATATCGTTGAGCAGCTACACCACACCCCGTCTAAGATGTCTATGTTGTCTTTACTGATTTATTTTGAGGCTCATAGGAATGCTCTGATGAAAATGTTGAAGAGTGCTTTTGTTCCCAGATTCGGGTCAATTTGAATAGTATGCCACTATATCGCCGAATGGGCTGGGCTTCAGATTTTGATCTTCCGAGGGCGATCATAACAAAGCACATCTACATGGAGTGCAAGGGTACAACCTTGCCAAGGGTTTTGGTGGATACCGGGTCGTCGTTGAATGTATTACCCAAGAAGGCACTCATGAAGATTGATTATTCTGGTTTGGAGATGCGTCCTAGTGACCTTGTGGTGAAGGAGTTTGATGGCTCAAAAATCAGTGTTTGGAGAGATTGATTTACTAATTAAGGTGGGCCCGAAGATCTTTACTTCCACTTTCTATGTGATGGATATTAATCCGGCTTATTGTTGTCTTTTGGCGCGTCCTTGATTCATAAGGTTGGTGTGCCTCCACCCTTCATCGAAACTTAAATATCCTCTTGATGGAAAACAATTCTGTTTGTGGCGAGGAGTACATTGTAACCATGGCTTCTTTCCGCTACAGTTGAGGAAATACGAGACTCCGTTTCAAGCTTTTGAGAAAGTTCAGATGATCAAGATTCCTCCTGCTGAGGATAAGAAGAAAGTTGAAACCTTATTGGTTTCATTAAAAGATGCTCGAGCTCTGATTGAGGCGGGTCGCCCTGAAGGTTGGGGCAGCGTTGTGGAGGTCACCCCGAAGTTTAACAAGTTTGGTCTGGGTTTTGATCCTATTTTGCAAAGACAGATTCTCAAAGCTCTTGATTCGTCTACCCCCATCAAGTTTGCAAGTGTTGGCATTGAAAAGGGAGATCAATTCAATGCAATTGATGATGAAGATGATGTTTACAACGTGGAGGATTGGATTCGCCCATGCATTCCTGGTAGCGAATTGAAGAATTGGACATCTGTGGACACCATTCAAGTTACAACTGCTGAGGAGTAATTTTCTTGTTTTTCAATTATCATTATTGTTCAGTTTTCAAATGCAGTATCATGAAAATATTGGACGTTTTTATAAATCAAACAATTAAAGCTACAAGAAATAAAACAAAGAAGTGTAATCCTAGTGTAAATGCCTTTTAGCTTTAATTGTTTGATTTATAAAAACGTCCAATATTTTCATGATAATTACTTGCATTTGAAAAACTTTGATGGTTCCTGCACAATAATGATAATTGAAAAACAAGAAAATTACTCCTCAAAAGTTGTAACTTGAATGGTGTCCACAGATGTCCAATTCTTCAATTCGCTGCCAGGAATGCATGAGCGAATCCAATCCTCCACGTTGTAAACACCATCTTGATCATCAATTGCATTGAATGGATCTCCCTTTTCAATACCAGCACTTGCAAACTTGACGGGGGTAGACGAATCAGGAGCTTTGAGAATTTGTCTTCGCAAAATAGGATCAAAACCCATACCAACCTTGTTAAACTTTGGGGTGACCTCCACAACGCTGCCCCAACCTTCAGGGCAACCCGCCTCAGTCAGAGCTCGAGCATCTTTCAACGAAGCCAACGAGGTTTCAACTTTTTTCTTATCCTCAGTAGGAGGAATCTTGATCATCTGAACTTTCTCAAAAGCTTGAAACGGAGTCTCGTGTATTTCCCCCTCAACTTCCATGTAGCGGAAAGAAGCCAAGTAGCTTACAATGTACTCCTCTTCGCCACAAACAATAAGTGTCTTTCCATCAAGATGATATTTAAGTTTCTGATGAAGGGTGGAGGTGACGACACCAACCTTATGAAACCAAGGACACCCCAAAAGACAACAATAAGCCGGATTAATATTCATCACATAGAAAGTGGAAGTAAAGATCTTACCTTAATCAATCTCTCCAAACACGATCTCTTTGAGCCATCAACGCCTTCACCACAAGGTCACTAGGACGCAACTCCAAACCGTAATAATCAATCTTCATGAGGTCTTGGTAATACATTCAATGATGACCATCCACCAAAACCCTTGACAAGGTTGACACTCCATGTAGATGTGTAAGGCTTTGTTATGATTACGCCCTGGGTGGAAGATCAAAATGAAGCCAGCCCATTTCCCAAATACTAGCGCATCGATTCAAATTGACCCATTCTTTGGGGAACAAAAGCACGCATTTCGAGCATTCCTGAGCTTAGAATAATCTAAAGACAACATAGACATCTTAGACGGGGTGTGGTGTAGCTGCTCAACGATATTATAGTCACTCTTCCTTATCAATCTCATTAATTCTTCAACCCCGGCCTCCGGAGTCGAAGATACATCAGGTGCAACAAGAGGCTTAGACGCATTAATCTGCTCAGATCTTTGACCATCGACCATCACTTGCTTGCCTTTTGCCTTAGCTAAAGCATCTGCGTTATTTTGAATGTTTGGAGGACTTAACACCCTTCCACTTCTCATCACACGACCTTCACCAGAAAATTTATTGACATCTATATCATTATCTTTCACAAAGTTGTTTTCAGACGGACCAGATTCTTGTTTAACCCCGTGATAATACACATCTGCGCCATAATGCCAAGGGATCGCCTTCTTACTATCATACGACATAGGACCAGGCAAAGTAATCATCGCTGGCGCACAACGCCTGGCGGAATGAAATCGGGCTAGTCCTCTGCTGGCTCTACCAAACTGAAGAGAACCATCATTTATCAGTTCTTGAATACGCGCATTCAGGTCATCACAACCTTTTGTCTGCTCCACACACTTACAGCAAGCTGGATCACAACCCGGGAAAATACCATTGTCGCTCAAATACCTCTTGACATAAGGAAGAGAAGTAGTCACATGATTGACGTCCATAACCAAGTCCAACCATTCTCCATCCTCAATGATAACATTAACAGCTGCACCATCATGTAATGGCATAGGATGCTGAAAAACATTTGGTCCAGCTGTAGCTTCAAACTGAATAGCCTTGGGATCGATCAAATCCTGGATCTCACACTTCAGCGCATAACAATTCTCAACTGAATGACCTACACCGCCAGAATGAAATTCACATCTTGCATTGGCATCATAATTAGTCGGACGACGATCAGGATTAATAGGCATTTGTCTCAGACTAACCAACTTCAAATCAAAGCAGATGTTGCAGGGCTTGGGCATAGCTCATTCGTAACGGATCAAACTTCCTTGGCTGCCTTTGGTGATAATTGTTGTTTTGCCTCGGAACATTCTGTTGTCTGACTTGTTGTGGTTGCTGCTGTTGAGGAGCATTTGCAGGAATAGACACTGTTCTTGCAGGAAAAACCTTATGTAGGATCTTAAGGGATTCGGAGGCTCATACAAGGATGAATGGCCTCCAAGCTATGGGTCTAGCTTACCCCGCAGTTGGGAGCCCTTAGAGATAAAGTATTTGACCCCTCTTGAGCGTATGGCTAAGAGAGGTAATGAGAGAATGCTCCCTTCCCATGGCCCTGAGGCCTCTTTTATAGCATAGCTGCCACTAATGATCATAATGGTGTAACCGTCCGTTTAATACTTGAAACTGCTACTTAATGATTCGTAACGTCCGTAACCGTTCCATAAGTAGCGTAATGGAAGCCAGTCCGACCTCGGGGTTTCGCCGAGGAGCTCACCGGTTACCGACTATAGGATCCTTCCCGGGGCTGACCCATTCTCCTATCGCAATTCCGAGGATCATGCCGGATAAGGGTCTCACACCTCAGTCCGAGATCCATCCCGGATGTCTGCAAACCCCCCTCCGGTCTTACTTCTCGGCTGGGAAATTTATGCATGAACAGACACACCGTTGATCTGTTGTGGATATCGTCTTTTATTTCTTCTCTCGTAGGCATGAACGTAACTGGTTTCCCCCTCTCTCTTCTTAGGGTGGGCAATAAACGACTTCTTACTTCCACTCGAAGAAGTTCCCGAACCACTAACCTGAATTCTTCCTGTTTTCATTCCGGCCTCTATTCTCTCTCCTGCCATTACCAATTCAGCAAACCCTGCAGATGTAGCCCCGATCATACGATTGTAGAAAGGCCCTTGTAGAGTATTCATAAACATATCAGTTAGTTCTCTCTCCAATAAAGGAGGTTGAACTCTTGTAGCCAACTCGCGCCACTTCTACGCATATTCCTTGAAACATTCATTCGGGCCTTGTGATAAACTTTGCAATTGAGTATGATTAGGCGCCAGATCCTTATTGTAATGATAGTGCTTACCAAAAGCACGAACCAAGTCATTCCAGCAGCGAATGTGGGTCCTTTCTAGCTTCATATACCATTCTAAGGATGCACCAGTCAAGTTATCCTCGAAATAGTGAATCAAAAACCTTTGATCGTGAGTATGAACTGACATCTTCTTGAAGTAAGCGGTGGCATGAGTCACTGGACAAGACGAACCATTGTATTTCTCAAACACCAGAGGCTTGAACTTTGGGGGAACCTTCACCCCTGACACCAACCCAAGGTCATTAGCATCCATACCAAAGATACCTTCTCCTTCGACAGCCTTCAAATGTTCCTCCAACTGACGGTACCTCCTGTCTTCAATAGGGAAATCTGGATCAGAAAAACCATCTTCATCATGCTCAAAATCATGATCACATTCCTGATTACCCCTCACAATAACTGGATTACCTCTGCGATTCCCCACAAGCTGAGAGCTCGGAGGCGAGGGAAACTGCCCCTGGTTAACACAAAGAAGATCAAAAATATTTCCTTGAGGTCCATGAAGATTCACGAAATCCTGGTCTTGCGCATTATCCAGCCCAATAGAAACATCACCAAACAACCCCTGATTCTCAGCATCAACCCGGTTACGAACTTGATTGTTGACTAGAGCAGTCAACTCATCTTGTCTGCGGTTTGAATTCGTGATTGCTTCCATGAACTAAGTCATTTGGGTAGCCATCTGGATCCTTAACTCATCAAGCTCTGCTTGTAACTGCTCCATTTGTCTCGGAAGATTGCTTCGGGTAGAGTAACGGTGAATTGTCGTCTTGAATCTCCTCTGATAATAAAGGTAAAGTCAGAATAAGAACGCCAACCAGAAACCTGTTATGCATGATATATATATATATATATATATATATATATATATATACATGCAATGCATGCAATGACATGTTTATATATTTCCAGGATTCTAATACTCGTAGCCACGTTTTTGGGCAATAGCACAAGATGAAATGACAAACACCGATTGAACCAAATCTCATTAAAACAAAAGAAACAAAGATACAAATAGTTCCACAAAGTACTTCAACAATAATACAGACAAAGACACTAAAGATACTGACAATAAAATGTAAAGAAGTGTAAACCCATCAACAAGCCTGATGGTGATTCTTTTGAAACATAAAACAAAATAATATGCCTAAAAATCTGACATAGGAAAACCTGCAGACTCCTAAATTCCCAACTGGATCTTGAGCTGCCCAATTTCTTCTATTGCCGAAGATAGCTGAACATCCATCTCTCTGAGTTGATCTTCGAATGCTGCTCTCTTAGTGGTTTCTTTTAGAATCTTCTTCTCTAGGCTTCTGATCTTTGCTTTATGCTTCTTCTCCAATTCAACCTTGGAATCTTTACTTTTCTTCTCAATCTCTACTATAGCTCTCATGTGGTCTTCCAATGACATCATCTCTCCTTCAAACCTAGATCTCTTTCTTGCAACATCAGACGTCCCTGCCTCAAACTTCTTGAGCTTATGAGCCAACTGATTCTTTTCTTGGGTAGCAACCAAACATCTCACGGTTAGAGTCTCTTGTTCTTCTAGTAGAAGGCGGTTTTGAGTGCGCACTCACGCATAATCTCTTTTGGGCACAACATCTGGAACATTAGTAACTTGAGGATGGAAAGGTGCAACTCCGATAATAGAAGTCCACTGTCGATCTTTGTTTCTTCCTTCAATCCACTGGACAAATGATGCATAAGCTGTAGGATCTTTCTTGCCAAAGAAATGTCCTCCTTCAAGGTGAATTCTCTTCCAAGCTTGAACAACTCTTTCCAAAGATCCGGTAACATCTGGTATGTCGAAACACAAAGTCTCTCACACACACCCTTCACTAGGAGGGCCTATCAGACCATACCCCAATTGTCTCAAAGAAAGGGATGGATTATAGTTGACGCCACCTCGTATACCTATGAGAGGTACATTAGGGAACTCTCCACAACAGACAATTATACTTTCTCTACCCGTCTTGGTCACAACATGTCTATACCAACTGATATCCTGAGACGTGAGAGCCATCAAGCGAGGCACCCACCTCATAGTATGCCGAGTATCCACAAAAGCACCGGCACGAGGGAGAAAACTTTGGAACCAATGGTATAAGAGTGGAGCGCAACAATGGACCAATCCACCTTTTCCCTTGTAACTCTTCGAATGAATGGAATGATACAGATCTTCCAAGAGGGTTGGAACAGGGTTCTTCTGAATGAACAAAGTGATAGCATTCTCATCAATGAATTTGGGCTCATTTGGGAACAAGACCATGCCATAAACGCAACAAGCCAAGATGGCATTGAAACCTCTCCAATCAAACTTCACAGCTTAAGCATTAGCTTCTCTCAGCAGAAATCCTAAATGAAAACCTTTCACCGCCCCCTTTTTCGCGGCATTAGCTGAAATCACCGACTTCTCTAAGAACAAGGCAGCAGCAACCTGATCATCAGTAGGTTTCCCCATAGCAATGTGAAAAGGTACTTGATGAAGCACTGGAATGTCTAAAATATCAGAATATTCTTCTAAGGTAGGTAGCAACAGATAATCTGGAAACACAAAGCATCTTAACTCGCGGTCGTAGAACTGGACCAAAGCTTTAAGACCATCTTCCTGGTATTCATTAAGAGGGTATTTCAAACATGACAAAATCCTTCCATAATCCTTGGTAAACTCAACAACAACCTCGGGAGGGGACCTCTTAGCCAACAAAATCAAACTCTCAAGAGCTAGAGCAGGAAACTTGTACACTGGGTGACGTCTGTAATTAGTCTTCCTTTCAGTATCCATCTTTTAGCAGGGGCCTAATAACCGGACTCGGAGACTAGTAATCTTGGAAATGATAAAACATGTATGTTAAAAAAAATGAATGCAATTTGTAAAATGTTTCATGAATGCAATAGGACCCAAGCTCCATTTCTGAACAATGTTTCGCTGGTGAAGAATACCATAGGCGACATAACCAATTACCAAAGAACCCAAGTAACATAAGTTAGCATCTGTACCTGTCCCAACCCAACCTCATGGGTAATTCTAGACACAACTGGGTATCTAATGATAAACAGAGTCGATGGTTCTTTATCGAGCACTTCGCTTGCTACACAAAGGGTGTAGGGCGAAAGTACCGTCAATCGAACCTCGTTTGAGTTTGGTACTTCATGCCTCCTCACACGCATCACGGGATGCGGGATTTGACATGAACATCCATCTATCCTATATGTCACTGGCCTGGGTAGTGGGCATTTTACCTCTTATAACTCCCACCCACCAAAGAAACAACAACATAACAGCAGACAGAATAATATAGCCAGATGCAGATGCATGCAAACATGTACAAGTATATACAAATAATAAAAACAAGCCATAAAGCAATAAACAAAACAAATAAACACCCACAAGAAAAGAAAGCAAGAGCTAGGATCGACTTCTAAACGGACCAACAATAGGTCAACTGTCCCCAGTGAAGCCGCCAGCTGAAACACCCGGCCGAAAAATCAAAGGATATTGCTATATATCAATGAAGTCGCCATCGAACGTTTTTTATCCCACCAAGAGGGAAAGGTAAACATTGAGTAAACCTGAAACGGAGAAATCACGGTCTTGCGACCGAGAGATCGGGTAAGGAAGTCTGTTACGCAAGGGGAAGGGATTAGCACCCCACACGCCCGTAGTACTCTACGGTATCCACTTTTACTTTCTATCTAATGGGTGTAAATGTCTAGCTATGTCTATATATGGTATAATGTATGCAAAAAGAAAAGAAGGATAAAGAAATAAAAGAAAATAACAAAAGAAAAAGAAAACACGGGGAAAAGAAGGAAATATTTACAAAGGTTGCTCGATCTAGCCCCGCGACAGGATGCCTACGTATTCCCTCGTGCAATGGGAAAGTTAGAGCGCCGTAGTTTGACTCACTTGTTTTGGTTGGTTTGTGTTTTTTAAATTAGCAGACGAAACAGCAAACGATGACGAAACACCTCCATGATGATGGAACATCAACTATAGACGGGATGACGAAACATCAGAAGATGAGATGACGAGACATCAGCAAATGGGATGACGAAACATCAGAAGATGAGATGACGAAACATCAAAGAACGGGATGACGAAACATCAGCAGCAGGACGACGAAGCATCAACAGTAAACAGGACGACGAAACATCCTAAAACTAATTGGTTTGTATCTTTTACTTTGGAAAAAGTTTCAGATTATTAGAGTGTTTGAATGCACTTGACAAAACAAGATTTTAGTTTTAAGAATGAAAAAGGATAAAGGTAAAATGGCTAAGGGAGACTAACCTATTTCTAAATCCTAATGTTATCATACAAAGTTGATCCTAAGTTATGGATATAAACAAGGGGAAGAATCTACCTAAAGTTATCATACATGTGTCATACCCCAAAATTTTCCCTCCATCTTCTCAAGATATTTCATACATCCATACTCAAGGATTCCTCAAGGGTTGATCAGACAAACCCTCTCCTAGACAATCAACCTAAACTAGGGTTTGGAATTTCTCAGAACAAGATGGACTTCCAACATCTCCAATGGTCCTCATGCCTCCTCATATGCTTCAAAGATTCTCCATGTCATGTTTCAAGCCTCAGAAGTCAAGTTTCCTCAGACAATTGCTCAGATGGTTAAAAATCAGTTGTATTGGACAAAAAGTCAACTGTGGTCAACATATAGTCAAACTTCATGATTTTTGGTCAACATCCTCATTTTGAAGTTACATTCATCATTTGATCAAGGGTTGATCATGATTCATCAAGAAAACTCAAGATTTGCTCAAAAGTCAACTTTCTAAATTAGGGTTTCTCAGTGAAAAGTCAACCCAACTTTGACTGAGCATAACTTCTTCATACTTTCTCAGAAATTTTTCCACCACCTCTTGTTTTGAAGGGAATTCAATTCTATACAACTTCATGTCTCACAAGAATGTTCAAAAAATGCTTCATTTGGAAGGTATGGACCAAAACATTACAGGTCCTTTTCAAAGTCAACAAAAAGTCAACATTTTGTTTTGAAGATATATTGAGCATGGAAACTCCAATTGAGATGAAACTAAAGAGGTTGGTTAGAGGACTCTTAGAGATTTCCAAAAAGTCCAAGAACACTCAAAGATGTGGAAAATTTAGCAAGATACACCATTCACAAGTTGGGCAATTTTGAAGAAGTGCACAAAGAGAGATACTTGTAAAAATAATTTTTTTTGCAAATGGGCTTACTTTTTCTTCATCCAAACTTATTCCTTATACAATTAGGAGTATCCAAGCCCAATGCCACGAATTTTTATTTTATTTTTCTATTTAATTTGGATTTTATTCATTTAAATAAAAATTAAATTCAAAAATAAGGTATAAAATCAAAATTAATTGCAAATTGATTTTTTCTCTCTTCCTTGAGATCCAAGCAACCCAAGAAAGCCAGCAAATTTTGAAATTTGATTGGATATGGCAAGAATTTGATTGAAATTGATCAAAAAAGAGAAAATTTGATTTGGTACAAAATCAAATATATTTTGCATTGATTGATGATTAATTCTTCCTCAAATCAGCTCCAATTCCATCTACTATATATATACAATACATGCCACATGAATTAGAACAGAAAAATTGCTTGGAGAAACCCTATTCAAACTCAAAAAAACCGTGCACTTGAAGCAACTGGCAGCCCTAGTTTTGCTTCGATTCAGCCAATTCCAAGCATTCCATTGCATTCCTTGAGGTCTTTAGAGTCAATCCAGACCTTTACAACCCTCAAAAACATCAAGAATCACGAAATCACGATTTGGTTTGTTCATACTTTTTTCAAATTCGAATTCTGTTATTCATGCATTGTTAATGTGTTTTGATGTTTGTTTCGTGCTTAGAACAAGGTTTACAAGCTTTCTGGGTCATCCAATTGAATTTTCGTGGCCTGGAGCATGATATGCCATGATTAGGGTTTCAGGTCACGTTTTAGGGTTTCTCTAATTAGGTTAAATTGGACCAAACCGATACCACCAGGATGATCAGTGGACCAAGACGAATCGAACCATGGCTTTAGATTTCATTTATATTGCTTGTACATGATTTTGATGTTAGCAGGGGTCATAGCGTCGAACCAAAGCCGACGCAGAATTCTCAGGATTTCAAAACGAAGGAGATGAAGTTTGGCGCGAGATTGGTACAACCAGGGAGTGACACCCGTTCACATGCTATTTGCTCCGGTTTTCAAACACGCGTGCACTCCAGTTCAGTTGGCAAAGGCGTGGGGGTGTGAAGGCAGCGTCCTGAGTTCGATCCCTGGCCATGGCATTTGATTTTTTTCACTTGTTTGCATTTTTTCATATTTTCATATTTTATTTAATATTTTGCATTCATTTTAATTAATTTCAATAATTTTTATCATGCATTTAAAAATACCAAAAAATATTCTTCTTTTTGCATTATTTCTAGAAAATGTTTATTTAATTTATAAAATTAAAAGTATTATTTTTTCATGCATATTTAATTTTATTTCTAATTTATCATTTAAATCACTTTTAATTAGTTTTTAATTATTAAACTAACTCCAAAAAATCTCAAAAAATTATTTTAGCATGTTAATGTTATTTCCAGCATGAAATATTTTTCTCATTTAAAAATTATTATTTTTGCTAACATTTTCCTCTTATTCGATTCTTTCGTATTTTCCGATTTCTCATCTTTTCACAGGTTATCCCGTCTCGGACGATTTCTTTTTACCTTTTTCTTTTTATATTATTATGTAACTGCCTATGGGATGTAATAGTTTAATTAGGGCTTTTTATTTTCCGCACTTAAATTATGTATCTTCCCCAAAGCCATGTAATAGCGTAGGATTTATCTTTCCGCACTTTATATTTCCGCATTTTAATTTCCGCACCCTATAAACTGTTAGTAATTAGGCGTGTATGGCAAGATAAAATTGGACATAGCTCACTCTAATTTCAAGATAACAAATACCTGAAATCATCACACTTTTTCACACATGCACCCCTTAGGATAATTCTCTCTCGTTGCCTTTACGAATTCAAATGGTCATGTCCCTCGAACGTAGAGGTATTCCATCACCGTCGCCTTCAAAACAAATCATCACAGTCCCTTTGATACAAAGATCATAAGACCCACGATGTCGCCTCCGAATACATGATCTTGACCCTCGATTGTCGCCTACGAAAAATGATGATAGCCCCATCAAATGTGCTAGGATACTTCCTACAAGTTGCCTTCTATGACCATCTGATATCCCTTCGAATGTCCCGCTTACATCCAACAAATAGAGTTACCTACCAACTAATGGTATGGATAGCACTATTCTAAAGGAACGTAAAATAACACGAAAACGACCATTCTGAGTAGGTAATAAGACTTTTAGTTGCTTGCTCTATCAAATACTTTTCACACCTCACACTTTTTGTCAAAGTTCAAACTCTTTTCAAAACGAAACATTTCCGAACACTTTGTATACATTCCTACATGAATCATTACAAAGTCAAAGCGAAATGCCTTTTCAAAACATTTTTGTCAAACACACAGAAAGCACAATTTTAAAGTGATCTAAAAGCAACTAAGAGCCCGTAGATAACTACGGATGAAAATGGGTGCTAATACCTTCCCTTTTCATAACCTTCTCCCTTACTCAGAATCTAACGAAGGTCTTTTCCTGTTCTTTTCACCTTCCCTTAATTGGATAAAAGAAAAGTCGGTGGCGACTCTTGCTATCCGCAACATTTTTGCGATCAAAAGCAAAACAAAATTCTCAAAGTCAGTTCACCGTATTACAACATGGATGCCTAACTCAATGTCTAAACTCGATAACTAACCTAATCGAGAAAACCTAAGAGGAATATATAGAATCAATCATCTTGGTTAGAAAACCAAGTGAGAAGAGGGATAGAATCAAGTAAAATGCTTTGGCAAAAGCACACAAAATAAGCACTAACAAGTGCTAAAAATGAAAGAAGAAGAAGAAGATGTAGTGGAATTTAAGTGAATGAGGTTCATACGAAGTGTCATGTGAAGTGAGGTCAGTAGACACAACATACATTTACAAAGTTTATACAAACTTTTAACAAACATCAAACATCACCATAAACATACACACACAAAGTTAATTCATAAACTAGATCGAAACTAGTCCTAAAAGCATACGAAAAGCTACTTGTGCGAAGCGTTAGACTTAGGGGAAGTTAATGGACAATTAAAGGATAAAATGACACAAAAGTTAGTAGTTAATCATGTTAATATTCCATTTTACATCACACAAATAAATCGTAAAGATTCATGAACAAATATTCACCAAAAGGCACACAAACATGCAACAAACGCGTGTAGTGAAGTGAATCTAAGTGTGTGAGACTTATGACATGCAAAGAAGGTGTCAAGATGAAGAGATTACAGTACCAACATTATATGAAAGAATTAATAACCAAATCATAAAGGAAATGTCATGAAGATGCAATTACAACATTAGTGCGAAAATTAGTTGAAATACTTAACCTAGAAGGTGTTTACAAGTTAAAAGAAGCCATGGAAAGGAAAAGATGAAAAGATATGGGCCAAGAAACACCAAGATACATAAGTTACAGTAGCAAACATAATATTTCATCAACAAGATCATTCAAACATGCATTCAAAGTATTCACAAGCAAAACACTTAAGAGAAATGCGTTCGATTCGTGCAAGTGCGGGCAAACATGTGTATGCATGTGTGTGTGCTTGTGCTTACTTGTGCTAAGTTTCACATTATGGTGGGATCAGAATCAACACATGATAAAGAGCTACTCAAGCTATGCACTACCAAATCATAAGATGTTACAACTTGCACATATACAACATCTACACAAAAACTAGTTAAAGGCTCGACCTAGAATGCAACTAGAGATTGAATGAAGCATAGTTAATTCATAAAGGAGATGTAATGAAATTCATAGCATAAGAAGACATGGAAGGCAGTAGCTATCATGGTAAGAAAGAATTATTATCATATACATAATCATCATGAAGATTCACAAACAAAGGAAGCTAGGAAAACCTAAGTATGCATCTAGAAGTGTGTGGTGAAATGTGCATAGATGTGTGATTGTGAACATGCTTTGTGGTGTCATTTTTGAGTGAAGTCAGCGATGGAAATATAGATATTACATACATGTTAGACACAAACAAATTACAATCATCTCAAAAGAAAATCTCCACAAAACTAAATACAAGAAGACCTAGCCATGTGTGTATTCAAACATGCTTGTGTCAAGTGTTATATTCAAGTGAGATGAGTGGTAAGAACATAAACATGATGTTCACACAAACACAAAACAATTATCATGCCTCACAATCATTCATGGTGCAAAGGTTAGCGATGGAAAAGAGTGATTCTAAACCCTAGAGTTAGTTCTAAGTAAGCATACAAGTTAATGAGTCAATCATGGTGAAGAGGCAAGATGAGGAGATAATGTGACACACAAGGTCAGTATCTTAAGACCTAAGTAAACCACAAACAAAAGCATTTCAAACAAGGTGAAGAACTACACACAAAAGTACATCAAATTGGGGTTTGAAAACATCTAAACTAGCTAAACATGACACTTAAGAAAGATTTAAACAAAATAGTTTTAATTAGAAAATTAAAACCATGTGTGACTTGTGTCATAAGTTTAACTCAAGATATGATTCATGAGCAACCAAATGTAGAAGATGAAACTTCCATACACAAACAAATCACCTATTTGATGAACAAAATCATCTAAAGTAAATACCACCGATCTTAGATCAAACGACATTGATTAAGATTTGTAGGAAGGGAAAGAAATCTTGTATGTCATAGGGTTATGATAGAACCCTCACAAGATGCTTGTCATGAGCTCAAGGTAAGGTCAATTGAAGTGACATACCTCAAAAATCATGAACGTGTAATCCCTTAAGGTATTGTCCAATCAACAATAGAAGAAAAAGAAGATCTAGCTCTTTTAGGCCATCATGACGACATTACAATTGAATGCAAGTCAATGAATCAAAGAGCATTGAATTATTGATTACATAAATTACAAAGTCAGAAGTGAAGATCAAGGATTCAATTGGAATTGGATTACTAATTCCATGAATGATGCACCTAATACAAGTATTACAACCATAGCTACAAGGTGGTGACATCTTAACAACAACATCAACATGAACTTGAGCAAATTAGGGGCTTAAATGAATCAATCAAACTGGAATCAAGGCCCTAAATATGCTATGAGGATAAAGTAAGGAAATGAGGAATAAATTCCCAAAGGATTGCATGAATGCATTCCTCATACCTTATAATCCATGCACAAGAATGCAAAAGGTGAAACAAAGATCAAAAATCTTCTAATTAAATGATCAAGATGATCCCATGAGGTCAAAAATGAACTAATGAGCTCAAATCCCTTACAAGTCAGAGACATATCCTTGCTCAATTCAAAAGTCCATGGAAGGATCAAAATAAAATTCAAAAAGTCAACACTAGTTCAACATTTAGACCTATATGACCAATAAACAAGAAAATTTTGTATAAAATACAAAAATCAGAAATAAAAATCTACAAAAATCAAGAACAGTGACCTAACATCCCAAACATGATCAAAACTATTTTTGTCATTTTTTATTTTCAAGTTAAAATGATAAAAACAATAAAAATGCAAAATGTATGATGCAAATCATGTATTTAATGCTCAAATTTAATTAATTATGCAAAAATATCAAAATTATGAAATAAAAATCAGAAATGTATGATGCATGGGTAGAATGCTCCAAAATATTTTTTTATGCATTTTTCATATGATGAAAAGTATTTTAAATGATTTAATTATGCATGAAATGCAATATAATGCATGAAATTATTTAATTATGCAAAAAATGAAAAAAAATTATAAAATAAACTTCAGAAACTCAAAATTAACCCCTTAGAGGGTCCAGAATATTTTTTGTGGAATTTTTCATCATGAGAAAGTATTTTTTTACAAATTCTTCATTTAAAACATACTCAATTAATCTCAAAATTTATTTAATTAGTCAAAACATTTTTAAAATTTTGGAAAAAATTCCACAAATTAATAGAGGTCAATATGAGTCTATGATATTTTTTTTTGAAATTTTTGGATGATTTTTGAATGCAAAATAAAATGGTTAAAGATGCTAATTACAAAATTAATTAAATGAAATAAAAATAAACAAGCTAGCGAATCAGATGATGCCACACATCATCTTTAACCTCCAGCCAAAAGCCCTAACACGTGAAAATACAATGGCATGCAAGCTACTTCTGATCCTTACAACTATCTCATTTCTCAACCAAATCAAACGATTCAAAGCTCTAAATGAAGATCACATGGCAAGCTACAACACACAACTTGTAAAAAATCAAATAATCCACCATGCATCAAGAAATCAGAACGAGAAAATCATGAAAATCATCCAAATCCGGATTTTCAGAACATCATGCTATGCAACATACTTCAAAAACATATGCAATTATACATCAAACCTATTGTTTGGCCAGCTAACCACGCATGTATAAGCTTATATTCATCAATGGCAAGCTAGAAATTCAGATTCAAAGTTCAAAAAGTTATCTCTTGATTTGGTAAATAAATCCAAATATGCCTCTGAATTCGAAGAGAAAACTCCACTAGCTTGCTCTTGAGACTTAAATGGAGTGATAATAATGAAGAGAATCCCTCAGAAATGCAAATTGCAACAGCTTCAAAGAGAGGAAATTTTGAGATGCAGAGTGAATTTTTTGGATCTGGAAAACGAGAGAGAGCAGCCTCCTGAGCAAAATGGGAAGCTTCCTACTTATATTGAGCCAACAATAATGAGGGTACATCAGTCCTTTTCTCAAAGAATCCATTGGAGCAAAAATTATCAAAAAAAATAGTGTAAAGGATGGCTTGCGTTTTGTTCCTCTGTACACTCTCTTTGGCTGCGTTTTGATGAGTTGGCTAAGTGGTGAAAAATGCTCACATGGTTCACTCCTCAGCCTTGCTAGATATAGCAAAAAAAATGGAAATTATGCATGGCAAGGGTGTGTGAAAAATGCTCATTTTGTCTGGGCTCTTTATGGCAAATAATGTGCTGGCATGCTTGCTTCGAATCCCAGCCTAGGCTTCCCTAAAAATGGCTTATCAAATCAACACAAAAGTATGCATACAAGCCTCTGCACACACAGCCTTGGTTCCTCTTGTTCACTCCCAATTTTATCACTAATGGCTCGTGCAAATCTTGGCTTTTTGAGGCCTATCAATAGCTCTTGGAATGAGGATTACAATGAGCTTTGGTTCACTGAAAATGGAGCTGAAATGAATGAGATATGGTTGCTAGAAGTTATGCATAAACATGGAAATTTGTTGGGCACACGCGCGCGCATCTGGATTGCATGGTCGTGCATGGGGTCAGCTTCATGACCTCCACTTGTGAGCCTTGTAACTTCCTCAATTTTGAACCAAATTATGTGATTCAAAGCTCCAATTAAAGATCTCATGGCACACTTCAAGATGCACGAAGTAGATTTCTCAAGTTCCATCTGAATCAAGAGATATGAGCTTCAATATTATGCCCACCACCTGTTTGTGAAAAGTACGCGCAGAGAAAGCCCAGAAAATTGCATGTTTGCCCAGCCTTGGTCAAAACTTGTGCATGAAACTTCTAACTCAAATATCTCTCAAATGGTGCATTTTTGAGAAATTTTACACATTTACAAACTTGTAGGATTTTTTCCAAGATTTCTAAAAATGTATGGTATGCAACAATTGGATAAAAATTGAGAAAGTTATGACATGTCAAAGTTTCATAGGTTGGACACTTGTAAAAAAATTTATCTTTACATAACTTCAAGAACAAGTTAACCCTAATTTCTTCAACTTTCTTGGTTCAATGATGGATTTGATCATAAAATATGAAAATATGATATTTGAATTGATGGTTGACCAAAAGTCCACTTGGTCAACTCTTGATTTTGATTGATTTTGACCAAAATGACCATTTTGCCCCTTATGATCAATTGACTTGCTTCTACTCAAAATTGAGCCTCAATATTTCAACCATGGATGTCCAACAACATATGGAAACAAGTGGAATCACATTTGAGTAAAAAACCTGAAGAAATCCTGATTACACCCAAAATCCTGTTTTTGCACTATGTGTTAGGAAATAACCAATCAAGCTTCAAAACCTCAAATCCCCTGAATGTGTTGAGTAATTCTTTGAACCATGATTACTCAAATGATGATAAGAAGGTGATACTTCAATAAATTGACTTATCCAAACTTCAAACTTCACAAAGGGCCAAAACCCTAATTTCATCAGATGAATACCAACAGATGAATTCCTCACCAACTCTTTGCAAACTTCAACTCTTGAGGAATCAATGGGACAAATGAGATGTCTTGAGACATAATACATCGTGTGACTTGAAAGATCCATAGATATGAGAATTTGGGACTCCCTCAGAAGGGTATGTTAACACAATCATCCTCCTTAGCTTGTAGAAGACTTGAGAACCCAAAGAACTTTAAACCTATCATGAGATATGAATGCAATGCAATATGATGTTTATGATGAAACATAAGCCTAAATCAAGAGGGTAAATTTTGGGGTGCAACAGGTTACCATGTGTATTCACTTGTTTCTTAATTCTAATCTGCTTCATTTATTTATTTGCAAAGGGAAAAAAACATCTACACAAGGGTTAAAATGGGAAAGGATTTATTGGTGGAATCGCCTTGGTTTTGCATCTGTGTGCCTACGTATCCTGTTTGGTTGGTTGATTTTAAATTTAAGAAAAAAAGTGTTTGATCTTGATTAAGATTAAATTGCGTAAGGGGAAGAAATCAATGTGATTTATCGCACAAAGGGGAAAGACTTTGATCGGTGAAACAAATATTTGATGAGTTATTGTGGATTTTAATGTTTTAATTTAATTTAATTAGTAAGGCATTAAGCTGACCAATCAATTATTCAAGGATATCGTGGACATGCATCCATCTATCCTTTTGTTGCAAAAATGTTGGATTAATTTGATTTAATAAATTATTTTTGTATGTACAAGATTAGTCATTATTTACAAGGGTAAGAAGGTATAAGTGTTACGACTTGAGGGAATGATGTTTTGGTGCAATTGTGAGAATTTAGAATTATGTACGAGGGTTTGATCACGAGACTCGAGACATGTACAAAATGATAATCATTCTAAGCTAAATGTTAAAGGCACCTCTTTTAATTCTTATAATTGAAATGAACAAAGTTAATAAAATAAAAATCACTAGTCAACATGAAGAAACTAATCTAATTGAATCCTAATTAATCAAATTATACTAATCAAAGTAATTAACTAAAAAAATAATAACTAATAAAATCTAAAAAGGTAATTAAACCAAATAAATATTAGGGGTGTTGAAAGTGAGGTGAGTGGTGCGTACATAAGCGAATGGTCCAAGGCCCAATTAAAACACTAAAACCCTAAATTCTAATTATAATTAATAAGTATATTAATATTAAAAAAGAAAGAACACATGAGCAACAAGGCGCCACCCTTCCCCGATTTCTCAGTCAACACATTTTTCAAATTAAAATAGAAACGAATTATATGATGCCAAGTGACATTTTGTGATTAAAATAATTAAAATTAAAATTATAACACATAAGAGAGATAGGGTAAACATAAAAATCTGCTTATTCCTTTTTCCAGATTCACACACATTTTCTTTCTTTATACACAAACCTATTATTATCATGAATAACAAAATCACATAAGCCATATAGAATATGAAAACAACGTGGGTACCTGAGTTAGAGGGAGCAACGACCGACAGTGCAACCAAGATCAAGATCAGTGAAGGGAGCCTCAGTTGCGCGATATGAGATCGAAGAGCATGACCCAATGATCAATCATGGTTGGTGCACGGTGGTGTTCTCATGAATGATGGTGATTGTCGCTGTTTGTAATTGGCTGTCGTGGTGAGCCTGGTGTGTTGTGCTTCGCGAGGTGAGGTCGATCGTGCGAGTGGGGCGGATGGCGTCATGAGTCTTTGGAATTGACACATGGCATCCGTTTTGTGTTGATTTGTTATGCTCTATTGTTGGTGCAATAGTGTGGAGATCAGAGGCACATTGGTGAGCAGTGTCCTTGCCGTCAAAGTTGTGTAGGGTTGTTTGACGAACAAATATTGGAGGGCTCTCACTTTCTTTCGGTCTTTCTTCTTTTTCTTTTTGAAATTACTGATTTTTTTGCATGCTGCATTGATCTCAACATTGCCTCTTTTTTTGAATCATTGTTGGAATTTGTTTGCAATTATGGTGTATAACATAATGTCGTTGTGTTTAATTAACATGTTGCATAATAAAGTTGGTGATGATGGTGAAGTTGTAATGAATCGTACTGATTTGTTGTAATGGATTCATGATAAAATTTAATATATCGTGTTCCTGTTTTTGTTTGTGTGTTTTGGTATAGAGATTTCCATGAATGATTTTAAAGGGGCTTTATGTCATAGGTGGAGAAATTTGAATGATGTATGGTATAGTGCAGAGATGATTCTAAAAATCTCGTGTGAAAAAAATAGTTTGACTTGTATGTTCTTTTGTTGACTAAAAATAGAATTTTGACTAATTTTACAAAAGAACTTGGTGCTCAATGGTGTGTAACGCTTTGTGAATGAATTGTTTGTATTTCCTCTTACTAAAAAAATTACAACTTAAACATGGATAGATGAGACAACTAGGAAAATCATAAGAAATGAAGTCGCCATCAGATGTTATTTATCCCAAACAAGGGAAAGAAAAACATCTAGTAGACCTGAGAAAGGAAATCATCGAGGTCTTGTGACAAAGAGAAAGTGTATGAGAGTAGGTAATGCAAGGGGAAGGTATTAGCATCCCTCATATTTGGGGTAATCCCCATGATCCACTCTTCTTGTTCTTATCAAAGGGTGTGTTTATATGTAATGCTTACAAGCTAAAAGGAATGCATAAATATGCATAACAAAAAAATTTTTATTAGTTGTACTCGCCACGGTTGCGAACCTTTGTGCCTACGTACCTCTTTCGTGCAATAGGATCATGTAACTCATGGTTCTCCTAATATTTTTTGATTTGTTGTGTGTTTTTATGAATGATGTTAATTTTGCAGTCTATTGCAGCTCGACCTTTGGAGACTCACACATCTGTCGTAGAAAGGAATTAACATGTTCTTACCATAAAAGATTTTCAAAAGAAAAAGCCCGGAGGTGGCCCAGAGGAAAAAGTTTTGAATTGGTTTAGTATTTTTGTCAGGATAATAGAAACTGGATCCCACTGGGGGGGCACTTGCTACTTCTTCGTTTATTTGCAAAAATATTTGACATTTGAACCACATAAAAGACTATGATTGGAAGGAAGCACAAGGTTCAGTTTGTACTGCCACATACATCTCCCAATACTTAAGGCTCGTGACACGTGGTTCGCATCATTATTTTTATGTGTTTTCAACATTTTATTAAGAAAAATAAATTTAGTTTTAAGGATGCAAATGGGGAATGAAAAATCTAAGGGAGATTTTGTTCCTAATGTTATCATGCAATGGTGGTCCTAGAATTAGGATAACAAAAGGGAAAAGTTATCTAATTTTATCATGCACGGTTTAAATCCTAATGTCTACCTTGGTTATAATTTAACCAAGTCAATCTAAAGGAGCATACAATTGTAAGAACAAGAATATAAACAACAAAATAAAATACCTTACAAGCCTACCCAACACCTAAGTGTATCACCTAACAAGCAAGCAATGATCAAACAAGCCTAAACCTTAATGCATAATTTAAGTCATCAATCGACTAGCATGAATGTGTCACACACAAAACACTAATGTTCCCCTATGTGTCATGCATAATTTGTTCCACCCTAAGGCATTACAGACCAAATAAAAAACAACCAACAATTTCACTAGCACTAAAGACTTAGAGCATAAAGATAACACAAATGCTTATCATACAAAGATGACGTGACTTAGGAAAGGTGGAGACCTACAATAGGCATAAAGTATGAATTTAAAAGTTCACATAAACACATCTCAAAAATGAAAGAAGATTTTCAAAGGAATCATGCAAGTAAAAGCTAAAGAGATTATACAAATATCAAACTAGTTCCTATAAACTACACCACTAAGTACTATAACCTTAAGGCTCACTTATGGAAACAATACAAAGCTATATTCAAGCCAAAATCAATTTAGAATACATGTTTTAAAGTTTCAAATGATCACATAGCATCATTTACAAACAAAACTCAAACAACTAATCAATACAAGTAGTGAAGGACAAACATGCGTTTGAACATTAGAAGGTGATCAAAACTTGGGAAGCATGTAAGTTTCATGTTAAATAAGGTAGAGAACATATAAATTCAGTATACAAACTATAACCATTGATCTCAAACAAAAATTACGAGAAATATCATAATCAAGGCAAACCATGTGCCAAAATTAGGTCAAAACAATCAATGGACAACATAGGAGTCAAACATCATGATACATTAATCATATGACTCAATCATGAACTCAAAATAAATGTAAAAGCTACATAAACATGTTAATATGTTAATCAAGGAGTCAATTAATCATTGAACCAAATATTAGGGATTATGCAAAAAAAGAATCAACTCCTAACTAGGTAAACAAATAGACAATTATCCATATTTGTGTGACCACAATAGGAAAATTCAAACAAAGGTCTAAAGAGACCTCAAAAATCATGGTATTAATATACAAGTCATTTTATTATGTCTAATATCATTTAATTAAAAATCCCTAAGATATTACATAAACGCATGCTTCAAAATCAAACAATTATTCAAACATGTGTTTCCACTTAGTCATGCATCAAAGTATCATAAAACACATATTAAAATGACTAAAACTCCATAAAAATAACACCAAAATAACAAGCCAACCATGAGCAATCAGAGATGTGAACATGGTAAATAATTTGGTGCAAAGTGGACTTATATAAGCCATCAAACAAATACCACAAGTTCATGATAATTAATCAAAACACGCTTCACTAATTTTCAATCAACCATCTATGAAAATAAATGGAAAACATAATAAAAATAGTCAAAAAAATTCATTGGACTCCCAAGTATTCGAAAAGTATTTTTATGAATTTTTTATGTGAAAAGAAATTCCAATTTGCAATTAATATAAAAAAGACATAAAAAATTAGTTCACATTAGTCAGGGGGTGTTAACCTGAAAACAACTTATAACTAGAATCATGTCAAGTGCTATACAGGCCCAATTACAGGGGGTGTGAAAAACAAAAGGCTTAAGCCCATGATCCAAACGCGCTATGGTGTATGTGTGATACGGGGATGCTGAAAGAAACGGTCCCTAAGCCCATATCATAAAACCCAACGCCAGCCCAATCCACTATCAACATTATTACATTTCTCATTATTTTGATTATTATTATTTCCGATTTAATGTGTGACCAAAAAAATGTTATGTGAACAATTCTCAATAGGTCAAGTTTAATTTAAGTTAGAAGATGACCGAAACATTCAGAACCAAACATCATCCTCTACATGGTGTAAACATGGAAGATAATGATGATGTATTTTGAAGAAGAGAGAGAAGAAAACCAAAGTTTGTTATGATTCAAGGAGAGAGAAAATGTTTGTTATCATTCATACTCTAACTGATTTTTGGAACTGGTTTTTTATGATGAATGTAACCAACCTCAATGAATAAATTGAAGATGACAGTGATTATATAATAGAGAGCATGGCATTTAGCTTTAATCTTTTTTCAGTAGGTGGTAACATAGCATATAGTACACCACAATCTTAACCAATAAGTTTGTAACTTTTATTTTGAGCAATATTCCCTCCTGCTATCATATCATGCTCATTCTAATTATTCAACTACCCAAATATGCATCAATTTGGCTTGTGTTACCTGTGGTTATCCACCTTGCTTTGAGTCCTCATATCTTGAATTATAAGCATCTTCATGATGAAGTCTTAAGATCAAAGTGGAAGAGGAAATGTAGCTAAACACTTTTGCTGTTGAATACTTTTGGGAATAAATCATGTAGAATCTCTTAAAATGCCTACAAATTCATGATATTGAGACTAATTAAAACACTGTAAATTCATGTTCAACACTTCATGGACCTCTAACTTCTTCCATAACACACCAAACACCACAATCTGGATAGAAAGAGGAACATTAAGTATTTTGATTTTGCATTCTTAATGAGATGATAATTTCTCCCATTCATATCTCCCAATCCATACTTCATATTAAAATGAATCCTACTACAAATTTGCAGATTGTGAGAAGCTAAACATCTTTGTATTTGGGTGTGAATAGGAACAAGGCTTGGATCCATCCTAAAATTTCCCTCGAAAATACATCCATAAAATTGATCATAAGCACTTAAGATTTCTCTCTAAGATTCCTTAACATTGATCACCCATAATTTTAAGTTGAATGAACCAATTAGGGAAATTATAAGCTCATTGGAAACCTTGAAACCAGTACAACAACTTCCATGTTGGCTATAATTTGAGATGAAGCTTACATCTTATATAAATTATAAATTCGCCTTGGAAGTTATTCACCCAAGTTGACTTAAATCTTCAGAATTTCCCCAAGTGTTCTAGCATTCAAAAGTTACAATTATTCAACTTCCAAGCTCCATATCTCAAGATTTGGGCATTTTTTGGAGATAGGTCCTCAAGTACCAAAAGGAGTATGAAGTCTCCTCTTTTATTTGAGCTTGGGCTAGCTAATTTTTTATTGCAACTGAGTGAGATATAAGGGTGACAACATGGCTTTATGAACACAAAAATTCTTAAAACTTTAGAAAAGTTTTCTAAGTCTAAGATTACTTCAAATGCAAGAAATTTCACTTTTGACTTATTTCTTTGACTTTTCCCCACAAATAACCATGTTTCATCACATTTTAACTTTTAACCATGATCTTGACCAAAAATTTCATTTGGTCAACCTTTGACTTTGTGTTGACTTTTTGTCTACACATATTCAAAACCTCTCTCATCTATTCAATCTTGATTTTATGATGAAAGGTAAATATCAATAGGCCATACGTAGATACCCGGAGGCTTATAGGAGACCATTGAATCACTTTAAGCTTGAAGAATCAATCACAACATGTTCTTAGCCCAAACCCTATTTTGTATCAAAATATAGGAGATGATGATTGAGGTATCAAAAACCCTAATTCAACTGAGATGACTTGAAGACCTCTTGAACTCACATATCTCGTGACTTGAGATGATATTTATGATGGAGAGATTTCAAACTCTTGAAGGACAAATTTCAACTCTTGATTGGCATACACTCACACAGTCAAAACCTCTGATCACATATCATTAAATTGATGCAATTCAAATCTTATGTATGATGATGACGCATAAGCTATTTGAGATCAATAAATAAAAGGGCGGATTTCGGGGCGCAACAATAGAAAGTGTGTAAATGGAGTTGTGAGAATTGTGAACATGAAAAAGGTTAAAATCTTGATGTAAAAGTGATTGTAACAACATGAGAAAAATAAGTGAAGATATGTACAATAGATTTTACGATGAGAAAGATAGGTTAGAAATTGTTTGTAAGAGTTAGGAATGAGAATGTGGAAAAAAAAATTATATGGTGGTGGAAGTTGGCCCCTTGTGTGAAGAATGTGTATGAGTATCATGAAAGTGTGAATTGGTTAGGAATTAGCCTCTAATATATTATTAGTATAATAATATTGTTTTAAAATACACAACCATAAGAAAGCGATCATCACGTGGTTTGAAAAGATCAAAGACTAACCAAAACAAACTTTGATGGAAATTATGTGTGTAAAAATATAAATTTTAAAAGAATGGACCATCAGATATTCATCATTTGGTTGAAATAAAAGATAAATTAAAACAAGAATTAAATGTTAGTGATTGTGAGATTGTGTGAGTGAGAGAGTGGAAAATTGTTGATCCCCCAAAGTGTGAAAAATGAATCCTATTTATAGATGGATTCTATGGTTTGGAATTAAGTCGGATCCATATATTTTAGGCAAGATTTTAAGAGTTTGATCTGGTTCAAATCTTGGTGAGCAAGACAATGAACCTGGAAGAAAAGTAAACATGTGCAGAATTAATATGGAGAAAGTGTGATTTGGAAGAATATATTTTTTATTTTTGGATTTTTTTTCTATTTAGTGCATAAAATAATGATTTTAATTTAAAAATAATATTTTTAAATATACTAAGGGGTGTGTTTGTTTCAAGTTATCAAATTATATTCCTTGGAATCATATTCCTTGGATTCATATTCCTTGGAATAATATTCCAACTTATATGTTTGGGTAAAAATAAACATTCCTGGGAATATTTACAAATTTATTTAATTTAAAATTATGAAAAATAAAAATAGTAATAATTTGTGAGTAGAAGTGGGAAGTTAGTGGTAGTTGGATTTATTCTCATGGGAATGTTGGATTCCCACCCTTTAACCATGAGAATAAAAAGAGAAAAATTATGTGTAAATAAGGTTCCTTGGAATAAAATATTCCGTGGAATAATTTTTTTAAACTTGAATCAAACATGGGAATGTTGCATTCCCATGATCATATTCCTTAGAATAATTTTTACAACCTTAAAACAAACACACCATAAATAAAGGAATATGATATTTTTGTAATTTTAGAAATAATGCAAAAATCAAAAGAAAGCAAAAAATAAAATAGAATACAAAAAATAGGTGGGATTCAAGCTCATAGCATCTCACACTTATAAGTCCTTAAACATTCTATCTTGTCAATTGTTACATTTTACTTATTTGAAACAAATAGGCAGAAGAAAATATGTGAAGTTAAAGTGTCCGGGAAAAATTGGGGTATGACAGTTGTCCTTATTTAATTACCCTTCGACTCGGGAGTGCAGAAGACAAAGTCTTTGCACATTTATGGCAGAAGATAGTTAAATATCAGTGTAATACCCCAAATTCATCTGCCCTATTTCTAATAGTCAAATTATTTTGAACTTGGGCTTTATAAATTTTTCTACTAATATTTTAATCTATTTTTCTTTACTTAAAGTCATTTGTATTTTTAAATAACAAATATTTTTCCACCCTTTGTATGCTTTCTAGTGGCTTCATATCACAAATAAATGAGTTAGCATAATTGGTAAAGAGGTAAGGGTTTCAAGTATAAGGTCATGGGGTCAAATTGTATTTGCTATGTTTTTAAAATATTTTTTTCTTTTATTTGTTACTAACTTTATTTCTATTTTTAAAATCGTAAAATTGCAGTTTTTATTAATTTAACATCAATTTTCGTTTTTTATTTTAAGACATTATTAAAAATAATTATTTATTTGATTTTATGCACTTTTTATCAAAATTGAGTGCACAAAATTACAATAAATACAAAAAATATTTCCTTTTATGAATAAATATTTTTTAATAGTTAGTTTGTGTCATAATCAGCTTCTGATTGGTCAGTTTGCTGACCAAGAAGATGTGATTTATTCAATTTTATTTTATTTTATTTTTGCCCTTTAACCTGATTTTGCCGGTCTATAAATAGGGTCAGATTTTCATAGTCTTGACACCAACAATTCTCTGATCTCTCTCACTTTCTTCTACGTTCTTTTTCTTTTAGTTTGTTCTAGGATTTTTGTCTTGTACATAAACATAGTTGTTGTCTTTAACATACAATGACGAACAATTATTAAAAAAATTCTATCTCTCTTTCACAAACATTTTTCTACGCTTTTTATCAAAACTATCTGGATATTTTTATTTTTTCCAATGATTACATATTGTTGGAAATCTACCAAAACCTATGATGAATGTCTACCAATCTTGACGAACAAGATTGATATCACCACACAATGACAATGAAAAATGTAAAAGAAAGAAAGAAGAAAGAAGAACAATGATTTTCTACAGAGTAACTCTCTGCCCACAAACTGTGGAATTCTTTATTCACTTTGCAACTGCAAAATTCTGTGAACACTTGATTACAAAAACTAGGGGTTACTCCCTCTATTTATAGATTTAGGTTAGCTAATGCCCAAAACTATAAAGCCCAAAATACATATTTTTGGAGCTAAATCAAATCTACTCTATTTTAGATTTAAATCAAACCTATCTAAATCTAAAATCAAATCTGTGTGTAACAAACTGTTTCCACACTCCTAAATCAAATCAAATCTTTTCGACAAAAGAAATTACTTTCAACACACCACCTATTTCATTGTTTCTACGTTATCTACATTCATCATAGCTCTTAGTCTTCGAAATACTTCGACCTACACACCCTCATTTCGATGTGCTTGCTTTGACCATGAGCTATCGGGTTCTTTGCCGGGTTGATAGCTGACATGTTGTCGATCTTCATGGTAATTGTTCCATGATCTTTACCTGTGATTTCTTCGACCAAGTTCAGCATCCAAGTTTCTTGATATGCATAAAGAAAAGCAACTATGTATTCTGCTTTGCATGATGATAATGCCTCAATTGGTTCCTTTCTCAAACTCCATTCTATTGTGGAGTGTAGGGTGGCACCACCTCATGCACAATCCCTTCTTTTTCACATAACTGGTCAAAATCTTTCGACACATACTCTCTACCACCATCAGTTCTCAAAACTTCGAGCTTTCGACCATAGACTTAAACTTGGCAAATACCTCGATCACTTCACTTTTCTTCTTGATCAGGTAAGTCCATAATTTTCGACTAAAATCATCTATGAATATGATAAAGTATTTATTAACTCCAAACGAATCCACCTGGATTGTTCCACATACATCAGAGTATATGACTTCGAGAATAGCCTTTGACTTGCTTCTTGCATCCTTGCTGAAGTTATTCTTGTGTTGCTTCGCTTGCACACATTCTTCACACACTTCATTTGGAATGTCAATTTATGGCAATCCTGAAACCATATTCTTCCTCTTTAAATCTCTGATGTCTCTGAAGTTAATATGTTCTAGTCGATAGTTCCATATTCATTCGTCTCTTCTAGCCACAGTCGAAAGGCACTTATGATCCATCATGTTTAGTTCGATCTTGAAGGTTCTATTCTGGTACATAAGAGCCTTCAAGATTAACCTTCCATTCGCGTTGAAGACTCTCATCATCTTGTCATTGACAGTCACTTTGAATTCTTTTTGACCAACTGCCCTATACTAAGCAAGTTGTTCTTCATGCCTGGAATGTATAACACATTCGAAATTACCGACCTTTTGCCATTTTTCCTCATGATCATAACATCTCCAATACCTTTAGCTGTTATAGTATTGTCATTTGCAAATTTCACCAAGTTCTTTATTAAGGGCTTTAGATTAACAAACCAATCTTTCCTTCCAGACATATGTGATGAGCATCCTGAATCCAAGTACCATTGATCCTTGAATTTTTATCTTATTCTGACCATCAACATCATCTCTTCTTCCTCATACTTAGCGAACTTTGCATCACTTTCTTGACTCTTTCGCTTCTCTGGACAATCACTTGAATAGTGACCATACTTATGACAATTTTAACATTGAATGTGACTCTTGTCAGGATTTCGACCACCAACTCTTCCTCTATTTGCAACACCACCTCTTTGGTTGCCTTGGTATGGTCTTCTCTGATTTGACATGTTTCCTTCGTTCTGGTTTCCTCTACCAGTCGAATTATTGTAGCCACCTCTACCTTTGTCGAACCACTTTCCTTTGCTTTTCTTGTCTTTTGATAATTGAGCTTGCAGAGCCACATCACTCTTCGATTTTCATGCAACTCTTTAATTCATCCTTTATTCATGAGATTCAAGCGTCTCTTAAAGCTCTTCCTTTGTCAATTTCGACAAATCTTTCCCTTCTTGTATTGCCACCACCATATGGTCGAACTTAGGGGTCAAAGATCTCAAAATCTTGGAAACAACAACTCTTGTTGTTAATGCTTCTCCATATGTCTTGATTTGATTCACTAGTTTTGTAACCCTAGTGAAGAAATCAGATATGCTTTCACTGTCTTCCATCTGAAGCAATCCATACGTTCTCTTGTGAATTTGTAACCTCACCTCTTTCACCTTTTCAGCGCCTCCAAAAGATTTCTCAAGGATCTCTCAAGCTTCTTTTGCAGATTCTGAATCACTAACCTTTTTGAAGTTGGCTAGACTCAGACATTGATGAATTCTAAAGAGTGCTTTATAACTCTTCTTCTCCAATTCTATGTGTTCTTTCTTTTCTTTTACTGAAGCGTCTTCTTCAAGCGCTTCTACTCCATCCTTTACAAGATCCTAAATACCTTGACAACGGAATGAAACCTTCATCTATTTGCACCAATTCTCATAGTTGTCTACTTTCAGAATTGGTAGACTTGCTGGATAATTTGCATTCCCATAACTCACTGCCATCATGTATTATTCTTTAATCGTTCTTAATCGTTACTTCCCTTGAATCGATTAACCAGAGCTCTGATACGAGATGTTGGAAATCCACCAAAACCTATGATGAATTTCTACCAATCTTGACGAACAAGATTGATATCACCACACAATGACAATGAAAAATATAAAAGAAAGAAAGAAGAACAATGATTTTCTGCAGAGTAACTCTCTGCCCACAAACTGTGGAATTCTTTATTCACTTTGCAACTGAAAAATTCTGTGAATGACTTGATTACAAAAATTAGGGGCTACTCCCTCTATTTATAGATTTAGGTTAGCTAATTCCCAAAACTATAAAATCCCAAAATACCTATTTTTGGAGCTAAATCAAATCTATTCTATTTTAGATTTAAATCAAATCTATCTAAATCTAAAATCAAATCTGTGTGTAAGACTATGTACAATGATTTCATTATTCAACATCTTTTTTTCATTTTTTATACTCCACATCTTCTTCTCTTTCTCCCACCTAATAATTCAACACACATTCAATTTTTACTCACTACAATGGTTTTGTTTGATAAAATTCAACACCCTATTCCACCACCATTTACAACACACTAAAAATTTAAATATTCACAACAACCGATAAAATTTTACAAAGTACTTTATGGGCCTCACTCTCTCCTCATTCAACATGTTGAATGTTTTCAACACCAATTAATCCACCTCACTTTTAACATCCCATTCAACACCTCATTACAAGCATTCAACTATTGAATTTTTTTTCAACACCTCCGTTGTACATAGCCTAACAAACTGTTTCCACACTCCTAAATCAAATCAAATCAAATATTTTCGACACAAGGAATTACTTTTAACACATATGAGGCCCCTGCCTCTTATTTTCAATTTTTTTACCGAATGATGATATTACATATGGTTGTTTTTTTTTCTTTTTTACTAACAATCATAGGGGCCAATTTGCACTTCCATTCCCAACGATACAAGGAACAATATATGGTGTAGTGCCTATTTGTTTTTTTTTATCATTTTATTATGCAATTGGTGGGATTTAATTTCAAGAAAAATGAAATAAAAAAATTAAAAAAAAACTTAGAAAGAAGGATCGTCTATTGGCCAAGCGGGTGAACACCCCTATGAGTTTCTATGATGACTTCGCCTAGAGCCGGTGAAGTTCAAAATAAAAGAATACCTCTCAAGACTAGCTTCTTTGGGGGTAGGAATTTAGAATTAAACATATGGCTCTTTGAATAATCCTCAAACAAAATCTCATGGTGAAACCTTGTACGACCTAAGATACGAAAGTTTCGGTATACAAGGAGGCTCCACCTAAGGGAGACCCTTGTGCCTTTACCCTTTGGTGTTACCCATGATACCCTTAGGAAAACCACCTTTGGGTTGGGTAGAATAAAATTAAAACCTTCTGTAGGAGCCCTCCTGTAGGTTATTCTATTGATACATCTTGTCCTTCATAGGGAACCTTCCCGCGAATGGCATCTCATCATTATCCCAAAACCCGCAAGGGTTACCTTTTATCTGTTACAATCCCTAAACCTGCAAGGGTTACCTTTTGTATACTATAATTCCTAACCTGTAGGATTTTATTTGGTGTATCATTATCTCTAGCCAATAGTTATTTTCTTTTGAAAATATCAACCCCTAGCTTGTAGGGATTTCCTTTGTTTGTTATAGTCCCTAGCATGTAGGGATCCCCTTTTGTTTGTCATTTGGAACAATTATAGGATCTTGTTCCCCATATGTAACCTTCCCATGAAGGACATCCTCGATGATGCACGCCACATGGCCTCTAACAGGCCATGGGATCTGATGAGCGTAAACCGGTCACTCTTCCATGTTATTCCCTCAATCAAACCTTCATCTCAATTGTCCATTTGTACATCACAATTTATAGCCTGTATAAATTATTGTCCCTCTGTTACAATCTCTAGCTTGTAGGGATTCCTCCTCGTCTTTCATTATCCATATCCCTTAAGGGGTTTCTTTATGTCTGTAATTATCCCTTCAGGCGTCCATGTGCTTGAAACATGTGGCCTTAAATAGAACATGTGGGTGGATTGCTTCCCAATAATCCTATGTGTGCATTTTCATATATTTCATACATACATTTGCATCAAATTCATATCCATTTCCACTTTCTCCCTTGGCCAACATTAACCATGCTAACTGATTTCTTGAGACTCAGAAACAAAATTAAGAAAGTCTAAAATTGGTGAAGGAGAAGTCAAACATCGGAGACTCTATTGAGCTTGACCCTACTGTCATACGCCAATTTTTGACCTAATATACCACCTTACATTTGCATCATTGCATCACTAATAAATCAGAACAGAATTAATCGGGTGTAGCATTCACAGGTCAAAATTAGGGTTTTATCAAATTTTCATCTGATTCAAGAGGCAACCAATTAGGGTTTGAGTTTTACTCACCTCATTTGATCTATCTTGATCAAATCATCAACCTCTTATCATCAGATATCCAACTTTTCTCATTAATCAATCGAGGATCGACCAATTAGGGTTTTGGTCGAGCATGAGTATTCTCTGATTTTTTGAGCAATGAATGACTTTTTTGGTTAAATATTGGTCATTATATCTTAGATACAATCTCTAGTATACGGCATGGAAGTAGTGCTCCCCGTAGAAGTTGAGATTCCGTCAATGAGAGTTCTCATGGAAACTAGGTTATCTGAGGCCGAATGGTGTCAAAGCAGATACGACCAGCTGAACTTAATCGAAGAAAAGCGCCTGACCGCTCTGTGTCATGGACAACTATATCAAAGAAGAATGAAAAAAGCTTTTGACAAAAGGTCCGACCTCGTGAATTTCGGGAAGGCGACCTCGTGCTTAAAAAGATTACATCTTTTCAACGATTCTAGGGCAAATGGACTCCTAATTACGAAGGCCCATACATCGTCAAAGAAACTTTTCGGCGGTGCTATGACTCTCACAACCATGGACGGTGATGAACTCCGCATCCCGTGAATCTTGATGCATCAAGAAATACTTTGTCTAAAAAAACCAAAAAAAACAAAAGAACTGCTCGGTAAGTCGAAAACCCGAAAAGGGCGGCTTAGGCAAAAAGGAGCGTCTCGGTGGATTGAAAACCTGAAAAGGTGATCCAAGCAAAAATTAGAGACAATAAACAGAAAATATCCTGATAGATTGAAAACCTGAAATGGCAATCTAGGCAAAAATAAGGATACAAAAATGACAAAGTAACTGTAATCAGTCTGTACTTCGTCAATCTAAAGAAACTTCCATCAACGGATCTTCAATCAACTCTTCTGAGGCAACAAGCACAGTGGGAATTCAAAGTTGTTAGGGATTATAGCGGTTATTTGCTTTCAATGTAGCCTTTTCCCAATAAATTGTCATTTCCAACTCTTGTAAATAGCTCATGGAATCACGCCTTTGGCTGATTACCATTCTATCAATAAAATTTGAGCCTTGTGCCTTTTGTTTGCAATTCTTGCTTTATTCTATTTTGCAAAATAACGCTTTTTATTGTGAAAATCACTTTTTGAAACTAAAACGGTTTTAAATGAATTTTTACTTCAAATTTTTGAAATAAAAGCAAAATTTTCCTTTGAACTCTGAATATAGAAAGAACTTCAACAGTTCCTCCACGAGTGTTTCGGTCTCCGAAGGATAGAATGGCTGCTACAGAAGTCTTCTCCTCAGCAGAGATCATCAAAGAATGGCGTTCTTATTCAAAAAGAATTCCCAACAAATTTGCCAATGAAATGCTTTTTTCCGAAAGTCTAAAAGCATGCAACTCAGATCTTCCATTAATCAACGTCTACGTCATTACGGCAGATTTCACTGAGTATTTGTTCAGACTGTGACGTGGTCCTTTTCCCAAATACCTTTTTGCTGTCTTTGTCAAAGTATTGTCAGTATGCATATAACATTCATGACATTCATACATAATAGCATCATTCATGCATTTTTACATTCCTCAGAATGTTTGCTTTCATATCGCTGGTTTAAATCACACTTATTCATGTAGGTTTAATCATATCTCCAGCAGATTATCCCCAAGAAGAGAAACACATTTTTTCTCTCTCCTATTCCCCAGCTGAGATCATTCCTCATTTGGGACAATATCTTGATTGACTGTTTCTTTTCAGTTCATTCCTGGATAGAACCTCGTCTCTAATCAACAAAACAATAAGCAATAGCCTCGTCATCCGAGCCGCTTATTTCCTTTTCATCTTTAAACTTGTCATAAAACAATTGTTCTTCTCAACAAGGTCAAATCACGACTGTACGAGAAATTTCTCAGCAGTTGTCTTTCTGTCTAAAGAAAACCTGTGTCCTTTAAATCAAATGCCCGCATCTTCTTGAGAAAGAGATCCTTGGCAAGATTTCATCCATGAAAATAAAAACTCATTTGAGATCTATTTCCGCTATTAACTGTTATTCACGAGGCTGAATACTCAGTAATATTGTCTCAGGATTTACCTTGTTATAGTTATCACTTCGTTGATAATTGGTAATATCTTCAGAACTTCTTTGAGATCTGTGTCCATCATTGTCTGATATTCACGAGGCTGAATACTCAGAAAACTTTTCAAAGATTTACCTTGTTATAATTATCACTTCGCTGATAATTGGTAATATCTTTATAATTCATTACCATAAACTATCACAAGGCTGATAATTGGTAATATCATCTTCGCTTACCATAAACTATCACGAGGCTGATAATTGGTAATATCATTTTCACTTACCTTAAACATTGTCACAAGGCTGACAGAAGGTAATCTCTTTGTTCCCTAAAGTGAGACAAATATTCACATGTTTTGTGAATCTCTTTTTCCCCAGCGAGACATATTGCATGTTTCCCAACAAACAGGATCCTCCTTTTCTTAAGCAGATTGAATCATCCTCACAAATTTTTCCCCACCATGTCATTTCTTTGATATCATCTGGGCGAAACTATTTACACTCATTTTGCATCACTCGCATCTTTTGGTATCTTAGGTCCAAAATTTGTGTATTTTGATATTTAAGTCTCTTCACACCTATCAAAATAAAGATATTCATCTTCATATCTCAGTTTAAAGAAACTTAAATAGGGGCATCTGTCATACCCCAATTTTTGACCTAATATACCACCTTACATTTGCATCATTGCATCACTAACAGATCAGAACAGAATTAATCGGGTGTAGCATTCACATGTCAAAATTAGGGTTTTATCAAATTTTCATCTGATTCAAGAGGCAACCAATTAGGGTTTGAGTTTTACTCACCTCATTTGATCTATCTTGATCAAATCATCAACCTCTTATCATCAGATATCCAACTTTTCTCATTAATCAATCGAGGATCGACCAATTAGGGTTTTGGTCGAGCATGAGTATTCTCTGATTTTTTGAGCAATGAATGACTTTTTTGGTTAAAGATTGGTCATTATATCTTAGATACAACCTCTTGACCTAATTTCTGAATTCAAAACATCACAAAAATTCACAGACTTCATCAGTCAATTTCTAATACATCTGATGAAATTTCATCTGCACTGAAAAGTCAAACTTTGACTTTTGGTCAACTTTTTCAAGACAAAACTTTTTCAATCATCAAAATACTTCAAATGATCCATCATGATCATAAAAAATCAAAGAATTTGGAAAAGTCAACAAAAAGTCAAAATTTTCAACACTTAGAAAATTTTTCAAGTGTTAAAATTTTGTACTTTTTCCAAACTTCATGGCAATGTTTCACATAGTTCCACTTTGAATTGGAAAAAACTCAAAACATGAAATTTGTAGCTCTTGAAACAAGCTTTCCAAAATGTCCAAGAACTCACAAATCCATGGAGTCTAGCTATACTTTTGAAATTGAAACATAAGGCTCCATAACCATGGATTTCAAGTTCAAAACTTCAAGATTATAGGTCATTTTTGAATTTCTTCTTCTAGAAGCAATGCCACCTTGCCAAGATAAGGTTAGAACTGATAAATATCAGTTGAAGGTAATTATTGTAGGATAGGATCAAGTTGGATTTTCACACATGGTTAAAAAGGAAGTTTCCTTTTCCTTTTGGCAAAAAGACTTCCTTGCCCTCTAAGGCAAGTTTGAATTACCAATGCCAATTCTTTGTGCCTAACATTTCAGAAATCTTGACCTATAAATAGAGGTATCATTTTCAAGTTCAAGACACACCAAAGCCATGCAAGTACATGCTTTCACTCTTCATCTTTGAAATTCAAGAAAGTTATGTCAATTTGTGAAAACTTGCAATTTTGAAAACTAATGAAAAACTCTGATCAAATTGGTGTCTAATATGTTTTAATATCCATTTGAAACTTGTTTGAAACTTAAAAGTAACATAAGCAAAGCTAAAAGACAGTCTTCACATCTCATGATCATAAGCTTGCAAAACTGCCTTATCATTCGAATTTGAACTTTGGCTTGATTAACTTGAGTTCCAATCATCCAAATATCATCCACAAACATCATAGAGATGATGCAGATCATAAACAGCCATCTGTAACACCTTTAACCCAGAATTCGAGTTTCCATTTTAAGCATATGCAGGTTGACTTGGTTGGATTGATCCAGGGTGATTCGAAGTGAGCAGACCACTCATACACCTTCCACATAAGCCGTTGGTGCTCAAACAATCATTAGAACTCAACTGGAAACACTTCTCCATTGAATTCGATTCCAGCTTCAACAAGTAAGAGCTTGAACTTCAACTCCATGATTCTTTGATTCATTTGAAAAAAACTCTTGGCCGTTTTGTTTCTGCACCCTACACGATCATTAACCCTCAATCAATTGACAAAATCATCAACCATACACGATTTCAATTAGGTTTTTCAATTCTAGGGTTCTTCGTGATTTCTGGAAATTCAATCATGTTTAGCGAAAATAAATGAAATTAAAAAGCATCGTCATGTTCCTTGTTAAAAAACGACCAAGTTTGATGTTTACTTCATTCAATTTCATCAAGAAATGAAGATTCCATGGCTGATGAAGGATCAGGGAAGAAGAACAAGGCTTTGCGCGTGTTCTTGTTTTTCAAATTCAAAAAATCCAATACAATATTAACATGTGTTTTGACTACAGTACACGAATGCATTGTTGCCCAGTGGTTGCCGACTCACTCTTAAGTCACTAACACTATGCCTTGCCTAATGGTCCCGGGTTCACGCCTCCATGGGACCATTTTTTTTCAAACTTTTGTTATTTTTCACAAACTTTGACATTTTTTTAACCAATCAAAACTCCTCATTTTGAGGTGATTTTTTGTAAACTTGTCAATAAATGCATCTATTTTATGATAGTGCAAAAATTTTCAGAAAAAACTTTCATCCGATTATGTTTTGATTGAGTCGAAAACGACACTTTGAGCATTTTTCAAAACCACTTTAAAAGGTGAATTTTCAAACTTTCCGAAGCCCGATTCTTTTCAAAACTTCTCATAAATGAACTTCACATGTCAAAAACACTTTCAAAACCATTTCTTCAAAACTTTTTCATCAAACTTACATCTTTTCCATGATCGATCCGATTAAACGATAAAACTGATTTCGTTTTCTCTCGAATTTCTTAAACCGATCATGGGCCTCCCTCACGGTGTAAGTCCCAAAAACATTCTTTTTATGTACATATATTTCTTTGTACATATCCATTTCTTTTATGTACACATCTTTTTACCTGTACATAATACAAACAGCTTCTTCGTAAATATTCAAATACAAGACAAACTTCTTCCGTTTGTTTTTATTTTACACTGTATACCATTGGTATTGAAAGGAGCATTATTCCCTGTGAAATTACTTTTAAACCAATGGGCCTCCCTTACGGTGTAAGTCCCAAACCAACATTCTTTATGTACATACATATTTTCTTTGTACATATCAAATTCTTTTCATATACATACAAATTTTTTACCTGTACATAACACAGATACTTTTTTCCAAACACAGACAAACTTCGATCGTTTGTTTTTCACTTCGCTTGTGTATACACTGAATACCATTGGTATTGAAAGGAGCATTATTCCCGGTGAAACTGCTTTTAAACCAATGGGCCACCTTTATGGTGTAAGTCCCAACCCTCACATGTACATCCACATCCTCCTGTACATAAATACTTGTTCGTGTACATATTTACTTCGTTGTACACAATTCAGACTTGTAAATAATCAAGTTACGCTCGTTTTAAACGTTCGTTTCACAGACACTTGTTATATTTCCTTCATAAACTCTTGTAAATAAACATCATGCATTGTTTATATTTCCTTCATAAACTCCTGTGAATACATATCACACACACACTTGTCTATATAACTGTCTAGTTATAACATAACAACTAGTCTAACCAATAGGTTCCCTACAGAGTTTAGCCTCCTCTTGGGCTTTGTACAAGATAACTCATATTTATCTGAGTTTAGCCTCCTCTTGGGCTTTATACAAGATAACTCTCCCAACAGAGTTCAGCCTCCTCTTAGGCTTCATATAAGAAAACTCATTCACCTGAGTTTAGCCTCTGCTTAGGCTTTATATAAGACAATACTCACCTGCTGAGTCAGCCTTCTCTTGGGCTTCGTTCAAAAGAACTCCTCATTGAGTTTAGCCTTCTCTTGGGCATCATACAATGAAAGAGATAGGAAATCTCTTAACAGCCTCCTATTGGGCTTCAATACAAAGAATCACCAGCGTTAGGATAGAACCCTGAGAGTATAATTTCCCGGTGAAATTGCTCTTAATTCCAAAAGGATGGTTTCCCGGTGAAATCCCTTTTAAGACAAAGCCAGCCATACCCTGTAGCTTCCTCTTGAGCTTCATACAAGGACCCTCGATGACCCTCGATGACCCTCGAAATGCCTCCTCTTGGGCTTACAATACAAGGACCCATGGGCTTCTTAAAAGCATTCCCCTAATCCAATCAATTTCTCCTAGAGATTTAGACATCTATCATCTCTATGGAAGAAGTATCTCATCTATTACATCACATACAATCAAAACTCTTTTCAAAAATCTTTTCAATACATCTCTTAATTGTAAGTGGTAACGCTTGTATATTCAAGCAAAACACCCAATGCTTACAGTTAAAAGATTCAATCATTTTCCCAAACATCTTTCTTAAACATGTAAGTGGTAACGCTTGTACACTCAAGCAAAACACCTATAACTTATGATGAAAATTTTTTATCAATCAAACTTTTCAAAAATGTATGTGATGAAATAGATTAGATACATTTTTCATTAAGATGACATTTGTGCATCTCTTACTAACATCCCGTTGCTTTCCACTAGCATAAGTGGGAACTACGATTGCTCTGACTTTCTCAACATCCTTTTGAGAATACGTAGGCACAAGGTCTCATCCTTGGCGAGCAAACTTCTTTCTCCCTCAGACCAAACAAACCATAGATCCCTGTAGATCCGAGCTACAAATGCTCTGATTCCCACTAGGGGATATGTATGCAGAAGATCCAAAGATCTTTGCGAGCACAATAATAACAAAACCTAGGATCCCACATAATCTATCCTTCTTAAAATCCCAAAGGAGAAACTTTCCCAATCATAGAAATAGCAATTAAAACACACAAACATATCAAACATATTCATATATAAAGCTATAGATAACTATATATATTTAGGGTGCTCCATCTATTCCCTTTATATAACAAACCCCCTTACCCGGAATACTCCCCAATGTGTTGCGTCTAGTTTGTGCTAGTCGTTACGCATATCAAAATCAATTGAGGGTATTAACAGCTTTCCCCTTTTTCATAATCATTAAATCATCTTTTCTTGTGTTGAAAATAATAAAGCTTGATGCTCGCGGCATCTTTATAAACAAATCAAAAGAGTAAATCGTTTCGAGCCAGAGAATCTGAATTCCGATTCGATTCCCTAGCGCGTCACTTTTTAACGCGAACACCTACAAATATTATTTAGGAGATAAGGCATCCCTTCTTCATACAAGGCGAAGGACTACACAATGCCTCAGATGCAACTATCATTGGTGATTCAAAAGAAATGGTATAAATAAAAGCAATGCCCTCACAAAATTGGTATGCCCAAGAAGATTCAAAGTTCACCATACTTCTACAAGTCCAAGAACTAAGAAGTATTTCTCCTAAAGTCAGTGGATCAACAAAAAAGCTCATCCATAGGATCATTAGACATATCAAATTCAAATTGTAATTTCCTAGTTGCTAAGTTGTATTTGGTGTAAACTTGTATCTTCGGATCAGTAATTCTAATAAAATGAGCATGCATGCTTTCAAAGTCAATTCGATTGTATTCATTATTTTCAACGCCATCAATTTCCATAAATATCAAATTGTTCACTTACATCTTCCATTTCACAACTTTAACAAACTTGGAGGGAGAATGATGTAAATACAAAATAATTGAATTTTACTGACGTATGTTTTCAATGTAAGACCGAGCTGACGATGTAAGGCATTGTTTCAAATCCTAAATAGTGGAGAAATAAGGAAGTTAACCCGTAGTCAACCCCCTCGAGCTAGGAGTTGGAGTTTTGTTCTACTTTCTAAAAACACTTAACTCTAACCAGGGGCATGGAAGTGTTTCAATTAATGCAATGATGCATTCATATCTCAGGATAATCAAGTCAATCTAAGCAAAGGTTCAAACACATCATTTTCCTCGCATTCATCATCCAAGATTGAGGAATCAATGAAGATAAAGTCCACAGAGTCTTCTTCCTTAGTACATCATTCAACATCGAGGAACCGATGAATACAAAGCTTACAACAATCAGCATGGCAGTCATAAATCTACAAAATTAATAAATCAAAAATAAATTCAAAAGGAGAAAGCCTGTTAAGTCAAAGAAAATAAAAAAAAATTGACTTAGGAAAAAGTTAGGGTATCCCGATGGACCAAAATTCAAAAGAATTGGTCCATGCAAAAATAAGGGATTGAAAAAAAATAAATTGGAGAACAATCTTGTGACATCCACCTCAAGAATCATCAAGGATTATAATCAATTCTTGGATCTTATCAATTCTTTTTATCGGTGCTTGGATATTTACTAATGTTTCTTCTCATCATCACGACTACAAAAATTCTCTTGCAGCTTGAAGAACATCAAGGAGAATGGGGTGTGATAAATAAATTTTGAGCCATATATATTTTGTTTCTTAAACCGTGAAACAGACCACGTTACAACCCTCAAAAGTTCTAATTTAAGTTAGGTTAACTATGAAAGCATACTCGGCAAAATTTGTGTTAAACTGACTCCTATGTTTATTAAAATTATTGTTAACCGCTTCGCTTCTTCGAATCTCCATCATCTATTTATATTCCATAACAAATTTTGATTTCAAAACTTGCATGTGCCTCAAACAAAATTACTTTTCAAAATGTACAATTTTATCTATGAATAGATACTTAGCATCAAGGAGATCTCAAAAATTGGTGTAATCAAGAATGATCCTTTCTAGGAAAATCCCAACTAGGGGAATGGCATCTAAAGAATAACTCTATAATCATAAGCAAGACTAATGAGATAGGGGTATCTCACATGAAAATCCTATTAACAAGGGGCAATCGTTCTAAGATACAATCATCTTGGATCATATTTCAAAGTGTCGTTCAATCAGGGGCATACTTCTCAAAGATTCAAATTCTAGGGGAATTCCTTAATCAAGGCCATATCATGACATATTGGTATCCAAGTTCATCTTACGTAATGTAGGATTCAAGTCTTTTTCAAGCAACTTCAAGTACAAACTTTTCAAGATTTGGATACTTGGGGAAATCCATATCAAATTCATATCACATTGGTTAGATCCAAGTTCTTTCTAAGGGTACTTCCTCCAGATCCTAGAGATTGGGGGCATACCTTCTAAAAATTCAAATGTGGGGGCAGATTACTGCAAGGCTCGATCAAAAGGAGTTGATTCAAAATGGTTCATCAAGGGCGAATATCTTCAAGAGTCATTTTAATCAGGGGCATAATTCAAGATAATTGGGTCATTCATACTATGATCGAACTACTTCCGAAATCATATCAATATGAGTCTCTTCAAAGATCCTACAACAAATTAGGGCAAGACACTCGACATGAGGACAAGCTCTCTGCGTAGTTTCACGATTCCCAATGGATCATCCTCCTACGTCAGCAATCTACGTGTTCAAGACGAGTATCGAGAATCATGTTGGCATAACATCCTACCATCGTGTGTCAAGCAACCTTGTTACATAGGCAACCTCTCTACGTCTTAACCATCTGCGATCCCTCGTAAGGGAATTTGTCAAAAGCATACGAGTCTTCATAGATCATTGGCCTGCATTCATTAGGTCACTTCGATATAGAATCAAACTATACCTATTAACTCATCCATCTGACGAATTCCAACAACATGGATCTGATAGATAAAGAGCTCTATCAAAGACCCAATGGTCTAAAAGGAGACAACATTTCAGAATTTCATTCATAACCTTCTGCATATATACAAAATCATAAGTACTAGCATTTATCAAGTGGCATAAGCATTGTCACCAAGCATATCCGAGCATATCCATTAGTTAATCTAGCATTTTCATACTATCAAAGTCTTGGTTGAGAACAGACACAATTGACGCCATCATTAAACTTTGTTTTCAATACTATGTCATTTATCCCTTAGGTAGCAATAAATGTATAAATTCTACGATATATCATGCTATGTTAGTCTCCAAGCTTTAGCAGTTTTTTTCCATATATATTCAACATCGTTTAGTTATTCCCTTGGCATAAAAAAGTTGATACCTGCTTCATCTGCTCCCTAGGTTGTATTAGACACGCTGTAACACGGTGGGAGAACTGACTTGGTTGTTTTGCGTTTTATCGCAAATTTTACGGTTAGCAAGAGTCTCCACCGACTTTTATTTTATCCAATAAGGAAAGGTGAAAAGAACAGAAAATACCTTTTATGGATTTTGGGTTCGGGGGGTAATTATGAAAAGGGAAGGTATCAACCCACACGCCTTGCATCTCTTCCTTGTATTTTATTTTAATTAAATTTGAATTTTAGTGGATTAAATCAAAAATAAATAGTAAGATGGCGTGTGAATGGGCTTAGAGGTCATGGACAATGTTAGAAACATGTTCCAAACATAAAAAGTATAGGCCCATTTGGAAAAATTCCAAGATTGCTCAATATTTTCTTCCTGCACTTTCTCAAAATTGCCAAACTTGCACCAATCATATCTTGCTCAACTCTCAATATTTGGAGATGATCTTTGACTTTTTAGAAATCTTAATATGTCCTCTAACAGCTCTCTTTAGTTTTATCTTCATTGAAGCTTTTATGTTCATGTACACTTCTTTGAGAAATGATGACTTTTTGTTGACTTTTGAAAGGACCGATAATGTCTTGGCCCATATCTCTCAAATGATGCATTTTTTTGGGAAAAACTTGTAAGATACAAAGTTGTAGTGAATGGAATTTCCTTTAAGATGAGCTTTGGTTGAGGAATTTATGATGAAGTATGTGAAAGTTATGCTTGGTCAAAGTTCTGTTGGCTTTTGCTTAAGAAACTCTAATTTAACAACTTTTGACTTTTGATCAACTCTTGAGTTTCTTTGATGAATCATGATCAACCCTTGATCAAATGATGAATATGACTTCAAAATATTGATGTTGACAAAAAATGATGGAGTTTGACTGTATGTTAACCACAGTTGACTTTTTATCCAATACAACTGATTTTCAACCATTTGAGCAATTTACTGAGCAAATTTATGTTGTAAGGCTTAAGACTTGATATGGAGATACTTTGGGACATATGAGGAGACATGAAATTCATTTGAGCCATTAGAAATCATTTTGACCTTGAGTAAAGCAAAACCCTAATTTGGAGGTCCATGGCCTAGGAGAGGGTTTATCTGATCAATCTTTGAGTGGTTCTTTTGAGTATGGGGATGTATCTTGAACCAATTGTTCTTGAAAATGGGAGGGAAAATTTTGGGGTACAACACACGCAAAATAATAATCATTCACATTAGTCTCAGAAGTGATACGGTATAATCTTCAATCTTATCAAATTAGTCCCTTGGCAACGTAAGATCAACCTCGCATTATCCACCCCCTAGGTAGTGATAAGATAAACTGAGATCTATAATACAAATTTCTTTGTTAGTCTCCAAGCTTTAGAAATTCAAGTATCTAAACATTCTCCAACAGGTTGTCATCACTGAAAGATGTGAGCAACCTCACGAACTTTAATCGTCAAAAGACGTGAGCATCCCTATGCACTACAATTGACATAAAATGTGAGCAACCTCACACATTTATATCAACATAATCATAAGCAACCTTACAAAGTGTGAGTAGCCTCACACACCCTCAGTCCTTGTCCAGATGTGCGCCATATGGCTCCTTGAGAGCCATGGGATGTGGTGACGATTGAATGGTCACCATGCGCTCACTTCCTCCGTTAGTCCTAGTCAACATTTCATCTTAGTCGTTTGTTTGTCCTACTTGCAATCAATGCCCCAGGATTAACTCCTAAGGTCCATTTAATTAGAATCAAGCATCCCTAATCATTCTACCACACCATTAACCCATGGTCCTTCCTAGTTCCCGTTGGATAGTTAGTTTTCGCGTGACATTAAATGAAATCCAATTGTCGTCTGGTAGCCTACCTTAAAATCCATAGTTCAAATAACATGGGCGTTGCATTTATCAATCATCGCATCATTTCATATCAAGCATACATAAGATGCATCATATATACATCAAGCATAATCATATCAAACATGCATACATGCATTGCATTCAATTATTTATGCCCGTGAAAACTATGGAAAATCTCGGCATGCTTACCGGCTAAGACGCATTCAATTTCAAGATCAATATCCATTTGTCATGCTATCACTATAGCTACCTCGATTAAGATCAGACACAATTCTCAAAGGTACCGCTATCAAAATTTCACTAGGAAACATACCTACAATTAATATCCAAAGCCTACTCATCACCAACCTCCGGGCATTATACTTTCAATTATTAAAATTCAAACTTTTCAAATTAAACCTTTCAAACATTCAACTTCATTTGGTTATCACACTATCAAGCCTTGGTTGAAAACAGATATAACCGACATCATCATTAAAACTTCGGTTACAATCTTCAAACCTAGAATTCTCCATGCTAATCGAGTCTTGGTTGAGAACAAACACAATCGACATCGTTATCCTCTGAGTCCCAAATATCCATTTTCTAACCCGCATCATTTATCCCCTAGGTTGTGATAAATATGCGATATAATTCATTGTGTTAGTATTGAAGCGTCAATGAGTTATCAGACTCATGTTATTTATCCCCTAGATTATGGTAGATACATAGAAATTTGTGATATAACTTGTTGCATTAGTCTCGAAGCAGCAATAAGTTATTAATTTTCAAACTTTGCATTATTTATCCCTTAGGTTGTGAAAAATATGCAAAATCTGTAACTTTCAACTTATTACGTTAGTCCCCGAGCAGTAATAAGTTAATTCCAATTAAATCACATTAGTCCCTGAGCAGTGACAAGTCAACTTTCAACTTATCACATTAATCCATGAGCAGTAATAAGTTACTTCCAATCAAATCACATTAGTCCCCGAGCAGTGGTTGATTGACTATCTACGTCTTTCCTTGTTACATTTGTCCCCAAGCAGTGACAAGTCAACTTTCAACTTGTTACGTTAGTCCCCTCAAGCATTAATAAGTTACTTCCTCATTTATCACATTAATCTCATGGGTCAAAAATGTGATTTGCTTTTATTCCACTCCACCTGCTCACTTGACTCAAAGATTAAACTTTCTATGATTTGAATCTAACTAACTTTCCTCAGTATTTTTTGCGTTTCATCTCAAGCACATATAAAATATTTTGTCTTCACTTTTTCATTAAACTATTTTCATAAATGTTTGTGGATTTTGGTATAAAAAATCAACCACCTCTTTGAAACTCTTGCATTAGAAATCTTTCATCTTGACCTCAATTCAATTTCATGTCTTAATCATGAGTGAATGTTAATTGATTAAGGGGGACGATGTCTTGAAACTAATTGTTCTTGAAGATTTTCTGGTTCTTTCAATATTGGGGTTGTTGTCATTAGTGTTGACAAACTCTAGTGAAAAGAAGAAGGTCTTCTCTATATAATTGCTTTAGTAGTGAGTGTGTAGAAGGCTACTGATTAGGCGAAGTACTTTTGACATCTTTAAAAAATTCACCGCTCAAGGAATCAGTAGGATAATGGGTTGATTTCTACACACAAAAACTTGGAGCAGAATTGGTGATATTGGAAGATTGGAAGTGTTGATCTAGTAAAGGTTGCGCAGAAGAATTTGGCATTTTTCCATATACAATTCAAGATCAGGATCGAAGATTTTATTTGTTATTTTTCTTCAGCATTTCATGGACTAGTGATTGTATATACTCTCAAGATATTTTTCAAAATAAAGGAACAAATATTAAAGTGGATGTAGACTCACGTGAGAACGACATAGTCGAATCAATATTAACCCTGGTGTCATCTCTCTATCTGTTATTCTTAAATTTAAATTTCGTATAACATGCATGCTTAGGCTTATATGTTGTTGTAGCGTTATAATGATAAGTTAAGGTTTTATTGGAATTGGAAACCTATCAAGAGCTTTAATGGTGATTAAAATCGGAGATACATCATGCTTTTAGAATTCGCCTTGTTAATTAATTGCTTAACCACGTCTCGTGACTTATCTAATTAATTCAATTGTATACATTGTGTTTCTTTATCTAGACATTACGATATTTGTAAAGTAATTTGATTTGCTATTAAATAATTATCAATGTAGTATAATTTTATATTTTCACTCTACAAACTTCCGCGCACAAAGTCTGAAAAACCTCTGGTTATTCTCATTAAAGAATTGATTGATTTTGTTTTTAAAAGTTTATTCACCCCTATAGACTTTTTTATATTGCCATATTCTCATCCCACATCTTTATCAACCTACTTGGTTGAGATAAAGGTAATAATAATTAAATATGTTGAGAACTAAATACATGTAAAACAGATAGGAAAAACTAGCTTAAAGAGCCCATGGCTCTAAAAACCCTAAAACAGGTCAAATAAAGAAGAAGATGGAAATATCAAATGTCAAAACACATGAGCATAAATAAGAAAAATCAAAAATTTAAATATGAAATCGACAAGAGAAATTTCTTAGGCACAAAGCAAAACTTGTCCTATAAGGTCTCCAAAAAGGAAGGCTAAAAATAGAAGTAATATTTTATGCAAAGTCAATAAATAATCAACAAGGGACAATAACATCTATCGAGAACCTTGTATACTCCTTTAAAGAGTTGAAGACTGTACGATAACTTCTCACCTTCAACGATTAAGATCAACACAAAATGGTTCGAAAGACGTTCAAGTACCCTTAGTATAGGTAGAACATGATTACTATCTACAATGACTCACAATGTGACGTAGTAGTATTATTCAAATTCGTTGTTTCTCTAGAACGATGATGTCCCATTAGAGATCCTTGCACTATGATCACGTGGCCAAACAAAATTATCCCTTACAAACCCTTGCTCTACAAAATAAAAGATAAGGAGTTGAAGGGAAACTGTTCTAGGTCGACCAAAATGCCCAAAATAGACAGAAAGACCCAACACGGGGAGTAGGAAAAACTAGGTGAAGGAAAGCTCAGTCTCACCGCACAAATCCATCAAACGGTCATTCGCATCTTACGCTCATTTTCACATTCCATTTACTAACCAACTCCCGTATTTAAAGAGGCTAGCACACTATTTTTCAAGTACGAATTTCATTTCTTATTTGCACCTCATTTTTCACTTTCTTACTAACTTGAGCGTTGAAGTGTTAATCTAACAAGACAGCTCCTCTCTACCACATCGAAACCTTGAATCATCACAACGCCGTATGAGTTCAACATTTTCAATCATTATTTTGTTATAGAATAACACATATCCCAAATCACTACTTGACACACACACACACACACACACACACACACACACACACACACACACACACACATATATATATATATATATATATATATATATATATATATATATATATATATATATATATATATATATATATATATAATCATAAAATGCATTATAAAATCGACTTTAAAACATTCAATTTCATACTAACATTTATCATATTCAGCTAATAGGAGAAGAAACTTAACCCCTCAAATTTATTCTTTTCTTACTACATTCTATGGTCCCTATACAACAAACAAAACATATTTAACTTACAAGTTACAACCTTTCTTCAAACAGCCAAGGCAACCTTCAATGATGAGAATCAGATTCCCCCTTTATGCTCTCAATATATTCCAAACTTGACTTCATATGCTAGAATTAATTAAAAGTGAAATTTAAAGTCAACATCAGCACATGTTGCATTTGACCATTTACCAGCCATCGTTGCTCTTTTGAAGATAACACCTGACTGATGTTCTTTCTTTGATGGGTACTCATGCCTTTTATACAGCACAAAGCTCATAAGATAACTAAATACTAGTAAACCTTTAGCATATAATTACAATTTACAAGTAGCAAAAATTTACATTGTATTTTACGTTTAATCAGTATATGTTAGATTGAAGGAAATAATGAAACTAATATTGATTAAGGTTTACAGTTAGGTTGGACCTCAGTCCCTTAGCAACACTTTAGACCCAAGAAATAATGCGGTGGGTGGTTACTCAATGTAATTAACTCCATCTGTATTAGTTTTGACACTTATAAATAATTAGCATTGTGACTAACTCATTCCTAGGTATAGTGTATCATTGTAATAGTTAGAATGGTGAGTAATGAATAAAAATTGTTTCTAATCGTCTTCTTCGTTCTTATTCTTCCTCCATAATCATGCTTAGTTCAAGCTTTAACATGATATCATAGACTTTTATCTCCGCTGCTCCATTGATCACAATCCTCCTTCTTTTTTCGCATTAGTGCCCCCTTGATCTTCTTCATTTTTTCTTTCTTTTCTCAATTGCTTCTTCAATATTGTTAGACGACGGTGTCATATCTAGAGGAAAGGGTGAATAGATTACCAAGCCAAAACATCTAGATAAAAATTCTGATTTTAAAAAATAGTTAGAAAAAGAGTGCACGTGAAAGATTTTGATATAGATCGAAAATATCGTCTATACAAACATTTCTATTGAAAGTCGGATATGAAAATATAAAGATATTTATAGAAGAATCAACACAATACTAAATTTATAAAATTCAATCAAGTAACAAAGTATTAATCGTTTATAGCCAGTTACTAGCAGTACTATTTTCAGTGGTAGCTAGCAAAAGAACAAACAAAACAGTTTATCAAACACATGGTGTGCGATCGAATTTTCAGAATTTTCCTTTGAGTTGTGTTGATATAAAAAAGAACTTATAATCAAAAGTGATTATAAGAAAATCAACACACAATTCAATACAAAAATAGTTCCGGAAAAATTCTTACGAGTCGATCGATTACTCAATGTTATTTGACAGATTGATTAATGAAAATTAAAACAAGTAAAGCAATAAGAAAAAGAGACACGAGGATTTGTTTAGGAAGTTCACCAATCGTACTCGCTATGTCTAAATCTCCCCCCGATTCAAATTTTGAAATTAGGATAATTTCTTACTTTGCAAAAAGTCATTACAAGATAAGTGTTCCAAGAGAAACCCTACAAATCCTAACCGTTTATTGTTGATTCAACCTCTTATCTTCTTTTGATCTTGAGAAAGACCAAGACACAATAGCTACTAATTTATTTATCGAATATTGCTACTTATTTGCATTCTTTATCTCCAAATCTTTCATGCACGGTTAATTGTACTTATTGCACACATGACACTTCAACCTTATTTGTCGTTCTTGCGCTACTTCATTTGCGTTCTTTATCTCCAAAGGCTTGAACTAAGTTGGAATTCTCTCTTGAATGTCTTACAAGAAAAACCCCAAATCAATCAATGATCTTGGAGGATAAACTCACAATTTTTTCGGATTAAAACACTAAAAGTTTCAATATGTGTTGGCCTAAGACCTACAGAGACTACAAGCTTCAAAACTCAGTTGCATGTTGTTATACCCCAATTTTTGACCTAATATACCACCTTACATTTGCATCATTGCATCACTAACAGTTCAGAATAGAATTAATCGGGTGTAGCATTCACAGGTCAAAATTAGGGTTTCATCAGATTTTCATCTGATTCAAGAGGCAACCAACTAGGGTTTGAGTTTTACTCACTTCATTTGACCTATCTTGATCAAAACATCAACCTTCAACCCTCAGATATCCAATTTTTCTCATTAATCAATCGAGGATCGACCAATTAGGGTTTTGATCGAGGAGGAGTATTCTCTGATTTTTTGAGCATTGAATGACTTTTTTGGCTAGAGATTGATCATTATATCTTAGATACAACATCTTGACCTAATTTATGGATTCAAAACATCACAAAAGTTCACAGACTTCATCAGTCAATTTCTGAAACATCTGATGAAATTTCATCTGCACAGAAAAGTCAAACTTTGACTTTTGGTCAACTTTTTCAAGACAAAACCTTTTCCAACATCAAAATACTTCAAATGATCCATCATGATCATAAAAAATCAAAGAATTTGGAGAAGTCAACAAAAAAGTAAAATTTTCAACACTTAGAAAAATTTTCAAGTGTTAGAATTTTGTACTTTTTTCCAAACTTCATGGCATTTTTTCACATAGTTCCACTTTGATTTGAAAAAAACTCAAAACATGAAAGTTGTAGCCCTTGAAACAAGCTTTCCAAAATGTCCAAGAACTCTCAAATCCATGGAGTCTAGCTATACTTTTGAAATTGAAACATAAGGCTCCATAAACATGATTTTCAAGTTCAAAACTTCAAGATTATAGGTCATTTTGCAATTTCTTCTTCTAGAAGCAATGACACCTTGCCAAATTGAGTTTAGAACTGATAAATATCAGCTAGAGGTAATAATTGAAAGATAGGATCAAATTTGAGATTTTTAACACATGGTGAAAAAAGGAAGTTTCCTTTTAAGGCAAAATGTCTTTCTTGCCCTCTAAGGCAACTTTGATTTACCAAAAGCCATGTCCTTGTGCCTAACATTTCAGAATCCATGGCCTATAAATAGAGGCATCCTTTTCAAGTTCAAACACACCAAAGCCATGCAAGTACATGCTTTCCTTCCACTTTCTCCAATTTCATGAATTATAGTTCAAAGTGAGGATAACTTGCAATCTTGAAATCTAGTGAAAACCATGAAGAACTTTGGTGTCAAACATGTTCTACTATCCATTTAAAACTTGTTTGAAACTTAAAAACAACATAGGCAAGGCTAGAACTCAGAATCACAAACTATGTTCATCATGCTTGCAAAACTGCCTTATCAATCGAATCCATAGCTTGGCTTGATTAAATAGAATTCGAGCTTCCATTTTTAGCTTATGCAGGTGGACTTGGTTGGATTGATCCAGGGTGATTCGAAGCAAGCAGACCACTCATACACCTTCCCTAACAACCGTTGAAGCTCAAACAATCATTAGAACACGACTGGAAACACTCCTTCATCGAATTCGATTCCAGCTTCAACAGGTAAGAACATGAAACTCAATCTCATGATTCTTTGATTCATTTTGAAAAAACTCTTGGCCATTTTGTTTCTGCACCTTACACGATCATTAACCCTCAATCAATTGGAAAAATCATCCATCATACACGATTTCAATTAGGTTTTTCAATTCTAGGGTTCTTCGTGTTCATCAGAAATTTGACCATGTTAGACCAAAAATAAATGAAATTAATAAGCATCATCATGTTCCTTGTTAAAAATCGTGCAAGTTTGATGTTTACATCATCCATTTTCATTGAGAAACAAAGAATCTGAGTTTGAAAGAGGATTGAGGAAGAAGAAGAACAATTCGCGCGTGTTCTTGTTTGTTTTCAAATTCGAAAAATCCAATATAATATAAACACGTGGTTTGGCTACAATACACGAATTCACTCTTGCCCCAGCGGTTGCCAGCTCGCTCTTAAGACTCTTTGCCATGTAACCACCCATCAGGTCCTGGGTTCAAGCCTCCCATGGACCATTTTTTCCAAACTTTTCATGTTTTCTTCATATTTTTTACAAACTTCAACATTTTTTTTAACCAATCAAAACTCCTCATTTTGAGGTGATTTTTTGTACACTTGTCAATAAATGTGTCTATTTTATGATAGTGCAAAAATTTTCAGAAAAAACTTTCATCTGATTATGTTTTAATCGAGCCAAAAACAACACTTTAAGCACTTTTCAAAACCACTTTAAAAAGTGATTTTTTTCAAACTTTCGAATCCCGATTCTTTTCAAAACTTTTCATCAGTAAACTTCACATTTCAAAAACACTTTCAAATAAAATTCTTCAAAACTTTTCATCAAACTTACATCTTTTTACCATGATCGATCCGATTTAAACGATAAAACCGAATTCGTTTTCTCTCGAATTCCTTAGTCGATCATGGGCCTCCCTCACGGTGTAAGTCCCAACATTCTTTTATGTACATAGTTATTTCTTTGTACATATCAAACTCTCTTCAGATACATACAAATTTTATCGTACATAATCTGAGATACTTTTTACTCAAATGCAAACAAACTTCGATCGTTTGTTTTCACTTCACTTGTGTATACACAAACCAACATTCTCTGTACATATTTTCCTTGTACATATCAAATTCTTTTTATATTCATACAAATCTTTGTCTGTACATAATACAGATACTTTTCACAGATAAACTTCGATCGTTCGTTTTGTTTAAATGCGTACATACAATGAATACCATTGGTATTGAAAGGAGCATTATTCCCGGTGAACCTGCTTTTAAACCAATGGGCCACCCTTACGGTGTAAGTCCCAACCCTCCTATGTACATCCACACATCCTTCTGTACATAAATACTCGTTCGTGTACATATTTACTTCCTTGTACACAATTCAAACTTATAAATAATCAAGTTACGCTCGTTTTAACGTTCGTTTCACAGACACTTGTTTATATTTCCTTCATAAACTCTTACAAATAAACATCATGCATTGTTTATATTTCCTTCATAAACTCCTGTGAATACATATCACACACACACTTGTTTATATAACTGTCTAGTTATAACATGACAACTAGTCTAACCAATAGGTTCCCCATAGTTATAGCCTCCTCTTGGGCTTTATACAAGATAACTCTCCCCAAAGAGTTAGCCTCCTCTTGGGCATTGTACAAGGTAACTCATTTCAACTGAGTTTAGCCTCCTCTTAGGCTTCATATAAGAAAACTCATTCATCTGAGTTCAGCCTCCGCTTAGGCTTCATATAAGACAGCACTCCCCTATTGAGTCAGCCTCCTCTTGGGCTTCGTTCAAAAGAACTCCTCATTTGAGTTTAGCCTTCTCTTGGGCATCATACAAAGAAAGAGACCAGGAAATCTCTTAACAGCCTCCTATTGGGCTTCCAATACAAAGAATCACCCGCGTTAGGATAGAACCCTGATAGTATAATTTCCCGGTGAAATTGCTCTTAATTCCAAAAGGATGGTTTCCCGGTGAAATCCCTTTAAAGCCAAAGCCAGCCATACCCTATAGCTTCCTCTTGAGCTTCATACAAGGACCCTCGATGACCCTCGATGACCCTCGGAATGCCTTCTCTTGGGCTTACAATACAAGGACCCATGGGCTTCTTAAAAGCATCCCTTTAATCCAATCAATTTCTCCTTGAGATTTAGACATCTATCATCTCTATGGAAGAAGTATCTCATCTATTACATCACATACAGTCAAAAACTTTTTCAAACTGTTTTCAAACAAAAAACATCTCTTAATTGTAAGTGGTAACGCTTGTACACTCAAGCAAAACACCCAATGCTTACAGTTAAAAGATTCAATCATTTTCAAAACATCTTTCTTAAACATGTAAGTGGTAACGCTTGTACACTCAAGCAAAACACCTATAACTTACGATGAAAGATTTCAATCAAACTTTTCAAAAATGTATGTGATGAAATAGATTAGATACATTTTTCATTAAGATGACATTTATCAGTCTCTTACTAACTTCCGTTGCTTTCCACTAGCATAAGTGGGAACTACGATTGCTCGACTTTCTCAACATCCCTTTGAGAATACGTGAGGCCTGAGGTCTCATCCTTGCCGAGCAAATTTCTTTCTCCCTCCGACCAAACAAACCATAGATCCCTGTAGATCCGAGCTACAAATGCTCTGATTCCCACTAGGGGATATGTATGCAGAAGATCCAAAGATCTTTGCGAGCACAATAATAACAAAACCTAGGATCCCACATAATTTATCCTTCTTAAAATCCCAAAGGAGAAACTTTCCCAATCATAGAAATAGCAATTAAAACACACAAACATATCAAACATATTCATATATAAAGCTATGGATAACCATATATATTTAGGGTGCTCCATTTATTCCCTTTATATAACAAACCCCCTTACTCAGAATCTCCCCAATGCGTTGCGTCTAGTTTGCGCTAGTCGTTACGCATATCAAAATCAATTGAGGGTATTATGACTTTCCCTTTTCATAATCATTAAATCATCTTTTCTTGTGTTGAAAATAATAAAGCTTGATGCTCGCGGCATCTTTATAAACAAATCAAAAGATTAAATCGTTTCGAGCCAGAGAATCTGAATTCATATTCAATCCTCTAGCGCGTCACTTTTTAACGCGAACACATGTGTCGGCCTGAAACACATATGTGTCGGCACATGCAAGAAACAATTATGCTAAGACTTATTTCTTAAGACTTTGGTCAATTTCAAAATGGTTTTTAATGATTCCTAAGACCTCTAATGCAAGAGAGTGCCACAAGACATAGAGATATCGTCTAATATACCAAAATGCTAAGTTTTCATAATTTTGACATCATGCAAAATATCTAATGATGAATTTGTACTCATAAATATGTCTTCTGTAAGTTCTGGAAGCAACATCAATGGTGGACACCAACCAAAAATCATAACAAGGGTTATCAAAACAATATCGTCAACCTTTATTTCATTCATCTGAATGAGAACCATGTGTTAATTCTTATTTTCCCCTTGCTTTCAAACAATAATTACCATTCTTGGTCACGCTTCATGACCATGGCCCTTTGTTCCAAATCCAAGATTCACTACATTAATGGTTCTTTACCATGTCATTCTAATGAAGATCACAATCTGATTTCATGGGATTGTTGTAACTGTAAGTACGAAGTGCGTCTAAGAATGATGAATTAGATACTTTAAAAATTGACTGGTTTTAATGATGTAGGATATTATCTTTCTTGTTTATGGTGTGGTTATGAAAGCAATAAAGTGCAGAAAAATAAATAACACAAGGATGTATATTGGTTCTCCTCATAGTCCGAGAGTACTCCAGTCTCCTTTCAACACGAAAGAGATTTCACTATTGTTGGTAACATGTACAAGACAAACCGAAACACCAAGAACAATCCTCTTGGATTTTCACTATGTACACTAAGATAACATTTCTCCCTTAATGACTCTCTTGCTTCCAACAATCCTAGACAGCAAGGTATTGATAATCAATTCTAGAAATTTTTCTAAGTAAAAGAGTATATGAATATGTATCAATCAATGAGATTGATCTTCCCTTCCAATAAAGAAATTTATAATGATAATAGTGCTCAAGTGTTTATGAATATATGATGAATTTTTTGGACTAATATTGTAGAAAAAATATTTGTGAAAGTTAAATAAATAATGACACTTGATTGAAATTTGAATGAGAAAGAGTTTGTTAAATAGCAATGGAAGAGGTGAAGTCGAATTTGAAAATATAGAGTATTTGTAATGCCTTGACACTTTTACAAAAGAGTGTAAATCAATGAAAAGAGGTAATGTTTTAGAAATAATAATTCCAAAACATATTGATTCAAAACAAACTCAGAAATGGTTGTTGTCATATGAGAAATCTATTTCTTGAATAGTGGAAATCAATTTCTAAGTGAAGCGTCGAGTTTGGAATTTTGAAAAATCGCAAGTGAAATCGATTTCTCCAAAAGAGGGGATCGATTTCCAAGCTTGAAAATGCACACTTCTAGAAATAGATTTTTTGCTGGGTACGAAAGGGAAATCGATTTCTCAGAAACTGGGAATCGATTTCTAGAGAAATTTTTTGACAATAACTTTATTTTTAGGACAGAAACAAAATATGATTTTGACTCAATAGGACCATGCATGCAAGTGTTTTTGGAGAGTAATTTGAGCACTAAAATTATCACTATAATTGCATGCTTGTACCTTTAGTGATCAAGCTCCATGTTAGTCTTCGAGGATATAATTCTTGAATAATGATTTTAGCTTTTGCTCATGAACTTGGATCTTGGACACTTAAATGATACAAAAGTCTTGAATCTTTTTTCCATTCCTTTTGTCATGATACCTTGATGTGTGTATTTTGTCTTCATCAAAACAATATGGATGAATAGTCTTGATTACACATTCTCCCCTTTTTTGATGATGACAAAAACTTGAAGCTTTAGAATCAATGGTCCCCTAACACCAATAAATCCCCTTTGATTCATACATCAATGAGAAGGAGTTATTTAAACAATATAAAGACTTGGTGCAAAATGTTAGAGAAAGTAACACTAAATTCTCCCCGTTTGTCATTAGTAAAAAGAATGGGAAAAGTTTTAAAATGAAATATGAAACATAATAGATAATAACACACCAACTATAGATAAACCAATTATAATTAACATTCATACCATAGAATAATAAAACAAAAATTAATGTCTTACATAACCAAATAGAACAACAAGCAAAGAAAATAGTTTTGAAAGCATAAATATTAGAAAGCATAAAAACGTAAGACTTAAAAACATAATTATTCACTTTCATTCATGTCATCACTGCCACCATTTCCATCATCATCTGCATCTTCTTCTTCTTTTATACCTTGTTGGTTTTGGTATGTTTGTTTGGGGAAGGCTATGTGATCAGTGATCTTTTGTCGTACTTTCCAAGCAGGTTTTAGTGTCGTTTCTTATGTTTTCATGAGTTTTCTTTTAGTCTTTTAATTATGTTTCATCAGTATTATCTAATTAGGATAAGCAAGTCATGTGTCCATGTTTTCATCATTTTACCGTTGGTGCGTGTAATTTGGTTGTTGTTTCAAGATGTTTCAGGTTTCTGTCTAGTTGGCTATCCGACACCAATGCGAAAATGATCCAAATACAGAGAAACGCATGAAAACAAAGATTTCAGAAGTGTGACATGGGTGCCCGTGTCGTGCAACACGGCCCGTGTCGTGGCACCTGCAGGAGATGGCCAAATATGATAAACCAGCAACACAACACGGCCACCCGTGTTGTACAACATGGACCGTGTTGTGTCCCCTGAAGGTGGAGATTTTATTTTGTGAAGCAGCGACCTGACACGGCCACCCGTGTCACACAACACGGCCCGTGTCAGGGCATCCGGAGGCAAAAATCTCTATTTTCGACATGCTGACTGGGACAAGTTTGAGGGCGGTATGGACATTTCTTTTAATATTTTAGAACACTGTTATATTAGAGGCTAGGGTTAGAGGACTTGGATACTTTTTTGAATTGGAGAATTAACGTATTGGAGAGAGCTTAGAGTGGTGATTCAAGGAGAAGAAGGATCGATCAAGAGCGGAAGCAATCGACGATCCAACCTATCCAAATCCTATTGTAATGACTTTTCTTCTTGATTCTGTTTTCATTAGTATTATGAACATGAGTAGCTAAACCTCCCAATGTCAGGGAGGTGTCCCTGATTTGCTTTGTAATGACTAAATGATGTTTCGTAATATGAGTTTTATGTTTAAACCTTATTCTTTATTGTGTGCAACGTTCTTAATGCTTAATCTGCTTGGAAGAAATGATTATTGATAGTAATTAGGGTTGGCCTGATCAGCAATCTTAATCATGTTGCATCACTTTTATCATAGTCGATATTCCTAAGGAATTAGAATACCCTCACGAATACTGTTTTATGTCGAACTAGTGCTTGATATTCTCTCTTGGCATCGAGGAATTAGGGCAAGGCAGAATACCAAGGTTTTCTTAAAAGGTGCGGAAAAATAACTTTAGGCATAGGGAAAGAAAAGGTGAAACATAGTTTTTGAAATAACGAAACAAATTGGTCATTGTATCATGATTCATACACCGGGCATTATTCTCATTGTCATATATATTCTTCTATAAATTTAGTTTTACGTATTATTGTAGCTCAAAACAAACAATCAACCATTGCTTTTGTTCAATTGATATTAATTCGAACAAACTTAATTCATGCGAGTCCTCGAGATCGACTTTGGGGTTTTCCCATTATTACTACATCGATAAAATAGTACACATGCTATTTTACCGATCAAGTTTTAGCGCCGTTCTTGGACTGCCAAATAATTAAGTTTAGTTGAACTATTTCAATTGAAATTTTGTTGCTCTGTGACTAAAATTTTATTCTTTTGCTATTTTATTTTATCGCATGATTACGCTATCTGTTCTAACTTTTGTCGACTTGTTTATGCGAGGTCGGACCTCATTAAATTTTCCTTTGACACGAACCGGAAAGAGCATTGCGAGGCGCCGTCAATTAAGAGTTGAAAGGCGGCATCAAGTGCGGGACCCGATACTATAAATCAAGAGCGGAAGGCGAAGTGTGCAATCCGAGCACGTGACTCGGTTACAGAGAGATGGATCGAGAATCATGGTGGCGTAGTAGGTCGACCCCAAGAGAGATTGCTAGGGGACTACGGAGGGCAAGCGCTCAACCAAACCGGATGACCATTGTCAATCAACGATGAATGTAGCACACTTCTAGCTACATCCATCTACCATCCGCCGATTGGAGAGCAAGCCTTTCGGGAAGAATCGAGGATGCAAATAAGCATCTTGATTTCTTACTACCACCATGTCGTTGAAAATCGAGGTCATTCAGGAGGCAAAGAGACTTGTTATGTTTCCTTTACACTTACTAATGATGCGGAAGAGTGGTTACTCACTCCCGGTGGGAGTATCACAACATGGCAAAGATGGAAGCAGCATTCCTCAGCAGTATTTCCACGGTGTTCATCCGAAAAGATACGATATTGTCAATTTCAAACAAAAGAAGGAATCACTTGGGGATGCATACAAGAGGTTCAAGAGATGTCTAGCGCTGTCTATTCACAACATGGGCGCCGAGCGGATGCAAAACTTAGTGAATGGCTTACGATTAAAGACAAAACAACTTATAATCTGCTGCGGTGGATCTACAAATTTCTCAACGACTACTAGTATCGGAAAATTATAAAGGCTATCGCGCCAGCGAGCATCTTGAAGTGTATGATCGTCTGTGAACCAACGGATGGCAAGATAGATTTGAAGGTGGACGGACGAGTTGTGAAAATGGAGGATCAAATCCGAAGAGGTAGAGAGAAGGTTGAAAAAGATGAATATTGGAACTCGACGGTGGCAAAGGTGGAACCATTCAGCGGTCCTTTGTGAAATATGTGGTGGACCACACTTTGCTATGCATTGTGTAGCACTCAAGGCGAGTTGGCGATTCAAATGCTAAGGCGAGACAATCCGTATGCCAACACATATAATGCAGGTTGGAAAAATCACCCAAATTTCTCATGGAAGGACCAGGGAAGCGTTCAAAAACCGGTCCAAGGCCGGCAACCATATCAGCGACAACAACCTTACCAACCTCAACAACAACAATCGTCCAACAACAACCTTACGTCTGATACCAACCACGGGGTCCAAGAAAGGCGGATTAGGAAATTGCCATTGAAAAGATGGCGCTCACAACTCTCAATTCAAGAAGAAACAAGAAGCAATTTCGGGAATACGGAGCCTCAATAAAGAATCTTGAAGTGCAAATGAGTCAAACCGCCCAACATCTTGCAATTCCTCGAACAGGAGGCGCTCCCAAGGCTGTGCCTAATCAAAGGACAATCATAAAGTCAATGTTGTCACTACGGAGAGAAACCAAGTGAAGAAGTGGAAAAGACATCGGTAAATGAAGATAAAGCTGTTGGAATTGGAGTTGGACATAAAAGAGAATGAGAGAGTTGAGGAAGAATTGGTAATACCAGCCCAAGTTACTAAAGAAAAAGTGGGAGAATCGAAACGAGTGATCAAACTCCCTTACCCCAAAGAAATAAGAAAAGGGCAGCAAGAGAAGAATTTTGAGAAGTTTCTTGAGTTGTTCAAAAGCGGAGCTGAATATTCCGTTATTGGAGGCACTTGAGAAGATGCCTACTTATGCTAAATTCATGAAGGACATCATTGCTAAGAAGCGAACCATTGCGAGATGAACCTATTATTCTAACCGAAACTTGTAGTGCTATTTTGCGGGGCCTAAAGATTCCGGTGAAGAAGAAAAAGAGAGGAAGCATTACCATACCTTGTTGGTGATAGATCTTTCAAGAGCATTAATAATCTGGGAGCTAGTATTAGTCTCATGCCTCTATCCATCTACAAAAGTTATGTATTGGTGTCCAAGACACTCATATGACTCTCCAATTTGTGGATCATTACATTAAGCGGCCTTATGGAGTTGTTCAAGACGTTCTTGTGAAAGTGGATAAGTTTGTATTTTCGGTGGATTTCATGATCCTTGAAATGCCGGAAGATGAAGAGATTCCGCTAATTTTGGGCCGATCTTGGAAAGGAGAGTTATGATCGATATGGAAGGGTACTTACTTAAAGGTTTATGATGAAGAGTTGAAAATAGATGTTCGTAATACCATGAGACATAAAGAGGACTTTGGCACAAGTAGCAACATTCAAGTGTTTGAGCAAGTAGGAGAAAGGGATCATGTGGAGAGTGTATCCAAATTGCCTCTCGAATGAGTCTTGAGTATGTTAATTTTTAAGGAAAATGAAGAAGTTGATAGTAGTGAAATGGAAGTGGTGGAAATGTTGAATATTCAACTGTTCTAAAAGATCCGGACACATAGGTGGGAAGACCTAAGGCAACCTATAGAGTTGAGCGGTAATGAAGACAAGCCAAAAGTTCGAGTTGAAGCGACTACGAGAATCGAAATCGTTTTCCTTGACGATGAAAAATGTCCGCGATCATTAGCTCTAATTTGCAAAGCATGCGGGAAGACAAGTTAATTGAAGTTCTTAAAAACTTCAAAGGTGCCATTGGTTGGAAAATCAAAGACCTCAAAGGTATTAGTCCTACGGTTTGCATGCATAAAATTCTCATGGAAGAAGATCACAAACGGTGGTACGACTCCAAGGAGATTGAACCCGATTATGAAGGATGGTGAGAAAAGAAGTTGTAAAACGTTAGATGCGGGACTTATTTACCTATCTAGGCCAGTTCATGGGTGAGTCCCGTTCATGTGGTGCCCGAAAGGAGGTACTACGGTAGTCGTGAATGAAAAGAATGAGTTGATCCCAACTAGAGCAGTCCTTTGGGTGGCGGGTGTGCATTGACTACGAAGACTAAATTTAGCCACAAGAAAAGATCATTTTCCGCCATTCATTGACGGATGTTAGAAAGGTTAGGTGGGCGACTACTATTTTACGGATGGATACTAGGGTACAACCAAATTGCGGTTGCACGGAGGATCAAGAGAAACGGCCTTCACTTGCCCTTACGGTGTCTTTGCTTATCGAAGAATGCCATTCGGGTTGTGCAACGCCCAGCAACATTTCAAAGATGCATGACTTCTATTTTCTTGATATGCTTGAGAAGCATATGGAAGTCTTCATGGACGATTTCTGTTTTGGATCCTCGTTTGATAACTATCTCGCTAACCTTTCACTTGTTTTGCAGCGATGTCGAAAGCAATCGATCCTAAAGCGGGAAAAGTGCCATTTTATAGTGCGAAGGCATTGTTCTTGGTCACAAGATTTCTCAAAGGGATCGAAGTCGATCAAGCCAAAGTGGAGGTTATCTCAAAATTACCACCGCTTTGTGAGCGAGAAAGGTATTCGGAGTTTCTTAGGCCATGCGGGTTCTCGTAGGTTCATAAGAGATTTTCGAAAATAGCCAAGCCATTGACTACCTTGTTAGTTAAAGACCGACCTTTTGTATTCAACAAAGATTGTGCGATGCTTTTGAGACACTAAAAATAAGCGTGTCGGCACCCATTGTGATAGCGCAGATTGGTCTTTTCCTTGAGATCATGTGCGATGCGGCGACATTGCGGTAGGGGCTGTTCTTGGACAGCGGAGAGAAAGGCTGCTACATGTTATTTATTATGCTAGTCACGTGTTGAACCACCGCATGAATTATGCAACTGAAGGAGTTGTTAGCGGTTGTTTATGCCTTTGATAAATTCGAGGCAATATCTTTTGGGTTCCAAAGTAATTGTGTACTTGACCATCTTTGCTTTGAAATATCTTTTTGCTAGCGGGGAATCGGCCGAGACTTGAGGTGGATTTACTCCTCCAAGAGTTCGATGTAGAGATTCGTGACAAGAAAGGTGTGAGAACACCGTGGTGATCACCTCTCGAATGTCACCTATTGAGGGCGAAGATCGGCGTCAATAAAGGATGAGTTCTTGATGAACACATCCTTGTTATTAGTGCCTTGGTTTGCGGATTATGCAAACTACCTTGTTGCGATATAATACGGATGATTTTGATTCTAAGTAAGAAAAAGTTTGTTCATGATTGCGGGTTCTATCTATGGGACGACCCACACCCACAAGAGAGGAGTGGGCGGGTTGATACGATGATGTGTGCACGAGGAGGAACAAAGGGATGTGTTGAGAGCATGTCATGATTAGAATCGGTGGACATTTAGCGGTGACCGCTGCGTCTAAAATTTTGCAATCGAGATTGTCTTGGCCGACATTGTTCAAGGATACCGGAGATGGTGAAGGAGTGTGATAAGTGTCGGTGGACCGGGAACATATCAAAAGAAATCAAATGCCCAATTTCATGCTAGAGATTCGAGCTATTCGATGTTTGGGGATTGACTTCATGGGTCCATTCCACCGTCGTTCGGGAAGAACTACATCCTTGTTGCGATGGATTATGTATCGAAATGGGTGGGCGGTAGCCTTACCAACCAATGATGCTAAGGTAGTAGTCAAGTTCTTGCGAGAGAACATATTTTCGGTTCGAATCGCGAGCATTGATAAGTGATGAAGGAACTCACTTCCTAAATCACCTCATGGAGAAACTCCTTCAAAGTACAATGTGAAGCACGAATAGCCACTCCTTACCACCCTCAAGCAGTGGTCGGGGTAGAAGTGTCTAATAGGCAGCTCAGCGGTTACGGAAGGCGGTGAGTTAAATCACGAAAAGGCTGGCGACAAAGTTAGATGATGCATTATGGGCTTACCAAGCGCTTTCAAAACACCTATCGAATGTCACGGTACCAACTCGTCTATGGCAAAGCACATCATACGCCTCTAGAACTAGAACACAAGGCCTTTTGGGCAACCAAATTCTTGAACATGGACGTATCTCTAGCAGGAAGTTCTAGGATTCTGCAACTGCATGAATTAGAAGAGTTTGAATTATGCGTATGAGAATGCCAAGGTTTACAAGGAACAAACTAAGAAGTGGCACGATAGGAGAATCCGGCAAAGAGTTTTGGGAAGGACGGTGGTCATACATACAATTCCGCTTGAAGCTATTCCGGAAAATTGCGGTCCAAATGGTTCGGACCCTTTGTGGTTCATAAGGTGTTTCCGTATGGGCGGTTGAGATTAAGAATCAAGCCAATGGAGACATCTTCAAAGTTAATGGCGAGACTTAAGCCTTATTTTCAAGGTAAAAGGTTGGACGGTTGAGGTCATTCGTCTTACTCGATAAGGCGACGGACCGTCGAGCCATCTTGACGATAAGCGCGGCCTACGTGGGAGGCAACCCACGATTTTATTTAATTTTGTTTGTTCATTTTGTAGGTTTGTAGTTGATGTGTCTCACGATCAAGCTGGAAAGAGATGTCGAATAAACGGGTTTGAACAAGCAGCAAAATTCATGATTTGGTGTGATTTTAGAGCCCTGACACGGCCACCTGTGTTGCTTGACACGGCCCGTGTCAGGGAATGGTTTTGAAAGTTAATTTCGTGGCAGAACAGGGATGCAACACGGGTGCCCGTGTCGTGCAACACGGCCCGTGTTGTGGCTACTGAAGATCATGGTTTTGAAAGTTAATTTCGTGGCAGAACAGGGATGCAACACGGGTGCCCGTGTCGTGCAACACGGCCCGTGTTGTGGCTACTGAAGCTATTTTCTTTGTTTATTTTTCACGGACATACGGTCGACCACGGGTCCCGTAATAGGTGCAACGGTCCGTGTCGATGGGTGAAATTTATATTTTTGGTTGAATTGTTATTTTTATTGAACCACCCACTTTTATGACTTGGGCCCACAATTTTATCCCTTTACCCACTTTTAACTCTATCATTTACCACATATTATTTTATTATTCTCATAAACCCTTCTTCTTCACCTCTCTCTCTCTCTCTCAAGCCCTAGCCTCCATTGTTACTCTTCCTTAAGCTTCACTTTTGCATTACTCACTCACTAAAACTCCTTATCTCTGTTGAGAAAGTTGATCATCTCATCTCCATTGTTATTCCTCGGTCTCCGGTTTTCTAATCTCTGTGAATTTTGTTGATTTGTGTTATTGAGGTTCTCACCATGCCTCCGAGAGATCTTGGAAAGGTCATTTGAATCCTCCGCCCTAAGCGAGCTCATCGCATGGCGATGCTCATGATATTCTATTTGAGGATCCGCTTTGTCATACCCCAAAATTTGCCCTCCATCTTCTCAAAGATTTCATACATCTATGCTCAAAGTTCCTCGAGTTGATCGGACAAACTCTCTCCTGACAATCAACCCAAACTAGGGTTTGGTATCTCTCAAGTCAAGATGGATTCCCAACATCTCAATGGTCTTCATGCCTCCTCATATGCTTCAAAATTCTCCATGTCAAGTTTCAAGCCTCTGAGTCAAGTTTCCTCGGGTAATTGCTCGGATGGTTGAAAATCGGGTGTATTGGACAAAAGTCAGCTGGTCAACATACAGTCAAAACTTTGATTTTTGGTCAACATCCTCATTTTGAAGTTACATTCATCATTTGATCAAGGGTTGATCATGATTCATCAAGAAAACTCAAGATTTGCTCGAAAGTCAAACTTTCTAAATTAGGGTTTCTAGGTGAAAAGTCAAGCGAACTTTGGTGATCATAACTTTCTCATACTTTCGAGAAATTTTCCCACCAAAGCTCATTTTGAAGGAAATTCAATTCTCTACAACTTCATGTCTCACAAGGATGTCCAAAAAATGCTTCATTTGAGAGGTATAGCTCAAAACATTACAGGTCATTTTCAAAGTCAACAAAGAGTCAACTTTTTGTTTTGAAGATATATTGAGCATGGTAACTCCAATTGAGATGAAACCAAAGACATTATTTAGAGGACTCTTAGAGATTTCTAAAAAGTCCAAGAACACTCAAAAATGTGGAAAATTGAGCAAGATACACCATTCAGAAGTTGGGCAATTTTGGACAATTGCACAAAAGGACATTTTGGTCAAAATGCAAAATTTTCCAAATGGGCCTATAATCTTTTGATCCAAACTTGTTCATGACATGATTTTTGACCCATAAATGCTTGGCATTGGTGATTTTCAATTTTCATGATTTATATTTGAATTTTATAACATTTAATTCAAAAATAAATTATGTAAAATATGAAAATTAAGTTTCTTTTTCAAATAAGTTGGATTTATATCTCTCTTAATGTCCAAGAAAGCCCACAACCATTACCAAATTCGTGGCTCATGCATATGGAAAGAAAAAATCAAGTTTTTAAAGAAAATTGATTTTATTTATTGGAAAATATTTGCACATTCAATTTCCAATCTTTTTTCCTTGTTTTTTCTCTTCCAATCTCTTCTATAAATTGCCAGCATTGTGTACAAACCAAAGGACGGAAACCCTAGTCAAAGAACAAACCCAAACTCTTGCAAAATTTTTCAAGATTCTTGGAAATTCGAATTTCAAATTCCAGCCTTTCCCAACCTCTTCCAGCCTTTCCATCGTGCTCAAGAGGTTCCCAGGATTCAGAATCAACTCTTGCTCGAAGCCAATACATCCAGAATCGTGCCCAGTACCTCACTCCGATTTGGTATATTTACAAATTCGAATTTCATTATTCATGCATTGTTAACGTTTCTTGTGTGTTTGTATCGATCCAGGATGCTTGTTAGGTCATGAATGAAGCCTTACATGCAAGCTTAGGCAGCGTAGAACTCAAATCACCATAGCTAGGGCATTTTGAGCTGTTTGAATTGAACCCAGGTTGATACGAGGCGTTTCGGGGCAAACTAATGGCACCATCGTGTTCGCAGACCCTCGATTTAGGGGTAGGGTACCTTAGAATTATTTATCTTGCGTATTTTCCGGTTTGCGGTTTGGGCAATCGGAGCAATAGGGCTAGGCGTCGTTAAACTGACTCGGCGTGGGCTTGCGTGGCTCTATGGCGATCTACGATTCGTTCATTAATCCGGTGAGGACCCCACCATGTTGATCGTGCTTTGACTTACCCAGGCGGCGCGTGTTGCTCTTCATCCTCGTTTTCGTTCCATAACACAAGAGCACATGGCGTGAGTGGTAAGAGCATTCCTGTTGCGGATACCCTCAAGGGTCCCTTGTTCGATCCTCTCCAGCACCAGTTTTGTCATTCCTTTTCCAAACTTGCATATTTTCTATATTTTCCTATTTTTAATATTTTCATTATATTTTTTAATTCTTTTCATGATTTTTATTCTGCATTAAAAAATTACCAAAAAATATTTTATTTTCACATTTATATTCTGAAAACCTTTATTTAATTTAATAAATTAAAAAATATAATTTTTGCATGCACATTTATTTTATTTTTATTTTAGCATTTAAATCATTGTAAACTAGTTTTTAATTACTAAAATGCATCTAAAAAATCCCAAAAAAATATTTTAGTATATTTATCTTATTTCCAGCATATAATAATTTTCTCATATTAAAATTTGCATTTTTCTAACATTTTTTCTCTTGTTCGATTCATATTGCATTTTCCGATTTTTTCCTTTTGTACAGGTTGATCCGATTCAGACGATTTTCTCTTTATCATTTTATCATTCTATTTTTTCCAATAATGTAATTGCTCATGGGTTGTAATAGTTTAATTAGGACTTTATTTTCCGCATTTTAAATTATGTATCTGCCCCAAAGCCTTGTAATAGCGTAGGACCTTTACATTTCCGCTTTTACATTCCGCATTTTTACTTTCCGCACCCTTATCAATTGCTAGTAACTAGGCGTGTATGGCAAGATAACAATGAATATAGCCCACTAATTTTCAAGATAAAATAACTGAAAACAACACACTTCTTCACACACGCACCCCTTAGGGTAATTCTCTCTCGATGCCTTACGAACTCAAAATGGTCATGTCCCTCGAACGTAGAGGTATTCTAGCACCGTTGCCTTCCAAACAAATCATCATAGTCCCT